>OX596074.1:48589911-51548661 GCA_951394005.1 Protophormia terraenovae | reverse complement strand
AATAATGGCAAACATACCTCATATTAAAATAATAAAAGTTTTTAATTAACTTTACCTGACGGTGAATTTTGTCCAGTAGTTATATGAACTGTTTTGTATATTTTTAATTTGTTTTTTAATAGATATAAGAAAAAGGAGTTATATTAACTGAAATAATATTTGAATAAAATATGCCTTTTATTTAAGTTAATAATTTTTATATTTCAATTGTTTTTTGAGCATGGTGAGCCTTTAAACATTGTACATGATAGATGACGGTGACTTTTGTCCATGTGTGTATATCGAAAGCCAACGCGAGTAAGAAAGGATCCGGCTTGGCTGAATGACTATATTAGAGAGTAGGAAATAGTTGTAGGGGAGAAGAGCTGTTACATATTGGGTATGCCATTATTTCAATATATATGTTTTAGCCCTACCAATTACTTGTAACCATATTCATAAGTAACTGTACCTGAATTATAATAAAATACTTCACTTGTCGTTTGAATATTGAATAGAATAGACGTGTTTTAATAAATACATTGATTAAATATACTATTTGCTTAGAAATATAACGCAAAAATATTTACATTACCACTTATCGCTTTAAAGTTATAAGACATTAAAATTTTCATAAAATAGCAAAAAAAAAAAAAAATTATTTTAACCAAAATTAAAAATATTGAATACTGTAACAAAAAAATGCAAAGGCTACTGTGAATTATAATGTGTATGGCTTAAAATTTTGTAATAACAATTATTTTTTAAGATAATTATTTTTTATAGTTATTATTGGAAAATTTCTTAGTTTAATTATTTTTGCACCATTTTTTAAAGCAAATAGTATATTTTCACTGTGATTATAAAAAAAATATGTTTTTAAAACTTTTTTGAAAAAAGTCAATACTTCGGACACCCTAATTGGAACACGATGAATTTTAAGCAGGTTGAATAGTGCTCATTCTTACTAAAATTTTATGTAGAATTAATGTATAAAAGAAATTTTTTTGTAAATCATTTGGATTCGTCTCTGCGCAAAATGGCGATTAAAATGTGCGTTTTTATCCACAGATATGCAGGGGAAGGAGTTGGAATTTAAAAAAAACAAAATACTCCATTAATTTTACTGATGCAAAAACCTTCTAAAAAGGTATGATATCCAAATATCAAAAAAAATTTTCTTTTCGAAATGAACCCTAATATTTATATATACATATATAATGGGTGCCACCCATTACAAAAGTGTCCAGATTTTTATTCTCTCTGGAAATGTACGAATAGTCGAAAAACTAAGATATGCCAAGTTTTGAACTGATAGAAATCTGGAAAATGATAATTTTTAAATGTTTTTCCTTTTGTCGATCATAAAAAATTTATTTTAAGTGCAATTTCCTGGGTTGTATCTTGTTGAATTCCACATATTATGAGCTTTCTGAAATTTCTAAAGTAAAGAAGATTGGATAACTAATAACATAATAGTTATAAAAAAAAAACTACCGAAAGACACGCCATTTTCGGGCAAATAGAGCCCGAAAAATAAAATTTCCACTAAAATTTGAAGGAGAGAAACGAAACTTGGCATGTAGTTCCCTATTGACATTTTATATATCTTGTAAATAATTTTTTTATTATACAAAATTGTTGTAATAGCAAAAAATACACAGGTGAAATATATGCAAAACAAGAGATTTTTGTGAATTTTGATCGTGAATATCTTATGCAGATCACAAGTGATTACCGAAAAATTTTGATATGATGTATAAGATACCAAGGCAAGTTTTGTTTCTCTCTCTAAGGTTTTGGATGAAATCTTATTTTACTGGGTTTTATTTGGTCGAAAATTATGCGTTTTACGTAAATTGATTTTAATAACTATGATATTATTAGTTGTTCAATTTTCTTCATTTGGGTAATTTTAGAAAGGTAATAAACTGAAGAATTCAAAAAGGTGAAACCGATGCAAATCTAAGTTCTATGAAAAATTTATGGTTGGACAGAATAAAAAAACTAAAATTTTTAATATTTCAATCGCTTTGAGCCACCTCTAAATTTGTTCCAATCAATCTAAAACTTTGTATTATATGGTTTTTGGGGTATTCGAGCATTTCTAGGGCGTGAGACTGAAAATTGAAATACCTTTATTTTTTACATACAAAAGAGGGCCACACTAATATATATACAGAAAACAAATTTTCATTGTAATTAATTCTTTGCAAAATTTCGTAAATTGCTAAAATAAAAAAAATTTTTTAAAATTTCACAAAATTAAGAATATCGGTACTAATTTGGAAAACGTAGTCGTTTAAATATTACTATTCGATAATATTCCTTAATTTGTTAAAGTGAATTTCAGCTCAATTTTGAACTTGTTTCTTATTTGATGATAAATTTTACATCGAAAATTCATTTTATAAATTTAAAATTTGAACTATAATGCGAAATATGTGGGTTTGATTTTGTTTTTTGGTCCATATAATTATAAGTCTTTAAAATATTTTGACGTCATCTAGATATTAGTATTAAGAAAATAAAATGCTTTTATTTGACATCAATATTAACATCACTTATACTTCGCATTAGTTGTCAGCAAGCGAAATAAGTTTAGAGATCAATGCCGCTGTAGTCCATGTAAATGACATTTCTTTAATTTTATCAATTTTAATTATTAACCCATTTCCGACCACTACCCGATTCCGTTGAGATAACTTCGAAATTTGGCACAAAGTTTGTTTTTGTGATTGTGATAACAAATTAAAAAGACTTAAACGCCTAGATATTTTTCATTCCGAAATACAGGGCCTGGAAAATTACAGAAATCGTAAAATTTTTGGACCCGGAAAATTTTTCGGAACAAAATTTTGAAAATTTTATAGCTCAAATTTAAAGCTATTTACCTTGTGAATACACTCATAGCATAAAAGCCGAAATGACCATTGATGCGTTTTCGCAACACTAACGTTTTAGGCGATCCATGTGGCTTTAACTCCTAATTTTGAACAGCCTATTTGTAAAAAATTAGATTTTTTTCTCTTACAACATATTAATCTAATAATAACTGTAAAAAAAAAAAATTATCATTAACTGCATAATTAGTTGATTAGGAGATATTAAAGTTACTGATGCGAAAATGCAACAGCGGTCGGAAATGGGTTAAGATGATTCTTTAGAGATATTTTTCGATGATCTATAATCATATCTTATATTGAAAAAATTCGGAACAAAATTATGATATTTGTTGAAAATTTTCGAAATTGCATAATTTTTATTTTTTTATTTTGTAAGATCTACAAAAAGTCATCAACACTTTTCCTAATTTTAAAACAAACTTTGGCATACAGGACACTTAAAGTGGGATTCAATCAATTTTCCCTAGAATTATTTTGGTTGCAAAAACGTACGGTGTAAAATATTAGTGAATCCGTGGAGAATCGGACCTGAAGTTTGTAGGGTGCGTTTATATGGGAAATATTTGGCTTTTTTCTTCATATTATATTATAAAATCAGACAATTACCAGGTTCTTTGGTTTTAAAATGAAAGTGTAAAATTAAAAATGCAAAATTATTTGAATAAATTTACTAAATATTTACTAGAAATGTTTTAATGTTGAATTATAATTAAAAAATATATATATCGTCCATTCCATGAAGAAAAGCCCGAAAAAGGGTATTTTTTATGGCTTTCAATTTCTATAATAATTTGTATATGCAAACTCCATTAAGCCTTTTATCAATTTCAGTTTTCAGTTTGGTGAAATTGCAAAAACTCGCGAATTTATTTCGCTTCTTTAATTTCTCAAAAACCAAAAAAATGTCAAAAGTATGTAACTTTGAATAGCAATATCTCTGAGAAGGCTTTGTGAATTTTAATGATTTAAACTGCCTTTGAATTTCACATATGGCGGCTTTACGACGAACATTTTAAAAATAAGGAAGCAAAAAGCTTATATGCGTAATCCAATTTTTGTAAAAACATGTTCCCAATTTTTCATATAAAAATTAATTTTTTTTTTTTTTTTAATTTTCTTTAAAATTTTTATAAAAGTTAAAAAAATATTAAAAGTATGCAATTTTAAATATTCATATCTCTTGAAGTTATTGATGGATTTCTGTAATTTAAAAAGTATTCAAAATGCGATTGTATTTTTTTTTTTGTGTAATTTAGTCAGCATTTTCAAAAACTCCTTTTCGTTCCAAAATATTTTAAAAATATAAATGCAGTTTACATATGCGTTTTTGTTAATTGCGATTTATAAAATTTTAATTTTTCTAAAAGTGTATTTAAAAATGCTTTGTCTATTATAACTTGAAACAATAATTAGTCTGGTATATAATATTTTACTATTTTTGAAGAATTTTTAAAAGTAACACAATAAAATATAATTTTTATATGAAAAAATTTGAATTAGTTCAAAAGGCTAAATTGTGCATAGTATATGTGTGCGTCCCAAAAATTTGAGATTTTTATTTTAATGTAAAGATTCCATGCTTTCCAAATATGTTAAAAAAATGTTAATAGCATATTTAAAGAAAAATGCATTTAAATATGTAATGGCATTAAAATTGCATTTAAAAAAAATATTTGTTAAATATTCATGTTTAAGCTAATATAATTACAATTCAAATGCCGTTTAAATCATTGATTTCCTTAAATCCTTCCCAGAAATATTGTTTTTAAAGTTGTATACTTTCGAGATTTTTTAGTTTTTTTTTTTTTTTTTTTGAAAGTGAAAAAGCGAAATAAAATTGCGAATTTTCTGAATTTCTCGAATCTGAAAACGGAAATCTATATAGACATCAATAGACCTCTTACGTGCAAAATTTTATAAAAATCAAAAGACACTTTTTAAATTTTTGGGCGTACTTTCATGGAATGGTCGATATATAAATTTGTTTTAAAAATGTTCGTCATCAGAAAATTTTTTTGGCGTGTGCTTAATGACACCAACCACTATGGTTTCATCGACCAAAATTAAAATTTTTGGCATAGTATTTTCTTGTTGTGTTTTTGTAATCTTAATTTAATAGTAAACACATTAAAACGACAAAGTGCTGGATCTGAACGATTAAAATGGGAGATTCTGAAGAACATTTTATGAAAAAAGCGGGATTTTCAAAAGTTTGTAAAACAAGAGGAATTTTCTATACTTGCATATCTCAATTCTAAATCAGCTGTTCTCACAAGCTCTTGGATCACGACCCACTTGTGACGTTACAACTTTAGAACCACAAAAATTACAAAAATTTTGGAGCAACAAATTAAGTTATTTTTACAATGATAATTTTAACGTATTTCTCAAAATATGTTAAAAAAAGAAGAACAAATCCAAGTTTGAATTGAAATTGGGATAAATAAAAAAGTGACATTAAATTTTTATCAAAAGTTGTTCTTAAATAATTTTTAAACATGCAAATACAAAAAAATTACGATAAATTTGGAAAATTCTTTAGGAATGCTTCGAGTATTATTCTTTTAGACCTAGACCTCATAAAATAACCCCAGAAACGGATAGGAGAATTGTTGCATTTACAAAAGAGTACCCCTTCATTTCTTTGAAGAAAATTTTAGCTGAAATTTTTGATGAAATATGTCCGCAAAAAATTCGTTTTGGACAAGAAAAATTTCCGCAAAGAATTTCAAGAAAAGTTCCATCAATATTCAAATTTTAATATATGGTTAAAACTTGTTAAAAAACACTTACATTAGTCCGATTTTTAAGGCGAAAAAAAATGAGAAAGATAATATTTGTAACGAAACGAAAACTAAACAAGACTCCGCCACCCTAAAGGAACAAAATTCTACGTTAAATTCACAAATATAAGAGTTTAACAATGAATGGGAATGCCTTTAATAAAATTGTGTTGATCCCATTTATAGCATTTGATAAATACAATGAATGCATATGGGCACAGGAGTATATTGGATATTGTTATGTTTTCATATGTCGTAGAGAAATGCCATTTACTTGGGGCATTCGAGCAAGGTAATGGCCCCAAACAAAATTGTAGATTAGATAAGAATAGGTTCTTCCAAATATATAAATATATATAACTTGTTGAATGGCTCGAAGAAATAACGAAAGAATGTTCTAAAATAGAGATGAATTATAGGGTAAAACATAAAAAAATAAGGAACAAGACTCCATTGGAAAGTTGTCGGAAGTTCATGTCTAGTATGTTGAAACGAATGCAGAAAGTTGTCCAAAATAAAGATAGATGTACAGGATATTAGTCCTTCCTTATCATTGCCGAAAATTTTTCGATAAAAACTTAACCAGTTTTTAATTTGTGTACAAAATGAAATTATGAGTTACAAAATGAAACAATTCAATTCGGATACACTGTATTACCCAGCAAAAAAACGATAAAAAAAAGAACTTTTTCATTACTTCAAAAGTAAAAAAAAGTGAATATTTTAAACTTTTTTGGAAGTTCTTAGTAATTACTTCCAAAAAAGTGAAAATAAATGAAATTTTAGCTGAAAAAAGGCTAATAATTTCGAAGAAAATTAAAATTTTATAAATTTGAATGCATTTTTATTATCTTTAAATAAGGCTAAAACTGAATTTTTGTAAAAAAATTTCATAAACATAGTTTTAAAGGAAGTATTTCAAAAGAAATGAATAAGAAGCATAAAAGAAGAACATCCTACCAATGACAACCATGGGTTAAAAAAACAGCTTCTGCAGCTCTTTTTCACCAGTAACTACTTCCTTCCAATGTCAACACAATGTTAAATTCATGGCTTTTTCAGCTCTTTTTCAGTTCCTTTTTTGCTGGGTTAATAATTACTAAGCTTCTAATCCACTTTTTAAGAATTTACTCTAGTTCTCGCGATGTATCGTTATTTGTAAAATTAAGGAGGTTGCCCTATATATTGTAACATATCTCAAAAACTATTTATCTAATTTTATAAAAAAATAAAATGAAATTGAAAAAAGATTCGGCTGTGCCGAATCTTTGATACCCTTCACCATATTACCATATTACCATCTTACTATCTTATCGACATCATATTACCATATTACCGACAAATAATAAAATTTTCGCCTTAACGTATGCTTTCATATTTTCACATATATAAATCTAAATTTTTTTCAAACTACGAAAATTTGAATATATAAAAAAAACAATCATAGCAGGCTTTGCTTTTAAAAAATAAACAACAATAATTCAATATTTATTTATTTTTTTATATGTGTATATACAAACTGACTGCATATACAAAGAACAACAACACTGTTATTCATTATATTACTTCTGTTGCTAACTAAACTACTTGTCTATACAAAAAACAAAAAACGTCACTAATAGTCATTACAATGCTTAATATACATGTTTGTGTATGTATTTATGTATATTCTTAACAGATATGTTTTAGTTTTTAAAAATAAACAACAACAATTCCATATCTATTTATTTTTGTACAGACTGCATATACAAAGAACAACAACAACACTGTTATTCATTATATTACTACTGTTTCTAACTAAACTACTTGTCTATACAAAAAACAAAAAACGTCACTAATAGTCATTACAATGCTTAATATACATGTTTGTGTGTGTATTTATATTCTTAACAGATTTGTTTTTGGGCTATAACTCTGTTGATTATAAACGAATTTGGTTTATTAAAAAAAAACGAAATTTTATAAAAACATTTGTGACTGATCTATATAAAAATAAAAATCTGTAGCTTGAACAAGGGCTTCAAAAATAAAAAATTCGTTTTCCCCGATATCTCAGTTATTACTGAACCGATTTATTTAATTTTTTCAGAACAAAAATTCAGAAAATAATTTCCGAGCCTCCTTTGAAAATTCGAAGTTCCTGGTATATGCAGAGGCTTCAGAAACTGAAAAACCGGTTTCAAAAACCGGTTTTTAAAGCATATCTCCGCTATTTATAAACCGATCCTGCTGATTCAAAAAACCGAAATTTTATAAAAATATTTGTGACCGATCTGTATAAAAATAAAAATCTATAGCTTAAACCAGGGCTTTAAAAAATAAAAAATGCGTTTTGTCCGATATCTCAGTTATTATTGAACCGATTTATTTCATTTTTTCAGAACAAAAATTCAGAAAAAAATGTCCGAGACTTCTTTGTAAAAACGAAGTCCCTAGTATATACAGAGGCTTCAGAAACTGGAAAACCGGTTCTAAAAACCGGTTTTCTTAACATATCTCCGCATTGTATGAACCGATCTTGCTGAATTCCAATAGCAAAATTCTCGAAAGCATTTCCGATCGTTTGATATATATATTATATATGTCAGTTATCGGTGGGCTTCATAAACGCCATTTCAACCGACACACGGACGGACGGACGGACGGACGGACGGTCGGACGGACGGACATGGTCCTATCGTCATAATTTCTTACAAGGATCCCGAAAATGTAAACTTTTTTGCTCTCCGACGAAAATTGTGGGAATTACAAACGGAATGACAAACTTATATATACCCTTTACACCTGTGGTGAAGGGTATAATAAATAATAAAAAAATTCTAATTAAAATTAGCTTCAAGTCTTCCTTACATTACTTTTTAACACGGTCAATAGTTATGGAGATATTAATCCCACTTTCTGAAAAAATTAAAATTTTATACAAAATTGCAAAAAAATGTTTTTTTAAAAAATCATAAAAATTTGAAAGTGTCAAAAATTATAGTTTTCTTTATTCATAAAGATAAATTTGTTGCAAATAAAACAAGTCATATTTCACTAAAATCAATGCATAAGTTTTGATTTTATTCACAAATTGGTCAAAATACTCACTTACAAGTTACATAGAAAAATTTTAAAAATCACACTAATTTTTTTATGTTTTTAATTTTTCTATGTAACTTGTTAATGAGTATTTTCACTAAAATAGAAATTTATGTATTGATTTGAATTAAATGTGCCTTATTTTATTTGCAAATTTGTCATTACGATTAAGGAATAAAAAATTGAATTTTTTAATCTTTCAAATTCGTATGATTTTTCGAAGATTTTTTTTTCGCGATATTTGCTTAATATCTCCATAACTGTTGACCGTGTTAAAAAGTAATGTAAGAAAGACGAAGCTAATTTTAATTTGAATTTTTATACCCTACACCACCAAAGGTGGTTGGGGTATTATGTGTTTGTGCAGAAGTTGTAACGCAGAAAAAAAATCTTCGGACCTCCACCTTAAAGTATACCGTTCGACTCAGAATCACTTTCTGAGTCGATTTAACGATATCCGTCCGTCCGTCTGGTCGGCTGGCTGGCTAGCTGTCCATGTAAAGCTTGTGCGCAAAGTACAGGTCGCAATTTTGAAGATAATTTGATGAAATTTGGTACATATGCTTTTTTCAGCACAAGGACGAAGCCTAATTTTGGTTATGATCGGCCCATTATTTCACCTAGCCCGCATACAAATGTCCTCCTGGTATAGAGTTGTAACACTTATAGATGCCTTAAAAATGGCAATATTTTAATGAAATTTAGTACATATAAGTTTTATATCAGCAAAAATCCGTCTGCCAAATTTCATGAAGATCGGTTCATAACTGACCATAGCTCCTATATAAACTAATCTCCCGAAAATCACTAACGTGCATAAATCCCATACAAATGTTAGTATTATGTTAATATTTAACACAAGTAAGTTGTATATAAGTAAAAAAAATATGTGGATGGTAGTGGTGTAGGCTATCATATAGTCGGGCTTGACCGACTATATCTTCTTCTCTCGTTTTGATTATTTTATTTAAATAAAATTAGATTAGTAGTTTTCGAGATATACTTTATTATATAGTGCAACCTCCTTAATTTTACAAATCGCGATTTATCTCGAAAACTAGTCAATTAAATAAAAGTGGAAGTGAACTTAGTACTTATTAATACCGTGCAGGGATGGAAAATTAAAATATTTTTGGGTATCAAAATAAATTTAAAATGGTATTTTTTCACCCTCAGAGTACTAAAATTAAAATTTTTTATAATTTATTTTTTATTTAGTGTAAAACTCAAATAATGTAATTTGTATTTTGAAAACGTAGTACGATATCAAATCAATAAATAGTTTTATTAAGATACCATAGTTATTAAAATAAACTTAAGGAGAAAACAAGTCCAAGATTAATTCCCTAAAATGGAGCACTTCAGCTTAAGTTTTTCTAAAATATAATTCATTATTTCCTTAAAATTTGGAACATTTTCACTTCAAGTAGATTTACAAAGCATAAAAACTTGTAGTTTTTAGTAATTATTGTATATTTAAATGATTCTATAATATAGTTTGTTTTGCCAATAAAATTATTATAATTGTCCTAACTACGTGCAAAATTTTTTTTGGGAACTCGAAGCATTAAGTAAAAAATAGTGTTCATTATATTTTCATTATTACTTCTGCACAAATTGTAAATACATATAAATTAAAGGTGTTAAAAAACATAGATTTCTATTCGAACATCACACATGTCGTCTCCTAAAATGCAAAAGGCCGTAACCACTGAAAAATCAGATGTTAGTTTTTTTATTGTATTATATAGCGCTGAACCAAACTACATCTACACAAAAAATTTCATGTTCATATTATATAGCGCTGAACCAAACTACATCTACACAAAAAATTTCATGTTCATATCTTCAAAAATGACATCAGTAATCACAAAAGCTGAAAGGCCGTAACATCAACTTTATAAACGAAACAGTTGTAAAATGTGTTCCATCTAAGAAAAATTTGATTCGAAGGGTGTTTTATGCTTTATCTATTTATGCTTTAAGTGACGATTTACAAATTTTACTTAATTGCTTAATTTTGAAGCAAAAAATTTAATATTGTGGTTACGGCCTTTTGCATTTTCATACTGTTTTTTCTTTCTAGTGTAAAATATGAAAAAGTGTGGTTACGGCCTTTTGAAAATTTGAAAATAGTATTGTCGAATGTTCAGCTAATTGTTTGACAGTATCAAATGACTCGAGGGAGTACTTTGGTACTACGGTAGTACTACTTTTGAATGTTAAATAGTATCAAAAAAAGTACTATAGTATCAACTTTTATATCACATCCCGTGTTTCCGAATTGACTAAAGGTACGGTCACATTAGGGAAACATTTGACTAAAACCAAAGAATATACAACTAAAACTCACAATTATTTCTTTGCCGTAATGTGACCATAAAATATTTTTGTGTGGCAAACAACAAATCAGCTGATTTTGGGCAAACAAAATTATTTAATAGCAAACAAAAATGTTCCTAATGTGAACACAATGTGACCACATAACAGAAAATATTTTCCCATTTTTTGGGCAAATAATTATTTGAACTTACAAAATTTTTGTAAGAGAAAACAACATTACAATAAAAAAATACTTCGGGAACATACTTAAGCATGTCAAAGGACTGACCCTACAAGTTGGTGCATAAAAATGAGCGAGATATATGTATGCAAAAAACTGATTTTTGGCACCTTTTACCGCAGGGCGATAAAGTAAAATTGTAATGATAACTTACCAACCATCTGCTAAGGATATTTACTTATCGTCTATTGTATATATTGTCGAAATAACTTTTTGTGGTTCATGTTAGGATGTCCGAAAATGTAAAATATTCAAAGAAGAGTAAAATTACAATAATAAAATGAAAAGACATCGGGCACATACTTGAGCGAATCAAAGGACTATTCCTACAAGATGGTACATAAAAATTTAGTTTAGCAAAATTGTTGCAAATTTTATATTGTATAGATGATGTAGTAGAAACACGTATGATGTATAATAAGCGATATATTAAAAAATTGATTTTTGTCACCTTTAACCGCGAATTACCCGTGTAGAAAAAACGTGATTAAATGTGGCCTTTTGAAGTATGACGACGTTATTTTGTCAGTATCGGCTATTTTGCGACAGTATGAGCTAAATTCGTCCAGTTTGGAGGTGGATGAGGTGGACTTGGGACAAACGATTCAAGCCGGGATCGTTTTAGTCGATGGAGAGTGGTGATGAGGTCGCTGCTAAGGTTGCTAGTTATTCAGTTAAGACGAAGGGTGCTGCTGCTTTCTCAGGCAAAGCTGCCAAAAAGACGCGTATAACGGAGCACCCTAGGAAGAAGGTCACCACGTCGGTTGATGGTGACGGATGGGTCGGCCATATGAAGAAGATTATGGAGGATTAGGGATTAGGTGGTGTTTAAGAAGTCGCTGGTTGACCTTCCAACGAAGGTGATGAAGAACGGAAAAATACGGAAATGAGGCCCTCTTGATAAGGCTCAGTGCTTAAAATGATCGGCAGCAGGGGATTCTTAACGTTCTAGACGCTGGTGGTATTGGGGGCAACACATGCACGTTAACAGTCTATGCCGATGGCTATGCCATTATCTTACCTTTTATTTTTCCTTTTATAAAGAGCTCTATATTACAAATCAAAAAATGTTCATTTTCTTTATTATATTTTCAATAAAATTTAATTTTATTGTTTTAGACAGTTTGATGAAATAATTTTTGAAGACAAATAATTTTTCAAATGTGACCGATGAGAAAACATGTTTTTCTATTTGCCTATTTGACTATATGTATTGTCTGTTTGAACAAACAAAAATGGGAAAATAAATGTGAGTAATGTGACCATAAAATAAATTTCATATTGCTTTGAAAAAATTTTGTTTACGTTCGGGCAAACTAATTTGAAACAAACATTTCCCTAGAAATCCCTTGCCGCATAATCAGTGTTTCCCTGTGTTATGAGCATCAAAATTGCTGACATAGCAATGCAATTATGAAATTAACATATAATCCCATATAATTTATGACTTGTTTAGCTTTTTATAATTTACTTATTAACCTAAATATAAATGTACTGATTTTTTATTTTTTTATGTTCGAAAAGGTGTTTTTTTCTTCCTTAAATAAAGCGAACTTAGGTGTATCTATTATTTTGAGCAGATGTGTATATTAATCAAGGTACGGAAAAATTCGGATCACGAATTTAATTTTCAGTTTTTATTCGCTCTTTTTAATATAATTCGTAAATTTAAAAATAAAATTCACTTTTTGGATTAAATTTGTATTCTTTACTTTTTTTAATTTGAGTTACGAAAATAATCTAAAAAACTTTTTCTTAAATTTGTATTTATGTGGAAGATCGTTATTTTACGATTGCAAACGGTTCGGTCGCCATACATATGGTACAATGATGTGCGCAAAAAAGTGGTTGAAAAATAGTAAAAAAAAGGTTCCTTGTGTGCATTTTCACTTATACCATAGATGCAAACGCATAACTAACACAACACATGTAGTTGTGTTAGTAAAAAAAAAAAAATGCACTAAAAGAAAAAATGGGTGAATTAAATAAAATATGTCATCAACTTTAATGGTTAAAAAAATAAATACTAAACAAGCAGAAAATAACGCAAATAATATTTATTGAAACTTCATTGCTAAATTTAAAAAATAAGGAAAAAATAATGTTATTTTTATATTTAATATAACAAAATATAACGTAAGTAATATTTTATTATTTGGAAGGCTTAATTATAAACATGTATTGTTAAAACATTTTCCCTTGTCCAGTCATTTATATCTAATGTGTTGAAAATCTAATACAATTTCATAAAAACAATGTTTAACTGGAAAGATTCAAAATTGTTTTCATACATAATGTACAATTTTTTTCAGTGCATTTGTGTACTCATCGCTCTCTCAGCGAAGAATAAATGAAAGAGAATAAGAATATGTGTGAAGCTGTCTGCACAAATGTGCTTGAAGTGGGCATCTATGACTTATACATACAATTAGATGTGTATAAAAAAAAAAAAAAAAAAATACTTAGCGGTATACTGTCGTTTAGAAAAAAGTCTAACTATGAGCCCAAACACAACCAAACGGATTTCAACATTGCTTTCCGCTCTAAGAGAGAAATGCAGATTAAATGAAGACGGAATCCAGCAGCGGATTTCATATATATTTTGTTTTTGTTTCTTTATATTTTTTGTGTTTGGCAACAACAAAACTACATATATAAAAAAATATTTATCTTTTTCTCTTAAATTCCATACATAAAAAATAAAAGGCAAATCTATCCATCTCTTTCTTTCTTTCTTATATAAATTTAATGTAAACTTATGTGATTCATTTTGCAACAACGGCAATACTGACAGAGAGGGAGAGTGAGAAAATGAGAGCTTTTGAGAATCCGCTGTGAAATTAAAATATATTTTAATTTCCAACGGATTCCGAGAGAAGAAGATATAGTCGGTCAAGCCCGACTATATGATACCCTACACCATTTCGATCCACATAATTTTGTTTTTACGTATATGTATACAACATATTTGTGTTAAATATTAACATAATACTAACATTTGTATGAGATTTATGCATGTTAGTGATTTTCGGGAGAGGAGTTTGTATGGGAGCTATGGTCAGTTATGGACCGATCTTCATGAAATTTGGCAGACGGATTTTTGCTGATATAAAACTTATTTGTACTAAATTTCATTAAAATATTCCTATTTTTAAGGCATCTGTAAGTGTTAAAACTCTATTCCGGGAGGACATTTGTATGGGGGCTAGGTGAAATAATGGGCCGATCATAACCAAATTCAATAGGCTTCTTCCTTGTGTTGAAAAAAGCATATGTACCAAATTTTATCAAATTATCTTCAAAATTGCGACCTGTACTTTGCGCACAAGCTTTACATGGACAGCCAGCCAGCCGACCAGACGGACGGACGGATGGACATCGTTAAATCGACTCAGAAAATGATTCTGAGTCGAACGGTATACTTTAAGGTGGGGGTCGGAAGATTTTTTCTCTACGTTACAACTTCTGCACAAACACATAATTGGTGGTGTAGGGTATAAAAATAATCCGTTGGTTGTGTTTGGGTTCTATAAAACAAATATTTTATGGCGGTCAACATTGAAGAAATGCAACAGCAAAAAATTGAATTGTTTATAAGCAAAAAATTTTTAATAGGTCAATAAATTTGAGTATTTTAAAAGATCGTAGAAAGTAAAAAAAGGTTGATTACAATGACAAAAATATTTTATGACAATTATAAACATGCATTGCATGGATTGAATCCCCCAAATGTATTTATTAAGAAAATCGTATTCAAAAACTATTTATTATCTAAATTAACTAATAAATAGTTTTTTGTTTATGTAGGCAACCCTTCTCAGTTTCTCTCCCATTCTTATTGTTAGTGTTGTTAGCAGTAAGAATAAATTATTCGTTAACTGTTTTATTCTATTATTATTTTTGATGATCTAGTATGTTTTTGATGATAAATAAGTTTTTTTATTTTGGAAAAAACCTTTCTTTTGCTTGTATAAATATACTAATGTATAAAAGAAATAATTTTATTTAATTTTTGTTTGATGTAATTATAAGTATCCGAATAACGAATATTCTGTGATAAAATCAGCATCACTATTTCATATTATGTTTTGTTTACATCATTTTTGTTGAAATTTTGATAAAATTTTACTATTTTTATGTTTTTTTCTGTTAAAATGCATAAATTTTAACCCGGAGTTGATATGATAGATTAATTACACCTTAATCTAAGACGTGTATATATTAATATACTATGTATTTAGATTTACGTGGAAACAACAAATAATGAAAATGTTAAACATATGCGATTGTGGCGAACATTGGGTTGACATGCCGGCAGCCGGAATTATGATATTTTAATCCAAAAGCACACAAAATATACTTGTTCTTGTTTAAGTTTATGATTTTAATTCAAATAGTTTAAAATATGTATATAGTTTAAAAATAATTACAGAAAATATTATTCTGTCCCGGAATTCATTTAATACGTTTTTAAATAGATATTCCAAAACATTTTTTATTTTATTACAGATTTTAACATTCGGACATTTTAAAATACGTCGTTTTTGTCAAAATGAATCAAAAAATTTATCATTATTTTTATTTTTCTTGAAAAATGTAACGGAAATAATCTTAAAATATGATCTTAAAGTAGGGTCGAACCATTATTAAAATTTTTAAAGTTTACAAGGCTTTACCAAAGGTATAGTAAGCAAATCAACGTTTTTGAATACAACTTTAAGGAATTTTGCTTATAAATGGTTAGTAAAGCTGTGTTAAGTTTTTTTGAATACGGCTGTAAATGTTTTTGGTATTTCTTAAAGATATTTTAGAGAATTTATAAATATAACCTAAATAGTATCTATGGGTAATAAAGTTTGTTAAAAAATAATCATAATATTTTTGTGGAACGATGCGCCGCAAGCGAAAATTTTCGCTAAATATAAATAATTTCGATTTTTTCTGCGAATTAATATACAAAAATGCTTAAATATATGATTCTGTTAAAATAAATTTAGTAAGCTTTTAGCCTTTTTAAGGCTATATTAAAAATCAAAAAAGGTTAGAAAAAAAGCTAGAAGCTAAAACGAAAATTTTGAGGCTAAAAGCAAAATAAAAAGGCTAGATTTAGCCTTTAGGCAACACTGTCACACTGAAAAACAAATCTTCTAACCCCATTATTCGCAAAGTCATTGTAGATAGCCCGTTTTATCTTTTTTTTTGTTTTTAATATGTGGTATGAAATGTTTATATATCCCGTTTTGTTTATCGGAAATTAAAGAAGTAAAAGATAATATTTTTGGGAAAAAAATTTACAATATGTTAAATTTATGATATCATACAAATCAGGAGATAAAAAAAGCGAAATTTTGTGGTTGATAGGACCATCTTTAAACGTTAGAACTCTCAAATAACAGTTGTGTTTACTAAAAAAACGGAAATGTGTTCAAGATTAAAATTATAAATAAAATTTTGGAAATAAAATTGCATTCGAAAAAAAATTGCAAAAAATGTTGAACCAATTAAAATAGTATTAAATTTCATATCAACAACTCAAAAGTTATTAAAACCTTTAAAGACGATGTTTATTGCACTTTTTATTTAATTAAAATATTTTTAAGAAACTGCTTTTGGTATCTAAGATATTTTGCTTATAATCACGAATTTTACTTCAATTTTTTCCTTCCTGTCTAAATCTAGGACATAATGCTCCCATTTAGCCTGACAAAATGTTGATGGGTGTACCTGAGTATGATCTATGAGCATCTAAAAGTTTTAATCTATATAATAAACTGAACATAAGCTTATTCAATTTTTGGGGATATTTTAGGTAGAAAAAGGTAGATTTCGCAAGTCCGAGAAAAGAAATTATGGAATATTTAAAAATATTGTTTTTATTTAATGGTTAAAAAATATACTACCCAGGAAAAATTTTAGAACATGTTCTAAAATCATTAGTTCTAGAACTGGTGTAATTAGAACTATTTCAGATCCTTTAATAACATCCTTAGAACTAGTGGTATCACAACCAATTCTGACACTAATGGAATAGAACCTTATTCTGATTCTAAATTCGTTTTAAGGAATATTTTAGAGAACTAGTGCTTAAGAACTAATTCTGTATGATTTCTACATCACTTCTGAGAAAAAATTAGTGGCTCTCGAATAACTTCCTAGAACTGTTTAAAATACTTTTATAAAACATTTCAAAAATTAAAAGAAGAGTATTTACAAAATTAAATTAATTTCAAAAGTGACCTTTAGGAAATAGCTTATTAGAATAAAAAAAAACAGTTTCTGAAACCGTAACCTAACGCTATGGAACTAGTTCCGAATGTGACAATTTCGTACAAAAATCACTGATTAAAAACTAGTTCTGGAACCGTTCCATAGAATGGGTACTGGTTAGCTAACACTTCCACAGAACTAGTTCTGGAGGTGACAATTTCAAACAAAAATCATTGGTCGTAATGCCAAAGTAGAGCAAGTACAGGCTATTTTCATGTGTTCTGGAACTAGTTGTAGAACTAATACAATTTTTCCTGGGTATTCCATTAAATAAATGCATGAAACATTCTCTATAAAATACGACAACTTGACTATCACTGCTATATAGATATATGACAGTACGCCAATGTCTACTTTGAAAAAAAGTTTAACTAATGTATTATTTGTACATATATTATCGTACATTATTTAATGAACCAGGGCTGCCAGATACTTTTTTTGGTCAACCCCAAATTTTTAAAAAAATTTCTCAAAAGAAACCCCAAAAAGAAAAAAACACGATTTTTAATTCAAATCAATTCAATTTTATTGTTTAAAAAAAATATTTGTACTTTGTATTAAAAGAGATTATTTTTGGTTGAGTATTTATACATAAATACATTCATATGTATTTCAAAAATACATAATATCATCGGATCATTAGCAAATTAAGAACAGACAGTTCTTAATTTGCTAATAAGTTATTTATAGTAGAATGTACCTGCAGCATCTTTGAAATTATATACTTTTGGCTAAAATTCTAGTAAATTAGATGGAAAATCATTATCAAAATATTCGTACCATTTAGTAAAAGGAAGTCTTTTCCATTGAGTCTCATAAACATCATTTGGAATATGTTGGTCTATAAATTTAATCAACACATTTTGTATCATACAGAATTTTGGCTGCGCTATTGCGTTAATCTCTTTATCGAAATACTTATAAAGTTTAAACATTTTTAAATTTTCAGGTAATCGATTCACCATTTCAAAAATCAATTTTTTAAGATACTGGCAGCTCGTTATCAAATTCTGAGCCAAAATCAATTGCATTGATTATCGTTTGAAATCTTTTTTATTTTATAATAAGGTCACTTTTCATATATAATACCAAGAAGTATTTCTTGAAGAATATGCTTGTAGGAGGCGAGACCCTCTTCAATTGGTTTAAGCAAACCTTTAAAAATGTTAAAAAGTGCAAATATATGAATGATATCATGAAATAAATGAGGTATTTAGCGATGCCAGATTAAACCAATTAAAACTATTGCTAAAATTACACAGAATTTTTCCAATTCTATTTACAAAAGATGCAATAATATCAAAATTTCCCCGAAAAATTCCTCAGTATAATTTTAATATCCCCAACAAATTCCCCAAATCCCAAATCAAAATTTTCATCCTTTTCTGCATTAAAAATTCCTTTAATTTGGGGTTAAAACCCCAAATCTGGCAGCCCTGTAATAAACCCATATTTTACACAACTTACATGATCCATTCTTATTTGATGTCCATACGCCAAAATCGACATTTGACAAGCAATTGAACCCAACAATGAAACCAGATCGGAAGATCTAGCCCCAAGATTAGCATACCTGCAGATTAATTGAAGTATTCGTATTTCATTTAATGTATAAATCTGTCATAATGAATATATTTTAATTCAAATTGCATACCTCAAGACTAGATTAAGTTCCGGTTTCCATCTGTGTATATTTTCTACTATTTTTGATATAAACACACTTTTACCACAGCCGCTTGGACCAGAAACTATGAAAGGATGCGCTGTACTGTCTTTTATGTATCTGTAAAAAAAAAAAATGTAAGTTTTTTATATTTCTATATGCATATTTGGAGCACCCGACGAATATCACCATCTCCGATTTCGATGAAATTCGGTTTACAACTCATAATTTGAAATCAAAATTAGCAAAATCATTGTAGTTTAGTTTTTAACACGGTTTAAAGTTTACTTTTTTAATAAATTCTTTTGAAATTTGGTAGAGTAATTTATGGTTACTAAACATGTACTATGTATTGTTTAAATTTATAAAAATCTGATTATATATATGTCATATATAACCATTAAACCTCTATTCCGAGAATATTTTTGTATTTAGTAATAATTTTTCTTGTGGAAAAAAACAATTGATAACAAATTTCATTCAATTACACTGGTCGACAAAAGAATCCTCCCCCAATCTGCTTTTAGTTTTTTGCCATCAGGTCTGGATTTTTTTTTTTTTTATGGGTGTGTCTAATATTTCGCCATAGTAAGGCCATTACTCTAGTTTACTTCCTCGTAACTCAAGAACGGTGTGTACTTTGTGTGTGGATATTTATGTTACTTGTTTTCTTTCAAAAATTTGAATACGTAAACAAAAATAATAGTAATTATACTCCTTGATAAATTGTCAATTTTACCACTTGACGTCTGCATTTTTGTACACTGAAAAAAGTAATTTCAATGAATGAAGTACATTAAATGAAATTCATTAATTTTTTCCAAGAATTTATTAACTTAATGTACGAATTCGTTGCATCAATGAAAATATTCATTAAAATTCAATGAAAAAATTAACGCTATTATGAACATTACGTTGAAACCATTCATTAAATTTATTTCTTAATACAATAAGTAAATCAGTTATTTGATTTAATGTATTAGTTCATTGAATTAATTTATTCAATGTACTAATATATTGATTTAATTAAGAAGAAGCATTACATAATGATCAAAAGCATTGAATCAATGAAATATTTCATTAAATTATATTAAAATAAATGCGTTCTAATGGGAAATAAAGTAAAACGAAAACAAATACAACTCAGTTTTCTTTTATCTCTTAACAAGAAATGACGCGTTTTAAATAAAAGACAAAAAATAAAAAAATCTGTGTTGTGTTAAAAACGAAAATAATTGAAAAGTAAATAAGTTATAAATCGAACTATTAAAATACATAAATACAATTTATTCGCAAAGAAGAAGTCGAGCAGCATAATTGAATATACCAAATTAAATTAATTACCAATAAGAAAGAATTTGGAGACTACACTAAGGGAAAAATTCGATTCAAAATCAACAACGGTTGTGCTCACATTGGTAATTTACGGTAACAGCTTTTTAATACCTTTCATTAACAAATTTAATAGAAAACATATGTAATTTAGCAATTTGATACGGAAATGGTTTCAACTTGGTACCAATTAGGTATCGATTTTCAATAAGAATTGAACACGCAGTGTTTAATTTAAACACATACGGTGTAGATTCACTATTGACACAGAATGGTATCGTTTTCAACACGTATGTGATTGATATTTCTCTGGGTGTAGCCTTCCTAACACGTAAGTTTAATAATGTTTATGATTTTAAACAGTTTTTAAATATTACATTTCATTTATATTTATGTAGATAAAACCACTAAGACACAGAAGAATGTGTTATTAGCCTCAAATACTAGGGTTTCAAAAAATATTGTGATTTCAAAACCAAGACGATTCTATTCGTAAGTAGACATAATTATATGAAATATTTTAATTGAATTCTTAATAAAAATATATTACAGACTGATCAAGATTTGGATGCTACATTTGGGAATTTCTATAGACAAAAAAATTTAAAGGTAACTAGTTCAAATATTTTAAGCAATTGAACGAATTTTAATAATTTTATTTATAAACTTTTTTTGTTCAGGATAATTCTGTTGTTATATGAATGTGGCGTCTAAATGGATATTCCATACCATCATTGAGCAATATAGAGGACAACAGGAATTACTATATTATTATAAATGACAAAGCAAACACGATCACATCTGTAACATGCATTTTGTTTACTTACATTTTTTAGTGATATGTAATATTTTTATATTTATATTTAATTTTTGCTTATATTAACTCAATATCATATAATTTAATCATTTAATTTAAAATAAAATAAAAACCAAAAATACAGAACAAGCCTATTATAATACATTTTCAATGTATAGTTTCATTGGGACAAAATATGAGTTCATTGAAATCAATGTACTGTTCACTAGAATTATTTATTTCATTTAATGAACGTGTTCATTGATTCAATGTAAGAATAAATGTAATCAATGAACTTGTACATTGAATTTTAATATTAATGTATGGTAATACATTGTTTCAATGAACCTGTACATAGGGTCAAAATTAGTGCACAAATTCATTGTAACAATGAACTTTTTCATTGTATTTATGTACCTTTTTGGTTCAGTGTACAAAATTTATTACACTAATTCTTAACAGAATTTACCAACATAAATAGTAAAAACTTTTTATTTCTATTATACTTAATGTCAAATAAAATTTTTCTACTTTAATATATGCCAGATGAAAATATAAATTTTATTAATTTAAAAGCATTCATTTTTTACCGTTACCCTACACCATTGCATATGAGCCAAAAAATAGACCTGTGGCCAATTGTAGACCATCACTTTTACTAAATGTAAAATCAATTAAAAAATACTAATATCTATGTGATTTTATGCCCTTTAAGCCGATTACCGGAAGTGGGTTTATATGGGAGCTATGGTAAATTATAGACCGATCTTGATGAAATTTGGCACAAATATTGACACTTATATAAAACTCCTTTGTAAAACTCCTTTCATCAAGATATCTTCTAAATTGCGACCTGTAATTTGTTCACAAGGTTTACATGGACAGACGGACGGACGGACATCGTTAAATTGACTCAGGAAATGATTCTGTGTCGAAAGATATGCTTTAAGGTGGAGGTATAATACCCCAACCTCCTATGGTGGTGTAGGGTATATAAATGCTAGGGTGATCGATTATTCGACTTTTTTGAGAAACCGGTTTTCGAATAGTTCGAATATTTGGTATTTTAAAAAAACCGGTTGCACTTTTTGAAATTCAGAAAAAACCGGTTAACCGGTTTTTCGCAGAAGTTAATATTTATATCAAAAAACTACATTTCTTTAAAAAGTTAAATTCTTATAATTAAGTTAAAATTTATTAAATACAAGCGTAAAAGCCTAACAATGTCTCGAAAAATAATATAATAATGAAAATATGCACAAACAAATCCGAAAATTAAAAGAAAAAAATATGAACAACATTTAGACACCTTCTTCTCCCTAATAGAAGTCAATTATTTGAAGTCGTTCAAATTTATTGGAATTATATTGATTAAAGTTTTAAATTCGTAAACCTTTCAAAATAAAAAAAATCGTCGTAAATGCGCTCCCTGGCCGAAATACAGAATCAGCTTTTTATAGGATTTGTAGAGCAAACAATAAGTATAGCAACTCAAAAGTTCTTAATACCAAAACAGACTTTTTGGTCCCTGATAGAAACATCTGGCACTGTTAGAATTTGTTGAACGAATAGTTTTATAAGTATGTCGATTTTTAGTTTCTTACGTCGTCTGGGAGCTTCAGAAAGCTCTGGAAAGGAAACATTGCTTAGGAAAGATATATTTAAATTCATATATATAGATCCACGTATTTTCGCTCCCTGATAAAAATTTCAAAATATGGCTCCATTAGGATTTGTTGGACAAAAAGTTTTATAATTAAGCCAAATTTTAATTTTCTACGTCGTTTGGTAGCTTCAGAAAGCTCTGAAGAGAGAAAAAATGCTAAGCAAATTATATATCTAGATGACTAGAAGATAATTATGTTTCAAAATTGTAGAAAAAATCATTTAAATTTTAGTTAGCATAAACAGAAACCTTGGCTTAATATGGCAGCCTGTCTCAATTGAAACCATTCTGCAGGTGAAACTTTTTTAACACAACACCTTTAAAAAATAAAGGAATGAATATTGGATCAAAAAAAATAAATTGGGTCATACAGGTTAATTATTAATTATTTATTTGTTTAATATTACAGAATAAATTCCAATTTAGACTTAAACTATATTTTAAAAACATAAGAAATCAGTCTTTATGAATATTTAAAAAATTATGCCTAAATTTTCAAATATCACTATCATTTTTTAGTACATGTTTTCTAAAATAAAATGATTTTTTTTAAAACCGGCTTTTTGTGTTTAAAAAAACCGGTCTATTCGACATTCGAAAAATGAACATTTTGAAAAAACCGACAGCACATTGACTGAAAAAACCGGTTTTAAAACCGGTTGGAAAACCGCGTCGATCACCCTAATAAATGCCCACTTTAAAGTTATATTGAAATTTTATCATAAAACGCATTTTTGATTTTTGATTTATTGCCAAAGGTCTGCATATAGTTGCCCTTATGTGTATTGTAAAATTCTAATTTTTATTTTATTTAATAGAAAAAATATTAAAAATGACGTGCATAAAATTTAATTACTTCTAAAGTTCAAAGGTCAAAATCGATAATATAAAGATCAATGCTGAATATCTCAAACAAACAGTATTTAAAATTCTTAAAAAAAATTATATATTGATAATTTAACTCTAATTTAACTCAAGCCAAAATTCAAGTTTGAGACTCTTTTGGTTTAGGAGTTATGAAGATTTTTTTGTAAGTTAAAAATATTTACAAAAAATAATTTAGTATGTGTTTATTTTGGCATAAAGATGAACACTATTGAAATTGGTCATGATCGGTCCATAGAATAGGGTTCTAACGCCAAAAATGCCTCATTTATATCACTATTTCAATAAAATTTGGTAGGAATTATTCAAAGATAAATCGGGGTTCAAAATTTTGTGCAGATCGGTCCACAATTAGGCACAGCTCCCATATAAGACCAACTTTCGAAAATCACTAAAAAAAATCGCACATAAATGACATTATCATGGTTATATTTGACACAAACGAAATGGTGTGGGATATAAAATTGTCGGGCTTGATCGACTATATTTTTCTCGTTTTCTTTACAGTTTTTTCTTACAGTACAAACAAGAATTGTTCAACAAAAATATCGAAAATGTCATACTCTCATTTCTTGATACAATCAGGGTATAAACCGATGCCAATAAAGCGGTATATTTGTTGTCATCTAGCAATAAAAGGAACAGTAAAACGTTTGTACCTGACATAATCGATTTTTATAATCCACAAATGGAGGATGCAGCGTTATGTTTTATGTTCTAGGAAAACCAATCGATTACCAGAATGTAAATTTTATGTTATTCTGAATACCACATTTTAGTATTAAAATCCACGTAGAATCGTGGATGAAGGAAAGATTAAAAACAAATATTGAAAATGTTATTATAAAAGATGCAATTGAAAATAAAAGAAATACACATGAAATAAGAAAACAGAAGAAACGAATTATGTGCAGTACCAAAAACGTTGAATTATTTTTGGAGAACACAAAGTAGAGGTTTGCACCTCTTGCTTACCCAGAACAAATTGGTACCGACATATAGTTACCAAACGACATGATTTTCAACGCAACGCCAACATCGACATCCCGTCTACAATAGAGTTAAAATTAATATATTTGCGCATCGCAAATTCTTTAATTAAATATCTATGTATACATACATTAGATCACCCATTTACATAAAAGTTTATATTGTGATTGCTCCACCAGGTGATTCTGATTGATAGAACTAAAAATAATATTAAAAAAAAAATTGGTTCGATTGATTGCAAACTGGCAAACCTGTCGATTGGATTTTTATCTTCAAAAAATACATCAAAGCTTAATTGTGCTGTAACTTTTTAATTTTATATTTGTCGAAAAAATACTGTATATGCGTTTACATGCAGAATACTTTATTCTTTTATATAATATTTAGTTCTACGTTTGAAATGGTAGACATTTTTTTTTGTTTTTTTTAAGTTTTTCACACTTTTTTTTCTGATATCCTATATCAAATCTTATTTGAATCTTAAACTAAAATAAATTATTATTTCAAGTAAATGTTGATACTGTTTAACTCATATTAAAAAATTACATAGAAATAAAAAGTAAAAAAAAAATCACGAAGTATGGGTATAAAAACTTGTTATTATCTATCGTTTGTTGTATATATCACAAATTTTGGTTAAACATATTTGTTAGGATTTATTCTGGAATCATCAACTAATATTTCCGTAGTTATTCGGTAATTAGTACCGAAAATTTTTATTCGGTAATTAGTACCGAAATTCTTAAGCGAATGAAAAATATTGTTGACATACCTTAAAGACAATTTTCGCATGCATATTTAGATGTATCACTTATCAAAATCGTGTAAAGGGTTCTTAAGTTATAGCCTAAGTTCGACAAACCATTCTCGAATTTTATAGTTTGACCGCTTAATAAGGCGATGATATTAATCATGCACATAAAAAAAATCAGTACCCGATAAAAAAAAAGTGAATGCAGATTCTTGTTTAACTCGTCTAAATCCACCTAGTCCACCTATTTTTGTTTCAAGAAAAAATAAAAAAAAATTTTTTGGCCACCACTGTATTTCTACTCAATTGTATGTAACATGGGTATTTTTACTTAACTGTGAATAAAATTTAGATTTCTGCATCAATTTTGAAGATACATGCCTTATTTTATTCGCAGCATTACCAGCTTTAAGTTAAAGATGATAAACTGTAACGTTTTAGATGTTTTCATTTATTAAAAGAAATTTTAGTAACAAAAAAATCTAAAATTTTGCATGAAAATGATTTTTTTCGGACACTTATTTCAAAATAACTCCGAAACTATTGAGCATTAAGTTTTGGAATTTGGGGAATTTGAAGATATTATTAGTACGCATTTTGGTGATCAATCGTACACACCGTTCTTGAGTTATGAGGAAATATACTAGAGTAATGGTCTTACTATGGGCGAAATATTAGACACGCCCATAAAAAAAAATCCAGACCTGATGGAAAAAAACTGAAAGCAGATTCGTGTTTAGCTCATCAAAATACATCAAGTCCAACTATTCGTCTATGGAGGAGGATTTTTTTGTTGACCAGTGTAATTATAAATCAAAAAAATTAAAAATCACTTTAAACATAAGGTAATTTTTCATATGAAATATAACCCAAATATGAAGGAGAGTGAGCGATTTTTCATTGACTAATTATGTTGGCAGTCGTTCTACGTTTTATTTACAAATTTATTACAAAAACAAAAATAATAATAAGTTTTAAAATAAAAAATGTTAGCATTTAGCTTTTTTTTACCTTTTTTAAAGTTCAAAATCCAGTAAAGTGAGAAAAAATTGAGACAGAAAAATTGCAGTTAATAAACTGAGTACTTACAAAAACATTTGCCAGAAAAATTTTGCCTCATGTTCCAAAATCAAAGCTTAATTACATAGGTCAACCAAATCGCAAAAAAATTGTATATCTCTAATAATTCTGCAAAATTAGTATTCCTTAGTCTTGATATAGTGTAGAAAGTAAAATTTTCCATCGCGTCACATTTTTAACCCATTGCGGACCAATGAAAATTTGTTTTCTAGGTAAGAGGTTAAGGAAATTAGTTACTCATATTTTATAGCCAAGACATGAGGCTACAAAATTGTTGTACTAGTTAAGTCTCTACCTTGTCACGTATAGCCCCTAGAAGTCTTTAAAGTTATAAAAATCAAGAATTTCTCAATTAACCCTCATAAATTCCTTGAAATGAGGCGCAAGGAGTAGGTGTATAGGGGAAATTTGTATTTAATATAACTAATAGAACACCGCACAGTGGGGCCAAAAGCAAAATAAATAATAATAAGTCTGGAACTTTGAAACCACACAACCGATTTAGATGAAACTTGGAACATCGATAGAGGAGGAGTTAAGGTATGTATACACGGTTGTCAGATCTAACAACGTTGGCAGAAAAATGTTCAGAAAATGTCTAACAACCGTGTAAACTTACAATTTATGTCTTACAACGTTGTTAGAAAAAGCATTGTCAGTAAATTGTAACCCAATAATATTGTTAGATATCTGACAATCGTGAAAACACATAACGTTGCCATTGCCAGATAATTGTCAGACAATTTTTATTGTCAGCTTTGCGAATTTTATGCATCTGACAATGGCGCCATTGTCAGATAAATCATTTATAATGGCAACGCTGCACATTAAACAGCAAAGTTTATCCGTCTGACGACGGATCTGGTAACTTTTGCCATACAACAACCTGCCAACAGTGTAAACTGACAATTTTTGTTGGCAGATAAATTTATTGTCTGACAATTGACTGGCAATGAAATTGTAAGGTTTTCTTACGATCGTCTAAACTAGCAATTTACCTGTTGCTAACAATTTTTAATATTGTCAGTACATTGCCATCACATTGTCAGATCTGCCAACATTGTTAGATCTGACAACCGTGTATACATAGCTTTAGGCTTTCAGAATATTGATGGATAGAGTGTAGTGTTTATAAAAAACCGACTTTTCATAAAACCGGTTTGACGGTTAACCGAAAATTAGGTAAAATTAAAAAACCGTTTTTTCGGTTAACCGTCTACTTAAAAACCGGTTAAACCGGTTAACTGATATTTTAATAATTGCTCTAATTTGAAGCTTAATAAAAATATTTTTGGTTATAAGTGTTTTTCAACTTATTGGTTTAACCATGCACCAAATAATAAACACTGTTCTTTATAAATAGTGACTGATTTACATCGAAAGTTTATGTAATACTTTTTTTCAGCCTTTAGACTAGTTTTAATACAATTCATAAAAACAATTTTTTGGCATCTTTTAGCACAGCTTTTGAAGCTCTATAATGATCTAAAATTATTCTATAAAGTATTTTTAATATTAGTTTTTTTTTTCCAATTTTTCTAATTTAAAGATAAAATTAAATTATCGAAATTTTAAAGCATCTCAACAAAGAGGAAGCTTCAGACCTAGGATAATGTAATTTATATTTTGATAAAATATTTGTATAAAATTGGTAAAATATTTAAAATTTTTTCTGCTAAAAAGAGATTTGTTCTTAATTTTTAAAAGAATTATTAATCATTTAAAAGTACATTTTCTGCACTTATTTAATTCTACTTTTGAAGTTTTTATTTTTTCCTATTATCCTATATAAAATCTTATATTTCTCTTAAGCTATACATACAAAAAATTCGATTCAAAATCAACAACGAAATGGTTTCAACTTGGTGCCAATTAGGTATCGATTTTCAATAAAAATTGAACACGCAGTGTTTAATTTAAACACATACGGTGTAGATTCACTATTGACACAGAATGGTATCGTTTTCAACACGTATGTGATTGATATTTCTCTGGGTGTACATTAGTAGGTGTAATGTTATTTTCATCTTTTGGAAAATTCCATTCGCATGAAATTAAAGTTTTTGTAAATAGAATGTTTAATTATCTATCTGATTTTATTATACATACAATTCCAAAAAGTAAATATATCACCTGACTACTTGTTAACTCAAACACCAAGCATTTTTAGTAGTTTGAAAATATTTTCTTATATTTTAAATTCAGATAAAAGTAACAAAAGGAGGAAATTTTGTGATATTTTTAGCAAATTTTTAAAACCGGTTAACCTACACAAAGAAACCGGATAAACCGGTTAACCGAAATTGAATATTTCAAATTAACCGGTTCGCAAATAACCGAAATTTTAAGAAAAAAACGGTTTTTCGGTTAACCGATTAACCGGTTTATAAACACTAATAGAGTGTATAGCTGTAGCACGGACGCCGCTACAGTGGGCCGCTACAGTGGGCCAAAGTTAACCGATTTTAAATATTTTTACATTTTTGAATTTTCCTAAGCAAGAAAAGGAAAAAACATGCTTATTGTGCCAAATTATCTCGTATTTTTTAAAAGATATTTAACTTCAAAAAACAAATTTCTCATTTTTGGTCTTGACTTTTTTGCGATTTTGCCCTATAACTTTAAAAAAAAAAATGTCTAAAAATTTTTTAAAAATATGTTGAAATTCTCTACAACTTTCTAAATTATGGAAACAAAATAAATTATGCAATAAAAGTCAAAACTTCAAAACATGTCTCAAAAATTGAAATTTTTTGACAGAATACCGGTAAACCTAGTCACACGAGGCAATTTTCCGAAAATTCCCATATTTTTAATAATAAAAATTTCGATTTTGAAAAATATATAGTAAAACGAGCTGTAAACCCGCAACTTCGTTAGCGGAAATTTTTTATAAAAACCATATATTAAATTTAAGCTAAGATTCTTAACTCCCTTGGGAACATTTTTAATAATGGTGTTATGTCATCCATAAATAACAATTTCTCTTTAATTTCAGGTTTCTAATCTTAGAATAACGATAAATAAATATTTATGTTTCTAAGGATAAAAATTGCAGAACATTCAAGAAGTTCTATTAGAAAAACGAAAAGAGATACTTCTTATGGATTCATTTAGGACCACATATCTTTAATTTAATGTTTCTAGATTCATAATTATATAAAATTCAAAAAGTACCATTAGAAGAACAAAATAAGTACCACAAAGGCCCCTCTTGTGAATTCTTTCTCACATAGGACCATGCATATTTAATTTCATGTTTCTACTTTAAATATTATAAAAAGATCAAAAAGTACCATTAGAAGAACAAAAAAGTACCACCAAGTCCTCTCTTATGGATTCTCATTCACTTAGCACCACATGTTCTCAATTTCATGTTTCCAGGTTCACAATTATAGAAAATTAAAAAAGTACCATAGGAAGAACAAAAAAGTACCACAAAGTCACTTCATATGGATTCACATTCACTTAGCACCACATGTTCTTAATTTCATGTTTCCAGGTTCATATTTATAGAGAATTCAAAAAGTACCATTAGAAGAACAAAAAAGTACCACAAAAACCTCTCTTATGGATTCTTATTCATTTAAGACCACATATCTTTAATTTCATGTTTCTGGGTTAAATATTATAGAAAATTCAAAAAGTACCATTAGAAGAACAAAAAAGTACCACAAAGTCCCCTCTAATGAATTCTCATTCATTTAGGGCCAAATATCTTTAATTTTATGTTTCTATGTTAAATATTATAGAAAATTCAAAAAGTACCATTAAAATAACAAAAAAGTACCAACGTCAAATTCAAAAAGTACCATTAAGATAACAAAAAAGTATCACAACGTCCCCTCTTATGGATTCTCATTAACTTAGGACCACATATCCCTAATTTCATGTTTCTAGGTTCATAATTATAGAAAATTCAAAAAGTACCACTAGAAGAACGAAAAAGTACCACAAAGTCCCCCTTGTGAATTCTTTCCAGCATCGGAACATGCGTATTTAATTTCATGTTTCTAGGTTAAATATTACAGAAAATGCAAAAAAGTACCAATAGAAGAAGAAAAAAGTACCACAAAGTTCATCCTCTTGAATTCTTACCCACAGGACCATGTATCTTTAAGTACCACAAATTGCACTCTTGTGAATTCTTATCTAAATTTTCTTAATTTCATGTTTCTATGTTTAATGTAATTGAAAATTCATTATTAAGTTTGAATAAAATGTAATTTCCCGCCTGTACCCCTTTTTTGGTACTTTTTTTCACCCATAGAAGTATCAGAAATTATATTCCAGTGAGTTTCTAAATTATAGTGAGATCCCATATTAAAATACGCATATGGTTATGTCAATAAAAATAAAAAAATGTTTTATGAAAAAAGTACCAAAAATAGGTACAATTTTTACCCCTTAAACGTTTGAATTTCTAAAAAGTACCAAATTTATATTTTTCATTTTTTGATAAGTTATGAATACGACATAAATTTTATCTGTATGTTGATTGGTTTCAAAGATACATATGGTGTCAAAAAAGTACCAGAATAGAGTTTTTACCCGTTTTCTCCCTAAAACGGCCGACTTTCAAAAAAGTACCAGACACCCGTCCAATTATTTTTTAAATGAATAACGATAACTATTCAACTTTTTATGTATCATTATTAGTTTGCGAGTTATAAGGTTACCGATTTTACTCGTTTTTACCCTTTTTTACCCCCTAAACATTAGAATTTCCAAAAATCCCGTCTTAGTGGATCTATATGGAGGGAGACCTACCTGCGTTCCAAATTTCGTCTCTTTAGCTTCAGCCGTTTGGGCTGTGGGATGATGAATCAGTCAGTCAGTCAGTAACGTTACTCTTTTATATATATAGATTAAATATATTTGTCTGATTTTCAAATTTATCAATTCTCCATTAAATATTTTATATCATGTGCAAAAATTATGTTGATACCTATAAGCATTTAGAAATTAATCAGTCTTAAATTTTTGAAATATGTCCATATAAACATAATTTGCTTTTGTTCGCTTTGTTTTAAGAAAAGTGTGCTAAAAATTTTAAAATAGTGAAATTTATTATACATAGTTTTAAAGAAGACACAATTTCCTTTAAATTGATATATAATGTGACTATTTTGAGTTTATACAACTACACACTCTATACAACAATATTCTGAAACCCTAACTCCTCCTCTATCGATGTTCCAAGTTTCATCTAAATCGGTTGTGTGGTTTCAAAGTTCCAGACTTATTACCATTTATTTTGCTTTTGGCCCCACTGTGCACCGCAGATCTCAAAAATCGTAAAATCTTTAAAGTCGCATTTAGGGTTTGGGGTCCGGGAATTCCTGGGCGGGAAATCCCGGGAATTCCCGTAAATTTTTCATCGGGAATTCCCGGGAATTTTTTTCAATTTTCCCGGGAAAACGAAAAATTTAATATTCACGTAGTTTTATAATCCTATAGCAAAAAGTGTTACTGTTATTATCGCTACAGTTAACATTTTACATTAATATAAAGTTTATATTATAAACACATTACTCACTAAAGCAATTTTTGATGTTAATACCAAAATATACATACATGAAATTCGATAAAAGTGATATTTTATATTATTCAAAAACATTTCATCGGTGCGCTGATGAAAATTAATATTTGACGACTTTTCATTAGGAAAAAACGATTTATTTTGTCAATTCACATTTCAAGTACACGAGTTTTTAACTACATATTGCTATAATCTTTTAAACATTTTAATTGTGATGTACCATTTTCAAACTTCATTTAAATCTCTTGGCTCTGAAAAGTTTTTTCATATTTTTTTTTTTGCCAATATCGTTAGATTTTTTCGACATATTAAAGTCCAGTTTGTATCACATGATTTTATACTATCTTAAAGGCATGATTTTGGAATATATTTAGTAATAATAAACATAAATTATTAATTTTGAATTATTTAAAAATTTTCAAATGAAAAATCGACAACAACTTTCCTTTTAACATCAGGAATACATACCGCTACTTTTTCAAAATTTAAATTTAAAATACACTTTTTAAAATTTTTGAAAAGTAGAATTGTAACTACTTTTCAAAAAAAATAAAAAATTTATTTTATTTTTCAAAAATATTCGTCTTGAAATGATTAACAATATCTTTCAAATGTTAAATGAAAACTAATTTTTATCAGATTTCCGAAAACTATATCAATTGACCACAAAATATTGTTGAGAACCAACTTTAAAAGTTTTTAGATTCATGTTTTAGAACGAATTAAAACAATAAGAAAAACTATTTATACTGAAATTTATGCCACAGCACAGTGTCACATTTGGCAGTTTTAAAACGACAAAAATCCAGTTTTGTACATATTAGTCTGAAATTGTATATCCTGTTTAGTAGATAAAGTCGTAAACATTCCCACTAAAAATGGACAGCTAGAATCAATGCCACTGCCATGCTGAAAAAATTACTTTATTTGTATGAATTTCGGATATATTTTTGTAAATATTATTAAAATAAAGGATATTTTAAAAGTAAGCGTGGCAGGATCTAATCACCCTAATCTTAGTGTAATATTTACATAACAAATTTTCAGCCATTGCTTTAAAAAGTTTAAATAATTCTTTAAAAATTGCTAAAATGAGGTACCGCACATTATTTTTTAATATTTCAAAAGATCGCAAAAAGTCGCAGCCAATATTCTCAAATATGATTTTATAGATGTTCTTTTATATAACAATCGTATTTTTAAAATGGAACTCGTTGAAACTTTTTAGTTCCAGTCCATTAAAAATGGAATTTCCCAAAAAATATATTTTTTAATATTATGATTCTTTTAAATAAAAAACAATTTCCTCAGTATTGATTTTTTAACCTAGCAAATTATAGTAGAATAATTTGGATACACTTATTATTACCTACCAAAAAGAATCATATCAATATCAGTAGTATTTACTGAGATATGAAGTTAAAATTAACATACTTCTTTACAAAAGTTGTAAATAAAATTAAAATATTTTTAAAAGTTGCAACTTTGAAAATCCATAATTCGCGCTATAGACACTTTCCAACAATTTAAGTATTTTTTTTTCCATAATATATGATATGTTACTAATAAATGCGAAAAGAATTACTTTAAATAATAAGCTTTTATTTTCGTATTTTCGTCGTTCTAATGTGGATAAATGTGACACTGTGCACAGGTGAGGATTTATCTTTTTTAAAATTTTTAGCATGAAAATCTATTTAAGTTAAAAATCTGAAGTATACAGTTCTTAATTAAATATTAGAAATACTAGTTTTTTATTCCATAACGCTATTCTAAAAATCATAGTTTTACTGCATCATTTTATAAAGAATTCATTGAATTTTTGTTAAATCTAATCTTCTGCAAACTTAATAGAAATATTTATATTTTTCAAATATTTTTTCTTTAATTCGTAAGAGATTTAAATAGAAGAAAATTTTTATGTTTAAAAATATTTTTTAAGCTTGAACTGTATAATTGGTAGTGTATTCTTTAAACAATTAATTATTGCGAAGTCAAAGAATTTAAGTCTATGAATTGAATTGTTATGAATGCTTCAAAGAAATGACTGAGATAATAAATTTAATTCGATTTTGAAAAGTGAATTAAAGAATTAAATCTTTAGAACCTTTGCTTACAATAGGCACTTATTTTATTTGCTTGAAATATTTAAAATTTTTTAAATTTTAAATTGGAAGTCATATTGAAGTATGACTTCTTTCTTTATTTTCTGTTAATTAATCATAAATGTGTTTTAAAATGTTGTATAGTATTGACTAGAAAAAAATAATATTCTTTATAAAAAATCATTACTTTTTTCTTATATTTTAACTTTCCCGGGATTCCCGGGAATTCCCGGGAAATCGAATTTTTCATTCCCGTTTCCCGGGAAACAAAATATCACGGGAAACCCCAAACCCTAGTCGCATTGATATAAAATACGTAGATACCAAAAGTTTGAAAAAATAAAAATCTAATTTTAAATATCAAAGCTAACAAAAAATTAGAAAAATGTTATATCTTGAATAATTTTGTTTAATTCTTATTCCTTAGACTAAATATAGAGATAAAAGATAAATGAAACATTTCCATCACATCACACTTTTAATCCATTGATGACCAAATGAAATATGTATGTACCTGTAAGAAATTTTTAGGTAATATAATTTTCTGGGTAATAGATAGAGCAAATTATAGATCCGCATTTTATAGAGAGGGAATTTTACAACAAAAGTGTAGAATATGCCATGTTATGCTAAATGCACCGAAAAAATAGGAAAAATAAGCGAAGAACAATAGGAGCTTTTATACCAAAACGCTGTTATTGAGAGATTATATCAACGCATATTGAATCCTCCTTTGGTGACAGACTATTGCTGCGAGAGAAAACATAAAAAATATGAGAAAACATAAAAAATAGTACGTTTAAGAAAAAAAAAAAACGCTCATATTTTTCTATGAAGTTAAAATAAAAACATTATATATTTTAAAATTGTGACGTCATGGAAATGTTTTATACACTATATTTAGTCTAAGAAGTTAAAATTAAGCCGAATTATTCACAAAATATTTTTCTTATAATTTTTTGCTAACTCTGTTATTTAAATTTTTATTTTTTTCATACTATTAATGACTATTTTTGAGATCTAAGGTCTTTTGTTTGTTATATCAAATACAATTTTCGCCTCTACACCTACTCCTTACCCCTCATATTTCAATGGTTTTATGAGGGTTAATAGAGATGTTCTTGATTTTTACAATTTTAAAGATCTCTATATGTGACAAGTTAGAGATTTGACTTGAAAAATTTTATAAACTAAAAACTCATCATGGAACCATATTTTCTTAGGTCCTCAATGGGTTAAAAATGTGTCGTGATGGAGAAAACCCGAAATGTTTCTGGAGATTGGGATGAATATACCTACAATATCTATGACATGATTTTCCACATACTTTTTAGTGTTGATTTGTGTTATTAGTGAAATCGTATATCGTTAACTTGTGCCGTATCGGACCTGCCTTTTTACAGTTTTTAGAAAAATTATACTCTTAAATACTTTGTTTTGCCTCTAAATGTTAAAACATCGTAATCTACATATAATTATCCATAAAATAAGATATAAAAAGAGAAAATCTGTTAAAAAATGTTAAAATTATTACGAATTCCCCAGACTATTAATGTGTTTCAGAACACTTGTGAAAGGAGTGCATAAAGAAATTTTTCACAATTTATAATTTTAATATCAATTTTTTAAGCGTTCTTTATTTTTTACATTTTCTTTTGACTGACTTTTCAAGGAAAATAAATTTGAGAACATTCTCTCTAATAATTGTACCTTGTTATTCATTGTATCATGGTTCAAATTGAATTGAAAATAGTTTTTTATTTAAACATTTGGGTCATTCCATTTAAAACCAACAAACTGATTTTGTCACCTCTTCCGAATTTGTTAAAACTAAGATTACTTCAAAATTTCAGATAATTTCAAGTGGTTCGCGAAATATAGGGATTTGAAAGTATAAAAAAGCTAAATAAATGAATAAAGTTGTACACAAAATTACAAATATCTTTCAAACTATTTATGTTATAAGATTTATTGAGATGTCACATTAAAGGTACTTTTTTAATTTTTATTTTTACCTTTAATATGACGTGTAACATGTCTTCCAAAATATTTACGTTCATTGAGTCGAAAGTTAAAGGAAATGAAATTACCTTTAAAATAATACGTGAAAAGTAAATATTAAGAATCGAACATGACTTTTTTCCCAAACTTTTTTCATAAAAAATAAAATTTGGTTCTTAGATATTATTAAATTGTTTTTTTATGAAAATTTTAGGAACTTTGCAAACAATTTGCTTAAATTTTGATTTATTTTTATAAGATTCTAATGCAAATGCTAAATAAAAATAGTTATAATAGAAAATATTAGCAATAAATTGCAGTTTTCAAAGAAAAATTAGTTAGAAATAATGTTTAGAAATTTTTGTAAATTTGATATCATTGCAGAACATATGTACATAATTTTATTAAACAGCACATCTATTCTGTTGAATGATAATTAAAAACTAAAAAAATTTCCAAAAAACAAATTTCAAACATTTCTTTGCAAATGAAAATATTAAATAAAATTTTAACCATAGATTATTGACATAGATATGAAGATTGAAAAAAAAAAAAAACTCAATTGAAAAAAAATTACTCAAAAAGGCACATGTACTACAATTGTTTTTGTTTTCAATGAAATTTTTTACTAACACATTATTAGACTTAGGTTTTTTTGACAACCGACTTAGGTTTCTGACAACGGAACTTCATATCTATGTTATAATCTATGATTTTAACAATTTATTTAAGTCTTCTTGACTTTTGATTCATATAGTAAAAAGTTTTAATATTTAAGAAATTATTCTTAAATATAATGAACTATAACACAAGGCAACAAAATCGAAAAAATTTTAAAGGCTTGAAAAACCATTTTACAATTTTGATGTATTATGGTTCCAGTAGTCCAAATATGGTCCAAATTTAAAATTCTATGGAGATGTTTTTTTTTAAATTTTTATATAAAATTATAAATTTTTTAGACGTTTTTCTACATAATTAATGATAACTCAAAAAGTGTTACTCCGATATTATTGAAATAAACTTAGAAAAATTTATATTTATATAACCTTTAATCCCCTTATATATTGCGTTTCAATCGGCTCAGTAGTTTCGGAGTTATAAAAAAAAATTAAACAAAAAATATCAAGTTTTTTTTTTTTTTTGGTAAAAAAAAAAAAAAAAACATTAAAAATCGAAAACGGCAAAAACTGTTCAGATTTATTTATCATAAGGCCACATATAATAGCAACAAAATGAGATATCGATCATAAAAATCTTTCGATTGTTTTCGAATTTATTCGCAATTAAGTGAATTTGCTCATTTTCACAAAATATAAGTTTTTTGAAAACTTTTTCCACTTATGGTGTCATAACTCATAAACGACTTGTCCGATTTTGTTAAAGTAAATTTACAAAAATTTTGGCTTACAATGTCTTTAAATGATGTATACAATTGTTTTTGATGCGATCAATAGTTTCAAAGTTATGAATAAAATTGTTAGGCAAAAAATATAAAGTTATTAAAAGAAATTAAAAAAACAATATTCGGCTTGGTCGAATCTATATACCCACCATCAACTTTTCCAAATTTTACGTTATATAGGAGGTGGGCGGTAAGGTGGGTGAACACACCCATTTTTTGTTTCCGAGTTTACATTAACTCTTGAACTATTTGTACAAAATTTCGTTGACATTTCATCTTCCATAGGAGGTAATCGATAAAGTGGGCGGACCACGCCCATTTTTGGTTTCCAAGTTTATATCGACCCTATACTATTTATTCAAAATTTCGTTGTCGTATATACTTTTGTTTCAGAATATATTAGAAATATTACCTGTGTTTCTAGTTTTTTGCCCATAACATTTTTATTTATTAAATTTAAAAAAAAACCTCTCCATAGAATTTTAAATTTGGATCATATTTGGACTACTGGAACCATACTACATCAAATCTATATAGTAGTTATTCAAGCCTTTTATTGTTGTTGACCTGTGTAATCAATGAAACTAAATTTTTATATTTATGTACAAACTTTTTTCTGTGTAGAATACTTGTTTTATTTCTTTATAAAAATTTAAAAAACGTGTCAAATGTTAAGGTATAAATTATTCGAATAATTTAGAAAATCGACTCGATTAATCTAGTAATTTAAAAACTGCATTTTTGAGTTATTTGTTTAATCTAATCATGAAAAAATCGATTTAAATGAATACTCTAATAATTACCTTTTTATATCATTCATAATATCAAAATTTGGTGAGTTTTGGGCTAATATTTTGGAATAGTGTCCAACTAATTCAATTTCTTCTAGAAGAACATAATCTACGCCATTTGTGTTATATGGGATGTTATTTTTGGTAATGTGCTCTTCAAATATGGATGCAATTGATTTCTCTAAAAGACTTTCTATCACAACGGCTAATTCATCATCCAAAATATTCATTGTTGGTAAAATACGAATCAAGTTTTTCTCTGATAAATGTGATTTCAATTCTGAGTAAAGCTTTGACATCCGTCTGAGAACCTCGTGATCATAGGCAGTGGCATTTTCTGGAGCTTTCATATATTGTGGACCAGTCTGTATCCATATACAGCGCTTTGCAAGTTCTTGGCTCATAAGAACCGTATTATTTACCTCCTGTTCGACTACTGTCGACATATATGAATCCTTAAGGTCATCAGAAAACAGTCTCAAGAGCACACCCAACAATAGATTTAGCTCATCATCTTGAGCGGCAGAATAATTTTTACAAAGTTCGGTATTTAATCGGTGACACATGGGCTGATAACAATTATCAATAATGTACCATTTTTCCAAAAGTACTTTTTCATCTTCATTGGCTGCCGTCAAAACTTGTGTAAAATCTTGACTTTCAATTGTCAACGGTAACATTGGAATGCCTAGAGATGATCCCAAAAATAATATTGGAATTACATATGCTGACGAAGAGTGCCGTGTAATCTCCGAAAGACAATTGGCGGCCTCTTCATGGCCACCCTGTGCTTCCAATGGACTATGAGTCCAACGACTTGCTTCCATTAATCGTGAATAGTTATTAACTCTGTTGCCAGTATCCGTATTGTGAACATCAGAGATGAACATCTCGAATCCTTTGTTCTGGCATTTCTTAGCTAACTGCTTGTGTAAACTATAAACTACACGTTTGTGCTTTTTATACTCAGGACTATTATCAGCCAGTATATATATCACAATTTTTTTGTTTCTTTCAATTTTTCTTCCTGGTAATGGCTTACCCTGAAGTATTGACAAATACGTTGAGCACGTACTTTTTGAATCTGATACATCTGTTTGTGTAGTATTTACCTCAGCGTTGGATGCTGCAACTGTTGCAGCTTCTAAAAATTTACAATAAAATATGTATGTGTATTTTAGAAATTAAATTAAATTCTTACCGCTATTTTCTTTCTTAATGACAGCTGCAGACTTTTCTGCATTATGGCTATTTGAGAAATCATTTCCTTTTAAAGTGACAACTGATTCATTATTTGTTATGTCAGGCACATTTTCTGGATCGGCTAAGGGGGCTTTTCTTTGGTCAATGTTATCATTTGCATTGGCAGCTTGTTGATCGTCTTTATTAATGTTATATGAGCTAAAAAAAATTCTCATTAAAAAAAAAAAAAAAACATTAAAATAATTCTAAAATACATACTCCTCCGATTTCTCCGATATGCTGTCTTTTTTTTTACTTTGGCCGGAACTGCATACATTGCCCATTTTTGAGATGTTCTAAAAAAAAAATAAAAAATACAGTTACTTCAAAGCGGTAATAAAAATATTTAAAACTTCGGTTTATAATAACAACTTGTAACAATTTTATAATTTTATTCTTTTTGATTGATTTGCGCTGATGCGAAGTCCTATGTATGAATGTATGTATGTATGTATGTATGTATGTATGTATGTATGTATGTATGTATGTATGTATGTATGTATGTATGTATGTATGTATGTATGTGATTGACATTTGGGAGTAGGGTTTTTATCCCGAGAATTCCCGGGACGAATTTCCCGGGAATTTTGAAAATTTTTCACTTCCCGATTCCCGGAATTTTTGTCGGGATTTAAATTTAAAAACTACTAAAAATGTGCAATTTTACCACTTTTAAAAATCAAAAATTCCATAAAAAATGTTGATCTATCATAATTAAGGAAATACAATATAGCCGTGCATTCATTTCGAAGTATATAAATACTATTTAGAACACTTCCTATATATATTTTTTTTAAATCTGAATTTATTTGATAGCATGGAATTCTTTATCTAAGAAAACTTTGTCAATGCATTACTGACTTTAAGCCCAAAATATGTGGAATGCGAAAGTGTATGTATATTATAGTATATTCAAAAATAAATTATCTGATAATGCAGTTAATGCATTAGTTGTTTTAAATCTTTATTTCATCTTGCTTCGAAAATATTTCTATATATAAGCTCTCAAAAAAAAAAAAAAAAAATAATAAATAAATAAATAAATAGATAAATTACACATATCAACAAATGTATCGCATATAATTTTACTTATTTCTTGTTCCTTATTTTAGATAAGTATAGTGTAAACAATAGTTTAAAAAAAGTGCATTTTCTCTCAATCCAAATCAATATTTTTCTATACGCAACATATCCTAAGCAACAATAAATAATGTACACAAAATCGATTACAAATCTGAGTACTCGGAAATACATTTATGGGATTTGAAAATACTAAATTTATAAATTATCCAACAGAAGTATTCATTGAAAACAATTTTCAATATCTATTGGAAATTCTTCTAGTACAATATTATAACAAAAATTTGGTCTTCAAACTATATTTTATATTGAGAATTTTCGGGAAAATTTTATGAAAAATATAGTTTTTTGTATTTAGTTTTGATACTTTTTGAACAATATTGTATTTGTTCCCGAATACCCGGGAACTCTCGGGAATGCCTAAAATAAAATCCCGATTCCAGGGAGTTGAAAAATGTCGGGAAATTAAAAACCCTATTTGGGAGTAAAAAATATTTTTTAGTTAAGTGTAACATTTTAATTTTATTTTTTTTTATAAACATATATTTTTTTATATACTTTTTGATTCCTTTTATAACTTTCCTTCTTACTAAGCAAATATATTATATGTCACTTTAAAACCATTGTTTTTAAGTTGCTCATAATAGCCCAGCAAAAACTTTTTGGTTTTCGGTAATGTCAACTACTTATTAAAGTACTTTCCTGGAAAGCAGTCGTCATTATTATTTGCCTTCTCTACATTACATAAATAAGTACTCAATAGTATAATTGGAGAGTAAGTTACAATCAAATGGATCAGTTGTATAGAGCGCAGGATTAGCAACCAGAAGGTTGCCGGTTCAACCCCATTCTGATGCTATTAATTTTTTTCAACAAAATGTTTTAAAAATATATTTTATGCTAAAACAAGTTTTTTAACTTTGAATATTAAGTGTGAGATGGTGTACTGAGTTAGACGTTAGTCATTAAAAACGACTAGTTATAGGGTCCCAAGTTCAAAACTCACTGACGGCAAATTTTTTTGTTTTTTTTTTTTTTTATTTTTATTTTTGTTTAGGTACATATTTTTTAGTATCACTAGAGTCTAAAAATAACTACTAGAATTCATGGACAACTCGAACAAAAATAACTAGTTATTGAGACAAAAAATTAGTAGTTTATTTTTATTTCCAATTATACCTACTAGATTACCAGGAAAGCAAAGTTTTTGCTGGGAGATAATAATGTAAATATTACTACTATGACAACTATGTTTGTGTAAAAATTTAATTGTAACCTTCTAATGAATTTTCTGTCATTGACTTTTTCTAACTTACCACTATCCACTAAAATCGTATCGTTAAAAATATTATAACAAAATATTAGTTATTGTACATGTTTTAGTGATGTACATTTTGTAGGAAGACCACTTAAATGATGCCAAAAAATTAAATTATTTTGGGAAAAAATGTTAAAAAAAAATTAAATTGATCTTCAGTTCCCTACCAGCGATTGAAAGTCAGAGGTCTAGAACATTTCGTCCAAAAAATAGTACTGAGTTTTGTTTTGAAATGGGTATCAAAAAATTCCAAATTTTTAGCCAATAATAAAAAAAAATGTTGATCCATAAACCGTTATTTTAGTACATCATGCCAAAAAAATGTCAATATTTTTCTAAAAACTGGATAAGAATTTCATAATTTTGTTCCCTTTAAGGCTGAAATATTAAAAATTTGCATTGTAGTAAGTACTGTTGATAATATATAATTTTAAAATTTTAAAATCAAAACTAGATTATTCAAAACCGTAAACGAAACCCGGTTTCCGGTTTTTAACATACGCTGTCGGTTTCGGTTTTTTCTAATTTTCGGCTAATCGGCTAACCGGTTATTTTAAACAGCATTTTATTTAATTTTTTATGTAATTTTAATCAGAAAAATAGTTCAAAAAAGGAAAAATAAATAAATCACTTGACTAAAAATATGAAGTTTCAGGTAACTTGCTTAATGCAATAATAATTACAAATAGGTTAATAAAGTTGGACAATTTTAAAAAGTTTAGCTTTAAACATTTGCTTTAAAAGGCTTGATATATATGTATATATTAAGAATCAAATACATTTATCATTATTAATTATGATGTTGTATATGTTCCAAATGAACCATATCAACTAGATTTCCCAAAACTCCGATCAGTTAAAATGTATTGGGCCTTATTCAAGAAATAGTTATTTACTTTAAGCTTAAAAGTAAACACATTTTAGCAAAAAAGGTGCCTAATATACATACATTAATGGTTTTCAGGAAAAGCTTGCACGTTTTATTAAACCCCAATCTATATATATAAAAGAGTAACGTGACTGACTGACTGACTGACTGATTCATCATCCCACAGCCCAAACGGCTGAAGCTAGAGAGACGAAATTTGGAACGTAGGTAGGTCTCCCACCATATAGATCCACTAAGACGGGATTTTTGGAAATTCGAATGTTTAGGGGGTAAAAAAGGGTAAAATCGGTAACCGTATAACTCGCAAACTAATAATGATACAAAAAAAGTTGAATAGTTATCGTTATTCATTTAAAAAATAATTGGACAGGTGTCTGGTACTTTTTTGAAAATCGGCCATTTTAGGGAGAAAACGGGTAAAAACTGTATTTTGGTACTTTTTTGGAACCATATGTATCTTTGAAACCAATCAGCATACAGATAAAATTTATGTCGTATTCATAACTTATCAAAAAATGAGAAATACAAATTTGGTACTTTTTAGAAATTCAGACGTTTAAGGGGTAAAAATCGTACCTATTTTTGGTACTTTTTTCATAAAACATTTTTTTATATTTATTGAAATATTCATATGAGTATTTTAATATGGGATACCACTGCAATTTAGAAATTTATTGGAATACAATTTTTGATACTTCGATGGGTGAAAAAAGTACCAATAAAAGGGGTAAAGGCGGGAAATTACATTTTATTCAAACTTAATAATAAATTTTCAATTACATTAAACATAGAAACATGAAATTAAGAAAATGTAGATAAGAATTCACAATAGTGGAATTTGTGATATAAAAGATACATGGTCCTGTGGGTAGGAATTCAAAAGGATGGACTTTGTGGTACTTTTTTCTTCTTCTATTGGTACTTTTTGCATTTTCTGTAATATTTAACCTAGAAACATGAAATTAAATACGTATGGTCCGATGTTGGAAAGAATACACAAGGGGGGACTTTGTGGTACTTTTTTCTTCTTCTATTGGTACTTTTTGCATTTTCTGTAATATTTAACCTAGAAACATGAAATTAAATACGTATGGTCCGATGTTGGAAAGAATACACAAGGGGGGACTTTGTGGTACTTTTTTGTTCTTCCAATGGTACTTTTTGAATTTTCTATAATTATGAACCTAGAAACATGAAATTAAGGATATGTGGTCCTAAGTGAATGTGAATCCATAAGAGGGGATTTTATGGTACTTTTTTGTTCTTCTTATAGTACTTTTTGAATTTTCTAAAATATTTAACGTAGAAACATGAAATTAAGGATATTTGGTCCTAAATGAATGAGAATCTATAAGAGAGAACTTTGTGGTACTTTTTCGTTCTTCTAATGGTACTTTTTGAATTTTCTATAATATTTAACGTAGAAATATAAAATTAAAGATATTTGGTCCTAAATGAATGAGAATCCATAAGAAGGGACTTTGTGGTATCTTTTTTCGTTCTTCTAATAGTACTTCTTGAATGTTCTGTAATTTTCATCCTTAGAAACATAAAATTGAATATGTAAGGTCCTAAGTGAATCAGAAACCTTAAATGGATTTTGTGGTACTTTTCCTTTATTCTAATATAATTTTTCATAATTCTGATATTTATTTTTCGTTATTCTAACATTAGAAACCTGAAATTAAAGAGATGTTATTTATAGACAAAAATTCTCAAGGTCTATTAGTCACATTATTTTATACAAACAAAAATAAGAAGAAAAAAAACTTTGATAGTTTTTTAAATTTTGAACATGAAAATTGGTACAGAAATATATCAAACATGCCTTTTTGTACTTTTCAAATATCCTTTTTTTTTATTGCAATTTTTGGTACTTTTTTAGGTAATATATTTAAAAAGTTTATTGTTATAAATTCCGATATAACACCATTATTAAAAATGTTCCCAAGGGAGTTAAGAATCTTAGTTTAAATTTATTATATAGTATGGTTTTGTATTGAAAAATTCCGCTAACGAAGTAGCGGGTTTACAGCTCGTAAGAAATAAAATATTATTTAATATTTAAAACTTATAATTTTTATAGGCAGAATTTTATGCACTATTTTTTCGTACTCAGTACTAATTATTTCAATTGCAAAATAAATTTTATTTCACTCGGGAAAGACATAATTTCAAATACTAATATAAATAGAAATAATAAAAAGAAAAAACAAATTCTCGAAAGTTTTACCATGAATAAAAAACTTTAATTTTGAAATTATGCATACCAAAAATGATTATTTTTGTAGAATAAAATCAGAGCTTCGGAAGAATTAATTAAATCTTAGCTTAATTTCATTAAATCTTAATTATGAGTTAAGGAATGATAAATTTTTCATTCCATAATACCATTCCCAGAAACATAATTCTATAGCTTCATTCAAAGGTTTTTGTTTGAATAGAATTAATTCTTTATTGAATTAATTCATAAAGAATTCATTCTTTTATTGTTAATTCAAATCATCTCAAAATTGGATGGAAATATTTTCCGTCCCGTTTAAATATTTTGTTTTTTAATCTTTTACAAAATGAATTAAAAAATATTTTCTAAAATTAGTTTTTAATAGATTTGAATAGATTTGAAGCGCGGCTTCCAATCAGGATCAAAAATAGCCTATAGTTTCTTCCCGATAATGAACTATCTATGTATAAAATTTCATGTCCATGTTATGCCGTGATGGAATAACATAAAAAACATAACATTTTTTATGTGGTAATTCCAAAAAATTTCGACCTAAAATTACTGTTTTTAAAATTTTACATCTTCGACTTTTTTGAAATTTAGGGTGCTCATTAAACTAGTTATCGTGAATCTTATGGCATCTTAATCAGTTCCATATCGTTAAGGTTCTTATTTTATGAACCTCTAAAGTGGGAAACCTCGTGCTTTTATGTCAAAAATTAACTAAGTTCGTTGAAGTTGATTAACTTAAGATTATAAAAATTACACATCTTCCTTGTGCAAGGATCTCTAAAATGAAAAAATATCCTTTATCCTAGGATATCCTGATAAAGGGTCTTTTAATTTTCATTATTTTTTTACACAATCTTTATAGTGTAAAAATTTCAAAATGCCTTTACCCCCCGACAAAACAGATATAATAGAATATATTCTGTGGATGTCGAACCGCTCTTGACTGAAAAAAGAAGAGCTCGAAGAGAGTTTCAACTCTACAGATCCCCTCAACTCAAATCTAAGTTTAGAGAATGCAAAAATCGTCTTAATAAGCTCTTGGAAAATCGAAAGACTGACCCATACAGGCGCGGATCCAAAGCATTTGGGGGGGGGGGAGGGTGTGGAATTTTTTTATTTTCTTACTTAGATGTAAAATTTGAAGTCAATCTGATAACACCAAAACAAGTATCCAATAAACAAATGTATTAGTGAATAACTCATTGAATAAAAAACTTTTTTAAATTTTCAAATCTCACAAAAATTATTATATCAATTACTATAAAAAATGAAAAATAGAAAAAATGTTCGAGTTAAGCAATTTATTAAATCAATCAAGTAGATGATCGAATGAATTAGAAATTTTTATTTGTGAAATAAAATCTATGTTAATTGAAAAATGTACGGTAATCATTTTTTCTGCAAAGAGGAGACCGTGAAGAAAATCTAGTGAAAATTATGTAAATAAATCACTTTATAAAATTTCATACTATTTCAGTCTAAAATTTAAAATTTCATAAAATTTTAAATTTATATAAGAACAAAATAAGTACTTTGTTTTCATTTGATCTCTGCTACAAGATTATATTTTTGTAGTTTTACTCGAAAAACGATTTTCTTGAGTACATCACCAACAAAGTTTCGAGAAAATTTAAAAAAACAATTTTGAGATTAGTTGCTGAACTAAAAAACTCGTAACTCCCTAAATTTTAGGTTAATTTTAGATTTTTTGATTGATTAGGAAGAACGTAGTTTTTAACTATAGAGTAATTTCATTTAAAACCAACACGAAAAATTACTATTTTTTACTTTACATCTCAGAATTTAATGATATTTGGTACAATTATTATTCCTGTCAAAATTAAGACTAATTCAAATTTCAGATAATTTTATCAAGTGGTTCGCAAAATATCGCGATTTGAATGTGCAAAATAGCTTAAAATATGTACAAAATTACAAATATCTTTTAAAGTATTTATGATATGATAATTTATTGAGATGTCATATTAAAAGTATCAAAATTACCTTTAATATGACGTATAACATGATTTTTATTTCAACATCAAAATGGTCCAAATCCATATCAATAATATCTCGAAAAGTGGTATTTTTAAAAATTTTAAAAAATATATGTTAATGATGAAAATGTTTTTTATAACGGTGGAAAGTAGCATTCTGGGATTCGCAATATTTTATGAGTTATTACCACAAATGTCATAATAAATACGAAATATTTATTGCAATCCGAATTGTTTTGTTTGTAATAAAATAGAAAAATCGCAAATTTCTTCCAAAAATCATCCAGACGTATCGTCTTAATGATATTTTGTTTACAATAAAATGAGGTATCAATCTTTAAAATAGTTAAAAAAATCAAAAATTCTATCAAAAAATTCTTTATAAAATCGAGTAAGCTCCTTTGTCTAATGAAAAAAAACTAAATCTTGCTATATTCACAGCAAGAATGTTGTTAAATTAATTGCATATTGCATATTTTTTATTGACTTTTATAAAGAAATTATTATTCCAAACCAAAGAAATAAATACGACAACAAACTTGATTATTCTACTTTCAAAAAAGCTTAATAGAAAAAATACAGGAACTTAAAAAAAAAATTAAGCCTAACTCCAAATTTTGAGAGGCATTTAAAAAAATTTATTTATGATGCTAATTATGTCATTTCCCGAGTGATTTTTCAATGTTATAGGAGTGTATTTAAAAATTAATTTCTAAATATGAAAAAATTTACATATTTACAATATTTAGACTTTTATTATTTCACTTATAAATTAAATCTGTATATTGAACCAAAATTCCCATCATATGTAAAATTTATTAAATCTATAAAAAAAATATTATCTTTTGTGTAAAAGAGCTGGGAAAATATTTATGTTTTTTATTAAAAAAATTTTAACTTTTATTAATTTTTTTTTTGTGTAAATGCTTTTCTTTATTTTTGATGTTAAAAAATTGCTTCGTACAAAATGTTTAAAAGATTCTGATTTATAAAATAAAAATTTTTTTCATGAAGTCAAAATTTTTAAATATTATTAAAACATTAGTTCGTGTAATTTCAATATGACTGATGAAACTAGCACTTACACAATAATTTTTTAATTGACATATAAATTTTTAATCGTATGTAAAGTTTAAGCTGGAATTGCATTTTCTTTTATTAAGAAAGTCCCAATTTTAAAAACCCATTTATTACCTTAAAAATTTTCGAAGGAAAATTAAGATAAATTCTTTTTTCTAAACATAGTTTTTCCGTTCTTAGACTATATTGAGGATAAATTCATTTTGCCTTCTTTTATTTTCACTAAAGAAAATTTTATACCCTACACCACCATAGGTGGTTGGGGTATTATGTGTTTGTGCTGATGTTTTTAACGCATAGAAAACGTTATCCAACACCCACCTTAAAGTATACCAATCGACTCAGAATCACTTTTTAAATCGATCTAACGATGTCCGTCCGTCTGGCTGGCTGGTTGGCTGGCTGGACGGCTGGCTGTCCATGTAAACCTTGTGCACAAAGTGCAATTTTGAAGATAATTCAATGAAATTTGGCACTTTTATGATACAGGGACAAAGCCTATTGAAATTGGTTGTGATCGGTCCATTATTTCGCCTAGCCCCCATACAAATGTCCCCCCGGAATTGAGTTTCAACACTCAAAAATGCCTTAAAAATAAGAGTATTTTAATGAAATTTGATACAGGGAAGTTTTGTCTAAGTATCAATCTTTGTACTAAATTTTATGAAGATCGGTCCACGATTAACCATAGCTCCCATATAAACCCCTATTCCGAGAATCACTTTAACGTGCATAAATCCCATACTAATGTTAGTATAAAGTTAATATTCGACACAAAAAAGTTTTGTATAAGTAGAAACAAAAATGCTAAATTTCATTTGAATCGGTCCATAATTTACCATAGCTCCCATATAAAACCACTTCCAGGAATCGCCCTAAAGCGCATAAAATCAAGTAGATGTTAATATCAAAGAATTATTCTGTATTTGTATATTTTGTTTTACATTCAGTAAAAGTGTTGGTTTAATATAAGTCCCCTTCCAGAAATTTTATGGTCATACATAATGGTGTAGGGTATCATATGGTCTTGACCGACTATACCTTTTTTCTCGTTTATTTTTTCCTTTTCCTATTGTAGATTTTTAATTTTTCTTAGTTCAAAATCCATTTTGGGGGAGGAAATTTCCAATTCACCCCCCCCCCCCCCCCCGTGGATCCGCGACTACACCCATAGACCTTATAAAATTTTATAAAAATCGGAGGACACTTCGTATATTTTTGGGCGTTCTTTCATGGAATGGACGATATATATATTTTTTTTTCCTTTTAGTTAAATTTATAGCTAAAACATGTCACCAGGTCGTAATTGTCAGTTAAAGTGCTGAAATCTTTAAAATACGACCACTATTTATGTAAAGTTTTGCAAAATGGTGTTTAAGGAAAATGTTTATCATAATACTGTTGCAAAATTTCAAAAAATCTGAGAAATTGCTTTGATTCTAGGAGCGGTAACCCATAATCAGTGATGTAAGTTAGAGGGAATTTTCCCTTTTTGGGGAAATTTTGAAGGTAAATTCCGAAGGGAAAAAGGGAGGGAATTTTAATTTTTGTCAAAATAAAGGGAATTTTTTAAACGTATACACTTGCCAGAATAAATATTCGTACACTCCAATATATAATTATAAAAAAATATTCGTACACTTTCATTTCGCGGAAACCCATGCATTTTTATCAAGCTAAAGTGTGTCAAAATTACAGAAAACAACAGAACAGTAAAAGCTCTACTTAATTTGATTTAGTTTGTCTCAGTGGTAAATTGTTCCGAATTAGAAATCAAGATGAGTCCAAAAACGTGAAATTATTATAAAATTGAGCAATGAAGGAAAACCTTTGCGTGAAATTGCTAAGACTGTTGGATGAAGTCATTCTTCTATCTAATATGTCATCAAACATTTCAAATCAACGTACAGTTCGCCCGTCAAAATTAACCGAAATAGAAAAGCGATCTATTTTGGCACAGGTAAAAGAAAATCCAAGGATTAAGGCTTCCCAAATCAGTAAAAATATAGAAGAATTATTTAATAAAGACATCCATGAAGATACCGTACGCAAAATATTACAAAAAAACTGAATATCATGGCCGTGTAGCACGTAGGAAGCCGTACATATCGGACATCAATAGAAAAAAAAGGATGGAATTTGCCAACAAATACGTCAAAATGCCTCCAGAGAAAAGGTTTTGCATTTTTGGCATCAAAGGAAAACAAATAGTTTGGCGAAAAAATGGAACTGGGCTTAATAAAGAAAATCTTGATCCAACGGTTAAGCATTTAGGAGGTGGTGTTATGGTATGGGAGTGCATGGCAGCCGAAGGGGTTGGAAATTTGACATTTATAGAATCCACAATGGACCAGTACGGCTATTTAAATATACTAAAAGAAAATTTACAGCAAAGCGCTCATAAACTGAACCTAGGACCAGACTTTTGGTTCCAACAGGATAACGATCCTGAGCATTCGGTGCATAATGTGAAGTTGTGGCTATACTATAACATAAAACATCAACTGCATTCCTAATCACAATCACCGGATCTAAATCCTATAGAGCATTTGTGGGATTTATTGGAGCGTAAAATCCGAAAACACAACATTACCTCCAAGGAAATGTTAAAAAGCGCTATTATAGAGGAATGGAACAAAATAAGCAAAGAAGAAACGTCTTTTAGAAGTTCTTCGACGTAAAGAATATCCAACTAGTTATTAATAATATACCAAAGCTATCATAAACTAACTTGTATACAAAAATATACTTTCTTTGGTGAATTAATATTATAATTTTGTTATTTTAGTGTTAAAAAGAAAAATAATAAAATTGTAGTTACATCTTTGAAAAACTTACTGACCAAATCGGTTTTAAAAAACATGATTATTTTTGTGATTGAAATTTATAACTCAAGGTGTACAAATAGATTTTCTGGCAAGTGTAAATTTATCTCAAAAAACGACAAACATTTTAAATAAATAAGCAAAAATGCAATATTATCATTCACACTCATTTAATTTTTTTTTTTGTTTCAAATATTTTTTTGTGTATTTTTTTTTTATTGAATTACAAACAAAAACTACATATACATATGTATGTAAAGTTTTTGTCAAAAAAATTGCGATTTTAAGGAGGGAAATTTAAAAAAAGGGAATTTTTCAACTAAACAGAGGGATTTTTCTTAGATTTTATATGGCATCACTGTCTCCAACGGTTTACAAGCATTATTTACAAAAAAAAAAAAAAAAATCGATTTGGGACCACTGTGCGACAGATCAAAGGAAATCATTGTAAATGACACGATAAGCGCTAGTTTCTTGGATTATGTCTCGTAGGTAATATTGACGAAAATTTTTCGAAGAATTTTAACAAAAAAAAATATTTAAATTAACAGATTTTTTCTTCAAATCAATATAATTTTTCTTCGAATCAACAAATTTTCCTCAAATATACTAAGCAATTTTTGTCAAAAATATTTTTTTTGTACAAAATTTCGTTATCGTACATGCTTTTGTTGAAGAAATATCAACAGAAAAGTATAAAACGGACACCCTGTGCTTCTAGTTTTTAGCTCATAACTTTTTTGTTTATCATCCGACTTCCCATTTTCAATACCAAATAAACCTTATATAAGATAAATATTTGTGCCAAATTTCGTCTCCCTACGTTGCCCCGTTCGAGCCCTATCCTGCTTTCAACAGACAGACGGACGGACATAGCTAGATCGACTGAGAATCTAGCCAGGACCCAGAAAATATATACTTTGTGGGGTAATAGATGATTCCTTCGACATGTTACACACGGAATTACAAAATCAATATACCCCCCCACTTTTTGATGGTGGGTATAAAAAAGACGTACAAACTTATTTTAAAGAATTTTCTTCAATTCTACATGTCTTTAGTAAATTTGAAGATATTTATTAAAATTGAAGAATTTTATTCAGTTTGAATAAAATAAATTATTTAATTTCTTAAAATGTATATGTTTTTATTCGATTTACAAATTTTATTTATAAAAATATTAGTCAATTTTAAAATTTACGAAAAATTTCAGTTAAATTAACAGATAATTTATTCAAATTAACTTCTTTTTAGGACGTTAAATTGAATAAAATTGTATGTTGTTTTTCTTACAGCCGATTTTTTAAGAGTTACTGCCAATTTAACAAAATTTTCGTTGATTTAACAGAGTTTTCGTAAATTTTTAACGAGATTTTATTCAAATCAACATATTTTACAAAAACATATTTTTGACAAAAATTGTTTAGTATATTTGAGGAAAATTTGTTGATTCGAAGAAAAATTCTATTGATTTGAAGAAAAAATCTGTTAATTTAGTCAAATTGAATTATGTTCTTCAATTTTACGAAATTTCTTAAAATTTACTAAAGGCATGTAGAATTGAATAAATTTCGTTAATTTAAATATTTTTTTTTTTTTTTTTTAGTCAAATTGAAGAAACATATGTAGAACTGAAGAAATTTCTTCAATACAGAAAACAAGATCAGTTGAACGACTAATAATAAAGCTTGTGCTCGTGTTTTTGTGTCAATAATTTAAATTTTGTTTAAAAATTGTTTATACAAGTATAAATACTCGAATAAATAAAACATAGTGAAAAATAAGTGTGTAGGCATTTGGAAGACTTTTTCATACTTTTTACGGTAATGTTACACTTTAAGTTTTTAATACTTTGGGTATATTTACTTATTTTATAAACCACTTCGATAGCAAATATAAACAAATTTAATTAATCATCTGCTAGAGCACTGCAATCATCACCTCAAGGAACCGTTTTAAATTATGAAGAACTGCCTAAAAAACCTAAAAACAAACCTACTACAAGTGATTTTACGATTTGCAAATGTAGGTAAATATTTTCTGTACTATGTATATATACTTTTCTATTTATATTTTCCTTTTCCTGATATTTTTTATACGTTACTCTTCAGAAATAAACGTTAAAAATATTAAGTTATAAATCTGCATGGGCAGAAATTAAATTGCAGTGCAGTGCACTGGTTGTCGATCACTGAGTACACATCTAATGTTCTTAAAAAATGGTTAAGTTAAATAAAATTTCTAATAAATGTATATTTTTTTATTTTCTCAGGTCGATATCGATTAAACACTTGTACTTAAATGTGGGTTGTTTCCATTCGAATTATGAAGCATTTTCATAAAACATCATCTTCATTAATGATCATATCAAGGATCCAGCAAACAAACTTTTGTAACAATATATGAAACATATAGAGAATACACCTGAAGATAATATATTACAACTTAATTATAAAATAACAGAATTTCTTATTTCTCAATTATATTTTTTACATATTCAGACGATACATTATTTGGTTTATTTTACCTTATTGAAAACGTATTATACCCTTTATCATAAAATTACTTAAAATTAAAACTTTTGCTACGAAAGTTTGTACTAAATTTAATTAAATAACATTGGTCGTGCTCCTTCAAAAAAATAAAAATAAAATAAAAAAAATATGTGGACTAGATCAAAGAGTAACAAGAGACGAAACTAATTGTCAAAAGCCTAAGTCGATTGTCAAAAACCTAACTCATGCAACAACAAAGTACATGTAAGCAAATACATTTTGTTGTTGGCAAAAGAAAATAAAAACACATTTTTGTTTACAAAACAACAATTTTGTTTAAATGTCAATCGAGAATTTCGTCTCTATATGCTACTCTATGGGCTAGATGTAATTCCGAATCTGTTTTCAGTTTTCCCATCAGGTTGAGTTTTTTATGGGCGTGTTTAAACAAAATATTTTTTTTTTTGTTTTTTTTTTTTCATCTTAAATAAAAAAAAAAAAAAAAATAGGTGAATTAGGTGGAATTTAACGTGCTAAATAAGAATCAGCATTTACTTTTTTTCTACCACATATTGAACGGTTTGTCCTATTAAAATAAATTAAACTCCAATATATAGCGACTTCTGTCTTTGAGCTAAATTTACATAATTTTTTGTTCAGTTAATAATTTCGTAGATATTCAGTAATTAGTAGCGAAAAAATTATTATTATTATTATTATTTTTTTTTTTTTTTGAAAAATGGTGAAATTTTTGAACCACTACTCTGAAATTCTTGAGCGAATAAAAATATTGTTGACATACCTTGAGGACAATTTTCGTATGCATCTTTTGGTGTATCATTTTTTAAAATCATGTAAAAGGTTCTTGAGTTATAGTCTAAATTGTACAAACTATTCTCGAGTTTAATAGTGTGACCGCTGAATAAGGTGAAGATATTAGTCAAGCACATAAAAAAATCAGTACGTGATAGAAAAACAGTGGATTTTATCTCGTCAAATTCCATCTAGTCCACCTATTTTTGTTTCAAGAAAAAAAAAAAAAAATAATAATAAAAAAAAAAAAATTTTTACCCACCACTGTATTTCTACTAAATTGTATGTAATGGGTATTTTTACTTAAATGTGAATAAAATCAAGATTTATGCATCAATTTTGAAGATACATGACTTATTTTATTCGCAGCATCGCCAGCTAAAAGAAAGAAAGAAATTTTAATAACAAAAAAATCTTAAGTTTAGCATGAAAAGTTTTTTTGGACACTTATTTTATGTACACGACGTTCTCGAGTTATAAGGAAATATACAATACTAGAGTAATGAATGGCCTTACCTTAATATATATATAAAAAAAAATCCAGACCAGATGGAAAAAAAACTGAAAGCAGATTCGTGTTTAGCACACCAAAATGCATCAAGTTCAACTATTCGTCTTTGGGGGAGGATTTTTTGTCGACCAGTGTAATTTTCTGTATACATTTTTAAGTGCTTATTTCTAATATGATGTATATTTTTTATACAATAAATATTATTAAAGTGTTTAAAATGTCTTATTGGTTTTATTTCTGATGATAGCAACTTATAGTTATTTTTCCTACACCATTTTAGAATTGACAAAATTTTGTCAAATTGAATAAAATTCAAATGTTAAAATAAACACTCTTCAATTTGAAGATAAAAATTAGTTAATTTTAATAAATTTGTTTATCAATTCCACAAAAATTTAGTAGAATTAAATAAAATAATTTAGTTAAATTGAATAAAAATTCTTCAATATGAATAAAAAAAATAATTAATTAGAATAATATTTTCTTCAAATTGACTAAAATAACTACCTTTTAATAAACTAATTGAATTAGTCATATAGACGATTTTTAGTCGATTTAACTAATTTACGAAAAATTAACAAAAATGTCTGTTGAATTTTTTCAATTCTACACCCCATTTGACCGTATTTACTGCTCTTTTTTGGTTCAGTGTACTAATAAGGAAGTAAGCGACTAAATCTTACATATCGTCGTGGGTTAACAGAATTTGTCGATAATATGAAAGACCATGTCTTGAATTTTGTCATCCGTTAACTCCATAGAGAAAGAAATCCGGTTCAAAACTAGTCACATGACAGGTTCTCAGGGTTAGAGAACGGTTCAAGTTGCAGAACTTTATATGGGAAGAATCTATCACTTTTACATGGAGTTGTCATTGGAGGTAGCCACAATTAGTTTAAGAAGACATGTTCAGGGTCGATCAAAACGGGGTAATTGTTTACTTTTAAAACATTTTTTTATTATTAAATTATATTTCTTTTATAATTTTTCGTTAATGTCGATTGCAGCACCCAGAATCGAACCCACGTTCTTCTGATGTATTTTACGTTTAATAGTCTTCAAAGCTAACCACTTAGCCACAGATTGTTATTGCGCGTGAATTGCTAATTGCGCACTTAACAAACATGTTAGAAATTGACCTCAACTAATATTTAGTGAGTGTGGTAGTGTCAACTGGAACTTTGGTGAGTAATTAGGTGTTAAATGGTACTCAACTGGTACCGGTAAATTACTGCAAAAGAAAGACATTGTCTTTATTGTCTGCTTCGATCAAATGATTCTTACGATAAGAACCGCGACAATGTCTTTAATGTTCTCTTTTATTTGATTTTGTTGACGGCAATCAAAGAAGTCATAAATAAATATTATCTTTTGTCAACACTGACAAAAAAGACAAATTAAAAGATGCACAGTGGTCCAAAATCGATTTTTCGGAAATAATTATGTAACTTGTCAACCGTTGGAGATATGGTCACCTCGGGTACTTATTTTTTTAAAAAAGTTTAAGAGATTTTTACCCTAATTTTTTTAAAGTCTTTTAAACATGGGGGACTTACTTTGGGCCTTAATTTTTTTTTTGTAATAATCACTAGATTTCTGACAAAATTCTAAATAATATTACTGCAAGAATCATATAAATATTTCTATCCGATCAAAAGCTTTATTAATCTTAATTTAAAACTTTAAAAAGTAAAAATTTTTGCTGATATCACTGGTCAACAAAAAAATCCTCCCCCATAGACGAATAGTTGGACTTGATGGATTTTGATGTACTAGACTCGAATCTGCTTTCAGTTTTTTTCCATCAGGTCTGGATTTTTTTTATGGGAGTGTCTAATATTTCGCTCATAGTAAGGCCATTACTCTAGTATATTTCCTCATAACTCAAGAACGGTGTGTACGATCAAAGTGATACACAAAAAGATGCGGACTAAAAATATCTTCAAATCATTCAAACTTAATTTTTTTATGTGCTCTATAGTTTCGGAGTTATTTTGAAATAAGTGTCCGAAAAAAATCATTTTCATGCAAAATTTTAGATTTTTTTGTTACTAAAATTTCTTTTAATGAATGAAAACATCTAAAATGTTACAGTTTATCATCTTTATCTTAAAGCTGGTAATGCTACGAATAAAATAAGGCATGTATCTTCAAAATTGATGCAGAAATCTAAATTTTATTCACAGTTAGGTAAAAATACCCATGTTATATACAATTGAGTAAAAATACTGTGGTGGCCAAAAAAAAAAAAAAAAAATTATTTTTTTTGAAACAAAAATAGGTGGACTAGGTGGATTCTGACGAGTTAAACAAGAATATGCATTCACTTTTTTTCTATCGGGTACTGATTTCTTTTATGTGCATGACTAATATCATCACCTTATTCAGCGGTCACACTATAAAATTCGAGAATGGTTTGTCAAACTTAGGCTATAACTCAAGAACTCTACACGATTTTGATAAGTGATACATCAAAAGATGCATACAAAAATTATGTCAACAATATTTTTTCACTTGCTTGAGAATTTCAGAGTTATGGATCAAAATTTTCACCACTTTCAAAAAAAAAAAAAATTAATTTTAAAATTTTCGGTACTAATTACCGAATAACTACGGAAATATTAACTGGACAAAAAATTATATAAATTACGCTTAAAGACAATTTAGGTCGCTATATATTAAAATTCAATTTATCTTAATGGGACAAACTGTTCTCGAGATATACAAGTGTGACTGCCTAAAAAATCAATACGTGATAGAAAAAAAGTAAAAACTGATTCTTATTTAGCACGTTAAATTCCATCTAACTCACCTATTTGTTTTTTTTTTATTTAAGACGAAAAAAATTTTTTTTTTTTTTTTTTGCCCATTTTTATTTTTACTTAGCTATAGGTATACATGGTTATCCAAACTTAACTGTGAATCCAATCAAGATTTGTGCATCAATTTTTATAATACGTGGCTCTATTTACTCGTAGTTTTGAGATAAAGGTGATAAACTTAAATTTTTTATGTTTTCACTTTAAAAAAAAAGTTTTAGTAGGTTTTAGATTTAGTAAAAAACAAAAAATTTTGAATTTTGCATGAAAAATTTTTTTCCGACACTTTTTGCGAAATATCTCCTAAACTATTGAGCGGATAAACATTTGATAGTAGAGCGATTTAAAGCTAATTTTATTCGTGGTATATCATTTATATAAATCGTGCATACCGTTATCAAGTAATAGTGAAATATACTCGAATAATTAGAATATTTAGGGAACAATATTAGACACGCCCATAAAAAAAAAATCCCGATCTGATGGAAAAAAAACTGAAAGCAGATTCGAGTTTAGCATGCGGAATTCCATCTAGTCTACATATTTTTTTTTAAGGAGCTCGAAAAAAATTTGTTTGTCGACCAGTGTATTTTCCAAAAATTTTTTAATATTATTTCAATTCTAAAATATCAATAACAAGGGCTTCAAAAAGAACAAACAAAAAGTTGTCAGAGGTACTCTTTTACATTTACATCGCGCTTGTGTTTGTAGCAAATTTGCATTTTTCATACAAAAATATGAAAAATTTTCAAAACTTGCCAGCTACATATATTTTTATTTTATTGTTCAGACCAAGAACAGAAAACAAGATACAAGTGTTAAATACAGAAATGTAATCCTCAGAACAGGTTTTATCAAAATCCGGAATGATTTTTATTTTTTTAATTTTTATTAAAAAAATCAATTTTAATGATTATTTTTGAGTTTTATTTTAAATTAATCAAGTCAGTTGTATTTTATCACTTGTTCATATAATTTCATAATGTGAGAGTTAAACAAAACATAACAAACACAATTGTGAATTGTGATGAGTGTGGCGATCGGTCGTGTAGTGCCTATAAAGAAATGCAAGAAACAAATTGTATTGCGTGTTTAAAAAGTACAAACTAGATTTTGGTTGTTTATTAACTAATGGACAACATACGATAGCGTATGTTAGTGTAGGGCATAGCATGTGTTTTGTTCGAGGTTGGAAACCGATACCGTTATAAATACCCATACCAATTAAATAACGTTTAAAGTTGGTTACCGTAACTGATACCGATACCGAAATTATTATTTTGTTAAAAATACCGGTATTCAAATACCGTTTCCCTCTGTACCGGTATATACCGGTATTTTGGTTTCGGTATTTTAAAAATACAATTTTTTCAACATAATATTCTATTGTTAGAATAATTTATCATATAATTTATAATCGCTTTTAGTCCGACGTTGGTTGGACTAAATATATATTAAGATTTAGATTTAAGATTCGTTTAATTATTGTTAGTTCACTTAACTTTTGTGAAGATTCAATAAATAAAATAACTGATAAAAAAAAATATAATTTACTTGAGGAAATAAGAAAGATAAAATTATTTTTAATAATAAGAGCTTATTAATATAATATTAATAGAATTTTGACTTTTATTGTTTGTTTCTTTGCTGTACTAGTATCGTTTGCAATGAATATAAGGGTGAATCTTAGGCATGAATTCAAATAAACATCATGTCAGCACTAAGAAGCAGCAAGTAAAAAAACTAAAACTGATTGAAAGGATCTTGTAAGCATCCTTAATATACGATGTAAATTTGTCATTGTTATGGACAACATCCGGAATTAATATCTAGAAATTTGGAAAAACATTAAGAAAGTTAAGGGAAAAATTTAGTTATGTCAGACCAGCATGATGTTCCAATCATAATAGGAAGACATTCTTCGAAAATAATATTTCATAATTTAGGTACGTTTAAATATGCGATACACTTTGATTATTTCCAATAATGTTGATGGACCACTCTATTGAAGCTACAAGCAATTTTATACTATTTGAACTCAAATTTAAACGGTTTCGGAAAAGACGTTCATCAGCCACTATTTTAAGAATTATTAAATTCTACATTTTTAAGTGAATTTTTAGTAAATTAATTTTTCAAAGAGATTTTTAAAGCTTGTGTAAAAACGTTTAAATAAAGTATACGAAAAGTCGAAAATTTTTCACGCTATCCCGGGAAATCAAAAAGTCCGGTAAAGTTTCATTTCATTTTTTGAATCGCACACTGTGCGTCGTTTTAATCTTGCAACTTTAAAAACTTCTAGTGAGTTAATGGGATAATGGGGAGTTAGGGAGCTAAAAATCTCTTGTTGGAGCACTATTTCTCCTATACAAAATTTATCGTCTATAATTGACACATTAACTCTTACTCATATCTAAACTATTATATAACCTAATAAAAAGGCTTTGGGGAATATTATTTTCTTTACTAATTTTTATCTTTATTGGAGTATTCTTACGATATCCGAAACGCATTTTCCATATTTTTGTAGCGCTAGCCTTTGGTGAAATAAAATTTTATGAAGTTATCTAAAAAAAAAAAAATATTCATATTTCAAAAAATTTCAAGTGAAATTTATTAAATAAAATATTGAAATATGTAATTTAATAATCTTTTTTTGCGAAATTTAATTAAAAATGTTTCAAAAATTTATCTTTTTTAAGACTTTTTTCCAGTTTTTTAATAATAACGGTATTTACCGGTATTTTAGTTTCGGTATACCGATACCGATATAATTTAAAATACCGTTACCGATACCGTTTCAGACAGTCACCTTTGACTGCATACCGATACCGTTATTAGTTTCGGTTTCTAACCTTGGTTTTGTTGCTTTGAAATTGGAAATACTTTAATCCGCACAGAACTAGTTATGCCTTTTTTAATATAATATAATATAATATAAACTTATGTAAATATAGTTCCAGTGTAGCAAATTTATATTTCTAAATTTGATTTGTGATTTGTGTAGTTTTGTTACTTATGTATTTCAAAGTTGCAGATGATAAAGTTAAGTATATTAAGGGCCTTATTTTGTAAAACACTTCCCCTCATTTTAAACAAATTTTCATGTAAATTGTTTTTGTTTTTCAAAAATTTGTTCAAAGTGTGGTGAAGGGATTTACAAAAATAAATAAAAACAAAAAATAAAATTATTTCCACTTGAAAAAATATAAAGAAAATTTTTAATTTTATATTAAAATCGAATTTCTGGTGACAAATTAGATTTTTGTTTAAAACTTTTGTTTTATTCTGTAAAAAAGGTGGAATTCTATTGTAAAAAGTTGTTTTGTGAAAAATATTTAATTTGTAAGTACCTGCTGTATAAACATTTTTATAAAAAGCCTTAAGAAATATAATTCTTACAGCCCCAGGTGTCGATTTAAATGAAGAACATAAGAAATTACTATTTCATACCGATGTCCGTTGGATTTTGAAGGGCAAACTGCAGAAGAGATTCTACGAATTAGAGACAGTTGACATTTTCCTTCTATATAAATATTTAGATATTTATAAAAAATTTAAAGTGTACTTTGCTTATATCTCAAAAATGTTGGGGCGTTACACAATATAAACATTTAGATTACAAGGCAGACAACTTTTATGTGTAAAATATCTTTAAAAAACTACGTTTTCACTTCTCTCTACCAAAATATTTTCCATTTCCACTGCTGAATTATAACTTGGATTCATCTGATGTTCAAAAATATAATACATTAAGAGTTACTTGGCGATAAATTTTCCCGATATTTTTGTAATGACTTATCCGATAATTTTATATTGCCACCTAAGTGACTATTTGGTGCCAGATTTTTGTACATTAAATCACCTGAACGATTACGAGGTTCCTCTTTTTTGACACACATAATTAATCCCACAGTTACGAAGTAGCACTTTTGTGGTTACAATAAAACTAAAAAATAATTCGTATGCCAAAGCTTACATTGAATCTATTTTGTTGGTTGAATAACAAAGTTTACACGTTGTTTGAATGAAGCGTTAAAACGTTTGCTACAATCTTTTTCTACATATTTATGCGAAAAAATTCAAATTTAAATCACGTTTAGATGTGGAAAATAAAGTAAGATTTGATTGTTAAAAATTTCTTTCAATTTTGAAAAGTTAGTAATTAGTTTATAAAAATGGGAGACTTGGATACCGGATACAGAAATACAAAGCAAATTGGTGCCATAGTATAAAATGCGACAAGAGGTATATTTTAAAATTTCCCCCTCCAACATTTCTAGAGTGCAAGTTATTGATCCAAAAATAATATGGCTAAGTAACTAGAGAAATAAAACCAAGTACAATTATGTCGGGGTATCTTTTGATGATATATCGTAATGTCAATATCGGAAAGATATTTCCCAAAATTTTGCAATAAATTTTTGATACGAAGGGTACCAAAATGGCTTTGATATTTAAGATATTCTATTTTTAATGGTGCAATGCCTCATAATTAACGACTTGGATAATTCATATATGGCGTTTTAACAAAAAACTTATAAGGAATTAAATACTTATTATTTTTTTTTTTATATAATGACAAAAAAGATTATCATATTTGTCATTTATAGAAGAAAAATAGGCGTTGTCTTCCTAAATCAACCTTCTAAATCCAATAAATAAAAAATTGGACTAAAAATCCCCCAAAATTTAACTACAAATTGAGGAAATGGATCAGTGAACATTTAATGGTGATACTTATGACCTATTATTTATAAAAATTACAAGAATTTCTTATATTTTTATTTTGTTTGACATTTTCAAATACAAAGGTGATAAAAATTCAAATACTTTTGTGAGGTAAATTCGATGACTTTTCATACTACTTCTGGAATAACTTGGAAACAATGCAGTATTTTTGATTGCAGTTTTTTGCATTATAAAGTTAACAAATATGATTTTTTTAAATCACGTAATAAAACCGTTTTTATTATAAATAAAAAAATGCATAATGATGTTTAAGCAAAAAAGTGGTTGATTGAAAAATAGTGTGAAAAAAGTGATGATGTGTGTTCGGAGGTAACATAGTGTAATTACCCTGCAGTCAAAGGTGACTGTCTGAAGCCGGTTACTTGACTGACGACATTATGTCACCACTAGTCACTTTACCAATCACCTGACTAGTCACTTTAACATGGGGATGTCCTAGGAAGAGGTGTATTGCCACCAAAGGACCAAAGGGTGGCAATATAGTGACTAGTACGAAAAAGTCAATTCATAGGAATCCTTTTACTGGTGAAATTGAGTCAGTCACCTGACAATCTTTTCAACTGGTCACTTTACTAATCACCTGACTAGTCACTTTAACATGGGGATGTCCTAGGAAGAGGTGTATTGCCACCAAAGGACCAAAAAGTGGCGATATTGTGACTAGTACGAAGAAGTCAATTTAAAAAAAAAAAACACAAATGTAGAATAAATGATTTCTTTAATAAATTGAAAATCCTAATTAGCAAGACTAGTACCGCAATTCCACTTTTTTCATTTACTACCGATATCGTTAATTAACGAAAATTTTCGGTTGTTTTTGATTTGGCTATTCTCTACTATAAGTTAATGATTTTTTTCGTAAGTATATTTTAACGACAAATATCGATAGAAATGATAGAACGTCATTATTTGAAAAAAAATTTAATTTTAATTGGATTTTTATTTAAAAACAAAACAATTGTCTTGAATAAAATGTGGAAAAAGTGTAAATATTATATAAATGTGTGCAGATTGTCTTCCAACAATTAACCAATATGAGTATATCGTCACCGAAAATGCAAAACAACGTAACATCACTTTTCATAACTTTACAGGAGGCACAAAAAACTTTCTAAAATCTAAACAAATTGTCCTACAAACAAGATTTTTTGGTTATTACATCCTTAAATACTGCCTAATGATGAATAATTTAATTTTTATTAAATATTTTTTGAGTTATGTGGTTTACGTTTTTCAAGATTTCAATTTTCTGAAGCCAAAAAAACGTAACATCGATAAAAATTTTAGAAAAATTATAATTAAAAAGATTTCTGATAACTTTTACTCAAAAGTTTTAATAGCTATTATATTTTTAATAATTTGCAATCTAAATTCGTAAAAAAATATAAAAAAAATTTATTATTTTTTTTTTTAACAAATGTGATGTTACGTTCTTTTGACTTAAGAAAATCATTGCCTCCGTTAATATAATCGTCATTTTTTGGGCTACAAGTCTGAAAATTTGTGATCACACGTATTTTATAAAAATAAACTATATTTCATCAAAAACACAAATTTTAAAATGTTGATGTTACTTTGTTTTGCATTTTCGGTGACGATATTTATGGTATGTTGTTGGAAATATTTGTAAAATTAATTTAATGTTAAATGTTTTTATTAAAAATTTGCATTAAATTTTAAAATAACATAACTATGGAAACTTATGTTTAAAAACCCCTTAATATTTTTTCGTTTAAAAAAATTATTCAAATATTGTATTTCCTCTAAAAATACCAATTCTCACAAAAATTCTGATTTTTGAAAAATTCCATTTTTTTTTTTTTGCAAATAAATTCAAATTTTCTAAGGAGAAATTTTTAATAAGAATCAAAATTTTGAAAAAATTCTGAACTTTTACTTAAAATTTAATTTTTTATTAAAAATTAAAATTTTTACCAAAATTCTGTATTTCCAGTAAAATAAATTTTTTCACTAAAGAAAAAAAAAACTTTCACTAAGAACTGAATGTAATTAAAACTTAATAATAACAAATCAGTTTCAAAATTCTAAAAATTCAGTTATAAACTCTCATTTTAATCTCTACATTTTTGCTAAAATTCAGTAAAAACGTTTAATAAACGAAAACTTTTTCGTAAACGAACGCACTTATTATTCATTATATTTTTTCTAATTACATTATTTATAAAACAATGTTATTAAAATTAAAAAAATTATATTTAAAGCCAAAATCAGCTTCTTTATCGTTATGGTTTTACGACAGCTATTTTTTGTAGTTAGCTTACCGAAACTTTTCGTTAACTACCAATGTGTTTAACGACAAAAATCGGTAAAATTTTACTACAGAATAACACTTAACGACAAAATTTGGTAACCGACGAATTTTCGATACTTAACGACAAATTTTTGTCGTTAAAAAGTTACGGTTACACTACACACGTCTAAAAAGATGCATCAGAGCCAAATGTCCTACCATGTATGTATTGCCGTTAGTCAAGTAACCCAACCAAAAGAGTCAATAAATAGTGCTATCGTCACCTCAACGCTTTCTAAAGAGTCAATAAAAGGTACGATAGCTTGACTATCGCTCACAAAATGTGCGAAGTTAGGGTGTATAAAAAAACGTACACATTTAAATGAGTTAGGTGGGTAGTCACAAATGAACTTTACTGTACAAAAGCGGGTAAATTGACACCGAAAAATCTGCTGGGGAATTAAAAAAGGGATTGATTAACATAGATGTGCATGTATGTAAGTGTGTACACACAAATAATGCAAGAAACATTGTTATAATTAAGATAATCAATGTTCATAATAATTAAGTTTAAATTAAAATAAGTTAATATGTTTTTACTAATTTTGTATATATACAAAAAATGTTTAAACAATATAAGTTCGTCCATTCCATGAGAGATTTGTAAAAATCCGATTTTGTTCATATTTGGTACGCACATAACCTATTGAGCCTTTTTAAAATCTTTATTTTTAAAATGTTGGCAGGGTGTATGTACCACGGTATTCCCAGCAACCTTTTTAGATCGCGTGCGCAGCGTTATGCAAACAATTAAATTCGAATAATTCGTTTTGAATAATTCAGGAAAATATTTTCCATATTTTTATTTTGTATTTATTTCGCCTTCATAATAGTCAAAGATAAGAAAAAAATAATAAAAGTTGTTTTAAAAGTTAAAGTTAATTTCACTGCATTGAATATTTTTTGAAAAAAAATAAAAAATTAGCGTTCTTCCTACCCTGATTTTTAGTTAAAATTTTGATTTTTAGTTAAAAATTTGATTTTTAGAAAAAAAATAATTTTTTGTAAAATTATATTTTAAATACAAATTTTGAATTTTTGTACAAAATTCGATTTTTAGTAAAAAAAAAATTAGTAAAAAATTCGACTTTCAGTAAAAAAAATTATGAAGAAAGCATTATCACACTTGCCTTTTAGAGAATAAATCTAATTTCTGATAAAAAAAATCATTATTTTTACTAAAAATTGCGAAAGTTTCAATACTGATGTGAAATGAAACTTTCTTATGAGCGAAAAAATAAAATTCAAAAATAATCTTTATTAGAACAACAAAATAAAAATCAATAAAATTAAAAAAACTAAGCAGCTGCATCAATTCATTTGTAACTCATTTCAATTCATTCTCTTTCTTTTCAATTGTTGTTTGTTATTGTTTTTTAATTTTCTGTGTGTGCGTATGTATGAAAAAGACAAAGAAAACAAAACAAAAAGAAAGAAAATCAATTTTGCAGAGAGTCATAAAATCATTTTGAATTGAATTATATGTAAGAAGCTAAAAAATGCAATACTGTCTGTTTTTTAAAAAAATTTGAAGTGAAGGAAATATTTAATTTAAAAAATGTAAATAAATAGATATAACTAAATATAATTAAAATAAAAAATAACCAAATTTTCTGAGCGAAAAAATTTAAATCAAACGTAATTATTATCTGTTTTTTTCTTTAAAAATACATACATAATTGTTACGTTCCCTGCATTTTTCATATTAGATGTAAGGGAATGACAGTAATTCACAGTTTTGATTTGATGTTTTTTATTTAACATTATTGTTTTTGTAAAAATCTCTTACAAGTAATAACTTCTCAAAGTGAACATAACATGTTTTGTTTTTGTTTCATCTTTTCAATTCAACTCAATTCAAATTATTTTTTTTACAGTTTTTTTTTTTTTTGTATTGTTTTATTTTTTATTTTAGCAGTAATGTGAGAGCATGCATTAAAAACATTACTGTGAATTGGAAAGCAAATGATTTGATGCAGATGTTTATTTAATACCCTTCACCATCTTACCGACAAATAATAAAATTTTCGCCTTAACGTATGCTTTCATACTTTCACATTTATAAATCTACATTTTTTTCAAACTACGAAAATTTGAATACGAAAAAAAATAATAATAATAAACAATCACAGCAAGCTTTGCTTAAAAAAAACAACAACAACAAAATAGTCTTTACAATGCTTAATATAAATGTTTGTGTGTGTATTTACTAGGGTGCTCGACACGGTTTTCCAACGGGTTTTTAAAACGGTTTTTTCAGTCAATGTGCCTTCGGTTTTTTTAAAATGTTCATTTTTCGAATGTCGAATAGACCGGTTTTTTTAAACACAAAAAACCGGTTTTAAAAATAGCTTTTTATTTCACAAAACATGCACTAAATACTGATATTTGAATATAAATTTATGAATATTTTTTATAATATTCATAAAATATTACATCTAATGTTTTAAAAATATAGTTTAAGGTTAAATTTAAATGTTTTAGTCTTTTTTTTCATTCAATATTTTCTTAATTTTTCAAAGATTTTGTTTAAAAAAGTTTCACCGGCAGAATCGTTTCAATAATATTGATTCTGACTTTTTACATATTAACCCATGGTTTCTGTTTATGCTAAGTAAAAGTTAATAACATTTTTTATGATTTTTTTCTTATATTTTTAATACCCTACACCACCATAGGTAGCGAGGGTATTATGCGTTTGTGTTGATGTTTGTAACAATCAAAAATATTGGTCTAAGACCCACCTTAATACAGGTCGCAATTTTGAACATAGGTTTTTTATAGTCCAAGGACGAAGCGTGTTGAATTCGTTATGATCGGTTCATTAATTCACCTAACCCCTGTACAAATAACCTCCCGGAAAAGGTGAGAATTTTTGCACATGTAAGTTCCACATAAGTTTAAATCTGTGTGCCGAATTTCGTGAAGATCGGTCCATAATTGACCATAGTATTGGTCTACAATTCCAAAAAAACCCTTCCCGAATGGTTTAGGTTATTTTGGGTTAATAGTTATTTTCAAAAATGATTATGTTTAATAAATTTTAACTTGAACATTATAAGATTTATTGATTTTTCTTTAAAAAATATAGTCTTTTGATAGAAATATGAACTTCTGCAAAAAAAAAAACCGGTTAACCGGTTTTTTCTGAATTTTAAAAAGTGCAACCGGTTTTTTCAAAATACCAACTATTCGAACTATTCAAAAACCGGTTTCTCCAAAAAGTCGAATAATCTATCACCCTAGTATTTACATTGTTAACAGATTTTTTTTAGTTTTTGGCTCATAACTAGGTTTTTTATGAACGAATTAGGTTAATTCAAAAAAACCGAAATTTTATAAAAATATTTATGACCAATCTGTAGCTTAAACAAGGGCTTAAAAAATAAAAAATGCGTTTTGCCCGATATCTCAGTTATTATTGAACAGATTTATTTAATTTTTTCAACACAAGAATTCAGAAAAAAAAATTTCCCAGTATTCTTTGCAAAAACGAAGTCCCTAATATATATAGAGTCTTCAGAAACTGGAAAACCGGTTCAAAAAAACGGTTTTTTAAGCATATCTCCGTTTATGAACCGATCTTGCTGAATTTCAATAGCAAAATTCTCGAAACGATTTCCGATTGTTTGATATATATATATATATTGTATATGGCAGTTATCGGTTGGCTTCATAAACGCCATTTCAACCGACACACGGACGGACATGGTCCTATCGTCATCATTTCTTACAAGGATCCCGAAAATATCAACTTTTTTGCTTTCCGACGAAAATTGTGAAAATTACAAACGGAATGACAAACTTATATATACCTTTTACACCTGTGCTGAAGAGTATAAAGACAATTCCATATTTATATGTTTTGTATATAGGTACATATATACAAACAAACTGACTGCATATACAAAAAGACAAAAACAACAATGTTAATCATTACAATGCTTAATATAAATGTTTGTGTGTGTATTTATATTATTAACAGATTTTTTTTTAGTTTTTGGCCCATAACTCGGTTGTTTATGAACGAATTTAGTTGATTCAAAAAACCGAAATTTTATAAAAATACTTATGCCCAATCTGTTCAATAGGGAAATCCGTAGCTTATATAGGATCTTGAAAAAGTCTAAAAATGCGTTTTGGCCGATATTTCGGATACTAATAGACCGATTTGTTCAGCAAAAAAAAAAAAATTGAAAAAAGATTTTGAATTTTTCGTGCAAAAACGAAGTCGCTAGCTTGTATAAGATTTTGCCGATATCTCGGATTTTGCTCATTTTGATGTATAAAAGATATATATCCGATAACTAGGAGCTTTCTAAAAACTGATTTCAACAGACAGATGGATATCTTTATATTGACTCCCCTATCAATAAGGATCCAAAATAAATATACTTTTCGGGGTTTTAGATGGATATTGTAGAAATTACAAACGCAATGACAAACTTATATATACCCTTTACACCTGTGGTGAAGGGTATACAAATAATCACTATGAGTTGAGCAAAAAAGAAAAGAATAGTTGGACTTGATGGATTTTGATGTGTATTACTCTTGTATATTTTATCATAACTTAAGAACGGTGTGTACAATTGACATAAGAAATACAAAAGATGTGGACTAAAATTTTATTTTTTATATGCTCAATAGTTTCGTAGTTATTTCGAAATTAGTTTCCGAGAAATTTTTAAGATTGTTATACTCTTCACCACATGTGTAAAGGGTAATTTTCTACAATTTTCGTCGGAGAACAAACCTATAACAAATGATGTCGATGTCCGTCGGTTAAAATGGCGTTTATGAAGCTCACCGATAACTGTCATATATAATATATATCAAACGATCGGAAAACCTTTCGAGAATTTTGCTATTGAAATTCATCAAGATCGGTTCATAAATGGGGTTTTTACTAAAATTTCTTTTGATAATTGAAGAGATCATGTTTCAGTTTATCACCTTTGTCTTAAAGCTGGTAATACTGCGAATAAAATAAGTAAGGTATGCATCATCAAAATTAATGTACAAATCTAGATTTTATTTGAAGTGAAAACACCCATGTGTACCTACAATTAAGTAGAAATAGAGAACTGGGAAAAAAAATTTTTCTTTCTTATTTAAACAAAAATATATGGACTAGATAATTTGGCGAGCGGAACAAGAATCTGCTTTCATTCATTTTTCTTTTTGTACTGTTTTTTTATATGCATGACTAATATCATCACCTTATTCAGCGGTCACACTAGTAAAACTCAAGAATGGTTTGTTCAATTTAGATTATAACTCAAGAACCGTTTGCACGATTTTGATAAATTATATACTAAAAGATTCAATAATTTCAGAGGTATGGATCAAAATTTTCCCGATTTTTTCACATAGTAGGCGTGGACGTGATAGGAAAAAAGTGAAAACACATTCTAATTTAGCACGCAAAAATTCAATCTAATCCACCTATTTCTTATTTAAGATGAAAAATTCCAGGACTTTTGATTTCCCGGGAGAGCGGGAACAAATTTTTGATTATTAGAAATTTGATCAATTGCTATTAATTAATTAACTAAATAACTCGAGTGAATGCTGACGTGAAAAATTTTTGTGGATATCTACACAATATTAAGCAATATTTTTAATCTTACTTAAAAAACATATGTACCATAAAACAATGTCGTATTTGCGACAAAAATTAAACATATCAGAAATTAAATTTAATAATTCTTAAAGTAATGGCTGAATATCGCCTTTTCAAAAACCTTTGGGGTAATTCAAATGGGAGTTAAAAGGATAATAAATTGTTCGTTGCTTCAATGAGTGATCCAACATTGTATAAAAATATCAAAAAGGTATAGCAAATTTTAACGTACCTTAATAAAATAAAATACTTAAAAATTAGTTGAAAATCTTTAAATCAATTTTGTTTTCGTCTATATACAGTTTGTCAAATTGAATAAAATTCAACTGAATAAAATTCTTCAATTTGAAAAAAATATTAGTTAATTTGAATAAATTGTTTATTCAATTCAACAAAAATTTAGTATAATTAATTAAAATAGTGTAGTTAAATTGAATAAAAATTCTTTAATATGAAGAAATAATTTCGTTCATTTGAATAATATTTTATTCAATTTGATAAAAAAAAATTAGTCATATTGATGATTTTTCGTCAATATAATTAATATACGAAAAATTATTTAAAAAATTCTGTTGAATTCACAAATGATTTTGTTGGATGATATTTAACGTTCTTTTCTTTAATTCTACACCCCTTTTAAACGTATTTACTACTGTTTTATGGTTGAGTGAATTATTCGTCTTTAGAAGGTGATTTTTTTTTTGCCAACCAGTGCGATTAGTATTTATTTTGTATGGGGCATACAATTTCCCTTGGATAGGTCCTTTCCATTTTCACCTCAATTTTAACCAACTAATTAAAATTGGCTTTGTCTATACACAAATTATTGAAGATATTGCAATTTTCTATCACAAAGTCTATCTCTCACATATACGAATATAGAGTGAACTGAGAGAACTACAAAATAAATAAACACAGAAATTGTAACTTCAAATTTCCAAATTAGTATGCATTTTTGCACGTTATTTGCATTTAATCACATAATTTTAAAATTTTGAACACCATTAGATTTTTATTTTACATTTTACAAATTTTTATTTTCATTTTTGTTCATTTCAGAAATTGAATTGTAGAACAGATTTTCTATACTTCATATTAAAAATTTAAACAAACTGACACTTTTTCACTAAGTACTTTTTTAACGATCATTGTTAATGTTATTTATTGTTATATATATTAGTATCTTCTGCAATTTTCGTAAATATTTCAATTCAAATGGTTAGTTTTCTAAAATTTCAAATCAGATAGAGTGTTTGATAAATGACGAAATTGTAAGAATTATTTTTTGAAAATGGTCCAGCTCACGAACGGTCAACAGTAGAACCGTACTTCATGTACATATTTTGAAAAACTTTAAAAAACATGCAAGGTAAATTTTGAGGGGTAGAACGCTTTTTCCTTCTACAGGGAGTGAGTCGCCTTAATGTATGTGTAGTATACGGTGTAGTATACATATTTTAATTTTATCTTAATTTTTATTTTATCAAATTATAGGAAAATACATATATGTATATATCTTTTTTATTACTGGAATACATATTTTTGGATCCTAATAAAAATCGAATAATTGACATTCCCAATAAATATATATTTATTTATGTATATGCTTATTTTTTAGGTATGTATATAAGCATTCTTTTGAAGCATAAAAATCATCTAATTATAATATTCTTCATCACATTTTGTCTTTATGTACACTCAGTTCTCTTTTTGACCGAGATAGATGTAGGAACATAAAATTAATTAATGTTTCTGATCGCATATATGCACATACATACATATGTACATAAACTATATATATGTATAAATTTTTTATTATTTATAATATATAATATATGTACAAATATTAAAAAACTATAATATACATATTTCCTCCTCCTTTTCATTCACTTTTCACATACATACATATTTAAAAATTTTATAAACACCAACTAAAAACAAATGCTTTTTTGTTTAACAACAATTTAAATAACAAATTTTATTTTATATATCATTAAACGCAAAAAATTCTTTGTAGTAAAACATTTTCCGAATTAAAATATTGCAAATTTGTATGAAAATAAAGATATGTTGTATGTATATCTTAAAAATAATGTAAGTATACATTTTGTATACTACACATATATATATGTATATATTTTTTTTTTGTACATCACACACACGCACTTAATTCAAGGTATGTATATTTTTTTCTTTCTTTGTTATATTTTTTTTTATTAATCTTTTTATTTTTACTAACTTTTTTGTATTATTTCTTTGAAATTTCTATTTTTATTAATATATTTTATTTTTTTTTATCTGTATTTTTATTTATATATATTTAATTTAATTTTTTTTTATTTTCCCGTCTCTCAGTTTTTCTACATTTTTATTGCTTTAACAAAATAACATATTTTTCTATACTGTACTAAAATAAATACACATATTATATTTAAAGCTTAAAGCTTTATAGCATGTACCGTTAGCTTTCGATTAAAGCATTTGCGGTTGGAAGTACCATGCATACACACGGTTACCATATCGGCAAAATTTTTATCAAAAACAACCCTGTTTACATACAATTGGGAAAGTTTAACACGTGATGCTTCAATGACATAAGTGATTTATTGCTTAGTGTACTACTTACCCCCTTTGAGATATGTGATTAAAACATTTTGAAAAACAACCACAAATTTAAACACTACAATATATCAAAGTTATTAAAAACTTAAAAATATACAAATATAGTGCCAAGCAAAGAAAAAGTAACTAGACAGTAACTAATTCCCTTTCCTACTAATGCAATATTTCTCTCAACTCATGTACTCATGTTCTGTGTGAGTTTAACACACGTGAGAGCGATGTAAACAAAACAAAAAAATTCTTGTGAAAGTTACCGTTGTATTTTTTGGTGTTTTACTTTCATTAATATAGTCATTACGAACAATTGTCAATACACATTTCTAGAAGTCTTTTGCTTTAAAAAGTTATTTGAGCATTGACTACTTAAATAAATATCTGTTGAATATCGAAATCATTAGAGATTGTCATGATTTTTTGAAAAACTTTCATTATTTTCTAGGAATTACTTTACTTTTTTTGAAAACTTTTGTACAAAATTTTACACTAAAATTGTTGTTTATCAAGGACTGTACTGATAATGAGTTAAAATAAAACTCAACAAATAATGATTATTTTTGATTTGTAATTTTCTGCTTAAATAATAATGATTTTTTTGAGTTTATTTTATTTTTTTTATTTTTTTGCTCAACTCATATATTTTATTTATTTTTTCCCAAATTTCCAATTTATTTGTTGTTTTCAATACAAATTGTCGAAACGATTTTTTCGTTCGTTTTATAAAAGCAGGAGGTTAATATGAGAAATGAAACTTATAAAATTTTTAGTAAAAAGAATGATTTTTTATCATAAATTAGATTCATTCAATAAAAAGCAAGTGTGTTGATGCTTTTTTCATCAAATTTTTTACTAAATATTTGTATTTTAGTAAAAAATTCGACTATCAGTAAAAAATTTGATTTTTTTTACTAAAAATTTCGTATCTTCCTTGTATCTGATTCTTTTGTTTAAATTTTCAAGATTAATAATTAGTTCCTTTTTTCCCCAAAAGTATTGAAAATACTACTCAATTTTTTGAACGTAAATATCAAAGAATACTAAGAATGGAAGGCTTGTCAAAAGAACCTAACTTTAAGAATGCATTGGTATCACATTTTGAAGTTGTATTGGTGCAAAACAAAACTCACCACCATTTTATTTTTTCACATAGTTGTAAACAATGTTTTTTTTTATATAAATCAGGGACGGAAAATAACTGTTATTTTTGAATTTTAAAACAAAAAAGCACTAACAACCAAATGTCGGAAAACTGATTCAAATACATCGTTGTGATCTGTATGGAATCTACTTTTTAAAATTTTGATTTTTTTGATTTTTATTTTTTTGAGAAAAATTAACTGTTATTTTGTGATTTTTATTTTTTCGAGCAGAAATACCGGTTATTTTGAAAATATTATTCAAATTAACTAAATTTTTTATTCATATTCAAGAATTTTTATTCAATTTAACTAAATTATTTTATTTAATTCTACTAATTTTTTTTTAATTGAATAAAAAATTTGTTCAAATTAATTATTTTTTCCCTTCAATTTGAAGAATGTTTATTCATTTTAACATTTGAATTTTATTAAATTCGACAAAATTTTGTCAATTCTAAAATGCTTTAAAACCCTGTAGGAAAATTAGCTATAAGTAGCTATCATCCCAAATAAAACAAATAAGAAATTATAAAAACTTTGATAATATTTATTGTATAAAAAAATCTGTGGCCAAAAGGAAAAACTACATAACTTGAGTTATGTTGTTTTTCGTTTTTTTAATTTTTAGAATTGTTGTATTCCATTACATATTGTGTAATTTTTTTAGAGAATTCTCTGCATTACTTTAGAAGATAATAGTCTAAAAAAAAACAACATAATTCGATTGATTTTCCTTTTTCGAAATGTAATAAATGTATAAGTTATCATATGCTATTTTTCCATATTTCCTATATTAAAACTCATGATTGAATTTAACATACTTATTTCAAATATGTACTTTTTTAAGACATAAATTTTATTTTTTGAATATTTTGGAAATGGAATAAGTACATAACTCAACATATTCATAATATATTTTAAAATTTCATTTTGGAAAAAATGTATAACTTGAGATATTATTTAAACAAATTATAAATTTTGTAAAAGGAAAAACAACACCATTACTTTATTGCATAATTATTCGATAACCAGTATAGACATCGGTTTCAAAAATATATCAAATATTTTTCATACGAACTGCGGATATATTTACAATTGTATACCTATGACCTTTAATTTCAATTTTAAACCTTAAAAACGTTCTTGTGTAAAGTAGTAAAAATGAATTATGTAGTTTTTCCTTTTTGTCACAGAAATATACTTCATATTAGAAATAGCATTGAAATATATATACAGTGAGTGTCACTTAAAATCGTACACCATCTTTATATTAAATATTTTAAAAGTTGCAATTCAACAAACACAGTTAAAAATGTAAAATAAAATGGATGTAATGTATCAATTCAGAAAAAGTTTATTTCAACAAAAAAAAAAAAATGTACAAAAATTCAAAATTTTTTTTTTAAATATTAGTAAAAAATTAAAGTATCACAAAATTCATGTATCACTTAAAATCGTACACTAAAGGTACGGTCACATTAGTCAAATGTTTGTTTCAAATTTGTTTGCCCAAACGTAAACAAAATTTTTTCAAAGTCATATGAATTTTATTTTATGGTCACATTACTCACATTTATTTTCCCATTTTTGTTTGTTCAAACAGACTATAAATAAAGTCAAATAGGCAAATAAGAAAACATATTTTCTGATTGTTCACATTTGAAAAATTATTTGCCTTCAAAAATTGTTTCAACAAACTGTCGAAAACAATAAATTTATTTTCCCTAAAAATTAAAAGCATGGAGGAAGAACATTTTTTGGTTTTATGCTGTGGAGCAGCTTCAATAGCTGTTTTAGAAGAGGAAGAAAACAAAAATAAGAATAAAAGAAAAAGACAATGGGTTAGGAAGTGGGTTAAAAGACGAAGTGAGGAGGGATGTTGTGCGAAATTGTTAAAATAACTGCGGTTAGAAACCCCATCTTTATATGAAAACTTTTTGCGAATGAGCTCAACTGATTTTGAACATTTGGTAAGTATAAAGTTTCATATTTAAAGTTATAACAGTTTTCCAATATCTTCTCAGCTAAAATTAGTTGCACCACTTATAACAAAGAAGACAACAAAACTTCGCGAACCAATTTCTGCCTCTGAACGTTTAGCAGTTACACTTCGTTTTTTGGCAACTGGCGAGAGTTTCAGATCTCTACAATATATATTTCGAATTCCTCATAATACTATTTCCGTAATTGTTCCGGAAGTATGTGATGCAATATACAAAGTTTTGCAACCAGACTATTTGAAGGTATATTTTATAAATTACAGTTAAATTTTAGTTTTTAATAATATTATTATCAATAGATACCATCTACCGAAGAGGAATGGAATAGCATTTCAGAGGAATTTCTAAAGTTGTGGAATTTTCCTAATTGCATCGGAGCCTTAGATGGTAAACACGTTGTAATGACTGCGCCATCTTCAGGAAGTTCAGGAAGTATTTTTTATAACTATAAAGGTAGATAATTCCACGAAATTGCGTTTTTTTTTAACCAACAATTTTTTTTGCTTTAAAGGAACTCATAGTATTGTCCTCATGGCTATCTCCGATGCATCATATAAATTTGTGTACGTGGATGTAGGATCAAATGGTAGAATGTCTGATGGAGGAGTTTTTCGAAAAAGTACATTTAATGAAGCTCTGACCAATAACAAACTTAATTTGCCTCCTCCAAAACCTTTACCATTAAGAACTGTATCTGTCCCACATGTTGTCGTTGCTGATGACGCTTTTGCTTTAACACCGAATATATTGAAACCATTTAGTGTGGGCAATATGAATGCAATTCAAAGAGTTTTTAATTATCGCTTATCAAGAGCTAGAAGAATAATAGAAAACACGTTTGGAATTATGTCCGCACGTTTTCGAGTAATGCGCAGTCCGATAAAACTTGAGCCATCAAAAGTAAGAAGTGTAACCTTAGCATGTTGCGCTTTACACAACTATTTAATGAGCCGTAAAACTTCTGTATACTTCACCCCGAATCTTGTTGACCGTTATACAGAAGATGGAGCTGTAATTTCTGGAGAATGGCGCACTGTTGAAATCGATAACAGTCTTTTAGATCTTCAATCACATCGTTCATATGTTGCCCTTGAAACTTCTAAAATTTGAGAAGAATTTTCTCAATATTTCGTGGAAGAAGGAGAGTTGTCTTTTCAGTATAAACATATATAAAATATTTCCTAATAATTCAAATAAAATGGTATTTGTTATTGTTGATTAAATTACCTTAAATAAATGCATAAAACCTCTAATATGTCTTAATTACCAATCTTCTATATTAGGTAATTTTTCAGAAAGTAAGTACAGCATGGCCAATCGCAACGTTTTTGGTAATAAATCTGTTAATAAAGAAATCTTAAATTTATTTAGGTTTGCACCCTACATCTAGCATCGGTCTAAATAAAATAAAACTAAGTATATAATATATATTTCTATAGTGGTTTATTATTGTTCATATCAAATTTTAAAAAAGAGTTTAACATTTTGAAGTAAGAAAAACTTAATAATATGCACTGTGGTTCCAAATAGATTTTTTTTAAATAATTCTGCAACTTGAGAACCGTAAGAGATATCTAATTAAAATTTCACATAGTGAGGTGTTTTTTTCTAGTTGATCTATTTGGATCAACAGTGGCGTCTGAAATAAAAAAATTGAAAAAAAAGTAAACAAAAAATGCTATAAGTTAATAATTAATAGGAAAAAGTTCGTTAAATAGTTATAAATAAAATTAATTACAAATTATTTTAAACGTTCTTCCTCTATACACTGCAAAAAGAATAATGTGACTTTTTTGCTCACTGATGATGCCGCTTCATCGCTAAAGGTACGGTCACATTAGGCAAATGTTTGTTTCAAATTAGTTTGCCCGAACATAAACAAAATTTTTCCAAAGCAATACGAAATTTATTTTATGGTGACATTACTCACATTTATTTTCCCATTTTTATTTGTTCAAACATACAATAAATATAGTCAAATAGGCAAATTGAAAAATTATTTGTCTTCAAAAATTATTTCATCAAACTGTCAATACAATAAAATTATTTTTATTGAAAATATAATATAGAACATGAACATTTTTTGATTTGTGATGTAGAACAGCTTCGATTGCTTTTTGGAAAAGGAAGAAGAAAAGGTAAGACAATGGCATAGCCATCGGCAGAGACTGTTCTCGAGCATGTGTGTTGCCCCCAATACCACCAGCGCCAAGAACGTAAAGATCCCCCTGCTGCCGCTTATTTTCAGTACTGAGCCTCATCAAGAGGGCCTCATATTTTCCGTATTTTTCCATTCTTCATCACCTTCTTGGGAAGGTCAACCAGCAACTTCTTAAACACCACCTCCCTAAAATCCTACGTGATCTTCTTCACATGGCCGACCCATCCGTCACCCTCAACCGACGGTGGCCTTCTTCCTAAGGTGCTCTGTTCTACGCGTCTTTTCGGCAGCTGTGCCACAGGAAGCAGCAGCACCCTTCGTCCCACATGCATCACTAATAGCCTTAGCAGCGACCTCACCACCACTCTCCATCAACATAAACGATCCCGGCTTAAACCGTTTGTCATAAGTCCACCTCCAAACTGAACGAATTTAGTTCACACTATCGCAAAATAGCCGGCACTGACAACATAACGTCGTCATACTGCAAAAGGTAACAAACATATAATCACGTTTTTGCTACACAGGTTATTCGCCGTTAAAGGATCCAAAAATCAATTTTTTTGAATATATCTCGCTTATTATGCATCATACGTGTTTTTACTACATCATCTATAGAATATAAAATTTGCAACAATTTTGCTAAACCAAATATTTATGTACCATCTTGTAGTGATAGTCCTTTGATTTGTTCAAGTATGTGCACGAAGTCTTTTCATTTTATTATTGTAATTTTACTCCCTTGCCTCTTTGAAATTTTTACATTTTCGGACACCCTAGCTTGAACCACAAAAAGTTTTTTCGACAATGTATGCAATAGAAGATAAGTAAATATCCTTAGAAGATGGTTGGTAAATTAGCATTACAATTTTACTTTATCGCCCTGCTACACAAGTTATTCACGGTTAAAGGTGCCAAAAATCAGTTTTTTGCATACATATATCTCGCTATATCGTCCTGAAATATAGCTGATACTAAAAAATATTAGATATATCATAAAATGCATAAAATGATTTTTGGCACCCTTAAGGTACGGTCACATTAGGGAAACATTTGACTGAAACTCACAAATATTTCTTTGCCGTAATGTGACCATAAAATATTTTTGTGTGGCAAACAACAAATCAACTGATTTTGGGCAAACAAAATTATTTGATAGCAAACAAAAATACTCATAATGTGAACACAATGTGACCACATAATGGAAAATATTTTCCCATTTTTTGAGCAAATAATTATTTGAACTTACAAAATTTTTGTAAGAGAAAACAACATCAAATAATAGTTGTATCGAGCCATATTTACTATTGAATTTAAGGGCGCCAACAATCATTTTATGCATTTTATGATATATCTAATGTTTTTTAGTATCAGCTATATTTCAGGACGATATAGCAATATTATACCAACCATCTTCTAAAGATATTTACTCTTCCTTTGCATGTATTGTCAAGAAATCTATTCTGATCCAAGTGTAAAATTTTCAGTGAGGCAAAATGGGTAAAATTACAATGAAAAAATTAAAAGACTTCGGGAACATACTTAAGCATTTCAAAGGACTGTCCCTACAAGTTGGTGTATAAAAATGAGCGAGATATATGTATGCAAAAAATTTATTTGTGGCACCTTTACCGCAGGGCGATAAAGTAAAATTGTAATGATAACTTACCAACCATCTTCTAAGGATATTTACTTATCGTCTATTGCAACGGTTCTCAAATGGGGGTCCGCGACCCACAAGGGGTCCGTCAGGACATACGTGGGGGGTCGCGAAAGGTTCCTGAAAAATATTCTTGAACCCACAATTTTTTAATGTTATTATATTATTTAGACGTTTAAATGAAAATTCCAATAAAAGCATGAAACTATTTAAAAATGGAAATACACCATTTTACAAAATATACCCAAATCAAAGGCAAGCGTAAAGTTTTTTCTAAAATGAGTTCTTTTAAGAAATAAGAACTACTATTGAAGGAACCTTGGATTGAAAATATTATGCTTGATAAAGACAACAATGATCACAAGAAGAAAGTAATGCTGTCCAATGACACAGTAAAAAGAAAATTTTTCGATATGGCAGGGAACACAATTAATTAAAAAGATAAATATGTAGTTCACTTAAATTTGTTGAAACTATAGTTTTTTTTTCAGATGAAATTCTACTTTTATTTTATAAAAATATATTATGCCAAGAACTTTTTATAAAATCGTTTTGAGTACACAAAACTTTTATTTCATGGATAAGTTTCCCGGCTATATAAAGAAAATTTGCTTAAAGATTTAAAAGCATTTTAAATAGTTGAAATAGCTCCCAAATAAAATAACTCCCAGCAAAAAAATTAAATAATTCCCAATATTTTTCCATACAAATTGGATTTTATTTCATTACGAAATAATGGAACTTATTTTATTTTATATCATCGGAAGTTATTTTATAATATAATAACTCCCAAATGAAATAATTTCCAATGAAATTTAGTTGGAAGTTATTTCATTAATTTTTGCAATTGGGCTTTATTTCAGCTCACGCAACTCCGAAACTAAAACTTATTAATTTCCTAATTTTAAATTGGGAATTATTTCATTTGTGTGGGGATCTATTTTATTAGGTCTTATTTTATTTATTTTGGGACTTATTTTATTGGGAGTTATTTCACTAAATGTGGCTCTTATTTCCTTTGTTGTGATAAAATTCCCAATTGTTGGGAATTATTTCATTTATCCCTTTGGAAATTATTCTTCTTCATTTTTGTTGGGACTAATTTCATTGGGAGTTATTTCATGGGACTTATTTCATTTGGGAGTTATTTCATGGTACCGGTGAAATATAGCAAAGTTAATCCGCTTGTTGGCTACGAAGACCTAAAACTATTAAAAATTTTTTTCTTTAACATACATTTTTATGTAAAATATCTTTTTTCACTCCTTTGTCCCTCAAAACAGAGATTCGATCTTTTGTGAACGCAGGGAATATTATTATATTTATTATACAAAAAAAGTCTCTTAATATTCAAGCAAATGTCGCAATTATTAATATTATTTTTTAAAATTACTTCATCTTTACATAACGTTTTTTCGATTTTTAAATTAGTCAGAATTGTAGTGGGTCGCGCTTCCATTGCAATGTCAAAAGGGGGTCGCGAAGCAAGGTCTTGTGAGAACCCCTGGTCTATTGCATATATTGTCGAAAAAACTTTTTGTGGTTCAAGTTAGAGAATCCGAAAATGTAGAATTTTCAAAGAAGAGTAAAATTACAATAATAAAATGAAAAGACATCGGGCACATACTTGAGTAAATCTAAGGACTATCCCTACAAGATGGTACATACAAATTTAGTTTAGCAAAATTGTCGCAAATTTTATATTGTATAGATGATGTAGTAGTATGGTGCATAATAAGCGAGATATATTAAAAGAATTGATTTTTGACACCTTTAACCGCAAATTACCCGTGTAGCAAAAATGTGATTTTGAAGTATGACGACGTTATTTTGTCAGTGCCGGTTATTTTGCGACAGTATGAGCTAAATTCGTCCAGTTTGGAGGTGGATGAGGTGGACTTGACACAAACGGTTCAAGCCGGGATCGTTTTAGTAGATGGAGAGTGGCGGTGAGGTCGCTGCTAAGGTTGCTAGTGATTCAGGTGAGACGAAGGGTGCTGCTTCCTCTGGCAAAGCTGCCGAATTGACGCGTATAACGAAGCTCCCTAGGAAGAATGTCATCAGCCGACCCATATAAAGAAGATCACGGAGGTGGTGTTTAAGAAGTCGCTGGTTGACCTTCCAAAGAAGGTGATGAAGAACGGAAAAATGAGGCTCAGTGCTTAAAATGAGCGGCAGCAGGGGGCAACACATATGTCGATGGCTATGCCATTATCTTACCTTTTCTTCTTCCTTTTCTAAAGAGATCTACATTAGAAATCAAAAAATTTTCATTTTCTTTATTATATTTTCAATAAAAATAATTTTATTGTTTTAGACAGTTTGATGAAATAATTTTGAAGACAAATAATTTTTCAAATGTGACCGATAAGAAAACATGTTTTCCTATTTGCCTATTTGAATATATTTATTGTCTATTTGAACAAACAAAAATGGGAAAATAAATGTGTGTAATATGACCATAAAATAAATTTCATACTGCTTCGAAAAAATTTTGTTTACGTTCGGGCAAACTAATTTGAAACAAACATTTCCCTAATGTGACCGTACCTTTAGATTCAATAGTAAATATGGCTCGATAAAACGTTGAGAACGTAGTGTTAGGATCTAATGTGTTTTGGGAGCGTTCCTTTATTGCTGTGACTGCCTCACGCATAGTTTCTGCAATTTGTGTTGCTACCGATTGACCATTTACATTTTTTTTGCTACGCATTGTTGCGGATTGCTGTTGTGTTGACAGTAGTGGTATTGGTGATGTAGAATTATCTAGAGCTATAACAAAATATGCAAAACAGAATTCAATTTCGTAATTGGTTTTCGAATTAGCATTTACACTTACAGCTTGAATCATCTTCTGAAAGAATGTTTGAAATTGTTTGTTGAATTCAGCTCGTCCAACAAAGCTCATAGCATTATAAAACCTCCACTTAGGTATTTCTGAGGTACTCTGCCCAGATTTCGTTTTCGCTCTGCTAGCATAACTGCGAAATTGAATGCGAAGATTGGTCCATTTTGCACTCAGATCGGTTGGGGAATACTTTAAATTGAAATGTTGGGATATATTATTCCAGGCAGAGTCGCGTAACATTTTGTTGTGATAACCGTCGTAACCAGCATCCCACAAAAATTTTTCTTCTTCTACTAAGGAAACCAATTTGAAAATATCTTCCTCTAACTATTCCCTTACCACTTTTGGTTTTGTTCTTGCTTTTTTTGGATGGGAGCATCAGTATCATTTTCCATTTTCTACGAGAATAACACTAAAATATAATCATTATATAAGCATTATCTTTATATATTTAATGATTTTACTTACGGTTATTTTATACGATATTTTCAAGCATTTATTTTTATCTTTTGATTCAATTTTATTTCTTTATTTTTTGTTAAAATGAAGCCAACTTTTTATAAAAGAAATTAAACGCTAAATTATTTTTATTTAATTTGTATATTCTATATTCATTTACATGTCAGTGCTCGACAAAAAAATTCTGTATTAAACAAAAATAGGTGGAACAAATACATTGTGACGCTATGCAACCAAATGTGCTTTAAGTTTCTTTCATCAGGACTCAATTTAGTTAATTTTATATAAATCTGTATTATAGATAAGTAATAATTTTATGTTTAATGTATTCTGTAAGAGATATTAAGTACACGTATAGAATCCACAATTTTTCTTTTATATGTATGTATATTGATCGAAAAAAGGAAGACAGCATCTATTCCTGGTTCATATTTGTGTTAAATGTAAAATTTCCAATACGTCTACAGGCTAATATTTCAACACTTCCAATACTTAATTAAGTCAAAAGACTCTCCCTACAGGTTTATAAAAAATGGAAAATCGTGATTATCGGTGACTCTCATCAGTATGTATAAGACACCAAGGCGAAGCTTTATGAAAAATTCCGATGTTAAACCATTTTATCTTAAAATTTTCTAAGAATGTAAGGTATAATAACATAGTTTGCTTTATTTTATTATTTACTTTTATTTTTGCTTGAAATTATTAATATAATCAACAATATTGTTAAATGACCTCGATTGAACTTTTAATTTATTAATAATTGCACAAATTTACTTATTTAAACTCAATAGTAGACAACACTACTCGATACAGCAGTTATTTGATATTGTTTTCTCTTACAAAAATTTTGTAAGATCAAATAATTATTTTCCCAAAAAATGGGAAAATATTTTCCATTAAGTGGTCACACTGTGTTCACATTAAGAACTTTTTTGTTTGCCAGCAAATAATTTTGTTTGCTGATTTTTATTGTTTGCCACACAAAAATATTTTATGGTCACATTACGGCAAAGAAATATTTGTGAGTTTCAGTCAAATGTTTCCCTAGTGTGACCGTACCTTAAGATTAATAACAAAAAATAAGTAAATAAAATATTTTTAATATTTTGTTGGATACCCTTTACTGTTTTTAAGAGCTTGCAGTCTTCTTCGCATTGACTCCTCAAGATTTTTGCACGTTTCAGCAGTAATTTTGGTCCATTCTTCTCTAAGGGCTTTTCTTAGATCATTTAGGCTGGATATGGGATTTTCTCGAATTTTTTTCCCAAAGATGCTCAATGACATTCATGTGTGGTGATGCGCTGGCGTTTGAATTACTTTTGGACAGTTGTATATTGCTCAAAGACGAGCAAAATGGGAAGAGTGCTTTGGGTCATTATCGGCGTACAATTTAAAAGAATTCAAAATGCCCATTTTATCTGCGCTTTGTTTTAAATTTTCTTTTAAAATTCTTATATAAGCAAATTTTTCCATATTGCCTTCAACGAACACTAAGTTCACAACTCCTGCAGCGGACATACACTCCCAAATCATTTGTGAGCCACAAATTGTTCAGTTGAGCGCAAATTTGTAACATTCTTTATGCAAATATATTTTTAAATCGCTAGCTGATGTCCTCGGATTTTGTTTTATTTTCCTAATTATCCAACGCTCATCGGAAGTGCTTAACTTTTTATGGGAGCTGCTTATTGTTTTATTACATATTCGATTTCCTTTTTCATACCTTTTAATTGTGTACTGAACGGTACTACGACTACGATTTATTATTTCCGATATTTCGATATTTATATTCGGCTCGGCCGAATCTAAATACCCACCATCAACTTTTTAAAATTTTATGTTATATGGGATGTGGGCGGTAAAGTGGGCGGACCACGTCCATTTTTGGTTTTCAAGTTTATATCGACTCCCGAACTATACGTACAAAATTTCGTTATCGTACATTCTTTTGTTTAAGAAATATCATCAGAAAAGTATGAAATGGACACCCTGTATTTCTAGTTTTTAGCCCATAACTTTTTTGTTTATTAACCGATTTTGCCCATTTTCAATCTCAAACAAACCTTATATAAGACAAATACTTGTGCCCCTACGTTGTCCCGTTCGAGCTCTATACTGCATTCAATAGGCGGACAGTCGGACGAACATAGCTAGATCGGCTGTGCCGAATCTTTGATACCCTTCACCATCTTACCAAAAAATAATTAAATTTTTGTCTTAATGTATGCTTTCATATTTTCATATTTATAAATCTACATTTTTTTCAAACTACGAAAATTTGAAAACGAAAAAAAAAAAAATTAAACAATCATAGCAAGCTTTGCTTTAAAAAAATAAACAACAATTTCATATTTACATATTTTTGTATGTATACAAACTGACAACACTGTTATTCATTAGTCGGGGTTCACACACAGCAATTTTAATTGCCGCAATTCTGAGTTTATAGGAGAGAGAGGAAAAGGGAATAATTAACTGACTTATATTACTGCTGTTGCTACTTGCCTGTACAAAAAAAAAAAAAAAAAAAAAAACAACAACAACAACAAAATATTCATTACAACCCAATAAACATCGATTCAAACCTTATTTGTTGGAAAATATCCATTAATAAATAGCATAATTATCAAATTAAATTCGAATTTAAAAACTTAGACATGTTTGTTCAAAAAATAAAATATTATACATACATTCTCAGCAAAAACTTTGGTTACCATGTAATGAGTTAAGAAGCTAATATAATGGCTCTTCACTACTTACACATTAGCTAAATAACTTATTATTTTAACAAGGTGATGACATTAGAGGCAACTACTTACCCTATACAATACTTAGATGTCATTACAATAACTAATTACTTCCAAGCTGTTAAATAGCGCATTGATTTTAAAGCATTATTGAAGTCATGATTAGTAATAACAACTAGGAACTAGTTACATTTTAGGTTGTAATACATAAATAATGAAACGTCAGGACATAAAATATTTTGTTGTTGTTGTAAAAAGATTTTATAAATTTTAATTTAAAAAAAATAAGAACAACCAAATAATCTATATATATAAAAATTAATGTGTGTTTGTTTGTATGTATGTTTGTTTGAAGTCTATAGCCGCCTAAACGGCTAAACCGATTTTCTTGAATTTTTCACAGTGTGTTCCTATATTCCTGGAAGGAAAAATAGGCTACCTTTTATTTTGAAATTCCATGTGGGCGAGGTGCCACGCCCACTTACTAAATAACTATTAAAAGTAGTATATCTCGGAAATTGGTAATACTAGAGTTCTCAAATTTTGCACGAACAACTTTGACACCTATATGAACATTCTGGAAAAAAATAGGCGAACTAGCAATAGGGGGTGTGGCACATCCCACACCTAATATTGCTTGCAAATACCAAATGCCGTAAATTTAGGAAACTATAACAGTTACATTTCCCAAATTTTGTTCAATAAACTTAAGTGTCAATGTGAACATTTTGTGCAAAAATGGGCGGAAAAGAAATAGTGGGCGTGTCATCTCTCATATAAAGTTAATACAAAAATTTTTATATCTGGGAAACTATAAAAGTTAGAGAGCTCAAATTTTGTACGACTAGCATTAGCTTCAATATGAATATTTTGGACAAAAATTGGTACACTAGCAATCGTGGGCGTGGCACCTACCATATAAAGAAAATATTTAATTATCATATCTGAGAAAATATAACAGTAAGAGTTATAAAATTTTGTCGCAGCCACTTTGGTATCAATATTAATATTTAAGAAAAATATCTCCCATATGAATTAAATGCAAAAATTCGTATATCTGGGAAACTATTGGATTTGGAATGCTCAAATTTTGCACAAAGAATTTTGACATCCATGAAAACATTTTTCTAATAAATTAGCGGATTATGGGGGTATGGTCCCTCCCATAAAAATTAAATACAAAAAAATAAGAAAAATGTTATATGTTAAATGCTTATATTTTATTACAATAAGGTCAAGTATGAAAACTATATATATTGAACATCAAAAGAATTTATAATAAGAACTAATTTTTAAGAAAAATGTTATATTTTAATTACTAAATAAATATATTTTTTAATCCTTTAATTACAATGTATTTCATTTCGGGGGGTGGCGAAGCACACCGGGTATTAGCTAGTAAAGTAATAAAAATAAACTTTTTAGATTATAAATTATTCATACTCAAATTTTGGCTTTCATTTATGTATCCCTTCTTTAAATACATATATGAATAGGTAACTGCATTATAAAAATCAATGTAAATTAATTATTCAAAACTCTGATCATAAATAATTATTTATAAATAATTAGTTACTAAACAACTTCTATTTAATGCAGACAGTATGTTGTTGTCTTTACAAAGTAACTACATCCGTAACTACATGTCATTACATAAGTTTTTGCTGGGTTATAGAAAGAAAATATTCGCAATTGTGCCGCAATAAAATGGACCAAATTAGCTACTATGGTCCATGAAATATGATGAACAATATGCTTAAAATGATGAATGCAAAATTTCCTATTCAGCTAATATAAAAAAATATATAAATATATAATTTATTCATGCAAAATTTTAGTTTTTAAAATAGTATATTAAAAAATTTAATTCATGTTTAACTCAAGTGTATTTTAAAATTTGTAAAAAGAGTTTTGAAAATATTTGAGAAACATTTCTTTGTTAAAGAAACTTCCAGCATAGTTTTAAATTATGAAAGCATTTGACAAATACAATTGTTATATTAGAACCCTTTTGTTGGAGAAAAGCATAGTTTTGTATTTGAAAAAATATGAATTTAAAGCCTTTTCACACAGCTAATGTTTGAAATTTAAACTTGCTTTCAAATGAATAAATATGAAATTTCAAAGGCTTTTGCTTATTGCGATTGCTTAATATAAATATATGTGTATTTATATTATTAACAGATTTTTTTAATTTTAACTCCGATAACTGACATATATAATATATATATCAAACGATTGGAAATGCTTTCGAGAATTTTGCTATTGGAATTCAGCAAAATCGGTTCATACAATGCGGAGATATGTTAAAAACGAATTTGGTTGATTCAAAAAACAGAAATTTTATAAAAAATATTTATGACCGATCTGTATAAAAATAAAAATCTGTAGCTTAAACAAGGGCTTAAAATAAAAATGTCCGAGCCTTCTTTGAAAAAACGAAGTCCCTAGTATATACAGAGGCTTCAGTAACTGGAAACCCGGTTCTAAAACCGCCATTTATAAACCGATCTTGATGAATTTCAATAGCAAAATTCTCGAAAGGATTTCCGATCGTTTGAAATACATATATACCCAGCAAAAACTTTGGTTGCCATGTAATGAGTTAAGAAGCTAATATAATGGCTCCTCACTACTTACACATTAGCTGAATAACTCATTATTTTAACACGGTGGTGACATTAGAGGCAACTACATACCTAAAATCATTACTTAGATGTCATTACAAGTACTACTACTTTTAAGTTTTTCAATAACTCATTGATTTTAAAGTACAAAAACAATAGAAACTAGTTACGTAATAAAATAACAGGATATAAAGAACCCTGACCTTTTTATTTTAACCCTAAATTTATATTTATTGGTGTCACTTTGTTATGTAAAAGCAAAAGCGCAATATCTGGAGACATTCTGATTTACCTTCTGTACATTTTACATATATTTTCTGAATTCCATAACTTTTTGTACCTTACTTTTGTTTTGAACATTTTTTAGTAAGTAATAATAAGTGAATTGAAAATTTACTTACGTTTATTTGGAATAGGGTTTGTTATCAATTTGCTCTGTGGAAGTAATTATGACCTTCAAAAGATGAATGGTATTTTATATTTTATATCAATAATATGAATTTACATTTATTTACCTTCTTTAGCTCTAAATGGTTTACGAAAGATCTTGTTATTTGAAGATATTTTGGTGCTGTTTTAAAATTTTATATTAATTGTTTATTATCTTGATTTTTTTTAATGTCAAGAAAAATAATTTATTTTTTATGGAATATTTTGACACATAAACACTATTAAAACCACAAACCAATTTATTCAGTATTCAAACCCTCAATACCAATTAAATTTTTGTATACAATTTAACCAAAATTAACTAACATTTTGAAAAATTGCAAATAAATATGTTTGTTGTCTATATTAAAAATTTAAAAAACGAATAATTTTACAATATTCCATGGAACTTAATAAGATTTTATTACCTCTTTTTTTCTGAAAAAAAAAAATATGTATCTTTATTTGCTTAAATTTAAGCTTAATGCTTTTTACTTCATACGGTTTCCCTTCTTTAAATATTTGAATCAAAAAATCAAGAAAAAGTAGTGTTTTTGAAAATCTTATCATAAATATATAATTACATATCGGCTTATAAGTAACTTGTTACTAAACTACTTCTATGTAATGCAGATTGTATGTTGTTGTCATTGAAAAGCAACTACATCTGCAACTACATGCCATTACCAAGTTTTTGCTGGGTATATATGGGCAATTCTCTTTTTAAAAAAAAATTTCAATTTTTGTATGAAAAAAATGATGGAAATTTTTTGAAAAAAATATTTAAAATAGTAGACTTTATTGTCCCAAAACAGTTTTTTTTTTGTATTTTATAGTAAAGATATTGCTTTTTAACATATTAAAAGAAAATTAAAATCGGAAGGGTAGAAATTTTTCAAAAATGCATCCAAAAATTGCATTTAAATTATGAATGCATTTTTAAACGATAATATTATTTTTAAATTACTACATTTATAGTGGACTTATTCTTCTTAAATATGCAATTTAAATCATTAAAATCCGTTAACAACTTTTTGAGATATTGATGTTTAAAGTTAGACACTTTTGTCATTTTTTTCACTTTTTGAAAAAATTAAATCTCGAATATTTCAAAATTCAAAAAAATAAAAACGGAGATATATAAATGGCTCCATAGGTTATATGTGTACCAAATATAAACAAAATCGGATGACCCTCCGTAAAAAAATTGACATTTTTTATAAATCTTTCGTGGAATTGACGATATTTATATATATATATATATATATATATATATATATATATATATATATATATATATATATATATTTCTTTTTTTTTTATATGATTCATTTGGTTTAATAACACTCTCAATGGATTGTTCCTAACTTTGCTATTTTTTTTTTGTATAATGTTATTGAATCAAATCTTCGAAGATTCTCTTTATTGAAATATATAAGTAATTTTGGTTATTGTTTGCAATGATCACTCTGTTAGTCTTATTTTATTTTATTTATTTTCTTTTTATTACTTGATTTAATAACATATCTTTACATGCAATATTTATTTGTAATTTATTATTGTGTGTTATTGAATCAAATTTTTTTAATATTTCTCTTTTATATATTATATATATTTTATACATATGTTATATCATATATGGGATATTTTGATTACCTTTGTTGCCACGATTTAACTTTTTTTTTTTTCCTTGTTGGATTGAAGATGAATTTATGTAATTAATGTATAAAATTCTCCCATTTTTGATGTTTACTATATATATATATATATATAAATATATATATATATATATATATATATATATATATATATATATATATATATATATATATATATATATATATATATATATATATATATATATATATATATATATATATATATATATATAGTAAACATCAAAAATTTAATTTAATGATTATTCTACTTTAAAAAACATATTTTAATTAAAATTGTGCTAAAAAAATTCGAATTTCTTAAATAAAAAGTACATGTTTACTCTGTGACTGAAGGAAAATTATGAAATATTATGAGATTTATTAGAATACATTTACCCCTTGTTTAACACTGGGTCTCCACAAGATTTTTTTATATCATAATATGTAACAGAGTGTCAAATCCGCTCTCTGAGAGAATTATCTCACGTGTAGACTAAAATATTAGTATTATAAGAAATATTATGAGACTGTTGTGATAAGATTTTTCTACACAACTATATTATAAGATTAAAGCCCAAATTACAATAGTCAGCAACACTAGCCTTTTTCTTGTTCGCACAAGAACAAAATGCCGGCAGAGCAACACACACAATTTTTTCATAAGTGGGCAGAACATTTGTCGAACAAATCAGCGTCAGTGTCGCTTCGATACTTTTAAGAACAAGAACAAAACATGAACAAGTTGGGTCCACACCAACCAAATGCATGTGCGCGCAAAACTTTGTTCGATGTGCGAACAAGAAAAAGGCTCGTGTATATATATATATATATATATATATATATATATATATATATATATATATATATATATATATTTACGTTTGGTTTTTATTCCTATACTATTATTTATTAATTTTTTTTTCTATTATAATGATAGCTGTAATATATAAGATATATAATATATATATATATATATATATATATATATATATATATATTTTTGGGTTAATTTTTTCTTCATTAGTATTTCTACTTGATTGGTTCCCCACCTTATATATATCATTTTCCGATCTCAATGAGTAGGAATAATATTGGTCCCATTATAAGTAATAGTGATTGTTTTAAGCCTATTTTACGAAACTTTTCTGATCAACTTAAAATATCACATATTAATTGCCAGAGTATTCGTCCATCTTTGGCTAATTGTAAATTTCATGAGTTCAAGTGTATTGTTGGTAATAACTTTGATTTGATTGGAATTACTGAGACTTGGCTTACGCCACATATTAGTTCTAAATCTGTTGGAATTTCTGGTTATAAGCTGATTAGAAATGATCGTTTGCATGGTGGCGGAGTTGCTGTCTATGTATCGGACCTGATTAGATTTAAGGTTATTTCTAAATTGTCACTTCATGGTTGTGAGTCTATTTTTATTGAACTTTTATTTGGTGGTAATAGAATTTTATTTGGAGTGGTTTACTTACCTTATGGTGACTTGGATTTATTTGAATCTTCTCATTATGAATTACTTTCTAGATATGCGGATATTTTTGTCGCAGGCAATTTTAATTGTAATATGTATGACATTTTAAAGGCTAGTAGATTGCGATCTATGTGTTTGAGGTGAAATTTGTTTGTTTCACATAACAGCATACCAACTTATTTTGATACTGCTCATGGTACAGCGACCTTGTTGGATATTTGGTTGGTGAGGGATTCCTCTGTTATGATATATTCAGACCAGGTCCATGCCCTTGTATATCTCGTTATGCGCTAATCTTTGCTGTTTTCCGGACTGTTGTAAGGCGACCCTGTAGATATGTTGAATATAGGGACTTTAATAGGATTGATTGGGATGGACTTATTTCTTTTATATCTACGTTTGACTTTGATTTTTTTTGGTACTGGGGATTTTGATATTCAAAGCTCTCTCTTCAATTCTTTTATTTTTCCGAAAGTTAGGAGAATAATCCGTACTGATGATAATTCTTGGATGAAAGCTAATGAGATTTTGTTTTCTGTATCTCTTAGGGATTTAGCTTATTCTGATTTTCAATCTACTAGAACTTCTGAGAATTGGTCTATTTATTGCAAATATAGAAATAAAGCTAAGAATATCATACGTAAGGCCAGGAAAAAGTTTTATGCAGAATTGTTCTCTGGTCTGAATATTTCAGGTTTATGGAGGGTTTTGAAGGGTTATGGTGTGACTGGGGATATGGAATTTACTTTAGACTGTGATGTAGATGATGTCAATAGGTTTTTTGTAAATATTACTGACCCTTGTGAAAATGATGTTATTGACTTTAACTCCTTCTCTGATAATACTGAATTATTTTCGTTTTCGTGTGTTAGTAATTTGGATATATTTAGTGCTATATGTCGAGTTAGGTCGAAGTGTGTTGGTATTGATGGTATTCCCATTAGGTTTCTGAAAACTATTTATCTTTATATTTCTCATATTCTTTTACATCATATTAATTCGATTTTAACTTCGTCAGCTTTTCCATTGTCATGGAAATGTGCACGAGTAGTACCGATTCCTAAGTCCAGGGCGGTGAATGGTTGCAATGACTTGAGGCCTATTTCTGTTCTTCCGTCGTTATCCAAGGTAGTTGAGCATATAATGAAAAATCAAATGCTTACTCATGTTCGAAACCTGATTTCTCCTAGCCAATATGCTTTTCGTTGTGGCCATAGCACTAGTTCTTTGTTACTTAATTTGACTGATGATGTGCGCAGTGGTTTGAATGGTGGTAATTTTGCTGCATTTGTGTCTTTAGATTTGACGAAGGCTTTTAATTCAGTGAATTTTCGTACCTAGATTTTGAAGCTAAGAGATTTTTTCCGCTTTTCTAGATCAGCTTGTAGGCTTATTTTCTCTTATTTATGTGATAGATCTCAGTTTGTAGATATGGATGGTTTATACTCTAGTGTTGTCTGTTTGTCATCTGGTGTTCCACAAGGGTCTGTACTTGGCCCACTTCTTTTCATTTTGTACATTAATGACCTTTCTAATTTTTTTGGTACTGGTGTTTGTAAACCATTCATATTTGCTGATGATGTCATGCTTTTATTTCGTACTGGATTTCATAATATTGATGTATTGCAATCCAATATTAACTATTCGATAAATCGCTTTTTGGAATGGACTTCTAATAACTATTTGAAGGTTAATGCTTCGAAGACAAATGCGATATTGTTTGGGAATGCTTATGTTCCCTCCTTGGAAGTTGTTGTTGGTGATACGAATGTTGATTTTGTGGATAGATTTATTTGTTTGGGGGTTTATATTGACAGGCGTCTTTCTTTTGACTATCATATTGATCGACTTAGTTTCAAGATAATAGGTATACTGCGTCGACTTTATTCCTTAGGAGTTTATCTACCATGTCGTATTAGACGCATTTTAGGACATGCGCTCTTGATGACTCATGTAATTTATGGCCTTGAGGTGGTTTCTGGAACTGTGTCATATAATATTAGTAGACTTCGCCGTATAACTAATATGATTGTACGTTTTGTGTACAATGTTCGTGGTCGTATGCACATTTCTGGATATGTCAAAAACTTTTTGGGTTGCTCTTTCAACAACTTCATTGTACTTCGTAATATAGTGATGCTCTTCAAGATTGTTAAATCGGGGCTGCCGATATTTCTTCGGTCTGAGTTTACTTTTTCTCATTCTAGTAGGAACCCTCAAATATTGATACCTAGGATAAAAAACGCTGTATTTGAACGTTCTTTTGTTGTTAGGGTTGCTCGTATTTGGAATTTTTTACCCATTGAACTTCGTTTGTTTTCTCACTATAACAATGCTTTTCGTTTAAAATTTATGCGATATTTAATGAACTTATAGATTTGCATTTTTGATGATGTCTAACTTTATTGAATTTAGCTACTACTTAGGGAACTATTCTTCTTACTCTCTCATTTTTATTATTTTTTTGGCTGGGGAGCTATTGACTAGAAGTAGTAAGTGAAGATTTTAATATTTTGTTTATTCTCTTTAATTTTAGATATCTTTATTCAGGAAATCTTTTAAATAAATAAATATGAACAACACTACATCACTAAAAACTTAATTTTGCAAATTGTATAAGAAGGTTTAACAATTATTAAATCGCTAATATATCCACGAATACTTAACATATCGCGATATTTTTAATTTGTATTTTAGATACAGCATTGTAGAGTACATAAATGCAATAATTTTTGATTTAGGACTATAAATAGAATTTTGGCAATTTTTTTTTTTAATTTTTATCTTAAACCGCCATAACATTGATGCCGTTCGGTAAAAGTCATTCACGCGAACTGATCTGTGTTCCACTAGAGCCAAGGAATATTGGTACTAAATATCTTTGATGTGCCATTTAAAAATTTTCGATATTTTTTTTTTTTTACATCAAAAGTAAACGGGTTTGAAGAATTTCCCATATATATATATATATATATATATTGTATATGGCAGTAATTGGTGGGCTTCAGAAACGCCATTTCAACCGACACACGGACGGACATGGTCCTATCGTCATCATTTCTTAGGATCCCGAAAATATCAACTTTTGTGCTCTCAGACTTCACACCTGTGGTGAAGGGTATAAAAATTATAAATTGTCTCTCACTTTCACTAGTCAGTCTCATGTCGAATGTTTTATTGATTAAACCACTTTGAAATTATTTTTTTTTTTTTGCTTTTAATAAAATCCTTAGCACTAAATACTAGTAGAAAAATTACTTAAATGTTAATTTTTAATTTTAAATTAGTTGAAAAACAACTATGCTTTTAATGTACGATTTTTACTGCAGCTTTGTTTTTTGTAGGTGGTAACAGTGCTGCCTAATTCTTGTTAATAAACGAAAAAAAAAAAATAAATAAATAAATAAAATATAATCATGTTGCCATATACGTAACAATATAGGGAAAATAAAAATTCCAAGTTCCTTATTATTTTAATCCAAATATTTATGAAAAACTGGAAATTAAATAAAATAATATAGTGTACGATTTTAAGTGGCACTCACTTTATAGAAAAATTATTTAATTAAATTTAGTACAAACTTGTGTAGCAAAAGTTTTAATTATAAGTAATTTTATGATAAAGGGTATAATACGTTTTCAATAAGGTAAAATAAACCAAATAACGTATCGTCTGAATACATAAAAAATATAATTGAGAAATAAGAAATTCTGTTATTTTATAACTAAGTTGTATTCAGGTGTATTCTCTATATGTTTCATATTTTGTTACAAAAGTTTGTTTTCTGGATCCTTGATATCATCTAAATAAATATGATGTTTTATTAAAATGCTTAATTATTCAAATGGAAACAACCCACATGGTAGTACAAGTGTTTAAACTATATAGATCTGATAAAATAAAAAAATATACATTTATTAAAAATTTTATTTAAATTAACACACTATTTTTGTACCATATATTAAGTACATTAGATATGCACTGGTTGTTGATCAATTTAATTTCTGCCCATGCAGTTTTATAACTCAATATTTTCTTCGTTTATTTTTGGATGATACCAACGTATAAAAATGTCAACAAAAGGAAAATATAAATAAAAAAGTATATGGGCCATTATCAAAAATTTTTGATTTTAGCCCTTAGAAAAAACTTTTTTTTTTTTTTTTTTGATGGCACATTAAAAACCTTTTCTATACATATAAAGCGACTCAAAAGCATGCCGAATCAGTTCGCATTAAAAAAATTACACGTAATATCAAAACCTTTATAATAAAATCATAGTATAATTATAAAGTATACTCGTAAGAACAGCTGTTTTACAATTTTTTCATTGGCAAACCTCGCGGTACTGTCAAATTGTTTTTGTATTCATATGTACAATTTTTTTCGAGTTTTTTTACTCTTGCTCTCCTTCATTCTCTCATTTTTCCTTTCAAAGCATTTTGACATTGTGGGCAAAAATAAAAGCAATTGTTGTTTTTGTAGATGTGCGAGTACTTTCCCAGCAGTTTTTTCGGTGTCAATTCACCCGCTTTAGTACAGTAAAGTCCATTTGTGACTACCCACCTAACTCATTCAAATGTGTACGTTTTTTTACACCCTAACTTCTCATATTTTTTGATCTATAGTTAAGCTATCGCACCTTTTATTGACTCTTTTGAAAGCGTTGAGGTGGCGATACCACTATTTATTGACTCTTTTGAAAGCGTTGAGGTGGCGATAGCACCATTTATTGACTCTTTTGAAAGCGTTGAGGTGGCGATAGCACCATTTATTGACTCTTTTGAAAGCGTGGAGGTGGCGATTTATACTTTATTGACCCTTTGGTGAGCGTAAAGGTGGCGATTGGTTTTTTTATAAGTCACAAAAACGTCAAAAAAATTATTTATTTAATTTTGATAACATTGTTTTATAAATAATGTAATTAGAAAAAATATAATGAATAATAAGTGCGTCCATTTACCTAAAAGTTTTCGTTTATTAAATACTTTTACTGAATTTTAGCAAAAATGTAGAGATTAAAGTGAAAATAAAATAACTGAATTTTTAGAATTTTAAAACAGATTTGTTATTATTAAGTTATCAATTACATTCACAAAATTTATTTTACTGAAAATACAGAATTTTGGTAAAATTTTAATTTTTAATGCAAAACTAAATTTTAAGTAAAAGTTCAGAATTTTTTTTTTTTTTTAATTTTGATTCTTATTAAAAATTTCGCCTTTTTAGAAAATTTGAATTCATTTGCAATAAAAAAATGGAATTTTTCAAAATCAGAATATTTGTACGAATTGGTATTTTTAGAGGAAATAAAATATTTGAATAATTTGTTTAAACGAAAAATATTAAGGAGTTTTTAAACATAAGTTTCCATAGTTATGTTATTTTAAAATTTAATGCATATTGGTTAATTGTTGGAAGACAATCTGCACATATTTATATAATATTTACACTTTTTTCACATTTTTGTTTTTAAATAAAAATCCAATTAAAATTTAAAATTTTTGTTTTTCAAATAATGACGTTCTATCAATTCTATCGATATTTGTCTTTAAAATATACTTACGAAAAAAATGGTTAACTTATAGTAGAGAATGGCAAAAACCTTAAAACAACCGAAAGTTTTCGTTAATTAAAAATATCGGTAGTAAATGAAAAAAAGTTACGGAATTGCGGTACTAGTCTTGCTAATTAGAATTTTCAATTTATTAAAGAAATCAATTATTCCACATTTGTGTTTTTTTTAAATTGACTTTTTTGTACTAGTCACAATATCGCCACTTTTTGGTCCTTTGGTGGCAATACACCTTTCCCTAGGATATCCCCATGTTAAAGTGACTAGTCAGGTGATTAGTAAAGCGACCAGTTAAAGAGATTGTCAGGTGACTGACTCAATTTCACCAGTAAAAGGATTCCTATAAACTGACTTTTTCGTACTAGTCACTATATCGCCACCTTTTGTTCCTTTGGTGTCAATACACTTCTTCCTAGGACATCCCCATGTTAAAGTGACTAGTCAGGTGATTAGTAAAGTGACTAGTAAAAATGTTTGTCAGATGACTGACTCAATGGGACTAGTTAAAGGATCGACTTCCAAAGGGTGACTAAAGTGGAAGCAACAGCCACCTCACGCCTACAAAGGGTCAATAAATCAACATGCTCATTAAAACAACAAATAGTGCAATGTATGTAAGAATGCTCTGTGGCTGAGTGGTTAGCGCGTATGACTATAAAACCGGTTTTTTCTGAATTTAAAAAGGTGTAACCGGTTTTTTCAAAATACCAACTATTCGAACTATTCGAAAACCGATTTCTCCAAAAAGTCGAATAATCGATCACCCTACTATTTATACTTTATTGACCCTTTGGTGAGCGTGGAGGTGGCGATAGCACTATTTATTGACTTTTTTGAAAGCGTTGAGGTGGCGATAGCACCATTTATTGACTCTTTTGAAAGCGTGGAAGTGGCGATTTATACTTTATTGACCCTTTGGTGAGCGTGAAGGTGGCTATTGGTTTTTTTATAAGTCACAAAAACGTCAAAAAAGTGAATAGTTCATCCATTAGCATGCATCTTTTTTAGACGTGTGTAGTGTCAAATATAAATGTTGACATTTGTTTTTAAATTTAAAATTTTAAAATAAATTGTCGTAGGTCACCAATGTTGATGCTAATATTTCAATGTTCAAATTTCAATTCATTTATTTTTCCAAATTGAATGACAACAAAAAAAAAAACTTAAAAATGAATAATTGATAATTTTTAAAACTAACTTGTAAAGTAGAAATACGTAAATTATCATTACAACTCCATGGTGCTTAACAGAGTCTTTAGTATTTATATATATATATATATATATATATATATATATATATATATATGAAAATACAGAATTTTGGTAAAATTTTTAATAAAAAATTAAATTTTAAGAAAAATTTCAGAATTTTTTTAAAATTTTAATTCTTATTAAAAATTTCTCCTTTTTAGAAAATTTTAATTTATTTGCAAAAAAATTTAATTTTTCAAAAATTAGAACCTTTGTGAGAATTGATATTTTTAGAGGAAATAAAATATTTGTTTAAACGAAAAATATTAAGGAGTTTTTAAACATAAGTTTCCATAGTTATGTTATTTTAAAATTTAAAGCAAATTTTTAATAAACGGGCCTAATATAAGAAACATTTAACATTAAATTAACTTTAAAAATATTTCCAACAACATATCATACATATACTCATATTGGTTAATTGTTGGAAGACAATCTGCACACTTTTTTCACATTTTTTTCAAGACAATTGTTTTATTTTTAAATAAAAATCCAATTAAAATAATTTTTTTTTTTAAATAATGACGTTCTATCATTTCTATCGATATTTGTCGTTAAAATATACTTACGAAAAAAATCGCTAGAGAATAGCAAAATCAAAAACAGCCGAAAATTTCGTTAATTAACGATATCGGTAGTAAATGAAAAAAGTTACGGAATTGCGGTAATAGTCTTGCTAATTAGGATTTAACAATTAATGAAGAAATCAATTATTCTGCATTTGAGTTTTTTCTTTTTTTAATTGACTTTTTCGTACTAGTCACAATATCGACACTTTTTGGTCCTTTGGTGGCAATACACTTCTTCCTAGGACATCCCCATGTTAAAGTGACTAGTCAGGTGATTAGTAAAGTGACCAGTTAAAAAGATTGTCAGGTGACTGACTCAATTTCACCAGTAAATGGATCGACTTCCAAAGGGTAAATAAAGTGAAAGCAACAATAAATCAATAAATCAACATGCTCATTAAAACAACAAATAGTGCAATGTATGTAAGAATGCTCTGTGGCTGAGTGGTTAGCGCTTATGACTAAAAAACATAACGATGTGAGTTCGAGCCGGGGGTGCGCCATAAACAAAAATGTAAAAAAAATATTAAATTAAATTAATTGATTAATATAAAATAATATGGAAAGAAAATGAAAAGATTTTAATAAATAATAAAATAAAAATAAAAAAGAAATTACAAAAAAAAAAAAAGAAATTTACAAAAAAATAAAAAAATATACGCAAAAAAATCTTTTAATTTTTTTACATTCTGAAAATTACTAATTTAAAGATTGACTTTTTCGTATTAGTCACTATATCGCCACCTTTTGGTCCTTTGGTGGCGATACACTCCTTCCTAGGACATCCCCATGTTAAAGTGACTAGTCAGGTGATAGGTAAAGTGACTAGTGGTGACAATGTCGTCAGTCAAGTAACAGGTTTCAGACAGTCGCCTTTGATTTTTTCAAAATTCCATTTTTTTGCAAATAAATTAAAATTTTCTAAAAAGGAGAAATTTTTAATATGAATCAAAATTTTTAAAAAATTCCTTTACTTTAAATGTAATTGTTTATTAAAAATTTATTTTTTTTTACCAAAATTCTGTATTTTCAGTAAAATAAGTTTTTTCACTAAAAAAAAAAAAAACTTTCACTAAGAACTGAATGTAATTAAAACTTAATAATAACAAATCAGTATCAAAATTCAAAAATTCAGTGATAAACTCTAATTTTAATCTCTACATTTTTGCTAAAGTTCAGTAAAAACATTCCCCCACCATGTTTCACTGTTGGGGTCAAATTGTTAACATCTAACGCTGTATTTTTTTTTTTGCGCCACACTTTTCCCCTGCTATCATTTCCGAAAAGATTGACTTTGGTTTCATCAGTAAACAAAACCCTATTCCAAAATTCTTCGTCCTTATCAATGTATCGTTTGGCAAACTCTAAACGCAAATGCTGGTTTTTTTTTACTAATCAGCGGTTTCTTGCGGGGAATTCTACTTGCATATCCCGCAGAATGTAAGATCCTCCCTACTGTTTTTGGATGAACAATTGTTCCGGTAGTATTTGCGATTTGTTCCGCTAATTTTGCCCGAGTTACTCTTGGATTTCTTGCCACTTCTTTTATCACCAAGTTCGCTTCCCGTCTGGAAACCTTTTTTGGCCGTCCAGTTCTTGGCACATTTTCAACAGATCCGCTGTTTTTATACTTGTTTACAATGTATTGTAATGTGGAATGTTGCAAATTTACTAAATTACTTATATTCCGGAGAGATTTTCCTTTTTTATGTTCATCAATAATTAAATTTTTAATATCCAAACTCAACTCTTTTCGCTTTCCCATTTTTGATGTGCTTATTATTCAAAGCGTTAAAACCAACTTCTTATTTTGTAAAATAAAACTCGATTAACGAAGAAAATATAACGGTATTTAAAAAAATCATCATACAAGAGTCCAACTTACAAATAATTGTACAAAGTACTGATGTACAAATACTTTTGTCCCAAAGATTTTTACTTAAATTGTACTTTTTTTTTTAACAATGTGTTATATATTAATTTATTTTTTATCAAATAATTCAATAAAAATGAACTTGAATTAAAACTACATATAATAATTTTTTATTCTTTATAAATTATTGAAGATATACGAAATGCATGGGGTGTACAAATAGTTTTGTCCCTAACTGTATATATATATAAAAGAGTAACGTTACTGACTGACTGACTGACTGATTCATCATCCCACAGCCCAAACGGCTGATGCTAGAGAGACGAAATTTGGAACATAGGTGGATCTCCCATCATATAGATCCACTAAGACGGGATTTTTGGAAATTCGAATGTTTAGGGGGTAAAAAGGGGTAAAAACGGGTAAAATCGGTAACCTTATAACTCGCAAACTAATAATAATACAAAAAAAAGTTTAATAGTTATAGTTATTCGTTTAAAAAATAATTGGACGGGTGTCTGGTACTTTTTTGAAAATCGGACGTTTTAAGGAGAAAACGGGTAAAAACTCTATTCTGGTACTTTTTTGGCACCATATGTATCTTTGAAACCAATAAACATACAAATAAAATTTATGCCGTATTCATAACTTATGAAAAAATGAGAAATACAAATTTGGTACTTTTTAGAAATTCAAACGTTTAAGGGATAAAAATCGTACCTATTTTTGGTACTTTTTTCATAAAACATTTTTTTATATTTATTGAAATATTCATATGGGATACCACTACAATTTAGAAATTTATTGAAATACAATTTTTAATACTTCGATGGGTCAAAAAAAGTACCAAAAAAGGGGTAAAGACGGGAAATTACATTTTATTCAAACTTAATAATGAATTTTCAATTACATTAAACATAGAAACATGAAATTAAGAAAATGTAGATAAGAATTCACAAGAGTGGAATTTGTAGTACTTAAAGATACATGGTCCTGTAGGTAAGAATTCAAAAGGATGGACTTTGTGGTACTTTTTTCTACTTCTATTGGTACTTTTTTGCATTTTCTGTAATATTTAACCTAGAAATATGAAATTAAATACGCATGGTCCGATGTTGGAAAGAATTCACAAGGAGGGACTTTGTGGTACTTTTTCGTTCTTCTAATGGTACTTTTTGAATTTTCTATAATTATGAACCTAGAAGCATGAAATTAGGGATATGTGGTCCTTAGTTAATGAGAATCCATAAGAGGGGACGTTGTGGTACTTTTTTGTTATTTTAATGGTACTTTTTGAATTCTCTATAATATTTAACCTAGAAATATGAAATCAAGGACATGAAGTGCTAAGTGAACGATAATCCATAAGAGAGAACATATACAGAGTTTTCTCTCGTGTATAGACGTGTTTTTTACATTGCTCTACTAAAAATAATAATTTCTTAGTGAAGTGCTGTGAAAATAATAGTGTATATAGTTGAAACAAAAGATAAGTAAAAAAAGCGAATGGACGCTTAACAAATCTAAAGCATTTATACATAAATTAATTATAAAATATTTATATTTTGTTACATTGTTAACTTAATATCTGCATATTAAAATTTAAGAAAGAACACAAAACAAAGTACAACACAAAAAAAAAAATATATATATACAAATATACATTTGTGCTTGTGTGTTAATGAGTTGCTCTAACTCTCTATTAAGTGAGAGGAGACTCAGTACAAATGGTAAAAACGAATACATTGTATTGAGCCCCTTAAACAATAATAATAATTTATATGATACACAAAAGAACAGGAATTATTTAACCGCAAGAACAACAAATGAGAGATCTCCTCTCTCTAGTGCAATTACTAGTGCGCCAAATTGTGTAGAATATAACACAAAAGAAAATCAGAAATATAAACAAACAACTAGTTTAATGGTTGATGAAAAAAGTAGTACACAATTGAATGACAATTCAAAAAATAATTATTATAATATTAACACTGTTAATACCATTAGCGGTAACAAAAGTGATCTGGCAAAAGATAATAGTGAAATAATTTCTCCATCACGGCAATCAATGAAAAATACTGGTGCCATACCAAAGAATAATAATAATTTAGTGAACTCAGGACATAAAAAAATTCCAACAGGGATGGACCGTTATATTACCATCACTAAACGTAAGTCCAGCCCTAGGACATTAAAACTTGAACCAAATCCAAAACAACAGAAAAAAAATGAGGTAAGTCAAAATCGGTTCTCGATACTGGATAACCAAGAAAGTGAAGTTGAATCTGCAAAGAGTACCAAAAATTATAAGCCTCCTCCACTCTACTTGCGCGAGCCTACTACTAACGCTCTAGTAAAAAAGTTGTCCCAACTTGTAGGCAAAGAAAATTTCTACGTAGTTTCTCTACGAAAAGGGAATGTTTCTGAAACTAAAATTCAGACATTCACAGAAAAAAACTATAGAATTATAGTTGACTGTTTTGATAGTGAAAAAAGAAACTACTATACATATCAACTAAAGAGTGCAAAAGGCTTATTGGTTGTCATTAAAGGTATTGACAGTTCTGTACCGGCTGATGAGATTAAAGAAGCTCTTGAATCTGAAGGCTATGAAGTGAAGTCCGTTCACAATATAATTAATAAAAATAAGGTACCTCAGCCAATTTTTAGAGTTGAAATATCTTATAATTCTTCCCGATTGAAGAAAAAGAGTGATACACATCCCATATACGGTTTAAGATACCTTCTAAATCGCAAGATAGTTGTGGAAGAACCAATTAAACGCAAAGGTCCCCCACAGTGCTTAAATTGTCAGGAATATGGACACACTAAGTCCTTCTGCAAATTGCCATCAGTTTGTGTTAGATGTGGAGATATCCATAAAAGTCTGGAATGTCCCTATTCAAAAACAGACATCAGTGCAAGAAAGTGTAGTAATTGTGGTCAGAATCACACTGCAAACTACCGTGGTTGCCCTGTGTATATTCAAATTAAAGGGACTTCAAAGGCAAGAAGACCTGTATATGCTCAATATCAGGATTCTAATTTTCCAAGCCTCCCTAATGGACCTACTTCTAGTGCACAACATAGAAGTAACCTGAACACGAATCGGCAATTGTCGTATGCTCATACGGTAAAAGAAGGTTCTACTACACAAATGAAATTAAACGTAGAAGGAAATGCTCAATTCCCAAATACTTTCAATAAGGGTTCAGTAATTCCCAACCAAACTCATAAAAATAATGAAAATAATGCTCCATTATTTTCATATGCTCACGCTTTAAAAGAGGGTTCAGTAATTCCCAACACAAATTCTCAAAGCTCTATTGAGAAACTAATTGAAACCATGAACAGTTTTATGTCAAATATGCAAAATATGTTACAGCAATTAATGCAAAATCAAAGCATGCTCATGCAGATTTTGCTAAGTAAAAAATGAATTCCTTAAGAATATGTTACTGGAATGCTAACGGCCTTAGCCAACATAAACACGAAGTCCAACAATTTTTAACGTTGCAAGATATTGATCTGTTACTGGTATCTGAAACTCACTTTACTCAAAAGAACTGTTTCAGAATAAATGACTACTATACCTATGACACAAAGCAGCCTAACGGTAGGGCATGCGGAGGGACAGCAATATTAGTTCGTAAAGATATAAAGCATTTTCCAATGCCAGAATACAGAACGGATCATATTCAGGCCACTTCAATAAATATTCCCGATAACAATATAACAATATCCTCTATATATTGTCCTCCAAGATATTCTATTAATCGTAATCAATTTCTTGATTATTTTGCAACTTTAGGCCCAAGATTTATAGCAGCAGGAGACTATAACGCAAAACATACCTTTTGGGGCTCTCGTCTAACAACTCCCAGAGGTAGGCAGTTATTTGAAGCAATATCATCCAGCAAACTAGATTCCATATCTTGTGGCCAACCTACTTACTGGCCTACAGACCTCAATAAGGTTCCCGATCTTATCGACTTTGCTGTAATTAGAAATGTAAAACGTGAATGTATATCAGTGATTCCTTCACTTGATCTTTCGTCAGACCATACACCAACGATCCTGACAGTGATTAATAGTCCAAGTCACTTTGAAACACAAAACTCTTGTTTCCCAAACAAGAAAACAAACTGGTTAAAATACAAAATGTAAATAAGCTCCCACTTACCACAAAATATTCCACTGAAAAGCGAAAACGAAATACAATCTGCAGTTAATATCTTCACGGATATTCTGACTAATGCAGCTATATTATCCACACCTTCGCGTTTCTCACGAAGGCCAAAATATATTAAATGTTGCTCAAATGTTGAATCTCTTATTAGGGAAAAAAGGCAACTAAGACGTCAATGGCAAGATTCTCGATCACCAGCCGTCAAAACTAGACTTAATCAATGTATCAAAAGATTACGCTTCGCTCTGAAGAATCAAAAAGAATCCAAATTGAAAACATATCTGCAAAACTTAGACTCTACTAAGGAAACTGATTATAGTCTATGGAAGGCGGTGAAAAATATGCAATGCCCTATTGCATATGAGTCTCCCATACGCCTCCAAAATGGCCAATGGGCAAAAAGTTCTAATGAAAAAGTTGAAGCATTCGCTAGTCATTTAGAACACGTTTTCACTCCAAATAATACAGGTTCAACTCTAAGACCTGTTGTAGTTAGCGACCATATTCTCTCTCCATTAAAATTCCGGCTCTCTGCCGTGAAATTAGCAGTAAAAGGTCTGAAGGCAGGAAAATCTCCTGGAACGGACAAAATTACCAGCACAATGATTTGTTTCTTGCCAAACTCGGCTCTAAAATTTATTTTATTCATTTTCAATGCCATTTTACGTACTGGCTACTTTCCAAGTACTTGGAAGTTGTCAGAGATAGTAATGATACCCAAACCTGGAAAAGACGTCACTCAAGTAACATCTTACCGTCCAATAAGCTTATTATCAATTTTTTCAAAATTGTTTGAGAAATTGCTCCTTGAGAGCCTATTGTTACATCTTAATAATAATAACAGTATACCTAACCATCAGTTTGGTTTTAGGAGAAAACATGGTACTATTGAACAAGTGCATCGAATTACAACTCTCATCAGAAGAGGTTTCGAGAGCAAGCAGTATTGCTCTGCGTTATTTATTGACATATCTCAAGCTTTCGATAAAGTCTGGCACGACGGACTAATACATAAAATGACCACGTTACTTCCACAGAACGTTCATAAGTTACTAAAAAACTATATAATAAATAGATCTTTTCAAGTAAGATCGAAAGATGTGATTTCTTCACGCAGAAAAATTTCCGCAGGAGTACCTCAAGGAAGTATTTTAGGGCCTCTTCTTTATATACTATATACGGCAGATATGCCCACGAGTCCTATGACTCATACATCAACTTTTGCAGATGATACTGCTTTTGTAAGTATGCATACAAATCCTGTGATTGCATCCGAAAAACTCCAATCCCATATCACTGAGCTGGAAAAATGGCTATATAAATGGAAGATCAATGTGAATGCTTCGAAATGTGTCCATATAATATTTACCTTACGCAGGGAAAGTTGTCCCCCCATTCGAATAAACAATGTCCAAATACCTGAACAGGATAAAGTAAGATATCTTGGTATTCACCTAGACCGGCGTTTAACATGGACTCGTCATATAGAATCCAAAGTTACTCAAACAAATTCATTGGTTAATTGGTCCAAAGTCAGCCCTAGACTTGGACTATAAAGTACTGTTATATAAAGCAGTAATAAAACCTATATGGTTATATGGCATACAGCCTCCTCGTCAAACATTGAAAAATTACAGAGAAGACAGTCCAAACTCCTAAGAATAATAACAGGTGCACCATGGTACGTCAGAAATAGCAACATCCACAAGGATCTCAATATTCCTACAATTCGTGAGGAGATAAAGAACAGTAGCATCAAATATATGAAAAAATTATCTGAACACCCAAACCCTCTCGCTAGGGATCTGCTAACTTTTGAGGGTCACAGACTCCTAAGAAGAATGGAAACACTGGATCTTGGAAGATAATACTACTAATGAAAACTCTACGTTGGATTTTGCAGTGGCAATATCAACAATAATTTAAGTTTAGGTTAAGATTTTAATACTTATTGTAAATTTCTGAAAAAGAAAGATTCAATAAAAACTAATATATATATAAAAAAAAATTAGAGGGGACTTTGTGGTACTTTTTTGTTCTTCTTATGGTACTTTTTGAATTTTCTATAATATTTAAAGTAGAAAAATTAAATTAAATATGCATGGTCCTATGTGAGAAAGAATTCACAAGAGGGGTCTTTGTGGTACTTTTTTGTTCTTCCAATGGTATTTTTTTTAATTTTCGGTAATATTTAACCTAGAAACATGAAATAAGGATATGTGGTCCTAAATGAATGGGAATCCATAATAAGGGACTTTGTGGTACTTTTTTGTTCTTCCTATGGTACTTTTTTAATTTTCTATAATTCTGAATCTAGAAACATGAAATTAAAGATATGTGGTCCTAAATTAATGATAATCCATAAGAAGGGACTTTATGGTATCTTTTTTCATTCTTCTAATAGTACTTCTTGAATGTTCTGCAGTTTTCATCCTTAGAAACATAAAATTGAAGATGTAAGGTCCTAAGTAAATCAGAAACCTTAAAATGGATTTTGTGGTCCTTTTTCTTTATTCTAATATACTTTTTCGTAATTCTTATATTTATTTTTCATTATTCTAAGATTATAAACCTGAAATTAAAGAGATATTGAGCTCATTTACATTGGGGATTTTCCCTGGAAAAAATCGCTGCAACTTTTACGTTTGTAGGCAAGAGGTGTAGAGAGGCAAGCGGGGTAAGAAAAGTTGCATGTCGTCGCAAAGCCAAAAAATTTCATGAAATTTTTTCAAATTAATTTTAAATTTTTATGATTTGTTGTTTTTGTCAAACATTTTTGAAAAAATTTCGCAATACAAATTTATATGTGTAAATGCAGAAGGGATTTGGAAGCAACTTCAAAACAAAATATCATTAAAAAATGCTTCGATAATCCCCAATGTAAATAGGCTCATTGTTATTTATGGATGACATAACACCATTATTAAAAATGTTCCCAAAGGAGTTAAGAATCTTAGTTTAAATTTATTATAAAGTATTGTTTTTATAAAAAATTTCCGCTAACGAAGTAGCGTGTTTACAGCTCGTATTTTATATATTCTTATTTAATTCTTTTAAACAAAAATATTTATTTACAAACTACCCAGCAAAAACTTGGTAATGGCATGTAGTTACGGATGTAGTTACTTTTCAATGACAACAACATACTGTTTAAATTACATAGAAGTAGTTTAGTCACTACTTATTTATAACCCGACATGTAATTACTTATTTGTGATCAATGTTTTCGAAAATATACTTTTTATTGGCTTTCATTCAGTTTACCAATTAACATATTTAACGAATACGTAATGAGAAAAAGTTTAATTAATTTTTAGTTTTTAAAATTTTAAATTTTATTAATTTTTTTAAGTGAAAATTTATAAAATATTTTCATCCCAGCTGAAAAGTGTTAAATAATTATTTTATTTCAATAATCTTATACAAATATGATATAATTAATAAATTTGCCTATTTTAACTATATTTCGTATAAAAGGTTTGAATACTGGATAAATTGTTTTCCTTGATAAAAAGTGTTTGTTATTAATTTACTTTTACAAAATATTTGACAAAATATTAAAAATAAAAATTCTTGACTTTTAAAAATAAATCAAATAAATTAGATATGAAAATATTTTTACAATTCTAAATAATTTGTTGATTATCCTTGTTAAATTATGGTAAGTGTCAAAATATTATTTCAAAATATCGTAAAAATTTTATTGCTCTTTTTATAATAGGCACAAATTTGTTAAATGCAGAGAAGAAAAGTCTATACCGAAAAATGTCCCTGATTTCCCATGTTTTATATAAGGTAAGAATATTTCTTTCGTTATATTGAGATAACACTTAAAACGGATTGAATTCTTAAACATTTTCAGTTTGGGGCTTCTGCGTGGAGATTAATTCTGTAGCAGATCCTAAGATGAAAGCACCCCAAACAACAGTGTACCATAATTCTGTTTACATGATGGCAAACAGAGTACAACCACGGTCTGGATTTTAACTCACCTGCGGCACGGACCGAAAGTATGTGGAAGACCATTGTTGGAAGGTTATGGTATGTATTTTAATTGAAGCATTTTAATTGAAGTATATTTAATGTATGATTTCTTTTTGATATGTTTAATAAAAATAAGAAAACCGCAACTAATTCCTCTTGTTTTAACTTATAATGACTTCAGTAATACTTTAAAATCAATGAGTTATTGAACGACTTAAAATTAATTAGTTCTTCTAATGACATCTAAGTAATGACATGAGGTAAGTAGTTGCCTCTAATGTCATCACCGTGTTAAAATAATGGGTTATTCAGCCAATGTGTAAGTAGTGTAAAGCCATTATATTAGCTTCTTAACTCATTACATGGCAACCAAAGTTTTTGCTGGGTACATATTAAATTATTATTTTTACATACAAATACTCAAGAAAATAATGAAAAAATTTAAAATCAAATAATTTTTATTTATGTTCCACATTTAGTCACAACCCACATTTAAAAAATATTTGAGAATTTCATTTGATAATGATTTGATAATAATAGCATTTCTCAATTTGAGAATTAATTCCCCTTTTTGTTGAGAAAGCTATTATTTTCAGGTTATTTTCAAAGAAAGGGTTTGATTTGAAATCATTCTCAATTTGATATCACACCTTTGTGTTTGCTGGGCACACTTGAAATTCAAGTGCATTTGCTTTTCAAATCATCTTACGCAGGAGTCTAATTGATATTAATGAAATATGTCTTGTTTTATATGCAACAAATTTATCTCTAACTATGAATAAAGAATACAAATTTGAATATTTGACACTTTAAAATTTTTATGATTTTTGAACTTTTTTTACTTGAAATTTTGAATAAAATGAAATTTTTTCTCAGAAGATGGATCCCCAAAGCTGCTGACCGTATTAAAAAATAATGTAAGAACGACTTGAAGATAATTTTAATTAGAATTTTTCGATATTTTTTTGTACAAAATCACACAAGTTGTTTTCAAGATATGTCAATATATAGTGCAATCTCCTTACTAGAGTCAATTCAAAAAATGTGGGTCATAGGCTTAGTACTTATTAATACCGCGTATCCGAATTGATTGAGAAACAACGTGTCTCAGAATCAGTGTTCCCTGAGTTATGAATATCCTACTAAACAGAAAAAAACTACTACAATCCAATTGTTTTATTAATTAATAAAATTTTTTTGACATATATTTTTATTCTTTCAAAACGAAATTTTAATTAAAATTTTAACAGCTGAAATAGTTGAGAATCAACTCGTAAATTTGTAAATATGACAACGTACAATCAAAGTAATAAAAAATATTGTTAAAATTTTTGGATGAGAGTTAACCATACTTTTTAATTACTTCTTAACTTTTGATATTTTTTTTCTGTGTAATGACAGCCATGACAATCATTATATATAACGTCCATAAACTCGTATTTTTCCAAGTTTTTAAATTTAAAATTTTAATTTATTATTGTAATAACATTACGTATTGTTTGTTGTCTAAGCAATATACATAGCTACATAATTATGTATATTTTTTCATAAAAATAAAAATACATATTTTATTGACTTAAGACATTTATTATTTTTTACCACTCGTAATATCAAATGACATCACTGTGCGTCATACTGAAATACAACAATAACAGTCTGTAATTGGTTCCTTCCCATACAATCTTATGCATTTTGTGTCCTGCTTAAAATGATGTTTCAAACTTTGACACATAAGTATACGCTGCATTTCATAGTGTTCATTCAATCTGTGCAGGTCATACGTATAATCAGCTCTAGTGTTTTAAATTAAAACAATTACTACATATATATATATATCTAAATTTCATTAATAAATAATTTAAAATATGTATCAAGAGAATATGAAAAATTGACTATAATTAAAAAGTTACAAAAAACAATAATAAATTGAATAAAATACAATTTAAAAAATTATTCAAAATCAAGTATGAATCGCTATTTGCTGTATTTTCTTATTGTAACTGTATTGTGTTACAAAGGTAAGAGAAAATCAATGTTGAACTAAAAAAAAATACGGAATATTACTTTTGTAATTAATTTATAGTGCAAAAATTATAATAATTTCGTAATTTACATTGCAAAACAAATTTTATTTGTATATATATTTTGTTATCTTCATTGAAAATTTTGTATATATTGTTATATAAGAAAAGGTGATCTGCGCATGTTTCCAATGAGAAAAAAGTAATATATTTTGACATCAGATGCAAGAAAACAAAAATAGGGAAACATTTATAGAAATCAGCATCTTTGAAAGTAAAATTTAAAAAAAAAAAACATAAAATAAATAACTGTAATTGGGTCAATGTTAAACAGATGTGATTAACATTCTAAATGTGTCATTTTTACAGATCTGCAATGTTCATACATACATTTGTATGTTTAAAAAGTGATTAAAAAAAATAATAGCCCTTATTATGGGTTTTTATTATTTTGATGCCGAATAAAGAAGTGACATGACATTTTTAGCTTATATTTGGTAGTAAACATAAAACGTTATAGTAAAAGAAAATCTTTTCATTTATCTTCAAAGGTCCATGTTGGTAACCAGAATAATAATAATAAAGTATATACATATATTGTATGAGAATACATACATATATTAGAATGATCCAATTTGCAAAAACGTTAAAAATTAACTCAACAAGGCTGTCGTTGTTCCATTCGACAAAAGAAATAAATATTGTAAATTTTGGGCAAATGTAACAAACAGTCATACGACTGTCGAAATCATACAACGAGTGGCCTAAAATAGAAGAAGTTGTCGTACATTAAAAAAAACTTAAATTTGGTCAATCGCAGTAAGGACGCCCAAAGCTGTTATATATCCTGGAAGTAAAAAATTGAATAAAATCCGCAAAAACTGTCGGAATTCGATGAAATTTTGTTATGTGTTATGTACGTAACAAAAATTGTCTGTGCAATTTATGATGATTACTAATGAAGAATGTGTCTAGCTCGAAAATATCCTTGAAGGCACTATAACTCAAGAACGGTTTGTACGATTAATATAAGTGATATACCAAAATATGTGGAAAAAATTTATGCACAAATCTTGTTTTCGTTTACAGTTGAGTGAAAATACCCATGCATTCAAACCACTGTATTTTTACTTAATTGTTAATTTTTACTTAACTGTGAATAAAATCAAGATTTGTTCACCCATTTTGATGATACATACCTTATTTTATTCGCAGCTTTTTTAATGTTTTCATTTATCAAAATATTTTTTAGTAAAAATCTTAAATTTTGCATGAAACTACACACAGTTCTTGAACTATGGTAAAATATACGAGAGAAATGGCCTTATTGTGGGCGAAATATTAGACATGCCTAAAAAAAATACAGACCTTATTTGGATTTTTGGACCGAAGTAAAATGTTGACACTTTTTTGGACATGTTTTTCAACTTGGCGGGTCATAAAAAAATTTGAGTCATAAAATTTTTCTAAAACATTCTCTGGATTCTGTATAAAATTCATATCACTCTCGAAACGCCTAAGAATCACTGCAACAAGAATAGATAACAATTTAGCTTTATAATCCTATACTTTATGCTCCAAAATTCGTATCAAAACTTATTATGGTCTCGATTTACAACTCATATACATAAGTATAATAAATCTCCAAAAATTTATGACGTTCCATGCAGATTATGCTAAAAATATGGAAATTTTAGGAAAAAATTCTCTGGAGTGAATAACCTATGATTCGCATAAAATTAATTTAACCTTTAAGTATATAAAACCAATACTTAAGTTCGGCGAAAAGAGTTTTATGGTTTGGAAATGCATTTCTATTTATAAAATAAGAAAAATAGTGGTACACAAAGGTAAAATAAATTCCTAGATTTACCTTAATCTGTTTAAAGGTATGATAGTACAAAAAGTTATTGTTTAATTTTTGTGGATTTTATCCTACAGCAGGAAAATTCACCTATAAATTATGATAAATTTATTTCAAAATATATATCTGATGAAAAATAAACATTTCAGAGTGATCTCCTTAAAGTCCAGATCTATCAGCAATAGAAATTCCACGAAATTGAATAAACAAATAGAGTCCCCATAATTTGACCGAACTGATGGACTTAATTATTAGTAAGACTCCTAAATGTTCTCCAGAGATATACCGAATATTTGTAGTTGCTATGTCAACACGTTTGGCACTAGTATATTAAAATAAAGACGGTTACCGTCGCTATCAGAAACCGTGTTAACTTATTTTTGGATTTTTTTTTTTTACTTCTTTAAAAAGAATTATATTCGCTAAGTAGTAATGCGTTAAATTGAGATTTTTGCTGCTTATTTTACTAACAAGATATTATATATTTATAATTACATGTTTGTTACTTTTGATATCTTCGATCTACAACTTGAAATAGAACCAAATGAGTTCAATATACTTTGTTTACTTATTTTTGACAGCAACTGTACAAACAAGACTTTGGTACAGTGTTGCCACTAAGAATGTTACTAACTACCAGAGTTGGGGGTAGTGCACTAAATTTGCAGTTTCCACTAACATTTATTAATAATGCAAAATTTTTAACTATAATCTTTACTTTTTAGTGGTGAGTTGAAAAATATAAGCCTCACTCAGCATAGTGGTAGTGAAAAAATATTTTTTTCCACTAAAATTAATTAGTGATAGTTAACATTTTTTCAGCTCTTTTTTCTCCACTAAATACTTTAGTGCAAAAAACAACCCTCCACTAATGTTAGTGGAACTTAGAAATTGTTCACTAAATTGAAAGATGACCTAATGTTTTTTTAAACTTTCTTCTCTAAATAGAAAATTAAGACTAACCTGAATTTTCACAAACCAATTTTAAACTTATATATAATATACTATATACAAATATAGTCTCTTAAATATTCCAGTTTCCAAAAATCTCTTCGTAATGGATATATTCTTCGGGAGACCAACATTTTATCTCTCTAACTTTAGGCGTTCGGTCTGTGGAAAGATGAATTAGTCAGTAACGTTACTCGTTTATGTACGGATCTCAATCAGAGCTTCAAAAGACTTAATTAAATGTTAGCTTAATTCCCTTAAATCTTAATTCTGAATTAAAAAAATATGTATTTTGCATTCCATAATACCATTCTCAAAAATATAATTCAATAATTAAGCAAAGGCTTTTGTTTGAATAGAATTAATTCCTACATAAAGAATTCATTAAATTTTTCATAAAGAATTCATTAAATTTTTTTTAATTCAAATCTTTTCCAAAATGAATGAAAATATTTTTCTTTCATTCAATTTGTAATATTTTGTTTTTAATCTTTTACAAAATGAATTAGAAGATATTTTTTAAAGCTAACTTGAATTGAAGAAATTTTGAATGATTTTTTAAGCTTGAATTGTATAATTGATGAATGAATTCTTTAAGAAATTAATTCATAGCTGAATTAATTCAAGTCATATAAAGTACAAAGAATTTAATTCAATGAATTAAATTAATTTAAATGCTTTAAAGAATGACTAAGATAATAAATTTAATTCGATTTAAGAAAATGAATTAAAGAATTAAGCCTTTCGAACCGTTGATCTCAATATACACATACATTTATAAGATTTTTCCAAAACACACTAAAAGAAATTCTAAATGATGTAGTGTTGTTCCAAACGATTATAAATTAAATAATTACCATCAGTGAGTTCTGATTGATTGGAAAAATGTCATGTTTATGTTTAGTGAAAAAAGAAATTTCATATTTATGTTTAGTGAAAAAAATTATTTGCAGCTTATGTGTAGTAACTGTTCAAATTTTGCACTAATGTGTGTAGTGCAAATTTTTTCACTACCACTAAATTTAGTTATAGTGAAAAAAATTGAAATATCACTAAAAATATTTATTGGTAGTAATGAAATGTTTCACTATAACTATAGTGGTGGCAAACAGTTAAAATTAAAATTCAACTCTGCTATTTACACATAACCGATGATTAAATTACATATCTGAAGAAAATTACACATGATATTTTTTTAATTGAATATATAGGAAATAATTAAAAGAGTTCGAAAATACCTCAGCAATAACTATGTGAAATTTTATTGAAATATATTTAACGGTTCAACAGTTACATAAAATTATTAAAAAAAAAAACACGATGAAACATATATACGTTAAAGTACCTCAGGAAATGTACCCCTCTATAAATAAAGATTAGTATGTTCTTATGTGATTCCCAAAATATTACATCTCAATGTTAAGATTTACGTGAGCTGGACCACCTCTGAAATTACGTATTTATTTCAATATCAAAATTTTAGCTATAAGAAAATTAACTTCAAATTATAATAGAGGCATATTACGACCTTCAATATTCATTTAAATAATCTCTCTTTTCGTTCGCGGAATATTAAGATAACACGTAATTAACCCATTATGAGCCAGAGGTCAATTTTATGCATTTAGTTCCCAAAAGCTTAAATTTGGAATTTTTGCAAATAAATCGCATGGAAGTACTTATTACTCTTAAATATTGATAAATTTATGAAAAATATAACAAGTTCATTTAAAACCGCGACAATAATCGAATAAAAAGGAGTTTTTTAAATTTAACCGCTACGCTACACCAATACGCCGCTTTTTTGATAAATTTATGCTTTTGGGGACATGTATGTCCTTAACTAACCATTTATTTGGTATAAAAATTAACTTAACTAATTATGGACCGGAAATCTCAAAATATTATTTGTGCAACTAAAGGGTTAAATTATTTTTTTTTAATATGTAGTAGACATCGTTTTTCTATCATATGTTGTATTTTTTTTTTGACAAAAAGATAAAAACTATCGATCGAAATCATATTTTTGGAGGTATTTTAAAAATCGTAAATTAAATAATTGAACCGATACAGTTAGGGACAAAACTATTTGTACACCCCATGCATTTCGTATATCTTCAATAATTTATAAAGAATAAAAAATTATTATATGTAGTTTTAATTCAAGTTCATTTTTATTGAATTATTTGATAAAAAATAAATTAATATATAACACATTGTTAAAAAAAAAAGTACAATTTAAGTAAAAATCTTTGGGACAAAAGTATTTGTACATCAGTACTTTGTACAATTATTTGTACGTTGGACTCTTGTATGATGATTTTTTTTAAATACCGTTATATTTTCTTCGTTAATCGAGTTTTATTTTACAAAATAAGAAGTTGGTTTTAACGTTTTGAATAATAAGCACATCAAAAATGGGAAAGCGAAAAGAGTTGAGTTTGGATATTAAAAATTTAATTATTGATGAACATAAAAAAGGAAAATCTCTCCGGAATATAAGTAATTTAGTAAATTTGCAACATTCCACAGTACAATACATTGTAAACAAGTATAAAAACAGCGGATCTGTTGAAAATGTGCCAAGAACTGGACGGCCAAAAAAGGTTTCCAGACGGGAAGCGAACTTGGTGATAAAAGAAGTGGCAAGAAATCCAAGAGTAACTCGGGCAAAATTAGCGGAACAAATCGCAAATACTACCGGAACAATTGTTCATCCAAAAACAGTAGAGAGGATCTTACATTCTGCGGGATATGCAAGTAGAATTCCCCGCAAAAAACCGCTGATTAGTAAAAGAAAAACAGCATTTGCGTTTAGAGTTTGCCAAACGATACATTGATAAGGACGAAGAATTTTGGAATAGGGTTTTGTTTACTGATGAAACCAAAGTCAATCTTTTCGGAAATGATAGCAGGGGAAAAGTGTGGCGCAAAAAAAATACAGCGTTAGATGTTAACAATTTGACCCCAACAGTGAAACATGGTGGGGGAAGTGTTATGGTATGGGGGGCAATAGCAGCCAGTGGGGTAGGGCGAATGGTATTTATAGATGGTGTAATGGACCAGCATCAATATAAACGTATATTGGAAGACAATTTGAAGGATTCCGTAGATGGTTTGGGTCTTGGCCAAAGTTGGATATTCCAACAGGACAATGACCCAAAACATACAGCGCGTTCAGTGAAGGAGTGGTTGCTTTACCATGCACCAAGACAACTTAATTCTCCTCCCCAATCACCTGACTTAAACCCCATCGAGCACTGTTGGGATATTTTGAAACGTAAAGTCGCTACAAAGCACGTCCGAAGCAGGGATGAACTTAAAATTGCTTTGGAGGAAGCCTGGAAGGAAATATCTCCAGATGAAACGAGAAATTTGGTCCGATCGATGCCCAGAAGATTACAGGCCGTGATAGATGCAAAAGGAGGACCCACAAAATATTACATTTTTCCAATATAAGTATTATAAGTAGGTGTAGATTATATGTACAAATACTTTTGTCCCAATGAATTTTCATTATTTTGTATTTTTTTAAATAATGTGTTGGATATTAATTTTGTTTTTATAACTTAATTAAATAAAAATATATTAAAAATAATACTGCATACGACAATTTTAAATTCTTTATAAACTATTGAAGGTATACGAAATATATGAGGTCTACAAATAGTTTTGTCCCTAACTGTATATTTTGGGAATTAGCTTAAAACATATCAAACTTACTTAAACCATACAAATCAAGGAACTGTTATATACGTAAGTTCACAGCAGTTTCAACGTGTTTTTTTTTTTTTTTTTAAATAATTTTTTGTGTCTAGCTGGTCTGTGGACAGGAGGAGAATTGAGTCGATTTTTCCGATTTTGTTTAGTAGTATAAAATAAAACTTACTACTCTATTGGTTTTGTTTTAAATTTTATAAATTTTATTACTTGAGTCTGAGCAGAACTATGTGTGCTGTGCTTTTACTAAATATGTATTAAAAAATTGCATATTTAATGCCTGTGACGACACAGAAAATTTTACAATTTTTTATGAAATTTAGACACTTGTGAAATTAATTCCTTTTGAAGTGTAGAAAAAGTATTTCTTGATCTTTTTTTATAGTCCTTTAAAGTTTGAACTTATTACATATTAAGACCTTTTCCAATTGACTAAATTCAAAATAACGGTAAATCATATGAGACTTATGAATTTCATTAAAAGTTTATGTAATCATACTTATTTCTACAATGTTAAAAAGCGCGAATGTTATATTCGGCTCGGCCGAATCTAAATACCCAACATCAACTTTTTAAAATTTTACGTTATATAAGAGGTGGGCGATAAAGTGGGCGGACCACGCCCATTTTTTGTTTCCAAGTTTATATCGATCCTCGAACTATTTATACAAAATTTCGTTGTCGTACATGCTTTTGTTTAAGAAATATCAGCGGAAAAGTATGAAATGGACACCCTGTGTTTCTAGTTTTTAGCCCATAAAGTTTTTGTTTATTAACCGATTTTGCCCATTTTACCAAGCAAACCTTATATAAGATAAAATTTCGTCCCCCTTCGTTGTCCCGTTCGAACCCAATCCTGCTTTCAACAGACGGACAGACGGACGGACATAGCTAGATCGAGCCAGAATCTAACCAGAACCCAGTAAATATATACAGTGCAAGCTCCCATAGGCGGACAGCGATCGTCGCGCTGATTTTGTCCGTTATCGGGAGATGTCCGCCTATGAGATATGACACATAATATTTTTTTTTACAGCGATCGTCGCGCTGATTTTGTCCGTTATCGGGAGATGTCCGCCTATGAGATATGATACAACATATTTTTTTTACAAGGGGTAATTCCGTACTATATCTTTTTATTCCAACATTCAATATTGATTGTAATAAATTAACTTTTAAATATACATATTCTTATTTATACATTTATATCGTCAACTAAAATGCAAAGGCCGTAAGCACTTAAACATCAAATGTTGGTTTTAATTACTGGTTTATAATATACTGACCAAAACTACATTTATACAAAAAAATTCATGTTCATATCTCAAAAAATTACATCGGTATTGATAAAAGTCAAATAATCGTTACATTAACTTCATGAACGAAACAGTCGTAAAATTTGTTACGGCAAATGACGTTTTGCATTTTCATTTATTGCAATAAATTATGATTTTATGAAATTTATTTCATGGAATTTATGGCTACAGTTCGATTCTCTCCGTTTTCATTCCAATTTCCTAAATTTACTTTCTAAATTAGATAATTTTTCGTACACGAAAAAATGTCAGACTTCTTTCAACAGTATTTTTACTAATGATTTTTCCACGAAATTTTAAAAATAAAAAGCATGTTGAGCACAAGCTTGACAACAAAGTCTTAATTGGCATGTAACTCCATTCAAAAAAGACAGGATTAACTTGGGAAAATGACGTTGGTAGCCTGGCCTCGATCTTAAGCACGTCCAATTACTTTTTTTTTATATGACTGATAACCAGGGAAACCAGAATATGCATTTGCATGTTTTTTCCTGGACGTTGAATGAAGCCATCGATTAAATATTTATCCGTTTCAGAACAAATGAATCATTTTGGATTTTACTCTTAACGGCATATTATTGCTTTTGATGATTTTTAGTGCATATTTATAGCACATCTTGTTATTTTAGGTCATATTTAACCCTTTTAGAGCATATTTTGATATTTTAAGGATAATTTTTTTATACCTCATAAAATGTTTTACAAATTTGATTTTATAAAAAAATGCGAAAACAAAAAAAAAATTAACTTTATTGGATACCATTTGATCGTTGAAAAGCTTGTCTTGTAGAAACAAGATTGAATATTATGATTAAAGTTTGTGGTGTAAAAACAATATTTTTTTATGAAAGCATATCGAGCAATAACCGCGAAAATGTCGTAAGTGCAGAAAATAAAACTATACAGGAGAAGCATTTTTGTTTTTGTTTATACATTGTTATATGTATGCAAAATGCCACTTACGAAAAAATTACTTTCGTTATAAATCTGAAATGAATCTTGATACGTAGATGAAATTTTGACAGATGATGTATAAGATTCTTAATTATAGATTTTCATCAAAACACTAATTTCGAAAATGTTGTCGACAACGATATTTTGGCGGTCGTTGATCGATATGATAATTTCTGAACTAATAATAGTGTCTAGAATTATATGGCTAAGAAAATGGAAGATCAATAACGTTTTTATGAGATACAGTAAAAAATGGGAAATCAAACTTCGACGCGGTTGATAAATTTCAGTTTTGCCTTATTTTGTAACGTTGAAATATTTGTAGAATCCTTTGTTTTAATGAAAAACATAATTTTGTTTTTTAAGTGCATATTTTTGCGTTTTTTAGACTGAATATTTAATGCGCATAAAACCCATTTTTTTAGAGCATATTGTGGTTTCTCTGCTGATGACAATGTCGCCCTGCTTGTTGTGCAGAATTTCTATGCCCTTCGTTCAAAAAAGTTGTCAAGATTTGTAGGAATCTGTCGCCACTGTGTTCTCATCAAGACTGTGTTCAGAACATAAATAATTGGAACAGCATCTGCTTTTAGGGATTTTTGCTCAAAACCAGCAAAAAGTTAAGTTAACTTCAAAAAATGTAAATAAAGATTAAATATGAATGCAAACATGGACAAAAATGAAAATAAGAAGCACTTCATTATATAATATTTGGTACATTTCGTTTATGATTTTTGTCCGCCTACGAGAGATGTTTTCTTTGAAAACAGGTGTCCGCGTCCGCCCAAGAGAGCGTCCGCATAGCGGAGATTAGTTTATTCTAAAAATGCCACCTAAACCATGGGACCTAAAAAATTGTCCGCCTATGGGAGCTGTCCGTTAAGGGAGCTTTTACTGTACTTTGTGGAGTCTTAAATGAATCCTTCGACATGTTATACACGGAATGACAAAATCAGTATACTCCCCATCTTTTTGATGGTGGGTATAAAAAGATAATTTGACCGCTTCATTTAGTGGCGAAATCGTATTTAAGTTGTAAAAATTGTTTTATATTTAAAAACTTAAGTGTTCTTTTCCTATCTCTTAACATAGAAAAAATACACATATTTAAAAATGTTGTTCATAAATGTTATGAATCGAACATGACTTTTTTCCCAAACTTTTTTCATAAAAAATAAAATTTGGTTCATAGATATTATTAAATTGTTCTTTTAGGAATTTTGCTTAATTTTTATACGAGTCTAATGCGATTAATTTTTATACGATTCTAATGCAAATGCTAAATAAAAATAGTTAAAATAGAAAATATTAACAATCTTTTCCAAGAAAAAGTTGTTAGAAAATAATGTTTAGAAATTTGCACAAATTTGATACCATTCTGCATCACTTTTGTACATAATTTTATAAAACAGCGCTTCTGTTCTATTGAATGATTCCAATACATACATATGTAGCTAAAAATAATTAAAAACTGAACATTTTACAAAGAAAATTTCAAACATTTCTTTACAAATGAAAATATTAAATAAAATTAAACAATTTGTTTCTTGTCTTCTTGTCTTTTGAGTCATATACTTAAAAGGTATTCACCTCAGAAATTGCAAACTTTGCCAGAACCTTGCAAAGTAAGTTGTACAAAATTTATTCTATGTGGTTGTTGTTGTGTTTACAGAAATCGATGCAAATTTTCTACAAATTGCAAATTTCTGAGGTGAATACCTTTATAGAAAAAAGTTTTAATATTTAAGAAATTATTCTAAAATAAATGAAACTAAATTTTATATTTATGTACAAACTTTTTCTGTGAAGTTTTTCCTATGTTTAAACATTTGCTGAAGTCTTCAAAAATATTTATTGAAAATAAACAAAAATATAAAATCTTAAAAAATTTTTTAAAATCTTAAGAATCTGCTAAAAATGGATTTAAATTAATATTTTTTATATGTTTTGCACTAAAAAAAAAAAATTGATTTTTTTAACGATTCTTGACGTTATTATAAGGTAATAATATTCTAAAGTCCACAATATTTCATCTGGTAGATTGTGTAATAGCAAATTTTCATCCCCAGAAATTCCCAAGCAAGTACCAATATTATACCCAAAAATCCCACTAAAATTTTAGATATTAGTATAAACTTTGTTTGTGCTTCAATATATTTTCTTTCTAAATAGTAAATACTAAAAAGGAAATGTCATAGAAGTTTTCAAAAAATAAGATTTTATGAAAAAATTTCTAATATAAGTCAAATATGATTAGTCAAATTCCGTTGATTCAATTATTTTTGATGCATATTCTTCAACTTCAGCTGAAGACTGAAGATCATATTATTTAAACTGGAATACTGGAACATCAATTGCTTCAAAATTACCTTCATAGCCAATCTGTACAATAATAATTTTGTTTCGGAGATTTTCATAATTTTTTGGAATTTATAATTTTGCTCCAATCATCTAAATGATAATAAGTTCAATAATTGATTTTATTTTTACTGCTTTTTTAAATAGATATAATGAGCTGAAAATTGTTGGAAATTGACTTAAATTTATTTTATTTCTGTATTTTTATAGACAAATCTTTCATTTTTCATCATATTTTATTAACAGTTGTCAATATATTTAAAAACAAAATTGTAAAGCAATTAAGAAATTAATTATATTAATAAAAAATATAATTAAATTCCAATATAAAATTAGTTAATAATTTTATTAGAAAATTTTTTGAAATATTTTTTTCTGTGTAACATTTATATGATTTTATGCACGATTATATTATGGCCATTTCTGAAGTGAACTTTATATGGGAGCTATGGAAAATTATGGATTGATCTTTATAAAATTTGGTGAAATGGTTTATACTTATATTATATATAACTTACTTATGTCGAATATTAACTTTGTACTAACATTTGTATGGGATTTATGCGCGTTAAAGTGATTTTCGGAAGTGGGGTTTATATGGGAGCTATGGTAAATTGTGGACCGATCTTAATAAAATTACAAAGATTGATACTTATGCAAGACTTCTTTGCACTGAATTTCATTAAAATATTCTTAATTTTAAGGCATTTTTGAGTGCTGAAACTCTATTCCGGGGGGACAATTGTTTGGGGGCTAGTTGAAATAATGGACCGATCACAACCAATTTCAATAGGCTTCGTCCTTGTATCATTGAAGATATTTCATTGAAATATCTTCAAAATTGCGACCTGTACTTTGTGCACAAGGTTTACATGGACAGCCAGACAGCCGGACGGACGGACATCTTTAGATCGATTTAAAAAGAAAGAATCAGTCGATTGCACAATGGGGCAGAATCGAAAATTTTTGGAAATAAATCTGTAACTTCTAATCGGCTGATTGGATTTGCATGAAATTTGGTACAGGCATAGCAGAGGAGTATTTTTCAAATGTTTTTATACATTATTGTAGGCACTGATAAAAAACATGTTTGCATGTCCTATTTATCTCTCATAATTTTGGAGTTATTTGCGTTTGAATTTTTAAGTACCTCCATTTTTCATGTTCTTGGTCCAGTTTTTTTTATATATATTATGGTGGGTCAATTTGTTCGAGTGAGAAAAACGTTACAGGCGTATAGAAAAATCGAAGTCTACATAAAAATGAGACATGAAGATTTTATTTTAAGGTATTTCGAAAACATTTAATGGAAAACAACATGTTATCACTAAATCCAAACACAATATTAGGGTGGGTCAATTTGTTACAGTCAGAAAAAAACGTGACAGGCGTATAGCAAAATATATTGAGAGAAGTGTATTTTGGTAAATAAGCCTTAAAGAAAAAAAATTTTTTCCAAGGAAAATACAATGTTTTATTTACCTGCCACTATGTTTTCAAATATCTCTGCATCCTAGCAACTCTCTATTCTAAAAACGTATTAACATACGGATTTTGGCAAAATGTTCAAAATAGCGCTCGAGATATAGTTTTCCAAGATTTAAGGTTTAACCAATGACCTTTAACCTTTATTTATAAAAAAATGTGGAATGCCATTTTGAAGGTGCTCTCATTACCTATTATTCGAAACCTAATTCGGATCTTTATCTTGAGTAGTTTTTGAGATAGCAGCAATTATGTCAAAACACTGTTGTTAAATTGAACGATTTTCCCCAATTTCCATGTCTCTCGGCGGTAGCTAAGTTTTGATTTTAGACCCATAGTTCCTTAGACAAGTTTTCTTAGAATTTATTGTAGATTAAATTTTTGCTATACGCCTATCTACAAAAAGAATTGACCCCCCTAATATATATACTAGTGCAGGCGCGGATCCACGGAGGAGGCAAAAAGGAAATTTCCCACACCAAAATTTAAATTCTCCCAATAGGGAATAGTATTGTAATTTTATTTGTTTTTTTTTTTTTTTTGTGTTTCCAAAAACATTTTATTAAATTTAAGCTTAAAAATCCAAATCTATTCAAAGCTTTGTAAATTTTTTAGCATTTAAATAACAACACAAAAAAATTTCATTAATGTTAAAAGTTATTTAATAAATAACATAGCTTTTCCCAGCTTTTTCATTGTTTTTTGATTGAAAATATGCATAATCTTGCGTTAAGAAAACAAACAAAATGTAACTAAAAACCATGAAAAATTTAGAATTTTCCGAGGAAAATTTCAACCATTTTCTCAGAAGGCGATGACAAAAATTCAATTTTTAAATACACTCTGCTGCAGTGAAAATCTCATGTTAAATGACATAAATAGCATCATAAATAAGTTTTGAAAATTTCCAATATTTTCTCCGTATTCATTCAAAATTTTAAGTTATTAGTCATTCCTTCCTCACCTCTTCCGAATTTGACAATATTTGGTACAGACACTATGCTCGTCAAAACTAAGCCTTAATCAAAATTCCAGATAACTTTATCAAGAGGTTCGCGATATAGCGATTTGAAATTGTAAAATAGCTAAAAATATTTACAAAGTTGTATACACAAAATTACAAATATCTTTTAAAGTATTTATGATATAAGATTCATTAAGGCATCAAAATTTTGTTCTGAACATTAAATGTACTCGGTTAAATATCTCAACAAAAATAAAAAAAATAGCAATTGAGAGTCAAAGTGCGATACTTAAGCTATGTATACACGGTTGTCAGATCTAACAATGTTGGCAGATCTGACAATGTGATGGCAATGTACTGACAATGAAAAATTGTTAGCAACAGGTAAATTGCCAGTTTAGACGATCGTAAGAAAACCTTAGAATTTCATTGCCAGTCAATTGTCAGACAATAAATTTATCTGCCAACAAAAATTGTCAGTTTACACTGTTGGCAGGTTGTTGTATGGAAAAAGTTACCAGATCCGTCGTCAAACGAATAAACTTTGCTGTTTAATGTGCAGCGTTGCCATTACAAATGATTTATCTGACAATGGCGCCATTGTCAGATGCATAAAATTCGCACAGCTGACAATAAAAATTGTCAGACAATTATCTGGCAATGGCAACGTTATGTGTTTACACAATTATCAGATGTCTAACAATATTATTGGGTTACAATTTACTGACAATGCTTTTTCTAACAACGTTGTAAGACATAAATTGTAAGTTTACACGGTTGTTAGAAATTTTCTGAACATTTTTCTGCCAACCGTGTATACATAATGCTCCAGAAAGTAAGCTCTAAATAAGCACAAAATAAAATGATTTGCTTAAAATATATGAACAATTTTTTTTCTCAAATTTTGAAAATTTTTAATATCATTTTGAGATTTTAAACGATTTCATCTTTAATATACATAGTTCACATTTTATTGTAAAAAAATAGCAATAAAATTTAAGATAGAAATACATATGTTTAGTCTTAAAGAAAAAAATGCACAAAGTTTACATCACTGTTGGAATAAAAAAAAGGATTTTAATATAGTTTAAAAGCTACATTCTTCTGTTTTTTTTTTTTATTAAGGAGCTACGAAATATTTAGTACAGAAACTAAAGTTATTTCGAAATATATCAATATTTTGAAGGCATTTCGAAAACTGGTTTGTGATGTACTCAATAAGATCGTTTTTCGAGTGAAAATAAAAACAAAGTACTTATTTTGTTTATATACAAAAAAAATTGTATGAAATTTTGAAATTGCAGGCTTAAATAGTAAAAATTTAAAAAATATTTTTAAAAAGTGGTATTTTTACACAATTTTTAGTCAGTTTTCTGTACAAGGTCTTTAAAATTTTACATTAGTAAGTTCTAAATATTAAGGAGCAGAATTAGATATATTTTAGTAAAAAAAAAGTAATTTTAAAAAATTCTCATATCACGAAGAGATGTACATAGCACAGTGCTCCCAAAGCGTTTTTTTTTTTTTTTTTTTGGAAATAATTCAGTAACTGAAGAACCGTTAGAGGTATCGCAACAAAATTTCACATGGTCAGAACTGAGGTGTTTTCGAGTTTTGTAAAAGAAATCCCACAATTCCCAAAAAAAAAAAAAAAAAACGCCGAAAGAAAAAACAAATAAAATCGGTCGGAAACACTAGGATATATATGAAAAAAACTGGACCAAGAACATGCAAAATTGAGGTACTTAAAAATTCAAACGCAAATAACTCCAAAACTATAAGAGATAAATGGGACATGCAAGCATGTTTTTTGTAGGTGTCTTATCAGTGCCTACAATAATGTATAAAAATATATAGAATTATCATATGATAAATCGACAAATTTAGGTTATATTTCATATGAAAAATTATTTAATTTTTTTTACATTATTTTTTCATAATTTTTGAATTCTCCAAATTTTTGGTGATTTTTTAGCTTTTATAATAATTTTTTAAAGTTATATTCATGAAGAGTTTCTATGGTTAATGAAGTTTATTAAAAAATAATTATAAGAATTAATTAAATAAGTCCATACTATGAGTTGGTATATTTAATTTTGCGTATGAAGCGCCGCACGCAAACATTTTTTTTTAAATAATCTCGATTTTTTGTGCGAATTGATACACAAAAATGTTGAAAACATGGTCCTGTAAAAACTAAATTATTAAAAACAAATAAGAAATTATTTTCTTCTTTGTTGAAATACTAAAAATGTTTGCCTTTTTAAAGAAATCTTAAGAAACAAAAAGGCTAGAGCTAAAAATATTGAGGCTAAAAGCGAGATAAAAAGGCTAGATTTAGCCTTAAAAAGACTAAACTGGCAACACTGCTCATGATTAAATTAATTAGCGGATAATAAGGTATACATACAAAAAATATTAAATTAAATTATTTAATGTGAAAATATAAATATTTTTTAATAAAAAAAAAAAAGACATTATTTTTAGGTATTAAAAAGATAACTTTGACCTTTTAATGAACAACATGAAATTTAATTCGTCCTTATAACAAAATATAATTTGTACTGAATTTCATTAAGGAAACGACAAAGGAAATAATTTTGAGTAGAACGGAATACTTTAAAATGTGGTTCCGATGATTTTTTGTACTTTACAATTATAAGCACAAATGCATAATATCCGAACCACATATGGTGGTGTATGATGTTTCTAACAATTGATCATCAAATCGCAGTAACCACATTAGATTGATAATCTACATTACTCTAAGTTCTAATGTTAACAGAAAATCATGATTTGTTTGTAAATTTATATTTGTTTTGTTTGAAATATTAAACTAAACTATCCCACAATATGCTGTTTTCCAAAATTTTAAGCAAAAACCGTTTAACTGGGTTTTCGAAAATTTAAAAATTTGTAACCGGTTTTTTTTTCAAATGACGAATATTCAAACTATTCGAAAACCGGTTTTCGAAAAACTCCAAAGAGGCGATCTTCCTGGTAATTATATAAGATTTGTTGTGTGGAATGTGCGTCTCATGTATTGCTATTACATCTGGGCTATTTTAATTTATAAGAAGATATAATTCGTTGTTGCTATAACCGTTCATATTCCATTGAATAAGTTTGATAATTTGTTAAAAATTCAAAGTAAAATGTAATATTGAAGAGAGTGCAATTATAATAAATTTTACTCATCATCACTTATTAATTCTTCATATTCTGTATTGTTAGTTTATTTTTTTTTATTTTCATCTGTTTTGTTTTTATACAATAGTATTTATTTTATTTAAAAGATTGTAAGTGTTGTTTTAATTCGGAGTATTGTCTGATTTTTTATTCATTAAAGGAAGAGATGGAATGGAAAAAGATGTAACGGGATTTAAAGTTAATGGTAAATTTTGATTATTTTGTGAATTATTGATATTTGTTTTAGTTGTTGATTTTTGTTCTTGAGAGTTGTTTATTTATTGTTTGTATGGTTTCTGAGGCAACTGCGGACTATGTTGTATTAGAAGAAATAGTTCTAATTTTTATTTTTAAAAGTTCATTTGCTTTGTAAATTTATTGCATTTGTTTGAGGAAGAGGAGTGTTCTTCAAGATTGGCATATTGTATGCGAGTGCATTATTTTGGAGTATGTGGTGATAGATTATATTGCACAGTGGGGCAGAATCGAAATTTTTTGGATATAAATCTGTAACTTCTGATCGGCTTGTTGGATTTGGTATATGTATAGCAGAGGAGTGTACAATGTTAAGTTTGGAAGGGGGACGAAACAGACTCCTCAGGGGCGGAGCTAAAGGGGGCTCAAAGTTGGGTTTTTCTGACATAGAAATTTTTTAATCGCTTGCAAAATTTTTGTTTTTTCTTGTCCAATTTTAAATATTTTAATACATTGCAAATCCTACAAGCCGATCAGAAGTTACAGAATTATTTCCAAAAAATTTCGATTCTGCCCCACTGTGTATTGTGGACAAATTGACGATTTTTTAAATGACCAACCTATTGGTATATTTTACACCTCATGGGGTTGGGGTAATATTCACGAACATTAACCGAATTCCATGAGATTTTTATTTTTGTTGGTAGATAGTTCCTTAGTGAAGTTTCCTTTTTATATGGCAAATACCAAATAATTCCTTTGAAGACAAAAATTTATCAGCAGTTTGTTGGTTGGTGACAAGTGTAAGATGATTTCGTAATTGGGATATTGATGTGATTTCTTTACTAATAACTGGTATAGCGCGATGTACAGCGAAGCGTAAATAGCCGATTAGAGGTTTATTTGGGTCAAATGATTCCATCACAATGTATTTAGGGTTTGCTTGTTGTATTTTGGGTAGTTGGGGAAAGGAATAGAGTCTTCAGTTTTTTCTTTTTTTCTTCATTTGAATCTCCAAGATTGGACGGGCCTGTGGGCATTATTTTTTTATTATTTAAAGTACTACGATAACAAGAATAAGAAATGTCCATTCCATGAGAGATTTATAAAAAATTCTAACTTTTTTACGGAGGGTCATTCGACTATGTTCATATTTCTTTCGCATATAACCGTGGAGCCATTTAAATATCTCCATTTTTATTTTTTGGAATTTTAACAAATTTGCGAATTTATTCATGATTTTAATTTTTCGAAAAGTCAAACATATCGGAAAAGTGTGTAAATTTACACATCAATATCTCTAAAAGTTGTTGACGGATTTTAATGATTTCAACTGCGTATATAAGATGAATCACTCACGAAAAGATGCATTTTTAAGAAATTTCTACCCTTTTGATTTTAAATATTTTTGCTTAATATTGAAGGCAAATATGTTTATTATATAACACATCAGCTTTTAATCGGGGACAAATAGGTAGTATACCGCAAATAACAAATTATGAAATATTATAATTAATTAATTTTTTCTTAAATATATTGCAATTTTTAGCAAACATAATAAAGGTATTCACTAGGGTTTATCAAATCGACTTTCGAATAATCGAACAATCGACTTTTTGTTGTAAAAAGTCGAAATCGACTTTTTGATTTGAAAATTGTCGATAAATCGACTTTCTTGATGCCAAAAGTCGAAAATAGTCGGAAAAAGTCGAAAATAGTCGAAAATAGTCGGAAAAAGTCGAAAATAGTCGAAAATAGTCGGAAAAAGTCGAAAATAGTCGAAAAGTCGGAAAAAGTCGAAAATAATCGAAAATAGTCGGAAAAAGTCGAAAATAGTCGAAAAGTCGAAAATAGTCGAAAAGTCGAAAATAGTCGGAAAAAGTCGAAAATAGTCGGAAAAAGTCGAAAATAGTCGAAAAGTCGGAAAAAGTTGAAAAATGTCGAAAATAGTCGGAAAGTAGAAAAATGTTTAAAAAATTATCCTATTTAAAATGAATAGTTTCTTTTCACTTTCTTGATGCCAAAAGTCGAAAAGTCGAAAATAGTCGGAAAAAGTCGAAAATAGTCGGAAAAAGTCGAAAATAGTCGAAAAGTCGGAAAAAGTCGAAAAGTCGAAAATAGTCGGAAAAAGTCGAAAATAGTCGAAAAGTCGAAAATAGTCGGAAAAAGTCGAAAATAGTCGAAAAGTCGGAAAAAGTCGAAAATAGTCGAAAAGTCGGAAAAAGTTGGAAATAGTCGGAAAAAGTCGAAAATAGTCGGAAAGTAGAAAAATGTTTAAAAAATTATCCTATTTAAAATGAATAGTTTCTTTTCAGCTTTTATTTATATACCATTAAACCGTGTAGTTAATACATATTTTTGTGTGTAACTAGCACTCTCATTGGATAGATTTGTTTGTTAATCAATCAATATATTTGTTTGCGTTGTATTCATTTTTATTTTTAAAGTTTTTATTAGACAATTAACAAAAAATAGTCAATATTCAAAAAAAAGTCGAAAAGTCGAAAATAGTCGGAAAAAGTCGAAAAGTCGAAAAGTCGAAAATAGTCGGAAAAAGTTGAATAGTCGGAAAAAGTCGAAAAGTCGATTATTTCAAAATTAAAAAAAGTCGAAAAATCGACTATTTAATAATTGAAAAAGTCGAAATGTCGAAAAATCGACTATTTAAAAATTAAAAAAAGTCGAAAAATCAAAAAGTCGACTGTTTGTTGAAACTGTAAAACTCTAGTATTCACCTCAGAAATTGCAACTTTGCAAGATCCTTGCAAAGTAGAAAAGTTGCATCGATTTCTGTAAACACAGAAACAACCGCATGAATAATATTTTGCACAACTTACTTTGCAAGGATCTAACAAAGTTGCAATTTCTGAGATGAATACCTTTAATAATGTTTTTTATATCAGAAGAAGAAAAAAATTTAAAGGGTAGACATTTTTTTAAAGATGCATCCTAAAATTGCATTTGCATTATGAAGGCATTTTCTAAATGATTTTTTTTTTTAAATTCCTATATTTATAGTGGACATATTATTCTTATAAATCATTAAAATCCGTTAACAACTTAAAGATATTGACTTTTTTACTTTTCGTAAAATCAAAATCATGAATAAGTTCGCGAATTTTTCAAAATTTAAAAAAATAAAAATTGATATATTTAAATGGCTCCATAGGGTAAGCGTATGCCAAATATTGGCAAAATCGGAAGACATGGAAAATATTTTTGGACATTTTCTCATGGAATGGACGATATATAAGTATGACAATATAAACATATGTATGACTAGACACGTGCATATTTCGGAAGATATTCGTATTTTCAAAAATACAATTTATCTTATTTTTGAGATATTATAAATTATAAACTCGGTATTTGCATTCATGTTAATATTCTTGTAAATTTTCATTAAATTCGGATGATTACTCTGGTCGACCAAAAAAGAAAAAAAAAAAACTTCATCCTTCAAAAAAAAAAAATGTGGACTAGATGGAATTCGATATGCTAAACATGAATCTACTTTTAGTTTTTTTCCATCAGGTCGAGATTTTCTTTTATGGGCGTATCTAATATTACTCCCAAAATAAGCCGATTACTCGAGTATATTTAACTATATCTCGAAAATAGTATGCACGATTTATTTAAATGATACACCAAAATATGCGGAATTGGCTTTAAATCTTTCTAATATCAATTTTTTTTCCGCTCAATAGTTTCGTTATTTCAAAAAAAAAAAAAAAATACCATGTAAAGTTTTAGATTATATATTTTTACAAAAATTTCTTTTGAAAAGTGAAAACGTCAAAAATGTTTCATTTATCATGCACAAATCTTGATTTCATTCACAGTTAAGTAAAAATACCCATGCATACTTACAATTATTGCCCGCGATTTCAATAAATAGATAACAACGGGTTAGTTATCATAGGTGTTTCTACCGAATTTATTAAATAGAAAATATGGTAACATCCAATAATGCAAATGTCAAAATTATTATTAATATTTTTTCATTTAAAAATAAAAATTTCTATTTTTATTCTTAATTTGTTCAATAACAACAATAAACTGTTTTCCTGAAATTTTATGAAAATATAAAAGTTGCTACCATTCGCGGCAATTTATGGGTATTGAATGTTCAAAATTCTATGGATTCCGCCCTGGCGTTTACGTTCTTAAATTGGTTTCATCCCACCATGCACTATAATAAATTTTCATGTAATATTACTCCATTTATATTAGGTAACTTGACTCCTAAAATAATTAGGGTAAAAATACTCGATGTGTTTAAAAAATATATAAACAAAATGTTTATATTTATCCTTTTTATACCCACCATCAAAAAGATGGGGGGTATATTAATTTTGTCATTCCGTGTGTAACATGACGAAGGAATCATCTAAGACCCCACAAAGTATATATTTTCTGGGTCCTGGTTTGATTCTGAGTCGATCTAGCTATTTCCGTCCGTCTGTTGAAAGGAGGATAGGGCTCGAACGGGACAACGTAGGGGGACGAAATTTGGCACAAATATTTGTCTTATATAAGGTTTGTTTGGGATCGAAAATGGGCAAAATCGGTTAATAAACAAAAAAGTTATGGGCTAAAAACTAGAAACACAGGGTGTCCGTTTTATACTTTTCTGCTGATATTTCTTCAACAAAAGCATGTACGACAACGAAATTTTGTACGTATAGTTCGGGGATCGATATTAACTCGGAAACCGAAAATGGGCGTGGTCCGCCCACTTCACTGCCCACCTCCTATATAAGGTGAAAATCAACGAAATTGTGTTCAAATAGTTCAAGGACCAATGTAAACTCGGAAACAAAAAATGGGAGTGGTCCGCCCACTTTAATGTCCACTTTCCCGCCCCCTCCCATATAAGGTAAAATTTTAAAAAGTTGATGGTGGGTATATAGATTCGGCCGGGCCGAATATTCGCGCTTGTTTGTGTTTAAAATATGTTTAGAAATATTAGAATTTAAACTTTTTTATAGACAAAAGTAAGTACCCAACAAACCAAGAAACGATACAGTATCATTTATGATATCATAATTTTAAAATTATATGATAAAATATCGAAATTATTTTTTCCTTAGAAAAAACTTCAAACATTTTCAGGAAAATAAAATTAAATTGAAAAAATATTTGTATTAGAAGAATATTTTATGTTATGCATTATATGGAAATTGAATTTTTACAGCTAAATTTAGTGGAATTGCAAAAAATAAACGAGATACCAATAAAGATACCAATATCAGTCAGAATTTAAAGGGGAATTGTCTTCAGATTACAAAAGTTTCGTATTACATGTAAAATGATTTGGAGCTGGATGAACTTTAGTTTATTATGGTTATTTTATTAATTTTTGATAAAATATTTATAATATTATATATTGATCCAATCTTAACATATATGTATGTATATATTCTGCAATATCAGAGTTGGGGGTAGTGCACTAAATTTGCAGTTTCCACTAACACTTAGTGATAGTGCAAAATTTTTAACTAAAATCATTAATTTTTAGTGGTGAGTTGAAAAATATCAGCCTCACTCAGCATAGTGGTAGTGAAAAAATATTTTTTTCCACTAAAATTATTTAGTTATAGTTAAAATTTTTTCAGCTCAATCCTAGTGCAAAATTTTTTTTCTTCACTAAATACTTTAGTGCAAAAAACAACCCTCCACTAATTTTAGTGCAACTTAGAAATTGTTCACTAAATTGAAAGATGACGTAATATTTTTTTAAACTTTCTTCACCAAATACAAAATAAAGACTGATCCTCATTTTCACAAACCAATTTTAAACTCAAAATGTATTTTAAAGATATATTGTATACAAATATAGTCTCTTAACTATTCGAAATCGCTGAATAATGGATATATTTTTCGGGAGACCAAAATTTTATCTCTCTAACTTTAGGCATTCGGTCTGTGGAATGATGAATTAGTCAGTAACGTTACTCGTTTATATATGTATGTCTCAACATACACAAATGCGCTTACAAGATTTCCAAAACACACTAGAAGAAATTCTAAATTATGTAGTGTTGTTCTAAAATGATTATAACTTTGATAATTACCAGTAGATCTCTAAAATTAGTTCAGTGGGTTGTGATTGATTGGAAAAATGTCATGTTTATGTTTAGTGAAGAAACAAATTTCATATTTATATTTAGTGAAAAAAAATTATTTGCAGCTTATGTGTAGTGACTGTTCAGATTTTGCACTATTGAGTGTAGTGAAAATTTTTTCACTACCACTAAATTTAGTTATAGTGAAAAAAATTGCAATATCACTAAAATTTTTTAGTGGTAGTGAATAAATGTTTCACTATAACTATAGTGGTGGCAAATAGTTAAAAATCAAAATTTTTTCACTATAGTGCGATTTAGTGAAAAGCTGAATGCACTCACAATTTAGTGCACTACCCCCAACTCTGTGCAATATATTGCTAAAATATCGCGCTGCTTAAATTTAATGATATCATTACTAATATCGTTATTTTCAAAAATTATGATATCATTTTCGAGTGTACCTTTTAGAAAGTAACCTATATCATTTTAGAATTATAAATGATATTATTCTCGGGCTTTTATATCACCGAAATGATATCGTAATGATATCATAACGATATCATTTGGTTTGTTGGGTAATTGATTTTGATAAATATTTTGTGCCTAAATATACACATTTCTTGCAATTTTAAATTAAAATTTACTCTATATTAGTAACTTTTTAAAGTGTGTGTATTTACGGCAGTATATGCTTGTTTGAAAAAAATTTAATACTCAGCTTTAAGAACATCGGTTCATTTGAATCACTTTTTGACTCTATTTAACAATTTCCATATAGCTGAATGTCTGTCTATGTAAACTTTGTGCAAAAACAGTCAAAATTTGGTACATATGATTATTTTGGCGCAATTACAAGACTTAATTGAATTTATTATGACCGATCCGTTGTTTCACCTATAAATATTTTCCTGCAAAATAATTAAAAAATAATGTTAACAAAACTTATCACAAATTAGTTTTAATTGTCCATAGTTCCAAAAATAGACTCACTTCCCAAATCAATTTCATATAAATACAAGATCTGTCCATAATTAATCATATGTACCTCCCTTATAAGGCCAAACATCCGAAATTTTCTCAAAATTAAATAATTCCCACATTAACGTTATAATTATTATATTTTCCATAAAAATCGGTCCACAATTGGCCACAGAGAACCCTTCCTCAAATATTTATTACCTGGATACTTTTTCAGGATATAAAACGATGATTATAAACAAGATTTAATTCATATTTCTTTAGTTTTAGTTTTGTCAAATCGTAAAATTCTGCGATTTTTTTTTTACCTATTAATATTTCTAAAAACATAAAAGTGTGTTAGTTTAAGCAACAATATCTTGGAGACAACTTAACAGATTAAGACAATTCAAACAAAGATTTGGAAAATTATTCACGTTTTGAAATTAATGCATTTTAATGCAACTGCATTTTTTAGATGCAATTTTCGTTGAATATACCACCTTATGTCTTTTAGTATTTTTGGAAAATATGGAATATTTTCACATATTTTCATATACAAAACACTAAAAAATACAAAATTATTTTTTTAAAAATCCTTGATGCAATGACGAATAATAATTTCATTATCCTTTTCTTTTAAAAAATGGCGTTTTCAGAAACTAGATATATTAAGCATTAATTTGAGCCGAAGATTGTTTAAATCGAAAAAATAGGTCCGGAGATATATTGATTTGAATTCATGTATTTAAGAAAAAAATTAAAAAAAAAGTGAACTTTCAACAGCGATAAAATCTAAACTACAACGAATTTGAAATTGAGGAACTTCAAATTTTGTATTGACGTAATGAGTGTGTGTACTGAATTTCATCGAAATCGGAGATGGTAAGGTCCAAAATTGGGTTTTTTTCGAAAATTTTTGTTTTTTCCCTAAAGGAAAATTATCCCAATTTGCCGCTTCCTTCTCAACCAATTATTACGAGGTGGGCATATTGTCCTGATGCTGCAAAATATTCGAACAATGTTTTGGTGATTTCAGAAAAGCTGTGGATGACTTGAATGATAACGTTTCTAAATCTACAAAAAAAATTAAACGAGTGTTAGCATCACGAAATATTTAAACTAATCCCTCATCTGTTTGTTCTAACTATGGATTTTTTGCTGAAATTATTACTAAATTAGAGGGTTTCGCTGCATTAAGTACTCAAATTGGTTAATTGATAGTGCTAATTAATCGAAGCTGCAGAAGGCATTCAGATGATGTCTCGTGTTTAGAAGAATACTTTCCTTCTGAACTACAATTATTTAAATACGCTCATATCGCATACGTTGACATCGTTTAAGCCAAAATAGACGATCATTTACGTTTGACAATTTAATAAAAAAAATATGTTTGTTTATATACATAAATCAAAGCCTATCTAACTAAGGTTGTATTAAATTCAATGTCAAGAACATACGTTCGATAATAATTTTATCTGAAAAAGTACAAATTTAAAGAAGTACAAAGAATTAGCATCGATCATTTAAAACAAAGTTTTAACTTTTAAAAATACAAAATTGCTTAGCTTAACATGGCACATATTTTCAAAAAATAGGTGCATATTTTATGTGCTAAATTTTATGTAAATCGTTTATTCGTTATTCAAAAATTTTAAATTTTAAACTATTCGATCAGTTAATCTACGGTTAATCTATTTAATACCCTATCATCGAACCTAAAAAAGTTTACTTAAATTTACATATGTAAATAACTTTGTCACTAATTCTTTATGTACATTTATGTATTTCAGTTTTATCTGTTCCGGTTACACCAACAGAAATTCCACAGGATGATGAAGACGATGATTGGGATGACGATGATGAATCATCAGAGGCGGACGATGACGGTCGTGTTTATAAAAATCCACGAAATTCACCATCATCCGATTGTCCACGTGATGAAGAGCAAGCAACTTTACTTGGTCAAAAATGTTTAAGAAAATGTTCCTCCGATGAAGATTGTAAAAGCAAGAAAAAGAAGTGCTTATGTGATGGCGTATGCGGAATGTCATGCATTAAACCGGGTATGTATGCATATTATACATTCGATTAGAACTTTAAACTTAAGGTCCATCCGTCATTTACAATAAACAATTAACTCATATTAAAGTTATTAGTTACTTATTTTCAAAATTTAACCAAAATTTTAGTTTTAATGTAGTTAATTAATTTATGGACACTGCTTAAGAGAATTGTGTTAATTTTTAAAAATAATCGTGGTAGGATAAACAAATTTACTTGTGTTATCTAATTTACAAATTTACTTGTGTTATCTACAGATAGGGAATGCCCGGAGCTTGCTCAACCAACATTGGGTCAGGTTACGTTTGGAGGTCGACATTTTGGAGCCAGGGCATCATATTCTTGTCCCCACGGTTACCATGTAGTAGGATTACAAAGCCGTCTATGCCAAGCAGATGGAAATTGGGCAGGAGCGGAGCCAGCCTGTAAACAAAATAGTATGTATTTTTAATTGAATTTATTATTTTAATTTAGTGCTCAGTGGAGCGGAAATAAACATTTTGGGTAATAAATAAATTTCAAAATCGTATATTTTTGGAATCGAAAATATATATATATATATATATATATATATATATATATATATATATATATATATATATATATATATATATATATATATATATATATATATATATATATATATATATATATATATATATATATATATATATATATATATATAGTTTCTGAATAAAATTCTGGCTGAAATCATAAAGAATTCTGAAAAATTCTAACCTAATTAATAAGAAAAAAAAACATTAAATTTTAATAATAACGATGCATCCTTTTGGGGTGTTATGAAAAAGTTATGATTTTAACATTGTGTTGTCATTAGAAGGAAGTACTTAGTGGTGAAAAAGAGCTGCAGAAGTACTTTTTTTTAACCCATGGTTGTCATTGGTAGGATGTTATTCTTTTATACTTCTTGTTTAATGCTTTTGAAGCACTTCTCTTAAAACTGTGTTTATAAAATTTTTTAATAAAAATTCAGTTCTTGCCCTATTAAATAACGATAAAAATGCTTTAAAATTTTTATAATTTAATTTTTGTTAGAAATTATTACCATTTTTCCCCGCTAAAAATTCATTTATTTTCACTTTTTTGGAAGTAATTATTAAGAACTTCCATAAAAGTTTAAAATATGCACTTTGTTCACTTTTGAAGTTGTGAAAAAGTTCTTTTTTTGGGAGAACTTCATTGTTTTTTGCTGGGTCGTTATAGGAAGGATAATAAAGGAAACTCGAAAAAGTAGTTATTGACATTTTTTTTGATATTTAGTTTAAAAATGTAAAATTATTCTGTAACTTTAAAATTTTGGAAAACACACCTATTTTTTGAACACAGAAAATATGAATTTTTTACCTTAATTCTAAATTTTTTTTTTTTTATAACCTGGATAGTTGAATTAAATAAAACATAAATGTAAGTTTAAACAATTAAAAAAAAAATAATAATAAATTTTAAAATATTTTCAGTTGAATAAATTTAAACTTATTTATTGTCCATATGTACATACCCAGCAAAAACTTGGTAATGGCATGTAGTTACCGATGTAGTTACTTTTCAATGACAACAACATACCATTTGCATTACACAGAAGTCGTTAAGTGAATACTTATTTTTAACCCGACATGTAATTACTTATTTGTGATCAGTGTTTTTAAAATCAACAATAATATACATAAGAAATAGTTACGATTTATTGTGAGTTAGGAAATAAATGGTTCCACATACTTTATACTTTGGATTTTAAAATGCTACACAATTTTAAAGGAGTTAAATAATGATCTCATTTCAATAATCTTATACAAATATGGTATATTAACTAAATTTGTCTATTTTTACTATATTTCGAATTTGAATAAATTGTTCTCTTTGATAAAAAGTTTTTGTTGTTTATTCGTACTTTTACAAAAAAAAAAAAAAAAAAAAAAAATTAAATAATCAAATTTATAAACAAAATGTTTGACAAAATATTCAAAATAAAAGTTCTTGACATTTAAAAATAAATCAAACAAATTAAATTAAAAAAAAAAAAAACATTTTTTTCAATAATTTGTTGATTATCCGTGTTAAATAATGGTAAGTGTCAAAATATTATTGCAAAATATAGTCAAATTTTTATAGTTTTTTTTATAATAGGCACAAATTTGTTAAATTCTGAGGAGAAAAGTCAACAGTTCAACAGCCAAAAATTTCCCAGATTTACATTTTTTTGGAGTTGTCATAAAGGTAAGAATATTTCATTCATTGCATTTAGATCACACTTAAAACAGATCAAAATCTTACAAATTTTCAGTGTGAGGCTTCTGCGCCGAGATTAAGTCCGTAGCAGATCTTGAGATGAAACTACCCCAAGTACCATAATTGTATTTACATGAGGTGCAGTCGGTTCCAGCAAAAAAACCATGGTCTAGATTTTAATTCACCTTCGCCACGGACCGAAAGTATACGGAAGATCATTGTTGGAAGGATATTGTAGGTATTTTAATTGAAATACAAGTCCTATCTCTATTTATTTTAAACATTATTGCATAATTTCTTTTTAATATTTTAATAAAATTAAAAAAAAAAAACGCATCTAATTCCTCTTGTTTTAACTTATAATGGCTTCAGTAATATTTTAAAATCAATGAGTTACTGAACAACTTAAAAGTAATTAGTTCTTCTAATGACATCTAAGTAATGACATGAGGTAAGTAGTTGCCTCTAATGTCATCTCCGTGTTAAAATAATGGGTTATTCAGCTAATGTGTAAGTAGTGTAAAGCCATTATATTAGCTTCTTAACTCATTACCTGGCAACCAGTTTTTGTTGGGTATATATAAGCATTATGCTAAATTTTTTAATTTTTTTTTTTTAATTTTGACATATCATACCTTTTTGCAGCAGTGAAAATAATGGCGTATTCCTTTTTTTTTAATTTTCCAACTCCTTCCCCTGCATATCTGCGGTTGAAAACGCAAATATTTAGCGCCATTTTGCGGAGAGACAAATCAGGTTGATTTATACAAAATTTGATTTTGTACATCGATTTAATATAAAATTTTAGTAAGAATGAGCATTAGTCGACCCGTTTAAAATAAATCGTGTTGAATCAGGGTGTCCGAAAAATTGACTTTTTTCAAAAATGTTTTAAAAGTATTTTTTTTTTAGAAATATAACGCAAAAATATTTACTTTACCACTTTTCGCTTTAAAGTTTTGATATAATAGAAAAAAAAATTATTTAAACCAAAATTAAAAATATTGAATATTGTAACAATAAAATGCAAAGGCTACTGTGAATTATAATGCGCATGTTTCAAAACTTTGTAATAACAATTATTTTTTAAGATAATTATTTTTTATAGTTATTATTTGAAAATTTCATAGTCTTATAACTCTAAAGCGAAAAGTCGTAGATTAATTATTTTTGCGCCATTTTTTAAAGCAAATATTTTCACTGTTTGAAAAAAGTAAATTTTTCGGACACCCTAATTGGAACACGATGCATTTTAAGAGGGTTGAAAAAAAATACGCCAATATTTTACCGCTGCAAAAACCTTCTAAAAAGGTATGATATCCAAATATCAAAAGAAATTTTTCTTTTCGAAACGAACCCTAAAATTATGTATATACCCAGCAAAAACTTTGCGTGCCATGTAATGAGATAAAAAGCTAATATAATGGCTCTTCACTACTTTCACATTAGATGAATAACTCATTATTTTAACACGGTGATGTCATTAGAGGCAACTACTTACTCTATATTATTATAGGTAAGCATTTCAAAAAGTCATTACTTAAATGTCATTGTAAGAACTAAAGTAATCTATTCAATAACTCATTTATTTCAAAGTATTACAGAAGTCATTATTAGCAAAATAAATAGTAACTAGATATTAGGGTATCAAAATTGTTCGATTTTTTCATTGTTCGAATAAAACGAATAAGCCATTTTGATTTATTCGAATTATTCCATCACGCATTTAAAATTATTCGAATAATTCCAAATATAAAATGAAAATTTTAAATTTTGATAAGTTTTCAAATATTTTATTGTAAGAGGAAAACAAAAACGACTTAACAGCTAACAATTCATTGTAATATATATACACAAAAACAAAAAGTCTATATAACAAATGTTAGAAGCGATTCATTTTATTTTTAATTGTTCAAGTCCGAAATTAAAATATTTAAAGGATTTGTTTCTAGAATTATAACTTCTTGCTGCAACGTTTATGTATTTATAAAAAAAGTTATCTGACCACCCATCTACTGTTATTGAAAGGCGACCTTTATTTTCAATAATTTGTCGAATTTCCGTAATAATAATAACTTTTCCTTTCAGAATAAAAATTGTCAATATAATTCCATATAATTTCATTCCATGGTTTCCCTTGATGGCATTCTTAAATTTCTAGAATTTAAAAATTCCATTGTATCTTCTAATTTCTTAAAAGCTCATACTGACATATTATCTTCTGCTACACTTCTGCATATAATTTCTTCAAGGGAATGTAGAGTTTGGTTTTTAATAAATTGCAACATTGGACTGATTGAAGCTGTTGATGTTGTTGGTAGTTCTTCTTCATGATTTTCTATTTTAATTTTGTGGAACGTACGGAGATGATAATTACTGCTCTTGATAAAGCATTTCCATACAAAGCTCATTGTAAAAAATATATATTTTATATATACATAGATGTTTTTAATCATACAATGCTGATTTTATATACAACTTACATTTTTTAAAATGTTGTTGATCTATAAATTTGAACGTTTTAATTTTTTAATCAATCAACAAAAACCTTTCGTTTATTTTCAAAGAAATGGTTGAAAAAATTATTACTTACACTTATATTTCTTCTTCTTCTATAATTCAATATGGTGTGATATGTTAGGTGAAAAAGCTACTGGAGACAAGAAGTCCCTGTTACAGCTTTTAGTTGAGTTAATAACAATTTAAATAATTAAAATTTGTGTAATAAAATTTTAATTATTTAAATTAAAAAATAATAAAGTAGTTGTAAAATGTTTTATATTTATACAAATTGGTAAATAATAAGCTAAAAGAAGTATAATAATAAAAAATAAAATTATTCCAAAAGCAGCAACAAAATAAGCATTTTTTTTTTTTTGAAGAATTTACCGCAAAAAATAAGAGCCCCCTAACGTAATATCTACACTAGATTATTATTTTTTGTTGTTACAGCTGTCAAACAGTAAAAAATAAACGAGAAAAAAGTGATAGTCGGCCAAGCCCGACATATGATACTCTACACCATTGTCTTTATGTACCAAAATTCCGGAAGGGACCAATTGTGGACCGATACTTGTAAAAAAGTTTAAAAAACATTCTAATACAGAATATTATATCGATACTAACATTCACGGACAGACATGGTTAAATCGACTCAGAAAGTGATTCTGAATCGAACGGTATACTTAAAGGTGGGGGTCGGAAGATTTTTTCTCTGCGTTACATAACTTGCACAAACACGTAATACCCCAACCACCTATGCTGGTGTAGGGTATAAAAACATTAATGTTGCTGTTTTTATGAAACCTTCCATAAGTTCTGGTTGATTTTGACGTTTGTCTTTATATAACTATTATGTAACGCATTATGACGATAAATGTTCATTATCTTTTGGAAAACTTCATCCAATTATATTGTATATTGATAGGGCGGATTTAAACTTCTAATAAATTCATGACTGGAATTTACGCCAAGAAAACATTTTATTTATATTTAAAGATTGTTCAAGGTTATTTGAAATACAGCATTAAATTCACTACCTTGCTTTTTATAAACGCAGAAGTAATTTTCCAAATACAAGAAAAATCTTGTGTTCGTCTTAACATCAGTTCATACTTTTCCTCCGGCATCTAACTGTTGCGTAATCTGGTTCCAATAAGAGCATATCGAAAGTGATATTAGTAACAATTTTATACATCCGAGTTGTAATACAGACAGAAATCCTTCCAATAAATGTTGAAAATATGAAACTGTTGTAAAAAGTGTAAAATAAGCATAAAGGCGCAAAAATCGAAAAAGTAGCAGAAAAAGGCAAAAAAGGAACAAAAAAGCATAAAAAGGCATTTTTGTCTTCTCTGGTAATTACACATATCGTATGTAATTTTTATTTACATATGTAGCCCATTTTTTAATTTTAAGTCTCAGTGTTAATTTTTCCTTCTTAAACATTAGTTACCATTAGTTACGGGTAGTCTCCACTAGAGATGAGATGATGTTAAAACATCATGTTAATATTATCTGCTCAAATTTCAATGTTTTCAATATGACGTACATGCATTCATGTTAATTTCTTGTTTTCACATTGTTTTGTTCCCTGCCAGCAATTCGGTAATAGTTTTATCCACTATCAGATAAATGACTCCTTTTAGTATTCTAAATATGTTATTTTCTGGATAGTAAGCAACTTTACAAAAATAAATTACATTAATTTCGAATTTTGATCTATTTATTATACATTTTTGGTACTAACTAAATGTCGAAAAAGTCACTTAAAAGTTAGTTTTTGGGTAAAAATAATGTTACCAAAAACTGTCTCCATTTAGTACTCTCAAGATGTTATTTTCCTGATAGTAAACAAATTTACAAAAACAAATAACATTAATTTCTGTTTTTGATATATTTATTATACATTTTTCGTACTAACTAAAAGTCGAAAAAGTCACTTAAAAGGTAGTTTTTGGATATATATGAAGTTAGTAAAAACTGTTTCCCGTTTTTGTTCTTTAAACGTTATTTTTTTGATTGTAAACAATTTTACAAAAACAATAACATTAATTTCGATTTTTCGAAAAATGTGAAAAGCGGTGGTATTTAGTTGACATTTTACTTTGAAAGCCATATAATCGAAGTTTAAATTAAAAGCTGAATAAAAAAAAAACAAATAAAAATTTAAAGAAATTTTCGCAAAATGGAAATAAATTTATAAAGTAATAAAGTGAGGCAATAATTCAAGTAAAACTAAAATTATGTTACATTTTCCCTCCTAAATGATACAATTTCTATGCCCAAAAAATACACTAATAGTGTTATCCAAAAAGTACTAGAACTGCGGCACATTTCTTCCCGAACGATTACACTTCTTTGATAGGAAAATTATACATATTTTCTTACTGTTTAGTGAAAATTTGGATAGACAAAAAAAGTGTCCAAATTTACCACTAAAATCGATTCTAATTCGACACCCAAATAAAGCACTTAATGGTAACATAAAAGAAGTATAAGAACTGCTGCACACTTCTTCCCGAAAGGTGACACTTCTTGGATAGGAAAATTATACATATTTTTCTACATTTTAGTGATAATTTGGATAGAAAAGTGTCCAAATTCATCACTAAAAATGACTCTAATTCGACACCCAAATAATAGTATAATAAAAAAAATATAAGAACTGCTGAACACTTCTTCCCCAACGGTGACACTTCTTGGATAAGAAAATGATATAATATTCTGCTATATCTAACAACTTGAGGTTACTCTTTAGTTCAATTTTGGATAGAAAATGTTGGCAGGGTTGTTGCATTCTACGCACATGCAATAATTTCATTGTGTGTGTTAGTAATTTGCGGTCCACACGAGCCTTTTTCATGCTCGCACATTGAACAAAATGTTGTGCGCACATGTATTTGGATAGTGTGGACCCAAGTTGTTCATGTTTTGTTCTTGTTCGCACACCGTTGTTCGCACAATTGTTCGAGCAACCATGTCTGCCATCAAACGTCAATTTGTATACGGAAGAAGAGGCGCTGCATGTAAAAGTATCGAAGTGACACTGACGGCAAACAAAAAATTATGATTTGTTCGACAAATGTTCTGCCCACTGAAAACAAAAGGAAAAAAATTGTGGGTGTTGCTCTGCTGACGTTTTGTTCTTGTGCGAACAAGAAAGAGGCTAGTATAGTCGGTACGTAAACAACGTTGTGTGTGATGCTTGGTGCTTAAACATGGTTCTTTTAACAAATTAATCGGTCTACATTTGCCATTAACATGATGTTAGTGTTAATGTTAAATATTTTGTTTATGTGAGGACCACGAGTTAATTTGCCAATTTTTTTTTACAACACTTTCATGAAAAACAGTATACTTCTCATAGTAAAATAATAAAGTACTCGCACATCTACAAAAACAAAAATTGCTTGTATTTTGTTAGTGTAAAAGTACTGCCCACAATGTCAGAATGCTTTGAACGGAAAAATGAGAGAACGAAAGAGAGCAAGAAAAAAAAACTCAAAAATTTTTTACATGTGAATACAAAAAAAATTTGACAGTACCGCGAGGTTTGCCAATGAAAAAATTGTAAAACAGCTGGTCTTACGAGTATACTTTATTATTATACTATGATACTTCTTAAGAAAAAAAAAAACAATTGTACTTGAATCTATGGGGAATTTTACTTAGAAATAAATTTGATTTAACCGATAATATTTTTACTCTTGTATATATTGTTAATCTCAAAATTGTCCAATCTTTTCAACCAAAGAATATGCACGCACTTTAAGGTAATGAGAAATTTAATATCAATTTAAATTTATACTGGCCAAAGAAGTTTTCATTTAATGGGAGAACAATTATTTCAAATAAAAAAAAAAAAAAGTAATTCAGTTCATTTTATTTTAAAATTTTTATAATGTTATAATATTTAGTAATATAATTAATTAGAAAACAGATAAAATGTACTCCGAAGCAATCTCAGCAATTTTTTTTACAAAGGAAGGAATACTTCGAAATAATAAATTGGAACATAGTTCGGTATAATATTTTTATTCTAAAAATTATTGTATTTTAATGGTTATCTATCTATATATCGTCACCGAAAATGCAAAACAACGTAACATCACTTTTCATAACTTTACAGGAAGCACAAAAAACTTTCTAAAATCTAAACGAATTGTCCAACAAACAAGATTTTTGGGTTATTACATCCTTAAATACTGCCTAATATATTGATGATGAATATTTTTATTTTTAATAAATATTTTTTAAGTTATGGGGTTTACGTTTTTCAAGTTTTCAATTTTCGGAAGTCAAAACAACGTAACATCAATACAAATTTTATAAAAATTGTAATTAAAACGATTTCTGATAACTTTTACTCCAAAATTTTAATAGCCATTATATTTATAATCATTTGCAATCTAAATTCGTAAAAAAAAGAAAACAATTTTTTTTTTTTTTTTTTTAACAAATTTAACAAATTATTGCTTTCGGTAATATTATCGTTATTTTTTGAGCTACAAGTCTGAAAATTTGTGATCACACGTATTTTGGAATAATAAACTATATTTCATCAAAAACACAAATTTGAAAATTTTGATGTTACGTTGTTTTGCATTTTCGGTGACGATATATAAAAGAGTAACGTTACTGACTGACTGACTGATTCATCATCCCACAGCCCAAACGGCTGAAGCTAGAGAGACGAAATTTGAAACGTAGGTAGGTCTCCCTCCATGTAGATCCACTGAGACGGGATTTTTGGAAATTCGAATGTTTAGGGGGTAAAAACGGGTAAAATCGGTAACCTTATAACTCGCAAAATAATAATAATACAAAAAAAAGTTTAATAGTTATAGTTATTCGTTTAAAAAATAATTGGATAGGTGTCTGGTACTTTTTTGAAAATCGGACGTTTTAGGGAAAAAACGGGTAAAAACTGAAATTTGGTACTTTTTTGGCACCATATATATCTTTGAAACCAATAAACATACAGATAAAATTTATGCCGTATTTATAACTTATCAGAAAATGAGAAATACAAATTTGGTACTTTTTAGAAATTCAAACGTTTAAGGGGTAAAAATCGTACCTACTTTTGGTACTTTTTTCATAAAACATTTTTTTATATTTGTTGAAATATTCATTCAGTGGTATCCTCTACAATTTAGAAATTTATTGGAATACAATTTTTAATACTTCGATGGGTCAAAAAAAGTACCAAAAAAGGGGTAAAGACGGGAAATTACATTTTATTCAAACTTAATAATGAATTTTCAATTACATTAAACATAGAAACATGAAATTAAGAAAATGTAGATAAGAATTCACAAGAGTGGAATTTGAAGTACTTAAAGATACATGGTCCTGTGGGTAAGAATTCAAAAGAATGGACTTTGTGGTACTTTTTTCCACTTCTATTGGTACTTTTTTGCATTTTCTGTAATATTTAACCTAGAAATATGAAATTAAATACGCATGGTCCGATGTTGGAAAGAATTCACAAGGAGGGACTTTGTGGTACTTTTTCGTTCTTCTAATGGTACTTTTTGAATTTTCTATAATTATGAACCTAGAAACATGAAATTAGGGATATGTGGTCCTTAGTTAATGAGAAACCATAAGAGGGGATTTTGTGGTACTTTGAAATTAAATATATGTGGTCCTAAATGAATGAGAATCTATAAGAGAGAACTTTGTGGTACTTTTTCGTTCTTCTAATGGTACTTTTTGAATATTCTATAATATTTAACATAGAAACATAAAATTAAAGATATTTGGTCCTAAGTGAATGTGCATCCTTAAGAGGAGATTTTGTGGTACTTTTTTGTACTTCTGATAGTACTTTTTGAATTTTCTATAATATTTAACGTAGAAACATGAAATTAAGGGTATGTGGTCCTAAATAAATGAGAATCTATAAGAGAGAACTTTGTGGTACTTTTTCGTTCTTCTAATGGTACTTTTTGAATTTTTTTGTAATATTTAATCCAGAAACATGAAATTAAAGATATGTGGTCCTAAATGAATGAGAATCCATAAGAGGGGTCTTTGTGGTACTTTTTTGTTCTTCTAATGGTACTTTTTGAATTTTCTATAATATTTAAATTAGAAACATGGAATTGAAGATATGTAGCCCTAAGTGAGTGAGAATTCATAAGAAGGGATTTTGTGGTACTTTTTCGTTCCTCTAATGGTACTTTTTGAGTTTTCTATAATTATGAACTTAGAAACATGAAATTAAGGACATGTGGTCCTAAATGAATAAGAATCCATAAGAGTGAACTTTTTGGTACTTTTTTTTGTTATTCCAATGGTACTTTTTGAATTTTCGGTAATATTTAACCTAGAAACATGAAATTAAAAATTTATGGTCCTAAATGAATGAGAATCCACCATGTTTGATTTGTGGTACTTTTTTTGTTCTTCTAATGGTACTTTTTGAATTTTCTATAATTATGAATCCAGAAACATGATATTAAGGACATGTGATGCTAAGTGAATGAGAATTCATAAGAGGGGACTTTGTGGTACTTTTTTGTTCTTCTAATGGTACTTTTTGAATTTTCTATATTTATGAACCTAGAAACATGAAATTAAGGACATGTGTTTTTTTTTTTTAATTTTCTATAATATTTAACTTAGAAACGTGAAGTTAAAGTTATGTAGCCCTAAGTTAGTGCGTATCCATTAGAAGGGATTTTGTGGTACTTTGTCGATCTTCTAACATTACTTTTTGAATGTTCTTAAATATACATCCTAGAAAAATAAAATTGAAGATGTAAGGTCCTAAGTGAATCAGAATCCTTAAAAGCGATTTTGTGGTTCTTAATTCCTTATTCTAAAATACTTTTTCGTTTTTCTAATATTTATTTTTCGTTATTCTAATATTAAAGAGATATTGTTATTTATGAATGAGAATTCTCAAGCTCTATTAGTCACATTCCTCTATACTAAAAAATAATAATAGGAATACTTTGGTAGTTTTTTAACTTTCGAATGTTAAAGATGTAAAAAATTGGTACTTTACTGGCATCCTATCATACATGCCTTTTGTACTTTTCGAAAATCCTATTTTAAATTTATTTTATAGTATGGTTTAAAAAAATTCCGCTAACGAAGTAGCGGGTTAACAGCTCGTGTTAAAATAAAATTTCATGTGTAGTTTTTCTTCAGATGTATAATTTGGCCATCGGTTATGTGTAGTTAGCAACATTCTTGGTGGCAACACTGATACAAAATGACATTTGATGGCAGACACGGTTGTTCGAACAATTGTGCGAAGAAGAACAAAACATGGACAAGTTGAGTCCACACCATAGCGTAATTAGCGCTCGCACATCTACAAAAACAAAAATTGCTTGTATTTTGTTAGTGTAAAACTACTGCACATAATGTTAAAATGCTATGAACAGCAAATGAGAGAATGAAGGAGAGTAAAGCAAACTCGAAAAAAATTTTGCCTAGGAATACATAAACAATTTGACAGTTCCGCGAGGTATGTCAATGAAAAAATTGTAAAACTGCTGTTTTTACGAGTATACTTTATAATTATACTTTAGGTCCACACTAACCAAATGCATGTGTGCACAAATTTTTGTTCGATGTGAGAACAAGAAAAAGGCTCGTGAAGACCGCACATTACGACTGTGCAGGCGCGGATCCAGCCAAAGCATTTGGGGGGGGAAATTTTTTTATCATCACTGGAAAAATTATGTTTTTATATATAGTTTTAGAACTATGAAAATTTAACCAATTTTTTTTTTTTTTTTTTTTTTTTTGACAGAAAACTGGTTATTTATAATTATTATTTTTAATTACATACAAATATGCAAAATTACAAATATGTATTAAAATAAACATTTCTCAGAAAATATTGAAAGGATTTTAATTATGAAAGCCGTGTTTTTACTTCTGTAATATTACTGAATAGTTCAAAATAAAATAATTTAAATAAAGAGTGCATCATTAGAAAAACATAAAAAGCTAAGCTATTTAGATCTGGATGGGATGTCAAGAACACTAGGGATTTCGATTTTAGTCGATTTTCATGGGAAAAAAAAATCGGTTGTTTGCAATCGATTTTATGTTAACTATTTTATACTGAAATCGATTATTTAGTTTCAAAAATCGTGTTTGTTTTAAAAAGTTAAAAAAATATGTAGAATTATAAAAATCTTATAAATTAAAATTTTTTGGTTGGTAATAATAAAGTTATGTCCGCTTTTTTAAACATAATTTGGCGGGAATAAAATTTAAAAATGCACCCAAGTGGAGTTTGCCAATAGAAAATGAAAAAAAATCTAGAATATCAGTACCGTGTGAACTTCTATTCTTGAAGGATGTCCTTATAATAACCCAGCAAAGAAACAGGCTTAGTAGTGAACATTGCCTTTTTACAAAGCTTTACTGAAGAAGATTGGTTTGATAGATAAATAAAATATTCACAGATTTCTTATATATTATATACATAACTTTTATATTTGTGACCTGAATATTTGAAATAATTTTATAGGTTTATTTTTTAATTTTTAGATGTTTTTGATACACTTTTGACTTTATCAATAAAAAATCGACTTCAAAATAAAATCGATTTTGGGGACCGATAAATCGATTTTGAAAATCGAAATGAAAAATGTTGATCGTAAAATTGAAAATCGAGTTTTAGCATTGTTTACCATTCCCTAAAGCACACTGAACTATCTCTTCGTTATGTGAGTAATTTTTAAAATTTATTTTTTTACTTAGATGAAAATTTGAAGTTAATCTGATAACACCAAAACAAGTATCCAATAAATCACCAAAATTATTATATCAATCACTAATAACTAAAAAAAATGAAAAATAGAAAACATTTTTTAATTAAAAATTGATTAAATCAATCAAGTAGATGATTGAATGAATTAAACATTTAAATGTGAAATAAAATCTCACTTAAATTAAATTTTTACTGGAATATATTATATGTCAACTGGAAAATATACACTAATAATTTTTTCGGCAAAGAGGAGCCCGTGAAGAAAATCTAGTGATAATTATGTAAATAAATCACTTTATAAAATTTCATACAATTTCAGTCTGAATGTTTATATTTTTGTAGTTTTACTCAAAAACCATCTTCTTGAGTACATCACCAATTTTCGAGAAAATTCGAAAAAACAATTTTGAGATTAGTTGCTGAACTAAAAATCTCGGAACTCCCTAAATTTTAGATTTTTTTATTAGGAAAAACATACCTTTTAACTATTTATGTCATTTCCCGAGTAATTTTTCAACGCTATAGGGTGTATTTAAATATTAATTTTTGAATATGAAAATTTTTCATACAGGTGTGCGAAAAAAGTACAACAACTCTTCAGGAAAGCAAGAGAAATTTTCAGAAGGTTTAATAAAATATTAAGCGAAAAGTAATATTTTTGTTATCGTCCTCTAGGAAAATTGTAGATATTTTCTTGGGAAAATGTTAAATTAATAGTTTTATTTAAACAATTTTTTTCTTAACACAAAATTGTGAATATTTTCAATAAAAATAGTTTAAAGTTTTTTCTTGAAAAATTAAAATTTTTAGGCCTTTACTATTTTATTTATAAATTAAATCTGTGCAGTGAACCAAAATTTCTATCATATGTAAAATTTATTAAATCTAAAAAAATATTATATTTTGTATAAAAGAGCTGGGAAAATTTTGTGTTATTTATTAATAAATGGTTGACTTTTATTACATTTTTTTCTGTGAAAATGCTTTTGTTCATTTTTGATGTTAAAAAATTATTTCGTATAAAGTTTTGAAAAGATTCGGATTTATAAAATAAAACATATTTTTCATGAAGTCGAAATTTTTAAGTAATATTAAAACATTAGTTATTGTAATTTCAATATGACGTGAAACTAGCACTTATACAATACTTTTTTTTTTTTTTTTGATATATAAGTTTTTAATTGTATGTAAAGTTTAAGCTTGAATTTAATAAAAAAAATATATAGGAATTGCATTTCCTATATTTTTTCTATTTTTAAAAACCCATTTATTTGCTTTAAATTTTTCGAAGAAAAAATACGATAAATACTTTTTTCTAAACATAGTTTGGCCATTCCTAGACTATATTGAAGATAAACTCATTCTGCCTTCATTTATTTTCACTAAAGAAAATTTTCCTTAAAGAATTTTTAATTTTTCCTTTTCCTATTGTAAATTTTTAATTTTTCTAAGGTCAAAAATCCATTTTGGGGGGGGGGGGGGGGGGAATTTCCGATTTTCCCCCCCCCCCCCGTGGATCCGCGCCTGCGACTGTGCCATAAATATACAAATGTTTCATTTATACAGTACTCAACAACTAGAAATATCCACACTATAACTTCATTATATTACTAAAATTTTCAATCATCTCTGCAATTTGCAGCAGCAAAAGCAAACCATTGCAAACGAATTCAAATATATTTCTCATAGTAAAATAATAAAGTACTCGCACATCTACAAAAACAACAATTGCTTGTATTTTGTTAGTGTAAAACTACTGCCCACAATGTCAAAATGCTTTGAACGGAAAAATGAGAGAATGTAGGAGAGCAAGAGCAAAAAAATCGAAAAAAATTTTACATATGAATACAAAAACAATTTGACAGTACCGCGAGGTTTGCCAATGAAAAAATTGTAAAACAGCTGGTCTTACGAGTATACTTTATTATTATACTATGTATATTTCTGTAGAGTTGCGCACGCACAATTTTGTGGAACCCAATGCGCATTATTTTTTTTTATTTTCGTTTTGATCTTGCTGCTATAGTACTATGTTTAGCAGCCTTTTTGTTGACAATTCCATTGCTACTACACAGGGAAAACAGAGAAAACAGATTTGTTGTGGCAACCGAATTTTTAGCCAATCGAATTTATTCGGTTTTTAGTACTAAAGGCCCAACCACTCAACAAAAAATCATCGTATATTGACTAGTTGAACAAAATGTTTCACGCTACTTTTCTTCATTCTACGTTGCGATGGAAAGTTGACTGGTTGGGGCTTAACACACAATTCGATTGTAAATACTGAATATATTGGTATAAGCAACTGTATGAAAAATATATTTCGTTGATTACAACAATAACTTTCAGTAAAAGCAATTATTTCGTTTTTAGTTTGCATTGGAAATAAATAGCAAAATTATGTTACTTTTTCAATTTATTTTGCAAAAATTGAATTAAAATAGATTTTTGCATGCACAAAAACATACACATTCATAAATAATCACCCTTATCATGAATACTTTTTCCCTCGAAATGTTTTCCCTTTCCCTAAATTTGCAATCGTGAACAAATTCCCCGTGAATAATTTCATGCTAAAAATAAAATTCCCCTAATCGTGAATGATTTTTTTCCCCAGAGTTTTTTCACTTTTCCCATTAATTTGTTCACTTTATTTTTGCTGGGGAACAGAACAGAAAATGTAAGTAGATCCTCTTATAATTCGGATATTAAAGTTATTTTAAGGGCACTATCAGTTAGTAAGACACAAACTGATATATTGCTCAACATAAAATAAAATTATTGTTCCAATTCTAAACATAATGTACACTTTAATTTGTTACTAATTTTTTGTTGGTTTTCCAAAAATTAGCCGAATTATTTTGCTAAATAAAAGTTAAATAGTACAATATACTAAAGTTGCAATAAAACTATCACTCCAATTCTAAATATCTTGCTTTGTTTTTTTTTTTCACTTTAAAATATTAGTAAATACGTGTATATTTTTTAAAAAAAACTTTATTTTGATTTTTATTTTAATTTTCTTCCTTTTTTCATTCATTGAGAACTGATAGCTGGAAAATTTATTCACTTGAGATTCACGATAGCATTTTTCCCTTCTAGGGGAATAAAAATTTCATGGGAACAAAAATTCCACTTGTTATTCACGATAGGGGTGAATATTAAATAAACAAATAAAATTTGTATTATGACACTATTTGGAATTGGCATGTATATTGTAGTTTCCAACACGATCATTATTTCTTATTATTACTACTTCTGCTCTGTTTCACGAGCTCAAGTATACAAAAATTAAAAAAAAAATAATAAATATTAATTAAATTATGACTTTAAGACAAATGCACCCTTCTGCAAACTGTCCACATATCCACTAATTGACATATTCCTAGGATAATCAATTATGTAAATGTTATAAATTTTTTAGATAAACAATTTTTAGACTGCACAATTATTTTGGCATTTTCCTGCCTTTTGTCATTTAAAACACATTTATATTTTGCAGTGATTTAACCACACATAACTTTTTATCAATTTCGTTAGTATTTAATATTTTTAAAATTATGAAAAAATGTTTACAATTTTTATTTTTTATAATTTATTTAATAAATGTCAAAAGGATTTTATTAAATATTCGGTTGAAATAACCGAATTAAGTATTTTTTATATCTCAAACGAATTTTAAATTTGCGTTTAAAAAGCAAATTGTTATAACCGTCAATAATAGTACTAAAAATCAGTTGTGTTTTCCAAATTAATTTAATTAGTTTTATATAGACATATTAATTGAACTGATAAAATTTTCGCTGTCAGTAATCTTCAATAAATTATAAATATGTTTAAAACATTATCAGCATCGAAAATCTGTTGGATTCGAACACTTTTTGTAATTTTGATATAATATTAGTTATTTCTATAAAAATTTCATTGTTTCAACTGTTTTTCAACCAATCTTTTTTATGTGTGTAGACATTCTTGTGTGAAAGTTAAAAACATAAACATCCTAGCAGTTTATTTGGTGGCGATTAACCCGCTTTTAGACATTAAGATTCATTGGTGTATAGTCACCTGCCGCTCTCTATTGGTCACCAATGAGCGTATTGGCAATTGCCACTTTACTGACTCTACGGTAAGCGGGAAGAAGACGAGAAGAAAAATAAAAAATGTTGAACTGACTCATTGTAACCAGTAAAATGGTTGTGTGCGCACAAAAGTTACACTTTGTAGCCGTTGAAGTGATTGTGTGTTTAAAAAAAGGACCACTTTTCAGTCGGAAGTGCCTATTTATCATTTTATTGACCCTTCGGTAATCGGGGATCCATGTTAAATCCTACACGACATATGTAGGACAGCTAGAACAAATCGACATTTCGACATTTTCAAACAAGTGTCGCCAAAATCGTGCATGATTAAAAGAGAGACAATGTCACCCATCTTGTCGTTAGTAAAATAGCAATAATATTAAAGAAATGTTCCTCTATATATTCGTCAACGACATGTTTAATGATTAGTTCCCAAATATTGTCGATAACGATTACATAAGGAACTATGTCGTGTCTTTTGTCTCTATGTTAACATATGTACATACAAACATACAGCGGGTGTCATAAATAAGTAAACAAATTTATCATTTCTGTTTCGATTTAAAAAGCGGCAAATGTAATGATCTATTTTTAAAAATTTACATGTTTTTGATGAAGTCAATTTGTTTTCTTTAACACTGTTGACAAAGTTTTCAAATATTATTCCATTTTAAGTTTTTTTTCTAGAGGAAGTTGAAAAGAAGTCGTTTTCGAGCGAGTCAAAAATAAGTAAACAAGCAACTTCTGGCTTAATTTCTTTAAATTTTTGTTAAAAGTAAGTGAAGTTTATGGTTGCAAAATGATTTTAGCACAACAGCGATAGTTATTTGTTACATTATGAGAAAAATAAAAAATCACTTTTTCGATTATATTAGAAAATTTGATAAAATCAGAAAATTTTAATTTAACCATAATTTCGATGACAAAGAGCGCACAATTAAGTTTAGGAGAACTAATAGTAATCATCATACAATACGAGAAAGGTGAAACATATAGAAATATATAAAAAATCTTTATTAAAACGGCCACTTTATTCTCAAGGTGGTTAAATGCTTCAAACAAAATGAACGCGTTGGCCGCAATTACTCTCGTAAACACCTAAGAATCACTACAAAAAGAAGAGATAGTAATTTAGCTTTTAAATCCTATGCTACTAATGTCTGAATTTACAACTGACAGAAGATTATATGAAGACGGAAAAATGGTCTAGCTGTACAGGAAAATTTTATACATAAGTATAATAAATCTCGAAAATTTCATGACGTTCTATGCAGGTTATGTCTAAAAATATGAAAAATCTAGAAAATAAGTCTCTGGATTGAATAACCTATGATTCGCATGAAATATAATGTAGACTATATGTACGTTTAGCTCTAAAACGATTAAACTTTAAACTTTAAGTATAGAAAACCAATACTTTAGTCCAGCAGAAAGGGCTTAATGGTTTGGAAATACATTTCTATTTATAAAATAGGAAAAAGTGGTACACAAAGGTAAAATAAAATCCCAGATTAACCTTAATCTGTTAAAAGGTATGTATTAAGTTACAAAAAGTTTTTCTTTAATTTTTGTAGATTTTATCCTATAGTAGGAAAATTCACCTATAAATTAGGATGAATTTGATTCAAAATGAAATTAAAGAAAGATTCGGCTGTGCCGAATCTTTGATACCCTTCACCATATTAACATATTACTATATTACCATCTTAACATCTTATCGACATCATAATACCATCTTACCGACAAATAATAAAATTTTATGGACGAGTTTGGTTGATTAAAAAAACCGAAAGGAAAAGTTTACATAACTTTTATAAAAAAAAAAATTTATATAAATATTTGCATAAAATTGGAAAAATAATTAAATTTTTTTCTGCTAAAAAGGGATTTGTTTTCAATTTTTAGAAGATTATTAATAATTTAAAAGTACATTTTCTGCACTTATTTAGTTCTACTTCTAAAGTCTTTATTCCTATTATCCTATATAAAATCTTATTTTTCTCTTAAGCTATACATAAGTAGGTGTAATGTTATTTTCTTCTTTTGGAAAATTTCATTCGCATGAAATTAAAGTTTTTGTAAATAGAACGCTTAATTGCCTATCCGATTTATTATACGTACAGTTTTAAAATATATTTAACTTTCCACAAGTAAATATTTCTATCACCTGACTACTTGTTAACTCAAACAGCAAGCATTTTTAGTAGTTTCAAAATATTTTCTTATATTTTAAATTCAAAAAAAGCAACTAAAGGACGAAATTCAGCGATATTTTTAGCAAATTTTTTGAAACCGGTTAACCGACCCAAAAAAACCTAGTAAACCGGTTAACCGAAATTGAAAATTTCAAATTAACCGGTTCGCAAATAACCGAAATTTGAAGAAAAAAACCGGTTAACCGGTTTATAAACACTAATATAAACCTTATTTGTGTTAAATACTAAAATTTCTGTCGGATTAATACACGTTAAAGTGATTTTCGGAAGAGGGGAGCTATGGTCAATTATGGACCGATCTTCATGAAATCTGGCAAACGGATTTGTGTTTATATAGAACTTATTAGTGCTGAATTTCAATAAAATATTCCTATTTTTAAGTGTTAAGACATTTGTATGGGAGCGAGGTGAAATAATGAACCGATCATGACCAACTTCAATAGCATTCGTCGTTATGCTAAAATAAACATATGTGCCAGGGATGGAAAATTAAAATATTTTTCGGTATCAAAATAAAATTCAAATAGTACTTTTTTCACCCTCAGAGAACTAAAATTAAAATTTTTGATAATTGTTTACTTTTTTTTAGTGCAAAACTCAAAGAATGTAATTTGTATATTTAAAAGGGAGGATTCGGATTAAATATTACAGTAAAATATGAAGATCTTAATAAGTGCGGCCCTGTGATTAAAATAATCTTAATAAGAACAAAGTCCTAGATATACTCCTTAAAGTCAAGCACTTTGGCTTTAGTTTTGTTGAAATATAATTTATTAGCTGATGTCATTAAAATTTCGAAAATTTTCACTTCAATTTAATTTACAGAGCATTATAACTTATAATTTTTAGTAATGATTGTAAATTAAAGAATTTACAATTTTATAAATTAAATCTACAGCTCAAATGTTTGTATAGTAATTTGCCCTATAAACTTATTTAAATTAACCTAATTATGTGTTCAATCTTTTGGGAACTCTAAGCCTCAGCATTTAGTCAAAGATAGTGTTCATTAAAATTTCATGATAACTTCTGAACACCAATTGCAAATACATATAAATTAAAGGCTTTAAAAAACTTAGGGTTGTTATATTCGAAAATTATATATCTCTAAAATATATTTCCATTTTATTAAATTTTATTTTTAATTCGAATTGAGGAATATCCTCTAATCGTTTGACAGTATCAAATGACTCGAGGGAGTACTTCGGTACTTTTGAATGTTAAATAGTATCACAAAAAGTACTATAGTATTAACTTTTCGATCCCTGATATGTGCCAAATTTCATCAAATTATCTTCAAAATTGCGACCTGTACTCAGAAAATGGTGGTGTTGGGATATTTTTTCTGTGCGTTACAAACATCAGCATAAACGCATAATACCCCACTATTTTTATATCTCTCTCAATCTGAAAGCAACGCCGTAAATTTAGAAACAGGACTAAAACAGAACTCCAAACTGCTGCTGACCAAATGTAATCAATTCCATAACAAATAGTGCATTATAAATTATCATATAAATTAGTTTTTTTTTTCTCAAAAAGTCGTCAAAAATAAGAAAAAATATCGTCAAAATCGTCTCAAAAATTAAAAAAAAACGTCACTATCAAAAATTTAAAAAAAAAAAGTTTTTTTTTCATAAATAAAGTTAAAATTGTTTTAAAGAAGATAATATTTAAAACAGTTTATACAATAAAGCATATAATTTGAATTATATCAGTGAACTTTTGACAGAATTTCTTAAGTGCAGATTGTTAAAACTCTATTCCGGGGGGATATTTATATGGTGAAATAATGGGCTGATCAGAAAATTTACCACTTTAAACTTCAAATTCAACACTTATAATTTTTACGTGTTGGCTTGCATAATCACATAAACTGAAGTTGTAACACAGTAAAATATATATAAAAAATTATTCTTCAATGTTTCAATTAACTTAAAACACTTTTTATTCATAATTTTTTCGAAATATAATAATATTTTTATTTTGTCAATTTATTTCTTTTTCAAATTTGATCAGGATTGCCAAGTACAAAAATTTAGGTCTAATAAGAAAATTAATTTTTATAATTTCATATACGTTTTGATGTCGGAAATCCTGGAATATTTTTATTTGTCATATATCAGTGATAACGTAAAAGTGCAACGAAAAGTCGTAGTGCTTTATAAAATTAAAACTTTTGAGTCAATCGTTGGTGATTGAAAGTGAAGTGTACGGGAACCGTTCAACGCAGGTGATTTATGAAATTAGGGCCTAAGAGAAAAAAATGAAATTAAAGAATGCGAAAATAGAACCACAAAATTTTGGAAAACAGCAAACAAATCATGATTTTCTGTTAACATTAGAACTTAGGGTAATGTAGACTATCCATCTAACGCGGTTACTGCAATTTGGTGATTAATTGTTAGAAACATACACCACCATATGTGGTTCGGATATTATGCATTCATGCTTATAATTGTAACGCACAAAAAGTCTTCGGATCTCCACTTTAAAGTATTCCGTTCCACTCAAAATCATTTCCTTTGTCGTTTTAACGATGTCCGAAAAAAGCACAGATCACAATTTTGAAGACCTTAATGAAATTTTGTACAAATATATATTTTGGTATAAGGACGAATTAAGCCCAAATTACAATAGCGCGTCGTCAGCAGCAGTGTGTGCTGCCATAATCAGCTGATTATTTAGAATACACTGTTTGTTATGGTGTTGATTACATTTAGTCAGCAGCAGTGTGCAGTGCTGTTTCATTTAGCCCTGTTTCTAAATTCACTGCGCTGCATTCAGATTGAGAGCGAGACAAAGAGAGTGAGCAAATAAATGAGAGGCTAAAATACACAAGTAGAACAAAGCTAGATGGTGGTTGTAAATTGTGGCTGCCTACGCTGAATTGTAATTATAACGGCAGCAACATGTTGTGCTGATAGTGATCAGCTGATAATTTTTGCTGATACTGTTGCTGACTACGCGCTATTGTAATTTGGGCTTTAAATTTATTGTTTTTTTATTAAAAGATCAAAGTTATCTTTTTAATACCTAAAAATCATGTTTTTTTATAAAAAAATATTTATATTTTCTCATTAATTAATTTAATTTAATAATTTTTTACATGTATGCCTTACGTACCGTCTATACTAGCCTTTTTCTTGTTCGCACAAGAACAAAACGTCGGCAGAGCAACACACACAATTTTTTTCATTTTGTTTTCAGTGGGCAGAACATTTGCCGAACAAATCATAATTTTTTGTTTGCCGTCAGTGTCACTTTGATACTTTTACATACAGCGCCTCTTCTTCCGCATACAAAATGACGTTTGATGGCAGACATGGTTGCTCGAACAATTGTGCGAACAACGGTGTGCGAACAAGAACAAAACATGAACAACTTGGGTCCACACTATCCAAATGCATGTGCGCACAACATTTTGTTCAATGTGCGAGCATGAAAAAGGCTCGTGTGGACCGCAAATTATTATCTGCCAATTAATTTAATCATGAGCAGTGTTGCCAGTTTAGTCTTTTCAAGGCTTTTTATTTTGCTTTTAGCCTCAAAATTTTTAGTTCTATCCTTTTTTGTTTCTTAAAAAAGTTTTTAGTATTTCAACAAAGACGAAAATAATTTCTTATATGTTTTTACTTATTTAGTTTTTACAGAACCATGCTTTAAACATTTTTGTGTATCAAAAATCGAGATTATTTATATCTAAAACAAATTTTCACCTGCGGCTCTTCATACTCAAAATCAAAGTATGGGCTTTATTTAATTAATTCTTTTAATTATTTTTTGATAGACTTTATTTACCATAGAAACTCTTCATGAATATAACTTTAAAAAATTATTATAAAAGCAAAAAAATCTCCAAAAATTTGGAAAATTCAAAAATTATGAAACATTTTTTCTCACCTCCTGACAACACTTATCATGAGGTTTCTTATATTATTTGCCTATAATATTTTCCTCTTTTAAGATATGAAATGTTCATTAGATAAGGGCATACATATTTTTTTATTTACTGTTCATATTGTGAAACCATTATATAAGAAAAATTAATGATTAATTCTACCGAAATCTTACTACAAATTATTACAAAAATTTTTCTAATTTAAAAGCTATTCATTATGATGCAATAAAAAAAAAATAAAGCATGTAAACGAAAAAAATTTTAAATTTTCAAATGTAAATATTTAAGTATCTATAAAGGGTATCTCAAAAATGTTGTACTTTTATAAAACTAGAGACTCCAAAGAATACAAATATGCTTATTATTTTTGTTTAAAATTATCAGTCGCTGAATAAATATTTAAATTGCAAAAATTCAGAAAAACAAATTTTGGACACTTTTTTCACACCATTTTTAAGAACTTTTGTAAATTTCATAAAACATATAATAAATGTTCACAATTTTCTTACATTTTACACGTTTTTTTGACACTATGTCAACTTTGGATGGAAAAATTTTTAACTGGTTTTGATCCTTATTAGTTTTTTATGACACCCATATTCAGTGTGTTTTACGGTTTCTTATCATAACATTTTTCCCGATTTACATTTTGATGCCAAGTCTAGCCGGAGTGTTAATCAACACATTATTTAGTATTTTAATTGATAGATTATGAAATTGTCTTTTCTTTGATGTATCATTTACCGAAATTATCATTGCTAAACTAGGATTTTTTTTGACTTGAAATTGGTTGATGCAGTGTTTAAAAAATTTGCTCAAAATTAATTATGTGTTATTTTCCAATTTTTAAGATTATGAATTAACAGTTTAGATTTAAGAAAAAAGTATTACATATTTAAAATCTTCGGACTTTGCAGATATAGAAAAGTACAGATCTATATCATATTGCTTACTGCGACTGAAATATTAACGTTTTAAAATGTAAAAATTTTTCGTTTACACATTTTTTTAAGAAATTTGTCCAAAAAAGTTGTTCTAATGTATTGCAATTTTTAAGATATTTCGTTGATATCTCGAAACTCAAATTGTATAGGTATTCTCAAGACTTTACAGAATTAGAAACGTTTTAGCTTTTTCCAATACTATATACTGTGACTTAAATATATGCAATTGGAAATGTAAAAATTTTTTCGTTTACATGCTTTATATTACTATTCGACGCAAAAAACCCGGATTATTCGATATTCGAAAAGCTAACATTTAAAAAACCCGACCCGAAATTAAAAAAAAAAAAACGATTGAAACCGATCGAATAAAACCGGTTCGATTTCCTTAGTAACAAGGCACAGTGGGGCAGAATCGAAATTTTGTGGAAATAAATCTGTAACTTCTGATCGGCTGATTGGATTTGCATGAAATTTGGTACAGGCATAGTAAAGAAGTGTACAGTGTTAAGTTTGGGGAACGAACAGACCACTCAGGGGAGGAGCTAAAGGCTCAAAATTGGGTACCTCTGACATAAAAATTTTTTAATCGCCAAATTTTTCTCGTCCGATATCAAATATTTTTATACATTATTGTAGGCACTGATAAGACCTACAAAAAACATGCTTGCATGTCCTATTTTTCTATTATAGTTTTTGAGTTTTTTGCGTTTGAATTTTTAAGTACCTCAATTTTGCATGTTCTTGGTCCAGTTTTTTTCATATATATCCTAGTATTTCCGACCGATTTTATCTGGTTTTAGCTAATTAAAGAACAAAATTATCTATTGAATAAAAAAATTTGTAGTCGATATCTTTACCGAGTCCAAAAAAAATGACGACTTTTTGTGTTTTTTTTTTTTGGCAGTATCTACACTCTTTTTTCTCTAAATTAAATTTCTTACTTTTCTAAAAGGTATCTTCACAGAGAAGACTTTAAAATAAAAAGTAAGCCTAATAACTTAAGTGGTCAAGGTACACAAACTCCCGAATTTGCTGACATAATTATTCGTTATACAGAAAAAGATTGAAATCAATATCTTTTACAGAAGCGTAACTATGCCACTTTAAAGTTTTATAAGTAATTTATAAAACTTTAAAGTGGCATAGTTTATCATGCAAATCCAATCAGCCAATCAGAAGTTACAGATTTATTTCCAAAAAATTTCGATTCTGACCCACTGTGCAAGGGAGCGTAATAACCATTTTAATACACTTCATCCATAAGCTAAAATTATGTAAAATTACCGTAATCTTCTAATTTGCAAGGTTTGTTCACGAGAACACATAGACATCTAAATGAACGAATATCGTAACTGCTTTATATTATCATTTCCTGTGCATTACAGATATATAGAAAAACATTCGACTCAGGCGGGCGTTGTGCGCCGGTCATACATATATATTATATATATTTATTAATAATTATTTTTATTTTTATATTATTCAATTGTAGTATATTGCCTGAAACCGCCACAAATTGAACATGCTCGTAACTCAGCACTTCCAGAACAGGAGACCTTTGATCTCGATTCAACTGTACAATACCATTGTCACACTGGCTATGTTACAAATGGATTCCCTCGAGCCAAATGTCTTGCAATTGATGGTCAAGCTAGTTGGTATGGCCCTGATATACAATGCGAACGTATGTTTTATATATCAATATATGTTTTTCCTTATGCGCAAAAACAATTATGCTTTCTCTATTACAGCTCGATCTTGTGGCCAGCCTCCAGATCCGGCTAATGGTTGGCACTCGGGCGAATGTTATACCTACGGATGTAAAATCACATATAATTGTGGCACTGGATATGAGTTGGTGGGAAAGCATGAACGAACTTGTCAATCGGATGGCTCTTGGACGCCTAAGGAACTGCCAACTTGTGTCTGTAAGTAATTGCATAAACTGTTTTTATTTAACATTGATTTTAGCAGAATATCTTCTAGAAATACATGCATTCTTTAGTAACTTCTAAGAGTATTACGCAAAGAAAAGATTATGTTAAATTATTTGTAAAGTTTTTGGGAGAGTTTTAAATTTTTTTTTTTTTAAATTTTTCTGATGTATTCCATGTTTTATTGTAAACTCAAAACAAGTACCAAAGTTATAGTCGGTCAAGCACGAGAATACGATACCCTACACAATTGTGTATGCCAGTCAAAGTGATTTTCGATATTGTCGAAAATGGGCCTTAAGTGAGACCTATTGTCAAATATGGACCGATTATCATGAAAATTGGTACTAATTAAAGTGTAGCAATTGATGACATACGTGTTATCAAAATACGTGCGACACATAACATTGCCATGTAGTGACTAGTGTTTCGATTGGCTGCTTAACCCTGTAAAACTAACGTACGTAAATTTTACGTATACATTTTATTCAAATCCTTATTACTCTCCTGTATGGAAACCTAACTGTATGAAATTCACGAAGTTCTTCCTTTAGTTGGTTTTAAACATATGTTAAAAAAAAAATAAAAAAATTTTAGACGTTTACATGTTATGGATGCAAATACAAAAAAAAAAGTTACTACGTAAAATTTACGTATCGTTAGTATTAAGAGTATAAATTTTACGTATCGTTAGTATTAATAGTATAAATTTGAATATAAAAATGGAAATGTGATTTGAAATAAAAGGATAAATGTTGAAATATTCGCCGAAAAATCTTAATTTGGTTGATGAAGTAGTCAATTCTACTTTTCCATGAAACTGATTGAAAGAAAATTATGAGCAAGATTACCGTTATATTATGAACTTTCTAGAAAAAAGAAGCAAAAATTTGTTGAAAATTTTCCATTATGCAAAAAATGAATGGATAGAATATATTGTCATATTTAATAAACATCTGAAGTCGCTGCTGAGCACCAGATCATAATTTATCATGAATTTTCATAAATAAAATCTTTATATTATTTGAAGAGGTTTTTAATGAGGTATTCTTATTTACTGAATTTATTTTTTCTCTTTAAGCCTTAGATCAACGGTTCTCAAATGGGGGTCCGCGACCCACAAGGGGTCCGTAAGGACATTCGTGGAGGGTCGCGAAGAAATTTTTAAAAATATTCCTGAACAAATTATTTTTCAATGTAAGTAAATAATATACACTCCTCGTCATCAGGATAGAACCACCACAATTTGAAATGAAAAATTGCAATAATTTTTTAACAGAGTAAGTTAGATGATTCTAACTTTTCAAATAAATAAAACATATTGTAATTGAATATATAAATACAAAAAAGTTGATCCCATTATTTTGTAATGGAGCTTTTCTCCTGTTATTTGAACTCATATGAAAAATTCTTCAGTATTTTTTGTGTCATCAGGATAGAACCAACTTTTAATTATGAACTAAATTGAGGAAGTTTATATATTTTATATTAAAAAAAAGAATTTTATTACACTTATATGACTTGATTATTAAGTTTATAGTGCAAAAGTTTAAAATTTGTACCTCTTTTTTATTATTATTGTAACTTTCTTCAAGCTTAATGTATTCCATTACCACTTTATAAGAACGCATGATTATTTCAGCGATTTTGTAAAAGTATTATTTTTTGGTGTAGTGAGCAAAAATTTACACTATTTCAGAAGAACGTGTAACATTTTTCTATCCATTTTGAGTCCGAAAGTACTTGTACAGACTTTAATTAAAATTTTATTTAGCTAAAAATAAAGATTTATTACTACGAACATCAGATTTAAGTAAAAATTGTGTGTGGTTCCATGCTGGTGTAAAGCTAAAAGTAGCTACTTTTTCACTTTATTTGCAAAATAGTAAAATAAATACCGTTACAAGACATTTGGAAAATATTGTTGTTGTCTTAAATCAGGAATACCATAATCTTTCTCTGTTTTTGGAAAAAATATCAACATATTATTTTAGGTCTCATAATAAAAACGTTTATATTTTGAAATTTCAGCTGTTTCTATCCTGGTGACGAGGAGTGTATTTAGATGTTGAAATAAAAATTCCGATGAAATGATGAAATTATTTAAAAATGGAAATATATCTTTATACAAAACATCCCTAAATTTAAGACAAAACCAAATACATTTTTTCTAAAATGAGTTCTATTTAGAATCAACTAGCATCAGCTACCTGAAAAACCAATAAAGAAACCCGAGGTTCGGGTGAAACTATTATAATTTATAAATAAAATGATGTTGAACCATGATACAACATAAAGAAAACTACGATTTGACAGTGAAAATAATTAAAAAGATAAATAGTTCACTTTAATTTGATGAAACAATATATTTTCCTCATGAAACCTTACTTTTATTTTTGCAAAAATGGAGCGACTTCTCAATGCTGACTACATAAAAGCGGAAAAATCCATATTGAAAGGATTTGTCTTATAAAATACAAGAGTATTAAAAATGTAACTCTTGTCCAACATTTAGTTCTGAATCAACAGATTTCAAAGCGTTTTAGTTGAAATAGAGCAAAATGTATTCATCTGTTGGCTTAGATGCCCAAAAACTATTACAACAGATTTAACAGTGTACATTCTTATGTTAAACTATCTTTTTTGATCTTTTGTCGATCAAAACAAAGTATAGATCTTTTGTGGACACAGAGTATGATATTAGATATGTATTTTTAATATTAATGATCTCATGGAATAAATACAAAATACTTCATCTTTACATATCATTTTATATAAGTTTTAAACTGTTCAAGTTTTTAGTGGGTCGCGTTTCAATCGCAAAGTCAAAAGTGGGTCGCGAAGGAAGATCTTGTGAGAAACCCTGCTTTACATATTTTTATGTTTAATTCCAATTTTAAGAAAAACTAACTTTGCTACTTATTTCTTGTTCGCACAAGAACAAAACGTCGGCAGAGCAACACACACAATTTTGTTCATTTTGTTTTCAGTGGGCAGAACATTTGTCGAACAAATCATAATTTTTTGTTTGCCGTCTGTGTCGCTTCGATACTTTTACATGCAGCGCCTCTTCTTCCGCGTACAAAATGACGTTTGATGGCAGACATGGTTGCTCGAACAATTGTGCGAACAACGGTGTGCGAACAAGAACAAAACATGAACAACTTGGGTCCACACCAAGGTAGATTAAGAAAGTAACGACAACTCTACAACAACTACAACACCAAAAAACCCCATGTATTTTGTTTTTGCATTGTCATCTCTTATGTCAACTTTAATTTTGTCATTTCACATGTTTCTTTACAAAAAACAAAAACAATTCATATAGCAAAAAGAGAGGAGAAAGACGCAATAACACAAAAGTAAGCAAAAAAAAATGTAAACATAAACAAAAATTTGACACTTCAAATTACAAAACACTGGCAGCCATATTGATTTCCAAAATAAAAAAAATTCTCAGGTGTTTTAATGTCGTTACCTTCTTAATCTACCTTGGTCCACACTATCCAAAAAGTCTCGTGTGGACCGCAAATTAAAATTTTGTTCGATGTGCGATCAAGAAAAAAGTCTAGTGAAGACCGCATATTACGTCTTAAGCCCAAATTACAATAGCGCGTAGTCAGCAGCAGTGTGTGCTGCCATAATAAGCTGATTATTTAGAATGCACTGTTTCTTATGGTGTTGATTATATTTGGTCAGCAGCAGTTTGCAGTGCTTTTTCATTTAGCCCTGTTTCTAAATTCACTGCGCTGCATTCAGATTGAGAGCGAGACAAAGAGAGTGAGGAAATAAATGAGAGGCTAAAATACACAAGTAGAACAAAGCTAAATGGTGGTTGTAAATTGTGGCTGCCTACGCTGAATTGTAATTATAACGGCAGCAACATGTTGTACTGACAGTGAACAGCTGATAATTTTTGTTGGGCTTTAAACCAAATTACACTAGCGCGAAGTCAGCAGCAGCGTGTGCTTCCATAATGACTTGATATTTTATAACGCACTTTTTGTTATGGAGTTGATTAGATTTGGTCAGCAGCAGTTTGCAGTGCTGATTTATTTAGCCCCTTTTTTAAATTTACTGCACTGCTTTTAAAGCACAGAAGTGGGAGACTCAACCTCACAAGTAGAATAAAGTAAGATGGTGTTTTTTTCAATTGTCGCTGCCAACGTTGAAATATAATTATAACGGCAGCAAATTTCATTCGGACAGTGAACATCTATTAATTATACCCTTCACCACAGGTGTAAATGGTATATATAAGTTTGCCATTCCGTTTGTAATTTCCACAATCTTCGTCGGAGAGCAAAAAAGTTTATATTTTTGGGATCCTTGTAAGAAGCGATGACGATAGGACCATCGCCGATGACGTCCGTCCATCGGTTGAAATGGCGTTAATAACTGGCATATCTTTTTCAATTTCATTTTTACTGATACTGTCGCTGAAAACTACGCATAAAAACTGAATAGTAAGACTGTATAATTCTGTACATTTGATATACAAAGTTGTTTGGTTTTTATTTAATTTTTTTATTTTTACATATAAGAAGGAAAATGAAATAGTATTATTTTAAATGAAAACAAATAGAAAATGGTGCAAAAAATTACTATGAATTTTATTAAAAACATTTGTATGTATTTTAAATAAAATTAAATCAAAAATTGTTCATTCAACAAATATATTTCCCACCAAAAAAATGGTAATGTCATGTAGTTACTTTTCAATTACAACACGGTATGTAATTACCAGGGCAAGTTTTTATATGCACAAAAATAATTGAAATATGCGCTTGAAAAAGCACGAAAAAATGGTATAATATGCACAGAAATATGCAAAAATAGCATGAATATGTCTATAAAAACCAACGAATTTATGCATTCTTATATATTTATGTGTAGAAAATATGCACAAATATGCATTTTTTAACTTCAATCTTAAATAGATTTCGATATTTATAAAAATATAACTATTTTAATTTTAAGTATCATATTTGACGATTCCGAAATTTTTTTCTTTACAATATTTACAATGTACTCAAAATACTCACAAAAAAATTTTTAGAAATCATTTGATTGAACTCCAAAAAATTACCAAAAAATTGTGTTTTTGTTAAGAAAACTAACTTTTGTATCCATTATATGCAAATTTATGCAAAAATGTAAAATATAAGCATATTTTGGGAAATTCTTTTGAAACATGCAAATGCTTACATTCCAAGCGAAAAGCTTGAAAAACTTGCCCTGGTAATTACTTATTTATAATCAGATTTTTAAAAGTGCATATTTTTGTGGATTTAATTCAGTTTACAAATTCATATATAAGGTATGAAAATTAAAATTTCTGTCTTAAGACAGAACTAGCGTATTAATATTAAATCTAAAATTTTTTTTAAAATATTACATTTTTAATTAACAAAGCTCTTGAAATTTGAAAAAAAAAGTTTTAAAATTTACGGTCATAAAAATAAAAAAACTGCTTCTTTTATCTTGATATTTTATTATTAATAACTAAGGCAAGTTTAAATATGCACGAAAAACATTAAAATTGTGAAATACTTTTGAAATATGCAAATGCATACTTTCCATGCGAAAAGCTTGAAAAACTTGCCCTGTTAATAACTTATGTGTAACCCATAGTATAATTATAAAGTATACTCGTAAAAACAGCTGTTTTACAATTTTTTCATTGGCAAACCTCGCGGTACTGTCAAATTGTTTTTGTATTCACATGTAACATTTTTTTTGAGTTTTTTTTTCTCTTGCTCTCTTTCGTTCTCTCATTTTTTCGTTCAAAGCATTTTGACATTGTGGGCAGTAGTTTTACACTAACAAAATACAAGCAATTGTTGTTTTTGTAGATGTGCGAGTACTTTATTATTATACTATGTGTGTAACCCATAGTATAATAATAAAGTATACTCGTAAATCCAGCTGTTTTACAATTTTTTCATTGGCAAACCTCGCGGTACTGTCAAATTGTTTTTGTATTCACATGTAAAATTTTTTTGAGTTTTTTTTCTCTTGCTCTCTTTCGTTCTCTTATTTTTTCGTTCAAAGCATTTTGACATTGTGGGCAGGAGTTTTACACTAACAAAATACAAGCATTTTTTGTTTTTGTAGATATGCGAGTACTTTATTATTATACTATAACCTATAATGTAAATAAATAAAAAATAATAACCAAAATAATAAAGATTTTTTTGTTTTTTTTTTTTTATGTAAAAATAATAGTTATTAACTTGTGTGTGTTGAAGACCTTTTGGTTATTAATTTATTATTTTCTTAGTGTTCGGCTTTGAGGTCTTAATTAATTTTTTACTTTTACTATGTAGCCGAACAATAAGAAAAACAAAAAAAAAAAAAAAAAAAAATTAAATTAATAAAAGTTATTTTATGATTTTTATTAACATTTGGTTATACATACAATATGTATGTATAATTAAATGTACACATCGTCACCTAAAATTCAAATTACCTAACGAAAATGTTGTTCCAAATATATGTTATATTCAAATAACTTTTGATTCCGTAAAGATTTTGTCAAAAAATGTTTTTCAATACAATTTTGTTATTTGTTGTTAATAAAATAAAAAATATTTCAAAAAAATCGAGTGAAATTTGGACCCGCTATGGCGAAAAAACTTTACCAAGATAGGTCCAAAAATAAAAATTTTAATCTTTGAAGCCAAATATCTCTTAAACTAAAAGAGATAACCTACACATGTCGACTAGCAGAATCTACTCATATAAAAATCTTTTAAATCGGCTGAGATATAACGAATCTGGATCATTTTAAATTTTTTGAACACAAGAGGCGTCCAAATTTAGGACCCTCTGGACCCGCCCCCGATAAGCTTATAAGATCTACTAACACTGTCTAAAATTTCATTGAAATCGGACCTGCCGTTTGGAAATTCCAGATTTATTTCCATTTTATTTTTGAAACGGAACACTGTTCGTTCTGAGATTTATTAGGATGCTATTTCTAAAAATCCTACTCTTTTTTTTTAAATTGTTTTATTTTGTTTCAAAGAGTGTGTGCCAAACGGTAGCAAAGTATGTAGAAAAGTAAAATTTTGAAGTATATGAGATGAATAAAATTTTACTAGCTCATAGGGCTACACAAATTTTCGACAAATGTATAGAAAATATTGACAATCATAAATTTTATAATAAAAAGGAACAATAATGAAATATTTCTAATTGTTTATACCTTTTAATGTTTTTAGATTAAATTCTTATTTTATAATAAAAATAAATTGTATTAAAAATTATGTATATGAGTCATTCCATTTAAAACCAACACGAAAAATTCCAATCTTTGACTTTTCCTCTCCGAATTTAATAATATTTGGTACAATCATTATTCTTGTCAATACTAAGACTAATTCAAAATTTCAGATAATTTCATTAAGTGGTTCGCGAAATATCGCGGTTTGAAAGTGAAAAATAGCTCAAAATATGTACAAAATTGCATACACAAAATTACAAATATCTTTCGAAGTATTTATTATATAAGATTTATTGAGATGTCATATTAAGGGTAATTTTGATACCTTTAATATATAACATAACGTATAACATAACTTTTTTCTCAACATCAAAATGGTCCATATCTCGCGATTTTTCGTTCGCGTTTAAATATCTCGAAAAGTGGTCTTTTTAAAAAAATATATGTTAATGATGAAAATGTTTTCTATAGCCGCGGAAAGTGGCATTCTGGGACTCGCAATATTTTACGATTTATTACAACAAATGTCATAATAAATACGAAATATTTATTCAATTTGTATTGTTTTGTTTGTAATAAAATAGAAAAATCGCCAATTTTTTCCAAAAATCATCCGAATGTAATAAAATTCGGCAAGAACATTAATATTGATGCTGGTAACGCAAATGCTGAGTTTAAGTTTGATTACCGCGATAGGTCGCGATTTATAATATCTCAAAAATAAGGAAAATTGTCTTTTTAAAAATACAAATATCTTCCAAAGTATTTACGTTACAATGTTCGTTAAGGCAAATATTTATAGCTAATGAAATTACCTTTAAAATGATACCTGAAACATGTTTTTATGTTGAATTTTATTTGTGGATAATTCGCGAATTAAATTTCGCGGTCGCGTATTTCAAAAAGTGGTATTTTTAAATTCGTGAAAAATATACATATATGTAGAGGATGGAACCATTTTGAATGTTCTCTGTAAGTATAGTGATAGGACTCTCAATAGTTTCTTAGTTATTAAAAAAAATCACATCGAATAATGTAAACAAATTCATGCTTAAAATTTCTTTATTTTTTTATTTTACACTGCGTTATATTTTTTGTAATAACTCAGAAGCCATTGAGAGTCCCTTCACGATACTTACAGAGAACATTAAAAATGGTTCCATCCTCTACATATACAGTGGTGGCCACGAGGTTAGCACACATCATATCTACTCTTTTTAAAAGAAAATTATTTCGTCTCATTACAATTATTTACTAAAATTTTTGCGTTTTAGTATTATTTATGGTGTCTGCAATAAGTACCGTTACCTTTTTTTTTGCATTCTATCGCAATTCTCTTTTATTTTTTTTTTAATTTAAGTGCAGTAATAGGCAAAATAAGCTGGTCACAATTTTAGCACAAGCAAGTATATTTAAATTTTTTATATGTTTTTTGTGAATATAAATAATTAATTGGTAAGTTTAGATATTATTTCATCAATGAAGATAAAAAATTAAATAAATAAACATTATTTAGACATGACTAAAAAAAAAGTGGTGTACAGAGGAACAACGTAAGATTATTCAACAGATGTACTCAAGAGGAATAAGCTTAAGTGATATTCCTAATACTTTGGAATGTTCCAGAAAGATGGTTTATAATGCACTAAACCATATTCGGAAGTATGAAACATTTAAAAATGTTACACAGGCTCCTAGGCCAAGAAAAGCGTCACGTAAAAAGGATTCTTTAATATATAGAACCTCTGTCGAAGATCCTTTTAAAAGCTCCTGCAGAACAATAAGAAGAAGACTTAATGAAAAAAATTTACGTGGATGCATTTCTCAGCATAAGCCACACATTTCAAATAAGAACCTACGGGATCGGTTGTGCTTTGCTCGTGAGCATTTGGAAAAGCCATTAGTTTTTTGGAAAAATATCCTCTGGAGTGATGAATCCAAGTTTTGTAGATTCGGATCGGATGGTAAGAGGTATGAATGGAGTCCTCCAAACATGCAACACAATCCAAAGTACACTTCTAAAACAATAAAATTCGGTGGAGGAAATGTGATGGTGTGGGCAGCTTTTTCAGGACATGGCGTTGGTCCTATATGCAAGATTGATACACATATGGACCAATATGTATAACAGAATATAATACTAAATAAAATGATGCCTTATGCAGAGGACAACATGCCACTTAGGTGGAGTTATATGCACGACAATGACCCAAAACACTCCTCACGCTTAGTGAGGAGTTGCTTGGAAGAGAACAATATTAACATGTTAAAATGGCCAGCCCAATCTTCGGATATCAATCCTATTGAGAACCTTTGGAATGATGTGGAGCAGCACGTAATGAGAGCAAAACCTAAAAATTTGGCCGATTTATGGACAGAAATAGAAAAAGCTTGGTATGCTATTTCAGTGGAGCGCTGTATGGGACTTGTGGAAAGTATGCCAAGGAGATTGGCTGCTGTAATAAAAAATAATGGATACCCAACTAAGTACTAAGTTTATAGTGAAATTAGTTTTTTGTTTTGTTACTTTTTTTTAAATGTGAATAAATTTTTTTTATTTTGTGCTAAAATACTGTCCAGTGTTTTTTGACGGTTATTCTATTCTGAACAGAAAAACAGCAAAGATGTATATAGGAATGACAATGAATATATTGTATTGTGATTTTAGCAAGACATGTTATACGTATATAAAAAAAAATATTATTTCTACCCTCCATTATAAGGAAACGTATTGCTAGTTCACTACTAATACCACTTTTATTATATGGTATAGAAGTTTGTAGTGGAACAAATAGTTTAGTGCTAAAACGCCTTCAACTAACATTTAATCGTATTGTTAGATATGTTTATAGATTACGGATGAGGGAACATGTCACACAATTTGTATTAAAGTTTATTGGACTCGCATTTAGAGATTTGATAAGTTCAAGGATTTTGTTGCTATTCTATAAAATAATCAAGAGAAATTGTCCCCCATACGTTGCTAACAGTTTTATATTTTCTAGATCTTTAAGAAATCCTCAGATAATTTTTTCACACATAGCATCCACTATATATGAAAAATCATTTCAAGTAAGGGTATCGAGAGTGTGGAATTCTCTTCCTAAGGAACTTAAAACATTTTCTTATTCAGATCAGTCATTTAAAAATAGAATGATAAATTATTTAAAAGAACATAACCCTTAACTTACGAAATAAAATTTCTTCTCTTATTCTAAATAAAAAACTTAAACCAGCATCAATATTAATATTCTTGCCAAATTTTATTACATTCGGATGATTTTTGAATGAAATTGGCGATTTTTCTATTTTATTACAAACAAAACAATACAAATTGAATAAATATTTCGTATTTATTATGACATTTGTTGTAATAAATCCTAAAATATTGCGAGTCCCAGAATGCCACTTTCCACGGCTATAGAAAACATTTTCATCACTAACATATATTTTTTTTTTTTTAAATTTTTAAAAATACCACTTTTCGAGATATTTACCCGCGAACGAAAAATCGCGAGATATGGACCATTTTGATGTTGAGAAAAAAGTTATGTTATATGTCATATTAAAGGTAATTTTGATACCTTTAATATGACATCTCAATAAATCTTATATAATAAATACTTCGAAAGATATATGTAATTATGTGTATGCAACTTTGTACATATTTTGAATTAGTCTTAGTTTTGACAATAATAATCAGTGTTGCCAGTTTAGCCTTTTTGAGGCTAAATCTAGCCTTTTTATTTTACATTTAGCCTCAAAATTTTTGTTTTAGCTTCTAGCTTTTTTTCTAGCCTTTTTTAATTCTTAACATAGCTTTAAAAAGGCTAAAACGTTACTAATTTTATATTTACAGAATCATCAATTTAAGCATTTTTGTGTATTAATCCGCACAAAAAAAAAACGAAATTATTTACACGAAACGAAAATTTTCGCCTGCGGCGCTTCATTCTACAAAAATACTTTTATTATTTTTTAACAAACTTTATTACTCATAGGAATTGTTTATGTTATATTTATAAATTTACTAATATATCCTTAAGAAATACCAAAAATAAATGCGTTTTCAAATAAAAAAATTTATTAGCTTTTTTCTCGCTTTATTTTTTGGGGCATTTAGCCTTTTCTGACCTTTTTTAAAGCCCAATTTAGCTTCTTTTTTTCTAAAGTCCTGGCAACACTGATAATAATAATTGTACCAAATATTATAAAATTCGGAAGAGGTGAGAAAATCAGCTGGTTGGTTTTATATGGAATGACTCATATTTTAACAAATGAAATTTAAAAATGAAATATATGAAATTGTGTGTATATTCTTTTTATTAAATTGCCAAAATTTATAATTGAAAAATGTTTTCATTTGGCACAGAAATGTTGTAAAATTTGTTCACCATAGCGAAAATTTCAATTTCTTAAGAATACTGCTACCGTTTGGCACACGCCCAAAATAAAAAAAAAGAATATATTTGAAAAGATAAAAAAATATTTGTGAAAATAATGAAAAAACTATTAAAATATACATAAAGCCACCACGAAAGTATTGAATCAATATACGGTGAGACCTCGATTACCCGTAATGGTCGGGACCGGAAGCATTCTGGATAATCAATTTTCCCGGTTAATTGAGTAAAAATTTTGAGTAGTATTTTTAAAAATTTTTATTTATATAATGCAATTATTCAAGAATTTTAGTTTTTAAATAATATAAGGAACAAAATAATTTTGAAAAAAAAAAAAAAAAAAAAAACTGAACAATACATAAGGATTTTATTTTACGTAGTTTCTATAAAAAACCACGTTATGTTCATAGTAAAATAATAAAGTACTCGCACATCTACAAAAACAAAAATTGCTTGTATTTTGTTAGTGTAAAACTACTGCCCACAATGTCAGAATGCTTTGAACGGAAAAATGAGAGAACGAAAGAGAGCAAGAGAAAAAAATTCAAAAAATATTTTACATGTGAATGCAAAAACAATTTGACAGTACCGCGAGGTTTGCCAATGAAAAAATTGTAAAACAGCTGGTCTTACGAGTATACTTTATTATTATACTATGGTTATGTTGTTTGTTTCTTCTTTTTCAAATTCATATTTTCGTTAACTAGCTTTTTATGAATCTTATTCAAACTACACTGAACCAAAAATGAGCAGTAAATACGGTAATAATTACGGTGACCAGACGTTCTGTATTATACAGAACAGTACTGTATTTTAGAGCCCTGTTCTGTATAAATTATTCTTTGATAAAAAACGTGAAAATATTCTGTATTTTATTTAGTGTTCTGTATTTGTTCAGTATTTCGTTATTTTTTCAGTTTTACATAAAAAACGCATAGAAAAACACATAAGAAATACATACCCCAGTCAAATAATTATATGTGCATACCTATAAAGAAATTTATTTTCTTCAAAAATAGGATTTTCAAATTCAAATCTTTTTTATATTTGTAATGTTTATTAGAGCTTTATAAGTCAAATGAAAAATTTATTTCTTATGTGTATTTTGTGGCAAAATTTAATTGATTTTAAAATTTTTCATAGAAAATAATTATATGTGCACGACAAGAATTTTATAAAAATCTTTTATTTAAATAAAGTTAATTTTCAAAATTCATGAAAGTTGTTAAAGAATTGTGTTATCCTAATATAACGTTACCAGATGCATCCTTCGTTATACCGATTCGTCCTTTTTCCTTTACATATATATAGGTCAAAACTGTAGTATACTTATAGAAAATCAATTTGAAATATTTGATATTGTCATATAGCTCTGAATCTAAATATATCTCAGCATTCAGTATTCTTTGGAAATCCTTATGCCATGAAGGTCTGTGGATCATTACTGGTCGCTGCAGAAATATAATATTTTGTGACTTAAAAACCGATTTTGAGGCCCGATATTGTAACATCGTCACATTAATTTACTGAAAAATCTAATTTTTGTAGGAAATTCATCAACGAAGCTATTGGATTTTTTGTCCAGTAAATTTATGTTGTGCTGTGAATTAATTTAGCTACGTCCAATAAATATTTTCAACTTCTATCTAGAACTAAAATTGACTTATTTTATGTGCGATTCGACACTATGATTACGCTTCAAGCATGTCTTTTGTAGACGTCGAATACCCATGTAATATTTTTGATAAACACTTGGATAATTTAAATATAATATTTTTCATCCCTTATGCACATGAACTCATGGTGTAATTAAAGTTTTTAACCAAAAAATTTATTTACCATAAAATCCTGCGTGTGGATTTTTGTAGTTATATTTTTGCCACCCAAAGGTCATAATTTTAATCTACCTCTTTTATTATTTTATGCTAACGTCCAATTATTAAAACCCGTTCATTTGGCCGTTATTTTTCTGTAACACATGTTGTTTTTCTTCGAAAAATGTCCTTAAGCCCCGCTAATCAGCAATTGATTATGGGTTACCGCTCCTAGAATGATAGCAATTTCTCAGATTTTTTGAAAATTTTTAACAGTATTATGATAAACATTTTCTGTGTACACCATTTTTTGGAATTTTACATAAATTGTCGTCTTACTTTAATGATTTCAGCAATTCAACTGACAGTTCATGACCTGGTGACATATTTTGGCTATAAATTAAAAAAAAAAAAAAAAAATTGGTATTTTAGGTCTAATCATTTTAAATATTCCCCAAATAACTTTAATTTTAACTTTAATTGGTTAAACGGTTCAAACTGTGGACTTCATGTCAGTCTGTTGAGTAAAAATTTCAATTTGCACATATAATTATTTTCTATTAAAATTTAGAGAATGATATGTTTATTTTAACGGTACTTTAAATACAATGCCAAAAGGAACCTAAAATTTTGCAAATAGGGAAATTAGGTAAGAATGAAAAAAATTGTAAACCAAAGAAATGTGTATCACTCTTGGAATATATAAAAACCAGAAAACAAATATTGCACATATAATTATTTGACAGAGGTAAATATTAAAAATTCTGACACAAATGTAGGTAATACAGGTTTTTCAACTATAAATGTAGGTAATACAGTTTTTTCAGCTATAAACATTTACCAACACTGATAGGTAGCGTCGATATCAACTGTCATTTAAAATAACGTAGCTGCTGAAAATTGCAACAAAATCAACAATTACATTTGGCATACTTTGATAGATCAAATAACAATAGGAAAAACAAACCTCAACAATTGATTTTGTTTTTGTTTACAACTTCAGTTAAATTATCTCACTGAACGCGCGTCAGATGAAAATATTGTGCTGTGTGAAATTGGTGTTTTTAATTTGATTTAAAAAATTATGTCGGCAAGAAGAAAGTGTACATTTAATGATGACTTGCAAAAACAATCTTCTTTTATTAAAAAAACAAAAAACTTCAGCAAAGTACAATGTTGTAAATGTATGTCAACTTTTTCTATTGCTAATGGGGCAAAACTTGAAAAGCTGCCGACATTGCAGCCTCTTCTAGCAAAACTCTTTCAAATTATTTGTGGTCCAAGAATATTGATGAATGTGGAAGAAAAACTAGTATTAGTGAAAGAACTTGGGCATTTCATAATGTTACACATAATCATTCGTTCCGATCAAACGATTGCACATCGAAACTTATTAAAAGTTGTTTTGATGAGAGATATTCCTCCGGTCGTACTAAGTGTGAATCTATTGTTTGTAAAATCCTGGCACTTAATTCAATCAACGAAATTAAAAAGGATTTAGAAAAAACAAATTTGGTGACAATATTTTATGATTGTTGAAATCATAACAACATAAAAATATGTCCAATACTTGTTCGTTTTTTATACCACTGAAAGGTGTGCAAGTAAAAATACTAGAAGTTGACAACTTACCAGGAGAAACGTCTGACATTTTGACAACATATATTTGCGATCCTCTTCTTCAATTGGTGGAGCTGCAAGACGGGGACAAAATAATGTTTTTAAAAAAGTACACTCATCTACTGGAAATATTCTTATTGGAGTCAATTGTGCTGCACATGTATTAAATAATTGTCTTCAAACGGCTGCTGAATGTCTTCCGGTAGATATTGAAGTTATTGTTGTCAAAATTTATTCATATTTTTATATTTATACCGTTCGAGCTGAACAATTTAAATTAATTTGTGATACAGTAGACAATATGAAAAATTAATTGGATATAGCAAGACAAGGTGGCTTACTCTTAAACCGTCCATTGAAAGAATATTAGAACTTTTTAAACCCTTAAAGGAATATTTTTTATCTCAACCAAAGTGCCCATCTGTTTTAAAAGCATTTTTTGACAATCCTTCTTCTGAAACCTGGCTTTTATTTATACATTGCCAAGCCACTTTATTTCACAATTATATAAAGCAGATTGAGTCGCAAAAAAGTTTCTCTTATTATAAATAAGCTTAAGTTTAAAGTTACACAACGAAGGGCTGCAATATTTTTACCTTTAGCAGTAAAAAAACGAGAGAAGATGATATAGTCTGTCGAGCCCGACTATATGATACCCTACACCATTTCAATCCACATAATTTTGTTTTTACTTATATACAACTTACTTGTGTTAAATATTAACATAATAGTAACATTTGTATGGAATTTATGCACGTTAGTGATTTTCGGGAGAGGAGTTTATATGGGAGCTATGGTCAGTTATGGACCGATCTTCATGAAATTTGGCAGACAGATTTCTGCTGATATAAAACTTATTTGTACTAAATTTCATTAAAATATTCCTATTTTTAAGGTATCTATAAGTGTTAAAACTCTATTCCGGGAGGACATTAGTATGGGGGCTAGGTGAAATAATGGGCCGATCATAACCAAATTCAATAGGCTTCGTCCTTGTGTTAAAAAAAGCATATGTACCAAATTTCATCAAATTATCTTCAAAGTTGCGACCTGTACTTTGCGCACAAGCTTTACATGGACAGCCAGCCAGCCGACCAGACGGACGGACGGACATCGTTAAATCGACTCAGAAAGTGATTCTGAGTCGAACGGTATACTTTAAGGTGGGTGTCCGAAGATTTTTTCTCTGCGTTACAACTTCTGCACAAACACATAATACACATAATATAAATATTGAATGAGTTACATGAGAAAAATTTAATAGACTTTAATGAATTAAAAAAAAACTTATTTTTTAATTCATTATTTTTATACAAATTGTATTGAATATTTAATTATACCCTACACCACCAAAGGTGGTTGGGGTATTATGTGTTTGTGCAGAAATTGTAACGCAGAGAAAAAATCTTCGGACACCCACCTTAAAGTATACCGTTCGACTCAGAATCACTTTCTGAGTCGATTTAACGATGTCCGTCCGTCCGTCCGTCCGTCTGGTCGGCTGGCTGGACGGCTGGCTGGCTGTCCATGTAAAGCTTGTGCGCAAAGTACAGGTCGCAATTTTGAAGATAATTTGATGAAATTTGGTACATATGCTTTTCTCAACACAAGGACGAAGCCTATTTGGTTATGATCAACACAAGGATAGGCCCATTATTTCACCTAGCCCCCATACAAATGTCCTCCCGGAATAGAGTTTTAACACTTATAGATGCCTTAAAAATAGGAATATTTTAATAAAATTTAGTACAAATAAGTTTTATATCAGCAAATTGAAGATCGGTCCATAATTGACCATAGCTCCCATATATACTCCTCTCCCGAAAATCACTAACGTGCATAAATCCCATACAAATGTTAGTATTATGTTAATATTTAACACGAGTAAGTTGTATATACGTAAAAACAAAATTATGTGGATCGAAATGGTGTAGGGTATCATATAGTCGGGCTTGACCGACTATATCTTCTTCTCTCGTTAAATCAATGGGATGTTGCATATCAAGAATTTGTACTATTAAAATGGGTTCTTCTTCATGAAGTTCCTACTTGGGACGAAGTTGAAATAAGTTGTGTTTTTATAATGGAAAAAAAGACAGAATTAAACATTAATGATTCTAATTTATTTGATGAATTTTCACTTATTAAAAACTAGTACAGAAAAAATAAACTAATGGAATAACGATCAAACATCTACCGAAGAACGTTGGGTAGAAATTTTCAATCATTTTCATGAAAAAAGGGTTGTTTTTGAAAATATTATTAAAATTGTAGAATTTTTTTTATGTTTACCTGGGTCAAATGCCCCAACTGAAAGGGTATTTTCCGTTTTAAATAATGTTTGGACAAATGAAAAGACTCAAATAAAAATAGAAACTATTAAAGCAATTTTAATCACAAAATTAAATTATGAACAAAATTGTACAGAATTTAAAGAATATTTAAAATAAAATGAAAACTTAATAAATATAAACAAATTTATTCCTCTGAAAAATATTGTAATTAAATATTTTTAATGTTTTTTGTTCTTGTGCTTTTTTTAATTACAAATTAATTTTATTAGTTTTTTTTTCATGTTGATTTTGTAATATTAAAAATGGATTTTTAAACGCTCTTTTAAATATTGTCATATTTTGAAGTACAAATAAATTTTTAGTGTATTTTATGTTATTTTGTTGTGTTTATTTGTTATGTATTTTAGTATGTATGTATTTATTGCTGCGTCTTTTTGTATTTATTATTTGCTTTCTTTTTGTACTTTATTAAATTGAATTAATAAATTTTTATTTTTCTAACAATCAATATAATAATAAATACATAATAAAACTTTATTGACAATTGAAATTTTGACGGTTAAAAATAACCTGATTTAGAAAATTGTGGTAAGTGTATTTTATTTTCTCCTGTTCTGTATTTTGCTGAAAAAAAATATGGTCACCGTATGTATAATTGAAGAAAAGTAGGTTAAATATCAACCAACAAAATCGTTATTCAATTCAACAGAATTTTTTGTTAATTTTTCGTAAGTTAGTTAAATCGATGAAAATTCGTCAATATGACTAATTCAATTAGTTAATTAAAAGGTAGTTAATTTGACAAATTTTTAGTCAAATTGAAGAAAATTTTGACAATTCCAAAGTGCTGTTTAAACCCCTGTAGGAAAATTTAATATAAATTAAAATCATCAAACACATAAGAAATTTTAAACACTTTAATAATATTTATTGTGTAAAAACATACAATTTATATTAGAAATAAGCATTTTAAAATATATAAAGAAAATTATTTAATTAAATTTAACATAAACTTATATAGCAAAAGTTTTAATTAAAGTAATTTTATGATAAAGGTTAGACACTTTCAAAAATGTAAAATAAACCAAATATACTACCGTCTGAAACATAAAAAATATATTTGAGAAATAAGAAATTCTGTTATTTTATAATTAAATTGTAATATATTACTTTCAGGTATATTATCTATTTGTTTCATATTTTGTTTACTGGATCCTTGATATGATCGCTATATAAGATAATGTTTTATGAAAATTCTTTATAATTCAAATGGAAACAACCCACATTTTAGCTTAATCGATATCGACCTGAGAAAATAAAAAAAACATTTATTAAAAATTTTATTTAACATAACAAACTATTTTTGTACCATTTATTAATGTGCTTTCACTCAGTAATCAACAACCAGTGTACTGCATTCAATTTTAGCCCATACAGATTTATAACTAAATATTTTTAAAGTTTATTTCTGGATGATCTATAGCAACATATAAAAAATGTAAAGAAAACGAAAATATAAATAAAAAAGTTTATATACAAAGTACAAAAATATTTACCTACATTTGCAAATCATTTGTGCTTACTTGTAGTAGGTTTGTTTTTAGGTTTTCCAAGGAATTTTTTGTAGTGCAGTTCTCCATAATCCAAAACGACTCCATGAGATATATTTGCTATCGAAATAATTTATAAAATAAGTAAATATACCTAAAATATTAAAAATTTAAAATGTTTAACATTACCGTGAAATGTATGAAAAAGTCCTCCAAATGTCCTTACGCTTAACAGTGCTTTAGTTGGTTGCATTTTGTGCCATCCATGAGTTTGCACATAAATTAACATTTTCGCAGGAGAATTATATATTTATTGATCGAAACTTGCTTGTTCTTGAAGTATATCTGATTTAACACAAATTCACACTTATTTTTCACTATGTTTCATTTATTCGATAATTTTTGCATTTGTATGAAATAATTTTAAACGAAATTTTAATCTATTGACACAAAAACACGTGCACAAGTTTTAATGTTTCTCTTTCAACTGATCTTCTTCATTATGCGTTTTCTGTATTGAAGAAATTTTTTCAGTTCTACACATGTTTCTTCAATTTGACTAAAAGAAATTATTTAAATTAACGAAATTTATTCAATTCTACATGCTTTTAGTAAACTTGAAGAAATTTCGTCAATTTGAAAAATTTTATTCAATTTGACTAAAATAAATTAGTTAATATTAACGAAATTTCTTCAATTCTACATGTCGTTAGTAAATTTGAAGATATTTAGTCAAATTGAAGAATATTATTCAATTTGACCAAAATAAAATTGTTAATTTTAACAAAATTTCTTCAACTTTACATGTCTTTAGAAAAATTTTTTAATCATATTGAAGAATTTTTATTTATTTTTACAACTTCTTTTTATTTAATTTTAGTAAATGTAAATTAGTTTATATATTAGTATATTTTAAATTTTTTTTTTTTAATATCGTTCATACATATATAGTACAGTCAATAATTTCTAGTAAAAACTAAATAAATAAATAATACAATTATAAGAAATATATATTTTTATATTTTTTACATATTATCAATAACTGTAATTGTATGTAAAAACATTCAAACTTATTTGAAGAATTTTCTTCAATTCTACATGTCTTTAATAAATTTGAAGAAATTTCTTCAATTTGAAGAAAACAAATTATTTAGTTTTTAATAATTTAATAATTAATTTATTCAAATTTACTTCTTTTTGGGGTGTTAAATTGAATAAAATTGTGTGTTGTTTTTCTTACTGCCAATTGTTTAATAGTTACTGCCAATTTAACTAAATTTTCGTCGATTTAACAGATTTTTCATAAATTTTTTAACGAAATTTTATTCAAATCAACATATTTTACAAAAAAATATTTTTGACAAACATTTTTTAGTAGATTTGAAGAAAATTTGTTGATTTGAAGAAAATTCTATTGATTTGAGGAAATAATCTGTTAATTTAAATATTTTTTTTTTTCATTAAAATTCTACGAAAAATTTTCGTCAATATTATCTACGAGATTTGGTTCAGTGTAGGGAATTACCCTTTTTCGTTTTATTCACATTGAGTTTGATTTTTCAAAAGCAAACGAAAAAATGATGCTTAGAATCCCAGATAATAGAGGTAATCACGGTTAATCTAAATGGATGAGTGAAATGGATGCAAAAAATGAAATGGATGAAAAAAAGAAAACAATTACAAATTTTCCTTCCCTGATAATCGGCGTTGCCGGTTAATCGAATCACGGATAATTGAAAGCGCACTGTATTTTAAAATTGAGTAGCAAATAATTTGCCAAATATTAAAATTTGTTAATAAATCTACATTAGGGGGAAGGATGTTAAAATATAAACACTTCAAGCCGTCACTGCTACCGCGAGGGCATTACAATAAAACAATCTCATTATTAGGGGGCGGATTTTTATGCATTTATTTTTGAAAAATATGCGCCTATAAAATGCACTTAAAAATTCAAAATATACCCTAAAAAATAAAATATATGCATTTATTTATTTATTTATTTATTTATTTATTTATTATTTTTTTTTATATATTTTTTATACAAATATAAGTTATTCTATAAGAAAAAACAAAAATCTGTCTATCTTAAGCTAAGAAATGCAATACATTTTTTATTTTTAGAAGTTAAAGCTATGTTTTAAAAGATTAATACTAATTATTTGTACTTTTTTAAATCACATTTTTTTAAACTTATATTAGCTTGCAACTTTAATTTTATTTTTATCAGCAACGTGGCCTTCTGCAGCTTCGATTTTTGAAATAGCACAATTAAACTGTTTTAAGTACTTAATGAATCGAAACCCTCTAATTTAGTAATAGTTTCAGAAAGAAATCCATAATTGGAAGAAACAAATGGGAGTTTATTTTTAATATTGCTTGATATTGTTACTCGTTTAATTTTTTATAGCTTTAGAGTCGTTATCATTCAACTCATGCACAGCATTTTTGAAATCATCAATATATTGTTTGTAGTATTTTACAGCATCAAGCCAAGATTCCCGTCTCGTAATAACTGGTTGCGGCAGAAGTGGCAAATTGGGATAATTTTCTTTTAATTTTATAACGCGTGTAGGAGCTTTTAAATATATCTGTTTTCCATAAGAAATCAGCGAATCAATGTGATCAAAATTATTGCGCACCTCCTCCGCCATTCGGTGTAATGCGTGGGCTAAGCAGGTTACATGCTTGATGTTTTTTAAAATCCTCTCCCAACAATTTAACTGACTCATGAAACGTACGGGCAAGTGTTTTGTAGTTCACACATTCGAGTTCTACAATATGAATCAAAAACTTTCGTTTGCTCAACTCTACGTCGTGATCCAAAATGCAACAATTACATTAACAATGTTAGTTGTTTCGTCCATACTTATCCACAGAAATTAATTTAAAAGATTTTATTTCTTCCATCTGAATACTGTACAATTTTTTCACATAACTTTTTCTAACCTCTGTGTTAATAACTTGTTTGAGAATAGCCGGAAAATGAGTGTTAAAAATCGCTAGAACACCTGTTATGTACATTTTGCCGGAGACCGGATTTTAATACTAAAAAAAACAATATTTTTATTTAATTCTTAATGTTCAAAAAATAAAAAATAAAAATTAATAATTTGTTGTTTTTTTTTTTATTTTATTTTCATCAATAGTTTTTTTTTTTTCATCATGATCGAAATAAAAAATATAAATGTCTTGTGATATTTATTACAAAAGTATAAAATTATTTTCAACTTTTTTCATCGGATAAAAAAATTATAAACAACAACAATTTTATTGAATAAAAAAATATTTTTGAAACAAAGTATCATCATTTGAAATTTTTTCCATACTAATATTTATTTTTAAAGATATTTATTATTTTCATCATGATGAATATTTATATTAAAAAATAAAAATCCCTCACATATTTTTCTCAATGAAGATGAAAAATTATTTTTTGAACAGTAAAGATATTTATATTGATTGCAAAGTAAAAACTTTTCGGGTGCTTGCATTTTACCTCAAAATGAGAAATATAAAAATAAGATTGTACCAAAAAAATGTTTAAAAACAAAAAAAAAAAATAATAATAATAATAAATATGCAATAAAAATATACATTATTAGGCAAAATATGCAAAAATATGCATTTTCAACAAAATATGTACTAACAAATCGATGCCATTTTTTAGTAAAATGTCTGATTCGGATAGATAACAACATAAGATAATTTTTAAATGCTCAAAAAAAAATGCATTTGCATATAAATCCGCCCCCTACTCATAATAAATAAAAATTTACCGCAGGTGAATGTCATCAAGGTTATTCTTCAAAATCACGATCCAAACCGCTCAGTTCTCATCAGAGCTCTCGATCACCAACCTCGAAGCACAATCGTAGTAGTAACTTTAGTTCATCTCAAAAGCACTCACGATTGCCGCACTTTAATCGAAATAGAAGAACACGCTCCCGTTCAGTTACACCCAAACGTAGAAGTTAATGGTAATAGAAGTAATAGTAGCAGTAATGTTGAATAATAGTGAATGTATGCAATTTATTTAAAATGCACTTGTTTATATCAAGTATGATAAAGTCCACACTTTATACCTCCATAAGAATTCAAATTTTAAAGCAAACAAAGTCGTAAAAGAATGAAGATTTCATTAAAGCTTTGTAAATGTGTTTTCGTTGAGATTTAAGTTTCTAAGAATAATGGAGTGCATAGAAGGAGTTATCAGAAGTTTTCAAGAGTTGGCGTCTAATGGCAAATTTATATGATTCAAAAGTATTAAAAAAGCTACATTTATACATATTTCAGATCTGATATACCTACGTGCGTAATATTGTAAATATAATGTTTGAAGAAAATTAAACAATATGAACAAAATTACAATCATGTTCTAATTCAGCTTTAGAAAATAAACTCTCATTAGATTTCTATTTAGAATTTGACTTTTAATAAAAAAAAATCCTAAATAAATTATGTATTTTGTTTACAAGTACAATTTGTTGTTTACTCGCTATCTTCTTCAATGTTCTAATTTTCTTTTATTTTAAATTACACATAGTTATAATAGAAATTCTAAAAGGGTTTTACCAACTTTTATCACTTTATATCAGGAAGAAAAAAACAAACGTTTCGTTCATAAATTAAAAATCAATCCATTCTTATTTTTATCAATTAAAAAGAACAAATAAGGATAAATAAGTGATAAATTATACTGGATTATATGTTAATTTTATATTTACTTTGCTATATAAGCAATTTTGATGCTCATAATAATAGATACGTTTAAAAGAAAAATACAAAAATTAAAAACTAATTTAAATTTGTATTAAAAATAATTAGGTAATGTTAAACAAGGACAATATCCTGTACATCCATTCTAAATTTGGTAAATTTTCTGCATTTGTATGCCCAGACTATCAATTTTATTTAGATCATTTTGGTATTAGTTGTGCACTTTTATCTTACAAAACGATCGTAAAATCCAGAGGAATAGGTAAAAGTGGAAATGTTTAAAGCTGGGCGGGATGAATTCCTAGGAATATTTCTGGAATTAAAATAATTTACTTTATAATCACTTCTATAAATCAATAAATAAAGATAGTCAAAGAATAAATTGCAAAAAATATGATTTTAGGGGAAAAGAATTGAACTGACCTTATAATTTTGACACATTGGAAAGTTCACACTTCGAATATTTTTGTTTATAAAAAGATCAAATGTTAAATAAATGATTCCAAACGGTATATATAGGAACACCTTTTGTTTTGCACAATTATTGTTTCTTCCCATTTTCTATCGGAAAACTACTTACTTCTTTATAATATTTTCAATCTAAATGTAAGTGTTCTTATCCTATTATGTAAAAAAAATTCGACTTAATATGAAAAAAAAAAAAAAAATACAAATTAAATAATTGTATCAATTATTTTGAGCAACAATTTTTGGCACTTAAATTAAAAACGTATACGTAATCAATTTGAATGCATATATTTGCCATATTTTTCATTGAATTGATATTGCCAGATCAAATTATTAACTAAAAGAAAAATATTCGGAGTATTTCTGTAGGTGTATCTATTATTTTGAGCAAACGTGTATATATATTGTTCTTTCCGAGAGATTTATAAAAAATGCCAACTTTTTTACGGAGGGTCATCCAATTTTGTTCATATTTGGTACTCATATAACTTATGAAGCCATTTAAATATCTCAATTTTTATTTTTCCCAATTTTGAAAAACGCGCGAATTTATTCACGATTTTCATGTTCCAAAAAGTCAAAAAAAAAAAAAAAAAAAAAAAAAAAAAACGGAAATGTGTGTAACTTTTAACATTATCTCTAAAAGTTGTTAAGGGATTTTAATGATATAAATTGCATGTAGAAGATGTAAATGTAGTAATTTAAAAATGAATTCGATTTTAATTTTCTTTTAATATGTTAGAAAGCAATATCTTTACTATATAATGTAAAAAAAATTGTTCTGAGACAAGAAAATCTACTATTTTTAATATTTAAAAAATTACCATAAACTTTTTCATATAAAAATTTAATTTTTTTTATAAAAATTAATTTTTGTAAATGATGAATATTATTTCGAACTTTTTCATGAGTTAATAATTTTTGAATCTTTATTTAGGCTCAAGTTCATTATTGTAATAATTTTTGGTATAGCAAAATTGGAAGACATAAAAAATAATTTTGGACGTTCTCTCGTAGAATGGATGATATGTATTTTTTATTTATTTATTTTATAATAAAATAATCCATTTTATAAATGTTATAAAATCAGTTTTATTTGTTCGTTTGTTTATTACTGACACAATCACACATAAACTCCTAGAGAGATTCAATTGAAAATTTCAATATAGATAAAAAAGGAGGAAACATTTTTAACTAATGTGGAGAAATAATAGACCAAAACTCTTATAATGTGCCTAATGGCATTGACATTTTTTCAGCCATTGAATTAAACAAAATTTTTAATTATTTCAAAATTAAATGAATAATATTACTTTGATATTGGGATTAAACATAATTAATTTTAGATATTAATTTATACAATTTTACTATAGACATAGAGGAAAGAGAACCTGTTCAAAACTAGTCTTGGGACAGGTTTTCTTTGTTAGTGGTTAATTAACACTGCTTACGCTTAACTTTGGACGCGTCACAGGACTGCTTCATGCACATGTTCAGAGTCGATTAATAAAATACAATTTGATAAAAAAATGTTTACTTTTTAAAAAATTTTTTATTTATTTTTTTACACATATTTATTTAAAACCCACATCTCACGTTTTATAGTTTTCAACGCACAGTGGTTCCAAAATACTTTTTTTGGAAATAATTCTGTAACTCGTAAACTGTTGGAGGTATCTGAATATAATCAGAGTTGAGGTTGATTTAGAGTAGTATAGATTCCTAGCGGTTCAGGGGGGTAGTGACCCTCCAAATTTCGCCATCTTGAGTATGTAATTTGTTTAGATAACCAAAAATTATTTTATGATATGTCAGAAAATTATTTTTCTATATAGATAGTCCTTGTAAAACTCTACAAAAAATAGCATTACCTCTTTTAGTTTAAGAGATATTCAGGTCGAAATAAAATTTTCTCTCACTTTTAGCCTCGATTTTTTCCATTTTTTTAACTTGGCAGGCTAATATTGGCTCTAAATTTTATTTTTTTAAATATTCTCCAGATTTCTTACAAAATTATAATAATATTTATTGTAGCAACCCAGCAAAAATTGCTGCATACCCAGAAGCAGGTTTGTAAGGGACAGATAAAAGAACTCTCCCTTACCAACCTGCTTCAAGAAGGCATGATTTTTGTTCGTGATGTCCCACTTGGTAGGGCTCTTTGCTGCGCTACGTATTAGGTTCATACATGCCTTTATTATGCGCATTTTAAGGCATCATAGATGTGATGATTTCATGCCTCTTTTATGTGCATCTTTTAGGGATCCCAGAAGGTGTGAAATCATGCCTTGAATTTAAATAATGCATTTATAAAAAATATTATTTTTATTTATTATTATTTTTTTATTTGATTTATTTTATAAAAAAATAAAAATAAAAATCGAAAATTTTTTAAATCAGATCATCAACTGGCCTTTTTATTGGGGGAATCCTTAATTATTTAATCTGCAAAAAAATTATAATAATAAAAAGTTATATTACTTAATAGAAAAAAATTAACACAAAAGCATAAGATTTGTTATACATACCGTATATTAAAAAAATAACAAATTGTTTTTTCTCTAATCGTATTTTTTTCTAATAGTATAAACACAAAATTTCTTCAAAATAAGTCAAACTGAAAATTAAAAAAGTAATAAAACACAAAATACGTTACAAAACATGTCATTTCTTGTATATTATAAAGAAAACTAAAAACAATATACATATTTAGAGCTTTATTAATTTAATAAATAATATTATTATGTTAATATAATAGTTATTTAAAATATATATAATAATTTTACTTACAATTTTAATATAATTTGTGTACATTATTTTTCCGAATTTCACGAACGAACTTACCTCTTAACACTTTGAACACTCGATCATAACTAATCAACTCAATTGAAAATATTGCATCATCCAACTTAACAGAACTTTTTGTATTAAATTGTAAATAAAAATGGGGAGAAGAAAGTCATTCGCTTACAATCGAGCATCCACGTAAGCGAGAGAGGATGCAGGTTGTAATTCGGTAAAAAAAATATGAGCCCAATGTAAATTTCTTGCTTCCTTTTATAGCTTACTCAAATGCGCATCAATGATGTGCTATCGGCAGGCATGAATAATTTTGCACTGCTTACCAGTACCTAAAAAATTTTTGCTGGGAAGAATCATATAAATACAGTCAAAGCAATCGTCACGCTGATTTTGTCCGTTAATGAGAGATGTCCGTCTATGGGATATGGTTAACGTGACCAGACGTCCCGCTTTTGGCGGGATTATCCTATTTTTTAAACTTCGATCCCACCTTAAATATTTTTCCCGCTTTTTATAAAGAAATTCCGCTTTTAACTCTAACAATTACTTATTCGATTTCTTTATTTACGTTTTCTATAACATTCTTACCATATTTAAATGTAACTAAATATACTTTTTTTCCACTGGAAAGTTCATAATTTCTTACAAATCTTTATTGACAATTAAAAGTTAAAAAAAAATTTATTTGTAGGATATATGGCCAAAAAACGTCATGATGCCATATGTCGTCAAATTACTGAAAAGGTTTAAGTTAATGATTAATCATTTCATTTAAACTTTTTGTTTTAACTGAATGTTAGTGTTTAACTTGTAGTGATTGTTTAATTGTTAACGAGCCTAAGAATTATTTAAGATTTTTCTTAAATAATTCTATTGCTATCAAATTTAAAAAGTATTACACTTTTTTATCAAGCCGAATTTGATTCCAAACACGGTAAAATTATACTGCCTGTTTCTCTAAATGCGAACGAATGTTTCGTTTAAGTAAATGTATTGAAAACAACAAATAATTTTAAAATTTATTTGTTGTTTTCAATACATTTAGTCGAAAGAAACTTTCGTTCGCATTTAGGCAGATAATTTTTAATGTTTCAATTTTTTGGGATATATTTATGTAATTTGTTGTTCCAAAATTTCGTTAGGGTTTTTTTCAATTTGTAACGTCTCAAGTGTGTCGTGAACCAAGAGCTTGCGAGAACAACTGATTTACATTTACAATTGATATAGAAAGAAAATCCCACTTTTTTTTTTAAAATTGTTCAAAATTCCGTTTTTATCATAAAATTTTGTTCAGAATTCCGCTTTTTTGTCGTTCGAGTCCTGCTTTTTGACAAAAACCCTCTGGTCACGTTAGATATGGTACATAATATATTTTTTTACAAGAGGTAGTTTTGTACCACATCTTTTTATTTCAAAATTTAAGATTGATTGTAATGAATTAACTTATATTCTTATTTATACATATATTTATTTATATATAAATGTCAAAAGGTTTTTTACTGGATTATAATGTACTGACATTAATTATTAATTTTATGAATTTTAGTTTATGGCTTTGCATGAAAGTTGCCTGATTACAGTTTGCTTCTATCCGTTTTCATTCCATTTTCTTAAAATTACTTTCTGAATTAAGTCATTTTTCGTACGCTAAAAAATCCGCTCTTAACTTTAAACTACATTTTTACTATCGATTTCTCCAGAAAATTTTAAAAATAAATTACATGTAGAAGGCAGGTTTGACAACATCTACAATGTAGATTCTACATATGTTGGCATATTAATCCATTTAAAAACGGCAGGATTAAGAAAATGTCCCGAATGCAGCACTTTTGAGGACATCGTGAATGAAAATGTCATGCAATTGTACATTATAAACGACCAGATGGTCAAAACCATAATGTACATACACCATAAACGACAAGAGATTGCTGTAAAGTTGTTAACGGGTTTAATTATTCAACTTGGGAAAATGAGTTGGTGGCCCAGCCTCGATCCTTAGCAGCACCCAACAATCCTCAGATTGTTGTGGAGAATTTTTATGCCCTTTGTTCAAAAAAGTTTTCAAGATTTGTAGGAATCTGTTGCAAATGTGCTGTACCACAAATTTAGACCTCATCGACATAGATAACTGGGAAAACATCTGTTTTTAGGGATAAAGTTTTCATATTCTATTTTTTAGTATGAAAAACTTTTAATCAAGTGTAAAGGTCAATTTTAAATTAAAAAACTTGATGTCCGGCCAAAAGGGCGGACATTATGGGACCTAAAAATTTCTCCGCCTACCGCAGCTGTCCGGCTATGGGAGCTGTCCGTTAAGGGAGCTCTTACTGTATACTATATAAAACTAGTCTAATTTTTTATGATTATTCTCACACGTTAATTAATAGTAGTTTTAGTTGAAAATTTTTTATTAAATTGATATTTTTAAATATCTGCATATTCAATAACATCTGACACTAAGTACTTCAGCAAAAAACGCAGTTTTGTGTTCCTTCAAGCCTCTACAATGCCATATATGCTGCAAAAGTGATTACTTGCAATGTATAAATTACACATAATAAATCATATACCTAAAATAGTTTTCACTTTTTATTTCTTTTGGCAACGCTTTTTCTTTATTTACAAGAACAAATATAATAACAAATTTTTGTTATTGCGAAATGTATCTACCTCCTTATATTTATATCATGTTTAAAGAGTATTAAAACTTTCAAAAAATAAATACTGAATAAAATAATTTGCTTTAAAATATATGAATAATGTTTTAAACAACTTTATAACATGTTTACCCCCTGTTTGTTGTTTTCAATATAAATTGTCGAAACGAATTTTTCGTTCGTTTTATAAAAAGAAGGGGTTAATAAAATTTTTGAGTTTTTAATCGATTTTATTTAAGGTACTTTCAGACAATAATATTTAGTATTAAGAATTTTCGAAAGTAAAATATTACGTATTTCATCGGCATGTCAAAAAAAAAACGGTAATACATATATTTGCAAATTCTTACCTTTATGAAATTCATGATGAATTTAATGCAAAATATTGATTTAAATATTTCCTTTATAAATATTTTATTGTTTTTATTTTTTGTCTACAAAAATATATAACATTGATACGTATGAAATTCAAAATTTTTTTAACAATTTCAAAAAATTTAAAATACCATTGGTATTGCGAAAAAAATCATAAGTAATTTTTCATAACTAAACAATTTGTATTCATTTTCAATATCTCGTTTAATTAAAAAAAAAAATGTATATAAATATGTTTAGAAAAAATCCAGAAAATTTACACAAAAAAATATTAAATGCAGGAAATATTTAAAAACTGTTTTTTTTTTTCGAAATATATCGTAATTTAGGTTGTGTTTTAAAATTTGTGAAAATTGTTGTGATGTCTACATGAAGATCTACGGCCTTCATTAGATAAAAATATTTATCGTGGAATTCACTATTTTCAACAGATTTTGGACAGTCCAGATCACAGTGTGAATTTCAATACAAATCTTTTATCAAATAACGTTAACGTAGTGTCTACATTAAACAATTTTATATCAAGACTAACGTCAAAATTAACTCGTATTTATGGAAGATGGCAACAATTGCAGAAAAATAACCATATGACAAATTCATTAATGTTTTTTATATATGCAGTTTGACAGTTGTAATAACCAAAAATAATAATCAGTTTTTTAACTGAAGATTGGCACTGATTTTGACGTTTGAATTAATAAAAATTTGCTTATGTAAACCCTATGCTTCAATTAGTAAAAAATATTTTCTTTTTGGCACTTAAAAACATTGAAAACTAATAAATTGTATCGGGAAATTACAAAATTTTTATCAATTTGTAAGATTAAAATTATTAGGGAATTGAATTTGAAAAACATAAAAAGGAAATTTGATGAATGTCAATTTATGTAAAAATTTCTAAAATACTTTGTAATATATGCAAAATTATGCTCGTATGAAATATGCAAAAATATGACATTTAAATTGTAAAAATATAATAATGATAATAATGGTTATATTATCTATGAAAATAAGACAAAATATGCTGCTAAGACCAAAATATGTAGAAATATGCTGTTACGACCAAAATATTCAAAAATATGCTATAAAATTCTTAAAATTGCCTTAAACAGATAAATAATTAACAATATGGTTTATTTGAAGCCAAAGAAAAAAAAAAAATAATAATAATTTTGAGTTGTTTTTGGTTGTCCTGATTATCATAATTGTGAGTCATTAAACATAAATCGATGTATTATATTTTGTAATATGACTTATTTATTATTTAAATTGCACATTAAAGATTCCGTTATGATTTCTATTAAAGAATGAGCGAGAAAAAAATTGTCTTAGATATTAAAAATTATTCTGCAAGTAACTAGGAATAGGAATTTATGTAAGTTTTGTAAAACCATAAGCATCTTATTACTTTTTATAATTATATTATATTTAATTATATTATTTTAATTATATATATACAGAAAACTAACTATATAATTAATATTATTTTTTTCATTTGTTTTTCTTATGTTTTAAAAGCAAATATCAGCACAAATTCTACCGTTACCCTACAGTCGTTGTAAAAGTATTCGTCAGTGTTAGCATTGAGATCTTTGAGTGAAGATCCCACACAGTCTCTCCAATTCAAAAACTGCTTCCAATTTCCTTCGTTTTATTTGTTGAATTGTTACAAATATAATAATATATATGTATAATTATGCTAAACTATTTACTTGTATAACCGTTATTTAGATTTACAGTTAATCTTTGTTGTTAAACATTTATGTCAATAAATAAAGTTACCGCAAATTATGCAATTGTTGTTTTATTCAATTCATTTATTTTATATTTTCAAGAATACTTTCATTAACATTAACATACACATATTTGCGGTAACTTTGGACCGATTTCACTAAGTTATGACAATATTCATCCAGGTAATGTAAGAAACCTTAAGCGCTTTAATTATTTCAAGTGTGTCAGTGGTAGAACGCATATTTTCTATTATTTATAATTAAATTTTTAAAACGATTTTTATTTTTCTGTTCACAACTTTAGCTTTAAAAAAGTGAGAACACAAAATTTAAATATGGCAATAAAAATATTATTCAGGAACGAAAGTATAAGCTTTTCAATGCCAGGACCTGGGGACCAATACTTTTACTAAGTGTAATTTAAAATATAATATTATAATAATGAAAAATATGCACAAACAAATCCGAATATCTTTTAAAAAATATACTATGAACAACATTTTGACATTTTTCCATTCCCTAATTGAAGTTAAGACTTGAAGCTTCTAGAATCTGATGGGATAATAATGTTTAAAGTATTATATTAGTAAACCTTTTAAAACTAAGAAATAAAAAAAAATAAATAAATCGACGTAATGCCTTTCCTGACCGAAATATAAATATAGTTTTCGATATGATTTGGAGAGCAAACAATGAGTATAGCAAATGAAAAAATGCTTAAAACCTAAACAGATCTCAAAAAAAAAAAAAAAAAATAATAATAAATAAATAAATTAAAAAAAAAATAATAAATCGCCTATTTGTAGGCCAAACAGATTTATAATTAAGAAATTACATATATAAAAATCCATGTATCTCCGCTCCCTGATAGAAATTTCTGTCTCCGTTAAGATTTGTAGGAAGAATGGTATTATAAGTAAGCCGAATTTTAACAGTGGGGTCAAACGCAAATTTTTTGGTAATAAATCTGAATCTCCTAAACTACTGGTCGGATCAAATTGAAATGTATGGAAGAGTTGTAGAGGAGGACCTAAGCTTTCAGAAAAATCATCTTGTAGTCTTCCTGTGATAACACGAGATAAGCTACAGGGTGTCAAAGTTGACTACCTCGAGTATGTAAAAGTTAAAAAAAATCGTAACTTGTACAAATGAAGTCCGATTTTAAAGATTTTTATATTTCTGGAAAGTGCTTGGCAAGAAAAAATAGGCTTACTCATTTAAGTTATATCTTACAGTTAAAAAGATATTTACGCTTGAATTTTGAATTTTTGATTTTTGGCTCGACTTTCTTTCGTTTTTCGGGAATAAGTCCGGAGATATATGAGGTAAAATTTTTTTTTTTTAAATATTCTGTAATTTGCTACATATTTCAAAATAATATGCTGAAAGAATTTTTGGATTATCTCGATTCGTCTAGACGTGAAAAATATTCAAAATCAGCACTCTGAAATTGGCATGAAAAATGGCTATTTTTTTACAAAAATATAGTACAATTCATTCACTTTTTTCCCAAAGTTCAAAAGATAAGGCTTCATAAATGGTTAATAAAGAAATTGGCCGAAAATTGTCAATTTTAAAAAATAGTTTCATTTTTATCGATTAATAAAAAAATGTCACGCGAGCTTTTTTAAATTTGGTACCCATATTTTTTATAGAAATAGATTTAGAATGATTTAACACTAAGCTGCTTCCCACCCGGCCAAAAACGAATGCAAGAGTGGAGATTTTATGTTAATAGTCAGTTTTTTTAACGACTATTTTTAAAAGCATATTAGCATAATATTTTTAATATTATTTCTTATGTAATGTATAAAACACAAATCAAGCTTTCATTCCTAAAAAAAATCAATAAAATAGCTCCAATAACCTATTTTTGGTAATTTTTCAAAAGCTGAAAAATTTAATTTTTTTAATACAACTCCACTAATTTTGCAAACACTTTAAAAATGTTAAAAGAATATAAAAATAGACTTATTAACCAATTCAACGATATATAAAATGTTGATATAGTTCATTTAATAATAGTAATATAATGGCCTCAAAACTACCAAGTCACGTCAAAAGTTGCAAAATTCACTATTTTGTTCCGTATTTCCATATGTGTGTATACGTAACATTTTAGTTTTCTAATGTATTATGAAGGTATATATTTGTTATTATAAAGTAGTAAATTCTTTATTTGAGTAATGTTTAATTAATTTGTTCTACATATTTACATACTTATTATACATATATCCCGCATATTTATTTTATTAAGAATATATTATCGAAGATATTATTAGAGATTTTCTTGAAAATAATCAGAAACATCAAACGTTAGCAAATTTTTAACTTCATTAACTTCAGAATCCTCTTTTTCTATTTCAAGAGTGATTTTTGGTAGCCATCGTGTTCTTATAGAATATATAACTGGATCTGATGATATTAATAAATATTCCATTAAGTCCATATTTTGCGCTATTTTCGAACATTTTCGGGTATTGAAGAGTCGGAAATGTTTAACATCTTTATTTCGGGCTTCCTGTGCTTTCTCTGTTAGCTCTTCCAATGGCAAAATACTATTTTCTATTCCGGATTTTCAAAGAAACGTCTTGCTGTATTTCCATCATTTGAGCTTCCATTGCCATCTAGAGGTTTATCAATTATTAATCCGAGTTGTTCCTTGAATTCTAATTGAATTCTTTTCTTCTCCTCTTTTCGTAATTCGTGAAGTTCCAAATTGTTTTTTACTGTAGCATTTTCCTGCCCGGAAATATTTCTGTACTTCATATCATATGCAAGATGTAAGCAGAACTCCAAAAATCTTATCCTTGCGTGGAGTGGTGATATTCCAAATTTTAAAGAATTTTTATTAACAAGGACTTCAGAATTATCCTGAAATTGTGAACTTATTTTTCCACATATATTACATTTCCATGTAGATGTTGTATCTGTTATAGCGTTTGCAACTTTTCCATCAATCATCGCTAATTGTTGTTGAAATGTAACTTTAATAGTTCTGTTTGATACTTTTACATATATTGGGGGCAATGCTTTAATTTCTTCTTCCAATTGGTTGACAATGCTTTTTATTGTAACCGTGGTTTCTTTTGTGTAATCAAAAAGGATTGGACGGCACAAAAATTTGGAACCTGGAGTTAAATTGATCCATATATCATCAAAAAGCGAGTCATTTCTTGTCGATGAGGAAGGCTTATTTAAGCGCATTCGAAGTGGTACCAGAGACGCTATAAACAGCGAGGAATAATTATTTCCAGAATTACTTCCATCCAGTTGTTTGTATTCCGAAAATCCTGATGTTCCATCGCAGCCCCATTTGAATATTAAAATAAGTTCAGAGTCTTTGCATTTTTCAATGTTATCATTGCTGAAGGTAGATATAATTCTAGAGGCAGTATTTTCAAGTAATTGCAATATATTAACTTTAGCACTTTTAACAGAAGCATTAACCGGGTGCTCCATGGGCTGTAAAATATTACTTTTCGCTTCTCTCACTGATTTGCTACTGGGAAAGATATCATATCCTTTTTCGCTAACAGATTTCCTCAAAATCTCGTATTGGTTTCTTGATAATCCTAAATTTAACATTAGAGCTAAAGCATCTTTAGAGGTAAAGGACGATGTTTATTTCGGTGTCACTATGCTTTGGATTATCCGATGTAATCGATTGGGAGAAGCTGTTGGTAACACATATACAACTTTTTCTACTTCCTTTGGTTGCGTACGTGTTACTAAAGCTTTAAATGTATCTTTTATTTCGGCATTCGTATGTGAATTTAGAATAGATTCCTGTTTGGTCCTCTTTGTTCTTAGCTGAACTTCATCGTAACTTTTTTTTGGTCGACCCTTTTTCTGCTTTCCGATAAAAATTGGTATTTCTCCCTCCAACCACTCTTCATTTTTCTTCTTGAACTTTGGTATTGACCAATCTGAAGCTTGCATCCTTTTTTCGTATGATTTATAAAAATTTTCGAGCTTTAAACTGTCTTCTGCAGTAAGAGTTAAACCAAAATATACTACTGTATCAGATAGAATATCCCAGATTACTTTGCAAATAGAAAAATGTTTTAATGTAATCTCCATAATGGCAAATTCACTAATAAATCTGCACATTTATAAGGATACTTATATATAGAATATTTAAGAAGAATATTTATGTCAGGTAAATGGTGACAGGCAAAAATGAATTAAAAAATTTAAATTTTTGCTCAAAACCCCCAATTTCATTCAGTTTATTTTTATGACCTGTAGTGTTAAACAGGTACGTCAAAAAATGTACCTAGGCGATTGTTAAAAAATCATTTTTGTTATAATACATTAATTAAGTAGCTAGGTAAATTATTTAAAAACTTAAAAAAATGTAATAAAAAACGAAGGAAAATATACTTATTTATGTACATAGGTAATTTTAAAAACCTTTTCAGTAGAAAAAAATTCATAATAAATTCATGAATAAATATTATTATCTCGTAACAAAAATAAGCAATGCAGTTGAGTGTTACGTATACACACATGGAAATACGGAACAAAATAGTGAATTTTGCAACTTTTGACGTGACTTGGTAGTTTTGAGGCCATTATATTACTATTATTAAATGAACTATATCAACATGTTATATATCGTGAATTGGTAAATAAGTCTATTTTTATATTCTTTTAAATTTTTTAAAGTATTTGCAAAATTTGTGGATTTGTATTAAAAAAATTATTTTTTTTTGGATTTTCAGCTATTTTCAAAAAAATTTTATTTTTGAAAAATTACCAAAAATAGGATATTGGAGCTATTTTATTGATTTTTTTAGGAATGAAAGCTTGATTTGTGTTTTATACATTACATAAGAAATAATATTAAAAATATTATGCTAATATGCTTTTAAAAATAGTCGTTAAAAAAACTGACTATTAACATAAAATCTCCACTCTTGCATTCGTTTTTGGCCGGGCGGGAAGCAGCTTAGTGTTAAATCATTCTAAATCTATTTCTATAAAAAATATGGGTACCAAATTAAAAAAGCTCGCGTGACATTTTTTTATTAATCAATAAAAATGAAACTATTTTTTAAAATTAACCATTTATGAAGCCTTATCTTTTGAAATTAATAAGGAAAAATGTTTTTTATTAACGGAACTTTGAGAAAAAAGTGAATGAATTGTACTATATTTTTGAAAAAAATAGCCATTTTTCATGCCAATTTCAGAGTGCTGATTTTGAATATTTTTCACGTCTAGACGAATTGAGATAATCCAAAAATTCTTTCAGCATATTATTTTGAAATATGTAGCAAATTACAGAATATTTAAAAAAAAAAAAATTTACCTCATATATCTCCGGACTTATTCCTGAAAAACGAAAGAAAGTCGAGCCAAAAAATCAAAAATTCAAAATTCAAGCGTAAATATCTTTTTAACTGTAAGAGATAACTTAGATGAGTAAGCCTATTTTTTTTATCTTGCCAAGCACTTTCGGACTTCATTTGTACAAGTTACGATTTTTTTTTAACTTTTACATACTCGACGTAATCAACTTTGACACCCTGTAGCTTATCTCGTGTTATCACAGGGTGACTACAAGATGATTTTTCTGAAAGTTTAGGTCCTCCTCTACAACTCTTCCATACATTTCAAGTTTAGGAGATTCAGATTTATTACCAAAAAATTTGCGTTTGATTTGATTCTTGTTATTTTTAAAATAATAATGATAATAAATTTAAGTATTAGCTAAGTACGATTTTTAATGATTTTTTCCAAGAAACCATTTTTTTAGGTACAAAGTTCAACAATATTTATTCTATAAAACAACAAGATGTATTGATTAATATGGTACTTTTTGGTTTTATTATATTAGGAAAATATTGATAATGAAAATAGCCTTTCTTATTCAATTTAACATAAACAATTTTATTTGGAAGGGACTTAAACAAATTTTCAACTTATAACAAAGAGGTTTTGTTCCAACTTTTTCCAATCTCTTCAGATAATGATATTTTGTCCTCGTATTGTCTGTCCGACTCAGAAACAATACATGACAGTTACAGTCGATACAGTATGCTGGCCACTCCGAAGTGGTAAAATTTTTATTTCGAATTCATTGTTTTACCGCTCCTGCGGTGTGAAAAGGGGCATTGTCAAGCTGGAATGTCCATGCAATCAATTAAAATAGTATAAACATGTTAGAAATTATTTTTCCATAAACTTTTGTAATTTTTTTTTCCATAATTCTATGCGAAGAAAATGTAAATTCACATGCCTCATTAGATTACCCATGAATACAAAATTTTTGATTTTACTTGCTCTACCGACAGTTTCTGGTAGATGGGGCTAAAAAAATTGGGTCGATCGGTCGTAAAGCGGCCAGTCGACTTTGACCTTTGTCATAAAACAAGGCTTAAGAGTGAACAATATCTTTATTGCGTTATAACTCTTTAATTTAACATTTTTCGATAAAAATCTATATCAGCTTTTTTATTGAGAATAAAATGCAGATATTTTTGACGTTTAATTTTTTAGCCTACTATGACGTGATGTTATAAGCAATCAAAATAAAATTTTTTTCATGATTTTTTTTTTAAAAAGGCCCTGGTTTCAATATAGGCCTAGCCTGCTAGAAACGGGTTTTATTATTTTGTAGGGAAGGATTTGTAGTTTTTATAAATAGATAAGTTTTATCACATTTGCTTAATATATTTGGGTAGATGGACCAGATTCTGAATTTTGGGTATAAATTTTTTACTTATTATTATACATATATTGGTACTAAATGTAGGGTGTAGCATGAAATGCTAAATCATTTCAGAGATTATTTCAAATAGTTATCGAATTAAACAGTTACTCGAAATTTAGGTGTTGCCGAATAACCAAAAATTTTAAAAGTTGAAATCTTAATATTTTAACATGTAAACAACTTTTTTATCACTTTTACCTTAAAAATCGTTAATATATATTAAAAACATTTTTATCAATAGCTTACATATAGATAAATAATTATGTGTAATATTAAAGACAACTTTCATTATTATTCGTAAAAATTTTAAATTTAAACAGCAAGTGATGATGAGGAATTTCTAAATGTAGAATGGAAGTAATTAGTTTATAAAACCTTGTATTTAAGTATGTATGTACTTCTTGATAAATATATTGGAACTGTTTAATCTCAGTTCATTACAATTTAAGACAATGCGTTAAATAAATAAAACGGGTTACTTTTAATTAACCTCTATTATGTCATGTACCCTCAATAGATGTAAATTATAAAATAAATTGCATAATTGTTCCTTTTTGAAAGAAAACTAAACAACAACAGACAAAAAATATTTCTGATGGAATGGAAACAAAACTAAATTCCATTATTATAAGAATTTAACTCATACAAGGTTATTTACTAGTTCTTTTGAAAATATTTGATTTATTTCAAATCCATTGTGAGAAATGTTATTTATTTTCGATATATATCACCGATTTTTAAGGTAAAATCAATAAAAAAGCTTTTTATATGTAAAAATATTAATATTTCAACTTTTAAAATTTTTGGTTCATCGGCAACACCTAAGTTTGGAGTAACTGTTTAATTTGATAACTATTAAAAAATACCTCTGAAATTATTCAAAATTTCATGCTACACACTACATTTATTACCAATATTTGTATAATAAGTAAAAAATTGATACCCAAAATTCAGAATTTGGTCCATCTACCCAAATATATTAAGCAAATGTGATAAAACTTATCGATTTATTAAAACTACAAATCCTGTTCTACAAAATAATAAAAACCGTTTCTAGCAAGCTAGGCCCATATTAAAACCAGGGCCTTTTTAAAAAAAGTTCATGAAAAAATTTTTACTTTGATTGCTTATAACATCACGTCATAGTAGGCTAAAAAATTAAACGTCAAAAATTTCTTCATTTTATTCTCAATAAAAAAGCTGATATAGTAGATTTTTATCGAAAAATGTTAAAGAGTTATAACGCAATAAAGATATTGTTCACTTTTAAGCCTTGTTTTAGGACAAAGGTCAAAGTCGACTGGCCGGTTTACGACCGATCGACCCAATTTTTATAGCCCCATCTACCAGAAACTGCGGGTGGAGCAAGCAAAATCAAAACTTTTGTAAAATACATACATTTTATGGGTAATCTATGCCTCATAACATAAAGTTGCAAACTACGTTATCACACTTCTTTCGCAGCTTTATGGGATACGTAATTAGCATTCTTCTTTTCTCAAATAACGAAAGTAATAGTAGCTATAGCCATTGGAGCCGTCCAGGTTGATTTTTTTTCATCCTATAGAAAAATATGCTTCATTCCTTTTTTAGAACATGGGTTCAGGGGTAAACAGGAGTAGTTTTACTTCACGAATGTTATTTAGAGGTGGGTTCTTTATAATTTTTACACTTGCTTTAATAACCGATTTATGTTTAATTTTTGTCGCAGAATCAGTAGAATTGGAGGCATCTCGAATGATGTATCTTCTGTCAGCTTTCGTCGTTGCTTTATAAGTACCTCTTTTCATATTTTTTCCATAGCGAGACTGATTTCTTAAAAAGTTGTTCACAATATTTTTACTTCGCTTAATTTTTTTCGCCATATTTCACAGATTAATTCTGAATTGTCAACATGCTATAATTTTGCTTTTGTTCTTTATCGGAACATTTTTTACGCGATAAATTTTTAAATATTCTTATAGAAAACTATTGAAAATATTAGCAAAACACAAAATTACCTTAAAAAATACATTTGTTGGAAGAAAATTCGTTAAAAATTTCTTGCTACTAAAAATCTTTGAATTCAAGACTTTAGAAATCAATATGAAAAAATATAACTATCATAATTATATTATGAATAATCCGCTTTTTAATATCACGATAATCTTGAACCTATTCTGTTACCGGCAGTGTAGATAATAACACTAGATAGAAGATTAACTCGAAACGAATTCAATTCAATTGAATGAAAGATGTATGAATGTTTATAACCTTTATATCCAGCGGTAAACATTTCAAAGCCTCCATCGCACAGTGTGTTTGACAATTTAGCTGATCAAAACCCCTAAAATTTTTTTTGCTTTTTGAAAAAATATTTTGTTACTCTCATAAAAAACCTTCCGAGTAACATAAAAATTAAGAAAATATTAAAAAATGTTATCTAAATGGCACTTTTGTAAATGCTGATAGGTGGTCTTCCAAAATCAGTGATAAAATTTTACTCCAATTTGCTCCTTTTCAATCGCAAAATATGTTGACAAAATTACTGATCATGTGTCAACATATTTCTCGCAAAAAAAAAAAAAAAAAAAAGAAATTAATGTGCTTGTTTGCATCAAAGGACATGAAAACTTTGCGTTTTTTTATGTTTATTTTTGGAAATATTAGTACTTAGTACCAATTAAAAATGTTGATATTGAATCAATAAAATTTTTAAACAAAATAGTTAATAATATTCAAAATGGATTTAGCTAGAAGAATATCACTCACGATAAAATTGTCGAAGATATAAATCTAAATATATTGATGAAGTATTGACTATTTTGAATTTTAGAGTTTCGTCATTAAGGTTCGATATGCTGGGTACATTACATACAATTTTATTCTTCGTAAAAGATATCATCGAATAATGTGTTGTTCCAATTGGTAAATTATCCGAAGAATACTCGGAGGCAAGAAATTAGGCTTGTAAAAACTTTTGCGAATACTTTGCAAGAAAAACATCTAGAGAGGACTCTAATACATATTATATTTGTTCATAGATTATTAATGTCATCAGATCATTAATTTGGAGCATACGATGGGCACCAAAAACTAAAAAGCCGTATATATCAGATTAATTACTTTTATTCATTAAGAATTGTGTAGAAATCATATTACTTTTCGTTGATCGTTTAAAATTACATACATGCACGCATATTATTCACAAAATTACATTGAGTTATATGAAAAGTAGGCGTGGCAGTTGTCCGATCACGCCCATTTTTTCACAAAACCAACTTAGTGTTAAGAAAATGGTTTTTTGTTAACGGAACTTTGAAAAAAAGTGAAAGAATTGAACTATATTTTTGTTAAAAAATTTTAAATTTTCATACTAATTATTTCATATTAGGTAACCTCAGAACTTATTTCCGAAAAAGGAAAGAAAATAGAGGCAAAAAATTAAAAATCAAGCGTAAATATCCTTTTAACTGTAGGAGATAACTTAGGCGAGTGAACTTATTTTTTCTTTATCTTTACAGAAATATAAAAATCCTTTAACTCGGACTACATTTGTAGAAGTTACGATTTTTTGAAACTTTTACATTCTCGAAACTTTGACATCCTGTAGTTCATCTCGGTTTATCACATCGTGACTACAAGATGATTCTTCAGAAAGCTTAGTTCCTTCTCTTCAATACATTCCATACATTTCAATTTGATCCGAGCAATAGTTTAGGACAAAATAAATTGTTTTTGCCCACCAGTGAACTTTCACTTAATTGTAGGTATACAATTTTCACAGTTTTAGCTTGATTTCTGCGATTTTTAATATCTCAGAAATAAGATAAATTGCCTTTTTAAAAATACGAATATCTTCCAAAATATGTACGCGTCTAGTCAGAAATTTCTATCATAGAGAATTATATTTTTATTGCCTCTATATAATGATGAAGATTATAACCCATGACTTACCTGAAGTATATTTTCACTTCTCTACTCTAAACTTTATACAATGATAACAATTTATATTTTTAATTTATTGTTGCCTCTATACAATGTGAAGATTTATATATAAAAAATAAAGATCCATGCCTTACCCGAGGTGTATTTTCACTTTTCTTAGTAACAGGTCTCACTACTACACTACTGAGATCGAGGCAAAATCTGAACGAGTTTGTCTCCAATAAATTCATGGTCTCTCGTTTACGCATAAGGTTATTGCTTGGCCAAACTTAGTAATGGTTTCTAGACTGATTATATCCCAGTATGCGGACGGATAGATAAATCTATTTTGTGTCCGTAGCATCTCCATTAAGCGAGGTCTGGGTATAATGGATCTTGCAATGAACGCTCTAATTTTTGGTCGTTTAACCTACTGAAATTGGTTTCCAGCCACTTATAGGTTTCTATGTTTTTGCAATATAGGACTTTGTAATAACTATACCCGAAGAATGGTGGAGTCTCATTGACCCTTATGCACTCTGTTATTCTGTGATGCGGTGGGTTTTCGAGAATACTTCAATGTTCAGAGGATATTCCTCCATATGACGTACTTCTGTCCATGATGGAAATCTTGATGCGTCCTTCATTATATATTTGAGTTTGGTTTAGGCCTTTTTTTAATATTCTCAACAGTAGATTTAGTTTCGTGCGTATGGTTCCTTTTATTAGCTTTCATTAACAACAATGATGGGTATTTAAAGTTGCCTTTGCTGCAATTTTATTCTAATCTTAATATGGTTATGGGGCGGGTTGACCTGTCTTACCAATATGATCAGTAAATTCATTGTCCTCTCTATTATCTGTAAAATAATTATGTACTTCCATATTAGTTTAAATCTTACTGTGCTTGTCTGTGGAAGAATTCCTCATAGACTAAGCGGATTGGCCCAATTCTTTACAGAATTCACTCGCAGATTTATTTGAAGCATTAACATTATACCCTCTTGTGTTTGAGGGGGGTTGGCCCGTCTTATTCTAGTTATCGATAACAACGTTAACGTGTGATATACTTGATTTCAGAGCGGTTTGGACCTTTTTACAAATCATGACATCGTCTCCGTTGTTATCACTCTAAATGGTTTTTGAAATTTCAAGTTGTGGGTCAGGATCGACTGTCTTACTCGATATTGTTTGCACCTCACCTTGGTTTGTTTTGTGTGTGATCTTGAGCACTGTTGCACTGTTCGGTGGTCTTTTTACCTCTTTTTTCCTTGAGTCTTCTCTTCTACCACGATTCTGACAATGGCATTCACCAGCGACTTATCAGTTCCTATAATAGTTGAGTCATCAAACTCTTCAACTATAGTCAGGGCTGTTGCCAGTCGTCGTCATGTTAGCCTTGTTGCCAAGCAATCTTAGAGTAAGTTCGGGTAATATGGTATATGCGGATAATATGGTATAATTGATTTTTTCTCAAAGTATAAATATAGGAATAACAGCAACAAGCTAAATTGTTTAGTATTCTCAGATAATTCAGAAATCAAAAGTCTATTTGATTTTTGCATCTAATGCGACTTTTTTTTCTAATCAGATAAAAATTTAATTTTTTTGGAAAAACAAGTGTTTTAAACTACATTAAACTAATTGTAAAGTAAATGGTGAGTATTTAGTTAGAGAATAATATATACAATGATATTGTATATTTAGTGCATACTTTTTATTTTATTTAATCAAGTGTCGGTTAATATGGTAAAGGTTAAAATTGTGGGAAACCAGACGACGAGAATATGTTAGATCCACCCATTAAGGTAACGCCTTGTAAATACTGCAATAATTAGTATGGAGTTGATTCAGTTATAATGACATCGGAATCCTGTCTGCAATGTGAGAAAGTTTGGGCTCATGAAAAATGCATACCATCGTAGCACTATTTTTCTTGGTGATTCTTGCAAAGTCTAACATACTTTATTAATTTTACTTTTTTCTCATATGAATTCTGTTTTTTTATTAAAAAATACTTCTCGAGAGTAACGTGGTACAGTATACCATATTTGCAGACCACGGTGTACCATATTACCTGCCATTTTTTAAAAAGGTTTATTTGTGTTTTTTTTTTTTTTTTTAATTTTCTTAAATATTTCTGAAATTATGCGTTCAAACTCTTTTGAATATTGCTTTATTACAGAATAAATTATTGTAATCGATTAAAGTTTCTCAGTTTTACAGCGAAAATAAAAATAGGTATAAAATATTACCCGAAGTTACTCTATATTCTTAAGGGCGTTCCTGATAACCGATCTTGACGCATTCGAGTGAGGAGTTATTCATAATAAAAGTTTTAAAAACAGAAAGAATCACTTTCCAAACTTTACGAATAGTACAAATTAAACTTTATACGGATAATATTTAATAAAAACTAATTTGAATTTATGAGATCGCCAAAAAAAAAACACTCGAATTAAGAGCGAAAACAAACAAAAAATGTGCATAAATACCATATAAATCGTTTTTATCAATATTTCTTTTAATTTCAAAACATAAATAAAATTATTTAAAATATTCTGACTTTTAGATGAAAAAGAAATTCACAATAATGCAAACTAAAAGTTAAATAACTCTTCAATACCGTTAGTAAACATTTTTAACTTCCAGTCAATGTGATAATTTTTGCAGCTAAATGTAGCATTTTTTTTTATTCCAATTTAGCCGCAAATTTTTCATTTAGCATTTCGCATATTATTTAACATTTTTCAAAAATATATTTAAAATTTTTTATAATAAGGACAAAATTAAGATATTAAACCCTAATTCATATTTAATAAATTTGGCAATAATGTGATTCCAAGATTATAATCATGTTATAAATCATTTAAATGTTAATAGAAATATGTAGTAATTTTAGAATGAACGGAATGTTGGAGTAATTCTGAAAAAACCAAAGTGTATCGCACTTTTAAACGAACCTAAAATTATGAAAGTGGACATCGTTTAGAACATACTTGACATACTTAACGATGATTGCAACAGGATTATGATACCCATATTTCGTATTTTTTGTTGAAAAAGGTTAATATGAACGAAATGTCATTATATATAAAATTTGTTAGTAAAGTTTTACTTTTTATTTTTACGTAATATGAGTTATTTTTATTAAAATTGCGACTTTATCCTTCCTATTATCTATTTTTGAGAAATAAAAAAATATGGGTAGATAGCTCAAGAATAAAAATTTGGAGATTTGTTCTAGGATCATCGATTTAAAAATCCTGTTCCAATCATCGTAGGAAGTCTAACATTGGAAAATATGTTGTAAATGAAATTCCCTTTTATAATTTTAGGTACGTTTAAATGTAGCTCGCAAAAAGGCACTGTCAATAGGTTCCACGACCAGCTGGTTATGTATCTTGGTGAAAACTGGAAAATATTGTAGGATTCATCTTTTGGGTTGGGGATATGATTCAAAATAGTTGCTTGACTTTTTTGATAAAGCAACTAATTACACATGTCAACACTATAAAAGTAATCATGTTGCAGATATTGTAGGTATAGTCATCCCATTCACCAGAAACATTTCGGTTTTTCTTCATCACATCACACTTTTAACCCATTGAGGACCAAAGAAAATAGGGTTCTATTATGAGTTTTTAAGTTATAAAATGTTTTAAGTAATAGGTAGAGAAAATTAGTTACTCATGTTTTATAGCCAAGACATGGGGCTACACAAATGTAGTACTAGTCAAGTCTCTAACTTATCACACATTTGTAAAAATCAAGAAATTCAAAACAAGAAAATAAAAGACCGTAGATCTCAAAAATGTTTTTATTTTAACTTCATAGAAAAATATATGCGTATTTCTTTTTCTTAAATTAGGATTTAAGAAGGTACTATTTTTCATGTTTTTACTAAGAAGCAGCAATAGTCTGCCACCAAAGTAGGATTCCATATGCCTTGATATAATCTTTCAATAACAGCATTTTGGTATAAAAGTTCCTATTGTTCTTTGCTTATTTTTCCAATTTTTTCGGTGCATTTAGCAATTTAAAAGACTTCTGGGTACTATGGAGGGCACGTTAGAGACATGGCATATTCTAAACTTTTGTCTTATTATTCCTTTTTTGTAAAATATGGATCCAGAAAATTATATATCCTAAAATTTTCTTACAGGTACATATTTCATTTGGTCATCAATGGGTTAAAAGTGTGTCTAAGGAATAAGAATCAAACAAAATTATTCAAGATATAGTTTTTTTCTAATTTTTTGTTAGCTTTGTTATTTAAACTTAGATTTTTATTTTTGCAAATTTTTGGTGTCTACGTATTTTCTATCAATGCGATTAAAGATTTTACCATTTTTGAGATCTGCGGTGTACAGTGGAGCCAAAAGCAAATTTAAAGATCTCTAGGAGCTATGTGTGAAAAGTTAGAGACTTGACTAGTACTACACCCAGAGAAATATCAATCACATACGTGTTGAAAACTATACCATTCTGTGTCAATAGTCAATCTACACCGTATGTGTTTAAATTAAACACTGCGTGTTCAATTCTTATTGAAAATCGATACCTAATTGGCACCAAGTTGAAACCATTTCGGTATCAAATTCTTAAATTACATATGTTTTCTATTAAATTTGTTAACGAAAGGTATTAAAACGCTGTTACCGTAAATTACCAATGTGACCACAACCGTTGTTGATTTTGAATCGAATTTTTTTCCCTTAGTGTACATTTTTGTAGCCCCATGTCTTGGCTATAAAACATGAGTAACTAATTTCCTCTACCTACTCTGAAACCACTGAACAGATTTAGATGAAACTTGGAACATCGATAGAGAAGGAGCTAGGCCTTAGAATATTGTTGGCAAGAGTATGTAGCTGAAGCACGGACGCCGCTACAGTGGGCTAAAGTTGACCACCTCGAGGGTGAAAAACATATGGGGGCTTATAACTTTTTCAAATATAAACCGATTTTAAATATTTTTAAATTTTTGAATTTTTGAATTTTCCTAAGCAAGACAAGGAAAAACATGCTTAATGTGCTAAATTATTTCGTATAGTTTAAAGGACATTTAACTTCAAAAAATAAATTTAATTTTAAAATAAAATTTCTAAAGTTTTTTCAAATATATGCTGAAATTTTCTATAATTTTCTAAATTATGCTATTAAGAAAATTTTTTGTTATCTCAATTCGATAATAAGAAAAAAATTTTCAAAGTCAAAATTTCAAAACAGGTCTCAAAAATTTAAATTTTTTTCCAAAAAGGTAACTTTATATATTTAACTTTTTTTAAAAAATTTGTTAAAAAAGACCTTAAGCAAACGTGTAAGTGTAATTTTGAAAAGTTCTGAACGTTCTCCCTACATCCAGCAGTGGTCAAAAATGATAAATTTTCGATGAGAAGTTGAACTTGTTGAGTCTGTAAAAAAATTGATTGTTGATATCGATACTTCTGTAAATTAAACTATATAGCTCAGTATGTTCTTAAAAGTTTCGCTAAAAATTATGACAGCCCACTGGTAAACTTAGTCACACGAGGCAATTTTCCGAAAATTCCCATATTTTCAATAATAAAAATTTCGACCTTTAGAAATATATAGTAAAATTAAATATGTTTGTCTGATTTTCAAATTTATCTATTCTCCATTAAATATTTTATATCATGTGCAAAAATTATATTGATACCTATAAGCATTTAGAAAATATAGTCTCAAATTTTTTAAATATGTTCTCTTTGTTTTAAGAAAAAAATGCTAAAAATTTTAAAATATTGAAATTTATTATACATAATTTTAAAGAAGACACAATTTCCTTTAAAATGATAAATAATGTGACTATTTTGAGTTTATTACGTTTATAGTAAATCAATTTCAAATAAGCAAAACGCAAAAAATTGTGAATTCTTCATGTTACCTTCTATTTTTGGTAATGCAGTGGGATAAGATAGTGCGGTAAGGCCATATCAAAAACAACAAGAAAAAACGAAAGATTTTACAATTTGCTACTCTGCTAATTTCAAATTTATTTACAAGAAACGTTGCAAACACAAAATAGTCACATTATATATCATTTTAAAGGAAATTGTGTCTTTTTTAAAACTGTGTATAATAAATTTCACTATTTTAAAATTTTTAGCATATTAAAACAAAGAGAACAAATGCAAATTATGTTTACATGGACATATTTAAAAAAATTGAGACTATATTTTCTAAATGCTGTCTAATTTTCTAAGGATGTCATAATTTTTTTTAAGACCTTTAAGAACATATTGAGCTATATAGTTTAATTTACAGAAGTACCGAAATCAACAATAAATTTTTTTACTGACTCAAAAAGTTCAACTTCTCATCCAAAATTGATAATTTTTTACCACTGCTGGATGTAGGGTGAACGTTCAGAAGTTTTCAAAATTACACTTACACGTTTTCTTAAGGTCCTTTTTAACAAATTTTTTAAAAAAGTTAATGTTTTTTAAGGTCTCGTCTTTCAGAAGATGCCAAAAAATATTAAACTTTTTTAACAAATTTTTTAAAAATAATTAATTACATAAAGTTTTTTTTAGCAAAAAACTAAAATTTTTGAGACCAGTTTTGAAATTTTGATTTTGAAAATTTTTTTCTTGTTATCGAATTGAGATAACAAAAAATTTTCTTAATAGAATAATTTAGAAAATTATAGAGAATTTGGGCATATTTAAAAAAAAAAAAAAAATTTTGAAATTTTATTTTAAAAGTTATAGGGAAGACCAAAATTGAGAAATTTATTTTTTGAAGTTAAATATCTTTTAAACCATACTAGAAAATTTAGCACAATACGCATGTTTTTTCCTTGCCTTACTTAGGAGAATTCAAAAATGTAAAAATATTTAAAATCGGTTTATATTTGAAAGGGTTATAAGCCCCGATATATTTTCCAACTGTAGTCAACTGTGGCCAGCGGCGTTCGTGCTGCAACAATATTCTGAAAGCATAACTCCTCCTCTATCGAAGTTCCAGGTTTCATCTAAATTGGTTCAGTGGTTTCAAAGATCCAGACTCATTACCATTTATTTTGCTTTTGGCCCGACTGTGCGGTGTGGTATTATTTATATCAAATACAAATTTCCCATCTACATCCGCTCCTTACCCTTCATTTTTAAAGGGATTTATGAGGGTTAATTTATAATTCTTAATTTTTATAACTTTAAAGACTTCTAGGGGCTATGAGTGACAAGGCATAGACTTAACTAGTACTGTAATTTTGTAGCCTCATGTCTTGGCTATAAAACACTAACGAATTTGCTCTACCTCTTATCTAGAATATGTTATAACTAGGGGGCGGATTTATATGCAAATGCATGTTTTTTTGGAGCATTTTAAATTATCTTATATTGTTATCTATCCGAATCAGACATTTTACTAAAAAATTGCATCGATTTGTTAGTGCATATTTTTTGCATTTTTTTATTGCATATTTTTAAATTTTTGGGTTTTTAAACATTTTTTTGTTACACTCTTTTTTTAAATTTCTCATTTTGAGGTAAAATGCAAACACCCGAAAACTTTTTATTTTTATTTCTCAATCAATATAAATAATAGTGTATTCAAAAACCGAAACCGGTTAACCGGTTTTTTTAATTTTAAAAAACCGACCGGTTTCGAATAACTTCTACTGTCGATTTATTCGACATGCCGGTTTTTTTCTGTCTTTTTTAGGTTTTTCACTAAAACACCAAATGTTTTTCATCATAAATGAAATTTTCAAGTGTACATTATTTAATAATATGTAAATATTCACATTCACATAGATTTATACCAAGCAAATTAGGGAAGAAAATGAAGACACCGAAGGTTCATCGGAAGATGAACATTATTACGACGATATCCAAAATATAAATAAAATAAAGCAGGTGTCAATATTGATAATATTTTAAAAGTCCGTTGGAAGGTCGAAGTAGTAATTAAAAAATTACGTCTTCAATAAATCGATTGAAACGCAAAAAGAACTGCAAAACTTTATACAAAAACAAGAAAACAATACGCACAAGAATTATGTAATCGATTTGTTTTGAAATACTCCACAAAAACATAAACTAAGGAATTCTCTGTTGATTTATATAATCGTCTATTTTTAAATGGTGTAGATGAAAATACAGATTCTGATAATGATTCAAGTTTGAAGTCTGAAATTTCGAATAGCTTAATTTCAAATATAAGTTACACCATAAACAGCATTCAAATGAATTTAAAAAAAAATGAATTAAAATCAATTCCCCAATTCTTATTTATAAAAAATATTAATTAAAAAAATTTAATTTATATTAATTTTTTATATAAAGTTCATGTTTTTTTTAATAACATATATGAAAAAATAGAAAATAATAAAATAATAAAAATTTTCTATAAATTTTTAATTATTTAATAAAAACCGGTTAACCGGTTTTTTTACGTAAAACCGTATTCGAAACCCGTTTTTATGAAAAGCCAATTTTTCGAATAACTCGAAAACCGGTTTTCTGAAAATGTCGGTTTTTTTAATACGCTATAAAATATCTTTACTGCACAGAAAAAATAAGTACATATATTTAAAAATTTTGTTCATAATATTATGAATCGAACATGACTTTTTTCCCTCATTTTTCATAAAAAATAAAATTTGGTTCATAGATATTATTAAATTGTTCTTTATGAAAATTTTAGGAATTTTGCAAAAATTTTGCTTAAATTTTGAATTATTTTTATAAGATTCTAATGCCAATGCTAAATAAAAATAGTTAAAATAGAAAATATTAGCAATAAATGGTAATTTTCAAAGAAAAAGTTGCTAAAAAATGTTTAGAAATTTGCACAAATGTTATGTCATTATGCAGCACATATATACTTAATTTTATTAAAAAGCGATTCTGTTCTGTTGAATGATCCCAATATGTAGCTAAAAACAATTAAAAACTAAGAATTTTCCAATGAAATTTCAAACATTTCGTTACAAAAGAAAATATTAAATAAAATTTTAACAATTTGTTTAAGTCTTCTTGACTTTTGATTCATATGGAAAAATTTTAATATTTAAGAAATTATTGTTAAATATTATGAACTAAAATCAATGAAACTAAACTTTTATATTTATGTACAAACTTTTTTCTGTGTGTTCAAAAAATAATTTTTCATTTGTTGTAAAAAATATGTGAAGGATTTAAATTTTTAAAATAAATATCCATCATGATGAAAATAATAAATATCTTTAACGACAAATATCTTTAAAAATAAATATCAGTATGAAAAAAAATTCAAATGATTGTTTTTTTTTATTCATACTTTTGTTTTGTTTCAAAAATATTTTTTTTTATTTAATGAAATTTTTGTTGTTTAAAATTTTTTCATCCGATGAAAAAAGTTGAAAATAATTTTAATTTTTGTAATAAGTATCACAAAAGATATTTACATTTTTTAATTCCATCATGATAAAAAAAAATAAACTATTGATTAAATAAAAAATATATATCGTCCATTCCATGAAAGATTTATAAAAAATGCCAATTTTTTGACGGAGGGTTATCCGATTTTGTTCATATTTGGCACGCATATATCCTATGGAGCCATTTAAATATCTCTATTTTTATTTTTTTGAATTTTGAAAAATTCGCGAATTTATTCGCGACTTTGATTTTTTGAGAAGTCAAAAAAATCGCAAAAGTGTAAACTTTAAATACAAATATCTCGAAAAGTTGTTAACGGAATTTAATGATTTAAATTGCATATTTAGGTAAAATATGTCTACTATAAATGTAGTAATTTAAAAATAATATTATCATTTAAAAATGCATTCATAATGCAAATGAAATTTTAGGATGCATTTTTGAAAAATTTCTACCTTTCAATTTTAATTTTTTTCAATATGTTAAAAAGCAATATCTTTACTATACAATGCAAAAATAGCTGTTCTGGGACAATAAAATCTACTATTATTATTATTATTTCTTTTTTTTTTTTTTTTTAATTTTCATAAATTTTTTCATACAAAAATTTAAATTTTTCAAACTATTTTGATTTTTAACTCTTTTGGATTATACTCTTTTAGTAATAAGTAGCTTTAAATGTTTATAACTCCTTAAGTATACGTCGCATTTTATTGATTTAAAAACTAGTATAAAGTTTATTAAGATAAATATTGCAAATTATATCTTATGAATCAAAAATATTTTTTTTGCTAATGATGCACTACCCTTTTGATTTTAAATATTTTTGCTTAATATTGAAGACAAATATGTTTATTGTATAAAACATTAGCACTTAATCTGGGACAAATAGGTTTTCTACCGCAAATAACAAATTATGAAATATTATGACTAAAATTAATGTTAAAATAAGCTCACAAAAATTAAAAAATATAAAAATTTAAAAAAATAAATTTTTTTTGTATGAAAAAATTTGAAGAAATATTAAAAAAAAAAAAAAAATGTTTTGAAATAGTGAACCATGTTGTCCCAGAACAATTTATATTGCAATTTTTAGCAAACATGATAATGTTCTTTATATCAGAAGAAGAAAAAAAATTTAAAGGGTAGACATTTTTCAAAAATGCATACTAAAATGGATTTTTAAATGATAATATTATTTTTAAATGACTACATTTATAGTGGACATATTCTTCTTAAATACGCAATTTAAATCATTAAAATCCGTTAACAACTTTTCGAGATATTGGTATTTAAAGTTAGACACTGATTATTTTTATTTAAGTAGATAATAAACATCTGCATCAATTCATTTGTAACTCATTTTTATACCCTACACCACCATAGGTGGGGAGGGTATTATGCGTTTGTGCTGATGTTTGTAACACCCAAAAATATTGGTCTAAGACCCACCTTAGAATCACTTTCTAAGTCGATTTAACGATGTCCGTCCGTCTGACCGTCTGTCCGTCCATGTAAACCTTGTAATCAAACTACAGGTCGCAATTTCGAACCAAAATTAATGAAATTCGGTACATAGGTTTCTTATAGTCCAGGGACGAAGCCTATTGAAATTGGTTATGATCGGTCCATTATTTCACCTAGCCCCCATACAAATGTTCTCCCGGAAAAGGGTTTAACGATCATAAATCCCTCAAATATAGCAATATTTTAATGAAATTTGGAAGTTTTATATAAGTCTAAATAAGTATGCCGATTTTTAAAAAGATCGGTCCATAATTAACCATAGCTCCCATATAAACCTCTTTTCAGAAAATCACTTTAACGGGCATAAATCCCATTAAAATGTTAGTATCAAGTTAATATTCGACACAAATAAGTTTTATATGAACATAAACGATAGTGCCAAATTTTACAAAGATCGGTCCATAATTGACCATAGCTCCCATGTAAGGCCCTCTTTCGGGAATCACCCAAAAGTGAATAAATTCATATAAATGTCAGCATCAACGTAATATTCTGTATTCGTATGTTTTATTTTACACTTATGAGTATCGGTCCACATTTGACTCCAAGTCAAGACCCCTCCCCAAATTATAATATACACAATGGTGTAGGGTATCATATGGTCGGGCTTGACCGACTATATCTTTTTCTCTCTTTTCATATTAGATGTAAGGGAATGACAGTAATTCACAGTTTTGTTTTGATGTTTTTTATTTAACATTATTGTTTTTCTAAAAATCTCTCATAAGCAGTAATTTCTCAAAGAGAACAGAACATGTTTTGTTTTTGCTTCATCGTTTCAATTCAACTCAATTCAAATAATTTTTTTTACAGAGTTTGTTTTGTATTGTTTTGTTTTTTACTTTCGCAGTAATGTAAGAGCATACATTAAAAAACATTACTGAGAATTGAAAAGCAAATGATTTGATGCAGATGTTTAGTAGATAAGTAAAATTTTAATATTTTTTATGTCTTTTCTTTTAAGTGCTATGTTAAAATTTTAATTACCATTTCTATTATTTTTATAAATTTTATGATTGTATACATTTGTTGTGGACATACGCATGTGCGTTGGTCTTGCACACATGTGTACCCGCTTGACCACAAACTTCGATAAAGATATCGCCTTCGAACAGCGTTGCCAATTTAGCGCTTTTCGCGCTAGATTCAGCGCTTTTTAGCAACCCAAAAGTCGCATTTTTTTACATCAGCGCTTTTTCTTGAAAAGGCGCTAAATTGGCGCGTTTTGTATTTGGTTAGTTTTAGTTGCAGATTTTAATAATGTTTTCTAAATTTTTCTGAATTTGAAATGTAGAAACTTTTTTTTATTCAATAAATAAACAATACAAGGAAAATTCAGATTTCAAAATTAATTTTTCAATTTTTTTCTTCAAATGTATAATTTATATTATTATACATACTAAATAAGAAAAAGGCGTATTTTATTTATTTTCTGGAATTTTTTATGAAAATAATTTTAGTGAAACATTCACATATCAAAATACTGTATGTTATTGTGTTGGAAAACTCTTATTTTAAATTGTGACTCAAATGTTCCAAACAAAGATGGATGGAATGAAAATGGAAATGAAAATTGCAATATCTAAGTATTTTTAAAAGTGGCCTATGTAACAAGCCAATTAATTTAAAACAATCCTGCCAGATGAAGAACTTTAAAAGATATATTTTTTTAGTTTAGTTTTTTTTTCTTTAATCTATTGAAACATTAATTTTTGTTATTTAAAACATAAATTATATAATTAATTCAAATTTTAAATTATTGCAAAAAAAAAAAAAAAAAATCCTGTAAAATTACGAAAAGGGCAGCCATCGATATTTATTCTGTATTTCTATTTATTTTATTTTCAATAAATATGTTTAAAGAAGTCACACAATTTATATACTTAGGAAAAGAGATGAAAATAAGAAATGTTTTAAAAAGGATTTCGCCACTGAGTGAGCAGTATAATGCTGGGTGAAGACCTTCATACTTTAACATATTTTTAATTTTAAAAGCTTTTAACTAAAAGTTATTATCAAATGTATAACCGCTCTTTGTCCCTTAAATACTGTTTTTTTTTTTTTTTTTAAACGTTAATGTTCAATATTGCATATTACTACCAAATATTTGCACATGAACTTAAAATAACAAGTATATATGTATGTAATAAGTTGTTTTGCTCTTAATTAAAAATACATATTTAACTAAAAGATAAAAACAAATTTTATTCAAATATAATTTAGCGCTTTTTAGCGCGTTTTTAAGTGATGACCGGCGCGTTTTGCTTCAAAAAAGTTGACAACACTGCCTTCGAATAATTCTCGCACATTTCTCTAACAAAACCTTTGAGAACGACTATCGAAGGCGTTTCGAGAATGAACTCGTAGAGTTCACCTGTCGTTCAGTTTGTGGCAGCAAATCGATCGATATCGAAGGTTCGTTTATGATATCTATATCGAATAATAAGTGCTATCATTAGCAAAACGAGAAAAAGTTCGTTAGAGATCATTTTTCGATATCGAAAATTGTTCGATATTGATATTACTATTGAATCGTTTGCAGTAGTTCTATTCTGTTTCATTTTTATTTTGTTTCCCATTTAAAATTAAAAGCTGATTTCATTTTTGAAGATTGTTTTATTTTTATTGTAAACTTAACTAACTAAAGTCTCAATAATATTAGCCTTTCTGTTGCCCAAATCCACTTTTTTCTTAGGTCCAAGTTTACTGAATTAATCTGCAAGAAAAAAATTAATTATTTAGATAAATATGTAATTTTTCGAATGTCTTTTGACCTGTTGCAATGTTACTTACATTTTTTATAATTATTTTCCAGAAAAAGTTTTTAAAGTTAAACTTACATCATAAACTTAAGTCTTAATTACAACCATTCAATATGAACCATTCAATATGAAATTGGGAAAAATAGATAATTTCTCGAAACATTTACTTTCGAGATTTTATCGAAAAAATTTAATTTAGTGATAATCCGATATTTAGAGAATTCTCGAAAATTTCTCGAACATTAACTATTGAGAAATTATCGAGTAAGTTGCGATGCTACGAACATTCACTTTTTACTTAATTTTCGATAATTTCTCGAATATATTTGTTTCGAAAATACCTCGTTTTTGCGAACATTCACTAATTTCTTGTTTCAGGTCAAGCGGGTACAAACAACCGTTATCTTTCACACTTGTGTGCGTGATAAGAATTGATTTTCGAAGGGTCTTATTTAAAGATAAGGTTTAAACATAAAAAAGATTGTTCTATTTTAATTTTAGATTTTAGTTTTTAGCTATTAAGCATTTTATTTTAAATACATTTTTTAGTGCCGAATAAGCATTCAACAGTGCAGAATTAGCATTCAAGAATGCCTTACAAACATTAATTTTCTATGTATGTACGCCAAAATAGACAATCATTTACATTTGACAATTTAGTAAAAAATATCGTGATATAAAGAATACGAGGAAGTTTCAATTATAATTTATTTTTCAAAACATTTGACAAGAAATGGGTTTTGAAGTTTTAGTAAAAAATCATACTACCATATTCAACTAAAAATTTTTTGTATTTTTTTATTCTTTTATAAAATAAAAATTGTATATAAATATTTATCATTTTGGGTTCGCAATTTTCAGTTTAATGTTGAAATTAAAGTCTCACTCGTGTATTAGTTATATTTAAAGCGATAAATTAGAAACGGAAGCAAATGCTTACAAAAATTCTACAACTATTGCCGATGATCCTTCTATGGCAGCAGACAAAAGTTATAAAGAGGCGCATGAAACTCTTGTCGTACGTTTTCATGGAACCAGCAACTTGATGCCAGAAGAGGAGGATAGCGCTTAGATTGAAAACCGGGAGAAAAACGAGCCAAAGCACCACCGAGACTACTCCAGCAGAAAAAAAAATGAGATTAGAAAAAATACATTAAGAGGAAGACAATCTTAAAAAATGTGAACATGAAGTTAGGAATTAAAGAGATAGAAAACACGACATGAAGAAGAGCTATTGAAAGTTGTGGAATAATCCTGCATTACTCTGTACAATTCTATAAAATCAACTGAACAATTTAGCAAAAATATATAAAATTTCCCATTGTTATTTAATGCTAAAATAGCTTTCTTATTGAACTAAAATGCTTTTTTTTTATCATGACATTTTTGTTTATCCTGTAAAATCCCTAAATCCTTCACGAACAAACTCGTTGTACCGACTTCATTTTCCAAGGACAATTTACAACCTATTTTCAAAAACTTAAACGATTATTTTCTTTATATATTTAATAATAAATTACACATTTTTGCTTAAAAATTTCTGAGGATTTTTGTTCTTTTTCTCAGCGTGGCAACGTCTTTTAAATTGTTTACAAAGAAAATATACTTCAATAAACCCGTTTCTTGTCAAATAATTTGAAATGGAACTACCTTGTATGCTTATATCTTTATATCATGAAAAATATTTTTGTGTATATAAATAGAAACCTATCTAACTAAGGTTGTATTAAGCTCAATGTCACTAATAAAAATTTGATCTAAAGGAGTACAACTTTAAAAAGTTACAAATAATTAGAAATTCTAAATTTTTACAATTTTAAAAACTTTTATGGACTATGTGTGATAAGCAGAGAAGACAAAAAAATGCGATATAAATTGTTTTTATAGCAAAAAATATCGGGAAAAAAGCAACATATTGGAGATAAAAAGCAGCAACCAAATAAGCACATTTTTTTAAAGGATTTACCGCAGTAAATAAGACCTCAATACAAATATAGACAAGTAACCTTTAAACAACTGATTATTATTTTTATACCCACCATCAAAAAGATGGGGGGTATATTGATTTTGTCATTCCGTGAGTAACATGTCGAAGGAATCATTTAAGACCCCCCATATATTTTCTGGGTCCTGGTTGGATTCTGAGTCGATCTAGCTATGTCCGTCTGTTGAAAGCAGGATAGGGCTCGAATGGGACAACGTAGCTGTAATAACAACGCGCTTGTTTGTTATTACAGCTGTCAAACAGCATATATAAGAACATTAATGGATTCGTCTTATTGTTGTTTTTATGAAACTGTTACCACTTTCCATAAGTTCGGGTTGATTTTGACGTTTGTCTTGATTAAAAATTTTCTAATATAGACACTATGTAACGCATTATGTCGATAAATGTTCATTATATTAAAAATGGTGTAGTAATATCGAGCGCTATTGTCAAATCAGGCTAATTTAAGAAAACAGTCAAAACATTTAATTTCTTATAATCATGAATTAGAGATAAAACTTCGTGTTTAGAAAGAATTTTGAAAAATAAATATTAAAGTTCTAACCTATAGATGAATTGTCATTAAAAAAATTAAAGAGGTTTTCACGAAAATAGTGAGAACTAAAACATTTGAGATAAAACGTTATTCAAATCTGTCAATCAGATGAAAAATTATATGGGATTAAAGTCCATTGCATTTTAAACAAATTTCTGAAAGTACCAGATTTTTTGGAAAGGATTTCGAGATTTTTTTTGAGGAATTTTCATTTCAAAGGCAAAGTGAAATGTGTTTTATTTTTTTTAGAAAGATGAGGATGCATATACAAAGGCCTAAAGTTATAAAGCGGGATAAAGAAATATTAATAAGCCGTTCGAAAACACCTTTACACATTATTTTGTACTGAGAAGATCTGTTCCTCGCATTGTAATCATGTTTTTATTTCACATAGCGTGTTATTGGTTACAATGCCTTACCTTATTCATGCCAAAAGAAGCGATTATGCAAGAACTTGCTTTTAAATAAATCGGCTCTTATGCAATTTTATTAAACTACCTCCTCTAACGACACACAGACGGGTGAAATTGAAAAAATGGCGATAAATTGAAAATTTTAAATTAATATTTTCAAAAGTATTTGATGCCAAGTAAAAATATATAAAATAAAAACGTCATTATCTATTAAAAAAAATTATTCTCACTTTTTTTCATTTTTTAATCACAGTGCACAGTGGGGCAGAATCGAAATTTTTTGGAAATAAATCTGTAACTTCTGATCGGCTGGATGTATACAATGTTAAGTTTGGAAGGGGACGGAATAGACCCCTCAGGGGCGGAGGTAAAGGGGCTCAAAATTGGGTATCTCTGACATAGAAATTTTTTAATCGCTTGCCAAATTATATAATGGCATTGAAATTGAAAGCAAAAAAAGTATTCGACATCATACTTTATGCTTCGAAAAATCACAAAAATTAAATTTCTTATTAACACGTAGCTTTTTATTTTCAATTTATAAACTCCTTTTAGCGTTTTGATATATGTTTGACAAGGATTTTATTATATTCAGGATCAATTTTGTTCCATTGCATTTACAATATCAATTTAAGATCACTTTTATTCGTGGAGTTTAAACATTTATATTTATTTAATGAAAACTCCATAAATGTTCTTTTGAATTGATATCTGGTGATTATTATGGGCTTTTGTTATTATTTTCGAGCAGTTACAAAGAAAGATAAGCATTATAATTGTGGTTATTATCCTGGTAAATATAAGTTGGTCAGATATTCCTAATTACTCATCACTTTTATTAGAATTTTATTATAAAATGTCTACATAATACCAATGATTCATTATTTCATCTATAAATATTAAAATACCTACTTCAGACTCCATCACATACCCCCTAACCATAACATTTCAACCACCATTTTTTACGGTAGCTCCCTTATTTCCTTCTTCTAGCTCGGTATATGGCTTTCGATAGACTAGAACATTCATATTGCATACAAAATGAATTAGCTTGATCCCAATTGCAAAAATTTCATCCTTTCAGAACTTTTCTGACTTCCTGCTATATCCTGTTACAAATTATAATCTCAATTTTATAACCCTATTGAGATGTGGGGGCTTCTTTATACTAGACCTGGCTCTAAAATGATGTATTTCTTCAATATCTCTAAATTTCTAGAATGCAACGAATGTTCCTAAGTATTTTTCACTATCCTTCGCCATGTTCAATGAATTAAGTTTATAACTTTGTTTCACTTAACGTAAAATTTTACGTTCAACCAGCTTTTGTAAACCTTAATATCCTGTTGATTTAGATTTATTTATCACTGAATTTATTTTTTTTTTTATAATATAGTGGGACGTTTTTCTTAGTGTCTACACCTTTTTTACAATTTAATTTTCCGATTTTCCTTGCTAAAAATGATTAGTTATGAAGTTTTTGGCTTCAACTGAAGATTCTTTTTTTAAAGTCCTTTATTTACCAAAATCACAATAAAACGATGTAAAATTGTTTAAAATACATGTAATTGTTATCCTAGTTGTAAAACCAACAACAGAAAAACATAAGAAAATTAGTATAGTTATCAGAAATGGACAAATAAAAAACATGTCGAATACTTTTTTTTGCGTTTGAATTCGTGTACTGTTAAAAAAATGGCAGCGCTCATTAAAGTTCTGTATTACTATAAATAAATATTTCAAATAAATATGTGTTATTTTATTAGAAATAATTCAATAAGTATATAAATTATTACGAAATTATAAGAAATTTAATGGTATGTCGAATACTTATTTTGGCCACTGTATACCACTGTAAGCAAATCCATCCAGCCGATCAGAAGTTACAGATTTTTTTCCAAAAAATTTCGATTCTGCCCCACTATGCGGTCTTAAAAAATGTAAACAATTTTTAACCGAGCATAGAAAGGTGTTTGGACTATCCTGCGGAAACAAAAATTTATTTTCAGTAATTATGGTTCAAATTGAATTGAAAACAGCTTTTATCAAGAAATTAAAAATTTCGTTGTACACTCTTTATGGTCTGCGGAATTTGTAATAACTTTAACATTTTTTAATTAATTTTCTCTTTTTATATGTTATTTGATAGATAATTATATGTGGATTACAATTTTTTAATATTTAGGTGCAAAACAAAGTATTTAATGCAAAATTTTTCAAAAAAATTTTTTTCCATGCAAACGCACCCTACAATAATTGATAAATTTATTAGCATGAAATTTTATGTATGGAGCAACTAAAACCCTTAGCCCTACCCTTTCCATTTTTATCTTAAATTATGGAGATTGATGTGAGTTATATTAAAAAAAATTTAAGACTTTTGTTGTAAATGTTCTGAAGATATACGAAATTTAATAATTTCATTATACCTTCGATAATTAGTATTTTCCTTATATGGAGATACTATTCCCCCTGGTCCTACTCTTTTCATTTTCATCTCAGTTATAAAGGATAAGGAAGTTCTTTCTTCAAAATTAAATTTTTTACGGATCAGTTTTTAAGTTATGCAATAATTAATATATATATGTATATATTTGTATGGGGGGTACCACTCCCCTTGCTCCGATCGAAAAATAAAATGTGATATTTGATGGATCATGCTGTTAAGTTAATCGATAAAGCCGTTTGAGTGTTGTAAAAAAGTGTGCGTGGCATCCGATCAAGATCAAACATAGAATCCAAAAAATTCTCTGATGCAAACACTATCTGTCTATCAAATTTCATGTAAATAGGTTGATTGGTAACGTAAAAAATTGAAATAACACTGGTTATATCTGTGTTCCAAATTTCGTGAAAATCGGTTCAACTGTTTATACGTGATTGATAAACAAACAAACTTGCATTTAATTGTTATAATAATATGCTAGTTTATTACGGTTATAATATTAACTTTATATTGGAGCTAATACTCCATTCGAAAAATGCGCCCTATTCAAAGTTGATATGAAAATTATTTATAAAAATTAAGATTTTCAGTAAATCACTCTTTCAGATATGCGAAAATAATTTGATCTTTGGGGGCTACCACTCCCGCTAGTCCTATTCGTCCTATTTACTTTCAGGAAAATGATAAAAAAGTTTTCCCACAAAATTTGAGAATATTAGCTTTGTATGGGGGGTATTATTTCCTTCGGTCCTACCCATCGCATTTGAATTTAAACTTATGATGGTAGTTGAGAAAATTATTCTCACATAATTTTAAAACTTTTGCTGTAATAGTTCAAGATATGCAATATTTAATATTTTCGTTGTATGAGGGCTACCATTTCCCCTGGTCCTATACGTTCCATTTTAATTTTGAGTTAGGCAGTTGATAAGAGAGATATTCCCGTAAAATTTAAAACTTTAAAAATTGCTAATTGCTGTAACAGTATTTAATTATAACTTATATACTTTTACAGCAATTAGTAATTTCTTTGTATGGGGGCTATTACTCCCCCTAGACCTACCAGTCATTTTAATCTCAATTATGTAAATTGATAATAAAATTATTTCCACAAAATCTCAGGATATTATCTGCAATAGTTCTAGAGTTACCATTCCCCCTACTCCTATCGAAAAATAAAGTAGCCTATTCTACTTTCGGGTATTACAAGATGATACTGTAAAAATTTTAAGAAAATTGGACCTGAAACGATTCCATGTGGTGCCGGCAAGCACCCAAAGTCAAAAATTCCAAAAAAAGTGTTTGAAACTAACAAGTTTTTTTTATTTCTTTTTATTGCTGTAGTCGCGGATTTTAGCATAAATGTCCAATTCTTCTAAACACTTGTAGAAAAGAACCAGCATGGATTTTATTAGCGTGCCATTAACCAGTGTCAAATTGTGTTGTGCAAAAGTCGTACCCAAACTTGGAGAGAAAAAAACGTGAATGGCTCCAAGAGGTGCCTTTTTCGCGAGGCACACTCGCAATGTTATTTCAGTGAAGCTAGAGTATAGCGTTATCAAAGAAGATTTCCAAAAGACATTTAAAAATCATTGTGGCATTTTAAAATATTAATTTGCTAAAAGTATATATATTTATAATAACTATTCAGCAATTTAGCATATTGCATATTTTGTTATAGCGTTATAAATCAATTTTAAACTGAAATAAGTTCCTGTGTAAAGTTTTACCTACGTAGAAAATATAATTTCATTAAAAATATTCATCAACGGTTTTCATGGGCTAAGAACCCTATGGTTTTAGTTTAACATTAATCGTCGAGGCACACCCAAGACGCTAATCAAAATTAGCGATGATATATGTCAATCTGTAGCTGCTTTAATACCATATATCAAAATCAATATGGCGTTCGAAAAAGAGTACGATTTTTCATTTAATGCAACTTTAGAGATTTGACTAAGTACAAATCAAAAATTTATATAAATGACATTGTCTTATGACTTATTTAAAAAAAAAAAAAAATGATGAATTTTGCCATAAATGGATGAATATGAACAACACTACATCACTAAAAACTGAATTTTGCAAATTTCATAAGAAGGTTTAATAACTATTAAATCGCTAATATATCCACGCATACTTAACTTATCGCGATATTTTTAATTTGTATTTTAGATACAGCATTGTAGAATACATAAATGCAATAATTTTTAATTTAGGACTATAAATAGAATTTTGGCAATTTTTTTATAAATTTTTATTTAAACCGCCATAACATTGATGCCGTTCGGTAAAAGTCATGTACGCGAACAGATCTGTGTTCCACTAGAGCCAAGAAATATTGGTACTAAACATCGTTGATGTGCCATTTAAAAATTTTCGACATTTTTTTGAACATCAAAAGTAAACGAGTTTGAAGAATTTCTCATGTATAATTTAACATTAGACCCCAAATTCTCCAAAACAATTCAAAAGGAATTTAATTTCTTTTATATGAACTGAAAAATGTCAATGAAATATAAAATATACCATTTTCATGCGAGCACATTTTCCATTTATTTAATGCAAATTGTAATTCCATTAATATTAAGTACTAAAGATATATATGAGTCATTCCATTTAAAACCAACCAGCGGATTTCCTTACCTATTCCGAATTTGATAATATTTGGCACAATAATTATTATTGTCAAAACTAAGACTATTTCAAAATTTCAGATAATTTAATCAAGTGGTTCGCGAAATATCGCGATCTGAACATGCAAAATAGCTGAAAATATGTACAAAGTTGTATACACAAAATTACAAATATCTTTCAAAGTATTACCTTTAATATGACGTATAACATGACTTTTTTCTCAACATCAAAATGGTCCATATCTCGTGATTTTTGGTTCGTAGGTAAATATCTCGAAAAATGGTCCTTTTAAAAATTAAAAAAAAAATATATGTTAATTGTGAAAATATTTTCTATAACCGTGGTAAGTGGCATTCTGTGACTCGCAATATTTTATGAACTATTACAACAAATGTTTTAATAAATACGAAATATTTATTTCAACTTGTATTATTTTGTTTATAATATAACAGAAAAATCGCCAATTGTATCCAAAAATCATCCGAATGTAATGAAATTCGGCAAGAATAATAACATTGACGCTGATAACGCAAATACCGAGTTTTAGCTTGATTTCCGCGATGGTTCGCGATTTATAGTATCTCAAAAATAAGATAAATGGACTTTTTAAAAATACAAATATCTTTCAAAATATTTACGTTACAAAGTTCATTGAATACACAGAAAAAAATATTTCAAATAATTTTTTAATAAAATTATTAATTAACTTTATATTGGAATTTAATTATATGATTTATTAATATAATTAATTTTCTAATTGGTTTACAGTTTTGTTTTTTAATAAATTGACAGCTGTTAATAAAATATAAAGAAAAATTAAATATTTGTCTATAAAAGTACAGAAATAAAATAAGTTTAAATAAATTTTCAAAAATTTTCAGCTCATTGCATCTATTTAAGGAAAAGAAGTAATAATAATATCAATTATTCTAGTTATTAATATTATCATTTTGATGATTGGAGCAAAATCAATTAAAAATTAATTAATATTACAAATTTCGTAATTGAAGTCCATTTTTACTTTTTTCTGTGTAGTTAAAGGAAATGACACCTGAAACATTTTATTATGTTGAATTTGTGCATAATTCGCGAATTAAATTTCGCGTTCGCGTATCTTCAAAATTGATATATTTAAAATCGTGAAAAATATATATGTAGAGGATGATGCAATTTTGAATGTCTCTGTAAGAATCGTGCTGGGACTCTCAATAGTATCATTGATTAAATTATCTGAAATTTGGAATTAGTCTTAGTTTTAACAAGAATTATGATTGTGCCAAATATTATTAAATTCGCAGAGTAAAGTCCAACATTGTAATTTTTCGTGTTGGTTTTAAATGAAATGACTCATATGTATATATGCAATTCTTCGTAGCATAGAGATTTAGAAACCTCCTTAGAAATTTTATTCATGGCTATTTCTACTAGATCGGAAATTGTGTCTTTAGTTTCAAAACGTGGATTTTTTTTTTGGTCATAAACTACTTTTTGGAACAAATATACGGATTTTAGTGGCCGCTGTTGTGTTGATAACGATCATTTCCTATTCCGTATGTATTCTTTAACATACGGCGTCTTTCAGGTCATGGTTAGACATAAAACATTTCTTTTACAAAATTTTGTTAAAAAATATTTTTTTTTATTATTATTATTATTTTTAAAAAAAATTATATATATTTTTAAAATTTTGTAAAAAAAAAAAAATATATATAATTAATTAAAAAATATATTTTTATTTTTTTAACAAAAATTATATTTTTGACAAGCCTTTCATCTGTTGTATTCTTTGCTTATTAATATTTTAATTACTACTTATTCATGGAATTACTAATTAAATATTATATTATTTATTTACAAAAGTGGTAACATCCGTTGTTTGTCCAACACCAGAAAATCCTAAAAATGGTAAGGCGACTTATACAACATTGGCGTACAATTCAGTTGTCAGCTACGAATGTCGGTATGGATACACATTAGTGGGAGAAAGTTCTAGCCGATGTGGTGCAGATAGAAAATGGAGTGGAACATTACCAATTTGCAAGGGTAAGTAAAATATAAAATTTTGTCAGCTATTTATTGTAAAAAGTTAATTAAATTGATTTACCAAATATTATATATCAGGTGTGGTCAGGTATATTGCTTAAAGAGCTAAATTTAGAATTTCAGTGATCTAATGCGGCTCGTTAAGGATATGTACATTATGGTATAACTTTTATCAGTTTTTGTGAATATCAAAATTCACAGGGTGTAGCGTTATAGATCATGAAAAAATATTAAGAAACGCGGTATTAAATTTTTGCGATCGTTAAAATAGTTTTCGCACCAAACGCGTTGAAGTTATGAATTTAAAATTAATTTCGTTCATATAATGCATTTTTTTTATTAGACATAAAATTAGATTATATCTCTACTAGCATTGCCATCAATATTAAGAAGCATTTGGTACTGAGCCGAATATTTGTGTAGTTTTTTTTCATATTACGTTATAAATGTTTATTAAGTAAAATAATTATATTCGAAAAAAGAACATTTGTGCCAAAATTAGTCAGGATAATAACAAACCCAATCTCTAGTTGAGATATTTAAGTAAATAACAACTCAAACAAACTAAACAGTTCACAACCAACTGATCTCCTTCTTTGGTTGTTTTCCTTCTTTTATACCCTTAAGGACATGATTCACTATCCTATTTAGTTGTTAGATCTGTCAAAAAATTTATGTATGTTTAAAAAGAATGATATTATGGATTGTAAGTGAATGGTTGTAACAGATTTTTTGACAAGTCTGTCATACTTGCTTTTGTTTTTGAAAATTTTCATAAACTAGCATTTTGTATGCGATCAGAGTTGCATTTGTTGGTGATGATTCTATCAGGCAGTTTTATATTTATTTCTCGATCCTATAATATGATGCTGGTCCGATGATTTAGTCTTTTCGGAACATCATAAATCATGGGTGTTAACTGGGTGAAATCGCTTTGTGGAATTCCTGCTGCAACTAACTTTGTCCATTTCTTTTATCTCGATCTTGATTCTGAGGTTGAACCCATTTTTCTACTAGCAGAATCTTATTTGGATCCTCTTCCGTATATGGAACTACTTGGCATTACACGACCTAGATCTTCTATTAATACAACGTTTGGAGTTGGTTCTCGTTTCTTAATTGCATTTATTGGGCTGCCAGGGATGTTGAAGATGTCGTTGACGATGAAGATGACGTTGATGGGGGTGATGACGATGATGACTAAGATAAGGTTCCTGTTTTATTAGAGTTTTGGTTAACTTCTCTGATATCGATAAGCTATCGAATGATTTGGTGGCAGTTCGGACACTTATTCGTCGTACTTTGACCTTGGACATATCTGCAAATTGTCCTTGAAGATATGTTGGAATGGTTGGAGTTGGTGGATAAGTTGGCGGATAAGTTGGCGTTATTGAACTTGTGTTCTTTTCATACAACGTGCTGGGGGAACTCATATTCTTTGATTAAGCTCCTTCAATTGTTCAGGTATAGTTGATGTTATTTCCTTAATTGCATTGTTGGTTTCGTCCTGATTTCTTTTTAATTCTCTTTCAGGGGACATTTCTGTAGTAAAAGTTGTATTTAATTCTTCTGGAGTATTAAAACTAGCGTTGCCATAACGTCATTTAAAGTGTAATTTTAGCACTTATTTTTCGGTTACTGCACTTTTTTGTGAAAAAAAAGTGCTAGATGCTTTTTAGCACTTTTTTATACTTTTTTCTAAATAAAATGATTTTTTTTAGCATTAAAAGTGCATTTATAATTAGCTTTTGTACTTTGTTTTTATCAGTGTTTAATTTTAAGCACACAAATATTTTTTTTCAACTGGCGACTGCGCTGAAAAAAGTTTAAGTTTTCATTTTCGATCACATGCTTACTTAACATAATTTACTGCTCACACACAAAACTGAAATAAGCAGCAACCAGTTTTTATTTTGCTCAGCAGCAAATAAAATAAGCTGCGCACACACTCAAGCGTGAATTAGTTGGTTGTTTATGTGACGTTTCCTCCCGCGAAGGAAACAGCTGATCGTTTATTTTGCTTTTATTGTAATGCTAACAATTATTGAAGCTTGACGTTGATGTGATGTGATGTCTGATTCTTTCTTGCGTTGTTCCATGACAGTTGTTAGAAGTATTGCCAAACAATCACTTTTTTCTTACAAAAAAAAAAAAAAAAAAAACAAATACTTAACGAAATAAAAAAGAAAAACCACTAAATAAACGAAGAAATAAATGAACAAAAATAATTAAATACACAAACAATTAAATAGATAAATATTTGGCATGTTTAATTTCAATCAGAGTTGCATTTTTAGGTTTTTTCTAGCAAATATGTTATGGTAACTCTGTGTTTTTGTTTTTGTTTTGTTGTTTTGTTTTTAATTTTGGATAATTGCACAAAATGCTTCCCGTAAATAATCGGAACATCAACATCACATAAACAACCAACTAACCCGGCCTTCAGTTTTTAACTCAGCCAAGTTGATTTTACGTCTTAGTCGTGTGCGCTCAGCACAACGTAGAAACATTTTTCAGCAACGTAACTTTGAGTCTACATTAGACAAATTTTTATCAAGACAAACGTCAAAATTTTATCATGATAAAGATTTGTCTAATGTAGACTGAATTTGTAAGTATTATTGCAGCGTTAAAAGAAAATTGTCAGCGTTCCAGCTCTGACAACGTTGTCTTGATAATGCTTGGTAAAAGACGCCATCTTGATTGTTGTTGGTACTTTTTGCATGGTTTATTATGACACACGATTTCCCCTATAATTGACAGAGATAAAAAATTATCTGCAAATCAAACAAAAAATTGACGTTTGTCTTGATACAAATTTCTCTAATATAGACTCAACGTAAAGCCCAAATTACAATAGCGCGTAGTCAGCAGCAGTGTGTGCTGACATAATCAGCTGATAATTTAGAAAGCACTGTTTGTTATGGTGTTGATTACATTTGGTCAGCAGTAGTTTGCAGTGCTGTTTTATTTAGCCCTGTTTCTAAATTCACTGCGCTGCTTTCAGATTAAAAGCGAGACAAAGAGAGTGAGCAAATAAATGAAAGGTTAAAATGCATAAGTAGAATAAAGCAAGATGGTGGTTGTAAATTTTTGCTGTGTGCGCTTAAATGTAATTATATGGGCAGCAACATGTTATTCTGACAGTGAACAGCTGATAATTTTTTGATACTGTTGCTGACTACGCGCAAATGTAATTTGGGCTTAAGAACAACTGGATAGTAAGACTGTATAGTTCTGTCACTTGATTTACAAAGTTGTTTAGTTTTTGTTTTTACTTTTAAGAAGGAAAATGAAGTTGATTATTTTAAATGAAAACAAATAGAAAACGGTGCGATAAAATACTATGAATTGTATTAAAGATATTTACCCCGCAAAAACTTGGTAATGATATGTAGTTACTTTTCTACATTACATGAAAGTAGATTGGTAAGATCATAAGATCAGATTTTTGGAAATGTTACTTTTTATCTATCTCTTCGTTTAAATTATAAAAATTATATATTTTAAAAGTGGGTAAAATATGAAAATACATTAATTATTTGTTAAAGACACTAAGACTAAAACAAATAATCGTAAACACACCAGTCTCCGGTGAAGTCGTAACCACGACGTAAGCAGACAGAATAGCTTATTGTTAACAAATCCATTAGGCCACTTTATACGAATATGAATTCATTCATGAACTCTGTAATTTGAGTTTATGTGAAATACTACATCAAACATAAAATACGGTATAACTCTTAAACCAATAAAGGGGTATAAAAATGAACTAGAGGAAATTTATAGGAAATTTTATTATCTATAAATGTTGTATTAACATCAAAATACGTACTATGCTCAATAAGCTAGTTATATGCAAAAATGTTATTGATCATTTACTAAATAAATTTTGTGTCTGAAAAAATGTTTGTAAAATTTTTCAAAATTAAAAATTCTTGACATAAAAAATAAATTCAAGAAAATACAATTTTTTTTGTTAATGTTTACAAAAATCAATTTCTTATTTCAAAAGGCTTTTGGTAAATTATTAGTGTTTAAAAGTGGTAAGTAAATGAATATTACTAAAAAATTTAACTCCAAGTCTATGGTATGAAATGTTACTTTTTATCTATCTCTTCGTTTATATTATAAAAATTATATATTTTAAAAGTGGGTAAAATATGAAAATACATTAATTATTTGTTAAAGTCACGAAGACTAAAATAAATAATCGTAAACACACCAGTCTTCGGTGAAGTCGTAACCACGACGTAAGCAGACAGAACAGCTTATTGTTAACAAATCCATTAGGCCACTTTATACGTACATGAATTCATTCATGAACTCTGTATTTGAGTTTATGTGAAATACTACATCAAACATAAAATACGGTATAACTCTTAAACCAATAAAGGGGTATAAAAATGTACTAGAGGAAATTTGTAGGAAATTTTATTATCTATAAATGTTGTATTAACATCAAAATACGTACTATGCTCAATAAGCTAGTTATATGCAAAAAGTGTTATTGTTCATTTAATTTTACTGTCTTGTGTACTAAATAAATTTTGTGTCTGAAAAAATGTTTGTCAAATTTTTCAAAATTAAAAATTCTTGACATAAAAAAATAAATTCAAGAAAATACAATTTTTTTGTTAATGTTTACAAAAATCAATTTCTTATTTCAAAAGGCTATTGGTAAATTATTAGTGTTTAAAAGTGGTAAGTATCTGAATATTACTAAAAAATATCCACTAATTTGTATTGTTTCTCTTAGGCACATTGGCACAAATTAATAATACCTTGAAACTCAACAGGCAACAATTACATAAAGGTAATAAAAATGTATTGGCTATCTTAAAACAATTTGTTAAACGTATTAAACTCTTAACAATTTTTAGAAGGGGGCAGGTCAGTAAGGTCCGGTATTTTATTCAATTTCTGCACGGGTCACAAGAATGCGCTTCAAGAATTAGCTCCAAGTCTATGGTATGAAATAGTATGTCAAATCCTGATTTCCGCATATTTTCAAATAAATAAATTAAAAAAAAAATGATCTGCTTTTTATTTTCAATACTTCAGTACTTACTTGTAACCGATAATGTAACTAGTTACTATTCATTTTGCTAATAATGACTTCTGTAATACTTTGAAACTAATGAGTGATTGAATAGCTACAAAGTAATTAGTTCATGTAACGACATCTAAGTAATGACTTTCTGAAATGCCTACCTGAAATAATATAGAGTAAGTAGTTGCCTCTAATGATATCACCGTGTTAAAATAATGAGTTATTCATCTAATGTGAAAGTAGTGTAGAGCCATTATATTAACTTCTTATCTCATTACATGGCAAGCAAAGTTTTTCCTGGGTAAATATTAAATATTGTTTAAATTAAAGAAAAAAATTTTAAAAATTTTTTGTTCTTTTCATTAAGACGAAAATTTTGTTATTTTGTATAATTTTGTTTGTTTTGATCTATCATACAAAGTTGTTTGGTTTTTGTTTTTAAATTTAAGAAGGAAAATGAAGTTGATTATTTTAAATGAATTTTATTGAAGATATTACATACATATATCTTTATTTTATTAATTTTAAATAAAAAAAAGTTTTTCATTTAACAAATATAGAAATTTTATAAAGATAAATAAAAGAAATATATTATATTTATATGTATGTATGTATGTATGTATGTATGTATGTATGTATGTATGTATGTATGTATGTATGTATGTATGTATGTATGTATGTATGTATGTATGTATGTATGTATGTATTATGTTATCGAAATAATAAAGATTTGTTGTGATTTTTATTTATTTATGTATGTAAAAATAAAAGTTTTTAACTTCTATGTTGCAGACTTTTTGGTTATTAATTTATTATTTTCTTATTGATCGCCTTTAATGTCTTAATTAATTTTTTACTTTTATTAAGACCTCAGCCGAACAATAAGACATTTGATTATACAAAAATAAATTATTGTGATAGTAAAAAAATGTGACAATAAAAAAAAATTTTCTATTCTGGCTTTGAAAAAAGTTTTTTTATATATTTTTGGTAATATTTGTCACACTCATAAAAGCATATGATAAGTAATAATTAATTGATGATAATTGTCATGGATAAGAGAATAGCACTGTATGTAACATTTATATAATCTTTAAGATTTACGGAAGTATAATGACTTACACGTAATTTATAATAAATTATCAGTTTTATAAAACATAACCAACTGCTGGAAAATTATATATGTAAATCTCTTTTAGTAAAATGATGTCACTATTTACAAATTGGTGTTGAAGGGTTGTTGAGTAATGAAATATTTTCAATATGAACAAACGTATCAAAATTAAGCAGATCATCTGCTAATAAAGTTCAATGTGGTTTTAAACGGAAAAATATAGTCAATTAGACAATTTATCAAAGAAATATTCTAATTATTTAAAAATTTAAATTTTCTAAAACATTGAAAAAAAGATATATACATATATATATTTTTAGGCTTGAATCTAAAATAATCATATATATATACATATATATTTATATATATATATATATATATATATATATATATATATATATATATATATTTATATATATATATATATATATATATATATATATATATATATATATATATATATATATATATATATATATATATATATATATATATATATATATATATATAAATATATATATATATATATTTATATATATATATATATATATATATATATATATATATATATATATATATATATATATATATATATATATATATATATATTTATATATATATTTATATATATATATATATATATAATGAGAAGTCAAATTATTATGCGCAAATTTTTATTTAAACCGTCCCACCAAAAAAAAAATCGATCAAGAGCTTCCAACATTTTCATCCCTTCAAAAGTAGAACAAAGTAAATATGAACTTTGTTCTACTTTTGAACAACTTTTTTTTGCAACTACTTTGTTACAACTTTTTTGAAATTTAATAATAATTACTTCCAAAACAAAGTAAAATTAATGAATTTTTAGAATTTGTATTATTCGGGCTCAAGTTCATTGAATAATTGTAGAAGAATACATTGTAAAAGTTTATTGGACACTCGGCAGAATGGAATGCATTTTCTAGTCAGCCACTACCGTCATCAGCACTCTTCAGTGTCCCACCGTGGTGTTCTCTGTAAACATCATCTATTTAACTTACAATTTTTAGGAAATGGAATCTGCGACTTCTTTTCCTAAATGTTATTAAGTTAGACGAATGGTTTACGATAAAGCTTTTTACAATTATTTGTATTCTCCTTTTTACAATTATTATTGTTTATATGCTTTAAAGCTATCAGTTAGGTAGCAAATGAAGCAATGTATAATTGTTATTGTTTAGCCACTTATTAAGTAGCAATGAACAATGTTGTTGTTGTTATTTGTTTTGTCCCTTCTGTTTGTTTATATTTTAAGAAAGCCTAGCAGGGAAGTCAAGTAACAAGTTTACACCGTGCCCAGTGTGAAGATTAATTTGTTTGTAATTTTTAGCGGGAAAAAAGGTTTATAATTTCTAAGAAAATTAAAATTTTAAAGCATATTCATTATATTTTGATAGCTCTAAAACAGATTTTTTTATAAAATTTTATAAACATAGTTTTAAAGGAAGCACTTCAAAAGTAATCAACTAGAAATATAAAAGAAGAACATCTTACCAATGACAATCATGAGTTAGAAAAAGAACTTCTGCAGCTCTTTTTCACCACTAAGTACTTCCTTCCAATGACAACATAATGTTAAATTCATGACTTTTTCAACTCTTTATTAGTTCCTTTTTTGTTGGGGTGCTACTATTCCGAAAAATATAACATGGAATGTAGGTCCATATGTTTAAAATGTAGAGTTAAATCGTGAATAAATGTAAGAAACAATTTTTAAATTTCATTCAGTTATTTTTCACTCACACGGATCTACTCTAAAATTAAAATTTTTATTTTTTCTACAAAATATGAGCTGATTTATCTTATCCTTAATAAATTTAATAAAAGTTAAGATATTTTCAATTCTGTGATTAAAAATATAATTAGTTGTAATATCTTAAGATAATATCTCGAAAATTTGCAAATATAACACTTAAGAAACGTTTACTTAATTGCGTTAAATATACATACAGTTAGGGACAAAACTATTTGTACACCTCATATATTTCGTATACCTTCACGCACATTTTCAACAGATCCGCTGTTTTTATACTTGCTTACAATGTATTGTACTGTGGAATGTTGCAAATTTACTAAATTACTTATATTCCGGAGAGATTTTCCTTTTTTATGTTCATCAATAATTAAATTTTTAATATCCAAACTCAACTCTTTTCGCTTTCCCATTTTTGATGTGCTTATTATTCAAAACGTTAAAACCAACTTCTTATTTTGTAAAATAAAACCCGATTAACGAAGAAAATATAACGGTATTTAAAAAAATCATCATACAAGAGTCCAACGTACAAATAATTGTACAAAGTACTGATGTAGAAATACTTTTGTCCCAAAGATTTTTACTTAAATTGTACTTTTTTTTAACAATGTGTTATATATTAATTTATTTTTTATCAAATAATTCAATAAAAATGGACCTGAATTAAAACTACATATAATAATTTTTTATTCTTTATAAATTATTGAAGATATACGAAATGCATGGGTGTACAAATAGTTTTGTCCCTAACTGTATATAGAAAGACCGCAATTTTTGAAAATTTCTGGAGATATAAAAATTGTACAACAATGAAAAGTAAAATCAATGTACAAAAACCAATTCAAACAATTATATAACAGCAAATTATTTTTATTTATTGATTAATTACAATACAATTACAAATTATAATCTCGTTATAGTGAAACAGACCACATTCTCTGGTGGGAAACAAAACCCAGGCTGATAGACCAGCTTACAACCATCTTGGTTATTGGTTCACCCATCTCACTTTTACCCAAAATGCACATAAAAGTACATAATGGGTGATCCCAAATGCTTTTTGTCACTTTTTAAATGCCAGAGAGTTTTTGCACTATGGAAAACTAATGCTACCCAATTAAAAGTGATTGTCCGTACTTTTGATCCAAATAAAAATTGTTTAATAATTAGCGATTTTATTCCATAACCTCATTCTTCAATTTCGACAAATAATAATCTATGTCGAGGGTCTATATTCAAAACGGGCCTCATGCAAAACAGCATTTTTCAGGAGAACATAAAAACTGTTTATTTCCCTCATTTTTCAATATTTTGCAATCCGTTCTTCTACGAGTTATTAATAATACGTCTACTAAACCTCACACTGAAAAACAAATCTTTTAACTCCATTATTCGCGAAGTTAAGGTAGATAGCCCGTTTTGTCTTAATTATTTTTAATGTTTGTTATAAAATGTTCACATAGCCCGTTTTGTTTATTGGAAATTAAAGAAGTAAAACATAATATTTTCGGAAAACAAATTGACATTATGTTAAATTTATTCAGGAGATAAAAAAAAGCGAAATTTTTTGGTTGGATGGACCATTTTCAATCGTTTGAAATTTCAAATAACAGGAATGTTTACTAAAAGGACGCAAATGTGTTTAAAATTAAAATTCTAAATAAAATTTTGAAAAAAATTGCATGCAAAAAAAAATTTGCAAAAAAATTTTAAACCAATTAAAATTGCATTAAATTGCATATCAACAACTCAAAAATTATTAAAACTTTTAAAGACGATGTTTATTGCACTTTTTATTTAATTATCATTTTTTAAGAAACTGATTTTGGTATCTAAGATGTTTTGCTTATAATTACGAATTTTATTTAAATTTGTTCATTCCTGTCTTTAAATCTAGGGTATAGTGCTCCCACTTAGCTTCATAAAATGTTGATAGGTGTACCCGCGTATGATCTATAAGCATCTGAAAAAGGCTAAAAATCTAACTTCAATGTCTCTTTTCTCCAGACTGCATTGAGATAACAAAATGTTTATGAGATATATTAAGACTATAATTCAAAATGTTTAAGAAAAGTTGAAACCGCTAATAAAATTCTCATTATTTATCAATTTTTATTTTAACATTTCTTTGAAAATCAAACAAAAACTTGCACATAGCCCGTTTTGCCTTAAAAAAATATACTGTTTGTAGATAGCCCAAAAACCAAAAGTGAAAAACATAGTGTTAGAATTAACTTTTGACTCCAAAATTAACACCATATATAAAAAATAGAAAACTGAAGAGTCTGACGCAAAAAAACTTTTCCTAAATCTGCATGAGGCCCGATTTGAATATAAGCCCTCGATGTACTACACAGAGGTTTTCTGTTAATTTAAAATCTATGTTCAATATTTCTAAGTATCGGAGATCTACTAAAACCAGGTTTATTTGAATAAAATATTTTCAAATAGTTCAGTTATAGCAAAAACATAACGAATAACACATCGCTAAATATAGCCAAATAAATTAAGTACTTGACAGAATTATTAGTTATTAGATTATGTTCAAATATATCTTGAGACTTGAAATTCTCTAAATAATAGAAAAACTTGGGCCATTATGCTCAGAATAATTGCTGTCCACCAGGTTTTATAATACTTTGTAATTTTTTGATTAATTTTGTTAAATATTTAAAAAGGCGAAAATTTATTATACAAATATAAACAATTTTTGAGATAATTTACTCTTATTTGTATTAATGATCTAGTGATTATTATTTCGCAACTTCTAACTTACTAACAATATCGATGAAAAAATACAGAAAATTCTACATAAATTTTACATACTTGTATAATCAATGAGTCAAATATACAATTGTTAGAACTACTTTTTTCCATGTAATAGTCATATGCAGGGCAAGTTTTTATATGCACAAAAAAAAATTTAAATATGCGCTTGAAAAAGCACGAAAAAATGGTACAATATGCACAGAAATATGCAAAAATAGCATGAATATGTATATAAAAACCAATGAATTTATGCATTCCTATATATTAATGTGTAGAAAATATGCACAAATATGCATTTTTTAACTTTCAATCTCTAATGTTTATAAAAATAAAACTATTTTAATTTTAAGTATCATATTTGACGCTTCCGAATTTTTTTCTTTGCAATATTTACAATGTACTCAAAATGCTCACCAAAAATTTTTGAGAGATCATTCGATTGAACACCAAAAAATCACCAAAAAATTGTGTTTTTTTAAGAAAACTAACTTTTGTATCCATTATATGCAAATTTATGTAAAGATTTAAAATATAAACATTTTTTGTGAAATTCTTTTGAAATATGCAAATGCTTACGAAAAGCTTGAAAAACTTGCCCTGGTCATATGTATTGCAAATTTATAATATATAATTTTTCTTCCAAATGTACACGTACGCCTCCATCTTCAATTAAGCCATAATTTTTCCCGAAAGTGTCCAAATTTTTTTTCTTTTATTATTTCTTTATAAAATACGATTCCGACCAGTATAATATTGTATACATATACATATTATTAGGACTTTTATCAGGTTATGAAAATATATTTATTAGTTTCTTAGTTATTGCATTTTAAAAATGACAAAAAGCTCTTTGAACCACCCTTTATTAAAATAAAAAATAAAAAGAGTTTCGTATTACAATTTAACGTTTTAATTATATTAAACATTGCTTTTATTGGGTCCAAAAGTTAAGCTTAACTACAAATTTCTTTAATAGATCAAAACAAAGAAAATTATACAAAATAACAAAATTTTCTTCTTGTTCAAAAGAACAAAAATTTTTTTCTTTAATTTAAACAACATTTAATATTTAGTTAACATTTTTTCATCTACTAATATTAAATATTATCTAATATTTTTATACAAGTTATACAAAAATTTTAAATAAATTGCAAATAAATATATTATATATAAAATGTTTGTTTTTTTAATTGAGATTAATATATCTACATGTAAATATCTTTAATACAATTCATAGTATTTTATTACACCGTTTTCTATTTGTTTTCATTTAAAAACTATACCACTTCATTTTCCTTATTAAATGTAAAAACCATAACTAAACAACTTTGTATATTGACTGTGCATAACTGTACAGTCTTACTATCCAGTTGTTCTTCGAATTAATTTTCAGTTTTTATTCGCTCTTTTTAATATAATTCGTAAATTTAAAAATAAAATTCACTTTTTGGATTAAATTTGTATTTTTTACTTTTTTTAATTTGAGTTACGAAAATAATCTAAAAAAACTTTTTTTTTTAAATTTGTATTTATGTGGAAGATCGTTATGTTACGATTACAAACGGTTCGGTCGCCATGAAGATGGTACAATGATGTGCGCAAAAAAGTGGTTGAAAAATAGTAAAAAAAGGGTTTGTTGTGTGCATATCACCTATACATACTAGTCTCCTGCGGAAGATGATTTGAAAAGCAAACACACTTGAATTTCAAGTGTGTGTTTCATAGCCAACATGTGCAAAAACAACAATAAATACTGTTCGTACTGTTCGCTGCCCGAAGCAAAGCAAGTGTGTACTGTGTATGAGCGACTGCAAATCCGTGCGTTCAAATCATTTATCGTAAACAAGTGGTGCAAGTGGTGTGGCAAAAAAAAGCAAATCATACAAGACGTTGAGAAATGATTTAAAGATTTCAAGTGGGCTTAATGATTTGTTTGTTTTTTGTAATACGTAGTTGCTGTGTGTGGCAAAAAATCTTCATAATGTGTAAAAAGTGGTTGTTTATAAATATTCTTGCATACACACACATATATACAGTATGTCTATATTTTATTGTTGGTTCTTCTTTTCTAAATAAATGTAAAAGGGTGAATTCATAAAGTTATTAAAAAATACTCTTTATTAAGAGTTAAAAAAGTAAAAAAATTAAAGTTGACATTTGAAACTGTCAGTTACATATGTAAGTTAGAAAATTTTTATCTTTAGTATTTATTTATATTTTAAATAAAGTTAGTCTTATAATTAATTGTATGTTTATAAAAAATTTTAAAATTGTACTTATTTATATTATGATAGATTTTATTGCATTTAATTTATATTTACTAAGTAATCATTCTATTTTAAAACTAAAAGGAAATAATATAGAACAATGTCTTTTCATTTTTCAAATTCGTTTCCATATACGTTTACTCCTTGACTAATAAAACATAATGCATGTTTCTTTAAATTGTTATAACTAGTAACATTAATAATTTATTTGATCGTAAATAACAATAAGTTTATAAACAATACTTTTAAACGACTGTTTTACTTACGAAATTACTTTATACAGTCATGAACGCACACACACACATATAATTTTAATAAAAAAGAAAACACAATTTTTTTCCTTATTGAAGCAAACAAGTGGTCAAAAGGCTTGTATTTTTTTATACAAGCCTTTGAGAGGCTTGTTTGGTCGCTATCATAGCACACTCATGATTTGTTCATAAAGTTGAAGCACACACGCAGTATTTGTATGGTTTTAAGTGCCTGCAGAACAGTATTTATTACTCCGCACACACACTGATAACAACACTTGAAAAATATCAAGTGGCTTGTACAGCCTTATAAGACACAGTTTGCAGGGCTCTAATACATACATGTAGATGTGTATAAAAAAGTACTTTTTTAGCGGTATACTGTCGTTTAGAAAAAAGCCTAACTATAAAACTACAATGATATTTGTTGTTTTAAATTTGTAAGTTTATATGTATGTAAGTATATGAATTAATTTTTGACTGTGATGCAAATAAGTAGCTGTCGTAAAAAATAATTGTGTTGTTGGTGTAATATCGATAATTTTTGATTTTTGTGTAAACAAATATTTTATGGCGGTCAATATTGAAGAAATGCAACAGCAAAAAATGGATTTGTTTATAAGCAAAAAATGTTTAAAAGGTCAATAAATTTGAGTATTTTAAAAGATCAGAGAAAGCAAAAAAAAGGTTGATTACAATGACAAAAATATTTTATGACAATTATAAACATGTATTGCATGGATTGATTGGAGAAAAATTTTATGGGATTATAAAATTTTGCAAAATTAAATATTTACCGCAAAATGTATATGCATCTACATATGTATGTACAAAATAATTATTTTTATTGCTGAAATTATGAAACGATTATAAATGGATTTAAATGTGCAAAAAAATATACATATATTATAATAATTCTAATTTTTCTATATTGCTAATTGAAAAACATTACACAAATAAAAAACACAAACTCAATTAACTGTTGCCATAAACATTACGTTGTTTTAAACACACAAACGCATGTACAAATGTCTTTTATATCCACAAGTCTTTCTTTAACCCTTCGTCTTACAAACTGGTCTGGCCAGACCAATTGCAGATTTAAATGTAAATTTCATATATTTATAATTTAGCTAGAGACCTGAAATTCCAGGTACCCTCCTACAATTTTGTTTTCTAACGATCTGTGAAAAAACCAGAATGATAAAACTAACACAATGATAGTTATAAGGATAAATTGGTGTACATGTCACATTCGTACCTATATGGTCTGGCTGAACCAATTATATTTTGTACCGAAAATTATCGTTCGTTTTATATTGTATATTATTTTATTAAATCCTTTTAAATTAAAATCTCATCAGTTTACGCACATTATTTTATGATTTTCCACGTTTTCGTTAATATTTTGTCTTATGAGAGAAATACCTATAAAACATCAAATGTTTGAAAAGAAATATTGAATGCGTTTTTAGACCCAAAACAGGGAGAAAAGCATAAAGTGTATCGGTGGAGAAAAGTTATATCTTGCAAAGATTTGTGGTAGTGATAGTAGAATATAGTTATACAAATGTTATAAAATAAAAAAATCATCAAAATTTTCATTAAATATATTTTCATTTAAATATAACAAATATGGTCTGGCCAGACCATATTTGTTACGAATGTGACAATTGAAACATATGTATGACGAAGGGTTAAACATAAAGGTGGGATCACACGATTGCCGCAATACACCAAATATTGGTATATTTTATACGTCTATCGTGAGATTTCACAACTTATTGGCTCATATGTCAAACCACAACAATATTGTTCTTATTTTGCCCAATCAAATGCAACCCTGGTGCGACAATCATGTGAACGCTTGATAGGCTACCATGCACAAATAAAAACGTTAAAAATACACCAATATTTATTTTGTTCTAGTGCGGCAATTAAAGACGACAATACGCGCCAATAATATTTTTTAATCAAATATTTTTTTGTAGCAGCATTTATTTTCGTAAGTAAAATAAGTTTTTATTCTTGGTGACACTAGATGCAATAATTCCTTAAATGTTTCATCATTCATCCTTAAAAAATTGTTGAACAAAAAGTTTTGCTTTTCGAAACTCCATCAATGTTTTTTTATATGCGCCATCAGTGCTTCTTTTTGTGAGCCACTCTGTGACCCATATACTTCTTTTAAGATTTCTTTTTTTCATTTTTTTCGTCTTCAAGTGCACACACGATAATTAAAGCCGACGCAATTTTTTTTTTTCAATGAACAACTCATTTTTCCACGAATATATTAAAATTTTCTATATTTTTGTAAACAAAACAAATCTAGCACAACAGCTGTTTCTCAGAGTTGGCATATACTAGAACAATCGTGTGATTGGAATGCGACAATTATTGCCACTAAGCCGTTTTGCGTCAATTTACGACAACCAACTTTATGTACGATAAGACAATCATCCGACTGCAGAGAATTTGAATGGGACAATTTCTTTATTGGGCCCCTATTCAGCACAATAAAAATTGTATAAAAATGGTGCATTGCGACAATCGTGGGATCCCACCTTAAGACAAAACATTTTTTATATCATTGTACACGAATTCAATTCGAATCATTCGTTTTGGGTTAATTCTTGAATAATATTTTTATTTTCGAAAATAAAATTTTTGATCTTTGAGCAAATTTAAAAATTAAATTTGCAAACAAAAAAAAAAAAAATTCGTTCTAAAAAATTAGGATTAAATTCGCTAATAAAAATTTTGTTCCGAACAAATAAAAAAAATGAGCGTTCTACTTATCCTGGTTTCTACTCCACTTGGCTGACTAAAAAACTGAGTGTATGCGCTGCTTATTTCATTTGACTGCAGAACAAAATAAAAACTGGATGCTGCTTAAATCAGTTTTGTGTGTGAGAAGCAAAATGTGTTTAGTTAGTATGTGGTGGATAACTAAATCAAGTAAACTTGTTTCAGCAAGATGCTGTAAAAAAAGCAACTGTTTAGAAAATTACGACTGCTTTAAGCAGCCATTCGAAACACTGTTAAAAATATTTTCCTTCCTTTAACTCAGGACTTATTCCCGTAAAACGAAATAAAGTCGTAGCAAAAATTCAAAATTCAAGCATTTCTTTAGAAAAATATAAATTTCAAGTGATATAAAATTTATTATACAAAATATGTATACAAACATGTTTTTTTTTCGAATTTTGATTAAAAATTAATAAACACCTGAACAAAGTATTCGAAATTGATATCGATTTCAAATTTTATTCGAAGCATTCTCGAGCAAATCTTTCGAAAACGACTTCAGAAAACGATATGAAAAAGGATTACTTGGCGTTCAGTTTGTGGCAAGAGAATCTTCGTTCTCGAAATTCGAAAGTGATATCAATGGACTTCGTATCACAAAAAGTAACATTCACAATTCGTTATCGATAAGATAAACTATTCGAAAAATGTTCGTAACTTCTATCGTAAAATATTCGAAAAATATAATTTAGCAATATCGAATAATATTTCGTTCCCTGTTTGCTTTCGACTTCGATAAAGATAGGCTAATAATATCATTAGCAAACCTTTTAAAGTGTTTCGTTTTTATGTTGTTCCTGAAAAAATATGTTTTGCCAAAAAATAAAAAAGATTTACGATTTTCAAATAAAATTGTCATTTAATTCAACATCAATTAAGAATTTTAAAATTACAAATGATTATGCCCATATTAAACAAGAAAGTTAAGTATTATACTAATTTATATAACTATATAAAGGTATAAAAAGGTTATATTCTTTAATTCAACTTAAACCCTTGATTTTTTGAGAGCAATAAAATCCGCCATTTAAATCACCGACAAAGTTTTCATTTTATTTAGGAGTTTAGTGACCCTTAGTGAACATTTATATAACTATTTAACTCGACAAATGAATTCATGCTCAAAAATTATAAAGTTTTTACTGATAGGACCTGAAAGTAATTAAGATATTTAAATCCAATCAATTTTTCTAAGGGACATTTTTACTTTTAACTTTTTTATCCTTTTCTATTATTTTGTTTTTATTTCAAATATAACTGTTTTTATAACATGTTTGTTAAAATTTATTTTTATTTATTTTTTATATATATTTTTTACGCAATAATGACACATATTTCATTTGTTTCCACTACTGAAAACAAAAAAAAAAATATCGAAAAATTTCAGAGAATTATTCGCTAAATCGAATGTTCGCTTTTTCTTTTATTTTCGATAAGTTCTTGTACATTTGAATTCGAAAAACTACTGATAATTATTCGATGAAGCGAACGTTCGTTCTCATTAAAATTATCGGAAATATCTCTAACAATTCTATTTCGAAAAACTATCGCAACTTGTTCACTTTTTCGAATGTTCATAAATTAAACATATTTCTAACTTTTCTCTAACATTTTTGTTCGAAATTTTTACGTTTTAGCGAACGTTCGTCCAGGCGGGCAATTTAACTTTTTAAGGTTTTTGTAATATTTTAAATAATCACTTTACAGGTATTTTAATTTCGGATAATTAAATAAAGATTGTGTTATCGATCCCGCTATTCGTTTCGGTTTCCAACCTTGGCTTTTACACATTTTCTTGATGAACCGCACCATGTTAGGGTCTTCCTTTTCTTAATTCAACGGTCCACAGTGGTCGATATATCCATTCTAGCGGCATTAAATTCTTAATTGGAAAATAACAAAATCTAGTGTCAATTTTTGTATTGAATTGCTTAAAAAACTAATTTATACACAACTTGTGCTCTGATCCAATGCCACACCTACATTTTACTCCCATTCTTTTAAAACAGTTAATTTTTCACGTAACTAATGTAGCGAATTAAATCAAATTCGACTCAAATATATCACAAAATATGTTCTAAAACACTTTTTTTTTATTGAGGACCATGCCTTTATCACATCTATTTGGACTCAACTATATTGCTGTATATTAAAGTGCCTCACGAAAAAAGTTGCAAATGTACCCCTCTAGAAATGAAGATTACTATGTTCTTATATGATTCTCAAAATATTACATCTCAATGTTAAAAATTACGTGAGCTGGACCATTTTCAAAATACCTCTAAAATTACGTATTTCTCTCAATATCATTATCAAAATTTTAGTTATAAGAAAATTAACTCCAAATTATAATAGAGACATACTACTACCTTGAATATTGATTTAAATAATTATTATGTCTCTTTTCAGTCGTGGACTATTAAGATTTTACTATCGTTTTTACACCCACCATCAAAAAGATGGGGGGTATATTGATTTTTTCATTCCGTGTGTAACATGTCGAAAAAATCATTTAAGACCTCATAAAGTATATATTATCTGGGTCCTGGTTAGATTCTGAGTCGATCTAGCTATGTCCGTCCGTCGGTCCGTCTGTCTGTTGAAAGTAGGATAGGGCTCGAACAGGACAACCTAGGAAGATGAAATTTGGCTCAAATATTTATATTATATAAGGTTTGTTTGGTATTGAAAATGAGCAAAATCGGTTAATAAACAAAACAAAAAGTTATGGGCAAAATACTAGAAACACAGGGTGTCCGTTGTAGCTTCATTTCATACTTTTCTGCTGATATCTCTTAAACGAAAGCATATACGATAACGAAATTTTGTACAAATAGTTCGAGGGTCGATGTAAACCTGGAAAAAAAAATGGGCCTGGTCCGCCCTTTTTACAGCCCACCTCCCATTTAAGGTGAAAATCAACGAAATATTGTACAAATAGTTCAAGGACCAATGTAAACTCGGAAATAAAAAATGGGCGTGGTCCGTCCACATCCCATATAACGTTAAAATTAAAAAAGTTGATGGTGGGTATAAAGATTCGGCCGAGCCGAATATAACATTCGCGCTTGTTTATCATATTTTCTTTATTGAAACATGTAATTTTATATATTTCGGACATTTTTCAAGAGCTTTAAGAGCAAGAGGGTAAATTTTATGTATTTAGTTCCCAAAAGGTTAAATTAGCAATTTTTGCAAATAAGTCGCATGGAAGTACTTATTATACTTAAATATTGATAAATTTATGAAAAACAAATTAAACTCATTGAAAACCGCGATAATAATCGAATAAAAAGGAATCTTTGAAACTTAGCCTCTATTTTGCACGAATTACAGCTTTTTTGATCAATTTATGCTTTGGGGGACATTTATATCCTTAACTAACCATTTATTTGCCGTTAAAATTATGGACCGGAAATTCCAAAATATTATTTGTGTAACTAAAGGGCATTTCCAATGATACCCTAATAATATAATTTACAATGGAAAATGTCCAAAATATTCAAGCTTTAATAAAATTCTATTTAAAATAAAATCATTGAATATTTTACTAAAATTTTAATTTCGCGAGAATGAAAACAAATTTTAAAATATTTTTTGCTCAATATGTATTAGACGTCGTTTTACTATCATATGTTGTATTTTTTTTGACAAAAAATTAAACACTGTGTATACTGTTGATCGAAAACCATATTTTTGGAGGTATTTTAAAAATGGTCCAGCTCACGTAAATGAAATAATTGAACAGAAATATTTTGGGAATTAGCTTAAAACATATCAGTCTTTAATTTTAGGGGAGTACATTTGCAAATTTTTTTGTCCCATACAAATCAAGGCACTTTTAATACTTCTAAAAATTAAATTTTGACCATACATACGTAGTACACATAATTGAATTTATTATAAGATATGCCAGACTTTTTGGGTGTCCATATTTTGCGAACATTTTAATACATACATGTGTATATTAGAGTGTCCGTAGACAAAAATTTTGTAGGAAGACCCCTCAAATTAGCTTAATACGAAAAAATTGGTCTTAAGTTCCTTACCAGCGATTGCAAGTCACGGGTCTAGAACATTTCACCCAAAAAATAGTATTGAGTTTTTGTTTGAAATGGGTATCAAAAAATTCGTAATTTTTAGCCAATTATAAAACAAAAATATTTTTAAAGATTTTCGCAAACATTTTAGTCCATAAACCGTCATTTTAGTATATCATGCAAACAAATTTTTTCGATATTTTTCTTAAAAATTGGATAAGAATTTTATAATTGTTTCCCTTTAAGGCTAAAATATTAAAAATTTTCATTGTAGTAAGTACTGTTGATAATATACATATAATTTTCCAAATTCTTCAAAAAAATTGTTCATCAAAATGCCTAGCGAAACAAAATCCGATGGGAACCATCATAAAATTACGAATTTTTGATACCCATTTTTATTAAAAAATCGAAACTTTTTTTAACCAAAATGTATGGGACCCATGATTTTTCAATCGCTGGTAGGGAACTGAAGACCAATTTTTTCGTATTAAGCTAATTTGAGAGGTCTTCCTACATCGAAGTCTCGAAAAAGGCTTTCCTCGGGAACTCTAATGTATATATAAATCATATATTAGTTAAAAATAACATACATGTACTTTAGAGTGATTTCTGAAAGCATTATATAGGAACTATAGCTAATTATGAAACGACTCTCATAAAATTTCTCACTTTGCTTTCTACTCACATACATTTTGTTTGTATCAAATATATGGTTATGGTTATATACGGTTGAATGTCACGTCCACATTTTACATCCACTTTTTATACCCTTCACCACAGGTGTAAAGGGTATATATATGTAAGTTTGTCATTCCGTTTGTAATTTCCACAATTTTCGTCGGAGAGCAAAAAAGTTTATGTTTTCGGAATCCTTGTAAAAGCGATGACGATTGGAGCATGTCCGTCCGTCCGTGTGTCGGTTGAAATGGCGTTTATGAAGCCCACCGATAACTGACATATATAATATATATGTCAAACGATCGGAAATGCTTTCGAGAATTTTGCTATTGGAATTCAGCAAGATCGGTTCATACAATGCGGAGATATGTTAAAAAAACCGGTTTTTAGAACCGGTTTTCCAGTTTCTGAAGCCTCTGTATATTCTAGAGACTTTGTTTTTACAAAGAAGTCTCGGACATTTTTTTCTGAATTTTTGTTCTGAAAAAATGAAATAAATCGGTTCAATAATAACTGAGATATCGGACAAAACGCATTTTTTATTTTTTGAAGCCCTGGTTTAAGCTATAGATTTTTATTTTTATACAGATCGGTCACAAATATTTTTATAAAATTTTTGAATCAGCAGGATCGGTTTATAAATGGCGGAGATATGCTTTAAAAACCGGTTTTTGGAACCAGTTTTTCAGTTTCTGAAGCCTCTACATATTCCAGGTACTTCGAATTTTTAAAGGGGGCTCGGAAATTATTTTCTGAATTTTTGTTCTGAAAAAATGAAATAAATCGGTTCAGTAGTAACTGAGATATCGGGGAAAACGATTTTTTTATTTTTGAAGCCCTTGTTCAAGCTACAAATTTTTATTTTTATATAGATTAGTCATAAATGTTTTTACAAAATTTTGTTTTTTTTAATAAACCAAATTCGTTCATAATCAACAGAGTTATGGCCCAAAAACAAATCTGTTAAGAATATAAATACACACACAAACATTTATATTAAGCATTGTAATGACTATTAGTGACGTTTTTTGTTTTTTGTATAGTTTAGTTAGAAACAGCAGTCATATAATGAATAACAGTGTTGTTGTCGTTCTTTGTATATGCAGTCTGTACAAAAATAAATAGATATGGAATTGTTGCTGTTTATTTTTTAAAACTAAAACATATCTGTTAAGAATATACATAAATACATACACAAACATGTATATTAAGCATTGTAATGACTATTAGTGACGTTTTTTGTTTTTTGTATAGACAAGTAGTTTAGTTAGAAACAACAGTCATATAATGAATAACAGTGTTGTTGTTGTTCTTTGTATATGCAGTCTGTACAAAAATAAATAGATATGGAATTGTTGTTGTTTATTTTTTAAAAACTAAAACATATCTGTTAAGAATATACATAAATACATTGTGACGTTTTTGCCTATAAGACAAGTAGTTTAGTTAGCAACAGAAGTAATATAATGAATAACAGTGTTGTTGTTGTTCTTTGTATATGCAGCCAGTTTGTATATACATACATAAAAAAATAAATAAATATGGAATTTTTGTTGTTGTTTATTTTTTAAAAGCAAAGCCTGCTATGATTGTTTTTTTTATATATTAAAATTTTCGTAGTTTGAATAAAATTTAGATTTATATATGTGAAAATATGAAAGCATACGTTAAGGCGAAAATTTTATTTTTTGTCGGTAATATGGTAATATGATGTCGATAAGATACTAAGATGGTAATATGGTAGTATGGTGAAGGGTATCAAAGATTCGGCACAGCCGAATCTTTTTTCAATTTCATTTAAAATTCTTAAACGGCTGCAGTAGTAAATATTTGCTATCGCCTAATAAAGGGTAGCGAAGCGCTCCAGGAAAAGCTAGTCTTCAGTTAATATTGAATTTAATTGGACATTACTAGTTTTTGTATATGGATTTGAAAGCTTAATTCTTGGAATAAAAAATTATGCAAGTAGTGCGTAAAACATATTATTTTGAATCCTCGTCTTATTACTTGTAAATTTTACTTACGAGATCTGCATTAATTTTTTAGATCCCCTGTAAACAGCTCTTTCGCAAATCACTTTAACGTGCATAAATCCCATACAAATATTAGTATCAAGTTAAAATTCGACACAAATTATATAAATAAGAAACAACAGTACCAAATTTTTATGAGAATTGGTCCATAATAATTTACCATAGCTTTTTTTTATTTTTTTTTATGTACATTTAGTCATAATATAATAATAGAATAGAATTGTTGTTGTTTATTTTTTAAAAGCAAATCCTGCTAGGATTGTTTTTTTTTTTTCATATTCAAATTTTCGTAGTTTGAAAAAAATTTAGATTTATATATGTGAAAATATGCAAGCATACGTTAAAGCGAAAATTTTATTAATTTTCGGTAATATGGTAATATGATGTCGATAAGATGGTAATATGGTGAAGGGTATCAAAGATTCTGCACAGCCGAATCTTTTTTCAATTTCATTTTTTTTTTTTTTAATTTATTTGATTTATTTTATAAAAAAAAAAAAATTAAGAAAAATCAGAAATTGTTTAAATCAGTTCATCAACTAAATTTATTTAGGTCAAATGGCCTTTTTTATTGGGGTAACCCTTAATTGTTTCATCTAAATAAAAAATAAATAAAAATGTTATATTACTTAATAGAAAAAAAGAAAAAAAACATGGAATATTTTATACGTAACATACATTATATATAGACATTTTGGGTAACCCATAAATAACCCACTGTTTTTCTTCTCTTATCGTATAAAAAGAAAAACAAAAAATTTCTTCAAAACAAGTAAAACTGAAAATTAAAAAAGTAATAAAACACAAAATACGTTACAAAACATGTCATTCCTTGTATATTATAACGAAAACTAAAAACAATATATTTATTATTTTACTTACAATTCTAATAGGTTTTTTAAGTATATTATTATCAGTTTTTATATGCACAAAAAAAAAAAAATTGAAATATGCGCTTGAAATGCACGAAAAAATGGTATAATATGCAAAGAAATATGCAAAAATAGCATGAATATGCATATAAAAACCAACGAATTTATGCGTTCTTATATATTAATGTGTAAAAAATATGCACAAATATGCATTTTTTTAACTTTCAATCTCTAATAGATTTCGATGTTTATAAAAATATAACTATTTTAATTTAAAGTATAATATTTGATGCTTCCGAATTTTTTTCTTTACAATATTTACATGTACTCAAAATATTCACAAAAATTTTTTAGAAATCATTTGATTGAACTCCAAAAAATCAAAAAAAAAATGTGTTTTTGTTAAGAAAACTAACTTTTGTATCCATTATATGCAAATTTATGCAAAGATTTAAAATATAAGCATTTTTTGTTAAATTCTTTTGAAATATGCAAAAGCTTACTTTCCAAGCGAAAAGCTTGAAAAACTTGCCCTAATTATTATTATTTTTCAGACCTTCACGAACAAACTTACTTCTTAATTCTTTGAACACTCGATCACAACTAATCAACGCAGTTGAAAATATTGCATCATCCAACTTATCAGAACTTTTTGTTTTAAATAGTAAATAAAAATTGGGAGAAGGAAGTCATTCGCTTACAATCCTGCATCCTCGTAAGCGAGAGAGGATGCAGGTTGTAATTTAGTAAAAAAAAATATGAGTCTAATGTAAATTTCTCGTTTCCTTTTATAGTTTACACAAATGTGCTATCGGCAGACATGAATAATTTTGTACTGCTTACCAGTACCTAAAAAATTTTTGCTGGGAAACTAGTAAAATTTGTAAATACTCAGATTATTAACTGTCAATTTTCTCTCTCAATTTTTTTTCTCACGTTACTGGATTTTGGGTACGTGAAAGCAAATCCAGTAAAAGGTTTTTGGGTAAACTATTAACTAATAAACTATTTTTTGTTTATGTAGGCAACTCTTCTCAGTTTCTCTCTAAAGGCTCCATTACTCTACCGTAAATGTAAATGTAAACGGAACGTAAGTTGATGGTTACTCAAGAAACGTAAATGTAGCAAGTACTTTGTTGTTGTTTTGTACACATCAACAGCAGTGATGTCAATTATACATATTTCCAGTAAACCAAATTCAGTTATAAAATCGCAAGATTTACTGGTTTGTATTTTAGCGATAATTTTAAATTATTGATCCAACTCTACGCTTTATTTAAATTATTTAAAAAAAATGTTAACAGAAGAAAACATCAAACAAATTATCTAATTGATAAACTTTTTACAGCGATTTTTTACGCAGATATAGTATATTGAAATAAAAAGCTGTCAACACTGTTCTTACTGCTGTCACGTAAGAACGTAGAGTGAATTTTTTTTTATTAGGTTACTACGTTACATTTACGTTTTTGAGTACACATACACACATAACTCTCATAAGCAAAACGTGTCAGCTGATTCGCTACGTTTACATTAGCGGTAAAGTAATGGAGCCTTAAAGCCCAAATTACAATAGCGCGTAGTCAGCAGCAGTGTCTGCTGCCATAATCAGCTGATTATTTAGAATGCACTGTTTGTTATGGTGTTGATTACATTTGGTCAGCAGCAGTTTGCAGTGCTGTTTCATTTAGCCCTGTTTCTAAATTCACTGCGCTGCATTCAGATTGAGAGCCAGACAAAGAGAGTGAGCAAATAAATGAGATGCTAAAATACACAAGTAGAACAAAGCCAGATGGTGGTTATAAATTGTGACTGCCTACGCTGAATTGTAATTATAACGGCAACAACATGTTGTGCTGACAGTGATCAGCTGATAATTTTTGCGGATACTGTTGCTGACTACGCGCTATTGTAATTTGGGCTTAATTCTTATTGTCAGTATTGTTAGAAGTTATAATAAATTATTCATTTACTGTTTTATTCCATTAATATTTTTAATGTTCTAATACGTTTTCTGATGATAAGTTTTTTATTTTGCACAGTGGTTCCAAAAAGCTTTTTCTTAAATAATTCTGTAACTTTTGAACCTTTTATACTTTTGCTTAAAACTTAACAGAAACTCGTCCGCGTCCTTCTGGCTAGATTGCAGGCTTGCTGTCCATGTAAACCTTGTGCACAAAGTTCAGGTCGCAATTTCAAATATATTTCAATAAAATTTGGCACGTGAGACTTTTTTGACACTAGGATGAATTGGTTGTGATCGGTCCATTATTTCAGCCATCCCCCATACAAATGTCCTCCCGGAATAAACTTTCAACACTCAAAAATGCCTTAAAAATTAGAATATTTTAATTAAATTCAGTAAAAAGAAGTTACTTATAAGTATATATCTTTGTACCAAATTTCATGAAAATCGGTCCACAATTGACCATAGCTCCCATATAAACCCCTCTTCCGAAAATCATTTTAACGTGCATAAATCCAATACAAATGTTAGTATAAAATTAATATTCGTCTTCGGAAATTACCTAAAAGTTCATCAAATCATATAAATGTTATTATCAACGTAATATTAAGTATTCGTATATTTTATTTTACACTTAGTAAATGTATAGGTCCACAATTGTGTACCTGGACCAGTTGGGTTATAAAATTATTATATGTTGCTGAGGAAAATTATATTTTAGAAAAAAATTGCAAACAAAAAATGTTTGCAATTTTCAAACTCAAAATCGTTTATTTTTGGACTCGGTAAAGATAGTATCTTTATTCAATAGATAATTTTGTTATTTAATTAGTTAAAGAAAAAACTAAAAAACGAGGGCTTTAATAACATATAAGAATATTTAAAATCGGTTAAGAAACAAAAAATTTACAAGCATTTAAAAATTGTCTATGTCAGAGGTACTCTACTTTCAGCCCCCGTTGCTCCGCTCCTGAAGAGTATGTGGGGTCCCCCTTCTTAGCCCTAAAATAGGCGCAATATTCTTTCGACTTGCTGCAACATATGCTATTTTTTACCGCTTCAGCAGTGCGAATATTAAGAATAAAAATTAAAAATTTCAGTTTACTTAGTGAACCATAAAATATTTATCGATTTAAAGCTTTCAACATTTGAATTAAATACCGCTGTTTTGGTGATTTCGACCACTGTGCGTTTTAGTGAATTGATCCACATGAATGTCAAATTACAATTAAAGAATAAAGACTCATCATTACCTTATAACTACTGAGGTAAGTAGTTACTAATACCAAAAGGTTTTTGCTGGGATGTTATAAATATTATTAGAACTACTTTCTGAAAAATCTATTTTGTGTCTAATTTAATTCAAAAAAATCTTGCTGAATTTAATAAATCTTCCCATGTCTATGAATTTTAAGATAATCGCTGTTTTATTATAATTTTAGTATTCTAGTATAGATTTTGCAAGTGATCACAGAGTTCTGTGATCTTTTATTTTGTATTAATGGGTTTTACAATTTTAGATTTCAATTCAAAGACTAATTTCATCCATTTATTTTATCCGATTCTAGTATTCATTTCAGATACGCAAGGTTGCAAATTTTTTGGAGTTTGTCATTAAAATAGATTTTAACAGATTGTATGAGTGATCACAAAAAAAATTATTTATATTTTTCAGAAATTAATTGTGGCCATCCTGGCAATTTATATAACGGTTGGATTGAAAACATCGACGCAGGTACGGGATTGGGCGCTAGCATTATATTCCGCTGTCAACCAGATATGCTTATGTATGGACATGCATCCAGTGTTTGCCAAATAGATGGCAGATGGCGCAATCCTCTTCCAGAATGTCTTGCACCTTGTGTTGTACCCGCAATATCACAAGGGTATGTTGTACCAATTGAAATTATAATCGATGAAAATGGAACAACCATCATAACACCAACAACAACAACTCAATCGCCCCTACTACAAACAGCTAATGTTGAGAAGGTTAAACATGGCACCGCACTTGATGTGAAGTGCGATGAAAATTACGAATTCCCAGTTTCGTTACTTAGCCCGCCAACATGTCATAATGGTACATGGAGTATAATACCTCGTTGTGTACCGGCTAGGTGCAAAAGTATGCCTAAACCTCCTAAGCATGGTATGGTGTTAGCTCCAAAAACAGAGCATGGCATGAAAGCTAGATTTAAATGTAAAGATGGTTTTAAATTGGTCAGTCCTGAAGGAAAAGATGTTACTGACCCCAATGATTATGTATTAACATGTTCATTTGGAAACTGGACTGGGGAGACGCCACATTGTCAAGAGGTTTTTTGCTCATTCCCCGGTTATATACCAAATGGTAAAGTTTTGCTTGTCGGAAATATGGGTCTGTACGATTATAGACCATACGTTAAAAAGGTATCATACAAAACCATTATTATTGTTAAAGTTTAATTTAGCAATGCATATATTTTAGATTGTGAATAATAAGCAAATTATGTATGACTGTGACAAAGGATATGTACTTGATATAGGTCCACCCGGAGCTACATGTGTTGGTGGAAAGTGGCGTCCTCTTGAATTGCCCCAATGTTTATTAGGACAACATCCACGTCTTCGATGGAATCGTCGCCGCAGGTCCATTGAAATGCGATACCTTCGGTCATCATATCTCATGAAGCATAAACGCAATTTGGAACTCAATCTTAGAAATGAAATTTACAATCACTTTCCAAATTGGAATAAAGTTTTAACTGACGGTATGCTTAATTATAGAAAATATGCTGTTAACCCTAAATCATGTTTAGTTTGATAAGAAAAATCCGATTTCATAAAAATAAATCAACCTAATAGGGATCCATTTCAAAATGAAACAAGTATGAAACTTATACTCAATCAATGGTACTCTGCACCAGGAGGTCCGTAGTAAGGTTTAATTGTGTATAAATTATTTATTATTGTTTATTATTATTATTTTTCGGAATAAAAGTAGAAAAAGAAATCGTAGCCGATCGAAGAACCTATTGTGGTATTAAAATATTTTACAAAGTCAGTAAATCTTCTGTATATTGTCTATTCCCACAGAAAAGAATTCTGATTGGGAATTTTTACTTTATTATTATTTTTTTAGAAACCCAAAGCGGATCAACATCCAACACAATCACTGGGAATATATCAAGCTATTCTTTCCAGGTTTTAAATGATCTTATATTAATTCAAGAGCAAAGAAAATGGGTGGGTTGATTCGTTTCTTGCCTCAAAAATTTAGAAGCAGTTTTGGGATAAAATCCGTAAATTGCTAGAAAGATGGAAAAAGTAGTATATTTCGATGAACATGTACTTTAAATAAAATATATTGTACATTAATGTTTTTTATTCAAAAAAACAATGGAAACCAGCGACTGGGCAAACATTTTTTAATCATTTTGCTTTTGTGTTATTAAAGAATTCAAATAGTATGTATGGAGTCCGTGGAAAAGTAAGTTAAAGGGGTTTTCTGAGAAGTTCATTATGGAACCAGTCGCTAATTGTAGATTAATTATTGTAATAAGTGTGATTAATCCTTTTATATAACAAGTAAAAAAGTTATAGTCGGTCAAACCCAAAAATATGATATTCTACACCATTGCGTTTGTGCATTAAAATGATTTCCGAAATTTTAGGAAATAGACCTAATTATGGACCGATCGTTATGAAATTAGTTAATATAATTTCAGTTTATGTTAAACTTATTTGTGTCAAAATTTATTATTATAGTGTTAGTGCGTGTTAAAATGATTTTTGAAAGTGAGCCTTATTTGGGAGCTATACCTATTTGTGGTCCGATCTTCCTGATATTTTGCACTTCGATTCAATTTTGTATACAACTTATTCACATAAAAAAAGGCATTTGTCAGCGTAAAAACCCATTTCCGGGAAGTATTTGTATGGGGCGAAATAATGGACCGATTATGACCAATTTCAAGAGCGGCACGTATGCCAAAATAAAAATACATGCCAAATTTCATGAAACTGTCTTCAAAATTGCGTACCTATACTTTGAGTACAAGGACAGACTACCAGCCAGCCAGATGGACGGATATCGTTAAATCGACTCAGAAAAAGATTCTGAATCGTGAGTGTTAGAATATTTGTTCTACGCGTTACAAACATCAGCACAAACGCATACCAATGTGTATCAATCACTGCACAGATCCGTACTATCTGTGTTAAGTTTCGTGAAGGTAGGATATAGGCTATGTTAGATCTCGATTCGACGTCAGACTCATATTTAAAAAATTACTTATATTTTTCCAATTTTGCAGGAGTAGGAGAGTAGCTATTTACATGATATTTGATACACAGATAGTGCTTGCACCAGGGAATTTTAAATGCTATGTTTGATCTGATCGGATCTTACGCTCACTTGTAAAACTCTGAAACGGCTGGGCCGATTTTATAAAAATTTTCACATCTAGTGATCGCAAATTCCTGGACTTTTTGATTTCCGGAAAAAATATGATTAAAATATCTAATTATCTTTACACTCATTTGTTAAACAACTTAGGTCCAAATAGAATATGATTCTTTGCATTAGCAAATTTAAAACAGAATTTTAAATGAACTGAGACAGAGGAAATTTTATCAATTGCTTAATCTACTGATTAATAAACTCGAATGAATTCTAAAATATTATATGCCTTGGAAGAGTTTTTTTTTTGGGTATCGGTACAATATTGCAATATTTTTATTTTCATTGAAAACTAAAAATATTTTCGACAGAAAAATAGTTATTATTCACACAATTTATAAGCAAGTTTCGTTAATATCTTTAAAAATTAAATTTATTAAAAATTCACAAAAAATTTAGAATTTAATAATTCTAAAAGTATTGGCTGATGATTGCCTTTTCCGAAACTATTCGGGATCGGTATTACATTGTTTGTAGCTTCAAAAGGATGGTCCAACATTGTACGAAAATAACAAAAGATTATCGCACACTTAAACTTGGCTTAAATTAAGAAAATTGACATACTATATGTATAAAACATCTTGACCAAATTTCAACTGAAATTTAATATAGGCCTTTGATGGTCCACTTGGTCCATCTTTAAAATCTAAACGTAAGCATATTCTCGTCGTCATAGATGATTTTACAAAATTTGTTCCACTGAACTCAACTAGTACGAAGGAAGTTTATTGTGCTTTAGAAAAGACAATCAAATTAGCGATTTAGTGTCACAAAGGTCAAGGAACCCAGAAGCATTTGAACGATCTCAAAAACACAACGATTACTATTTTAATAAAAACTGCAAAACAATATTTGATTGGAGATTATGTTGTAGTCATGAATACTAATAATACTATAGGAAAAAAAAAAAAATAATAATAGAAAAATATCGTAAGCCTTTCATTGTAGAGAAATTATAATTTTCAGCTCTCTCAAATTCCATATAAGGGTATTGTTGAAACTAAGCTACAAATTAATTAAAATTTTTGCACAATCGTTTTTCTGTGATATAATATGCGATTTCTAAATATTACCAGTCTACATTATTATTGATTTTACTTTTGTATTGAATTTTCTATTTAATTAAAAAAAATCAAATCTTTGTACTTAATTTTTTTTCTAAAATCGCAAGTTTTGCTGTAGGAAAACAATTGTGGAACCAATGAATTACACTTTTTATAATGCGAACATCATAACCTATCTGAATATCATACTTTCTCGCCAAACATAGCAACGATTGCAGAAGTTTTTGAACATTTTCTAAGTGATGTTAAATGTTTCTGACAGATTTTTCCTAAATTATCTTAAAATTGTTTTTATTTTCATGTAATATATTAAAACAAAATATATCTTTTAACTAAGGACTATACCATTCTGTAACTATTCCCATTCCTTTTTCCAAACCATAGGTGGTTGGGGTATTATACGTTTGTGCTGATGTTTGTAACGCATAGAAAAAACCAAGGACCACCAATCGACTCGGAATCACTTCCTGAGTCAATTTAACAATGTCCGTCCGTCTGTCCATGTAAACCTTGTAATCAAACTACAGGTCGCAATTTTAAAGATAAGTCAATGAAATTTCGCACACGATCTTCTATTAGATCAAGGACGAACCCTATTGAAACTGGATATGATCGGTCCATTATTTCACCTAGCCCCCATACAAATGTCCTCCCGGAAAAGGGTTTAGCAATCATAAATCCATTAAATATAGCAATATTTTAATGAAATTTGACACATATAAGTTCCTTATAAGTTTAAATGTGCCAAATTTCAGTAAGATCGGTCCATAATTGACCATAGCTCCCATATAAACCCCTCTTTCGAAAATCACTTTAAAGGGTATAAATCCCATTATAATGTTAGTATCAAGTATTCGACAGAAATAAGTTTTATATAAATGTAAATGATAGTGCCAAATTTTACGAAGATCGATCCATAATATACCATAGCTCCCATATAAGGTCCTTTTTTGGGAGTCACCCAAAAATGACTAAATTCTTATAAATGTTAGTATCGACGTTATATTCTGTATTTGTATGTTTTATTTTACACCTAATAAGAATATCGGTTCACAATTGGCCCCAAGTCTAATAAAAGATCCCTGTCCGAGTTTTGATGTACACAATGGTGTAGGGTCGGGCTTGACCGACTATATCTTCCTCTCTCGTTTATTTTTAAATTTTTGCAACTTATTAAAGTTGAGTTTGTATCAAAAGGCTTTACACTATCTTATAGACAAGTTTTGGTATCATCTTTAGCAAAGTTAAGCGTAAATAATTGACTTTTAATGCTGTGTAAATAATTATGAAGTATAAAAAATGTGTGTAAATACTTTTGAATTAAAAAATGCATATGAATTTTTCTTTCAATATCAGTAATAAATATCGCGCCTTTTTGAGAAATTAGCACAATCTACTCTACACATTTCAGGCTTTACAAAAACAAAAGAACTTTTTCAAAATGTTTTATAACAACAAAAATATTTGACTTTTCCAAATTTCCAAATTTGAAAATGTATAAATATATATGTATGACTATGACTGCATAGTGGGTACCAATGGATAGCTCTATTTCTGATAGTATGAAAAGTTATAGGTAATTAACCCTTTAACAGAACTTTTATATATTTGGTAATATTTAAAAATAAATTGTTTGGAAGTATTGATTTAGGAAAAAATAGAATAAATTCTTTAAAAACCGTGGTAATAATTGAATATATTGAATAAAGGTCTATAAAATTTAGAAGCTATTTTACACGAGTTCACAGTTTTATTTTATTCCTGAATCAACAATTGTCATACAAAATCACTTAAGCTATTATGGACCGGTGAGCCCAAAATATTACTTTTGTCACTAAAGGATGAAATGAATAAAATAAAATGATTCCCAAAAAACTAAACTACCATGGAAAATGTCAGATATATTTAAACTTTAATAAAATAGCATTAAAACAAAAAATCATAGACAATTTTACTAAAAATTTAATTTCGTGAATATGAAAAAAAATTTTTCTCATTATGTATTAAACGTCATTTGCCTTTTATATGTTGTATTTTTTGACAAAAAATTAAAAAATCTATACACTTTTTATTTAAAATTAGCCCAGCTCACGAGAACAAAATAATTGAACCGTAAATTTTGGGGATTAGATATAACATATCAATCTTTAGTTTTAAAGGGGTACATTTGCAACATTTTTTGTCTCCATACAAATCAATACAGTTTAATAAACAATTTCCGAGAAATTTGTTTACTCTCAGTGTTGTAAACTATTGGCTCACCAAGAGCATTCTTAATTTTATATGTGTATGTAAATCTTATTTCAAGTTTAGCATAATCAGTGTTGCCAAAACTTTTAGGCCATGTCCCACCAGATTGTATTTGAAAAACCGCTAGAAACCACCTACACTTAAAATAAAATCGCCGATTTTTACCGCTAAAATATTTCTTCTCTTTAAACATGTTTAAAATTTGATAGCTAATCCTTCAAAATCTTAATTTTAAGTACTTGAATGCATTTCAGAATCATCAAATCAATTTTGATAACTTGTAATATATTTTTTGCTTAGATTTTACTATATTCGTCTGACATAGATATATAGAGAATTTTTACCAGACAAAAAAAGCTTTTGTAATTCTTTACAAAAATCAAACCAATGGTCTTATTGTATATTTCGCTTCTATTTAAATACATTGATTTTCGAAAACGTTTTCTTTCGAATTACCCAATAATACTCCAGGGCTTGAAAGATATTTCCATACTATAATGTAGTGGTGATTTAGCATTTTGAGAAAAAAAAAATAATTTCAATATCTTTTTTATAGAAAAACAGTTGATTTTATGTACAATTTTCGAGTTTCTGGTAACTTCATATTTTAGATAAATTAGTTTTAGAAGTAAAATAATATCTTTAATTTTTCTTATTTCTGCTTCAAAGCGAGGTTTTTACAATAAAGAAAAGTCCGAGTAAATTTGTAATTTTATTCGAACTTTATATGATTATGAATCAATTTAATTTATTCAGGCTCGAGTTCATATTAATTCATTAATAATTCTGAAATTATTAATGAATTAAATTAATTCATAAAGAAAAGTCGCTAAAAACCGCCAGCTAGAAAAATGTTGCAACCAGAAAATCCACTTAGCGGTTTTTTATGAAAAGTACCCGCTATATACCACAAAATAACGCCAGATCTAGCGGGAAAACCGCCGTTTTGGCAACACTGAGCATAATGTAGATAATATATTCAATTCGGATTTTAGTTAATGGTATTTTTTTTTTTTTTAATTGTGTGATTATTGAAAATCTGTATAGATCACAGTGTTGCAAATTTCACGATGAGCGGTTGAAAAATTAACATGGCTCCCATATAAGCCCTCTTTCGAAAATCAATATAAAGTACATAAGACCTAATAGTACCATAACAACAACATTTAACGACAATAAGTTTTTTTATTCATTAATGTAGTAAGAACATACCCAGCAAACTAGTTCCGCCACTAAGAACTACCACTAGTTATTCTTCAACCTACTCACAATGTTTTTAATTGGTGAATTTAACATGGGGATTTCATTGGAGGTAACCAATTTGCAACCCTTTACATTACTATTCACTAATAGTTTGGAAGGTAATATCATCATAACAGGTCGCTAGTATTTTCAGTAGAACGAAAACTAGTATTTGGGACGAAAAAGTAAAAAAAAAAATCATTTGTAATATTATTTTTATTTTTTAAGCTAAAGAAAAAAAATAAAAGCTAATGATCAGGTATTTTATTATGTCCGCCTACTTTACCGCCCTAAATAAATTGGTCAAACTACTAAAATGATTTTTGACTAATCCTTATCCTTATATATATTATAAAATGAAGTGTATGTTTGTTTGTTTGTGCATCAATCACGTTTAAACGGCTGAACCGATTTTCACACACATAGTACCAATGCCGGAAGTCGTTATAGGCTATGTTAGATCTCAATTGGAAGTTACGTCCACTCTTCACAAATACTTTAAAAAAAAAACCTTGTTTTTACTTTTACACTTTATCAATGTAGGAACTGGAGGGAAAGAGAAGATATGATCATCAAGGTTTTGCTGGACAGAGACGTTAGTTAAGTTTTAAGGGTTGGGATTGGACAAGACATGCCGGAATGGGAACGTGGGTATATAAGACCGACAGTTTGGACAAAGAGAGAGTTTCTCAGTGTGAGTTGAACCGAGTGGAAGTAGCATTAACACAAAAGGAGTTTGTGTTAATGCTAAGCTATTTTTAAGTTTTGTAAATATAATGCGGTGTAAATAAATGTAAATATAAAATCTGAATTTGAAAGTATTGTGTATATAATTTAATAGAGGAGATAGAGTGTGACAGAGAGAAGTAACAAAACCACAAAGTATTCATCAAAATGCTTTTCAAAATCTACATCAATGTAGCTATTTACTTGAAATTTGACATACAGATAGTACTTGCACTGGAGAATTTTATAGGATTTTTACATTTTACGATCAAAGAAAATATTGATTTTCGCATATCTAAAGGAGTATTACAGTAAAAGTCTTAACAATTTGTAAGAGTAATTTTCATATTATAATTTCGAATAGAGCGGATAGGTGTACGGTGAATAGTAGCCCTCATATAAAGTAAATATTAGTTGTTGCATCAAATGGGGTAGCGAAGAGCACCGGGAAAAGCTAGCATTAAATATTGTTTTTAATAAAGTATATACATAAATAAATTTTGTAATTAATTACCTTTTTTAATTCGATAAATATTATAAATCGTGTAAAATCATATTTTCCTGTCAAAATATATATTTAAATACCAATGTATTTGAGAAGTTATATATGTATATTAGGGTGGGCCTGTTTTATATGGTGGAAAATAAAGGTTTTCAAAAATTTTCAGTCTCACCCCCTAGAAATGTTCGAATAGCCTAAAAACTATAAAATACAAAGTTTTGGATTGATTGAAACAAGTTTGGAGGTGGATCAAAGCGATTGAAATACCTTTTTGAAATCTACAGATTATAACCTTTCTAAAATTACTAAAAATAACAAAATTGAACAACTGATAATATCATAGTTATTAAAATAAAATTACGTAAAACGCGTAATTTTCGACCAAATACACCCCATTAAAATTAGATTTCATCCAAAATGTTAGGGAGAGAAACAAAACTCGGCATATGGTTTTGTCTTGGTATTTTACACTCTTGCTTTGCATAAAACTCACCTACGTATTTTTCAGTATTACAACAATTTTGGATAATAAAATTATTTACAGTGTATATAAAACGTCATTAAGGAACTACATGCCAAGTTTCGTTTCTCTCCTTCTATTTGCCCGAATTAGTGTTTTGCGGTAATTTTATTTTAATAACTATTATATTATTAGTTACACCATCTTCTTGATTTTAGGAATTTCAGAAAGCTCATAATGTGTTGAATTCAACAAGATATAAACCCAGAAAATTTAATTTAAAATTAATTTTTTATCATCGATGAAAAGAAAAAAAATTAAAAAATCATCATTTTCAAGATTTTGATCGCTTTGAGCCACCTCTAAATTTGTTTCAATCAGTTCAAAATTTGGCATGTCTTAGTTTTTCGACTATCCGAATACTTCCAGGGGTAGAACTAATATCTGGACACTTTTTGCAATGAGGGCCACCCTAATGTATATAGGGCCACCCTAATGTATAGTAAAATAATTTTAAAAATATAATAAAAACTGGCTTAAATATTCCTTAAATATGCCTGTTCGAATATATTAGCTGTGTTTTGTTGCTTCCATTGATTGTTAATGTTAACTGTTAGCAAAAAAACGACACTAATCCGATTTGGAAGCACTTTATATTTATTTGTAAATTGCAGTACGAAATTTACGCGATTTTCATTAGAAAATTAAAAATTAAGAAATTTTTTATTTGAATTTAATTTAATTTTTAAATTTTTTTATTTCTTGTCATTCTTATATTCATAATTGCATTTTTGTTCATACATTGGAAGCACTTTTATCGACGTTAAAGTTAACATGTGTAATTATACACTTTAACTCCTTATATGAATTTAAAATTTGTATGAAATTACCCATGAACGTTAGCAACAAAACACAGCTATTATAACAAGAATAACAAACAATTTTTAAAAAAATTTAATGAGTACTTTTGTTTCTTTTGTAACCTTAAACTTTTAGGCCCTTTGATTAGTAAACTAAATAATTTAATAATTTATTGCCGATTGGCCACTAACTGCATTACATTTCAATAATAAATTCACTAAATTAATAGTTGCAACGAATTGACATACATTAATGTAAATTTTTGAAGGTGAAAATCCACCAGTTGCACTACATTTCAATAGTGAATTCACTAAAATAAGTGTTGCAGCTTATTCATATATAACACAAGAGAAAATCTCTCAACTAACAACATAATCGGTTCACTTAATATACTCACAACTTTACATTGATCTGTTTTTATATGATTAATCCTTGTAAGCGTCCATGCTTCATATTTACTGAGTGTCCACGAAGTAAAATATTAAGCGATATATTGTAAAATGGTACTTATAACTAAATAGAGTAAAAGTACAAAAATTATTTAATATATGTACATTAGGGTGGTCCAACATTGTTCGAAGAAAGCCAAAGAGTATCGTACATTTAAACGTACCTAATATTATAAAAGATGACATCGTTTAGAACATATTTGCCAAATTTCATCTTCCTACGATGATTAAAACATGATGGTACGGTCATTTACGTTGATGACTCTAGAACAAATCTTAAGAAAAATATTTTCAACAAAATTAATTATATATACATCGAACGATAGCTAATAAAAATTATTATGTATACCCATATTTCGAAATTTTTGGAAAATGGTTAAGTAATATGAACGAAAAAAAGACATTTTATATCAAAATTTTACCTTTAATTTCTATGTATTATTTAGTATGGGTTATTTTTAATAAAATTACGATTTTATCCTTGCTACCAGGTATTTTTGAAAAACTAAAAGAAAATACGGGTATATTTATTTCATCGACGTAAATGGTCGTGTAGAATCCTGTTCCAATTACCGTAGAAAGTTAAAATTTGGTAAATATGTTCTAAATGACTTCACCTTTCACAATTGTAGGTACGCAAAAAGGATTTTTGAACCACCCTAATGTGCATACATATACATAGATATATGTATGTTAATAATGTCATAACATTTATATTGCAGAATCTCCTGGAAATAAAATTCGATCAAAACGTAGCCCCACAGATATTGAAGAAGCCTATTCAAAATACTACGAACGTATTAAGCAGAAGTATCAAGATTTTGTAAAATATTTACTAGGATATAATAATGGTTTATATAATTCAATGGACTTTCGTAATTCTGCCAAGAAATTTAAGATACAAAATGGCCGTTGGTATTACATAAACAACGAAACTGACCACAATCCAAAATATAAGGTTTTACATAAATCAAGAGCTGCAATCAACGACTTTAATCTTAATGAATACGATGAGCTGGAAAACAAAGCGCACAATACGGTGGGCAAAATACCGATACCTAATATTTATGATAATTCTCAATACACTTCACTAAGAAGGACTAACGAACCAATCCTTTTGAAAAGCAACTCTTACAATTATGTTGTAGATACACCGTCTCGTAATTTCAAAACAATGAATGATTCTGACTTTATTGAGCAATTAAAAGCTCAAATCATACGAAAGCGAAGAAAACGAAATTCAAGTTATCCAACAGATTCTGACTCAGATCCAATAGAACAATACGATAATAAAGAGGGTCGTAAACGATTACGTGGTCCATGTGAAGAGTTAGTATGGGATTCATTTGCTAATATTACAGTTGTACGGCCTGGAAAAGCTCCTGGCAGAAATAGTGTTGGCATCATTTTAGCTCTAGAATGTAATGCTGGATTTAAATTGAACATAAAAGGAGAGAACGCAACTGCTCGCTGTATTCGTGGTATTTGGAAACCAGAAACTCCGAAATGCATATCAGGTACGAGAATTTTTGGTATTTATTGACAATTCTATTAAAAAAATTAATTATTTAAGTTATAATAGCAATAATTTAATTCAATGTATTAAGTTCACTGGCTGAATTGTTGACTATTCACACAGGCCTGATTGATCCCAATGCTTAAACCAAAGTATATAAAACAAAATACACATCACATTTGAATTCACGACTGACTTAAACTAAACTGAACTTTGCTATTGAACATTATATACCAGGGCACAGTTGGGTCAATTTCAAAGTAAATGTAACAGGAGTGTGTAACAGGAGCATGGGCGACTGTAGGCCCAAAGTTGACCAACTGGAGAGTTAACTTTTTCAAATATGAACCGATTTTATATATTTTTGAATGCTTACTGTGCTAAATTATTTCTAATAGTTTAAAAGATATTTGACATTGAAAATTAATTTTTTTATTTTTGGTCTTGATTTAAATTAAAAATACAGTAAAAATTTCAATAATTTTCTAAATTATGCTAAAGAAATTTTTTTAGTTATTTCAATTCGATAACAAAAAAAATTTCAAAACAGGTCCCAAAAATTGAAATTTTTTTTTCTACAAAAAAGTAACTTTACATATTTAAATTAAAAACAAATTTAATGTAATACCATCGGAGCTCTCGAAATTATATTTAAAATACATTGCTTTTCGAAAGAATTTTCTTTCGAATCGAATTACGCAATGGATCTTAAAAAAGCCCGTAAGTGTAAAATTGGAAAGTTTTAAATTCAGCAGTGGTCAGAAACAATCAATTTTGGGCCTGTAAAAAAGTTAATTTTCGATTTCGGTACACAGAAAAATTAAATTTCGTATTCAATTACTAAATTCATAAAATGAAATGTATATTTTACTTAAAATTCGTAAAACCAATTATTTAAATTCGTAATAATTTAAATAGAAAACGTAAAGGTGAAAATTAGGTATAGATTTTATGGAAATATATGTATAATAAGACTTATAATATATATTCTTTGTATACAGCGTAATGGTACAACAATGCACATAGGCCCAAAATGAATTTTTTTGGAAATAATTCTGTAACTTGTGAACTATTGGAGATATTTAAATAAAATTTCACATGGTCAGAGCTGAAGTGTTTTGAGTTGATTTGGAGGAGTACAGGCCTCTAGCGGGTCATGGGGTTAGAGGGTAGACCTCCAAAGTGGTCACATCGGGTATAGAAATTTTTTTAATTTTTTTTTTTTTAATTTCGGTCTTCTTTAAATATGCAAATACTTGTTTTATGTTGGATGAAGTTTTTCCTAAAATAAATTTAAATTGGAATACCCATATGTGGGTTTGGAAGTGTGTGAGTTGCCATAAGAAACACAGAAATCTAAAGCAATACAAATGCAAAATATTATTACAGGGACATATCTATTTCATAAATTTGAGCCCGAATATTTCCACATGTTATGAAGTTAATCAAGAATTTTTAAATGTAAAGATCAGACAAATATATACATACATATAATCTTAGGTGCAGTGTTATAAAGCCATAGGCAATAAAGCCATATGGCCTTATTTCTCGATGAAATGAGAAATGAAACCATTTAGCTTTATTGCCTACACCCAAGTGCAATATCACCATAATCGTTTAGTAACCAAAGTGGAATTAACGCCATAACAGTGAAATTGTTACGGTTAAAAATTGCCAAAAGAATGAGTTGCCAATAATTCCTCAACATTCAAAAATGAAATAAATCCCTAAAAATATTTTTGGGGAGTTATTTCATTATATTACTTTTATCTCACGAAATAAAAAAAATATATGTTTGATAGCCGGCCTTCGGACGGTCGCAAGGGTTTTCTCCTCTGAGATATATTAGACACCGGCTTTGCTAAGAATACACTCTCCGTGTATCAAGAGCGTTCGACCTATTTAGGAAATCTTTACTAAGCGAAGCCGGTGTTGGACATATTATAGAGTGGTAAATCCTTGCGTCCGGCCGTAGGCCGGCTATTTATGAAATATTTATTTAGCGAAACCATTGTTGGACATACCATAGAAAAGAAAGTCCTATTTAGAAAATCTTTATAAGGCGATTAAACTGAAATGTATTAAACTTTGGAGCCCCACTCGAAAGTATACACTACCTACTTTTTTTTAGAAATGTCACTATATAAAGTATTCCGTATTCGTTATATAAAGTATTCCGGAAGAGAATTTTATTAGTTAATCACCTTATCTACATAGTGTAAATTTAAATAAAAGAAATCAAATAAATTTGAATTATAAAAAAAAAAAAAAAATTAAATGAGCAACAAAAACACCATAATGGTTTTATTTCATTCCTTACATGGAAATAAAGCCATATGCCCCTATTTCTCAATGAAATAAGAAATAAGGCTTTATTGCCTATCGTTTTATAACACCGCACCATAATTTTACTATATATTTTTAAAGGACAAAATTTTAGATATTTTAAATATGGGTATTTGTGGAAAATTACCTCGTGTGAAAAAATTTACCGATAGGCTGTTATAATTTTTTGCAAAACCTTTAAAAACATATTGAACTATTTAATTTAATTCTCAGAAGTACCGAAATCAACAATATTTATTTGTACTGTTTATATTATTACTGACTTGTATATTATTTTTTTATCAACCGTTAATGTAGTTGTTTGTTTAATTTTTTGATTTTCTTTTGTGCTATATTCTACACAAATTGGCACACTAGCTGTAGAAAGAGGAGATCTCTCATTCTTTGGTTTTACTATTAAGTAGTTTTTGTTTCTTTGTATGTTCTCCTCGTATATGCGAAGGTCTTTTCTGACATGCCTCGGGGGAGTCTCCAACTGTGTGTTGTCGAAGTTTGGATGACTTCTCTGATGACATCCCAGAAGGAACTGCTGACTTAACTTCACGTTGTGTTCCTTAACCGGAAGAACCTTCGTTTTCTCGTGCAGATGGTGTGGTGAGGAGATTTGTAAACAGCCTGTTACGGTTCTTAAGGCTGCATTTTGGCAGCTTTGAATATTTCTCCACTGGGTGTCACTCAGCGAAGGAGTCCACACTGGAGCAACATAATTTATCACTGACTGACCAATCGTCTTATATGTAGCCAATAAGGTTTCTTTATCCATACCCCAAGTGCTGCCGGCAAGCGCTTTGAGGACCTTATTTCTACTTCGCTGAGGAGGTAAAGAGGCTATCGAAAGTGACCCCCAGGATCTTTGGGTGGTTCACAGTAGGAATTTGGACTCCATCGACTACGATGCCTAGGTTCATTTTGACAATTTCAAGCTACGCGCAGTGAAGAAATTGTGGATTTCAGTGAGATAACCATTTACCAAACCGCATAGGTCATCAACATTATGGCCAGTCGCCGTAATGGTGCAGTCGTTCGCATAGGATACATGTCAACTCCTGGTGGAGGCGCTGGGAGTTTCGAGAGGTAGAAATTGAACAAGAGTGGCGACAGGACCCCGCCCTGAGGAACTCCTTGTATAACTCTACGAGGTTTTGAGCATTTGTCTCGAAACTCAACGAACGACTGACGGCCACTCAAATAATTCACTATCCATCTCTTCAAGTTGTTTGGCATTGTGGACTGCAGGATGTCCTGGAAGAGAGTAGCGTGACTGACGGTGTCAAAGGCTTTTGATAGGTCAAGTGCTACGAGGATAGTCCGTTCACATGGCCTCTGCTGGTTTAAGCCATGTGCGATTTGAGTGGCTACGGCGGTTAATGCTGTGGTGATGCTATGCATCTTACGGAAACCATGCTGATGATGAGCTGCTTGTAGGTGTCAGGTCAGCTAGGGGAGGAGAAGTGCCTTTTGTGGATTATATATGTTGCTGTTCGGAGAACTCAATACAATGTATGCATTTTTACCATTAGCACCAGTTAGGGATGCCAAACGGGACTGGATTTTGCTAATCCCGGGTTTTTATAATATTAAATACCGGGATCCCGGCATTTTTTAGGATTTCGGAATTGATATTTCATATGAAAACACTTTTTAAATATCAGGAAAAAATAAATTTTTTAAACATTTCAATTAATGAAATTCATTTGTATTTTTAAAAACATAAGGTTTGTTCCTTTGAAATTCTAGTTAGGGATCGCAGTTTCCCGGACTTTTTGATTTCCCGGGATAACGCGAAAAAATGTTCGACTTCCCGGGATCCCGTATTAAAAACTATAAGTAATATTACTCTCATCAGTTTAACAACTTAGACCCAAAGGGATATGTATTTTTGCATTAACAGATTTAAAACCGAATTATAAATGTAATAAGAAAAAGAAATTTGATCAATTGCTTAATCTACTGATTAATTAATTAGAGTGAATGCTGTCGTGAAAGAACTTTGTGGATATCGACACAATATTAAGCAGATCATCTTTTCCGAAAACCTTAAGGGTAATTCAAATGTGTGTTAAAACTATATTAAATTGGTTGTAGCTTCAGTGGGTGATCCAACACTATACAAAAATAATCGCAAATTTTAACTTACCTTTATAAAGTTTTGAACATCATATATAATATCTAGAACTAATTTCAGAAAGGTCATCGAAATTGAATTTTATTACAATTTGTTTTTTTTTTTTTTTTCTTTTTGTTAAAGGGTGGTCCGAAATGCTTTTTGTCGTTTTCAAAATGCAATAACTCAGAAACTAATAAATATATTTTCTTTCTTTCACAGCCTAACTGACACAAGTCCATATAATAGTTGTTTATACTGGTCGGAGTCGGAAGTACTATGTTATAAAAAAATAGAAAAAAAATAATAATTTTTTGACGTCGCCTATTAAATCAAGAGAAGTACTTAGTTCTAACTAATTGTATTTTTGACTTATGGATTATACAATATTATATAGAATTTATACAGAATTTCTTCTATTTTTTGCCGATATTGTTAGGAAAGTTAGTAGGAGTTGTGAAATACACAAATTTGAACTAAAACATAATCACGAGATCATTATAATACAAACAAAAGTAAATTATCTTAAAATATTTGTATAAAAATAAATTATCATCTGAATGCCTTCCAAATATTGAACATAATTAAACAATGAATTAAAATTTGGTACTAAATATGTTGAGATATGTTTTCGCTATAATTAAACCATATACATTTTATGTTCCAAACAAATCAGGCTTTAGTAGATCTCCGATACTTTTATTGTTTAAAAGTTGCGAAAACCCCGAATAAGAAAGAAATGTTTTTATTTATAATCCTAGAAGAAGATAATACCTGTTTTTGTTGATTAAAACAAAAAAGTTGTATATTTATATATACAAATCGAAAACGTGAACAGTCTCGAAAACGTGAACATCCTTGGTAAAAATTAGTTCACTTTTCCGCGAGTCTACTGTATATCTGAAAACCTTTGAGTTGCATATATCAACTTATGCATGTCCTCGTCCTATTTGTCGATTTCAGCAAAGCATTTGACACTCTCTCACACACAAATTTATTGGAAATACTCGAAAAAAATGGTATAAGAGGAAACATATTGAAATGGTTTAAAAGCTATTTAGAATGCAGAAATTTTTGTGTGAAAATAAACAATAAAATAAGCGACAAAATGACATATAACTGTGGGGTACCACAAGGTTCCAAACTAGGTCCAATATTATATATAATTTATGCAAATGATATGTTAAAGTGCTTAAAAGAAGGTACAACTTTTGCATATGCTGACGATACCGCCATAATAGTAGCCGAAAGAAATATAATAGACGCAAAAAATAAAATGCAGGAATAATTAGATATTGCAACAAAATGGTGCCATGACAATGGGCTCATCATTAATGCTAATAAAACAAAAATCATGCATATTAAACCGCCACATATCGCAGAATCTAATATAGAAATTAAGTTCCACAACACAAATTGCCTACACAATAATGCAAATAACAGCACAATCACTAATGATACATGTTAAACAATTCTGGAAACGGTCAATACCTATAAGTATCTAGGAGTAATCGTTGATAATAAATTTAAATGGAAATATCATATTGAAAATTTACAAAAGAAACTAAGAAAGTCAATATTTGTCCTCTACCACTTAGGTAACTGCGCCACCTATGATGTGCTGCGTCAAGCATATTTTTCGTTAGCTGAATCTTACATTCGACATGGTATAACAGCATGGGGAAATGTAAAATACAATAGTACACTACAAAAAACACAAAACAGCCAGCTAAAAATTTTATGGAAAAAACATCAACACTACACCAATAACAATTTGATCAACACAAATGAATCATACACATACGATACAATCAACCTTGCCAAAAGCTTAAATGTACTAAATATTAAAAACATTTACTACACAACCATAATAAAATAATTTGATAATCACACTCGATTTTTAAAACCAATTGATCATGCTCATAACACGAGAATAAGATCACAAGGAAGATTCAAAGTAGAACGCTTCTTTAACGAATATGGACGAAACACGCTTCCTGTTGCACTGCCTACCATTTTAAACAAAATACCAACAAATATCATGAATATTAAAAACAACTACAAAAAATATAATGAAATAAAAAAATATCTCATAAGTTTGCAATGAACAATCATAATTATAAAACAATGTGAATTTCTATTAACTTTCCTGCAGACAAGCTGAAAAGCTTTGCGGGATTCATCTATAAAAAATTCAATAATTATAATAAAGAAACTAAATTAAATTAAAAATATAAAAATTAAAATGAAATAAATAAACAAGCTAAAAGAAACTACCAGAAAGAAGAAATTAACACCTCAATGTCTTATTAATTGAAGGATGGCTGCACCTGGAATTATATACACCTGTGAAGACTGTTTTCATTCTTTATTTTATTAAATAATACATCTATTTTATATTTTATTATTTTTTATATTGTAAATACATATCTGAAATTTTTAATAAATAAAATAAATATAAAAAAAAAAAAAAAGATTAGTACTTGTCCAAAGTTAAAAGTGATTTTATGAGATAAAACCGCAAATTATTCCAAAGTGGAAAAGAACTCAACATTAATTTTTATTTGGGTCAAAAATAAAGATATTGAGTATCATTAGAGTTTCCTTGGTGCAAAAATCTGTTATTTTATAGCGTTGACAAAATGCCAAATAGCACTTCGGACCCACTACATCCTTTTTTCTTTTTAGTACTAATATTTTATTAAGATATTAAATTATATTCATGCTATAAAGTCACTCCATATAAATCATCTAATAAATTATATATAAAACCTTATTAATAACATTGTGGTTAAGATATAGTTCCCACCTGGATTTTTAGCTTAATCTTTTTTAAAACATTACTCAAATATATAAGTTCTTATTAAAATTCCTGCGCTTTCCTTCCATTTAAGTGATTTTAAAATTCCTGGGAATCCCGGGACGAGAAATCCCGGGTTGCAATCTCTACTCGTACAAAATATTCAAGGAAAATATAAATAAAGAGAAAATTATTTTCTCTTGAAATGTTTACTACCAAAGAATTCTAAGAATTGAAGGCTTGTCAAAAAAACCTAACTGTTGTGAAAAAAAAAACCTAACTTTAAGATTGTGTTAGTCAAATTTTATTTATACATATGTATTAGTACTGAGACCACCCAGCAGTTTATTTGGTGGCGATTAACCCGCTTTTAGACAGTAAGATTCATTGGTGTATAGTCACCTGCCGCTCTCCATCGGTTGGCACTGGCACTTTACTGACTCTACGGTAAGCGCGAAGAAGACGAAAAGAAGAATGAACAATTTTTAACTGACTCATTGTGACCAGTAAAGTGGTTGTGTGCGTCCAAAAGTTACACTTTGTAGCCGTTATGTAAAAAAGGGCCACTTTTTGGTCATTGAAGTGCCTTTTTGACATTTTATTGATCCTTCGGTGGTCGTGGACACACAAAAGTGATACTAGGAAGTCGTTTAGGTGGCATAGACTTCCTCCTAGGACAAGCACATGTTAAAGTGACTAGTCACGTTGCTAATAAAGTGACTAGTGGTACCCTAATGTAGTCGGTTTCTTGTACGCAATTTCCACCATTGACTGCAGGCCACCTTTACCACACATAGTTGCACAAAAGAGTATTATAAAATTATTAAGTATAATTCATCGCAATTATATTCGCAGATTTTCATAAATTTTAATCTTTTGATGCGGATTACATCCACTAATATGAAAATCGAAAATCGACTTTCTTGATGCCAAAAGTCGAAAAGTCGAACAAAGTCGAAAATAGTCGGAAAAAATCGAAAATAGTCGGAAAGTAGAAAAATGTTTAAAAAATAATCTTATTTAAAATAAATAGTTTGTTATAAGCTTTTATTTATATACCATTAAACCTAACTACACGGTTTACATATATTTGTGTGTAACTAGCACTCTCATTGGATAGATTTGTATGTTAATCAATCAATATATTTGTTTGCGTTGTATTCATTTTTAAAGTTTTTATTAGACAATTAACAAAAAAAGTCAATAGTAAAAAAAAGTCGAAAATAGTCGGAAAAAGTCGAAAATAGTCGAAAAGTCGGAAAAAGTCGAAAATAGTCGGAAAAAGTAGAAAATTGTCTGACAAAGTCGAAATAGTCGGAAAACGTCGAAAAGTCGACTATTTCAAAATTAAAAAAAAGTCGAAAAATCGAAAAGTCGACTTTTTGTTCAAACTATAAAACCCTAATTTGTTGGCCTTTGTTGATGAATATGAACATAATTGATGAATATGAAAATAATTTAAAATTCCGTTTTATTTTTAATACTAAAAGTAGCAACTTTGTTCGTTCAATTTAAATTTCAACATACAAAAAAGGAATGTCAAAAATAAAATAAAGAAATTTTTCCAGTTTGTAAAAAATATTGTGTTATGGTAGTTAAAATGAAATAAAAATGCGTGAAAAAATTATAAAAATGTTGCGGGCTTATTTTCCTTAAATTTGAAAGAAAAAAATTGTTTATTTTGTGTTCTTTTTCTCTCTCACAAATGTGTTGAATTTACATAGAACTTGTATGTGAATTCATACAGAACTTGTTATGTGCACAGAAACACTTTTCGAGTAAAATACTTGCAAAAAGAGTAAATCTAGTAAGCAAGCATACAAACGAACAGAATTTTTGGATTGTATTGTATGTCAGTAAATTCCGGGATTTTTTTCGTCCAATCCCGGGATTCGGGATTTTTTAATCGGGATTTCGGGATTGGCATCCCTAGTACCAGTGTTGCCAGGAGTAGTTTGAAAAAAGTTACAGTTTTATATCAAAGAAGCTACAATTTTGTTCATAAAGTTACATTTTGCATTTTTTTAAATAAATTGTAAATAAATATAGACGTGTGATATAATATATAGCCTGTAAGAAATTATATTTCATTGGCAAATTAAATAAATAAATAAACAATAAACATTTTCAATTCGATATTTTAGAGCAAATAATAAAAATAAATAAAATATTGAAATATTTTTTGGATGTTCTTCCTCATGAATTTTTAAATAAAAGTACTAAAATTAAAAACAGATAATTATGTAATATTTTACAAAACAGGGATGTTAAAGCTGATACAATTGTACTATTTGTTGGAGTGTCACATCGAACCTGAAAAGTACAATGATGAATTTGGCGCAATTAAAATTTTCCCCAGTTTTAGCTCTTAATAGATTTTTTACGTAAAATTATCTTATTTTTAATAAAATTTCAAGATTATTAATGGCAACAGGTTTTAAGAAGGATCCGATTAGTTAGGATTTAGCACTATGATTATTCTTGATTGATTATTCCGTCTCAGCTTTGAAAAATATAAATAACGATGGTGTGTCACACACTCCTAAATATTCAGCAAAAACTTGAATAATAACTTAAAATTGTTATGGACAAGAAATGATGTGCTCTTGGAAAATATTTAGGAAGTCAAATAGTTGTTAGTTTATAAATTTATGTAATAAATGTTTGGTCTCACAAGTATAAAAAGTTATGAAAACAAGGTCAGAAATGTAAATACATGTTACGTGGAGCGTTAAAAAGTTACGAAAAATGTAACAAATGTAACCAAACGGCAACACTGATTAGTACTGAGTCTGAATCTAGTATTAAAAATATGTATAATATATAAATAAAATATTTTTTTATGGGGGGCTTTTATTAATTAATATTTAATAAGATTTATTTAGCGTCCATTCGCTATTTTACTTAAATTAATTGATATTTTTTTTTTCACACCCCTAAACAAATTATTTTTGAGAGCGATGTAAAAAACACGTCTTTCCACACCGAGAGTAGATAATATATTTGAAATTATGAATCAACATTTTTTCTTGTTAGAACTGAGAAAATTTCGCCTTCTTTTCAGAAAAATTTTAGAAATTTTATTTTAAAAGATTGAGCAAAATCACAAAAAACTCAAGATCAAAAATGAGAAATTTTAAGGTCAAATAGCTTTTAAACCACAAGAGATAATTTAGAACAATACACTTCTAATGTCTTGCTTAGCAGAATTAAAAAATATTAAAATCGGTACATATTTGTAAAAGTTACAAGCTCCGAAATGTTTTTCACTCTCGAGGTAGTCAACTTTGGCCGACAGTAATCTTCTATAGTTTTTTTTCACATGAAATTCTACTTTTATTTTATAAAAATAAAAATAAAAATAAAAATATGTATATTATGCCAAGAACATTTTATAAAATCGTTTTGAGAATACGAAACTTTTATTTTGCCCGGCTATATAAAGAAAATTTGTTTAAGCAACTTTATAATTTAAAGACGGAAAGTCCTTTCAGTGCTAATATTATTATTTTTATTTATTTAGTGCAAATTAATTTACAAGAAATACAAATAATGACAGGACGGGCATCAATGTACTTCATGGGTTTAATTTAATTTTGAATCAACAGATTTAAAAGCATTTTAAATAGTTGAATTATAGCGAGGTTTATCCGATTGTTGGCTCCGAAGCCCTAAAACTGCAAAAAATTTTTCAACATACATTTTTATGTAAAAATATATTTTAAATTAATAATTTAGTTTTAAAAAATTTTCTCTCATGCTACTTAAATCCTCGTAAGCACGGACGAAAATTTTTTTATTAAAAACTAAACTTATAACATTAAGGCCCGTTATTATAACTTTCCAATAACTAAAGTTAGGATGTTATCGTTCACTTTAACTGTTTTTGGTTGTTATAAGTATAAGTTAAGCCAAAAGTGACCAATAAGCTAAAGGTAAGAATATCTGACCATTATTTGCGGTCCACACGAGCCTTTTTCATGCTCACACATTGAACAAAATGTTGTGCGCACATGCATTTGGATAGTGTGGACCCAAGTTGTTCATGTTTTGTTCTTGTTCACACACCGTTGTTCGCACTGTTGTTCGAGCAACCATGTCTGCCATCAAACGTCATTTTGTACGCGGAAGAAGAGGCGCTGCATGTAAAAGTATCGAAGCGACACAGACGGCAAACAAAAAATTATGATTTGTTCGACAAATGTTCTGCCCACTGAAAACAAAATGAACAAAACTGTGTATGTTGCTCTGCCGACGTTTTGTTCTTGTGCGAACAAGAAAAAGGCTAGTCTGGATGTAGCGTTAACTTTTATCGGCGCTGCCATATTTTCTGCTTTATAAAAGAAATAAATAAAATCATATTTATTCCGCTGTAGTTTTTAGTAATTTGTCTGTCTATATTTATATTTTCTCTGGCGTTGTCTTTTAGTTACGTTGAGTCTATATTAGAGAAATTTCTATCAAGACAAACGTCAAATTTTTGTTTGAATTGCAGATAATTTTTTATCTCTGTCAATTATAGGGGAAAACGTATGTCATAATAAGCCATGTAAAAAGTACCAACAACAATCTAGATGGCGTCTTTTACTAAGCGTTATCAAGACAAAGTTGTCAGAGCTCGAGCGCTGACAATTTTCTTTTAACGCTGCAATAACATTGACAAATTCAGTCTACATTAGACAAATCTTTATCTTGATAAAATTTTGACGTTTGTCTTGATAAAAATTTGTCTAATGTAGACTCAAAGTTAGTTTAAACTCATTTATTTTAAAAATTTCTTTGTTTTTTATTTGTTTATATTTCCGTTAGTGGCAGTTAAGCCCAAATTACAATAGCGCGTAGTCAGCAACAGTATCAGCAAAAATTATCAGCTGATCACTGTCAGCACAACATGTTGCTGCCGTTATAATTACAATTCAGCGTAGGCAGCCACAATTTACAACCACCATCTAGCTTTGTTCTACTTGTGTATTTTAGCCTCTCATTTGTTTGCTCACTCTCTTTGTCTCGCTCTCAATCTGAATGCAGCGCAGTGAATTTAGAAACAGGGCTAAATGAAACAGCACTGCAAACTGCTGCTGACCAAATGTAATCAACACCATAACAAACAGTGCATTGCTAAATTTATATTTCATATTTTTATATATTACATTATAGCCTTAATTTTACTTTTTTATAAATTTTCATTTCATTGTTATAATGATTTTAAAAAGGCTCAATGAAAATTGCCTTTAAACCATTTTTGATATGATAAAACTGTCTACATTTTTCTTTACTTCTTAAGCACCCTGCTTAGTTCCATCTGTGGAGAATGGAAAATATTATAAAGTGGAACCACATACAACCGAACTTTCCGATAAACCATCTTTAACCCCCCTTTCAACATATGAAGAAATTCAGTCAAACGAATTCATAACACTGGAGTGCGAAGATGGCTTTAAAATAGAAGTATGTATTAATAAACATTTATTTATTATTTATAAAATTTACTAGTGAAATGAAAATTTCTTTTTTAATTAGGGATCAGCTCAATTAAGATGTGCACATGGTAGTTGGTCAGTTAAAGCCTTTTCAGAGTGTGTTTCAGTGGCATGTATATTACCAAATATTACAGGACTCATATATGAGGTTATAAGTAGTGACAATAATATTAAGAATATAATTAAATATAATAACATAACTTGGTGACTTACAGTTATTTAAAAATAGTTAATAAGTGCTTCCAAAACGTTTTTTAAATTATTCTGTAGCCAAAACTTCACATAAATGTAACTTTCACATAATTTTTCAATAGAGAACATTTTTTAAAATTGTCCAAGGTTTTACTCGTTGAACGAGTTAGGTGTTATGCAATTTCATAATTTTTTTTGTTTTGAAAATTTAATAAAACAATCATTAAATGATTAATCAGAAATTAAAAATGGTGCTCCAAAAATCTTCTATATTTTAAATTATTCGCTAACTTATTAAATTAAAACTCCAAGTTTTCCAGCAGTCCACACATATCATATTATATAAATCGATATATGTAATTTGAAAATTTTTTGAAGCCTTTTTTTCAATATGATTGAAAAAATATAATAAAATAATAAAAAATAATAAATAATTTAATTCAAATGATATTATATGTATGTCTTAATTGTTTTGTGGACTACTAGAATCATTATACTGGATGTCACACCATTTTTATTAATTAATCTTGTATATCCTTAAAGGAAGTCAATATGTATAACCAGACCATAAGTGTTATAAGTTTAAAAAAATAACTTTTAATTGTTATTTTTGATTTTTATTTTATTGGTTGAAAAATAAAAAACGTGTTTTGATTTTTATTTTATCATATAAAAATTAAAACTACTTTTGATTTGTTTAAATAATTTCGAGTTATTCACAAAAAACTGTGTATGTTTTTATATCAATTTATTTCTAACTCTCTTATTATTTTAAATTTTTTTTAAACTTCTTTGAAGAGTAAAAGAAACACGTTTTTTTTTTCTCAAATATTAAAAGCATTAAGAAAAAATGTTTACAGAATAGGGTTGACCCAGCAACCTTCTGGTTGTTAATCCAGCGCACTAGCCAACTGATCCACGTGATTGCATATTACTCTGTTATTATACGATTGAGTACTTATTTATGTAATGTAGAGAAGGTAAATAACAATGGCGCTTCATTACTAATAAACTATTTTGACATGTAGTTGCCATTGCCAAAAACCAAAAAGTTTTTGCTGCGATTTTTAATTGGCTTCGAAATTTTCATCGTTAACAAATAAGTGACCCACACAAATTAATTTGCACATTTCCCTTATCGAGAATCCATAAATATCGTTTCTTTATCAAATATAATAACGCAGATATATAAAAAAAGTATATATTATATAGTACAGGTTGACAAAATTAAAAATTCTGCGGCACGGGATATCTCAGTCAATTCGGATACACGGTATTAATGAATACTAAAACCGTTTTTTTAATGGACCCTAGTTCTCGCGGTTTGTAAAAATTACGGAGGTTGTACCATATATTGAAACATATCTCGGAACCGACTTTTCTGATTTAAAAAATATATATATATATATATATATATATCAAAAAATTCAAATTTAAATTGTCTTCAAGTTATACTTACATTATTTTTTAAAAACTTAAATTTCATAAAATTTTTCAGGAAAATTGTTATAAAAATCAAATTTCTATTTCTATTTCATAAAGATAGATTTGTTGCAAATAATGCATAAATTCAAAATTAGGGAAGATACTAATTTACATATTATATAGAAATATTAAAAAAATCATAAAATAAATTTTACTTTATTTTAATATTTCTATGTAATTTGTGAATAAAAAAAATTTATGCTTTGATTTTAATTAAGTATATCTTGTTTTATTTGTTTTATTTGCAAATTTTGTTCGAAATATAACTTTTTTTAATAGAAATGTCCACTTTTACCTATCCCGCTGAATTACACGGTCGTTTTGCAGGATATAAGTGTACAATTGATGCTAAACGAATCTAACAAAAAATGAAATTGAAAAAAGATTCGGCTGTGCCGAATCTTTGATACCCTTCACCATATTACCATCTTACCATCTTATCGACATCATATTACCATATTACCGACAATTAATAAAATTTTTTCCTTAACGTATGCTTGCATATTTTCTAAATCTAAATTTTTTTCAAACTACGAAAATTTGAATATGAAAAAAAAAACAATCATAACAGGCTTTGCTTTTAAAAAAGAAACAACAACAATTCCATATATATTTATTTTTGTATGTACAAACTGACTGAATACAAAAAGAACAACAACAACACTGTTATTCATTATATTACTGCTGTTGCTAACTAAACTACTTGTTTATACAAAAAACAAAAAACGTCACTAATAGTCATTACAATGCTTAATATACATGTTTATGTATGTATTTATGTATATTCTTAACAGATATGTTTTAGTTTTTAAAAATAAACAACTACAATTCCATATCTATTTATTTTTGTACAGACTGCATATACAAAGAACAACAACACTGTTATTCATCATATTACTGCTGTTGATAACTAAACTACTTGTCTATACAAAAAAACAAAAAACGTCACTAATAGTCATTACAATGCTTAATATACATGTTTGTTGGTGTATTTATATTCTTAACAGATTTGTTTTTGGGCCATAACTCTGTTGATAATGAACGAATTTGGTTTATTAAAAAAACCGAAATTTTATAAAAATATTTATGACTGATCTATATAAAAATAAAAATCTATAGCTTAAACAAGGGCTTCAAAAATAAAAAATTCGTTTTCCCCGATATCTCAGTTATTACTGAACCGATTTATTTAATTTTTTCAGAACAAAAATTCAGAAAATAATTTTCGAGCCCCCTTTAAAAATTCGAAGTCCCTGGTATATGCAGAGGCTTCAGAAACTAAAAAACCGGTTCTAAAAACCGGTTTTTAAAGCATATCTCCACCATTTATAAACCGATCTTCCTGATTCAAAAAACTGAAATTTTATAAAAATATTTGTGACCGATCTGTATAAAAATAAAAATCTATAGCTTAAACCAAGGCTTCAAAAAATAAAAAATGCGTTTTGTCCGATATCTCAGTTATTACTGAACCGATTTATTTCATTTTTTCAGAACAAAAATTCAGAAAAAAATGTTCGAGAATTCTTTGTAAAAACGAAGTCCGTAGTGTATACAGAGGCTTCAGAAACTGGAAAACCGGTTCAAAAAACCGGTTTTTTGAACATATCTCCGCATTGTATGAACCTATCTTGCTGAATTCCAATAGCAAAATTCTCGAAAGCATTTCCGATCGTTTGACATACATATTATATATGTCAGTTATCGGTGGGCTTCATAAACGCCATTTCAACCGACACACGGACGGACGGACGGACGGACGGACATGGTCCAATCGTCATCGCTTCTTACAAGGATTCCGAAAATATAAACTTTTTTGCTCTCCGACGAAAATTGTGGAAATTACAAACGGAATGACAAACTTATATATACCCTTTACACCTGTGGTGAAGGGTATAATGAATTAACATTCAAAATGGGAAATGTTTAGATTACTGCATAACAGACACTCTAGGGTGCCCAAAACAATGATTTTCATAATTTTCCGGCAGAAAAAATACAAAAAGTCGTAATTTTTCAAATTAAAAATAGTTTTTTTTTTTGGACTCGGTAAAGATATCGACATCAACTTTTTTTATTCGATAGATAATTTTGTTCTTTAACTAGTTAAAGAAAAAACTGATAAAATCGGTCAGAAATACAAGGACATATATAAAAAAAACTCGACCAAAAACATGTAAAATTGAGGTACTTAAAAATTCAAACGCAAATAACTCAAAAACATTAAGAGATAAATAGGACATGCAAGTATGTTTTTTGCAGGTCATATCAGGGCCTACAATAAAAGGAAGCAAAAATTTGACAAGCGATTATTTTTTATGTCAGAAGTGTTCTACTTTAAGCTCCCTTAGCTCCGCCCCTGAGGGGTCTGTTGGTTCCTCCTTCCAAACTTAACATTATACACTCTCTACGTCTATACCAAATCAGAAGTTACAGATTTATTTCCAAAAATTTTAAATTCTGCCCCACTGTGCGGCGCACAAGAGGCTTATTAATACCGTGTACTCGAATTGAATTAGAAATTAAGTGCCGCAGAATCAGTTTTCCCAGGTGTAATTATTATTTGAAATAAATAAAAAAATTAATTATTTTTATTACTAAGAAATAAAATAAAAAAACAAAAATAAAACTTTATTACACATTAGCTTAAATAGCGTAACAACAAATTATATGGTGTACACAAAATGTATTTAACTAAATTCCTCCATATTGATTTGCTTGATACAAAATTACACAAATAATAATTATTTATGGTCTCTGTGTATAATGCATTTTTATTCAAAAAAGAAAAACAAAGAAAATATGGATTATATCTTTTATATTCAACATCATTATTGAAAAAAATGGTGAATAAAACAATTATGAGTAATTTACATTTTTCATAAACTATAAATGAAGTTATGGATACATGCGAATCGAAATGAATACGAACATACATACCTCAGCTATGTAATTCAAGTTCACAACAATGATTTATAAAAATATAAAATGAGCAGAGCTCCACCACAGGTGTAAAGGGTATATAAGTTTGTTATTCCGTTTGTAATTTCTTAAATATTCCTCTAAGAACCCAAAACCCTTATTGATAGGGAAATCGATATAACGATGTCAGTCTGTCTGTTGAAATTACTTTTTAGAAATCCACAGTTATAGGCATAGAGTAACATATAGAGGCGAAGTTTTCGATTGACAATTAAACAAAATTGTTGTTTTGTAAACAAAAATGTGTTTTTATTTTCTTTTAGCAACAACAAAATGTATTTGACTACATGTATTTTGTTGTTGCATAAGTTAGGTTTTTGACAACCGACTTTGGTTTTTGACAATTACTTTCGTCTCTTGTTACTCGTTGGTTATAGGATTGTATGTTTTATACATCAAATTGTAGGGAATATTTCTTAAAAGAACGCTAATAAAAATGAGGTTTATAAATAGCGGGGATATTGCCAAAAACCGAAGAAATTTCCAAAAGTCGTTTTTGTTGTCGTCTTTTCTAAGCTTCTATTCAAGCACTTCGTTCTTGCACGGTCCATATATTTTCAAAATACACTTTTTATACGTAAATTAATGTTGTCTTCATTTGGTATTGTTGTTCATTTACTTTAAAATATATTAATTTTTATATAACACCCCATCTTGGGTGAAGAGTATAAAAATTCGGTCCAGCCGAATATAGCGCATTAGATCTCGTTTATTTACATGTAAGGGAACATATAAGAATAAGTCCCAAAACTTCACAATTATAAGTTTTATAGCAAAACATGTAGATCCTTGTAAGTTTCTTCACATCTTGATAAGCCAACTGTGGAATATAATCGCGTGAATCACTGAACTGAGCAGAGTCGGTTCTAACTGATTACTCATAAGATCTTTCAGATAAAATTGTAAATGTGCTAATTGCTACATTGGCAGAATTGTAAAATTCCTCTAAAAATGTCAAGTATCATGCGAAACAAGTAGATTGCCACAATCTTTTAACATTCTTTTCGTCATCTTTGAGCGCTCTTCTTCTAACAACAAAAATGTTACAACTGCAGATGTAATTTTCTTATGTTATCGTATCTTATTTTTTAATAATATTTGAATAACTCAATTTCCAATAATTCAACAAAAAAATTCTGAAGAAAGTAAACAAATCGAAAAATGTACAAACAGCTGATTCGAACATCAGTTTTATTTACATTCGAAAATACCAAAAACCAATATGGTTTCATGACACGAAATAAAATCAATATTGTTTTGTAATTCTGACAAAAAGCAAATCTAACTTGTATTCTATGTAGGGTATTCACTCGAATATTGTTTGTTCGATTAATCGACAAATTAAAATCAAATAATTGTTTGATTAAATTAAAATCAAGAATTTCGAGTAACAATATATTCGAGCAAATTATGCCGATTAATCGAACAATTCGAGTAAAAATATATTTTTAATATTTCCTTTCTTAACTAGTTTTTAAGATGTTTTAATTTTAGTTTCCTAAAAAATTTAGCTTAGAAACAATGTTTCAAAATTTGTATAGAATGTTTCGAATCTAAAAGTGGTACCATAAATTGGAATTTATTAAAAAAAATATATTTAATAAAAAGAAACGAATATATGCCTAGATTACAATACGTAAAGGTCGTTTTTTAATTACAAAAATTAAATAAAAATTTAAACGTCAATTTAAAAAATTATAAAGTAAAATTCAAATAATTTTAATATAAATATAATAAATAATAAGAAATAAATTGAAGGAATTTGAGCTTGATTTGGAAAAACATATTTTTGGTTCTACGAATGAAAGTACATAGTTTATGTACCAATAAATGCTCAGTCTGGTGTAGGAGATGTGATGATTTGAATGAAATTTGTAATATAGAAGGAATTTGGACTTAAAATTAAGTTTAGCATGTAAACTCGTTCTTTATGTTAAGAATAGCTGAACCACTTTATCTAAAAAAAGGATCCAAAGTGCTTTTTCTCATTTTCAAAATGCAATAACTCAGAAACTAATAACAATATTTTTGCATATCTTTCACAGCCTAACGGACAAATATCGAAATAATATTTGTGTAAAATATTATACTGAGTCGTGTTTACTAAATTATAACAAAAATAGGAAGAAACGAGAAATAAAATATTTTACATTTTGGTAGAAATTGTGGTTTAATTCAAAATAGAGCCAATTATAATTCCTACGCGTACATTTGGGATAAAGAATTATTTATTTTAAATTTACAATAAATTTGTCCATTAAATGGAGAAAAGTAAGTAGTTCTAACTAAATGTATATTTGACTAATTTATTATACAAATTTATATAATTTCTTATATTTTTACACTGATATTGTTAAACATTTTTCCAAAAACTGGAACTAATACATTGTCACGAGATCACTATAAAACAAATAAGAGTAAATTATCTTAAAAATTGTATACATTAGTATAATTTTAAATGATCATCTTAATGCCTTTTAAATATTGAACATAATTGAACCTTATACTCAAAATAAATCTGGGTAGATCTTCGATACTTAAAAATATTGTACATACATTTTGTATATAAATGAAAATCTCTGTTGTACATAGCTTAGTATGTGTCCAAATTAAAAAGCGAGGTTATGAGACAAAATCGTAAATAATTCCAAAATGGATAAAAACTCATCATTAGTTTTAATTTTTATCAAAGGTATTTATAATTACCTTTAAATGGGAATCATTTTTTTTCACAGTGTAAAAACTAATCATTTTATAGCGTCACAAAAGTTACAAAAAGCACTTCGGACTACTCTTAATATAAAATTTGGTTCAAATTGATATACCAAATTTGTTAGACCTATTTATTTAACTATTAATGAATATATTAAATATAGAGAAACAACGGCATTATCAAAGCAAAAGAAACAAGTATTCATAAATATTTACGCAAATTTTAATTTTATATTATTTTGGAAAGACTATTTCTTATTTTAAGCTATATTTTTGTTTTCTTTTTTGATAAGCATTGAAAAATCGAGTAAAATTTTAAGGTATAAATTAATCGAATAACTCGAGTAAATTAAAATATTTATTCGATTATTCAAGTAACTTATAAACTGCATTTTCGAGTTATTTGATTATTCGAACAAAGAAAAAGTCGAGTAAAATGAATACTCTAATTCTATGACAGTCCTGAATAATAATAAAAAAAATGGAAATTTAAAAAAAAAATTATAACATTTATACACAAACTGTATTATTATTTTTGCAATAATGTTATTTTTCTTCATATTATACTTTAACAAATAACACAATAACGAACTTGTTAATTGGGTAAATATGTCAAAATATGATACAACATACAAATTAATTTATTAATATCCCAAAAATCGACCAAGTGCTTATAAAGTATAAACATTTTCACAACTTTAAAAATAGAAAAACTTTTACACTTTTTTAATATTATTAAGAATAATTTCTAAAGATTTAAAGCTTAACTTTAGTTAAATTGAATATTTTGTATGAAAGCAATATCATTTTGTCTAAGTCCAGAAAAGTTTTTCAAATGTATGTAATACACAGAGAAAAGAGATTTTTTGAGGCAACCGAATTTTTTGCCAATCGAATTCAAATCGTTTGCATTAGTCGAATATTATTATTTACAGTTACCGAATAATTTATTTGATAAATCAGTTGCTGCTTTCGAATATAATGATACTCATAAATGTTTTAAAATAAAATGTCAAATACTCTATTATGATTTATGTAAAAATTTGTTTTATTAAAAAAATATATGTACATACAAAATTATAAAAATATTTACATAAGTACACAGAAAACAATATTTCAAATAATTTTTTAATAAAATTATTAATTAACTTTATATTGGATTTTAATTATATGATTTATTAATATAATTAATTTTCTGATTGGTTTTCAGTTTTGTTTTTTAATAAATTGACAGCTGTTAATAAAATATAAAGCAAAATTAAATACTTGCCTATAAAAGTACAAAAATAATAGAAATTTAAGTAAATTTTAAAAAAATTTCAGCTCATTGCATCTATTTAAGGAAAAGAAGTAATAATAGTATCAATTATTCTAGTTATTAATATTATCATTTTGATGATTGGAGCAAAATCAATTAAAAATTAATTAATATTACAAATTTCGTAATTGAAGTCCATTTTTACTTTTTTCTGTGTATATTTGTAAGACTTATTGCATTACGGTATATTCATAATTAATAAATATCATACCATATAACTCCTGGAGATGTTGAACGTTTCGATTCCGTCTGTTTACTTGATTTTAATTTGCTACTTTTCTAAAGTAAAATATTCGCAAAATATAACTGCTTGTGTGAACATTTGTAATCCAATACAAGAAAAATGATAAAAAAAAATCGTCAATATGAAAAATTACGTTTTTTATATGTTAATGAAAATTTTTTATGCTTTTTCTGATGAAAAATTAAATTTATATTAATTTCAAAGAAATTAATATAAATTATATTAATTTTATATTGGTGGCATATTAGGTGTGTTTGCGTACTTTCCAGCAAGATTTATTCAGCAACTTTTTTCATAGAGTAAAAATCAATTTACTCTCAAATTGAAAAATATTAAAAAAAGTACGCGAACAACATTTTGCAAACATTTGCAGGTTTTTGTTTATAAACAACAAAAATTAATGTCCGCTCATTAAATTAAAAAAAACGTTAATCTGCGTATAAAAATAAAAACATAGTAATTTTGTTATTTTTTGTAAACAAATTATCATATGTTTTTTCACATATGTTTTGCTAATGAAAGTTGATGGAAGAAAATCAGCCAGCAGCTTTCATCAAATTCTCTATCAATGAACTGTCAAATTTTGTCTCTCTCTTGCTCTCAATTGCAAGATTTTTATAGTAAACGAACGCGATTTAGCAACTTCCACAAACATTTTGTGATAATTATCACAAAATATCAAATACGCGAACACAGCTATTACGAAAATCAAGTACATAGTACCTATTTACTCTGATGATATACATACTTATTTAAATATACATATTTTTGGGATTGCTCTTAAGCAGGGTTTGATTTTACTACTATATTTATCACATTTTGCAAATATCTCCTGCTAGCAAAAAAAATACTAAAAATATTTTTACCATTATATTTTTGTTTACTATTGCTACTAAAATTATTTTTCTATTTTGCAGTATTGTCAAAATTTACAATTTCTTGTAGCATAAACAAAAAATATTCAACTCGTACTTAAATTATCATAGAAAAATAATATTTTGTGTTTTAGCAAAGAAAATTTGCTAAAAATTTTTTGCAGCACAAGAAGAAAAATGTTTAGCAAATTTTCTTTGTTTTGATTTTGCAACTATAGTTTCTTTTTAATATTTTTATTTAAGAAATGAAGTATCGTGTAAATTGAGGGTTACCTGTATGTAATTTGTATGACTTTCAAACAAAAATAAGTTATTTATATTGCCTTCTTATAAAAAAAAAAGCCCATCTACGATATACGAAATTTGATTTTGAATGAATTCATCAAAAATGTCTGGATTCATAGTTCGGCTATTTAAGTATTTTGGCCATTTGTAGGGTTTATTCGCCGTTTCGTAATCAAAGCATACATAATTGATTCGAATATAATATTATATTAGTTTCCATAAATCTTTCCTAATAAATGAACCATTTATATATATTAGCAAATTTAAGAAGTTTTTCATTCAAATTGTTAATACTTTTTTTGTATCAACAAGGTCTTTTAAAACATTGAGCTAACGATGGTGTTATATCAAAAGAAACAAGGCATGTGACAAAAATGTCATTAATTCGATTAAGTTGTTGCTACAATAAACATATTTATACATTACTTACATTTCAACATTTCCTACCAAAACAATAAAAGATATCCATTTTGTAATTTATTTACAATCAACTGACGACTTCGAAGTAAACCAACTATAGTACTATTTCCGAAGTACTATTTGAGATAAAAAGTTCCATATATTTGCTTTGGAAACATCGAACTTCATTTTATTTTCTTCTAATATTGAAATTGACACATTCATTTTAATTCGATTGCAACTTTAAATTTCTTAAAATTAATTTTCAAAACATTCCAATTGGTTTAAGGAACTAATAGCCTGCATAATATAAAAAATACAAGGTAGTTTCATTTAAAATTATTTGACAAGAATCGGGCTTATTGAAGTTTATTTTTATACAGAATTGTGTAATTTGCTCGTAATATAGAATTAGTATAAAAATACGATAAATATATTCAAAAGAGAAAAATGTATACAAAAAATATGCATATATCAGTTCGAAAATTTACTAATATTTTTATTGATAAATAAAAAGCATTAAATAGAGATGTGTGCATATAGTGATTTTTATTATGTTGTAGTTTTTTTTATGTTTTTTTATTTTTATTTTTTTTTATATTTGTCTTTTTGGGTTGTTTGAAATTCCAATTTAAAGATCTAATTCGAAAGAAGGTTCTTCCTAAGTAAAAACTTTTTACAATTTTTGTATCTAAATTTGTATTACACATATTTTCATTTCTTCCTGTAATTAATATATATGTATATGATTCTGAATACAATCTTCTATATACATAGAGCTAAATATTATTAACCTAAAATATAAGATCGCAACCTATATTTAAACTCAATAGGTTAGGGATGGTCATGTAAACCTTCTTTTGCACTTATTGCTGTAAAAAAAATTTCAATGCAATCTTGGTTTAATTTGGTTGTTAATATGAAGTTCATTACATGGTTTGTCTTTAAATAATTTTGCAGTTGTGGTAATGCATTATTATTTTGAAGAAATATCTTCTAAATTATATCGCGATGATTTATATGGGCTTTTTGAATGATATTGTGATATACATTGTTTTTATTTCAATCCATTTAGTTCAAGTTCCAATAAATCAATTTTTTCCTTAAGTTTGGCCACTTGTTCGTCAACTAACTTCTGAGATTTTTCTATAGAAATCCTACAGTATGTGTGTATGAATCATGTAAAACAAGTTTAATTAACAGAGATAAAATCCTACAATTTTTCGCGATATGCTAGTAGTTACAACTTCACGTCTAAATTATTATCAAATTTATTTAAATTTCAAAAATTTAGTAACGTATTTTACCCACCCATTCAAGTATTCATCCTGCCCTTCGAGATATTCATCATGGTATTCTGCACCATAATCTTGGATTTCGGATGTTTCATTTAACATACTGGAAAATATGCAATGTTGCAAAATAGGGTTTATTTATTAAAAATAATCAAACATTAAACGGATTAATAATTAAGTTAGTAAGTAATAGTTATTCAAAGGCCGACTATATGATGTTTCACAGAATTGTGTACATGGCTCTTACATTGTGGTAGTTTTTGGCGTAGAGTGCAATATTATAACAAATTAGTAAATTATTATCTAAATTATTTACCTTATGGGCATGGGAATTGCACCTCTTTTTAATCTAACATTGCACAGTGGGGCAGAAACGAAATTTTTTGGAAATAAATCTGTAACTTCTGATCGGTTATAGGCATAGCAGAGGAGTGTACAATGTTAAGTTTGGAAGGGGGACCGAACAGACCCCTCGTGGGCGGAGCTAAAGGGGCTCAAAGTAGGGTACCTTTGACATAAAAATTTTTTAATCGCTTGCCAAATATTTTTATACATTATTATAGGCACTGATAAGACCTACAAAAAACTTGCTTGCATGTCCTATTTATCTCTTATAGTTTTTGAGTTATTTGCATTTGAGTTTTTAAGTACCTCAATTTTGCATGTTCTTGTTCTATTTTTTTCATATATATCCTAGTGTTTCCCACCGATTTCATTTGCTGTTTCTTTACCTAATTATATAACAAAATTATCTATTGAATAAAAAATATTTGAAGTCGATATCTTTACCGAGTCCAAAAATAAACGAATTGGAATTTGAAAATTGTAAAAATGACGACTTTATGTGTTTTTTTGGCCGAAAAAGTATCTACACTCTTTTATCTCTAAAATAAAATTTTCTTTAACAACGTATAATAATTTTATAATTTTCTGAAAGGAATCTTTACAGAGAAGACTTTAAGCTTAAAAATAAGCCCAATAACTCAAATGGCTAAGGTACACAGCCTCCCGAATTCGACCCATTTTATATGAAAGTTTTGAATTTATAGCCTTATTCTGTAACTTTTCGTTCATTCTGTAAATGTGCAGTAACGAAAACGTTAACAGAAAAGTTTTGTATTCTGTAACATTCGTGATTGATAACATTAACTTTTTTGTTTTGTGAATTTGAAAAATAATTCAAAATTACCAGACCTAAAATTTTATAATTTTCAAAGTAAATTCAAAAAAATGTTTGTTCCCAATTGTAATTTTTTTTGTATTGATAATATATTTTTAATTATTTTTGAAATGGTAGCAACATATTTTTTTTACTTACTGAGGCTCTCGAACCAAATAATATATACAGATTCTTTAAAAGAAAATTCATAGATAGAAAGGATCTAACATCAAGTTTAAAAAAAAATCAAAAAATTCTTTATAACTGACCTGCAATGATAAAAAAATCTATTGTGTTGCATAAATTTGCCTCACAGCTTATTTTAACCACATTATTAATAAAAACTTTATTTTGGTTTTACGCGTCAAATATCGGTTTTTTTTTTCTTGTTTGTACTTTGTTATTGTTTTTAGAACAATTTATAGTAACAACTTGACAGTCAACTTATTTACGTAAGTTAGTTTTTACAATGGGATGACGTACAACTATTGAGCAGCGAGAGTTAGTTTTAAACCATTTTAAAAATGGTCATTCACGCCGGAAAATAGCAGAAATGGTATGTTTATGTGACTCAACAGTGCAGAGCATTATATCGCGCTTTGTACGTGAGAATAGAGTTCACGACAAAGGCCGAACTGCTCCAAACAAAATTTTTACCGCTGCGGATGAGCGTTATATTATCCGAAAAATAAAAGAAAATCCGAAGTTATCGGCACCTAAACTTGCCACTGAGATAAAGAATGAGTTAGGAAAATCTTGTAGTGCAGAAACAATCCGTCGAGTACTACGAAACCATGACTTTAATGGTAGAGTTGCTCGCAAAAAGCCTTTTATAAGTAAAAAAAAAATCAACATGACTTTATTGCTTTATTATTTTATAATACTTATTTTTTTATGCATTTTCGCTTTCTTTACACATAAATCTTCTAATATTGTAATAAAAAATATTACCATCCCTACAATTTTATTTTACAGAAATTGTTTACCAAACAATTCATTCCATCATTTTTTTTTTTTTTTTCCAGTGCATTTTGTACTCTTTGCACTCTCAGCAACGATTAAATAAAGAGTGTAAAAATAGGTATAAACTCATCCAGCACAATTGTGCTATGAAATTGACATCCCTACTTTAAAAACAAAACTGCTTTCAAAGAAGACTAACAGCTATATAAATACTTAAATGTACAAGTTACACCAAAGAAATGATCCATTTCAAAAAGTTATAATCAACAAAATAAGAGGGGTTTTTTTATTTTTTCGTGAGGGATTGCTGGAATTTAAATAAACATTTGTAATTGGCATTAATATATTATTCCTTTTTTTCTATACAAATATGTCACTTATAATTATATATTTATTTACAAGAAATGAATATTTTCATCACATCTTAAATGTGTGACATACTTAGAATATTTAAAGGGAAATACTTAAGCGAATTTCTTGTTGGAGTCCTTATAAAATAATTTAGTTTTCTTCACATCGCACATAAGGGCAACTATAAGGAGACCTTAGGCAATAAATCAAAAATCAAAATTGCGTTTTATGATAAAATTTTTATATAACTTTAAAGAGGATATTTTTCGTTACCAAGTTTTGTTCACAACATTTGTCGACAACGCTAATGTATGGCCGTGACTAAAGTCCAAAGTGAAAGAAAAAAAGTTAAGACTTTTAAATTAATAAAATTTTTATTTTCATATGACATACATTAGAGTCAGAAAATATCATCTGCCATTATAATAGAAATAAAGATTTTTTACTAAATATGATATCAAATTTTGTTAAGAATCAGTGTAAACAATTTTGTATAAAAATGCAGACGTCAAGTGGTGAAAGATATTCCTGGAATAGAGGTTTAATGGTTATATATGACATATAAATAGTCAGATTTTGATCAAATTACCAAATTTCAAAGGAATTGGTCCACACTAAACCACAGTGTCCATACATTTGTATGTCGTACTTCCCGAAACTTACTTAAAGTGGATAAATCACATAATAATTTTAATGTCAGGTTCAAATTTGTGCACAATTAGATTTTATTTATAAGATTATACAATTTTAGGGATATCAGAAACGGAGGCAACACAATGGTATACATGGAAAAAATGTTTTTTCTCAAATTTATAATTTCCTAATTTGTTGAATAAACTTCAGAACAGTACAATTATTGACATGTATGTACACCTTTTTTAGTTATTGATTAATAAAATCCCAGCAAAAAAACGACCAAGTGCTTCCAAAAAAGAACATTTTCACCACTTCAAAAGTAGAACAAAAATGCATTTTAAACTTTTTTTTGAAGTTCTTAATATTACTTCCAAAAAAGTGACAATAAAGGACATTTTAGCTGGAAGAAAGGTTAATAATTTCTAAGAAAATTAATTAAAATTTTATAAATTTTAATGCATTTTTATTATCTTTTAATAAGGCTAAAACTGAATTTTTGTAAAAAAATTTCATAAACATAGTTTTAAAGGACGTACTTTAAAAGAAATGAATAAGAAGCAATAAAAGAAGAACATCCTACCAATGACAACCATGGGTTAAAAAAAATAACTTCTGCAGCTCTTTTGCACCAGTAAGTACTTCCTTCCAATGCCAACACAATGTTAAATTCATGACTTTTTCAGTTCCTTTTTTGCTGGGATAGTATTAATAAATTTCATATTCACCATTCACCATTAATATTGTTCGGTGGGTTATAATATTAAAATCTAGAAAAAAAAAGAAAAAAAGATATAGTTGGTCAAGACCGACCATATGATACCCTACACCATTGTGTACAGTTGGTCAAGACCGACCCTACACCATTGTGTATGAGCATAAAAATCTGGGAAGGGGACTTATATTAGACCTGTTTTTACTAAATGTAATATAAAATATACAAATACAGAATAATGCGTTGATTCTCGGAAGTGGGTTTATATGGGAGCTATGGTAAGTTATGGACCGATTTTAATAAAATTTGGCAATGTTGTTGCTACTTATATAAAACTTATTTGCTTCGACTTGATACTAACATTTGTATGGGATTTATGCACGTTAATGTAATTTCCGGAAGAGGGGTTTATATGGGAGCTATTGTCAATTATGGACCGATCTTCATGAAATTTGGCACAGAGATTAATACTTATACATACTTATACTTCTTTGCACCGAATTTCATTAAAATGTTGCTATATGTAAGGCATTTATGGCCATCTAAACCCGTATTCCTGGAGGACATTTGTATGAGGCTAGGTGAAATAATGGACCGATCATAACCAATTTCAATAGGCTCAATAGGTCCTTGTGTCAAAATAACTATTCGTGCCAAATTTCATCAAGATATCTTTAAAATTGCTAACTGTACTTTGTTCACAAGATTTACATGCACAAACAGCCAGACGGATGGACGGACATCTTTAAAGAAGTGATTCTGAGTCGAATGGTATACTTTAAGGTGGGGGTCCAATTATTTTGTCTGTACATTACAAACATCAGTGCAAACGCATAATAGCCCAACCACCTATGGTGGTGTATGGTATAATTATCTTTTCAACGATACCAATCACTTATGTTAAAATACGGCGGTTTATTTAATGCCCCTATGTGCATCGTATTTAGGGTTTGGGGTTTCCCGGGAAACGGGAATGAAAAATTCGATTTCCCGGGAAACATAAAGTATAAGAAAAAAGCAATGATTTTTTATAAAGAATGTTATTTTTTCTATTCAATACTATACAACATTATAAATCACATTTATGATTAATTAACAGAAAATAAAGTAATATTGAAGTATGCCTTCCAATTTAAAATATAAAAAATTTAAAAAACTTTTAAAGCAAATAAAATAAGTGCCTATTGTAAGCAAAGGTTCCAAAGATTTTATTCTTTAATTCACTTTTCAAAATCAAATTAAATTTATTATCTCAGTCATTTCTTTGAAGCATTCATAACAATTCAATTCATAGACTTAAATTCTTTGACTTCGCAATAATTAATTGTTTAAAGAACGCACTACCAATTATACAATTCAAGCTTAAAAAATATTTTGAAACATTCAAATTTTCTTCTATTTAAATCTTTTACGAATTAAAGGAAAAAATATTTAAAAAATATAAATATTTCTATTAAGTTTGCAGAAGATTAGATTTAACAAAAATTCAATGATTTCTTTATAAAATGATGCAGTAAAACTATGATTTTTAGATTAGCGTTATGGAATAAAAAACTAGTATTTCTAATATTTAATTAAAAACAGTTTACTTCAGATTTTTAACTTAAATATATTTTCATGCTAAAAATTTAAAAAAAGATAAATCCTCAGCTGTGGCATAAATTTCAGTATAAATAGTTTTTCTTATCGTTTTAATTCGTTCTAAAACATGAATCTAAAAACTTTTAAAGTTGGTTCTCAACAATATTTTGTGGTCAATTGATATAGTTTTCGGAAATCTGGTAAAAATTTGTTTTCATTTAACATTTGAAAGATATTGTTAATCATTTCAAGACGAATATTTTTGAAAAATAAAATACATTCGTAGTTTAATATATTTACACGTTTTAAAATTTTTGAAAAGTAGTTACAATTCTATTTTTCAAAAATTTTAAAACGTGTATTTTAAATTAAAATTTTGAAAAAGTAGCGGTATGTATTCCTGATGTTAAACGAAAAGTTGTTGTCGGTTTTTCATTTGAAAATTTTTAAATAATTCAAAATTAATAATTTATGTTTATTATTACTAAATATATTCCAAAATCGTACCTTTAAGATAGTATAAAATCATGTGATACAAACGGGACTTTAATATGTCGAAAAAATCTAAAGATATTGGAAAAAAAATATGAAAAAACCTTTCAGAGCCAAGAGATTTAAATGAAGTTTGAAAATGGTACATCACAATCAAAGTGTTTTAAAGATTATAGCAATATGTAGTTAAAAACTCGTGTACTTGAAATGTGAATTGACAAAATAAATCGTTTTTTTCCTAATGAAAAGTCGTCAAATATTAATTTTCATCAGCGCACCGATGAAATGTTTTTGAATAATATAAAATATCACTTTTATCGAATTTCATGTATGTATATTTTGTATTAACATCAAAAATTGCTTTAGTAAGTAATGTGTTTATAATATAAGCTTTATATTAATGTAAAATTTTCACTGTAGCGATAATAACATTAAGACTTTTTGCTATAGGATTATAAAACTATGTGAATATTAAATTTCCCGTTTTCCCGGGAAAATTGAAAAAAATTCCCGGGAATTCCCGTAAATTTTTCATCGGGAATTCCCGGACCCCAAACCCTAATCGTATTGCATTAGTTCCTTATTTTGTTTGAATAGCTAGAAAAAAATATGCTCAAAATTTCAACTTTTAATTTCTAAAGTACTTATATACAAATATTTTAATACTACTATTATTAAAATTAAGTACTTACAGATTTCCTTTAAAATTATTTACATTTTACCGTCTATTTATAAATATTACTATTATAAAAAAACCGATATTTGACGCGTAAAACCAAAATAAAGTTTCTGTTAATAATGTGGTTGAAATAAGCTGTGAGGCAAATTTATGCAACATAATAGATTTTTTTTTATCATTGCAGGTCAGTTATAAAGAATTTTTTGATTTTTTTTTTTGACTTGATGAATTTTTCTATCTATGAATTTGCTTTTAAAGAATCTGTATATATTATTTGGTTCGAGAGCCTCAGTCAGTTAAATATTTGAATAGGTGCTGGTTGAAATAAGCTGTGAGCCACAGTATTTCTTCTCATCACTTCATAAATACCTATCGGTGAATTTGACAATTAATTTTATGTTAAAGTATTTACAGAATATAAATATTATAAATTTTTCACAGTTTTTCGTCAATAACAGATATTTATTATCAGGGCAAGTTTTTCAAGCTTTTCGCTTGAAAAGTAAGCATTTGCATATTTCAAAAGAATTTCACAAAAAATGCTTATATTTTAAATCTTTGCATAAATTTGCATATAATGGATACAAAAGTTAGTTTTCTTAACAAAAATACACTTTTTTTGTGATTTTTTGGAGTTCAATCAAATGATTTAAAAAATTTTTTTGGTGAGCATTTTGTAGTACATGATAAATATTGTAAAGAATAAAAAATTCGGAAACGTCAAGTATGACACTTAAAATTAAAATAGTTATATTTTTATAAACATCGAAATCTATTAGATATTGAAAGATAAAAAATGCATATTTGTGCATATTTTCTACACATTAATATAAAAGAATGCATAAATTCGTCGGTTTTTACATACATATTCATGCTATTTTTGCATATTTCTGTGCATATTATACCATTATTTCGTGCTTTTTCAAGCGCATATTTCAATTTTTTTTGTGCATATAAAAACTTGCCCTGTTTATTATGTTAAAATAAAATTAAAATATTTATAGAATACAAAAACTGAATTTTTCATGTTATTGACGATAACAGAACGAACGATAGAGTTACGGAATTAGGGTATTAGTCTATATTTTTTTTCAAATCCCAAAGCACGAATCGGCAAACGGAATGCAGTTTAAGAATCTGTAATACCTTGCAAAATGTTTTCAATCAAAATCTATGGGACTTCGGAAAAATGTGGATTTTATAGACGAAAATGTGAAAAAACCCATTTTTGGGATTTTCGGTTTTTTTTGGGAATTGTGGGATTCCTTTTACAAAAATCTTAAAGTTTTTCACTTTCTCATTTTATACAATAGTCTACATTCACAGAAAATTTCGTTAAGATATCTTTAATAACAAAGATTCTATAAGTCATGGAAAATTCCATTTTTTGTGTATTTTTGCACAAACACACATTCGAACATTGGCTACGGGAACAAATTACACTGGTCAACAAAAAAATCCTACCCCATAAACGAATAGTTGGACTTGATGTATTTTGATGTGCTAAACACGAATCTGCTTTTAGTTTTTTCATCAGGTCTGGATTTTTTATGGGCATGTCTAATATTTCGCCCGTACTAAGGCCATTACTTTAGTATATTTCCTCATAACTCAAGAACGGTGTGTACGATTGACATAAGTGATACACCAAAAGATGCGTACTAAAAATGTCTTCAAATCATCAAAAATAAAAATGTCTTCAAATCATCAAAACTTAATTTTCTTATGTGCTCAATAGTTTCGGAGTTATTTTGAAATAAGTGTCCGAAAAAAAATCATTCTCATGCAAAATTGTAGATTTTTTGTTACTAAAATTTCTTTTAATAAAAGAAAACATCTAAAATGTTACCGTTATCTCAAAGCTGATAATGCTGCGAATAAAATAAGGCATTCAAAATTGATACACAAATCTAAATGTTATTCACAGTTAAGTAAAAAATACCCACGTTACATACAATTGCGTAGAAATACAGTGGTGGGCAAAAAAAATCGACCATTCCAGGAAAGAACGCCCGAAAAAGTTTATTTTTTTACTTGATGGCTTTCAATTTCGTTAAAAATTTGTATACGTAAACTCCATTAAGCCTTTTATCAATTTCAGTTTTCAGTTTTGTGAAATTGCAAAAACTCGCGATTAATTTCGCTTTTTAATTTTCTCAAAAACCAAAAAAAAAATTCAAAAGTATGTAACTTTGAATAGCAATATCTCTGGAAAGATTTTGTGAATTTTAATGACGGCCTTAAAATTTTGCATATGGCAGCTTTACGACGAACATTTTAAAAATAAAAAAGATTTTTTAAAAATGCATTTTAATGCAATTGCATTTTTCTTAAAATATGCTATTAAATTTTTTTAATTTTTTAACACAAATGAAAAGTTTGGAATCTTTACATTAAAATAAAAGTGTCAAATTTTTGGGAAGCGAAAATCTTATATGCATAATCCAATTTTTATAAAAACATGTTTCAAATTTTTCATATAAAATTAAAATTTTTTCTTGTTTTTGAAATTTTCTTTAAAATTTTTATAAAAGTTAACAAAATATAAAAAGTATGCAATTTTAAATATTCATATCTCATGAAGTTATTGATGGATTTCTGTAATTTAAAAAGTATTTAAAAGGCCATTGTATATTTTTTGTGTAATTTAGTCAATATTTCAAAAACCATGTCTTCGATCCATAATATTTTAAAAATATAAATGCAGTTTTTAGATGCATTTTTGTTAGTTGCGAATTTATTAAATTTTAATTTTTCTAAAGTGTATTTAAAAATGCTTTGTTTATTATAACATAAAACAATAAATAGTCTGATACATAAAGTTTTACTATTTTTCAGGATTTTTTAAAAAATAACACAATATATTTTTTTTAACAAAATACGTAAAGATACTCAAAATACCAGAAAAATATAATTTTTATATGAAAAAATTTTAACTAGTTGAAGAAAAGGGGAAATTATGCACAGTACATGTGTGCGTCCCAAAAATTTGAGATTTTTATTTTCATGTAAAGATTCTAAACTTTTCATTCATGATAAAAAATTAACAAATTTGAATAGCATATTTTAAGAAAAATGCATTTAAAAAATGCAATTGCATTAAAATGCATTTTAAAAAATATTTTTTATTTATAAAATATTCATGTTTAAGCTAACATAATTACAATTCATACGCCGTTTAAATCACAAATTTCTGCAAAGCATTCCCAGAAATATTTGTATTTAAATTTGTATACTTTTGAGATTTTTAAAATTTTTTCAAAAGTGAAAAAGCGAAATAAAATCGTGAATTTTCTGAATTTAGCGAATCTGAAAACGGAAATATTTATAGACACCCATAGACCTTATACGAATAAAATTTTATAAAAATCTGAGGACACTTGGTATATTTTTGGGCGTTCTTTCATGGAATGGACGATATATATTTTTTCTTGTAACAAAAATAGATGAACTAGGTGGATTTTGACGAGTTAAACAAGAATCTTTCAATCAATTTTATTCTACATATTTTGGTGTATCATTTGTATAAATCGTGCATACCGTTCTCAAGTAATAGTGAAATATACTCGTTTAATCGGCATATTTAGGGCACAATATTAGACACGCCCATAAAAAAAGTCCCGACCTGATGGAAAAAACTGAAAGCAGATTCGAGTTTAGCATGCGGAATTTCATCTAGTCTACATATTTTTATGTTGTTATGTCTTTTTCACATCCTTAATAGTACAATGTTTTTGAAAATTTCCGTGACTTACAGAACTTTAAAATGGCATAGTTTCGGTTCTATAAAAGTTATTGATTTATTTTTTCTGTATAACGAAGAATTCTGTCAGCTAAGAAATGTAATTTAGATGAAAAAAATCGAGTTTATATTTTTTCTGGTTTTTTTAAATTAAAGTAATTTAAAAAATTTTTGTAAAAAAGTGTTTTTTTGAGAAACTCAAAATATTTTATCTGTAATAAAATCTTTGTTATTAAAGATATCTTAACGAAATTTTCGGTGAATGTAGACTTTATTGTATGAAATGAGAAAGAGAAAAAAACTTTAAGATTTTTGTAAAAGGAATCCCACAATTCCCAAAAAAACGCCCAAAAAGGGGTTTTCACATTTTCGGCTATAAAATCCACATTTTTCCGAAGTCCCGTAGATTTTGATTGAAAACTTTTAGCAACATATTACAGATTCTTAAACTGCATTCCGTTTGCCGATTCGTGCTTTGGGATTTGAGAAAATATAGACTAAATTCAAAACTTTCATATAAAATGTGTCGAATTCGGTAGGCTGTGTACCTTGGCCATTTGAGTTATTGGGCTTATTTTTAAGTCTTTTCTGTGAAGATTCCTTTCAGAAAAGTATAAAATTATTATATGTTATTAAAGAAAATTTTATTTTAGAGATAAAAGAGTGTAGATACTTTTTCGGCAAAAAAAAAAAAAAAAAAACACAAAAAGTCGTCATTTTTACAATTTTCAAATTCCAAATCGTTTATTTTTGGACTCGGTAAAGATATCGACTTCAAATTTTTATTCAATAGATAATTTTGTTATATAATTAGCTAAAGAAAAAACAAATGAAATCGGTAAGAAATAGTAGGATATATACGAAAAAAATGGAACAAGAACATGCAAAATTGAGGTACATACTTAAAAATTCAAATGCAAATAACTCAAAAATATTTGAAATTGGACGAGAAACAAAAATTTGGCAAGCGATTAAAAAATATGTGTGTCAGAGGTACCCATTTTTGAACCCCTTTAGCTGCGCCCACGATGGGTCTGTTCGGCCCCCCTTCCAAACTTAACATTGTACCCTCCTCTGCTATGCCTGTACCAAATTTCATGTAAATCCAACCAGTCGATCAGAAGTTACAGATTTATTTCCAAAAAATTTCGTTTCTGCCCCACTGTGCATTGTTGTTATTAATCTTCAAGTCCATTTGGGAGAAATGTTGGGAACATACCAAGGGGTCTAACGGCAAATTGTTTTCATCTACATTACATGCATCCAACCATTGATGACGAATATAGGGCAGAGAAGGAAATTTAAAAAACCTTGTATCTGAATTTTTGCACGTATGCCTTGTGTTTTTGCAGCTTTTAAAAATGCAGCTCATATTTTAATATTAAACAAAATTTTCATTTTAAATCTGATATTCAATATTTTATTTTTTTTATTTTTTATTTTTGACTATTTTAAAATACACATCAACACAAACAAAAGTTGGATTTGTTTAATATGGGTATGGTAGCACAATTTTCAACCTATACTTCAAAACCCCTTTATTGTCAAATGTTAATATGTCGAAAAATATTTTAAAATGAAACTACATCCTATTTTTTATATCATGATAACCTGTTTCTCTATGTCGGACGAAAATCAAAGCAAACGAAAGCAAGTCGAACGAATTCGAATAATTTTGGGTTTCTGTATTTCCTACGCTTTCGTTCGCATAGAGTTACGACTTTTCGTAATGTTCTTGTTTTATTTTTCTTTCAGAGTAACTTTTTTTCGTAAAAATATTAAAAATACTACTAAATTGTTTAAACGTAGATACAACCATTATATTAAAAAATTCAATCAGGCGAAAGCAAAATACCAAGTGACCATAGTTGCCAGATAAATTTGGTGAAAAATCGTCAAATTTGGTGAAAAAAATCGTCAAATAAACTTTTTGAAATCGTCAACATGAAAAACTACGTATTTTGTATGGTAATGAATAGTTTTTATGCATTTTCTGAAGAAAAACTAAATTTGAAATTGAAAAGAAATTAATAAAAAAAATTACATTAATTTTATATTGGTGGCATATTATGAATATCAGGTACAAAGTACCTATTAAAGTGTGATTATATACATACTTATGCATACTTATTTAAATATACCTATTTTTGGGATTGTTCTTATTGTATTTTTATTAAAGTTTTAGAATATTGTTACACATTTTGCCGTTTTGCCGTTTTTCCATTTTTTAATCTTTAAGCAATTATGCAACACTCCGATTATAAATTACACTTCTTTATTTTGTAGCCATTAATTATTTCATTAAATAATAATTTTTTTCAATCAATTCTTTCCAATACAGTACTGTAATTCGCCCAATTCAAAGTTTGTCACTATTGTTTATACGCGTTATACCAAGTTTGCGTTAAATAAAAACTCGTATTTCAAAAAATGGTTCAATAATAGAATCGCGTCATAAAGAAATTGCTTAAATGAACTATCGCGTGAATCCAGGGTATGTATGTAATTTTGTAAGACTTTCAAACCAAAATAAATTATTTAGCTTGCCTTGGTATAAAAAACACATGAGTTCATCAAAAATGTCTGGATTATTAGTTCAGCTATTTAAGTATTTTGGCCATTTGTAGAGTTTATAAACATACGTAATGAAAGCATTCATAATTGATTCGAATCTAATATTATATTGGTTCCTATAAATCCTTTCTAATAAATGAACCATTTACATTAGAAGATTTAAGAAGATTTTTATTTTAATTGTTAATATTATTGTACCAACTAATTTACTTTTAAAGAATAACATATGTATAAAAAATGTAAAAATAGTTCTGAATTTACTTTAAAAAAATCGTCAAATCGTCAACAGGCCATTTTTAAACTCAAAAATCATCAAAATGACTATAAATCGTCAAATCTGGCAACAGTGCAAGTGACTGATTTTCACATTTTTGTTCTTATCGTTCGAAATACAAAAATCCAATTTTATATGAAAACCAGGGATGGAAAATGAAAATATTTTTGAGTATTAAAATAAATTTCAAATAGTACTTTTTTCGCCATCAGAGTACTAAAATTCAAATTTTTATAGTTATTTATATATTATTTAGTGAAAAACTCAAAGAATTTTTTATAATTTATATATTCAAAACGAAGAATTATTTCGATACCAAAAAATTAAATGATTTTATCCAGATTATATATTAAAGTTATTAAAATAAATTTAAGGAGAAAACAATCCAAGATCAATTCATTAAAATCAAGCCCTCAGCTTAAGTTTTGTTAAAATATAAATAATGTATTAAAAAATTGGAACATTTTCATTTCAATTTGAGTTACAGAGCACAGAAAGAAATGTTAAGTAATTTTTGAATACTTTATAGTTTACAATTTTATAAAATAAAACCAACAGCTATAAACTTATTTGAACTGTCATAATTAGGTGTCTAATTTTATAGGAACTCAAAGCCTTAACATTGAGTCGAAGATAGTGCTCATTACAATTTCATTACTAATTATAAATATAAAATAAAAGGTGTTAAAAACATAGCTTTCTGTTCGAAAAGTATATTATTAAACATAACAAACACCTATTAATTATGACAATAATAGTTAAATAATTATAATAAATATCCAGAGTAGGAAGAACGCTAATTTTTTTGAATCGTTCGGAACATAATATTTATCAGCGAATTTAATCCTAATTTTTAGAAAGAATTTTTTTTTTTTTTTTTTTTTTTTTTTTTGTTAGCAAATTTAATCAAAAATTTTATTTTCGAAAATAAAAATATTATTCAGGAATTAACCCGAAACGAATTAATCGAATTGAAGTCGTGTAACGGTATAAATATGTGTTGACTTATGTTGAATGAAAGATGTGTGGATGTTTAAAACATTTGTACATGCACTTGTGTGTTTAAGAAAGCTGCAGTTTTTTTTTTTTTTGTTTTTTGTTTTGTTACTGCCGAATGTTTAAAATAAAACAACACAATGTTTATGCCAATAGTTAATTGAGTGTGTGTTTTTTATTCGCATATGTATGTATGCATGCAAATATGTACAGTGGTGGCCACGAATTTAAGACACGACATGTAACGAACTAAGTTGTGATAATTATTACAACCCTGCAATATAAAATTAGATTTTGTTAATTTTTCAGTGTACCCTGTAATGTTAAGATCAATTACCGTTATTTGGTTTTGTTTGTGTATACATTTTGTTGCTGTTTTTATTATATTTTCGTAAAAACGTGCTTTTGAAGCTGGTCACGAATTTAAAACATATAAGAAATATTTGGTTTTTAAGTGATTTTTTGGTGTTTTTTGAAGCTAAAAGGTAAGTAATGAATGTTTTAATCCATTTAATGTTAGAATACATCAAAATATTTAGTTAGAAATGGCCAGAGGTACTTGGAGTTCGGATGCCGAGCGAAAATTGATCCAACAAATGAATACTGATGGAAAAACAGTAATGGAAATTTCCAAGCTACTAAAATGTTCCAGATCCAAGATTTACAATGCACTGGAACACATCAAGCAACATGGCACTACCAAAAATGTCAAACAGCACCCTAGAGCCCGAAAAACTACACCCAGGGAGGATAGCTTAATTTATAAATCAGCTGCTAAAGATCCTTTCAAGAGCTCAAGTAAAATTAAAAATGAGATTTCATCGGATTTTGGTATTAATATATCGTCCAGGACAATAAGAAGACGTCTGAATGAGAAGAACTTACGTGGGTGTATTGCACAACGTAAACCACTTGTGTCAAAAAAAAATATTAAATCCCGACTAGCGTTTTCAAGAGAAAATCTCAATAAGCCGATGACATTTTGGAAAAATATACTTTGGAGCGACGAGTCGAAGTTTTGTCGCTTTGGTTCTGATGGAAAACAGTACGTATGGCATCCTCCAAACCTGGAGCATCACCCAAAGTACACCCTTAAAACGGTTAAGCATGGTGGTGGAAATGTCATGGTGTGGGCAGCATTTTCCTGGCATGGTGTAGGTCCCATTCAGAAGATTATCAATAAAATGGACCAGCATATTTACAAAAACATACTGACAAGCATCATGATACCATTCGCTGAAGACAACATGCCTCTAATGTGGAAATTTATGCATGATAATGACCCTAAGCACACTTCACGCCTAGTGAAGAGTTGCTTAGAGGAAAATAATATCACAGTTCTGAAATGGCCAGCTCAATCCCCGGATCTCAATCCAATTGAGAACTTGTGGAATGATGTTGAGGAGCATGTACGAGCAGTAAAGCCAAAAAATTTGACTGATTTATGGGAAGAAATTCAAAAGGCTTGGTATGCCATTCCAAAGGAGTGCTGTATGGCCTTAGTTGAAAGTTTACCCAGGAGATGCGCTGCTGTGATTCAAAATAAAGGATTTCCCACCAAATACTAATATTGTTTTATGAAGCTGAGCTTTACTTTTGTGAATTAACTTTTATTTTGCCTATGTCCTAAATTCATGACCAGGCTTAAACTTGTATTAATCTGTATAATATGTAAATAAAAATTGGAAACTAAATATAGGTAACAAACTATTGTTGATTTTTTTTCATAACATTACTAGGATCTTTAAAAAATAACATGGATCTAAAATTTGTTCGATAAGATGTAAAAATTATCAGAAATATATAAGTGAAATGTCGTGTCTTAAATTCGTGGCCACCACTGTATGTACTAAAATCTGCATCAATTCATTTGTAACTCATTTTTAATGATTCCCTTTCTTTTCAATTGTTGACTGTTATTGTTTTTTAAACATAAAATCAATTCGCTGTGTGTGCGTATGGATGGAAAAGACAAAGAAACCAAAACAAAAACAAACAAAATCATTTGTGCAGGGAGTCATAAAAACAATTTAGCAACAAATCATTTGCAACTGAATTGAATTGAATTAAATATAAAATGCAATACTGTCATTTGTTTGTTTTTTGTTTACAAAATTTGAAGTGAAGGAAATATTAAATGAAAAAAATTTAAATAGTATAGATTTGTAATTAAAAGTAAATAAAAATATCATAAATAAAATAAATTTTATTTCATTTAAGATATAATTAATTATAATTGAAATAAAAAATAATTAAATTTTCTTAGCAAAAAAATTTAAAGCAAAAGTAATAATCTATTTTTTATTTAAAAATAAATAATTGTTACTTTCCATGCATTTTTTCATATTAAAGTAAGGGAATGACATTAATTCACAGTTTTGATTTTATGTTTTTTATTAAACATTACTGTTTTTGAAAAAAATTTCTTATGACAAACAATTTCTCAAAGAGAACATAACATGATTTGTTTTTGTTTCATCATTTCAATTCAACTCAATTCAAATAATATTTTTTTGCGTGGTTTGTTTTGTATTGTTTTGTTTTTTATTTTAGCAGTAATGTGAGAGCATGTATTAAAAAACATTACTGTGAATTGAAAAGCAAATGATTTGATGCAGATGTTTAGTATGTACCCTGCAGTCAAAGGCGACTGTCCGAAACCGGTTACTTGACTGACGAAATTGGGTCAGCACTAGTCACTTTACCTATCACCTGACTAGTCACTTTAACATGGGGATGTCCTAGAAAGGAGCGTATCACCACCAAAGAACCAATATAGTGGCGATATAGTGACTAGTACGAAAAAGTCAATTCATACTAGTCCTTTTACTGGTGAAATTGAGTCAGTCACCTGACAATCTTTTTAACTGGTCACTTTACTAATCACCTGACTAGTCACTTTAACATGGGGGTGTCCTAGGAAGGAGTGTATTGCCACCAAAGGACCAAAAGGTGGCGATATAGTGACCAGTACGAATAAGTAAATCTTTAAATTAATGATTTTCAGAATGAAAAAAAATTAAAAAATTTCTTTGCGTATATTTTTTTATTTCTATTCTTTTTTTTATTTTTTTGTAAATTTCTTTTTTTTTTTTTCTTTTTTATTTTTATTTATATTTTATTATTTATTAAAATCTTTTAATTTTCTTTTCATATTATTTTATATTAATCAATTTAATTCAATTTAATATTTTTACACTTTTTGTTTATGGCGCACCCCCGGCTCGAACTCACATCGTTATGTTTTATAGTCATACGCGCTAACCACTCAGCCACAGAGCATTCTTACAAACATTGCACTATTTGTTGTTTTAATGAGCATGTTGATTTATTGACCCTTTGTGAGCGTGAGGTGGCTGTTGCTTCCACTTTATATACCCTTTGGAAGTCGATCCTTTTACTGGTGAAATTGAGTCAGTCACCTGACAATCTTTTTAACTGGTCACTTTACTAATCACCTGACTAGTCACTTTAACATGGGGATGTCCTAGGAAGAGGTGTATTGCCACCAAAGGACCAAAAAGTGGCGATATTGTGACTAGTAAAAAAAAGTCAATAAAAAAAAAAAAAACAAATGCAGAATAATTGATTTTTTTATTAATTGTAAAATCCTAATTAGCAAGACTAGTTCCGCAATTCCGTAACTTTTTTCATTTACTACCGATATCGTTAATTAACGAAAATTTTCGGTTGTTTTTGATTTTGCTACTCTCTACTAAAGTTAGCGATTTTTTTCGTAATCGATAGAAATGATAGAACGTCATTGTTTGAAAAAGAATTTAAATTTTAATTGGATTTTTATTTAAAAACAAAACAATTGTCTTGAAAAAAATATGAAAAAAGTGTAAATATTATATAAAAATGTGCAGATTTTTCCAACAATTAACCAATATGATATGTATGGTATGTTGTTGGAAATATTTTTAAAATTAATTTAATGTTAAATGTTTCTTATATTAGGCCCGTTCATTAAACATTTGCTTTAAACTTTAACATAACTATGGAAACTTATGTTTAAAAACTCGTTAATATTTTTCGTTTAAACAAATTATTCAAATATTTTATTTCATCTAAAAATACCAACTCTCACAGAAGTTCTAATATTTGAAAAATTAAATTTTTTTTGCAAATAAATTAAAATTTTCTAAAAAGGAGAAATTTATAATAAGAATCAAAATTTTTAAAAAATTCTGAAATTTTTCTTAAAATTTAATTTTTTATTAAAAATTAAAAATTTTACCAAAATTCTGTATTTTCAGTAAAATAAATTTTTTCACTAAAAAAACTTTCACTAAGAACTGAATGTAATTAAAACTTAATAACAAATCAGTTTCAAAATTCTAAAAGCTCAGTTATAAACTCTCATTTGAATCTCTACATTTTTGCTAAAATTCAGTAAAAACATTTAATAAACGAAAACATTAACGAAAAAAGAATCAGCGCTTTCAAAAGAGTCAATAAATAGTGCTATCGCCACCTCCACGCTCACCAAAGGGTCAATAAAGTATAAATCGCCACCTCAACGCTTTCAAAAGAGTCAATAAAAGGTACGATAGCTTAACTATCGCTCACAATATATGCGAAGTTAAGGTGTATAAAATAACGTACACATTTGAATGAGTCAGGTGGATAGTCTCAAATAGACTTTACTGTGCTAAAGCGGGTGAATTGACACCGAAAAAACTGCTGGGTACATAAATAATGTATTCAATTAGAGATATGGGAAAATTCGAATTTATTAAACATTTGTGAATGTACATACGCATATACATGTTTGTATGTATTTGTTTACATACAAATCAAAAATTTATCGATATCACAAAAACAATACCATTATTTTTTACGATCGCCATATTTTTGAAATAATTATTTGCAAGACTGCCGACAAATCAGTTGATATACTTGCATACATACAAACTTACAAATTTAAAATCAAAATATCATTGTTCTTATAGTCATGTTTTTTTCTTTTCGACAGTTCATACCACTGAAAATTATTTTTTTATACATATCTACATGTATGTATAAATGTACATGTACACAACGAACCTTTTTTACTTTTTTTTTAACAACTTTTTTGCGCACATCATTGTACCATGTGTGTGGTTTTTTTACGTTTGTAATCATAAAAAAACGATCTTCACCACAAATACAATTAATAAAAAAAAAAGTTTTTTGGATTATTTTCGTAACTCAAATTCAAAAAAGTAAATTTAAATTTACGAATAATATTAATAAGAGCGAAAAAAAATTAAATTCGAAATCCGAATTTTTTCGTACCTTGTATATATCATTACCACAAAACTTATTAACGATTTAGGCCAGTTTCAGCTAGGTTAAAATTTTTTGATAACGGCCCATATGTACATCTCTAAAATATATTTTCAAATTAAAAAGGTCCTGCAACTTAAATTTCACTACGATTACCATTTTCCTACCAATATTTTTTCTGTGTATATGTAGTAATTATTTTATACGTTACAATTTTTCATGTCCCGCTTTCCCGGGAATTTTGTACGGTATTCCCGGAAATTTTAAAAGCACCTAAATGTAGGAAAACTGATTAAATTTTAGCAAAAATGTATACATTTTAGTAATTTTTTAAACAAAATTAAACTAAAACTCAGCTAGGATCGAAATCTTAACGACAATTCCATTTTATGGCATTCATTCAATTAAGCATTTTAATAAAATGTCAGCAGCTAGTGAAAAAGCTGATTAAAAGAATATTGTAGACATTTTAAATATGTACCTATTATTATAAGTTGTCAGTAGTATAGACAACATGCGGAATTTGTATCATAGAAATTTGACAAAACATGAACATTAAAAGTTAAGAGAAAAAGTAGAAAGTGAGTCCGACAAATCCTTAATTATTCATATAATTTTCAACTGGAAAGCTACAGATAATATTCTCTGTTATGTATGAAAACGTCTGGTAGGATCTATAACATGAAATCAAATGTTTATTAGGGATATTAATAAACATGAAATTGAAACTTACTGATCTAAAGTTCATTTTTTCAAGCTACATTTAAACCTACCTTAAAATATGAATATGGTCATCATTATAACATTTTAGTCGAAATATTGTCATAATAAAAGTTACGTTTAAATTGGATTACGATATTAAAGCTACAGACAATTTAATACCGTTTGACCTCACGTTTGAATCATACCTAGGGGTTTCCGAAAAAGTGATAATCTGCCACAACTTTAAGAATTAATAATTTATTTTTAGTGGACTTTTAATAAATTAAAATTTTATAATGATTTACGAAACTTGCTACATATTTCATTGAATATCATTGTCTGAGTAAATATTTATACCCTACACCACCATAGGTGGTGCGTTTATGCTGATGTTTATACTAATCGACTTAGAATCACTTTCCGTTCGTCCATGTAAACCTTGTAATCAAACTACAGGTCGCAATTTTGAACAAAAATTAATGAAATTTGGCGCACAGTCCAGGGACGAAGCCTAATGAAATTGGTTATGACCAGTCCATTATTTCAGCTAGCCCCCTACAAATGACCTCCCGGAAAAGGGGTTAACGATCATAAATCCTTTAAATATAGCAATATTTTAATGAAATTTGGCACATATAAGTTCCACGTAAGTCTAAATTTGTGTGCCGACTTTTAGAAAGATCGGTGCATAATTGACCATAGCTCCCATATTAACCCCTTTTCAGAAAATCATAAATCCCATTTAAATATTAGTATCATGTTAATATTCGACAGAAATAAGTCTTATATAAACATGGATGATAGTGCCAAATTTTACAAAGATCGGTCCATAATTTACCATAGCTCCCATTCGGGATTTGTATGTTTTATTTTACACTTAATATGAATGTCGGTCCACATTTGGCTCCAAGTGTAATAAAAGACCACCCACCGAATAATAATGTACACAATGGTATAGGGTATCATATGGTCGGGCTTGATTGCCTATATCTTTTTCTCTCGTTTTTTATTCAATTTCAGTTGATCAGCTAAGTCCCGGATCCCGGGAAGTCGAAAATTTGTTCAAGCTTTCCCGTGAAGTTACAAAGTAATGTATGGTACTTATTTATCTCGACACTTTAAAATGTTAAATAACTACTTGCTAGTATGGAAACTAAATTCTAAATAAGTAGTGTTTTGTATCATTAATTAAAAGAGTAAAAAAATTACATGCTTGTAATGAGTATAATAAATAGAAGAATAGTAATAAGTAACTAAGCACTTTTTTTGGAATTTTCTAGTATTCGAGTAACTAGTCATTTGATACAAAGGAAATATGTTTTTCATCCAAATATAAGTATAAATAATATTAATATTATATATTATAAATACCTATTATAAAAATTTCAAAAAATGTTACTAAACAAAAGGAACTGCAGAAGTAATTATTTTATCCCATAATAATGATTACTGCCTACAAGACTCAGTACCTGATAATGAGTTATCCTAGTTTTTCTCATTTCTTTGAGTAGTGAAATAACTAGTTACCGGTAAATAAATAAATAATATATATATATATAATAAAAAAGTTCGTTTACTCCTGTAATGGCTCTGTCAGGAAGTAATTATCAATAATTTCTAAAAAAGTACGTAATAAGTATCCACTTAGTTCTACTTTTGAAGTGGTAAAATTTTAATTTTTTGGAAGCACTTGTTCGTTTTTTTTTTTTTTGCTGAATATTTATTAGTCACAATAATTAATGCGGTTTCAAATACTGATGTAGTAATTGTTTATTTTTAATTAACATTAGGGTGGATATAGAGCGGGTCTTACAATTGGTCATGGTAGTTCGGTATATGTACGTTGTAACCACTCTTCCAATACTCTTGCAATAGAAATGACTTGCAATAAAGGCGTTATAAGTCCGCAAAATATTCATTGCGAAACAGGAATGCGAAAATCCCGAGAAGAAATTATAACAGATTCAATGGCTGAGTCAAAAGAAACTGAGGATAATAGCATCGATTTATCACATACACTGGATACTTCAGATATGGAAGAAGAATCTAATTCAACCGACGACCACAACACAACGGATGAGTCTAAAATGTGTGGACCACCAACTATGAATGAAGGTGCTCTCATCTACGTGTAAGTTTGAAGAGATTTAAACATTCAGTACTATAAAATTCTTTATTAAGCTTTTAATTGAATCATAATTTAGAAACGATAAAAACAATATGAAAATAGAAAGAATTTACGAGAGTGGAACAGAAATTTACTTTAACTGCATACCTAGTGTATCTGGAGAACGTAACACGTGGAAAATAATATGTGAAAACGGACAATGGATCGGGCGGTCATATAACTGTGGTAAGTAATTTAGATGTACACATATAGTAGTATACTATTTAGCTGTTAGAGGGTTATTTACCTGTCATCGTCTAAGCCTTTTCAATAGTAACTTAAAACCCAATAATTTCCGAAATATATAAAATTACATTTTTAAATAAAAGAAAAAAAATATATAAAAAAGTCTTAATAATCTCCAATATATATATATATATATATATATATATATATATATCTTTTATAAATATTTTGAAATCAGATGTAAAATTTTGGAATCCTGTAAGAATATACTAATATTCCTTTTTAGAGGGGTACATTTGCAACTTTTTTCCCTGAGGCACTTTAATGTACATGTGCACGTATTGTCATCAAAAATGCAAAACAACGTAACATCGCTTTTCACTACAGTTTTTCTTTTCCCGGACTTTTTCCGCTCCCGGAAAATCGGGAATGATTTTTACATTTTCCGGGATCCCGCCAAAAATAAATAATTAAAAATATAAATATTGTATAAATTTTCATATTAAGTTAAAGGAAATATAAAAAATGTTAAAATAAACTTATTAATCATAAATCGAGAAACAATTTCAGCTTAAGCTCAAAAATTAATTTACATCATATTTAGTTCTTGGACAATTGGACCCTTTAAATTGCATCGTTTTATTAGTGAATATTTTGCAACATATCTGATAAGAAACCATATAAGGTTTGGATACTTTAGTCCCATGTTTTCGGTGGTGCTTTAAATGTAAGTCGCCGTTTGAGGATTCCAGACATTTTAAGGAGATTCCTCTTAATTTGTAGGTTGTCGCTGTTTTTTTTTTTTTTTTTTTTTTTTTTTTTTTTTGTATATATGTATGTATACACTGAGGAAACCATCTTTGCTTGTTGCTGCTGTTTTTGTAAAATACGCCTGCTGCTGAAAGTTTTAAGTCAAGATAGTATAAAGTGTAACGCATGCGAGTCGTAACTCCATCTTCTGTTGGCTTATGTGTCGGAGAACCAACTTGCTTTGTGTAGAGAGAAACAGACATCAGACATTTACTTGCCCTTTGTGTCTTAAAAATACTAACAATTTTCAAAAAAATTATTTTTATGTACGAATTTAGAACTTAAAAAATATTTAATAAAAATAAAAAATATTCATCATCAATATATTAGGCGATATTTAAGGGTCTAATTACCCAAAAATCTTACATGTAGGACAATTTGTTTAGATTTTAGAAAGTTTTTTGTGCCTACTGTAAAGTTATGAAAAGTGATGTTACGTTGTTTTGCATTTTCGTGACGATACACAAAAAACCCTGGAATTCCCGTGATTACTCAACTGAAAATTTGGCGTAATTCTAATTCCGGAATTTCCAGTGAAAAACTCTACTTTTCACACAAAACTTTCTAAAATCAAAATTAATTGTCCTACAAACAAGGTTTTTGGGTTATTACATCCTTAATATTGGTGATGAGTACTTTTATTTGCATATGTAAATTCGGACATACTCGAAAATTTATGTTTTGTCATTAAAAGCTCCCTCAAAGATTTTTCAAAAACCAAGAAAGGAGAAAAAAATAAAAACACAATAAAAATATGTTCTTCTTTAGCAAAAGACGAACATTTTGAGAAGTAAACTTTCATTTTAGATTGGAACATTGATACCTTATTTTTCCATCGTCTATACGTATACGATATAAATTAGAGATGCAACATTAATAACTATATTTTATTTTTTAGCAAATGGAACGTGCCTGTTTCGAAATAATGAACCGAATGTTGTAAGCTTTTATAATGATTTGGAAATACGAGAAGATGTTGTTGAATTTCCACCTGGTGCAACAATTACCTCAAGGTACATATTAAAGCTTTTAGTATTTGGACAATAAAATATATTTTTTTCTCTGTTGTTAAATTGTAGATGTACTGATATTGGCAAATTTGAGATAATTGGAAGCATTGAACGTACTTGTATTCATTCCGAATGGACGGGAACAAAACCTCAATGTTTTGGTCTAAACCAAGAAAACGATTACGCAAGTGAGTTTAAATTGTATTGAATACTAATGTAATAACCGGCATTATACCGGTTTGATCACTGGCCCAGTTTTTATCAGCGTAATAAACTACTACTAGCTATAGTTCTAAAATAGTTATCAATACTTCCTGCAGTTAACAAATAACACAGGTCAACAAAATTGCTATATATGGAGAATAGTAAATATGCTCCATATAGTGGTGAAAGTTTAATGAAATTTTTCATCACATCACAATTTTAACCAGTGTTTAAAAGCAATGATTTGCTAAGGCTTTTTTAAATTTGCTTTTCCTACTGCTTCTACAAATTTCAAATTTTCTAGCAACAGCCACAGTCTTGCTTTTAATTTTATTCAAAAAATCCATTCAGCATTTTTAAGTATTAAAATTTTTGCAACATGCTTTTTAAGCAGCTAACAGTAATAATAAATAGCCACACAAAAAGCAGTAACACGAAAATATTTCTCTTGCTTTTTTATTTTGCTAGAAATAAAAAGGTTAACTTCTAAAAAGCAAAAGGAAAAATTACAAAAAATGCTTTTTCAAAAAAGGCATCATAAGAAGTGCTCTAGCAGGCTAGTGAGAACACAATCAGTGCTGATAGAAAAACGATAAGGGTTAGTGGACGCACGAACATGTGCTAGAAGCCGCACGAACATTTGCTAAAAGCCACACGAACAAGAGCTATTAGCCGCACGAACATGAGGTAAAAGCCACACAACCAAATACATTTAGCCGGCTGAAAGGAACAAAATGAATTTACATTATATGCGCATAATGAATGCGATAAAAAATTTAAGAGAATTTAGAAAACAAAAATTCTTTTAGCTTGGTACCTGAGATGCGTAAAAAAGATTTGAAAAACATTTGTATGTTGAAGTTTTCTGTCAAAAGAAAACTAGGAAATTCTTCTAAAAAATTATTATTTTACACTTATTCGAAAGTTGTTAATAATTTCTTCTTCAAAAGTGAGAATAAGTGTTTTAGCTGAAAACCGTACATTGTTTTTAAGAAACCTGCAATATATTTTATAAACATATGCATATTTATTTCAATAAAAAAACGAATAATTAATAAATATTGTCAAAACATTTAATAAAAAAATATACATATATAAAATGTTCTTATTGGTTTGCACAATCATCTTCCATAAATATATTAAGTTCTGATACGGTATTATCCAGGAAATCAGGGTTTAGCTTCACTAATAAAATATTCTCCAATGTATCTTGTTTGAGACGATTTCTATTATCGGCCAATACCAGCTTTAATGTTGAAAATGCTCGTTCGACAGAAACCTAAAAATAGAGAATATGAAATAAAAATTAGGAGAATATTTTAACAAGAAATTGAAAGTATAAAATTTTTGTTTCTGAAATTTAACTTTTACCTTTGTTGGAGGAATTCCAAAGCAAATGTTGCTCAGTGCATATAGCTCAGGTTCACTATATTTACTTTCCTTCCAAAATTCTAAAACATTTGTCTTCAATTTTGTGTATGGAAGATTTTTTCAATTTTTTTTTATAATATTGTCATTTTCTGCATTATTTGCGTTAAATATATTGTCCAGAAAATCATTTAAAAATCATTTTAAGGTATTACACAGCGTCTTTTCTTTGTGTATCAATTAACATATGATGAAACCTAGGATCGAGGTAAAGACATGCTGCCAGAGCGTTATTAGAAAAAAGAATCGTGGTTCTTTTTCCATATTGTCTAATAGAAGTTTACTTATTTTGTATGATGATGCACTCTTGTTGACTTCATTTTCTTCAACAGTTTTTGATCAGTAGCTTACATTTTAATCATTGATGATTTATTTGTTAATGATTCCACTGTTTCGACTACGCGAAATCACTAAATATGTTGATCCCCAACAGCTGAGGAATTTTTAAGGACTTTAATTCAAATAAGTCTTTGTAACCATTTGAATTTTTTTCTCAAAAACTTTACTAAATTTCTACACTGTCGAATATAACGCTTCATTTCAAAGTCTTTTCTTGCATCCAGTGCCACCAACTGTGCTGTGTAAGCTGCACATCTACAAACTATTATGTTTCCGACACGTAGATCCATATTCTGTTCAATTAAGGTAATGTTTTGAAAGTACGTTTCATTGTTATAGTTTTCTTCATATTCTTCAGAACATAAATGTGATAAAATTTTTGTACATTTCACCATATTGCGGCCGTTATCACTTGTAATTGTTACGATTTGTTGTAAATTAATCATATTTGTTCAATACGTTTAAAATTTCTGTTGCCAAATTTTTTGAAGTGCTTGAATTTTGGACTTTTAACTCCACCATTCCAAGTATTCTAGATTCAATTTTATCACTTTTTATATATTGAGCTGAAATTCCAAAAATATTTCTTGATAATCTTGTTGCACTGTCCACTTTAAGTGAGATCAAATTATTTTTACATTCACTTGAAATTGCAAGTGTTTTTTTTTTTTTTTTTTTGCAGTTATTTGCATTCAAACAAAACTTTTCTCCACTTTCTTTTTCGATGCCATTACATATTGGATTTATTATATTTCTCATGTTATCCGAATTTAAAACATTAAATGGCACGGCATCCTCCGTTACCAATCCGATATATGATTTAATTCAAAGTTTTTTACTTATTTCGCACTTTATATTTTTCTTTTTGTATTTTTGCAAAGATGTATTATTCTTTTGATTAAAAACCACTTTATGAATTTTCTCCATATGTAATTTTAAATTATACATTTTAACACTTTTAAATTCTTTTTTGCACAATTTACACACTGACATATTGTTGAAATTTTCATAATGTTCCTCGTACTTAAAACAACGCATTTTTAAATAGTTTTAATGTTAAAGGTTTCACGTAAAAAAAACGAACTATTATTATTCAAACAATTGCTCTATATCAAGTGGTTTCAAAAAAGTCAAACTTTCACCTAACTATTGTATAACAACCCATATTACAGGAAAACTATTTTTTATATTATTTTTGTTTTACAGGTATATACTAAATATTTTTATGAATGGATGCAGATGTTTACGTATCATAAAAGGGTTTCTAATGATTTTATGATATATATAAATGTATAATGTAATTTTTTGTTTAACAAATGGCTTTTCATCAAACATACATTCACGACACTGTTTATCATATTTGTTTTTACGTCGCAACTGCTAACATAAATTATTCTTTTTATTAAAAATTCGAAGTTTTAATTCAATTTTATTAAAACAAAATATTTACAAATATTTAACTTAAGGAATTTTTTACATCTTAAAAAAAAAAAAACATACGGTTGTGTTAACATTTCTAATAATAATTCTACATACATTTTGACATTCGCCTAATAGCTCATGTTCATGTGGCTTTTAGCACTTGCTCGTGCGGCTATTAGCTCATGATCGTACTGCTTTTAGCACATTTTCGTTTTTCTGTGTGCGCCTTTTTTGTGCGACTGCTTTTGCTTTTTGTTTACTTGAGATGGATTTTCGTTATCACAAAAAATGAGTGCTGCTGCTTTTGTTTCGTTTCTAAAATTTTCCATTTAGGACTTTTTGCTTTTGTTCAATTTTTTAATTTTGTCAGCAACTAGTGCTATTAAAATTGACAAATTTAAAAAGCAGTGTGTTATTTTTGCTTCTGCTTTTGTAATGTGTGAGCTAATTTTGTTTTAGCTTTTTAATGTTTAATTTAGCCATGTAAATGGCAATATTTAGATGCTTTTGCTTAAAAGGCGATAGAGATTTAAACGCTGATTTTAACCCATTGACGACCAAAAAATATGCTTCTCTGTGGTGTTTTTAAGTTACATAATTTTTTTAGGTAATAGGTAGAGAAAGTTATTCACTCATGTTTTATAGACAAATGGTGCTGCTAAAATGAAGTATAAGTGATTACTTCGAGTCTACATTAGACAAAATTTTATCAAGACAAACGTCAAAATTTTATCAAGATAAATAAATTTGTCTAATGTAGACTGAATTTGTCAGTATTATTGCAGCGTTAAAAGAAATTTGTCAGTGCTCGAGCTCTGACAACGTTGTCTTGATAATGCTTAGTAAAAGTCGCCATCTTGATTGTTGTTGGTACTTTTTGCATTGTTTATTATGACATACGTTTTCTCCTATAATTGACAGCGATAAAAAATTATCTGCAAATCAAACAAAAATTTGACGTTTGTCTTGATACAAATTTCTCTAATATAGACTCAACGTTAAGGTTTTAAAAATTAATCAACTTAACCATTATAAAACCATGCAAAAATGAGGCTTAAGAAGTGCGTGTAGAGGGAAAATTTGTATTTTATATAATAACACTTGATCGTAGATCTCAAAAATGGTAAAATTTTTAAATATTTAGTTTAAAAAAATACGATAGGAGATTTTTCACAACGCTGTAACTGAGAGATTATATTAAGGCATATGCAATCCTATTATGCTTACAGTATGCTATGCTTCTTAGTAAGTATAAGAAAAATTTAAAAATTGTACTTCCTTATTCCTAATTCAAGAAAACATTTTTCATACATGCATTTTCAATGAGGTTGAAAATATGTTGATCTCTTCAAATTGTGTAGTGATGGAAATATTTCATTTAATTTTCTATACTATATTTAGTCTAAGAGTAAAAATTAAGTGGAATTATTTATGATGATTTTTTTTTCTTATTTTTTGTTTTAAATTTGATATTTACGAAATCATTTTCCTCACCACACACTCCTTATAACTAGTTTTTCCATGGCTTTATGAGGATTAATTGAGAAATCGTTTTTACCACTTTCAACACTTCTGGGGGCTATGTGTGGAAAGTTGGAGTATTGACTTGAACTACATTTTTGTAAGACAATTTCTTGTTTATGTGTTATACATAAAGAACTAGTTTGCTCCACCTATTACCTAGAAATTTATATAACCTAAAAACCTTTTAAAATGTGAAGTAATGGAGAAAAACCGAAATGTTCCTGGTGATTAGACTTTTTTTTAGAGTTGTGTATTTAAGAGTAATAATAAATTTTTTCAAAATTTTCATTTAATAACAAAAATCAATCTTCACTAAAGGAATAGAAAAAAGCCTTTAAGACCAAAAGCCAGTGTTGCCAGAATATGTAATTTGTAAAGTGCTAAATCGTTAAAATATGTTATATTGTTATATAACAGCAAATGACAATCCTAAATGGTTTTGTAAATAAAAATTCATATTTTCGTTGCCCTTGTTTCTTATAAATTTTCAGTGTTTCGATTGGCTGCTTAAGGCAATTGCAATTTACTAAACCGTTACTTTTTACAGCATCTTGCTGAAACAAGATGGCTTAATTTACAGCCATGTATGTATGTTTAATACACATATGTACTAGCTAATATGTTTAATACATATATGTACTAGCAAAGAATATACAACATATAGAAAGCGCATGTCAATGAAAACTGAAATATTTTTTAAAGCCCCAACCAGTCAACTTTGCAACGCAACGCAGAATGAAGAAAAGTAGCGTGAAACATTTTGTACAACCAGTCAACAAAAGTAAACGTATCATATGTTTTTGAACATTCATTGTGTAAACAACTCTGTTTTTCAGTTATTTTGTGAACAAAATAAATTACAGAGTTGTTTAAAACTTACGCAGCTACGTAAAAATCTATTTTCTGCAGATTTCTGCGATACGCTATCTAGAATTTTTGTGTCAATAGCTACATACACACATCTGCATGGTTGAAACAGCTGATTGCGATACGATGGATTTTTGTTGAGTGGTTGGGGCTTAAAAGTATTTCAGGATGCGGGAGGGAAGACAAAAGGAAAAGAAGCTTGCGTGTTTTTATCTCTTTTGTTATGCTCTTGAAATGAATAAAAAACACACAAGAAAGTCAGTCTCGCACGAGCATTCAAGCAAGAACGTTGTGTTACTGCTTGTTGCTTGAGATACACTCATGAAAAATATTTAATATTTAGTAGGATTAATTAATATGATTTATTATTAAATAACTATCTTTTTTTTTAATTAATAATTTACTACATTTAATTTTCATTTTTTATTAAAAAATACAAATTTGAAATAATCGTTCGTGCTGAATTATTCGATATTTTTTAATAAGAAATTAAAATCCTAAATTAATAATTTATCGTTATATTTTTTAATCAAAGAATAGAAAAAATAAACATTAAATCGTAATTTTTATGATTACTATGGTAATCGTTGCGCTCGTGTATTTCCACTTACAAGTATTGAATTGACGAAGAAACTTTCAAATTAAATTACTATAAAAATTATGTTATTTTTTTGGTGTATAATTTCATAATGGGACAGAAAAACAAAACATACACAAACATAATTGTGAATGTATGAGAGTGGCGATCGCTGGTGTAGTGCCTATAAAAAAGTAGAAACAAGAAATTGTTATATTATTTACTTAAGGAGATAAAATACGATCGCGTATGTTAGTGTAGGGCATAGCATATGTGTTTTGTTGTTTTAAAAGTAGAAATACTTTAATCAGCACCGAACTAGTTATGCCTTTTTAACGTCATATGAACTTATGTAAATATAATTTCAGAATATCAAATTTATATTTTAAAATTTGATTTGTGTAGTTTTGTTACTTATGTATTCAAAGCAACAGATGTTAAAGTTAAGTATATTAATTAAAAAAATAAAAACACAAATATAAAATTATATCCACTTGAAAAAAAAATATAAAAAAAATATTTTTATTTTTTTTATTCATATCAAATTTGTCACCAAAAAAATTGGATTTTTCTTTAATAATTTTGTTTTATTCTGTAAAGAAGGTGGAATTATATTGAAAAAAGATCTTTTGTAAAGTATTTAATTTGTATATACATTTAAATTGAAACATTGCTGTATGAATATTTATTTTTGTATATAAAAAAATAATAACTTTTTTTTTTTTGCTTAGAAAAAGGAAATCAAAAAACTTCTTTGTTTTTCAAAATAAATGTTATTTCTGCCCAAAAATAAAAGAAATGAAATACTTTTTTTATTCAAAACAACTTTTTACTAAATAAAATATTTATAATTTAAAAATAAGTTTTAAAATTGAAAATATTAATATTATTTATTTCTATAAAAAATATATATTTTAATAACAATTTCTTGTTTCAAATAAAATACAACTCAAAAACTTGGAAAAAAAATCACAAAATAATTTTTTTTCCGGAAAAAAAATGAAAAACTTTTATTTACTATTTACTTTATTTTTATTTTTCTTTCTAAAAAATCCAAAAAATGGAAAAAATATGTACTTTTAAAAATTAAAAAATTTAAATATTTTTTTAAATAATAATTTCTAAAATTAAAAATTTTGTTTAAATACATAATAATAAAAAAAACACCGAAAACAAATTATATGCACATTTTATGAAATATATAAAAATATAATATATAAAAGTAAAATATAACAATTATTAGTTTATCAAAAATACAGTGGTGGCCACGAATTTAAGACACGACATTTCACTTATATATTTCTGATAATTTTTACATCTTATCGAACAAATTTTAGATCCATGTTATTTTTTAAAGATCCTAGTAATGTTATGAAAAAAAATCAACAATAGTTTGTTACCTATATTTAGTTTCCAATTTTTATTTACATATTATACAGATTAATACAAGTTTAAGCCTGGTCATGAATTTAGGACATAGGCAAAATAAAAGTTAATTCACAAAAGTAAAGCTCAGCTTCATAAAACAATATTAGTATTTGGTGGGAAATCCTTTATTTTAAATCACAGCAGCGCATCTCCTGGGTAAACTTTCAACTAAGGCCATACAGCGCTCCTTTGGAATGGCATACCAAGCCTTTTGAATTTCTTCCCATAAATCAGTAAAATTTTTTGGCTTTACTGCTCGTACATGCTCCTCAACATCATTCCACAAGTTCTCAATTGGATTGAGATCCGGGGATTGAGCTGGCCATTTCAGAACTGTGATATTATTTTCCTCTAAGCAACTCTTCACTAGGCGTGAAGTGTGCTTAGGGTCATTATCATGCATAAATTTCCACATTAGAGGCATGTTGTCTTCAGCGAATGGTATCATGATGCTTGTCAGTATGTTTTTGTAAATATGCTGGTCCATTTTATTGATAATCTTCTGAATGGGACCTACACCATGCCAGGAAAATGCTGCCCACACCATGACATTTCCACCACCATGCTTAACCGTTTTAAGGGTGTACTTTGGGTGATGCTCCAGGTTTGGAGGACGCCATACGTACTGTTTTCCATCAGAACCAAAGCGACAAAACTTCGACTCGTCGCTCCAAAGTATATTTTTCCAAAATGTCATCGGCTTATTGAGATTTTCTCTTGAAAACGCTAGTCGGGATTTAATATTTTTTTTTTGACACAAGTGGTTTACGTTGTGCAATACACCCACGTAAGTTCTTCTCATTCAGACGTCTTCTTATTGTCCTGGACGATATATTAATACCAAAATCCGATGAAATCTCATTTTTAATTTTACTTGAGCTCTTGAAAGGATCTTTAGCAGCTGATTTATAAATTAAGCTATCCTCCCTGGGTGTAGTTTTTCGGGCTCTAGGGTGCTGTTTGACATTTTTGGTAGTGCCATGTTGCTTGATGTGTTCCAGTGCATTGTAAATCTTGGATCTGGAACATTTTAGTAGCTTGGAAATTTCCATTACTGTTTTTCCATTACTGTTTTTCCATCAGTATTCATTTGTTGGATCACAAAATAATTTTTTTCCGAAAAAAAGGAAAAACTTTTATTTACTATTTACTTTATTTTTATTTTTCTTTCTAAAAAATCCAAAAAATGGAAAAATATATACTTTTAAAAATGAAAAAATTTAAATATTTTTTTTATATAATAATTTCAAAAACTAAAAATTCTCTATAAAAACTTTTTTTTAATAATAATAAAAAAAACACCAAAAACAAATTATATGCACATTTTATGAAATATATAAAAATATAATATATAAAAGTAAAATATAACAATTATTAGTTTATCAAAAATATAACTATAAAATATAAATTGACAACTTCGAAATCATACAAAAATTTGTCACGTCACTAAGAAAGGTATAAGCACGTCGGTGCAGATCAAAGTATTTCTACTTGTAAAACAACAAAATATGTATGCTATGCCCTACCGTAATATTAACGTTCATATCCTTTCCATTAGTAAATAAACAACTAAAATTTCTGTTGGCACTTTTTATTTCAAAATAAAAGAAACAAATATTCACCCCTATTATGTAAGTCGTTGTCGATGTCGTCGTCAATTTGTAATCGTTGTCACATTAAGTCGACATCGACATCACCTCGACGCTAAATCGGTATTTTCTAATAGTATTGTGTGACGTCGACTTGTTATCGATAATTTAGAAGAAATAAGTGTCATACATAAATATTTTGTGAAAATTGTTTAATTTTATTTTGAAATTTATCACAATAATGTGTTTTTTTTTTTTTGCACTAAATTGCTGTAAAAGATCTAAAAATGAAGAAAAGTCCTGACACAAATATTGGACGCCGAATGATTAGTTGAACAGACAGAAGTGAATTGTGACTTTACAAAGAAAATCATCTTCAGCTACGAGGCACACTTTCACCTCAGTGGATTCGTTAACAAGCAGAATTGCCGCACAGCCAACGAAACAATGGCTCTTTTGCAATATCGTGCATTTTGGTTGGACCACACTTTATATTAAAAAGACGTTTTATCTTGTTTTGCAAAAAATTTACTCTGCTACTACCTCCTGTCAAATTTTTTTCAGCCACCACCCTTGGTCCATAACCAAAAATATAATGATACATAATTTATTTATTATAAATAAAGAAATAATTATATTTCGATTTTAAAAAAGGTAAATTATTATGACTTTTCTTCAATTTTACTAACATTCATTCTGAGTCGACATCAAAAAATGTGTCGACAAAATCAGAGTCGTTTCAACTCGACGTCGACTTTAAATCGCCTTAGAAAATTACAAAACTTTGTCAATATTGAGATTTGTAGTCAATATTGACATCACAAATACCATTTTTGTTTTGTCGACGTGACTTGCTGTCGACAACGACATACATAATAGGGGCGATTATTTGTTTCTTTCAATTTGAAATAAAGATCTTTTACATGTACAAACATATATGTATATGTCTGTGTGTTTTTATTTGCAATTCTTTATAAGGAATACACACATGTACAAACACACATATTTAAACTCTTTCTCTCTCTCTGTTTTGGTGGTGGATTTAGTTTTCCCTTGTTACTTATCCCCCTCATCAACGCAAAATGTTGAGAGCGAGAATTACATGAGAGCAGGTTCTATGATTAGAACCCGCCATAAGAAATTTTATTTCTACATGATGCGCCTTCTATATATGAATATTCTTTGGTAATAGCTAATACACAATTTGGCTTTTAATATATTTATTTCGAAACTCGTATTCAAAAAACTATTTACTGTCTATATTAACTAACAAACTGTAGGCAACCTTTCTCTGTTTCTCTCGCATTTGATAAAATAAACATCACTATTTCATATTTCTTTTTTTACATAATTTTTGCTGAAATTTGATAAAATTTCACTATTTTAATCATTTTTTCTGTTAAAATGCATAAATTTTTGCCCGGAGTTGATATGATAGATTAATTACATCTTAATCTAAGACGTGCATATATTATTGTTCTATTTGTTTTTACGTGGACACAGTTTACAATGAAAATGTTGATCATATGCTATTGTGGCGAACATTGGGTTGACATGCCGGCATTCCGGATAGTATTTTAATCCAAAAGCACCCAGAATATTCCTTTTCCTGTTTAAGTTTATGATTTTAATACAAAATAGTTTAAAATATGTATATAGTTTAAAAAAATTACAGAAAATATTATTCTGTCCCGGAATTCATTTAATACGTTTTTAAATATGTAGCTATACTGACACATTTTTAGTTAGTCTTCTGCCAGCAACAACGTATTATCACTTTTTAACAACGTAAGAACAACTGAATAGTAGGTTAGGTTGTAAGGATGACATCGACTAATTCAAAGTCGGTGCCCATAGAAACCAAGGTGGTCCATTATGATTCCTTAAAAGCTATACTCCTCTTCTTCGTGTTGTAGTGCATTCTACGGCTTCCATTTTGTTGCCTTGATATATTCAAGGAAAATCCAAGGATTTGTACCTCTGATATAAGTCAGCCTCTGAAAGAAAAAAATCCAAAAACGTTAAATCGCCTATTGGATAGTGCAGGGCATTTACATAAGAAGTGATAGCTGTCTTCAACAGCTTCCCTACACCACCTACATGTATCATCCTCTTTAATTCCTAATCTTACCATATGCTTACCAAGAGTATTGTGACCAGTAATTATATTAATTACCATTCTCAATTGCGTCTTATTCATATTCAGAAGAATATTACTATATTCTTTTTTTCTTCCTCTCATAATTGCTTTGTCAGTATATAGCTGTCAGATTCTTGCCATCGACTTGACCATACAGTTCTCGATTTTTGCTTCATTTTTTGAATGACCGTGGATAGGGGTGGAAAAACTTCCCTTACTGCGTTCTCCTGTGGTAGGTGCGCTCCACTTTTGGCCCATTCGTCCGCTTTCTCATTGCATGTTTTGTTCTTGCTCGCACACCGTTGTTCGAACAACCATGTCTGCCATCAATTGTCATTTTGTATGCGGAAGAAGAGGCGCTGCATGTAAAAGTATCGAAGCGACACTGACGGCAAACAAAAAATTATGATGTGTTCGACATATGTTCTGCCCACTGAAAACAAAAGGAAAAAAATTGTATGTATTGCTTTGCTGACGTTTTAGTATAGACGGTACGTAACGTTAAAACTAACATCATATTAATGGTAAATGTAGACCGTTCAACTTGATGTTAATGTTAATTTTTTCGATGTTTAAACACGGTTGGTAAAGCAAATGTTAAAAGAACCATGTTTAAACACTTTAAATAAAAATCATCTTAAATTTGTCAATGTATATGATTCATTTATTATGAAAGATTTATGGAAACCAATATATATGCTTTTATTATTAAATGGATAATTGACAGTAAAAATGGCCAAAATACTTAAATAGCAGTACTAAGTATTCAAGGACATTTTTGATGAATTAATTAAAAATTAAATTTTCAAAAGCCAAGGTTTTTTTTTTTTTTTTTTTTTTTTTTTTTTTGAAAGTCATACAAGTCACGAGAGTATAAACCTGGCAGTGGCAGGAAAAATAATATAAAAATATCCACAAACAAATCCGCAAATCTTTTAAAAAAATATATGAACATAAAAAATTCGAATCTACACTCCCTGATAGAAAATACATATACATATATAATATAACTTATCTCCGCTCCCTGATAAAAATCCGGCTCCATTACGATTTGTAGGACGAAAAGTTTTATAAATGAGCCAAATTTTAATTTTCTAATTCGTCAGGGAGGTTCAGATAGCTCTGGAAAGAGAAAAAAAATGCTTAGCAAATTATATAGAGTGTCTAATATATATTAGTGATTTTAATTTTTAGTTTGAAAAAATGAGTTACTTTTAGTTATAACATTAGGTAAATAAATATTAATATATTTCGTCCATTCTATGAGAGAACGCACAAAAATATTTTTTATGTCTTTTTTATACATACACATACCCTATGAAGCCATTTAAATATCTCCTTTTTTTTATTTCTGTGAATTTGTTCACGATTTTGATTTTTCGAAAAGTAAAAAAAAAATGGCAAAAGTGTGTAACTTTAAACATCAATATCTTTTAAAGTTTTTGTGTTTTTAAACGGATTTTATTGATTTAAATTGCATATATAAGAATAATATGTCCACTATATATGTAGTAATTTAAAAATATTATCATTCAATAATGCATTCATAATACAAATGCAATTTTAGGATGCATTTTTTAAAAATTTCTACCCTTTACATTTTTTTCTTCTTCTGATATAAAAAATCATTATGTTTGCTATAAATGCAATGCAATATAAATTGTTCTAGGACAAAATGGTCCACTATTTTAAAAATTTTTTTTAAAAATATTTCTTCAAATTTTTTAATTAAAAAAATTTCTTTTCCCTTTTTTTTTTTTTTTTGTGAGTTTATTTTAAAATTAATTTTAATCATAATAATTCATAATTTGTCATTTGCGGTATAATACCAATTTGTCCCAGATTAAATGCTGATCTATTATATAATAAACATATTTGTCTTCAATATTAAGCAAAAATATTTAAAATCAAAAGGGTAGAAATTTCCTAAAAATGAATCCAAAAATTGCATTCCTTTCATGAGTGCATCTTTTGCAAAAAAAATATTTTTGATTTATACAATACAATTTACAATATTAATTGAAATAAACTTTATTACATGTTAAAAGAAAATTAAAATCGAGAGTAGAAATTAAAAAAAAAAAAAAAATGTATAATGCAATGGCAACATGCAGTTTAAATCATTAAAATCCGTTAACAACTTTTAGAGATATTGATGTGTAAAGTTACACACTTTTCCGATTTTTTTTGACTTTTCGAAAAAACAAAATCGTTAGTAAATTTGCGATTTTTTTTTAAAATAAAAAAATTAAAACGGGGATATTTAAATGACTCCATAGGTTATATGCGTACCAAATATGAACAAAATCGGATGAACCTTCGTAAAAATATTGGCTTTTTTATAAATCTCTCATGGAATGGACGATATATTTTTTATTACTGCTTAGATTATAAACTATTTTTAAATATTAAAAAGGTATGTTCAAGTAATTTGAACACTCAATTTGGTATTAATGGCCTTATTCTGTAACTTTTCGTTCATTCTGTTTATACACAGTAACGAAAACGATAACAGAAAAATTTTGTATTCTGTAACACTCGTGATTGATAACATTTACCATTTTGGTTTGTGAATTTGAAAAACAATTTCTAATTACCAGATACAAATTTTTTTCATGTTTAAAGTTTATTTAAAAAAATTTTGTTTCGAGTTTTGATTTCTTTTTGTTTTGGTAATATATTTTAAAATTTAACTTTAAATGGTAACAACAAATAATTGTCATAATAAATAAAATATATTTGTTTACTTTTTTTATTATTTTTTTGATAAAAAAAATTTAAAAATAAAAATTGTGTATTGTGTATTGTAATATTATTTTAATTTGATAATACTTTCATTTCTACATAAGTAATATATTAGTACATAATGAAAAATACGAGAAAATGCTAATTTTAATAAAGAATTTTGCCATTCTATGGCACTTGGAAAATAAAATACAAATATAATAACAAACATGTGACTTCATATAATTAAAGAAATGTCAACCAGATTTGTTATAAATATCCGAATATGCAAAAGGAAATGGATAATTTGATTGATTTCTTCAAAACTTATTGTAAGTAAAAGCCTAAAACATATTTTGTTCTATCTAAAACAAACATTTTATGCAGTTTTTGACCCTATCACCACTTAAAAACCTAACGTTGAAATTGACAGTCAATGTGATGTTAACATGTGTTACAGAATGAGACTTTTTTTTTAAACTAACAGCTTTTCGTCAATAACATATATTTATTCTCTTAAATTTGAAATAAATTATTTATAGAATACAAAACAGTATATTTTTATGTTATTGACGATAACAGATCGAACGTTTAGGTTACAGAATAAGGGTATAAATGTAATTATCAAATCGTTCATAAATCTAAAGACAAGTCAAAAAATATTTCAAAAATGGTATTTATTAGCATATATCAAACATTATATGCAAATAAATAAATTAATAAATAAAATTATTTTTAAAAATTAAATAAAATAATTTATAACTATTGAATATATTGATAGAACAAAACTTCAATTCTATACAAAAAACAAACTTCACAAAAAATAAAAAATACAAATTAGTTAACTTATGTTCCACATGTGGACACAATCCACATTTGAAAAAAGTTTGAGAATAACATTTAACAATGATTCGATAATAAAAGCATTTCTCAATTTGAGAATTAATTCCCCTTTTTGTTGAAAAAGCTATTATTTTGAAGTTATTTTCAAAGCGTTTCCGCGAGTCTACTGTATATTCTTATTTAATTCTTTTAAACAACAATTTTTATTTACAATTACAATTTTATTTAAATTACATATTAAAATATTATTTTTACAAACAAATACTCAAAGCAAAAAATTAATAAATAAAATTAAAAATCAAATAATTTTTATTTATGTTCCACATTTAGTCACAATCCAAATTTGAAAAATGTTTGAGAATTTCATTTGATAATGATTTGATAATAATAGCATTTCTCAATTTGAGAATTAATTCCCCTTTTTGTTGAGAAAGCTATTATTTTGAAGTTATTTTCAAAGCGTTCTCAAACGTTTGACGTTTGAGAAATGGTTTGATTTCAAATCATTCTCAATTTTATATCACACCTTTGTGTTTGCTGGGTAAATACCATAGTAAAATAATAAAATACTCATAGTATAATAATAAAGTATACTCGTAAGACCAGCTGTTTTACAATTTTTTCATTGGCAAACCTCGCGGTACTGTCAAATTGTTTTTGTATTCACATGTAAAATATTTTTTGAGTTTTTTTCTCTTGTTTGTTTTAACGAACAAAAACAGGTATTATATTCTTCTAGGATTAGAAATAAAAAAATTTATTCTTATTTGGGGTTTTCCCAATTTTTAAACACCAAAAATTAAAAATTTTTTGTTCACGTTTTAGAATAGTCTGTATAAAAAAATTTGTTCACATTTCTGAGTCGTTCACGTTTTCGAGTGTTCACGTTTTCGCGAGTGCACTGTAAAAAGATCCTTTTTTAAAAAAATTATCTCACAAATTATTTCCAAATATCCGCTACTTAAAGTTCGTGTAAATATTTATTTACTTTTTAAATGTTTTTTTTTTTTAATTATCATAGTGTACAATTTTTCAAATTATTTTTAAAGTTATCTTTAGGTTTGATAATGATTTGATAATAACATTAGATATCAATTTGAGAAAATATAATTTTTCAAAGGTTTCTTCTCAAATGATTCTCAATTTATATTCAAACTAGAAATTCAAACCTCTATCCACATTTGACACATGTTTGAGAAACATGTTTGATATAAAATGATAAAGTCATCATATTTCAAACTTTTGACAACGTGCTTGCTTGGTAATCAAATACACAGTCTTACAAAAGTTTACATACGTTTGAAATTTTTCTATTTTCTTGAAAAAAATATAATTTTATTAAAAGTTTTAGTTACATTTTTGTTTAATGCACTTAAAAACAATATTTCCATCATATTTTATAATATTTTGTTATGATTTTAAATAAATAACAACAAAGCACGAGTAATTGGTATTCTTTTAAAGTTACCATAGTATAATAATAAAGTATACTCGTAAGAACAGCTGTTTTACAATTTTTTCATTGGCAAACCTCGCGGTACTGTCAAATTGTTTTTTTTTTCGAGTTTTTTTACTTTTGCTCTCCTTCATTCTCCCATTTTTTCGTTCAAAGCATTTTGTCATTGTGGGCAGTAGTTTTACACTAACAAAATACAAGCAATTTTTGTTTTTGTAGATGTGCGAGTACTTTATTATTATACTATGAAAGTTACATAAGTTTACGTACTCTGCAAAAAAAAAATGTTGTACCGTTGCTTTGTGTAAAATCAGTAGCAGAGAGTTTATTTTCACTTAAAGTGATCACACTTGCAAAATAAAATCAAAAAGTATTTTAGTGGAAGGAAATGGGCAAAGGCAAAGAAATTTCTGAACCAATTCGAAAAACCGTCATTAAATTGAGAAATGATGGCAAATCTCTTAATGAAATTGGAAATTTATTAAATTTAAGTAAAAGCACAGTGCAAACAATAATAAAAAATTTTAAAGAAAATGGAAATTATGAAAGCAAAGCTCGTAGTGGGCGCCCCCACATTCTCGACAAACGAACAGAACGGTCTATTATTCGTTCCATTCAAGAAAATCCTAAGCTAAGTGCCGTCGAACTAAATCGGAAAATGAGAACAGATTTAGAAATTACCGTTTCTGATCGGACTGTTCGCCGATGTATCAAGAGGAATGGGTACAATAGCAGAGTTGCCAGAAAAAAACCACTACTTAGATCTGTGAATATCCAGAAGCGCTTAGAATATGCCCAAAAGAACGAAAATGCTCATGTAAATGACCCTACATTTTGGGAGAGGGTAATATTCACAGATGAATGTAAATTTATGGTTTTTGGAGGTGATGGACGAACAGAAGTTTGGCGAAATCCTAATGCAGAGTTATTGCCAGAAAATGTTAATTGTAGCATGAAACATGGAGGTGGGTAAGGCCATGTATATCGATATTTTAAAAGATAGCTACCTTCCCAGCGCCCAACGTTTAGATCTGGAGAACAACGCAGTATTTCTCCAGGATAACGATCCGAAGCATTCTTCAAAAATAGTTAAAGAATGGCTTCTATATAACAAGAAACATAAGTTGGAGCATCCTCCGCAGTCCCCCGATCTTAATGTTATTGAGAATTTATGGGATATTTTAAAACGAGGTCAAAAAATCAACAAGTAACATCAGTTTCAGCACTGAAAGAAGTGTTGATGGAAGAATGGAGCAAAATAACTCCAGATATAACAAAAAAACAGTCTTTGTCCATGCCAAATAGATTATCTGCTGTAATTAAAGCCAAAGAAGGCCATACAAAATATTAATTTAATTTTATTAAGATTTTTTTTATCCCTTATGTAAACTTATGTAAATTATCTTTATGCCAAAAACTGAATTATTTTAAGTTTTTAAAAAAAAATAATAATGAAAATATATTAGTTTTATATTTATTTTATCTCAATAAATTCGATATTACATAAAAAATGTCATTAAAATTTTTTTCTCTAAATATTTATTAAAAAAGATGAAATATATGAGGGGTATGTAAACTTTTGTAAGACTGTGTATTTTTAAAATTCAAAAATAAATAAAATTTTGTTTGAAATATTTTATAAATATGCATAAAATTAAATTAAAAAGTGTTTTATGAAGCATTAAAATCAATTAAAAGTGTTTAGTGCATATGTTAAATAGAAAGCAGTTGTCAAAACAAAATCTACTGCTAAGCTAAATAAAAACTGGATGCTGCTTATTTCAGTTTTGTATGTGCGAAGTAAACTATGTTAACCCTACAGTACTTACTCGGGTACCCGGGTTCCATTTTTAATTTAAAGTGCTCGCATTTCTTTATTAATAAACTTCAGATCGTCGTGATTATATATTTTTAAAGTATAAAAACTGAAAAAAACCTAAATTTTAATGAATTTGTCTATATGTAAAATGGCTTTAAAATTGATACCTACTGGGATCAATACCCATAGTACCCGAGTACCCCCATATAATTTCTGTATTTTGCACTACAATTAACTTTTTTTGCACTATTTGTTATTAAAAATCTTATTTTTATTGTCATTTGATTCATATAAAGTTAAAATTTTACTATTTTATTGCTGCATGCATGTCCATGACAGGCAAAATTACCAAATTATAAGCAATGACTCCATTAGGATTTGGAGGAGAATTAGTTTTAGAAATAACCTTTTATTGAAATTTCGAGGTTATTTAGGAACTTCAGAAAAATAAATAATGAATAATATGTGATAAGTTAAAAACTTTTCGAGTTATCGCTGTTTTGAGCCAATATTTATGAATATAACAATGATAGCGCACATTTTAGCCATTTTTACATCCTTCACCGCATTGATTTTGGTTTTTATCAATTCCTTTCATTTTTTCAATATCATGTCAGTTATATTCCAAAATATTTTGCAAGTACTCAATATATTGAAATTATTTCCTATATTCGTGCTAAGGAACGTAAACTTTCCATATTGTATCTCCAAACTTGATAGGATGTTATGAAAACACTGACAATATTATTTAGTGTTGTAAAAAAAGTTATCCTCGGAAATTACCTATTTTCGTTGAGAATATTATATGAATCCTGTGCTTAATTGTAGACGAAGTCAGTGCTAACATTCTTTAGGACTATAAAAAAATTATAGTCTGTCTTGACCGATTTTCTCAGAGAGTTTATATGGAACATGTGTTTTATTATAGATCAAGTCTTATTGAAAAAAATTTGCAATCTTTTGTTTAAAAAAAAAAAACATAATGTTTACCAAAACTAAATTGTGTACTTTATTATGATTTTCGGAAATCGATCTTATATGGGAACTATGGATTTTTGAGGTGCGAACTTTATAAAAATGTTATAGATTAGTTTTTACGTTTATAAAAATTATTTTATAAAATTAAACAATGTTTCTAACGTCCACAAAACTTTTATATGTACTAAATTATGGAATGCTAAAAAAATTCATAAGCGTCTAAACGCTATTCTAGGAGAAAAATTGTGTAGAGACTTGGTTATAATAGAAACCGTTATAAGCTCGTGTCTTCATTATATTATATTAAATTCATCTAATTATTTTAAAAACTGTGAATTGTAGCTTCATTAGAAGTTTAGTATGGCCTGCCAGACAGACGGACGGACATTGCTAAAATACACAAACATGTTTTTTTACATGTATTTATCGATTTGCTTTAAGATCTGTGACCAGTTAGATGGTTGTAATAAATTATTTGTATAAAATTATAATATTTTTTTTTTTTTTTTTTTTTTAATAAAATCAACGAAAATTACACTACGTTAAACGTTATAAAAATTATCTTTTTTGATATCCAGAGTAGATATGGCTTATGGAGAGAAGCACCAGAATACGATCTCTTCGTGGCTCGCGAGAACTTTTTTTTTTTTTAATCTAAATTTATTTATTGAATCTTCACTAAATTAAGTGAACTAACAATAAGTATTCAAATCTTAATTTATATTAAGTCCACTATCCACCACTGTCGGACGAAAAACTATATGTAATCAAAGAGTTTAGCTTAGGCGGAGGTCTGTTGTGTTCCTTCTCCTCAAACGGTTGTAGCCATTGCTTCTTATTATGTTTCGAGCAAGTGGGTTAGGGTGTACTTCAAGCTTCCTCAAATACGATTCTGTGTGTTTTCTTATTTCATCTTTGACAATAGGAACATTGAGGTCCTTGTGAATATTATCACTATACCCTACACCACCATAGGTGGGGAGGGTATTATGCGTTTGTGCTGATGTTTGTAACACCCAAAAATATTGGTCTAAGACCCACCTTAATTTATACCAATCGGCTTAGAATCATTTTCTGAGTCGACTTAACGATGTCCGTCCGTCCGTCTGTCCGTCCATGTAAACCTTGTAATCAAACTACAGGTCGCAATTTTGAATCAAAATTAATGAAATTTGGTACACAGGTTTCTTTTAGTCCAGGGACGAAGCCTATTGAAATTGGTTATGATCGGTCCATTATTTCACCTAGCCCCCATACAAATGTCCTCCCGGAAAAAGGTTTAACGATCATAAATCCCTTAAATATGGCAATATTTTAATGAAATTTGGAACATATAAGTTTTATATAAGTTTAAATAAGTGTGCCGATTTTTAAAAAGATCGGTCCATAATTAACCATAGCTCCTATATAAACCCCTTTTCAGAAAATCACTTTAACGGGCATAAATCCCATTAAAATGTTAGTATCAAGTTAATATTCGACACAAATAAGTTTTATATGAACATAAATGATAGTGCCAAATTTTACAAAGATCGGTCCATAATTTACCATAGCTCCCATATAAGGCCCTCTTTCGGGAATCACCCAAAAGTGAATAAATTCATATAAATGTCAGCATCAACGTAATATTCTGTATTCGTATGTTTTATTTTACACTTATGAGTATCGGTCCACATCTGACTCCAAGTCAAGACCCCTCCCCGAATTATAATGTACACAATGGTGTAGGGTATCATATGGTCGGGCTTGACCGGCTATATCTTTTTCTCTCGTTTTTTATATACCAGGGAGCTGTTGTTATTATTCGAAATATTTTATTTTGGAGTCTTTGAATTTTTTCAACATTTGAAGCTGAGGCCGTGCCCCATCGTTGGATACCATAGTACCATATTGGCTTTATAATTGAGTTATAGATCAACAGTTTGCAGTCCAGACTTAATATAGAATTTCTACCAATTAGCTAGTTAATCTGAAGTGATTTCAACTTCATTTGGGTTAATTTTTTTATCTATATGTGATTTCCACGTAAGACGTCGAACTAGATGCATACCAAGGTATTTTACTTCCGTTTGTTGGGGTATAATCTGATTATTTATCAGAATGGGGGGGCACGAATCTCTCCGCAATGTGAATGTAATATGTATAAATTTTTGTTCATTCACTTTTATTCTCCATTGCTTCAACCATTTTTCTAAAAATAGTATATGATCTTGCAAGAGTTTAGATGCTTCTTGGGGGTTTTTATAAACGCTGTGTTATCTGCAAATTTTGATATATGGGTTCGACTATTAGTTGGCATATCAGAAGTGTATATTAAATATAAAAAGGGACCCAGTATACTACCTTGGGGTACACCTGCTTCAATGGACTGCGGTGAGCTTATAAAGTCTCCCTCTTTAAGAACAAACTTTCGATGAGCTTATGCAGCTTTCTAGCAGCTTATGCGTATTTGTGGGTAAATATTGTTTAATTTTAAATAATAATCCTTCGTGCCATACTTTATTGAAGGCTTGAGAAACGTCAATGAAGAGAGCAGAGCAATATTTCATTTCTTCAAACGTCTTACATATAGCATTTATAAGCCTGTGAGTTTCTTCTATGGTGCTGTTTTTCTCTAAAACCAAATTGATGTGTTGGAATACAATCGAAACGATTCACTATCGGTTTCAACTTTTTCATTAATAGCTTCTCAAATAGCTTTGATATATTAGACAACAGGCTAATAGGCCTATGCGATTCTACTTTAGTGTGATCTTTTCCGGGCTTAAGTATCATTGTAACCAATGAGACATTCCATTCTGGTGGATAATATTCAAGGCGTAATATAGCATTAAAAATAAAAAGTATTATTCTTATTGCTATCCGGGGTAGCTCCAAAAGCATCTTGTTACTGATCTTGTTAATACCAGGTGCTATTTTGGAGTTTAAATCAACAATAGCCTTGTCGATCTCTCGAATCTCAAAACAAAGGGGTTCAACTGCTCTAAAACGGGGTACAACAAGTGGCAACTCCATTATGTCATCTGATAAATTTGGGGAAAACACGATCTTTAGATGACTAACAAACATATTCCCCTTTTCGTAGAGGGGGCCTACTTGTAACTGGTCTTTTTAACTTTTTCGTAGCTCGCCATAGTGAGTAATTCGAATACGGGGTGGCATCTAAGTTTTTCAAATATTGATTCAGTGATTAAGTTTTTTGATGCTCTAGTAGCTTGTTAAGGCGCTTTTGGCATTCTCTTAGGTTCTATTTGAGTTGAGGGGATCTGTGCAGTTGCCACTCTCTTCGAACTCTTCTTTTTTCAGTCAAGAGCCGTTCGACATCCACAGAACATATTCTATTATATCTGTTTTGTCGGAGGGTTCGGGTAGCATGTTCAGCAGCTAGTTTTAAACTTTTTTCAAAATTATTGAGAGAGAGATCGATATCTTCTGGTGTTCTCAGCGATATATTTTGCGTGCAATGAGTGCTAATATATTTTTTATATTTCAACCAGTTTATTCTTGTGTTAGATATCGCTGAGATAACAGTGTGGCTTACAATTTCTCGGGGGTTCAATAAAGTAACAAAATTGGGTGAATGATCTGAAGATAATTCCCTTGGTAAATTCCTCGTGACAGCAAAATCAATAACATCCGGTATTTTATTTGGGTCAGTAGGCCAGTATGTTGGTTCCCCGCTCGAAATAACATTCAAACCCATTTTAGAAATTGTATTAAACAATACACGACCTTTAGGGGTTATTAATCGCGATCCCCAGAATGTATGCTTAGCGTTATAATCGCCTACTGCCAGGAAACGGGGTCCTAGTGATTTATAAAAATTCACATGCCACCTCCACATGCTCTATCTCTTGGATCTTTAGTGTCATAAAAGGTATATCTATTTATCTTAAATAAGCTTCTGGACGTCAAACGGGTTTCTGAGACTAACATTATATCTACGTCATGACATCTAAGAAAGTATTCGAGTTCATTTTTGTGTTGGCGAATGCCGTTGGCGTTCCAAAAACTTATTTTTAGGCAGTTCATGGTTTGTTCAGCACAGCCTGCAATAACATAGATTGCATTTTAAGCATTTCTTGCATCATATTGCTCATTAAATTTGTAAAATTATTTACCGATTGAACGAGAGAATCGATTGTAGCTTCTAGCCGGGTAAAATTGAAAGCGGGCATTTGCTCTCTTGCCTCTGCGTTCAAATTGTGATTAAATTTATTTTAATATTGATAGTCCTGCGGTAAAGCTTGGTTGTTCTTAAAGATGTTTGCGTGCGAGGCTTTATTGTCAGAGGACTGTTGTAACGGGGGGTAATTTACCTTGAGGGTATTTAATGGTTGAACGGGGGAAATTTTCGATTTCTGGCTTAGTGATTTTTTAACGATAGAGTATATAGGACAGCCTCTGTAGTTTGCAGTATGGTTTTCACCACAATTACTACATTTTTTCAATTTAGAGTCATCTTTTTCCTGATTTCAAAAGGTTCGACACTAGAGTCAACACCCTTTATAACAATCTGTAGACCCTTGCTACCTTTCAGTTGATAAGTATAAAAACTTTTCTTATGGGTTTTGAAATCTGTCACTACCTTACGATAATCGTTTTCACTATTCACCTGTATTTTGGTCTCATGAATTGTACCTTTTTTAATGGGGATCACATAAAAGGAGTTTTCACCTATCAATGAAATCAAGAGAACTTGGCACAATTACCTCCAAGGAAGGATGAAGCTATTAGCGACAGTTAAGGAACAAGGTATCTGACCACCGTATTCCTTAACGCCCACTACTACTGTAGCCTCTGTCCAGTCAGCTAAAAGGGAATCTTGGGACTGGTTAGAGGCTAAACTCACTTAGTACCGCTATTACAACTCTAGCTGCCTTAATGGGTAATACACAAACTGTTGGGGATAAATAACACCAGGAAGAGGCTAACCTCAGTTAGGTGTTACTTATCACCCACCAGTTGACTGCTCTATTTAGTTTTAAGAATTACAATTTTCGAAGCTGACCTCCTCATCAATTAGTAGTTCTTACCACTAAGCCACTTACCAGCCGACTGATCTATGTTTGCCTGCGACTCGTCTTTTTATAGCTGTGAGCCACACACAAATTCACAGTCGCATTCTTTGTGTAGTAACTTAACAGGTATTACATAGTAGTATTAGAATAGCAGTATTAAATAATAGTTACTACTACTTATAAATAGGGGGCGCTTCTCTTTTAAAACACGTTAAATTTAAATATATAATCAAAAGCTATTTAACTTAGAATATAAATAAGTATTACATAAAGCATAATAATATTACAAATACAATATTATGTGAGGCCAAAAACGAATAATATGACCTTTGCCGTCACAACCTGCTGATCCAATTTTAACGAAATTTTAAATATAGATGAACTTTAGGCTGGAAGGAACTATAGGATATAAATTAAAATTAAATTGATGAAAATAGCGAAAATATTGCAGTTTTTTTGCACTTCAAACTAGAGTATCCAAAAAACCGACTTTTTTTGAATACCGGTTTTCGGTTTATCCGAAAAATCACATTTTAGAAAAAATCGGTTGATCGGTTTTGGACTTTTCAAAAAACCGATTAGCCGGTTTTCAGTCATTTAAATTTCTTATGAAGAAAATATTATTTTTTTTAACAAAAGCCGAAATTTATACCTGCATGTAAGCTTTAGTACGAAAATATATTAATTTTGGTGTGAAGAATTTCAAAATGAAAGTTTTTTATTTCACATTAAAACTTTTGAGAAATTATATATGTATGTATATTAGGGTTGCCCCCTTTAATATGGAGGGGAAAAAAAAGGTTTTTAAATGTTCAATTTCACCTCCTAGAAATGTTCGAATATCCCAAAAACTATAAAATGCTAAGTTTTAGATTGATTTAGAGGTGGCTCAGAGATTGAAATATTAAAAAGTTTAGTTTTTTTATTCTGCTCAACAATACCTAATTCATTACATTTTAAATTTTCCTCATTTTCATTGAATTCTACAGTTTATCACCATTATAAAATGACCAAAAAGAACAAAATCAACATCATAGTTATTAAAAAAATACGTAAAACAAGTAAAATTTCACAAAAATCTCTTGTTTTGCATCTAACTCACGTCTTTTCTACTATTACATAAATTTTGGATAATAAAATTAAAATGTCAGTAGGGAACTATATGCCAAGTTTCGTTTCTATCCTTCAATTTTAGGTTGAAGTTTTATTTTTCGAGATCTATTTGCCCGAAAATTACGTGTTTTTTAGTAATTTTATTTTAATAACTATTATGTTAATTTTTGGAATTTCAGAAAGGTCAAAAGGAATTCAATAAGATATAAACCCATTTAAAATTATTTTTTTATGATCGATGAAAGGAAAAACATTTTAAAAAGTAATAATTTTCAAGATTTTTATTGCATTGAGCCACCTCTAATTTTTTTTCAATCAGTTCAAAACTTGGGATGTATATTTCACTCTCTTTCTGATTAAAATTAAATAAAACGGGTTTTTTTAAAAACCGGTTAACCGCCTTTAAAAAAACCGGTTTGGAAAAAACCGAAAATTGCGAAAAAAAAACCGAAACCGACGGCTCTTACAAAAAATCGGAAACCGGTTAACCGGTTTTCGGTTTTGGATACTCTACTTCAAACCTTAATTAATTTCTTGAAAAGAAGCATTACGGGAAACATTGCATTTGTATATAGGCAGTTTAGGGTTACTTAATTTGAAACTGAAATCAGAATTTAAAAAAACTAAATGGCGGACTCTACATGTTTTTTTAAGTTACGTTTATTTCTTCAAAAAATATTTTTTTTTTTATCATCGATAAATTTGTCAAAAACCAAATATAAGAAAACTGAAATCTGTAATCTATAAAATTATCGAAATTAATAAAAATTCGAAATGGCGGAAACAACATTATTTTTGTTGCCATATCATTCTAAAATTAAGTTTTCCGTTTGTTTTTGAGATTACTGAATTCAAACATAAAAAATTTATAAGCATTAAAATCCTATTCGTGAGGTAATTGTATTGGGCGAGGTGTAATAATGGACCAATCATGAACAATTTCCATACTTTTTTAATTCTTTTAAATAAAGATTGAAAATTTATTGCATCTATAATTTTATCGAAAGTATCCATTTTTATATAAATACAATGGATAAATTTTTTTTTCCAGTTTTAAAAATATCTAAATGTTTTCTTAAAATTTATGTTATTTTGAAATCTAGTAGGGAACTGGTAGGGAACTGAAGACCAATTTAAAATTTTTTTTAAATAAGGGGTCTTTAATTGAGGGGTCTTCCTACATCGAAATCTCGAAATAGGCTTTCCTCGGGATACTCTAATGTACACATATAAACGTTTTAGAATAACTCATTGTTCTTGTTTATACTTTTAGTGGAAAAGGCCCCAACAATATTATTTCGACGGCAAAATGGCCCAATTGCCCAAAGTAATGATGGAAAATTGATTGTGTATCCTGGTACAACATTGCATATGGAATGTTTATGGATGCGACGCTTTGGAAATCCGAAATGGTCTGTAAGCCATGACTACAAGTGAGTAATTGTTGAAATTACGATATTTTTCCATTTTTATTCATAAAATTATATATTTACTTGTGTAATAATTATAGAAACTATTCCGAAGGATGGGTTACAGAAGAAGGTCGTGATGCTACGCTAGAATATCGTCTAACTATATCAGATGCTCAGACTGACGATTCCGGAATTTATTCTTGCGAAACTCCAGCTAGACATAAACATTCAGTTGAAGTGGTAGTTAAGAGTATTAATTGTCCCGAAATACCAACTAGGCGTGGATTAATTGTAAATACAAACGAAACAAAACTCAGCACTAGAGTGTTAATGTCATGTTCAAATGGAAATTCGCTTATTGGCGCATCTGAACTTTTTTGTCTTCCAAGTGGTAACTGGAGTGCTCCATTGCCTGTTTGTGAAAGTGTCGAATGCGGTGATATACCACTACCTAATAACATCAGCTCACCAAGAGTGTCTGTTCTATCGCGCGAAGTCGGTGGACGAGCTGCTTTTTCTTGCTCTTCCGGTTATGGTTTAAGGGGACCGTCAGAAGCAATATGCATGCCCTCAGGTGAATGGGCAACACCTTTCCCAACATGTGTAGAAGTTCAATGCGATAATCCGGGAGCCCCACAAAATGGATATGCTCAAGGACAGGCTCCATATAGAGCCGGTGATGTTGTTCAATTTAATTGTAACCCAGAATACATGATGCAAGGTCAGCCAATTATAGCTTGCCAAGATAATGGTCGATGGTCAGGGGGGCTGCCAAAATGTGTACAAGCCTGTTCGTATCCTGGAACAGCTATCAGTGGACATATGTCTTCTGTACAATTCTATTATGCTATTGGTGAGAGTATAACATTCACATGCGATGCAGGCCTTGAATTACGTGGACCAAAAATGGTTAAATGCCTTAAAAATGGAAAATGGTCTGGAGCTATTCCACAATGCGTATCAATTGATTAAATTCGTTGGGTTAATAATTTAGTTTAAGTACTTAATTATATCTTTATAAGATTATTATGTATATTTAATAATGCAGATAGTATAACGATTATCGGTTTCAAACATTCCTGAAAACGTTTAAGGCTTTCAAATATGTAATTTGGAGAAACTGATACATAAAGCTTTTTTGTGCAAAGTAACCCTAATTTTTTTAAGATTTTAAATAAATAAAAATACTCAAAAAATAAAAAAGCATGTAAGAATTATTTTACATACATATGCATTAGAGTCCCGGGATTCCCGGGAAATTAAAAATTGTTTATGTCCCGACTTCCCGGGAATTTTGTCCGGGATTCTCGGGAATTTTAAAAACACTTAAATGGAAGAAGACTACTTGAATTTTAGCAAAAATTTATACATTTTAGTCATTTTTAAAGAAAATTAAACTAAAAATTCAGCTAGGAATTAAATCTTAACGGCAATTCCATTAGTATGTTTTGTGTACACTATATAAACCGGTTTATATGGCATTTATTTAATTAAGCATCTTAATAAAATGTCAGCACTAAAAAACAGCTAGTGAAAACTGATTAATTTTAGACATTTTAAATATGTACCTATTCGTTATAAGTTGTTAGTAGTATAGACAACAAGCGGAATTTGTCTCACAGAAATTTGACAAAACATTAACATTAAAAGTTAAGAGAAGAATTAGAAAGTGAGTCCAACAAATCCTTAATTATTCATATAATTTTCAACTGGAAAGCTACAGATAATATTCTCTGCTATGTATGAGATCGTCTGGTCTGATCTATAACATGAAATCAAATGTTTTATTAGGAATATTAATAAACAATCAATTGCAACTGACTGGTCCAAAGTTAATTTTTTCAAGCTAAATTTAAACCTACCTTAAAATACGAATAAGGTCATCATTTGTAAAATTTTAGTCAAAATATTTTCAAAATATAAGCTACGTTTAAATTGGATTACGATATTGAAGCTACAAACAATTTAATAGCGTTTGAGCTCAAGTATGAATCACAACTAGGGGTTTCCGAAAAAGTGATCATCAGCCACTTCTTTAAGAATTAATAAATTCTTTTTAGTGGACTTTTAATAAATTTAAATTTTATAATGATTTACGAAACTAGTTAAAAATTTTATTGAATGATATCATTGTCTGAGTAAATATTTTTTAGTCAATTTCTGACATCTCTATTTTCTGTCATAAATACATTGTTTTATGGTTATTTAACAAAGTTGTTTAATTTTGCTTCAAAACTTAATAAATATATTAAAGTAAGAATCAAATTTCAGTAATATTTTTTTACTCATTTAAATTTTTAATTCATTCAATTGATTTCATTAATTTTTGAATCTAGAATTTTATTCTGTTTTTCAGTTTTTACAATTTTGGTGAGAGGTGCAAATTTAAAAAAGCTGTTAATTGAATGAATTATTTACTAACATATTTGTTAATTGAATTTATTTTTTGATTTTTCTGTGTTTTAAATAAAATTAATAATTATTATTTTTGTTTTTGCTTAGTATTGTGTTGATACCCATAAAACTCTTTCAATTATTCAGATTAATCAATTACTTGAATTTAATTTTCGCTACATTTACAATCCTATTTCAAATCTGCTAATGGAAAGATTTATATCCTATTTGGGTCTCAGTTGACCTGCTAATGTGAGTAATAATAATAATTATAGTTTTTAGTCCGGAATCCCGGGAAGTCGAAAATTTTTTCCCGCTTTCCCGGGAAATCAAATAGTCCGGGAAATTGCAATCCCTAATTAGAGTGTCCCGAGAATAGCGTTTTTCGAGATTTCGATGTAGGAACACCCCTCAAACGATGCGTAAAAATTAGCTGAATATGGGAAAAATATTAAAAAAAAAAAATTAAATTGGTCTTCAGTTCCCTATCAGCGATTTTAAAATAATGGGTCCCATACATTTTGGTCAAAAAAAGTTTCGATTTTTTAATCGAAATGGGTATCAAAAAATTCGTAATTTTATGATGGTTATGGAAAAAATATTTAAACAATTTTTCCAATGGGATTTTCGTTCGCTAGAAAATTTTTTAAGGTATTTTGATGAACAATTTTTTAAAAATTCTGGAAAATTACATATTATCAACAGTTCTTACTACAATGCAATTTTTTAAAATTTTAGCCTTAAAAGGAATAAAAATATAAAATTCTTATCTATTTTTTTAAGAAAAATATCGAAATTTTTTTGCATGATGTACTAAAATGTACCAAAATTTTTGAGAAAATTGTTTAAAATATTTTTTCTATAATTGGCATAAAATTACGAATTTGTTATGCCCATTTGAAGACTAAACTCAATACTATTTTTTGGACGAAATGTTCTAGATCAATTTAAATTTTTTTTTTAATATTTTTCCCATATTCAAAATTCCTACAAAATGTTTGTCTACGGGACACTCAAATATGCATATAGTCATTTAAAGTGCAAAATACCAAATCTTATCTAAAATTCCAAGTAGTGTTTTTGATGAATTATAATTAGGGTTTGGGGTTTCCCGGTAAACGGGAATGAAAAATTCAATTTCTTAAATATAAGAAAAAAGCAATGATTTTTATAAAGAATGTTATTTTTTCTATTCAATACTATAATACAACATTATAAATCACATTCATGATTGATTAACAGAAAATAAAACAATATTGAAGTATGACTTCCAATTTAAAATTTAAAAAATTGTAAATATTTCATGCAAATAACATAAGTGCCTATTGTAAGCAAAGATTCCAAAGATTTAATTCACTTTTCAAAATCGAATTAAATTTATTATCTCAGTCATTTCTTTGAAGCATTCATAACAATTCAATTCATAGACTTAAATCCTTTGACTTCGCAATAATTAATTGCTTAAAGAACGCACTACCAATTATGCAATTCAAGCTTAAAAAATATTTTGAATATTAAAATTTTCTTCTATTTAAATCTTTTACGAATTAAAGCAAAAAATTGTTAAAAAATATAAATATTTCCATTAAATTTGTAGAAGATTTGATTTAACAAAAATTCAATGATTTATTTATAAAATGATTCAGTAGAACTATTATTTTAGAATAGCGTTATGGAATAAAAAATTAGTATTTCTCATACCTAATTAAAAACTGTATACTATATATTTAACTTAAATAGATTTTCATGCTAAAAATTTAAAAAAAAAGATAAATCATCATCTGTGACATAAATTTCAGTATAAATAGTTTTTCTTATCGTTTTAATTAGTTCTAAAACATAAATCTAAAAACTTTTAAAGTTGGTTCTCAACAATATTTTGTGGTCAATTGATATAGTGTTTGGAAATCTAATAAAAATTAGTTTTCATTTGAAAGATATTGTTAATCATTTCAAGACGAAAATTTTTGAAAAATAAAACACATTCATAGTTTAAAATATTTACACGTTTTAAATTTAAATTTTGAAAAAGTATCGGTATGTATTTCTGATGTTAAAAGAAAAGTTGTTGTCGATTTTTCATTTGAAAATATTTACAAATATTACATATTACGATACTAACAGTAACATTTTTGCTATAGGATTATAAAACTACGTGAATATTAAATTTCCCGTTTTCCCGGGAAAATTTAAAAAAATTCTCGATGAAAAATTTACGGGAGTTCCCGCGATTTCCCGCCCGGGAATTCCCGGACACCAAACCCTAATTATAATGTACCATTGCTGCCAAACGTAGGGAAAATTCTATTTCTGTAGGGATTTTTTGGTGTAGGATAAAAATTATATATTTTTGTATTTTATAGCGATCGTGCGGATTTATTTAAATTTATAATTTTGTTTACAAGAAAACATGAAGTTGTGTTCCATTAAAAAATGTTTAGTTTTAAATATCAAATACATATGTATATTTAAACGAGAAAGAAATATATAGTCGGTCAACCCCGACCATATGATACCCTACACCATTGTGGGAACAAGGGAATTTTCATTAAAAAATTCGACGTCATTACCGATGATCAAGGGAACTTCAGAGCGGGGCATGCTAGCTACTCGATATGGTTCAATTTAATGGTCGGACACTATCCTTGGGTGAACCTACGGATTATGTCGGGACCATAATTGACTTCGAGGCTACACCTGCTATTAAAATACCTGACAGGGACCTCTGGGTTGGAGTGGAAAAGCTCCATGGAGGCTGTGATGTCTTTACAGACGGCTCGAAGATGGAGGTAGGCACCGGAGCGGGGTCTACTTTCTGGGAACTGATATCAGACGATCATATAAATTGTCTGACAGTTGTAGCGTTTTCCAAGCAGAAATGAGCTTGAAGAATTAACTCCAAGTCTGAAATAGTATGTATGTCTAATCCTGATTTCTGCATATTTTCAAATAAATAAATTAAAAAAAAAAAAAAAAATTATCGGTTTTTTATTTTCAATACTTCAGTACTTCCTTGTAACCGATAATGTAACTAGTTACTATTCATTTTGCTAATAATGACTTCTGTAATACTTTGAAACTAATGAGTGATTGAATAGCTACAAAGTAATTAGTTCTTGTAACGACATCTAAGTAATGACTTTCTGAAATGCCTACCTGTAATAATATAGAGTAAGTAGTTGCCTCTAATGACATCACCGTGTTAAAATAATGAGTTATTCATAATGAGCAAGCAAAGTTTTTGCTGGGTGCGTATCTTTTGGGAGGTCTTCCTACATCAAAGTCACCAAAAAATACACACAAAGTACATTTAAGATTAGTCAGTAGAGAAGATGATGAGCTCACAGTGTGAGATTTTCGCATTCTGAGTGATCAAAAGTATTTATTTTTATACCCTTCACCACAGGTGTAAAGGGTATATATAAGTTTGTCATTCCGTTTGTAATTTCTACAATATTCATCTAAGACCCCAAAAAGTATATATATTCTGGATCCTTATTGATAGGGGAGTCGATATAAAGATGTACATCTGTCTGTTGAAATCAGTTTTTAGAAAGCCCCAGTTATCGGAAATATTCCTTAGAAAATCGCTAATAAAAATGAGCAAAATCGGTTGACAAATAACTGAGATATCATAAAAAAAAACCGAAGATACAGTAGACGCTCACAAATTAGAGCATTCAGTAATTCGAACGTCCAGAAATTAGAATCAGTGTATGCAATACATTAAACGCTCTGAAATTCGAATTTAAAATTCTAATTTCCGAGCGTTTTTTTTTGTTATTTGAACACAAGAAATCTCTAATTTATTTTTATTCTGCTTGAACATAGTGAAACTAAAAAGGGGAATCACCGTGTACGCGTGCATTTTGTCTCTTGTGTTATTCTCTTGAAATGAATAAAAAACACACAAATCAACTCGACCTCGCACGAGCATTCAAAGAAGAAGGTTGTGTTACCGCTTGTTGCTTGAGATACACTCATGAAAAGTGTTTAATGTAAAGTGGCAGTATGAGTTCTTGATGGATGAAAAAATAATGATTATTTTAGATTTTTATTATTTACTCAAATAAAGATTTCGATCTTTTGTCTTATATACTAAAATTATAAGTTTTACACAATTGCTATATTCTAAGTTATAGTCACATAAAACTGTTATATTTTAATCAAATACAAAAATATAGTCATTAAATCATCATGTTTAGGGTCGCTGTTTATTACTATTCAAATCCTAAACTATTTAAATTTATTTCAGTTTACATAGTATCTTAAATTCACGAAGAAACTTTCAAAATTAAATTACTACAAACATGAGGTTATTTTTCTGGTGTATAATTTCAAAGTGAGAGAGACAAAACATACACAAAGACAATTGTGTATGTATAAATGTTTGGATCTCTGGTTTACTCCCTACTAGGGTGATCGATTATTCGACTTTTTGGAGAAACCGGTTTTCGAATAGTTGGTATTTTGAAAAAACCGGTTGCACTTTTTTAAATTCAGAAAAAACCGGTTAACCGGTTTTTTTTGCAGAAGTTAATATTTCTATCAAAAAACTACATTTCTTAAAGAAAAAATCAATAAATCTTTTTTATTTTTGGAAATAACTATTAACCCATTAAGAACGAGAAAAAAAGATATGGTCGGTCAAGGCCGACAATAACCTACACCATTGTGTGCATCAAAATTCGGGGAGGGGTCCTTTTTTCTAGACCTGTGGAATTGTGGACCAGTACTATGGTCAATTATGGACCGATCTTCATAAAATTCGGCATACAGGTTTAAACGTATATGTAACTTAGATGTGCAAAAATTACTGCTACATTTAAGGGATTTATGATCGTTAAACCCCTTTTCTGGAAGGTTATTTGTATGGGGGCTAGAGAAAATAATGGACCTATCATAACCAATTTCAACACGCTTCGTTCTTAGACTATAAGAAACCAAAATTGCGACCTGTATTTTGATTACAAGTTTTACATGAATGGACAGACGGACATCGTTAAATCGACTTAAAGCCGATTGGTACAAATGAAGGTGGGTCTTAGACCAATATTTTTGGGTGTTACAAACATCAGTACAAACGCATAATAGGCATGTAGGGTATACAAATTGTAAGAAAATAATCATCAAAAATTATATTAACATTTACTTAGCATAAACAGAAACCATGTGTTAATATGAAAAAAGCAAGAATAAATTTTATTGAAAGGATTCTGCAGGTGAAACTCTTTTAAAACAAAATCTTTGAAAAACAATTTCTTCGCTGAATAAAAAAAAAAAACTAAAACATTTAAATTAGGTGCAAAAATATTACATTAAGGATAATTATTACTTATTTATTTAATCTTAAACTATATTTTTAAGCCAATAAAAATCATACTTTATGAATATTAAAAAAAAATAATCATAAATTTTGATTCAAATATCAATATTTAGTGCATGGTTTTTGAAATAAAAAGGTATTTTTAAAACCGGTTTTTTGTGTTTAAAAAAACCGGTCTATTCGACATTCGAAAATTTAACATTTTGAAAAAACCGACAGCACATTGACTGAAAAAACCGGTTGGAAAACCGAGTCGATCACCCTACCCCCTACCCTGCAGTCAAAGGTGACTGTCCGAAACCGGTTACTTGACTGACGACATTGGGTCACCACTAGTCACTTTACCTATCACCTGACTAGTCACTTTAACATGGGGATGTCCTAGGAAGAAGTGTATAGCCACCAAAGGACCAAAAGGTGGCGATAAAGTGACTAGTACGAAAAAGTCAATTCATGGGAATCCTTTTACTGGTGAAATTGAGTCAGTCACCTGACAATCTTTTTAACTGGTCATTTTACCTATCACCTGACTAGTCACTTTAACATGGGGATGTCCTAGGAAGGAGTGTATTGCCACCAAAGGACCAAAAGGTGGCGATATAGTGACTAGTAAAAAAAGTCAATCTTTAAATTAGTAATTTTCAGAATGTAAAAAAATTAAAAGATTTTTTTGCGTATATTTTTTTATTTCTTTTTTTTAATTTTTTTTTTTTTTTTGTAAATTTTTTTTTTTTTTTTTCTTTATTTTTATTTATATTTTATTATTTATTAAAATCTTCATTTTCTTTTCATATTAATTTAATATTAATCAATTTAATTCAATATTTTTAAATTTTTGTTTATGGCGCACCCCCGGCTCGAACTCACATCGTTATGTTTTATTATCACACGCACTAACCACTCAGCCACAGAGCATTATTACATACATTGCACTATTTGTTGTTTTAATGAGCATGTTGATTTATTGACCCTTTGTGAGCGTGAGGTGGCTGTTGCTTCCACTTTATTTACCCTTTGGAAGTCGATCCTTTTACTGGTGAAATTGAGTCAGTCACCTGACAATCTTTTTAACTGGTCACTTTACTAATCACCTGACTAGTCACTACAACATGGGGATGTCCTAGGAAGAGGTGTATTGCCACCAAAGGACCAAAAAGAGGCGATATTGTGACTAGTACGAAAAAGTCAATTCATAGGAATCCTTTTACTGGTGAAATTGAGTCAGTCACCTGACAATCTTTTTAACTGGTCACTTTACTAATCACCTGACTAGTCACTTTAACATGGGGGTGTCCTAGGAAGGAGTGTATTGCCACCAAAGGACCAAAAGGTGGCGATATAGTGACTAGTAAAAAAAAGTCAATCTTTAAATTAGTAATTTTCAGAATGTAAAAAAATTAAAAGATTTTTTTGCGTATATTTTTTTATTTCTTTTTTTTAATTTTTTTTTTTTTTTGTAAATTTCTTTTTTAAATTTTATTTTATTGTAAATTTCTTTTTTTTTTTTTTTTTTCTTTTTTATTTTTATTTATATTTTATTATTTATTAAAATCTTCATTTTCTTTTCATATTAATTTAATGTTAATCAATTTAATTCAATATTTTTAAATTTTTGTTTATGGCGCACCCCCGGCTCGAACTAACATCGTTATGTTTTATTATCACACGCACTAACCACTCAGCCACAGAGCATTATTACATACATTGCACTATTTGTTGTTTTAATGAGCATGTTGATTTATTGACCCTTTGTGAGCGTGAGGTGGCTGTTGCTTCCACTTTATTTACCCTTTGGAAGTCGATCCTTTTACTGGTGAAATTGAGTCAGTCACCTGACGATCTTTTTAACTGGTCACTTTACTAATCACCTGACTAGTCACTTCAACATGGGGGTGTCCTAGGAAGGAGTGTATTGCTACCAAAGGACCAAAAGGTGGCGATATAGTGACTAGTAAAAAAAGTCAATCTTTAAATTAGTAATTTTCAGAATGTAAAAAAGATTAAAAGATTTTTTTTCGAATGCGAATTATTTATTTTATTTGTTTATTTGTAATACAAAAAGCCTACAAGGCCAATAGCGTATTAACAGATTTCAATTATTAATCTAATATTATATAATATATATAATTAGAATAAAATATACATATATTTTTAAAATTTAAAGATAAATGAGAAATGGAAATTATTACATTGTAATAAATTGTGCACCCCTAAAAAAATGGCTTGACATGTAATTTGTAATAAAAGATGGCATCAGTGATAACTTTGATTTTATTAATATTTTTATTATTATCCCTTCATTTTTATATTTGAAGTTAATAATAGTACTTGCATAAAAATTGTATTTTTTTTTTATTGAATGAGCATAATTTACAATCTTCTTAGTATGAGTGTATATTGTAAACTCTTTAAATTTATTTCTTTTTCTCTAATAATTATGAGTATAAAATGTTTCAATATATGTATATTGAAACAGCAAGGCTGTGGAATATACAAAATTAAAGATTTTCTATACAATCTGTTAAAAGGTTTTCAGAGAAATGTGCTAACATGTACATATGCTAACACATATATACATATGTATACATACATATACATACATAAGTATATATATATATATATATATATATATATATATATATATATACATGAGTCCGTATATATATATATAAGCATAAATTATTCTGTTAAAGGGTTTTATAATATTATGTTAGGATATATATTGTTAGATTAATGTCAATGAACTTTGTATTCCTCTCTTCCCTGTTATTTATGTTTAACAGTTCTATCATGAATTCAAGTATAAAATTTTAAATTTGGAAAATGTTAAGTATCAATTGTCAAAGTAAGAAAATAGCTCAAAAGTCGTTTTCGAAATAATTTACAAGAAATAGAAAAAATACGTAAGTTATTGGGTAAATTGTTCCAGTATCGTGCAGTCCGTACTAGAAACGAACGTTCAAAAATACAACATGTTATATGAGGCATAATAACCTGAGTATTCCTTGTGGATCTTGAAAATTCATATCTTGCACAAAGATAATTAGGTATACCATATTTAATATTTTTATACATGAATATTAAGTTACGTAGCTGAGGATATTGCCTGAAATGACAGCCAAGGAAATTAAGAACAGCATTAGATATATGATTCCTGTGTCCTATTTTATAAACAAACCGAGCAACTCTATTTATAACACGATTGACTCTTTTCATAAGGTATAAATTTGTACCAGAATAAGCTTCAATACAATAGTTAATATGAGGCATTAATAGAGCATGAGCTAATAAATATCTAACATGATTTGGTAGAAATAAACCGCAATGATAAAGCTTTCTGAGTCCAAATGTTACACGCGATGAGATGGTATCAATATGTTTATCGAATTTGAGAAATTGATCTATTATTACTCCTAGACATTTAATGGAATCAACAAAATCTATTTTCATATCACAAATTTTTATTTCCGGATATGTAATATTTTGATGGGTAGAGCGAAACATAATTGCCTTAGTTTTGTCAGCATTTATCAACAAAGAATTACACATAGTCCAGTCAAATAGTTTGTTAAGTGTATAATTAATAACTGCCTCTAAAACATCTGGAGAGTCTCTTGGGCTGCCAAACATTAATTGGATATCATCAGCAAAAATAAATGGTTGAACTAACTGTAGGTCTAAGCTTTCTACACAATCGTCTAGGTATAAGAGAAACAAGATAGGACCTAAGATGGAACCCTGAGGTACTCCAAAAGCTATATCAATAATGTCTGAGTTAACTCCGTTTAAACTTATAAATATGAATATAGGAGTCGACATGACATCACTGAAAAATTAAATCTTTGCCTTAATTTTCGAATAAGAATAACATGATGTAGACGATCAAAAGCCTTAGAAAGGTCAAGGGAAACCATAACACAATTATGATTTAAATTAAAATGTTCCCTAATAATTTCCGTTATACCAAGAAGCATTCCAGCAGTATTATATCGGTTCTTGTACGCATATTGAGCATCATTAAGAAGATTGTTTTGGGAAATATAGTCAATAATTTGTGCTTTTAGAATATGTTCCATTATCTTAGAGATGGCAGGAAGAATACTAATCGGCCGAAAAGAAACATTGGAATCTTTTTTGACACTGGTACAACACGGGAGAGCTTCCATAAATCAGGATAAGAGGATGTAGTTATTATCATATTAAATAAATGTAAAAGGGGTTCTAGAATAGTAGGAAAGATTAATTTAATGAATTTGATGGGAAAGCCATCAGTACCAATTGAATTGGATTTAACTTTAGACATAGCATGAAGTAATTCGTCACTGTATATTGGTTTAAAAGAAAATCCGTCAATTTGTCCACACAAGGGTTCAAAATCAAATATATTGGGAACATTATCACTAAAAACAAACGATCTATTTAACTCATTTATATTTAGATCTGATAAATTTGCAAAATTCTTGGCATTACACCCAGTATTATTGACAATTCTCCATAATTTCTTACTGTTTGCTTCACTAAAAATTAGCGTATAGTGTTGTCTTCTAAATTTCCTTATTAAAGATTTTACTTTATTTCTTAGACTACAGTGAGTTTTACAATTTTCCTCTGTTCTATTGACTTTAAGAGCTGCATACGCCTGATCCCTAAGGAATTTGGCAGAAATTACTTCACTTTTTTGCATCCAAGGATCTTTTTTTTTCTTTTTTTTGTATCTAACAGTGGGCACAAATTCATATAGTTCAGATAAAAGGGAATTAAAAATATTAAGTTTATTGTTAACACAATTGGTGTTGTAAAATGAGTAAAAATTAAATTGATCTACATGGGATCTTACGATATTGATATCTGTAGCGTCAAAATTTCTATATTCAATGTATTTATCCTCTTCCTCAACAAGGAAAGGTAAAGAAATATAGACCAAGGCATGATGGGATTGTAGAAATGGAACTGTCGACTGACCGGATAAGGAAACATTGTATGTACCACCAAGAAGAAAAAAGTCAATCAAAGAAGTTGTACCATGACTTACATCCCATTGAGTGGGAAGGGAATTATGTAAATAAGACAGTCCTAACCTTTCACAAAAAGACCTAAAAGTGGATGCTTTAATCGGGTCAAACAAATTAATATTAAAATCACCCATTATCACTACATGTTCATATTGCGAAAAAAGTCCACCGAGCGTATCTTCCATTGTATCTAAATCACCCCCTGGAAGGTAGACAACACCCATCAAAATAGTTAAGTTATTACAGAAAATTTCAATTAATAAAGCTTCACATGAATTGTATGTGCAAGACGAGAAGATATGTCGATGTTTAATATTGTTTGATATAAAAAGTCCAACACCACCAGCTCTAGTTGGGTAAGGTCGATCATTTCTATATAACTTGTAACCAGGTATATCTACCGATCCCATCGGCATGTCAGGTTTAAGCCATGTTTCAGAAAGTCCCATAAGGTGTATGTCGGAGTTTATCAACAAATCTTTGAGCTCATCAAATTTAATATTCTGCGACTGTGGATTTATACTTTGACAATTTACATGAGCAATGTTCATATTATTTTTAGAATGATAAAGATTTGTTTTAAAGACGTGTTATCACTGATTATTGGTCCCATATTGCTATTATGGGACATCATAATATCTAACTTTTATAACACATGTCAATGCCAAATAAATAAAGGTGTACAATTTATAAAAACTTACTCCAATAAAAAACATAATTCTGATATTCACAAAGAAAATATATATATTTTTTATATATTTTTGTGAGTAAGAAAAAAATGGTTAATTTAAGTCAGTCGTGGTTCACAAATAGCAATTATTGATGCCGCAATTCTGACTTATTTTCTCAAGTATTATATGAGAAATTATTCTTACAATACCATATTATGTTGAAAAAAATACATATTTGAAATACCGAAACTAAATTACCGGTATATACCGGTACAGAGAGAAACGGTATTTGAATACCGGTATTTTTAACAAAATAATAATTTCTTTTTAACTGGTCACTTTACTAATCACCTGACTAGTCACTTTAACATGGGGATGTCCTAGGAAGAGGTATATTGCCACCAAAGGACCAAAAAGAGGCGATATTGTGACTAGTACGAAAAAGTCAATTAAAAAAAAAAAACACACAAATGCAGAATAATTGATTTCTTTATTAATTGTAAAATCCTAATTAGTAAGACAGTACCGCAATTCCATAACTTTTTTCATTTACTACCGATATCGTTAATTAACGAAATTTTTCGCTTGTTTTTGATTTTGCTATTCTCTACTATAAGTTAGCGATTTTTTTCGTAAGTATATTTTAACGACAAATATCGATAAAAATGATAGAACGTCATTATTTAAAAAAAAAAAAAAATAATAAATTTTAATTGGATTTTTATTTAAAAACAAAACAATTGTCTTGAAAAAAATGTGAAAAAAGTGTAAATATTATATAAATGTGTGCAGATTGTCTTCCAACAATTAACCAATATGAGTATATGTATGGTATGTTGTTGGAAATATTTTTAAAATTAATTTAATGTTAAATGCTTTTTATATTAGGCCCGTTCATTAAAAATTTGCTTTAAATTTTAAAATAACATAACTATGGAAACTTATGTTTAAAAACTCGTTAATATTTTTCGTTTAAACAAATTATTCAAATATTTTATTTCCTCTAAAAATACTAATTCTCACAAAAGTTCTAATTTTTGAAAAATTAAATTTTTTTGCAAATAAATTAAAATTTTCTAAAAAGGAGAAATTTTTAATAAGAATCAAAATTTTAAAAAAATTCTGAAATTTTTCTTAAAATTTAATTTTTTATTAAAAATTAAAAATTTTACCAAAATTCTGTATTTTCAGTAAAATAAATTTTTTTACTAAAAAAAAAAACTCACTAAGAACTGAATGTAATTAAAACTTAATAATAACAAATCAGTTTCAAAATTCTGAAAACTCAGTTATAAACTCTCATTTTAATCTCTACATTTTTTCTAAAATTCAGTAAAAACATTTAATATTTAATAAATAGTGCTATCGCCACCTCCACGCTCACCAAAGGGTCAATAAAGTATAAATCGCCACCTCAACGCTTTCAAAAGAGTCAATAAAAGGTACGATAGCTTAACTATCGCTCACAATATATGCGAATTTAGGGTGTATAAAAAAACGTACACATTTGAATGAGTCAGGTGGGTAGTCACAAATGAACTTTACTGTGCTAAAGCGGGTGAATTGACACCGGAAAAACTGCTGGGTATTTGTTGTGTTTTTGTCGCATTTATGTATATTTATGGCTAGTTTATTTGCGAAATTTGATACGCGTGTACATATTTTGGCAGTCTCTATTAAAAAGTAAAAGTGTATCATTAGAAATGTCAAATAAACGTAAAAAAACACTTTATCATTGGAAACTAAAGTCAAAGTATTAGAAAAGCTTGACAAAGGAGTTTAATTCAATCAATCAGAGACATCTTCAATCAGCTACATCAAATCACATAGAACAGCAATATTAAATGCTGTTTCCAACACATATCAGGAGGCAAGCAATAAATCTTTGCACAGCGCTGAATATCCTTAAATGGAAAGTCGTCTGTATGAGTGGTTTTTAAATCAACGAGAAAAAAGTGTACACTGACTGGACACATACTTAAACAGAAAGCTAAACATATATTTAAAGAGGAATATCCCGATAAAGATGAAAATGCATTCCGTGCAAGTGATGGATGGTTTACCAAATTTAAGAAACGACACGGTATCCGTTTTTTTTAAATTTGTGGCGAGATTCTTTCCAGTGATGTTGCTTCAGTCTCTCCTTTTATTCATCGATATCGTGCAAAGGTCGCTGAGATGGGGTTAATGGAATCACAAATATATAATGTCGATGAAACCGGATTATTTTTTCGTTGCCTACCAGACAGAACATATGTTATATACTATGTCTCTGCTTTTGAAAAAAAACGCCCCTGGACATAAAATTCAAAAATACAGAATTTCAGTCCTACTTGGTGCAAACTCTGATGGATCGCATAAATTAGTTCCATTGGTAATTGGAAAAGCAAAAAACACCAGGTGTTTTAAAAGTTTCAATAATCCTCTGCATTACAACTTTTCAAAAAATCCTTGGATGACTTCTCGGATTTTTCACGAATGGTTTCACCGAATATTTATTAAAGAGGTAAGAACAAATATTGATTTCAGGTTAAGTAATTTTAAAACATTTAAAATTTACAGGTGATCCGCTTTTCTCAGGAAAATAATTTGCCACCGAAAGCCATTTTGCTTATAGATAATTGCTTCGCTCATGCACCCATTGAGAAACTTAAAAGTGACGATGGAAACATAGTTGCATTATTCTTTCCACCAAATGTAACAGCAGCTTTACAACCAATGGATCAAAACCCTATTAAGCTAACAAAGCTCAATTACAGAAGTATGTTTCTTTTTCAATATTATTACTGAAACAAGCTTGGGATGAGGTACCACAGTGTTATGAAGAAATCTTGGTCAAAGTTTTCCAATTGGGACTCTAACCAATACGACAGCGACGATGACGTGCCAATAGCGCAATTATTGCAAATAGATCAGGACTGCAACGAAGTTATTCAGAGAACTCAAGCTCTTTTAGAAGAAATAGCTCCAAACGATTGCATTGGTATAGAAGACATCGACAGATGGAATGAAGATGTGTTTGATGACGGATCTGTATATGTTCTCAGTAGCGATGGTGAGTCTTCAGATAGCAGCGAAGATGATGTTGTTGAAGTCTCACCAGTTGTCTCTAATACTACAGCCATTGAAAACGTAAATAATTTAATAAAATGGTGCAATAACAGTGAATTGTTTTCCACTAAGCACATAAGCAATCTTTTGGCTCTCCGTATTGATATTTCGAATTCGATGAAACCAAAAATACAAACAAATATAACTAATTATATGTCAAACAAAGATTAGTTGTAAATTTGGCTATTGTGCAGTCTATCTCTCTAATAACTTTTAACTTTATTATTTAATATTTTTTTTTAAATACATATGTAAAATATTTTAGTTTTTTGGACTGAATTGTTATGTTTTTTAATTTAATTTATAAAAATAAATTTAATGTATTTCACTAAATTGTTACGTTTTGTTTTCTTGTTTTTATCAAATAAAATTGAAATAAAAAAAAAAATTCAAAAGTGTTTTATTTTAGTTTTTGGAAGTAAACAATTCAGAAATAAGAATTGCCTCAAAAACAAAGCGGTTCTAATTTGTGAGCGTCTACTGTACTACCAAAAAATCTATTGTATTTGTTGTCGGCTTTTCTCGGCTCCTATACAAGCTAGCGACTTCGTTTTTGCGCGTTTCAAATTCAAAATCTTTCTTCAAAATTTTTTCTGAAAAAAATCGGTCCACTATATCCCAGATATCGGCCAAAACACATTTTTAGACTTTTTGAAGCTCCTATATAAATTACGGGTTTCGCTATTGAACAGGTTGGTCATAAATATTTTTACAAAATTTCTAGTAGTTTATTAAGCAACAACAGTAATATAATGATTAACATTGTTGTTCATGTTGTTGTTTGTATATGCAGTCAGATTGTATATGCAGTCAGTTTGTACATACATACATACATACATACATCCATACAAAAATATATTGTTGTTTATATTTTTAAGGCAATGCTTGCTATGACTGTTTTTTTCGAATTCAAATGTTCGTAGTTTGGAAAAAAAATTTAGATTTATAAATGTGAAAATATGAAAGCATATGTTAAGGCGAAAATTTTATTATTTGTCGGTAAGATGGTATTATGGTGTTGGAAAGATGGTAATATCCCAGTTGGCCAAATGGTCTTAGACGACAATGTCTTTGACGATTTATGAAAGACATGTCCCCTAGTTTCTTAGTTTTCTTAACGACAGCTCAAAGAAAGTCATCGTTAACGACAAGATAAGCGTCAAAGTCTTGCATTTTGTCATAAATATAGGTGACAATATGCAATATTAAAGACAAGAAGAGCGACAACATCTTACATGTTGCATTCTAATATTGCTTACTAACGACAAGATGGGCGACATTGTCTCTCTTTTAATCGTGCACGATTTTCGCGACACTTGTTTGAAAAAGTCGTCGACGAATTGATCCAGCTGTCCTACAAATGTCGTCAAGGACTTAACATGGTCGTGCACCCATCCTCGAGGATGTCTTAAAGACGGGGCCAACTGGGATAGTAATATGTTAATATGGTGAAGGGTATCAAAGATTCAGCACATCCGAATCTTTTTTTAATTTCGTTTTTTATCTCTTAGTTTTTGGTGGTTTTCGTAAGCTGTAAATTAATGGATCTGATGATAATTTTTAATTAATGTGGGATATGTGATCTCTTAACAATTAATAGTCATGTGTAGATAAACCCATATCTATTATCATAGAATTTATTTGAGCTTATTCTACTTTTTTGTATAAGTTTACCTCTTTTTGGGGAAGCAGTTATGGGTTCACCAACTATTGCAGCAGATGAACGTTTTCCTGCTGAACGCATTTGCATTTCAGCTGCCATTAGTACCTGATACGGATTAGCCGTTTGCAGAAGATATCTAGCTTTTCTTCTTTTTGATACAACTGAACAATCTTCGAAATTTTTACTAGGCCTTCCACAAGTACTAAGTGGAGAAGGAACATTTTTTCCAATAACAAACATTGACAAATCAATCTCTTTTTTAACCAATTTCTATTTGTGTGTAAAAACCAAGCTTTCATTCTATTCGCTAACATCCATTTTGAATTGATTTTATTATTTTGTTTGAAAATGATTTTATTGAATCAATATCAATAATTTTGTTTGATGTTGTACGAATATTTCCAGAAATAAACTCAATAACACTCAAACTTTTCCTCTCCTTTGATGCAAGAAACCAAACATCAAAAATTTGTTGATGAGAAATACGTTGACACAGATTAGTAACTGCTTTGCGAATTGAAAAGCTGCAAATTGGGGCATAATTTTTTTACTGACTACCTATCAGCCATTACAAAAGTGACTTTGTGGGACTTTTTGTCCAATAAAAATTAATATAGAGACAAAAAATTATAAAAAAGTTGAAGACCGAAAATTCCTCACGGTTGTTTCTTTGATAGTTTTTTTTTTTTTTTTTCAAATTATTACTTTCTGTGATAGATAACACATCAATCAGCCTTTAAAAAAAAAAAGATTCATAAAAATCCTGCTTAAAACAAAAAAAATTACAAACATTCAAAATTGAACTTCTCGCCAAAAAAAATACTTCGCATAATATATGTGTTCAAATTTAGTTGAACATAATTGATTATTTTAATATTTTTTTATATCTTTGTTTTAAGTGCTATGTTAAAATTTAATTACTATTTCGATTATTTTTATAGATTTTATGATTGTTTGTATACATTTGTTGTAGATACGCATGTGCGTTGGTCTTTCACACATGTGTAGAAACAACCCTTATCTTTCACACTTGTGTGTGATAAGAATTATTGAAGGGTTTAATATGTAAAATAGAAAAGTATTTAAAATTATTTAGTCTAGTTAGTTTTAAGAAATTCAATATTAGTTCTTAAGGTTTTTACAATTATTAATAAAATTAGTGCTGAATTAGCATCCAACAGTCCTGAACAAGCATTCATAGAGTGACTTACAACCACTCTTAGTAAAAATTGTTTTTTATTTTAAATAATAATTTTTACAATATGTCTTCAACTACAGTGCTGTTCAATGTGCCGTACTTACTAACGGTTAACAATTTTTTAATACTCTTTATATTTTTCAGTTATCTAGAAGGTTCTTAATAAGAATAACCAACTTTTTTTTTCAAAACTCGAAAAAAAATTTTTGGGGTTTTGATTTGATAAATAGTTAAAATCACACACTGTGCACCGTAAGAAAATATTTAAGATTTTTAATTATCAAAAACGATTTGTAAAAAATTATCAACTTTCCAATGGGAAAAAATATTTTAAAAATTGGTAGAATGTTATAGAAATCGTAAATAAGGAAATCGAATAAGTAATTGTTTGAGTTAGAAAAGCGGGATGTCTGGTCACGTTACTCATACACCAGTCTTTTTTTTTTCTAGATGATCCCCATAGTATAATTATAAAGTATACTCGTAAAAACAGCTGTTTTTACAATTTTTTCATTGGCAAACCTCGCGGTACTGTCAAATTGTTTTTGTATTCATATGTAAAATTTTTTTCGATTTTTTTACTCTTGCTCTCCTTCATTCTCTCATTTTTCCGTTCAAAGCATTTTGACATTGTTTTACACTAACAAAATACAAGCAATTGTTGTTTTTGTAGATGTGCGAGTACTTTTTTATTATACTATGATGATCCCTAAAAATATTCTTCATGTTTTGAACTCTAAATATTATTATGAGTAGCGCACTCTGTTGTATTACTTATTAACTAGTAATAATTGTATTAAGTTTAGTAAAGGCATCAACCAAAAAGGAAATTTTTCTAATTTAAGTAACGTATTCGTTATTTATGTTTTTAATTCTTAAATATTATTATAAGTATCGCACCCTGTTTTATTACTTATTAATTATATGAGGGTTAGTAAAGACATCAACCCAAAAGCAAATTTTTCTCATTTTTTTAATTTGCGTATTTTTCGTTAAATCAACGATTCTCAAATGGGGTTAAACGACTCATAAGCAAAGGTTCGAAAGGCTTAATTCATTAATTCATTTATTAAATTGAATTAAATTTATTATCCTAGTCATTCTTTTAAAGCATTCAAATAATTTAATTCATGGAGTTAAATTCTTTGTGCTTAATATGAATTGAATTAATTATGCAATGAATTAATTCCTTAAAGAATGCATTCATCAATTATACAATTCGAGAAAAATATTTTCATTCAATTAGGAGAAGATTTGAATTATGTTACGTGTCCGTTATTGCGGCGTTAGAGTGATCCTCCGTTTAGCTCATAGTCGGCGTACTCTCGGGTGTGTTCCCTCCCTCACCCTAGCCCAGGACTGTAAACAATAAAAAAAAAATAACAAAACCAAAAAATAAAAATAACTACACTACACTTACAACACAATGGGAGGTGGATGTTGACCTCCACCCGCCCTGCCCAATCTTGGTCACCTACAAATCCGTGTCAAATTTTCGGGTGACCCCAGTGAACCGCATCTCAGCTGAACTCACCTGTATTTAACAACCCATACGAACATTTTTTTAGTTACTCATAATTTCGTTCTTTCAAATTAGGATATATTTATTGTATTTAAACTTAAATCTGATATATATGTGATAATAATCTTATAAATTTAATAATTATTTGTTTTCCTCTTTCTTTCATTGTTAATATTATATTTATATTTACACCTACAAAAGGTTTAATTTTGAAGTCTAATTTCAATTTATTTTCTCTTATTAAGGAGTGCGATCGAAAAAATCTTAACACACGTTTTACCTCATAACTTTTTTCGGAATCAATATTAAAATTTTGTTTTGATCTATTTATCATGGAAAAATACGTCAGTTACAAATCAACAACCATGTTGATTTGTCGCGATTTTCATCAAAATGAGTGACGAAAAAGATTTACGTGCTACAAATTATTTAAAAATTTAAAAAAAATCCAAATAGGTCCTACAATTAATTAGTCACGGAATTAAATTTCTGCCGTCAAACTGTTTCTAACCATTGATATGAAGCCTGGTTCGGAAAGAAAAACAGGACCACATGATATTGGGAAGGCCAGAAAATTGAAAGCATATTGAAAGGAACTACAAACACATCTGGTAGAAAAGCAGCTCATTTATCTTAGTGCTTCTACAATTTGGTGTGAAAATTTAAAGGTAATGCAGAATTGATAACATATAAAGTCCAAAAAGTTACAAACAGGAATGCTGCAAAAAATTTAGAAGCCAAGAATAGGACACGGAAATTAAAACCAAATTTTATGCAAAAATACTCAAGTTGTATAATTGACGAAAAAACGTAGCTTATTTATAAAAATTTTTTATTGTTAATGTTCGAGGCACTGCTAAAGATAAGTTTAGGACACAAAAGCAGAAAAAATTTCTTACAAAATTCCAGTATAACAAGCTTTTTGCAGTTGCGGCAAAATAGGAAAGTGATTTGATACATTCGGATCTATAAATACCAAAATATACATAAAGGAACATTTGCAAAACAAACTTCTTCCTTTCGTAAGAGAGCACAACGTGTCCACACATTTTTGGCCGAATTTGGTATCATGTCACTACGGTAAGAAAGCTCTGGAGTGCTACCAAAACATAGTTTTTGTACCAAGAGAGGTCAATTTTCAAAATTGTCCATAGTTTAGACCATAGTATAATTATAAAGTATACTCGAAAGAACAGCTGTTTTACAATTTTTTCATTGGCAAACCTCGCGGTACTGTCAAATTGTTTTTGTATTCACATGTAAATTTTTTTGGAGTTTTTTTTCTCTTGCTCTCTTTCGTTCTCTCATTTTTCCGTTCAAAGCATTTTAACATTGTGGGCAGCAGGGCTGTCAGATATGGCGATTTTTCGCCAAACGTGGCGATTTTTAATTGCTCTTGGCGACTTAATTTTCCGTTTTGCGACATGGCGAATTTTTTGGCGATTTTTAACAAGATGGCGATTTATTTGGCTAATTTTTTAAATTTTATTAAATACGTATTCGCTCTGTAAAACTATTACGTTTTCTTACTAGCAAACGACTATTTTTAATATTTTTAGTTTAACACAAGGGTTCTCAACAAGTTATCCCTACAAAGATTGTTAGGTGGTCGCTAAGACTTTTTGTTTAAACATAAAATTAAAATTACTTCTTTAAAGAGATAACACTAATTTTTTTATTTCTCCGTACTTAGAAAATAATTCTAAGTTACTAATTAAAGTAGCAAAGTATTTAAATATACTTATTCATATAGAATAAAAATTTTAAAAATAAAATTTTTTTTATTTGTGCCTGATTTTTATTATCATTTTAATATTTCGTCCTTGGCTCAAGACATTTAATAGCTATTTTTAAATCCTTTTTTAAGCAGAAACGTTTTATCTTAAATTTATAATATATTGAAATTAAATGTTTTTACCAGGGATGATAAATTCAGTGCAATTGTACTTTTTCCGGTAAAACTTAGTCTTCAAAAGTAGAGTAGTACAATTATAAAGAGTTTCTTGCTAATAAAATAGTATTTAAAATTTGCTTTTAAATTTTCCGAACTTTACTTTTAAAATCCCTTCAATAATAGTAGATGTAATCTGTTTTCGCTGAATTCAGTCGTTAAATGAAGACAGAGAACATGTCTTCATTAAACACACTTATCAATTTATCACGGTGATGTCAAATATAACTTACAATTCTCCGCTATTTAATAGCTTACCTAGTTTTTTTTTTTTTTTTTTTTGACTCTTTAAAACAATGATGGTATTAATTTTGAGAACTCAAGCTAAAGATATTTTGATCCAAAAATGTTGAAAAGTTTTGGGCGGAAGAAGTTCTTAACATTTTAGTACAATTACAGCACAAAAAGTAAAATTTTAAATTCAATTTAGTGCAATACTGAAAATCACAATAAAGTCGGAAATTTGTCTTACCGCAGTTTTGACTTTGTAGGCGAGAGAGGTAAAGTTGTAAAGTTAATATATAAGTTTAGTAGTCCGTTATTCTCTCTCTCCTTTGCAGCAAAAAAAAAAAAAGAAAAAAACTTATTTTTTAAATTTAAAAGTCTTTTGATCCCACACGTTCTTAAGATTTGTTGTGGTAAATTGATGTCATTCGATGTATTTTATGGAAAGGAGAACGCTTCTTACTATTTCCAGATTCAAACTGCTTTGTAAGGAACGAAAAAATTAATTCTCAAATTTCCAGAAAATTCAAATAATGAAAAAAGTACGACACCTCAATCAATTTCCGTTAAAAAATATAATACATTTTTAAAATTATTCACCCAAAATGGAGTAATCTCAGAAAAGTGAATTAAAATTTATAATATTATTTTTTATTTATTTATTATAAGCTACTGCAATTATAATTGGCTTTTTTAAAGCTGAATTTACATTTTAAAAGTTATATGAAATTTTAAGCATAAAGCATTTTAGTTTTTTTTTTTTTCTTAAAAAACTAATTTAATTTAATTTTGGCGATTTTTGGCGATTTCTGATTAACAATTTGGCGACAGAGGCTCAAAAAAATCTGACAACCCTGGTGGGCAGTAGTTTTACACTAACAAAATACAAGCAATTTTTGTTTTTGTAGATGTGCGAGTACTTTATTATTTTACTATGGTTTAGACCAGTGAAGAGATATTGAGCTCCTATGAAAAGTGAATTGAAGAGCACAAAAAAGGTGTCCCAATATACCGAAGATTTTAAAAGAAGATGTGCACACTGTTCCAAAAAAGCAACTATCAAATCTCTAACGGAAGGTTTACCAAAAATGGTCCACAAGTTCATAAGTAGTGGTTAGAACTATAAAAGTTATATTTTTCTGTGGTTTGTAATAAATTATCAATTAAATAAAAAAAGAATGAAAACTCTAGGATCATCCATTTCCAAGTTATTGAATATTATATATGTTAAGATTTTTTGGAACGCACTCCTTAATGGATCGAATAGATCGGACGTTATTAAGCGAAGCCTGTGAAACAGGAAACTTTTAATAATAGTTTTTTTTTTTTATTTTTTATTTTTTTTTGTTAAATTTGCCTATATACTATTTACTTAATCTAATTGCATAACATTACTAACATTAATACAAAGAATATATAAAATCTAAAATAAACTAATATCGTATATGATTAAAAAAAACGTAATTTACTCCTAATATCAAAAAACTTTATATAAATTCTTGGAAACAAAGTTCATAAAAACTCTTATACGTTAATAAAAAAACTTCCACTAAATATTTCCGATTGATACACAATAAGTGTTTACCCTGTTTCCGGTGTAAAATTTACACTGTTATAAAAAAAACCTCTTGTCTACACCTGACTGAGCTCACTCAAGCGGATCTTACGTACCGTCTATACTAGCCTTTTTCTAGTATAGACTTGTGCGAACAAGAACAAAACGTCGGCAGAGCAACACACATAATTTTTTTCATTTTGTTTTCAGTGGGCAGAACATTTGTCGAACAAATCATAACTTTTTGTTTGCCGTCAGTGTCGCTTCGATACTTTTACATACAGCGCCTCTTCTTCCGCATACAAAATGACGTTTGATGGCAAACATGGTTGCTCGAACAATTGTGCAAACAACGGTGTGCGAACAAGAACAAAACATGAACAACTTGGGTCCACACTATCCAAATGCATATGCGCACAACATTTTGTTCAATTAGGTAAAGCTAATTTTTAAAGTGGTTCGTCCTATTGTGAATCCTATCTTACAGTGGGTCGCTACAATCAAAATCTTTTATAACTCCGTTTCTAAAATAAAACTACTACAAACTGAAAACTTTCTCAAGTTAAAAAAATTATAGTAATAATATATGGTATTAATAATATAATAAAAACAAAATAATAATAATAACACTAATAATAAAAAAATAATTATTATAATAATCGTAGTTAAAGGTTGAAGTAATAATCATATTAGTTATAGACTTTAGATAGAGTTGATAGAGAGACTTCCATATGTTTTTTTTTTTTCTGGCCGGACGATTAAACATTTTTGTAAGGTACTTTTTACCTGTTTCACTTAATAGTGTATTAGGTACTTGATGATGATCTTTGAAGATTGCATATCCTGTTTAAATATTTCTTTTAAAGTACATAGTAGAGTGACACCCAGTTCGCTCCAGTAAATAAACTCTTTCTGTTTTGCTGGTTACATTCCAGTGGGATGCCAATGCCTCAGTGGGAGTCCAAGCCTGACAGATAACCTCATATAAAGTCTACCACCACAACAATTAAGAAATAGATCCAACGACATCAACTGACTGTATGAAAAAATGTTTTCTATTTTTTTTTATTTAAATTGAACCGGATTTCCTTTGGAGTTCTCAAATTATGTTATATAAGTATATTACACCACAAAAAACAAAAAAAAAACACACACAGGAACTTTTCCGACATTTGATTTCATCGGTGGATATTCTCCTTATCTTTTTCAGGTTTCCCTGAAGGGATTGTGTAGACTAAGTTTCTACTTCAACAAAGTCCTTTCTGGGCGGCTAATGACTCCACTCACAGATTGGCCATCTGTTCTCGCAAATGGTGGGTCATTATACTAGAGCCTGAGGAATGGGTAGGGTTGTTTTAGGTAATTTTGGCTCGCCCCCATATTGATTGTGCTCCTTCCCCTTTATCACTACTGCTGCAGCATTTGAAATTATAATTTTAGCATGGCTAGCCAGTTCTTAATGCCTTATGTGCCCGCCAAAATGCTATCAAAATATTAAAAAGTGGTCCTCCTAAGTCGTCGCTACGCCAAAATTTTTTTTGTTTCAGGGTTGCCCCCGCAACAATTAACAAAAATTTAAAAATTCTTTATGAATTAATTCAATAAGGAATTAATTGTATTCTAACAAAAGCCTTTGAATTAAGCTATTGAATTATATTTTTGAGGTACTGTGGAGTGAAAAATTAGTATTTCTTAATTCAAAATTAAGATTTAAGGGAATTAAGCTAAAATTTAATTAATATATTAGAAGCTCTGCCCACAAGGGATCCGTACGAACATTGTAAGAGGGTCCCGAAAACCTACTGTTTAGAGATAAAATTTAAAGTATGTATTTATTTAATGGTTGATAACAAAGAGTTATTCACTTTTTCGAATTTATAAAATGTATCGAAGTTATAAAAATTTTAAGTTAATGCACATTTTTTTAAAATATCCAATCTATAACATTTAAAATAAAAAAAATGTAAGTTTTGCACATGATTTAAAAAAAAATCAGATTCTCTCGTTATTTAGACTGTATATTTTCAGAAATTTGTTCGTAATACAATTCCCATATAATTTTTCATCTGATTGATAGATTTGAAAAATGTTTTCTCAAATAAATGCTAACCGTTTTAAAACCTCTTTGATTTCTTTTATGACTATTCGTCCATGGGTTTAAGACCTCAAGAACTATTTTTCAAATTTATTTTTAAACACGATTGTTTTATTTCAAATTCATATTTATTAATAAATTAAATGTTTTCATTGTTTTCTTAAATTAGCGTGATTTGACAATAGCAGTTCATTTTACTATAACATTTTTAACATAAAATTGGAACTTTCCAAATCAAATTAAGAAGGAGAAGGTCAATTGAAATTTCGTTTTTCTATTTAAGTTTCAGAAAAGACCATTTCAAATTGGCATTTTTCATAAATGCAAATATAATTTTTTATATATATTTCAGAACAAGTCAATTCTATTTTGAATTATCTTTATCATTTAATTTGTATTCACCTTTGCATTATTTTCATTATTAATCATATATATTGTTTGATTTATTATTATTATTATTATATTTTTTTTTTCAAATTTTCAATTGTTCTTTTCTGATTTTGAAACACAATATCTCAATATCAATTGTTCTTTTCTAAACAAGGACCCATAATAATTATTACCCTTATTTTTTAAATTAAAAGAATTGTGAGTATTTAAGAGTTGTAACGAAGTTTTATGGTATAAAATAAATTTATACCATGAAACGTTATTACATACATTTTATTATTTTTATCCGGATTATTTTATTTGTCATATTACATTATACACCTCATCTGTGAATACCCTATTATTATTCTACCTAATCTGTGAACACCCTTATTGTTGTTCTAAGATTTGAGATTTAAATCATTTAGTTTCGGCACCGTGACTTCGGTCATCGGTTTTGGCACAGCGAATTATCGTCTGTCTCGGCACTGCAACTTCGGTTGTTAGTTTTGGCACCGTGATTTCGGTCATCGGTTTTGACACAGCGAATTATCGTCTGTCTCGGCACTGCAACTTCGGTTGTTAGTTTTGGCACCGTGACTTCGATCATCGGTTTTGGCACAGCGAACTATCGACTGTCTCGGCACTGCAACTTCGGTTCTTAGTTTTGGCACCGTGACTTCGGTCATCGGTTTTGGCACAGCGAATTATCGTCTGTCTCGGCACTACAACTTTGGTTGTTAGTTTCGGCACCGTGACTTCGGTCATCGGTTTTGGCACAGCGAATTATCGTCTGTCTCGGCACTGCAACTTCGGTTGTTAGTTTTGGCACCATGACTTCGGTCATCGGTTTTGGCACAGCGAATTATCGTCTGTCTCGGCACTACAACTTCGGTTGTTAGTTTCGGCACCGTGACTTCGGTCATCGGTTTTGGCTAAGCGAATTATCGTCTGTCTTGGCACTGCAACTTCGGTTGTTAGTTTTGGAACCGTGACTTCGGTCATCGGTTTTGGTACAGCGAATTATCGTCTGTCTCGGCACTACAACTTCGGTTGTTAGTTTCGGCACCGTGACTTCGGTCATCGATTTTGGCACAGCGAATTATCGTCTGTCTCGGCACTGCAACTTCGGTTGTTAGTTTTGGCACCGTGACTTCGGTCATCGGTTTTAGCACAGCGAACTATCGTCTGTCTCGGCACTGCAACTTCCGTTGTTAGTTTTGGCACCGTGACTTCGGTCATCGGTTTTGGCACAGCGAATTGTATCGTCTGTTATACCTATTAGATTAAGTCTGAATTTTGTAATCTAGTTGTAAGAAATTATATTATTTAAGCCTGTATTTATAAGTTATATATAAGTATCATCAACGATCCTGCTTGCTGCATAATTCCGAGGGAACCGCATCTTCAACTCCGCATCTACCAGTAGAATCCGAATTACCTGAGAAGTAACCGACTGAATCCCTACCCATTATCGTGCTGCTAGTAATTTATTCAACACAAAAAGTATTAATTATAATTTGTCGTTACCGTAATTTTAAATATTGAATTATTAAATAAAGATATATTGTATAATTAACCCCCAGAAAGGGTAAACAAATTGTGTTCTCACTTCAGGTTCGTGGATCCCGTAAGTCGACCCTGGACGCGACCGAACTACCTCAGCCGATGACAAAACCACGTTACAGAGTTACTGAAAAAAATTGTTTTATAATTATTATTGAATAAAATATAAATATTAATTAACCATAAAAAATAAAAAAATAAAATTAATTGATAACAATTATGAAAGACTTAAAAAATAAAAATTTATAATAACTATTATTTATTGGTTTCTATTTATATATTGATTTTAAATAATTATTGAGTATTTTGATAATAATTATGTTGTTATAAATAATATCTGAATATTACACCGTATAACAGCCTTTTTCGCACATGGACCAAACCATATATGTACATATGAAAGTAGAGATACTTTATGATAGGACTGCATACTAAAATTTTCATTTCGTGTTCGGATATCCTTTTAACAGGACTTTAAAATTTCAAATTTAATAATTTTTTTGTAAATTATTTTAAAATCTGAATATGATTCCTAAATTCCTGTAAAATTTTTTGCTTTAACCTTTCGGTCCCATATAATGTCAAAAATTCCCTCAAAAATGTCATCCTTAAATATCCTTTAGGTTTTCTAACAAATTATTCTGAAATTATATTATTTTTAAAAACATCATAATGGAATTTCTGAATCCATTTTATCTTCGACAGTTTAACATTTATAATATTGTCTTACTACTGGCATTGTGTTCAATGATCGTGGTATTCTGTTTTTATACCCACCATCAAAAAGATGGGGGGTATATTGATTTTGTCATTCCGTGTGTAACATGTCGAAGGAATCATCTAAGACCCCACAAAGTATATATTTTCTGGGTCCTGGTTAGATTCTGAGTCGATCTAGCTATGTCCGTCCGTCTGTCCGTCTGTCCGTCTGTTGAAAGCAGGATAGGGCTCGAACGGAGCATCGTAGGGGGACGAAATTTGGCAAAAATGTTTATCTTATATAAGGTTTGTTTGGTATTGTTAAGAAACAAAAAAGTTATGGGTTAAAAACTAGAAACACAGGGTGTCCGTTTTATACTTTTCTGCTGATATTTCTTCAACAAAAGCATGTACGACAACGAAATTTTGTAAGTATAGTTCGGGGATCGATATAAACTCGGAAACCAAAAATGGGCGTGGTCCGCCCACTTTACCGCCCACCTCCCACATAAGGTGAAAATCAACGAAATTGAGTTCAAATAGTTAAAGGACCAATGTAAACTTGGAAACAAAAAATGGGCGTGGTCCGCCCACTTTACTGCCCCCTTTACCACCTTCTATATAATGCAAAATTTAAAAAAGTTGATGGTGGGTATATAGATTCGGCCGGGCCGAATATAACATTCGCGCTTGTTTATTTCTTTTTTTCTTTATTATCATAGTAGACGCGTGTACATATTTTGGCAGTCTCTATTAAAAAGTGAAAATGTATCATTAAAAATGTCAAATAAACGTAAAAAAACACTTTATCTTTGGAAACTAAAGTCAAAATATTAGAAAAGCTTGACAAAGGAGTTCAAGCCCTAGATTTTAATGTAATAACATCTTCAATCAGCTACATCAAATCACATAGAACTTTAAATTTCATTGAAATATTTTAAACGGTTCAAAAGTTAAACGAAATTATTTAAAAAAAAAAACACGTTGAAAAATATATACATAAGAGCACAGCCATTTCAATGTGTTTTTTTTAAATAACTTTGTTTAACTTTTGAACCGTTCAAAATATTTCAAAGAAATTTAATATAGTTATTACTGAGGTATTTTCCAAAATATTTTTAATGACTAGAAGTTTCTAGCTGGTATGTGGGCAGGAGGAGAACCTCCGAAACTGGTAAACTCTTTTAATTATTTCTTATATAATATCCGAGTTGACCCATTTCGGAGGTCCTCCCACCTGCCCCAAGACCACCTAGAAACTTGTGCTCATCCAAAATAGTTGGAAACTACCTCAGTAATAACTTTGTGAAATTTCATTGAAATATATTTAACGGTTCAAAAGTTGCACAAAATTATTTAAAAAAGCACGTTGAAACTGCTATGCACTTACATATGAGTAATTCCATTTTAAAATTTAAAAATTTGATCTCTCTGAAATTTTGTCTATAGTAATTTTACCGATAGAGCTTCCTACAAAAAAAATTATAAAAAAGTTAAAGATGGACTTTTTAAGATAATTTTTAGAAAAAAAATGTGTTCAAAAAAATGTTTGTTAAAATTTTATATGACATCTTAAAATACAAGCTTTGACAAATTTATTGCAAAAAAAATTATGTTGATATCTTTTATACAACAAAAGTTTTGGCCATTTAAAAAAATCAGTTTATCACACTTAAAGCTATAAAGTTGCCACAGTTTTCAAAATAAAAATTAATAAAATTCATTTTACATGATTATGAATCCTTCTCTACATATGCACCGAATTTTATCCAAATCGGTAATCAAGGTTCAAAATTTTTTAAATTTAAAATGGAATTACTCATATGTATATAGAATGCCGCAGCACACATTTACTATGGAAATTAAGGAAAATGTGCACATTTCGCTGAAGGGGAGTCAAGTTTCAATGAGTATTTAAACGATTGTGTAAAGGATTTATGCAAGTATTTGGTATCATTGGAAAGGATATTACTTGAAAAATAATAATATGTAAATAATAAAGTATTTGAACTAAATTTTTTCATTAAATTAATCAAAAAACGAAAAATTTTTGTATTTAGTGTTGTTTTTCGAAAAAAAAAAAAAAAAAAAAATTAATATTTGAACTTAAATAAAATCTACGTTAATTAAGCTATCATTATAAAATTTTAGTATAATATAAAAAAATTTGTCCTTACTCCAAAATACCCAAAATTCTAGTTCGGGGAAAGCTTCTTTCAAATATTGACTTTTTTCATTGAAATGGTCACCCTGTCGTTATAAGGGTCCTCCTTCAGAGAATACTTTTTGGGTGTATACCTTACATATAGAGCTAAAAAATTAAAATAATTTTAAGTCGATCCCAGCGTTGCGATTTAAGAACATAACAAAAAAAGAAAAAGCTAAATACCAAAATTTACTAAATTTGGATAGGGCTCGTGGGCAGACCTTTGTCCCTAACTCCTCCTGATTTACTTTACACGCATTTACGTTAAGATTTCTTTTGAAAACATTAAAAAAATGATAAAGCTCAGAACAAAAACTAATTTTATTACTGAATAAATATTGCCACCTTTTTGGAAAAAAACACATAAAATTTAAAATTTTGTTAAAGTTACAAATTTAGATTAATATAACTTTTTAACGGATTCATATAATTATATGATTCTTGCAGTAATATTATTTAGAATTTTATAGGGAATCTGGCAAATATTTTAGAAAAATTCTAGGGGAAAAATTAAGCCCGCCAAGTTTAAAAAACTAAAAAAGGCGAGGCTAAAAATGAGGTAAAAGTTTCGACCCGAATATCTCTTAAACTAAAAGAGATAACCTACACGTATTTTTTGTAGAGATTTACAAGGACTATCTATATATAAAATTTCTTTTCTGTCATACCATAAATGAATTTTTGGCAATTTTTTTAAAAAATTACATACCCGATATGGGCAACTTTGGAAGGACACCCACTTCCCCCCTCTAGGAAATTTTATTGTGATACCTCTAACGGTTCTTTAGTTACTGAATTATTTCCAAAAAAAGTGTTTTGGAACCACTGTGAGTCGTCTGTCTGTATGAGTGGCTTTTAAATCAACGAGAAAAAAGTGTACACTGACTGGGCACATACTTAAACAGAAAGCTAAACAAATATTTAAAGAGGAATATCCCGATAAAGATGAAAATGCATTCCGTGCAAGTGATGGATGGTTTACCAAATTTAAGAAACGACACGGTATCCGTTCTTTAAAAATTTGTGGCGAGATTCTTTCCAGTGATGTTGCTTCAGTCACTCCTTTTATTCATCGATATCGTGCAAAGGTCGCTGAGATGGGGTTAATGGAATCACAAATATATAATGTCGATGAAACCGGATTATTTTTTCGTTGCCCTCCAGACAGAACATATGTCAGGTTAGTAATTTTAAAACATTTAAAATTTACAGGTGATCCGCTTTTCTCAGGAAAATAATTTGCCACCGAAAGCCATTTTGCTTATAGATAATTGTTCCGCTCATGCACCCATTGAGAAACTTTCTTTCCACCAAATGTAACAGCTGCTTTACAACCAATGGATCAAAATCCTATTAAGTTAACAAAGCTCAATTACAGAAGTATGTTTCTTTCTCAATTAATTGCTGAAGGTGGTGAACTGAAGAATCATTTGAAATCCCATTCAATCCGCAATGCAATATTATTACTGAAACAAGCTTGGGATGAGGTACCACAAAGGGTTATGAAAAAATCTTGGTCAAAGTTTTCCAATTAGGACTCTAACAAATACGACAGCGACGATGACGTGCCAATAGCGCAATTATTGCAAATAGATCAGGACTGCAACGAAGTTATTCAGAGAACTCAAGCTCTTTTAGAAGAAATATATCAAAACGATTGCATTGGTATAGAAGACATCGACAGATGGAATGAAGATGTGTTTGATGACTCAAGCTCTTTTAGAAGAAATAGCTCCAAACGATTCCATTGGTATAGAAGACATCGACAGATGGAATGAAGATGTGTTTGATGACGGATCTGAATATGTTCTCAGTAGCGATGGTAAGTCTTCAGATAGCAGCGAAGACGATGTTGTTGAAGTCTCACCAGTTGTCTCTAATACTACAGCCATTGAAAGCGTAAATAATTTAATAAAATGGTGCAATAACAGTGAATTGTTTTTCACTAAGCACATAATAGACTCCTGCGTAAAGGGGGTTTTACACTGTAATACTTTGTATAAATACCCAAAATATTTTCAAATGCATTATAGTCTAAATATCTTCAATACCTTGTATGTTGAAATCTTGAAATGTTTGGAACGTAATTGCATCTCTTAAATCAAATATCCACACACTTTTTTGTTCGCAGTTTGATTTGTGAATTATTCTGTTTAATTTTTAGTTTTTAATTTTTTAAAAAATATTTTAATAAAGAAAATAAAAAATATGACATTTGATAATACTTTCTTTAATACATTTTTTGATATGTATTATAGAAAATGAAACTCTGGTATTAATACCAAGTAGTATAGTGTAAAACCCCCTTAAGATGATTTGAAAAGCAACTACACTTGAATTTCAAGTGTGTGTTTTATAGCCAACATGTGCAAAAACAACAGTAAATACTGTTTGTACTGTTCGCTGCCCGAAGCAAAGCAAGTGTTTACTGTGTATGAGCGACTGCAAATCCGTGCGTTCAAATCATTTATCGTAAACAAGTGGTGCAAGTCGTGTGGCAAAAAAAAGCAAATCATACAAGACGTTGAGAAATGATTTAAAGATTTCAAGTGGTCTTAATGATTTGTTTGTTTTTTGTCAAGGTAGATTAAGAAGGTAACGACAACTCTACAACAACTACAACACCAAAAAAACCCCATGTATTTTGTTTTTGCATTGTCATCTCTTATGTCAACTTTAATTTTGTCATTTCACATGTTTCTTTACAAAAAACAAAAACAATTCATGTAGTAAAAAGAGAGGAGAAAGACGCAATAACACAAAAGTAAGCAAAAAAATGTAAACATAAACAAAAATTTGACACTTCAAATTACAAAACATAGGCAGCCATCATAGTAAAATAATAAAGTACTCGCACATCTACAAAAACAACAATTGCTTGTATTTTGTTAGTGTAAAACTACTGCCCACAATGTCAAAATGCTTTGAACGGAAAAATGAGAGAATGTAGGAGAGCAAGAGCAAAAAAATCGAAAAAAATTTTACATATGAATACAAAAACAATTTGACAGTACCGCGAGGTTTGCCAATGACAAAATTGTAAAACAGCTGGTCTTACGAGTATACTTTATTATTATACTATGGGCAGCCATATTGATTTCAAAAAGAAAAAAATTCTCAGCTGTTTTAATGTCGTTGCCTTCTTAATCTACCTTGGTTTTTTGTAATACGTAGTTGCTGTGTGTGTCAAAAAATGTGTGCATAGTAAAGGGCTGCATGAATGCCGAAAAATGAATGCTGAATACATTCATCGTAAAAACAGTTAGTTCATGTTGTGTGCTTTTTCATTGTGAAATTAATGAATGAGTATTATCCACAATAACTGACCACGAAAACTCAAAACATATGAGTAGAGAATGCAAAACCATATAGTACAGAACCTATGTGAGTTGTGTGGATATGTTGTATACGATTTCATTGTGCAATGAAATAGATAATTCATTGTATTTTCTTTTTCGCTTTTGTTTTGATTTGTATATAAAAAGTGCGTGGCAAAAGCAAAGACAAAATCCACCACCAAAGAAGCACAAAAAAAATATCAAAAGCCATATATGAGTTCGTACATGTATGTACTACCCATAAAGAAATACAAAAAATACAGAGCAATACATTAGTTTATACATGTGTGTTCTTTTTATAACGTTCTTCAATTTGAAGTTTTGGTTGTTTGTTTACTAATGGACGAGTTGTGACCTTTTTGTTACTGTAGGGTATAGCATACGTGTTTTGTTGTTTTACAAGTTGAAATACGTTGATCCGCACCGAGTTGATTATACCTTTCTCAGTGACATATCTACTTTTAAAAAGGTCAATTTATATCTCAAACTTTATAAATTTAATTTAAATGGTATATGAAAATTGTTTAAGAAATTATTATTTGATTTTTATTGAAAGTAAAATTTTCCATTATTTTGTTTTGTATTTCTCTGATGAAAATAAGTTTTATTTCTGTTAAACTAATAATTATTATTTCAGGCTTTTATATATAATATAATAAGTTTTGAATGTTTGTGAATATTTTCATCTAAAATATTTGTTAAAAATAAATTATTTTATGTAGTTTATTTATATTTTAGATGTAAAATAAAAAAAATGTAAAATATTCTTCAATTGTTTGAAAATAATTTGAAATAAAATTTTTTAAATATTTTTCTATTTGTCATATAAAATAAAAATTTTAAATCAAATTCCAAAGTCTTGAACTAAATTGAAAATATACATATCTTATTTCCTTAGGTTGAATACAATTAATCTATATTTTATATTCAATTTTAAAAAATCTTTTTCAAAACATTTAAATTTTTCTATTCTTAGAAAATATTTGAATATTTTTGATCATCATTAATATTTTGTAATATTTTTAAATTTGACTGGAATAATAAAAATAAGTAATATTTTCATTTTTATACTTAAATATTTGAAAAAAACTATGTAACTTTTTTTTTTTAAACCTTCTGTGGCTGAATATTTTTATTTCTTTGGAATTTTTGCTTAATAAAATTATTTTTTTTTTATTTAAATATATTGTTTTGCAATCAAAATCATAAAAATTTGTTGAATTTTTTTCATTTAAATAATATATATATGAAAATTATTTAAGATTACAATAATCATATAAAAACGTATGAATATCTTCTTAAGAAAAAAATATTTGTTTTAATTTTGATTAAATTAAATATGTTCTTCTTTAATTATTATTTTTTTTTTAATAAAATAGAAAATTATCAATATGTAAAATCTTTAGAATGTTACCATAAACTTCTGTTTTTTTTTTACTACGTTATAAAGCAACCACCAAACAAGCAAAACATAATATCCATCACATAAAGCATAAACATTCATAGTATCTACTGATAATTCGAATTATTCATGAAAATGGTCGTACACTGAGTGAAGTTGATACGAACAGCGAAAAAAAACTCACAACGAAGTAACTGTTAGCCTACGATCATTGCCAAAACATACACAGAATTGTTTTTTTATTTTCGTTTTATCTACTCACACTTTCTTTTAATGAATGAATGGTATACTTATCTATACACATAATTTTTCACTATAACAGAGTTCATTGAAGTGAATGTTTTACGCCGACAAGAAAATGAATGTGTTTGCGCAGCCCTTTAATGTCTACTCTTGGAATAAGCGATCGATATATAGAAACGTTGAATATTTTTTTTGGAGCGAGATAGAATGAAATCGAGGATCATTTGAAATCTGAAACTGTGTCCTGCATTATATTGAAAGTGAAACACAAAAGGCAAGAAATCCCGAAGACGTGGAGTTTATTATTTATTCAGATAACTGTGCTGGTCAACAAAAAAAAAAAAAAAAATAATTGATTTCCATGTATAGCTATGCAGTTCAAAAATATCATATAAAAAGCATAACCCATAAGTTTTTAATAACAGACATTCACAAAACAAAGGAGATAACGTGCATAATCGAAAAAACAGATTAAAAGGCATGTTACTTGCATTCCCATTTACATACCAGAGCAGTATATTAGCTTTATAGCAACTGCTAATAAAACTGGACGACCGTATAAGTTACATAAACTGTCGCACAACGACTTTTACGATTTAAAAACCTTGCAGGATGAATGTGGTCATAATTTTACGACGTTGGAAAAGAAAAATTCGTATGGAAGGACATCAAAATTCTTAGAGTTGAAAAGAACAGCCTCGAGTCCTTTTATTACAAAACATCTTACAACGACTCAAATTTCAAAGAAGTTAAGGTGCGAAATATAACTACAAAATCTTTAAAATCTTGGGATTTAATCAGGTATAATGTTATTTGTCTTTGTGTATTGCCCACTTGTTGTATACATTTTTTGTCAATTAAGATTACATTGCGACTAATATTTCTTTTTCAGTTTAACAAAAGCATATTCTAGTATTTTTCCTTTACCCGAAAGAAAAAAAATGACCTTATGGACTTAATCAAAAAGTATGTCATTCCAAATCAATATTATGAAGCGTACTATAAGCACGTTCTTAATTAATATTTAATATATTAATAAAGTTGTCGTATTTTTTTGCTTTATGTTTAAAGTTTTTGAAGTGCTTTTACTTATACATACATAACTATGAATATATTTTCTATCTTTTTTTTATATTAAAAGTTCTTGAGGTATAAATTTTTAGTTCCTAATGTATTTTCGAATAAAATTATTAATTTTTTTCTATATAAAGTATATAATTTCAGTTTGTATGTTTTTGTTTAATACATAAATTAATTTTCTTTATACTTAAAGTTCTTGAATTTTATAGTTTAAGTTTACATGTATTTTCGAATTAATAAATTAATTTGATATTTTCAAATTTTTACTTTTTACCGTTATAATTACAATTCAGCGTAGGCAGCCACAATTTACAACCACCATCTAGCTTTGTTCTACTTGTGTATTTTAGCTTCTCATTTATTTGCTCACTCTCTTTGTCTCGCTCTCAATCTGAATGCAGCGCAGTGAATTTAAGCCCAAATTACAATAGCGCGTAGTCAGCAACAGTATCAATAAAAATTATCAGCTGATCACTGTCAGCACAACATGTTGCAGCCGTTATAATTAAGCCCAAATTACAATTACGCGTAGTCAGCAACAGTATCAGCAAAAATTATCAGCTGTTCACTGTCAGTACAACATGATGCTGCCGTTATAATTACAATTCAGCGTAGGCAGCCACAATTTGCAACCACCATCTAGCTTTATTCTACTTGTGTATTTTAGCCTCTCATTTATTTGCTCACTTTCTTTGTCTCGCTCAAAATCTGAATGCAGTGGATTTAGAAACAGGGCTAAATGAAACAGCACTGCAAACTGCCGCTGACCAAATGTAATCAACACCATAACAAACAGTGCATTCTAAATGATCAGCTGATTATGGCAGCACACACAGCTGCTGACTACGCGCTATTGTAATTTGGGCTTTACAATTCAGCGTAGGCAGCCACAATTTACAACCACCATCTAGCTTTATTCTACTTGTGTATTTTAGCCTCTCATTTATTTGCTCACTCTCTTTGTCTCGCTCTCAATCTGAATGCAGCGCAGTGAATTTAGAAACAGAGCTAAATGAAACAGCACTGCAAACTGCTGCTGACTAAATGTAATCAACACCATAACAAACAGTGCATTCTAAATAATCAGCTGATTATGGCAACACACACTGCTGCTGACTACGCGCTATTGTAATTTGGGCTTTAGAAACAGGGCTAAATGAAACAGCACTGCAAACTGCTGCTGACTAAATGTAATCAACACCATAACAAAAAGTGCATTCTAAATAATCAGCTGATTATGGCAGCACACACTGCTGCAGACTACGCGCTATTGTAATTTGGGCTTTATTACTGTGTACATATCAGGTCTTTATTCTGAATAGAATTTTAAGACTATAGTCACAATTTGTGTGTTATGACTATTTTTCAGTCACAATATTTTCTCTGAATAGGCATGTAATTCAAAATTTGAAAGTGTAAAATAGCTGAAAATATGTACAAAGTTGTATACACAAAATTACATATATCTTTCGAAGTATTTATTATATAAGATTTATTGAGATGTCATGTTAAAGGTAACAAAATTGCCTTTAATATGACATATATTATTATAATTACTTTGAAAGATATTGGTAATTTTGTGTATACAACTCTGTACATTTTTTTTTAGCCATATCGCACTTTTAAATCGCGATATTTCGCGAACCACTTGATGAAATTATCTGAAATTTTGAAGTTTTGACAAGGGTAATAATTGTACCAAATATTATCAAATTCGGAAGAGGTGAGAAAATCAGCTGGTTGGTTTTAAATGGAATCACTCAATATTATTTTGTATTCAAATATACAGAGTACTTCATCTTTGTTTCGGGAATCTTTGTTTTAATGAGAATTAGATTCAAGTTCAATGAATTGAACAACGTATCCAAAATCCATCCGAGAAATATCAATAATATTCAAAATTATTGGCAAGAAAATAAATATACATTCCAATAAAAAAAATACATGCATATCTTGTTCATTTTTGTATGTCTTAAATAAAAATTAATACTTAAGAAATAATAATTATAACTAAATAACTTTTATTATTTTGTTTTCGTTTATAACTATTAACAAAAAAATTTTATTTATAAATTAAAAAATAATAATTATACTTTGTAAAAAAAATATATTTATTAAAATCAAATAATAACTTTTTACTAAAAAAAAATAAAAATTGAAAATTAGAATTACGGTTCACACGCATTAGTTTTTGACTTGTTATTTGAAAAACACAATGAGTTTAATCAACACTGTTCAAATATAATTTTAGAGCCCAAACACAACCAAACAGATTTCAACATTGTTTTCCGCTCTAAGAGAGAAATGCAAATTAAATGAAGACGGAATCCAGCAGCGGATTTCATATATATTTTGTTTTTGTTTCTTTATATTTTTTGTGTTTGGCAACAACAAAACTACATATATAAAAAAAAATTATCATTCTCTCTTAAATTCCATACATAAAAAATAAAAGGCAAATCTATCTATCTTTTTCTTTCTTATATAAATTTAATGTAAACTTATGTGATTCATTTTGTAACAACGGCAACACTGACAGAGAGGGAGAGTGAGAAAATGAGAGCTTTTGAGAATCCGTTGTGAAATTAAAATAGATTTTAATTTCCAGCGGATTCCGCTGTGTTGTTTTAGTTGTCAAATCTTCATATAAAAAAAAAATAATCCGCTAGGTTGTGTTTGGGCTCTTAGTTGTCAAATCTTCTTATTGAGTTTTTTTCCTTTGATCTGTTTTTCGTTTGCTAAAATATTTTCACAAATTTTAATATAAATAACAATTTTACACACAAACACTTTTAAATTCATAAAATAACATTTTTAAACACATAAACATTATGAACAAATACAAATTTCATTCATAATTTTAAATTTTTTGTTTTTAAACTGTTTAACAATTTTAACAAATTCTTTTTCCATAGTATAATAATAAAGTATACTCGTAAGACCAGCTGTTTTACAATTTTTTCATTTTCAAACCTCGCGGTACTGTCAAATTGTTTTTGTATTCACATGTAAAATATTTTCTGAGTTTTTTTCTCTTGCTCTCTTTCGTTCTCTCATTTTTCCGTTCAAAGCATTCTGACATTGTGGACAGTAGTTTTACACTAACAAAATACAAGCAATTTTTGTTTTTGTAGATGTGCGAGTACTTTATTATTTTACTATGTTCTTTTTCCAACAAATTTCTATGTACTAAATCATAGTAAAATAATAAAGTACTCGCACATCTACAAAAACAAAAATTGCTTGTATTTTGTTAGTGTAAAACTACTGCCCACAATGTCAGAATGCTTTGAACGGAAAAATGAGAGAACGAAAGAGAGCAAGAGAAAAAAACTCAAAAAATATTTTACATGTGAATACAAAAACAATTTGACAGTACCGCGAGGTTTGCCAATGAAAAAATTGTAAAACAGCTGGTATTACGAGTATACTTTATTATTATACTATGGTACTAAATATACTAAATTTTTTTTGGCTGTTTGGAAATTTAGTTTGTTTTTGTGTGTTAAATAATTAAACAACTCGAGTCGAGATGTTTTTGGCTTTGAAATATATGAAAAAAACAAAACAATTTGTTTGTCTTTTTTGAGAAAACGACTCGTTTTTTAAAAAAACCTTAATATATGAACATAGCAATAAAGAATTCACCGTAAACATTTTATTAATTAAGAACTTGTTTCTAAATTGTAAATATAAATTCCCATTTTGAATTGTTCTTTCCTAAATTTAATATTAAAAATCAAGTTTTAAATTTTACTTTTCAAAATGAAATCGAGGTGTGGTGAATAAAAAGAAAATTTGCCACAAATTCCGTTACGTCAAATTTTTTAAGGTCATGTTAGATTTTACTACTATTTTTTGCAACTGTTCACTTGAAAAATAGTACGAAACTATTAAGTAATACTTTTTGCAACCAAGTTGATGCTTGTATGTTAACGTCGAGAGTGTTGTCAGATAAGAAGATATATTTATCCCCAAATTGGGGATTTTTATATCTTATTACCATAAATATTCCGCCTGATATTAATTTTTTAGTAAGACACATTAAAATGATATGTTAACAGTGATGATTAAACTCATTGTGTTTTCCAAAAAACAAGTCGAAAACGAATATGTGTGAACATAATATAAATAAATAAGTTTGTTTCCGTCATTTACTGTAAATTTGTAAATAATACACTTTAAGTTGAAGTTGAGGTACTTACTTCGACATTTTTAATTCCCAATTTACAACCACCATCTAGCTTTGTTCTACTTGTGTATTTTAGCCTCTCATTTATTTGCTCACTCTCTTTGTCTCGCTCTCAATCTGAATGCAGCGCAGTGAATTTAGAAACAGTGCTAAATGCAACAGCACTGCAAACTGCTGCTGACCAAATGTAATCAACAACATAACAAACAGTGCTTTCTAAATTATCAGCTGATTATGTCAGCACACACTGCTGCTGACTACTCGCTATTGTAATTTGAGCTTAATATGAATAAATAAATAAATAAATAAATAAATAAGTTTGTTGCCGTCGTTTACTGTAAAATTGTAAATAATACACTTTAAGTTGAGGTACGTACTTTGACATTTTTAATTCCCATTATTAATTATTTCTTTGAGTGTATTTTTTTAGAACTTTTGTAGCATTGATGTATTTTAGTGTTTGCCGTAATACGAAATTATACAACTATGTGAAAAATTGAATCGATTTTTCATACAATAATTCACAATTTTTTCAAGAGTTAGATGAAAATTATTCTTAATAGAATGGAAATTGCGAAAAAATATTTGTTTTAAATCTGATCGCTGTAGCAATAAATACAGAAAAGTAATTATTTAATAGTTTTCTTAATGAAATGTAATCGTTTGAATAATATAAATGAAGGTTTAATCGAAATTGAGAGATGTAGCAAAAAATTATAAAGAAAAGAAGTAGCAAAGAATAGAATATATAAATTGTGTATCCCCTTTGATAAATGCATTACAGGCTATAATAATTGTGGTCTGTAATAACAATTCGTTTGTTAATATTGCGTGCTTGTGTATTGTTAATTTCAGTTTTGCAACAATAATTATATTTTAAAATAATAAATAAAACCAATTTATTATGGTACATCTTCATGGAACGGCCGTCGTTAAGTAGCGTTTTCCTCTGAGTGAGTCGACGAGTGTATTACTGTGTATTGTGTATCTCTAAATGTGTGAATAGTTTGTTTTTATTTTAATTAACATTAAATCTGAGAGATCGAGAATGTTTTCCGCACAACATGGAGTTGGTGGTTCCGGAGGCATAAATGATTCAGAAGGATACGATTTTACTAAAAGTGAAAATGCAGCTCGATGGAGGGGTTTATTTACACCATCCTTAAAAAAGGTGTGTTGTTTTTGTGGAAAAACATTTATAAATTAATTATAATGTTTACATTATTTTTAGGTCTTGGATCAAGTTCATCCACGCCTTACAGCCAAAGAGGAAGCTCTGCTGTATGTAGAGACATTATGTTTACGTATATTAGCTATGCTTTGTGCAAAGCCACTGCCTCATACAGTCCAAGTAAGTTTTACATTTACACTTATGCATTTATTAATAATATAAATGTTCATACAGTACTGCGCAGAACAAAAGTCACAAAATATGGGTAAAATTGATAATTGTTTTACTTTTTTCAATACATATTTAGTTTACAATAAAATAGTGTTACGGAATTAAGCCGCAATAAATTGCACCTGAAAATTAGACTCTATTAGATTTTCAACTCTGTTTTCCAACCGGAATTTCAGGCAATGTGCTGTCGGTTTTTTCAAAATGTTCATTTTTTGAATGTTTTTGAATGAATAGACCTGTTTTTTAAACACAAAATGTTTTAAAAATAACTTTTTTTTTATATTAAAAAACATGTACCAAATCGAAATTTAAGAATATTTTTTTTTTTTAATTTCATAGTCGGATTTGTTATGTTTAAAAAATTTAGTTTAAAGTTAAATTAAAATCAATTCTGTAAGATTAAACAAATAAATTAGTAATTATTATAGTGAATTTGTTTAATCTCTTGTAAATAATGTAATATTTTTACACTCAATTTAATTGTTTTAGTATTTTAATTTTATTAATTTTTTCTGACTCAAGATTTTCTTAATTTTTTAAAAAAGTATCACGTGCAGAATCGTTTCAATAAAATTACGACAGACTTTTTCCATAAGCCATGATGGTTCCTGTTTATGCTAATTAAAATTAATATCATTATTGATGATTATTTTCTTACAATTTTTCTTAATGGGTTAATGAATATGGTTAATAGTTATTGGGGATTAGTTTTAAACATATCAATCTTAACTTATAAAGAGGTACATTAGATTCCACCCTAACTCCCCCTAGAATCGTTCTTTGGGTTGAAAAACGTAATGTGTGAAACATTAATAAAATTGGATATCGATAACCCGTGCCGCATCGTTTTTAGAAAAATACTACTAAAAATTGTAATGTGTAGCTTACTTTATTATCTATCAAATAACATAAAAAAAGAGAAAATCGATAAAAAAATTTTAGTTATTACGATTTTCACAGACTATTAGGGACAGAAAATAATCATTATTCTTGAAATTTTAAACAAAAAAATAAGATACAAGGAACAACCGGATAAAAGTGTTAAATACAGAAATGTAATCTTCAGAACAGGTTCTATCGGAAAAAAAAAATCAATATTAATGATTATTTTTGATTTTTATTTTTTCGCTCAACTTATAATCATTATTTTTTGATTTTTTTTTTTGCTCAACTTTTAATGATTATTTTTGATTTTTATTTTTTTGATCAACTCATAATGATTATTTTTTATTTTTATTTTTTTTGCTCAACTCATAATGATTATTTTTGATTTTTATTTTTTTTTTGCTCAACTCATAATGATTATTTTTGATTTTTACTTTTTTTGCTCATATAAAATATATATATATATATATATATATATATATATATATATATATATATATATATATATATATATATATATATATATATATATATATATATATATAACATGAGAAAATATAAAACTTAACATGAGAAATGAAACTATTACGCAATTTTTAATAAAAAGGAATTCTCATCGTAAATTAGTTTTATTTACTAAAAGCCAAGTGTGATGATTCATCAGATTTTTTAAAAAATATCCAATTTTTTTATAAAAATCGAATTTTTTCTAAAATATTATTTTTTTTTTTTTTATTAAAAATCAATTTTTTTATTAAAAATAAAATTATTTGCAATAAATCAAAGCTTTTACTTAAAGAAATTTTTTTAATAGATAAAAGTTTAATTTCTCATGTTAAGTTTTATATTGTGAGTAAAAAAAGTAAAAATCAAAAATAATCATTATGAGTTGAGAAAAAAATAAAAATCAAAAATAATCATTATGAGTTGAGCAAAAAAATAAAAATCAAAAATAATCATTAAATGTTGAGCGAAAAAATAAAAATCAAAAATAATCATTATGAGTTGAGTAAAAAAATAAAAATCAAAAATAATCATTAAAAGTTGAGCGAAAAAATAAAAATCAAAAAATAATGATTATTTGTTGATTTTTATTTTAAAACTCATAATCATTACGGTCCTTGCTATTAGTGTTTCTTTTATAGAACACTAGTGAAAGGAGTGTACAGCGAAATTTTTAATTTTTTTGTTTCCATTTTTTTGTTTCCATTTTCAAACTAAAAAAGTTGGTTAACAGGTATATTACAGGTGTATAGACAACACTACATAAATTACAATTAAATAAGAATTAGATCAATACTTTATATGAGTAAGTTGTACATTCGATTTGAATTCTGAAGATTTCGCCAAAAAGGCATTGCAGTTCTTTTAGATAAAAATTTAACTTTTTTTGAACTGATGTTCAGATTAAACAAAATAATTATATAATAAGGTAAAACATATGTCATGAAATACCATCTGGTATTTTTAAGAAATTTTGACAAGGATAACAAAGGTCAAATTTAGAAAAAAATAAAATTTTTAGGAAAACATTACGAGAAATGAATGCATCATGAAAAAATGGTGCAAAACAAAGTATATAATAGCAACATTTTTCTTAAAAGACCAAAATTTTTCCATATAAATGCACCCTACAAATATCAGGTCCGATACAGCACATACAATTTCACTAATATTTCACACAGTACGTTTTTGCAATACAAAGAACGATTCTAGGGGGAAAGTTGATAAATTTTGGTGCTGTGTAGGGTACTTTTGCAACATTTGTTGTCTCCACACCGAAAAAAGTATATTATAACTAGGGTTTGGGGTCCGAGAATTCCCGGAAATTTTTCGTCGGGAATTCCCGGGAATTTTTTCAAATTTTCCCGGGAAAAACGGGAAATTTAATATTCATGTAGTTTTATAATCTTCCGAGCGTAACCCGGTGCGCTTCGCTACCCCCTAATAGGGAATATCAAACATTTGCTACCGTTTAGTGGTTTTAAAAAGTGGGCGTAAAATGTGGGCGTGAACCCAGTTCTTACTAAAACGACCAACGGCACTGGTACTATCTGTATGTCAAATTTCTTCAAAATCGGTACAGCCGTTTAAGAGTTTCAAAAAGTGGGCGTAAAATGGGGGCGTGGCATCCAACCCAGTTCTTTCTCAGCCCACAACGACCATCGGCACTGGTACTATCTGTGTGTCAAATTTCGTGAAAATCGGTGCAGTCGTTTGATAGTTTTAAAAAGTGGGCGTAAAAAGGGGGCATGGCATCCAACCTAGTTCTTTCATAACCTATAACGACCACCGGCACTGGTACTATCTGTGTGTCAAATTTCGTGAAAATGGGTGCAACTGTTTGAGAGTTTTAAAAAGTGGGCGTGGCATCCAACCCAGTTTATACATAGCCTATAATGACCAGCGGCACTGGTACTATCTGTGTGACAAATTTCGTGAAAATCGGTGCAACCGTTTAAAAGTTTTAAATCAGTGGGCGTAAAATGTGGGCGTGGCATCCCCCATAATCCGCTAATTTATTAGACAAATGTTTTCATGGATGTCAAAATTCTTTGTGCAAAATTTGAGCTTTCCAACTCCAATAGTTTCCCAGTTATACGAATTTTTGCATTTAATTCATATGGGAGGTACCATGCCCCCTACTTCTAGTCCGCCCATATTTTTCTTAAATATTAATATTGATACCAAAGTGGCTCCGATAAAATTTTAGAACTCTAACTGTTATATTTTCTCAGATATGATAATTTAATATCTTCTTTATATGGGAGGTGCAACGCCCACTATTGCTAGTGTACCAAAATATTCATATTGAAGCTAATGCTAGTCGTACAAAATTTGAGCTCTCTAACTTTTATAGTTTCCCAGATATAAAAATTTTGGTATTAACTTTATATGAGAGATGACACGCCCACTATTTCTTTTCCGCCCATTTTTGCACAAAATGTTCACATTGACACTTAAGTTTATTGTACAAAATTTGGGAAATGTAACTGTAATAGTTTCCTAAATTTACGGCATTTGGTATTGGCAAGCAATATTAGGCGTGGGATGTGCCACACCCCCTATTGCTAGTTCGCTTATTTTTTTGCAGAATGTTCATATAGATGTCAAAGTTGTTCGTGCAAAATTTGAAGACTCTAGTATTACCAATTTCCGAGATATACTACTTTTAATAGTTATTTAGTAAGTGGGCGTGGCACCTCGCCCACATGGAATTTCAAAATAAAAAGTAGCCTATTTTTCCTTCCAGGCATAAAGGAATACACTGTGAAAAATTCAAGAAAATCGGTTTAGCCGTTTAGGCGGTTATAGACTTTAAACAAACATACATACATACATATATACATACAAACAAACACACATTAATTTTTATATATATATATAGGAAAAAATGATACTGTTTGTATCGCCGAAGTGAAAATCGTACATTAACTAAAGGCATTTTTAGATGTTAATACGAAATATAAATAAAATATACAAGTGATATTTAAGATTATTGAAAAACATTTCATTGGTGCGCTGATGAAAAGTCCTATTTGACTTCTTATCACTAAGAAAAAAAGTTTTATTTTGTCCATTCACATTCCGAATACACGAGTTTTTAACTTTATATTTCTATAATCTTTTAAACATTTAATGTGATGTACCATTTTAAAATTTCATTTAAATACTAATTTTTCATTCCATAACACCATTCACAAAAGTATACTTCTACTGAATAAATTTATAAAGAAATCATTGAATTTTAGTTAATTCAAATCTTCTGCAAATTTAATGGAAATATTTATATTTTTTAAATATTTTATATATATTTTTTTTTGTTTTCAATTAGTTTGTTCCCGTACTTTTTGGGTGAAATGAGAAAAGGCTGAAGTCTCTCTCAAAAATGTACAAAAATACGGGAACACGAAAAACAATTTGTTTAGAAAGTAAACATCAAACTATTTGGAAATTCATGTGTGAATGTTATTTTATTTTTTATCATATATCAACGTTCTTAATTTGTATACCCTACACCACCATAGGTGGGTGGGGTATTATGTTTTTGTGCAGAAATTCTAACGCAGAGAAAAAATCTTCGGACCCCCACCTTAAAATATACCTTTCAGCTCAGAATCACTTTCTGAGTCGATTTAACGATGTCCGTCCGTCCGTCTGGCTGGCTGTCCATATAATAATTTTATGAAATTTGGTACATACGATTTTTTTGGCACAAGAACGAAGCCTATTGAATTTGGTTATTATCGGCCCATTATTTCGCCTAGCCCCCCATACAAATGTCCCCCCGGGATAGAGTTTTAACACTAATATGTGCCTTAAAAATAGGAATATTTTAATGAAATTTAGCACAAATAAGTTTTATATAAGCACAAATTCGTTTCATGAAGATCGGTCTATAACTGACCATAGCTCCATAATGTTTAAGAATGTTTAAATTTTTAATTGGTTTTACACTATAATACTTTGTATTAATACCAAAAATATTTTCAAATGTATTATGCTGTAAATACCTTCAATACTTTGTACCTTGAACTCTTTAAATTTTTGAAATGATTTGCATCTCTTAAAGCAAATTTCGGCACATTTTTTATTTGTAGTCAATTCTGTTCAATTTTTCGTTTTTAATTTTTTTTAAAAATATTTAGTAAAGAAAATTAAAAATGTGACATTTAATAATACTTTCCTCAATACATTTTTTATGTATATATATTATAGAAAATGAAAATCTGGTATTAATACAAAGTATTATAGTGTAAAACCACCTTAACTAATCATAAATTTGATTTATAATGTTGTTTTATACTATTGAATAGAAAAAATTGCATTCTTTATAATAAAATCATTGCTTTTTTCTTAAAATTTAAATTTCCCGGGAAATCGAATTTTTGATTCCTGTTTCCCGGGAAACAAAATATCTCGGGAAACCCCAAACCTTAATTATAACACATTTTACAAAATATTTCGTAACCAATTCATTCGTAAAATATAAGAATATTTTATTTTATTTTAAGAAAATAAATTTTATAAAACATTTTAAAATTTTACGAAATTTACAAAATCTTTCTAAATGTTCTTTGCGTTATTTTTATAATATATAATTTGTAATATTATTTATTATTTTATGCTACAAACAGAACATTACCTTATCAAGAGCACTTTCAAAGCCGCAAAGAGCAAAAATTAAAATATGTTTATTTGAAAATTCGAATATCAATAAATCAACCATTTTGAGCTGCTTAGGTCCAAAAACTTGTGTACCTTTGTTATTAATTATTAATAACAACAATGAATTTTAGATTTTTACGTTTAATTTTTAAATAAAGAAATATGAATTCATTTTCAAAATCTAAAAAAATATAAGATTTTTTAGTAAACTAATAAAAATGAAATTATATTAATATGAAACTAAAAATCTGAAAATTGTTTGCATAATTATTTTTATATTTATTAAAAAATATTCTTAAAAAATACATTGTTTATAATAAAACAAATAATAATTTCGTAAATAATAAGAAATATATTCGTAAGTTTCGTTTACACCATTTCCCCTTCATCACTTTGGAATTCAGTATCTAGCTGTCCTGACGTTTCGGCATCGTCAAAACCTTCAAAGTCTTCTATATAACTATCTTCTGCTTCATTATAATTTCCTGCTTCCATCTTCTTACGTTTTTGGCTAGGAATATGATTACTACTATTTTCCCTTTCAGCACTATCATTTTGCTGAGGAGTATATGGGGCTGTTAACTTTTGAATTATTCCATTATTTGATAATATCGTCTACTTCAGCATTAACAAATTCTACTCCATTGTCACTTATCAATGTTTTAATGATATGACCTTGATTTTTTGCACTGGCAATTACTTCTATAGTAATTTGTCCTTAATATCTAATTTATTTCTTACAATAAAAAAAAGATATTTTTTGTTTAATTATCTTTATTTATTTAAAACCTTTAAAGGAAGGACATACATCGGTAGATATGACCTCACCTGGATTTGTTGCTGTTTCTCTGGCAGTCTGTATGCTTTACCAAATATACACATCACAAACAGAATCTTTATCTTTAATTGCAAAATTATCAGAATAAAGTTGCATCAATTTTTATAATGTTGCCATTCTGTAAAAATGTATAAATAGATGTAAAAAAAAACACTCTAAACTGACAAACACAACTGAAAAACCAAATTCAACGTAAAAAAATAATATTTGAAATTTAATAACAACAATAAAACAAAAAAGTTAAAATTAATTAAATCATATAAAAAGAAAAATATCAATAAATAAATTGATTAATATGAATTACACTATGCAACAAATTGATGATTATCTCATGGGGGCGGAATCATTCCATCTGCAATTGATAGGTCGTGATATGATCAATAAACCCTTCAAAGGATTTTTCGCTGGTAGGCAAAATTTTTGTTTTATGACCACTTAAACTTTTCTATTTTTGCACCAAAATAGTTTCAGATAAATAGAAAAAAATAATATAAATATAGTTCGAAACTAAAATATTTAAACATAAATGTTTAGAACATTTAAATGGCAATATTTTATAAGAACCTTCTATTCATCTATCTCCGATTATATGGGGTCATTTCTAGTCCGTTTGAACAAAATTAAACAAAAGTCCATTAAAACTTGAGTTTAATGCGTTAAAATATTCTAGGGGTCACCGAAGGTCCAAAGTTCATACGGTGAAGCGTTTATCAAAGAAATGAAATTGATGAAATTATTATTAATTTTGTTTACCATTTGTACAAAATTTTTAATTTTAATTATGTTATATTTCATTGCCTAGTTTAAGGAGTTTATATAAGAAATTTGGGAAAATTTTTTAATTTTCTTTTTTTAATAAAACATGATAATTCTAATGAATTTTTTACCTTTTGAGATCCCTAGTAAAATTTGATGAAGAAAATATCTGTAGAACATTTTAACCCATTAAATACAAGTTTTAACCGACTTTCATGGACTAGAAATGACCCCTTATAAAGTAAGAAAAATTAATTGAAAGTTCTAATAAAATATTTCCTGTTAAATGCTCTAAACATTTATGCAAAATTATTTTAGCTTCGAATTATATTGATATTATTTTTTTTCGATTTATCTGTAACTACCTTTGTGCAAAAATAGAAAAGTTTAAGTGGTCATAAAACAAAAATTTTTCCTTCCAGCGAAAAATCCTTTGGAGGGTTTATTACACATATTAAGAGCTATCAATTGCAATCGGAATGATTCCGATCCCAAAATACTGTTGCATAGTGTTATATAAATAAAAAATATATTAGAAATCAATTATCACTTTTTTCAGTGTCTTGAAAAAAAATGTTTTACTTTTTTTTTTTTTTGCTAATTTTATCTATTTTTTTCAAAAGTGTTTGCATGTCAAATAAAATCAGTGCAAAATTTCTAGGGTTGCAAAATTTTGAGGTGAATACCTTTAAAAAATGTGTTTTTAATAAAAATAATACATTATATAAAGCAATTTAAAAAATTCTTAATTCAAAACTTCAACACGTTAAGTACGGAAACTTTTTAAACATCGCGATAATTTAATACCGCGTTCCTTTATATTTTTTCATGGCCTATAACGCTATACCCTGTGAATGTTGATATTCGCAAAAATTGCAAAAAAATATTACCCCCATTACATATAACATAGTCGAATTTATATCTTATATCAACATTTACCCCCTGTTTTTATAATACGAACGAAAAATTTGTCTCGTCAAAATGTATGGAAAACAAAATTTTTCGTTCGTCTTATAAAAACAGGGGATTAGTGTTTTGTATGAAAATTATGTTTTATAGAAATATTATAATTAAAAAAAGATAGAAAAATATAATATAATGAGCCCAATAAGATCAAATGCGATTTAAAAAAGTAAAACCTTTTTGTTTTTCTAAATAGATTTTTAATGAAAAATATTAGGAAAAATTTTATTTTTTGAAAAGTCTGAATTTTTTTTTTGAATTTTATGAAAATTAGTTTTTAAATTAACAATCAGATTTCTAGTAAAATAATTGGATTTTCAGCATTCGCAACTTTTTCTGTTTAAAGTGCTGTATTTTCAAAACCGTAAACGATATCAGCAAACTTTCTTTAGTGATAAAAACCTAGATACAAATTATAATTTTTATCACACTTTAAAAGAATTCTTGTTCATTACTATCAAGTTTATAACACGGAAATAATCCGAAAAAAATATAAAAGTTATCACAGAAAATACCAGTAACGAAATATTTTGGAGAGTATTGAAAAATCAATTAATCACGTCTATCTCTGAACAAATGGAAATTGGAAATATAAAATTTTGATAGATGAAAGCTCAGCGATAAAGGAAAAGAAAATCATTTAGTGACATCCATATTTTTAATTCGTTTTCAAGATTGCCCCTTCTACCCTATATGTATGTATGTTTTTTTTTTTTTTTTTTTTTGTAAAAAATTACATCTTTTGTAAGAAATAAAAAATATTTAACAGAATTCATAAACATAGGTTTCAAAAAGTTAAAATGTTATTTTTAATTTCAATATAAATATTTTCTCTTCAATTTAACACTATTAAAAAAACATTCTCTTAGGAATTTTTAGTACCGTTATTTTTGATATTGTCAATACTAAAAATAATGGATATTTTTAAGAAGTTTCTTTCTTTCCTTTATGCGCTTTCGTAAACATTTCAAGAAAAGTTAAAAAATAATTTGTGCAAAATAATAGATTTATTTTAAAGGATTATATTTTTTGTTTTAATTTACCTTATAATTTGGATAAATTTTCTGAAAATAATTAAATGTAAGGTAAATGAAATATTATTGTTAAAAAAATATTATAAAATAATATTATTTTTACGAAATGATGGGTCTTAATGTACATAGCACTCCTTAAGAAAGGCGAATAGTGAAATAAACTTGATAATGATTTGATTGCTTGGAAGGTCTCATCATTTCGTAAGAAACGCGATCAAGTGGAAGCCATCAAAAGAAACACGTGGTAGACCTTGCAAAATAACCGCTACCACGGATTCACAGATAGCTCTTCTAGTGAAGAAGCAGCCATTTCTATCTTCAAAAGCCGTTTCTGAAGAAATAGGTAACATAATTAGTGCTTCAACAGTCCGACGAAAACATTTAGAGAAAGGTTTGTCAAGTAGAATCGCCAGGAAGTTACCATTTTTAAGCTCAAAAAACTAAGCAGCTCGAAAAAAAATTTGTTACAAAAATTAAAAATAGTGAAGTTGATAATTTTAAGAACATTTTATGGAACGACGAGACAAAAATTAACTTGTTCGGGTCAGATAGTCGCAGAAATGTTAGATGACCAAATGAATAGGAACTAGATGATCGTTATACAAAAAAGATTGTAAAACACGGCGGAGGAAGTATAATGGTGTGGGGTGAATTTTGTTGGCATGGTGTTGGCCCCCTTTATTAGATCACAAAAATAATGAACCAAGAAATGTACCGTGATATTTTGAAGGATATTATGCTACCCTATGTGAAGAACAATATGCCACCAGAATGGACTTTACAACAGGACAATGATCCTAAGCACTCCTCAAAATTTGTTAAATCTTGACTGAGTGCTAACAATGTATCTGTTTTAGAATGGCCTTCACAGTCACCGGATCTAAATCCTATTGGGAACCTTTGGGTTGAACTGAAGAGAGGTCTAGATGGGAAGACATTTCGGAATAAAAATCAACTTTGGAAAGATGTTAAAAAGAAATGGGAAGCAATTTCTATAGAAAAATGCCAAAAATTTATAGAATCAATACCCAGAATAGTTCAGTGCATTTTAAACAATAATGGCGGTCATTCAGGTTATTGAATTAACTTGGCATATTATTATAATATTCAATATTAGTAGAAAATTTAATTTGTTTTAGTATTTAATGAAAAAAATATATATTTGTTTAAGAAATATTGAATAAGTCTATTATTTTGAATCATAGGAAAATGATTTTTTTTTTATTTTTTATTTAAATAAAGTCGTAAAAAAACAAAAACATTTGTGGATGGTGTAAAATAATAAATTTAAATATCATTCATATATATATATATATATATATATATATATATATATATGACATTATTTGTATAGAAAAAAAAAAAAAAAACATTTAACTACAATTGAGCTTTAACTTTGGGTAAATATTTAGTGATGGTACATTTTCTTCAAATTTAACATTTTTGTTCATTAATAAAATTCTCGATTTTTTAATAGTACTTACGGCCGTTTTCACCAAAATGTATATTTTATATACTAAAGATTGTACTTATAAAAAATTTAGAAGTATGTACAACTAAAATTTTTTTTTATTAAACGTTAAATTTTCTTACCGCTACTTGCAATTTTAAGCAAGGACTTTTCATTTTTCTCTTGGTTTGAATAATTTTTCTAACCTTTTTGGTGCAATGGTTGTTTTATCCTATTTTCTATGACGGAATGCTATTTCTTTATAATATTTTCAACCTAAATGCAATTGTCCTTATTCTATTATGTAAAAACAATCAAAAAAGTAATATAGAATTCAACTGTATCTATTATTCAGGCCTGTCACAGAAAACCATTCCGATCGAAAGTGGAATTAATTCCGTACTTTGCTTCTTCAAAAAACATGAAACGAAGAAATTTTTCGGAATGAAACCACTTTAAATTTTCAAAGTGGAATTGATTTGTGGTTTCCACCCCAAACAAATTTTTTCGATTCATGTTTTTTGAAGAAGCAAAGTACGGAATTAATTCCAATTTCGATCGGAATGGTTTTCTGTGACAGTCCTGAATAATAGATACAGTCGAAGTCTATATTACTTTTTTGATTGTTTTTACATAATAGAATAAGGACAATTGCATTTAGGTTGAAAATATTGAAAATATTGCTGATTATGAGCAGCAATTTTCGGTATTTAAATCGAAACCATATGTGTAAATCAATTTTTATACATACATATACTTGTTATATTTTTCATTAAAGTGGCATCAAATTGTTTACTAAAAGAAAAAAACTTGATGTATTTCTGAATAATTTTTCTAAGTTATCGTCACTTTAATACTTATCATCCCATAAGGTTTATCTATTACTTTTGTTGGGATTTCGACAACATTTTATGCAAAGCAATAAAACGTTTAGTGCCAAATCAAATTAAATTATAAATCTATACAAAAATAATATCCTTTAACATTATCCAAAAAACGATACATCGCACATAGTTCCGATAGATTACCTTTTTTTGGCGCAAACAAAAATTTTTTACTGCAGTGTAATAGTAAATACAGTGGGGCCTCGATTATCCGTAATTCGATTAACCGGTAACGTCGATTATTCGGGAGAGAAAATTTGTAATTGTTTTCTTTTTTTTTCCATCCATTTAATTTTTTTTTTGCATCGATTAACCTCTATTATCGGGGATTCTAAGCATAATTTGCTTTTGAACAATCAAACACAAAGTGAATAAAACAAAATAGTGGAATTCCCTCGTTTGAATGAGTCAGAGCAAGGTAAAATCCAAGTTTACTGCATTCATGAAAAGCTAGTTAACGTAGATATGAATTTGAAAAAGAGAAACAAACAACATTATATGATTTTTTTTAAAGAAACTACGTAAAATGAAAGCCTTATGTGTTGTTCACTGTTTTTTTTCCAAAATTATTATTTTTTCTTATATTATTTACACATTTACATATATATTAAATCCTTTGATAATTGAATTATATAAATAAAAAATGTAAAATACTATTAAAAATTTTTACTCAATTAACCGGGAAAATTTATTATCCAGAATGCTTCCGATCGCCACCATTACGGATAATCGAGGTCTCACTGTACTTCAATTAAGCAAAAATTGCATATTGTTTTTTGAAAAAAAAAAAAAAATTTCGCTTTAGCTTTAATAACAATATTTTTTTTAAAGTGAAGGTGTTAACTTTTTTAAATACTTGTTTTTGTATTTAGGGACACAATACCATAAAATATTATTTATGGAAAACGAAGATGATGATGCGTATTCCATTTATAAAGAGTAAAATATAAGAAAATCCATACTGGTGCTTATATTATATTTTGAGAATATAATTTTTGAAATTTCTATACAAATTTTATTGGAAAAAAAAGATATAGTCGGTCAAGCCCGACCATATTATACTCTACACTATTGACTATAATATAGGCCTTCCCATAATTCGGGATGGGGCCAATTGTGGACCGATACTTGTATTAAGTGTAAAATAAAACATACAAATACAGAATATATCGATACTAACATTCACATCTTATACTTATATAAAACTTATTTGTGCCAAATTTCATTAAAATATTCCTATTTTTAAGGTATTTATGAGTGTTAAAACTCTATTCCGGGAAGACATTTGTATGGGGGCCAGGTGAAATAATGACCAAATTCAATATTCTTCGTCCATCTACAAAAAAAAAAAAAATCATATGTACCAAATTTCATCAAATTATCTTCAAAATTGCGACCTGTACTTTGTGCACAAGCTTTATATGTACTGCCAGCCGACCAGAAGAACGGACGGATATGGTTAAATCGACTCAGAAAGTGATTCTGAGTCGAACGGTATACTTTAAGGTGGGGGTCGGAATATTTTTTCTCTGCGTTGTAATATGTATTTGCACAAAAAAAATTGTCTGCCTACCAGCGCTGCCTGCTATGGGAGCTGTCCTTTAAGGGAGCTTTTACTGTTGCGTTTTATCTTCTAAAAAAGAAGTATTAATCTTATAGATGAATATAAAAGTTAAATTTGGTAGCAGAGCTTTTGTATGGGTCCATTACTTTTAAGCAAGGTTGGCAACCGATATTTGAATAATTTCGGTAAGGGTATTTTAACGTTATCGGTATTTCGAATCGGTAATGAGAGTTTAAGGATAACGATTGTTTCAACATTTCGATTATCGGTTATAAAGTCGTTCTAGGACATCAAAACATTATTACAAGTTTTATTTCAATTTTATTAAAAATATTTTTATTTTTTTTCTTAAACTGAGAAATGATGGTAACGGTATTTTAGAGTTTTCGGTATTTTTACCTGTTTCGGTAACTGTATTTTCGGTAACGGTATTTTAGCGGTAACGGTAATCCAATTATTTCGGTAACGGTATTCAGTTTGAATAGGGTTTTTAGCGGTAAAAGTATTTTAACGGTAACGGTAGCCAACCTTGCTTTTAAGTTCTGCCTTATAATTGAAAACAAAATTATTTGTTTCAGTTTTTTTATATTTTTATTATCGTTATTAGGATTTAAAATAAATAATGTTTAAAAAAAAAAATACAATAAATTTTAAAAAATTTTGACAAAATTACTGACAGTCTTGGTGCTTTGTGAGTGTGCAGAGTTAAATTTTAGTATCCCATTTCGCATACTTTATGTTGGGATATGATTTTTAAATGTATGAATACGACTCAAAGATACTATCACTTTAAAAATAGTTCATATTTAGCTAGGCGATACTTCTTTTTAGTGCGAATTCTTTTTATTTCCATAATATCCTTATTAAAAATTGTAGATTTCTTTTTTCAAGACTGCTATTTCGGTAGCCTTCGTAATTGTTTGGATACATAATATTATAACCTTTATTAAGGATTAGTTTTCAGATATTTGACAAAAAAAATCCAGCAACATTCTCTGTATGCTGTCAACCTGGCGGACTGTTATTTAATTCAATATGTTCAACGGGACATTTCGTTGATTACTGTTACATTAATACGATGAAACATTTTAAATCTTACAGATTGCAGAACTATATAGTTCATATTCGGAATTTATTTAAAATCTGAGAAATTTTACTTTATATATTGGCAATTTTCTAAGGGGTGATACATAGAAAATTGGTAAAATCAAATAAAATTTAAAATTGTGCGCGGATTAGATCTAATGTGCTTGAAAGCCATCGTTTTAAGGATTTTATTTTAATTGGAATCTGGACATAGAACATAAATATCTGAAGTCTACAAGTCCTAGGCTACTCCCACTCTTCTGCTTACCTGATTCATGTCTGCTCCCAACTCCCATTAGGACCACTTTAAATTTTCGATTTTTGTTAAAGAAATTTTATAAAATTCAATAATTTGGAAACGGTGGATTTTAGAACTTTGGCTTTATTATATTTAATTGATATTATATTACAGTTCACAGAAAAATAAAATTTTTATATCAGGCCAAAAATGTGTGGACACATTGTGCTCTCTTATGAAAGGAAGAAGCATTTTTTGCAAACACTATTTGATGTATATTTCGGTACTTATAGAGCCGACTGTAAGAAAAGACTTTCTTATTTTGCCTCAACTGTACAAAGCTGCTTTTCTACCAGATGTGTTTGGAGTTCTTTTCAATATGCTTTCAATTTTCTTGGGCTTCCCAATACTATGTGGACTTTTTTTCTTCCCGAACCAGGTTTCCTATTAATGGTCATGTTCTCCTGGTACTGTTTAATAACATTGGAAACAGTTTGACAGCAAGCATTTAATTTTTTGGCCAATTTTTTTTAGGACAAATTTGGATTTTTTTTTGAAACTTTTTAATAATTTATAGCACATACATCTTTTCCGTCACTCATTCTGATTAAACTCAACAAACAAATTAACATGTTTGTCATTAAAAATATTAACTGACATATTTTTCAAAAATAACTGGATCAAAAAAATTTTAAATATTGCTTCCGAAAAAAGTTATGATTTTTTCGAACGCACTCCTTATAAAGTGACATATTCGACAAATGTTTTTACAATTTTATATGTTTTACAAATAGGGTAAGTGCACCTAATGTCGGCATGTACCAGTAGTTGGCATTTTATTGATGTAAGATCAATTTTGTCATGAAAATATATTTATATTTTTAGTGCAAATGTTCAAAATATATCAATAGTAGCAGTTTTTTGACAATTTACTCCATTCTTAAACAACACATTTTTGATACCAGTTTTTAGAAAAAAAAAAAAAAAAATTAAAGAGAGATCAATTTCCAAGATGATATTAATTATAATAATCCATGTTGTATTTTAATAAAAAATTATTCAGAAGATAGACAACAATTGAAACCTTATGTTAAATATGTAAAATTTTACGTAAAGAATTCCATTTCATGGCAGCCGACCTTAGGAACAAAAAATTTCATAATTTTCTATTGTCGGCATGTGATGTTAATTGGGAGATAATAATGTAATTAGTACTTCGGACCTATTTTTTCCTGCAAATGCATTTAGACCCTATTATTAGAAATATTTCGTCGGAATTATGTAATTTTGTATCTGTTATTATAATTATAATTTTGTATCTGTTATTATACAAAATTTCTAATTTTGTAACTAGATTTAAGTTGCTAGTCTGTAAGGATTTGTATTCCATAGACTAATAAATAAATAATATATAAATAAAAAAGTTAATTAAAACTTAAGATTCATACATAAAAATGTTTTACAAAATTTTTCTACGTAAAATTTTACTATGGGTCGCTGAAATGTAAAATTGTATCTGTTGGACCATTTTATAAAAAAAAGATAAACTATAAAATCTATCTAATATGGACTGCGCACGAAAAAATACGTGCATGCTTCTGGGCTTATAACTTTCGATGTGGTGAAAAATAATTCCACTAGCCATGTGCTAAGTTTCATGGTAATAACAAAAAACTAGTTTTTCTTAAACACATAATTAAAATTTTTCATGAAATCTTGCATCGATCATATAAAATAATTGCAAAGAAGGCTGTTGTGTCGCAAAATACAGTTTCTTAGGTCATAATATTATGCAAAGAAGTCACGATCACTTAATGGTAGCCTGTTATTCTATGTCGCAGATGCTAGAGAGATTATGGCAGAAAAATGTCGTGTATCAATGAAATCAAAATTCCCAAGAAAGTTTTTGATTTGGGAAGTCATATGCATATGGGGAAATGAAGCACTTCATTCTTAAAAAATGGTTGCATTAACACAGAAATATACGTACATATACTTCTCCCTTTCCTAATAAAATTCAGTGTATCCGCTGTTTTCAGGCCTGTTACATTTTTCAAAATTATATATCTCTGATCATAGATGGAATCTGGACATAGAATATGCATTTGTGGAATCTACTAGTCCTAGGCTACTCCCACTCTTCCGCTTACCCGATTCATGTCTGCTCCTTGTGTCCATTGGAGCCACTTGAAAATTCCACATTTTTCCATATTCGCATTTTGAAAAAATACATTTTTCAAAATTATATATCTCTGATCGCAGATGGAATCTGGACATAGAATATACATTTCTGGAATCTACTAGTCCTAGGCTACTCCCACTCCATTGGAGCCATTTTAAAATTCCACATTTTTCCATAATCACATAGTGAAAAAATACATTTTTCAAAATTATATATCTCTGATCCCAGATGGAATCTGGACATAGAATATATATTTCTGGAATCTACAAGTCCTAGGCTACTCCCACACATTTTTCAAAATTATATATCTCTGATTCCAGATGGAAGCTGGATATAGAATATACACTTCTGGAATCTACTAGTCCTAGGCTACTCCCACTCTTCCGCTTACCTGATTCATGTCTGCTCCTTGAAATTTTTTAAATTTCAAATTTTTCTATCAAAACACGCTCTGTTAAAGATTTTGACTATTGATTATGATAGATGTCCACCTTGGCTATAAATTCCACCAACTTTCATCCGCCCATGTTGTCCCTTTTTCCTGAAATCCTGAAAAGTCCTTTAAAAAAAATATGAAATTTGAAATTTTTTAAATTTAAAATTTTTCTATCAAAACACGCTCTGTTAAAGATTCTGACTATTTATTATGATAGATGTCCACCTTTACTATAAATTCCACCAACTTTCATCCGCCCATGTTGTCCCTTTTTCCTGAAATCCTGAAAAGTCCTTTAAAAAAAATATGAAATTTGAAATTTTTTAAATTTCAAATTTTTCTATCAAAACACGCTCTGTTAAAGATTCTGACTATTGATTATGATAGATGTTCACATAGTCTATAAATTCCACCAACTTTCATCCGCCCATGTTGTCCCTTTTTCCTGAAATCCTGAAAAGTCGTTTAAAAAAAATATGAAATTTTAAATTTTTTAAATTTCAAATTTTTCTATCAAAACACGCTCTGTTAAAGATTCTGACTATTGATTATGATAGATGTTCACATAGTCTATAAATTCCACCAACTTTCATCCGCCCATGTTGTCCCTTTTTCCTGAAATCCTGAAAAGTCCTTTAAAAAAAATATGAAATTTGAAATTTTTTAAATTTCAAATTTTTTTTTTTATTAAAACACGCTCTTTTAAAGATTCTGACTATTGATTATAATAGATGTCCATCTTGACTATAAATTCCATCAACTTTCATCCGCCCATGTTGTCCTGTTTTCCTATAGAGGATATGTATCCTGAATGCTTATTGGTTTTTTTTGTTTCGCTATAAAATTTTAAGTTAACAGAATATTTTTGATATAGCGTAATTTTCTGAAAATGCGTACAATGGACTTCCGATCCTAAATTTTTTGGTTCATTTTGTCAGGAAATGTCGCCAAAAATCCTTTTTAAAGTCATACACCTAATTTAACAGAGTTTAACAGAAGTATGTTAACGCCTTAATAGAGCTCGGTTAAAGCTAAAGGTTTGTGTCTAGGGTTTCATATTTAAAATTTATCTTCACACACATCAATATAACATAGAAAATTGTGTATACATCAAACAAAATAATATATATGTAAATGCATATTCGAATTTATGGTGTATTTAATATTTGAACCAACAGCAAGATGAAATTATAATAATATTGCACTAACAAAAGTTCTGAAACTCTTGAAGTTTATATTTGCTGTGCCCCACGTTGAGCGCCATTTATTTTATGTAACGATTCCATATTTATCAGAAAACATTGCTACCAGCTAAATTCCACCAACTTTCATCCGCCCATGTTGTCTCTTTTTCCTGAAATCCTGAAAAGTCGTTTAAAAAAAATATGAAATTTTAAATTTTTTAAATTTCAAATTTTTCTATCAAAACACGCTCTGTTAAAGATTCTGACTATTGTTTATGATAGATGTTCACATAGTCTATAAATTCCACTAACTTTCATCCGCCCATGTTGTCCCTTTTTCCTGAAATCCTGAAAAGTCCTTTAAAAAAAATATGAAATTTGAAATTTTTTAAATTTCAATTTTTTTTTATCAAAACACGCTCTTTTAAAGATTCTGACTATTGATTATAATAGATGTCCATCTTGACTATAAATTCCACCAACTTTCATCCGCCCATGTTGTCCTGTTTTCCTATAGAGGATATGTATCCTGAATGCTTATTGGTTTTTTTTGTTTCGCTATAAAATTTTAAGTTAACAGAATATTTTTGATATAGCGTAATTTTCTGAAAATGCGTACAATGGACTTCCGATCCTAAATTTTTTGGTTCATTTGGTCAGGAAATGTCGCCAAAAATCCTTTTTAAAGTCATACACCTAATTTAACAGAGTTTAACAGAAGTATGTTAACGCCTTAATAGAGCTCGGTTAAAGCTAAAGGTTTGTGTCTAGGGTTTCATATTTAAAATTTATCTTCACACACATCAATATAACATAGAAAATTGTGTATACATCAAACAAAATAATATATATGTAAATGCATATTCGAATTTATGGTGTATTTAATATTTGAACCAACAGCAAGATGAAATTATAATAATATTGCACTAACAAAAGTTCTGAAACTCTTGAAGTTTATATTTGCTGTGCCCCACGTTGAGCGCCATTTATTTTATGTAACGATTCCATATTTATCAGAAAACATTGCTACCAGCTAAGCTCTTCGGAAAATGGGGTGATTGTTTTACTTTTCTGTTAATATATGGACAAGATCGCTACTATAAAATTAAAATTAAGGTAGTATTTAATCCATAGATACGAATACCGAAATAACTCAAAATACAATAAAAAAAAAAGAAACAAAGATAAAAAAAAACTCAAAATTATGTAAAGGCAATGTTATCGAAAGAGAACTAGGTGTTATTTGTCCCTTTTCTATACCCGCCCATGACCTATTCATTCAACTATCTTCTGAATAACCCACTAAATACTAACTTTTGGTTTCAAAATGTTTCGTAAAATGATTACGAATTGATTTAAAGTTGCACAATTGCAATAAAGAAGATTATTTAACAAAAATTATATGTGGTAATTGTTTTTAAGGATAACATTTAGTCAAAATTAAATGAAATGTGTATGACCATAAAACAAAATTAACAAACAAAAAAAAAAAAAAAAAAATAAAAATAAAAAAGATAATAATAATTTGTAAGTCTTGTTGAATGTATGAAAATGCGGAGTGTAGGGTATAAAATTTAAAACATATATATATTTTTTTTATTTGTTTATAATAAAATAATTCACTCACCAAAATTTCTCGTTCCGATGACCGCAGGCCTGTTGTCAAAGGAGCTTGAAGGTTTGGATGTTGATTTCGGATTTTATTTTTTATTTTTATTTTTATAGATTTTAGTTATTTATATATTTTACTAGCTAATACCCGGTGCGCTTCGCCACCCCCCGAAATGAAATACATTGTAATTAAAGGATTAAAAAAATATATTTATTTAGTAATTAAAATATAACATTTTTCTTAAAAATTAGTTCTTATTATAAATTCTTTTGATGTACAATATAAATAGTTTTCATACTTGACCTTATTGTAATAAAATATAAGCATTTAACATATAACATTTATATAATTTATTAGACAAATGTTTTCATGGATGTCAAAATTCTTTGTGCAAAATTTGAGCATTCCAACTCCAATAGTTTCCCAGATATACGAATTTTTGCATTTAATTCATATGGGAGGTACCATGCCCCCTACTTCTAGTCCGCCCATATTTTTCTTAAATATTAATATTAATACCAAAGTGGCTCCGACAAAATTTTAGAACTCTAACTGTTATATTTTCTCAGATATGATAATTTAATATTTTCTTTATATGGGAGGTGCCACGCCCACTATTGCTAGTGTACCAATTTTTGTCAAAAATATTCATATTGAAGCTAATGCTAGTCGTACAAAATTTGAGCTCTCTAACTTTTATAGTTTCCCAGATATACAAATTTTGGTATTAACTTTATATGAGAGATTACACGCTCACTATTTCTTTTCCGCCCATTTTTGCACAAAATGTTCACATTGACACTTAAGTTTATTGTACAAAATTTGGGAAATGTAACTGTTATAGTTTCTTAAAGTTACGGCATTTGGTATTGGCAAGCAATATTAGGCGTGGGATGTGCCACACCCCCTATTGCTAGTTCGCTTATTTTTTTCCAGAATGTTCATATAGGTGTCAAAGTTGTTCGTGCAAAATTTGAAGACTCTAGTATTACCAATTTCCGAGATATACTACTTTTAATAGTTATTTAGTAAGTGGGCGTGGCACCTCGCCCACATGGAATTTCAAAATAAAAAGTAGCCTATTTTTCCTTCCAGGAATATAGGAACACACTGTGAAAAATTCAAAAAAATCGGTTTAGCCGTTTAGGCGGCTATAGACTTCAAACAAACATACATACATACAGTAGCGAGCATAAAAAATGCAACGCTAGGCTATATGATTTTTGATCGTATTGATTAGGGCTAGAACGTCATTAAATTAGCCAATTCTATTGTGATTTTATTCTTTGCGGCCTTAGCCAACTATTGTATGTCATTTTGTTCCAAATTGTTACGCATACGAACAGTTAATAATATTTTTTTTTTTTAAAGTTGTGAATTTAAGGGAGCAAAAAAATGCAACTCCTAGAAAATCATCGGATTTTTTTAAATTTTGATAAAAATAATTATTGAAAAATTATGAAAACTATAATTTGTTAGTATTACCACTAATTACTACCAATACATATAAATTTAAGGTAATTTTAACTACAAAGGATATTAATAATATTAAGAAAACACTCTTTTATCCATACTTTTTAAGAATTTTCGAATATTTTTGAATAACATTCTGATAATGGCAGTGAAATAATATATTTAAATTTTAGACGGTCTAGGTAGACATACTTACTTAAATATTAATTTCCAAGAGTAAACAAGTCCAATTATCACGAAGGATGCACTTTTAATTTATCAACATATGAAGAGTTCAAAATAGGTATATTTCCTAACTGTTTTTCCTTGTGTTAGAATTTGTTCCAGGACCAAAATCAAGGGATATTTGAACATTATAGCGATACAGGGCTATCGATAATGTCATATCACTGCGAACAAAATATTTTAAGCTGTTGATTTCATCTCAATAACGATCGAAAGTGGTTGCGTTATTTCGGTCGAAAGTTCATACTCAATTATAAATTATGAATGAAATGTTTGTTGGTTTTAAAACAACTAACAAAATAAATAATAATTCCAAAAATATCAATCTCTATTGAAAATTGTCCAAAATAGTTCAGAAAAATATCAAAATTTAATGAAATTGAAATTTATTGCAAATATTTATATTATGTTTAGATTTCATGTATCTTAGACAATATGCAACGATAGAAAATCATGTTTTTTAACAACACTATAGTTTCCAACCATTTCCAATCAAAACTTTTATCAAAATTTTAAAAATCATGTTTATTTGTTTAGAGTTGCATTTTTTTGCTCGCTCACATTTTCAACTGCTATTACTAAACGTTCAATAATTATCGTTACGCACAAAAATATTCAACAAAATTATATGCAACAGGTATCTATTACCACAAATAATAAAATCACATTAGTACTGTTACATTAGAACTTGCTATAAGCAAAATATATGCGAACAAAGATCATATCACATAGAGTTGCATTTTTAATGCTCGCTACTGTACATACATACAAACAAACACACATTAATTTTTATATATATAGATGTTAAAATTTAAAATTTTTGATATTAAGTGTTTTTATATATTCATTTTAAATGTGTTATTATGTTTGTTTATGTATGTGACTTTATGTTAGTATGATGAATATATGTTTAGATTAAAGTTAAAACATAAGTAAACAGTGATATTTTATAAATTATTGTTAATATTTAATATAGTAGTTTTTTAAAAGAAATAGTAATTACATAAGGATAGCAGGTAGCGTTAAATAATTATCTGGTAATAACAGGATAAATCAGGAACTATCAGGAAACAAAAGTTGTAGTTTATGATGTGCCACACCCCCTATTGCTAGTTCGCTTATTTTTTTCCAGAATGTTCATATAGGTGTCAAAGTTGTTCGTGCAAAATTTTAAGACTCTAGTATTACCAATTTCCGAGATATACTACTTTTAATAGTTATTTAGTAAGTGGGCGTGGCACCTCGCCCACATGGAATTTCAAAATAAAAAGTAGCCTATTTTTCCTTCCAGGAATATAGGAACACACTGTGAAAAATTCAAAAAAATCGGTTTAGCCGTTTAGGCGGCTATAGACTTCAAACAAACATACATACATACAGTAGCGAGCATAAAAAATGCAACGCTAGGCTATATGATTTTTGATCGTATTGATTAGGGCTAGAACGTCATTAAATTAGCCAATTCTATTGTGATTTTATTCTTTGCGGCCTTAGCCAACTATTGTATGTCATTTTGTTCCAAATTGTTACGCATACGAACAGTTAATAATATTTTTTTTTTTAAAAGTTGTGAATTTAAGGGAGCAAAAAAATGCAACTCCTAGAAAATCATCGGATTTTTTTAAATTTTGATAAAAATAATTATTGAAAAATTATGAAAACTATAATTTGTTAGTATTACCACTAATTACTACCAATACATATAAATTTAAGGTAATTTTAACTACAAAGGATATTAATAATATTAAGAAAACACTCTTTTATCCATACTTTTTAAGAATTTTCGAATATTTTTGAATAACATTCTGATAATGGCAGTGAAATAATATATTTCAATTTTAGACGGTCTAGGTAGACATACTTACTTAAATATTAATTTCCAAGAGTAAACAAGTCCAATTATCACGAAGGATGCACTTTTAATTTATCAACATATGAAGAGTTCAAAATAGGTATATTTCCTAACTGTTTTTCCTTGTGTTAGAATTTGTTCCAGGACCAAAATCAAGGGATATTTGAACATTATAGCGATACAGGGCTATCGATAATGTCATATCACTGCGAACAAAATATTTTAAGCTGTTGATTTCATCTCAATAACGATCGAAAGTGGTTGCGTTATTTCGGTCGAAAGTTCATACTCAATTATAAATTATGAATGAAATGTTTGTTGGTTTTAAAACAACTAACAAAATAAATAATAATTCCAAAAATATCAATCTCTATTGAAAATTGTCCAAAATAGTTCAGAAAAATATCAAAATTTAATGAAATTGAAATTTATTGCAAATATTTATATTATGTTTAGATTTCATGTATCTTAGACAATATGCAACGATAGAAAATCATGTTTTTTAACAACACTATAGTTTCCAACCATTTCCAATCAAAATTTTTATCAAAATTTTAAAAATCATGTTTATTTGTTTAGAGTTGCATTTTTTTGCTCGCTCACATTTTCAACTGCTATTACTAAACGTTCAATAATTATCGTTACGCACAAAAATATTCAACAAAATTATATGCAACAGGTATCTATTACCACAAATAATAAAATCACATTAGTACTGTTACATTAGAACTTGCTATAAGCAAAATATATGCGAACAAAGATCATATCACATAGAGTTGCATTTTTAATGCTCGCTACTGTACATACATACAAACAAACACACATTAATTTTTATATATATAGATGTTAAAATTTAAAATTTTTGATATTAAGTGTTTTTATATATTCATTTTAAATGTGTTATTATGTTTGTTTATGTATGTGACTTTATGTTAGTATGATGAATATATGTTTAGATTAAAGTTAAAACATAAGTAAACAGTGATATTTTATAAATTATTGTTAATATTTAATATAGTAGTTTTTTAAAAGAAATAGTAATTACATAAGGATAGCAGGTAGCGTTAAATAATTATCTGGTAATAACAGGATAAATCAGGAACTATCAGGAAACAAAAGTTGTAGTTTATGTATTATATTTGAAATTGATGAGGAAAAGTTCTTTTACAGATTTGGTTTCGAAAAATTTATCTTGATACACTTAAATAATTTGGATGAATTCTGGATAGAAAATTTGAAAAGTTACCGCTGCTTATTGGATCTTGCATTAACAATTATTATTGCAAGTTTTCTGGGTTTTATTTTTTTAATGTTTCCAGTTTTGTATCAAATTAAATTCATCGTCTTCATCACAAATATAAATGAATTGATTTTATTCAATAAGATGTTTTTCTCCAAAATTCCAATTGTATTTCAATATTTAAAATCACTTTTTTTTTTCTAAATTCAATAAAATTTTGTGAACCTTTCACAATTATATTCAATTATTCAATCCACAAAATTTTTCTATTTTCTCTATTTTTTCAAAACTTATTTAGCAAAACCTACTCGATATATTTTTCATTCCTCAAATTTTTTTTTTTTTTAATATGAATCAAGTATTTTCATACTATTGGAAATTTGAATAAAAGCATGTCCTCACAATTTATTACCAAAAATTTGCGTTTGACCCCACCGCTTTGTTTTAATTGTAAAAAATATTTTTCCAGCGCTTGATGTTTCGTACGGTTGGCAGTTTTTGCCTTTGTATGTATTTGATTTTCATAATATGCAGACAATATAAAATTAATGAAATTTTTATTAATTTCTTTTTAATTTAAAAATTAATTTTTCGTCAGAAAAAGCATATGGTAGATGTTAACCGTTTTCTTACTAAATTTCAGAATGAAACAATTGTTATTACTCTTTTACATTCATACTTTCAATATATGTACATGTAAAATTAAACTAAATAGGTATATAAATAAAAAAAAATAAAAAAAGCATTGGAAAATTATTTTATTAGATGTAAATTCAGCGCTTGATGTTTTGTACGGTTGGCAGCTTCTGCCTGGATTACTATTCAATTTTAATTAATTTAGTTTTTGTATAATATTAAAACATCAATTTATTTTTATTTTCAGGATGTTGAAGAAAAGGTTAGGAAATACTTTCCTTCGCCTATTGACTTTTGGGCTCTTTCTGAAGCAAAAGAAACGGCATGTTCAAAAAAACGAAAGTCGGTTTTACCTACAGAACGAGTGCATACCATGCTACAAAAGGTATGATTTTTTCCCCAGATATATTTGTATATAAACTTACATATTTAAATTAGTCAACCACTTCCAGCTTAAGTAAATAAAAACAGATGTCATAAATTTTTTTGAAATCTTTGTATTTAATTTTTTAGGAATAAATTTATAAGGGCTTACGAAGTGAACCTAGTTATTTTCTCGTAACTATATATATTCCTTTTTTTTACTACAGGATGTTCTACAGTATAAAATTGATAGTTCGGTCTCAGTTTTTTTAGTAGCTGTTTTAGAGTATATTTCCGCTGATATATTAAAATTGGCTGGAAATTATGTAAGAAAAATTAAACATTGCGAAATATCAAAGGAAGACATAGAGGTAGCAATGTGTGCCGATAAGGTAAGGAACAATTATAGATAATTTTATTGAAATTTATTGAGAAGCAAACACTTTCTTGAATTTTTTAAAGGTCTTAATGGATATGTTTTACCAAACAGACATAAAGGCTAATGTTATGTCTAGTCCTTTACCAACGCTGCCGGCCCAGCGCACTAGCACAACTTACGAAGAAGTTGTAAAAGATTTAATCAATGACGAAAAACAGTATCAACGTGATTTACATATGATTATTCGTGTATTTCGAGAAGAACTTGCAAAAATCGTTCGAAGCCCAAAGGAACTCGATCCTATATTTTCAAATATTATAGATATTTATGAGGTGACTGTTACATTATTGGGTTCATTAGAAGATGTGATTGAAATGTCGCAAGAGCAAAGTGCTCCGTGTGTTGGAAGTTGTTTTGAAGAATTGGCAGAGGCAGAAGAATTTGATGTATATACAAAATATGCACAAGAAGTTACTTCACAGGGATCTAAAGATGCCTTAGCAGCATTGTTGGCAAAACCAAATGTAAGTTCAGTGGTAGCTACAACTTGAATTTTTTAATTAAAAATTATTTTTTTTTTAAATATTTTTTATTTTTTATTTTTTACTTACGTATATGTATTTTGTTTTTCCACTTTTTATAGGCAATGTCGTTAATGTCTGCTGGTCGTGGTTTTCGTGAAGCTGTTAAATATTATTTGCCGAAATTATTGTTGGTGCCAATATGGCATGCATTTGTATACTTTGACTATATAAAAATTTTATTGGAGTATAGTCCATCGCAAGATGATATCGAAAGTTTTGAACAAGTGCAGGGTTTATTACGACCACTTAGATGCGACCTAGAGAATATCATAGCCACATTGCCTAAGTATGCATATAAATGAATCACATTGATTACAAATAACCAATTACAAAAATTTTTTCTCAGGGAGTCTTACGTCGCTATGAGTAGTAGAGCGCGCCGACAATTAGCTATCGAGCGAACAAGGGAACTTCAGAATACTGTGGAACATTGGGACAAAGATGTCGGTCAAAATTGTAATGAATTTATTCGAGGTAATGTTTTTTAATCATTAATCTAAATATACAAATATATATATAGCTGAATTAAATACCTTTGATATACCAACGAGAATATTTATATATAATTATATTTCTGTCGTTGAGTTGAGAAATAAATTGAGAATTATTTATGTTAACTTTATGGTTTTTACAAGAAATCACTGATAAATTTTAAAACGTAAAATTTTTTTGTACCCAAATCAATGTAATTATTATTTACTTGTTAAATTTCCTATATCCGCGCTCTGATCTGTGAGACCGAAAGTCAACATTTGATATATATAACGATATTTAAATATATATATATATATATATATATATATATATATATATATATATATATATATATATATATATATATATATATATATATATATATATATATATATATATATATATATATATATATATATATATATATATATATATATGTGCAAAAAAATAGTAGCACTACAACATACTTTGTTGTTCTTGTAACAGTTCTGCTGGCCCCCTTTAAATCCCCGGGCCCAGATGGCATTATTCCTGCAGACTTGCAGCATAATGCGGATATTATAGCTCCATGGCTACTCCGGATCTACTCGGCTTGCTTATCACGCTCATATATCCCTGAGTCATGGGCTAGATGTAAGGTGGTCTTTATTCCTAAAGGAGGAAAGACTTCCCACACGAAACCGAAGGATTTCAGACCTATCAGTCTATCGTCCTTCCTTTTGAAGACACTGGAAAGGCTGATTGACCTGCATCTTCGTAGGACAATCGACCCCAACCTTTTATCAGCGTCCCAACACGCCTATATGAAAGGTAAATCGGTTGAGACGGCGTTACATTCGCTTGTAGGGTATGTTGAAAATGCTCTCGAGCATAAGGAATATGCATTAGTGGCCTTTCTTGATATAGAAGGAGCCTTCAATAATGTGTTACCAGAGGCAATTAAATTGGCTTTGGAAAGACTGAGTATACATCAGTCGATTATTAGCATCATATGGAGACTTCTTACCAATAGGGTCATTATCTCCAATATGGGTGCGGCTACCACTTATAGAGTGGCGAACAGGGGCACTCCACAAGGGGGAGTTTTATCTCCACTTTTATGGAACATAGCCATCAACACAATGCTCTTGGAACTAGATTCCTTGAAGTACAAAACTGTCGCTTATGCAGACGATGTTGCGGTTGCTGTATCTGGAAAATTCCTAGATAACATATCTCACCGCTTACAAACTGCGCTAGGCCTACTCAGTAAATGGAGTATAGCTAGTGGCCTCAGCGTGAATCCAGGTAAGACGGAATTAGTTCTCTTTTCAAGAAGATACAAAATCCCTTCTTTCCCACTTCCCTGCCTAAATGGGATTGAACTAAAGGTGTCTGATAGTGCGAAGTACCTGGGTATCATACTGGACTCCAAACTATCCTGGCACCAGAATGTCCAGGCTAGGGCGTCAAAGGCAAATATTGCCCTTTATATGTGTAGGAAGGCCATAGGTAAGTCATGGGGTTTAAATCCTAGGAACACGAAATGGCTCTTCGATATGGTAATTAAGCCCATACTTATGTATGGAGCGTTAGTATGGTGGAGGGCGATGGAGAAACCCACCTTTTGCGGAATATTTGATAAAGTTCTGCGTAGCTCAGCGCTATTAATTACGGGCGCGCTTCGTACAACACCATCCAGGGCATTATTCGTTTTAATGAACTGGTTGCCTGTTGACCTAATGGCCAAACAAATCGCTATCATGTCGGCGACTAGGCTTAACTCTATATTTGCATGGAACAGTAGAAACTATGGACATGCGTCCATCCTGGGAATTATGGAGGACATCCCTGACAATATTGACTATTGTATACCTAAACCCTTTCTTGACAGTGTCAACTTCGGCTAATCCTACCATAGGAGACGGAACGGTTGAAGTCTACACTGATGGGTCCAAATCTGCTGAGGGGGTTGGGGGGGGGGGATGTTTTCATTCCTTTATATGGAAAGCGCATTTCCTTTAAATTGCCGGATCATTGTAGCGCCCTACAGGCGGAAATCTCGGCCATTAAGAGAGCGGCAAATTGGCTAATGTACTATAGGATATTTGGAGTGAATATTCAAATCTGTACCGATAGCCAGCCAGCGATTAAATCTCTCTCTGGTGTCCTCTCGACATCCAGACTGGTAAATGAATGCCGGACATCTCTAAATGAGATGGCGAGACATTCAAACCTAGAGTTGATCTGGGTAAGGGGTCACTCAAACACCCCGGGCAACACTGTTGCGGACGAACTAGCCAGGATTGGTTCCCACCTTCGAAATGGGGAAACTGACCAACTGGTAGGTGTGCCGCTGTCATCTTGCAGATCTATGATACTGCAGTATTTATCGAGGATGGCTCAGCAAAGATGGACAGATGAGTCCACATGCTCCACCTCGAGAAGTATATGGCCCCAGTACGATCACTTGCGATCGAACTATATTCTGGGATTGCCTAGGCGACAGCTACGGATACTTGTAGCAACTGTCACAGGGCACTGGGTAGCCGGTGCGCACGCTATGAGATTAGGACTACCTTATAACGACTTTTGTAGAAGTTGCTTAGATGAGGAAGAGGAAGAGACAGTGGAGCATCTTCTATGTCACTGACCTGCTCTTACAGATATTAGGGCTACGGAACTTGGTAGTCCGTTTCTGCATGCGTTGTCTGATCTGTCTATGATCGACATAAAACAGATCAGATCCTTTATACGTGCGTCATGCTGGTTCGATCCGAACCTCTTTGAGGACATGTGAACTTCCACGTGATCCTAAGGGTAACACAATGGGACCAACAGGACCCAAGTGAGCTGTTTTCATATTCTATAGTTACAGCAGCCCATTTAACCTAACCTAACAGTTCTGCTGATGTCGGAAGTTCCTCCCTGAAAATATAGAGTTAAAATTTTTAATTATTGTTGTACGCCAAGGGGATGATTTGGGAGCTGGAGAGAAATTTTGCCACCTCGGGTGGTCTTAACCATACATCAATGGGGCGCAAATCAGTTGGCCTATTGGGACAGTTGAATAAATGCTTTGAAGGCAGGCAGGGCAACGGTTCAAAGTGCCTGGAACAATACGTTCTTGGTAGCAGTTTAGAATACTGCACCAACCGGCTCTGAGTTGTGCTAATAGAGATCTTGTTGCCTCTCATCGTCCGAAATTGCAGGAGGGTGTTCATTTAAGACTCTGTTGCATCTATAACCATGAATGGCTTCTGAGACCGCCAGTCGATGCAATTCTTTCCGTGCGTTCGTCATGGACAATCGGTCGAGGTCGGGTGGAATGACCTCCTGGATGTCATTTGAATTCAATGTACAATAATTATAAAAAAATGTTTTTATTTTTCTATGCATCTTCGGAAGTTACCGTTATTTTACTTTGCCTGTACAATAATAGTAGCAATTTGTTTTATTATTTTGGATCCTTTTGGTTTTTAAGTAAATTATATAGTGTAGTGTACTCTACATACAGTAAAATTTTGCTTTTAAAAAATTTTAAAATTGGTGACGGCGAGCACCGTATTACTAGCACCCGTACTTTATTGGTAATACTTTCTGAAGGTAAAACATACAAATTTCTCCAAAAATTTTGTGAAATGTTCTCCCGCAGTTATTGAAAATTTAAAAAAATATAATCCAAACCAATAAACACGAACTCGAATATAAAAAAATCGTCTAAGTGACTTTACGCGTAAAAAGTGAATGGTTAGCCCAAACACATTTGTGACGTTGACGAAAGCAAAAGAGGACTTAGAGCTGAAAGTTGATGCGTCAACTATTTCCTGACATCTCCAAGAACAAAATCTGTAAGCAAGATTCCAAAGGAAAGTCCCATTACTAAACTACAGACAGGTACACAATCGCCCTTATTTCGCGATACTTTACTCCGACTGGCCGCAAACGAAATGGCGCACATTCTCTGCACAAATGCGTCCAAAGTAGTTCTTTTTGGTGCATATCGGACGCATGGGACAAGAATATATGTGACGTGACCAAATAACAAATAATGTAATACAAAATACAGTTTAAGAAAAAAGTCTAAATACACCCCACAATTTTGCGATTTTAGGAAAGTTATAAAGATAATGGGAAAATTACTATAAAAACTTTTTGGTCTTTTTTTTAAGCCACTATTAAATAACTTTATTAATAAAAGAAAAAAAAAAAAAAAAAAACAATATGCTATTATAAAAACAATAATAACAAAAACATTAAAAATCGACAGGAAAAAAGTCTACATACAGTGTGGTAACTCCATGCAGTAAGTAGAAAATTAAGAACAGACAACCATTATTTCTTATTTTATTTGGTCTTAAAATCATTATCTTCAATTAATTTTACAAATTCAAGCGAAAGAAGTAAAATATCTATAATTTTGACAATAAAAATGAAAGGTAGAAAAAAGATACCGATCTCTGTTAGAAATATTGTGGTCAGTGAGCGAAAGGAATGCAAATCTTATGGCGAAATTTCCAAAATAGTAAAGCTTAGTCGCGCAACAGTGCAGACAATACTTAGAAATTATGAAGCAACCAACAGCACAGAAAAAAAAAACACGCACTGGCAGACCTAAGAAGCTTTCGAGACGTGATGTTAGCAGTTTGCTGAAAGAAGTGAAGCGTAATCCGAAACTTAGTGCCCCAAAACTAGCGAAACACCTTGAAAATTGTTGCAATGTTACTGTTACACCGAGAACAGTTATAAACGTTTTGCACGACAATGGCTTTAAAAGCAGAGTGACCCGAAAAAAGCCACTAATTTCTGCGAAAAATGGTAAGCTTGAATTTGCTCGGGCACATCTTAACAAAGATGTTGACTTTTGGAAGCGTGTGATATTTACTGATGAAAGTAATTTCAACATTTTCGGAAATGATGGACGATCAAAGGATTGGAGGAAGCCTAAAACTGCACTGGATCCAAAAAATATTATACGAACAGTTAAACATGGTGGCGGCAGTGTTATGGTTCGGGGCTCCATGGCATCATCTGGAGTGGGTCGGTTAGTCTTTGTTGAAGGTAATATAGATCGCTTTCAATATAAGAACATATTGGAACGAAATTTGAAGGCATCTGTTGATAGCTTAGGCCATGGTAATCAATGGATTTTCCAACGACCCGCTCACGTTGTACGAGATTGGCTTCTATATTATGCCCCGAGGCAATTAAATTCCCCACCCTAATCACCTGATTTAAACCCTATTGAGCATATCTACGAAAATATGACATAAGCAGTCGTGAAACCCTTAAAACTGCTCTTGTTCGAGCATGGACCGAACCCAGCAAAAACTTTTTGGTTTTCGGTAATGGCAACTACTTAATAAAGTACTTTCCTGGAAAGTAGGCGTCATTATTATTTGCCTTCTCTACATTACATAAATAAGTACTCAATAGTATAATTGCAGAGTAAGTTACAATCACATGGATCAGTTGTCTAGAGCGCAGGATTAGCAACCAGAAGGTTGCTGGTTCAACCCCATTCTAATGCTATTCGTTTTTTTTAACAAAATGTTTTAAAAATATATTTTATGCTAAAACAAGTTTTTTAGCTTTGAATATTAAGTGCGAGATGGTGTACTGAGTAAGACGTGAGTCATTAAAAACGACTAGTTAATAGGGTCCCAAGTTCGAAACTCACTGACGGCAAATTTTTTCGTTTTTTTTTTATTTTTGTTTAGATACATATTTTTTAGTATCAGTAGAGTCTAAAAATAACTACTAGAATTCATGGACAACTCGAACAAAAATAACTAGTTATTGAGACAAAAAATAAGTAGTTTATTTTTATTTCCAATTATACCTGCTAGCTTACCAGGAAAGCAAAGTTTTTGCTGGGGAAATTACGCCTGATATTACTGAAAATTTAGTAAATTCATTGCCCCGTCGCCTCCAAGCAGTAATTGATGCCCAGGGCGGACCGACAAAATATTGAAAATTATGTTTTTTATATCAAATTAGTTACCCTTATGTTTAATTTGATTGCTGTATTTACACTTTTTTCCTATGAATTTTTGATATTTTTGTTGTTATTATTGTTACAGTACATCGGACTTTTTTATTCTACAAATAAATTAAGCTATTGGTGCCTTAAATATTACTATAAAAACTTTTTGGTCTTTTTTTACACATTTACTAAACATCCGAAATTTTTTCTTAAACTGTATATTCAAGTCCGTCAAGTACTATGTTGGTAAAATTAACATTTGGGTTGTTCTTCATATCAAGGTCCATAGTTTGGATAAGAGGTAACATGGATGCCCCAATTTATGTGGAAATATTAAGAACAGTGGTCTTATTCAGAGAAGAAAATGCAACTCAAATGTGTATTTTAGCAGGAAAAAATTTCCTAAGAAACGAGTAAACTGTCCAAAAAATGGTTTTCCGAAAATAAAAGGTATGTTTTGGAGTGATCGACTCAGTCTTCATATCTGATCTACATTGATTATTATACCATTTTTAGAATTTTAAATATAGCTTAAAAATCGGGAGCTATATCCGAAGGACCGCTTTTTCGGACTTCGCGGTTTAAAATTTTATATCTAGAATACCAGTTGACCAAATTAACATACCTATTCACAGAAAAATTGTGACTGAAAAATAGTCATAAAACACAAATTGTGACTATAATCTTTAAGTTTCTATTCACAAACAAAAATGTATTAATATTTTGTTTTCGAATTAAGACCTGATATATAGACAGTCATAAGAATTATGACTATCATAAAAAAAAAAAACATTTTAATTGAAAATAAAAAATATGAAAATATAAAAAAATGTGTTGTAGAAAAAACAATGTATACATACATATTTGAAACATTTGAGGGCCAAAAAGAGATAAAGAATATATACAACACACTCTTACTCATATTTCCTGCAGATTTTCATCAAATTTTGCAGTGTTCTTTGCAAATTACCATTCTTCCCTAAAAATTTCAAATTTTTTACAAAAATTTTTATTTTTATTTTTTATTTTTAATTGACAAGAAAAGTCAATAATTTTAAATGTTAAACATGTTTTGTGACTATGTTAATAGAATATGAAGTTATGACCGAGTCACAAGTATAGTAGTAACTTTTAGTCATAATAAAACTGTGACTTTTTCTATGAATAGGCATGTTAGTCATAATAAAATGACTAACATGACTTTTTAAGACTTTTTCTATGAATAGGCAAGTAAAGATTTTTTTGACTTTTTGGAAAATCAAAATCGTTAATAAATTCGCGAATTTTTTAAAATTCAAAAAAATAAAAATGGAGATATTTAAATGACTCCATAGATTATATGCGTATCAAATATGAACAAAATCGGATGACCCTCCGTAAAAAAAATTGGCATTTTTTATAAATCTCTCATGGAATGGACGATATATTTTATATATTTTATATTTGTATATATATATATATATATATATATATAAAGAGAAAATGAAAACTTGATTCCTAAAAACAGATGTTCTCCCAATTATCTATGTCCTGAAGACAGATTTCTAAAAATCTTGACAACTTTTTTTGAACAAAGGCTATATAAATTCTGTACAACAAGCAGTGTGACATTGTCATTAGTAATATACAAAAAATAGCTAAGGATCGAGTATGTGGAGTTATATACCAACATATGTAGATGGCCTTGTTGTCAAACTTGTCATCAACATGCTTTTTATTTTTAAAATTTCCTCTAGAAATCGTTAGTAAAAAAGAAGTCTGACTCTAAGCAAGTGCGAAAATTTAAGAAAATTTAGTGAGAACGGAAAGAAGTGAACTGTAATCAGACAACTTTCAAACAAATCCATAAATTTCATAAAATCATAATAAAGGTATTCACCTCAGAAATTGCAACTTTGCACGACCATTGCAAAGTAAAAAAGTTGCATAGATTTCTGTAAACACAACAACAATCACATGAATAATATTTTGCACAACTTTTTTTGAAGGGCGAGCAAAGTTGCAATTTCTGAGGAGATTATTATTATTATTTTCTGAGGAAAATTAAAGGTAATTTATTGCAAATATGTCTAAATGAAAATGCAAAATAAAAAATTAAAAAAAAAAACACAATTTGTAGTTTTTTGCTTTAAAATTGAGCCATTAAGTAACATTTTTTAAAAGTTTCCCTTAATGCAAAAATAGACCAACATTTGATTTTTCAGTGGTTACGGCCCTTTGCATTTTAGTTGACGATATATATGTATAAATAAGAGTATGTATATCTATAAGTTAATTCATTAATTCATTCTTAAATGTTGAAATAAAAAGATATAGTAATGTATTACCCCTTGTAAAAAATATTATGTACCATATCCCATAGACGGACATCTCCCATTAACGGACAAAATTAGCGTGACGATCGCTGTCCGCCTATGGGAGCTTTCACTGTATATATATATATATATATATATATATATATATATATTTTAATTCTGGATCATTTGCATCTTAATTTTTAATTGTAAATTTTTTAATTTTAAGAAAATTTAGTGAGAACGGAAAGAAGTGAACTGTAATCAGACAACTTTCAAACAAATCCATAAATTTCATAAAATCATAATAAAGGTATTCACCTCAGAAATTGCAACTTTGCACGACCATTGCAAAGTAAAAAAGTTGCATAGATTTCTGTAAACACAACAACAATCACATGAATAATATTTTGCACAACTTTTTTTGAAGGGCGAGCAAAGTTGCAATTTCTGAGGAGATTATTATTATTATTTTCTGAGGAAAATTAAAGGTAATTTATTGCAAATATGTCTAAATGAAAATGCAAAATAAAAAATTAAAAAAAAAAACACAATTTGTAGTTTTTTGCTTTAAAATTGAGCCATTAAGTAACATTTTTTAAAAGTTTCCCTTAATGCAAAAATAGACCAACATTTGATTTTTCAGTGGTTACGGCCCTTTGCATTTTAGTTGACGATATATATGTATAAATAAGAGTATGTATATCTATAAGTTAATTCATTAATTCATTCTTAAATGTTGAAATAAAAAGATATAGTAATGTATTACCCCTTGTAAAAAATATTATGTACCATATCCCATAGACGGACATCTCCCATTAACGGACAAAATTAGCGTGACGATCGCTGTCCGCCTATGGGAGCTTTCACTGTATATATATATATATATATATATATATATATATATATATATATATATATATATATATATATATATATATATATATATATATATATATATATATATATATATATATATATATATATATATATATTTTAATTCTGGATCATTTGCATCTTAATTTTTAATTGTAAATTTTTTAATTTTAATGCAGTTGCAAAATTTGTGCTCTCGGCACGTGGTAATACACATACAAAATCTGTTGGTATGTTGTTAATTTTGTGCAATTATTACTTCTAATAATTTGTGTTATTTTTGTATTATTATAAATGCATAATTTGTACACATATATATTTTAAATAATCAAATATAAAAAGCAAACAATCATGTTTCCAAACAATATTTTTTTAAGCCCTTTTAAACGCGATCTCATGGGCGACCTCAAGAGTAGACATGATGAAATATGTAAATATTAATAAAATCATTTATTAAAAAATGATTTTAAGTTTACTTTGCAAAATAATAATATGTTAGATGTTCAAATTTTTATATCACAGACAAAATATATTTGTTACTCAATTTGACGCGGATGTAGGAAGGTTAACGCTAGAAACTATATTATTTATAACGTTCAGAATTTCGTTCGTTTTTAAATATAAAAATAAATTAATAAGAAATTTTCCTTTTTTAGGCAAATTATGTTTTTTTTACGATGGAAACTTCGAAATGTATTTTGTTTGATAATTTTTTATTTGTTTATAGATATTTAACTTTCTCTTAGAGTTGTGTCGTTCCTGAACGAATCGATTTAATTGAACGAATCTTTAAAATGAACGATATTTGGTTAGGTTAGGTTAGAAAGGGTGGCGTATTCACGCCTACACCCAGAGGCCAAACGGCCCATTGTGATCCCTTTATGATAGAAAAATAGAAATATACGAGGATAAATAAGAAATATACAAGAGATAGAAAGAAGAAAAAGTGGAACCTATACCCAATCAATCAGTTATGATTGTTCCTAAGCCATTTTATTCCCATTACAAACCCTATGAGGTTGACAAGTCCTTTGTCACCTCACCTAGTTCATGTAGTGTGTGGCTTCCAAACCACTTCAACCTATTACGCTGAAGCCCTACACAGTGACAGAGTATGTGTTCTACTGTCTCTAGCTCCTCAACATCATCGCACGTTCTACAAAAATTTGATGTGCCAATGAACGATGTTGATTCGTTCTTTATTTTTGATTCGTATCGTTCATTTTTACATTGTTTTTATATTTCTTTAAACACAATTTTGATACTTTAAATTATATATTTATTTTCTTAATTAATTAGGTATATTTTTATTATACTCTCATAAATAATTGTTAAAAACAATATAATTTATTCTTATTCTTTAGTTTCATCTGCAGTCTCATCATTCAAACATTAATCGATCAGATTCTGTTTCATTTGTTGTCTATATACTCACACACTCATCGTTCAGAGTCTGATCAATGTTAAAAAATGAACGATGAACGAAATGAACGAACTGAATCATTTCACAATTCTGAACGATGTGAACAAAACAGTAAAATTAACGATAATGCCTAAATAGACTTTGAAAATATACCTAAATAGACTTAGATAGTCATAGATATTTGTTACATATTTGTTAATCAAACTCAAATAAATGACTTCAAATTGTTGTTTTTGTTGAGAAAACTAATTATTGTATTCATTATATGCAAATGTATGAAAATATTAAAAAAAAAAACATTTCTTGTAAAATGCTAGAGAAATGTGCAAAGTCTTATCTTCACATCACAACATTTATGAATGTCAATTTCAGCCTGTTTAATAAATATAATATGTTTATACTATGTCTTATATCATAAAATGTTTGTTAATATAAATTTATTTATTTTGTAGAAGATGTATTGGGAAAACTGGGATCTGGTAAACGAGTTGCCGAACGAAAAGTGTATCTTTTTGACGGTTTAATGCTACTTTGTAAGCCAAACATGAAACGGCAAGCAAATTCAGCCAACAATCAAGTTTACGAATATCGGCTCAAAGAAAAATTTTTTATGAGACGTGTAGAAATTAACGATCGTGCTGACACCGATGAGTTAAAGAACGCATTTGAAATTGCTCCGCGAGTACAACCACCTGTAACATTGTACGCTAAAAGTTCTCAACATAAAAATGATTGGATGGCTGATCTTATTATGGTTAACACCAAATCAATGTTGGATCGAATACTCGATAGTATATTATTGGATATTGAGAAAAAACATCCACTACGAATGCCCAGCACTGATTTGTACAAATTTGCAGAACCCGATAGCCCAGACAATATAGTGCTTGAAGAGAGAGAAAGTGCAGGAGTGCCACTAATAAAAGTAAGTTTTTATAAAAATCTTTGTAAATTTCAGATTAAAAGTAAATCAATTTTTTATTACAGGGTGCTACATTATGCAAGTTAATTGAAAGGTTAACTTATCATATTTACGCTGACCCCATGTTTGTCCGAACTTTTCTCACTACATATCGGTATTTTTGTACGCCACAAAATCTGCTTTCCTTGCTAATCGAACGTTTTAATATACCCGATCCAAGTTTAGTTTATACAGAACAGAACAATAGCGAGAAAGATCCTTTAAACTGTGACACTGATAAATTGCATAAGAACTCGCAACGAGAGGATTGGAAGCGCTATCGCAAGGAGTATGTGCAACCTGTACAATTTCGTGTTCTCAATGTGTTACGTCACTGGGTGGATCATCATTTTTATGATTTCGAAAAAGATCCAACATTGTTAGAAAAATTGCTACAATTTCTAGAAAGTGTAAATGGAAAATCGATGAGGAAATGGGTAGATTCTGTGTTAAAAATTGTTCAAAGAAAAGTAAGTAAGAACTTTAAATAATATTTATATAAACAAAAATTTTTACTTTACAAATAAATGAAAATATATACATAATTTGACCTAGTTTTTGAGAAAATAATATGAAAAACGCCAACAAACTGTATTTCAAAAGAAATCATTTGTATATGCATCATCAGTTTTAGAGCTATAGTCCATTTTGAGTTCGGTTTTATATTCTTTAGTTTCCGATATATTTTAGGAGTATATTATAAGAATAATTATTATTTTCGAACACGTTTATAACGAACTCGAAGTGACCGACAACTTTAGTTCCTTATATTCGTAAAATACAAAAAATTCGAATTTTTTAACCATTAAAATATATGACAAGAGAGTGATTGCAATATTTTCCTTGAATTTGGAGTAAAATTAATGTTTTTAATGAAAAATTTAATAATAACACAGGTGTATACCTAATTCTATGGTACGGGATTTCTCGGTCAATTCGGATGCACATTATTATGAAGTACTAAACCTATAAACCTCTTTTTTTAATTGACTCTAGTTATTTAAAAAATTAACGAGGTTGCACCATATATTGAAACATATCTGATTTGGTTCAGTAAAATATCAAAAAATTCGTATTAAAATTTCCTTCAAATTAAAAAAAATCATAAAAATTCGAAAATGGCAAAAAGGTAAATTTTTATTTTATGATAATAAAGATAAATTTGTTGTAAATAAAACAAGGCATATTTCATTGAAAAATTAAAGTAGCACGATAATTTTTACGGTATTGTGATAGAATAAAGTAATGTGTATAAAATGCTTAATAAATAAAATTAGTAGGATTATTGACACTAACAGGTCGAATATTACAATTTTTTATATGAGGTCTGTTAGTCAGAAAACTAATACTGGAATATGTTTATTTGTTATTATATGGTTTTTATTTTTATTATCTTTTTAAGAGCGATCAAGAAAAATGTCATAAACAAATAACATTTGCCTATGGCCATAGCCCACCACCCATAGAACATCATTTGAATGTTCCCGATTCAGAAATAACATTGCTTACTCTACATCCATTGGAGTTGGCACGACAACTAACACTCTTAGAGTTTGAGCTGTACAAAAATGTTAAACCTTCCGAATTGGTGGGTTCACCATGGACTAAAAAGGACAAAGAACAAAAAAGCCCAAATTTGCTCAAAATAATGAAGCATACGACAAACGTAACCCGATGGATTGAAAAGTCTATAATTGAAGCTGAAAATTATGAAGAACGTGTAGCAATGGTAACACGTGCCATAGAAGTAATGATGGTCATGTTGGAGCTTAACAATTTCAATGGAATATTATCAATCAGCGCAGCAATGGGCAGTGCATCTGTCTATCGCTTAAAATTGACTTTTCAAGGACTACCGGCACGTTATGAGAAATTTTTGGAAGAATGTCGAGAATTGAATGACGGACATCTAAAGAAATATCAGGAGCGTTTGCGTTCAATTAATCCTCCATGTGTGCCGTTCTTTGGTCGTTATCTTACGAATATTTTGCATTTGGAAGAGGGAAATCCCGATTTTTTGCCCAACACAGAACTTATAAACTTTTCAAAGCGAAGAAAAGTTTCCGAAATAATTGGCGAAATACAACAATATCAAAATCAACCCTACTGTCTGATGGTGGATCCTAAAATAAGGGTAAGCAGAGACTTTTATTTTTTTAAAACATTACTAATTTTTTTATTTTTTATTTCAGAATTTTTTAGAAAATTTGGACCCATTTAAGGGTATGTCAGACACAGACATATCAAACTTTTTGTATCATGAAAGTCTTCGTATAGAACCCAGAGGATGTAAACAACCTCCTAAATTTGTAAGTTAAATCAATATTATGTATAAGAGATATAACTTTTGCAAGTATCCAAATACCATCGCAAGGCCTTGTAGAGTACTAAAAGACACAAAGGTTACAATATTAATTTTTAGCGATCTTTAAAAAAACTCAGTTTTTGTTATAGATTTTAAAAAAATAAACATTTTTTATTTTCCACAAAATTAAGTTTATATCACTTTTGGAGAAATCACGTTATTAATATAAATCTAAATATTATTTTTTTATTTTATTTCAATGACATTTTCTAACGAATTCGCACAAAATATTTACGTTAAAAAATGTGATAAATTAGTTTCTAGTCAGATTTTTATATTCTATAACCGACAAGCCTTAAGTAATCTTTCCAATGCTTGACCACTTCGCAATATTTTTTTTATGTAAATAAAAGACTTATATAAAATTAAACGATTTTAGTCCATACATATTACCTAAATTCTAGTACTTAAGTATTTGGAACTGTATGTTATATAGAAATTATACAAAAAATAATATTAAATAATTTTACAAACGCATTTTAGAAATCCCGCTCAGAGCGCGACTTAAAATGTCAGTTTTTCTTATCAGGTTTTGAGGTCTAAAAATTGTTATAACCCTAATGTACATACTTCATATAAATAAATTAATATAAATCGATCTAACGAAGTCTGTCCGTCTGGCTGGCTGGACCGCAGGCTGTCCATGTAAACCTTGTGCACAAAGTACAGTTCGCAATTTTGAAAATATTTCAAAAAAAAAAAAAAAAAAAAAATTGGCACATGGGACTTATATACAAATGTCACCCCGGAATAGAGTTTCAACACTCAAAACCCCTCTTCCGAAAATCAATTTAATGTGCTTGAATCCCATAATTTTTTTTTTTTTTTTTTTTTTTGTTAATATTTGTTTTTATTTCTTAAAAATAGAACTAACAATAAGTATTCAAATCTTAAATCTAAAAAATTAAAATTTATCTCCTACAACCAGTGTCAGGCGATAGACATCTTTTCTCGTGCATTTCATATACGGATCAGATCTGACGTATTTCTTTTTAAGCTTTTTTATTTCGTTAGTTACCAGAGGTACGCCGAGATCTTTATGGATATTCGAATTTTTTTACATACCTTGGGGCAGATGTAATTGTTCTTAAAATTTTAATTTTTTTTTTCGCCTTTGAATTTTTTCAACATTAGAAGCTGAAGCCGTGCCCCATAATTGAATACCATAGCACCATATTGGCTTTAGAATTGTGTTGTAAAGCAACAATTTACAGTCTAAACTCAGCTTAGAATTTCTTCCAATGAGCCAGTTAATCTCAAGAGCTTTCAACTTCATTTGGATTAACTTTACTTTATTGTACGTTTTCCATGTAAGTCATCGATCTAGATGCATATCAAGGTATTTAACCTCCGTTTGTTGGGTTATAACTTTATTATTTATTCGAATTGTTGGGCATGATTGTCTCCTCAATGTGAAGGTTATGTGTATGCATTTCTGTTCGTTTACTTTTATCTTCCATTGCTTTAATCATGTTTCTAGATCAGATACGTGATCTTGCAGGAGTATAGATGCCTCTTGGGGGGTTTCATGAACGCCTAGAATAGCTGTGTCGTCAGCAAAAGTTGATATATGGGTTTGACTATTTGTTGGCATATCAGAGGAAAATATTAAGTACAAAAAAGGACCTAGAATGCTTCCCTGCGGTACGCCTGCTATTATAGGCTGGGTGAACTTAGGAAGCCTCCTTCTTTAAGAATAAACTGATGAACCTTCCATTCTGGTGGATAGTATTCAAGGCGTAATATAGCGTTGGTATTTTATCAATACCAGGGGTTTTTTTGGAGTTTAAATCAAATGTAGCCCTCTCGATTCTCAAAACAAAAGGGTTCAACTGCACTATAATGGGGTACAACAGGTGGCAACTCTATTATGTCATCTGATAAATTTGGGGCATACATATTCTTTAGATGACTAACGAATAGATTCCCCTTTTCGCTGTCATTTTTTTCCCAGCCTCCATTTGTATTACGTAGAGGAGATCTGCTTAAAACTGGTCTTTTTAAATTTTTTGTAGCTCGCCATAATGAGTAATCTAGGTTTTCCTAATATTTTGTAAGTGATTCAGTTTTTCGATGCTCTAGAAGCTTACTAAGGCGTTTTTGGCATTCTCTTAGTTTCGACTTAAGTTGAGGGGATCTATGGAATTGCTACTCTCTTCGAACTCAAGAGCCGTTCGACACCAACAGAACAAATTCTATTATATCTGTTTTGTCGGGGGGTTAGGGTATGTTCAGCAGCAAATTTTTAACTTTTTTCAAAATTATTGAGAGAGAGTTCGATTTCTTCTCTTGTTTTTAGCGATATATTTTCTGTGCAGTGAGTGCTGATATATTTTCCATATTTCAGTTAATTCTTGTGTTTGATATCGCTAAATTACTAGTGGGGGATACAATTTCTCGGGGGTTAAATAGAGTAACAAAATTGTGTGAATGATCTGAAGATAATTCCAATGAAGATTCCACTTAAATAAGTTCCAATGAAACATTTTTTACAACTGTAAATTCGATGACATCCGGTATTTTATTTGGATCAGTAGGCCAATATGTAGGTTCCCCACTCGAAATTACATTCAATTTCATTTTAGAAACTGTATCAAACAAAGCACGACCTTTCGCGTTATTCAGTCGTGATCCCTAGAATGATCCCCATACAAATGTTAGTAAAAAGTTAATAATAGTTAATATTGAACATAAATAAGTTATATATAAGCATAAATCTTTGTACCAAATTTTATAAAGATCGGTCCATAATTTACCATAGCTCCCATATAAGGCCCACTTCGGAAATCGCTCAAAAGTGCATAAAATCATATTATCATAATCGCCCAAAAGTGCATAAAATCATATTAATGTTAGTATCAACCGGGATTGGGGGTTTATGATTACATTTTCAATTAAATTACTTTATATGTAATTGTAATTGAATATTTTCAATTACAAATACATGTAATTGATATTTTTTTCAATTACAATTACAGTAATTTTATTAAAAATTTCCAATTACAATGTTATTGAAAATAAATGTTATTAATTACACTCTTAAATCCTTTAAAATTAAATTTTATCGAAATGCTATTAAAAAAAATTCAACATACGATTTTTATTTCCGGTAATTTTGAATATTTTTAATGTCAATAATCATTATTAAAAAAAAAAAATAAATAAAAACTTACATTTCGAAGTTAATTAGTAATTGAAATTTTTAATTACAATTACTTGTAATTGTAATTGGAACTTTTCAATTAATAAATATACCCCCCCATCAAAAAGATATTTATATATATATTTATTTTGTCATTCCGTGTGTAACATGTCGAAGGAATCATCTAATACCCCACAAAGTATATATTTTCTGGGTCCTGGTTAGATTCTGAGTCGACTAGCTATGTCTGTCCGTCTGTTGAAAGCAGGATAGGGTTCAAACGGGACAACGTAGGGGGACGAAATTTGTCCCAAATATTTATCTTATATAAGGTTTGTTGAGCCGAATATAACATGTTATTAATACAATATATAATATGCGCTTGTTATTAATACAATATATTTTTTCATTAAATTATTAATTGGATGCATAAAAAAATACAAGGGTTAAAATATATATGATAATACCTTAAAAAATTTAAAATATTGACTTATCGTGATATATTTAACAGGTAACCAGAAATAAACAATGCGTTAAATAGCACAAAAAATTAAATAATTTACGGAAAATAGAGGGCCGATAAAAATTCGTACTTACACAAGACAGTGTTGTCGATGCCGATTTGTCACCATTCTTATAGATATAAGATGTCCATGATTTGTAGAAATTGCAATTTGCTTTATAAAAATACAAAAACAAAAAATGCAATTTTCAAAAAGTCCGTACAATTTTTGTATTAAATTTATTTTTAATTCTCCACCGATATTAATTTCAAAAAACTAAGTTCACGCAGTATTACAAGCTATTCCATATGAAACTGAAGTTCCCCGCAAAAAACTGACTTTTTGAAAAATATTCGCTTTTGTTTTCCAAATTTGGGACTATCTACTACATTGACTATTTCGGACACATCAAAGAGATGTAGCCAAAATACGCATAATTACAACAGGAATAAATCCTTATCTCAAATTTTTTATTCGGTTGAGGTGCGCACAGGCCACGCCATCAAAACTGCTGAAAGTTTGCACAATAAAAAAGATGGTTTAGAACGTTTTTAGTGCCTCCTCTAATGTTATGAAAAGTGATGTTACGTTGTTTTGCATTTTTGGTGACGATATGATAGAATGAGATCAAAAAGTATAAATACCCATACAAAAAGTGTAGAAGAATTGGAAAAACTTAAGTAATCTTTTTTTGCCGTTTTTCTAAGTTTTTGAATAACAATCATGACTTTAAGAAGAAACCTATGGTCCTAAAATTTTACACTATTAGTTTCAAGTCTTGTGAGTTCAGATATGAACCAATTTTTTTAAATATCATTACCACAAAACTTATTAAGGATTTATGTCAGTTTCAGCCAGGTTAAAATTTTTGATAACGCCCCGTATACATACATCTTGGCCAACTTTCAACTCCCTATGATGATTGTTGATATTTTAATTTAAGCCTTAGATGCTAGTGCTCTTTCAAGTTTTTGTTATGACTTTTTTTTTATCAAAAATCAAACATTTTTGATAAAAAATGGCCCACACAGTGTAATTTAACATTTTATATTTTTTTTCTTAACTCCCGAGATTAACACACTATTTTGCATCTTAAGAATGAGAAAACATACTTCTTTTAGGTGGGATTATCTCTATCCCGCAAATGCTTGAGAAAGTTTCCATTATAAGAACTGAAATTTTGGATCAAGCTAGTCAATAACTAGATCGAAAAGCTATTGAAATATTTCAATTAGATCTAAAAAAGTAAATCAGAAAAAGATACAACTCAATAAATCAGAATTTTTGAATATAGTACAAGATTTTTGGTATAAATCTACTTGGGAGTATTTTCGAAAATAAATAAATCTATAGTCCATAAAATAGAAAATGTATTTAGAAAAACTATGAGACACGTAAAACATTAGTTATATGAAGATATATGGATGGTGCACTACTTTTTTTAAATTTCTTATATTTTTGTGCCTCATTAATAGGAATTTGCCATTAACGAAAATTTAGAAAGAACAAGTAAATTAATCAGTAAATTTTTAATGTGGACATTGCTTGAATGGCACAAACATTTAAAAACTTTTTTCAATAATTTTAATAGTTTAAAAATATATGCAATGAAATAGTTTAGCAAGTTTCTACACTATTATTGACATACACAATTATGTTACATTTTTTTGATAATTTTTAAACTCTAAATATTATTATTCCTCTTAAAAAAAAAGCTTGAAAATATAATAACATTTAATTAATATTAATTTATAGCCAAGAAAATGGAGTAATGTAACATTAAAATCTCCGGGTATTAAACCACGAAGACAAAATAATAGCAACAGTAGTAATGCAAACAATGCTGGAAGTCATAATACAAATAATGGTACACTCAATACAGTGAATGTTGTTCATTCTCTAACTACGCGTTCACATTCATTTATACCAGCAACAGAAGCGAGTGCCGTAGAGCAAAATTCACCAGTCAACAGTGGCAGTCTTAATACTCACAATCAGAATTTCACCAATGTTCAAGCATACTCTGTTTTCGCAAACGTAAATATACCAGAAAGGAACGGTTCTAAGTGGACTTCTTCATCTGCACATAGTAGTAGTACTTTTTCGATTGCGCCAGTTCCACCAGCAAGGACAGATATAATTCAGTCAGAAACAAATGGGGACGAAGAGGCACCAGTGCTACCAAAAAAACCCAACTCAGCGTCTAGTTCACAACCGGCGTTTAGTCCCACTTTTGGTGATGGTGTCTCGGGAACAATGTCACGTTTAGATTCAGCTTGGAGTGTATCCGATGATTGCGTCGGATTGCAGCAACAAACGACGCAATTATCCAGTAGCAGTATCTACAATAACCAAGCTGAGACTGGCAGTGATAATGAACCTTTGCCATCTCCTCTTCCTAGAGTGGTCGTAAGTCCACGACATGAAATTCATTCCACAAGCAACCGATCTCCATTCCATAGTGCAGCAACATTTAACAAAACTAATTTTAGTTCATCCAGCCACTTTAGGTAAGTTAATAAAAGCGAAATTAAAATTTGATTATATTGTTTATATTCAAAATTTAACGTTGCAAATATTAAATATTTTACATTAATAACACGCTTCTTCATTGAAAAATCTCATGAAATATTACACAGTGTTCGTGATAGGCTTTTCTGAACGCACTATAAATCAATTTTAAGAATTTTCAATATACTCTCAAAATTTTGAATTATGATCAAAAAACTTTATTTGGGTAGGTTCCTGTATAAAAGTTTCCTTAATTCTCTTTTAAAACTTCTTTCTTTTTAAACTTCTTTAGGAATTAGAAAAATCATTATATTTAGTGGAACACATTTTTGTGTGCTTTGATCAAATATTCATTCACCTCAAAAATTGCAACTTTGCTAGACTCGTGCAAAGTAGAAAATTTGCATCAATTTCTATGAACACAACAACAATCACATATAATATTTTGCACAACTGTTGCAAAATTGTCAGAGTGGAACCAATTACAAAATTATCAGAGTAAAATGTTGTAAAGTTGTATCAGTTTTTATAATATTCCGCCCTGTAAAAATGTGTAAATAGTACTAAAAATCAACTCTAAACTGGAAAACATCTCTGAAATATCAAATTCGACATAAAAAAGGTTTTGGAATTTAACAACAACAAATAAACAAAAAAGTTAACATTAATTAAAACAAAAAGAAAGATATTAATAAATTAACTGATTAATATGAATTACAGTAAAAGCTCCCATAGGCGGACATCTCCGGTAGGCGGACAATTTTTTAGGTCCCATGGTTTAGGTGGCATTTTTAGAATAAATTAATCTTCGCTAGGCGGACGATCTCTTGGGCGGACACCAGTTTTTAAAGAAAACATCTCTCGTAGGCGGACAAAAATCATAAACCGTAAAAGAAATGTAGCAAATATTTTATAATAAGATGCTACTTATTATCATTTTTGTCCATGTTTGCATTCATATTTCATATTTACTTACATTTTTTGAAATTAAATAGTTTACTATTCGTTTTTAGTTAACTTTTTTGACTTTCATTGTCATCAGTCATATAAAAAAAATAATTGGGTACTGCTTAAGATTGAGGCCTGACCACCAACATCATTTTCCCAAGTTAATCCTGTTATTTTTAAATGCTAACAACATGCCAATATATGTAGATGACTTTGTTGTTAAACTTGTACTTAAAATGCTTTTAATTTTAAAAATTTCGTGAAAAAATCGTTAGAAATCGTTAAAATGCTGTTGATAGAAGTCTGACTCTTAGCCAATTAAGAGATGTTTTTTTCGCGTACGAAAAATGAAAACGGATAGAAGCGAACTGTAGCCATAAATTCAATAAAATAAATTTCATGAAATCATAATTTATTGCAAACAATGTCTAAATGTTTGCAATAAATCGTTTGCCGCAGAAGCAAAAGAAAAAAAAAACACAATTTTTAGTTTTTTTGTTTTAAAATTGATCTATTAAGTAAAATTTTTAAACGTTAACTTAATGCAAAAATAGATAAATCATAAAACATTTTTCAAATAAAATTTTTCTTAAATGGAACAAATTTTATGACCATTTCGCTTATGAAGTTAATGTTACGATCTTTTGACTTTTGTCAATATTTACAGTGGTGGCCACGAATTTAAGACACGACATGTAACGAACTAAGTTGTGATAATTATTACAACCCTGCAATATAAAATTAGATTTTGTTAATTTTTCAGTGTACCCTGTAATGTTAAGATCAATTACCGTTATTTGGTTTTGTTTGTGTATACATTTTGTTGCTGTTTTTATTATATTTTCGTAAAAACGTGCTTTTGAAGCTGGTCACGAATTTAAAACATATAAGAAATATTTGGTTTTTAAGTGATTTTTTGGTGTTTTTTGAAGCTAAAAGGTAAGTAATGAATGTTTTATTCCATTTAATGTTAGAATACATCAAAATATTTAGTTAGAAATGGCCAGAGGTACTTGGAGTTCGGATGCCGAGCGAAAATTGATCCAACAAATGAATACTGATGGAAAAACAGTAATGGAAATTTCCAAGCTACTAAAATGTTCCAGATCCAAGATTTACAATGCACTGGAACACATCAAGCAACATGGCACTACCAAAAATGTCAAACAGCACCCTAGAGCCCGAAAAACTACACCCAGGGAGGATAGCTTAATTTATAAATCAGCTGCTAAAGATCCTTTCAAGAGCTCAAGTAAAATTAAAAATGAGATTTCATCGGATTTTGGTATTAATATATCGTCCAGGACAATAAGAAGACGTCTGAATGAGAAGAACTTACGTGGGTGTATTGCACAACGTAAACCACTTGTGTCAAAAAAAAAAATATTAAATCCCGACTAGCGTTTTCAAGAGAAAATCTCAATAAGCCGATGACATTTTGGAAAAATATACTTTGGAGCGACGAGTCGAAGTTTTGTCGCTTTGGTTCTGATGGAAAACAGTACGTATGGCGTCCTCCAAACCTGGAGCATCACCCAAAGTACACCCTTAAAACGGTTAAGCATGGTGGTGGAAATGTCATGGTGTGGGCAGCATTTTCCTGGCATGGTGTAGGTCCCATTCAGAAGATTATCAATAAAATGGACCAGCATATTTACAAAAACATACTGACAAGCATCATGATACCATTCGCTGAAGACAACATGCCTCTAATGTGGAAATTTATGCATGATAATGACCCTATGCACACTTCACGCCTAGTGAAGAGTTGCTTAGAGGAAAATAATATCACAGTTCTGAAATGGCCAGCTCAATCCCCGGATCTCAATCCAATTGAGAACTTGTGGAATGATGTTGAGGAGCATGTACGAGCAGTAAAGCCAAAAAATTTGACTGATTTATGGGAAGAAATTCAAAAAGCTTGGTATGCCATTCCAAAGGAGCGCTGTATGGCCTTAGTTGAAAGTTTACCCAGGAGATGCGCTGCTGTGATTCAAAATAAAGGATTTCCCACCAAATACTAATATTGTTTTATGAAGCTGAGCTTTACTTTTGTGAATTAACTTTTATTTTGCCTATGTCCTAAATTCATGACCAGGCTTAAACTTGTATTAATCTGTATAATATGTAAATAAAAATTGGAAACTAAATATAGGTAACAAACTATTGTTGATTTTTTTTCATAACATTACTAGGATCTTTAAAAAATAACATGGATCTAAAATTTGTTCGATAAGATGTAAAAATTATCAGAAATATATAAGTGAAATGTCGTGTCTTAAATTCGTGGCCACCACTGTATATAATTGTTGAAGATATGAGCATGAAATTTTTTGTATAAATGTAGTTTGCGCCAGTACATTATAATCCAATAAATAAAACCAACATTTAGTTTTTAAGTGGTTACGGCTTTTTGCATTTTAGTATACGTTACATATGTATAAATAATAATATGTATATGTATAAGTTAATTCATTACAATCAATATTGGATGTTGAAATAAAAAGATATAGTACTGAATTACCCCTTGTAAAAAAAATTTATGTACCATATCCCATAGACGGACATCTCCCGATTACGGACAAAATCAGCGTGACGATCGCTGTCCGCCTATGGGAGCTTTCACTGTATATAAATAAAAATTATATTAGAAATGAAATATCACTTCGGTATCTTTACACAAATGTTTTTACTTTTTTTTTGCTAATTTTTTTCAAAATTTATTGCTCAAGTTAAAACAGTGCAAAATTCCTAGGGTTGCAAAATTTTGAGTTGAATACCTTGATTAATTTTTGTAATTTAATCGCTGGTAGGCAACTGAGGATGAATTTTTTTTTAATATTCAGCTCATTAATACGCATTGTTTGAGGGATCTTCCTACATCGAAATCCCAAAAAAGCGTTTCCACGGGACACTCAAATATACATATATCATCCATGGTAGAAATACCCTTACGAAAACCATTTTGATTATCTTGATTTTTTAATCAAAATATACCATTATTTTGTTTAACCTTATCGTGTAAAAATTAGATATTGGGATTACTTTGGTTCGGAAATTATAATTTTTCTATACACTTTTCAAACTAATTAGGTTTTCAAAAATATTAGTAGTCCAATAAAAAAATGAAATAAAAACCAGCGAAATGAAAAACTTCGTTTAAAATTTTATTAACATTTTTTATTAAATAAATATATTTGTACATTTTTTAATGTAGTCCGCATGAGAATGTTTTTACGGCTTCATCGAGTCCCCAGTTCACCACATCGGATGTAACAGTAGATTTTAACAATCCCACAGTACCTGTATCACCACACGTGAATGTACCCACTGCAGCAAATGTAGAGTATCGAGTAGCCCCACCACCGTTACCACCAAGGAGAAAGGAACGCACAGAAAGCTGTGCTGATTTAGCTCAAAAACGCCAAGCACCTGACGCACCAATGGTAAGATATATTAATATTACTAAAATTTAAAGCAGCACTTTATTTGCAAGAATGAATTCATTTTTTATAGCTACCACCACGTGATGGTGAATTAAGTCCACCACCTATTCCTCCGAGAATTAATCAAAATCAACAACACTTTCCTCATCTGCATCATTCAACTGGTATCAGTTCTCGTGTCCAAATAAACGAATTTATGAGTGGTAATAGTTTGTTATTACCAAATACTAGCAGTATTATGATACGGCGTAATTCAGCAATTGAAAAACGTTCTGCATCCACGCCCCTAACGGCGGGTAAAGCGGCGTCGAACTCTGTTATGTCATTAACCACGTCAGCCCCTACAAATACACCAGTTGTGGTTCCTCACCCAAGTCATTTGAATACAACAGCAGCAATCATTACTTCAGATGATCAATCGATATCGCCAGCGTTAAGTTCTTCGACAACCACATCACCCATGACACCTATGACACCCATATCTCCTCATATCCCTTCAGGATATCAATGTTCTGATATATCAAATCATTCACAATTATTTTTTAAAAACACATCAAGTTCCTCTACCTCCTTGTCATGTTCTCAGCATCAAAATCAAATTTCGTCAATACATCACCCACAATTTCAACACTCACATGCTCATCATCACAATGCGCTCGCTGCAGTTGCTGCTATACACCCAAGATCATCGCCAAAGGAATTCTCTCCCAAAACTGATGGTCTTCCTAAACTTCCACCAAAACCTAGTCTCAGCGGCAATGTGAGCAACAATCCAGGTACATATTTTATTCAAAAGTATAACTCAATTCATTGATCGTATTTACTATTTACTGATTTGATGGTTTTCTTTTTAGATAAAGGTACGATGTTTCCTTACCCAAGTACAAACCAAGAATAATATAATATTTATGCCGGCGATGTGATATGGATGCAGAAACTATTGGTATTTACTCATCATATGTTATGTTATTGTAAATAAAAATACATTATTGACCGTAGTAAATAATAACAATAAAGTATAACACTATTGTTAAAAATTGTCTTTCATTATATTAACAAATCAGGCAGAAAATTGGTAAAAAAATTGCGATTCTATTGTTTACGATCTTAATATAGTTGCAATAATATTAATGTTTTACAAAGAATTTCCACTTTTTCTTTTTATACTCACCATCGAAAAGATGGGGGGTATATTGGTTTTGTCATTCCGTGTGTAACATATCGAAAAAATCATTTAAGATCCCATAAAGTATATATTTTCTGGGTCCTGGTTAAATTCTGAGTCGATCTAGCTATGTCCGTCTGTCTGTATGTTGAAAGCAGGATATAGCTCAAACGGGACAACCTAGGAGGACAATACCAAACAAACCTTATCTTATATAAGGTTTGTTTGGTATTGAAAATGGGCTAAATCAGTTAATAAACAAAAAAGTTATCGGCTAAATATTAGAAACACTATATCTCTTAAACAAAAGTATGTACGGCAACGAAATTTCGTACAGATAGTTCGAGAGCCGATATAAACTTGGAAACCAAATTCTCTCCCAAAACTGATGGTCTTCCCAAACTTCCAAATTCTGAGTCGATCTAGCTATGTCCGTCTGTCTGTATGTTGAAAGCAGGATAGAGCTCAAACGGGACAACCTAGGAGGACAATACCATCTTATATAAGGTTTGTTTGGTACTGAAAATGGGCTAAATCAGTTAATAAACAAAAAAGTTATGGGCTAAATACTAGAAACAGTGGGTGTCCGTTGTAGTTTCATTTCATACTTTTCTTTTTATATGAAACCCTATTTTTTGTAAGTTTATATTAAATCTGAAATACTTGGCGAGTAGTTCAAGCACTTATTAGTAAATTTAGGAAGAATTGATGAAGTTACAATATTTTGAACTCGAACAAAATATTTATAAAATTCGAAAATCAATTCTTATCACACACACAAGTGTGAAAGACAAGGGTTGCTTTTAAATGTATATACACATGCGTGGGTCCACAACAAATGTATACAATCATAAATTTTTTAAGGTCTAATGCAAATGGTAATAAAAATTTAATATAACACTTAAAAGAAAAATATAAAAAAAGTAATAAAATTTCACTTATCTATTTAAAAAAAATCTAAAATATGTTTAAGTTTGAACAATTTAAAATAAATATGCAAAAGATATAAATAATAGAAAAAATGACGCGGAAGTTGGAAAACTCTTAATAAAAATTGTAAGTAAGGGAAAATTTGCATTAAAAAAAGAAAATAATAGTAGGAAATTTTTGAATTTTGAACCAAAAATGTGAAAATTAATCTAGATAGGTATATACAAATTTATATTACAATGAAAATCCGAATGTCAATAAACTTATTCAGACCAATTTTTATGTCTTTCCGATCTTTTAAAACAAAAATATGCTTTGTAAATTATGAATCATGAAAACGTATTATCAAATTTTTGAGAAAATTCTATTTTTATACCCAAATTTTAAGCTATTATAGCTGATCCATTTATGTTAATATTTTAAAATATTTTACTTTATATATACAACACTATGCCAGATTATAGCGGATTTTTATGCATTTATTTTTTGAAAATATGCGCCTAAGAAATGCACTTAAAATTGTGTACCCTAAGAACTTATAAAATATCGAGGGCTTATATTCAAAACGGGCCATATGCAAAACCCCAATTGTTCAGGAGATTGTAAAACCTGTTTATTTCACTCATTTTTCAACATTTTGCAATCCGTTCTTCTACGAGTTATTAATATTACGTCACTGAAAAATAAATCTTTTAACCCCATTATTCGCGAAGTCATGGTAGATAGCCCGTTTTGTCTTAATTTATTTTTAATATGTGTTATAAAATGTACATATATCCCGTTATGTTTATCGGAAAGTAAAGAAGTAAAAGATAATGTTTTTGGGGAAAAAATTTACAATATCGAGGGCTTATATTCAAATCGGGCCTCATGCAGATTTAGAATTTTTTTTTTTTTGCGTCAGACTTCAGTTTTCTATTTTTTATATATGGTGTTCATTTTGGAGTCAAAAGTTAATTCTAACACTACGTTTTTCACTTTTTGTTTTTGGGCTATCTACAAACAGTATATTTTTTTAAGGCAAAACGGGCTATGTGCAAGTTTTTGTTTGATTTTCAAAGAAATGTTAAAATAAAAATTGATAAATAATGAGAATTTTCTTTGCGGTTTGAACTTTTATTAAACATTTTGAATTATAATCTTAATATATTTCATAAAAATGTTGTTATCTCAATGCAGTCTGGAGAAAAAAGCCATTGGAGTTAGATTTTTAGCCTTTTTTAGATGCTTATAGATAATACGCGGGTACACTTATCAACATTTTATGAAGCTAAGAGGGAGCACTAGCTTCAGGAATGAAAAAATCTTAATAAAATTCGTAATTATAAGCAAAACATCTCAGATACCAAAATCAGTTTCTTAAAAAAATGATAATTAAATAAAAAGTGCAATAAACATCGTCTTTAAAGGTTTTAATAATTTTTGAGTTGTTGATATGCAATTTAATAAAATTTTAATTGTTTGCAAAAAATTTTTTGGCAATTTTTTTCGCATGCATTTTTTTTTTTTTTTTTTTTCAAAATTTAATTTATAATTTTCATTTTGAACACATTTTCGTCCTTTTAGTAAACATTCCTGTTATTTGAAATTTCTAACGATTAAAAATGGTCCAGCCAACTTCAAAATTTCGATTTTTTTTTATCCCCTGATTAGTATGATATCGTAAATTTAACATAATGTCAATTTTTTTTTCCAAAAATACTATGTTTTACTTCTTTAATTTCCAATAAACAAAACGTGCTATGTGAATATTTTTTAACATACATTAAAAATAATTAAGACAAAACGGGCTATCTACCATAACTTCGCGAATAATGGAGTTAAAATATTTATTTTTCAGTGTGAGGTTTAGTGACGTAATATTAATAAATCGTAGAAGAACGGATTTATATTGAGATTTATATTGAGATTAAATTCTTCATAATCTAGATGTGCTTTCATTCTCCACTCATAATCGATATGTTATAAATCACGGAAATATTGTAAAGGACGGAAATCTTCTTTTGAAACATCAAATAGGACAATTTTGGGATTATCAATATCTACAAGATTAAAATTATCATCGCTAAAATCAAATTTAGATTTAATCTGACGTATTTCTAAGAACAATTTTCTAGAAATTCAAGTACGATTACTTATTCTTTAAAAGTTCACTGTTTTTCATGAAAGTGTTTTAAAAAAAATTTGACAAAAATTAAAAATTAAAACACTGAGACTTAAAATTACACATGAAACTAATTACACATGGGGTACACATGTAAATTAAAATTACACACGATATGTGTAATTACACGTGAAGTGGCAACACTGCATACCAATCAGGAGATAAAAAGCGAAATTTTGTGGTTGGCAGGACCGTTTTTAAACGTAAAAACTGCCAAATAACAGATGTGTTTACTAAAAAAACAGAAATGTGTTCAAAATTAAAATTATAAATTAAATTTTGGAAAAAAAATTGCAAAAAAAATTTAAACCAATTAAAATTGTATTAAATTCATATCAACAACTCAAATGTGATTAAAATCTTTAAAGACGATGTTTATTGCACTTTTTATTTCATTATATTTTTTTTTAAGAAACAGCTTTTGGTATCTAAGATATTTTGCTTATAATCTCGAATTTTATTTAAATTTTTTCATTCCTGTCTTTAAATCTAGGGTAAAGTGCTCCCACTTAGCTCCATAAAATTTAACTTCAATGGCTTTTTTTCTTCAGACTGCATTGAGATGAAATATATTAAGATTCTAATTCAAAAAGTTTAAACGAAGTTCAAATCGCAAAGAAAATTCTCATTATTTATCAATTTTTATTTTTACACTACTTTGAAAATCAAACAAAAACTTGCAGATAGCCCATTTTTCCTTAAAAAAATATATATTCAGTGAAATTGAAATCGTATTTAGCTTCTACAGAAAACGAAAAACGAAAAAAAAATCGTTTTCAATCCACATAAAAATGGTAAAGTGGAATTGATATTTTCATCACATTTAAATGTAAGGAACCTTTAAAAATTAATGTAAACAAACAATGGATATTACATACTTTTATTAATTTCATCTCAAAAAATTCCACATTAACCAGTTTTGTTAGAAATTTTAAGCATTTTTTAAAATTAACTATAAAGAGACAAAAAGCACATTTTTGTTAAGTGAACATACACAATTTTTAAATTTAATTTAAAATAAATTTTTATGTTCAATTTTTCTTTTAAATACTTTACTTTCATCAATCAATTGGTTTTAATGCCAATTTTTTCTAAAAAAAAATCATTTTTAATATTTTTCGAATTTATGAAAACGTATTTGAGCTGAAGAAGCAAAATGAAAACGTTAAGAATTCAACTATACGAAAATTTTCACTTCCGAAAAAATTCTGTGACATACCTGATTGTTTGAAGATAACCCAAAAACAAAAAGAGAAAAAGAGTGTTGTTAACTTTTTAAAATTTTACTTTATATGGGAGTTGGGCGGACCACGTCCATTTTTTGTTTTCGAGTTTATAACGACTCTCGAACTATATGTAAAAAATTTTGTTATCGTACATACTTTTGTTGAAGAAATATCAGCAGAAAAGTATGAAATAAATTTACAACGGACACCCTGTGTTTCTAGTATTTTGCCTATAACTTTTTTGTTTATTAACCGATTTTGCTAATTTTCAATACCAAACAAACCTTATATAAATATTTGAGCCAAATTTCGTACCCCTACGTTGTCCCGTTCGAGCCCTATCCTGCATTCTACAGACGAACAGACGGATGGACATAGCTAGATCGACTCAGAATCTAACCAGGACCCAGAAAAACTTTATGGGGTCTTAAATGATTTTTTCGATATGTTACACACGGAATGACAAAATCAATATATCTTTTTGATGGTGGGTATAAAAAATTCATCTTCAAGATCAAAATCGCAAAAAACTTAAAAAAAAATCGATTTTTTTACCTTTTTTCCCCTGTTCAGGTCCATAGGTAGCAAACCGTTCAAAATTTAAGGAAACAATCAACTACAAAAATAAATCTAAGATCTCAATAAACAACTTTCTAGAACATATGAACTTCGTAGGAATGATTCTTAACACCGTTTAAGTAGCGCTAAGGTAGCCGTAAAAGTGAAAAATTTCCCGAAAATTTTTTAATTTCATTTGTTTTTTCTTTACTTTAACTATTCACCTCAATGAACATTGTAACGTAAATATTTTGGAAGATATTTGTATTTAAAAAAAAATTTTCTCATTTTTGAGATATTATAAATCGCGAACTATCGCGGTAATCAAACTTAAACTCGGCATTTGCGTTAACAGCGTCAATATTAATATTTTTGCAGAATTTTATTACATTCGGATGATTTTTAGAAGAAATTGTCGATTATTATATTTTATTACAAAGAAAACAATACAAATTGAAATAAATATTTTCTATTTATTTTGACATTTGTTTTAATAATTCGTAAAATATTGCGAGTCCCAGAATGCCACTTTCCACGGTTATAGAAAACATTTTCATCATTAACATATATTTTTTTAAATTTTTAAAAATACCACTTTTCGAGATATTTACCCGCGAACGAAAAATCGCGATATATGGACCATTTTGATGTTGAGAAAAAAATCATGTTGTACGTCATATTAAAGGTAATTTTGATACCTTTAATATGACATCTCAATAAATCTTATATAACACAGGTCAACAGCAAAAAAAGGCTTGAATAACTACTATATAGTTTTGATGTATTATGGTTCCTGTAGTCCAAAAATGGGCCAAATTTTAAATTCTATGGAGAAGTTTTTTTTTTTTAATTTTTTTAGGCGTTTTTCCACATAATTAATGATAACTCAAAAAGTTTTAGTCCGATATTACTGAAATAAATTTAGAAAAATTTATATTTTCATAACCTTTAATCCCTTCATATATTGCGTTGGAGGCTTTAAAAACCACTATACAATTTTGATGTATTGTGGTTCCAGTAGTCCAAATATGGTCCAAATTTAAAATTCTATGGAGAGGTTTTTTTTAATTTTTTTTTTTTTTTTTTGCAAAATTATAATTTTTTTTAGACGTTTTTCCACTTAATTAATGAAAACTAAAAAAGTGTTAGTCTGATATTATTGAAATAAACTTAGAAAAATTTATATTTTCATAACCTTTAATCCCTTCATATATTGCGTTTCAATCGGCTCAGTAGTTTCGGAGTTAAAGTAAAAAAATTTAACAAAAAATATATTTTTTACGTGAAAATAGCAAGTTTTTTTGTTTTAAAAAAATTATTAAAAATCAAAAACAAAAAAATTTCTCCAGTTATGTTGTCATAACTCAAAAACAACTTGTCCGATTTTGTTAAACTAAATTTACAAAAATTTTGGCTAACAATATCTTTAAATGATGTATACAATTTAGAGTTGTGTCGTTCATGAACGAATCGATTCAATTGAACGAATCAGTAAAATGAACGATGTTGATTCGTTCCTTATTTTTGATTCATATCGTTCATTTTTACTTAATTTAAAGTATATTTATTACACTTTCATAAAAACTAGAAACATAGGGTGCCCGTTTCATACTTTTCTGCTAATATTTCTGAAACAAAAGCATGTACGACAACGAAATTTATTGTAAATAGTACAAGGGTCGATATAAACTTGAAAACCAAAAATGGGCGTTGTCCGCCCACATTATCGCGCACCTCCCATATAAGGTGAAATGTAATCGAAATTTTGTATATGTAGTTCAAGGATCAATGTAAACTCGGAAACAAAAAATGGGCGTGGTCACCCACCTTACCGCCCACCTCCTATATAAAAAGGTGATGGTGGGTATATAGATTCGGTAAAGACGAATATAACATTCTCGCTTGTTTTTTTAATTTTTTACTAAGTTTTTATTTTTTGCCTAACAGTTTCTTTTCATAACTTTGAAACTATTGATAGCATCAAAAACAATTGTATACATCATTTAAAGATATTGTTAGCCAAAATTTTTGTAAATTTAGTTTAACAAAATCGGACAAGTTGTTTTTGAGTTATGACAACATAACTGGAGAAATTTTTCAAAAAACTAAAATTTTGTGAAAATAAGCGAATTCACTTAATAGCGATTAAATTCGAAACGAATCAATCGATTTTTATGATCGATATCTCATTTTGTTGCTATTACATGTGGCTTTACGATAAAGCAATAAATCAGAACAGTTTTTGTTGTTTTCGATTTTTTAAAACAAAAAAACTTGCTATTTTCACGTAAAAAATATATTTTTTGTTCAATTTTTTTTATTATAACTCCGAAATTAATGAGCCGATTGAAACGCAATATATGAAGGGATTAAAGGTTATGAAAATATAAATTTTTCTAAGTTTATTTCAATAATATCGGACTAACACTTTTTGAGTTTTCATTAATTAAGTGGAAAAACGTGTAAAAAAATTTATAATTTTAGAAAAAAAAATTAAAAAAAAAACCTCTCCATAGAATTTTAAATTTGGACCATATTTGGACTACTGGAACCACAATACATCAAAATTGTATAGTGGTTTTTAAAGCCTTCAACATTTTTTGATTTTGTTGCCTTGTGTAATAAATACTTTGAAAGATACATCTTTGCACATATTTTGAGCTATTTTGCACTTTCAAATCGCGATATTTCACGAACCACTTGATGAAATTATCTGAAATTTTTAATTAATCTTAGTTTTGACAATAGTAATAATTGTAGGAAAAGTCAAAAGGAGAGGAAAAGTCAAAAATTGTAATTTTTCGTGTTGGTTTTAAATGGAATGATATAATAAAAAAAATATTCGTATTGTGTTTATAATGTTGATGGCCCTGGACTTGCAAATCGCACTCTCTTAAGTTGTGGATCCAAATCGGCGTAAAACATGTTCGGGAAATTTTTCACTTTTGCGGCTACCTTAGCGCTACCTTTTCAGAAATTTTTTTAGTATTAAATTTCTGAACTGTGAAATTTTTATATTTCTGGCGCGAAAAAGCATAGCTTTAGCTTTTACTTAACTTTTTTAATACAAACAAAAATACAAAATTCCTATTATTCATTATTTATAAAAATTTTAATGATTTAAGGTGCTTTTATCCTCTTAAGAATCTCATATAAAATAAATGTTGTTAAGATTGATAATCTGAAAATCACGAAAGGTTGAACTATGTAGATCTTGATATCAATAATTGTTTGACTTGACAAATGATATATCTTTCGTCGTATATAGGTTGAGGACATTAAGGCGCCCATAGACACATACTGCAGAGAGATACTGCCGATGAACCCCCTATACGTGTGTGATTGACGATTTCACTACACATTGATCAAACAAATGTTTATTTTTGCAAAAAATTTCGAATAAAAAGAAACAATTTTAAATATTTTAATTATTTTTTCTTTCAGTTTAAAAAGTTTTTATAAATGAAAAAGAAAACTTTAAAAATTCATTTACAATATCTGTTTGCAGTACGAGTTCATTTTGAAATCAAAACGATTTTGATTTTTATACTGCATTGTCGGTGTGACGCACACATTCAAAAGCTCTCTCAATTTTACTAATACATACATATTGCAGGAGCTAATGCAGTATGTGTCTATGGGGCGCTTTATAAATCAGTTTTAACAATTGTCAATTTTGAGTTATTGTTTACGGTGTATTTATAAGTTAATCTGTACATTTTGTAGAATTTTGACAAAACATCTTAAGTCGAAATAACACAAATTTCAGGTTATTCAATCATTAGATTTAAATATTAAAGACACATCATTTCCACTAATTGGTACTTTCGGACGTTTGGACTATAGTTAGGAAAAAATTTTCATTTCCATACAAATTTATGAATTTTTAAATACATAGTTTTTTAGCACTGTGAAAATTTGTAAATTTTTTAATTTGTTAACTGCATTGCCAAAAGTAGACAGAAATGTATCCCCAATTCTGTTATTATCTTTTTATTATTATTATTTTTTTCTTTTTAAAATTTTGGAAAATAACTCGAAAATGCAGTTTTTAATTACTCGAATAATCGAAAAAATCTTTAAAGTTACCCGAGTTATTCGAGTAAATTTTACCTTAAAATTTTACTCATTTTTTCAATGCTTATTAAAAATTAAAACAAGCATTTTGTGTGGTTCAGTGTTTTATTAAAAAAGAAAACAAAAATATAGATTAAAACAAGAAATAGTCTTTCCAAAATAATATACATATAATTAAAATTTGCGCAAATATTTATGAATATTTGTCTCTTTTGCTTTGATAATGCCGTTGTTTCTCTATATTTAATATATTCATTGATAGTTAAATAAATAGGTCTAACAAATTTGGTCTATAAATTCGAACCAAATTTTATAATAAAGAGTGGCCCGAAGTGCTTTTTGTCATTTTTGTAACGCTACAAAATGACTAGTTTTTACACTGTGAAAAAATCTAATGATACCCAATTAAAGGTGATTATCAATACTTTTGATAAAAATAAAAATTAATGATGAGTTTTAATCCACTTTGGAATAATTAGCGATTTTGTCTCATAACCTCATTTTTTAATTTGGACACATACTAACCTATGTGCTACACAAAGATTTTCAGTTATATTCAAAATTTTTGTACAATATTTTTAAATATCGGAGATCTACTAAACCCAGATTTATTTTAAACTTAGAATGTTTTTAAATTGTTTAGTTATAGGGAAAACATATCTCAATATCTTTAGTATCAAAACTACAGGATAAAAGATACTAACTTAATAAATAATTTAAAAAAATTATGTCCAAATTTATCTTGAGTCTTGAATTGTTCTAAATAAAACAAAAACTTAGGAAATCATTCCCAGAATAATTTCTGTGTACCAGGTTTTAGAATGTTTTATAATTCATTGGTCAATTATGTTCAGACATTCAGATGACCATTTAATATTATACAAATATATACAGTTTTTAAGATAATTTACTCTTATTTGTATTATAGTGATCTCGTGATTATGTTTTAGTTCAATTTTGTGCAAGAATGTTTCGAAACTTAATTTCCTAACAATATCGCTATAAAAATATAAGAAATTCTATACAAATTCTATAAACTTGTATAATAAATTAGTCAATTATACAATTAATTAGAACTACCAACTGTTCTCCATTTAATGGACAAATTTATTGTAAATTTAAAATATATAATTCTTTCTCTCAAATGTACGCGTAAGAATTATAATTGGTTCTATTTTGTATTAAACCATAATTTTTGTGAAAATATATTAGTTTCTGAGTTATTGCATTTTAAAAATGACAAAGAGCACTTTGGACCACCCTTTATTTTAGATATATATAAAAGAGTAACGTGACTGACTGACTGATTCATCATCCTACAGCGCAAACGGCTGAAGCTAGAGAGACGAAATTTAGAACGTAGGTTGGTCTCCCTCTGCACGCAGAGAAAAAACATGGTTACAGCATGATCACCACAACTATTCAATGATTATATAGCAGTTTTCTCGTTGATTTAAATATACTGTGTTCAAGATAGCAACGTTTATGATTCTGTTTAATCATTTAATGATTACCCACAATCAAAATTTTAATATGGTTCACTGAATTATAATATGTATTTAAATATGTTTATATGAAATCATATTTATGAATAAATACAATCATTTAGTGAATTCTACAATTATTTAGTTAATTCTACAATCATTAAGTTAATTTTGCAAATTTAGTTAATTCTACAACCATTTAGCGAATATTTTTATTTGATTTTAAATCATATTTTGTTTTGCACAACTGTTGAATGTTTGTATTTGAAAATGTTTATGTTTTTCTCAAATATAAAATATTTGCTTTGGACTATAATTTGATTTCACAGAGCTATTGTATTTTTATCGTTAATCATATTTATTTTCTGCATATCTATTGAATACACATTTTTGTGTATAAGTTCAGTAGTTTGTTAGAAGGCAAACGATATAGCTGTGTGTTTTTGGAAAAGTGTTCAATTTATTTGTGTTCTAAGTTTAAAAAATTACAAAATAAAAAAATAAATGAAAAATATGTCTTTTTCTGAGATATGCAGGAATGGTTATCCATATTGGAATGTTTGAAGACGACGTTTCATTATTTGGTCGTATGAATATTACTCTAATTAATCTTACTATCTTTGCGGTCAAAGGATTTTAAACCATGGATTTAACTCACATTTTCAAGCCTTTCAGGTAGATTATGAGGATTTTTATTTTTCAATATCTGTTAAATCATTGAATTGAATTAAATTCTTATGTAAATATTATAAAATATAATATGTAAATAATATTTAAAAAATAAATATAAATTTATGTTAAAAATTAATATGTAGAGTATAAATATTACATAAAAAACTATTAATAACTTATAATTTAATAATTAATAAATTTTTATACCTGAACATTTTTTTCAATATTTTCAATAAATAAAAAAATAAAAATTTCAGATAAATGTGCTTTATTTTAAATTTATTCAGTATTGTAAACTCGGGCATTATATATAATAAAATGGGATTATATATATGATAAAATAGGATTATATATATGATAAAATGGGATTATATATATGATAAAATGGGATTATATATATGATAAAAGGGGATTATATATATGATAAAATTGGTTTATATACATGATAAAATGGGATTATTAAATTATTAAATTCGTTTATACATATGGTAAAATGGGAATATTAAATGATTAAATTCCTTTATATATATGGTAAAATGGGAATATTAAATGATAACATTTTTTATATATCTGATAAAATGGGATTATTAAATGATAAAAAAATTGTGAAATCGAAAGAAATATTGTAAAAAAAGTTATAAATATGATTAAACCGAATCATTTAATGATGAGAAAATGATTAAATGGAATAAGAAAAATGATTACGTACAAATATACTTATTGTAACCTGGGATCATATATTACAATCATAGTATGTTGCTCTTAGTTTATGGTCACCCGAACCATATTTTTTCTTTGCGTGTGTATAGATTTTTCGAAATTCGAATGTTTAAGATACACAAAAAGTTAAATAGTTGTCGTTATTCATTTAAAAAATAATCGGACAGGTGTCTGGTACTTTTTTGAAAATCGGCCCTTTTAGGGAGAAAACGGGTAAAAACTGTATTTTGGTACTTCTTTATTACCATATGTATCTTTGAAACCAATCAACATACAAATAAAATTTATGCGGTATTCATAACTTATTAAAAAACGAGAAATATAATTTTGGTACTTTTTCGAAAGTTTAAGGGGTAAAAATCGTACCTATTTTTGGTACTTTTTTCATAAAACATTTTTTATATTTATTGACATAACCATATGCGTATTTTAATATGGGATCTCACTATAATTTAGAAACTCATTGGAACACAATTTCTAATACTTCTATGGGTAAAAAATGTATCAAAAAGGGGGTAAAGGTGGGAAATTACATTTTATTCAAACTTAATAATGAATTTTCAATTACGTTAAACATAGAAACATTCTGTGGGTAAGAATTCAAGAATTTGTGGTACTTCTTGAATTTTTTAATTAATATTTAATCCAGAAACATGAAATTAAGAACATGTGGTGCTAAATGAATGAGAATCCATAGGAGGGGACTTTGTGGTACTTTTTTGTTTTTCTGATGGTACTTTTTTAATTTCCTGTAATATTTAACCTAGAAACATGAAATTAAAGATATGTGGTCCTAAATTAATAAGAATCCATAAGAGGGGACTTTGTGGTACTTTTTTGTTATTCCAATGGTACTTTTTAAATTTTCGGTAATATTTAACCTAGAAATGAATGAGAATCCACAATAGGGGATTTTGTGGTACTTTTTTTGTTCTTCTAATGGTACTTTTTGAAAATATTACTTCTGTAATATACATCCTAGAAACATAAAATTGAAGATGTAAGGTCCTAAGTGAATCAGAATCCTTAAAAGGTTATTTTTCCTTATTCTAAAATACTTTTTCGTTATTCTAATATTTATTTTTCGTTATCTAATATTAGAAATTTAATATTAAAGAGATATTGTTATTTAGGAATGAGAATTCTCAAGCTCTATTAGTCATATTCCTCTATACTAAAAAATAATAATAGTAATATTTTGGGAGTTTTTTAACTTTCGAATGTTAAATATGTTAAAAATTAGTACTTTACTGGCACCCTATCAAACATGCCTTTTTTACTTTTCGAAAATTTTATATTTTATAGTATGGTTTTTATAAAAACGAAGTAGCGGGTTAACAGCTCGTTTTAGATAAAGAAGTTGAACGATTCATAACATAAAAAACAATTTTACATGCTTAACTTAATTTTAGGTCCTAATTCCTTCTATATTACAAATTTTATTCAAGCCATCACCATCATATCCTCTACACCAAACTGAGAATTTATTGGTATATTAACTATGTACTTTTATTCATAGAACCAATAATATGTTTTTCCAAATCAAGTTAATCCTCCAACTTATTTCTTATATTTATATTAAAAATATTTGAATTTTACATTATAATTTTTTTAAGTGACGTTTACATTTATGTAATTGAAAAATTACCTACTACTACGTGTTGTAATTTAGGCATATATTCGGTTCTTTTTACTAAATACTTACAATATTTTTAATAAAATTCCAATTTGTGGTGCTTCTTTTAGATTCAAAACTTTTAAATTTTTAAGAAAACTAAAATAAAAACATCCTAAAAAATAGTTAAGAAAGAAAATATTTAAAATATTTTTTACTCCAATTATTCGATTAATCGGCAGGCATAATTTGCTCGAATAAATTTTTACTTGAAATTCTTGATTTTAATTTAATCGAACAATTATTTGATATTAATTTGTCGATTAATCGAACAAACAATATTCGAGTGAATACCCTAGTTTTAATCAAATATTAAAAACAATATCGAAAACAACGTCTGCGAACATTTCCAAGTTATTGTAAAAAATTGTTATCTGTTTTTAATATATATCACCGATTTTTAAGGTAAAAAAAATAAAATCGGCAACACCAAAATTTCGAGTGACTGCTTATGCCCGTAGTTTCAACAAGTAGATAACTATAGGTGTAATTACCTATTAGATATCTTTAACTAATGCCCGTAATTTCAACAAGTAGCTAACTATGGGTATAATTACCTATTAGATATCTTTTACTAACTGGTAAAATTGGATTGATAATTTCAAAGCTTTTTTTACCTGGGTGTTTCTACCGAACAAGTTATTCATAAAATATGGTAGCATTTGTGATTTAAATGTCACAAAAAATTATTAAAATTTTATTTATTAAAAAATTTTTACATTTACCGCATATATGTCTTTTTGTCCATGTAAACATGCTGATGTTTATAACCTACAGAAAAGATATAAATTAATAAATTTTATGTTTAAAGATTATTTTTTTATGATTTGTTAACTTGTTAAAGTTAACAAATCCAACTTTATTCATTGAACAATAAAAACCGACTGCAAAGAATTTACAAATTAATTTTATTAAATACATTTGAATTAATAAATCATTCTGCTGATGTTGCGCTTCCCACCATCAGGCCATCCATGCACTTGCTGCGCTTGTGGATTCGAATTTCGTCTGGGAATTTTATTATTGTGCAATTTGGTTATTTGTTGAGTTTGCAGTTTTAATGTTGGCACGTTTTGTATGTTGTTACTTGTTGCAGTTGTTGTTGTTATTATTGTTGTACTTCAAGTGTTAACTTATACCAACAGCATCCACCACCGACTCAGAATCATTTTTTTAGTTGATTTAACGATGTCCGTCCGTCTGGCTGGCTGGTTGTCTGACCATGTAAACATTGTCCACAAAGTACAGGTCGCAATTTTGAAGATAATTTGATGAAATTTGGCATATCGTCATCGAAAATGCAAAACAACATCAAAATTTTCAAATTTGTGTTTTTGATGAAATATAGTTTATTATTCCAAAATACTTGTGATCACAAATTTTCAGACTTGTAGCTCAAAAAATGACGATTATATTAACGAAAGCAATAATTTTCTTACGTCAAAATAACGTAACATCACATTTGTTAAAAAAATAATATTTTTTTTTTTTTTACAAATTTAGATTGCAAATGATTACAAATATAATGGCTATTCAAATTTTGGAGTAAAAGTTATCAGAAATCGTTTTAATTAAAATTTTGTATTGATGTTACGTTGTTTTGGCTTCCGAAAATTGAAATCTTGAAAAACGTAAACCACATAACTTAAAAAATATTTAATAAAAATAAAAATATTCATCATCAATATATTAGACAGTAGTTAAGGATTTAATAACCCAAAAATCTTGTTTGTAGGACAATTCGTTTAGATTTTAGAAAGTTTTTTGTGACTCCTGTAAAGTTATGAAAAATGATGTTACGTTGTTTTGCATTTTCGGTGACGATATACATATGTTTATTTTTGAATAACGACAAACGCTATTGAAATTGGTCATGATCGGTACATTATTACACCTTGTCCCCATATAAATAAAATTCGGTAGGAATAAGTTTTATACAAAGATAAATCGTATTGCAATTTCAGGAAGATCGTTCCACAATTAGGCATAGCTCCCATATAAGGCCCACTTTCGAAAATGTCTTTACCTCAAAAAAATCGCGCATAAATGACAGTATCATGGTAATATTTGGTACGAACAAGTTAAATATAAGCATGTAATTAATTAACTAATTCATTAGAATAGGTCCATAAATAGCCATAGGTCCAAAATTTGGTAATTTTCCAAAAATTTCGGAAATCAATTTAGTGCACAAACACAATGGTGTAGAGTATTAAACTGTCGGGATTGACCGACTATATCTTTCTCATTTTCTTAAGGTTTGCCATAAATATTTTCATTGTTTCATGCAGAAATCACAGTTATGAGGTTGGGTCCATAACAGATTAGAGTTCCCATTAAGAACCACCTGCAAAAATCATTTAAAATTACACATATAAGTTTTATAAAATTACATGTACAATTTTAAAATTCGCGAGAATATGTAGCCAATTGACGCAGAGACTTTCTCGCAAAATATGCGATTTCCGATAATATTTTAGGACTTAAAATGATGCATTTCTCCCAAAAATTGTTATTATTTATTTACCTAACACATTATCTAAACAAAATTTATGGTGTAAGAAACACTACTGTTATCTATTCGGTAATTCATACCTAAGATTTGAAATTACCAAATTTAATTTACACCATAGATAACAGGATAGGTCCATATTAAAACGAGGGCCTTTTTAAAAAAGTCCATATATAAATTTTTACTTTGATTGCTTTTAACATCACATAACAAGTCATAGTAGGCTAAAAAATTATATGTCAAAAACTTCTGCGTTTTATTCTGAATAAAACATCTTTTATACTTTTTTTTGCAAAACGTTAAATTAAAGAGTTATAGCGCAATAAAGATATTAGTTACTTTTAAGCGTTGTTCAAAGTCGACTGGCCGGTTTACGACCGATCGATCCAATTTTCGCACACATATTATCTTTGTAATCAAGAAGGCTTGAATTAAAAGCTATACAAAATTTCATGTTAAACCTTCTGATAACCGGAATTAGTTCAGATATTCGAAAAAAATGTATAGCCTAATTCTGTAACTTTTCGTTCATTACGTTAATATACACTAACGAAAACGTTAACAGAAAAATGTTGTATTCTGTATCATCGTGATTTATAACAATGAGCAATTTGGTTTGTGAATTTGAAAAATAATTTCAAATTACCAGATACACATTTTTCTAATATTCTATGTTTATTAAACATTTTTTGTTCAGAATTATAAAAAGAAAATTGTATTGTTAATACATTTTTAATTCTAGTGTGTTCCTTAATATTCAAAAATATTAATTACGAGCTGTAACCCGCTACTTCGTTAGCGGAAATTTTCTATAAAAACCATACTATAAAATAAATTTAAAATAGGATTTTCGAAAAGTACAAAAGGCATGTATGATAGGATGCCAGTAAAGTACCAATTTTTAACATATTTAACATTCGAAAGTTAAAAAACTACCAAAGTATTCCTATTATTATTTTTTAATATAGAGGAATGTGACTAACTCATAAATAACAATATCTCTTTAATATTAGATTTCTAATATTAGAATAACGAAAAATAAATATAAGAATAACGAAAAAGTATTTTAGAATAAGGAAAAAGAGTCTTTTAAGGATTCTGATTCACTACATTCAAAAAGTATTGTTAGAAGAACGAAAAAGTACCACAAAATCCCTTCTTATAGATTCTCACTCACTAAGGGCCACATAACTTTAACTTCATATTATAAACTTAAATTATAGAAAGATAAAAAAACACATGTCCTTAATTTCACGTTTCTAGATTCATAATTATAGAAAATTCAAAAAGTACCATTAGAAGAACAAAAAAAAAAAAAAAGGATCACAAAGTCCCCTCTCATGGAGTTTCATTCATTAAGGACCACATATCTTTAATTTCATGTTGCTAGTTTAAATATTAGAGCCCAAACACAACCAAACGGATTTCAATGTTGTTTTCCGCTCTAAGAGAGAAATGCAAATTAAATGAAGACGGCGTTCAGCAGCGGATTTCATATACATTTTGTTTTTGTTTCTTTATATTTTTTGTGTTTGGCAACAACAAAACTACCTATATAAAAAAATATCTTCCTCTCTTAAATTCCATACATAAAAAATATAAGGCAAATCTATCTATCTCTTTCTTTCTTATATAAATTTAATGTAAACTTATGTGATTCATTTTGCAACAACGGCAACACTGACAGAGAGGGAGAGTGAGAAAATGAGAGCTTTTGAGAATCCCTTGTGAAATTAAAATCGATTGTTGTGTTTGTTGCCAAATCTTCATATAAAAAAATTATCCGCTAGGTTGTGTTTGGGCTCTTATAGATAATTCAAAAAGTACCATTAGAAGAAAAAAAAAAAAAAGTACCACAAAATCCCCTATTGTGGATTCTCATTCATATAGGACCACATATCTTTAATTTCATGTTTCTAGTTTAAATATTATATAAAATTCAAAAAGTACCATTAGAAGAACAAAAAAGTACCACAAAATCCCCCATTGTGGATTCTCATTCATTTAGGACCATATATCTTTAGTTTCATGTTTCTAGGTTAAATATTACCGAAAATTCAAAAAGTACCATTGTAATAACAAAAAAGTACCACAAAGTCCCCTCTTATGGATTCTTATTCATTTAGGACCACATATCTTTAATTTCATGTTTCTAGGTTAAATATTACAGGAAATTAAAAAAGTACCATTAGAAAAACCAAAAAGTACCACAAAGTCCCCTCCTATGGATTCTCATTTACTTAGCACCACATGTCCTTAATTTAATGATTCTAGGTTCATAATTATAGAAAATTCAATAAGTACCATTAGAAGAACGAAAAAGTACCACAAAGTCCCCCCTTGTGAGTTCTTTACCACATCATAATTTCATGTTTCTAGGTTAAATATTGCAGAAAATGCAAAAAGTACCATTAGAACAAAAAAGTACCACAAAATTCATCCTCTTGAATTCTTACCCACAGAATTTTACTATGTTTAATGTAATTGAAAATTCATTATTAAGTTCGAATAAAATGTAATTTCCCACCTTTGGTAATGTTTTTTACCCATAGAGATGTCAGTAATTGGATTCCAAATGAGTTTCTAAATTATAGTGAGATCCCATATTAAAATACGCATATGGTTATGTCAATAAATATAAAAAAAATTTTTTTATGAAAATAGGTGCGACTTTTACCCCTTAAACGTTCGAATTTCGAAAAAGTACCTAATTTATATCTCTCGTTTTTTGATAAGTTATGAATGCGGCATAAATTTTATTTGTATGTTGATTGGTTTCAAAGATACATATGGTGACAAAAAAGTACCAAAATACAGTTATTACCCGTTTTCTCCCTAAAAGGGCCGATTTTCAAAAAAGTACCAGACACCTGTCCGATTATTTTTTAAATGAATAACGACAACTATTAAAATTTGTGTATCTGTATTAGTTTAGAAGTTATAGAGTTACCGATTTTACCCGTTTTTTACCCCCTAAACATTCGAATTACCAAAAATCCCTTCTTAGTGGATCAATACAGAGGAACCCCTACCTACGTTCCAAATTTCATCTCTCTAGCTTCAGGCGTTTTGGCTGTGGGATGATGAATCAGTCAGTCAGTCAGTTAAAATGTTCATGTTATTGACGATAACCGAACAAACGATAGAGTTACGGAATAAGGGCATTTTAGTTGAAATTTAATGTAAAACTATTCAGAAATGAAATTTGGAATATAAATTTCAAAATATCTATGAAAAATATAATTGTAATTTTTTTTAGAAAAAAAAAAAATCGCACAATGTTTTGGATACACCAGGAAAAGTTGTTCAATTTTGTCGTTTAAATAAATAAAATTCCCCTATTCTAAACAGTTGGGGAGAATAGTATTTTGGGAAAGGGAATTTAAAATTTTCGAAGTCAGCTGTTTTGCTTACAGCTGTTTTGTTTTAATTTAAAACTTGCTAAACATTTTTGTGAAAAACAAGAGTGTAAAGTGAAAAAGTAATAATTTCAATATTTTTCAATAATTGCTTCTGTTTGTTTGTTGGTGTTCTTATAAGAACCACCTAATCCAAACTTGTTGGCTACACCTTCAACCGACTCCTTCATCCCAATCAAGTTGTAAATGGCCTCCTCAATTCCAGAAAACTTCTGCTCCATATTCCGGCCTCCACCAGTTCCTTTACTTGATTTGAGGTTTTGGGCGGCCTTCTGCCGAACATACTTTTTTTGATCACACCATACCTGAAAATGTTTTGCACTTTTATCATTAATGTATACCATTGAGGCAAATTTCATTGGACATACCTACTTCCACTCCGAAACACTTTTTTTGTGGTGGCCCTGCAGAATTCAACTCCGCCTCCAAATTGCGCCAAAATCTATTTAACTCTTCCTTGCTTCCTTTATACATCCCACAAGCAATACCTGGGTGGGTTTGCATTGCATCCAGGAGCATCTCCAACTGTTTCTTATTTGTTGTTTTAGACCTGAAAATGCATTAATATTTATTTTTAATAAAAAAAACTAAAATACTCACATTTTTGGCACAACTCCCTTGCAATTTTTTGGCGGAATTGTTTTTAAAATTTGTTATCACATTCTCCCTATAATTGACATTCGTAATACCTACTTTTTTCCCGGGGAAAATTTTCCCATTTTCGAAGTTTGTTTAGAATAAGGGAATAGGGAAAAGGGAAAAATTTCCCGGGGAGATTTTATTTAGAATAAGGGAACAGGGAATAGGGAAAAAATTCCCTGGGAATTGCTATTCATAATTGGGATGTATATAAATATGGAATAATTGTTTATTTTTTTTAAAGCAATGCTTGATTGTTTATGATTGTTTATTTTTTTCTTCGTATTCAAATATTCGTAGTTTGAAAAAAAAGTAGATTTATAAATAATAAAGTATGATAGCATACGTTAAGGCGAAAATTTTATTAAGGTGTTCACGATAGGCTGGTTATCAGGCTATGTGATTATGTGGTTATATTAAAAACGGAAAAATTCATTACAAAAAATAACCAACTGCCCAACTCGTACCCTTGTTTATAGATTATGTGATTATCTGATTATTTGTAGTGTTGAATATTAATAAAAATTAAAACAAGTAATAGATTTTGTTGTTTTATTATCTATATATATAAAAGAGTAACGTGACTGACTGACTGACTGATTCATCATCCCATTTGGAAATTCGAATGTTCAGGGGGTAAAAATGGTAAAAACGGGTAAAATCGGTAACTCTATAACTCACAAACTAATAAAGAAACACAAAAAGTTGAATAATTGTCGTTATTCATTTAAAAAATAATCGGACAGGTGTCTGGTACTTTTTTGAAAATCGTCCCTTTTAGGGAGAAAACGGGTAAAAACTGTATTTTGGTACTTTTTTGTCACCATATGTATCTTTGAAACCAATCAACATACAAATAAAATTTATGCCGTATTCATAACTTATCAAAAAACTAGAAATATGAATTTGGTACTTTTTCGAAATTCGAACGATTAAGGGGTAAAAATCGTACCTATTTTTGGTACTTTTTTCATAAAACATCTTTTTATATTTATTGACATAACCATATGCGTATTTTAATATGGGATCTCACTATAATTTAGAAACTCATTGGAATACAATTTCTGATACTTCTATGGGTATAAAAAAGTACCAAAAAGGGGGTAACTTAATAATGAATTTTCCATTGCATTAAACATAGAAACATCCTGTGGGTGAGAATTGAAGAGGATGAACTTTGTTGTACTTTTTTCTTCTTCTAATGGTACTTTTTGCATTTTCTGTAATATTTAACCTAGAAACATGATGCATGCATGGTCCGATGTGGGAAAGAATCCATAAGAGGGGTCTTTGTGGAATTTTTTTGTACTTCTTATGGTACTTTTTAAATTTTCTATAATGTTTAAACTAAGAACACGGAATTAAAGATATGTGGCCATAAGTGAGTAAGAATTAATAAGAAGGGATTTTGTGGTACTTTTTCGTTCTCCTAATGGTACTTTTTGAATTTTCTATAATATTTAACCTAGAAACATGAAATTAAAGATATATTCCTAAATGAATGAGAATCCACAATAGAGGATTTTGTGGTACTTTTTTTGTTCTTCTAATGGTACTTTTTTTTCTATAATATTTAAACTAGGAACATGAAATTAAAGATATGTGGTTCTTAATGAATGAAATTCCATAAGAGGGAACTTTGTGATACTTTTTTGTTCTTATAATGGTACTTTTTGGATTTTCTATAATTATGAATCTAGAAACATGAAATTAAGAACATGTGATGCTAAGTGAATGAGAATCCATAACAGGGGAATTTGTGGTACTTTTTTGTTCTTCTAATGGTTCTTTTTGAATTTTCTATAATTATGAACCTAGAAACATGAAATTAAGGGCATGTGTTTTTTTTTTCCGCTAACGAAGTAGCGGGTTAACAGCTCGTTACTATATAATCACATAACCTGATAACCAGCCTATCGTGAACCACCCTATTATTTGTTGGTAAGATGGTGAAGGGTATCAATTTTTTAATTTCATTTTTATTTAAACATGTTTTTATCAACGTCCGTGAGATTAAAGTTGAAATATATCACATAATTTTGAATTACTTTAAACAAATTATTAAAAACAAATAATATTGCTAAGGTGTTCACTATTGGACAAATCCAACAACGCTTACAAAATTAAAGAATCACTTCTAAATACTTTTTATATCTTTTATTAAGCAGATTTAAATTTTTTTGATAAAATATTTCTTAAAAAAAATAAATAAATAAATAAATTCTTTTCCTTTCCTTTTGTTACTTTTTCTTGGTCTCAATTTTTCTTAGTTGAAAAATCATTTTGGGGGGAAATTTCCTTTTTTTAATTTTTTTTATTAAAAGCGCTTCTGTTCTGTTAAATTATCCCTATATGTAGCAAAAAATAATTAAAAACTAAAAATTTTTCAAAGAAAATTTCAAGCATTTCTTTTCAAATGAAAATATTAAATATTAATTTAAACAATTTGAGCCTATTTACATTGGGGATTATAGCAGCGTTTTTTTATGATATTTTGTTTTCAAGTTGCTTCGAAATCCCTTCTACATTTATACATATAAATTTGTATTGTGAAATTTTTCAAAAAATATTTGACAAAAAACAACAAATTAGAAAATTTTAAAATAAATTTGAAAAAATTTCATGAAATTTTTAGCTTTGCTACGACGTGCAACTTTTCTTACCCCGCTTACTTCTCTACACCTCTTGCCAACAAACGCAAAAGTTGCAGCGATTTTTCCCAGGGAAAATCCCCAATGTAAATAAGCTCTTAGTTTAAGCCTTGTTTACTTTTGATTCATATAGATCAAAGTTTTAATATATAAGAAATTATTCTTAAATATTATGAACTAAAATCAATGAAACTAAATTTTTATATTTATGTACAAAATGTGTATTGTATATCAAAATAACACAGAAATAGAGTCAAATGCCTTTATTATTTAAATTAGAATGTTTTAAAATTTGTAATATGTATTTCTCAAAAAATAAAATATATACACAGAAAGAAAAACGGCATTCTAAAATTAAGTTTATTTTTCGCAAAAATGGTACTTAAAAATTTAAGTACGTTTCGTACTGTGATATACTAAAAACAAGTACAAAGCGGGATTAATTTAAAAATCAAGTGCGATTTTATACTAAATGGAATAAAGTTCTTGATTTAAGTATTGAATTTCTTATTTTAATTGCGAATTTTTCTTAAATGAAGTAATTAATTCTTCAAATTAAGAATTATTTGGCTTGATTTAAGAAGAAAAAACTTATACATAGGAATATGAGCGGAATAAAGTTAACTCTTTTCGCTCTCCCACTCTCTATTGCTTATTGGTTGATTCAGTGTTGTCGTTTGGTTACATTTGTTACATTATAGGGCTAAATCCTAACTAATCGGATCCTTCTTAAAACCAGTTGGAATTATTAATCTTGAAATTTTGTTTCAAATAAGATAATTTTACGTAAATAATCTATTAAGAACTAAAACTAGGGGAAATTTTAATTGCGCCAAATTCGTCATTGTACTTTTCAAGTTTGACTTGACCCACTAACAACTTTGACATCTCTGATGTGTAAAATATTAAATGATTATCTTTCTATGTAAAGATTGTAGATCGTCACAAAAAATCATCAAAATATTTGAAATTAAAGAAATAACCACAGATGGTCCTAGTTTCACGAAAAAATATTTATTAAATCAATTTTCTTATTTAAAAAGTCTCTTCGTCGAGAAAGTTTTACTTACGGAATGTAGTCAATGCGCGCTGATCGATAACAAGTCAATCTGATGCTGTTTATATCGATATAAGAATTTTAGTTTAATTTAAAAATTCGTGAGAAGAGAAAATTTTGATTTTTGAAATAGTTGAATATAAAACATCCAAAAAATATTTTAAGCAATATATGTACCTATTGATCCAAAAGTAATATGGCTAAGTAATTAGAGAAATAAAACCAAGTACAATTATGACGGGGTATATTTTGGAACTATATCGTAAAGTCATGTGTTTTAGTCTCAAAATTTTTCAATGGCTATATATCGGGAAGATATTTCCCAACATTTTGAAATACAATTTTGATACGAAAGGTACCAAAATGGGCTTGATATTTAAGATATTATATTTTTAATGGTGCAATGCCTCATAATTAACGACTTGAATCCTTTACATATGGCGTTTTAATAAAAAAAAACTTATAAGGAACTAAATATGATCATATTTGTCATTTATATAGGAAAAATAGGCGTGTTCTTCCTAAATCAACCTTCTAAATCCATTAAATAAAAAATTGGACTAAAAGTCCCCCAAACTTTAACACAATTATGACGGGGTATATTTTGGAACTATATCGTTTGGTACGAAAGGTACCAAAATGGGCTTGATATTTAAGATATTATATTTTTAATGGTGCAATGCCTCATAATTAACGACTTGAATCCTTCACATATGGCGTTTTAATAAAAAAAACTTATAAGGAACTAAATACTTTTTATTTATCTACTATAATAACAAAAAATATGATCATATTTGTCATTTATATAGGAAAAATAGGCGTGTTCTTCCTAAATCAACCTTCTAAATCCATTAAATAAAAAATTTGACTAAAAGTCCCCCAAACTTTAACTCCAAATTGGGGAAATAAATCAGTAAACCTTGAATGGTGATACTTATGACCTATTATTAATAAAAATTTAAAGAATTTCTTACATTTTTATTTTGTTTGACTTTCTCAAATATAAAGGTGATAAAAATTCAAATACTTTTGTGAGGTAAATTCGATGACTTTTTATACTATTTCTGGAATAACTTGGAAATAATGTAATATTTTTGTTTGCAGTTTTTTGCATTATAAAGTTAATAAATAGACAAACATAATTCAGTTAATAAATATAAGAATTATTTTTTTTTTTAATCACGTAATAAACCCGTTTTTATTATTAATTAAAAAAATTCAAATACTTTAGTGAGACACTGTAAGTATTTTTGTATTATATTCCCTAAAATATCGAATTGAAAATGTTTATTATTATATCACACGTCTGCCTGTTTCTCTATGTCGAACGAAAGCTTTCTTTCGCCTTCTAAGCGAACGAAGACTGATTTAGGTTTCTCTAACTCACTTCTATGCGAACAATAAGTCGAACGACAAGTAGAAAGAAAACGTAAATGTTTTCATATAAAATTAGGTTTCTGTATTTCGAACGACAAGAACAAAAATGTCAAAATCAGTAACTTGCTATTTTGCTTTCGACTGGTTGAATTTTTTAAATAAAAATAGGAAAAATACTCACCAGGACATTGCAAATGTTCCTCAATCATGTTTATCAAAACGAATGATATTTTGCATCGATAAATGACGATTTTGTGACTAAAAAATAATTTCTAAAAAATTCTGAACAAAATTTTTGTTTTTTAATTTTTTTTTAATTATTTTATTTTCGCTTGTTTATTTTCTTGGTTGTATCTACGTTTAAACAATTTAGTAGTATTTTTAATATTTTTACGAAAAAAAAGTTACTCTAAAACTAAAATAAAACAAAAACAATATGAAAATACGTAACTCCATGATTCGAATTCGTTCGACTTGCTTTCGATCGCTTAGATTTTCATTCGACATAGAAAAACAGGCTATTATTTACAATTTGTTTAAAAAAATGCAAAATGTAACTTTTTGACCAAAATTGTAACTTTTTGATAAAAAACTTACATTTTTCAAACTACCCCTGACTGTTTTCTTATATCAACGCGACTAGTTGTTTTGTGAAACATACAAATATTTTTGTTAATTAGTAAATTCAATTGATATAAAAAACGCGAATGTTATATTCGGCTCGGTCGAATCTATATACCCACCATCAACTTTTTCAAATTTTACGTTATATGAGAGGTGGGTGGTAAAGTGAGCGGACCCCGCCCATTTTTTGTTTCCGAATTTACATTGGTCCTTAAACTATTTGTACAAAATTTCGTTGACTTTTCACTTTATATGGGAGCTGGGCAGTACAGTGGGCGAACCACGCCCATTTTTGGTTTCCAAGTTTATATCGACCCTCGAACTATCTGTACAAAATTTCGTTATCGTACATGCTTTTGTTTAAGAGATATCAGCAGAAAAGTATGAAATTAAGCTACAACGGACACCCTGTGTTTCTAGTATTATGCTCATAACTTTTTTGTTTATTAACCGATTTTGCTCATACAAACCTTATGTAAGATAAATATTTAAGTCAAATTTCGTCCCCTTAGGTTGTCCCGTTCGAGCCCTATCCTGCTTTCAACAGACGGACAATCTTTTTGATGGGTATAATAATAATAATTAAAAAAAGCAAACTATACTAACATATATTTTATTTATTTTATGTGTATATTAGGGTGGCCCTCTTTTATATGGAGGAAAATAAAGGTTTTTAAATTTTAAGTCTCACCCAATAAAAATGTTCGAATAGCCCAAAAACAATGAAATACAAAGTTTTAGATTGATTGAAACAAATTTAGAGTTGGCTCAAAGCGATTGAAATATTAAAAATTTTATCTTTTTTATTCTGTTCAACTATAAATAATTCATTACAACATAAATTTTCCTCGTTTTCATCTTTTTGCATTCCTCAGTTTATTACATATCATAGTTATTAAAATTAAATTACGTAAAATCCATAATTTTCAACCAAATACACCACAGTAAAATAAGATTTCAACAAAAATTTGAGGGATAGAAACGAAACTGGGCACATACATAGTGCCAACTATGCAACAGTATTTTGGGGGCGGAATCATCCCGATTGCAATTGATAGCTCTTGATATATGTAATAAACCCTCCGAAGGATTTTTCGCTGGTAGGCAAAATTTTTGTTTTATGACCACTTAAACTTTTCTATTTTTGCACCAAGGTAGTTACAGATAAATCGAAAAAAAAATATCAATATAGTTCGAAGCTAAAATAATTTTCCATAAATGTTTAGAGCATTTAACGGGGAATATTTCATTAGAACTTTAAATTCATTTATCCTACCTTAAAGGGGTCATTTCTAGTCCGTTTTAAGGAAATGACATGAAAGTCGATTTAAACTTGAGTTTAATGGTTTCTACAGATATTTTCTTCTTCAAATTTTACTAGGGATATACAAAGATAAAAAATTCATCCGACTTATCATATGTTGTTAAAAAAGAAAATTATAAAATGTTCCCACATTTCTTATATAAACTCCTTAAACTAGGCAATGAAATCCTAATATACATATATTATAAAAATGAGGTGTAAGTTTGTTTGTTTGTTTGTTTGTGCGTCAATCACGTCTAAACGACTGAACCGATTTTCACGAAATTTGACACACAGATAATACCAGTGCCAGAGGTGGTTATAGGCTATATAAGATTTCGATTGGATGCCACGCCCACATTTTACGCCCACTTTTTATAACTTCCAAACGGTTGGACCGATTTTCACGAAATTAGACACACAGATAGCATCAGTGCCGCTGATCATTATAGGCTATGTAAGATTTCGATTGGATGACACGCCCTTATTTTACGCCCACTTTTTATAACTTCCAAACGGTTGGATCGATTTTCACGAAATTTGACACACAGATAGTATTAGTGCCGCTCATCATTATAGGCTATGTACGAACTGGATTGGATGCCACGCCCACATTTTACGCCCACTTTTTATAACTTCCAAACGGTTGCACCGATTTTCACGAAATTTGACACACAGATAGTATCAGGGCCACTGATCATTATAGGCTATGTATGAACTGTGTTGGATGCCACGCCCACATTTTACGCCCACTTTTTATAACTCTTAAATGGTTGTACCGATTTTCACGAAATTTGACACACAGATAGTATCATTTCCGGTGGTCATTATAGGCTATGTATAAACTTGGTTGGATGCCACGCCCACATTTTACGCCCACTTTTTAAAACTCTTAAACTGTTACACCTATGTTCACCAAATTTGACACACAGATAGTACCATTACCGCTGGACATTATAGGCTATGTATGAACTGGGTTGTATGCCACGCCCACTTTTTATAACTCTCAAACGCCTGTACCGATTTTTAAGAAATTTAACACACAGATAGCACCAGTAACGGTGGTCGTTTAAGGCTATGTAAGAACTGGGTTCACGCCCATATTTTACGCCCACTTTTTAAAACCCCTAAACAGTAGCAATTGTTTTATATTCCCTATTAGGGGGTAGCGAAGCGCACCGGGTTACGCTCGTATATCATAAAATTAAAAGTTTTGTACAAATCCCAAACAAAATTAATAATAATTTAATCAATTTCACTTCTTTGGATAAACGCTTCATCGTATGAACTTTGGAACTTCGGTGACCCCTAGTGAAATTCGACGTAGAAAATTTCTGTAGAATACCCATTAAACTCAAGTTTTAATGGACTTTTGTTTAATTTTGTTTAAACGGACTAGAAATGACCCCTTATTATTAGAGATCAATGAATATAAAGTTCTAATGAAATATTGCCATATAAGTGCTCTAAACATTTTTTTCGTTGATTCGGAAATTTTAATTTGAAATTTATTATTTCAAATGAGGACATAATTTAATTGTTATATCTTTATATTTTATTATATAAAATTTTAATAAGAAAATAATGCAACGACTGGGTTAATATCATTTTTGCGTTGCGTTGCGTTGCTGTTAGTCGCAGTTGAAAGTATTCTATGTAGTTGAGCATTTGTACGTAGTTTTAATAAGCATAAAAAAAATTCAATTTGTTCCTAAGCGAGAATTGTTTTTTCTGTGCCTTTAAAAAAACAACTGTAGTATGTATGTATTTTTTAAAGGTAAACTTACATCCTAAACTTTGGTCTAATTTACAACCGATCAATATGAACTATTACTAAAGAATGACATGTACAAACAAGAATATGCGTATTTTTTTAAATAACAAAATATCGAGAAATTGAGAAGAAACTATAATTTCTCGAATCATTTACTTTCGAAATTTTATATTGCGATAATCCGATATTTTATGAATTCTCGAAAATTTCTCGAACCTTAACTATCGATAAATTATCTAGTAATTTACGATGTTACGAACATTCACTTTTTATTTAATTTTCGATAATTTTTCGAATATATTTGTTTCGAAAATTGCTCGTTTTTGCGAACATTCACTAATTTCTTATATCAGGTCAAGTGGGTGTTTTCAAAAATTGTGCTACACCTAAAGCACAAATTACAATAGCGCGTAGTCAGCAGCAGTGTGTGCTGCCATAATCAGCTGATTATTTAGAATGCACTGTTTGTTATTAATATATTAAACATTCATTAATTAATAATATTATAAAATGAAGATTCAGTTTAAGTTATACAAATGTATGTAAATTGATAAATTTTTGTAATGATTTGTATAAAATTTTATTTGAATGTTATAGAAAATTAGTGGAATATTTCTAAATATAAATTTTGTGTTGGAACAATTTGCGATTAATTGAATATGGAGTAGCAAATTGAACAAGTTTTGACCGCGTGTTTATTATTAAATATATGAAATCGATGTGGAGAATCGTATTTTGTGACGGATGAATGAATTTAATGTATTAAATGTATTTATTTAAAGTGCAAAAAATTCAAATGATCATTTTTAGTTTCCTGTTAAGATTTTATAGAAAAAATAAAAAAATCATAGATTTCGCGAAAATTTTAAATAAACAAAATACTTTTATGGGAGGTTTACAATGGTGCTAGGTCATAAAAAGCAACAAAGAGAAGAAAGTATTAATTGTTTTTTTTTTTTTTTTTTTTTGGATTTTTCGTTTCATAATTTTTTCTTATAGAAAATTTTAAATCTACCTGAATTTATTGAATTTTGTATGAATGAAAAGTAAATTTTGGCATACATCTATGTATGTAGGTACTATAAGAAATAAGAACAGTTGCAGGTAATTGACAGGCAATAAAAAGTGCCTTTAAATTAAATATTTCTGTTTTTCGCAATAAAACAGAGAGTAATAATATAATTTTCGCGGAAAATGCAAAAAGTCACACTTGTGATCATATATTAAAATTTAATTTTTATAGTACCTGTAAACAATTATCTTTTTTGAACTCAATAAGTTTTGACCGTGTATTTATTTTTAAATTTGCGAAAATGAGTAGTGCTTCCGAAATAAAATAAAAAATTGATAATGCTTTATTTAAAACAGAAAAGAATCTCCAAAAGTGAAATCTTCAATATATTTTATGAAATTAAGGATGCTAACAATGAAATTATCAGAAATTATGTATTATGTAGTCGCTTCATTAATGTATATAAATTCAACGAGAATGCTACATCTAATCTTTTGAGGCATAATTGCTACAAAAAATATAAGCCATCAAAAGAATTGGCACCAGTCAAAATTCAACTAAAGAGCTAAAAAAGAAATGCACTGAACTTTTTGTTTAGTGGGTTGTTGGCGAAGGATGAAGGACTGCCTAAATTGGCTGAGTTTTTCATCAAATGTGGTCATGAGTTTGGAAATAAATTAGAAGTGAGAAGTTTGATCCCACATTCTACGACTGTATCCAGAAATATTGCTTCATTGTATGAAGAGCAACACAGATCATTGATTGAGGAATTATGCTCAATAAAAAATACATATTAGATTTAGTATAACATGTGATATGTGGACTGACAACTATATGCGATCATCTTACATCGGCATTACAGTTCATTATATAAAAGGTGGATCAATTTTTCATAAAATTCTAGGAATGAAAGGAATGGGAGAAGATAAAAGCACCGGTAAGTTTATTTATTCATAAATGCGAATAAATTTATATTAAATATATGTGTATATACATAAATTTAAGGTGTTAATATAAGGAATAAATTAAGTAATACGTTAAACTAGTTCAGCTGCGAATTAAATGGTCACAGTTGTCACTGACAGAGGTGAAAATATAAAAGCGGCATTTAAACAAGATTTAAACATATTCTGTATAAACCATCTTATAAATAATGTCCTGAAAGCTGCTATTTCTGAGGTAGTTGAAGTGAAAGCGATAAATACAGCTTGCAAGTACCGCTGCATCGGAAAGGCTTTTTTCAAAAGCTCGTCATTTACTGTCCGAAAAAAGGTCAGTACTTGGAAAAGATCCCATTGGTGTGAACCAAATTATGTTTTTACAGAGTAATATGAAACTATATATTTAGTGTGATAATTTAGAATAGTTATTTTACTTTATAAAATAATTTATTTTAGTTATTTATTTAAAATATAGCTATTTAAGTATCTTAGTTCATAATAATATAACTTTTTGTTGTTTATTTTTATAATACAATTAAAATTAACAGAAATAATAACTTGTATTCTTAAACACAATAATTTATTTTGTTGCATTTAAGTATGTATGTATTAATTAAGTATGTATGTATTAATAAAGATGTGGTTGAATCACACAATTTTGATAACAAATATGAATAGTTTGAAATGAAGCAATAAAACGTGTGTATAATTTTCTTAATATATGTATATCCTTTCAGATGAAAATTAAAGTTTTTCTCGAATAATTTTACAAACTAATTTTGAAATTGGAAATATAAATGGATTCTGTCATGTTCTCAAAAATTACTTATTTCTGTAATAGTTATAATTCTCAACAAAAAGGAATTCATAGTCAAAACAAAAAAAGGTAATTTTATTTTACGTTTTTTTTTTATTTTGGTTGTGAATACATGGGGACCTTATACAAATAATTGGCCCTGCATTTAAAGTACATAAAAGAAATAAATACATATATATAAACAAAAATAATTTGATTTTTCCATACATTTGTTTCATTGTTATACACTTCTTAATTTATTTATTTATTAATTTGATTTTAAAAATGTTTTTTTAACCTCTATCACTCTACTATCATACATACAAGTGCTTCTTACAATACATTTGGTGGTGGTTTTTTACATCTGCATTCAAACTCAAATGTTAGCACCATCATACACAACAATTTCTTTCACTATCTGTGTGTAAATAATTTGCGGTCCACACGAGCCTTTTTCATGCTCGCACATTCAACAAAGTGTTGTGCGCACATGCATTTGGATAGTGTGGACCCTAGTTGTTCATGTTTTGTTCTTGTTCGCACACCGATGTTCGCACAATTGTTTGAGCAACGATGTCTGCCATCAAACGTCATTTTTTATGCGGAAGAAGAGGCGCTGCATGTAAAAGTATCGAAGCGACACTGACGGCAAACAAAAAATTATGATTTGTTCGATAAATGTTCTGCCCACTGAAAACAAAATGAACAAAATTGTGTGTGTTGCTCTGCCGACGTTTTGTTCTTGTGCGAACAAGAAAAAGGCTAGTATAGACGGTACGTTAAGAATATTAATTTTAGAGTGTTAAAAAAAGATTTGATCAGTTAACTCATAGTATAATAATAAAGTATACTCGTAAGACCAGCTGTTTTACAATTTTTTCATTGGCAAACCTCGCGGTACTGTCAAATTGTTTTTGTATTCACATGTAAAATATTTTTTGAGTTTTTTTCTCTTGCTCTCTTTCGTTCTCTCATTTTTCCGTTCAAAGCATTCTGACATTGTGGGCAGTAGTTTTACACTAACAAAATACAAGCAATTTTTGTTTTTGTAGATGTGCGAGTACTTTATTATTTTACTATGGGTTAACTATACAAAGATATTTTTAGCTATTTGCTTTATTTATCCATAACTGTTGTCAACTCCATAACTTTTAGCACTGTTTTTAGTGCTTTTTAAAAATTTGGATGCGAAAAAATATTGAGTCAGCGCTCGGTGCTTTTTTCAGTGCTTTTTAAAAAATTTCAGTGACACCAAATTTTAAAATTTTAATAGTACATAAATGATTGTTACTATCGAAAATTATTTATATTACGTGTAAAACAACTAAGAAAATGTTTCCACAAATGCCTTGCAACAAAAATACATACATCTTATTATTAATTAATTTTTATTAATGAAATTTACTGCGGTTCAAAAAAAATTAAGGTGAATACGTTCATATGTATGAAGATAGAAAGTTATTCTGAATTGATTTGTTCCTTTAGAATTAAGAATATGACAAATATAATGTGCGAAACCATACAAATTACAGAAATAAAAAATTAAAATAGTGAATATAAGCAAAAATAACAAAAATGCATATTCTAATTACTTTATTTAAAATTTAGCACTTTTTTCTAAAGAATTGCACTTTTTAAGAAACATTTAGCACTTATTTTTACTAAATTGCACTTTTTTGATAGCCATTTAGCACTTTTTCTCAGAGAAGTTCTGGCAACACTGCTCTAATGACATCACCGTGTTGCGTCGAGTCTATATTAGAGAAATTTGTATCAAGACAAACGTCAAATTTTTGTTTGAGTTGCAGATAATTTTTTATCTCTGTCAATTACTTCGAGTCTATATTAGAGAAATTTGTATCAAGACAAACGTCAAATTTTTGTTTGAATTGCAGAAAATTTTTTATCTCTGTCAATTATAGGGGAAAACGTATGTCATAATAAACTATGAAAAAAGTACCAACAACAATCAAGATGGCGTCTTTTACTAAGCATTATCAAGACAAAGTTGTCAGAGCTCGAGCGCTGACAATTTTCTTTTAACGCTGCAATAACACTGACAAATTCAGTCTATATTAGACAAATCTTTATCATGATAAAATTTTGACGTTTGTCTTGATAAAAATTTGTCTATGTAGACTCAAAGTTAAAATAATGAGTTACGTACCGTCTATACTAGCCTTTTTCTTGTTCGCACAAGAACAAAACGTCGGCAGAGCAACATACACAATTTTTTTCATTTTGTTTTCATTGGGCAGAACATTTGTCGAACAAATCATAATTTTTTGTTTACCGTCTGTGTCGCTTCGATACTTTTACATGCAGCGCCTCTTCTTCCGCATACAAAATGACGTTTGATGGCAGACATGGTTGCTCGAACAATTGTGCGAACAACGGTGTGTGAACAAGAACAAAACATGAACAACTTGGGTCCACACCATAGTATAATAATAAAGTATACTCGTAAGACCAGCTGTTTTACAATTTTTTCATTGGCAAACCTCGCGGTACTGTCAAATTGTTTTTGTATTCACATGTAAAATATTTTTTGAGTTTTTTTCTCTTGCTCTCTTTCGTTCTCTCATTTTTCCGTTCAAAGCATTCTGACATTGTGGGCAGTAGTTTTACACTAACAAAATACAAGCAATTTTTGTTTTTGTAGATGTGCGAGTACTTTATTATTTTACTATGGGTCCACACTATCCAAATGCATGTGCGCACAACATTTTGTTCAAGTACGAGCATGAAAAAGGCTCGTGTGGACTGCAAATTAAGGCTCAACTACATAGAATACTTTCGCTTTAACTGCGGCTGACAGCTACGCAACACATAAATGATATTAACCCAGTCGTTGCATTATTTTGTTATTAACATTTTATATAATAAAATATAAAAATGAAAAATTCTATTATGTTCTCAGTTGAAATGTTGAATTGCAAATTAAAATTTCCGACTTAATGAAAAAATATTATAATAAGAATAAAACAACTGACAAAATATATTTTTTTTTCATCTTTGAAGTACTTCACGCAGAAGTTTGGCGTTCTGATTTGGTTCCGCTCAATATAAATGCATGTATTTAACTTAGCTGTCAGTCGCAGTTGAAGCGAAAGTATTCTATGTAGTTGAGCCCATGGTACAATAATATCAGGTAACAGTATAAAATCAGCTGATAATTTTTTGCTGCTTTCAATTTTGTAATATTTCTGTCAAAATTTGTTTACGTTTAAGCTTTGTTTATATTTATGTTTTGTTTACATTTACAGTTTGTTTATATTAACTACACTGAGGCCTCGATTATCCCTAATGGCCGGGACCGAAAGCAATCTAAATAATCAATATTCGCGGTTAATTGAGTAACATTTTTTATTTATATTATTCAGTTATTCAAAGATTTAATATAAATTTTTTAATTATATAAGGAAAAATAATAGTTTTTTAAGAACATGAACAATACATAAAGGTTTAATTTTACGTAGTTTCTTAAAAATATCATATAATGTTTCTTCTTTTTCAAATTCTTCTTTTTCTTAACTAGTTTTTCATGAATAAAGTAAATTTGGATTTTACCTTTCTCTGACTTATTCAAACGAGGGAACTCCCTTTTTTTGTTTTATTCATATTGTGTTTGATTGTTCAAAACCAATGAAATAAATTATGCTTAGAAACCCGAATAGAGGTAATCACGAATAATCGATGCAAAAAAATAAAAAGATGCAAAAAAAAAAGAAAACAATTATAAACAATTGTAAAATCGACGTTGCCGGTTAATCGAGGCCATAGTGTAATATACACGTGCTTTGTTTTTTATATATTTTGTTTTGCTTTTTGTTTTCTTCTTTTTGACATTAAGAAAACAAATAAACCAACAAAAATTACTATTGTTGTTGCCTTGTCGTATTTGTTGTAGCGATACTGTTACCTGATATTATTGTACCATGGTTGAGCCTTTATTCATCTAATGTGTAAGTTGTGAAGAGCCATTTTATTACGCTACATCCAGAATAGCCTTTTTCTTGTTCGCACAAGAACAAAACGTCGGCAGAGCAACACATACAATTTTGTTCATTTTGTTTTCAGTGGGCAGAACATTTGTCGAACAAATCATAATTTTTCGTTTGCCGTCAGTGTCGCTTCGATACTTTTACATGCAGCACCTCTTCCTCCGCTTACAAAACGAGAAAAAAAGGTATAGTCGGTCAAGACCGACCATATAATACCCTACACCATTATGTATGACCATAAAAATTCGGGGAGGAGACCTATATTAGATCAACACTTTTACTAAATGTAAAATAAAATATACAAATACAGAAAAATACGTTGATACTAACATCTACTTGATTTTATGCACTTTAGGGCGATTCTCGGAAGTGGGTTTATATGGGATCTGTGGTAAATTATGGACCGATTTTAATAAAATTTGGCAATGTTGTTTCTACTTATATAAAACTTATTTGTGTTTGGGAGCTATGGTTAATCGTGGACCGATCTTCATAAAATTCGGTACAAAGATTGATACTTATACAAAACTTCTTTGTACCGAGTTTCATTAAAATATTCTTATTTCTAAGGCATTTTTTAGTGTTGAAACTTAATTCCGAGGGGACATTTGTATGGGGGGTAGGTGAAATAATAGACCGATCATAACCAATTTCAATAGGCTTCGTCCTTGTGACATAAAAGTCCCACCTGCCAAATTTCATTAAATTATCTTCAAAATTGCGACCTGTACTTTGTGCACAAGGACGATTTGAAAAGTGATTCTGAGTCGATTGGTATACTTTAAGGTGGGTGTTGGATAACGTTTTGTATGCGTTACAAACATCAGCACAAACGCATAATACCCCAACCACCTATGGTGGTGTAGGGTATAATGACGTTTGACGGCAGACATGGTTGCTCGAACAATTGTGAGAGCAACGGTGTGCGAACAAGAACAAAACATTAACAACTTGTGTCCACACTATCCAAATGTATGTGCGCACATTTTGTTCAAAGTTTTTGCTGGGTAATTATAAAATAATTGTAATATACTAAAATTTTTTATGCTTTTTGTATTTGTTTATAATAGAAAAAACTAAATGAAAAATAAATTTAAATAAAATAAACAAGTTTTTTTTTTTAATTTCATCTGGATTTTTTTATAAAGTAAACATAAAAATTCTAAAAACAAAATAAAATAAAGAAGAAAATTTTGGTTTTGCTTTATTATTTAAATTTTTATAAAATATCAAGTGCACAAATTGCAAACATGTACTCATTTGTGCTCCCCACTGTAGGTACGGATTACTCAACTTATTTTTTGAGTGTACGGATAGGACAAAAATATAATAATTTTTCGTAAAAACTTGGTACGCATATTACATTAGTCTTTTAATTAATATATACAAAAATCGGTGCAAGAACTCGCCTAAAATTATCCTGAAATAGAAAAACTAAAGTTTTTCAAAATAATGGTAAAAACTTTAACAAATTTTATGGTAGCCTTTAGAAATTAATTATTTATTAGTCAACTATTTTATTTTTTAATCGGAGCCAATGAATTGTATAATTCGACTAAAATGGCCCCCCTTTGAACAAAAATGAATAACTTTTGCTAGGGGGCCAAAAGTGATAGTGGCTTAAATTTGAAAATATAAAAAATCCTTAATATTTCAAACTTTACTTATTAACCAAACAAAAACTTGGTAATAAGTAATTCATATATTTGAAGAAGGCGTATGAATTAATTTGTAATCTAAAACAGTTTATTTTTATTACATTTATTTCAATTAAATATTTGGTTGTTGTTAAGTTTTTTATTTTAAAATTTAAAAAATGTTTTTACAACGAAAAAATATTTTATCCTGACATTTCATTACTTAATTATAACCAAAAATGTAACTAGTTCCTATTGTCATTACTAATCATGACTTCAATAATGCTTTAAAATCAATGCGCTGTTTAACATCTTGGAAGTAATTAGTGATTGTAATGACATCTAAGTAATGTATAGGGTAAGTAATTGCCACTAATGTCATCACCGTGTTAAAATAATGAGTTATTCAGCTAATGTGTTAGTAGTGGAAAGCCATTATATTAGCTTCTTAACTCATTACATGGCAACCAAAGTTTTTGCTGGGTAATGTATATTATAATTTCACATATTGATTCAACTTTTGAAGAACTATCACCATGTAAAAAGAACCACAATATTATCGTTACTAGCTGAGTTTAAACTGAAATTTTTTTATACTGAACATTTTTTAATAATTTAAATACGATTATTTTTTAACTTGATTACGACAGATTTTTTATCTTTTATGGCATTTGGGTGCTTACTGCCAAGCAAAAACCTCCTTTTAGAATTTTTACTCTAATTCTAAGTTCACATTAGCCAAATATTTAACACACATTATTTGATCGTGTTTTCTAGCAATTTTTGCAACTACAGTATAAGCTCAATAAGCCGGAGGTCGATAATCTGGATTTTTCGGTAATCCGGAAGCACAGTGGTCCCAAAACGATTTTTTTAAATAATTCTGTAACTTTAAAACTGCTGAAGGAGGACAGGTCCTTAGGGGCTCTGGGGGACGAGGGTAAACCTCCAAAGTTAGTCACCTCGGGTATAAAAATTTTGCACATAGATAGTCCTTATAATTCTCTACAAAAAATACGCGTACATGAGTGTGATATTTATTTTACTTTAAGACATATTTGGACCGGAGTCAAATTTTGACCCATTTTTGGACATATTTTTTTTTTTAATTTTTTAACTTGGCGGGCTCAATTTGAGTCCTAAAATTTTTCTAAAATATTCTCTGGATTCCGTACAAAGTTCTAATTTTCGAACAAGAATCATATACCTATGTGGTTTAGATAAAAATTATATTATTTTGAAATAGAAAATTTGAAAAAAAATTTTATTTTTTGTGATTTTTTCAAAAAGGTGGTAACATTTTTTCACTTTAAAATCCATTATTTTCCTTTTCATATGGCAATTTTTAAGAGTTATTACAAAAAATTTATATTTAATAATTATTGAATAATATATAAATATAAGTTACGCATAACTATTATTTTTTAACTAATATTATAAAAATTAAATAAAATAATTATTGATGAACAAAAAAAAGAAAAAAAAAAAAAAAAATATATATATATATATATATATATATATATATATATATATATATATATATATATATATATATATATATATATATATATATATATATATATATTTATATATATATATAAATTTTAAATAATTATAATTCTTCGATATATATTTAATAACAATTATAATAATAATATTTTATAATAATTCATCATCTCAAGTCTCACATGATATTAGGAACCTAATTGAACAAACGTGTATTATTTTGATCAAATTTCAAAGAAAACGAGAGAAGATATTGTCGGTCAAGCCCGACCATATGATACCCTACACCATTTCGATCCACATAATTTTGTTTTTACTTATATACAAACTACTTGTGTTAAATATTAACATAATACTAACATTTGTATGGGATTTATGCACGTTAAAGTGATTTTCGGGACAGGAGTTTATATGGGAGCTATTGTCAGTTATGGACCGATCATGAAATTCGGCAAACAGATTTTTGCTTATATAAAACTTAATTGTGCTGAATTTTATTAAAATATTCCTATTTTTAAGGCATCTCTAAGAGTTTTAAAACTCTATTCCGGGAGGACATTTGTATGGGGGCTAGGTGAAATAATGGGCCGATCATAAACAAATTCTATAGGCTTCGTCCTTGTGTTGAAGAAAGCATATTGTCACCGAAAATGCAAAACAACGTAACATCACTTTTCATAACTTTACAGGAGGTACAAAAAACTTTCTAAAATCTAAACGAATTGTCCTATAAACAAGATTTTTGGATTAATACATCCTTAAATACTGCCTTATATATTGATGATAAATATTTTTATTTTTATTAAATATTTTTTAAGTTATGTGGTATACGTTTTTCAAGATTTCAGTTTTCTGAAGCCAAAACAACGTAAAATCAATACAAATTTTAGAAAAATTTTAATTAAAACGATTTCTGATAACTTTTACTCCAAAATTTTAATAGCTAATATATTTGTAATAATTTGCAATCTAAATTCGTAAAAAAGAACAATTTTTTTTAACATAAGTAATGTTACGTTATTTTGAATTAAGAAAATTATTGCTTTCGTTTATATAATCGTAATTTTTTGAGCTACAACTCTGAAAATTTTTGATCACACGTATTTTGGATCAAAAATTTTATATATGGTAGCACCATACAAAGTAAATATTTATTATCACATATCTCTCAAACTGTTACAGATAAAATCATAAGATTTTGTGAAAATAGTTTTATTATCAATTTACATAATTGAGATAAAAATGGGGCGAGTAGGTTTAGGGGGAGTGATAGCCCCCATACAAAGAAAATACTAATTATCAGATAACTTAAATACTGTTAACTTTCTCATCAGCAACCAAACTTAAAATCAAAATGGAACGGATAGGACCAGGGAAAAAGATACCCCCAATACAACGAAAATATTAAATATCGTAGATCTTAAAAACTATTGCAGCAAAAGTTTTAACATTTTGTTAGAATAACTTTCTCAAAAACCTCCACAAGTTCATATGCAAAGGGGATGGGTAGGACCTGGGGAAATGGTACCCCCCATTCATAGCAAATATTCTTAGTGGCATATCTAAAGATCTATGGTGATAGCCCTCAAATTTTGTGGGAAATGTTTTCTTGTCATGTTGTATACATGAAATAAAAATATCATAGTTAGGACGGGTGAAGTAGTCTCCCTACACAAAGTAAATATTAATTATCCGCATATCTTGAGAACTATTACAGCAAAAGTAAGCATATTTTATTGGTATAACTTTCTTATTAATCTACATATTTGAGATGAAAACGAGATGGATAGGATCTGGGGGTACCCCCATACAAAGGAATTATTTTCCCCCAAAAAGGGGCGGGGGAAAGCGTATCCCCTATATAAAAAATATTAGTTTTCGTGTATCTAAAGTAGTGATGCCAAATTTGCAAATTTCCTGACTCTCGAGGTTAGACTAAAAATGCTGCTTACGCAACGCTGCTTTACACGTACACTTTAAACTACTTCGTTCGACTGCTGCTCTCTCATTAATTTCAAAGCAAATCAAGTCAAGTTTTTTGCTGCTTTACACACACAAGCGCAAATGTATAGTAGTGTGTGTGCGCATCACTGATCTAAAGTGAAAGAGTAACAAGAGACGAAACTAATTGTCAAAAACCTAAGTCGGTTGTCAAAAACCTAACTCAAGCAACAACAAAATACATGTAATCAAATACATTTTGTTGTTGCGAAAAGAAAATAAAAACAAATTTTTGTTTACAAAAAACCAATTTTATTTAATTGTCAATCGAGAATTTCGTCTCTATGTGTTACTCTATGTCTATAGTAAAAGTTTCAAAAACTTAAAAAAAAAGAAATTGTATTAAAAATTTTAAAGGGGATAGGTCGAGGGGGAGTAGTATCCCCAAATAAAGTTAATATCTAATATGGCATCAAAATGGGTAGCAAAGCGCACCGGGTTGAGCTAGTTTTGTGAAAATGCAGTTTATTTTAGACAAATAGTTACAAAATTTACAATAAAGTAAAATATTAGGATAGTAAATATGAAATGATAACAATTACACCGTACAACAGCATTTTTCACACATGAAAAAAACCATATACATATGAAAGCAGAGACATTTTATGATAGGACTGCGTATTCAGCTTTGTTCAAAAATCCTTTTAAAATGACTTTTAAATTTCAGAAATAACAATTTGTTTATAAATTATTTTAAAATATGCCACTTGCTCAATAGGGTCGATAGAATATAATTTAGAAATTCCAACAGAACTACTAATTTAAACTTTTCAGGACCTCATGTTTTCTTAATCTTATACTTTGTCCTTTTTGCTATAACAGTTAAGATTTTATACAATTTTAAAAATGTCCTGTCAGTGTTTATGTGAATTTTGTTTTTGTTATATACATATATTGAAATTTTAAAAATTATTTTATAATAATTGGTACAGTCGTTTCTTTAAACGTAAGGAAAAAGTAGTTTATATCGGTCTATTATTTTACTATTACTCGTGCATAAAAATTTCAAGAGGTTGGGTGCATATTTGACCATAGTTTCCATATGAAGGCCCCTCCCGATATATGCTTTAACGTGTATAACTACCACAAAAATTTTAGTATAGGAATAAAATTTGACACGATTATTTTGTATATAAGTATAAATCATGCTATTAAAGATCGGTCACTAATTGATAATATCTCCCATACAACACCATACAACGCCGAATCTATATACCCACCATCAAATTCTTCAAATTTTGCGTTATATGGGAGGTGGGCAGTAAAGTGAGCGGACCACGCCCATTTTTGGTTTTCGAGTTTATATTGATACCCGAACTATACATACAAAATTTCGTTGTCATACATGCTTTTGTTTCAGAAGTATCAACAGAAAAGTATGAAACGGACACCCTGTGTTTCTAGTTTTTAGCCCATAAGTTTTTTGTTTATTAACCGATTTTGCCCATTTTCATTCCCAAACAAACCTTATATAAGACAAATATTTGTGCCAAATTTCGTCTTCCTACGTTGTCCCTATCCTGCTTTCAACAGACGGACGGACATAGCTAGATCGACTCAGAATCTAACCAGGACCCAGAAAATATACGTATACTTTGTGGGGTCTTAAATGATTCCTTCGACATGTTACACATGGAATGACAAAATCAATATAATCCCCCTCATCCTTTTGATGGTGGGTATAAAAATGAATCACTTTGTGCAGGGGTCGCAAAAATTATAGCGGTTTTAAGCTGAACGTATAAACTGGAAGTGTTTGTATAAAGCTGGTAAAAATTACACGAATATCAAAACTTACTGAGTTATTCAAATTATATTTATGATATTTTCAATGTTTGATGGTATTATTGCGGCATATTTTAGGATTTCCTAGTAAAATTTAAAAAATCTTCTTTATAATAAAAATCGCGATTTTTAAAAAATTTGCGAAAAATGTGCATTGAGTCTAAGTTATTTCTCCAAAAATGCTATTTAATATTGTGATCCTTTTTTTAACCTACACTGAACCAAAAAGGTACATAAATACAATGAAAAAGTTCATTATTACAATGAATTTGTGCACTAATTTTGACCCTATATACAGGTTCATTGAAACAATGTATTGCCATACATTAATGTTATAATTCAATGTACAAGTTCATTAATTAAATTTCTTCTTACGTTCATTAAATAAAATAAATAATTCCAGTGAACAGTACATTGATTTCAATGAACTTATATTTTGTCTCAATGAAACTATACATTAAAAATGTATTATAAAAATAGGCTTGTTCTGTATTTTTGGTTTTTATTTTACTTTAAATTAAATGATTAAATTATATGATATTGAGTTAATATAAGCAAAAACTAAATATAAATATAAAAATATTACATTTCACTAAAAAAATTTAGTAAACAAAATGCATTTTACAGATGTGATCGTGCTTGTTTTGTCATTTATAATAATATAGTAATTCCTGTTGTCCTCTATATTTCTCAATGATGGTATGGAATATCTATTTAGACGCCACATTAATATAACAACTGCATTATCCTGAACAAAAAAAGTTTATAAATAAAATTTTTAAAATTCGTTCAATTGCTTAAAATATATGAACTAGTTACCTTTAAATCTTTTTTTGTCTATAGAAATTCCATTATTTTGACGATCACCATATGTAGCATCCAAATCTTAATCAGTCTGTAATGAATTGTTATTAAGAATTCAATTTAAATATTTCATATATTTATACTTACGAATAGAATCCTCTGGTTTTGAAATAACAATATTTTTAGAAACCCTGGCTAATAACACATTCTTCTGCATTTTAGTGGTTCTATCTACATATATATAAATGAAATGTAATATTTAAAAACTGTTCTGTTCTGAAAAATCATAAACATTATTGAACTTACATGTTAGGAAGGCAAGTCTCCAAATTACTTCTTTTGGGTATTTAATTTGGTGTATTCAATTATTCTGCTCGACTTCTCCTTTGCGAATAAATTATATTTATGTATTTTAATAATTCGATTTATAACTTGTTTAGTTTTTAATTATTTTCGTTTTTAACACAACACTGATTTTTTTTATTTTTTGTGTTTTGTTTAAAATGCGTCATTTCTTGTTAAGAGATAAAAGAAAACTGAAATGTATTTGTTTTCGTTTTACTTTATTTCCCGTTAGAAAGTATTTATTTTAATATAATTTAATGAAATATTTCATTGGCTTAATGCTTTTCTTCATTGTGTAATGCTTCTTCTTAATAAAATCAATGTATTGGTACATTGAATAAATTAATTCAATGAACTAATAAATTAAATCAAATAAGTGATTTACTTATTGTATTAAAAAATAAATTTAATGAATAATTTCAATGTAATGTTCATAATAGCGTTTATTTTTTCATTGAATTTTAATGAATATTTTCATTGAAGCAGTGAATTTGTACTTTAAGTTAATAAATTCTTGGAAAAAATTAATGAATTTCGTTTAATGTACTTCTTTCATTGAAATTACTTTTTTCAGTGTAGTAAATATTGTTTGATCCATAAGTATAAACGCGCAAGCAAAAAGTGTAGAAGAATGGGAGAAACTTAAGTAATTTTTAGCCGTTTTTCGAAGTTTTTGAATTTTCAACAATAAAAATTTTGCACTCTATTAGTTTCAAATCTTGTGAGTTCAGATATGTAAAATTTTTTTTTTTTTTTTAATATCATTACCACAAAACTTATTAAGGATTTAAGTCAGATTCAGCCAGGTTAAAAATGTTTGATAACAGCCCATATAATTATAATTGAACATAGTTCCCATATTAGAGTCATTCGATAAAAACACTTTAATGCAAATAAATTTCACAAAAACAATAAAGCACTGTTCAGTTATAATCTGGACGCACTGTACTTTGAATTGCAGCGCCTCTGGTGGCAGAAGTAGAAAACTTTTGAAGTATGTTATTCACCACAGATGTACCGTTATATGTCGAAAATTTCATTCGATTCTTTTGAGGTTTAAAGAAAATACACGCGATGGAACTTGAAACTCGTAAAAAAATTCAGCACAAATTTAATGAAAATCCGACTTGGTCTCGTTCTAAGTTAGCAAAATCGCTTAAAATTGCAAAAAGTACGGTGTGTAGTGTTTTAAAAAGATATGAGGAAACCTTGACTATAGAAAAAAAAAAGAGAAATGTAAAAAAGTCAGGTATAAGAAACAAAAAATTGGAGACTATAGTACTAAGGTCAATCAAAAATAATCCTGGATTATCTGACGCTGATCGTGCTAAAAAATTTAAAACCAGCAGAAGTACTATACGAAGAATTCGCGTAAATTCTAGATTAAAAGCATATCGAACTATTAAATACCCAAACAGAACAGAAAAGCAAGAATCAGTAGCAAAAAAAAAAAACGTACCAGATTATTATACAGTAATATATTAACCAAAGTTAGCGGTTGCACCGTAATGGACGACGAAACATACGTAAAAGCCGATTTTAAGCAAATACCAGGCCAAAAATTTTATGTTTCATCCAACCGTGGAAAGGTAGCCGACAAATTTAAGTACACGAAAGTTTCTGATTTAGCAAGCAATTTGCAGCTGCGGGTTGAAGAGCAAGGCTTTTGTCACATCCTCTTCAATGACGTCAGAAATTTATACAAAGGAATGTTTACAAAAACGACTGTTGCCTTTCACTAGGTTTCATAAGTCGCCGACTAAGTTCTGGCCGGACCTAGCATCTTGCCACTATTCCAATACCACGATAAAGTGGTACCAAGATAATAACATCGATTTTGTACCCAAGTGGCTTAACCCACCAAATTGTCCACAACTTCGGCCAATTGAAAATTTTTGGGCTATTGTTAAATCTAAATTGAAGAAGAGTGCCAAGGTTATTAAAAATGAGGATTCTATGAGAACAGCTTGGTATAAATATGCTGCTTTAGTTCAAAGGAAAGGTGTGCAGAATTTAATGCGAAGCATAAAGAAACATGTAAGAAATTTCATTCGAAATAAAGAAATTTAAAATTTTTTTAATTATAATTTTAAACAATAATAAACAATTTTTCATTTTTGATATAAAACATTTAATTCTGTTGTTTCAATCAAAAGTTATTAACAGTTTTATGCGTCCAGATTATAACTGAACAGTGCTTTATATTTGGAACTAAATTTTGCACAAATAAGATTTATATATGTTTATAAATCGCAGTATGAATTTTAAGAAAGATCGGTCCATGCATGATCATAATTTCTATATAAGGACCTCTCCCGAAAATAACATTAAATCGTATGCATGATGATTTAGCGTATTATATGGTTGCTTTTGACTGACTAAAGCTTGATTCTTGTTAACTACCTACAAAATTATATTTAATATAATATAAAAATAATAGCCTACTATCATTTCGTAGACAGGGCTATCAGATGTGGCGATTTTTCGCCAAACGTGGCGATTTTAATTGCATTTGGCGACTGAATTTTCCGTTTTAAATTTTATTAAATAGGTATTTTTGAAGTAAAACTATTACATTATCTTACTAGCTAGCGACTATTTTCAGTATTTTTCTATCTAACACAACTGTTCTCAAATGGGGTCCGTAACAAGCTAAGACCTTTTGTTTGAATTGCTTGCTTAAAATTAGCAAAAGCACACAAATTTCTGCTTTGCTGTCATCTTTTTAAGTCAAATAGAAAACTTCGTTTTTGGTTACTTAATATACAATTTGTTGCTGAACCAAAAAAAAGCAAAAGGCAAATGTAAATAAGAGAAAATAAAAACCATTTGCTTCAGTCGACTATTGTCTTTTTTCTGCTTAAACTGTCAGCTAAGCAAATTAATTTCAAAATACGACTGTTGCTTAAAGCTTTAAGTTTTTCATTTACTCTTATCTTTATTTTACAATTATATATACATATAAAACTGCACAATAAATAATTCACATATAAATTAATTTTACATTTAATAATAAAATCTTCATGAGAAATTTTTGGTCAAATCCGGTACCTTTAAAAGAAGTAAAGAAGGTTAATAATAATTTTATAGTTAAATTGTATTTAGATTACCTTTTGTACAAAGAATGTGGCAAAACACCTTTACAGGCAAAGTTTTTGAGTTCTTTAAATATGCAAATACTTGTTTGTTTGATGAAGATTTTCCTAAAATTAATATAAATTATGAGTGAAATCCGATATTACTAAGTAAAAATTTAAGAACATTTTCTTACCTTTTAAAAATTTCCTTTGTTAATAATTTCCAAATTATTAACAATAAACGAGAGAAGAAGATATAGTCGGTCAAGACCGACTATATGATACCCTACACCATTGCGTATGAGCTAGGGTGATCGACGCGGTTTTCCAACCGGTTTTTTAAGTCAATGTGCTGTCGGTTTTTTCAAAATGTTCATTTTTCGAATGTCGAATAGACCGGTTTTTTTAAACACAAAAAACCGGTTTTAAAAATAGCATTTTATTCCAGAAAACATGTACTAAATAGTGATATTTGAGTCGAAATTTAGGAATAATTTTTTAAATATTCACAAAGACTGATTTCTTATGTTTTAAAAATATAGTTTAAGTCTAAATTGGAATTTATTCTGTAATATTAAACAAACAAATAAATAATTAATAATTATCCTGTATGAATTTTTTAATATATTGTAATATCTGTAATATTTTTACACCCTATTTAATTTTTTTTATCCAATATTTCCTTTATTTTTTAAAGGTGTTGTGTTAAAAAAGTTTCACCTGCAGAATCGTTTCAATTGAGACAGACTTCCATATTAAGCCATGGATTCTGTTTATGCTAACTAAAATTTAGATGATTTTTTTTAACAATTTTGAAACATAATTATCTTCTAGTCATCTAGATATATAATTTGCTTAGCATTTTTTCTTTTTCCAGAGCTTTCTGAAGCTCCCAAAAAACGTAGAAAATTAAAATTTGGCTTAATTATAAAATTTTTCGTCCAACAAATCCTAATGGAGCCATATTTTGAAATTTTTATCAGGGAGCAGATATAAGTGGGAGCTTTATAAAGCTCTTTCCAGAGCTTTTTAAAGCTCCCAGAAAACGTAAAAAATTAAAATTCCGCTTACTTATAACCCCATTCGTCCTACAAATCCTAACGGAGCTAGATTTTGGAATCTCTATCAGGGAGCGAAAATACGTGGATCTATATATATGGATTTATGTATATCTTTCCTAAGCATTGTTTCCTCTCCAGAGCTTTCTGAAGCTCGCAGACGACGTAAGAAACTAAAAATCGACTAACTTATAAAACTATTCGTTTTACAAATTCTAACAGAGCCAGATGTTTCTATCAGGGACCGAAAAGTCTGTTTTGGTATTAAGAACTTTTGAGTTGATATACTTATTGTTTGCTCTCCAAATCCTATCAAAAACTGATTCTGTATTTTGAAAGGTTTACGAATTTAAAACTTTAATCAATATTATCCCAATAAATTCTAACGGCTTCAAATAATTGACTTCGATTAGGGAGAGGAAGGTGTCTAAATGTTGTTCATATTTTTTTCTTTTAATTTTCGGATTTGTTTGTGCATATTTTCATTATTATATTATTTTTCCTGACATTGTCAGGCTTTTACGCTTGTACCCCTGTCAAATAATTATATGTGCAATATTTGTTTTCTGGTTTTTATATTTTCCAAGAGTGATATACATTTCATTGGTTTATATTTTTTTTCATTCTTACCTAATGTCCCTATTTGCAAAGTACCGTTAAAATAAACATATCATTCTCTAAATTTTAATAGAAAATAATTATATGTGCAAATTGACACTTTTACTCAACAGACTTACATGAAGGCCACAGTTTGAACCGTTTAACCAATTAAAGTTAAAATTAAAGTTATTTTGGGAATGTTTAAAATGATTAGACCTAAAATAAAATACCAACATTTTTTATTTATTTTTTTTTAATTTATAGCCAAAATATGTCACCAGGTCATGAACTGTCAGTTGAAGTGCTGAAATCATTAAAGTAAGACGACAATTTATATAAAATTCCAAAAAATGGTGTATACAGAAAATGTTTATAATAATACTGTTGAAAATTTTCAAAAAATCTGGACGTGAGCATAAAATAATAAAAGAGGTTTTAGATTAAAATTATGACCTTAGGGTGGCAAAAACATAACTAATAGAGCGGTACAAAAATCCACACGCAGGATTTTATGATAAATATAATTTTTTGGTTAAAAACTTTAATTACACCATGAGTTCATGTGCATAAGGAATGAAAAATATTATATTTAAATTATCCAAGTGTTTATTAAAAATATTACATGGATATTCGACGTCTACAAAAGACATGCTTGAAGCGTAATTATAGTGTCGAATCGCACATAATATAAGTCAATTTTAGTTCTAGATAGAAGTTAAAAATATTTATTGGACGTAGCTAAATTAATTCACAGCACAACATAAATTTACTGGACAAAAAATCCAATAGCTTCGTTGATGAATTTCCTACAAAAATTAGATTTTTCAGTAAATTAATGTGACGATGTTACAATATCGGGCCTCAAAATCGGTTTTTAAGTCACAAAGTATTATATTTCTGCAGCGAACAGTAATGATCCTCAGACCTTCATGACATAAGGATTTCCAAAGAATACTGTATGCTGAGATATATTTAGATTCAGAGCTATATGACAATATCAAATGTTTCATATTGATTTTGTATAAGTACACTACAGTTTTGACCTATATATATGTAAAGGAAAAAGGACGAATCGGTATAACGAAGGATGCATCTGGTAATGTTATATTAGGATAACACAATTCCTTAACAGCTTTCATGAATATTGAAAATTAACTTTATTTAAATAAAGGATTTTTATAAAATTCTTGTCGTGCACATATAATTATTTTCTATGAACAATTTTAAAATAAAATAAATTTTGCCACAAAATACACATAAGAAATAAATTTTTCATTTGACTTATAAAGCTCTAATAAACATTAAAAATATAAAAAAGATTTGAATTTGAAAATCCTATTTTTGAAGAAAATAAATTAATTTATAGGTATGCACATATAATTATTTGACTGGGGTATTTAATAAATTTTAACTTGATTATAAGAATTATTGATTTTTTAAAGAAATGTAGTCTCTTGATATAAATATTAACTTCTACAAAAAACCGGTTAACCGGTTTTTTCTGAATTTCAAAAAATGCAACCGGTTTTTTAAAATAACAACTATTCGAACTATTCGAAAACCGGTTTCACAAAAAAGTCGAATAATCGATCACCCTAGTATGAGCACAAAAATTCGGGAAGTGGATTTACCAAGTGGTAGACCAACACTTTTACTAAATCTAAAATAAAGCATGCAAGTACAGAATAATGCGTTAATAATAACATCTTGATGATTTTATGCATTATAGGGCGATTTCCGGAAGTGGGTTTATATGGGAGCTATGGTAATTTATGGACCGATTCTCATAAATTTTGGCAATGTTGTTTCTGCTTATATAAAACTTATTTGTGTCGAATATTAACTTGATACTATCTCTCGTATGGGATTTATGCACGTTAAAGTGATTTTCGGAAGGGGGGTTTATATGAGAGCTATGGTCAATCATGGACCGATTTTCATAAAATTTGGTACAAAGATTGGTACCTGCACAAAACTTCTTTGGACCGAATTTCATTAAAATATTTTTAATATTAAGACATTTTTAAGTGTGGAAACTCTATTCCGGGGGGACAATTGTATGGGGGGTAGGTGAAATAATGGACCGATCATTTCAATAGGCTTCGACCTTGTATCATAAAAGTTCCACCTGCCAAATTTCATTCAATTATCATCAAAATTGCGACCTGTACTTTGTGCACAAGGTTTACATGGACAGCCAGCCGTCCAGCCAAACAAACACTTATTTAATTATCAGGACAATTTTTCTTTTTATGTTTATTATTGCAGCCAAACTGTACCAAAGTCAAATTGTTACTAAAACATGATTCTACCTGATTCTTTATTGTGTTATTTTGTTTTCATAAAAAACTGACAATCTTCCCAACACACGTCAAGAAGATTATTGCGCAACAGTAATGTATTTTGTTTTTGTTATATTCGAATTATCATCTTATTATCTTCTAGAAGTGACTTCAGGAAGTAACTTTTGGAAGATCAAAGGTCGATAGTAATGTATTTTGTTTTTGTGAATTTCGTACACACTTCCGAAAATCATCTGGAAGTCAATAAGAAGTGACGTCTGGAAGATTGGCAACAAATTTATCTTCCAAATGTTTAAAGGGCATAGAAAACAAAAAACCTTTGTATGTGTTGTTGCTGAGCGAATTAAAAGAATTCCGAAGCAATACATGAGTTTGTACGTGTGTGTACTATTATTAAGAAATACAAGAAATAAACAGTATTGTATGTATAAAAGTAATACAAAGTGTATTAATGAGGAAACTTTAAAAGAAATATTGTTGGTAAATCTAAATTCTCAATATTTATATGAGGCAATAGACACTTTACCATTATTTGATCATGAAGATTGATTACTACTATATATTTATTTTTTCTACAGTTATAGAAATATATATTTAATTTTGGTTTTGTATATTCCACACACGAACAATTTAAATAAAATTAAATAAAAAAAAAACGTAGTTTATTTCAAACACAAAATTTTAAAATATTGAAAATAAAGTTTTTATTTATATTTCCTAGCATATAAGCTTTAAGATAAGGGGAATAAGTAACACGGGAAAACAAAATCCACCACCAAAAGAAATACATGTGTTTACTCTTTGTTAAAAACAAAAAAAAAAAAAAAAAGAAAAAAACACTTGCTTACGTGTTTAATGTTTGCTTGCTTACTGCTTTTAAGCAAATGCAATTTTTTGAATTTTGCTTTAACTGTTGGTTTTCAGTAAGAGATCTTCAGCCTAAAAAACTGAAGCAAAAGCAAAAAAGAAAGAATGAAAAACTTAAAGCCCCAACCACTCAACTAAAAATCATCGTTTCGCAATCAGCTGTTTCAACCAGCTTTATGCAAATGTGTGTATGTAGCTATTGACACAAAAATTATAGGTAGCGTATCGCAGAAATCTACAGAAAATAGATTTTTACGTAGCTGCGTAAGTTTTTAACAACCCTGTAGTTTATTTTGTTCACAAAATAACCGAAAACAGAGTTGTTTACACAATGAATGTTCAAAAACATATGATACGTTTACTTTTGTTGACTAGTTGTACAAAATGTTTCACGCTACCTTTCTTCATTCTGCGTTGCGTTGCAAAGTTGACTGGTTGGGCCTTAAAGCTTTAAGTAGGGAAGTCAATTTCTTTGCACAATTGTGCTGGCTGAGTTCACACGTATTCTTACGCTCTTTCCTTTAATCGTTGCTGAGAGTGCAGAGTACAAAATGCAGTGGAAAAAATTATGGGAATTAATTGTTTGGTAATCAATTTCGTTAATAATAATGCTTTAAGATAAAGTTGGAGGAATGATATTTATTTTTTTACTTTAATATTAATAAATTTCAGTGTAAGTAATGCGAAAATGCATAAAAATAAGTTTTATATAACAATAAAGTATACCTGATGTATTATATTTATTAAATCAAGCATTTTTTTTAGTGCATTTTTTTCACTCTCACAAACACAACCATATTTTTAGTCATTGACATCCCTAGCTTTAAGCAACAGTCGTATTTTAAAAATCATTTGCTTAGCTGACAGCTTAAGCAAAAAAAAAAAAAAGAGAATAGTCGACTGAAGCAAATGGTGTTATTTTCTCTTATTAACATTTGCTTTTTGCTTTTGCTTGTTTATTTTCGTTTAGTCTACTTAAGCAAATAGGCAAGTCAATGAAATTAGTTAAGCAAACTCAAACGCTGGTTTGAATATAAAATTAACAAGCGCGAATGTTATATTCAACTTTTTCAAATTTTTCTTTTTATGGGAGATGGGCGGAAAGTGGGTGGACCACGCCCATTTTTTTCTGAGTTTACTTTGGTCCTTAAACTATTTGTACAAAATTTCGTTGACGTTTCACCTTAAGCACCCCATAGACACATACTGCATAAGCTCAAGCAATAAATATGTATTAGTAAAACTGAGAGAGCTTTTGAATGTGTGCGTCACACCGGCAATGCAGTATGAAAAATCAAAATTGTTTTGATTTCAAAATGAACTCGTACTGCAAACAGATATTTTAAATGAATTTTTGAAGTTTTCTTTTATAAAAATTTCAGTTTGACTTTTTAAACTGAAATAAGAGATAATTAAAATATTTAAAATTGTTTCTTTTTATTCGAAATTTTTAACAAAAATAAATATTTGATTGATCAATGTGTAGTGAAAACTGCAGTATTTGTTTATGGGCGCCTTTATATGGGAGGTGAGCGGTTTCCAAGTTTATATCGACCCCCAAACTATCTGTACAAAATTTTGTTGTCATACATGCTTTTGTTTAAGAAATATCAGCAGAAAAGTATGAAATGAAGCTACAACGGACACACTGTGTTTCTAATTTTTAGCCCATAACGTTGACGTTTCAACTTATATGGGAGGTGGGTGGTAAAGTGGCGGACCACGCCCAGTTTTGGTTTAAAAGTTTATATCGACCCCCAAACTATCTGTAAAATTTCGTTGTCATAACATGCTTTGGTTTAAGAGATATCAGCAGAAAATTATGAAATAATGCTACAACGGACACCCTGTGTTTCTAGTTTTTAGCCCATATCTTTTTTGTTTGTTAACCGATTTTCAATACCAAACAAACCTTATATAAGATAAATATTTGGGCCAAATTTCGTCCCCCTAAAATGTCCCGTTCGAGCCCTATCCTGCTTTAAGCTATGTCCATCCTGACGGACGGACATAGCTAGATCGACTCAAAATCAAACCAGGAATCAGAAAATATATACTTTATGGGGTCTTAAATGATTCCTTCGAAATGTTTTGATTATGAGTATAAAAATATTTCTTTAAAGAGATAACACGCATTTATTTATTTCTTCGTACTTATGAAATAATTTAAAGTTATTAATTAAAGTTCGCAAAGTATTGAAAAATATTCATATATAGAAAAAACTCGAATGTTATTGTTTGTGATTTATTTTTATTATCATCCTAGTAATTTTTGCAAATTATAAAAAACATTAAACGATATTTCGTCCTTGGCTCTGGACATTTAATAGCAATTTGTCAAATTCTTTTTATAACCTTCACCTCAGGTGTAAGTTTGTCATTCCGTTTGTAATTTCCACAATTTTCGTCGGAGAGCAAAAAAGTTAATATTTTCGGGATTCTTGTAGTAGATGACGATAGGACCATGTCCGTCCGTCCGTCCGTGTGTCGGTTGAAATGGCGTTTATGAAACCCACCGATAACTGGCATATAATATATATAATATATACATCAAACGATCGGAAATCCTTTCGGGAATTTTGCTATTGAAATTCAGCAAGATCGGTTCAAACATTGCGGAGATATACTTTAAAAAAACGGTTTTTAGAATCGGTTTTCCAGTTTCTGAAGCCTCTGTATATACTAGGGACGTTTCTGCAAAGAAGGCTCGAACATTTGTTTATGAATTTTTTTTTTTGCTAAAAAAATGAAATAAATCGGTTCATAATAACTGAGATGTCGGGCAATACGCATTTTTGATTTTTTAAAGCCCTTGTTTAAGCTACAGATTTTTATTTTTATAAATAAATATTTTTATAAAATTTCGGTTTTTTTAATAAACCAATTCATAATCAACAGAATTATGGGCCAAAAACTAAAACAAATCTGTTAAGAACATAAATACAAACACAAACATGCATATTAAGCATTGTAATGACTAGGGGGAGGATTTATATACAAATGCATATTTTTTTTGGAGCATTTAAAAATGATCATATGTTGTTATCTATCCGAATCAGACATTTTACTAAAAAATGGCATCGATTTATTAGTGCATATTTTGTTGAAAATTCATGTTTTTGCATATTTTACCTAATAATGCATATTTTTAATTTTTTTGGTTTTTAAACATTTTTTTTGTTACAATCTTATTTTTATATTTCTCATTTTGAGGTAAAATGCAAGCATCCGAAAACTTTTTATTTTTTTTTATTTTTCAATCAGTATAAATATCTTTACTGTTCAAAAAATAATTTTTCATTTGTTGAAAAAAATATGTGAATGATTTTTATTTGTTTTATATAAATATTCATCATGATGAAAATAATAAGTATCTTTAACGTAAATATCTTTAAAAATAAATATGTATCAGTAGCTGTGTTTTGTTGCTACGTTTATAGGTAATTTCATACAACCCAATAAGCAAAAACCTTTGAAATTTCTTATTTATTCATTTGAAAGCAAGTTTAAATTTCAAACATTAGCTGTGAGAAAAGGCTTTAAATTCATATTATTTCAAATACAAAACTATGCCTTTCTCCAACAAAAGGGTTCTAATATAACAATTGTATTTGTCAAACGCTTTCATAATTTAAAACGTAGCTGGAAGTTTCTTTAACAAATAAATGTTTCTCAAATATTTTCAAAACGTTGTTTACAAATTTTAAAATACACTTGAGTTAAACATGAAATACATTTTTTTCTAAACTATTTTTAAAACTGAAATTTTGCATGAATAAATTATATATTGATATATTTTTTATATTAGCTGAAAAGGAAATTTTGCATTCATCATTTTAAGCATAGTGTTCATCATATTCCATGGACCATAGTAGCTAATTTTGTCAATTTTATTGCGGCACAATTGCGTACAAATATTTTCTTTTTATAATGTATGTATAATATTTTATTTTTTGAACAAACATGTCTAAGTTTTAAACTTTTTTATGAAAAAAAAAAAACTGAAAGCTTTTTTAAATATGAAAAACATTTGAATATTTTCTTATAAACAATAGAAAAAATACAAAATAAATAAAATATAAAAAAACTTAACTTTACATTTACAATTACTTGAAAATTTTATAAAAACCTAACATTATACTTTAACTGGAAATCTTTTAAATTTTCTTGTTTATTTCATAACCCATATTTTTTAAATTTGATTTTAATTTGATAATTATGCTATTTATTCAAGGAAATTTCCAACAAATTTATAAGGTTTGAATCGATGTTTATTGGGAAATTTTAAATTTATATAAGTTAGAAATTAACGTGTAAAATTCTACAATTATGAATATTTGAATGTCAATAAATGAAAAAATTATAAAAATAAAATTGAAGAGAAATAAAAAAAGTTTAAATAATTAGTTTTATAAAGAAAATTTGTTAAATTTCTTTTTGCAAATCTTGTTCGGATTTTAAGTTATACAAAGTCGGATGGATAACGTTTTTTTGCTAACTATCAACCTTAGCATTCAATGTTAACAACAAAACACTGCTAGTATGAACAAAATTTCAAATGATTGTTTTTTTATTCATACTTTTGTTTTGTTTCAAAAATATTTTTTGTTCAATGAAATTGAAAATTTTTCATCCGATGAAAAAAGCTGAAAATAATTTTATACTTTTGTAATCAATATCACAAAAGATATTTACATTTTTTGTTTCGATCATGATGAAAAATATTAAACTATTAAAAAAAAAAAAAAAATATTATGGATTTTTATTATTTTTTGAGCATTGAAGATTATTTTTCGATTGAAATAAAAATAAAGATTGTTTTTTAGTATTAAAATACGATCTCTGGTAAAATGTGCATAACAGTTGTTCTAGCGATTTTTAACACTCATTTCTCAATCAAACACTGTCGTCATTTTAATTTTTCTTTCTGAAACTATTACTAAATTAGAGGGTTTCGATTCATTAAGTACCCAAATCAGTTTAATAGATAGTGTTATTGCAAAATCGAAGCAGCAGAAGGCCCCGTTGTTGAAAAAATAAAATTAAAGTTGCAAGCTGTTATTAAAAAAACGAGAAAAAAGGTATAGTCGGTCAAGACCGACCATATGATACCCTACACCATTATGTTTGAGCATAAAAATTCGGGAAGGGGACTTATATTCCAATTTTGGCCAATCGTAGACCAACACTTTTACTAAATATAAAATGAAATATACAAATACAGAATAATGCGTTGATACTAACATCTAAATGATTTTATGCACTTTTGGGCGATTCTCGGAAGTGGGTTTATATGGGAGCTATGGTAAATTATAGACCAATTCTAATAAAATTTGGCAATGTTGTGTCTGCTTATATAAAACTTATTTGTGTCGAAGCTATGGTCAATTGTGGACCGATTTTCTTAAAATTTGGTACACAGATTGATACTTATACAAAACTTCTTTGAGTCGAATTTCATTAAAATACTATTTTTAAGGCATTTTTAAGTGTTGAAACTCTTTTCCGGGGAACATTTGTATGGGGGCTAGGTGAAATAATGGACACAACCAATTTCAATAGGCTTAGTTCTTGTATCATAAAAGTTCCATGTACCAAATTTCATTGAATTATCTTCAATATTGCGGCCTGTACTTTGTGCACAAGGTTTACTTGGACAGCCAGACGGACGGACGGACGGACATCGTTAAATCGATTTAAAAAGTGATTCTGAGTCGATTGGTATACTTTAAGGTGGGTGTTGTATAATTTTTTCTATGCGTTACAAACATCAGCACAAATACATGATTTGAGAAAATGAAAAAAAAAAATCAGAATCAATTACTTTACGTTCAGATGATGTTTCGTGTTTAGAGGAATACTCTTCTTCTGAACTACAATTATTCAAATACGCTCCTATCACTTCTGTTGACGGTGGAAGATCATTTTCTATGTATGTACGCCAGTAGTATATTTATATAGGTTCTGGCTCACAGTGTGTCGATTCGCGTACTTTTTCAGTCAAAAAAGTATAAAGAGGAATTTTTTTTATTAAATACTACAATATTTTTTGTGTAAACGGTGAAATTGGAAACCAATGAATTTATATGTGTATTTTTTGTTTTTTTGTATAATAATATGAATTAATATGGAAACAATTTTTTTTTTTTGCACTTTTAATTATGATGAAATGGGAAAATAGTGTTTATGTATGTTGTGGCTAACAGTGCGTCGAATCGCGTACTTGTTCAGTCAAAAAAGTATAAAGAGGAATTTTTTTATTAAATACTACAATATTTGTTTTTGTAAACGGCTAAATGCATTTTATGAAATTGGAAACCAATGAATTTATTTGTGTATTTTTTGTTTTTTTGTATAATAATATGAATTAATATGGAGACAATTTTTTTCTTGCACTTTTAATTGTAATGAAATGGAAAAAATGTGTTTGGGTCGGTTCTGGCTCACAATAGGCGTGTTCGCGTACTTTTTCAGTCAAAAAAGTATAAAGAGGAATTTTTTTATTTAATACAACAATATTTGTTTGTGTAAACGGTGAAATTGGAAACCAATGAATTTATTTTTGTCAACATTTCTTGTTTTTTGTATAATAATATGTATGTAATTATGTTAAAGTACATACAAACGAATTAATATGGAGAAAATTTTTTTTACACTTTTAATTGTGATGAAATTAAAAACTGATGACTTGGATAAATAGTGTTTGAGTATGTTTGGTTTATTCATATGGTTAAAATTTAACTTGAGAATTGTTTTTTTTTTTTCATATGCATAAAATAACCTTGTAAAAGGTTTTTGACTTTGATGAAAAATATGTTTTATTTTCTTGGGTAAGGTTATGTATAATTTGTTCTAATGTGATATTAGGAAATTATTGTGAAATTAATGTTAAGAGAATTGTGAAATTTATGTTAAGAGAATTGTTAAATTTATGTTATGATTTCAAAATGAGAGTAAATTGGAATTATATAAAAAACACTCAATTTATATTAAAACTTTTCGGAGTAATCTGTTTTATATATATTTGAAGATGAAGGAGTATTTTCTTAATTGATATAAAAAGACATATCAAATTATATTTTTATCATTTCTCTAAAAGTTACTTTAACGTGTACTTAACAAAATGGTGAGTACCGTTTTTGGATAATACTTTTAAATATTTATTTTTTTTTTTTTTATTTTAAATGTTTCGTTTTTAGATGAATGATTTTGAAAAAATCCAAGAAAAAAAGGAAATTACATTTCCGTTGAATTTAGCCTTGAACAAGCATGCGTTTCCTCTATGCTCGATTGATTACTGTCGTTCTGCTGCAGTTTCTCATGTTGTATAAATTTTTATTTTTATTAAAAAATGCAATAGTAAGCATTTTTAAAATATTTTAAATTATATAAATTGATTAAATCATTAGTCAACAGTCAGTGTATTATACATCTTTGAAAGAGTTAATACCAACATATACATATTAACAAACTTTGTCTTGATATTAAATTATTTTGTGTTTAAAGTAAAATAAGAACAATATTTTTGTATTTAAAATTAATAAAAGTGTATAAGAACAATCCTTCAGTACTTCATTGTAAAAAATTAATTTGTGTGTGATTATCTTATTAAATTAAAATAACATTAAACAAAATGGTTTACTATAAATGTTCAGAATGTAAAAAAATTTTTGCTGATGCTAAAAATTTTAAAATGCATGAGAGAACTCATGCATCAACATCGAATATTAAAAATTTTAAAGTGCATGAGAGAACTCATGCATCAACATCGAATATTAAAACATCAACAGGAGCTGAAGTAAAAATAGTAAAAAGTGCATTTAAAAAAAGAGTGGCAACTCTTGCAATTGATAATTTAAAAGAAGAATGTCTCATACCAGAGACGTTTATGAAGGAGTCATATGGAGCATTAAAGGAAGAACTTGCCAGCTTTTTGAAAATACATGATGCATTAAAGTTAAATATAGAGCTTCATGCCTTGTATGCCAAACCCAACATGGACGATTTAGGAAATACTCCGATAGAAGTAAAATATTTCCAAATTAAAATGGTGGAAATTTTAAATTTAACAGAGTTTGATGAGATATTTAAAAATAAAACACAAATTATTCTAAAGCAAATGGAAGAGTTCCAGGAAAGGGACAGTGGTTGGACTCTTATTCAATTGATTAAACTCGAAATGAATTTGAGTAAATACCAACCACTAAAAGGCTCTTCATATATACCACTCCCAATGAAATTGAAATTGAAAAAAGCGTGTATTAATGTACAAAATAAAGACGAGTTCTGTTTCAAATGGGCCATAATTTCAGCCATTGCTGATTTAAAAAAGAATTCGGATCGCACTTCTTCCTATAAAGTAAACATTTCGGAAGAAATTATTAGTATAAATGACCAACATTTAAATTTTAAGGGGTTATGCTTCCCACTCAAAATCAGTGACATATTAATTTTTGAAAATAACAATCCAAATATAAGTATTAATGTTTTTGGTTATGATTCTGCAATGGATTTAATTGTTGGGCCTTACTACAAAACAAAAAGTAAAAAAGCAAAACATATTAACCTTCTGTTTATACAAAAAAATGTAGGAGATAACATCATATCACATTATGTTTGGATCAAAAGTATTTCAAGGTAATTGAAAAAATTTTAAATTATTAGTTTTATTTAAATAATGATTATTTCTAAATATATTCATTTTTACAGATTGTCTAGATCACAGTTGACAAAATTTGAAAAATCGGTTAGTCTATGTGAATACTGTTTACGGCATTTTTCCAATATTGACAAATTTGAAAAGCATCAGAGAGAATGCAAAAAGAAGGTTGCTTATGTTCCTGATACAGATAAGTCATTTTTAGAATTTAAGAACTATAATAATAAGATAGATGTACCATTTGTTATATATGCAGATTCAGAGTGCATATTTGAAAATATTCCAACATGCATTCCGAAAGGGGATGTCTCTTCCACAACATTAGTTGATAAACATATCCCCTATGCTTTTTCCTATTACATAAAATGTAGCTTTGATAACAGCTTAAATAATTTGCGTACTTTTAAGGGTTTAGATTCACCTAGACTTTTTGTAGAAAGTCTTGTTAAAGATGTTAAGTATTTATATTCAAATTTTTTATCAAAAGTTAAGCCAATGACACCCTTAACCGAAGAAGAACAAATTGATTTTGCTACTAATGATAAATGCCATATTTGCTCGAAAACTATTATAGATGAGACAAAAGTTAGAGACCACTGTCATTTAAGTGGTAAATATAGAGGACCGGCACATAATTCTTGTAATATTAATTTTAAAATTCCTAAATTTTTCCCAGTGTTTTTCCACAATTTCTCAGCTTATGATTGCCATTTATTTGTAAAAGAACTCAATCAAATTAATGATGGTCCAATAAATATAATTCCTCTAAATAAGGAATTATATATATCACTTTCAAAAACCATTAAGGCTGATAGTGGAGATAATATTGAAATTAGATTCCTTGATTCATACAGATTTATGTCATCTAGTTTGGACAGTTTAGTAAAAAATTTAAGCAAAAATGATTTAAAAACAGTAAAATCAATGTATAGTGATGAAAATAAGTTTAATTTACTCATAAGGAAAGGTGTCTTTCCATATAATTATTTAAATTCAGTTGAAAAACTTAAGGAAACTAATTTACCTAATATTGAAGATTTTTATAATAAACTAACAGATACAGAATGTTCAGTAGAAGATTATACTCATGCAAAAAATGTCTGGAGAATTTTTGATTGCAAAACTTTAGAAGATTATTTAATGCTTTATTTAAAAACAGATGTTTTATTACTAACAGATGTTTTTGAAAACTTTAGGCTAGTTTGTAAAAATATTTACAATTTAGATCCGTGTCACTATTATACAGCTCCAGGACTTTCATGGGATGCAATGCTAAAAATAACAAATATTAAATTAGATTTACTAACTGATTTAGATATGATTTCATTTATTCAAAAGGGAACTAGAGGAGGGATAGTACAATGTTCCAATAGACATTCAGTTGCGAATCATAAATATTTGTCTGATTATAACAGTGAATTACCATCTCAGTATTTAATGTACTTAGATGCAAATAACTTATATGGTTGGGCAATGTCAGAAGCTTTGCCTGAGGGTGATTTTGAGTGGGTTGAAGATATTGATAGCTTTTCATTAGACTCAATTCCACATGATTCTAATTATGGGTATATATTAGAAGTTGATTTAATATATCCAAAGGAACTTCATGAAACTCATAATAATCTACCATTTTGCTGTGAAAATAAAAAACCTCCAGAATCAAAAGAATCTAAATTAATTGTTGATTTGCATGATAAGTATGAGTATGTTATTCATTATAAAAATTTACAACAGTGTCTAAAACATGGTTTAAAACTGAAAAAAATTCATAGAATATTAAAATTTAGACAATCTGATTGGTTAAAAAAGTATATTTCATTGAATACACTCCATAGAACAAATGCAAAAAATGCATTTGAAAAAGCTTTTTTTAAATTACTAAACAACGCCGTTTTTGGAAAAACTATGGAAAACGTGGACAAACGTAAGGACATTAAAATTGTGAATAAATGGGAAAGTGTTGGTAAAAGATTTGGAGCACGTGCTCTCATTGCAAAACCTGAGTTTAATTCGTATAATATATTTAATGAAGATATGATAGTAGTTGAACTTAATAAAAGTTATTCATACTATAATAAACCAATTTATGTAGGCTTTACCATTTTAGAACTTTCGAAATGGAAGATGTATGATTTTCATTATGACTATATGCTCCCCAAATACAAAAATAAAGTTGACCTTAATTATATGGACACGGACTCTTTTATATATACAATAGAAACTGAAGATTTTTATAAAGACATTATAAACGATATTGATAGTAAGTTTGACACATCAGAATATGATATAAATAATCAATTTGGCATACCACAAAAGAATAAAAAAGTCCTAGGTATGATGAAAGATGAAAATATGGGAAAAATTATGAAGGAATTTGTCGGATTGAGAGCAAAAATGTATTCATTTGTAACTGAAGATATGGAAGAAACAAAAAAGGCTAAGGGTGTTAAAAGCAATGTAACTAAAAATCTAAGTCTTTCAGATTATAAAAATTCTCTATATAATAAAAAAGTTTATCATGGAAATATGTATATTTTTAAATCAAAGCTACATACAGTATATACTTCCCTTATAAATAAGATATCTTTAAGTTATTTAGACAATAAGAGATTTATATGTGATAATAATGTTAATACCCTAGCTTGGGGTCACTTTGCTTTAAATAATAATAATAATAATGAAGATAACTGTCAAATGAATGTTAATGAATTAGAATATGTAAATAAAAATTATATTAATAATTTTATGAATGATGATGATTGGGATGATTGTTTAATGGAAATAGAATATTAATTTATAAACTTTATAATATTGTTAAATATAAGTTTAGTCTAAAATAGATTTATTAATATTATATAGATCTTATTTTTATAAATAATAAAACAAAAGTATTTTCTTTTTTAAGTATTAAATGTGTTTTATTTCTAAATATTTTGCCATTTTACATTTTCAGTTTCATAATCTAATTTTTTACGATTTCTAGTTACACGAGGAGAATACTGATATGGTAAAGTTGATTGCTTCAAGTTTTTATGTTTTTCTTCCTTTGACAATATTCTTATTTTTGGTGTTCCATTATTTGAAAAATGTTTAAGTCGTTTAGCAACTGAAGATGCAGAACTAGGATTAAGTTTTTGTACTGTTGTATCCATATCAATTTCATCATAATTATCGTTAGTATAAATATCCTCAGGTAAATTTATATTAGATTGTGTTCTTATACTATTTGATTCTGGTTGCATTGTTTGAGTTTCAATATGTTTCTTATATATTTTTCTTGTTTGTGTTTCATTATCACGTAGATTATTCAATCTAGAACTTTTAGTTTGATGAGAAGATGTCTTTTGGGTTCCAATTAAGTATTTTGCTAGTTCTTGTTTAATATAATACCATTTGTTGATATCTTTTAGTGTGTGTGAACCATATATTGGCAACAATTTTCGATGTAGAAAATTAGAATCAGAATATTTGACTTTAAATTTATCGTAACTTGATGGGTTAAGAACTATTAATTTGGATAAATTATTTGACATTTTCTAAAATTTTTCCAATAACTCCACTTAAAACTGATGAAATAATAATTGGTAGAAATCCTTCTTTTTGAATTAGATGTTTTCTCTTTTGTTTCACTGAGGTTTCTGGTGAACAAACTTTTCTAATTGTATTTTTATATGGTTTTATTTTCTCAAGAACTGATTTATTGATTTTATGGTTCTTATTAATTATATTGAAAAGTATTTCATTTATAGTTTTAATAACAACATCATCCACATGTTTAAGTATTGCATTTCGTAGTTTGGGATCTGCTTTCTTAAGAACATAAAAATTTTGTAAAAAAATATAATTTTTGTGAAAAAAATTAAAAAAATAATAAAAAAATTATATTTTTTAAAAAAATTTTTTTAAAAAATATAATTTTTGTGAAAAAAATTAAAAAAATAATAAAAAAATTATATTTTTTAAAAAAATTTTGTAAAAAAATATAATTTTTGTGAAAAAAATTAAAAAAATAATAAAAAAATTATATTTTTTAAAAAAATTTTTTAAAAAATTTTTTTTAAAAAATATAATTTTTGTGAAAAAAATTAAAAAAATAATAAAAAAATTATATAATTATAAAATATAATTTTTTTATTATTTTTTTAATTTTTTTCGCAAAAATTATATTTTTTTACAAAATTTTTTTAAAAAATATAATTTTTTTATTATTTTTTTAATTTTTTTCACAAAAATTATATTTTTTTACAAAATTTTTTTAAAAAATATAATTTTTTTATTATTTTTTTAATTTTTTTCACAAAAATTATATTTTTTAAAAAAATTTTTTTAAAAAATATAATTTTTTTATTATTTTTTTAATTTTTTTCACAAAAATTATATTTTTTTACAAAATTTTTTTAAAAAATATAATTTTTTTATTATTTTTTTAATTTTTTTCACAAAAATTATATTTTTTAAAAAAATTTTTTTAAAAAATATAATTTTTTTATTATTTTTTTAATTTTTTTCACAAAAATTATATTTTTTTACAAAATTTTTATGTTCTTAAGAAAGCAGATCCCAAACTACGAAATGCAATACTTAAACATGTGGATGATGTTGTTATTAAAACTATAAATGAAATACTTTTCAATATAATTAATAAGAACCATAAAATCAATAAATCAGTTCTTGAGAAAATAAAACCATATAAAAATACATTAGAAAAGTTTGTTCACCAGAAACCTCAGTGAAACAAAAGAGAAAACATCTAATTCAAAAAGAAGGATTTCTACCAATTATTATTTCATCAGTTTTAAGTGGAGTTATTGGAAAAATTTTAGAAAATGTCAAATAATTTATCCAAATTAATAGTTCTTAACCCATCAAGTTACGATAAATTTAAAGTCAAATATTCTGATTCTAATTTTCTACATCGAAAATTGTTGCCAATATATGGTTCACACACACTAAAAGATATCAACAAATGGTATTATATTAAACAAGAACTAGCAAAATACTTAATTGGAACCCAAAAGACATCTTCTCATCAAACTAAAAGTTCTAGATTGAATAATCTACGTGATAATGAAACACAAACAAGAAAAATATATAAGAAACATATTGAAACTCAAACAATGCAACCAGAATCAAATAGTATAAGAACACAATCTAATATAAATTTACCTGAGGATATTTATACTAACGATAATTATGATGAAATTGATATGGATACAACAGTACAAAAACTTAATCCTAGTTCTGCATCTTCAGTTGCTAAACGACTTAAACATTTTTCAAATAATGGAACACCAAAAATAAGAATATTGTCAAAGGAAGAAAAACATAAAAACTTGAAGCAATCAACTTTACCATATCAGTATTCTCCTCGTGTAACTAGAAATCGTAAAAAATTAGATTATGAAACTGAAAATGTAAAATGGCAAAATATTTAGAAATAAAACACATTTAATACTTAAAAAAGAAAATACTTTTGTTTTATTATTTATAAAAATAAGATCTATATAATATTAATAAATCTATTTTAGACTAAACTTATATTTAACAATATTATAAAGTTTATAAATTAATATTCTATTTCCATTAAACAATCATCCCAATCATCATCATTCATAAAATTATTAATATAATTTTTATTTACATATTCTAATTCATTAACATTCATTTGACAGTTATCTTCATTATTATTATTATTATTTAAAGCAAAGTGACCCCAAGCTAGGGTATTAACATTATTATCACATATAAATCTCTTATTGTCTAAATAACTTAAAGATATCTTATTTATAAGGGAAGTATATACTGTATGTAGCTTTGATTTAAAAATATACATATTTCCATGATAAACTTTTTTATTATATAGAGAATTTTTATAATCTGAAAGACTTAGATTTTTAGTTACATTGCTTTTAACACCCTTAGCCTTTTTTGTTTCTTCCATATCTTCAGTTACAAATGAATACATTTTTGCTCTCAATCCGACAAATTCCTTCATAATTTTTCCCATATTTTCATCTTTCATCATACCTAGGACTTTTTTATTCTTTTGTGGTATGCCAAATTGATTATTTATATCATATTCTGATGTGTCAAACTTACTATCAATATCGTTTATAATGTCTTTATAAAAATCTTCAGTTTCTATTGTATATATAAAAGAGTCCGTGTCCATATAATTAAGGTCAACTTTATTTTTGTATTTGGGGAGCATATAGTCATAATGAAAATCATACATCTTCCATTTCGAAAGTTCTAAAATGGTAAAGCCTACATAAATTGGTTTATTATAGTATGAATAACTTTTATTAAGTTCAACTACTATCATATCTTCATTAAATATATTATACGAATTAAACTCAGGTTTTGCAATGAGAGCACGTGCTCCAAATCTTTTACCAACACTTTCCCATTTATTCACAATTTTAATGTCCTTACGTTTGTCCACGTTTTCCATAGTTTTTCCAAAAACGGCGTTGTTTAGTAATTTAAAAAAAGCTTTTTCAAATGCATTTTTTGCATTTGTTCTATGGAGTGTATTCAATGAAATATACTTTTTTAACCAATCAGATTGTCTAAATTTTAATATTCTATGAATTTTTTTCAGTTTTAAACCATGTTTTAGACACTGTTGTAAATTTTTATAATGAATAACATACTCATACTTATCATGCAAATCAACAATTAATTTAGATTCTTTTGATTCTGGAGGTTTTTTATTTTCACAGCAAAATGGTAGATTATTATGAGTTTCATGAAGTTCCTTTGGATATATTAAATCAACTTCTAATATATACCCATAATTAGAATCATGTGGAATTGAGTCTAATGAAAAGCTATCAATATCTTCAACCCACTCAAAATCACCCTCAGGCAAAGCTTCTGACATTGCCCAACCATATAAGTTATTTGCATCTAAGTACATTAAATACTGAGATGGTAATTCACTGTTATAATCAGACAAATATTTATGATTCGCAACTGAATGTCTATTGGAACATTGTACTATCCCTCCTCTAGTTCCCTTTTGAATAAATGAAATCATATCTAAATCAGTTAGTAAATCTAATTTAATATTTGTTATTTTTAGCATTGCATCCCATGAAAGTCCTGGAGCTGTATAATAGTGACACGGATCTAAATTGTAAATATTTTTACAAACTAGCCTAAAGTTTTCAAAAACATCTGTTAGTAATAAAACATCTGTTTTTAAATAAAGCATTAAATAATCTTCTAAAGTTTTGCAATCAAAAATTCTCCAGACATTTTTTGCATGAGTATAATCTTCTACTGAACATTCTGTATCTGTTAGTTTATTATAAAAATCTTCAATATTAGGTAAATTAGTTTCCTTAAGTTTTTCAACTGAATTTAAATAATTATATGGAAAGACACCTTTCCTTATGAGTAAATTAAACTTATTTTCATCACTATACATTGATTTTACTGTTTTTAAATCATTTTTGCTTAAATTTTTTACTAAACTGTCCAAACTAGATGACATAAATCTGTATGAATCAAGGAATCTAATTTCAATATTATCTCCACTATCAGCCTTAATGGTTTTTGAAAGTGATATATATAATTCCTTATTTAGAGGAATTATATTTATTGGACCATCATTAATTTGATTGAGTTCTTTTACAAATAAATGGCAATCATAAGCTGAGAAATTGTGGAAAAACACTGGGAAAAATTTAGGAATTTTAAAATTAATATTACAAGAATTATGTGCCGGTCCTCTATATTTACCACTTAAATGACAGTGGTCTCTAACTTTTGTCTCATCTATAATAGTTTTCGAGCAAATATGGCATTTATCATTAGTAGCAAAATCAATTTGTTCTTCTTCGGTTAAGGGTGTCATTGGCTTAACTTTTGATAAAAAATTTGAATATAAATACTTAACATCTTTAACAAGACTTTCTACAAAAAGTCTAGGTGAATCTAAACCCTTAAAAGTACGCAAATTATTTAAGCTGTTATCAAAGCTACATTTTATGTAATAGGAAAAAGCATAGGGGATATGTTTATCAACTAATGTTGTGGAAGAGACATCCCCTTTCGGAATGCATGTTGGAATATTTTCAAATATGCACTCTGAATCTGCATATATAACAAATGGTACATCTATCTTATTATTATAGTTCTTAAATTCTAAAAATGACTTATCTGTATCAGGAACATAAGCAACCTTCTTTTTGCATTCTCTCTGATGCTTTTCAAATTTGTCAATATTGGAAAAATGCCGTAAACAGTATTCACATAGACTAACCGATTTTTCAAATTTTGTCAACTGTGATCTAGACAATCTGTAAAAATGAATATATTTAGAAATAATCATTATTTAAATAAAACTAATAATTTAAAATTTTTTCAATTACCTTGAAATACTTTTGATCCAAACATAATGTGATATGATGTTATCTCCTACATTTTTTTGTATAAACAGAAGGTTAATATGTTTTGCTTTTTTACTTTTTGTTTTGTAGTAAGGCCCAACAATTAAATCCATTGCAGAATCATAACCAAAAACATTAATACTTATATTTGGATTGTTATTTTCAAAAATTAATATGTCACTGATTTTGAGTGGGAAGCATAACCCCTTAAAATTTAAATGTTGGTCATTTATACTAATAATTTCTTCCGAAATGTTTACTTTATAGGAAGAAGTGCGATCCGAATTCTTTTTTAAATCAGCAATGGCTGAAATTATGGCCCATTTGAAACAGAACTCGTCTTTATTTTGTACATTAATACACGCTTTATTCAATTTCAATTTCATTGGGAGTGGTATATATGAAGAGCCTTTTAGTGGTTGGTATTTACTCAAATTCATTTCGAGTTTAATCAATTGAATAAGAGTCCAACCACTGTCCCTTTCCTGGAACTCTTCCATTTGCTTTAGAATAATTTGTGTTTTATTTTTAAATATCTCATCAAACTCTGTTAAATTTAAAATTTCCACCATTTTAATTTGGAAATATTTTACTTCTATCGGAGTATTTCCTAAATCGTCCATGTTGGGTTTGGCATACAAGGCATGAAGCTCTATATTTAACTTTAATGCATCATGTATTTTCAAAAAGCTGGCAAGTTCTTCCTTTAATGCTCCATATGACTCCTTCATAAACGTCTCTGGTATGAGACATTCTTCTTTTAAATTATCAATTGCAAGAGTTGCCACTCTTTTTTTAAATGCACTTTTTACTATTTTTACTTCAGCTCCTGTTGATGTTTTAATATTCGATGTTGATGCATGAGTTCTCTCATGCATTTTAAAATTTTTAATATTCGATGTTGATGCATGAGTTCTCTCATGCATTTTAAAATTTTTAGCATCAGCAAAAATTTTTTTACATTCTGAACATTTATAGTAAACCATTTTGTTTAATGTTATTTTAATTTAATAAGATAATCACACACAAATTAATTTTTTACAATGAAGTACTGAAGGATTGTTCTTATACACTTTTATTAATTTTAAATACAAAAATATTGTTCTTATTTTACTTTAAACACAAAATAATTTAATATCAAGACAAAGTTTGTTAATATGTATATGTTGGTATTAACTCTTTCAAAGATGTATAATACACTGACTGTTGACTAATGATTTAATCAATTTATATAATTTAAAATATTTTAAAAATGCTTACTATTGCATTTTTTAATAAAAATAAAAATTTATACAACATGAGAAACTGCAGCAGAACGACAGTAATCAATCGAGCATAGAGGAAACGCATGCTTGTTCAAGGCTAAATTCAACGGAAATGTAATTTCCTTTTTTTCTTGGATTTTTTCAAAATCATTCATCTAAAAACGAAACATTTAAAATAAAAAAAAAAAATAAATATTTAAAAGTATTATCCAAAAACGGTACTCACCATTTTGTTAAGTACACGTTAAAGTAACTTTTAGAGAAATGATAAAAATATAATTTGATATGTCTTTTTATATCAATTAAGAAAATACTCCTTCATCTTCAAATATATATAAAACAGATTACTCCGAAAAGTTTTAATATAAATTGAGTGTTTTTTATATAATTCCAATTTACTCTCATTTTGAAATCATAACATAAATTTAACAATTCTCTTAACATAAATTTCACAATTCTCTTAACATTAATTTCACAATAATTTCCTAATATCACATTAGAACAAATTATACATAACCTTACCCAAGAAAATAAAACATATTTTTCATCAAAGTCAAAAACCTTTTACAAGGTTATTTTATGCATATGAAAAAAAAAAACAATTCTCAAGTTAAATTTTAACCATATGAATAAACCAAACATACTCAAACACTATTTATCCAAGTCATCAGTTTTTAATTTCATCACAATTAAAAGTGTAAAAAAAATTTTCTCCATATTAATTCGTTTGTATGTACTTTAACATAATTACATACATATTATTATACAAAAAACAAGAAATGTTGACAAAAATAAATTCATTGGTTTCCAATTTCACCGTTTACACAAACAAATATTGTTGTATTAAATAAAAAAATTCCTCTTTATACTTTTTTGACTGAAAAAGTACGCGAACACGCCTATTGTGAGCCAGAACCGACCCAAACACATTTTTTCCATTTCATTACAATTAAAAGTGCAAGAAAAAAATTGTCTCCATATTAAGTCATATTATTATACAAAAAAACAAAAAATACACAAATAAATTCATTGGTTTCCAATTTCATAAAATGCATTTAGCCGTTTACAAAAACAAATATTGTAGTATTTAATAAAAAAATTCCTCTTTATACTTTTTTGACTGAACAAGTACGCGATTCGACGCACTGTTAGCCACAATATACATAAACACTATTTTCCCATTTCATCATAATTAAAAGTGCAAAAAAAAAATTGTTTCCATATTAATTCATATTATTATACAAAAAAACAAAAAATACACATATAAATTCATTGGTTTCCAATTTCACCGTTTACACAAAAAATATTGTAGTATTTAATAAAAAAAATTCCTCTTTATACTTTTTTGACTGAAAAAGTACGCGAATCGACACACTGTGAGCCAGAACCTATATAAATATACTACTTACGCCATACACATACATAAGTTTAAAAAAAATGTAATTTTAAGAAGTACAAATTTAAAAAAGTGCAAATAATTAGTAATGATCTTTTAAAATATAGATTTAACTTTTAAAAATACAAAATGTATTGCATTTCTTAGCTTAAGATGGACTGAATTTTGTTTTTTCTTATATAATAACTTATTTTTTTCTTTTTATTTAGTAAATTTTAAAAAAATAAATGCATATTTTTTAATTTTTTATTTAGGGTATATTTTTAATTTTTAAGTGCATTTTATAAGCGAACTTATAAAATAAAAAAGATTTGGCACAGCCGAATCTTTTTTAATTTCATTTAAACACAAAAGTTTTGTTTTAAATTTACAATTAATTGAAATCAAATGTTTTTACTATTTTCTTAAATATAGCCTGATTTAACAAAAGCATTTGATATCAAATTGAAAAAATACCATTCATCTTTTTTTAAGTATTAATTTATTTTTGGATTAAGAATTATTATATATTTTTTTTTTTAAATGAATACTAATTTTAATTCAAACTTGAAATTCAACATGTTTTTTAAGAAAAACGTGAAACACTTAGGGTATTATGTTAAAATTAACTTCAACTAACATTCTATATTTTAAGTTTTTATCTAAATAAAATTGTTTGTACTCTTTTTACTGAAGCATTTTTGGAACAAACTTAACTGAAGATGAAGAAATTCAACTACAATCAACTTTTAGATTAAATTATATCATTTCTTATTGTATTTTCTGTCAAATTGTTTTAGTATTCATATGTAAAATTTTTTCGAGTTTTTTACTCTTTCTCTCCTTCATTCGCTCATTTTCTGTTCATAGCATTTTGACATTATGTGCAGTAGTTTTACACTAACAAAATACATGCAATTGTTGCTTTTGTAAATGTGCGAGCACTTTCTAATTATGCTATGGTAAGTATAAAATAAAATTACATTCTATTCACACAAACTAATCAATTTGTCTACAATTAGGCTTTAACTTTGGGTTAAAATTTGATCAGAAACGGCCCCAATGTCTTGTTATGATGTTTTACATTGGGAAAATTGTTGTTTAAATATGTACTTATAAATATTTTAATTTTCAATGAGATTCAAAATTGATTAAAATTTTATTTTGATTACTGCCATCGATGCAAACTCGATGTTATTTCACCATAATTATTTCTTATAACAAATAACGAATTGTAATTTACTATACTGACAAAATTGTATTTGCTAGGTTAACTATTTATAATTATATTGGTTTTTACAAAGTTTATTTTGCTAAACACACTCCTTAAAGATCGCATTAGTTACCATCGTTAAAAACATAAAATTTTAGTTGCAGTTTTAATTTTTGAATAAAACTGATAATGTTTTAATAGTACAAAACTACAAATTAATTTAAAAAAAAAATGTGCAAAAAGTGCTAAAAAATGGCAAAAATAATTCGAAAAGTGCTAGACAAAATGCTCTTTTTTGGTGCTAAACGAGTTTAAAAAGAGCTAGATCTAGCACTAAAAGTGCTTAATTGGCAACACTGATGCACACGACGTGTTTTCGGCATTTTCACATACACAACACGAATGTTAACGAAGCTAAACAATTGAGTATGAATATAAAACAAAAATTATTTAAGGCCCAACCAGTCAACTTTGCAACGCAACGCAGAATGAAGAAAGGTAGCGTGAAACATTTTGTACAACTAGTCAACAAAAGTAAACGTATCATATGTTTTTGAACATTCATTGTGTGAACAACTCTGTTTTCGGTTATTTTGTGAACAAAATAAACTACATGGTTGTTAAAAACTTACGCAGCTACGTAAAAATATATTTTCTGTAGATTTCTGCGATACGCTACCTAGAATTTTTGTGTCAATAGCTACATACACACATTTGCATAAAGCTGGTTGAAACAGCTGATTGCGATACGATGATTTTTAGTTGAGTGGTTGGGGCTTTAGTATGTTCTAGCTTTCAACAAAGTAAGATGACGTCGCATGGTTCAGCAGAAACAAAACACATAACAAAGAACGCAAGAAAAAATTTTGTGTGTGCTAAATATAACAAACACATTCGCAAAAAAGAGCGTAAACAAATAAAATACACAAACACATTCAAATTTGTATGTGCCTCTTTCTGCTTTTGGCTGTATTAAAGTAGTACAGAACACTTAATTTGCCGTCCACACGAGCCTTTTTCTTGTTCGCACATTGAACAAAATGTTGTGCGCACATGCATTTGGATAGTGTGGACCCAAGTTGTTCATGTTTTGTTCTTGTTCGCACACCGTTGTTCGCACAATTGTTCGAGCAACCATGTCTGCCATCAAACGTCATTTTGTATGCGGAAGAAGAGGTGCCGCATAAAGCCTAAAAATGCAACTCTGATTGAAATTAAACATGCCAAATATTTATCTATTTAATTGTTTGTGTATTTAATTATTTTTGTTTATTTATTTCTTTATTTATTAAGTGGTTTTTCCTTTTTATTTCGTTAAGCATTTGTTTATTTGTAAGAAATTATTGTTTGGCAACACTGCTAACAACTGTCACGGAACAACGTAAGAAAATTCTGTTTTCAACAGAATCAGACATCACATCAACGTCAAGTTTTTATAATTGTTAACATTACAATACATGCAATATAAACGATCAACTGTTTCCTTCGCGGGAGAAAACGTCACATAAACAACCAACTAATTCACGCTTTATCCATTATGCAAAACAATGTCCACATTAAATTAAGTCTTTTAATAATTAAAAACAACATTTTTCACTTTACTATTTTACTTTGTTAATAAAATATTTAAAAATGTTTGGGGAGATTTTAAAAATGTTTTTCGTAAATAACACAACTTTCGCCATCGCGGGGTGCTAGGGCCAAAATTTGGTTATATCCCAAATGAACAGCCAGCCAGACGGACGGATATCGTTAAATCGACTCAGAAAGTAATTGAAGATGATTTTTTCTGCATTACAAATATCAGCTCAAAGGCATAACACACCAAACACATATGGTGGTGTAGGGTATAAAAATATATACAGTGGCGAGCAAAAGTGAGTGCATGTTCATGACACTGACTTTCGTCATCCATAAAAACAAAACCATACAAGCAAATCAAAAAAATTTTTTTTTATTAATTTTATTATTTTATTAGTAACAAATAGGAGTAAAGAAACAATAATAAATGAAATTAATTCAAAGAGTTTGAAAGAAAAAACGAAAATAACCCGCATAAACTCAATTTTGCACGTTTCAAGAAAATTAATAACTAACCCAATTTCAATATTTGGTCCATAGACCCTTATTAGAAATAACTTGATTTATGCTTTCTACCAAATTTTCGATAACTTCTTTTGGAATTCGATTCCATTCCGCATTTACACGATCCCAAAGGTTGCCCATGTTTGTTGGGGCTGCTTCGTACTGCCCGAGCCGTCTTTTCACGATTGACCAAAGATTTTCAATCGGATTGAGGTCGGGACTTTGTGCTGGCCATTCCATCAATTGAAAATTTTGTTTCCCAATCCATTCCTTTACAATTTTTGCTGTGTGCTTCGGATCGCCATCTTGTTGAAAAACAATTTCTTTTTCGGGATAAGCACATTTGTCCATAAAATTGGGAAGATGGGTTTGTAGAATCTGTAGATAGTCCTCTTTTCGCATGATACCATCTACTAAATGCAAAGGGCCAACATGCCACCATGTAAAGCATCCCCAAACCATTATGTTTCCGCCGCCATGTTTAACAGTTTGCTTCACATGGTGTCTTTGAACACTTTCCCCGGGTCTACGCCAGCAGTATTGCTTTCCATCTGACTGAAAACGGTTAAATTTGGACTCATCAGACCAGATAACACGTTTCCAATCATCAATGGTCCAATTTCTGAGCTCCCTTGCAAATTTCAAGCGCGCTTTAACATTTTTATCGGACAATGCAGGTTTGTTTTTTTTTAACAAATGAAGCATATCCGATGTTATGGAGCGCTCTTCTAGCAGTCCATTCGCTTACATTTTTGTTAATTGCCAGAGAAGCACCCTTTGGTGTTAGCAGCTTGTTCTTTCTCATTTCGGACAGCATTAGTCGAGCATCTGAGTCCGTTAATAATTTTTTGCGACCTTTGGCTTGTGATTTGGGAGTCACATTTCGTCTCTTTTGAGCTGCGATCACCGCCGATTGACTAATACCAAGCCTCTTGGAAATGGTACGTGAAGAACAGCCCTTCTCGGTCAGGCACACAACACTATTTTCAATTTCTTCAGATATTTTTCTCATTTTTATGCAAAAAATCAACAATTTATTTTAAATATGAAAGTAATTCACAAAATCTGCATTGATTCGCAAGAAACACGTTTTAAACTGATTTACGAACAAGAAGAATAGATAAGAACAAACATAACTGTAAATTGCAAGATTTCTGCTGATAAGAGAGAGAGTGGGAGAACGAAAATAGGTGCAATTCATAAAACATGCAAAATTGAGTTTATGTGGGTTATTTTCGTTTTTTCTTTCAAACTCTTTGAATTCATCTCATTTATTGTTGTTTCTTTACTCCTATTTGTTACTGATAAAATAATAAAAATAAAATTAAAAAAAATTTTGATTTGCTTGTATGGTTTTGTTTTTGTGGATGACGAAAGTCAGTGTCGTGAACATGCACTCACTTCTGCACGCCACTGTACATACAAACAAACGGAATAATTTAAGTGAAGTATTCACAAAATTTATGGTTTTATGTTTACATTCAGGTATGTGATGAAAAACGATTTCGAAAACGAATCGATTTTAAATCGAAAAAAATGTGATTTTCTGATATTTTCGTTTTTGTTATTGATAAAAATTATATTTTAATCACTTTCTTTTAGATTTTATTAAATAATTTTTTTATATTTGCCTAAAAATAGCTGTTATTTTTCACATGAAATGATGAGTTTTTCAAACCGATTCGTTTTGAAAACGATCGGTTTTCATCACATACCTGATTATCATTAAAAAGCTTAGAAAAAATACACGTATTTTAATGCTAAATTCATATAAATCATTCCCATATAGAAACATTTGTATATAAAGGAAATTATGTTTTGAAAAATTCTAATAAAATTCAAACAAGTTCGAAAATTAAAAAAAACCGAAAAACCCGTTTCGATATAACTATTAGAGTATTATATTGTATTATTTTGGGTCCTATTTTTATACACTACACCACCATAGGTGGTTGGGGTATTATGCGTTTGTGCTGATGTTTGTAACGCACAAAAAAAATTATCGGACCCCTCACCTTAAAGTATACCGTTCACTTTCTGAGTCGATTTAACGATGTCCGTCCGTCCGTTTAGTGGTCATAAATGCCTTACATATAGCAAGTCTTGTATAAGAATTAATCTCAGTGCGAAATTTCATTAAGATCGGCCAATAATTGACCATAGCTCCCATATAAACATCTCTTCCGGAAATTACATTAACGTGCATAAAGTTTTATATAAGTAGAAACAACATTGCCAAATTTTATGAGAATCGGAGCATAATTTACCATAGCTCCCAAATAAACCCACTTCCGGAAATCGCCCTAAATTACATAAAATCATATAGATGTTAGTATAAATTCATTGTTCTATATTTGCATATTTTATTTTACATTTAGTAAAAGTGTTGGTCTACATTGGCCACAGGTATAATTTTTGCCTCATACACAATGGTGTAGGGTATCATATGGTCGGTCTTGACCGACTATAGTTTGTCTCTCGTTTTAAATATTTATGTATAAAAATTCAAATATCTATTTTTTTAATAACACTGGTCAACAAAAAAATTTTTTTTCGAGCTCCTTCAAAAAACAATATGTAGACCAGATGGAATTCCACATGCTAAACTCGAATCTGCTTTCAGTTTTTTTCCATCAGGTCGGAATTTTTTTTTTTGGTGTGTCTAATATAGTGCCCTAAATATGCCGATTACTCGAGTATATTTCACTATTACTTGACAACGGTATGCACGATTTATATAAATGATATACCACGATATGCGAAATGAAATTAGCTTTAAATCGCTCTATTATCAAATTTGTGTCCGCTCAATAGTTTAGGAGATATTTCGAAATAAATGTCGGAAAAATTTGTTCATGCAAAATTGAAGATATCTTTTTTTACTAAAACTTTTTTTTAAAGTGAAAACATCAAAAATATTTAAGTTTATCACCTTTATCTCAAAGTTGGCAAAACTACGAGTAAATAAAGCCACGTAGGCAGTCACACTTGTATAACTCGAGAACAGTTTGTCCAATTAAGATGAATTGAACTTTAATATATAGTGACCTAAATTGTCTTTGATCTGAATTTATATAATTTTTTGTCCGGTAAATATTTCCGTAATTATTCGGTAATTAGTACCGATCCATAAATCTGAAATTGCGTCCTAAATAAGCCGATTACTCGAATATATTTCACTATAACTCGAGAACGGTATGCATGATTTATATAAATAATACACCAAAATATGTGGAATTAGCTTTAAGTCGCTTTACTATCAAATTTTTATCCGCTCAATAGTTTAGGAGATATTTCGAAAAAAGTTTCGGAAAAAAACTTTCATGCCAAATTCAACATTTCTTGAATTGAACTTTAATATATAACGACCTAAATTGTCTTTGAGCTGAATTTATACAATTTTTTGTTCAGTTAATATTTCCGTAGTTATTCGGTAATTAGTACCTAAAATTTTAAAATTTATTTTTTTAAAAAGTGGTGAAAATTTTGATCCATAACTCTGAAATTCTTCAGAGAATAAAAAATATTGTGAACATAACTTGAAGACAATTTTCGTATGCATCTTTTGATGTATCACTTATCAAAATCGTGTAAAGGGATCTTGAGTTATAGCCTAAGTTTGACAAACCATTCTCGAATTTTATAGTGTGACCGCTGAATAAGGTAATGATATTAGTCATGCAGATAAAAAAAAATCGGTACCCGATAGAAAAAAAGTGAATGCAGATTCTTGTTTAACTCGTCAAAATCCACCTAGTCCACCTATTTTTGTTGCAAGAAATTATTATTTTTTTTTTCTTTGGTTACCACTGTATTTCTTCACAATTGTATGTAACATGGGTATTTTTACTTAACTGTGAATAGATTTCTGCATCAATTTTGAAGATACATATCTTATTTTATTCGCAGCATTACCAGCTTTAAGATAAAGATAATTACACATAATTACACTGGTCAACAAAAAAATCCTCCCCCACAGACGAATAGTTGGACTTGATGTATTTTGATGTGCTAAACACGAATCTGCTTTCAGTTTTTTTCCATCAGATCTGGATTTTTTTTTATGGGCGTGTCTAATATTTCGCCCATATTAAGGCCATTACTCTAGTATATTTCCTCATAACTCAAGATTGATCAAAGTGATACACCAAAAGATGCGTACTAAAAATATCTTCAAATTCCCCAAACTTAATTTTTTTTATGTGCTCAATAGTTTCGGAGTTATTTTGAAATAAGTGTCCGAAAAAAATCATTTTCATGCAAAATTTTAGATTTTTTTGTTACTAAAATTTCGTTTAATAAATGAAAACATCTAAAATGTTACAGTTTATCATCTTTATCTTAAAGCTGATAATGCTGCGAAAAAAAATTATGCAGAATTCTAAATTTTATTCACAGTTAAGTAAAAATACCCATGTTACATACAATTGAGTAGAAATACAGTGGTGGCCAAAAAAGATTTTTTTTATTTTTTTCTTGAAACAAAAATAGGTGGACTAGGTGGATACTGACGAGTTAAACAAGAATCTGCATTCAATTTTACTATCGGGTACTGATTTTTTTTATGTGCATGACTAATATTATTACCTTAATCAGCGGTCACACTATAAAATTCGAGAATGGTTTGCCGAACTTAGGCTATAACTCAAGAACCGTTTACACGATTTTGATAAGTGATACATCAAAAGATGCATACGAAAATTGTCTTCAAGTTATGTTCACAATATTTTTTATTCTCTGAAGAATTTCAGAGTTATGGATCAAAATTTTCACCACTTTTTAAAAAAATAAATTTTAAAATTGTCGGTACTAATTACCGAATAACTACGGAAATATTAACTGGACAAAAAATTTTATAAATTCAGCTCAAAGACAATTTAGGTCGTTATATATTAAAGTTCAAGAAATGTTGAATTTGGCATGAAAATTTTTTTCCGAAACTTTTTTCCAAATATCTTCTAAACTATTGAGCGGATAAAAATTTGATAGTAAAGCCAATGTTATTCCACATATTTTGGTGTATTATTTATATAAATCATGCATACCGTTCTGGAGTTATAGTGAAATATATTCGAGTAATCGGCTTATTTAGGACGCAATATTAGACACGCCCATAAAAAAATCCCAACCTGATGGAAAAAAACTGAAAGCAGATTCGAGTTTAGCATTCGGAATTCCATCTAGTCCACATATTTTTTTTTTTTTTGAAGGAGCTCAAGTTGACCAGTGTAATTAATGACTGACAAATGTCATTAATTCGAGAAAAATGCAATTATATTTTTTAAGTATAAATGAGAAAATAATAACACATACTTTAAGGCATTAGTTTTATTATTTGTTTTGCAGGGACTGTAAATAAAAGTTATTTTTAATTTTTTAAACAAAAAAAGCTATTATAAGCAAATATCGGACAACTGAATTATATATACTATTGCGATCGTTATGAACTCGACTTTCGTGCTATGCCTTTAAATTTTTATTTTGTGATTCTTATTTATCAAAGGAAAAATAACAATTATTATGTGATTTTTTTTTTTTTTTTTCGAGCAGAAATAAAAGTTATTTTGTGATTTTTATGAATTAAAAAGTCATATTTTAGCAAATTTATCAAATCATAAATTCGTATATTCAAAAATTCTTGAAATCATAAATTTTATAATATAAAAATTTGTAAATTCATTTCAAAAATTTGAAAATTCATAAATTAATAAATTAAAAAAAATTCATAATTTAATAAATTCACAAATTTATATTGAGTTTATGAATTTATAAAATTCTGAAATAATTAATTTATGATTTTATGAATTTTTAATTTATAAATTCACGAATTTATGAATTTACGTATTTATGAATTTACAAATTTATGATTTTATAAATTTTTAAAATAATGAATTAATTCATTATGAATAAATGAATTCATGAATTTTTGATTTTATGAATTTTTAAATTTATGATTTGATAAATTTACATAAATGTGTATAAAAAATATGATTTTTCAATCTTAAAAATTCCAAAATAACTTTTATTTCTGCTCGAAAAAATAAAAATTCCAAAATAACTTTTATTATAAAAGTCATAACTTTTACGGTACCTGTTTGTTTGTAAAGTAGTGAAGGGTATAATAGATTCGGCACAGCCGAATATAGCGCTTTAACTTGTCAATATTTAAATTGATCATTTTCCAACACAATTTTCTTGTTTTATTTAATTTTGTTAAACTTTACTTTAAAAGATTTGTAAGAGTAAAATATTTAAAATTATCTTAAAGAATTATTTAAATATTCTGCATAATTATTTGAAACATATATTTATTGTATTTTTATCAAATGTGGGAATATAAAAATATTTATATGATAACATCATTAATATAAATTACAGATTATTTCCTAGAGTTTCAATTTCATCTAAGAAGTATGTCATATCCGATTCAGTAAGACAAGAGTTTTGCAAAACTATTCGGAAAAAATTTGGCAAATTGTGCAAAGGTTGATATGTAACCATCATAGAACCTTTTTTAATCATGGCTTCCTTTATTTTTGGGGCCACTTTATGCAGTTCACTATAGAATTTATCATTTCTCTCCATATTTCTTAAACTGGGTGGAACATACCAGAAACTAATATTTGTGCATTCAGGTTTTTGCAAAACAAGCTCAAAACCTGATCTTTCGCGAATTGCATTAGTTAAAAACTCTGACATTTTGAACAGCTGATTCACATGTTCCTCGAGTCCTTTTGTACCCTTAGCCTTCCACATAAACCAAAATTTGAATACGTCAGCTCTTCGACCACATTGAATATGTTTGTCACCAGTATCATAGGAGGTATCGTAAAATTTGTCCTTTTGGAAAAGATATGTGGCATTTGTCGAATGACAATGGGAAAGAATATCCTTATGTCGTGTTAAAAATGTAGAACACTGTTGAGACGCTGTTAACATTTTATGCGGGTTCCAAGTAACGGAATCGGCTCTGAAATAGTATGAAATTAATAAAAGTTGAATAAAAAATAAATGCTTATAAAGAGCAAATGATTCAACAAAGGTTAGTACTTTTAATTTAATAAAATTATTAAATATTTGATAAGGCCTATGACATTTTAAGTAAAGATACAAAGATATTTATTTACCTTTCGATCCCGTTTAAAAGATGACGATATTTTGGACTCATTAATGCACCACCACCCCAGGCGGCATCCACATGCATCCACATCCCGTATTTACTACACAAATCAGCTATACTGTTCAAGTCGTCAAATGCTCCAAGGACCGTAGTTCCAGAAGTAGCTGATATCATCATTGGTTCACAATTATTTTTCAAATATATTTCAATTTGATCTTTTAAATCTTCAATATCTATCTTTCCAACTTTATTTGTTTTTATTTTACACACATTTTCACTGCCAAAACCCATAAACATTGCTAACTTCTCAACGGAATAGTGCGAATCTTCTGAGGTAAATATGATTTGTCTTTTTGAGCCAAACAACCCACTCACCTGAAAATTATATTTCAACATAGATAAATTAAATTGATGTACTTAGTACCATAACGTTTTTAATTCACTCGATAAGCAATTAAGTAATTGTCATTTTATGTGTAAATATAAATACAGTACAAGTTCGATTTGCGCAGCCAATATCAAAGTTCTGGTTGCGCAAATCGGGGCATTACAATAATAAGTAGTTGCGCAAATCGAGCTCGTACTTTAATATAAACAAATTTATTCGCGTTTGTAGTATTTAATAGGAAGTGTAAACATATTAGGGTAAATCGAATAAAAATGTTAATATGTTGCTAATATCTTTATTCCAAAATTTTTACGAAGGTGATTTAAAAGCTAATCGAACGGTTTGTATATTATACTTTGAATGAATTTATTGCGGTAATAAATTTTGATAAATTCAAAGGAAATTTTCAAATATCTAGTATTTTTGTTAAAATTACAAAATTTTTCAAATATGAGCAGAACTGATAAAAATCTTTTAAACTAGAACATCAGAGCAAAAATCTTGAGAAATAACACCAAGAAATAAACAACATTTTCATTCACAATACAAACGAGGTCATCCTAATGAACATACATACGTAATTAATGTATTTACATACATACAAAATTGTGCATATAATGAATATTTATTTACCTTTGAATTGGGTGATTTGTGATAACGAGCACAACTAATTGCATAACCATTTGCTATTGAACCTCCGGGACAAAATATACCATCTCCGTAGCCGGAATTGGGAAACCCAACTATACGTCGCATTTCAGACAATACCTCTTCTTCCATAAGCGTAAATACTGGAGCCACCTCGTACGTATAGACACTGGGATTCAAAGCATCCGTCAACCATTGTCCAATTAGTGCATAAGGATCAAGTCCAGAATACAACTGATTTATGAAATATGGATGTCCGGTTTTTACTGAAAATTCAATTGTTTTCTGTACCAATTCGAATAAAGTGTCCTTCGATTCTGCCTCATTTTTCAATTTGAAATCGAAGAGTTCTCTCAGTTTTTCTGGTGAGTGCCATTTTACTACTTTATTAAAGCGATTAGTACCTTCGAGTACGGCTGATTTAATTATTTCTTCAGCACACATGCGTATAAATTTTTCACTTTCTGGATTTGGATGACTGGGAATTAAATAATTCACCGAGCTTGAGTTCATTTTATCGATTTTATCTTGTATCTTATCAAGTTGTTTTATGAATGTGTTTCTGTTTTCTTCTGTAGACAAAGCGCCACTATTTTTGCGCTTTGCATTCAAAGTGTCATTGTCAAGAGCGGTTGTTAAATTTGTGGGTGAAGGTACTATAGGATGTAATAAATTAAATGTATTTACTACGGTGGAATTTCGTGCCAATTCATTAGAATCGACATCATCGCGCACTACTTGTTGCTTAAATATAGAATCATTATAATGTTCAGAGTGTTGCTGCTGCTGTTGTTGATTGTGATGATGACGATGATGATGACTATGAAGAACACTCTCGCTGGCGAGCATTTTAATTAAAATTATCAAATTGGTTTCAACAATGTACAACAAAAACAATGACAATAAGTTGATTAAGTAATTAATTGATCAATTCTATGAGTATAAGTACTACTAGTACATAATACAAACATGTATTGTTTCCGATCTTCCTTCTGTCGTTAACAATGTTGAAAATAAAAATGTTGTTGTTATTATTGGTAGTGATGTTAACAGTTATCGTTTGATGGTCGCACTGTCTCCGACAAAACAATAATCGTTGCTTTTATAAATATCTGTTCTGTTGTCCGTCGTCGTCAAACCGGTACCGCACGCTGCTAAGCAGATATACTAAATACATTGACATCCATTCTCTTGTAATCGTCATCATAACAAAAACGATGCTACTTGTGACGTATCGGTAGTTTTTATTTTATTTTTATATTGTCTTATTTTTTTATTTTAAATTTTATTATCTTATAATTGTGGGAATGAATAACACCTGCACTTCCAACTAACTAATTTTAAATGTAAAGAACAATAACAAAAAATAATAATAATAAACAATATCTTCAATTCCATTGAATATATGTAAGTTCGTACGAATACAATTAGTGATTTTTCTGGTCGACAAATTATTTTGTATTACCATTATTTAACGTGTATGATAATTACGTACGATTACATAGTATGTAAGTACAATAGTTAGTAACTATAATTTAGTTAGATTGTATGTGGGTATTTAGTAGGTCGTAGTCATTGAGTTAATTAGGCTTACATTAGGTAATTAAAATAATTAATATTAAAACTGATTATATTTTCAAGTTTTAGTTTATATTTAAATATATGTATGTACATTAGACCCCTTTACAATGAATCTGGAAATGTTCTTATCTATATATATAAAAGAGTAACGTTACTGACTGACTGACTGATTCATCATCCCACAGCCCAAACGGCTGAAGCTAGAGAGACGAAATTTGAAAGGTAGGTAGGTCTCCCTCCATATAGATCCACTAAGACGGGATTTTTGGAAATTCGAATGTTTAGGGGGTAAAAAAGGGTAAAAACGGGTAAAATCGGTAACCTTATAACTCGCAAACTAATAATAATACAAAAAAAGTTTAATAGTTATAGTTATTCGTTTAAAAAATAATTGGACAGGTGTCTGGTACTTTTTTGAAAATTGGACGTTTTAGGGAGAAAACGGGTAAAAACTGTATTTTGGTACTTTTTTGGCACCATATATAAAATTTATGTCGTATTCATAACTTATCAAAAAATGAGAAATACAAATTTGGTACTTTTTAGAAATTCAAACGTTTAAGGGGTAAAAATCGTATCTATTTTTGGTACTTTTTTCATAAAACATTTTTTTTTTATATATTAATTGAAATATTCATATAAGTATTTTAATACGGGATACCACTACAATTTAAAAATTTATTGGAATACAATTTTTAATACTTCGATGGGTCAAAAAAAGTACCAAAAAAAAGGGGTAAAGACGGGAAATTACATTTTATTCAAACTTAATAATGAATTTTCAATTACATTAAACATAGAAACATGAAATTAAGAAAATGTAGATAAGAATTCACAAGAGTGGAATTTGTGGTACTTAAAGATACATGGTCCTGTGGGTAAGAATTCAAAAGGATGGACTTTGTGGTACTTTTTTCTACTTCTATTGGTGCTTTTTTGCATTTTCTGTAATATTTAACCTAGAAATATGAAATTAAATACGCATGGTCCGATGTTGGAAAGAATTCACAAGGAGGGAGTTTGTGGTACTTTTTCGTTCTTCTAATGGTACTTTTTGAATTTTCTATAATTATGAACCTAGAAACATGAAATTAAGGATATGTGGTCCTTAGTTAATGAGAATCTATAAGAGGGGACGTTGTGGTACTTTTTTGTTATTTTAATAGTACTTTTTGAATTTTCTATAATATTTAACCTAGAAATATGAAATCAAGGACATGAAGTGCTAAGTGAATGATAATCCATAAGAGAGAACTTTGTGGTACTTTTTCGTTCTTCTAATGGGACTTATTGAATTTTCTATAATATTTAACATAGAAACATAAAATTAAATATATGTGGTCTTAAATGAATAAGAATCCATAAGTGAGGTTTTTGTGGTACTTTTTTGTTCTTCTAATGGTACTTTTTGAATTTTCTATAATTATGAACCTAGAAACATGAAATTAAGGATATGTGGTCCTAAGTGAATGTGAAACCATAAGAGGGGATTTTGTGGTACTTTTTTGTTCTTCTGATAGTACTTTTTGAATTTTCTATAATATTTAACGTAGAAACATGAAATTAAATATATGTGGTCCTAAATGAATGAGAATCTATAAGAGAGAACTTTGTAGTACTTTTTCGTTCTTCTAATGGTACTTTTTGAATATTCTATAATATTTAACATAGAAACATAAAATTAAAGATATTTGGTCCTAAGTGAATGTGCATCCTCAAGAGGGGATTTTGTGGTACTTTTTTGTTCTTCTGATAGTACTTTTTGAATTTTCTATAATATTTAACGTAGAAACATGAAATTAAATATATGTGGTCCTAAATAAATGAGAATCTATAAGAGAGGACTTTGTGGTACTTTTTCGTTCTTCTAATGGTACTTTTTGAATTTTTTTATAATATTTAATCCAGAAACATGAAATTAAAGATATGTGGTCCTAAATGAATGAGAATCCATAAGAGGGGTCTTTGTGGTACCTTTTTGTTCTTCTAATGGTACTTTTTGAATTTTCTATATTTAAATTAGAAACATTGAATTGAAGATATGTAGCCCTAAGTGAGTGAGAATTCATAAGAAGGTATTTTGTGGTACTTTTTCGTTCTTCTAATGGTACTTTTTGAGTTTTCTATAATTATGAACTTAGAAACATGAAATTAAGGACATGTGGTCTTAAATGAATAAGAAACCATAAGAGTGAACTTGTGGTACTTTTTTTGTTATTCCAATGGTACTTTTTGAATTTTCGGTAATATTTAACCTAGAAACATGAAATTAAAGATTTATGATCCTAAATGAATGAGAATCCACCATGTTTGATTTGTGGTACTTTTTTTGTTCTTCTAATGGTACTTTTTGAATTTTCTATAATTATGAATCCAGAAACATGATATTAAGGACATGTGATGCTAAGTGAATGAGAATCCATAAGAGGGGACTTTGTGGTACTTTTTTGTTCTTCCAATGGTACTTTTTGAATTTTCTATAATTATGAACCTAGAAACATGAAATTAAGGACATGTGTTTTTTTTTTAATTTTCTATAATATTTAACTTAGAAACGTGAAGTTAAAGTTATGTAGCATTAAGTTAGTGAGTATCCATAAGAAGGGCTTTTGTGGTACTTTTTCGATCTTCTAATAATACTTTTTGAATGTTCTTCAATATACATCCTAGAAAAATGAAATTGAAGATGTAAGGTCCTAAGTGAATCAGAATCCTTAAAAGTGATTTTGTGGTTCTTAATTCTTTATTCTAAAATACTTTTTCGTTTTTCTAATATTTATTTTTCGTTATTCTAATATTAAAGAGATATTGTTATTTATGAATGAGAATTCTCAAGCTCTATTAGTCACATTCCTCTATACTAAAAAATAATAATAGGAATACTTTGGTAGTTTTTTAACTTTCGAATGTTAAAGATGTTAAAAATTGGTACTTTACTGGCATCCTATTATACATGCCTTTTTTACTTTTCGAAAATCCTATTTTAAATTTATTTTATAGTATGGTTTAAAAAAAAAAACCGCTAACGAAGTAGCGGGTTAACAGCTCGTATTATATAAAAAATCTCTCTTAAAATATGAGTTTTTTAACACCAACTTTGTTTTGATATAATAAAGTGTAACTGTAGTAAATCCATGCTAACAAACGGTCTATATATCGAGGACCTATATTTAATAAAAATAAAATTTTTAAATAAATCAAAAAACTGTTTATCTTGGGTATTTTTCAAGTATTTAAAACGGCTGTACGAATAATCGCCCAAACCCATAACTGGACAAACGCCAAAAAAAAAAAAAAAAACAAAAGACAAATTCAAACCGTGTTTGGGTTTTTTGACATATTTAATATTTTTGGTGTTTGTTAATTGTGAAAAATCACCGAAATTTTATAAATGTAGAATTAACCAAAAATGTTTTTAGGCGATTATTCATTTAGATATTATACCATGCGGCAAAATAATTTTTCTTATTAGCCGGCCTCCGCTAACATAGTATTCCTTTTTACACAATTATTTAAAAAAATAAGTTTTATATATATATATATATATATATATATATATATATATATATATATATATATATATATATATATATATATATATATATATATATATATGTTTATATAGATATATCCCCTGTTTGTAATCCTACAATGTACCTGATTATTTCCTGTTAACACCTGTTCCTGATTTAATTTACATTCTTTATACATTATAATTAAATTTTATTGCTCTTTTCTATAATTTTTTTTTCTAAATTTAAGTTTGTTAATTAGAATATAAGATTACCAGATGATGTAATACAACTTTAGCTGTGTACGTAAATAAATAAAAAAAATTGACCCGGGGCCCACATTTTCCCATGGGTTACATATAACACCCATGGGCAAATGTCTATCTAAGGAGAAATTAGTATTAATCGAAATATTAGGGTCCTTTTTACTTAAATCGTTTTGGAGAAATTAACGACGTGGGTTAATGAAAAAATTTAAATAAAAATAACCAGATTTTCTTATAATGGGGCTATTTCATTAATAGCTTGAACCAATTTTCTTACTATGTTGTGATATGGCCTTATTTAGAGAGAACCACATTTAACATCATCTTAGGATACACCTTTTTTAGAAATTCTATTGATTTTTTCGCTTTTATGCAGTGAGCATATTTTTTGTTTTATTTTTTAATAAAGCATAAGTCCATATTAGTGGTATTATAGCATAAAGCATTTTATTTAATGATATATTTTTTACAATCTCAACAAAAATACACTTCAATTTAAATAGATCTTCATAATTTAGTAAATTTTATAGCGATTTATTCCGATTTTTGACGTGTAACATGACCTGAATTTTTAATTTTTCATAAATCTTTGTCCTAAATGCTTTCAAAACGTGATTTAAGTAAGAGGGACTCTATTATTTTGATAAGTACTCATTCCACTGTAAACAGATGAATGGTTTTATATAATTATTTCCGGAACTTTCATTTAGCATCCTTACACAAATTAGGGTAAAGATAAATTAATTTCTTCTTTGATTTATTACGAAAAACATCTTGAAATATTTTGCAAAACTTTTAATAATAATTAAGTAAACAATAGAAATTTAAAACCCAACAAATTCAATCATGTAAAATTAAAAAATCCGCGAAAACGTACGTTTTTTACTAGTGTACGCAGACTTTTGCTTTATATTTATAGAACCTTAATTTAAATATTCTTAAAATATTTCAAGATGTTTTTCGTAATAAATCAAAGAAGAAATTAATTTATCTTAACCCTAATTTGTGTAAGGATGCTAAATGAAAGTTCCGGAAATAATTATATAAAACCATTCGTCTGTTTAAAGAGGAATGAGTACTTATCAAAATAATAGAGTCCCTCTTACTTAAATCACGTTTTGAAAGCATTTAGGACAAAGATTTATGAAAAAATAAAAATTCAGGTCATGTTACACGTCAAAAATCGGAATAAATCGCTATAAAATTTACTAAATTATGAAGATCTATTTAAATTGAAGTGTATTTTTGTTGAGATTGTAAAAAATATATCATTAAATAAAATGCTTTATGCTATAATACCACTAATATGGACTTATGCTTTATTAAAAAATAAAACAAAAAATATGCTCACTGCATAAAAGCGAAAAAATCAATAGAATTTCTAAAAAAAGGTGTATCCTAAGATGATGTTAAATGTGGTTCTCTCTAAATAAGGCCATATCACAACATAGTAAGAAAATCGGTTCAAGCTATTAATGAAATAGTCCCATTATAAGAAAATCTGGTTATTTTCTATTCATTTATAATATATAAAAATGTTTTCTAAGTACAACTATACCACGAGAATCAAGAATGCAAACAATATTTTTTATTAATTTTATCTGGAATACTCGTACTTTATTCAAATTTAATATTTTTGTAAATTTAATAGCTGTTTGTTCCAATTTTTTCACGTATAACAAGACCGCATTTAAATTTTTTCATTAACCCACGTCGTTAATTTCTCCAAAACGTGATTTAAGTGAAAAGGACCCTAATATTTCGATTAATACTAATTTCTCCTTAGACAGACAAATGGTTTTCTATTAATATTTCTGAATGTTTTATTCAGCATCCTTACAAAAATTAAATTCATACTTTCAGTAAGAATAAAATAATTTCTTTCTTGATTTTTTACGAAAACATCTTTAATTATATCGGAAAATTTGTAACAACAATTAAGTAAACAACAGCAATTTAAAACGCAACAAATTTAATAATTTAAAACAAAAAAAAAAAAAACAAAAACAAAAAAAAAAAAAAACCGAGAAAAATTTAGATTTTTCAATAATGTACGCAGACTTTTGCTGTATAATTATATCACTTTATTTTAATATTATTGAATAACCGCGAATCTATTCACTTTTCTAAAGCTGATGTTTTACTTAAATATTGTTAAAGATTTAAGTTATCATATAGAGCTGTTAAAATTACAAAAAATCTTAAAGAATATATAGAAATCTTGCGTCAACAATGTCTTTCATATGTTCGTACGCAGACTTCTGCTTCCTAGTATAATATAATTTTTAATCAAATACACTCCAGTAAAATAAAATTTCAACCAAAATTTGAGGGAGAGAAGCGAAACTCAGCATATACAGTGGCTCACAGCTTATTTCAACCACATTATTAATAGAAACTTTATTTTGGTTTTACGCGTCAAATATCGTTTTTTTTTTTTTTTTTTTTTTTTGTACTTTGTTATTGTTTGTAGAACAATTTATAATAACAACTTGACAGTCAACTTATTTACGTAAGTTAGTTTTTACAATGGGACGACGTACAACTATTGAGCAGCGAGAGTTAGTTTTAAACCATTTTAAAAATTGTCATTCACGCCGGAAAATAGCAGAAATGGTATGTTTAAGTGACTCAACTGTGCAGATCATTATATAGCGCTTTGTACGTGAGAACAGAGTTCACGACAAAGGCCGAACTGCTCCAAGCAAAATTTTTACCGCTGCGGATGAGCGTTATATTACCCGAAAAATAAAAGAAAATCCGAAGTTATCGGCACCTAAACTTGCCGCTGAGATAAAGAATGAGTTAGGGAAATCCTGTAGTGCAGAAACCATCCGTCGAGTACTTCGAAACCATGACTTTAATGGTAGAGTTGCTCGCAAAAAGCCTTTTATACGTAAAAAAAATCAACAAAGCCGACTTACATTTGCAAGAAGCACATTAATAAGGACTTAAACTTTTGGAACCAAGTCATATTTGCAGATGAGTCCAAATTTAACATTTTTGGCTCCGACGGACAGTCGTATGTCTGGCGCAAGCCAAATACTGAGTTGCTTTGTTGATTTTTTTACTTATAAAAGGCTTTTTGCGAGCAACTCTACCATTAAAGTCATGGTTTCGTAGTACTCGACGGATGGTTTCTGCACTACAAATTTCCCTAACTCATTCTTTATCTCAGCGGCAAGTTTAGGTGCCGATAACTTCGGATTTTCTTTTATTTTTCGGGTAATATAACGCTTAGTGTTTATAAAAAACTGACTTTTCAAAAAACCGGTTTGACGGTTAACCGAAAATTGGGTAAAATTAAAAAACCGGTTTTTCGGTTAACCGTCTACTAAAAAACCGGTTAAACCGGTTAACCGACATTTAAATAATTGCTCTAATTTAAAGCTTAATAAAAATATTTTTGGTTAAAAAAAGTGTTTTTCAACTTATTGGTTTAACCATGCACCAAATAATAAACAGTGCACTGCAGTGTTCTTTATAAATTGCGATTGATTTACATCGAAATTTTATAATCCTTTTTTTAGCCTTTAGGCTAGATTTAATATAATTTATAAAAACAACTTTTATGGCATCTTTTAGCACAGCTTTTGAAGCTTAATAATGATCTAAAATTATTCTATAAAGTATTTTTTCAGTTTTATTTTTAATTTTTCTAGCTGAAAATTAAAATTAAATTATCGAAATTTTACAAAAAGGAAGCTTTAGACCTAGGATAATGTGCTTTATATTATGATTTATATTCACCGCATTTTAAGTTTTTTCTCTCAAGGAAAAGTTTATATAATTTTTATTAAAAAAAATTTAATAAATATATCTGCATAAAATTGGAAAAATAAATAGCATTTTTGTTTTTTTTTTTTTTTTTTTGCTAAAAGGAGATTTGTTTTTAATTTTTATATGATTATTAATCATTTAGAAGATTATTAATCAAGTACATTTTCTGTACTTATTTAGTTCTACTTTTGAAGTCTTTATTCTTGTTATCCTATATAAAATCTTATTTTAATCTTAAGCTATACATTAGTAGGTGTAATGTTACATAAGTATTTTCTTCTTTTGGAAAATTTCATTTTTGTAAATGGAATGCTTAATTATCTATCTGAGTTATTTATACATACAGTTTTAAAATATATTTAACTTCAAACAAGTAAATATATATCACCTGGCTACTTGTTAACTCAAACAGCAAACATTTTTAATAGTTTAAAAATATTTTCTTATATTTTAAATTCAGAAAAAAACAACTAAAGACGAAATTTTGTGATATTTTTAGCAAATTTTTTAAACCGGTTAACTGACACAGAAAAACCGGGTAAACCGGTTAACCGAAATTGAATATTTCAAATTAACCGGTTCGCAAATAACCGAAATTTGAAGAAAAACCCGGTTTTTCGGTTAACCGGTTTATAAACACTAATAACGCTCATCCGCAGCGGTAAAAATTTTGTTTGGAGGAGTTCGGCATTTGTCGTGAACTCTATTCTCACGTACAAAGCGCGATATAATGCTCTACACAGTTGAGTCACTTAAACGTACCATTTCTGCTATTTTCCGGCGTGAATGACAATTTTTAAAATGGTTTAAAACTAACTCTCGCTGCTCAATAGTTGTACGTCGTCCCATTGTAAAAACTAACTTACGTAAATAAGTTTACTGTCAAGTTGTTACTATAAATTGTTCTACAAACAATAACAAAGTACAAACAAGAAAAAAAAAACGATATTTGACGCGTAAAACCAGAATAAAGTTTCTATTAATAATGTGGTTGAAATAAGCTGTGAGGCAAATTTATGCAACACAATAGATTTTTTTATCATTGCAGGTCAGTTATAAAGAATTTTTTTATTTTTTTTTTAAACTTGATGTTAGATCCTTTCTATCTATGAATTTGCTTTTAAAGAATCTGTATATATTATTTGGTTCGAGAGCCTCAGTCAGTTAAATATTTGAATAGGTGCTGGTTGAAATAAGCTGTGAGCCACTGTAGTACTTTAGCTGTGTACGTAAATAAATAAATAAAAAAAGTGGCCCGGGACCCACATTTGCCCGTGGGTGTTATATGTAACCCATGGGAAAATGTGGGCCCGGCCACTTTTTTTTTATTTATTTATTTACGTACACAGCTAAAGTTATATTACATCATCTGGTAATCTTATATTCTAATTAACAAACTTAAATTAAAAAAAAAAAAATTATAGAAAAGAGCAATAAAATTTAATTATAATGTATAAAGAATGTAAATTAAATCAAGAACAGGTGTTAACAGCAAATAATCAGGTACATTGTAGGATTACAAACAGGGGATACAGAAACAACGGACAAACAACATCACGAACATAATGTTATTATAGTCAGGAACTTATGAAACAAATTAATCAAAATAATAAGAAACATGACATCAAGAACGGCGAACATAAAAGCAACAGGGCTAATTTATAGGTGAAAACATCAGGATATATAATGAAGAAATGAAGACAGGAAAAAAGTAAGAATCATCTAAGAAATACGCAAATTTACGATATTTTTATTTATAAAAGAGGAACACAGCAATCATCAAATTAATAATGTTGTGGATGAAGAAGAAATGGAGACAAGAACAAAGTCGGAAACATCTAATCAAAACAACAAATTATTCGGTGAATTTTATGAATAGAATCAGAAAATTGAGAAATAGTTATAAAGTTCATTAAGTTGTGAGCAAAGATAATAAAACGGTTTAAATTCTTCGTAATTATACCGACATAGATCTAATTTTAATGGAACATAATTTCTTGTTAACCGATGAGGAACATTGAATCGTATATTTTTAAGAAAATTCTCATAATCAATCTCGCCATTAATAAATTTTATCATAAATGTAATTCCATATGGCGGTAATATCACTTTAGAATTCCAAACCAAGGCCACGCAAAGCAAATAAAAGAAATTGTTTCTGAATCGACTAGTAATATAAGGATCATTGAATTCCCTTGGCCATCTTTTCATAAAACCTAGTAATGATTTAGCCTTATTTACACATGAAGTCACCTGCATATTAAAATTTAATTTACGAACCAAGATGACACCTGAATCATCAAACGATGAAACATTTTCCAATTTATGATCTACTATTTTGTATTCATATGTAATAAAACTCGATCAGGTTTAGTAACATATTATTAGCAAGGCACTATTCAGAAAGTCGATTAAGGTCCTCTTGTAATAAAGAACAATCCGCAGCATGACCAGTCGATAAAAACAATTCCACATCATTAGCAACCATCAATATTCTGGAAAAAGTTACAGCAACCCTAAAACGAATTTTATGCGGCCATAGATATCTCCTAAAAAAACTATATGTTTAAAAATTAACAATGTTTTATTTTTTGAATTTTAGATGAGAAAATGTACATAACATTTTCTCATCTAAAATGCAAAATGCCGTACCACACTTTTTCATTTTTTGCACCAGAAACAAAAAACATTATAAAAATGCAAAAGGCCACACTATGTGGTGAATGAAAATCGAAATTTTTCAAAAATATTTATTTTTAAAAAAGTTATAGACCGTTGAAAGTTGTTGGTTATAATGAAAAATGTAATGAAAATAACCTTTAAAAGTACAAATAGTAAAATGGGTTTATTTTATAAAAATTTTCGACAAACTATTTTATTTTACATAAAATGCATAGTATGATATTACTAATGTATGTTGACATGATTTTTTTTTCATGATTTATTTGTCGTGGTTATTTTATTATTGCTCTTAAGGTAGACAATAGATATAAATAACAATTTTATATAACTTTTAACTTTAGATAGAGATATATTTTTTATATTTTAATATGATATAACCATAAGTCTGAAATTTAAAAAAATGTTGGTCTCCGTCCTGCATTTTCTATAAGTATTATCAAATTTTCAGTGTAGTCAGGTGAAAATCAGACGTATTTTTGTTATTTGGCTAAATCATTGAAATTGCAGGCAAATTGTTGGAAGGCAAATCTAAATAAATAAATAAATAAAAACAAAATTTAATTTTGGCAAGAATAAAAAAAAGTTTGGTAAATATTCTACAGAAGGAGAGATGCGTTTGAAAAAATAACAAGTTGCGGCTAAAAAATTTTTTCATTACAGAACAACGTTTCATTACAGAACAACGTATTCATTATTTTTGCAAATATCTTTTAAAAATAATAATATAATCTGCTTTTATATAAGATTTTTATTATACGTCAAAAAATATTAATATAAAACAAGTCGTCATGCATTTTTAATCCAATATTATCAAAGTTTTATCGTAGTTTTAGTATTGTATACAGGTTACTGCTAAAAAAAAAATCCTACAGAATATGTAAAAACTACACAAATTTAGTAAGAATGTTACGAAAGAAAACTATACAAGTATCATACAGTTTTTAGAAAAATTAGTTTAAACCTGATAGCTGTCTAGATATTAATAAGGACCTGAAGGAACATCTTATTTTCTACATGACCCAAACTAATCTATACAGAAAATAGCAATTGCAATTGATATCACTTAAACTTTTATATTTTTGTACCAAGTTACAAAAATTGAAAAGTTTAAGTGGTCATAAAACAAAAATTTTACCTACCAGTAAAAAATCCTTTGGAGGGTTTATTACACATATCAAGAGCTATCAATTTCAATCGGAATGATTCCGCCCCCACGAGATGATCATCAATTTGTTGCATAGTGTTATAGAAAGATTTATGAAGAAATATATCGTTTAAAAACTAAATAATGTATTTTTCATAAATCGAGAAGATAATTTAATAAATATATCACAAGAAAGTGTTTCTGAGAATAAGGATTTAAATGTTGAACGTATTTCGCTTCTTGTATAAACGTTATAGTTTTAACTTATTTTAATAAATAAGTTAGCTTACCTTTTAATTTTTGTTTAAAATTATAGAATTAATAGGTATTTGTATTAAATATATTATATCTTTAGAATTATATTTGGAATTGAAGTTTAAAATATCAAAAAATCTCAAAATACATTTTTAGATATATACAAATTTATATAGTTTCATTTATCCGATTTGTGAAAAAATCATATAAATTGCTATATATAACATTCCAAGTTGTATGAAATAATTTTTTTCCGAAATTCCCGATTTTACCTATTTGGGAATCTAAAATTTGTATGGGAGGTGGGCATGTCCATGGTCCAAATTTCGTACAGAACATTATTTGATAAAAAAAAAATTTATGTGCGAAATTTCATTAATCTACGACAAGTGCTTCTATTTTTGGCCGCTCGTTAAATGAAAACACCACACTGTGGGCCGTAGCCACAATTTTAAATTTTTTGCTTTAAAATTAAGCAATTAAGTAAAATTTGTTAATCGTTCACTTAAAGCGTAAAGTATAAAATATTATTCGAACCAATTTTTTTCTTAAATAGAATAAATTTTCCAACTGTTTCGTTTATGAAGTTGATGGATGTTACGATGTCATTTTTGAAGATATGAATATGAAATGTTTTGTGTAGATGTAGCTTGGGTCAGTGCATTATAATTAGTAATATGCCAAAAAAAGTACTTTTTCATTTTCAAGCTATGAATGCCGAATTATGTTTAATGCTTCGAGGGTAGAGTCAGCTACCTTAATATCTAATTAGGGTGTCCCACACTTGTCCTTAAACCGAAATATAGGGTGGCCCTTAAAACTTGTATTTTCTAACTTTTTTATGAAATTAACGCATTATTTATGTTAACAGCTACATATTCAATGTTTTTATTAGTTGGATAGTTAGTCTGGGTAGTAGTCTTTCACTTTCGGATATTGTTGCAATAATACACTGAGAAAAACCAAATGGCAACAACAAAACATGGAAGTAAGAAAGAAAAAATTGAAAAAAATGCGTTTTTTTCACCTTCATTAATATATAACTTTTGAAGTAGGAATGTAATCTTCAAGCACCACCGCAGAATTTTAGATATTATTGTCATCAACAACTATGTTGACTTTCAAGGCATAACATTCAGTCCAATTTGTGCCGTACAAAAAACAATAAAGCCTATTTTCGGAAAATGTTACTCATTCATTTAAAAAATATAGTGCATATTTAAAAAAAACGGGAGTTTATGTTACTGAAATGAATTATACAGTAGTAATTAAGACCATACACAATATTTTTAATTTAAAATCCCATAAAGTAGTAAAGTAAAGCTTAATTTCATACTTTTCTGCTCTCTTAAATAAAAGCATGTACTATAACAACATTTTAATTGGTCGATATAAACTTGGAAACAAAAAATGGGCGTGGTCCGCCCACTTTACCGCCCACCTCCCATATAAGGTGAAAGGTCAAAGAAATTTTGTACAAATACTTCATGGACAAATGTAAACACAGAAACAAAAATAGGCGTGGTTCGCCCACTTTACCGCCCACCTCCTATACAACATTTGCGCTTGTTTACATTTGTAATGTTATTGTTTTTACTTGTTTTTCTTTGTATCACTGTTTTTGTTTGGAACATTTTTTACTGATTTTCGGTTATTTTTCAACCGATTTTCAAAACAAGGCTCTTTTTGGAAAGGTATTCAAAATACCTTTCTAATTGCTGATCATAGTTAGTACAAATTATTACCGCTAGTTGACGCAAAATTAATTTTTTTATTAAAATTGCATCAAAACACCCTGTATTTGCAAATATTATGAGTTCGTATGTTCAGCAAAAATACTCGCCAAAGGATTTTGTACAAAGTTGCCAAACATCAATTGGTCGAATTCTGGAAATTTGAGGGTAAAAATTTTGATTTTCTTCAATAACCTTAAAATAACGGTAATTTTGTAAATAACGGAATTATGAAAAAGTCGCAAAACAAAAGTTGCTGCTGAAGCCCTAAAGAATCATTTTCAACAATAAAAAAGTTCTTTTTCGAAAAAAGCCGTTTTTGGCATATTGCTAATTATAATACAGTAAAAACCAACATCTAATTTTTCAGTGGTTACGGCTTTTTGTATTTTACGTTACAATTTGTAAGAAAAATTATAAATTTAAAATTTTGTTATTTTACCTAATAACTATTGTAGTTCACTCAATAAAAAATAATATTAAAATTTAAGTCACAGATTCTCTAATACTTTTAGGTGATTACTTTTTTAATCCTCTTGATTTTGAATTATAAAATCAAGTTACGTGTTTCCAACACTATCTAGACACTAAGTGTTTGAAAAATCCTTGTATAAATTTTATGTCGCGATTATAAAACATTTTAACAAGTGCAAAATCTAATCATAGGGTTTTTTTTCATTATAAACAATTTATTCTACTTTGGGAGAGAAAAAGTATATTTTGGCCACTTCGCGACCATATGCATTTGATGAGCTGACATTTTTTATAATTCTCCATGTTCTAACGTTTCCAATGATACCAAATTTCATAAAATCTTTATAATTTTGCTTGAAAACTAACAAAAACTTTATCTTCTTCAGTAAATTTTAACATTTATGTCATATATGTATTTTATGAAAAATGTAAACACAACGCGAAAAGCAATGCAATGTTATTAGCTGCATATTAGGGAATGCATCACGGGATTCTCGGCAAATTTACAATTTTTCATGTCCCGCTTTCCAGGGAATTTTGTCCGGGATTTCCGGGAATTTGAAAAGCACTTAAATGGAAGAAAACTTCTTGAATTTTAGTAAAACTTTATACATTTTAGTAATTTCTTAAACAAAATGGAACTAAAAATCCAGCTAGGAAATATGTATATCTTTCCATTCGTAAGTTTTTGTGTCAGTACTAAAAACCTGCTGGTGAAAAAGTATAACTGGTTGAAAGAATATTGTCGACATGTATAGACAACATGCCTAATTTGTCTCATAGAAATTTGACAAGGTATTAACAGTAAAGATCAGAGAAAAAGTAGAAAGTGAGTCCTACAATTCCTTAATTATTCATGTAATTTACAACTGGAAAGTTACAGATAATATTCTCTGTTATGTATGAGAACGTTTGAGAACGTCAAAATTATAATAGGGGTTTTCATAAAATGAAATAAATGCCTCGTATAGCTCATAAACTGTATAAATATACAAGCTCGTAAAATATTTGTCATACTTTGTTTGAAAAAATATTTACACAATTTATAAATATTTACGCTTCAATTTCAATGTGTAAATGAATTCGTAAACTTGTATTTTTGAATACTAAAATTTTAAAGAAGAAAATAAATTTATTTTTTCATGGCTCAGTCTATTGAAAAAATTTAGAAAAAAAGAAAAAAAACTTTTCATGTATGTAGGAACTGGAGGGGAAAGATGGGAGGATCACCGAGGTTTTGCTGGACAGAGACGTTAGTTTAGAGTTTTAAGAGTTGGGATTAAACAGGACGGGATAAGACGGAATGGGAACATGGGTATAAAAGACCGACAATTTTGACAGACGAGGAGAGTTACTCAGTGTGAGTTGAACTGAGTGGAAGTAGCATTAACACAAAAGGAGTTTGTGTTAATGCTAAGCTATTTTTAAGTGTTGTAAATAATAATGTAAATAAATGTAAATATAAAATTGAATTCGTGTGTGTATATAATTTAAAATATAGAAGAGTTAGAGTGTGACAAGGAGATGTCACAAAACATCAAAGTTCTTTTTTAAAATGTACATGTATTTGACGAAATCGAGAAATTTAAAGAAAATATACCAATTTATAAAACAAATATTGTTCCTATATTTTTAACGATATACAATTCTTAAAAAATTATTAACATTATAGCATAAAAAATATAAATGGTTAAAATTGCCAAAAATTAAAATTATAATGGCTAATGGCTAAATACATTTTTCAATGGCTGAACAGGATTAAAAAATGGCAAAATTTAGTCATTATGATGTGTATTTCTATACAAATTTCACTCATCCCTATCAAAAAATCTTCATAACTTCAAGTCTACCTTAGACAAACGTAAAATTTTTATCAGGATAAACATTTGTCTAATGTAGACTTAATTTGTCAGTTTCGTTTCTCTCCCTCAATTTTTGGTTGAAATCTTATTTTACTGGGGTGTATTTGGTTGAAAATTATGCTTTTTACGTAATTTTATTTTAATAAGTATGATATTATTAGTTGTTCAATTTTGTTCTTTTTGGTCATATTAGAAAAGTAATAAACTGTGGAATTCAAAACGCTAAAAACAAGGAAAATATAGCAATATTTAAATGAAATTCGGTGGATAGAAGTTTTGTATAAGTATCAACCTTTGTGCCAAATTCCACAATTGACCATAGCTCCCATATAAACCCCTGTTCCGGAAATCACGTTAACGTGCATAAATCTCATACAAATGTTAATATTCAACACAAATAAGTTTTATATAAGTAGAAATCAGTGCCAAATTTTTTGAGGATAGGTCTATAATTTACCATGGCTCCCATATAAGCCATGTAATCACTTCCGGTAATCACTCTAAAATACATAAATTCATATTAATGTTAGTATCAACCTAATACTCTGTATTCGTATATTTTATTTTACACTTAGTAAAAGTATCGGTCTACAATTACCCACAGGTCTAATATAAGACTCATCCCCGAACTTTAATGCACATACACAATAGTGTATGGTATAATATGGTCGGGTTTGACAGACTATAAACTATATTTCTTACTTATTTTTTGTTTAAATACATTTTAAGTACCAGTAACAAAAGGCAACACAGACTGCGTCAATATGGATACACGTAGGGTTTGCATTTAATTGCAAATTTCCATAATCGCGATTACGATTAAAATATATGCAATTAATCGCGATTAACGATTAATCGCATTTTAATTAAATACAGATATAACGAAGTAATTTTTGCCAGTAAAACATATTTATTATATAGATCAGAATTGCAATATAAATACTCGATTGGAAAAAATACTCGTAGTTAAAAATAATTTAGCGGAAATTATTCTCAATGTATCAATTACTTGGATGCTCAAGAAGTAATTTTCTAATATTTTTATCAAAAGTTGAGTGATAGAATAAACAATTTTCCTCATAGGCTACACAGAAAACATTTTTACTTAAATAGTATGAATCCATCATTCAATCATTGCTTTCAATACATAATAATTATAAAAAGTTGAATACATTGTATATATTTATTTTATTAGTATTTACATTTAAAAAAATCAAGAAGGCTTGAAGAAAATAATATAATATTTTCATTTATGTATATTTTTTTAAATAGAATTAAATAAAACCATGAAGCAATTAAAGCAACGAAATCATTTCATATTCTTATACACAAATGCTAATAAAAATCAAAACAAATTAAGTCATGTTCACCTTATTATATGTACATATATGTAAAATTTTATACTTATAATGAAAAAGTTTTGGGTATAAATTTGTATATAAAATTCATACAGTATGTAAAAATTCCTTCCAGATATGTAAACATGTTTTCTATGTAATCTTCAATAAATATTGAATTTAATTGGACATTACTTCCTTTTGTGTATAGATTTGGAAGTGATGTTTTATTTAACTTTTGAAATAAAAAATTATGTAAGCAGTAGGAAAAACATAATATTTTTAATCCTCGTCTTAATATTAGTTAATTTTAAAATCAAGAAAATTGGACATTTTTTCCAATGACATCTTCATTAAATTTTTCAATTTCTATACCCTTCACCACATGTGTGTTATTCCGTTTGTAATTTCTACAATATTCATCTAAGACCCCAAAAATATATATATTCTGGATCCTTATTGATAGGGGAGTCGATATAAAGATAGGAGAGTCGATATAAAGATCTGTCTGTTGAAATCAGTTTTTAGAAAGCCCCAGTTATCGGATATATATGTTTTATACATCAAATTTTAAGGAATATTCCTTAGAAGAACGCTAAATGAGCAAAATCGGTTGATAAATAACTGAGATAATGGCAAAAAACCGAAGATACTCCCAAAAATCGTATTTGTTGTCGGCTTTTCTAGGCTCCTATACAAGGAAAGCGACTTGATTTTTGCACAAAAAATTAAAAAAATATTAAAAAAAAAAAAAATTTTTGCTGAATAAATGAAAAAAATCGGTTCATTAGTATCTGAGATATCGGTCAAAGCGCATTTTTAGACTTTTTGAAGATCCTATATAAGTTACATTGCTCATAAATATTTTTGTAAAATTTTGGTTTTTGAATCGAACAAATCGGTCCAAAAACAACCGAGTTATGGGTCAAAAACTAAAAAAATCTGTTAATAATATAAATACTAGGGTAAATTTGAAAATTTTGATTTTGAGATGTCATACCTTTTTAGAAGGTTTTTGCATCAGTAAAAATAATGGCGTATTTTGTTTTTTTTAAATTCCATATCTTCGGCTAAAAATTTTTCATACACATAAAAAGTGTAAACAATAATGTGTAAAGTTTAGATCTCTGCATTTACAAAATTTTCGCGGTTAGGGCTCGATATGCTTTCATGAAGAAAATCTTGTTTTTAAAACATAAACTTCAATCATATATTCAATCTTGTTTCTTCAAGACAAGTTCTCAACGATAAAATGGTATCCATTAAAGTTAATTTTTTTTTATTTATTTATTTATTATTTTTTTTTTTTGTTTTCTCATTATTTTTATAAAATCAAATTCGAAAAACATTTCATGAGGTATAAAAAAAAATATCCTTGAAATATTAAAATATGCTCTAAAAGTTTTAAATATGACCTAAAAATAACAAAATATGCTATAAATATGCACTAAAAATCGCCAAATGCAATAATATGATGTTAAGAGTAAAATATGCACTAACAAATCGATGCCAAAATGATTTATTTATTCCGAAACGGATAAATATTTAATCGATGGCTTCATTCAACGTCCAGGAAAAAACATGCAATTGCATATTCTGATTTCCCTGGTAATGACTATTGGTGATATTGCTGTTTTTTGTATAGGCGAGTAGTTAGAAACAGCAGTGATATAATGTTTAACAGTGTTGTTCGTGTTTTTGTATATGTAGTCAGTTTTTTGTATGTACGTACATACTAGAGTTGTGCCAAATTGAACTAAATAGTTAATTTCAATGATCAAAGTCAAAATGATAGTTGCACTCTACAACAGCTGTTAAAAATACAATAACAATACGTAGTAACCTATGTGTGTTAAACAAAGTGCCTGTTGTTTTTGTAGTTGTTGAAAAATGTGCTACTATTTGTTTCACTAATCCACTAAAATGAACGATTTAGTTCAGAGCGGCACATCTCTAGTACATACACACCATAGCGTAAATAGAAAGTGGTCGCACATCTACAAAAACAACAATTGCTTGTATTTTGTTAGTGTAAAACTACTGCATATATGTTTTTTTTTTTTTACATATATATTAGTTTTTATTGAATCTTTCTTTTTCAGAAATTTACAATAAGTATTAAAATCTTAACCTAAACTTAAATTATTGTTGATATTGCCACTGCAAAATCCAACGTAGAGTTTTCATTAGTAGTGTTATCTTCCAAGATCCAGTGTTTCCATTCTTCTTAGGCGTCTGTGACCCTCAAAAGTTAGCAGATCCCTAACGGGTTTGGGTGTTCAGATAATTTTTTCATATATTTGATGCTACTATTCTTTATCTCCTCACGAATTGTAGGAATATTGAAATCCTTGTGGATGTTGCTATTTCTGACGTACCATGGTGCACCTGTTATTATTCTTAGGAGTTTGGACTGTCTTCTCTGTAATTTTTCAATGTTTGAAAAATTCCCCAGAGCTGTATGCCATATAACCATATAGGTTTTATTACTGCTTTATATAACAGTACTTTATAGTCCAAGTCTAGGGCTGACTTTGGACCAATTAACCAATGAATTTGGGCAGATTTTAGTTTTATTTGAGTAACTTTGGATTCTATATGACGAGTCCATGTTAGACGATGGTCTAGGTGAACACCAAGATATCTTACTTTATCCTGTTCAGGTATTTGGACATTGTTTATTCGAATGGGGGGGACAACTTTCCCTGCGTAAGGTAAATGTTATATGGACACATTTCGAAGAATTCACATTGATCTTCCATTTATATAGCCATTTTTCCAGCTCAGTGATATTGGATTGGAGTTTTTCGGATGCAATCACAGGATTTGTATGCATACTTACAAAAGCGGTATCATCTGCAAAAGTTGATGTATGAGTCATAGGGCTCGTGGGCATATCTGCCGTATATAGTATATAAAGAAGAGGCCCTAAAATACTTCCTTGAGGTACTCCTGTGGAAATTTTTCTGCGTGAAGAAATCACATCTTTCGATCTTATTTGAAAAGATCTATTTATTATATAGTTTTTTAGTAACTTATGAACGTTCTGTGGAAGTAACGTGGTCATTTTATGTATTAGTCCGTCGTGCCAGACTTTATCGAAAGCTTGAGATATGTCAAGAGCAATACTGCTTGCTCTCGAAACCTCTTCTGATAAGAGTTGTAATTCGAAGCACTTGTTCAATAGTACCATGTTTTCTCCTAAAACCAAACTGATGGTTAGGTATACTGTTATTATTATTAAGATGTAATAATAGGCTCTCAAGGAGCAATTTCTCAAACAATTTCGAAAAAATTGATAATAAGCTTATTGGACGGTAAGATGTTACTTGAGTGACGTCTTTTCCAGGTTTGGGTATCATTACTATCTCTGACAACTTCCAAGTACTTGGAAAGTAGCCAGTACGTAAAATGGCATTGAAAATGAATAAAATAAATTTTAGAGCCGAGTTTGGCAAGAAACAAATCATTGTGCTGGTAATTTTGTCCGTTCCAGGAGATTTTCCTGCCTTCAAACCTTTTACTGCTAATTTCACGGCAGAGAGCCGGAACTTTAATGGAGAGAGAATATGGTCGCTAACTACAACAGGTCTTAGAGTATTATTTGGAGTGAAAACGTGTTCTAAATGACTAGCGAATGCTTCAACTTTTTCATTAGAACTTTTTGCCCATTGGCCATTTTGGAGGCTCATATGCAATAGGGCATTGCATATTTTTCACCGCCTTCCATAGACTATAATCAGTTTCCTTAGTAGGGTTTAAGTTTTGCAGATATGTTTTCAATTTGGATTCTTTTTGATTCTTCAGAGCGAAGCGTAATCTTTTGATACATTGATTAAGTCTAGTTTTGACGGCTGGTGATCGAGAATCTTGCCATTGACGTCTTAGTTGCATTTTTTCCCTAATAAGAGATTCAACATTTGAGCAACATTTAATATATTTTGACCTTCGTGAGAAACGCGAAGGTGTGGATAATATAGCTGCATTAGTCAGGATATCCGTGAAGATATTAACTGCAGATTGTATTTCGTTTTCGCTTTTCAGTGGAATGTTTTGTGGTAAGTGGGAGCTTATGTACATTTTATATTTTAACCAGTTTGTTTTCTTGTTTGGGAAACAAGAGCTTTGTGTTTCAAAGTGGCTTGGACTATTAATCAGTGTCAGGATCGTTGGTGTATGGTCTGACGAAAGATCAAGTGAAGGAATCACTGATATACATTCACGTTTTACATTTCTAATTACAGCAAAGTCGATAAGATCGGGAACCTTATTGAGGTCTGTAGGCCAGTAAGTAGGTTGGCCACAAGATATGGAATCTAGTTTGCTGGATGATATTGCTTCAAATAACTGCCTACCTCTGGGAGTTGTTAGACGAGAGCCCCAAAAGGTATGTTTTGCGTTATAGTCTCCTGCTGCTATAAATCTTGGGCCTAAAGTTGCAAAATAATCAAGAAATTGATTACGATTAATAGAATATCTTGGAGGACAATATATAGAGGATATTGTTATATTGTTATCGGGAATATTTATTGAAGTAGCCTGAATATGATCCGTTCTGTATTCTGGCATTGGAAAATGCTTTATATCTTTACGATCTAATATTGCTGTCCCTCCGCATGCCCTACCGTTAGGCTGCTTTGTGTCATAGGTATAGTAGCCATTTATTCTGAAGCAGTTCTTTTGAGTAAAGTGAGTTTCAGATACCAATAGCAGATCAATATCTTGCAACGTTAAAAGTTGTTGGACTTCGTGTTTATGTTGGCTAAGGCCGTTAGCATTCCAGTAACATATATGTAATGTCAAAATGCTTTGAACGGAAAAGGAGAAAATGAAGGAAAGGAATAGCAAAAAAAACTCGAAAAAAATTGCATATGAATACAAAAACAATTTGACAGTTCCGCGAGGTATATCAATGAAAAAATTGTAAAACAGCTGTTCTTACGAGTATACAATAGTATAATTATAAAGTATACTCGTAAGAACAGCTGTTTTACAATTTTTTCATTAGCAAACCACGCGGAACTGTCAAATTGTTTTTGTATTCATATGCAAATTTTTTTCGAATTTTTTTACTCTTCCTCTCTTTCATTCTCTCATTTTTCCGTTCAAAGCATTTTGACATTATGTACAGTAGTTTTACACTAACAAAATACAAGCAATTGTTGTTCTTGTAGATGTGCGAGCACTTTCTAATTACGCTATGGAGTATACTTTGTAATTATACTATGATACACACATACAAAAATATATAAATATGGAATTGTTGTTGTTGTTTATTTTTTAAAGCAAAGCTTGCTATGATTGTTTATTTTTTTATTTTTTGTATTAACATTTTCGTAGTTTAGAAAAAAATGTGGATTTATAAATTTGAAAGTATGAAAGCATACGTTAAGGCGAAAATTTTATTATTTGTCGGTAAGATGGTGAAGGGTATTAAAATTATTTTTTAATTTAATTTTTATTACAATCTAATCCATTTTTAAGTTAAAATGAGAACTCTCCATATGATATTTTGAAAACAGCAATTTAAAATGAGGTTCTTCATTTCAGTTTCAGAAAAGAACAATTAAAAATTAGATTTTCCCATTCAACTTTTGAACTGCTCTTTTCTAAGTTTTAAATGGAAAATCTAATTTTCAATTGTTTTTTTTTTTTTCAAAATTACTGTTAAAATGGTGTAGTGGTCAATTTATTTAAAATACAGTAGTTTTTCGATTTAACGAACATAATTGTTGTCAGACCTATTCGTTAAACCGGAAATTTCGTGATATACAGCACTAATTTAAAGTACATTTTTTGCATAAAATTTATTGAAAATATGAAAATGTTCATAAAATGTATTTTATGAAAAATAGTTATAGTTATTTTAAATAATTTTTTTTTTTTAAATAGAACAAAAAAGAAACAATTCATGAACAATTGAATCTTTTTATTTTGCCTTATATGGTAGTGGCAAGTTTGAAATCAAGAAAAGAATTTATTATGTGCAATTCTTAAATATTCGCCCTCACTTTGTAACCAACTACATGGGTATCCAAAAATGTATCTTATTTTTTTTATATTATCTTTAATTTTATAATCTTATAAACAATGGCTTATAAATATTTGGCACAAATCTGTCACGCGTAAGTCTTTTTGGTGATTTTTAACAAATTTTAGTTTAATTTATATTTATTTGTTCGTTAAACTGAGTATATAATAAATTTGTTTGTTCGCTATATAAGATATTCAATAGAAAAATTATTTTATTATTAATATCTTTGTGTAAAGTATAATATATACTTATGTTACTTCAATATACTTTTATTATTTTGATTTTTAACCACAATCACAGGTAAAATCCTGCAATTTCGATTACGATTAAATGATGCGATTAATCGCGATTTCTATTACGATTATAATCGACTTGCAAACCCTAGATACACGTGATCATTCAGTTCTATGTCTAATTACTTTTTTTTAATTGATTCTAGTTTCTAAGATATGTAAATTGTTATATAGAAAATTATACAGTTACATTACATATGTACACTACCGGTCAACAGAATAGGTTCCAGATTATCGTGACATTAAAGAGCGTATTATTTTTAATATAATTAAGATAGTTATATTTTTTATCTTGATTTCTAAAGTCTTGAATTCAAAGATGTTAAATAGAAAGAAATAATCAATAAAAAAATATGTACGATTTTTAATGGATTTTCTTCCAAAAAATTTATTTTTTTAAGGCAAATTTTTTTGGTCATCTGAATAGGTTCATTAAGAATAAAATCAATTTGCGTAAAGTATTTGTTGAACAGTCCAACAATTTTGTGTTTTCCTAATATTTTGAACATTTAATAATTGATCGCGCAAAAAAAAAAAAAATCCGATAAAGAAAAGAGCAAAATTATAGCACGTGAACAATTCAGACTAAATCTATGAAATATGGCGAAGAAAAATTGAGCGAAGACAAAATATTGTGAACAATTTTTAAAGAAATCAGTCTCGCTATGGAAAAAATATGAAAAGAAGTATTTGTAAAGCAACAACGAAAACTGACGGAATATCCATCTTTCGAAATGCTTCCAATTCAACTGATTCTTCGTCAAAAATTAAACAAAAATCAGATATTAAAGCAAGTGTTTTACCGTAAAGTGTGTTATTCGAAATTCAGTGCACCCAATGAGACACAAATTATAAATACCCCACCTCTAAACACCATTCGTGAAGTAAAACTACTCCCGTTTATCCGTGAACTCATGTTCTAAAAAAGAAATGACATATTTTTCTATAGGACGAAAAAAATCAATCTGAAGGCTCCAATGGCTATAGATATTATTACTTTCATTATTTGAGAAAAGAAGAATGCTATTATTATGTACCCCATAAAGCTGCGTAGCAATCGTCATGGCGCAGATTGCAACATCATGTTATAAGGCATGTGAATTTAGATTTTTTTTGTGTAGAAATATGGAAAAATCTTACAAAAGCTTAGTGAAAAAATATTTTTTTACATTTTACACACAATTTTAATTCACTCCTTGGACATTCCAGCTCGACAATGCCCCTATTCACACCGCAGGTTAAATTGCATAAGAAAGGCTATTTCAATAATAATTTCCTAATAATATAAAAAAAACAAAAATTTACCATATTAATCAATACATCTTGTTGTTTTATTAAATAAATAATGTTGAAACTATTCTCGATGACCCAAAAAATTTACCTAAAAAATTCGCTTGTTGGAAAAAAATCATTAAAAATCGTACTTAGTTATTACATAAATTTATTTTGCTTGTAAATATCGTAGAATTGCGAACTTCAAAAGTTACTACAAAAAAAATATTAATTTCATTATTATTTTAAAAATAAAATAAGTTTTAATGTAATGAAAATCTTGAACCTATTCTGTTGGCCGGCAGTGTATCTAGAGCGAATTGTTTGATTTTGTTTACGTACCGTCTATACTAGCCTTTTTCTTGTTCGCACAAGAACAAAACGTCGGCAGAGCAACACACACAATTTTTTCCTTTTGTTTTCAATGGGCAGAACATTTGCAGAATATTTGTCGAACAAATCATAATTTTTTGTTTGCCGTCAGTGTCGCTTCGATACTTTTACATGCAGCGCCTCTTCTTCCGCATACAAAATGACGTTTGATGGCAGACATGGTTGCTCGAACAATTGTGCGAACAACGGTGTGCGAACAAGAACAAAACATGAACAACTTGGGTCCACACTATCCAAATGCATGTGCGCACAACATTTTGTTCAATGTGCGAGCATGAAAAAGGCTCGTGTGGACGGCAAATTAATAAAATACAAACATCAGTTTCAGTTTATTTTCAAGTCAACTGCACATCACTTTTAAATCAGCTGAATAGTTTCAGAGATATTACAAAATGCGCCGAAAAAAATAAATATCTAAATTTTTTCTTTAAAACTGTTTATGTTACAATTAGAACAGGGATGGAAAAGTTGATACTATAGTACTTTTTTGGATACTATTTAACATTCAAAAGTACCGAAGTACTCCCTCTTAGTCATTTGATACTGTCAATCAATTAGCTGAACATTCGACAATTCGAATTAAATATACCATATTCAAATGATTTTGGAGATATATGTATGATTTTCGAATAGAAATATATGTTTTTTAACACCTTTGATTTATATGTATTTACAATTTGTGCAGAAGCAATAATGAAATTATAACGACTATCTTTTACTAAATGCTGAGGGTTCGAGTTCCCAAAAAATTTTACGCGTAATTAAAGAATGTAAACGAAAAAAATTTTATATTTTCAAATGTAAATATTTAAGTATCTATAAAGGGTATCTCAAAATAAAACTAGAGACTCCAAAGAATATAAATATGCTTATTATTATTTTTGTTTAAAATTATCAGTCGCTGAATAAATATAAAAATTGTAAAAATTCAGAAAAACAATTTTTTGACATTTTTTTCACACCATTTTTTAAGAACTTGTAAATTTCATAAAACATATAATAAATGTTCATAATTTTCTTACATTTTATACGTTTTTTTGACACTATGTCAACCCTGGATGTAAATTTTTTTAACTGGTTTTGATCCTTATTAAATTTTTATGACACCCATATTCAGTGTGTTTTACGGTTTCTTATCATAACCTTTTTCCCGATTTACTTTTCGATGCCAAATCTAGCCGGAGTGTTAATCAACATATTATTTAGTATTTTAATTGATAGATTATGACATTGTCTTTTCTTTGATGTATCGTTTGCCGAAATTATCATTGATAAAACTAGGATTTTTTTGACTTGAAGTTGGTTGATGCAGTGTTCAAAAAAATTAGCTCAAAATTAATTTTGTGCTATTTTCCAATTTTTAAGATTATGAATTAACAGTTTGGAATTAATAGAAAAGTATTACATATTTAAAATCTTCGGACTTCGCAGATTCAGAAAAGTATCCGATCTATATCATATTGCTTACAGCGACTGTAATATTTACGTTTTAAAATGTAATTTTTCGTTTACACATTTTTTTAAGAAATTTGTCCAATTTTTTTTCTGATGTTTTGTAATTTTTAAGATATTTTGTTGACTGATATCTTGAAACTCAAAATGTAAATGTATATTTATTCTCAAGACTTTACAGAATCAGAAACATTTTAGCTTTTTCCAATACTATATACTGTGGCTTAAATATATACAATTGAAAATATATAATTTTATAGAGCAAACAAACTATATTATAGAATCATTTGAGATGTAGGTTTAATTTATGAAATTGTAAATTCTTAAATATACAATAATTACTAAAAACTAAATATACAATAATTACTATAATTACTAAAAACTACAAGCCAAAAAATGTTATTATATTAAAATTTGTGGATGTAATTCGCATCGAAAGATGAAAATTTATGAAAATCTGCGAATATAATTATGATGAATTATATTTAATAATTTTTTAATACTCTTTTATGCAACTATGTGTACTTATGATGTGTGGTGAAAGTGGTTTCAGCACTAATACATATAAATAAAATTTGACTAACACAATCTTAAAGCTAGGTTTTCTTCAATTCTTAGTATTCTTTAAAACCATATTTTAAAAAATCTATGCTAAATTGTCAACAAACGAATTTTTTTGAAATTGGTTCTGCGAATTTGCAAATTTGGCCTTCCAAGCAATTTTCTTGGCCCCCTTACGAGATTTTGCAGGACGATAAGGAAACATTTATACATAATATATTTTTCAAATAAATATTACCAAATAAAAGTCAAATTCGAAACGAACGTAGACAACATTGAAATACATACATTAAATTCGAATTTTAAAATTTTGGGAATCTCCTTATATAAATAATGAGTGTATATCCCCTAAATTATTTTGTTTGTATGGCAAAGAAATTTGAAGTTAGTTTCTTATGTGAAGTGAATCAGTCGGCATGAGTGTAATAAAATCTAAATGTTTGGAGTTAAAAGAAAAGGCAGACATTTTAGATAGCTTCTAAAAAGGAACAATGTCAACAATATGCAGTATTAAAAAGAAAAAAGAAGCAATTTTAAATTGTGTAAATAACACATACCAAGGACTGGGAAAAAGACAAACTTTAAAATCATCAGAACTTCCAGTTATGGAAAAAACTCTACCGTTGGTTCCTCCGAATGCGTGATAGGAATTGGCCTGTAAGTGGTCTAATGCTAAAAGAAAAAGCTAAGGAATTACATTCCCAACTTAAAGAAAACGAGACCGGGTTCAATGCTAGTGACGGATGGCTTCAGCGATTTAAGAAAAGGTACGGAATTAGACTTCTTAAAGTATCCGGAGAAAAACTCTCATCGCAGCCTGAATTAGTGGATCCATTTAAGCTAAAACTGAAACAAAAAATTGAAGAAATGGAGTTATGCAATGACCAACTCTATAATGCTGATGAGTCTGGTTTATTCTGGAAACTTTTACCAGAAAAAACGTACGTTGCAATGCAAGAGAAAAGTGCTCCTGGTGCAAAGATGGAGAAGCAACGTGTAACGTTCCTGTGTTGCGCAAATGCATCAGGTGCACATAGACTTAAACTTTTGATAATTGGTAAGGCCAAAAATCCACGCAGTTTTAAAAACTTCGTTTGTCCTACGGTTTATAAGAATTCGAAATCAGCCTGGATGACGTCAGCCATTTTTAAGCATTGGTTCCATCAATCCTTTGTACCACAGGTAAGAAAATTCTTCGTTGACATGTGAATGTATGTATGTATGACTAAAAGTTCTTGCTTTTAACTAGGTGAAATTGTTTCTAAAGAAATGAAGGCACTATTACTTATCGATAACGCTCCCTCTCATCCAAGCGAAGCAGAATTAAAAACTGAAGATGGAATCATAATTGCCATGTTTATACCACCAAATGTCACCCCCCTAATCCAACCAATGGATCAAAATGCGATTAAAATAACAAAATTATTCTACAGAAACAGCTTGTTAGCTTCGATAGCATAATCAATGAGAAATGTAACTTTGAAAGATGCTGTCACCCTTTTATCTGTCGCATGGGATCGGGTCAGCACAGAAACTCTTGCCAAATGCTGGAAAAATATTTTAAGTTTAGTTGGAAACGAGGAAGATAACATTCCACTAAGTATTCTAAAAGATAAATGGGATGCAGAAATTAATTCTTTAATGCAAATGTCAGCCGATCTCCTTCAGGACTTAAGTCCTCAGGTAAGAATTTTACGATAAACTTTAAAATCACAATTAAGGCATTGTTTTACTAACTTTTAGGTTGAGTTTACCTTGCCAATGGTTCAAAAGTGGAATAATGATACCTGGGTTGATGATACCACTGAAATCCATGAAATTGTGCAAAACGAAGAAAGTGATGACGATTGCATTGTCGATGATCCTGTTAAAAAAGTTGCCGCAAATGAGGCAATTGAAATCTTTAACAAGGCATTGCAATGGGCAGGAGATGCAACGGTGGATCAAAGTCACATGAGTGTACTTAGACGCTTAAGGGAGAAAGCAGTATTTCAGCTATTAGAGAAGAAAAAGCAGCAGAAAAAGATAACGGATTTCTTTAATTCATAAATGTAATGAGTAATTTTATTAGCTATGTAATTTTATTTCAATAGATATTTTCTCGTGATCTCGTTTTGTTTTGTAATGGATTTTAATTAAAATTTTAGTTTTATATTTTAATAATGTAAATAATAATAAAAGAATTTCACGTTCAAGCGTGTAAAACACAGATTTTTGACAATCGCTAACGTGAACAATTTCGCTAACATGAACTCCCTTGGTTTTAATTAGTTCACGTTACCGCGAGTGCACTGTATATTCATAAAAAATCCTTATTTTAAAGCATATGTTGGCAACACTTCAGATAAATTTTTTTATATTTTGCACCTAATAGAATTGTTTACATATTTTGCCATTAGTGAAATTTAGTTTTCAAAACCGATTCCCTAATAATTTTATCTTTTAAATTTATAAAAAAAATTGTAATTTCTTGATAAATTTATTACATTTGAGTGTCTTTAAATGTAGAAAGGAAATAGTATTTAGCAATTGCTAATAAAAATGAAATTAAAAAAAAGATTCGGCTGTGCTGAATCTTTGATACCCTTCACCATCTTACCAACAATTAATAAAATTTTCGCCTTAACATATGCTTTCATACTTTCACTATTATAAATCTAAATTTTTTTCCAAACTACGAACATTTGAATACAAAAAAACAATCATAGCAAGCTTTGCTTTAAAAATTAAACAACAACAACAACAATTGCATATTTATATACAAACTGACTGCATATACAAACAACAACAAGAACAGCATTGTTAATCATTATATTAATGCTGTTGATAACTAAACTACTTGCCCATACAAAAAACAACAACAATGCATGCAAATTAGTACCGTTTTGTTTTTGAATCAATTCTAATTTCTGAATTATTCTAATTTCTGGACGTTTATTTTTTTCGAATAAAAAATAAAAAATATAGTAAATTTACTTCCAAAAACTAAAATAAAACACTTTTGAGCGTAGGATGCCTTGACGCATAGAACGCGAAAAGTAGATCTACTTTCTACTTTTGTAAGCATCACAAGCGCGCGCGTACAAAACAGCTGATTTTGACAAGTTGTTTTGTTTTAATTTGTTTAAATTTTTTTATGAAAAATGGAGGAAAAATTAATTGAAGCTGTAAAAAAACATGAAGTTCTTTATAAAAAAAGCTCGCTTCTTTATAGAAATAAATTTAAAAGAGCAGCTGCTTGGAAATCCATTGCCGAGGAATTAAATGTACCAGGTAATAACATATACATAAATTAAAAATTATTTGTTCACATTCATGACGGTATTTTGTATTGCTTTTTTATAGAGAACGTTTGCCAATCTCGTTGGAAAACTCTGAGGGACCGATTTGTTAAAAAATGTGCGGAGAGCTATCATGCTTCTGGTAGTGCTGCCATACCAACAGCAAATGGAGTTTCTGCGCGAACATATAAAACCACGAAGGTAATTTATGTTTGTGTATTAAAAAGGGAATAAAATGATTTTTTCCTTTTCCATTACAGAACAATAACAAGCTTGACTTCAACACAACCAATTCGTGAGAAAAATGCTGATGAAAATAGTGCAGATGAATCGTATTTTACACTTTTGGAAGACGACCGCTCACAAAGCATTGAGAGCCTTGTAGATGTATGTATACAAATATTTGTTAAATTATTCACTAATTTGAAAATTTTTGTCTACAGACGTCGTTTTTAGATGAGGAGCTGACTACTTCACCAGTTATCGTACCAACATTGGATACTGAATCCAGCTCCTGTCCAGTCGATGTGCCACATAGCAGCCGAAAGAAGCCAAGACGGGAGAATGATAGCGAAGCCTTCAACGAATTTTTAAATAAAATGACAAAAATAGCAGAAACTCGGTTTGCCGTTCCATCATCTCAAAAAGAAAGTGGGCCGCATGAAGGTTTTTTTTCTATGGTGCGAGAAATTTTCGATGATTTACCCAGTGATGTCGTTAAGGAAGCAAAATTTTTTTTCATAACTTATTTGCGTGACCAAGTAGCAGCAAATAAAAAAGACTGATTTTTCAAACTTCTATCTACATAGGTGTACCTAAATTAAAAAAGTATATTTGAATTTTTTCTTTGAAAAACAAAAAGATTTAAAAATGAAACAAAAAGCATTTAAGTTTATAAAAAAATTAATATTTTATTAGCTTTAAAACATATGAATTTTGAAAAGCAAAAAATAAAACGATCTTTAAATTTAAAATTGAAAAAATAATTTAATTTTTTATATTTTATTTTTATAAAGATATTCACACAAAATGTCTCTTAGCTGGAATGCATTTCTGGTTGAATTATTGGAAGAGAATTTTGGGCCTTTTTCCAATGGCTGGGTTTCTTGCCTCCACAAGCCTTCCGTAACTAAACCGTCTTTCTCTCGGTCTACAAAATCTGGTGGACAATATGTTGCATCGTGCATTTTTAAGTAATTGTGAAGTAAAACCGCGGCGCATACAACTTTTTCAGCAGACTCCGGTAACATATTCAAGGTTCCACGTAAAATTCTCCACCGTGCTGTCAAAATACCAAAAGCATTTTCTATGGTCCTGCGGGCTCTAGATAACCTTTTATTAAAGTTTTGCTTTTCATCACTTAACAAGAGTCCGGGATATGGCCTCATGATGTATGACTTAAGAGGAAAAGCGGCATCCCCAACTAAATAATAAGGAAACATGACTTCGCTATTTGGCAATATTGTGTCCGCTGGAAAATTTAAGTTTTCTGATCGCAATAGCCTTCCAAAATCCGAATGTGTTAGCACTCCACCGTCGCTTTGGCTTCCATAGGCACCTATGTCAACCGCAGTGAAAGTGTAATTCGCATCGCACACACCCATTAGTACAATGCTATATGTTCCTAAAAAACATAAAACTTTAATAACAAGTATATTTATAGTCTATAGTCTAGTTTATAGTCTAGTCTATAGTCTAGTCGATAATCTAGTCTATAGTCTAGTCTACTTTATAGTCTAGTCTATAGTCTAGTTTATAGACTAGTTTATAGTCTAGTTTATAGTCTTGTCTATAGAATCTAGTCTATAGACTAGGATATGGTCTAGTCTACAGTCTAGTAAATAGTCTTGTCTATAGACTAGTCTATAGACAAATCTTTTTTGATGATGGTTATAAAAACATATAAAACCATACCCTTATAATTGTAATAATTTGAACCTGAATGTGGTGGACATGTTATGGCGACGTGTTTGCCATCGATCGCCCCCACACAATTCGGCAAATTCCACATATTTTTAAAATCCTCCGCTATTCGCTCCCATTCATACGTGTTTGGTAAGGATAGGTAAATGCCATTTAATTCATTCCATATAACCTCACACGTTTCCAAAACGATTCGTCTTACTACGGTCACAGACATTTTAAACGTCAATGAGAGGTATTGCCTACTAGTGCCATGCGCTAAATAACTTAATGGGAAACAATTATAGCATTATTTAATAATATACATAATTTTAAACTTACATTAAAGTTAGGAAGAGCCGACAGTCCGCTGGTATAGCTCTCGCTGAGTTCTTCTCAAGTTTATCCTTCAAAATTGTGAACAGACAGTCAAAGATGTCTGGAGACATTCTTGTTGCTATACGGAACTGTTCATGGTCGCTGTTTTTTAACTTTAGGAAAGTTGCCGCAAAAAAACCAGACACATCTCGTTCCAAGTACAAAGGACGCACCTAAAATCGTCGTTTGTTCTTTTGGAGCTTATTGTAAACACTTATGGCACAAAATATTATATTCACAAACTCAATTAATTCTATAAATTCTTTAAAATTTTCAATTTCCTTTGCCATTTTTGTACGAAATGTTTTATTCAAGTATTTTCAATCAAATGTTTTTATTTTGTTAACAGCTGATCAAAACAAATATTGGCGCGTAAAAAGCGTTGCATGTAACTTGAAGCGTTGAATGCGAAGAAGGTATAAAATGCATGCAACGCTTTGACGCGAAAACGCGTGGTGTGGACCTCCAGCTTAACAATTCAGTCCAATAAATTAAATGTATTTTTATACATTAAATTAAAAAACATAACAATTCAGTCTAAAAAACTAAAATATTTTGTATTTGTGTATTTGTGGTTTCATCGAATTCGAAATATCAATACGGGGAGCCAAAAGGTTGCTTATGTGCTTAATGGCAGTAGTATTAGAGACAACTGGTGAGACTTCAACAACATCGTCTTCGCTGCTATCTGAAGACTCACCATCACTACTGAGAACATATACAGATCCGTCATCAAACACATTTTCATTCCATCTGTCGATGTTTTCTATACCAATGCAATCGTTTGGAGCTATTTCTTCTAAAAGAGCTTGAGTTCTCTGAATAACTTCGTTCCAGTCCTGATCTATTTGCAATAATTACGCTATTGGCATGTCATCGTCGCTGTCGTATTGGTTAGAGTCCCAATTGGAAAACTTTGACCAAGATTTCTTCATAACACTTTGTGGTACCTCATCCCAAGCTTGTTTCAGTAATAATATTGCATTGCGGATTGAATGGGATTTCAAATGATTCTTCAGTTCACCACCTTCAGCAATTAATTGAGAAAGAAACATACTTCTATAATTGAGCTTTGTTAACTTAATAGGGTTTTGATCCATTGGTTGTAAATCTACTGTTACATTTGGTGGAAAGAATAATGCAACTATGTTTCCATCGTCACTTTTAAGTTTCTCAATGGGTGCATGAGCGGAGCAATTATCTATAAGCAAAATGGCTTTCGGTGGCAAATTATTTTCCTGAGAAAAGCGGATCAACTGTAAATTTTAAATGTTTTAAAATTACTGAACCTGAAATCAATATTTGTTCTTACCTCTTTAATAAATATTCGGTGAAACCATTCGTGAAAAATCTGAGAAGTCATCAAAGCATTTTTTGAAAAGTTGTAATGCAGAGGATTATTGAAACTTTTAAAACACCTGGGGTTTTTTGCTTTTCCAATTACTAATGGAACTAATTTATGTGATCCATCAGAGTATGCACCAAGTAGGACTGAAATTCTGTCTTTTTGAATTTTATGTCCAGGGGTCTTTTTTTTTTTCAAAAGCAGAGACATAGTATATAACATATGTTCTGTCTGGTAGGCAACGAAAAAATAATCCGGTCTCATCGACATTATATATTTGCGATTCCATTAACCCCATCTCAGCGACCTTTGCACGATATCGATGAATAAAAGGAGTGACTGAAGCAACATCACTGGAAAGAATCTCGCCACAAATTTAAAAAAAACGGATACAGTGTCGTTTCTTAAATTTGGTAAACCATCCATCACTTGCACGGAATGCATTTTCATCTTTTTTTTTTATCAGAATATTTCTCTTTAAATATTTGTTAAGCTTTCTGTTTAAGTATGTGCTCAGTCAGTGTACACTTTTTTTCTTTCCATTTTAGGATATTCAGCGCTTTGCAAAGATTTATTGCTTGACTCCTGATATGTGTTGGAAACAGCATTTAATATTGCTGTTCTATGTGAAATGATGTAGCTGATTGAAGATGTTGTCACATTAAAATCTAGGGCTAACCACTTCATTTGAACTCCTTTGTCAAGCTTTTCTATAGTTTATAATGATAAAGTGTTTTTTTTACGTTTATTTGACATTTCTAATGATACACTTTCACTTTTTAATAGAGACTGCCAAAATATGTACACGTGTATCAAATTTCGCAAATAAACTAGCCACAAATATACATAAATGCCACAAAAAAAAACAACAAATAGGGAGTAAAAATGTATTATTTGGTGATTCCCCTTTTTAGTTTTACTATGTTCAAACAGAATAAAAATAAATTGGAGATTTCTTGTGTTCAAATAACAAAAAAAAAAAAAAAAAAAAACGCTCGGAAATTAGAATTTTAAATTCGAATTTCAGAGTGTTTAATGTATTGCATACACTGATTCTAATTTCTGGACGTTCGAATTACTGAAAGCTCTAATTTGTGAGCGTCTACTGCATTTATATTATTAACAAATTTTTTTAGTTTTTGGCCCATAACTCGGTTGTTTTTGAACGAATTTGGATACTAAAGGACCGATTTTTTTTTTATAAAAAAAAATTTGAAGAAAGATTTTGAATGTTTCGTGCAAAAACGAAGTCGCTACCTTATATAGGAGCATAGAAATGCCGACAACAAAAAAGATTTTTGGAAGTGTCTTGGTTTTGTTGACGATATATCAGTTACTTATCAACCGATTAGCGTTTTTCTAAGGAATATTCCCTACAACTGCCATGAGCACAAGCTTGACAATTGACATGTAACTCCATTTAAAAAAGACAGGATTAACTTGGGAAAATGACGTTGGTAGCCTGGCCTCGATCTTAAGCTGCGCCTAATTATTTTTTTTATATGACTGTTGACAATGTCGCCCTGCTTGATGTGTTGAATTTCTATGCCCTTTGTTCAAAAAAGTTTTCAAGATTTGTAGGAATCTGTCGCCATTGTGTTCTCATCAAGTCTGTGTTTAGGACATAAATAACTGGAACAGCACACAGTAGGGTCAAACGCAAATTTTTTTGGTAATAAATCTGTATCTCTTAAACTACTGGTTGGATTAAATTGAAATGTATGGAAGAGTTGTAGAGGAGGACCTAAGCTTTAAAAAAATCTACAGGGTGTCAAAATTGACTACCACGAGTATGTAAAAGTTTAAAAAAATCGTAACTTATACAAATGAAGTCCGATTTTAAAGATATTTCTGTAAAGCGCTTGAGAAGATAAAGAAAAAATAAGCTTACTCAACCAAGTTATCCCTCACAGTTAAAAAGATATTTACTCTTGAATTTTGAATTTTTGATTTTTTGGCTCGACTTTCGTTTTTCGGGAATAAGTCCTGAGGTACATGAAATAAAAATTTTTAATAAATATCTTGTAATTCGCTATGTATTTCAAAATAACATGCTGAAAGAATTTTTGGATTATCTCAATTCGTCTAGACGTGAAAAATATTCAAAGTCAGCACTCTGAAATTGGTATGAAAAATGGCAATTTTTTACAAAAATATAGTATTATTCTTTCGCTTTTAACTCAAAGGTCCGTTTAAGAAAAAAAAATTTTTCTCTATATATTTCAAAAGACGAGGCTTCATAAATGGCTATCGTAAAGATTTTGAACTGATTTAGGCTTGCACCCTACATCAGGCATTGGTCGAAAAAGGTTAGTTTTGGAAAAAGTTAAATTTTTTATCGATTAATAAAAAAAATGTCACGCGAGCTTTTTTAAATTTTTTAACGATATTTCATTAAAAAATATATTTAGAACGATTTGACATAAACTGCTTCCCGCCCGCCCAAAAATGAACGCAGGAGAGCAGATTTCATGAAAAAAGTAAAATTTTTAAACGACTTTTTTTAATTGTATAAAAAAGCATAATATTTTCGCCATTATTTCCTATGTGGTGCATAAAATATCTATCGATCCTGCAAAAATCATTAAAAAAAACTTAACAAACAAATTTTTGGCAATTTTTCAAAAATAAACAATATTTAATAATTATAAGCGGTTATTACGAATATTATCTCATTCAACAACCGCAACGTGCCAATACAATTGTGTGTTACGTATACGCACATATGGAAATATTGTGAAACAATGAATTTTGTGAGAGTTGGCCTGAGGTGTCAGATTTGAGACCATGTTGTATTGCATTCAAAACGATCTATATATACATATTATACATAACGTGACCAGACATCCCGCTTTTCAAACTTCGATCCCGCCTAAAATATTTTTCCCTTTTCTAACCTTAACAATTACTTATTTGATTTCCTTATTTACATTTTCTATAAAATTCTTACCAATATTTAAGTGTAACTGAAAACAATTTTTTCCACTGGAAAGTTGATAATTCTTTTCAAATCGTTTTTGATAATTAAAAGTTTTAAATATTTTATTACGCTGATCATCTCCTCTACTGACAAATCTTAAATGTACCTTGTGCGTATTTTTTTGATGACTTCGATTTTCTTTACCAGTGAATGAAAAATCTCAATTCTGATATATTTTTACCAAAAAAGTTTAAATTTTTTCCAAAAATAGGTATAAAACTTTAATTATTTTAAGAATGTAAGAATAAAATATAAATACATTTTTGAAGGAAGAAATTTTGTTCTTTCACAGGGATTTTTAGAACCAATTTTATTTACCAAAATGTCCCATTTCAAAAAGATGTTTTGACATGAACTTTGATCTCAAGGTTAACATGGATAATTTCATATTGTACCAGTGATGTCAGATGGAGGGAATTTTTAAGGAAAATTTTAGTCGAAGGGAAAGAGGGAGGGAATTTTAATTTTTGTCAAAATAAAGGGAATTTTAAAACGTAAAAATTTACCTCAAAAAACGACAAACATTTTAAATAAAAAAGCAAAAAATGCAGTATTATCATACACAGTCATTTAAAAAAAGAAATCTTAATTTGCCGAATGGATATTTTCAGTGTTCTTTGTTTAAAATGTTTTTGTATATTTTTTATTGAATTACAAAGAAAAACTACATTTACGTAAATTTCATTGCATTTTTTACTAAAAATTTTTTAGTTTTATAAAAAAATAGCGATTTTAAGGAGGAGGGAAAAATGGAGGGAAATTTTTTTAAAAAAAAAGGGGAAAAAATTTAATTCACTGTATTGTACCTTTAATAACCCAGCACTTCACTACTTCAAAAGTGTAACTAAGTGCATATTTTGAACTTTTTTGGAAGTTATTAATAATTACTTCCAAAAAAGTGTAAATAAATGAAATGTTTGCGGGAAAAAAGGTTAATAATTTCCAAAAAAATAAAATTTTAAAACATTTTTATTATCTTTTACTACAGTTAAAACAGAATTTTTATTAAAAAAAATTATAAACATATTTTTAAGAGAAGTACTTCGAAAGCTGCAAGCAAGAAGTATAAAAAAAGAACATCTTACCAATGACAACCATGGGTTAAAAAAAGAACTTCTGCAGCTCTTTTTCACGACTAAGTACTTCCTTCCAATGTTAAATTCATGACTTTTTCAGCTCTCTTTCAGTTCCTTTTTTGCTGGGTAACTATCTGGAAACATATAAACGATGTGCCTTTGTTTCGGATTGGATACTTTTTTTATTTTTGTATAAACTAAATGTTATAAAAATATAAGACTGGCAGCCGATTCAAAAAGGTGAAAAAGTAACAGTCTATCGGATTATTTTGATAACGTTTTTTATAGATAACGGTATTTTTAGTTATTTAGGCAATGGTATTTTATGGCTAACTGTTGTTTCATAAATTTCAAAGTATCGATTCAAAACCATAAAATATAATTTATAGTCAAATATTATAATGACGAGCTGGGGTATCTATAACTTTATTACAAGTTTTATTTCAACTTTATTAAAAATAATAATATTTCTTAAGCCCAAAAATAAGGCTAACGGTATTTTATTGTTATCGGTATTTCAAACTATTTCTGTAACGGTTTTTTTGCGTAATATATTTTAGCGGTAACCGTTTTTCAATATATTTTAGGAGTAACGGTAGTCAAGTTGAATGTTTTTTCAGCGGTATCGGCAACCAACTTTGGTTTTATTGTTAACGGGTCTAAGAATTATTTAAGAAAATAAAATTCAAAAAGTACCAAGTTTTTTTTTTTTAAACCATATTTGAATTCAATCTTGAAATTTAACTAGGAATATTTTGAAAACATTTAGAGAAACACCTTAAAATAATAACTTTTAATGTTTCAGCTTGTAGGGATATATTTACTTATTTCGATGATCCAAAATTCTTATGGGCTGATCTCAATTTGTAACATCTCAATTGGGTCGTGAACAAGGTGCTTACGAGCAAACAGTAGATCTAGATTTTTAATTGAGATATAAAAATAAAATCCCTCTTTTTTTACAAAACTTTTCAAAATCCCGCATTTTCCATACAATTTTGTTCAGAATCCCGCTTTTTAGTCGTTCGGGTCCCGCTTTTTGTCAAAAACCTTCTGGTCACGTTAATTATACATCAATGAATTGGTAAATAAGTCTATTTTTATATTCTTGTAATATTTTATTACTTTTTGGAAAATAGGCGGAGTTTTTCTTTACAGAACATTATTTTTTTGGTTTTTATGTATTTTTTATATTTCTTAATTTTTAAAAATTTCCAAAAATTTATTTGTGCAGCCTTTTTAATGAATTTTGGAGGAGAGAAAGATCGATATGTATTTTATATACTACATAAGAAATAATATGCGAATATGCTTTTTTATGCAGTTAAAAAAAATCATTTAAAAAATTTACTTTTTCATTAAATCTGTTCTCCTGCATTCGTTTTTGGCCGGGCGGGAAGCAATTTAGTGTCAAATCATTCTAAATCTATTTTTCGATGAAATGTTGTCAAAAAATTTAAAAAAGCTCGCGTGACATTTTTTTATTAATCGATAAAAAATTTAACTTTTTCCAAAATTCACCATTTCCGACCATTGCCTGGTGAAGGGTGCAAGCCTAAATCAGTTCAAAATGTTTACATTAGCCATTTGTAAAACCTTGTCTTTTGAAATATATAAAGAAAAAAGTTTTTTTTTTTTTAACGGAACTTTGAGAAAAATGTGAAAGAATTCTACAATTTTTTTTTGTAAAAAATAGCCATTTTCCATACCAGTTTCAGAGTGCTGACTTTGAATATTTTTCACGTCTAGACGAATTTAGATAATCCAAAAATTCTTTCGGCGTGTTACTTTGAAATATATAGCAAATTACAAGATATTTAAAAAAATTTTTTTCTTCATATACCTCAGGACTTATTCCCGAAAAACGAAAGAAAGTCAAAATTCAAGTGTAAATATCCTTTTAAATGTAAGAGATAACTTAAGCGAGTAAGCTTATTTTTTCTTTATCTTGCCAAGTACTTTACAGAACTATAAAAATCTTTAAAATCGGACTTCATTTGTATAAGTTACGATTTTTTTAAACTTTTACATACTCGAGGAAGTCAATTTTTATACCCTGTAGATTTTCTTATGTTATCACAGGGTGACTACAAGATGATTTTTCTCAAAGCTTTGGTCCTCCTCTGCAACTCTCCTATACATTTCAATTTAATTCAAACAGTAGTTTAAGAGATACAGATTTATTACCAAAAAATTTGTGTTTGACCCCACTGTGCAGCATCTGTTTTTAGGGATGAAGATTTATTTTCTCTTTTCTAGTATAAAGAATTTTTAATCAAGTGTAAAAGTCAAAGTTAAATTAAAAAACTAGTTTTTGCTCAAAACCTGCAAAAAGTTAAGGTAACTTCAAAAAATGTAAATAAAGATGAAATATGGATACAAACACGGACAAAAATGAAAATAAGAAGCATTTCATTACATAATATTTGGTACATTTCGTTTACCTTTTATGATTTTTGTCCGCCTACGAGAGATGTTTTCTTAAAAATCAGGTGTCCGCGTCCGCCCTAGAGAGCGTCCGCCTAGCGGAGATTAATTTATTCTAAAAATGCCACCTAAACCATGAAACCTAAAAAATTGTCCGCCTATGGGAGCTGTCCGTTAAGGGAGCTTTTGCTGTATATTATTGCTCAAATTTACACATATTTTTCCTTAAAAATTCCTTAAAAGGATATAAAAAATTAGAAATTTTTTTTTTTACAGTTTATGTAAATTTTTCAGTTATTTAACAGATTAAAAAATAGTTAGAGCCTATTTTTTGCCACAACTTTAAAAAAAAATTAAATTGAAAAAGTGTCTGATTTTTCGTTTAACTTCAATTTCAAAGAGTTCTCAATGTTGACGTAATTTAGTTTGCTAAATTAAAATAAAATAATTATAAAAATTATTTCGAAATTTAAAAAACAACTAAGAAATAGAAAAATATATTTTTTGGACCTAATATATTACGTTAAGAGTCCTCCAGATGGCGCTAATTATATAGCATTTTTAAATTCTAATACAAAAATTACATGAGTTCGATGGAGTATTAAAAAAGAATTATACAATTTTTTTTGCTTGATTCTAAAATTTAGTATTGTTTTTTAATATATAAAAGAAAAATTACTTCCTATTTTTTGCCACAACTAAAAAAAATAATAAATAAAAAAATTTATAAATTTCCTTTTATTACACAAAAGTCAAAAAATTCTTTATGTTGAAATATTTCGTGTTGTTAAATCGATATTGCTTTAAAATTTAACAAAATATTCAAAACTAAAAAAAAATTGGACCAGAAATGGGGTGAAATTATGCAAATCAATGATTAACCGAACATAAAATGTGAGTGAAGAAATTAAAATAATATTTAAAAATTATAGGGCTTGGGGGAGGTAGGTATGTCCTTGCTCCTATTAAATGGAATATTGTCTGACCCATAAAAAATCAATTTCCAATAGCTATCGTAAACTTTGATACTGTTTTGACCAATATTTTGGAAGAAAATGCGTTTTTCACATTTCAGAATATATGGGAGGTAGGCGTGTTCTTGCTCCGATTTTTTCAAAAATTTGCATATATTTACTCTGTGTATATTCTTCTACTTTTATAAAATTAAAAACGGTGTGTTGGCCAGAAATGCGTTTTTCTCATTTCAGTATATATGGGAGGTAGGCGTGTTCTTGTTCCGATTTAAATAAAAATTGGCATAATCACAAATAATCTATATTTAACTGCAATCACAAATCGTTGTATGGGATCAAAGCACTGTGCAGCGGGTCAAATTTTAGCCCCATTTTTAAAATTTTTATTATTTCATTAAAAACAAGTAGAAAAGTTGTGTAAAGAAAGAATTTTGAAAAAATATTTACGGAGTTAAAAGTTACAAGCATTTAAATTTAAACTTTCAAAAAAAGATGATTTTTTTCCGTTTTTTTGCCAAAAAAGTGGTAGCATTCTTTTTCTGTTATATACAAATTTTCTTAAGTAACATATATAGAATTTATATTTTTCTGAAAGATAACTAAACACAAAATACTTTTAAGGAAAAAAAGCTTTTAAAAATCGATTTTTGCGAGAACCAGGATTTCCCAAATTTGACCTATTTTTCCAACTTATTTCGAATTTTCGCCTTAATTTCTCAAATCGCAAAGCTGGAATAAAAAAAAATTATACTTTTTATTTAGTCTAAAGTTAATTTTTTCGCAATAGAAATTTTTTCTCCCCCTTATCAGTTGGAAAGATATAGCAAAAAAAGTAAAAACTCCTATTTTTGGAAATTTTTTAAAGTTATTTTGGGAATTACGGGATTTTTGTAGACAAACCTAAAAATTGAATAGCGTTTTGAATTAAGCATCAAAAAATCTACTTATGTATGAAATCTCATTCAAAAATATTCACTAACAAGAATTTTATTGCATAATTAAAAATTAAAAATATGCAAAAAATCACATCCATCCTTTCTCAGTATTTTTTGCAAAAAGTCTTAAACAAAATTTCGTATTGTAAAATTTTTTATACATATTTGAAAAGAAGACAAAATTTCCTAAACATTGATGTACAACAAGTATATATTGGTATTTTTGCTTTTGCAATTGAAGGATTATAAATTTATGATTTCAAGTAATTTGGTAATGCCGTAACAAAAAATATTTTAATAAAGCTCAACGCACAGTGTCCCATTCAAAAAATAAAATGGAAATAAATCAGGAATTTTCAAACGGCTGGTCCAATTTCTATGAAATTTCAGACAATGTTAGTAGAGGTGTAGGCGAGTTTAAGTTTTGAGCTTGGACGTTATAGGCACAACGGGGGCGGGTTCAGAGGTTCCTAAAGTTGGACACCTCGGGTGTTCAAAAAATTTAAACGATCCAAATTCGTTATATCTCAGCCGATTTAAAAGATTTTTATATGAGTGGATTCTGCTAGTCGGGAAAAACGTCGTCGTATGTGTAGGTTATCTCTTTTAGTTTAAGAGATATTTGGCTTCAAACATAAAAATTTTTATTTTTGGACCTATCTTGGTAAAGTTTTTTCGCTATAGCCGATCCAATTTATACTTTTTACAAAGTTTGATGTGTTTTTAATTTTTTGATAATAGAAATTTTTGCTCCCCGATATCGGTTGGGAAGATATAGCAAAAAACTTAAAAAATACCATTTTTGGAAATTTTTGAAAGTTTTTTTGGAATTACGGGATTTTTGTTGACAAACCTAAAAGTTGAATTACGCTTTGAATTAAGCATCAAAAAATTTACTTATGTGTGAAATCTCATTAAAAAATATTCACTAAAGAGAATTTTATTGCATAATTAAAATGAAAAATATGCACAAAATCACAAATCCATTTTTGCAAAAAGTCTTCAATAAATTTTCGTATTAGAAAGATTTTTATATATATTTGAAAAGAAGACAAAATTTCCTTAACAGCGATATATAAAATGTATTATTTATCACACAGAAAAAATTATGGGATAAAATTGTTTAATAAATTTCATTTTTAGTTTCAAATTTGAATTTAATAATAATTATTTATTAATATAATTATTTTTACTTATAAGTACCTTGACCATAGATAAGGCAACAGTAGTATATTTATATAGGTTCTAGGCCACATTAGGTGTGTTCGCGTTTTTGGTCAGCTAAAAAAGTATAAAGATTTTTTTTATTAAATACAACAATATTTGTTTGTGTAAACGGTGAAATTGGAAACCAATGAATTTATTTGTATATTTTTGTGTTTTTTTTTTTTTTTTTTTTTTTTTTTTTTTTTTGTATACTAATATGTATGTAATTATGTTAAAGTAAATGGAAAAAATGTGTTTGGGTCGGTTCTCGACCACATTAGGTGTGTTCGCGTTCTTGGTCAGCTAAAAAAGTATAAAGAGGATTTTTTTTTAATAAATACAACAATATTTGTTTGTGTAAACGGCTAAATGCATTTTATGAAATTGGAAACCAATGAATTTATTTGTGTTTTTTTGTTTTTTGATTATTTTTGTATAATAATATGTATGTAATTATGTTAAAGTACATACAAACGAATTAATATGGAGACAATTTTTTTTGCACTTTTAATTGTGATGAAATGGAAAAAATGTGTTTGGGTCGGTTCTAGATCACATTAGGTGTGTTCGCGTACTTGGGCAGCTGAAAAAATATAAAGGGGAATTTTTTTATTAAATACTACAATATTTTTGTGTAAACGGCCAAATGCATTTTATGAAATTGGAAACCATTGAATTTATTTTTGTATTTTTTGTTTTTTGTATAATAATATGTATGTAATTATGTTAAAGTACATACAAACGAATTAATATGGAGACAATTTTTTTTTACACTTTTAATTGTGATGAAATTAAAAACTGATGATGGATAAATAGAGTTTGAGTATGTTTTGTTTATTCATATGGTTATTTTTGTTTTTGTAAAGTGTAAAATTTAACTTGAGAATTGTTTTTGTTTTTTTCATATGCATAAAATAACCTTGTAAAACTTTTTTGACTTTGATGAAATATATGTTTGATTTTGTTGAGTAAGGTCACGCATAATTTGTTCTTAATGTTATATTAGAGGAAAGTGTTATAGACATTGGGGTTTAAAAGAATTAATTGTTTAATTAACTTTTTGAAAGCAAATGTTCAGTGGAATATTTTTATATTTTTATGAAGTTGAAAACCAACATCTTTACAAATATTTTAAAAAGAAGTACAAAAATCGAATGTTTGAATTGATGTTACATTTCATTGCCTAGTTTAAGGCGTTTATATGTATAAGAAATGTGGGGGAAATTAATAATTCTCATAATTTTTAATGATTTCAACCAAAATTTTTAATTCATATTACATTTAATTGCCTATTTTAAGGCGTTTATATGTATAAGATATGTAGGAAAAATTGATAATTCTATTCTTTAAGAGTATATCATAAATTGCATGACTTTTTTTACATTTGATGACAGATACATAAAGTGGGGGCAAGTGTGCTTTTTATTAAATTCTACAATATTTTTGTAACACGACCAAATGCATTTTATGAAATTGGAAATTGTATAATAAATAATATGTATGTAATTATGTTAAAGTATATTCAAATAAAATAGTAGGGAGTAATTTTTGTGCTTTTAATTGTGGTGAAATTAAAAAGTGATGACTTGGATATAAAATTTAACTTGAGAATTGTTTTTGTTTTTTTTCATATGCATAAAATAACCTTGTAAAAGGTTTTTGACTTTGATGAAAAATATGTTTTATTTTGTTGTAAAAGGTTTTTGACTTTTATGAAAAAATATGTTTGATTTAGTTGGGAAAGGTTATGTTCTAATGTTATATTTGGAAATTATTGTAAAATTTATGTTAAGACAATTATGAAATTTATGTTAAGAGAATTGTGAAATTCATGTTAAGACAATTATGAAATTTATGTTAATTCGATGAGAGTAAAATAATAATAAAATGAGAGTAAATTGGAATTATATGAAAAACACTCAATTTTTATAAAAAAATTTTGGAGTAAAATCTAGTGAATCTGTTTTATGATTTTGTTTTTATTTTTTCAAGAGAAGAGAGTATTTTTTTAATTGATATAAAAAGACATATCAGAATATATTTTTTAATCATTGCTCTAAAAGTTACTTCAAAGTATACTTAATAAAATGGTGAGTTATCGCTTTTGGATAACACTTTTGATTATTTATTTATTTTTTTTTATTTTAAATGTTTCGTTTTTAGATGTATGAACAAATTATTAAATTGGCTCAGGGTATTAAGCCAGAATATATAAAAATTGACGACATTCCTCTATATCAACCATACAAAATTTTAAATTTCGATTGGAAAGAAACGCAACAGGGATCAAAAGTCATAGCATATTTAGATAATAATAAATGGTTTTATCTTCCGCAGAGATTTACAAAATTTTTGAATAGGGAAGATCCATACTTGACTAAAATGAATGTTCAAAATTGGACAATTGTGTACAAGGGTCGGCAGTCATCAAACGGCCTTGCAATATTTGAATTAAATTATAATAAAAATTGTTAAATGAACTACAATTTCATGCAATAAAATACATTTAATATAAAAATATAGAGTAAATTTGAATTATAAATGTTCTAAAGTACATAAAAAAAACACTCAATTTATGTAAAAACTTTTTGGAGTAAAAAAAAATAATTATTTTTAATAAACAAGTGGAATAGATATAAATATAAATCTCTGAAGAAAATTTTTTAATCAGTTGTTAAACTTATTAAAAGGAGGAACAAAAAATTAATTCGAATAATGCCGATATTGTTGCGGCTTTCAATAAATTAAAAACAAGGTCATATCTGGCAATAAAGGATTTACTTCCATCAAAACCATATAAGGTTTTAACTATGTTCCGTCATAAGAACAAATATGGAAATGTGGTAATTGCAGAGCTTGAGGAGGGAATGTTATATCTTCCCAAACGATATAATAATTTGGAAGATAATATAATAGAAGGAGTTTACAATGAACAATTTATATTAAGAAGAAAGTTAGAAAATGGCTTACATGTTTTGGAATTGGAAGAAGCAGCCGATGATAATTCTACAGTAGAAGACGAAGTTAGAGAGTTTTTCATTCCAAATTCTCAATCATTATTCAGTTGGGAAAATAGTAAAATAAAACATTTATAGTTATTAATTTTTTAGCAAATTAAAAAAAAAAGTAATAAAAGCTATATCAAAAATAAAAAAATTGTGTTTTTTTATTTTATATTCAACATGATTAGATGAATATTCGTTTATAATTTGGCATATGAAAATAGTAATTAATATCGAATGCTGTGTCAGCGAAAAATTTCAAATGAAATTTTATATTTTTGTTTACAATTTTGTTGGAGTTGTAGTTTATGTGCATTATTACATATTAAATTTTAATTGTTTATAGAATTTTTAATATATAATTCGATTAATAAAATTTCAACTTTAATTAAAACTTTTTGATTTTTGTATGTATATACATATGTATGTATATTAACAAGAAGGAAAATGTCATATGATTTTTTTTTTTAACTTTAATAATAAAAAATATTAGTTGATTTTGATAGACATAGTCATGGTTAATTTGAATAGTATTAGTATATTTAATATTACAATGAATTTATTTTAATTACATTTTAAGCAAACTTTTTTTAATTTTCCTTATGTTAATACTGGTTAGTATGAATTGTTTTTTATCAATTTTGTATAAATAATGAAAAAATGCCATTTAAAACTAATTTTTTGAGGGAAAAGTGATATATTTACATAGTAGCTTTATAATATCACGATTTTTTATTTTATTTATATATTTAATAACCTGAGACCATTTAGAATACTTTTTATGTATTGTTCAATTATATACCCCATTAATAATAAATAAAATATTTTCAACAAAAATATATTTGACCTCTTATTATTAATATACAAGTTTATATATAAAATCAAGTGTCTAGATTACAAATCTGTATAAATTTTCCGTACATCTGAATTGTTAAAAAAAAAAAAAAATATATATCCAATTTTTTCGCACTTTTTTAAGCATGTATTTTAATTTTTTTTTGTGTGTATTTGAGTTTAGCCTGGTAATAAGATATTATATTTTTTTATATATATATACTTTTTAATGAATAATACAATATATCTGTATACGTATAGTGTTGTCATTTCCTAACTTTCAGTGGTAGATTTAACATATGAAAAGATTAAAATTAATTGAAATTTTTAAAGAATTCCATAGTAAGTATAACGGTTTCAGTTGTAATTTTTAGGATATTAGCACTATTTTAACTGTAATTTCCAGCATTAAAAATAAGTCTGAAGAAGTATTGCTAAGATGTCATTTGAACTCAATTTTACAAACAATTTGTTATTTGATGCTGTAGAACAATCTAGCATAATATTTTGAACGATATAGCATTTTCCCATTTAAATCTACTGGCAACACCGCTAATGATAATGAGAATTGTTTTGTTTTGTTTTGACTTAAATAATAAAAAATATATTGTTTGGTTTTGATAGGTATGGTATATATTTAATAACCTGGTTAATTGGAAATGTATTGGAGTATTTAATATTGTAATAATAAATACACATATTTGTCTTTTTTACGTTTAATATGATTAAACTGAATTGAACTATAATATTAACAAAATATTTTTCGTGACACATGCCAGATTGATATTTAAAATCATTTTGTAAATTTTTAGTATTTAAAAATGACCTGTTAAATGTTATTAATATTTAGGATTATATCTTAGAATTTATATTCAAAGGATATACAAATCTATATAATCCGATATTTCTACACGACTACATATTCATAAGAAAACGCTTTCAATATCCTCTTCTAAATCAAAAAGTACTAGGAATAATAAAAGATGAATGCAATGGTAAAATAATAAAGGAATTCATTGGTTTAATACCTAAAATGTATTCGGTTAAGCCTAACATATATGGAAAAGAAATTGAAAAAATAAAGGGTAAATTATAGATAATAAAAACTAAACTATCAATAAGTAACTACAAAAATTATTATATTATAATTCTTTGTATATAATTAAATAAAATATTCCTGAAATTTATATCGAAATGATAACCAAACATTGTTTATGCTTTCAATACAGAAGAATTTTTGTCTCCTATATACACGAAGAAAATTTTTACTTGTAATAAAATATGAATGTATTTACTTTATATGTATATATATTTAGGTGAATAGTGTCAAAAAAATATATATATATTTTTTTTTTTTTGGTTTATGCTGTCTATGTGAGAAAATTTATGTTGTTTACATCATTCATATATATGTATGTATATGAAAACCTTGTGGAAGTTATTTGACCATATAATTTTTGTGAAAAAAATTAAAAAAATTATATTTTTTAACAAAAAAATATAATTTTTGTGAAAAAAATTAAAAAAAAACAATAAAAAAATTATATTTTTTAACAAAATTTTGTAAAAAAAATATAATTTTTGTGAAAAAAAAAAAAAATAAAAAAATAATAAAAAAATTATATTTTTTAACAAAATTTTGTAAAAAAAATATAGTTTTTGTGAAAAAAATTAAAAAAATAATAAAAAAATTATATTTTTTAACAAAATTTTCACAAAAATTATATTTTTTTACAAAAATTTTGTTAAAAAATATAATTTTTTTATTATTTTTTTAATTTTTTTCACAAAAACTATATTTTTTTTACAAAATTTTGTTAAAAAATATAATTTTTTTATTATTTTTTTATTTTTTTTTTTTCACAAAAATTATATTTTTTTTACAAAATTTTGTTAAAAAATATAATTTTTTTATTGTTTTTTTTAATTTTTTTCACAAAAATTATATTTTTTTACAAAATTTTGTTAAAAAATATAATTTTTTTAATTTTTTTAATTTAAAAAAAAAAAAATATATATATATTTTTTTGACACTATTCACCTAAATATATATACATATAAAGTAAATACATTCATATTTTATTACAAGTAAAAATTTTCTTCGTGTATATAGGAGACAAAAATTCTTCTGTATTGAAAGCATAAACAATGTTTGGTTATCATTTCGATATAAATTTCAGGAATATTTTATTTAATTATATACAAAGAATTATAATATAATAATTTTTGTAGTTACTTATTGATAGTTTAGTTTTTATTATCTATAATTTACCCTTTATTTTTTCAATTTCTTTTCCATATATGTTAGGCTTAACCGAATACATTTTAGGTATTAAACCAATGAATTCCTTTATTATTTTACCATTGCATTCATCTTTTATTATTCCTAGTACTTTTTGATTTAGAAGAGGATATTGAAAGCGTTTTCTTATGAATATGTAGTCGTGTAGAAATATCGGATTATATAGATTTGTATATCCTTTGAATATAAATTCTAAGATATAATCCTAAATATTAATAACATTTAACAGGTCATTTTTAAATACTAAAAATTTACAAGATGATTTTAAATATCAATCTGGCATGTGTCACGAAAAATATTTTGTTAATATTATAGTTCAATTCAGTTTAATCATATTAAACGTAAAAAAGACAAATATGTGTATTTATTATTACAATATTAAATACTCCAATACATTTCCAATTAACCAGGTTATTAAATATATACCATACCTATCAAAACCAAACAATATATTTTTTATTATTTAAGTCAAAACAAAACAAAACAAAACAATTCTCATTATCATTAGCGGTGTTGCCAGTAGATTTAAATGGGAAAATGCTATATCGTTCAAAATATTATGCTAGATTGTTCTACAGCATCAAATAACAAATTGTTTGTAAAATTGAGTTCAAATGACATCTTAGCAATATTTCTTCAGACTTATTTTTAATGCTGGAAATTACAGTTAAAATAGTGCTAATATCCTAAAAATTACAACTGAAACCGTTATACTTACTATGGAATTCTTTAAAAATTTCAATTAATTTTAATCTTTTCATATGTTAAATCTACCACTGAAAGTTAGGAAATGACAACACTATACGTATACAGATATATTGTATTATTCATTAAAAAGTATATATATATAAAAAAATATAATATCTTATTACCAGGCTAAACTCAAATACACACAAAAAAAAATTAAAATACATGCTTAAAAAAGTGCGAAAAAATTGGATATATATTTTTTTTTTTTTAACAATTCAGATGTACGGAAAATTTATACAGATTTGTAATCTAGACACTTGATTTTATATATAAACTTGTATATTAATAATAAGAGGTCAAATATATTTTTGTTGAAAATATTTTATTTATTATTAATGGGGTATATAATTGAACAATACATAAAAAGTATTCTAAATGGTCTCAGGTTATTAAATATATAAATAAAATAAAAAATCGTGATATTATAAAGCTACTATGTAAATATCACTTTTCCCTCAAAAAATTAGTTTTAAATGGCATTTTTTCATTATTTATACAAAATTGATAAAAAACAATTCATACTAACCAGTATTAACATAAGGAAAATTAAAAAAAGTTTGCTTAAAATGTAATTAAAATAAATTCATTGTAATATTAAATATACTAATACTATTCAAATTAACCATGACTATGTCTATCAAAATCAACTAATATTTTTTATTATTAAAGTTAAAAAAAAAAATCATATGACATTTTCCTTCTTGTTAATATACATACATATGTATATACATACAAAAATCAAAAAGTTTTAATTAAAGTTGAAATTTTATTAATCGAATTATATATTAAAAATTCTATAAACAATTAAAATTTAATATGTAATAATGCACATAAACTACAACTCCAACAAAATTGTAAACAAAAATATAAAATTTCATTTGAAATTTTTCGCTGACACAGCATTCGATATTAATTACTATTTTCATATGCCAAATTATAAACGAATATTCATCTAATCATGTTGAATATAAAATAAAAAAACACAATTTTTTTATTTTTGATATAGCTTTTATTACTTTTTTTTTTTAATTTGCTAAAAAATTAATAACTATAAATGTTTTATTTTACTATTTTCCCAACTGAATAATGATTGAGAATTTGGAATGAAAAACTCTCTAACTTCGTCTTCTACTGTAGAATTATCATCGGCTGCTTCTTCCAATTCCAAAACATGTAAGCCATTTTCTAACTTTCTTCTTAATATAAATTGTTCATTGTAAACTCCTTCTATTATATTATCTTCCAAATTATTATATCGTTTGGGAAGATATAACATTCCCTCCTCAAGCTCTGCAATTACCACATTTCCATATTTGTTCTTATGACGGAACATAGTTAAAACCTTATATGGTTTTGATGGAAGTAAATCCTTTATTGCCAGATATGACCTTGTTTTTAATTTATTGAAAGCCGCAACAATATCGGCATTATTCGAATTAATTTTTTGTTCCTCCTTTTAATAAGTTTAACAACTGATTAAAAAATTTTCTTCAGAGATTTATATTTATATCTATTCCACTTGTTTATTAAAAATAATTATTTTTTTTTACTCCAAAAAGTTTTTACATAAATTGAGTGTTTTTTTTTATGTACTTTAGAACATTTATAATTCAAATTTACTCTATATTTTTATATTAAATGTATTTTATTGCATGAAATTGTAGTTCATTTAACAATTTTTATTATAATTTAATTCAAATATTGCAAGGCCGTTTGATGACTGCCGACCCTTGTACACAATTGTCCAATTTTGAACATTCATTTTAGTCAAGTATGGATCTTCCCTATTCAAAAATTTTGTAAATCTCTGCGGAAGATAAAACCATTTATTATTATCTAAATATGCTATGACTTTTGATCCCTGTTGCGTTTCTTTCCAATCGAAATTTAAAATTTTGTATGGTTGATATAGAGGAATGTCGTCAATTTTTATATATTCTGGCTTAATACCCTGAGCCAATTTAATAATTTGTTCATACATCTAAAAACGAAACATTTAAAATAAAAAAAAAATAAATAAATAATCAAAAGTGTTATCCAAAAGCGATAACTCACCATTTTATTAAGTATACTTTGAAGTAACTTTTAGAGCAATGATTAAAAAATATATTCTGATATGTCTTTTTATATCAATTAAAAAAATACTCTCTTCTCTTGAAAAAATAAAAACAAAATCATAAAACAAATTCACTAGATTTTACTCCAAAATTTTTTTATAAAAATTTAGTGTTTTTCATATAATTCCAATTTACTCTCATTTTATTATTATTTTACTCTCATCGAATTAACATAAATTTCATAATTGTCTTAACATGAATTTCACAATTCTCTTAACATAAATTTCATAATTGTCTTAACATAAATTTTACAATAATTTCCAAATATAACATTAGAACATAACCTTTCCCAACTAAATCAAACATATTTTTTCATAAAAGTCAAAAACCTTTTACAACAAAATAAAACATATTTTTCATCAAAGTCAAAAACCTTTTACAAGGTTATTTTATGCATATGAAAAAAAACAAAAACAATTCTCAAGTTAAATTTTATATCCAAGTCATCACTTTTTAATTTCACCACAATTAAAAGCACAAAAATTACTCCCTACTATTTTATTTGAATATACTTTAACATAATTACATACATATTATTTATTATACAATTTCCAATTTCATAAAATGCATTTGGTCGTGTTACAAAAATATTGTAGAATTTAATAAAAAGCACACTTGCCCCCACTTTATGTATCTGTCATCAAATGTAAAAAAAATCATGCAATTTATGATATACTCTTAAAGAATAGAATTATCAATTTTTCCTACATATCTTATACATATAAACGCCTTAAAATAGGCAATTAAATGTAATATGAATTAAAAATTTTGGTTGAAATCATTAAAAATTATGAGAATTATTAATTTCCCCCACATTTCTTATACATATAAACGCCTTAAACTAGGCAATGAAATGTAACATCAATTCAAACATTCGATTTTTGTACTTCTTTTTAAAATATTTGTAAAGATGTTGGTTTTCAACTTCATAAAAATATAAAAATATTCCACTGAACATTTGCTTTCAAAAAGTTAATTAAACAATTAATTCTTTTAAACCCCAATGTCTATAACACTTTCCTCTAATATAACATTAAGAACAAATTATGCGTGACCTTACTCAACAAAATCAAACATATATTTCATCAAAGTCAAAAAAGTTTTACAAGGTTATTTTATGCATATGAAAAAAACAAAAACAATTCTCAAGTTAAATTTTACACTTTACAAAAACAAAAATAACCATATGAATAAACAAAACATACTCAAACTCTATTTATCCAAGTCATCAGTTTTTAATTTCATCACAATTAAAAGTGTAAAAAAAAATTGTCTCCATATTAATTCGTTTGTATGTACTTTAACATAATTACATATATATTATTATACAAAAAACAAAAAATACAAAAATAAATTCAATGGTTTCCAATTTCATAAAATGCATTTGGCCGTTTACACAAAAATATTGTAGTATTTAATAAAAAAATTCCCCTTTATATTTTTTCAGCTGCCCAAGTACGCGAACACACCTAATGTGATCTAGAACCGACCCAAACACATTTTTTCCATTTCATCACAATTAAAAGTGCAAAAAAAATTGTCTCCATATTAATTCGTTTGTATGTACTTTAACATAATTACATACATATTATTATACAAAAATAATCAAAAAACAAAAAAACACAAATAAATTCATTGGTTTCCAATTTCATAAAATGCATTTAGCCGTTTACACAAACAAATATTGTTGTATTTATTAAAAAAAATCCTCTTTATACTTTTTTAGCTGACCAAGAACGCGAACACACCTAATGTGGTCGAGAACCGACCCAAACACATTTTTTCCATTTACTTTAACATAATTACATACATATTAGTATACAAAAAAAAAAAAAAAAAAAAAAAAAAAAAAAAAAACACAAAAATATACAAATAAATTCATTGGTTTCCAATTTCACCGTTTACACAAACAAATATTGTTGTATTTAATAAAAAAAATCTTTATACTTTTTTAGCTGACCAAAAACGCGAACACACCTAATGTGGCCTAGAACCTATATAAATATACTACTGGCAACCTTGACTTAAACGTAATTTGAAAAAGAAAATAAAAAATGAAAATTAAAACAAGAAAAATATATATTTTGAAAAAATAAAAATTAAATAAAAAAAAATATATTAAATATAACCAGTTTAAAGTTTTCTAGAACGTTTTGTATGTTTTTATCCAATGAGACTTTTCAAAATACGAAGAACTCGTCTTTACTTTACAGTAAGTATTGGCTTTGCATGTTAGGTAGCATGTATTATTGATTGTTCTTATATTACTGTAGATATTCCCGTCATATCAAGAAGTTATGAGTGTGCTTTTTTATTTGAGTTGTCCGTCAGATGATCCATAAGAACAGGATTTAGAGAAAACAATTCCAGTAAATATTGTTAGTGTTTTAGGCATTTTTCCCTTATTTTTCATAATTTTTTTTCTAATTGTGTCCACTTTAGGATGAAAAAAAAGTTTGTAAATGTAGCTTTTAATTTGAAATCTCTTCCATTGAAATTTCCAGCCAAAGAGAATTCCGTATAAGTGTTAAAGTTTTAGTTATTGATGACAGAAAAAGACAGGATTTATATACATACATTTTGAAAAAAAAAAAAAAGCATTCCCGAAAAAAGATAATTAGTTACACATTATTTGTATTTTTTTATTTCCAAACATATGTATTTAATTTCTTGCAGATGAGTCATCCAGCCTTTTTGCTATAAAGCCCCAAACATTCAAAATAGGAATACGTGTATTAAATTCTAGAAGCGAATAACACCATTTAATTCTTCAAAATTTATTATATACTTATTACATTCAAATATTGCATATCGTCACCGAAAATGCAAAACAACGTAACATCACTTTTCATAACTTTACAGGAGGCACAAAAAACTTTCTAAAATCTAAACGAATTGTCCTACAAACAAGATTTTTGGGTTATTACATCCTTAAATACTGCCTAATATATTGATGATGAATATTTTTATTTTTATTAAATATTTTTTAAGTTATGCGGTTTACGTTTTTCAAGATTAAATTTTTCGGAAGCCAAAACAACATAACATCAATACAAATTTTAGAAAAATTGCAATTAAAACAATTTCTGATAACTTTTACTCCAAAATTTTAATAGCTATTATATTTGTAATCATTTACAATCTAAATTCGTAATCATTTGCAATCTAAATTTTTTTACAAATGTGATGTTACGTTATATTGACTTCAGAAAATTATTGCTTTCGTTAATATAATCGTCATTTTTTGAGCTACAAGTCTGAAAATTTGTAATCATACGTATTTTGGATTAATAAACTATATTTCATTAAAAACACAAATTTGAAAATTTTGATGTTACGTTGTTTTGCATTTTCGGTGACGATATATTTAATTTACGTACATAAATTGTTGAAAATATTTCGATAAAATTTTTATATAATTACTTAAATATGCGTTTTTATTTTTAATTTGGTTGTAGTTAAGGTATATACTTTGTCAAATTTTTATATAAATTAACAAGCTGTTAACCCGCTACTTCGTTAGCGGAAATTTTTTTTAAACCATACTATAAAATTTTAAAATACGATTTTCGAAAAGTACAAAAGGCATGTATGATAGGATGCCAGTAAAGTACCAATTTTTTACATCTTTAACATTCGAAAGTTAAAAAACTACCAAAGTATTCCTATTATTATTTTTTAGAATAGAGGAATGTGACTAATAGAGCTTGAGAATTCTCATTCATAAATAACAACATCTCTTTAATATTAGAATAACGAAAAATAAATATTAGAAAAACGAAAAAGTATTTTAGAATAAGGAATTAAGAACCACAAAATCACTTTTAAGGATTCTGATTCACTTAGGACCTTACATCTTCAATTTTATTTTTCTAGGATGTATATTTAAGAACATTCAAAAAGTAATGTTAGAAGATCGAAAAAGTACCACAAAATCCCTTCTTATGGATACTCACTAACTTAGGGCTACATAACTTTAACTTCACGTTTCTAAGCTAAATATTATAGAAAATTTAAAAACCATTAGAAGAACAAAAAAGTACCACAAAGTCCCTCTTATGGATTCTCATTCACTTAGCATCACATGTCCTTAACATCATGTTTCTAGGTTCATAATTATAGAAAATTCAAAAAGTACCATTAGAAGAACAAAATTTGTGAATTCTTTCCAACATCGGACCATGCGTATTTAATTTCATATTTCTATGTTAAATATTACAGAAAATGCAAAAAAGCACCAATGGAAGTAGAAAAAAGTACCACAAAGTCCATCCTTTTGAATTCTTACCCACAGGACCATGTATCTTTAAGTACCACAAATTCCACTCTTGTGAATTCTTATCTACATTTTCTTAATTTCATGTTTCTATGTTTAATGTAATTGAAAATTCATTATTATGTTTGAGTAAAATGTAATTTCCCGCCTTTACCCCCTTTTTTGGTACTTTTTTAGACCCATCGAAGTATTAAAAACTGTATTCCAATAAATTTCTAAATTGTAGTGGTATCCTGTAAAAAAAATGTTTTATGAAAAAAGTACCAAAAATAGGTACGATTTTTACCCCTTAAACGTTTGAATTTCTAAAAAGTACCAAATTTTTTGATAAGTTATGAATACGACATAAATTGTATCTGTATGTTTATTGGTTCAAAGATACATATGGTGCCAAAAAAGTACCAAAATACAGTTTTTACCCGTTTTCTCCCTAAAACGTCCGATTTTCAAAAAAGTGCCAGACTCCTGTCCAATTATTTTTTAAACGAATAACTATAACTATTAAACTTTTTTTGTATTATTATTAGTTTGCGAGTTATAAGGTTACCGATTTTACCCGTTTCTACCCTTTTTTACCCCCTAAACATTCGAATTTCCAAAAATCCCGTCTTACCTACCTACATTTCAAATTTCGTCTCTCTAGCTTCAGCCGTTTGGGCTGTGGGATGATGAATCCGTCAGTCAGTCAGTAACGTTACTCTTTTATATTTATAGATTTATGCTTTTCTTATAGCCTGTTTCTCTATGTCGAACGAAAATCAAAGCGAACGAAAGCAATTCGAACGAATTCGAATCATTTTGGGTTTCTGTATTTCCTACGCTTTCGTTCGCATGGAGTTACGCCTTTTCTTATTGTTTTTGTTTTATTTTTCTTTCAGAGTAACTTTTTTCGTAAAAATATTAAAAATACACAGAAAAAAATATTTCAAATAATTTTTTAATAAAATTATTAATTAACTTTATATTGGAATTTAATTATATGATTTATTAATATAATTAATTTTCTAATTGGTTTTCAGTTTTGTTTTTTAATAAATTGACAGCTGTTAATAAAATATAAAGAAAAATTAAATATTTGTCTATAAAAGTACAGAAATAAAATAAATTTAAGTAAATTTTAAAAAATTTTCAGCTTATTGCATCTATTTAAGGAAAAGAAGTAATAATAATATCAATTATTCTAGTTATTAATATTATCATTTTGATGATTGGAGCAAAATCAATTAAAAATTAATTAATATTACAAATATCGTAATTGAAGTGCATTTTTACTTTTTTCTGTGTACTACTAAGTTGTTAAAACGTACATACAACCAAGTAAATAAACAAACAAAAATTAAATAATTTAAAAAAATGAAAAAACAAAAATTTTGTTTATATTTCTTTAGAAATTTCTTTTTAGATGCAAAATCGTTATTTATCGATACATAACATATATAAAAAAAAATAATAAACATGATTGAGGAACTTTTGCAGTGTCCTGATTAGTAATTTTAATAGTTTTTATTAAAAAATCCAACCAGTCGAAAGCAAAATAGCAAGTGACTAATTTTGACATTTTTGTTCTTATCGTTCGAAATACAGAAACCCAATTTTATATGAAAACACTTACGTTTTCTTTCGACTTGTCGTTCGTGTGAGTTAGAGAAACCCAAATCAGTTTTCGTTCGCTTAGAAGTATAAAGAAAGCTTTCGTTCGACATAGAGAAAGAGGCTATTAATTTTATGCAAAAATTTAATCATAAATATTATTTGTTTAATTAAAAAGATGAATTGAAATTTACAAAAAAATCAATTAATTACACTTAATTAATATTATCATTTTGATGATTGGAGCAAAATCAAACAAAATTTTAATTGATATAAGCAATTTCGTAATTGAAATCTATTTTAATTTTTTTCTGTGTCAGCCTGATGGCTATATCTAAAGGATATGAATTAAGCACTATGCTCAAAAAAAAAGAAAATTTTAAGCTTTATTACAATATTTCTTTCTACTGCATTATCAGGAACGGTATTGTCAATCATAGAAAAATTAAGCAAATTAACCAAATCAATACAATTATTAAGTTTGAATCCTTTAATTACATACGCAAAAAAGACGATATAGACTTGTTATATATCAATATTTAGGAAATGATGTCTTATTTTCAAAAATATATAAAATCATTTATAATAAAAAAATTCGTTGCATTTTAAATTTTATTCAATTTTAAATTTTGAATAACATTTTTTTAGTTTTTTCCTATATCTTCCCAACCGATATCGGGGAGCAAAAATGTCTATTACCAAAAAATTAAAAACACATCAAACTTTGTAAAAAATATAATTATTTTTTAATTCTAGCTTTGCAATTTGAGAAATTAAGGCAAAAATTGGAAAATCATAAAAAATGAGTCAATTTTGAGAGACCCTAGTTCATGCAGTATTAAAGTTTTTAATATTTTTTTACCTTCACACAATTCCTTATAAAGTAATCTTTCAGAAAAGTATAAATACTATATATATTACTTTTTCGCAAAAAAACGACGAAAAATCGACTTTTTTTCAAAAATTTTTTCATTTGTTGTTAATAAAATAAAATATATTTCAAAAAAATCGAGTGAAATTTGGACCCGCTATAGCGAAAAAACTTTACCAAAATTGGTCCAAACCTAAAAATTTTAATCTTTGAAGCCAAATATGTCTTAAACTAAAAGAGATAACCTACACATACGACAATGTTTTTTGTAGATCTCGACTAGCACAATCCACTCATGTAAAAATCTTTTAAATCGGCTGAGATATAACGAATCTGGATCGTTTTAAATTTTTTGAACACCCGAGGTGTCCAACTTTAGGACCCTTTGGACCCGCCCCCGTTATGCTTATAACGTCCAAACTCAAAACTTAAACTCGCCTACACCTCTACTAACTGTCTGAAATTTCAGGAAAATCGGACCATACGTTTGGAAATTCCAGACTTATTTCCATTTTATTTTTGAAACGGGACACTGTGCGCCAGAGCAATATGAAAAGCTGGAAAATTTAATGTCAACGAAGAATGACATTACTTATGGATATCTTAAGCGTTCCTAAGATATTCTGGAAAGAATTCTGAAAATTAAAACAAATAAAATTTATTTTTATTTTACAAATATGTATAAAAAATAAAATATCACCTCAATTTCTTTTTTTCTTTTGGTATTTATTTATATTTATTTAATTTATGTTTTTAATTTAATTTTATTTTGTTTATCAGCTTTTTTCACTAAATTAAATTTTTTTATAAAATGGTTACAAGTTTCTAATTTTGTCTGTTTCTATTTCATGCGTTTCATAGTAAAACAGATGGATTGAACATACCCTTTTCTTCTTCTTTTTCTTTCGATTCAGTTTTTGGTTGGAATACCTTTTTTCGATTTGTGCGTAACTGATTGCGGCAACGTAATCAAAATGCAGAATAAGGGTGATTACACTGGTCAACAAAAAAATCCTCCCCCATAGACGAATAGTTGGACTTGATGTATTTTGATGTGCTAAACACGAATCTGCTTTCAGTTTTTTTCCATCAGATCTGGATTTTTTTTTATGGGCGTGTCTAATATTTCGCCCATATTAAGGCCATTACTCTAGTATATTTCCTCATAACTCAAGAACGGTGTGTATATCAAAGTGATACACCAAAAGATGCGTACTAAAAATATCTTCAAATTCCCCAAACTTATGTGCTCAATAGTTTCGGAGTTATTTTGAAATAATTGTCCGAAAAAAATCATTTTCATTCAAAATTTTTGATTTTTTTGTTACTAAAATTTCTTTTAATAAATGAAAACATCTAAAATATTACAGTTTATCATCTTTATCTTAAAGCTGGTAATGCTGCGAATAAAATAAAGTATGTATCTTGAATATTGATGCACAAATCTAAATTTTATTCACAGTTAAGTAAAAATACCCATGTTACATACAATAGAGTAGAAATACAGTGGTGGCGAAAACATTTTTTTTTTTATTTTTTCTTGAAACAAAAATAGGTGGGCTAAGTGGATTTTGACGAGTTAAAAAAGAATCTGCATTCACTTTTTTCTATCGGGTACTGATTTTTTTTATCTGCATGACTAATATCATCACTTTATTCATTTTATTAAATAAATTATATAATTTAATAAAATTCGAGAATAGTTTGTCAAACTTAGGCTATAACTCAAGAACCCTTTACACGATTTTGATAAGTGATACATCAAAAGATGCATACGAAAATTGTCTTCAAGGTACGTTCACAATATTTTTTATTCTCTGAAGAATTCCAGAGTTATAGATACAAATTTTCACCACTTTTTATAAAAATAAATTTTAAAATTTTCGGTACTAATTACCTAATAACTACGGAAATATTAACTGGACAAAAAATTATATAAATTCAGCTCAAAGACGATTTAGGTCACTATATATTAAAGTTCAATTTATCTTAATTGGACAAACTGTTCTCGAGTTATACAAGTGTGACTGCCTAAAGGCGTGGTCATAGTAGTCATGCCCATAAAAAAAATCAATGTGTGATAGAAAAAAAGTAAAAGCTGGTTCTTATTTAGCACGTTGAATTCCATCTAATCCACCTATTTTTTTTATTTAAGACGAAAAAACATTTTTTTTTTTTTGTCCACTAGTGTATTTACACTTAGCTTAGGTATGCATGGGTATCCAAACTTAACTGTGAATCCATTCAAGATTTGTGCATAAATTTTTACAATATGTGGCTTTATTTACTCGCAGTTTTGCCAGCTTTGAGATAAAGGTGATAAACTTAAATATTTTTGATGTTTTCACTTTAAAAAAGAAGTTTTAGTAAAAAATAGAAATCTTGAATTTTGCATGAACAATTTTTTTCCGAAACTTTTTTCGAAATATTTCCTAAACTATTGGGCGGATAAAAATTTGATGGTAGAGTGATTTAAAGCTAATTTTATTCCGCATATCGTGGTATATCATTTATATAAATCGTGCATACCGTTCTCAAGTAATAGTGAAATATACTCGAGTAATCGGCATATATAGTGCACAATATTAAACACGCCCATAAAAAAAATCCCGACCTGATGGAAAAAAACTGAAAGCTGATTCGAGTTTAGCATGCGGAATTCGATCTAGTCTACATATTTTTTTTTTTTTTTTTTAATGAGCTTTTTTTGTCGACCAGTGTTTATATTATTTAGACAAAATGTGATCATTTAACAAACAGTTGAATTAAAAGTAACTAGTGTAACATATTATATTACAATAATGTATTAAGTGCAATGTTGTCCTAAACATAGTGGATTTTTTATGAAAGGAAAATAAAGCAATTTTCTTACTGAAAGAAATATAACTTTTTTTTAAAGAACAAAAAAAAAATAATAATTTTTTTAATTTTACTAAGTTTGTAAAAAAAATATGTTACTCCTGCAACTATTGTCTCGATAATTATACTCTACACCACCACAGGTGATTGAGGTATTATCGGGTTAGACCGATTATAGCCTTATTTTTTTTTTACTTTACATTTATTAGGGTCCTAATCTAAGTATTCAGAACAACCTTTTTACCATTTTTGTTATAATTTATTTAAAATTTTTTACCATTTTTGATATAATTTATTTAATAATTAAATCAAAAATAATTTCATTTAAAGTTCTAAATAAATTGGTCAAATTACCTATGCCAACTACTAAATTATTTTTTGATTAATCCTTATCTTTATATATATTATAAAAATTAAGTGTAAGATTGTTTATTTCTTTTTTTTTTTTTTTGTTCATCAATCACGTCTAAACAGCTGAACCGATTTTTACTAAATTTGGCACACAGATAGATCAGTACCAGAAGTTGTTATAGGCGTTATTTTCAATTTCAATTTTTTGAATATTTAGAAAAGAATTCAAATATTTTTGTTGTTATAAATATTTTGAAAAAATTTTTTTATTGTGTAGCCTGAAATGTCTAGAATATATTGTGGTAGTTTCTGAAAAAGTCGCGGCATTCATTTCTGAAATTAAACGAAAAACTCTTATGAATTTTTCATTTCAAAAGTATTTACACACATTTTTTACACTTCAAAAATCAATTGATTTTTTCTCAATATTGCAAAAGATGGCTAAAAAGTTTTAAAATGCTATATCGTCATTATGGTGGAATGGGAGTAGTTAAAGGCTGATATAAACTTTAATTAAAAGATATAATTTTATGAAAATAAAAACATTTTAAAGAGAAATTAAGTAAAATCCGCCAGAAAAATTTAACATTGCTTACAATATTTCCAAAATTCTCAGTAGTCATCCATTTGTTCAGCGAGAAAGTATGATATTTTAAAAGGTTATAGCAAAGACTATAAATATATAAAGATGTTGCACTGCCATATATTGTACTGCCAGTGCCAAATTTGTCGATGGCAGTACGGCTACTGCCACTTATTGTACTCAGAGAACCTATTATTCTTATCTCTCAGCAATTCATTCTTATATGCGTGGATACGTGTATACGTGAGTGCATGTATGTATACATAAGCGATCGCCAAAACACAAGCTCGCGTGCTTTTTATCTCTTTTGTTATGCTCTTGATAATAATAAAAAACACACAAAACAAGTCAGTCTCGCACGAGCATTCAAACAAGGAGGTTCTGTTACGCTTGTTGCTTGAGATACACTCATGAAAAATGTTTCATATCAAGTAAGACTAACTTAAAGATTTTTGTTTGTTTAAAATGATTTTTTTATTTCTTAATTAAGAAAAAACTATTATTTTTTATTATATTTATACTAAGAAATTACGGTTATAATTAACTAAAATTATTTTTTTATTATAAACCAAACATAAAAATTTTAAATAATCGTTCGTGTTGAGTTGAAATTTTTATTAAGCGATACTTTTTAAAAAAATTAAAATCCTAAAATAATAGTTTTACATATTTTGGACAAAAAATAAATGTCAATCGTTATATTTTAATCAAGGAATATAAAAATAATGATTAAATCATAATTTTTATGATAATCATTGCGATTCCTGGTTATTACTATTCAAATTCTAAACTAGTAACATGTATTTCGAATTAAATTTTGAATTCACGTAGAAACTTTCAAAAGTAAATTACTATAAAAATAAAGTTATTTTTTTGGTGTACAATTTCTTAATGGGAGAGTAAAACAAAACATACATAAAAATAATTGTGAATGTATGAGTGTGGCGATCGCTGGTATACATACATTGCCGAATTAAAAAACAAACTAAAAGAAGTCTTGTTTTCACAAAATTTATGTGCAAATAACCTGTGGAAAAGAAATTGTTACCGTTTGTGTTATTGTAGGGTAAGAATACGTGTTTTATTGTTGTAGAAATGAAACTATATCGATTCGCACCGAAATAAAAAACCTTTATTATATAAATTTTTAGAATTACATATTTATTTTTTATTTATTTATGAAAATAATCGCTTAATTATAACATACATTAATTAAATACCATAATTAAATGTTAAAATTTAGTAGTAATTTTTAAGCATTATTTTAAAACAAATTATATTTACATTTGGTTACTATGCTGAAAATATAGAAAAAATACATACAGATTTTGATTTACCGTTATTTTAACTCATCACATTTTGTATTTATATTTGAAACTGTTCAAAAAATTCTTTATTTTAGTATTATAGTAAAATTGAGTTACACGTAGGTAGTGGTTGATATAAAATAAAAAAGTGTGAATTTAAAAATTGTGCATCGCTCTAATATTACAACTTCATTCTATACAAACATATGTAGATACAGAAGTACATAATTGAACTGTCTAAAAAATTACATATGGTAAGTATGTACATACATAATTGAATTGTCTAAAAAATAACATTATAATTCGGTGCGAATCGATATAATTTTATTTCTACAACAATAAAACACGTTTTCTTACCCTACAATTACACAATCGGTAACATTTTTTTCCGCAGGTTATTTGCACATAAATTGTATGAAAACAAAACTTCTTTTAGTTTTTGGTATTATTTAAACTGAATGTGTTTCACGAAAACAAAAACAATAACAATGTACACATATGTTTATGCCCTGCAAACATTTTCTATTGCGGAAGTGGCTAAGAAGAGTCTTCCAGAAGTTGAAACTCATCGCCACGACTATTGCCAAAGTATCATTAAAATCATCTTCCGTCGGGAAGAACTGTTCCTCGTGGAAGTGTCTTCCAGACGACTCGAAGAAGACACTTCTGAAAGTGTCGAAGAAGACTCTTCTTGACGCCACCCGGAAGATGATCAGAGAAGTGTCGTCTTAGTCTCTTCTAGAAGATGATTTTTAGTTTTTTTATTTCTGTATTTATAATTAAAATTATTTTTTTATATTTCATTATTATCTTTATTTCACAATTATTATACATATAAAACTACAAAATAAATAATTTACATATCAATTAATTTAACATTTAAAATAAAATCTCCATGGGAAACTTCTGGTCAAATCCGGTACCTTTAAAAGAAGATTAGTAATTATTTTAATTGTTAAATTGTATTTAGATTACCTTTTGTATGAAGATTTCGGCAAGGCACTATTACTGGCAAAGTTTTGGACTTCTTTAAAAATGCAAATACTTGTTCGTTCGATGAAATTTTTCCTAAAATTAATATAAATTGTGAGTAAAATCTGATATTACTAAATAAAAGTTTAAGAAGATTTACTTACCTTTTAAAAATGTCCTTTATTAATAATTTCCAAATTATTAACAATAAAAAAACACTTATGTAATTATCAGGAACACTTTTTTTATATTTATTATTGCTGCCGAACTGTACCAAAGATAAATTGTTACTGAAAACATGATTCTATCTGCTTCTTTATTGTGTTATTTTCTTTTCATAAATTATCTAACAATCTTCCCAACACACGTCCAGAAGATTATTGCGCAATAGTAATGTATTTTGTTTTTGTTAAATTCGAATTATCATCTTATTATCTTCCAGAAGTGACTTCAAAGTATACTTCTGGAAGATCAAAGGACGATAGTAATGTATTTTGTTTTTGTGAATTTCGTACACACTTCTCACAATCATCTGGAAATCACTAAGAAGTGACGTCTGGACGATTAATGCGCAATATCAATGTATTTTGTTTTTGTATTTTTCGAAAAATCTTCCGACAATCTTCTAGAAGACACTAAGAAGTGGCGTCTGGAAGATTAGCAACAAATTTACCTTCCAAATGTTTGAAGGGTGGGAATGTACCATATACATGTGGATGTTGCTTTTTCTTCTCTTTAATTCTCTCAGTTAACATGAGAGTGAGCACGAAGATTTAGCTTTCCCTGTTACCTAGCCCCCTCATCATAAAGAAGCAAAAATTGTTGTCAATTTTAAATACACTGTGTGCAACATCTTTATATATTTATAGTCTTTGGTTATAGTGTTTACATTATAAAATATTTGTTTTTCTGTAGTAAAAATCACGATTTAAAAAAAAATGTAAGTAAAAATATTTGATTTATTTTAATTGCATAGAAAATTCAATACAAAAATAAAATTAATAATGTAGTCTAGTAATATTTGGAAATCGCGTATTATATTACAGAAAAACGAAATTTGGAAATATGTATTGAATTGCACTTTCTATAATTCGGACATCATAAACTTTCTAAAAATATTACATTCTCGCCGGAAATACCTACGATTGCAAACAATTTTGCAAATATTCCAAACTATGTTTAATTTTTTCTACAGATTTTATCTTATTTCCCTTTAAAATGTTTTTATTTTCTTAAAATTATATCTTTTAATTAAAGTTTATATCAGCCAAAAAAAGGGTAACTACTCCCATTCCTTTTTTTAAACCATAATGACGATGTATCATTTTAAACCTTCATTTAAATCTTAACTTGGCTTTGATAGATTTCTTCATAATTTTTTCCACTATTACTATATTATTGCAACTTATTAAAGTTGAGTTTGAATCTCAAGATTATATAATATCTTATAGACAAGAATTTTAGCCATTTTTTGCAATACTGATTTTTTAAGTTGTGTAAATAATTTTGGAGTGTAAAAAAATGTGTGTAAATACTTTTGAAATGAAAAGTTCATACGAGTTTTTCGTTTTATTTCAGAAATGAATGCCGCGACTTTTTCAGAAACTACCACAATATATTCTAGACATTTCAGGCTACACAACAACAAAAAAATTATTTCAAAATATTTTATAACAACAAAAATATTTGACTTCTTTTCCAAATGTTCAAAAAATTTTAAAAAGTGTAAATATATACCCCAGTCAAATAATTATATGTGCATACCTATAAAGTAATTTATTTTTTTCAAAAATAGGATTTTCAAATTCAAATATTTTTTATATTTTTAATGTTTATTAGAGCTTTATAAGTCAAATGAAAAATTTATTTCTTATGTGTATTTTGTGGCAAAATTTAATTGATTTTAAAATTGTTCATAGAAAATAATTATATGTGCACGACAAGAATTTTATAAAAATCCTTTATTTAAATAAAGCTAATTTTCAATATTCATGAAAGTTGTTAAGGAATTGTGTTATCCTAATATAACGTTACCAGATGCATCCTTCGTTATACAGATTCGTCCTTTTTCCTTTACATATATATAGGTCAAAACTGCAGTATACTTATACAAAATCAATTTGAAATATTTGATTTTGTCATATAGCTCTGAATCTAAATATATCTCAGCATAAAGTATTCTTTGGAAATCCTTATGTCATGGAGGTCTGAGGATCATTACTGTTCGCTGCAGAAATATAATATTTTGTGACTTAAAAACCGATTTTGAGGCCCGATAAAGTAACATCGTCTCATTAATTTACTGAAAAATCTAATTTTTGTAGGAAATTCATCAACGAAACCATTGGATTTTTTGTCCAGTAAATTTATGTTGTGCTGTAAATTAATCTAGCTACGTCCAATAAATATTTTCAAATTCTATCTAGAACTAAAATTGACTTATATTATGTGCGATTCGACACTATGATTACGCTTCAAGGATGTCTTTTGTAGATGTCGAATACCCATGTAATATTTTTGATAAAGACTTGGATAATTTAAATATAATATTTTTCATCCCTTATGCACATGAACTCATGGTGTAATTAAAGTTTTTAACCAAAAAATTATATTTATCATAAAATCCTGCGTGTGGATTTTTGTACCGCTCTATTAGTTATGATTTTGTCACCCAAAGGTCATAATTTTAATCTAAAACCTCTTTTATTATTTTATGCTCACGTCCAATTATTAAAACCCGTTCATTTGGCCGTTATTTTTCTGTAACACATGTTGTTTTTCTTCGAAAAATGTCCTTAAGCCCCGCTAATCAGCAATGGATTATGGGTTACCGCTCCTAGAATGATAGCAATTTCTCAGATTTTTTGAAAATTTTAAACAGTATTATGATAAAAATTTTCTGTATATACCATTTTTTGGAATTTTACATAAACTGTCGTCTTACTTTAATGATTTCAGCACTTCAACTGACAGTTCATGACCTGGTGACATATTTTGGCTATAAATAAAAAAAAAAAATAATAATAATAAAAAATAAAAAAATTTTGGTATTTTAGGTCTAATCATTTTCAATATTCCCCAAATAACTTTAGTTTTTACTTTAATTGGTTAAACGGTTCAAACTGTGGACTTCATGTCAGTCTGTTGAATAAAAATTTCAATTTGCACATATAATTATTTTCTATTAAAATTTAGAGAATGATATGTTTATTTTAACGGTACTTTAAATACAATGCCAAGAGGAACCTAAAATTTTGCAAATAGGGACATTAGGTAAGAATGAAAAAAATTGTAAACCAAAGAAATGTATTTCACTCTTGGAATATATAAAAACCAGAAAACAAATATTGCACATATAATTATTTGACAGAGGTATGACTATGACTTTATATATGTGTATATACATAGGTACTTAAAGTAAAATAATTTTAAAAATATCCCTGTTTGAATATACAGTGCATTTCAACTGAATAGGTTCAAGATTTTCGTTACATTAAACCTCTTGTTATTTTTAAAATAATAATGAAAATTACAATTTTTTCTTAATAAATTTTAAAGTCCTCATTTCTAAGATATCTACAAGCAAAATAAATTTAAGTAATTACTAATTACGATTTTTAATGATTTTTTTTTTTTTCCAAAAATAGGATTTTTTAGGTAATTTTTCTGTTTCATCTGAATAGGTTCAACATTATTTATTCAATAAAACAACAAGATGTATTGATTAATATGGTTTTTTTTATACCCACCATCAAAAAGATGGGGGGTATATTGATTTTGTCATTCCGTGTGTAACATGTCGAAGGAATCATCTAAGACCCCACAAAGTATATATTTTCTGGGTCCTGGTTAGATTCTGAATCGATCTAGCTATGTCCGTCCGTCTGTCCGTCTGTTGAAAGCAGGATAGAGCTCGAACGGGACAACGTAGGGGGAACAAATATTTGTCTTATATAAGGTTTGTTTGGGATTGAAAATGGGCTAAATTGGTTAGTAAACAAAAAAGGTGTGGGCTAAAAACTAAAAACACAGGGTGTCCGTTTCATACTTTTCTGCTGATATTTCAACAAAAGCATGTACGACAACGAAATTTTGTATGTATAGTTCGGGGATATAAACTCGGAAACCAAAAATGGGCGTGGCCCGCCCACTTTACCGCCCACCTCCCGTATAATTGTGTTCAAATAGTTCAAGGACCGCCCACTTTATTGCCCACTTTACCGCCCACTCCCATATAACGTAATATTTGAAAAAGTTGATGGTGGGTATACAGATTCGGCCGGGCCGAATATAATTCGCGCTTGTTTGTTTTGTAATTATTCGGAAATTATTAATAATATTTAAGAATACCTTTTATTATTTAATTTAACCTAAAAAATATATTTGGAAGGGACTTATAACGATTTTCAACAAAGAATGTTTGCTCTAACTTTATTTAATCTCTTCAGATAATGAATTTTTGTGCTCGTGTTATATATATATATATATATATATATATATATATATATATATATATATATATATATATATATATATATATATATATATATATATATAAATATATATATATATATAGTCGGACAGATATCTGCCCGACTCATAAACATTACGTGACAGCAATTTCCTATTTTACTAAGGTCGAGAGAGTATGATAACCACTGCAAAGTGGTAAAATTTTGACTTCGAATTCTTTTTTTTCACGCTGCTGCGATGTGAATAGGGGCATTGTCGAACTAGAATGTCCATGAAATAATTTAAAATGTTAGAAATTCTTTTCCCGTAAACTTTTGTAAGTTTTTTCCGTAATTCTATGCGTAGAAAATCAGAACGTCTCATAATATGAAGTAGCACTCCACGCCATTACACTTCCTTCGCATCTTTATGGGATACATAATTATCATCCTTTTTTTCTCAAATGGCGAAAGTAATAATATTAATAGTCATTGGACCCTTCCATATTGATATTTTTTTATTCTATAGAACATATGTTTCATTCCTTTTTTAGAACAAGCGTTCATGGGTAAACGGGAGTAGTTTTACTTCACGAATGGTGTTTAGAGATGGGTTCTTTATAATTTTTAGTCTTCTTAAGTGCACTGGATTTCGAATAACACGTTTTTGAAAATTTAAGGAAAACACACAGTTATGGGTGAATTCAACAAATACTTGACGCAAATTGATTTTATTCTTAACGAACCTATTCAGATGAAACAAAAAAAATTTTCTTAAAAAATACATTTGTTGGAAGAAAATCCGTTAAAAATCGTACTAAGTTCGTAATTAATAATTTTTTGCTTTTAAACATCTTAGAACTAAAGACTTTAGAAATCAAGATAAAAAAATGGAACTATCTTCATTATATTAAAAATAATACGAGTTTTAATGTAACGAACATCTTGAACCTATTCAGTTGAAATGCTTTGTATTATAACAAGAATAACAAAAATGTTTTAAACAAATTTAATAAGTGTTTTTGGTTGTTTTGTAACCTTAACCATTTAAGCCACTTATTGAATTATATTTGAGTAGTAAAATAAATTAACAATTGTAACCTTTCGCACATATTCATGTAAAATTCTTGAATCTATTGGCCACTTATTGCACTACATTTCAATAGTGCATGCACTAATTTAACAGTTGTAACGAATTCGTAAATAATAAAAGGAATTTCTAGAGACAAATTTAATAATTTATTGCCGATTGGCCACTAACTGCATTACATTTCAATAATGAATTCACTAAATTGTTAGTTGTAACGAATTGGCTACATTAAAGTAAATTTCTGAAGGTGAAAATCCACCAATTGCACTACACTTCAATAGTGAATTCACTAAAAGAAATGTTGTAGCATATTCATATATAACACGAGAGCAAATTTCTCAATAGACACTTAAAACTCTAGACGCAATTCTCTGCATTACAGGTAAACATAGAAGTGATAGTTTCGTTTATGAAATTATATTTTCTAATTAAAACATTAAACATTCTCCATTATTTATTTTGCTAGTGAAATATAGTGCAAAAGGTTGCCTCTTAGCAACCATTTGCACTATCAAAAGTAACTAGCCAATCGTCCAACTAGTTACGTATATAGTGCTAAAGGTATTTTCAGACGATAATATTCAATATTAAGATTTGTCAAAAATTTGAAAAACTTAACAAAAAAAGAGATAACTATACAGAAACACGACAAGAAATTTTTATAAAAAACGAGCTTAACCCGGTGCGCTTCACTACCCCTTATTAGGAGATAGCAAATATTAGGTGTGTTTGCGTACTTCAGAAAATAAAAATCAATTTACTCTCAAATTGAAAAATATTAAAAAAAAAGTACGCGAACAACATTTTGCAAAAATTTGCAGGTTTTTGTTTATAAACAATAAAAAGTAATGTCCCCTCATTAAATTAAAAAACGCTAATCTATGTATAAAAATACAAATTTTATTATTTTTTGTTAACAAAATAAAAGTAAAATGTTATAAATATTAAATATTGTTTGTTAATAACATTAAATTAAAAGTTGATTCATTAAAATATAATTTTTAACCAAAACAATATAAAAAAGCTAAAAATCCTTAACTAAAACCGCTAACATGGCATCTCTTGAAATGATTTTCAACAGAAAATAAAAACCTTTATAAATAAATGTTTATCTAATTTTTTAACATAAATCTAAACAAATATAAATTTAAGTATTTGTGTAATATTTTATTACATTTATTTGTCTAACTTTTCGTAGAATTTGAGTTTTTATATTTTGCCTTTCTTTGTTTACATTTGTAAACAGATGATCATATGTTTTTTACAACATACATATATTTTGCTGATGGAAGTTGATGGAAGAAAGAAAGAAAAGAAGAACAGCCAGCAACTTTCATCAAATTCTCTAGCAATGAACTGTCAAATTTTGTCTCTCTCATGCTCTCAGTTGCAAGATTTTTAAAGTAAACGAACGCGATTTAGCAACTTCCAGCAACATTCTGTGATAATTATCACAAAATATCAGATACGCGAACACAGCTATTTACTACCGTTTAAGAGTTTTAAAAAAGTGGGCGTGAAATTCAATCGAGATCTTACATAGCCTATAACCACCTCCGGCACTGGTACTATCTGTTTGTCAAATTTCGTGAAAATCGGTTTAGACGTCGGTTTAGATCGGTTTAGAAATTGACGCACAAACAAACAAACTTACACTTCATTTTTATAATATATATTAGGATTACAAGCAGTTAGTCATAAGGAACAACCTAGATACAGGACAGGACCTTAAAATAACATTCATCTATGTAACATTAAAATACCTTATAAATTTACCGATCATGATCATACTCTTGCTGGTAATAACATTAACACCTACGAATAAAGGAGAAATGACAGCAAATGAATTAACGGACTAAATAGAATTCACAGATAAACAACTAGGACTCCAGGAAATAGTCAAAGAGACAGACATAGTAGTACATATAATCAAAGTAGAATTAGAAATATAATAAATGAAATGACAGACAACATAATATTAATGACAACTATACATAAAGCTATACTTCAGCAACAATTACTAGAAGTTAGAAATAAATGGTTAACACTAATACCAAAGAACAACAGACAAAAACGTGGATTAATAAATGCAATAGAAAGCATGTCAAAGTGGTTATTATTTCATAAATAAATATATTGATAAAGAACATGAAGAAAATATATATTTACCAAGGTACGGGAAAATTCGGATTTCGAACTAAATTTTAAGTTTTTATTCGTAAATTTAAAAATAAAATTCACTTTTTGAATTAAATTTTTTTCTTTACTTTTTTTTTTAATTTGATTTACGAAAATAATCTAAAAAACTTTTTTTTAAAATTTGTATTTGTGGGGAAGATGTTTTTTTTACGATTACAAACGGTTCGGTCGCCACACACATGGTACAATGATGTGCGCAAAAAAGTGTTTGAAAAAAATAAAAAAAAGGTTCGTTGTGTACATGTACATTTATATACCAGCAGGCCATGTCTTGTAGAAAATATCGACGATGTCTTGATGATTTGTCACAGTCTTCGATGACACATGTACGACAGCTCCGAACAAACATTAGTGACATTTTCGAACAAAGGGCACTTAAGTCAACAACGATAACCTGAGCGACAGTGTCATGTATATTTTCGTCAACCATTTTAAGAAAAATAAATGAAAAAAAAGTTGGGTTCCGCCGAGATTTGAACCCAGGCCACCAATTTCTCTTTCTTATTGAATAGTCAAGCGCACTTACCACTTCAGCTACAACATTCTCTACTTTGTAATGGTTTTATGCAGCATGTCGTGTGTTTGGTTTAATTCACGACATTCTCGCTGGACATTTTACTCATGTTGTCACCGAACTAAATATGTACGACAATTCAGTATATTTTGTTATTGAAGTCGCCGAAAATAGGATAAGATGACAATATAGGTGACTTTTAATCAAACTTATTCTCTACATGCATTTTCTTGACGACAAATTTAGACGACATCATCGATGAAAGTGTCGTTAATGGACATGTGGCCTTCTGGGTACATACATGTAAATAGGTATAAAAAAAATTTTAGCGGTATGAACTGTTGAAAAAAAAAAAAAAAATGAAAATATATAATAAATAATTGTATTGTTTGTGTGATATCGATAAATGTTTGATATCCCAGCAGGCCATGTCTTGTAGAAAATATCGACGATGTCTTGATGATTTGTCACAGTCATCGATGACACATGTATGACAGCTCCGAACAAACATTGGTGACATTTTCGAACAAAGGGCACTTAAGTCATCAACGATAACCTGAGCGACAGTGTCATGTATATTTTCGTCAACCATTCAAAAAAAATAAATGAAAAAAAAGTAGGGTTCCGCCGAGATTTGAACCCAGGCCACCAATTTCTCTCTTCCTTATCGAATAGTCAAGCGCACTTACCACTTCAGCTACAACATTCTCTACTTTTTAATGGTTTTATTAATGCTTTTATTTATACAAGACATGCTGCGGACAATGTCATGTAGCATGTCGTGTATTTGGTCTAACTCACGACATTCTCGCTGTACATTTTACTCATGTTGTCACCGAACTAAATATGTACGACAATTTTTTGTATTTTGTTATTGAAGTCGCCGAAAATTGGTTATGATGACAATATATTTGACAATATATTTGACATGTGGCCTGCTGGGTACATCCCAGCAGGCCACATGTCCATTAACGACACTTTCATCGATGATGTCGTCTAAATTTGTCGTCAAGAAAATGCATGTAGAGGACAAGTTTGATTAAAAGTCACCTATATTATCATCGTACCCCATTTTCGGCGACTTTAATAACAAAATATACTGATTTGTCGTACATATCTAGTTCGGTGACAACATGAGTAAAATGTCCAGCGAGGATGTCGTGAATTAAACCAAACACACGACATGCTGCATGACAATGTCATCAATACCTATCAGATAAATAAAAGCATTAATAAAACCATTGAAAAGTAGAGAATGTTGTAGCTGAAGTGGTAAGTGCGCTTGACTATTCAATAGGGAAGAGAGAAATTAGTGGCCTAGGTTCAAATCTCGGTGGAACCCAACTTTTTTTTCATTTATTTTTCTTAAAATGGTTGACGAAAATATACATGACACTGTCGCTCAGGTTATCGTTGATGACTTAAGTGCCCTTTGTTCGAAAATGTCACCAATGTTTGTTCGGAGCTGTCGTACATGTGTCATCGAAGACTGTGACAAATCACCAAGACATCGTCGATATTTTCTACAAGACATGGCCTGCTGGGTATGTAAAAAAATACATACATACAACATACATATCCCAGCAGGCCATGTCTTGTAGAAAATATCGACGATGTCTTGATGATTTATCACAGTCTTCGATGTCGAAAAAAAAAACATGACTATAATAAATAATGGTATTGTTTGTGTGATATCGATAAATGTTTGATATGTATGTAAAAAAATACATACATACATACATACATACATTCGTTTTCATCTTTTTGAATTTCACAGTTCATTACCTTTCTAAAATGACAAAAATTAAGAAAATTGAACAACCAATAATATCACAGTTATTAAAAAGAAATAAGATTTCATCCAAAATTTGACATTTAACATCTTAAACATCATATCAACATTTTTCGATAATCACGTGTGATCTACGTGAGATGTTCACGATCAAACTTCTTAAAAATCTATTGTTTTGCATATAACTCACTTACGTATTTTTTGCTACTACAACAATTTTGGATCATAAAATTATTTACAGGATCTATAAAACGTCTATAGAAAACTACATAGTCAAGTAGTTTCTCTCCCTCAAATTTTGGTTGAAATCTTATTTTTCGGGGTCTATTTGCCCGAAAATTACGTGTTTTACAGTAATTTTATTTTAATGCCTGAAATCTTCTTGATTTCAGGCACTTCAAAATGCTCATAATCTGTGGAATTTAACAAGATGTAAACCCAGAAAATTGCATTTAAAATTAATTATTTATGATCGATGGAAAGACAAAATTTTTAAAATGTAATGATTTTCAACATTTTGATCGCTTTGAGCCACCTCTAAATTTTCTTCAATAAGTCCAAAACTTGGCATGTCTTAGTTTTTCGACTATCCGAACATTTCCAGGTGGTGAGAACCAAAATCCGGACACTTTTTGAAATGAGAGCCACCCTAATGTACATACATACACAAATGCTTAATAAGTTCTAACCCAATAAACTTCGATTCAAATCTTATAAATTTGTTGGAAAATTTCCTTTAATAAATAGCATAATTATCAAATTAAATTCGAATTTAAAAAATATGGGTTATGAAATAAACAAGAAAATTTCAAAAACTTCCAGTTAAAGTATAATGTTAGGTTTTTATAAAATTTTCAAGTGATTGTAAAGTGTAAAGTTAAGTTTTTTTGTATTTGATTTATTTTGTATTTTTTCTATTGTTTATAAGAAAATATTCAAATGTTTTTCATATTTAAAAAAACTTTCAGTTTTTTTTTATAAAAAAATTTAAAACTTAGGCATGTTTGTTCAAAAAATAAAATATTATACATACATTATAGGAAGAAAATATTTGTACACAATTGTGCCGCTATAAAATGGACAAAATTAGCTATTATAGTACATGAAATATGATGAACAATATGCTTAAAATGATGAATGCAAAATTTCCTTTTCAGCTAATATGAAAAATATATCAAAATATAATTTATTCATACAAAATTTTAGTTTTAAAAACAGTTAAAAAAAATTTATTTCATGTTTAACTTCATGTATTTTAAAATTTGTATAAAACGTTTTGAAAATATTTGAGAATTATTTGTTTGTTAAAGAAACATCCAACATAGTCTTAAATTAGGAAAGCGTTTGATAAATACAATTGTTACATTAGAACCCTTTTGTTGGAGAAAGGCATAGTTTTGTATTTGAAATAATATGAATTTAAAGCTTTCTCTCACAGCTAATGTTTGAAATTTAAACATGCTTTCAAATTAATAAATATGAAATTTCAAAGGTTTTTGCTTATTGGGAATTTTCCCATATCTCTAATTGAAAACATGTATTTACATACATATTTACATGCATGCATACATATGCAAATAGAAAACACACACACTCAATTAACTATTGCCATAAACATTGTGTTGTTGTTTTATTTTAAACAATTCAGCAGTAACAAAACAAAAACTGCAGCTTTCTTAAACACACAAGCGCATGTACAAATGTTTTAAACATCCACACATCTTTTATTCAACATAAGTCAACACATTTCTATACCGTTACATGACTTCAATTCGATTAATTCGTTTCGGGTTAATTCCTGAATAATATTTTTATTTTCGAAAATAAAATTTTTGATCTTCGAACAAATTTAAAAATTAAATTTGCAAACAAAAAAATAAAATTCGTTCTAAAAATTAGGATTAAATTCGCTGATAAAAATTTTGTTCCAAACGAATCAAAAAAATTAGCGTTCTTTCTACTCTGATATTTACAACTCACAAAAATAGAATTGATCTATTTAAAAAGATTAAACAAAACTTTTGACAATCAAGTACGAAAATGTAAAAAACTTAAAAAAATATATACACTGCCGATCACTTGAATACGACACATACAAAACTTGCTTTTGGCATTTAATATTTCGCTGAATAATAAATAAAGCTAAATTTTTTTATATTTAAATTAAACTTTATTTACAAGATATATTATAATTCATAATAATTCAAGAATACGTATTAAAAACAAAAAATTAAAATAATGACTAAAAGTGTTGGCTCATCACATTACGACATATAGCTTAAATTCAATAAAAGCTTAAATTTTCGAACTTGTTTTCAATAAAAACTTTAAAAATTCTTATTTCTTAGTTATTTTAGTAATGTGTACTACCTTCTTTATTAGAGATAACCTCAAAAATGCGGTTTGGAATTGAGTCATTAAAAGCTTTTTAAGTAATCCAAAGAAATCGTGCTCCACGATTTGTTAATAGTTTCAATTAGGTCGGATTTTATTTCATACTGTTTCCTAGATTCATACACTTTACCATCCCCATACATTTTGAATAGGTGCATTATAATGTTGATATGTCCATGATATAGAGCTAAAAATATTGGAAAAATTGGGAAATGCTTTTTCCAGAACAGAAATATATGAATTTGCGTTCGTTTTTGAAGTAAAATATTGCAAATCGCTTGTTCCATAGTAGGAAACTGAACCTCTACCATCACACCTCCAGCACAGCTATGATAACGCTCAAAATAAATTTCTTCTTTTCGCAAATCGTGGAAATAATAACTGTAGCCATTTGGTCCTTCTAAATTGAAATTTCTTTCATCGGAAAATAATACTCTGTGTCATTGTTTTTTCCATGTCATATGATGCCGGCTAAAAAGTAGTCTTTTTTCTTTTGAGGGGAGGCTTCTTTTCAATTTTTAATCGTTTAAGATTGGTAGCTTTCTGTATTACACGCTTTACTGTTGCTAAGCTTGCTTTAACGCCAGTTTTTTCTTTGATTTTAGCAGCAGAGTCTTGGGAGTTTGAAGCACTTCCGATAATTGCTCTTCTATCTGCAGCCGAAAGAACAGTATAGATACTAAACATCTGCATCAATTCATTTGTAACTCATTTTTAATTAGTCTCTTTCTTTTCAATTGTTGACTGTTATTGTTTTTTAAACTTAAAATCAATTCACTGTGTGTGCGTACGTAAGAAAAAGACAAAAAAATCAAAACAAAAATAAACAAAATCAATTGTGCAGAGAGTCATAAAAACACTTTAACAACAAATCATTTTCAACTGAATTGAATTGAATTAAATCTAAAAATGCAATACTGTCATTTGTTTGTTTTTTTTTTACAAAATTTGATGTGAAGGAATTATTAAATTAAAAAAATTTAAATATTATAGGTATGAAATTAAAAGTAAATAAAAATATCACAAATAAAATAAATTTTATTTCATTTTAGATATAATTAAATATAATTAAAATAACAAATTATTATATTTTCTAAGCAAAAACATTGAAATCAAACGTAATTATTATCTGTTGTTTATTTAAAAATACATAATTGTTATGTTCCCTGCATTTTTTCATATTAGATGTAAGGGAATGACAGTAATTCACAGTTTTGTTTTGATGTTTTTTATTTAACATTATTGTTTTTCTAAAAATCTCTCATAAGCAGTAATTTCTCAAAGAGAACAGAACATGTTTTGTTTTTGCTTCATCGTTTCAATTCAACTCAATTCAAATAATTTTTTTTTACAGAGTTTGTTTTGTATTGTTTTGTTTTTTATTTTCGCAGTAATGTAAGAGCATACATTAAAAAACATTACTGTGAATTGAAAAGCAAATGATTTGATGCAGATGTTTAATAGATACCTCCTTTCTTATTTTTTCCATAATTGGATGGATTACGGAGATAATTACTGACCACACAATGAGTTCGACCAATTTTATTTGCTATTTGGCTAATATTTAGTTCACATTCCTTATAGGCTTTGATTTTGCCAATTTCCTCGTTTGACAACGCTTTTTTTCTTCCCATTTCGTAGGAATTCAAAACAAACTAGTTTAATTTTTATTAAAATCAATAAAAAAAAAAAAAAATACTTTTCAGATGTTACGTTGTTACAAAATAAAATAGATAGAAAAATGGAGTATTCTGATGAGCTAAAAAAACACTATTTTTTTAAAGAAGTTATTTTAACTTTAATAAATGTATAAAAGCAATCTTTAAAAATGCTTTGTTTAATCTAAATGAAGGACATTAATGTTAATATCAAACTGAAACTGTAAAAACTTTAAATACTCTTATGAATTTTGAGAGGGAAACCGGAAAATCTGAATAACATTTATGTCGTATTCAGATGAGCGGTAGTGTATATCCTATGGATTCAATTTCCTATTAGGAGTAGTAGTAATCATAACTCTATTTATTGTAATAAAAAAACGCAAATATGTTAAAATAAAACTAAATAAAAGAATTCAGGAGAATTCTACTCTAAAGGGGGAGAAGCTACATGTTATATTTCAAATACAAACACTCATACTAAAACAGATATTATTGATGAATTTTTAACAAACATAATAAGCATAAAAAAAATTGTAAAATTAAATTATTTCCTGTTAAAATAAATTTAAAGTAAGTAAGATAAAAATAAGTGTGCCGACGCAACTCCTAGAATTGAAACGTTAACCAATTAATAAGCATTGATAATATTTTTAATAAGTAAAGCAATTGTGTAAAATTAATATTAAAATGCTGATAATGTAAAATTAATTAAAATGCTTAATACACATAAATGTACATTAGTTTAAGTCAGATTTTACTTTGAATAGCGATAGTTCGCTTCTAAATATTCTTCTTTTATTTTTTGAAAAACTTGTTTGTTAACTAAATTCGCGTGACATTTTTTTCTAAAATTCACCATTTTCGACCAATGATGGATGAAGGTCGCAAAGCTAGATCAATTCAAACCATTTATGAAGCCTTGTCTTTTGAATTATGTAAAGAAGAAAAATTATTAAAACAACTTTGAGAAAGCATTGAAAGAATAGTACTATATTTCTGTAATAAAATAACCATTTTTCATACTAATTTCAGAGTGCTGACTGAACATATTCTAGACGAATGGAGGTAATCGAAAAATTTTTTCATCATATTATTTCGGAATTTATTCCGAATACATAATATTTTTAAAAAATATTATTCCCGAAAAACGAAATAAAGTCGAGGCCAAAAATTCAAAATTCAAGCGTAAAAATCTTTTTAACTGTTCGATATAACTTAGGTGATTAAGCTTATTTTTTCTTTATATTGTCAAGCACTTCACAGAAATATAAAAATCGGACTTAATTTGTAGAAGTTACAATTTTTTGAAACTTTACACATACTCGAGATAGTCAACTTTTACACTATGTAGCTTGTCTCGTGTTATCACAGGGTGACTACAAGCAGTAGTTTAGGAGATACAGATTTATTATCAAAAAATTTGCGTTTGCCCCACTGAGTGTTACTGGGATATCTCAACATAAAAGTAGGATTGTACTGATTAGTATTAATTAAATTCATGGTAAAAAAAATTATTGTAAAATTCATACTGCTTTTATAATATTTATAAAAATATAAAAAAAAAATTTATTTTATTATTTCAGAAAATACATTAGGAATTACATAAAATCGCACAAATATTGACAAACATTGAAGCCAACAACTTTACCAATATAAAGTACAAACTCCAGACCTACTGTACATTGAAGGCGTGCTGATCCATCCATTACATTGTTTTCACCACTGACAAAACCAAGCAATTTCAAATGGACCAAAGTTGAAATTTGAGAGAGGAGATTACATGTAAGACCGACTTTTTCATCAATTATAGCATAAAAAATTGCCAACAAACGGTCAATGCTAAAAGATTTGGGTCCCAATGAAGTAGACATTTTCTCCGATACCTTGAAGAAAGAAAAAAAATTAATTATATATAATTATATATTTAAAATCAGAAATATTTAAAATTAATAAAAAAAAAACATTTTCCTTTTTTAACCTCTTTATATAATCAACGGAATGTTATGCTCAAATTGTAAATACAATTTAATATAAATATGTATGTATGTATGTACACTGTCGGACAAAATGCAATTTTCCAATTTTTGGTTAGAAAACGGAATGCAGATGAATTTTCCTGGGCACCAAGAAAATAGCCCATAATGAACCGAAGACAATTATTATGAATTAAATAGCAAGAGCAGAAAACCGCACTTTATTTTATCCGACAGTGTATGTGAGCACAGTGACTGCTCCAAAAAAGCCGACTTTTGTATTTTCGTTTTTTTTACCAACTTTTTGACTGTTTTTTTTTTTTCTGGAGAAAAATATGTAACAAATATCTGTTTCCAGTCCGGTAATTTCCATACAAATTAGTATGAAAAATGCGCAATGCGGATCGGTTTGAAAGTAAATTTTATTTTAAATTTTCACCAGATCTTTTGTTGTTTTCATTTTCTCACAAAAATTATTACCACATTTGTTAAAAATTTATATGAATTTCATAAATAAAATTGAAAAATGTTTGAAATAAACAATAAAATGAAAAGAAAATAAATAAACTTGTTTTTTTTTTCTTTAATTTTATTTTATTTTACGTTGCCGCCTTAGTTTTTGTTAAATTTCACCATGCGTTCTACGTAGTACGTAAAGCAATCCGGACTTGTTGTGTTTATACATTTCTACTTTATAAAATAATTTTAGTATAAAATGTGTTTGGTAATATTCATTATTCACAGAAATATGTATTGTATTTAAAAAATTCTGATTTTAATAATTAGAGAATTTAATTATAATTAATCCTTTTTATTAAAAAATATAGCTAAAAGAATAATACGTACATACTCATTAAACTCCATACATTCAATAACACGCATTTAAAATAGAGGAGTGAGATCGAAAAAATCTTAACATATATAAAATTCAATAATTTAAAGACGGTTGATCTTAGTTTTTATTTTTTTAATTTTTTTTTTATTTAATTGATATTACATTATAGATCACAGAAAAATATATAAAATATAACTTTTATAGTTCTAACCACTACTTATGCACTCGTGGATCTTTTTTGATAACCCTGCTCTTCAATTCGCTTTTCACAAGAGCCCAATATCTTTCCACTGGTCTTAGCTCCGGTCAATTTGGAAAATTTACCTCTCTTGGTACAAAAACTATGTTATTGTTTTGGTACCACTTCAGAGCTTTCTTACGTTACATGATACCAAATTGGGCCAAAAATATATGGACATATTGTGCTCTCTTATGAAAGGAAAAAGCAAACATTCTTTGCTTGCCATACCAGGAATTTTTTAGGAAATTTTGCTTGTTTTTGGGTCTTAAACTTAACTTCAACATTCCCTCGAGCATTAGCAACATAAAAATTTTGAACCGGAAGCTGCGACAAAAATGGGAGAGTACATACGTTTCGACGTCCATTATACAACATGAGAATTTTTGTATGAAATTTGATTTTTATTTCCGTGAACTATTCTCGGCTTTTAAATTTTTACAGCGTTTCTGTCTGGAACTTTTTGGACTCTGTATGTTTTCAAACCTGCATTGGCTTTAATTTTTCGCACCAAATAGAGCACTGAGCTAACCGGCTGCTTTTCTACAAGATGTGCTTTGAGCTCTTTTCAATATGCTTTCAGTTTTCTTGGCCTTCCCAAATATCATTTGGACCTTTTTTTCTTACCTAAGCTGGGTTCCTATTAATGGTTAAATTCTCCAAATACTGTTTAATAACATTGGAAACTTTTAAGATTTTGAAATTTTTTAATCATTTGTAGCACGTACATCTTTTTCGTCACTCATTTTGATCAAACTCACAACAAATCAACATTGTTGTCATTAAAAATAATAACTGACCTATTTTTCAATGATAACTAGATGAAAAAAAAAATTTAAATATTGCTTCCGAAAAAAGTTAAGAGCAAAACGTGTGTTAAGTTTTTTTTCGATCGTTCTTCTTTCTATATTGCACACAGCTGTACATACATACAGTGGCTCAAAGGTTATTTCATGTTTTGTATTTCCAATGCAAATTTAGTTGAAAACGTTCTTATGTAATGCAATAAATGGAACGAAATACATATCACAATTTATATAAAATTTTTTTTAACTCATTAATGTCTACTGTTACGTATATGTAACGCGACAATGTTTAAAACTATATTGTCAAAAAATGGAATAATTTAATATAATATGTTTTTTTCCTTCACTTTCTCTCCTGTTATTGCGGCAAAAAGTGATTTTGTAAAGTTCATTATTTGATAGCTTGCAAAAACTCGATTTTAACGGCAGGAGGATTGAAAAAAGGCTTATAATATGCATTCTACATATTTTAACGAAACAATTTTTTCTTTTGTATACTAAATGAAAACAAATCAAATTTGTTTATTTAATTGTTTAAAAATATATAAGGCGTGTCTGATGAAGATTAGAAAGTGGAAAAAGAAAGTGTTACGTATATGTAACACTGGATCATTCTCATTCTCTGGGTCATTATGTTTTCGATTTTTATAAAATTTTCAACTATGTATTAAAAAATTACAAAATCGTGGAAATAATATGAAGAAATATTCACTAAACGAAATCTTTGGCTCCCACTATTTTAAATTCAAAAAGGACTAAATGACAACATTTTTTTAAATTAAATATACTGTATGAGCAATAAACATGATAATTTGTTTAAACAAGTGGTTATAGAACCGTCATTGTTTATTATTAGCTGTTTGATAGATATTGTGGGTATGAATAAGTAGGGGGCCTACGGAAAAATTTTCCCTAGGCACTATACACGCATTCAGGTCAGATTTATTTTTGTATATCCTTATTCTTGTGCCACCTAAAAATATGAAAACGCTGGTCATGAGGAAGATACGATCCTAGATCACGCAGAGGAAGGCATTTCCGGTAATCGGAAGTAGTCACATGGTCCCACATATGAATTTAATAAAGTTTTTCAATGATGAATTAGTACAAATGTTGTAAAACTTCTTAAATAAATAAATTTTATTTAGCTTTTTTTCAAAAAATTTAACATTTTTTATGTTTTGCTTATAAAGCCCATGAGATTTATATGCCCACTGTTACGGCTTATAACTTTCTTTTTAAACCAAATATAAACAATTTTTTAACGTCAATTTTAAATCTCTAAGTTGGCTAGATCGCCGTGGGCATTAATGGGTTAAGGATGGTCATCCGATTTTGTTCACCTTTAGTACGCATATAACCTATAGAGCCATATATTTACGATCTTCACTTTGAAAAAAGTAAAAAAATCGGAAAAGTATGTAACTTTAAACAAAAATATCTCTATAAATTTTTAACAGAATTTAGTGATTTAAATAGCGTATAGAAAATGTATATGTCCTCTACAAATGTAGTAATTTTAAAATATTATAATTTAAAAATGCATTTATAATACAATTGCAATTTTAACATGCATTTTGGAAAAATGTCTACCCCTTCGATTTCTATTTTCTTTTAATATATAAAATTGTTGAAAATTTGTAAAAAGTTGCAAATCTTTTGTTCTTAGTTTGATTCTCAAAATATTACACAAATACGTAATTAAAATTAACTTCAAATTATAACAGTGACATACGACCCCAGCAAAAACTTGATAATGGCATGTAGTTACAGATGTAGTAACTTTTCAACGATAACAACATACTGTTTGCATTACATGAAAGTAGATTAGTAACTACTTACTTTTAATCTAATATGTAATCAATTATTTAAGATCAGATTTTTAGAAATGTCACTTTTTATCAAACTTTTTATTTAAATTATAATAATTCATATGAATATAAGATTTCATTTAGTGGACATTTTTTCATATTATTTCCACGATTTTGTAATTTTTTAATACATAGTTGAAAAAAATTTTATAAAAATCGGAAAACATGAAAAATATATATTTTATAATTTTTTATGAAAAATCGCAAATTCATCATTACCGAATATTGTGTACAACATTAATCGCTCTACCGACTATTTTTATTTAAAAAAAAAAAAAACGTATAAATTTGCCGCGCAAAATTTGTCAGTTAAATTTGTGAAAATTAATAAATAAAAATTGAGAAATAACACTGGTCGACAAAAAAATTTTTTCGTGCTCCTTTAAAAAAAAATATGTGGACTAAATGGAATTCCGTATGCTAAACTCGAATCTGCTTTCAGTTTTTTCCCATCAGGTCGAGATTTTTTTATGGGCGTGTCTAATATTGCGCCCTAAATAAGCCGATTACTCGAGTATATTTCACTATAACGGTATGCACGATTTATATAAATGATACACCAAATTATGCAGAATAAAATTGGCTTTAAGTCGTTCTACAGTTTAAAGTGCAACGTTTTTTTGTATCGCCCCCTTTATGTGATGAAGAAATTATTGAACAAAATTATAATGTATATGTAAATTTGGGTGAAAATTTAACTTAGAAAGTGGTTTCATAAATATAAACGATTGAGTGCACTCAAGATCTGTTAAAAATATTAAAATCTGAAAATTTATTAGTCCCAACTTCAGTTCTAGGACGTATAGAGAAACATGAACAGTGCAATGAACGTACGACTTATCCTGAAAAATATGTATGTACATATTGGTCTAAAAAAGCAAAAAGTTTCTTTCTTAATAGAAAAATAAAATATTGACGAAGTTTCAATTGACATCGGTATAGATGGTTTGCCACTTTTTAAAAGTTCGGCCATTGGTTTTTATATATATAAAAAAAAAAAAAAAAACAACTAACCATTTAATCAATTAATTAATTAGCCAATCATCAATAGATTTAATTTCGGAAAATCTTGTTTCATTAAGCAAGCATATTCCACGTGAATTCTGTAGAAAACCACGAAGTTTATCAGAAATTTCAAGGTGGAAAAAATACAATACCGAGAGAAATTTTATCGTTTCCTCCTAATACATTGCTCCTATCGTGTTTTGCTACATTCTACAATTAATATAAGCAACGAAAAGGTACAGCCCATGATTATGGAGTTTGTGGAGACATTTCCAGCACTGTACAGCAAGTGTTACTTATAATGTAGACAATTTATTACATTTGATTGATTGTGTTAAAGAGTTTGATAACCCTGATTCATTTTCAGCTTATAGTTTTGAAAACCATATGCAAAAATTAAAAATACGTTTGAAATTGTCATAACATCTAACACAACAAATAAATAATTTGTTTTATCACAAAGATGATGTTCTTCAAAAACCATTCGAAGGAATTAAATTGAAAAATGGCTGCAAAGTCATTAGCAAGTGTCAAAGGGTATTTTATTTTTTATTATTTTTTTTTTTCCATAAATTTTATTTATTATTTTCATTTGTATATTCTGCCTCAGTGCCGATGGCTTTATAGAGGCAAATTGGCAACTTAACTATTTACATTTTGTTTACATTAAGTAAATGATTATATACAATATATTTATATTTTGAATTTAATTTGCTAGAAGTATTTCAATATTTTGGAATAAATATTTTTTAAGATGAATTTTGAATTTGAATTTTTGTGGGGATATTTTTTAAATGATCAGGTAAGTGGTTGTACTCGTTAGGTCCAGCAAACGAAATTCTCTGTTTTGTCAATTCAAGTAGACATCTTACGATTCTTAGATCCATTAATTGTCTTGTTGTCATTTGCGTATGCGACATATTACGGTTAAAATGTATAGTGTGTGTAGCAATAGCTTTTAAACATTTAAAAACATATAATAATATTGTTGTTTGTGTAAACCTTTAATTTAATACAAGATTGTGTTTTAAGTTCATTCCCAAATATTTAACACTTTTTGATTCGGTAATTAATTGACCATCTATATGAACACTCATAGGTTCATCATTTCTTGATAAATATGGCTTAAACAGCACGAATTTTGTTTTACTGGAACTTAATATTAATTTGTTTATTCTTAAAAATTCTGATAAAATCGATACATCATATCCAATAACGTTTTCAGAACTTTTTCATGATCATAATTGTAGAAAAGTCAAATATCGTCAGCAAACATAACAATTTTCCATTAAATTTAATATTTTTTAAATCGTTGATGAATATTTAAAATAATAACGGACCAAGGACACTGCCCTGCGGAACTCCACATCCAGCTCATTACTTTTAGATTGACCTACTTGCACAAATTGCTTCCTATTTTTTAGATTATCAGTGAATATTTCAAGAGTTCTTCTGGAACATCCAATAAATTTTAACTTTTTTATAAGTATGGCATGATTCACCAAATCAAACGCTTTTGTGATCAAAAAACACACCAGCTACATCTTTATGCCCCGCGTCCAGACCGCTACATATATGATCAATAACATTTAATACAGCTCCCTCACATCCACTGCCTTTTTTAAAACCGTACTGACGGTCAAATAACAAGTTGTTGTTTTCAAGATTATTTTGAAAGTTGTTCAAAAATTATTTTTTCAAATATTTTGTCCATAACAGAAAGAACGGAAATTGGACGAAAGTTTTTAATTTTATTTGTTCATCCAGACTTAGGTATTGGGATGATTTTATGTATTTTTAAAGCCGTCGGATATTTACATTCACTAATTCTTTTTCGGATTACAATCATTTTTGGTGTAATACTGTCATAACCAGGGCCTTTATATATGTCCATGTTGCTCAAAATGTATTCAATTTTTGCATTTTCTACAGCATGCAGATTAAAACAAGTTGGAGAAGGAACTAATGTATTAAAAAAATTAATATCATCATTAGCACTTTGTTGAAAATTGTATATCATACTATGAACTGTGTTATAGAAAAATGAATTAAACTCTAATGCTTTCTGATCATCTGAAGTAATAACATCGTTATTGTTAGTCACTATTTCCTTAATTGGTTTGTTTTCATTGTTAAGTGTTTTGTTTAAAAATTGCCACGTTTTTCTCAAATCACCATTACATTTATTTAAATTATACATATAAAATTTATTCATTAGTGTTTTATTGTAACTTTTTTTCACTTTACTTATTCGTTTTAGACGCTCGTATACATGTTTATTTTGTTTATGCTTTCTTCTAGTCCTTAACAGCTTGTTTTAAAATTTATTAACGAGATTAGTTCTTCCGTCATCCAAGGGCACATTCTGTGTCTAATATTAATTTTTTTAGATATTGTTTCAGAACTTTGGATTGCCGCCATAGAAAGAGTTTTAATGAGTTGCTCATATTGATCAGAAGAACTGCTTAAATTAAATATATTTAAATTTTCATCCAAATAAGATCTAAACATTGTATAATCTATGCAAGTTCTCTTCTCAATAATATATTCACGATGAGAAAATCTAGTTTTTATACCACAAAATATTATATTATGGCCAGATAATTTTGGGTTGTTTACTTTATCTTAATTACTTGTTGGAATTTCATTCATTTTTAAATTATATATTGAGTAATCTTTGCTTTTTGAAATTTCATTACAGAAATTTTTTTTTTTTGTTACTTTGATTTGAAATTTGAAAATTCAGCAAAATTTTTCATTTCATTGGTATGTTTTTAAAATTGGATTTAGTTACCTTAGTTTTGTAGGAAACAATTTAGCTATTTTGTTAAGTTTGTTTTCGAAATTTGAAATTTTCATACGGAAACTTGTTACGAAATTATTTTGTGATCATGTTGGCACTTTATTTTTTTTATTATTATTATTATTTTTTTTTTTTTTTGGAATATTAGTTTTCATATTTTTGAAAAAAAATTTTTTTTTAGGAGGAAAAGGGGAGAATGAAAAAGGTTTTGAATTGAGTGGTTGAATTTTTGTACGAAGGAAAAGAAAATAATAAAAATTTTTTTGAATATGAAACAATAAAAATTTCAAGGATATAAAATAAAGATATTGCAAACGGGAAAAATAAATAATAATAGACAGAATATTAAGAAATAAAATAAAAAATTAATAGTGAATTATAATAAAATTCAAATTGTGTTCTTAATATAAATAAAATTAATCCTTAAAATTAAATAAGGACAATATATGAAATTCTAACAAGATTTTTGCATATAAAGAATAGAAAATATATAAATAAAAAAAAATGAAAAACCATCAAAAATAAAAATGTTTTAAAATTTTAAATAAAAAGAAACTAACAATGCAAAATGAACAGTGATATTTAAAATAATGTAATCATACAAATGAAAAGAAAATTGCTTTGTAATAATTTAAAATATAAATACAAAGTAAAGCTCAAAGAACATTTTTCAAACAAACCAATAGAATAAAGGAGTTGTTGCCTGTGTATGTTTTGTGAATTTTGGCTTAATGCTGCCTTGTCTGTGGATATGTCAATTAATTAAATCCAGAAAAGTTTTAAATATAAAAATAATAATAACAATCAATTTCCGAAATTAAACTATTAAATTTGTTAATGATAAATGTGTTAAATTGTTAAATATTTATTTAGAATTATTTAATATTAAATTAATAATTTTGCGTTAGCCTGGAAAGATATATTTGTTAATGTTGTTTAAATTTATTATTAGTTAAATTTAAAATCTTTGATTATGAAGTTTTTATATTAAATCTTATTCATTTTTTTTTTTTAATTTCTGAGCTGATATGTACATATCATCGATGGAGTAATTTAAGTAAGTTTTTCTTGTTTATTATATATATAAAAATAAATAATTTTATTGTTTAAATTAATTTCTTAGTTGTTATTGAAAATTATATAGAAATAACTTCGAAATAATTTAACTATTTTTTTTTTTTTTTTTGTTTAATATTAGATATAAATTATTAAATAAATATGAAATTCTATTCTTAAATTTAAAAATATAAACAAAATGGTGTACTAAACTTCTTATTTGAGTTGTGAATTCAGGGGGGGATAAATGGATTATTAAGTACAGCAAAATAATTATTTTGATTGGGATTATATTATAATACAACTTAAATATAATCATGGTGGTTTATTTTACCAAGAGGGTGGGATATTAGTAGGGTGTGAATATTGAAATTTTATAACTCATTGATCCGAACCCAAAATATGAAATTTTTTGTAAAATCAATGACGTTGTTTACCTTGACAAGATTTGAGCAATTACTAAAAACTGCATCAACACAAGTACCACTTTGGGGCCTGGTTATTAATTTGTGTCAAGAATCAAAACTGAATTCAGAGTAAACATCACATAACTAATAAAAATATCGGAGGCTAATTCTACCTCCGATATTTAAATCAACGTTAAAATCTCCAATAAAAATACATGGTAAATTTTTAATATCTTTAAGTAAACTTTGTAACATTCCTATTAAAGACATTAATGTACATTTTTGTGATCTGTAAACTGATGTAACTACCAAGGTTTTATTGTTTATTTTAATATTTGGCAATGATATGCATATTAAATCCAAAAAATCTTTACTACGAGAAACAATAGCATTATAGTTAATTTGTTGAGATATATATAGAGTTGTTCCACTATAATTATCAGATCTGCAACAATGTTTAGCATTATATCCAGTAATCGAGTGCAAATGAACACATTTCCGATCAAACAACTTTTCCTGGACAGCTATAATTTCCGGTAATTTAGATAGTTTAGCTATTTCAGATTTAAATTTATTAAATTTATCTAAAGACGAAATACTTCTTGCATTAATAGATAATCACCCTTATTCTATTTGGCGTCGCAATAACAACGGCAATTTTAAGGCAACAGCAATTCTAATCAAAGACATCAATTCCATGTTAATTTAGTATTTTGTAAGAGTATTACGTCTCCGTTGACTGTTTATCGATAATGCTAATAAAATACAGCACACATCTCCAATATTAGAGTCAGCTGATTCATTTTGTTTACTGTTTTTGATAAAAAAAAATAAAGTTCTGTGCCATAGAATAGAACTAGAAGTTTATGTGAGAGCCACCCTATACTAAATTTTCAAAAAAAATTACTCATTTTTTTGAAAATACAAAATTTTTCTGCAAAATTAAAAGTTATATAAAAAAAAAAAAAAATTATTTGTAAAAAAAAAGGAAAGCTTAAATAAATTTTTTTTTTATTTCTGATTCGGACTCGTCCAGTGACGAAGAAAACAAAAAAATTAATAATGGAAAGAAGACTGCTAAAATTTGTAAAAAGAATTCCATCAGACAGCATAGTTTTAAAAGAAACTATTTATCTTACCTTTTGCCATCCATCACCAGTTCTAATTGGTGGACCAAGAGAATTTATCACAGTGCCAACAGTCTCCCACTGTTCCTTAAAATTATTAGAAACAGAGCCCCTACGAAATCCTCCGGCTAGTGATGGGTTCTTTTCAAGCTCTTCCGCTAGCTTCTTGAACTGGCACTTAGTTGTTATTTTAATTTTTCCCATTATTTCCACAAAAATACAGTGTTGGAAAAAATAATAGGGACACTCTAATTTTTCAATATATTCTTACGTTTTTACTTACTATTCCATAAATATTAAAAATAAAAAACATAAATTTAAATAACTTCAAATATTTTAACTTATAAAGTAAAAAAAAGGAACTAGTTCTGCCAAAGAATATTTTTTTTAAAAATGGCCTGGAAAAAATAATAGGGACACTTAATGTTTTGGAAAAAAATATTTATTTTTTTTTTAACATTGCCATCATTTTCAAATATTTTTTCAATACTTGGTTGAAGATCCTTTCATTTTTATAACCTCCTGACAACGGCGATTCATAGATCCCACAAGATTCGCACATACCTCGGGCGGAATTGAGTACCAGGTTTCTTGAATTTTTTCTACAACTCTTGTTTATTTTTTGATTTAAAGCTACCAATTTTATTTTTGAGGACTCCCCAGAGATGCTCAATGGGGTTTAAGTCCGGAGATTGGGACGGCCACTCCATTACAGGCACCTCTTTCTGCTGAAACCACGTTTTGACGCTTCTAGCGGAATGCTCGGGATCATTATCCTGCATGAATTCCCATTGTAGTGGCATTTCATCCTCAGCAAATGGAAGCATTTTATTCTGTGGAATGTCTATATAGTCAGCAGCAAACATCCCCATAGCATTATAGAACCACCACCGTGTTTAATGTTTTTTTTTTTTTTTTTTTTGTATATTTTGGATCAAATTCAGCATTTGCAGGACGACGTACAAATGATTTTCCGCCAAATCCAAATAAATTGACTTTTGTTTCGTCTGACCATAGTACGTTGTTCCAGTTTTTACGGCACAGGTGTCGCCTGGCAAATTCCAACCTTTTTTGTGTTTTTCTTGCTTAACAGTGGTACTTTTCTCGGACTGCGTCCCATTAATCCGCCTATTCTTATTGTTCGACTTGTCACTGAAGCACACAATTCATTTTTAGGGCTACTTTATGACATAAAGGGGTTATTTTTGGAAAGTTTAACTAAACGTTGGTCAAAACGCGCTTACGTTTTACGCTTTCTACCTCTAGTTTCATGACTTTTTTCGAATAAATGGCATTGAATACTTTAGTTTTGGAGCACTTCATTATCTGTGCAATTTTTCTAATTGATAACCCGTCCGAATTTAATTTAAGAATAACATTTTTTTCAGATTCAGTACAAAGAACACAACGACCCATTTTCAAATTTATTTACCGAAGACATAAATCATAAACACGAAACCAATATGATTAAATTAATCACATAAACTTTGCTTTACGGATAAAAATAATAATTTTTATTGACTAATGGTAATTTTTTGTAGTGCGTCCCTATTATTTTTTCCAATTGAAATTACAACTTCACTGATTTTTTTTTTTTTTTTACAAATAAAATAAAAGCGCAAAAGAGAAAAAGTAAACAAATAATGAAATTCCGTATAGAACAATATGATATGATAAATATACTATAATTAAAAAAATAATTAATTTTTATATACTACATACATAACAATATTTTATATTATTGAGTTCATGTTTACTTCGAAATTAAATATAAAAAATTGCTGAAATTAAAATTAGTTATTTTTATAATTTAATATATTTTTTATACGTCACTTAAAAAAATAGCATTGCACACTTTAAAAGTTGTACATTTACTGAGCGAATCATATTGTGATCGTTCTCTTTTCTTAGTTTTGGAAGGTTAACAGTCGCCTAAAGCAAGATTTTTAGATCATAATTCGTTGGTAATGTGTTTTGTTTTTGTAATTTGTGTATTTTCTACATTTGAACCTCTAAATGTGACTAAAAAGACACTTTTTAATAGAAGAATCCAAAAACTCACTTCCAATTGCTGGCAGGGAAAATGCCGACGAAAAAATCAAAGGCAATTAAAGACAATAGCAACGTCGATTTTTCTTACAAAATAACCATGGCACAACCATTTTAAATAAGGTAAATGATTAAAATTGTATTACAAATATAAAATGGCATTAAAAAAAAACGAATATAAGTTGTAAAATATATAACATTTTATTTGTTTTTTTTTTTTTCAGATATACATATGTATATAAATTTTCAGAAGGAAAAATAGAATAAAGCAAGAAGCACAATAAAATGTTTACAAACAAAAATCAGTTGTTTTTGACGTTGTGTTACACTGGCAAAGTTGCGTTGTTGTAGTTGTTGCCCTTTTGCATATACCTTATAATGGTTGTGCCATGAAAATAACGAACGTATGTTAACAGTCATCGAAATATGGTAATATTGCCAACGGGAATACGAAATTGTAACAAAACATAAAAAATGACGTTGACGACGCCAAATAGAAAAAATGAATTAGAAAAGGACTCATTTACATAAGTATTAAAAGTATCAAAAGTATAAAAATATTTTGTATTCATATTAAGAATTAAAGTAAAAAAATAATAATAAAAAATAATATATTAATAAAAATTTTGTGTTTTCATCATCATCACCAATATCATCATCAACAATATCATTATCACCAATATCATTATCACCAATATCATCAGTATCATCATCAGAATTTTCAGCATTAATAGCGTCTAAAATATTTCGCTTAGCTCCACAACCAACAGTTTTGTTCAAAAGCTCATCAACATCATCCATTGTTTTTAAGTATATTTGTGTAGATTTTTCATTTTGTTTAGCAAAAACATTTCCTCCTCTAGTGTAGATAAATTTAAAACCAACATCTTTTAGCGACAGCATTATTAAATAATTCTAAAGTATTTCTACAGAGAAAATCATTGACGAATACTCCTTTTGACTCTTCTATTTCTTTCAATTTATGTTTTTCACGCATAAACATTTGCTTAGTTTTCTTATTTATAAACTTTACAACAATAGACTTTTTATCTTTATATTTTTTGCTTTTCATATTTGATTTATTTTTATTTAAAAAGTATGCTTCCTCTAAATCGCTTTCAGATATATCTACCCCCCTTCTTGTTGCTAACTCTAACGTAACATCCACAGCAGTTTTGTTATCATTTCACTAACAAAACATAATGTTTGTTTACTGCAGAAAGTATTCCTTAAATAACTAAAATATTAAGTCAAGACAAATTTGTGGGCAAAACATTTTCAAGTGTAGAAAATTTTTTCAACTACACTATGCAACAGTATTTTGGGGCGGAATCATTCCGATTGCAATTGATAGCTCTTGATATGTGTAATAAACCCTCCAAAGGATTTTTCGCTGGTAGGCAAAATTTTTGTTTTATGACCACTCAAACTTTTCCATTTTTTCACCAAGGTAGTTACAGATAAATCGAAAAAAATAATATCAATATTGTTCGAAGCTGAAATAATTTTGCATAAATGTTTAGAGCATTTAATGGGAAATATTTCATTTGAACTTTTAATTTATTTATCTTATCTATAAGGGGTCATTTCTAGTCCGTTTTTAGGAAATGTCATGAAAGTAGATTAAAACTTGAGTTTATTGGGCTAATCAAGGCTAATCAAGGAAGCCACACAAAAAAGAGGTTGCAAAATTTTCCAAAGGTGATGAATGTACTTTTACGTAAGTAATAGAAAATATGTTATATTAATTTGTTAATTTCTTATTTGCGTATTCATTTCAGATAGCTCTGTATGAGAAAGGCCATCAGGAACATAAAAAATCGACATTTTAAAAATATCAGCATTAAAAGAGAAACAGAAACAAAAATGAAATACTGAAAATGAGGCGAACATTTTTTCTAATGGTAATAAAGAAAGAAGTTTGTCAAATACTTAATCATTAGAGTGCTCCAATGAAGGAACAAAAATATTATCCTACAGGCCGTCCCAATAGGCAATAGGACTACGTTAACTGGTGCCGCAACGGCTCTGAAGTTTGAAGATGCATTTACAAGGGGAAAATATGCATTTTTTCAGTTTTCACAAAAATTTTGTCATTAAATAGTTAGTTTTGCATTTTATTGTAAAGGAATCGTAATGTACACAGCAATAGTGTTACAAAAAGATATAAAACACAAAAATTGGTTGAAAAATTTAAAAGCTATTGAAAATTCCCCAGGCCACTAACGTGTCTCAGAGCACTTGAATTCGAAATGTGAAAAAAATAAATAAATAAATATATTTTTAAAAATATTCGAATAAAAGAATTGTATTACTTAAAATACATCTGTAGTTACTTGAATATGAGTTTTTGTCCTTATAGAATAACGTAAACCTGTTCTCAGCTATGGTCAAAAAATGTTGATATTTTTAACGGTCGTTTCAAAACTCAAATTTCAGTTTTTTTGATACTTTGTTAAACAAATTTCAATATTTTTGGGAGATCTCATAGGGATTTATGGACAACAGATTACGGAATAAAACAGTAAAAAATTAGGTCAATAACTCTTATAGTTTGCCTGTACCTGCATTTTGAATTCGGCGGATTTCGAGAAAAACCTATTTTTATGTAATATTTTGGCAAATCAGCCATTTCATTACATTGTTGTGTATTTTAAATGGAACTTTTTTTAAAATTTTATAATCCACATAACTCTAAATATAAATCATGAGTTTCATACAATTTGGACCACATTAACCCATAAACTTTAAAGGTCAAAGGTCAAATTTTGTAATATTTTAAATTTTTTATGGAAACTAGTCGAAATTTTATCTATTTTTCGGTAGATTATCATAAAACTTAAGAAATTTATTTATTAACAACCGATATTAACAATGATAGTGAAAAAAATTAAATTAACCCTTAAACGGCCATGGGGTCAAATGACCCCAAAAATTTAAAAACATACCAATTTGAATATATTTCAATAAAACCCGTTTGCAATCCCATTAATTCAGCAAATTGATAAAAAAAAATTTGGAATTAACACTTTTTGAATATGGTGTCTCATTAATTCAGCAAATTGATAAAAAATGGGTAATAACCCTTTTTGAAAGGTTCAGCAAATTGATAAAAAAAATTAGGTTATTAAATCTTTCAATTTTTAATTTGGTGAACCTTTCAAAAAGGGTTAATACCCAATTTTTTTTATCAATTTGCTGAATTAATGTGACACCATATTCAAAAAGGGGTTAATGCCAAATTTTTTTTATCAATTTGCTAAATTAATGGGATTGCAAACGGGTTTTATTGAAATATATTCAAATTGGCATGTTTTTAAAACATTAGGGTCATTTTGACCCCGAGGCCGTTTAAGGGTTAATTTCATTTTTTTCACTATCATTGTAAATATTGGTAGTTAATAAATAAATTTCTTAAGTTTTATGATAATCTACCGAAAAATAGATAAAATTTCGACTAGTTTCCATCAAAAATTACAAACATTACAAAATTTTACTTTTGACCTTTAAAGTTTATGGGTTAATGTCGTCCAAATTGTATGAAACTCTTGATTTATATTTAGAATTATGTGGATTATAAAATTTTAAAAAAATTTAAAATACACAACAATGTAATAAAATGGCTGATTTGCCAAAATATTACATAAAAATGGGTTTTTCTCGAAATCCGCCGAATTCAAAATGCAGGTACAGGCAAACTATAAGAGTTATTGACCTAATTTTTTTACTGTTTTATTCCGTAATCTGTTGTCCATAAATCCCTATGAGATCTCCCAAAAATATTGAAATTTGTTTAACAAAGTATCAAAAAAACTGAAATTTGAGTTTTGAAACGACCGTTAAAAATATCAAAATTTTTTGACCATAGCTGAGAACAGGTTTACGTTATTCTATAAGGACAAAAACTCATATTCAAGTAACTACAGATGTATTTTAAGTAATACAATTCTTTTATTCGAATATTTTTAAAAATATATTTATTTATTTTTTTCACATTTCGAATTCAAGTGCTCTGAGACACGTTAATGGCCTGGGGAATTTTCAATAACTTTTACATTTTTCAACCAATTTTTGTGTTTTATATCTTTTTGTAACACTAATTCTGTGTACATTACGATTCCTTTACAAATAAAATGCAAAACTAACTATTTAATGACAAAATTTTTGTGAACCCTGAAAAAATGCATATTTTCCCCTTGTAAATGCATCTTCAAACTTCAGAGCCGTTGCGGCACCAGTTAACGTAGTTCTATTGCCCTAATTTTTTGCACGACGTATTTTTATAACCCATAGAACAATTTTAGGGGGGGGGGGCAATATTCGAAACTTCGTTTTTTTGGAGCACTCTATTAATCATTATTTACATAATACATACAGTGGCTCACAGCTTATGAAGCAGATAGGAACTTAAAAGAAAAATATGGTATCATTTGAAGGAGAAAAAACTCTAGTTTTACAAAACTATTTCATTTATTGCAAAAATTCTCATTTAAATATCTTTAAAGTAAATGAAATTAAAAAAAGATTCGGCTGTGCCGAATCTTTGATACCCTTCACCATTTTACTGACAAATAATCAAATTTCCGCCTTAACGTATGCTTTCATACTTTCACATTTATAAATCTACATTTTTTGAACTACGAAAATTTAAATACGAAAAAACAAAATAAACAATCACAGCAAGCTTTGCTTTAAAAAAATAACAACAATTCCATATTTATATATTTTTGTATATATGTATGTATGTATGTATGTATCAAAGTATATACAAGTAGTCCGACTCTTTGACATAGGTACCTAACTCTAAGAGTGTGTTAGTGAAACAGTACCTAATTCTAAGTATGTATTAGTAATAAAAACTTTAATGTATTGGTGCTTTTTAATTTTCCCAACATACACAGAGTTTTATAAAAATGGCTTAAATTAAAATTTGTTTGAATTTTCAATACGAAAAATAGAAACCCTGTTCTACAAAATAATTTCTAAAACTATTAAAATAAAATGTCAAAAATAAATAAAACAAATTTTTTGTAGTTTGTGCAAAATGGACCATAATATGACATAAAAGTGCTTAAATAGTGTTTAAAAAAATTGTGAAATTATTTGAGTAAGTGTAAAAACGCGTAAAAGTGCTTAGTTATTCCAAAATTTTCATGTAAAAGTTTTGTGTTTTTCTTCTTTGTTTATAATTCTCTCAATTCACACCGAACCTATACATGTGAGAGAGCAAATTCAAAAATAGAGAGTCGGACTACTTTGTATACTTTGGTATGTATATTCAAACTGACTGCATGTACAAAAAAACAACAACTTTAATAATTATATTACTGCTGTTGCTACTTGCCTATACAAAAAAAAAAAAAAAAATAGTCATTACAATGCTTAATATAAATTTTGTGTGTATTTATACTGTTATCATAAATATAACATATTGTCATTTTTTTCCCCAAAAATATTATCTTTTACTTCTTAAATTTCCCATAAGCAAAACGGGTTATATGAACATTTAAAAACATACACACATGGACAAAAGTGATCGTCAGTTTGGTTCTTTTATGTTTGGAGGTCCGTCAAGTCCAGGAAATAATCGAAACATAAAATTTAAGAATTAGGAATGATGTTAGAACACATTTATTTAATTTCCATTAAACAAAAACTTAATAAATGATTATATGCTAATAAATAAATAACTTAAAACAAGAAATGTTTGCACTTTATGAGGAAAAATGTTTGCTTTCCTCTATATTTAACTACTTGCATTCGGTTTTGCATTGAATGGACTAATTTTTTTGCTACATCTGCTACAATTTTCAGCCGTTCTTCTTTAAGTACTTCTTTAAGTATATTTTTTGACGTTATGTGGTGTTCTCTTATCCGTTTATCCAAATGATCCCATAAGTGTTCAATCGGGTTGAGGTCCGGTGACTGAGGAGGCGTTTTTAATGTGTGAGGGGTATTATATAAGATCCACAAGCGAACTATATCTGCAGTGTGTTTGGGATCATTGTCTTGCTGAAAATAGTAATCAGATTCAATGCCTAGTTTTCGTGCACTTTTTGCTAAATTTTCTTTTAAAATATTTAAATAGACATGTTTGTCCATTATATTTTCTATAAACACAAGTTCACCGACACCAGCAGCCGACACACACCCCCACACCATTACTCCATCATTAACTGAAGTTTTGTTGAAGTGCAGTTCCTTCCTGTCTCCAGACCAAAGCACGACCATAGAACCCATGTACATAAAATTAGCATTCGTCAGAAAATATTACCTTATTAAAGGTTTTTTTTCGACAAACTCTGGCATTGTAACCCTCCACATACAGCACTCTGCGAATAGTACGAGGATGTTTCCTGAGGTCTCCTTCAATACCGCTGCAATTTCCGAAGATGGAGTTTTAGGCTCTTTTATTATAATTTTTATTATTTCGCGCTTTTCTCGAACTGGCCGATTCTCACACTCCGGATCATTTTTGTGGCGACTAGTGTATTTAAAAACCGAAACCGGTTAACATGTTTTTGAATTTTAAAAAACCGACCGGTTTCGAATAATTTCTACTTTCGAATTATTCTATATTGCAAATATAATCATTTTTTTAAAATAAGTCATAAGACAATGTCATTTGTATACATTTTTAATTTGCACTTAGTCAAATCTCTAAAGTTGCATTAAATAAAAAATCGTACTTTTTTTCGAACGCCATATTGATTTTGATATTGGGTATTAAAGCAGCTACAGATTGACATATATCATCGCCAATTTTGATTAGCGCCTTGGGTGTGCCTCGACGATTAATGTTAAACTAAAAACATCGCGTTCTTAGCCCATGAAAACCGTTGATGAATATTTTAAGTGAAATTATATTTTCTGCGTAAGTATAACTTTACACATGAACTTATTTCAGTTTAAAATTGATTTATAAAGCCAAAATCCGCTATAACAAAATATGCAAAATTGCTGAATTCTTTAAAATTCCTATACACGCTTAGCAAATTAATATTTTAAAACGCCACAATGATTTTTAAATGTCATTTGGAAACCTTCTTTGATAACGCGATACTCTAGCTTCACTGAAATAACGTTGCCAGTGTGCCTCGCGAAAAAGACGCCTCTTGGAGCCATTCACGTTTTTTCTCTCCAAGTTTGGGTACCACCTACATTTCTGTTGAGGGCACATTAACAAGATATACAGTATGTCAAGAAAAAGTTTTTACATTAAAAGAAAACATGAATTTATCGAAGTTTGGCTTTAAAAAACTATATAATTTTTTGCTAATGTAAAATTGTTTAATACGAATTTGTTAATTAATATATTTATTACTATATAACTCAAAGAAACTTAATATTTAAGGATTTAAACTATTAGAAGTGGACCAAAAACTAAAAAAACACAAAAATCTTAGTGTCAAGAAATTCTTTTTACATTTATAAAACTGCTTAAGAAAATCACAAAATTTCGGAATTTTAAATTTAAAATGGTAACAGCTGATGTGTATAACTGCTTTTGGAACCTTTTTCATCAAATACAATTATTATTGAATGTCACAGTCACTTGTAATTTTGTATATTCCAACATTAGTTCGTTTTTTTAGTTCATTATGGTTTTGTAATACCTTTTAGTCACTTTCTTCTTCAAATAAGTAGAAAAAAATGATGTGGGATTAAAGTGTGGACTCGATGCTGGTATATTTAAAACGTTTTGCTAATAAACATTGCCGCATTATCACTCTTTTCTCATATATACTTGGAGTCATTATTTTTCTCATGACTTGAATTTTAGTTTTCGTCCTTCATAAACTCATATTTATTAACACTTTTTATTAAATGAGCTTTAAAAGCCTAGAAATGTTACTGCACACCTATTATATTTCATAATAAAACCGATTTTACAACTATTTTTAATAAAATTGATCTGTATTTAACAATATCTTTTAAATACGAAAATATGAATATTTATTTTTTATTTTCTAAATGGTTTCTAAAGGCTTTTAAGGTTTTCGGCGTACTCTTACCGGATTAAATTTTACTTTTATATAGTATAAACATTCTTGTACAACATATAATTCGCCTGATAACTTTTTAGGCTTATCAACCTAAATCATTGGGAATGATAATAATTGTTGAATATATTGTCCCCATAAGAGTGGTCCTTTCTATGTAGCTTTCCATCTGTAATTGTATTCCATATGTGTTTCTTTTCATTTTTTCTTGGAAGATAAAATTGACATACTCTTTCCACAGACCTTTATCATAAGCCCTACTGGATATTTTCCAATTAGGTTTGACTCTGCCGAATATTTGAAGTAGACGGATATTAACACATATGAACTACAATATTACGACAATTTTGGAGCGATTTAATATTCTATTAAGTATATATCTTAATAAGGAATACATTTGTGCAATATCTCTAACACATTTCCCAAATTGAAGGTTATAAAAAACCCCAAATGGGTTTATGATCTGGAGTTTTTTCTCTTGACATACTTAATATATATATATATTAAGTTTTTATTACTCGTAATATATATTATGTTTATAATTATCACATTATAATTATCACACTGACGCCTTACTGACAATAATACATCCCAAAGTTCCAAGAATTGTTTCACATAACGACAAAAACGCAAATGTAAAAACATTTTCTTGACAGGCAGATTAAAGGGTATGTGTTGTTTTTGTTGTTGTACTATCGTAATTACATTTATAATGAAGTTTTTTTGGTAAAACCCGTTAAAGAAATATACCTAAAATAAAACGTAACAATAAAAATTTGCAATGTTATAAATATTTGCAAATATTGTAAAATAAAGTTGAAATAATAATTTTTTCTTCAATGTAAAAACATTTTCTTGACATACTGTACGTCAAATGATGCATAATTTCAAGAGCTATTATGCTCTGTTTTCAATTTTTAAATATCCGAAACGGCGTAAAATCCCCAGTGAAAAAACTGCAAAATTTTAAAATTTTTAAAAATTTGGTTTCACGACTTTTGCACAACACAATTTCACATTGGTTAATGGCACGCTAATTAAATCCATGCTGGTCCTTTTCTACAAGTGTTTATAGTGTACATTAGAAGAATTGGACATTTATGCTAAAATTTGCGACTATAGCAAGAAATAGAAATAAAAAAAAAAACTTGTTAGTTTCAAACACTTTTTTTTTTTTGGAATTTTCGACTTTGGGTGCTTGCCGGCACCACATGGAACCGTTTCAGGTCTTGAATTTTTTTTTGTCATAACAAAAATTGTTGTTAACATAATTGCATTAAAAGTTGTTTAAAAAACTCAGAATTTAAAAAAATATTTGAGGTTGAAGATCGATTTCATAAAGACAAACTTAAAAAGAGAATTTCATAGTATACATTAATTATATGTAAACATTCACACTCTCATAGATACAATTTATACCAAAAAGCAAATTAGAGAAGAAAATAAAGATACTGAAGTTTCATCGGAAGATGAACATGATTACGACAATATCCAAAATACATAAGCAGGTATCAATATTGATATTACTTTAACAATCTGTTGCGAGGTCGGAGTAGTATAAAATTCTTCAATAAATCGAGTGAAAAGCCAAAAGAAATGCAAAACTTTATACAAAAGCGTGAAGGTAAAAAGCTGCGATTAATTTGGAACGTAAAACACAGATATAACTCTTTGTCAAAAGTAGTTGACGAAGACGCCCTCTTGGACTCGGACCAAGATGACGCCAACGTCACAATCATCCACAAAAATGACAATGGTGAAGATAACGCAAGTTAATCTTCACCACTCTAAAGCAGCTTCGGCTGCGTTGATGCTCCGGATGGCTGAAAGAGGCGAGGAGCTTGCACTTGTCCAAGAACCCTGGATCGCAAGTGACAGAGTTTGCGAACTTCGTGCGAAAGACTATATGCTGCTACACGCTGCTGGGTCAGGTAAGATACGGCCTTGTATTGTAGCAAGCAGGAAACTTAGTATCTTCATTCTCTCTGATACGGTTGTAGCGGCCTGGGAGACAACTTGTGGCACCGTGTATATTGTCTCCAGCTACATGGCCCATGATCACAGCGAACCACCACCAAATGCAAAAGTTCGCGCAATAACCAAGGCGGCAAATAATAGAAACATTCCGCTCGTGATTGGAGCTGACGCCAACGACCACCATATCGTCTGGGGCAGCTCAGATACAAATGCAAGGGGTGAGTCTATTTTTAACTTTATCCTTTGTAGTAGTTTGGATGTTTTGAACATTGGTAAGGAACCAACCTTTGTAGTTTCTAATAGAAGGGAGGTTCTCGATATTACGCAAGTAAGTACTAAGCACTTTAATATTATCAGGGAATGGAAGTCTCAAATGACTGCTAATTCTCGGATCACATGTATATTGACTTCAATTTGGAAGTCCATTTACCTGGGGCCAACCCGACTCAAAATAGGAGGAAAACAAATTGGATAGAGCAACACGTTATTCTGTCCCAACTCCTCCCTAACCCACCGACCATTTGTACGCTTTCGATAGAGCGACCTCTGTGGTTTGTAGACCTAAGGTCTATAAAGGAAGGAGTAAACCACACTGGTGGAACTCCGAAATAGGTGACACTCGTAAAGAATGCCGCCGTTTATTTAATGAGGCGAAAATACTGGGTAACTGGTCAGCTTATAAATCCTCAGTTAATAGGTTTAAGAACCAAATCAAAAATGCGAAACGTAAATCTTGGAAAACCTTCTGTAGCGGCGTGGAAGGTCATTCCGAGACAAGTCGTTTACGCAAAATTCTGGCGTCCTCCCCTTCTGTCCCAAGTTACATACAGAAACCTTGTGACAGCTGGACAACAAGCTGCCAAGAGACCTTAGATGTCTTAATGGATACGCACTTTCCTGGCAGTCTCCCTATAACGGAGCATACTACGGTAGATTCTGAGGACCCTAACGACGCTCAGATTCGGATTACAGAAGATGAGCTAAAAATGGGCCCTAAACAGCTTTGCCCCCTTTAAATTCCCGGGCCCAGATGGCATTATTCCTGCAGACTTGCAGCATAATGCGGATGTTATAGCTCCGTGGCTACTTCGGATCTACTCAGCTTGTTTATCACGCTCATATATCCCTGAGTCATGGACTAGATGCAAGGTGGTCTTTATTCCTAAAGGAGGAAAGACTTAACACACGAAACCGAAGGACTTCAGACCTAGCAGTCTATCGTCCTTCCTTTTGAAAACATTGGAAAGGCTGATTGACCTGCATCTTCGTAGGACAATCGACCCCAACCTATTATCAGCGTCCCAACACGCCTATATGAAAGGTAAATCGCTTGAGACGGCGTTACATTCGCTTGTAGGGTATGTTGAAAATGCTCTCGAGCATAAGGAATATGCATTAGTGGCCTTTCTTGATATAGAAGGAGCCTTTAATAATGTGACACCAGAGGCAATTAAATTGGCTCTGGAAAGACTGAGTATACATCAGTCGACTATTACCATCATTTGGAGACTTCTGACCAATAGGGTCATTATCTCCAATATGGGTGCGGCTACCAATTATAGAGTGACAAACAGAGGCACTCCACAAGGGGGAGTTTTATCCCCACTTTTGTAGAACATCAACACAATGCTCTTGGAACTAGATTCCTTGAAGTACAAGACTGTCGCTTATGCGGACGATGTTGCGGTTGCTGTATCTGGAAAATTCCTAGATACCATATCTCACCGCTTACAAACTGCTCTAGGCCTACTCAGTAAATGGAGTATAGATAGTGGCCTCAGCGTGAATCCAGGTAAGACGGAATTAGTTCTCTTTTCAAGGAGATACAAAATTCCTTATTTCCCACTTCCCTGCCTAAATGGGATTGAACTAAAGGTGTCGGATAGTGCGAAGTACCTGGGTATCATACTGGACTCCAAACTATCCTAGCACCAGAATATCAAAGCTAGGTTGTCAAAGGCAAATATTGCCCTTCATATGTGTAGGAAGACCATAGGTAAGTCCTGAGGTTTAAATCCTAGGAATACGAAATGGCTCTTCGATATGGTAATTAAGCTCATACTTATGTATGGAGCGTTAGTATGGTGGAAGGCGATGGAGAAACCCACCTTTTGCGGAATATTTAATAAGGTTCTGCGTAGCTCAGCGCTATTAATTACGGGCGCGCTTCGTACAACACCATCCAGGGCATTATTCGTTTTAATGAACTGGTTGCCTGTTGATCTAATGGCCAAACAAATCGCCATCATGTCGGCGACTAGGCTTAACACCATATGTGTATGGAACGGTAGGAACTGGGAATTCTGGAAGGCATCCCTGACAATATTGACTATTGTATACCTAAACCCTTTCTGGACAGAGGCTTCTCAGTGTCAACTTCAGCTGACCCCACCATAGGAGATGGATCGGTTGAAGTATACACTGATGGGTCCAAATCTGCTGAGGGGGTTGGGGGGTGTTTACTTTCCTTTATATGGAAATCGCATTACTATATAAAGGACGGATCATTGTAGCGCCCTACAGGCGGAAATCTCGGCCATTAAGAGAGCGGCAAATTGGCTAATGTACTATAGGATATTTGGAGTGAATATTCAAATCTGTACCGATAGTCAGCCTGCGATTAAATCTCTCTCTGTAATATTAGCTCGTGACGTGAAATTTGATGAGTCGTGCTATCCTTTTAAGGCTATGTTGAAATCCACAGATAGGGGGATGATGATATTGCTGTGTCTGATTATAATTTGAATAATAATGTTTCTTGCACAACAGAATCCGCTCCAGCTTCTAATAATATAAGTATTGAAATGAACATTTTACAGAAAACGATAATATTTCATCTGCGTCTTCATACAATCCTGAAATTATAAATATAACAAGTGACGAAAGTGATGAAGAAATAGCTGTAAATGAATCATCCCAGGAAAATGGAACTCGAAGAAGCGGAAGAATAAGTCGGTTACCCAGCAAACTTTTTTATAATATTACTGGTTTTAATGCTGAAGTGGTTAAAAGTAATGCACCGCAAACATATAATGATATTTTTAACAGAGAAGATACAAAAAAAAAGATGAATTAAACTCAATGAAGCAAAATCACGTTTGGGATATAGTGAAATATCCGGCTAACACCAAACAACTAAAATCAAAGTGGGTTTTCCGAATAAAAGAAGATCAAAATGGAAATTCGACCAAGTACAAAGCGAGATTGGTAGTTAAAGTTATTCTTCAAAAGTATGGAAAAGACTACTGGGACACTTACGTTCCTGTTGCAAGTACTATTAGAATTGTACTTGTTATTGGTCTTCATCGTGGATATATATTTCATCAACTGGATGTTAAAACAGCATTTTTACATGGAGACTTAAAGGAAAATATTTATATGGCTTTACCAGAAGGAGTTAAAGAAAAGTCAAGTATGTATTGTAAACTAGTGAAGTCACTTTATGGCTCCGAAATGCTGAAATGACAAATTTAATAACTTTTTCGAATCACTTGGATTTTCAAGATCAAAACATGACTATTGTTTGTATGTTAAAATTGACAAAAATAACAATGTTTTATATTTAATTTTATATGTGTTGGAAGCAAGACAGAAAGTATTAACAAGTTAAAATCAATTCTTGAAAGAAAGTTTGAAATGTCAGATTGCGATCCCTTAAAATATTTTCTTGGAATGAATGAAAGAAACAAGTATAAACAAAATTTTAAATAAATTTGGAATGTCTGAATGTAACTCAGTATGGAAAGGGGGTTGCAACTAGAAGTAAGTAAAACCGATGAAATTACAGATCAACCATATCGTGAGCTTTTAGGAAGCTTGATGTATGTTATGTTGTGCACAAGGCCAGATATTTGCTACCAAGTTGGATATCTAGGCAGATTTCAACAAAACCCAAACGATACACATTGGCAACGTTTAAAAAGAGTAGTGAGATATCTTAAAGGAACATCTTCAATGAAATTGGAATTTAATAAAAATATCTTTGAGCCGGTGATTGGATATGCTGATGCAGATTGGACTTCAGACCTGTTAGATCGAATGTCTGTAAGTGGATACATTTTTAAAGTTTATGGCTGTACAATTTCTTGGGGTAGTAAAAAGCAACAAACAGTAGCAACATCATCCTCAGAAGCAGAATACGTAGCACTTAGCCTAGCAACCACAAAAGCAATTTGAGTAAGAGAAATAATGCAAGATCTTCAAGAAATTGGCAACAAATTTAGAGACCAAACATGTAAAACACATCGATATAAAATACCATTTTATTCGGGATAATATATCAACAGGAATAATCAAAGTTGAACCCATTTCTTTAGAGATGCAATTGGCGGATGTTTTTACCAAATCAACAGGCTCGAATCATTTTATTAAATTGAAAAACTAGATTGGTCTAACCGATTGAGAGGGGTGGTAGAAATATGTTTTTCAAACTTACTTGTTTTTAAATATATGTTATTTATTTATGTCATTCTGTGAAAAATATTTGAAACAAATAAACGTATTTAAATATTTTGCTTTTATATAAAACAATAAATATTCTGGGTCATCGTTTCGTGTATTACTAGAGTTTACTATATTTCTTGTAAGTTGGGGACTTTCTATATTTTTTGTAAGTTAGGGTCTGTTGACTGCCAAAAATATATCTTAAATTAAAAAAATTTAAATTTTTTTTTTTTTTTTTTTTTTGCATTATTTTTATTTATTTTATTTTATTTAATAATTTGTAATTAAAAAGCCCAGTTGGCCAATAATGAAATTACAATAGTTCCACTATCATTAAGTTCCACACAATTATATAATATAATATTAATAAAAATTAATTTAAGAACAATTATGATAATATTTTTTTTTTTTTTTTTTTGCATTTCCAATTCTTTTTATATAACCATATTACAATTGCTGAATTGAAAAGTAATCTATGAGTTTTTTCTTATAAACACCATTAGTTACGTTAAAATGCCTTTCAGGCAAAGCATTAAAAGACCGTACAACTCTTAATTGATAAGAACGCTCCATCCTGGGAGAATTCCGAGTCACAATTAACATATTTGATCTGGAAGATCTAGTAAATTTGAAAAAAATTAATAATATTGATGGATAACCATTACGAAAAATTGTATAAAAATGAAGCAATAGCCTAATTGTTACGAATTTAAAAAAGAAGTATTCAAAAACCGATCCACAAATCTAGACACACTAATATGCAAACGCAATGAATATGATAACGGACCACTCGTTTAAATAACATATAAAGTTTATCCATATTATATCCAAACGTACCCGTATATACCTCCATGCAGTATAGAAATAGAGGCATTATCAAACCATGTACAACCTTAAACTTAACATGTATAGGTAAATATAAATTAATTCTGTACAGTCTTCTCAAGGAAAAATTCACCACTGACACAAGGTGTGAAATGTGTCGATCAAATTAATTTCAAAAGTTACAAACAAAAATTCTAAATTAAGCCCATTTTCCCGAAAAATAAAAATAGCCACAAAAATTAAAATACAAATATTCTCCAAGATATTTTTATTTTAAATTGTATTATTTTACGCATTTATGAATATCCATTAATAAAAGCAGAGATATTTTTTAAATTGAAGCTTTCAAGAATTAATCCCCATTTTCACTATAATTCAACCCACTGTGCGTCATTGCGTAAATTCTTACCTTTGCTTTCGCGTTAACAGTTTGCATACGTTTTCGTTGCTTTCCATGATGTTTAACAAAAAGGCGTTTATCATCTTTGGCCGAGTTATGACTAGCTAAGAATGCAGCAATTAATAAATATTTTCCATAAAATGGCAGTTCCAGCGATTGAGCCATTTTCCGTATACTTTGGTCTGAATAAATGACATCAGAAGAGACTGCTATTTTCTGGAATAAAAAAAAATATAATAGTTATAATAAATTTAGCAACAAAAACCATTATAAATAGAGTTAAAGAAATAATAGACTTTCAGTTTTATTTATAATAGTTTTGAACAATTTGTAAAAGGTTAATAAGAAATTTAAAAAAATTCGCTGCTGAAAATTTCTTTAAGACATCATAAAGTAGTCATTTATTACATGTCAGCGTCGCTGCTTACATTCCCTTGTTTAAGATTTGAGTCATTCCATTTAAAACCAACCAGCTGATTTTCTCACCTCTTCCGAATTTGATAATATTTGGTACAATTATTATTATTGTCAAAACTAAGACTAATTCAAAATTTCAGATAATTTCATAAAGTGGTTCGCGAAATATCGCGATTTGAAACTGCAAAATAGCTCAAAATATGTAAAAAGGTGCATACACAAAATTACAAAAATATTTCGAAGTATTTGTTATATAAAATTTATTGAGATGTCATATTAAAGGTATCAAAATTACCTTTAATATGACGTATAACATGACTTTTTTCTCAACATCAAAATGGTCCATATTTCGCGATTTTTCGTTCGCGGGTAAATATCTCGAAAAGTGGTCTTTTTAAAAATTTTAAAAAAATATGTTAGTGATGAAAATGTTTTCTAAAACTGTAGAAAGTGGTATACTGGGACTCGCAATATTTTAAGAGTTATTACAACAAATGTCATAATAAATAAGAAATATTTATTGCAATTTGTATTGTTTTTAATAAAATAGAAAAATCGACAATTTCTTCCAAAAATCATCCGAATGTAATAAAATTCGGCAAGAATATTAATATTGACGCTGGTAACGCAAATGCCGTGTTTAAGTTTGATTACCGCGATAGTTCGCGATTTATGATATCTCAAAAAATTAGGAAAATTGTCTTTTTTAAAAATACAAATATCTTCCAAAATATTTACGTTACAACGTTCATTAGGCAAATATTTAAAGGTAATGAAATTACCTTTAAAATGATACATGTTTTTATGTTGAATTTTATTGGTGGATAATTCGCGAATTATATTTCGCGGTCGCGTATTTTTAAAACTGGTATTTTTAAATTCGTGAAAAATATATATGTAGAGGATGGGTCCATTTTGAATGTTCTTTGTAAGTATCGTGATGGGACCAATAACATTCAACATAAAAACATGTTGCAGGTATTAGAAAAAATTCTGGATTTTGTTGATATATTCCCCCAAATATTTCCCCCAAATCAATTTGGATTCAGAAGAGAACATAACACCTCTCAACCACTTTTTTAGATAAGAAAGTTGGTTAAAAATAATTTTCAAGTCTTCTCGATATCAAAACTGCTTTGACATAACGGGCTTATATTTAAGTTAAAACGTTTTAATTTTCCAATAGAAATAATTAAAATTATAGAAAGCATCTTAAAAAATAGATCGTTTAACGTTTATATTGGTAAAACAAAATCTCGTGAAATTAATATAAATGCTGGATGCCCTCAAGGGTCTTGCTTATCACCAGTTTTATATATTTATACCGCTGATATTCCTGTTTTAGCTGGATGCATAACTTCAATTTTTGCCGATAATACCTCAATATTAAGCTCAGATCTATATTCCGTCAATATAATTAAAAACTTGGAGTCTGCTTTGTTTGAAATAAATAAATATTTTACAAAATGGAAAATAAAAATAAACACAGAAAAAACAAATGCCATATATTTCACAAGAAAACGGAGACGATGTTTCATACCACAAAACCCACTGCATTTTAATAACTGTGATATTCAATGGAAGGATAATGTTAAGTATTTAGGTGTAATACTAGATACAAAATAAAATTTTAAAAATCACATTCCATACATTATAGACAAAATCAACAAAGTTACACAATTGATATATCCCTTAAGGTATTTTCAGACGATAATATTCAATACATATTAAGATTTGTCAAAAATGTTAATATTAAAATATTTACTTATCGTCTGAATACAAATTGTTTGATTATGAAAAATTACTTAAGATATTTTTAAAATACCAATGGTATTTTAAATTTTTTAAAATTGTTCAAAAGTTTTTGATTTTTATGTTATATTTCTCATAAACAAAAAATAAAAACAATAAAATATTTATAAAAGAAATATTTAAATCAATATTTCGCATTAAATCCATCATTAATTTCATAAAGGTAAGAATTTGCAAAATAATATTCAAGATATGTATCACCGTCTGAACTACTTCAAGATTTTCTATCGGATTTTTTGACATACTGTGAAATACGTAATATTTTACTTAATACTAAATATTATCGTCTGAAAGTACCTTTAATAAACAGGAAATCGTGCCTTTCAATTGAAAATAAAAAAAAAAAACACTAATTAAATCTATTCTTCACCCGATTATGTTCTACTGTAGTCCTGTTTGGTCTACTTCTGCAAATTGCCACAGGAAGAAGCTTCAAGAGGCCCAGAAAAGTCTAAAGATACTATTGAATAATGTTTTTTATTTGATAGATGGTCAATGTAAAGATGATCTTCTGTGACAGATTTACCTTTTCTGAATCCTATTTGATGAGGGCAAATTAGTTTGTTAGAATTTACATACCACCATAAACGATTGGCAATTATTTTATCTAGGAGTTTAGAAATGCAATTATTTAATGATATGGGTCTATATAAGAAGTCAGTAATGTTTTGTTTGTGTTAGGTTTCAAAATAGGTGAAATAGTGCTTACTTATAAAAATGGGGGATGAAATTATTTAAGATTAAGTTATATAGATGGACGAGCTTTTGTTTGCACAGTGGTTCCAAAACGCTTTTTTTTGGAAATAATTCAGTAACTAAAGAAACGTTAGAGGTATCTCAATAAAATTTCACATGGTCAGAGCTGAGGTGTTTTCGAGTTGATTTGGAGGAGTACAGGGCCCTAGCGGCTCAGGGGGGAAGTGGGTGTAAAAAGTTATATTAATCTAAATTTGGAACTTTAAAAAAATTTTAAATTTTTTGTTTTTTTTTTCTAAAAAGGTGGCAATATTTATTCAGTGATAAAATTAGTTTTTTGTTTTGAGCTTTATGATTTTTTTGTTTAAAAAAAAAAAAAACGTCTGTCCACGAGCCCTATCCAAATTTAGTCAATTTTGGTATTTAGCTTTTTCTTTTTTTGTTATGTTCTCAAATCGCAAAGCTGGGATCGACTTAAAATTATTTAAATTTTTAAGCCCAAATTACAATAGCGCGTAGTCAGCAACAGTATCAGCAAAGATTATCAGCTGATTACTATCAGCACAACATGTTGCTGCCGTTGGCAGCCACAATTTACAACCACCATCTAGCTTTGTTCTACTTGTGTATTTTAGCCTCTCAATCTGAATGCAGCGCAGTGAATTTAGAAACAGGGCTAAATGAAACAGCACTGCAAACTGCTACCGACCAAATGTAATCAACACCATAACAAACAGTGCATTCTAAATAATCCGCTGATTATGGCAGCACACACTGCTGCTGACTACGCGCTATTGTAATTTGGGATTTTAGCTCTATATGTAAGGTATACACCGAAAAAGTATTTTCTGACGGAGGCCCCTTATAACGACAGGGTGACCATTTCAATGAAAAAAGTCAATTTTTGAAGGAAGCTTTCCTCGAACTGGAATTTTGGGTATTTTGGAGTAAGAAAATGGGAATCTATTTGTTTTTTTCTTTTAAGGAAACATTTTTTTATAATATACTTAGATTTTATAATGATAGCTTAATTAATGTAGATTTTATTTAAGTTCAAATATTAATTTTTTTTTAAATAACACTAAATACAAAATTTTTTCGTTTTTTGATCAATTTAATGAAAAAATTTAGTTCGAATACTTTATTATTTATATATTACTATATAATAAATTTAAACTAAGATTCTTAACTCCTTTGGGAACATTTTTAATAATGGTGTTATGTTATCCATAAATAACAATTTATCTTTAATTTCAGGTTTCTAATCTTAGAATAACGAAAAATAAATATCAGAATTACGAAAAAGTATATTAGAATAAAGAAAAAGGACAACAAAAACCATTTTAAGGTTTCTGATTCACCTAGGACCTTACATCTTCAATTTTATGTTTCTAAGGATAAAAATTGCAGAATATTAGAAAAACGAATGAAGATACTTTATAAAGATAAAGATCCTTAATTTCATGTTTCTAGGTTCATATTTATAGAAAATTCAAAAAGTACCATTAGAAGAACAAAATAAGTACCACAAAGACCCCTCTTGTGAATTATTTCTCACATAGGACCATGCATATTTAATTTCATGTTTCTACGTTAAATATTACAAAAAGTTCAAAAAGTACCATAGAAAGAACAAAAAAGTACCACAAAGTCCCTTCATATGGATTCACATTCACTTAGGACCACATATCCTTAATTTCATGTTTCTAGATTCATAATTATATAAAATTCAAAAAGTACCATAGAAAGAACAAAAAAGTACCACAAAGTCCCTTCATATGGATTCACATTCACTTAGGACCACATATCCTTAATTTCATGTTTCTAGGTTCATATTTATAGAAAATTCAAAAAGTACAATTAGAAGAAGAAAAAAGTACCACAAAAACCTCTCTTATGGATTCTTATTCATTTAAGACCACATATCTTTAATTTCATGTTTCTGGGGTAAATATTATAGAAAATTCAAAGAGTACCATTACACAGTGGGGTCAAACGCAAATTTTTTGGTAATAAATCTGAATCTCCTAAACTACTGGTCGGATCAAATTGAAATGTATGGAAGAGTTGTAGAGGAGGACTTAAGCTTTCAGAAAAATCATCTTGTAGTCACCCTGTGATAACACGAGATAAGCTACAGGGTGTCAAAGTTGACTACCTCGAGTATGTAAAAGTTAAAAAAATCGTAACTTGTACAAATGAAGTCCGATTTTAAAGATTTTTATATTTCTGGCAAGTGCTTGGCAAGATAAAGAAAAAATAAGCTTTTTCATCTAAGTTATCTCTTACAGTTAAAAAGATATTTATGCTTGAATTTTGATTTTTTGGCTCGACTTTCTTTCGTTTTTCGGGAATAAGTCCGGAGATATATGAGGTAAAAATTTTTTTAAAATATTCTGTAATTTGCTACATATTTTTTTTTTGAATTATCTCAATTCGTCTAGACGTGAAAAATATTCAAAGTCAGCACTCTGAAATTGGCATGAAAAATGGCTATTTTTTTACAAAAATATAGTACAATTCATTTACTTTTTTCTCAAAGTTCCGTTAATAAAAAAAATGTTTTTCTTATTAATTTCAAAAGATTATGAAGCCTTATCTAATATATAATGGTTAATAAAGAAATGTTGAATTGATTTAAGTTTGCACCCTACATCCAGCATTGGCCGAAAATTGTCAATTTTAAAAAATAGTTTCATTTTTATTAATTAATAAAATAATGTCACGCGAGCTTTTTTAAATTTGGTACCCATATTTTTTATAGAAATAGATTTAGAATGATTTAACACTAAACTGCTTCCCGCCCGGCCAAAAACGAATGCAGGAGTGGAGATTTTATGTTAAAAGTCAGTTTTTTTAACGACTATTTTTAAAAGCATATTAAAAGCATATTAGCATAATATTTTTAATATTATTTCTTATGTAATGTATAAAACACAAATCAAGCTTTCATTTCTAAAAAATCAATAAAATAGCTCCAATAACCTATTTTTGGTAATTTTTCAAAAATATTTTTTTTTTTTTTTTAATAGCTGAAAATCCAAAAAATTTTTAATTTTTTTAATACAACTCCACTAATTTTGCAAATACTTTAAAAATGTTAAAAGAATATAAAAATAGACTTATTTACCAATTCAACGATATATAACATGTTGATATAGGTCATTTAATAATGGTAATATAATGGCCTCAAAACTACCAAATCACGTCAAAAGTTGCAAAATTCACTATTTTGTTCCGTATTTCCATACGTGTGTATACGTAACACTCAACTGCATTGCTTATTTTTGTTACGAGATAATAATATTTATTAATGAATTTATTTAAAGTGTTCATAATTTTTTTTCTACTGAAAAGGTTTTTAAATTACCTAAGTACATAAATAAGTATATTTTCCTTCATTTTTTATTACATTTTTTAAGTTTTTAAATAATTTACCTAGCTACTTAATTAATGTATTATAACAAAAATGATTTTTTTGCAATCGCATAGGTACATTTTTTGACGTACCTGTTTAACACTATAGGTCATAAAAATAAACTGAATGAAATTGGGGGTTTTAAGCAAAAATTTAAATTTTTTAATTCATTTTTGCCTGTCACCATTTACCTGATATAAATATTCTTTTTCTATATATAAGTATCCTTATAAATATGCTGATTTATTAGTGAATTTGCCATTATGGAGATTACATTAAAACACTTTTCTATTTGCAAAGTAATCTGGGATAATCTATCTGATATTATCAATCGTCCAGAAAAAATAAGAAAACTCATTGATACAGTAGTATCTTTTGGTTTAACTCTTACTGCAGAAGAGGGTTTAAAGCTCGAAATCATACGAAAAAAGGATGCAAGCTTCAGATTGGTCAATACCAAAGTTCAAGAAGAAAAATGAAGAGTGGTTGGAGGGAGAAATACCAATTTTCATCGGAAAGCAGAAAAAGGGTCGACCAAAAAAAAGTTACGATGAAGTTCAGCTAAGAACAAAGAGGACCAAACAGGAATCTATTCTAAATTCACATACGAATGCCGAAATAAAAGATACATTTAAAGCTTTAGTAACACGTACGCAACCAAAGGAAGTAGAAAAAGTTATAGATGTGTTACCAACAGCTTCTCCCAATCGATTACATCGAATAATCCAAAGCATAGTGACACCGAAATCAACATCGTCCTTTACCTCTGAAGATGCTTTAGCTCTAATATTAAATTTAGGTTTATCAAGAAACCAATACGAGATTTTGAGGAAATCTGTTAGCGAAAAAGGATATATCTTTCCCAGTAGCAAATCAGTGAGAGAAGCGAAAAGTAATATTTTACAGCCTATGGAGCACCCGGTTAATGCTTCTGTTTAAAGTGCTAAAGTTAATATATTGCAATTACTTGAAAATATTGCCTCTAGAATTATATCTACCTTCAGCAATGATAACATTGGAAAATGCAAAGACTTATTTTAATATTCAAATGGGGCTGCGATGGAACATCAGGATTTTCGGAATACAAACAACTGGATGGAAGTAATTCTGGAAATAATTATTCGTCGCTGTTTATAGCGTCTCTGGTACCATTTCGAATGCGCTTAAATAAGCCTTCCTCATCGACAAGAAATGACTCGCTTTTTGATGATATATGGATAAATTTAACTCCAGGTTCCAAATTTTTGTGCCGTCCAATCCTTTTTGATTACACAAAAGAAACCACGGTTACAATAAACAGCATTGTCAACCAATTGGAAGAAGAAATTAAAGCATTGCCCCCAAATATATGTAAAAGTATCAAACAGAACTATTAAAGTTACATTTCAACAACAATTAACGATGATTGATGGAAAAGTTGCAAACGCTATAACAGATACAACATCTACATGGAAATGTAATATATGTGGAAAAATAAGTTCACAATTTCAGGATAATTCTGAAGTCCTTGTTAATAAAAATTCTTTAAAATTTGGAATATCACCACTCCACGCAAGGATATGATTTTTGGAGTTCAGCTTACATCTTGCATATGATATGAAGTACAGAAATATTCCCGGGCAGGAAAATGCTACAGTAAAAAACAATTTGGAACTTCACGAATTACGAAAAGAGGAGAAGAAAAGAATTCAATTAGAATTCAAAGAACAACTCGGATTAATAATTGATAAACCTCTACATGGCTATGTAAGCTCAAATGATGGAAATACAGCAAGACGTTTCTTTGAAAATCCGGAACTCACATCTTCAATCACAGGCATTGACTTAAATATTTTGAAGCGTTTTAAGATTATATTGGCAGCCATTAATAGCAAAAAACAAATTAATGCGGACAAATTTAAAATTTTTGCTTACGAAACTAAAGAACTACTTAACATTACATACCCCTGGAAATCAACGACTCCAACAATTCACAAAGTATTGGCTCATGGTAAAGAAATAATAGAAAATAGTATTTTGCCATTGGGAGAGCTAACAGAGGAAGCACAGGAAGCCCGAAATAAAGATGTTAAACATTTCCTACTCTTCAATACCCGAAAATGTTCGAAAATAGCGAAAAATATGGACTTAATGGAATATTTATTAATATCATCAGATCCAGTTATATATTCTATAAGAACACGATGGCTACCAAAAATCACTCTTGAAATAGAAAAAGAGGATTCCGAAGCTAAGGAAGTTAAAAATTTGCTAATGTTTGATGTTTCTGATTATTTTCAAGAAAATCTCTAATAATATCTTATATAATATATTCTTAATAAAATAAATATACGGGATATATGTATAATAAGTATGTAAATATGTAGAACAAATTAAATAAACATTACTCAAATAAAGAATTTATATACATTAGAAAGCTAAAATGTTACGTATACACACATATGGAAATACGGAACAAAATAGCGAATTTTGCAACTATTGACGTGACTTGGTATTTTTGAGGCCATTATATTACTATTATTAAATGACCTATATCAACATTTTATATATCGTTGAATTGGTAAATAAATCAATTTTTATATTCTTTTAACATTTTTAAAGTATTTGCAAAATTTGTGGAGTTGTATTAAAAAAATGAAATTTTTTTGGATTTTCAGCTATTTTAAAAAAAAAAAATATTTTTGAAAAATTACCAAAAATAGATTATTGGAGCTATTTTATTGATTTTTTTAGGAATATGCTTTTAGAAATAGTCGTTAAAAAAACTGACTTTTAACATAAAATCTCCACTCCTGCATTCGTTTTTGGCCGGGCGGGAAGCAGTTTAGTGTTAAATCATTCTAAATCTATTTCTATAAAAAATATGGGTACCAAATTTAAAAAAGCTCGCGTGACATTTTTTTATTAATCGATAAAAATGAAACTATTTTTTAAAATTGACAATTTTCGGCCAATGCTGGATGTAGGGTGCAAACTTATATCAATTCAAAATTTCTTTATTAACCATTTATGAAGCCTTATCTTTTGAAATTAATAAGGAAAAAATTTTTTTATTAACGGAACTTTGAGAAAAAAGTGAATGAATTGTACTATATTTTTGAAATATGTAGCAAATTACAGAATATTTTTAAAAAATTTTTATCTCATACATCTCCGGACTTATTCCCGAAAAACGAAAGAAAGTCGAGCCAAAAAATCAAAAATTCAAAATTCAAGCGTAAATATCTTTTTAACTGTAAGAGCTTATTTTTTTCTTTATCTTGCCAAGCACTTTCCAGAAATATAAAAATCTTTAAAATCGGACTTCATTTGTACAAGTTACGATTTTTTTTTAACTTTTACAAACTCGGGGTAGTCAACTTTGACACCCTGCAGCTTATCTCGTGTTATAACAGGGTGACTACAATATGATTTTTCTGGAAGCTTAGGTCCTCCTCTACAACTCTTCCATACATTTACATTTGATCCGACCAGTAGTTTAGGAGATTCAGATTTATTACCAAAAAATTTGCGTTTGACCCCACTGTGCATTAGAAGAACAAAAAAGTACCACAAAGTCCCCTCTAATGAATTCTCATTCATTTAGGGCCAAATATCTTTAATTTTATGTTTCTATGTTAAATATTATAGAAAATTCAAAAAATACCACAAAGTTTTCTCTTACGGATTCTCATTCACTTAGCAATTCATGTCCTTAATTTCATATTTCTAGGTTAAATATTATAGAAAATTCAAAAAGTGCCATTAAAATAACAAAAAAGTTCCACAACGTCCCCTCTTATGGATTCTCATTAACTAAGTACCACATATCCTTAATTTCATGTTTCTATGTTCATAATTATAGAAAATTTAAAAAGTACCATTAGAAGAACGAAAAAGTACCACAAAGTTCCCCCTTGTGAATTCTTTCCAACATCGGACAATGCGTATTTAATTTCATGTTTCTAGGTTAAATATTACAGAAAATGCAAAAAAATACCAATAGAAGAAGAAAAAAGTACCACAAAGTCCATCCTCTTGAATTCTTACCCACAGACCATGTATCTTTAAGTACCACAAATTGCACTCTTGTTAATTCTTATCTACATTTTCTTAATTTCATGTTTCTATGTTTAGTGTAATTGAAAATTCATTATTCAGTTTGAATAAAATGTAATTTCCCGCCTTTACCCCTTTTTTGGTACTTTTTTTTCACCCATAGAAGTTTCAGAAATTGTATTCCAGTGAGTTTCTAAATTATAGTGAGATCCCATATTAAAATACGCATATGGTTATGTCAACAAATATAAAAAAATGTTTTATGAAAAAAGTACCAAAAATAGGTACGATTTTTACCCCTTAAACATTTGAACCAAATTTATATTTCTCATTTTTTGATAAGTTATGAATACGACATAAATTTTATCTGTATGTTGATTGGTTTCAAAGATACATATGGTGTCAAAAAAGTACCAAAATACAGTTTTTACCCGTTTTCTCCCTAAAACGGCCGACTTTCAAAAAAGTACCAGACACCTGTCCAATTATTTTTTAAATGAATAACGATAACTATTCAACTTTTTTTGTATTATTATTAGTTTGCGAGTTATAAGGTTACCGATTTTACCCGTTTTTACCCTTTTTTACCCCCTAAACATTCGAATTTCCAAAAATCCCGTCTTAGTGGATCTATATGGAGGGAGACTTACATACGTTCCAAATTTCGTCTCTCTAGCTTCAGCCGTTTAGTAAATATGTGCTGCAGCATTCTATATACATAAGTGCATAGCAGTTTCAACGTGTTTTTTTTAAATAATTTTGTGCAACTTTTGAACTGTTAAATATATTTCAATGAAATTTCACAAAGTTATTACTGAGGTAGTATCCAACTATTTTGGAGGAGCACAAGTTTCTAAGTGGTCTTGGGGCAGGTGGGAGGACCTCCGAAATGGGTCACCTAGGATATTATATAAGAAATAATTAAAATAAAATAATGAAATAAAATATTTCAAAGAAATTTAACATAGTTATTACTGAGGTATTTTTCAAATATTTTGGAGGAGTACAAGTTTCTAGCTGGTATGTGGGTAATAACTTTGTGAAAATTCATTGAAATATATTTAACGGTTCAAAAGTTGCACAAAATTATTAAAAAAAAAACACGTTGAAACTGCTATGCACTTATGTATATAGAATGCTGCAGCACACATTTACTATGGAAATTAAGGAAAATGTGCACATTTCGCTGAAGGGTGGTCAAGTTTCAGTAAGTATTTAAACGATTGTGTAAAGGATTTATGAAAGTATTTAGTATCATTGGAAAGGATATTACTTGAAAAATAATAATATATAAATAATAAAGTATTCGAACTAAATTTTTTCATTAAATTGATCAAAAAACGAAAAATTTTTGTATTTAGTGTTATTTGTCAAAAAAAAAAATAATATTTGAACTTAAATAAAATCTACATTAATTAAGCTATCATTATAAAATCTAAGAATAATATAAAAAAATTTGTCCTTAAAAGAAAAAAGCAAATAGATTCCCATTTTCTTACTCCAAAATACCCAAAATTCCAGTTCGGGGAAAGCTTCCTTCAAAAATTGACTTTTTTCATTGAAATGGTCACCCTGTCGTTATAAGGGGCCTTCTTCAGAAAATACTTTTTGGGTGTATACCTTACATATAGAGCTAAAAAATTAAAATAATTTTAAGTCGATCCCAGCGTTGCGATTTAAGAACATAACAAAAAAAGAAAAAGCTAAATACCAAAATTTACTAAATTTGGATAGGGCTCGTGGGCAGACCTTTGTCCCTAACTCCTCCGGATTTACTTTACACGCATTTACATTAAGATTTCTTTTGAAAACATTAAAAAAATGATAAAACTCAGAACAAAAAACTAATTTTATCACTGAATAAATATTGCCACCTTTTTGGAAAAAAAAACCCAAAAAATTTAAAATTTTGTTAAAGTTCAAATTTAGATTAATATAACTTTTTAACGGATTCATATAATTACATGATTCTTGCAGTAATATTATTTAGAATTTTGTAGGGAATCTGGCAAATATTTTAGAAAAATTCTAGGGGAAAAATTAAGCCCGCCAAGTTTAAAAAACTAAAAAAAAGCGAGGCAAAAAATGAGGTAAAAATGTATTTCGACCCGAATATCTCTTAAACTAAAAGAGATAACTTACACATGTAAGCGTATTTTTTGTAGAGATTTACAAGGACTATAATTTCTTTTCTGTCATATCATAAATGAATTTTTGGCGATTTTTTTTAAAAAATGACATACCCGAGATATACAACTTTGTACATACATACATACATACATACATACATACATACATACATACATACATACATACATACATACATACATACATACATACATACATACATACATACATACATACATACATACATACATACATACATACATACATACATACATACATATAAATATTCAATTGTTGTTTTTTATTTTTTCAAAGCAATGCTTGATATGACAGTTTTTTTTTTTGTATTCAAATGTTCGTAGTTTGGAAAAAAATTTAGATTTATTAATGTGAAAATATGAAAGCATACGTTAAGGCGAAAATTTTATTATTTGTCGGTAAGATGGTATTATGACGCCGGCAAGATGGTAATATAGTAATATGGTGAAGGGTATCATTGTATTTAGATTTTAACAGATCTTTAACTCGTTTAAAGATCTTCCTGGGAAGACGGCTTCTAAGTGAATAAGAAGCGGATGAGGTTTGGTCTATGTGATCGATAATTATAGATTTTGGTTGAGATGATATGACGTTTTTTATGGTTTTGTCTCCGTTATTGATGGGACTTTTAGAGCTGGTCGGTTTAGTTGATTCCGTATTTTTCGTGGTTTTTGGTGAAGGAGATTGAATCGTATCGTCATATTTAACTAGTTTAGTTGTAGTATTATTTGGTAAGTTGGAAGTAACAATAGTAGAGTAGGTGTTATGTTTGTTTAATTGTCTTTTATTATAAATTATTTCAGCATTTCTGATTGAGTATTCTTATTACTTAGATTTCTTTATTTTTTAGACAAATTGGACACTTTTTATTATGTTATTTTAACATGATTTTTGAAGGTGACCATAATGGAAGCAGTTGTTACATCTAATTGGAGGAGGGATACATAGACGTAAAAAATTTTTTGGTAACTCATGTAGACATACTCTGGGAGATCAATAGTAGCGAAAGTTAAGATCAAGAGTCCTGTTTCTTTTAATGTTTCATTTTCCATTCTTAGAATTTTTTCACTTCAGTTACTCTTTGTCTTGACATATTTACTAGAATTTCATCTTCGGGAACACCAAAGAGATCTGAGGAGTAAATAATTCCTTTGGAAAAATTTAGTGTGTTATGTTCAAAAACATTGATTTAAGTTTTATGAGTTTATTAGCTTGTATGTTGTTTTTAGTTTTAATTAATAATGTTCCATTGCGCAGTTTTTTACACTCTGCTACTTCTCCGTTACACGTGCTATCAATTGCTTTTTTAATAAGGAAGGGTGAAACGTTCAAAAAATTACTATCACTTTCTATGATATAATGAGATATATAGGACCATTTGAATTAATTTATTGAAGTCAAACTGTAGTCCAGGACTATAGAAATCTTTCTTTTTGGTAACATCTGGTGGTTCATTCATTTTGTCTATAGTTATATTATTTTGTTTTATATATAATTTTATTTATTTTATTTTATTTATTCAATAATGTAATTGTGTTTTCACTATACAAAAAGCGAATATTAGTTTAAAAGAGATTTGAAATAACTGTAATTATTTGTTTTTGTAAAGAGATTAAATATCTTAACGTAGCTGTTGTCAATTTTATACTTCTTTTCACTGTGAGTGATTAACAACGACTGACAAGTTTTTAATTAAAAATAAAATTTTCAACAACTATGCTTGAATTAAATTAACTCTTTTAGTACTATATAAAAGGAATTTTTATATATTTGGTCCCATTTATCATTTGCATCTGAAAATAAAAATTTAAAATAGAAACTAATTTTGTAACAATTATGAAATTTCCTTTGTTTTTCTGCTTCCTATGAAGTTGATGGATATTGCATTTGTATTAAATCCAAAATTTCATTGATATCTTTATTATAAAAATAATAAAAATCTATTTTATTTGAAACAATTCCACCGAAATAAATATTCATATGGTGAATTCACGGAATTCAATAATGAATTAATTGGAATTTCTCTTTAAGAAACAATTGTAACAAAATATATCAATTAAATTATAAAAAATAAAAAAGTAATAAAATGAATAAATTTTTTATAATTTTTGTACGGAGTTAAGAGTGGTTGTAGTAAGTAATTTTAAATTAAATAATTTAACAATATATTATACTTTTGCTCTTATAGCTCTTGGTCATGATGGTTTGATGACGGTTTGGTTAAAACGGTTTCATAGTATTATCAGAGTACTATACAAACAACTTACTTGTATTACTTTTTTATTTATTTATTTATATTTATTTTTTTATAATTTATTTTATATGGAGGGCTTATATTCAAAACGGGCCTCATGCAAAGCACCATTGTTCAGGGGAACATAAAAACTGTTTATTTCCCCCATTTTCAACGTTTTGCAATCCGTTCTTCTACGAGTTATTAATATTACGTCTACTAAACTTCACACTGAAAAATAAATCTTTTAACTCCATTATTCGCAAAATTATGGTAAGAAATTAAAGGTGTAAAACATAATATTTTTGGAAAAAAATTGACAATATTTTAAATTTATGATGTCTACCAATCAAAAGATAAAAAAAAGCGAAATTTTGTGGTTGGCTGGACCATTTTTAATCGTTAGAAATTTCAAATAACAGGAATGTTTACTAAAAGGATGAAAATATGTTCAAAATTAAAATTATAAATTAAATTTTAAATTAAATTATAAAAAAATTGCAAAAAAAATGTTTGAACCAATTAAAATTTTATTAAATTGCATATCAACAACTCAAAAATGATTAAAACCTGTAAAGACGATGTTTATTGTACTTTTTATTTAATTATCATTTTTTTAAGAAACTGCTTTTGGTATCTAAGATATTTTGCTTATAATCACCCATTTTATTAAATTTTGTTCCTTCCTGTCTTCAAATCTATGGTATAGTGCTCCCACTAAGCTTCATAAAATGTTGATAGGTGTACCCGCGTATGATCTAAAAAAGGTTAAAAATCTAACTTCAATAGCTTTTTTCTTCAGACTGCATTGAGATAACAAAATGAGAGTGAGATATATTAAGACTCTAATTCAAAACGTTTAAAAAAAGTTCAAATCGCAAAGAAAATTCTCATTATTTACCAATTTTTATTTTAAAATTTTTTTGAAAATCAAACGAAAACTAGCAGATAGTTCGTTTCTCCTTAAAAAAAATATACTGTTTGTATATAACCCAAAAACAAAAAGTGAAAAACATAGTGTTAGAATTAACTTTTGACTCCAAAATTAACACTATATATAAAAAATAGAAAACTAAAGAGTCTGACGCATAAAAAAAAAATTTTGAATATCTGCATGAGGCCCAATTTGAATATAAGCACTCGATATGTTTTATTACAATTGTTTGTGTTAAAGAGCTATTGCAATTAATTCATTATTAAATTTAGTGAATATACATTTCGAATCCACCATAGAATATTTATTCTCATTGAAATTGTGTTAAATAAAATGGATTTTTATTATTTTTATAATAGACATCAGTGAAATTTTGGATTCAATTCAATAATTTACATCAACTTCATCGGAAGCTGAAAGACAAAGAAATTCAAAAATGTCGACGTAAGTAAGGACTGCGCATGAAAAAATCCGTACATACAAATCTGCTTATAGAAAGTAAACTAATGAGCGATTTTTTTTAATTATATTTTTATTAATGTTCTAAACATAAAATAATAAATAATTTTCTGTTGGTTTTTAAGGAAATGTCTGATCTTTTCCAAAATTCTTCCAATTAAAGGTTTTATTGTGTTTCGGTAATTTTTTTGTTCGAATTAATCCACTTATTTTTAAACTCAGCTTCATTTTAAGCTGAGCTTTTAATGTCCTTTAAATTATTTTTTACTAGAGCCCAATATCTTTCAATTGCTCTGAGTTCCGGACAATTTGATGGATTAGCATCTTTCGGTACAAACACTAACAATTCCTTTGTTACCACTCCATTGTTTTGTTGTTGTAAGAAGCGAAAACAGGCCACAAAAAAGTGGATAGACTGTATTTTTTTAGGAAAGACAGAAGTCTTTTCCAAATGCACTCATTCACGTATATTTCTGTGTTAATGGAACCATATTTCAAGAATGAAGTGATTTTTTTCCGCATATGCATATGGCTTCCCAAAACAAAAACTTTCTTGGGAATTTTGATTTCTCTGATACACGATATTTGTCTGCCATATTCCCTCTAGCATCTGCAACATAGAATTCCTGGCCAGGAAGTTGAAAAAAGTTTGCCTGTACGAACGTTTCATCGTCTATTATACACTAATCATAAATATGAAAAAATTCGTCTGAAGAACTTTCACGTTATTTTTTTACCTCCAAATTCTTGTTTTGCGTTTCTATTAGGATTTTTTGTACTTTATACGTCTCAGGCTAGATTTCCTTTCAACTTTTCTGATAAAAATTCAAAACAATTACTTTTTTGTGACACTTTTCTTCCAGAGATGAGGAGATTTTCTCTGAAAATCCTTTCTATTTTGTTTGAGTCCTACAGCCTGAAGATATTATTTTTCTTCCTCTACCAGGTTTCCATTCAGTGACCATGACTTCTTTGTATAATATTATGACATAAGAAACTGTATTTATTGACACAACTGCCTTCCTAGCAATTGTTTTATATGATCGATGTAAGATTTCATGAAAAATTTCCATTATGTGGTTTGGTGTTTTTTGTTCAATTTCCATTTTAAGAAAAACTAATTTCGCTATAACCATGAAACTTAGCACATGGCTAGTGAGCATAATGACAAATGTAAACTAGTTAACAGAATTATTTAGTTTTCACAACATCAAAAGTTATAAGCCCAAGCATGCACGGATTTTTTCGAAAATTATTTCAGAAATTCCACTTTTATAAATTCATTAAGGACCCATTGGAGCACACTACCCGCATACCATGAAACGTGAAGCACTCCCCATTTTTCCATTGTGGTCTCCAATTCTCTGAAGAAATTTCACTTTTTTCAAATAAATTTTTCTCAAATTCCAAAATTATTTCAGATATCCCACTAAGCGTGCTCCATTAGGAGTCCCTTGGACATCAATTTCTATATAGTATGATATATGATAAATGTTACCAAAAATTATTTAAATACCATTAGTATTCCCGGTATAACACATTTAGAGGCACACTAAAGACCTATTGTACTACCATTTTCATATACTATAGAGTTTGGATCTGTTATCTTTCTCCTGTATTATCCTTTAGAAAGTACCATTATAAACTGCTATTCTGTTAAATTGCTAACATTTTACTGTTAACTGCAAAATTAGCCCAGTTAAAGATATGATTTTTGTCTCTGCCAGTTAAATACGAATTTATCTTCACATACATTAATTTGTTAAACTTGTCGAAATTCTTTTTTGTAAAAATTTCCGTTTAATATAAAAAATACTTACATTTTTCTCCGATTTATCGTAACGCATGTATACGCGAGATAATGCAGCACGCAACGGTGCTGCTATATTTCGCCATAGTTTTGATACATCTGTAACTTCTATAGATCCATTTAATACAGGCTCCATGTAAGTCAAAAAACAATTGCAAGCAGTAATTTTGAGTTCCGGAACATCGCGACAGGCTTTATAAAATACACTTAAAAATACATTTAGGTAATTGTTAAAGAAATCATGATTTATTTTTTTAACAATATCGATTTGTCGCTCAAATTCTATATTTTGTTCCTTTTGTTCATGTATAACCTGTTCCCTTATATGACTTATAAGCATTTGTTTAGCCATTTCAAATTGTGTACTTAAAATTTTTAAGGTCTCCGACTTTGAATACTGCAGACAATGCAGTGTTATTACCTCAGTTAAACCAGTCTTAGTATGATATTTTTCAAATGGTATTTGCGATATAAGAACGACACATATATTAAGACCTGTCATTTCTTGCAATCGTAGTAGCGATGATATAATATTTACATCCATATCTCTTAAACGGTCAGCGTTATCTAATGCCACAACGTAGCCTTCTTCCTTATCACTATTATTAACATTTCTTAAGTGTTCTACAAATTCTTTAAGAGTATCGCATCTTAAATTTGGATTATGCCTGCTATCATAAATTAATCCTTCCAAGACATTTTCTAAAAGAATTTTTGCAGTATAGCATTCAACACAATTAACATGAACTCCATGGATTTTATTCTCTCTTTTAGCAACCCGTAAAAAGTCTTTAACAATTGCAGTTTTTCCTGTTCCAGCATTACCATACACAAAAATTGCAGGAGGAAAACATTCTTCTCTATTTGAAATCAGTTCAAATAAATTTTTGATAAAATCACTGCGACATGGATATTTTCTTTCCAAAATTTGTATCATTGTACGTTATATCCTCAATTAGATCCTCACTAAACTATTTAATACACAGAAGCTAAAGGCTCAACTACATAGAATCAGGGTACACTGAACAGGTATAATCGTCGGCCCAGCTGATTTTGTTTTTGTGTATGAGAGCTGTCAAAGTTTGTTTACGTTTTATTGTTTACATATAGTAACAAAAAAATAAAATTGTATATTTTGCAATGTATTTTAATCAGTTGTTTTTGACACATAAACTACACGAAAGAGAGGGAAAAAGTTGGGTTGTTGTATTTGTTGCCGCGACGATTATACCTGTTTAGTGTACCCTGCATAGAATGCTTTCGCTTCAACTGCGACTCAAAAAACCAGCGTTGTCAACTTTTTTGAACCAAAACGCGCCGGTCATCATTCAAAAACGCGCTAAAAAGCGCTAAATTATATTTTAATAGAATTTGTTTTTATTTTTCAGTTAAATATGAATTTTTTATTAAAAGAAAAACAACTTACATATATATTTGTTATTTTAAGTTCATGTACAAATATTTAGTAGTTTTATGGAATATTGAACATTAACGTTTTATAAAAATAATATTTAAGGTACAAAGAAAGGTTATTAATTTGATAATAACTTTCAGTTTAAAGCTCTTAAATTAATAAATATGTTAAATAAGAAGTTCTTAAGCCCAGCATTAACTGCTCACTTATTAGCCAAATTGTATTTTTAAAAACTTGTTTTTTTTTATCCCTAAGTTTTTATCCCTAAGAATGAAAATTATCTGACGTCTTTAAAAATATTTATCAAAAATAAATAGAAATACAAGAGAAGAAAAAAACTAAATAAAACCTAAGAAACTTTAGATACAATGCAGTTTTAATTCAAAACGAGGACCGGAACAAATTCTGACTGTTATTTCTGGGTTATTCTACTCTTTAGGAAGTTATCTTAGATAGGACTTTTTTCAGTAATTTAAAATTGGAATAAAAAAATGCTATAGTTGGTGTTTTAAATAAACAAAAATTAATGTTTCAATAGATAACAGCAAAAAACTACAAAAATTATATCTTATAAAGTAAATGTTCATAAAAAATATGGCAATCTGGAGGCAAGACTATTTTTAGATATTGGAAATATTTTTTTTTTTTTTTTTTTTCTTTTACAATACATTCAGGGTAGATATATATTTAGTATTATATTTGTTTTTAAATAAATTATTCCAAATGACTCATATTCCAAGGTTCCAAGAATATTTAGTATGACATCTCCAGTGCCTCTTTCTGATATTTGAGTTAATTTTAATGGGCGATGAACATGGATTTCCTAGATGCCTAGAAGGCTTGTTACAAAGACCACTTTAAGAAATACTCAAATATTGCTATTTTTTTTTTTTTCATTCATCTTTGTTTGGAACATTTGAGTCACAATTTTCTTTTGCACAGTTCCTTCTATAAAACAAATTTAAAATAAGAACTTTCCAACAGAAGAACAATCAGTATTTTGATATGTTTCAAAAAATTATTTTTACTAAAAATTCTAGAAAATTTCTTAAAAAACATGAATATAATAAATCAAACTTCAAGTGAGTTACGGCTTTTTCTTTCAAAATATATTTGAAATAAGTTGGGGCTTTTTTCTAAATGTTTATACATCCGTTATTTTGCAGTCATAGCACATTAAATTTTTTAAGACACATGTATTAGATAGCAATGTACCAGAATGCATTAAAAAAGCGATTACAAAAAAAGAAAATCATGTATAATAAAATTAATTAAACATTTGAAACAAAAATTTAAAAACGCTTAAAATCTGTATATTCCTTGTTTTTTGTATATATTTTGCATACAAAAATTAAGTTTCTACATTTGTCTTTAAAATTCAGTAAAATTTAGAAGACATGATTAAAATCTGTAACTAAAACTAACCGAATACAAAACGCGCCAATTTAGCGCCTTTTCAAGAAAAAGCGCTGATGTAAAAAAATGCGACTTTTGGGTTGCTGAAAAGCGCTAAATCTAGCGCGAAAAGCGCTAAATTGGCAACGCTGCAAAAAACACATCAAAGTATCTCCCCAACAGAGACCTGCGCCGAACAATTTTAACGGCGGCGGCGGCGGCTTTGCTAAAAATTGTCGACGGCGGCTCAAAGTCGGCTGTTAGCCGCCTGAGAGGTGAACATAACTTTTTATTTCCTAGTTTTCGCATCGTCTTATAGAGTACATTGGTTCACAAATGTGGTTCCAAGTCTCCTTAGATGTAAGGGGATCCGAAGACCGTTTGTTTGAACATTATTTTTTATTTCCTAAAAGATTTATAACATACATTTTTATATTTTTGTACTTCTAAAGTGTCAAAACAGAAATTAAATTTTGAAATTAATGTTACCATTATTTGATTTTTGTCAATACTACTGATATTCGATTAATCGGTTATACAAAATTTTATTTTATCTATACACATATTAATCAGTTAATCGATTAATCAACAATTCTAATTAATAAAAATTCTGATTAATCACTTTTAATTTTGTTTATTCAAATTTGAATAGTATTATTCAATGTTCTCAAATTTAGTTTACAATTGAACAAATGAAACAAAAAATGCTACATATATATAATACATGTTATTTGGTGATTAAACGACCCACATTTTATATTTTCAAACGACTTTGCATGCATTTTTTTATATTATAATGAAAATTAAAAACATAATAAAGAAAGTCAAATAATTTTAAAATTATTCAATTATTCACGATTTTAGCTATTTAAATTCCTGATTAATCATAATTTTGAACAAATGAAATCAAAATTATTCGATTAATCATAAATAATTTAATCAAATTGTTGAATAAATCAAATAATTAATTAATTTGAAATTTGATTTTTACATCACGTTACGGTCTCTTGCATTTTAATATGTATAAATAAGAATATGTTTATCTATAAGCTAATTCATTACAATCAATCTTGGATGTTGAAATAAAAAGATACCAGTACCTATGCTACTGAATTACCTCTTATTAAAAAATATGATGAACCATATCCCATAGACGGACATCTCCGGATAACGGACAAAATCACCGCCTATGGAAGCTTTTGCTGTATATGTAAATTCCTATAGTAGCTTCTTGGCTTGAGATTAATGTTGAATTTTTATTATACAAAAAGATTGAGTGAATGCGTCCATAATATGGATGAACAAATGATTTATATAACCATCGACGATTTATGATGAACACGCTAAAGTTGTTACTGACTCGGGAGAGAGAGAAATGAAATGTATTCTACAGCGTAACGTGGGATAATCTTGAAGACATATGTATGTCGTTATTCCTCTTCCTTTTAAAGTGAATAACAATTTACAAGACTCTTGAGATTTTGATACACACTAATATACAGTGGGTCAGCTGTGACAGCTTAAATTATGCAGTATACAATTATATTTTTAAAGCTCCATGACAAAAGTAACAGACTGGAATTATAAATAAAATTTGGTATCATTATAAAGAGGAAGATTTCTAGTTTAACATAGAACCATTATTTAGTGTTAAAGTTTACCTTTAAGCAAATTAAAGATATGAAAACAAAAATCCAATATTCTTATCTCAGAGCTTATTTTAAGCACCGATAATTACATCCAAGTATGTGGTGAAATTCGATCGATTTCAAAAGTAAATAGTATTCTTAAATCGATTAGGTTGTGATGAATTTCGATCGTTTTAATTTTCCGTTTTTGTTTCTGTTCAATATGTTTCTTGTCAAATCACAACAAATTAATTTTGAAATTTGTATTATTTAAATTAAATAAATTTTTTAATAAAAAATTATCAAAAGTTAAGTTTTTGCGTGAAGCTACCACAAAGGAGATATTCCTTGCTTCTGAATAAAAAAGAAAACATTGCCCATAAAAATAACACTTTGTGGAGGAATAATAAATTTACATTTTTGGCGATTAATTAATTAAGCCTACAAAAATAAAAATTAATGCAATATTTTAATAGGAACGCTTTTTAGCAGATGCAGTTTGGACTTTGCATTGGTTTTAAATTTTTACTGGTGATTGGGTTAGCACAATGATTATTTTGAATATTCAAAATCAGTTTTTTCCTTTGTGGTAGATATATCCAGAAACCTTAAAAGTTAAATTGTAAAACCCATATGTCCCAAGTGTCTGATTTAGGTTTTTAAACAATAAGGTCCTTCGCTTCACCACAAGTTCCACTTAATGATTATAATTCTTTTGTAACAGTTTTAATCAAATTCAATCTTAAAACGAGTACCAAAATTTGAAAACGATAAAATCATGTCAATTTCGTTTTTATCACAACCATGATCACAACCAAAGAATATACAACATATAGAAAGCGCATGTCAATGAAAACTGAAATATTTTTAAAAAGTATTTCTAGATGCGGGAGGGAAGACAAAAGGAAAAGAAGCTTGTGTGTTTTTTATCTCTTTTGTTATGCTCTTGAAATTAATAAAAAACACACAAAAAAGTCAGTCTCGCACGAGCATTCAAGCAAGAATGTTGTGTTACTGCTTGTTGCTTGAGATACACTCATGAAAAATATTAATATGATTTTTTATCTCTTAATTAAACAACTATCTTTTTTTAATTAAGAAATAATAATTTAATACAATTAATTTTCATTTTTTATTAAAAAATACAAATTTGAAATAATCGTTCGTGCTGAATTAAATTTAGTATTATTTGATATTTTTTAATAAGAAATTAAAATCATTAATTATTTATATGTCGTTATTTTTTTAATCAAAGAGTAAAAAAAATAAACATTAAATCGTAATTTTTATGATTACTATGGTAATCGTTGCAATCCCTGGTTATTAAGGCTCAACTACATAGAATACTTTTGCTTCAACTGCGACTGACAGCTACGCAACACATAAATGATATAAACCCAGTCGTTGCATTATTTTGTTATTTAAATTTTATATAATAAAATATAAAGATATAAAAATTCTATTATGTTCTCAGTTGAAATAATGAATTGCAAATTAAAATTTCCGACTTAACGAAAAAATATTAAAATAAGAATAAAACAACCGACAAAATATATTTACGTACTTCGGCACTTCAAAGTTGAACATTTTTCATCTTTGAAGTACTTCACGCAGAAGTTTGGCGTACTGATTTGGTTCCGCTCAATATAAATGCATGCATTTAACTTAGCTGTCAGTCGCAGTTGAAGCGAAAGTATTCTATGTAGTTGAGCCTTTACTATTCAAATTCTAAACTAGTAACGTGTATTTCCACTTACAAGTCTTGAATTGACGAAGAAATTTTCAAAATAAAATTACTATAAAAATTATGTTATTTTTTTTGGTGTATAATTTCATAATGGGAAAAACAAAACATACACAAACATAATTGTGAATGTATGAGTGTGGCGATCGCTGGTGTAGTGCCTATAAAAAAGTAGAAACAAGGAATTGGTCGTTTATTTACTAAAGGAGATAAAATACGATCGTGTATGTTAGTGTAGGGCATAGCATATGTGTTTTGTTGTTTTAAAAATAGAAATACTTTAATCGTCACCGAACTACTTATACCTTTTTAAACGTCATATGAGCTTATGTAAATATACTTTCAGAATATCAAATTTGTATTTTAAAATTTGATTTGTGTAGTTTTGTTACTTATGTATTCAAAGTAACAGATGTTAAAGTTAAGTATATTAATTAATTAAATAAATAAAAACAAAAATATAAAATTATATTCACTTGAAAAAAATATAAAAAAAATATTTTTATTTTTTTTTTATTCATAACAAATTTGTCACCAAAAAAATTAGATTTTTCTTTAATAATTTAGTTTTATTCTGTAAAGAAGGTGGAATTATATCGAAAAAAGATCTTTTGAAAAAATATTTAATTTGGATATACCTTCTATATAAAAAAATTATTATGACAAAAATACATAAATGAATAAATAAAAAATAACTTATTTCCTGCCAAAAAATAACTTATATATTAAAAAAAATCAGTATTTTTGTTTATAAAAAATTTTAGGTCTATAAATTGAAACTTTGCTGTATGAATATTTATATCTTTTTGTATAAAAAAAAACATAAAAAAAAATAACTTTTTGCTTAGAAAAAGGAAATCAAGAAAACTTCTTTATTTTTCAAAATAAATGTTATTTCTGCCCAAAAATAAAAGAAATGAAATACTTTTTTTATTCAAAACTATTTTTTTTACTAAATAAAATATATATAATTTAAAAATAAGTTTTAAAATTGAAAATATTAATATTATTTATTTCTATAAAAAATGTATATTTTAATAACAATTTCTTGTTTCAAATAAAATACAACTCAAAAACATGGAAAAAATCACAAAATAATTTTTTTTCCAAAAACAGGAAAAACTTTTATTTACTTTTTACTATATTTTTATTTTTCTTTCTAAAAAATCCAAAAAATGGAAAAATATATACTTTTAAAAATGAAAAAATTTAAATCTTTTTTTAAATAATAATTTCAAAAACTAAAAATTCTCTATAAAAACTTTTTTTTAATAATAATAAAAAAAACACCAAAAACAAATTATATGCACATTTTATGAAATATATAAAAATATAATATATAAAAGTAAAATATAACAATTATTAGTTTATCAAAAATATAACTATAAAATATAAATTGACAACTTCGAAATCATACAAAAATTTGTCACGTCACTAAGAAAGGTATAAGCACGTCGGTGCAGATCAAAGTATTTCTACTTGTAAAACAACAAAACATGTATGCTATGCCCTACTGTATTATTAACGTTCATATCTTTCCATTAGTAAATAAACAACTAAAAATTCTGTTGGCACTTTTTTCAAAATACAAGAAACAAATTGTTTCTTTCAATTTGAAATAAAGATCTTTATACATGTACAATCTTATATATATGTGTGCGTGTTTTTATTTGCAATTCTTTATAAGGAATACACACATGTACAAACACATATACCCAGCAGGAAAATATGTTAGTGCTTCCTCCCAACAGGCCTTTCTGATTGCCTCAGAAAAAACTTTTAACATAATCCTTTTTGCCTTCTGTTAAAATTCCTTTAAGATTGCCTTAATTTCTTTTAAAAAGAAGTCCGGGACTAATTCTTGTTTCCATTTCATTAGATGCGAAGTAGAAGGTGTCACTCACCTACTAACTTTCTCATTACAAACAGAAAAAATAGTAATTGCGAGACTTAAAAAGCTCACATTTAGTCTTGTTTCAAGTGTCGATGAAGAAGGTAGTCTGCATATCTTTTTTTTATATTTTTCATACTCTTTTATTAATAGCATTAAAAATATAAGAGAGCATATTAATTTGTTTAAGAGTCATTGCCTTTTCGCTTCTTTTTGGAAGGGAGAAGGGAAGGCCTTGACTCCAATGACACGCCGTGTAAAAAAGAAATAGTGTTGCAATGCGAGTGGCAGGCCTTGTAGATCCTAAATAAGGCATTTTAGAATGTATCCTTAGCCCTTCTATTTCCGACTGGGTATTTAAACTCTTTCTCTCTCTCTCTCTGTTTTGGTGGTGGATTTAGCTTTCCCTTGTTACTTATCCCCCTCATCAATGCAAAATGTTGAGAGCGAGAATTACATGAGAGCAGGTTCTATGATTAGAACCCGCCATAAGAAATTTTGTTTCTACATGATGCGCCTTCTATATATGAATATTCTTTGTCACAACCTAATTTATTGTGATTTTCATAAAACAAAATGGAAATGAGTTACAATAAAACGAAATTGAAATCGAAAATTTTATGTGATACACAACCTTTTTCGTTTTTGGCTCGCAATCGATTTTCATCACATACCTGATTATTTTTTATGTGGAATGGTAGTCTTAATTGTATGCAACAGATTAGAGGCAATAATCAGCCAATAATCGGCCATCCTTTGCGGACCATATTTTTATAAGATCATCAACTCCTGTTATAATATAATGACCTGTACGATCAAACAGAACACAATAAACTGACGACAAATGACCCACAGTTCTACGAAGAAGTTTTGTTTTACTACCTATTAAGACTTGTAGGCACTAGAAGTTTTCTACGAACCGGTCCTCCGTATTCCCATCCAATAAGAACTCTTTCTATTTACCAAAATTAATTGAATATATTAATATAATAAATAAATATTCCAATAAATTTGTAATACGAATACACTTACGAATGTTATGTATGGGTATCATTCCAGAATCCGGCAGTGATACGCCATGCAGACGAGTACAATAATCCAGTATTTGCTATGTATGGCAAAAAGTTTTGACGCAACATTGTTTGAACTCCGGATTTCGGCTGAGATATAGTAAATACTACATTTTGAGTAAAATTATAATAATAGATGGAGCCACTGCAATCACTTCTTCGAATAAGATAGAAAAATATGTTTTTTTGGTTGAATTTAAATAAAAATTTAAAAATTTCGGCGGCTGATTTTGAGTCGATGTGAGTCGATGAAAACGGCGGCGGTGCATGACTTAGAAAATTACACGGCGGCGGCTCAAAACCGGCTTGAAGCCGATCGGCTTGTTTCCCTGATCAGTGCAGCGCAGCTGATCAAATTCAGCAAATATCGTTGCCATTTGGGGAGCAAATTTGCCACAGAAATTCATGAGTCGACAGCAATGCAAAAAATGTCGCCGACATTATAAGGAAATTTATGAACAATTTATTTTAAAAAATAATATTAAAATTTAAAATTTCAAGAATATAATGAATTTACTAAAGGTTTTATATTAAATTCATTAAGCTTGACCGAAATCAGCGGCTGTAATTGAGTCGTGTTTTAGCCGAAATTTTATCGGCGGCGTCGGCCCTTAAAAAACCTCCGGCGGCTTGACTCAGCCGGCTTACAGCCGATCGGCGCAGTTCTCTGCTCACCAAACATTTGCCGGCAATTTTGTTTGCATAGTATAATAATAAAGTATACTCGTAAGACCAGCTGTTTTACAATTTTTTCATTGGCAAACCTCGCGGTACTGTCAAATTGTTTTTGTATTCATATGTAAAATTTTTTTCGATTTTTTTGCTCTTGCTCTCCTACATTCTCTCATTTTTCCGTTCAAAGCATTTTGACATTGTGGGCAGTAGTTTTACACTAACAAAATACAAGCAATTGTTGTTTTTGTAGATGTGCGAGTACTTTATTATTTTACTATGTTTTGTTTGTTTACTTTTTTCTAAGGCGAATTCATGTAAGGTGAGCTCTGTTACTTTTTAACAGTTTTGGTAGGGTTTTATAGTTGAAACAAAAAGTCGACTTTTAAAATTTATATAATGTATTTTCAACTTTTCGACTTTTTCAATACTTAAAACTCTAGCGCTGACAATTTTGTTTCAACGCTGCAATAATACTGAAAACTTCTGTATAATCAAACAACAACAAACAACAACAAACAAAACAAATACTACAACCCAACATTTTCCCTCTCTTTCGTGTAGTTTATGTGTCAAAAACAACTGATTAAAATACATTGCAAAATATACAATTTTATTTTTTTGTTACTATATGTAAACAATAAAATGTAAACAAACTTTGACAGATCTCATACACAAAAAAAATCAGCTGGGCCGACGATTATACCTGTTCAGTGTACCCTGATTAAGCCCAAATTACATTTACGCGTAGTCAGCAACAGTATCATCAAAAAATTGTTCGCACAATTGTTCGAAACATGGTGAAATGAGTACAAGGTGAAATTGTAAGATCAGCTGATTATTTGTTACTTTATTTTGTGGTGTAAGACTGAAATGTCAATTTTTTTTACGTTTGCATGTGTTGGTTTGTTTACAATAAAAGCAAATATTTTCGATGGTAAAATTTCTAAAGGGGGTTTTACACTGTAATACTTTGTATTAATACCCAAAATATTTTCAAATGTATTATAGTGTAAATATGTCGTGTGCACCCTGTGCAAAAAAAGTTGGCAACGTTGATAGAAAAGGAAAAATATATGTAAACGTTATCAATATATATGAACGAAATAAAATAATAAGAAGAAGCATAGTTTACTAACAAAACAAATTGCTGAAAAAAATAAATAAAAATTGAGTAGGAGACATATTGTCGTGTGTACCCTGTGCAAAAAAAGTTGGCAACGCTGATAGAAAGGGAAAAATATATATGAACGTTGTCAATTTATATGAATGAAACATGACAATAAGAAGAAGCATAGTATTTATTAGTAAACAAATTGCTGAACTAAATAAAGAAAGATGGAGTAGGCAGACATATTAGGGATTGCTAGGTTTAGTGGAAGGTTTCGAGGAATAAAACTTCCTTTTTCCTGTTGATTCTTGAAGAGGTGAGACCAGTGGCCATCGAGGGAAACAACTACCCTAAGAGAAAATACCAGCAGTAATAAAAAAACATCAATTTTAAAATTACTGTGCATAAATTTTTTTTATTGGATACAAAAAATAAAGCTTAACTCCTAAAATTTAAATAAAAAAAAAATATACATACAACCAACATCTGCCACTTGCCACTGTGTCGTCCACCCAACGCTGGAAAAGCAGCTCAGCACTCCCACGCCAAGGGGTGCTAGGTAAAGGTTTTTTTTAGACCCGTAAGTTAATACGCCGGACAACTAGACGGACAAAAATTAGTTAAAAGTGCCTTTTTCCTAAAAAGAAGAAAAAAAAATAAATAAGTAAATAAATAAATAAATATAATTTAAACAAACATAAAAAAAATTGGAAAAAAACTTTTTTTTTAGGGAATTTACCTTTTTTCGTGTAGACTTAGGTATGAGCTCAGGCCTAGAATAGCTACGCGGTACCTAAATTAAATTTTTTTCTGAAAATAGAAGTAATAAAAAAAAAAAGAAGAAATAATGAATAAAATTTAAATACAAGAAAAAAAGAATAGAATAGAAAACAATAAAAAAAAAACATATATATAAAAGGTATTTTTGCTAGAACAATAAATGTTATTAATACTTACCTAGACCCCGAACCAACGTAAAAAAAACCTTAAACCTCGAAGCGATTCTAAAATAAAAAAAAATATATATAAACTCCATGCGGTAATTCCTGCTACCCTTACCACAGCCGCCAATACCTAGAAAGAAAAAGGAAATTTTTATTAATTTATATAAGATTTATACTTACCTCCGGAGCTGAAAATTGAAAATTAAAGAAAAATAAAAAAAAATAATATATTAATATAAAATTGTCAAAACTAAATAATAAGTTAATTTTTTTGCATTAATAGTCTTAGAATACCTGTAAATTAGGAACTATTGTTAAATCTCTTATTGATTTCATTGAGAAAATTTAGAACCTTGTTTAACTATCAATATAATGAAATAATTTTTTTTATAATTTGCAAAATAAAGTTAAAATTACGTTTGTAACGTTTAAGAGAAATTTTTGACTTTTTTATTTTCTATCATGAAGTGGTAAACAAACTAAAAGCGGTGAGTAAAAGGGAGAGAAGAAACTGGTAAGGTAGGGAAAATATTATGTTAGGGACATTTCAATAAAAAATGAAACTCTGGAATGTTTAGGAGAGAGTTAGCTCTGGGAGGGAAAAACATTTGGCAAAACATCAGTCCAAATATATTAGTTCTTGTTGTGTGTACATTAGGGAGTTTTCGTAATGAACTTACTTCGGGCCTCAGCAATTTTTTTCATACCGCATAATTTTAAAGCTGGTACGATTTTTTTTGTAGGTGGATGAATTTCCAGACCTGACGGCAAGGACCACCCCGTCCGGCGAGCTTCAGCCCGGCAATAAGCCAGCGTACCAGTGCCGCCGTCAGTCTGGCAACACCAGCAGTGGTTGTAAACAACCAGCTGTAATTTCGTCCAGTCCACCACTTACAATATTAGGGATTGCTAGATTTAGTGGAAGGTTTCGATGAATAAAACTTCCTTTTCCTTTTAATTCTTGAAGAGGTGAGACCAGTGGCCAGCGAGTGGAGCAACAACCCTAAGGGAAAAACTACAGGAAATAATAGTGAAACATCAACTTTTTAAAATCGCTTGCCGAAATTAGTTTATTGAATACAAAAAAAAAAGTTATAAAAAAAATTTAAACGCTTAAAATTTTAACAAAAATAATAAATACAACATTAAACTACAAAAATTAATTTATACTTAAAACTAGAAATACTATAGCTAAAGTTTAAAACTACACCAACAATATCTGCCACTGCGTCGTTCATCCATCGTGGGAGAAGCAGCAAAGCGCCACCACTCCAGGGGTGCTGGGTAAAAATAGTTGAGGTTTTCGTCACTGCACCAGTTAGGTTTACTATTACATTTTATAAAAAACTGTAAAAATAAAAGAAAAATTATTATATATATATATAAAAAACAGGTATTAAAAAAAAAAAGAAAAATATATATACATATAAAAAGAAAGGATAATATAACTTTTTGTGCTTAGGTACTATAGTTTACTTACCCGGGTGAATAATTGAAACCAATTTGGTAGATTAGTAAAAGAGACGCGAGGTTAGGGGTGAGCTCAGACCTAAATATCGCTAGTCAAGTATAAAAAAAGTCGTTAGTCCTAAAATGAGGATGAAATAAATACATCAGTACCTAAAAAGAAAAAGAGAAATATCCCTAGAAAAATAAATAAATAGAACTTAAAAAAAAAATATATATATATATATATATATATATATATATATATATATATATATATATATATATATATATATATATATATATATATATATATATATATATATATATATATATATATATATATATATATATATATATATATATATATATATATATATATATATATATATATATATATATATATATATATATATATATATATATATATATATATATATATATATATATATATATATATATATATATATATATATATATATATATATATATATATATTTATATATATATATAAAGATATGCTTAGCCGCACATCCCGGACGTAGGACAGAATACGGACCGACGAAAACCTTAAGGATTGGCAGAAAACTTCAGAATTCCCAAACCCAACCGGCCGTCCCATACACCAAGAAAGAGATTATTAGCGCTAATCCTATTTCAACTAAAGTTGTATTTTTAATATTTTAGTTAAATCTAGAAAGAAAAATTAGAAAATATTTTAATATAAAGATTTGCGATTTTTTTCTTGTTTTTTTTTTTTTTTTTTTTTTTTGTTCTTTTTTTTGCTTCTAACTTTAAGACCAATCAAAAAAAAAAAAAATCAACAAAGAAATTTCTAAAATTCAAATTAATTAAATTTTTCACAAAAAAATGTAAATATTCAAAAACTTTACTTTGTAATAAACTTTTTTATAACGTGGAATGAAATTTTGAAAAAGTTTTATTATTTAATAATATGGACAACTAAAGTACATTAAAAGCGGTGAGTAAACGGAGTGGGATAGAACTGGAAGGTGAGGTTAGATCAGGGGCATCCCAATAGCTGAAACGAGGATGCGATGGCGAGATTATTATCTTTTGAGAAGGGGAAATGTACGGCAAAACATCTGCCAGAACTAAATCTTCCTTTGTGTTGTTTATCAGGGAGTAAGAAATACTGCTTCGGGCCTCATAAATTTATTTTTAATAACAACTTAATTTTTTTTTTTTTCTGGTATGAATTTTTTTGTAAGTGGATAAGTATCCATCTCTGGCGGTAAGAACCACCCCATCCGGCGAGTGATAGCCCGGCTCATTTGCGGTCCACACGAGCCGTTTTCATGCTCGCACATTGAAAGTCGGCCGTTTTAGGGAGAAAACGGGTAAAAACTCTATTTTGGTACTTTTTTGGCACCATATGTATCTTTGAAACCAATCAACATACAGATAAAATTTATATCGTATTTATAACTTACCAAAAATGAGAAATACAAATTTGATACTTTTTAGAAATTCAAACGTTTAAGGGTAAAAATCGTACCTATTTTTGGTACTTTGCGTATTTTAATATGGGATCTCACTATAATTTAGAAACTCACTGGAATACAATTTCTGATACTTCTATGGGTTAAAAAAAGTACCAAAAAAGGGGTAAAGGCGGGAAATTACATTTTATTCAAACTTAATAATGAATTTTCAATTACATTAAACATAGAAACATGAAATTAAGAAAATGTAGATAAGAATTCACAAGAGTGCAATTTGTGGTACTTAAAGATACATGGTCTGTGGGTAAGAATTCAAGAGAATGGACTTTGTGGTACATTTTTCTTCTTCTATTGGTACTTTTTTGCATTTTCTGTAATATTTAACCTAGAAACATGAAATTAAATACGCATGGTCCGATGTTGGAAAGAATTCACAACGGGGGACTTTGTGGTACTTTTTCGTTCTTCTAATGGTACTTTTTGAATTTTCTATAATTATGAACATAGAAACATGAAATTAGGGATATGTGGTCCTTAGTTAATGAGAATCCATAAGAGGGGACGTTGTGGTACTTTTTTGCTATTTTAATGGTACTTTTTGAATTTTCTATTATATTTAACCTAGAAATATGAAATTAAGGACATGAAGTGCTAAGTGAATGAGAATCCATAAGAGAGAACTTTGTGGTACTTTTTCGTTCTTCTAATGGTACTTTTTGAATTTTTTATTATATTTAAACTAGAAACATAAAGTTAAATATGCATGGTCCTATGTGAGAAAGAATTACGAAATTAAAGATATGTGGTCTTAAATGAATAAGAATCCATAAGAGAGGTTTTTGTGGTACTTTTATGTTCTTCTAATGATACTTTTTCAATTTTCTATAATTATGAACCTAGAAACATGAAATTAAGGATATGTGGTCCTAAATGAATGAGAATTCATTAGAGGGGACTTTGTGGTACTTTTTTGTTCTTCTAATGGTACTTTTTGAATTTTCTATAATATTTAAAGAAGAAACATGAAGTTAAATATGCATGGTCCTATGTGAGAAAGAATTCACAAGAGTGGTCTTTGTGGTACTTTTTTGTTCTTCCAAAGGTACTTTTTTAATTTTCGGTAATATTTAACCTAGAAACATGAAATCAGGATATGTGGTCCTAAATGAATGGGAATCCATAAGAAGGGACTTTGTGGTACTTTTTTGTTCTTCTAATGGTACTTTTTGAATTTTCTATAATATTTAACCCAGAAACATGAAATTAAAGATATGTGGTCTTAAATGAATAAGAATCCAATAGAGAGGTTTTTGTGGTACTTTTTTGTTCTTCTAATGGTACTTTTTGAATTTTCTATAATTATGAACATGAAATTAAGGATATGTGGTCCTAAATGAATGAGAATTCATTAGAGGGGACTTTGTGGTACTTTTTGGTTCTTCTAATGGTACATTTTTGTTGTTAATATGGTACTTTTTGAATTTTCTATAATTATGAACTTAGAAACATGAAATTAAGGATATGTGGTTCTAAATGAATGAGAATTCATTAGAGGGGACTTGGTTGTATTTTTTTGTTCTTCCAACGGTACTTTTTTAATTTTCTGTAATATTTAACCTAGAAACATGAAATAAGGATATGTGGTCCTTAATGAATGGGAATCCATAAGAAGGGACTTTGTAGTACTTTTTTGTTCTTCCTACGGTACTTTTTTAATTTTCTATAATTCTGAATCTAGAAACATGAAATTAAAGATATGTGGTCCTAAATGAATGAGAATCCATAAGAAGGGACTTTGTGGTATCTTTTTTCGTTCTTCAAATAGTACTTATTGAATGTTGTGCAATTTTCATCCTTAGAAACATAAAATTGAAAATGTAAGGTCCTAAGTGAATCAGAAACCTTTAAATGGATTTTGTGGTACTTTTTCTTTATTCTAATATACTTTTTCGTAATTCTGATATTTATTTTTCATTATTCTTAGATTATAAACCTGAAATTAAAGAGATATTGTTATTTATGGATGACATAACACCATTATTAAAAATGTTCTTAAGGGAGGTAAGAATCTTAGTTTAAATTTATTATATAGTATAGTTTTTATAAAAAATTTCCGCTGACGAAGTAGCGGGTTTACAGCTCGTTATTTTTGAACTAATACATATTTTAAACTATTTGAATTAAAATCATACACATAAACAAGAAAAAGTATATTTTGTGTGCTTTTGGATTAAAATATCATCATTCCGGCTGCCGGCATGTCAACCCAATGTTCGCCACAATCGTATATTTCTAACATTTTCATTATTTGTTGTTTCCACGTAAATCAAAATAATACATTAATATATATACGTCTTAGATTAAGGTGTAACTAATCTGTCATATCAACTCCGGGTTAAAATTTATGCAATTTAACAGAAAAAACTATAAAAATAGTAAAATTTTATCAAAATTTCAACAAAAATGATGTAAACAAAACAAAATATGAATAGTGATGCAGATTTTATCACAAAATATTCGTTATTCGGATACATATAATTACATCAAACAAAGATTAAATAAAATTATTTCTTTTATACATTAGTATATTTATACAAGCAAAAGAAAGGTTTTTTCCAAAATAAAAAAAAAAAACTTGTATATCATCAAAAACTTACTAGAACATCAAAAATAATAATATAATAAAACAGTTAACGAATAATTTATTCTTACTGCTAACGACACTAACAATAAAGCCCAAATTACAATAGCGCGTAGTCAGCAGCAGTGTGTGCTGCCATAATCTGCTGATTATTTAGAAAGCACTGTGTGTTATGGTGTTGATTACATTTAGTCAGCAGCAGTTTGCAGTGCTGTTTCATTAAGCCCTGTTTCTAAATTCACTGCGCTGCATTCAGATTGGGAGCGAGATAAAGAGAGTGAGCAAATAAATGAGAGGCTAAAATACACAAGTAGAACAAAACTAGGTGGTGGTTGTAAATTGTGGCTGCCTACGCTGAATTGTAATTATAACGGCAGCAACATGTTGTGCTGAGAGTGATCAGCTGATCATTTTTGCTGATACTGTTGCTGACTACGCGCTATTGTAATTTGGGCTTAAGAATGGGAGAGAAACTGAGAAGGGTTGCCTACATAAACAAAAATCAGTTTATTAGTTAATTTAGATAGTAAATAGTTTTTTGAATACGATTTTCTTAATAAATACATTAAGAGCCAAATTGTCTATTAGCTAGTATGTATATAAAACATAAATTAAAAATTTTTTTGAATACGGCTGTATGACATTTGATAATACTTTCCTTAATACATTTTTTGATATGTGTTGTAGAAAATGAAACTCTGGTATTAATACCAAGTATTATACATAGTATAATTATAAAGTATACTCGTAAGAACAGCTGTTTTACAATTTTTTCATTGGAAAACCTCGCGGTACTGTCAAATTGTTTTTGTATTCACATGTAAATTTTTTTTTTAGTTTTTTTTCTCTTGCTCTCTTTCTTTCTCTCATTTTTTCGTTCAAAGCATTTTGACATTGTGGGCAGTAGTTTTACACTAACAAAATACAAGCAATTTTTGTTTTTGTAGATGTGCGAGTACTTTATTATTTTACTATGGTATTATAGTGTAAAACCACCTTAATATTTTTTACAATTTGAACGTTTTTTTTTTTTTTTTTTGTTTGTTTCACGTTTCAGTCTCACTTCCAACGAAAAAAAATGGCTGTTATTATTGCAGCGTTGTAGTTGTTGCCTTTATGCATACACCTTGTTAAACTAATTCCATCATGGTCCGAACAACCATGTCTGCCATCAAACATCAATTTGTATGCGGAAGAAGAGGGGCTGCACGTAAAAGTATCGAAGCGACACTGACGGCAAACAAAAAATTATGATGTGTTCGACATATGTTCTGCCCACTGAAAACAAAAGGAAAAAAATTTTATGTATTAAGCCAAAATTACAATAGCGCGTAGTCAGCAACAGTATCAGCAAAAATTATCAGCTGTTCACTGTCAGTACAACATGTTGCTGCCGTTATAATTACAATTCAGCGTAGGCAGCCACAATTTACAACCACCATCTTTCTTTATTCTACTTGTGTATTTTTGCCTCTCATTTATTTGCTCACTCTCTTTGTCTCGCTCTCAATCTGAAAGCAGCGCAGTGAATTTAGAAACAGAGCTAAATGAAACAGCACTGCAAACTGTTGCTGACCAAATGTAATCAATACCATAACAAACAGTGCTTTCTAAATTATCAGCTGATTATGTCAGCACACACTGCTGCTGACTACACGCAATTGTAATTTGTGCTTTACTTTGCTGACGTTTTAGTATTGACGGTACATAACGTTAACACTAACATCATATAAATGGTAAATGTAGACCGTTCAACTTGATGTTAATGTTAATTTTTTTTGATGTTTAAACACGGTTGTTAAAGCAAATGTTTTTTACTAACGGGTAGTCTCGACTAGAGATGAAATGATGTTAAAACATCATGTTAAAATTATATGCTCAAATTTCAATGTTTTCAATATGGCGTACATGTATTTATGTTAATTTCTTGTTTTCTCACTGTTTTGTTGTTGCATTCTACGCACATGCAATAATTTCTTTGTGTGTGATGCTTGGTGTTTAAACATGGTTCTTTTAACATTTGCTTCAACAACCGTGTTTAAACATCGAAAGAATTAACATTAACATCAAATTGAACGGTCTTCATTTACCATTTACATGATGTTAGTGTTAATGTTAAATATTTTATGTTAGGTGAGGACCACGGGTAACACACACAACAAAATTATTGCATGTGCGTAGAATGCTGGATGTCCGTCTTTTTGTTGAAATTAGTTTTTAGAAAACCCCAGTAATCGGATATATATGTTTTATACATTAGATTGTAGGGAATATTCCGAGATATCGCTAAAAAACCGAAGATACCTCTGAAAATCGTTTTTGTTGTCGGCATTTCTAAACTCCTATATAAGCTAGCGACTTCGTTCTTGCAAGAAAAATTCGTAATATTCTTTTTTTTAATTTTATGCTGAATAAATGAAAAAAGCGTTTTTTAGACTTTTTGAAGATTCTGTAAAAATTTTCTAAAATTTTGTTTTTTTGAATCGAACAGATCGATCCATAAACAACCGATTTATTGACAAATCTTTTTTTAAATTTATTTAATGACAGCTTTGCTTATTGTTGTTTTTATGGGTCATGAAAAACAACAGTAATAATAAGCTATATAAAATTTGTTGTTTTCAACTTTTTGAAGCCTCTGAATGAGCTAGAAAATTATTTTTTTTTTTTCTTTTTTTCACTGAAAATTCAAATTAGATTTTTTTTGCTGAAGGAATAAACTTCGGAATTCATTTTTGAACAAATGTGTTACAAATATTTATCTGTTTTTTTTTTTTAACGAAATCTATCCACAAACAATACAGTTATAGGCAAAAAACTGAAAAAAATTATTAGAAATATACACAAACATTTTTATTAAACATTGCAATCACTGCTGCCAGATTTGACGATTTATCATCAATTTTTGGGTCTAAAAATGACCTGTTTACGATTTGGCGATTTTTTTTAAAGGAAATTCAGAACTATTTTCATAATTTTTTGTATATTTTTCTTTAAAATTAAATTAGTTGATACAAAAATATTAACAATTTAAATAAAAATCATCTTAAATTTGTCAATGTATATGATTCATTTATTATGAATATATATATATATTTGTCAATGTATATGATTCATTTATTATGAATATATATATATATATATATATATATATATATATATATATATATATATATATATATATATATATATATATATATATATATATATATATATATATATATATATATATATATATATATATATTTATATAAGCGGCTGTCCACTTAACTTTTTTGCACAAGGACGAATTTGGTCATGACTGGCCCATTATTTCACCTAGCCCCCAAACAAATGTCGTCCTGGAATAGGGTTTAACCATCATAAATGCCTTAAATAATATAGCAATATTTGAATTAAATTCGGTACAAAAGAGTTTTGTATAAGTGTTAGTCTTTGTGCCAAATCTCATCCAGATCGGTCCATAATTGACCATAACTCCCATATAAATCCCCTCTTCCGAAAATCACTTTAACGTGCATAAATCCCATACGAATGATAGTATCAAGTTAATATTCTACGCAAATAAATTTTATATAAGTAGAAACAACATTGCCAAATTTTATGGGAATCGGTTCATAATTTACCATAGCTCCCATATAAACTCACTTCTGAGAATCGGCCTAAAGGGCACAAAATCACAAGGCATTGATCTGTATTTGTATAATTTTTTTACATTGAGCAAAAGTGTTGGTCTACAATTAGCCACAGGTCTAATTTTTAGCTCATACAGAATGGTGTAGGGTATCATATGGTCGATGTTGACCTACTATAGTTTCTCTCTCGTTTATTGATTGAATTCATAATTTTGAATAGAATTCGACTTGATTGTCTAAAAAAGTCCACATCCAGACGTTATATTCCCTTGGGCGTTATATTCCCTCTTCTGGAAGCCAGATTAACGTACGTTTCAAGTCCTTATCCCGGCAAATTTTATATGCGAGTGAAATACATATATTCAGTGAAAGCTCCCATAGTCGGGCAGCGATCGTCACACTGATTTTGTCCGTTATCGGGAGAAGTCCGTCTATGGGATATGGTACATACTTTTTTTTACAAGGGGTAATTTAGTACTATATCTTTTTATTTCAACATCCAAAAATGATTTTAATGAATTAACTTATTGATATACATATTCTTATTTATCCATATGTATCGTCAACTAAAATGCAAAAGGCCGTAACCATTTAAAAATCAAATGTTGGTTTTATTTACTGGATTATAATACATTATATATACATTGAACAAAATGTTGTGCGCACATGCATTTGGATAGTGTGGACCCAAGTTGTTCATGTTTTGTTCTTGCTCGCACACCGTTGTTCGCACAACTGTTCGAGCAACCATGTCTGCCATCAAACGTCATTTTGTATGCGGAAGAAGAGGCGCTGTATGTTACGCTACATCCAGACTATCCTTTTTCTTGTTCGCACAAGAACAAAACGTCGGCAGATCAACACACACAATTTTGTTCATTTTATTTTCAGTGGGCAGAACATTTGTCGAACAAATCATAATTTTTCGTTTGCCGTCAGTGTTGCTTCGATACTTTTACATGCAGCGCCTCTTCTTCCGCATACAAAATGACGTTTGATGGCAGACATGGTTGCTCAAACAATTGTGCGAACAAGTATTTTAATAAAAACATATTCACAATTCAAAAGATCTTTCGGAACAAAAACGCGATTGTTATTACAATGATGAATTACTTCACTTCGCACTGTATCAAAGTGATTTCTTAAACTTTGAAGTACTTCATCATAAGTTGATGAGTTAATACTTTTAACTATTAGCTCTCCAGGTAATCTTAAAGTTTGACCATAAACTAATTCTGAAGGACTACATTTAAGTTCTTCCTTGATACTTGCTCTGATTCCCAATATAATAATAGGTAGCTGATCGGACCATTTTTTAGCATTATTACTAGATTTAATCGCAGTTTTTAACTGCCTATGAAAACGTTCAACCATACCGTTTGCTTGTGGATTATAACAAGATGTATGTATTTTATGTGTTCCTAAAAGTTTTGTTAAGTCACTAAACAATTTTGACGTGAACAGTGTTCCTTGATCGAATGTAATTTGAAGTGGTACACCAAAACGAGGTATATAATTATATACTTGTGAAGAAACATCTCTAATTGGATATGCTTCTGGCCATCTAGTAAACCGGTCTACAATTGTTAATATATATTTATATCCATTTGAAATTGGAAAAGGTCCTACAATGTCTATATGTATGTGTTCAAATCATACTAGTGGAATATCTATTTTATTAACTTTAGATTTGGTATGTTGATAAATTTTTGCTTTTTGGCAATCAATGCAGTTAGATACTAATTTATTAATATCTTTTCGCATTGATGGCCAAAAGAATTTATTTTGTATTAATTTTCTTGTTGCTCGGATGCCTGGATGCGACAGTGAATGTAAGTTATGAAAAACTATTTATCTTAACGAAAATGGAACAAATGGACGGTTTATTTTACTTGAAATATTACACCATATTTTTATGTTAAGTAAAGGGTAATATATTTCTTTTAAATTATTCTTTGAAGTATTATCCGATATAAGTTTTTTAAGTTCTTCATCAGCTTGTTGTTCTTTATATAAAAGTTGTAGATTAATATTTTGATTATTAAAAGCGCAAATTTCTGGTGGTCTGGAAAGCGTGTCTGCAACGATATTTTCTTTTCTATTTATATAACATACTAGCTAATACCCGGTGTGCTTCGCCACCCCCCCAAAATGAAATACATAGTAATTAAAGGATTAAAAAAATATATTTATTTAGTAATCAAAATAAAACATTTTTCTTAAAAATTAGATAGATAGATAGATAGATAGATAGATAGATAGATAGATAGATAGATAGATAGATAGATAGATAGATAGATAGATAGATAGATAGATAGATAGATAGATAGATAGATAGATAGATAGATAGATAGATAGATAGATAGATAGATAGATAGATAGATAGATAGATAGATAGATAGATAGATAGATAGATAGATAGATAGATAGATAGATAGATAGATAGATAGATAGATAGATAGATAGATAGATAGATAGATAGATAGATAGATAGATAGATAGATAGATAGATAGATAGATAGATAGATAGATAGATAGATAGATAGATAGATAGATAGATAGATAGATAGATAGATAGATAGATAGATAGATAGATAGATAGATAGATAGATAGATAGATAGATAGATAGATAGATAGATAGATAGATAGATAGATAGATAGATAGATAGATAGATAGATAGATAGATAGATAGATAGATAGATAGATAGATAGATAGATAGATAGATAGATAGATAGATAGATAGATAGATAGATAGATAGATAGATAGATAGATAGATAGATAGATAGATAGATAGATAGATAGATAGATAGATAGATAGATAGATAGATAGATAGATAGATAGATAGATAGATAGATAGATAGATAGATAGATAGATAGATAGATAGATAGATAGATAGATAGATAGATAGATAGATAGATAGATAGATAGATAGATAGATAGATAGATAGATAGATAGATAGATAGATAGATAGATAGATAGATAGATAGATAGATAGATAGATAGATAGATAGATAGATAGATAGATAGATAGATAGATAGATAGATAGATAGATAGATAGATAGATAGATAGATAGATAGATAGATAGATAGATAGATAGATAGATAGATAGATAGATAGATAGATAGATAGATAGATAGATAGATAGATAGATAGATAGATAGATAGATAGATAGATAGATAGATAGATAGATAGATAGATAGATAGATAGATAGATAGATAGATAGATAGATAGATAGATAGATAGATAGATAGATAGATAGATAGATAGATAGATAGATAGATAGATAGATAGATAGATAGATAGATAGATAGATAGATAGATAGATAGATAGATAGATAGATAGATAGATAGATAGATAGATAGATAGATAGATAGATAGATAGATAGATAGATAGATAGATAGATAGATAGATAGATAGATAGATAGATAGATAGATAGATAGATAGATAGATAGATAGATAGATAGATAGATAGATAGATAGATAGATAGATAGATAGATAGATAGATAGATAGATAGATAGATAGATAGATAGATAGATAGATAGATAGATAGATAGATAGATAGATAGATAGATAGATAGATAGATAGATAGATAGATAGATAGATAGATAGATAGATAGATAGATAGATAGATAGATAGATAGATAGATAGATAGATAGATAGATAGATAGATAGATAGATAGATAGATAGATAGATAGATAGATAGATAGATAGATAGATAGATAGATAGATAGATAGATAGATAGATAGATAGATAGATAGATAGATAGATAGATAGATAGATAGATAGATAGATAGATAGATAGATAGATAGATAGATAGATAGATAGATAGATAGATAGATAGATAGATAGATAGATAGATAGATAGATAGATAGATAGATAGATAGATAGATAGATAGATAGATAGATAGATAGATAGATAGATAGATAGATAGATAGATAGATAGATAGATAGATAGATAGATAGATAGATAGATAGATAGATAGATAGATAGATAGATAGATAGATAGATAGATAGATAGATAGATAGATAGATAGATAGATAGATAGATAGATAGATAGATAGATAGATAGATAGATAGATAGATAGATAGATAGATAGATAGATAGATAGATAGATAGATAGATAGATAGATAGATAGATAGATAGATAGATAGATAGATAGATAGATAGATAGATAGATAGATAGATAGATACAGTGGTGGCCACGAATTTAAGACACGACATGTAACGAACTAAGTTGTGATAATTATTACAACCCTGCAATATAAAATTAGATTTTGTTAATTTTTCAGTGTACCCTGTAATGTTAAGATCAATTACCGTTATTTGGTTTTGTTTGTGTATACATTTTGTTGCTGTTTTTATTATATTTTCGTAAAAACGTGCTTTTGAAGCTGGTCACGAATTTAAAACATATAAGAAATATTTGGTTTTTAAGTGATTTTTTGGTGTTTTTTGAAGCTAAAAGGTAAGTAATGAATGTTTTATTCCATTTAATGTTAGAATACATCAAAATATTTAGTTAGAAATGGCCAGAGGTACTTGGAGTTCGGATGCCGAGCGAAAATTGATCCAACAAATGAATACTGATGGAAAAACAGTAATGGAAATTTCCAAGCTACTAAAATGTTCCAGATCCAAGATTTACAATGCACTGGAACACATCAAGCAACATGGCACTACCAAAAATGTCAAACAGCACCCTAGAGCCCGAAAAACTACACCCAGGGAGGATAGCTTAATTTATAAATCAGCTGCTAAAGATCCTTTCAAGAGCTCAAGTAAAATTAAAAATGAGATTTCATCGGATTTTGGTATTAATATATCGTCCAGGACAATAAGAAGACGTCTGAATGAGAAGAACTTACGTGGGTGTATTGCACAACGTAAACCACTTGTGTCAAAAAAAAATATTAAATCCCGACTAGCGTTTTCAAGAGAAAATCTCAATAAGCCGATGACATTTTGGAAAAATATACTTTGGAGCGACGAGTCGAAGTTTTGTCGCTTTGGTTCTGATGGAAAACAGTACGTATGGCGTCCTCCAAACCTGGAGCATCACCCAAAGTACACCCTTAAAACGGTTAAGCATGGTGGTGGAAATGTCATGGTGTGGGCAGCATTTTCCTGGCATGGTGTAGGTCCCATTCAGAAGATTATCAATAAAATGGACCAGCATATTTACAAAAACATACTGACAAGCATCATGATACCATTCGCTGAAGACAACATGCCTCTAATGTGGAAATTTATGCATGATAATGACCCTAAGCACACTTCACGCCTAGTGAAGAGTTGCTTAGAGGAAAATAATATCACAGTTCTGAAATGGCCAGCTCAATCCCCGGATCTCAATCCAATTGAGAACTTGTGGAATGATGTTGAGGAGCATGTACGAGCAGTAAAGCCAAAAAATTTGACTGATTTATGGGAAGAAATTCAAAAGGCTTGGTATGCCATTCCAAAGGAGCGCTGTATGGCCTTAGTTGAAAGTTTACCCAGGAGATGCGCTGCTGTGATTCAAAATAAAGGATTTCCCACCAAATACTAATATTGTTTTATGAAGCTGAGCTTTACTTTTGTGAATTAACTTTTATTTTGCCTATGTCCTAAATTCATGACCAGGCTTAAACTTGTATTAATCTGTATAATATGTAAATAAAAATTGGAAACTAAATATAGGTAACAAACTATTGTTGATTTTTTTTCATAACATTACTAGGATCTTTAAAAAATAACATGGATCTAAAATTTGTTCGATAAGATGTAAAAATTATCAGAAATATATAAGTGAAATGTCGTGTCTTAAATTCGTGGCCACCACTGTAGATAGATAGATAGATAGATAGATAGATAGATAGATAGATAGATAGATAGATAGATAGATAGATAGATAGATAGATAGATAGATAGATAGATAGATAGATAGATAGATAGATAGATAGATAGATAGATAGATAGATAGATAGATAGATAGATAGATAGATAGATAGATAGATAGATAGATAGATAGATAGATAGATAGATAGATAGATAGATAGATAGATAGATAGATAGATAGATAGATAGATAGATAGATAGATAGATAGATAGATAGATAGATAGATAGATAGATAGATAGATAGATAGATAGATAGATAGATAGATAGATAGATAGATAGATAGATAGATAGATAGATAGATAGATAGATAGATAGATAGATAGATAGATAGATAGATAGATAGATAGATAGATAGATAGATAGATAGATAGATAGATAGATAGATAGATAGATAGATAGATAGATAGATAGATAGATAGATAGATAGATAGATAGATAGATAGATAGATAGATAGATAGATAGATAGATAGATAGATAGATAGATAGATAGATAGATAGATAGATAGATAGATAGATAGATAGATAGATAGATAGATAGATAGATAGATAGATAGATAGATAGATAGATAGATAGATAGATAGATAGATAGATAGATAGATAGATAGATAGATAGATAGATAGATAGATAGATAGATAGATAGATAGATAGATAGATAGATAGATAGATAGATAGATAGATAGATAGATAGATAGATAGATAGATAGATAGATAGATAGATAGATAGATAGATAGATAGATAGATAGATAGATAGATAGATAGATAGATAGATAGATAGATAGATAGATAGATAGATAGATAGATAGATAGATAGATAGATAGATAGATAGATAGATAGATAGATAGATAGATAGATAGATAGATAGATAGATAGATAGATAGATAGATAGATAGATAGATAGATAGATAGATAGATAGATAGATAGATAGATAGATAGATAGATAGATAGATAGATAGATAGATAGATAGATAGATAGATAGATAGATAGATAGATAGATAGATAGATAGATAGATAGATAGATAGATAGATAGATAGATAGATAGATAGATAGATAGATAGATAGATAGATAGATAGATAGATAGATAGATAGATAGATAGATAGATAGATAGATAGATAGATAGATAGATAGATAGATAGATAGATAGATAGATAGATAGATAGATAGATAGATAGATAGATAGATAGATAGATAGATAGATAGATAGATAGATAGATAGATAGATAGATAGATAGATAGATAGATAGATAGATAGATAGATAGATAGATAGATAGATAGATAGATAGATAGATAGATAGATAGATAGATAGATAGATAGATAGATAGATAGATAGATAGATAGATAGATAGATAGATAGATAGATAGATAGATAGATAGATAGATAGATAGATAGATAGATAGATAGATAGATAGATAGATAGATAGATAGATAGATAGATAGATAGATAGATAGATAGATAGATAGATAGATAGATAGATAGATAGATAGATAGATAGATAGATAGATAGATAGATAGATAGATAGATAGATAGATAGATAGATAGATAGATAGATAGATAGATAGATAGATAGATAGATAGATAGATAGATAGATAGATAGATAGATAGATAGATAGATAGATAGATAGATAGATAGATAGATAGATAGATAGATAGATAGATAGATAGATAGATAGATAGATAGATAGATAGATAGATAGATAGATAGATAGATAGATAGATAGATAGATAGATAGATAGATAGATAGATAGATAGATAGATAGATAGATAGATAGATAGATAGATAGATAGATAGATAGATAGATAGATAGATAGATAGATAGATAGATAGATAGATAGATAGATAGATAGATAGATAGATAGATAGATAGATAGATAGATAGATAGATAGATAGATAGATAGATAGATAGATAGATAGATAGATAGATAGATAGATAGATAGATAGATAGATAGATAGATAGATAGATAGATAGATAGATAGATAGATAGATAGATAGATAGATAGATAGATAGATAGATAGATAGATAGATAGATAGATAGATAGATAGATAGATAGATAGATAGATAGATAGATAGATAGATAGATAGATAGATAGATAGATAGATAGATAGATAGATAGATAGATAGATAGATAGATAGATAGATAGATAGATAGATAGATAGATAGATAGATAGATAGATAGATAGATAGATAGATAGATAGATAGATAGATAGATAGATAGATAGATAGATAGATAGATAGATAGATAGATAGATAGATAGATAGATAGATAGATAGATAGATAGATAGATAGATAGATAGATAGATAGATAGATAGATAGATAGATAGATAGATAGATAGATAGATAGATAGATAGATAGATAGATAGATAGATAGATAGATAGATAGATAGATAGATAGATAGATAGATAGATAGATAGATAGATAGATAGATAGATAGATAGATAGATAGATAGATAGATAGATAGATAGATAGATAGATAGATAGATAGATAGATAGATAGATAGATAGATAGATAGATAGATAGATAGATAGATAGATAGATAGATAGATAGATAGATAGATAGATAGATAGATAGATAGATAGATAGATAGATAGATAGATAGATAGATAGATAGATAGATAGATAGATAGATAGATAGATAGATAGATAGATAGATAGATAGATAGATAGATAGATAGATAGATAGATAGATAGATAGATAGATAGATAGATAGATAGATAGATAGATAGATAGATAGATAGATAGATAGATAGATAGATAGATAGATAGATAGATAGATAGATAGATAGATAGATAGATAGATAGATAGATAGATAGATAGATAGATAGATAGATAGATAGATAGATAGATAGATAGATAGATAGATAGATAGATAGATAGATAGATAGATAGATAGATAGATAGATAGATAGATAGATAGATAGATAGATAGATAGATAGATAGATAGATAGATAGATAGATAGATAGATAGATAGATAGATAGATAGATAGATAGATAGATAGATAGATAGATAGATAGATAGATAGATAGATAGATAGATAGATAGATAGATAGATAGATAGATAGATAGATAGATAGATAGATAGATAGATAGATAGATAGATAGATAGATAGATAGATAGATAGATAGATAGATAGATAGATAGATAGATAGATAGATAGATAGATAGATAGATAGATAGATAGATAGATAGATAGATAGATAGATAGATAGATAGATAGATAGATAGATAGATAGATAGATAGATAGATAGATAGATAGATAGATAGATAGATAGATAGATAGATAGATAGATAGATAGATAGATAGATAGATAGATAGATAGATAGATAGATAGATAGATAGATAGATAGATAGATAGATAGATAGATAGATAGATAGATAGATAGATAGATAGATAGATAGATAGATAGATAGATAGATAGATAGATAGATAGATAGATAGATAGATAGATAGATAGATAGATAGATAGATAGATAGATAGATAGATAGATAGATAGATAGATAGATAGATAGATAGATAGATAGATAGATAGATAGATAGATAGATAGATAGATAGATAGATAGATAGATAGATAGATAGATAGATAGATAGATAGATAGATAGATAGATAGATAGATAGATAGATAGATAGATAGATAGATAGATAGATAGATAGATAGATAGATAGATAGATAGATAGATAGATAGATAGATAGATAGATAGATAGATAGATAGATAGATAGATAGATAGATAGATAGATAGATAGATAGATAGATAGATAGATAGATAGATAGATAGATAGATAGATAGATAGATAGATAGATAGATAGATAGATAGATAGATAGATAGATAGATAGATAGATAGATAGATAGATAGATAGATAGATAGATAGATAGATAGATAGATAGATAGATAGATAGATAGATAGATAGATAGATAGATAGATAGATAGATAGATAGATAGATAGATAGATAGATAGATAGATAGATAGATAGATAGATAGATAGATAGATAGATAGATAGATAGATAGATAGATAGATAGATAGATAGATAGATAGATAGATAGATAGATAGATAGATAGATAGATAGATAGATAGATAGATAGATAGATAGATAGATAGATAGATAGATAGATAGATAGATAGATAGATAGATAGATAGATAGATAGATAGATAGATAGATAGATAGATAGATAGATAGATAGATAGATAGATAGATAGATAGATAGATAGATAGATAGATAGATAGATAGATAGATAGATAGATAGATAGATAGATAGATAGATAGATAGATAGATAGATAGATAGATAGATAGATAGATAGATAGATAGATAGATAGATAGATAGATAGATAGATAGATAGATAGATAGATAGATAGATAGATAGATAGATAGATAGATAGATAGATAGATAGATAGATAGATAGATAGATAGATAGATAGATAGATAGATAGATAGATAGATAGATAGATAGATAGATAGATAGATAGATAGATAGATAGATAGATAGATAGATAGATAGATAGATAGATAGATAGATAGATAGATAGATAGATAGATAGATAGATAGATAGATAGATAGATAGATAGATAGATAGATAGATAGATAGATAGATAGATAGATAGATAGATAGATAGATAGATAGATAGATAGATAGATAGATAGATAGATAGATAGATAGATAGATAGATAGATAGATAGATAGATAGATAGATAGATAGATAGATAGATAGATAGATAGATAGATAGATAGATAGATAGATAGATAGATAGATAGATAGATAGATAGATAGATAGATAGATAGATAGATAGATAGATAGATAGATAGATAGATAGATAGATAGATAGATAGATAGATAGATAGATAGATAGATAGATAGATAGATAGATAGATAGATAGATAGATAGATAGATAGATAGATAGATAGATAGATAGATAGATAGATAGATAGATAGATAGATAGATAGATAGATAGATAGATAGATAGATAGATAGATAGATAGATAGATAGATAGATAGATAGATAGATAGATAGATAGATAGATAGATAGATAGATAGATAGATAGATAGATAGATAGATAGATAGATAGATAGATAGATAGATAGATAGATAGATAGATAGATAGATAGATAGATAGATAGATAGATAGATAGATAGATAGATAGATAGATAGATAGATAGATAGATAGATAGATAGATAGATAGATAGATAGATAGATAGATAGATAGATAGATAGATAGATAGATAGATAGATAGATAGATAGATAGATAGATAGATAGATAGATAGATAGATAGATAGATAGATAGATAGATAGATAGATAGATAGATAGATAGATAGATAGATAGATAGATAGATAGATAGATAGATAGATAGATAGATAGATAGATAGATAGATAGATAGATAGATAGATAGATAGATAGATAGATAGATAGATAGATAGATAGATAGATAGATAGATAGATAGATAGATAGATAGATAGATAGATAGATAGATAGATAGATAGATAGATAGATAGATAGATAGATAGATAGATAGATAGATAGATAGATAGATAGATAGATAGATAGATAGATAGATAGATAGATAGATAGATAGATAGATAGATAGATAGATAGATAGATAGATAGATAGATAGATAGATAGATAGATAGATAGATAGATAGATAGATAGATAGATAGATAGATAGATAGATAGATAGATAGATAGATAGATAGATAGATAGATAGATAGATAGATAGATAGATAGATAGATAGATAGATAGATAGATAGATAGATAGATAGATAGATAGATAGATAGATAGATAGATAGATAGATAGATAGATAGATAGATAGATAGATAGATAGATAGATAGATAGATAGATAGATAGATAGATAGATAGATAGATAGATAGATAGATAGATAGATAGATAGATAGATAGATAGATAGATAGATAGATAGATAGATAGATAGATAGATAGATAGATAGATAGATAGATAGATAGATAGATAGATAGATAGATAGATAGATAGATAGATAGATAGATAGATAGATAGATAGATAGATAGATAGATAGATAGATAGATAGATAGATAGATAGATAGATAGATAGATAGATAGATAGATAGATAGATAGATAGATAGATAGATAGATAGATAGATAGATAGATAGATAGATAGATAGATAGATAGATAGATAGATAGATAGATAGATAGATAGATAGATAGATAGATAGATAGATAGATAGATAGATAGATAGATAGATAGATAGATAGATAGATAGATAGATAGATAGATAGATAGATAGATAGATAGATAGATAGATAGATAGATAGATAGATAGATAGATAGATAGATAGATAGATAGATAGATAGATAGATAGATAGATAGATAGATAGATAGATAGATAGATAGATAGATAGATAGATAGATAGATAGATAGATAGATAGATAGATAGATAGATAGATAGATAGATAGATAGATAGATAGATAGATAGATAGATAGATAGATAGATAGATAGATAGATAGATAGATAGATAGATAGATAGATAGATAGATAGATAGATAGATAGATAGATAGATAGATAGATAGATAGATAGATAGATAGATAGATAGATAGATAGATAGATAGATAGATAGATAGATAGATAGATAGATAGATAGATAGATAGATAGATAGATAGATAGATAGATAGATAGATAGATAGATAGATAGATAGATAGATAGATAGATAGATAGATAGATAGATAGATAGATAGATAGATAGATAGATAGATAGATAGATAGATAGATAGATAGATAGATAGATAGATAGATAGATAGATAGATAGATAGATAGATAGATAGATAGATAGATAGATAGATAGATAGATAGATAGATAGATAGATAGATAGATAGATAGATAGATAGATAGATAGATAGATAGATAGATAGATAGATAGATAGATAGATAGATAGATAGATAGATAGATAGATAGATAGATAGATAGATAGATAGATAGATAGATAGATAGATAGATAGATAGATAGATAGATAGATAGATAGATAGATAGATAGATAGATAGATAGATAGATAGATAGATAGATAGATAGATAGATAGATAGATAGATAGATAGATAGATAGATAGATAGATAGATAGATAGATAGATAGATAGATAGATAGATAGATAGATAGATAGATAGATAGATAGATAGATAGATAGATAGATAGATAGATAGATAGATAGATAGATAGATAGATAGATAGATAGATAGATAGATAGATAGATAGATAGATAGATAGATAGATAGATAGATAGATAGATAGATAGATAGATAGATAGATAGATAGATAGATAGATAGATAGATAGATAGATAGATAGATAGATAGATAGATAGATAGATAGATAGATAGATAGATAGATAGATAGATAGATAGATAGATAGATAGATAGATAGATAGATAGATAGATAGATAGATAGATAGATAGATAGATAGATAGATAGATAGATAGATAGATAGATAGATAGATAGATAGATAGATAGATAGATAGATAGATAGATAGATAGATAGATAGATAGATAGATAGATAGATAGATAGATAGATAGATAGATAGATAGATAGATAGATAGATAGATAGATAGATAGATAGATAGATAGATAGATAGATAGATAGATAGATAGATAGATAGATATCGTTCGACCCATTTGCACGGTTGACGTTTTATAGTCTCTAGGTGGTATACTTTCTTTTCCTATATGTCTGATCTCTTGGCACTGACTGTGTCCCAAGTTACAGTAGAATCTTTGATTTCTATTTACCAAAATGGAGGAGCTTAGATTTCATAGAAATGGGTCGAACGATTTTTTGCACGGTTGACGTTTTATAGTCTCTAGGTGGTATACTTTCTTTTCCTATATGTCTGATCTCTTGGCACTGGCTGTGGCCCAAGTTACAGTAGAATCTTTGATTTCTATTGACCAAAATGGAGGAGCTTAGATTTCATAGAAATGGGTCGAACGATTTTTTGCACGGTTGACGTTTTATAGTCTCTAGGTGGTATACTTTCTTTTCCTATATGTCTGATCTCTTGGCACTGACTGTGTCCCAAGTTACAGTAGAATCATTGATTTCTATTGACCAAAATGGAGGAGCTTAGATTTCATAGAAATAGGTCGAACGATTTTTTGCACGGTCGACGTTTTATAGTCTCTAGGTGGTATACTTTCTTTTCCTATATGTCTGATCTCTTGGCACTGACTGTGTCCCAAGTTACAGTAGAATCTTTGATTTCTATTTACCAAAATGGAGGAGCTTAGATTTCATAGAAATGGGTCGAACGATTTTTTGCACGGTCGACGTTTTATAGTCTCTAGGTAGTATACTTTCATTTCCTATATGTCTGATCTCTTGGCACTGACTGTATCCCAAGTTACAGTAGAATCTTTGATTTCTATTGACCAAAATGGATGAGCTTAGATTTCATGGAAATGGGTCGAACGATTTTTTGCACGGTTGACGTTTTATAGTCTCTAGGTGGTATACTTTCTTTTCCTATATGTCTGATCTCTTGGCACTGACTGTGTCCCAAGTTACAGTAGAATCTTTGATTTCTATTGACCATAATGGAGGAGCTTAGATTTCATAGAAATGGGTCGAACGATTTTTTGCACGGTTGACGTTTTATAGTCTCTAGGTGGTATACTTTCTTTTCTTATATGTCTGATCTCTTGGCACTGACTGTGTCCCAAGTTACAGTAGAATCTTTGATTTCTATTGACCAAAATGGAGGAGCTTAGATTTCATAGAAATGGGTCGAACGATTTTTTGCACGGTTGACGTTTTATAGTCTCTAGGTGGTATACTTTCTTTTCCTATATGTCTGATCTCTTGGCACTGACTGTGTCCCAAGTTACAGTAGAATCTTTGATTTCTATTGACCAAAATGGATGAGCTTAGATTTCATGGAAATGGGTCGAACGATTTTTTTCGCGGTTGACGTTTTATAGTCTCTAGGTGGTATACTTTCTTTTCCTATATGTCTGATCTCTTGGCACTGACTGTGTCCCAATTTACAGTAGAATCTTTGATTTCTATTGACCAAAATGGAGGAGCTTAGATTTCATAGAAATGGGTCGAACGATTTTTTGCACGGTCGACGTTTTATAGTCTCTAGGTAGTATACTTTCATTTCCTATATGTCTGATCTCTTGGCACTGACTGTGTCCCAAGTTACAGTAGAATCTTTGATTTCTATTGACCATAATGGAGGAGCTTAGATTTCATAGAAATGGGTCGAACGATTTTTTGCACGGTTGATGTTTTATAGTCTCTAGGTAGTATGCTTTCATTTCCTATATGTCTGATCTCTTGGCACTGGCTGTGTCCCAAGATATGACAGTATCTATGGCCAAGGTGGATGAACTAAGATTTCTCAAAAACTGTTCGAGGAATTTTTTGCTTGGGAACTTTTTTATAATCTCTAAGGAGTATTCTTTTGTATTCTTTATGGATAGTATCATGGGACTGGCTAGATTGGAAGATATATTAAAATGAAAAATTGATTAAAAATGTGCAAAAAAGTGTTGCCGTTGTGCAATTTTCAAATTCGTTGCTAACTTTCGTTGCTATCTTGGCACACGTTACTTTATAATTAACGTGCGCCAAGATTTTACTCCATAGTAAAATAATAAAGTACTCGCACATCTACAAAAACAAAAATTGCTTGAATTTTGTTAGTGTAAAACTACTGCCCACAATGTCAGAATGCTTTGAACGGAAAAATGAGAGAACGAAAGAGAGCAAGACAAAAAAACTCAAAAAATATTTTACATGTGAATACAAAAACAATTTGACAGTACCGCGAGGTTTGCCAATGAAAAAATTGTAAAACAGCTGGTCTTACGAGTATACTTTATTATTATACTATGGTATACTCGTAAGAACAGCTGTTTTACAATTTTTTCATTGGCAAACCTCGCGGTACTGTCAAATTGTTTTTGTATTCATATGTAAAATTTTTTTCGAGTTTTTTTACTCTTGCTCTCCTTCATTCTCTCATTTGTCCGTTCAAAGCATTTTGACATTGTGGGCAGTAGTTTTACACTAACAATATACAAAAAATGTTGACGTTTGTCTTGATAAAAATGTGTCTAATTTTTCATTTCTAGTCTGCACAAAGAGAGTTTGTTGAAAAATTATAATTTTTCTGCAAAAAAGAGTAAATTTCTCTCAAAATTGTCTACGTGTAAACTAGGGGTAACGGCGTAATCATAGATCGAAGCTTATCTTGAAATGCCGCCGGTTTATGTAAACATTAATAAAAGGGCGGCTCAAAGTCGAAGTTTCATCGGCGGTTCTTAACAGACTTATCCGATCGACTTCGTTCTCTGCACATAATTTGTGTTTCTTTGCCGAATTGTGGAGGTGGATTTTTAGTAATTATAAAATTAATCGTGTAGACTGCCCAGAGTCCGCGATTTGTGAGTAATATTTTTTTTGTGGATTGAGATACTTTTAAAATGACCGAAAGATTTACATTTGGTGGGTCAGTAGCACCAATAACTTGCCATGCCTGGAATAAAGACAAGACACGTAAGTACTTCGTGTAGTGAAAAATTAAATCCAATTTTTGACAAACATAATATTTAGAGATTGCATTGTCGCCAAACAACAATGAAATCCATATCTATAAGAGAGAAGGCAATGAATGGAAATTAATGGACATTTTAAATCAGCATGACTTGAGAGTAATGGGAATAGATTGGGCCAAAAATACAAATCGTATTGTAAGTTGTGCTGCAGATCGTAATGCCTATGTATGGCAACAAGGCGAAGACGGAAAGTGGAAACCAACTTTAGTGCTGTTACGCATTAATAGGGCTGCAACATGCGTAAAATGGTCTCCAGCTGAAAATAAGTTTGCAGTTGGATCTGGAGCACGTCTTATATCAGTGTGCTACTTTGAATCGGAAAATGATTGGTGGGTCTCGAAACATATAAAAAAGCCTATTAGATCAACAATAACATCTTTGGATTGGCATCCAAATAATGTTCTCTTAGTGGCTGGTTCCACCGATTATAAAGTATAAAATATTTCTTTGCTTCTCTACTATATATGTATATATAATATGTATATATATTTTTTTTTCTTTATTATTAAGGTACGTGTTTTTTCTGCATACATAAAGGACATTGAGGATCAACCAACACCAACTCCTTGGGGCAATCGTATGCCATTAGGCAATTTAATGGCAGAATTTAAAAATTCAGCCACTTGTGGTGGTGGATGGATTAATAATGTCAGTTTTTCAAGTGATGGTAATAAAATCTGTTGGGTTGGTCATGATAGTTGCATAAGTGTGGCTGATGCAACAAATGCAAACACTATTATCCGTTGCAAAACAGAGTATCTACCGTTCTTGGCTTGTGAATGGATATCGCCAGTCTCTATCGTGGTTGCTGGACATAGCTGCATACCTTTGGTTTATGGATTACAAGACGACAAGCTAAAACTTATTCATAAATTAGATAAGTCTCAAAAAAAGGAGTCTAGTGGTATTTCAGCAATGAGAATTTTTCAATCTCTCGATAGAAATCTCCGTACAGAAAATTCAGATACATTTGTCGACACTATTCATCAAAACGCTATTACATGTATTCGTTTATATACAGGCGAAAAGCTAGATTGTACTCGCATTAGCACTTCAGGTGTCGATGGACAGTTGGTCATTTGGGATATTGACACCAGTGTCATTAATTCCATGAAAAATCTTAAAATCTAAAAAGTATTATTTACATTACAATGTATGAAATTTTGAATAAATAAATAAATAAATACATAAAGTCTTAATCTTTTCATTTTGTGTGATTCATCATTTCCATTAAAAACAGTAGGGTAGATAAGTGACATATGTATGTACATCAATTGATGACTAACACCATAGAATATTACCACTAACACATTTAAAAAGAGGGTGTGATTGAATATACTATAGCCGCGTTCGTTTACGCAAAAATTTGTACTGTTCACTAAAAATGTTGGAACTGGGGCGTAAAGCCATAATCAGCTGATCATTTAGAATGTACTATTTGTTATGGTGTTGATTACATTTGGTCAGCGGCAGTTTGCAGTGTGTTTCATTTAGCCCTGTTTCTAAATTCACTGCGCTGCATTCAATTTGAGAGCGAGACAAAGTATTCGAACGCAACCTTGCGAGTTTTTACTCATAAGCAAAGAAACATTCGAATTACCTTTTTTTGCGAAGAAGTGTATAGATAATAGTGGAAGGCCAATGTACGCGACACGCGGCCATCAGCTGATCATGTTTTCACGCGGTCCATATAAAAAAAGTTGAAAAAAATTCAACTTTGACGCGTTGCTGCGTGTAACAGCATTGCCAGATTAAATTTATGACAGTGTTCTCAAATTTTCCTTTGTCACTTTTTTGTAAACAATTGATTAATTTTTAAGTTGGTAATAATCACAGTATACATACAGTAGTGTAAGAAAACAGAGACAGAAAGTGTGCACTATTGCCTATCACTCACACAAAATTCTCTAACTTGTTTTTGTTTTGATTATTCATTCTTGATTTTGTCGAGTTTCTTTTATTTTAATTCTACCATTTGGCCACAGAATTAATATAAAATTATCTATTTATTAAATTAAAAGTTATTATTTATGTGCTAAAAACTAATTTGATTTGAGCTATTACGTGTTGAAAACAAATTTCATTTGTGGAAATATTGTTTTATTCCACATAAATGTAAATATTAAAGATTTTCTTGTAAAATAATTTTTTATGTAGAATGTGATTTTTGTTTGTTTTGTTTTGGTTTTCTGCTTCGTTTCAAAATTCCAACCAACATAGCGTATCACTTTTACATTCGTAAATTTTATATTCATGCAACATTTCTATCTCTTTCTCCCGCCATATTCTAAAAAACTGATTTTGGCAAATTTGAAGCCTCGATATGACGACTCTGTTCTACTTTGTGGTAATAATGCTGCTGCCCGTTGCCGCGTGACGCGTACATTGCCCTTCCACTAGTACGCGGCAACGGGCGGCGGGAGAAAACATGATCAGCTGATGGCCGCGTGTTCCGCGTACATTGGCCTTCCACTATAAGAAAATATAACGCTACATCCAGACTAGCCTTTTTCTTGTTCGCACAAGAACAAAACGTCGGCAGAGCAACACACACAATTTTTTCCCTTTTGTTTTCAGTGGGCAGAACATTTGTCGAACAAATCATAATTTTTTGTTTGCCGTTAGTGTCACTTCGATACTTTTACATGCAGCGCCTCTTCTTCCGCATACAAAATGACGTTTGATGGCAGACATGGTTGCTCGAACTATTGTGCGAACAACGGTGTGCGAACAAGAACAAAACATGAACAACTTGGGTCCACACTATCCAAATGCATGTGCGCACAACATTTTGTTCAATGTGAGAGCATGAAAAAGGCTCGTGTGGACGGCAAATAACAAAGTATATACAAGTAGTCCGACCCTTTGAGCTACTTTACACTATGCGACATAATGTTGCGCTTGTCTTTGTATTTCGTTTTGTTGTCGCTTCGTAAACTATCGTGTTTACACTGTGGGTTTTTTGTAGCATAGCCAGGCAACAATTTACCGTGTTGCAAACTTTAAAATTTTAAAAGCAAATAAATTTAAAAAAATAATATTTTCCAAAAAACACACAAAAACTATTTTTATTTATTTCTGTTTATAATTAAGAGCCTATTTACATTGGGGATTATCGCAGCATTTTTTAATGATATTTTGTTTTGAAGATGCTTCAAAATCCCTTCTGCATTTACACATATAAATTTTTATTGTGAATTTTTTTAAAAAATGTTCGACAAAAAACAACAAATCAGAAAAAAATAAAATAAATTTGAAAAAATTGCATGCAATTTTTAGCTTTGCAACATGCAACTTTTCTTACCCCGCTTGCTTCTCTACACCTCTTGCAAACAAACGTAAAAGTTGCAGAGACTTTTTCCAGGTAAAATTCCCAATGTAAATGAGCTCCAAGTCTATAAAAATTAAATTTGAATTACTTATTTTAATTTGTTTAGAAGCCTTAAAAGTTTAAATAAAAAAAATTATAAAAAAAAAATTAACTGCCGACTAACACCGATTTATACGAATGGTGAGAAAGAGAATAATTAAATTTGTCGCTTCATTTTCCATTTCGCGCTACTTTGCTTACCCAGCAAGCATCTCTACACCTCTTGCCTAGAAACTGAAACGCGCAACAATCAATATTTTGTATTCACATTATTTATTTATTTATTTTAAATTTATTTATTTTAAATTTATTTATTTATTTATTTATTTATTTATTTATTTATTTATTTATTTATTTATTTATTTATTTTAAATATATTTATTTATTTATTTATTTATTTTAAATATATTTATTTATTTATTTATTTATTTATTTATTTATTTATTTTAAATATATTTATTTATTTATTTATTTATTTATTTATTTATTTATTTATTTATTTATAAAAATAACATTTAGTAATAATTCATTACAGTTTAAAAAACTTAAAACTTAATTTTACTTAAACTTAATAAAATATTATTATCTGTTTTGATAATTTGCCATTCCTATTTTAAAACATTTAAACCTAATTTTATATAAAAGTGTTGTATTAGAAGGATCTTAAAAAACTACGAGTCTTAAAAAGTTCACGATTAACACAAGAATATATTCAAAGTCATCTGGTAAAAGCGGGTGATATTTTATGAATTCCTGTTTGAAATTCTTTGAGTTTTTTTTTTTTTTTTTTTTGCATTGAAATAAAATCCTAGGTTACGAAATAAGTCCTCAAAGTAAGTAGTTAATTTTAAACATGCCTTCGACGCTACTAAATGGATTAAATGAGGGGATTATTTTATTAAAACTATACCTGGTTTTTCTTCTTTTAGAAGTTTAGTCACCGAATTAAATTGCCCAAAAATAACATTAGGGATGTCGGAAGTATATCCAAATTGTTAAATGGATTTCCTTTATCGGTGATCGATTTTTTTAAAACTTTAAAAATGTCACTATTTTGTATATTTGTGTAGTTTTTTATGAGTGTTGTAAAAAGAAGTACAGGCAAATTAAAGTAGTATTTAGGAAGAGAAAAAATGCTTCACTACACTGAGACTTAAAACATGAAACTAATTACACACGGGCTACACATGTAAATAAAAATTACACATGATATGTGTAATTACTCGTAAAGTGGCAACACTGTATATTATGTACATTGTAGAATATGAAGTAAGCGAAAGCATACACTGTGTTACTCTTTGGCTTACAATTCTCAGTACTCGGAATATTAGTGACTAGGGACTGTTTGTTGGTTTGTTTATTTGTTATTCTTTCACGGCAAAACTACTGGACCGATTTTCATGGCACACAGATTATCCTTTTTCGGGAAGAAACTATTGGCTATGTGAGATCAAAATTGGACGCCACGCACTTTTTAACGCCCACTTTTTGTAAAAATGATATTTGACTTAGTTTTTTACCCTTTCCCTAAGTTGATTCAAATACTAAATGCCATATTTATTGGATGGCATGCCCCTTTTAACGCCCACTTTTTGAAAAAATTATATCCTATCATGTACATATAAGAAGAGACTGTTTATTTGTTATTCTTTCATGAAATTTGGCACACAGGTTGTTCGTTTTCGGGAAAGAACCATAGGCTATGTCGGATCTAAATTAGAAGCCACGCCCCTTTTACGCCCACTTTATGCAAAAATTATATTTGACTTAGATTAGGTTAGGTTGCACAGGCTGTCTCACTATCAGAAGGAGACTCACTTGGGTCCTTAGTTCCCTTTGTGTTGCCTGAAAAGAATTAAAAGAATTAAGAGATAGTAGAGAAGGAGAAAGAAAGGAAAAGAAAGAAAAAGAAAAAGAAGAAAACATCGTCGGAAACAGAGCGAGCAGGTATAGAATGAAGTGTCCTATGCATTTATCTTGTGAACCAATTTGATCCCCTGATAAACAGATCTAGCCTATGCAGAGCCATATTCGATAGGTCCCTAAGATCGTTAAAACGCGACCTACCCAATGCGCGTTGCCTAATGTCCTGCAGGGCGGGGCAACCGCATAGAAAATGAGCTATAGTCTCCTCTTCCTCTAAATCATGACAACTTCTACAGTAGTCATTGTAAGTAAGTCCCAATCGACTCGCATGCCTACCGAACCTACAGTGGCCTGTCAGCAACTCGATCATACTTCTGAGCCGCTCTCTGTTTAGACTCAGTAGGAACAGAGTCCTCTTATGGTCCAAATTTGGCCATAAAATTCTAGATACTGAGCAGGCATTTTCCTGTGACCACAGTACCTGAGCCCTATCCAGAAACACTCGCTTCACATGAAGCTTACAGAACGACAGGGGGACTCCACAAAGACGATCAATATGATCATCATCCATCATCGACCCCCTTTTCGCCAGAGAATCAGCAACAATATTGCCTCTAAGTACCCCGTGTCCTTTCACCCAAATGAGTGTTAAATTTGAATGTCTCGCCATCCCATTCAGAGATGCCCGGCATTCATGGACGAGTGTCGACGTGGAGTAGACACCGATCAGGGATTTAATAGCAGGTTGGCTATCAGTAACAATACGAATATTCCTATCAGAAATCCTGTAATACCTAAGCCAGTTCGTTGCCCTTTTAATAGCCGAGAGTTCAGCCTGAAGAATGCTGCAACCGTCAGGAAGCCTAAAGGATACACTGGTATTTGTTTCCTCGATGAAGAAACCACCGCCTACTTGGTTCCCATTTTTAGAACCGTCAGTATAGATCCACATACAGTTGGGATCAAGGTCCAAATCAGCATTCCCTTGAAATATCACTCCGAATTTCCTGTCGAAGAAAGGAGTTGGGATGCAATAATCTATATGGTCTGGAAGATCATCAATGATCCGAAGGATACTGGAGTGACCATAAGTTCTCTCCCTCCAGTCTCCTGCTGCGCTCAATCTAATTGCGGTGTTGATCGCAGTTTGCTTCACCAACAAGTTTGCTGGTAGCCAATTGAGCATTGCAAATAGTGCCTTGGTAGGAGTTGATCTCATGGCACCAGTCACGAGAACAGCAGAGGTCCTCATAACCTTATTAATGACATAACAAAGTGACATCTTGTCCAGCGCTTTCCACCAGACAGATGCCCCATATAACATTATCGGTTTCACGACTGTCTCATAGAGCCAGCTCACTTGGGATGGGTTCATACCCCATTTCAAACCAATGGCCTTCTTACACACGTAGATGGCCATTAAGGCTTTAGAGGCTCTCGCCCGAACATTCAGGTTCCAGGATAGCTTCCTATCCAGAATTAAGCCTAGATACTTAGCACTGTCAGAGAGTGCCAGACTAACTCCATTTAGCTTAGGAAGAGAGAAAGGAGGGATCTTATATTTCCCCGAAAAAAGGACGAGTTCAGTCTTACTCGGGTTGACACCCAGACCGTTCCTATTGCTCCAGGTACTCAGTACATTTAGAGCATTCTCAAGCCTTTGCGAAAGTGTGTTCAGGTCTATCCCCAATACCGCTACGGCCACATCATCAGCATAAGCAATTGTCCTATAGCCCAATGAATCCAGTCTCATAAGAAGACTGTTTATAGTAAGGTTCCACAACAACGGTGATAAAACTCCACCTTGTGGAGTGCCCCTACATGCAAATTTGGATATACTTGATACTCCTAGAGTAGATACAATGATCCTATGTTTAAGAAGATTGTTCACGAATCCTATGATATCATCCTCCAGTCCCAGCTTTTTCAGGGCTGAGACAATTGAGTCTGGTTCAACGTTATTAAAGGCGCCCTCAATATCAAGAAAGGCCACTAGCGCATAATTCCTAAACTCGAGAGATCTTTCAATGAATCCCACAAGCGTGTGCATAGCCGTCTCAACGGATTTACCCCTAGTGTAAGCATGTTGAGAGGGAGATAGGAGAGTGCGATCCACTTTTAATCTAACGTGGATATCTATTACCCTCTCCAGGGTTTTCAGCAAGAAGGATGTAAGACTTATGGGTCTAAAATCCTTCGCTTTAACATGAGAGGACTTACCTCCCTTAGGAATAAAAACAACCTTACATTCGGTCCACAATTTCGGCACATATGTAAGTGATAAGCAGGCATCAAAAATACTAATTAGCCAAGGTATGACCCGATCTGCGTTTCGTTGCAGATCGGCAGGTATAACTTCATCCGGACCAGGTGATTTGTATGGTTCGAAGCTATTTATTGCCCAACTGATCCTGTCATGGTCAATAGGGACCGAAACGGCACCTCTAGTACAAGCACACAAGGTGTGACTAGCTTCATTGACACTACGACAGCCAGGGAAGTGGGCTTCAAGGAGAACCTCAAGAGTCTCTTGACTACTCGTTGTCCATTCACCGTTTGCTTTTTGCAAAAAGCTAGGAACGGCAGAAGTCTTGGACAGGATTTTCCGCAATCTACTTGTCTCAGAGGAGCCTTCGACGCCGCTACAAAAGTTCCTCCATGACTCGCGTTTGGCATTCCTGACCTGATTTTTAAACCTATTCAATGAGGATTTATAAGAAGTCCAGTTACCCGTTCTCTTTGCCTCATTGAAAAGCCTACGACAGTTCCTACGTGTTTCTGCAATATCAGGGTCCCACCAAGGGGGCCTATTTCTACACTTACGATCCCTGATCCTACACGATCGCTTCGTCGCTATGTTAAGTGCACTAGTTAGCATATTAACAGCCCTATCAATATCATCAGGACCCCCCAAACGTGGCGGGTCTGAGAGAACATCCTGTAGGTACATACGCTGTATGTCCCAGTTAGTATTTCTTCTATTCATGAAACCTTGTTTTGGTCGGTTTCCGACCACAATAGAGAATTCCAGATACAGATGGTCTGAAAAGGAACAGTCTTTTGAGACCCTCCAATCTACAATGGAATCGGCATAACTCAAACTAATGAGCGTGATATCCAAAACCTCCTTTCTATTTGCAACTACAAAAGTAGGTTCTGAACCTCTGTTCGCAACTACTAAGTTACTATCTAATATAAATTCAAACAGACACTCACCTCTAGTGTTGGTGTCTGAGCTTCCCCAGATGAGGTGATGTGCATTGGCATCCGCACAGATTACAACAGGGATGCGCCTCCTGTTTGCATCTCGTAGCACCTTTCTGACCCGGTCATTTGGCGGGTTGTCACCATGATCATGTGTCATGTAACACGATAGGAGCCAATAGGTGGTTGATTTGGTCTCCCACGCAGCAACTACTGTATCTTCATCACTGTAATCAGATAGAATGAAGATGTTTAAATGGTCTTTAGCCAGTATACACGCTCTAATGTTATTACCTGTGCTCGTTGCATACAAAAGCTTGTAGCCCTTGATGTTTAGTCCCAGGATCTTACCATGGTTAGTCCATGGTTCCTGGACCATTACTAACTCCTCGCCTCTATCGGCTACTCGGAGGAGCAGTGCAGCCGAGGCTGCTTTGGAGTGGTGAAGGTTAATTTGCGTCACCTTCACCATCCGGGTCATACACGACGGTGATGTCGGCGTCCTCTGGATCTGACTCCAGTAGGACGTCTTCATCTACCACTTCGCCCACACCACCGAAGAATTCGCCCACCATACCAGAGGTAGAGCGTGCGTCTTCTTCGAGGTCCGAGCTAGCAGGTTCGCCGGCTTCTACCTTATCCACTTCCATAGGCGAATCCTCAGCTTTGACACTGGAGGTGTCGGCATGTGTCTTGCCATCACTGCGGTAGACGCGTAAAGTTATACTATCGAAACCGTAGTATACCTTTCCGCCTTTCTCTCGCAGTGGTGCCAAGGATTCCTTGTTCAGGACCACAATAGCCTTCCTCGTCGCACCTTCTGGAGCAGAGACCTTCACCACCTTCCAGTCGTGTGTCGGGAGGTGAGGATTTCCACTTTGAAGATACGCGAGGATCTCCGCCGGGTCGTGTGGCTCGGTGGGTATGGTAGCAATAGATCTCGGTCTACGAGGTATCTCGCTGACCGGGACTACGTCTAGCCGGGCACCAGGCCACACTTCCCCAAGTGATTCAATAGCTAGCTTGAGGAGGAGTGCAGAGCGCTCGTTCGTGCAAGCTAGCAACTTAATATGACCTTGGAACCAGCCAGCGTCATTATTTTGAGGGGCAGGTCCTGGATTCTCCTGTAGGATCTTCCAGTACACCCCTAGCATCTTCTGACGGATCATCCCCCATTTTTCCTGGGAGATGGCCCCGTCACTGACACTTCTGTCAATGATGGCTCTAACTAAAGGGTTCCTAGCCACTTCGCTGAAAGGTCTGTTGACCACGATTGTGCGAGCCTGTTTAGGGCGTTTAGCCCTAGGCTGCGGGTTTTGAGTCTGTTGAACTTCATCCTCCGAACGTTGCCGTTTCGTAGCCTCCGCAGCAGGATCAACCACTTCCGCTTTGGCTGGGGGATTTGGTTCAACAGTTTGACCAAGAATGTTCTTGGCCCATTTCAAGGACGACTTGTCGTCACTATTTAGCGCATCAGTTGGAGTGGAGCTTAAGCGCTCCACGATGCGTTCAGCGGCCCTTTTGATAACAAAAGCCCTTCTGGAGGGTGGTTTGTGCCTCTGTGGGTCATTTACACCCCCTGGGGTGTCATGGGACACTGCGGAAGAGCCCGACATCGAGGTCGACGACTCTCCGTGTGTGGGAGACGGTACGTTGGGAGAACCCGACAATTTAGTCGACGGTTCACCGCGTACAGCAGGCACGTGGGTTTGTTTACCCAAAACAGGGACTACGGCTGACTTAGCATCAGCTAGGGCTTTGGCCGCTTTGGAGGTACTTGGCTCGACGACCAGGGGTGCCTCCTTGTCTGTGACCTTGTTACCACCCATAGGTTTGGTAACAGGCTTACTCCTACAAACAGCCAACTTTGGTCGACTCTTTGCGGAACTTGTTGTTGTTTTTGCTCCAGACGCTTGCAGATTAGTCAAGCCTGGTGCTACCACCTGACTAACCTGGACACCAGTAGCAGACGATTCACCACAACCTGGGGTCGCCGTTGTGGTGGTCGGGTCTCCGGACATTTTCAAGCCCCGAACCGGATACGAGGGGAATTTTTCTTCATTTGACATTTCATTAAGGGGGGGGGGGGTTTGCATTTTTTACCTACTGCCAGGAATTTTGAAAAACTGCCGTCCCACTGGGATCAAACAGACCATCAAGCCGCCCAATATGGAACAGACGCTTGATGGATTTCGGACAATGCACAGTTAAGTGCATGAGTCAAAGACTCAGACGGACCACCTCGTCGACTGCCCTATATCAGTGATAGGAGAAGCAGTTGATGAGGTGTTTACTGACAGACCGCCCCATAGGGGAAAACAGACGTCTGCCAGTTGGGGGTGGGTAGTTCTTAGTACGTGCTCATCCTATGGCCCAACTGATATGGGAGACCCTGCCGGAAACAGCAAGCTGTTTCCATCAGTGTGGCCCATAGGATTCCTTGCACGTAAGCCTTCACATCACGACAAGATGACTACCCTTCGTGAAGGAAGTGACTTAATATTTCTTAATATTGATATGTTGTCTTATATTTAAGCAGTTTTGATCCTGACTATATTTATGTTAAGTTAATTTTAATTGAGAATTTGTGAAGTGACCAAAAACGTCGAAACTATCCCATCCCATGGCGTAGATTCGCCAAGTGATTGGGGGCAGAATCGTTTTCCAATATATGATGGTTTTTTAATTTATATTAATACAGCATTTGAAAAAACAAACAAAAATTAATATGTTTAATTGAATTTTTTATAAAATAAATATAAATTCAATTAAAAATGGCGACTCAAAATCTATGCAAAAGAAAATCACTTAAGGATTTTTGTTTGAATTCGATTATTACTAGAGAGTCTATATGTACAGTGAAAGATCTAGAGATAGTAAGAGCTTCGTATCTGATTACGACTTTCCTCTAGGATACGCTAAATCGGCCTAAGAGCAGTTTGACGAATGTACCCCGGGAGGAGTATTGCGCACAAGTGATAATTTTTTTCACATTTTAAAGGAATTTATTAAAACATATGTTGTCAAATCTTGTTCATTACTATCATGTTTATAACATGATCTTTGGACAATTACAAAAAATATGAGAGTTATCACATAAAGTACCCACAGTGAAATATTTGGAAGAGAATTGAAAAAACAGTTAATCACATCTACCTTCGAACAAATGTACTTTGAAAATTTCAAAATTTGATAGATGAAAGATCTTTCATATATGAAAAGAAAATAAATTATTGAACAAAAAATTTTACTTCGTTTTCAACATAATTGGCAAAAACGAATGTGCCCCTATGTCGAATGCTCCCCCTTCTACCCTATACCATTCCCTTTTTCATGCCCACTTTTTGTAAAAATTATATTCCAGTTTATATATATAATAAACTATTTGTTTTTTATTCCTTCAAGGCTGGACGGATTAACATTAAATTTGACAAATGGTTCATTTTCAGGAAGGATCCTTATTGAAAGCCACGTCCCTTTTTAGGCCAAATTTTTGTAAAAATTTTATTTGACCTTATTTTAATGTATTCGTTACCCATCCCTTGAATTCATTAACGTAATAATATGTTCACATACACAAGTTTTTGACTAGTTTTTTGAAAAACACAATGAAATTAAACATCTCTGTTCACATATCATTTTATTGTGTTTTTCCTTTTGGTCTGTTTTTCGTCAGCCAAAATATTTTCACAAAATTTGTATTTCAATAAAAATTTCACATACAAATACTTTTTAATTCGAAAAATAAAATTTTTAAGCAAATAAAATTTACGAAAAAATATAATTTTCATTCATAATTTTTAATTTTGTTTTTAAACTCTTTGACAATTTTTACAAATTCTGTTTTCAACAATTTTCTATGTACTAAAAATACTAAAAATTTCTTCCCTGTATGGAAATTTAGTATGTTTTTATTGTGTTAAATAATTTAACAACTCGAATCGAGATGTTTTCTGGCTTTAAAAATATATGAAAAAACAAGTCAATTTCTTTGTGTTTTTTAAGAAAACGACTCGTTTTTCAAAAAACCTTTATATGTGAACATAGTATAAAATAGACTTATAAGACCTATTTATTGGATGCCACTCCCCTTTTTGTGCCTACTTTTTGTCAATATTTAATTAACTTAATTTTGCCAAATGTATTACCCAACTACTAAACCGCTTTAAATGAAATTTGTTACAAATATAGTTCTGAATGAACTACAGCTTATACGATTTATTTTATACCATGTCCCTTCTAACGCCCACTTTTTTAACAAATTATTTGACTTTATTTTTCTTGTTTTTAAGCCCATCCACATAGGTTAGACAGACCTCTTTTTTTGGCCAAAACTATATACATACATATATTTTTCACTTTGAAAATTTTTTTTCTATCAATTTCTAATAGGTATATGTCAATTTTAGTTTTTTTTTAGCCCATTTGTGACCTAAAATTTAATTTTGTTACTTTTGCGAGTATACTTTTAGCAAATTTAAAAAAAATTTAAACAAAAAATGCCTATTGAAATATTTTATTCAAAGTATAATTAAACATAGTTATATATATATATATATTTTTTTTTTTTTTTTGCCTATCAGAATGGATTATCTCATATTTCATTCTTAATAAAAGGAGTATGCACCATCATCGATTTCCATAATAAATATTTAATGGTATTGTGTCCCTAATTACAAAAACAACTATTTAAAAAAGTTTACACGTTCACTTTAAAAAATTATTTTTTTTAAGCAACGAAATTTGTTAGCGTTTGCTTCATCGCTAGCTAAAGCAAAATTATTTTTACAAAAAAACAAATTGCAATTTTTTGCTTAATTGAGGTGTTTACTATTACACTTTGTTTGCGCGAAAAGTTTAGTTTTGTAATTTCTTCGCCATATTTGAGACAATATCACGTCAAAACTACTGAAGAAATGCATATTATATTTGACATAAATGTATTGCTCTACGTAACCAAATCCTGTTTATTTAATCACCATTTTAAAGAAATATTTTACTTACATTTTAAAACAATCTGTACTCCAATTCACGTAATATTTGGCTCATCTATGTATATCTTAAAAGGAACAAAAATTTATACAGCTTTTCCCTTGGATATCATGCCCCTTTTATCACATCAATACATAGTAGATTTCACGAGTGGTTATAAATGCTGATCTTGAGCATGTGCCAAACTCACTTTTACATATCATTTTAACCCCAGTTTTCAGTTCAAGTATAAGAATAACATGATATTTATTGGCCGTTTATAAAAAAAAAAATAGTTTAAAATTAGTAATTTTTTATAAATTATTATTCTTTTTATGCGATTGACTTTGTTTTTCTGCATAATGTTGCTAAAAGTCACAATTTCTTCATATAGTTAACACACATTAGGATAGAAAGCTATGGGTATTACAAACACAATTTTCGCTAAATTAAAGCTTTCCTCAATAAGATGACTAAATGCATCCAATGGACTTTATATCATTTGTGTCTTGAACATTTTTGAAAGTGACACTATGAAACTTTTTTGTGTGTCGTAATATTTTAGGACATTATAACATTTGACATTGTGACATGCACCCAAAATTGTTTCTGAAATTTTACATGATTTATATCAAGCGTTCATGCTTCACATGTTTTATATTAACTACAAAAGTTAAAAGAATTGAATAAATCTATAATTTCTAATCAGCCGTCTTATAAACGTAAACATTTGCACAATACTAGCAACAGTTTAAATGCCGTATTACATAGAACAAACAGGAACAAATATATGGATACTGACCTTTGACATGAAAGTTTTTAAAACGTTTGCTAATTTTCTGTTCTCATCCGATTTTACTATTTTGGTAAAAAAATACACTTTTTTACCTTTTTGAAAGCTATTTTGTCGGAGCCAGTCTGGATTCTAAATTATACCTATTCGATATAAAAATTATGCGTTTTCAAAAGTGTATTATACTTGTCAAACATAAAGCGGGCAAAATTAAAAAAAATGTTTCCGATTTTCGTAATTTTTGTGGAATGATAGGATCTGCTTTCATAAAAATTTAAAATTTGTTTGCACTTCATTATTCTAAATAATAAATAGTAAGGATAGGATATATAAACTTACAGATATTCTCTGGATATCTAAACTATCAGAGAATATATCTGTGGCCAAAAGGAAAAACTACATAACATGAGTTTTTGGTTTTTTTTAATTTTTATAATTGTTTTATTTCATTAGTATTGTGTAAATTTTTTTGCAGAAATCTGTCCATTACTTTAGGAGTTAGTAATCTGAATAACAACATAATTCACTTGATTTTCCTTTTTTCGAAATGTAAAAAATGTATAAATTAATATAAGTTTTTTTCCATATTTCTTAAATTAAATTCATGATTGAATTTAACATACTTATTTGAAATACAGACCTTGATTATCCGTAATGGTCGGGGCCGAAAGCATTCTGGATAATCAATTTTTCCGGTTAATTAAGAAAAAATTTTGAGTAGTATTTTTAAACATTTTTTATTTATATAATTCAATTATTCAAGATTTTTTTGCTAAAACTTCTTTTTAATAGTGAAAGCATCAAAAATGTTTCAGTTTATCACCTTTATCTCAAAGCTGGTAAAACTACGAGTAAATAAAGTCCTGTATCATCAAAATTGATGCATAAATCATGATTGCATTCACAGTTAAGTTAGGATAACCATGCATACCAACATTAAGTGAAGATACACTAGTGGGCAAAAAACAATTTTTTTTTCGTCTTAAATAAAAAAATAGCTGAATTAGATAAAATAAGAATCAGCTTTTGCTTTTTTTCTATCACGTATTGATTTTTTTATGGGCATGACTACTATAACCCCGCCTTAAGGCAGTCACACTTGTATAGCTCGACAACGGTTTGTCCTATTAAGATAAATTTTGTTCAGTTAATATTTCCGTAGTTATTCGGTAATTAGTAGCGAACAATCTATTTTTTTTTTTTTTTTGTTGAAAATGGTGGAAATTTTGATCCATAACTAAAATTCTTAAGCGAATAAAACATATTTTTGACAAACCTTGAAGACAATTTTCATATGCATCTTTTGGTGTATCATTTATCAAAATCGTGTAAACGGTCCTGAGTTATAGTATAAATTTGACAAACCATTCTCGAATTTTATAGTGTGATCGTTGAATAAGGTGATGATATTAGTCATGCCCATAAAAAAAATCAGCACGTGATAAAAAAAAAAAAGTGAAAGCAGATTCTTGTTTAACTCGTCAAAATCCACCTAGTCTACCTATTTTTGTTTCAGGAAAAATTTAAAAAATAAATTTTTTTGCCCAACACTGTATTTCTACTAGCTGTGAATAAAATCAAGATTTATTCATCAATTTTGAAGATACATGCCTTATTTTATTCGTAACAATACCAGCAAAAAAATCTGAAATTTAGCATGGAAAAGTTTTTTTTCGGACACTTATTTCAAAATAACTCCGAAATTATTGAGCACATAAAAAAATGAAAAATGAATGAAGATATTTTTAGTCCGCATCTTTTGGTATCACTTATGTCAATCCTACACACCGTTCTTGAGTTATGAGGAAATATACTCTAGTAATGGCCTTACTATGGGCGAAATATTAGACATGCCCATAAAAAAATCCAGACCTAATGGAAAAAAACTGAAAGCAGATTCGTGTTAAGCACATCAAAATACATCAAGTCCAACTATTCGTCTATGGTGGAGGATTTTTTTGTCGACCAGTGTTATTAGTAAATTTACAAACATCTTTTGATAATATGCAATTGTTCACATAGGGATTGACAAGTTAAAAAGTCACCTATACGAGAGCCATCTGTGGTTATTGTCGCGAGACAAACAATATCCTATCGAGGACAATCACCTATGGAACAAAATCACTAGTTACAGCAAACCCATAATTTTGCTATAAATAAGTGTAAATTATACGTTAATTTCGTAATAACATTGCTTTGATGCTCATAATAATAGATATGTACATTTAGAGGAAAAAATACATAAATTAATAACTAGTAAGGTTTTTATTAAAAATTATTTGGTAATGTTAAACAATGACTAAAATCATATACATCCATTCTTAATTTGGTCAACTTTCTGCATTTGTCTGGTCATACTAGACATAAAATTCTGATAAGTTTCCTATGGAGTCTTGTATCATATTTTTTATGTTTTCCCCTATTAATCATTTCTATTTTTGAAAATTTCTTTCGACAGCCTTTTCTTGAAATCATTTAACAAGTTATCTATACGCTTTTGATATGGATAATGACTTAGAGAGCTTTAAACATGGACATTATTCTGGGATAACCTATTCTGAAGTGAATGACATATTCTCTATGGCATATGGAAATATAACAATTTACCTTATATCCCTGCACCCTTCTACGTTCTTTGTATTAAGGACCGGAACAATTCTTTTAAAAGTGTGATGGACACTACTTTGATAGTCGTTTCCAAAAAAATAATTTTTATTTCGTCACTAAATAACAAGTTTTTAAATTTTGTTATATCGCCTTCACATTTGGACTAAAGTTTATTTAAATCGAAAACGTATACGTAGTCATTTAAATTGACTACGTATACGTTTTCGATATGAATATGAACTGGCATTATCAGATCAAATTGTTTACTAAAAGAAAAATATTTAGAGTATTTCTGAAGAATTTTCCAAAGTTATCGCAACTTTAATATCATCCTACAAGGTATATTTATTATTTTGAACATATATGTATATATGTATATTTGTTTGTTATTCTTTCACGGGAAGGAACTATAGGCTATGTCCTGATTGGAAGCCATGCCCCATTTTACGCCTACTTTTTGTAAAAATGATATTTGACTTAATCTTTCTTAATTTTTTACCCATTCCTTGAATTGAGTCATGCAAAATTTGGCACGGAGGAAATAGATCCCTTTTGTAAAAATTATATTTTAGTTAAAAAATATATTTCAGTTAAAAAAAATTAAATCACGGAAAAACTACTGAACATGAAATTTGATTTATGATTAATAAATTTATGTTAACATTTTTTATCCTTCATTTAACTGAATATTATAATTTATATTTTAAAATTTAAAATTATTTGTCTTTGGCGGAAATCCCGGGAAATTTAAAAATCAATCTCGATATCCCGGGAGCGGAAAAGAAAAACCCTAATGAAGAGACAACTGCTAAAAATGAAGCAATTGTTTTCCTTGTTTCTTAGAACACTTTAATTAAATTAATTTATAAAAGTCAAGGTTGGAAACCGATACCGTTTAAAGTTGGTTACCGTAACTGATACCGATACCGAAATTATTATTTTGTTAAAAATACCGGTATTCAAATACTGTTTTCCTCTGTACCGGTATATACCGGTAATTTAATTTCGGTATTTTTAAAATATATTCTTTTCAACAGAATATGGTATTGCAAAAATAATGTTTCATATAATTTACTTGAGAAAATAAGAAAGATAAAAATGTTTTTAATAATAAGTTTTTTTTCATGTTACAATTATAGGATTTTATTTTAAAGAGGACTTTTATTGTTTGTTTCTTGGTTATATCCTTTGCAATAATTATTTTTTCAAAGATGTTTAAATCCCTTAAACCTAGTGCGACTTCACTTTGATAAAAAGTCTTAGTGCGTACACAGATATGGGCATTTCAACTAACGATATGCTCTCAATTATTTGTCATATGACGCCCATGAAAGTACTGTTGAAATTAATGATACGTTCTAAGTTAACTGCTTGATATTTGCTTCTATGAAGATTCTCGCTTTAATTTTGGTTTTTCCAAAAGATCGAAAATTGCCCTTCAGAAAGAAACAGTTTGGGCTATCTTTCCGGGAATTTTGACCGTGATTAACGGGAATTTTAAAAACACTTAAACGAAAGTAAACTGCATACGATTATATATTTTCGAATTTTTTTTAACGAATATAATACAGTGGTTTTAACAAACATCGCATTTAACGAACGAGCCATATTTTTCTATTGAGTAACATATATAGCGAACAAAAAGTTCATTATGTACTCAGTTTAACGAACAAATAAGTATAAAATTATTCCAAAGCAAATTAATTTATTTTTAAAAAATATAATAAATCTTAGTGAGTAAACAAAAATATACCGTTATTCTTTGCAAATACGTTTTAAAAGATAAAATAAAAATTGTTGATGATCAACAGAAAGGCTTACACCTGATAGATTTGTACAAAGTGTGGTTGCATAAATCCACAGTTTATAACATTTTACAATTAAAGATAATCTTTTAAAAAATATAAGAGATATATTTTTGGATACCCATAATGTAACTACAAAGTGAAAGTGAATATTTAAGAATTGAATTTCTTGATTTCAAAAACAATTAAATTATCATGTGAGTGTAACTTGGCGCGACCCATAGTATAATAATAAAGTATACTCGTAAGACCAGCTGTTTTACAATTTGTTCATTGGCAAACCTCGCGGTACTGTCAAATTCATGATGGAATTACTTTAACAAGGTGTATGCATAAATGCAACAACTACAACAATGCAATAATAACAGCCATTTTTTTCGTTGGAAATGAGACTGAAACGTCAAACAAAAGAGAAGAAGAAAAAGACGTGCAAATTGTAAACAATGATTGCTGAATTTGAAAATTAATATGAATAAATGGTATTTTATTGTTTTTTTTTCGTACAATAAGATATGTTACATCTCCATTTTATACTTCCTTTTTATAAATAAAATTTTTCTTTATTAATATTACAAATTTCAGCACCGAAAATATTTGCTTTTGATTGTAAACAACCCAACACATGCAAACTTAAAAAAAATTTGACATTTCAGTCTTACACCACAAAATTAAGCAAAAAATAATCAGCTGATTTTACAATTTCACCTTGTACTCATTCCACCATGGTCAAATTGTTTTTGTATTCACATGTAAAATATTTTTTGAGTTTTTTTCTCTTGCTCTCTTTCGTTCTCTCATTTTTCCGTTCAAAGCATTCTGACATTGTGGGCAGTATTTTTACACTAACAAAATACAAGCAATTTTTGTTTTTGTAGATGTGCGAGTACTTTATTATTTTACTATGGCGCGACCGTATAAGACAAATAAATGGTTAAATGTAGTCATGAATTATTCCTTTTCTATTATATTTTTATGATATATTGTCTAAAAGAGTTATCTTTAATAAAACGCATTTTAAAAAACCAATGTATTGTACATTTATACGAACTTTTCGGTTTAACGAACAGGTCTGACAAATTTGTCATTCCGAGTGTAACATAAAGTATATATTTATTGGTCCTGGTTAGATTCTGAGTCGATCTAGCTATGTCCGTCTGTTGAAACCAGGATAGGACTTAAACGGGACAACGTAGGGGGACGAAATTTAATTTATCCTATATAAGGTTTGTTTCGTATTGAAAATGGTCAATATCGGTTGATAAATAAAAATGTAATGGGCTTAAAACTAGAAATACAGGGTGTCTGTTTCATACTTTTCTGCTAATATTTCTGAAACAAAAGCATGTACGACAACGAAATTTTGTACAAATAGTTTGAGGGTCAATATAAACTTGGAAACCAAAAGTGGGCGGATCCACTTTACCGCCCACCTCCCATATAAGGTGAAATGTTAACGAAATTGTGTACAAATAGTTCAAAGATCAATGTAAACTCGGAAACATAAAATGGGCGTGGTCCATCCACCTCCCATATAACGTAAAATTTGAAAAATTTGATGGTGGGTATTTAGATTCGGCCGAGCCGAATATAACATTCGCGCTTGTTTTTACTAGCTTTATATTTTTTGCCTAACAATGTGTTTTACAACTTTGTAACTATTGATCGCATCAAAAACAATTGTATACATCATTTAAAGATATAGTAAGCCAAAATTTTTGTAAATTTAGTTTAACAAAATCGGACAAGTTGTTTTTGAGTTTGACAACATAAGTGGAAAAATGTCTCAAAAAACTAAAATTTTGTAAAAATGATATTTCATTTTGTTGTTATTATATGTGGCTTTGCGATAAAGCAATAAATCTGAACAGTTTTTACCGTTTTCGATTTATAATGATTTTTTTAAAACAAAAAAACTTGCTATTTTCACGTAAAAAATATATTTTTTGTTTCATTTTTTTATTATAACTCCGAAACTACTGAGCCGATTGAAACGCAATATATAAACGAATTAAAGGTTATGTAAATTTTTCTAAGTTTATTTTAATAATATCGGACTAACACTTTTTGAGTTATCATTAATTATGTGGAGAAATGTTTAAAAAAATTTATAATTTTACTTAAAAATTTAAAAAAAAACTCCATAGAATTTAAAATTTGGACCATATTTGTACTACTGGAGCCACAATACATCAAAATTGCATAGTGGTCTTCCAAGCTCATTTTTGCTGTTGACCTGTGTAATTTAATTATTCTTAAAATTACTTGTATAGGATGAATCTAAGGTATGAATTCAAACAAATAAGCAGCAAGTAAACTTAAACTCATTGAAAGGATCTTGTAAACATTGATATGGACAACATCCGGAATTAATCTCTACAAATTTGGAAAAAAAAACATTAAGAAAGTTAAGAGAAAAAGATAGTCATGTCAGACCATTAGATTGTTCCAATCATCTTAGGAAGTTGATATTTTTCGAAAATATTATTTCATAATTTAGGTACATTTAAATATGCGATATACTTTGATTACTTTCAATAACGTTGATGAACTACCCTATTGAAGCTACAAACAATTTTATCCCGGGAAATCAAGAAGTCCTGGAAAATTTTCTTCTGAGTTACTTCAAAGTATATTTAAATACTAAATACTATATTTAAATACTTTGAAAAAATCGGTTAACCGGTTTTTTCTTAATTTAAAAAAGTGCAACCGGTTTTTTCAAAATACCAACTATTAAAACTATTCTAAACCCGGTTTCTCGAAAAAGTCGAATAATCAATCACCCTAGTATTTACCGGTATTTTAGTTTCGGTACCGGTATACCGTTAAAATACCGTTATCGATACCGTTTCGAGATCCTTGTCCGTCCGTGCCTGTGTTGGTTGAAATGGCGTTTATGAAGCCCACCGATAACTGGAATATATAATATACATATATATCAAACGATCGGAAATCCTTTCGAAAATTTTGCTATTGAAATTGAGCAAGATCGGTTCATATATGAGATATGCTTAAAAAACCGGTTTTCCAGTTTCTGAAGCCTCTGTATATTAGGGACTTCGTTTTTGCAAAGAAGGCTCGGACATTTTTTCTGAATTTTTTTTTGCTAAAAAAATTAAATAAATCGGTTTATAATACATAACTGAGATATCGGCAAAACGCATTTCTGATTTTTTGTAGCCCTTGTTTAAACTATAGATTTTTATTTTTATATAGATCGGTCATAAATATTTTTATAAAATTTCGGTTTTGTTAAAAAACTAAATTCGTTCAACAGAGTTATGGGCCAAAAACTAAAACAAATTTGTTAAGAATATAAATACACACACAAACATGTACAGTGTCTCACATAAGTTAGTGAATTTTAATTTTTAAATAAAAAAATTAGTTATTTTTAGTTATAAAATTAGGTAAATAAAAAATAATAATTTTTTTATGAATGGGATTTTTTTGCCTGAGTTGTCTTCTACCAAATGCTGCAAAAAGTAGCACAAAATGTTGAATCGTTTCCGAGAAATTGAGAAAAATAACACGTGCAGTCATTTCAGGTACCTCACAAAAGTATTTGAATTTTTTAATTTTTTACATTTGAAGATACTCAAAATACAAAAAAAGGCAAAAAAAATATATGTTTTTTCATATTAATTGTTATCAAGTATTAGTGTTAAGCGTTTACTAATTATTTTTATAAATTTTGGGGTAAAATTTTAGGGAAATTAAGCGAGGTTTCTTTACATGTATCTTACAAAAGGGAAAATTGGAAAAATCGGGTAATTTTTCCTAAATTATTTCTTAAAGTTTCATTATGTTGTCAAAAATTAAAAAATCTTCAACATTGAGCCTACTGTATGTGGACTATACTGAAGTATTAGTCCACGTATTTTAACAAAACTTTCAGATTGTGTTTCTGTAGGTATTAGCTATTATTAAATGAGAGATTTGGATACCGGCTACAAAAATAAAAAAAAATTGGAGCCATAGTACAAAACGCGACAGAAGGCATATTTTAAGTTACATAACTATATGACTTTCAAGGTATACGGGGAACTATAAAAAGGTAAATATAGCCGAAAAAGTTTACTATTCTGTTAATATTACTTATGTTGATGAAAATAAAGTTGACAATTTTTCGCTCCAACATTTCTGGACTGCAAGTTATTGATCCAAAAATAATATGGCTAAGTAATTAGAAAAATAAACCCAAGTACAATTATGTCGGGGTATATTTTGGAGCTATATCATAAAGTCAGGTATTTTAGCCTTCAAATTTATAATTGGCTATATATCGGGAAGATATTCCCCAACATTTTGAAATAAATTTTTGATACGTAGGGTACCAAAATGGTCTTGATATTTAAGGTATTTTATTTTTAATGGTGCCATGCCTCATAATTATCGACTTGGACCCTTCGTATATGGGGTTTTAACAAAAAACTCATAAGGAACTAAAACCTTATAATATTTTTTGCTACAATGACAAAAAAAATTATTGTATTTGTCATTTATAGAGGAAAAATAGGCGTGTTCTTCCTAAATCAACCTTCTAAGTCCATTAAATATAAAATTGGACCAAAAATCCCCCAACATTTTACTCCAAATTGGGGAAATAAATTAGTAAACATTTAATTGTGATACCTATGACCTATTATTAATAAAAAATACATGGATTTCTCCAATTTGTATTTCGTTTGATATTTTTAAAAACAAAGGTGATAAAAATTCAAATACTTTTGTGAGGAAAATTCGATGAATTTTCATACTCTTTCTGGAATAACTTGGATACAATGAAATATTTTTGATTGCAGTTTTTTGCATTATAAAGTTAACAAATAGACAAACACAATTCAGTTAATAAATCTAGAATTATTTTTTTCAAATCACGTAAATAAACCGTTTTAATTATTAATTTAAAAAATTCAAATACTTTAGTGAGACACTGTATGTATATTAAGCATTGTAATGACTTACAGCCGTATTCAAAAAAACTTAACACAGCTTTACTAACCATTTATAAGAAAAAATTCCTTAAAGTTGTATTCAAAAACGTTGATTTGCTTACTATACCTTTGGTAAAGCCTTGTAAACTTTAAAAATTTTAATAATGGTTCGACCCTACTTTAAGACCATATTTTAAGATTATTTCCGTTACATTTTTCAAGAAAAATAAAAATAATAATACATATTTTGATTAATTTTGACAAAAACGACGTATTTTAAAATGTCCGAATGTTAAAATCTGTAATAAAATAAAAAAAAAAATGTTATAGAATATCTATTTAAAAACGTATTAAATGAATTCCGAGACAGAATAATATTTTCTGTAATTATTTTTAAACTATTTGAATTAAAATCATACACATAAACGAGAAAAAGTATATTTTGTGTGCTTTTGGATTAAAATATCATCATTTCGGCTGCCGACATGTCAACCCACTGTTCGCCACAATCGTATTTGTTTAACATTTTCATTATTTGTTGTTTCCACGTGAATTAAATAGTACATTAATATATACACGTCATAGATTAAGGTGTAATTAATCTATTATATCAACTCCGGGTTAAAATTTATGCACTTTAACAGAAAAAACGTTAAAAATAGTAAAATTTTATCAAAATTTCAACAAAAATGATGTAAACAAAACAAAAGATGAAATAGTGATGCTGATTTTATCACAGAGTGTTCGTTATTCGGGTACATATAATTACATCAAACAAAAATTAAATAAAATTATTTCTTTTATACATAAGTATATTTATACAAGCAAAAGAAAGGTTTTTTCCAAAATAAAATAAAAACTTATTTATCATCAAAAGCATACTAGAACATCAAAAATAATAATAGAATAAAACAGTTAACGAATAATTTATTCTTACTGCTAACGACACTAACAATAAGAATGGGATTGATTGGTTTTTTTTCGTATTCAAATTTTCGTAGTTTGAAAAAAATGTAGATTTATAAATGTGAAATGATGAAAGCATGGCGCAAAAATAATTAATCTACGACTTTTCGCTTTAGAGTTATAACACTAAGAAATTTTCAAAAAATAACTATAAAAAATAATTATCTTAAAAAATAATTGTTATTAAAAAAATATTAAAACATGTGCATTATAATTCACAGTAGCCTTTGCATTTTATTGTTACAATATTCAATATTTTTAATTTTGGTTTAAATAATTTTTTATTTTTTTTTTTTGCTATTATATGCAAATTTTAATGCCTTATAACTTTAAAGCGAAAAGTGGTAAATATTTTTGCGTTATATTACTGAGCAAATAGTATATTTCGCATTTTAAGCGGGTGGAATAGTGCTCATTCTTACTAAAATTTTATGTAGAATTGATGTATAAAAGAAAGTTTTTTAAAATAAATTGGATTCGTCTCTGCGCAAAATGGCGCTCAAAATGTTCGTTTTTAGCCGCATATATGCAGGGTAAGGAGTTGGAAAATTAAAAAAAAAGTTACGCCATTATTTTTACTGCTGCAAAAACCTTCCAATAAGGTATGATATCTCAAAATCAAAATTTTCAAATTTACCCTAATATGTATAAATAAGAATATGTACATTACAGTGCCTTGATTTGTATGGGGACAAAAAAAGTTGCAAATGTACCCCCCTAAAATTAAAGTTTTATATGTTTTAAACTAATTCCCAAAATATTTGGGATCAATTATTTAATTTACGTGAGCTGGACCATTTTTAAAATACCTCCAAAAATATGGTTTTCGATCAACAGTATACACAATATTTAACTTTTTGCCAAAAAAATTACAACATATGATAGAAAAACGACGTCTACTACATATTGAACAAAAAATAATTTAAAATTTGTTTTCATTCTCGCAAAATTAAAATTTTAGTAAAATTTTCAATGATTTTATTTTAAATAGTATTTTATTAAAGTCTGAATAATTAGGACATTTTTCATCGTAAATTATGGATTTTCGGTCCATAATTGGTTAAGTTAATTTTTATACAAAATAAATTATTAGTTAAGGACATACATGTCCTCAAAAGCATAAATTTTTCAAAAAAGCGGCGAATTGGTGTAAAATGGGGGTTAAATTAAAAAAAAAAAACTCCTTTTTATTCCATTATTTTCGCGGTTTTAAATGAACTTATTATGTTTTGCATTAATTTATCAATATTTAAGTGTAATGAGTTCTTCCATGCGATTTATTTGCAAAATTGCTAATTAAAGCTTTTGGGAACTAAATACATAAATTGACCCTCTGGCTCATAATGGGTTAATTACGTGTTACCTTCAATAGTAACAGGATATTCCATTCCTATGGTACATTAAAACCTAATATATTTTGAAAAATTTCCGAAATATATAAAATTACATGTTTAAAAAAAGAAAATATAATAAATAAAATTGGAAAAAGATTCGGCTGTGCCGAATCTTTGATACCCTTCACCATCTTACCGACAAATAATTAAATTTTCGCCTTTATTTATATGTAAATGTAGATTTATAAATTATTTTACATTTATAAATCTACATTTTTTTTTTCAAACTACGAAAATTTGAATATGAAAAAAAAAAACAATCATAACAAGCTTTGCTTTTAAAAAATAAACCACAACAACAATTCCATATTTATTTTTGTATGTGTGTATATACAAACTGACTGCATATACAAAGAACAACAACAACACTGTTATTCATTATATTACTCCCTGCCAACATTTTCTATCGAAATTTTGTCTAAAACGTTACTACAAGTAGTACTTAACAATCATTCACCAATCGATTCACCGTTCGGGAAAAAACATGCCTCAGTTTTAATAGTTTTAAGATGACACTTTTTAGTGCTTTTTTGGAGTGTCGAATTAGTGTTATTTAGAAGTGTAGAAGAGTACAGTAGGAATGTATCGAAAAATTATCGCTTTTTTATAATAAAAATAAATAAAGTGGAAAAAACATAGAACAATATGATATGATAAATACACTAGAACTAAAGAATTTAACTTATTTTTATATACATACATAACAATATTTCATTATTTTAATAAATTCATGTTCACTTCAAAATTAAATATAAAATATTAAAAAATGCTGAAATTAAAATGAGTTATATTCTAATTTAATTTATCTGGCACCATACAAAAATGCATTGTACACTTTAAAAGTTGTACATTTCTTTGTTCTGGAAGGTAAACAGTCGCTTTAAGTAAGATTTTTGGATCATAATTCGATGGTAATGTGTTTTGTTATTGTAAATTGTGTGTTTTCTATATTTGAACGTCTAAAAGTGACTAAAAAGACACTTTTTAATAAAAGAATCCAAAAACTCACTTTCAATTAATGGCAGGGCTGCTGTTGCTAACTACAAAAAACGTTACTAATAGTCATTACAATGCTTAATATATATATTTGTGTGTGTATTTATATTCTTAACAGATTTGTTTTTGGGCCAAAATATTATAAAACGAGAGAAGATATAGTCGGTCAAGCCCGACTATATGATACCCTACACCTTGTATTATATATTAACATAATACTAACATTTGTATGGGATTTATGAATGTTAGTGATTTTTCGGAGAGGAGTTTATATGGGAGCTATGGTCATGACATGAAATTTGGCAGATTTCTGCTGATATAAAACTTATTTGTACTAAATTTCATTAAAATATTCCTAATTTTAAGCCACCTATAAGTGTTAAAACTCTATTCCGGGAGGACATTTGTATGGGGGACTGTTTGACTGTTGAAAGTATTGATAGGTTCTTGATATTTGCTTCTATGAAGATTCTTTCCTTAATTTTGGAGTCTCCAAAAGACCGACAAATGTTCTTCAGAAGTTAACAACTTGGGCTATCTTTGAAGAATGAATACCAAGATTTCTCGGGAAGTTTGCGATTTTTCATGTCTTTCTCTGATGTAATTTTGTCCGTGATTTCCGGGAATTTTAAAAGCACTTAAGTGAAAGAAAACTGCATGAATTTCAACAATAGTAATATATTTTCGAAATTTGTTTAACGAATATAATATAACATGCTAAATCCAGCTGGGAACTATGTATACATATAATTTCATTACTCTTTGAATTTTTTGTATAGGATGAATCTTAGGTATGGATTCAAATAAACATCGTGTCAACACTAAGAAGCAGCAAGAAAAAAACTTAAACTTATTGAAAGGATCTTGTAGGCATCTTAAATATACGCTATAAATTTTTCATTGGTATGGACAACATCCGGAATTAATCTCTAGAAATTTTGAAAAAACATTTAGAATGTTAAGAGAAAAAGATAGTCATGTCAGACCTTATAGCATTATTTCCAATTATTATAAGAAGTTGACATTTTTCAAAAATATTTTATTCGATCACTTTCACAATTTAGGTAAGTACGTTTCAATATGTCATACACTTTAATTATTTGCAATAATGTTGATGGAACAGCCTATTGAATCAACAGACAATTTTATACCATTTGAACTAACATTTAAATTACCTCAAACGGTTTCGGTTAAGACGTTCATCAGCCACTACTTTAAAAATTATTAAATTCGTGTTTCGAAGCTTGTGTAAAATCGTTATTATACATATATCAGACATGTATCAAAAAATGTCGTATTTGAGCCAGAAAATTAAAGACATTTCATATACTTTATTTAAACATAAAGTATATGAAATGTCTTTAATTTTCTGGCTCAAATACGACATTTTTTGATACATGTCTGATATATGTATGAATAACGATTCTGCGGATATCCAAAAACGCGTTTCAAAATATATAAGTCAGAATTCATTTAATTTGTAAAATCAGTACAATAACAATTGTTTAAATTTCTTTTTTCATCGCGATACCGGGGAGATCAAAAAGTCCGGGAAATATTCTCCTGAGCGTTTTCAGAGTTTGAATTACATTTGAATTTCTTACTTTCATTCAATCATGGTTATGACGCGTCGTTTTAATCCTGCAACTTTAAAAACTTCTTGTGAGTAAATGGAACATAATTAGAACTTTCTTGCTAGAGCACTATTTCTCCTCTACAAAATCTCTCGTCCAAAATTCCTTTTCATAGTATTCTGTTTTTTGTGCTACTCTTCAGATCTTTTACACAATTTTACATTTTGCAATTTTATAATAAAATTAGCCTTTTTTTGAAAAAAATTTTTGCAAAATGAATTGAACGATTTTTGTCTTTATTAAAATTTGTGGTAAATACAAATTTTGTCCAAATTTTTAACTTCACTGTACTGCAAAAAATTATACCAATTTGTCTTTAAGAAGTCGAGTTTAATATTTCTAAATGCTTTGTTGCCATAAAACAAGCAATTGTAAAAATTTTATGAAGTTCTCTAACGAAAAATATTCATATTTCAAACATTTCAAGAGAAAATTATTAAATTAAATATACAAATATGTAATTAAATAATTTTTTCGCGAAATTTAATTAAAAATTATTTAAAAATTTAACTTTTTTAAGATTTTTCTAGTTTCTTTTAATAATAACGGTATTTACCGGTATTTTTGTTTCGGTAACTGTATACCGATACCGATATAATTTAAAATACCGTTATCGATACCGTTACCGAAATAAAAATAAATTGAATACCGATACCGTTACCGATACCGATACCGTTATTCATTTCGGTTTCCAATCTTGGTATAAATATTTATGACTGATCTACAGTGGCTCACAGCTTATTTCGTGTGTTTACAATTTAATAACATAATTGTTAATAATTACTTTATTTTTGTATGAAATTAAAAAAACGACACCAGACAGTTAAATATAAATTGTTTTTTATTAATAACATGAACAAAAACATAAAAGTAATTCATCCTTAAAATAAAAAATTAACAGAAAAAACAATTATAACAAAAAGCCACTTCACAGCTTATTTCGTGTACGTATTAAAATGAAGAAGTTTACATGTTTTTTTAGGTTTAAAAAATAACTAATATTTGGTTGGGTAACCTTTTTGCTTTAAAACATCTTTCAGTCTAGATTGCATAAAACTTAAACCCAAATTACAATAGCGCGTAGTCAGCAACAGTTTCAGCAAAAATTATCAGCTGATCACTGTCAGCACAACATGTTGCTGCCGTTATAATTACAATTCAGCGTAGGCAGCCACAATTTACAACCACCATCTAGCTTTGTTCTACTTGTGTATTTTAGGCTCTCATTTATTTGCTCACTCTCTTTGTCTCGCTCTCAATCTGAATGCAGCGCAGTGAATTTAGAAACAGGGCTAAATGAAACAGCACTGCAAACTGCTGCTGACTAAATGTAATCAACACCATAACAAACAGTGCATTCTAAATAATCAGCTGATTATGGCAGCACGCACTGCTGCTGACTACGCGCTATTGTAATTTGGGCTTTACAAGTTTTTTTGTGTATACCGTTGATATTTTTTCCCATTCTATTCGAAAAGCCATTTTTAAGTCCTCGTGATTACTAATTTGGTGATTTCTGATGTTTTTCTCTAGTAAACTCCACAGATTTTCAACAAAGTTTAAATCTGGTGATTGGGCTGGTGTTTTAACGATGTGAGGACAGTTTCTTGATAGCCATGCTTGTACAATGTTCGATTTGTGTTTATTTTTCTGCACATTGGAGTAAATTATTTTGAAATAAATTTAAATAAACGGTTTTGTTCATCGTGTCATTAATAAACACGAGGTTACCAACGCCAGATGATGACATGCACCCCCACACCATTACATGACCACCACCATGTTTCACAGTGCCTCTTAAATTTTGAGGGTGGAGTTCTGTTTTTGGTTTTCGCCAAATGTATGACTTACCATCTGACCCAAAAAGCTTCCGTCAGCAAAAATAACCTTGTCCCAAAATGATTGGTCTTTGTTGACATGATCTCTGGCGAACTGCAATCTACTCTTGAGATTCTTTGGGCTAATAAATGGTTTATTACGGGCGGTTCTTCAGTAGAAATCAGCACGACGGAGAATTCTTCTAATTGTCTCTGGATTACATGACTTTCCTAGGAAATTTTCTGCTTCTTTTGCCAATGCTAGTGCGCTCAATCTGGGATTCTGCTTAATTTTTCTTAGTATCCAAAGTTCGTCAGCATCAGTAAATATTTTATTTGGTGCTTTGCGGCTTTTATCTTCAATTCTCCCCTCTCGAACATATCGCTGGATAATATACTGAACTGTAGAGCAGCTCAAGTTAACGATTTCGGCAATTTGCTTTTGAGTTTTTCCATTTTTAAAATGCGTGATAACAAGTTCACGTTTTTCTACAGATGTTCGTCGACCCATGATTAAAATGTAACTAATTAATAATCTAAAACTTCTAAACATTATTAATATTTTTGGATTATCTCAATTCGTTTAGACGTGAATCAAAGTCAGCACTATGAAATTAGTATGAAAAACGGCTATTTTTTACAAAAATATGGTACAATTCTTTCACTTTTTTCTCAAAGTCCAGTTAACGAAAACATTCTTTCTTTATATATTTCAAAAGATAAAGATTCAAAAATGTTTAATAACGAAATTTTGAATTGATTTATGTTTGCACCCTACATAAAGCATTGGTCGAAAATGGTGAATTTTGGAAAAAAGTAAAATTTTTATCGAATAATAAAAAAAATGTTACGCGAGCTTTTTTAAATTTATTGACGATATTTCATCAACACAGAAAAAAATATCAAAAGTTATGAAGTAATTAAAAATTATAGTTGACTCACATCCAAAAATGGTAACAATATTTTTTATTACTTTGATTGTACGTTGTCATATTCACAAATTTACGAGTTGATTCTCAACTATTTCAGTTGTTGAAATTTCGTGTTGAAAAAATAAAAATATGTGTCAAAAAATTTTAAATTACAAAATATTTTTACAATATTTTTTTAAATTTGTTGTACATTTAAATAAATAATATTTATTAAATATGTAGATTTGGAAGGAGCATAAATTAGCTATAGCAGATGATGCAGTGGTATATTAATAGCTAAAAAATTAAGTCTATCTTCATAAAAGGTAAGTAGTAAAATATTAAGTTACTGCAAAATTTGAACATACAATTTATTATTCCATTTTTAACAGTTTGCCTATAAACAGAAACTAGAACAAATTTGTGCAATTTGGTTGAACCTTTGGGATTTGTTGATTCTAACAATGGTAACAATAAGAAAATCTGTTTAATTAAAAATACTTATTCCATTTACTGTAGAACTTAGGAATGATTGATTGTAAATATTCCAGAACATCGTGTGAAAAATAAATTATAAGAATGAAAACCAAACAGCTCATCTCTGGAATTTTATGATTTTTGCAAAATAAAAAATTAAAAAAAAAATATATATAAATATTGACAACATAAATATTGTAGTAACAATATTTTTATTTAATATTACATATTCGTTGTTGACAAAATTGTTGACTGTTAACAATTTTAAATAACAGTTTTTTTTTAAATTTACAAAAACGGTTGTTGGTGCTTTTTTAATTAAGAAAATAATTGTATTGACGAATTTGTAATAAAACAATTGGATTGTCGTGATTCTTTTCTGTGAAGAATTAGATTTAGGACCGTTTGACACTAAACTGCTTCCCGCCCGGCCAAAAACGAATACAGGAGAGCAGATTTCATGAAAAAAATTTTCGCCATTATTTCTTATGTAGCGTATAAATTATATATTGATCTTGCAGATCTTGCAAAAATCATTAAAAAGCTTTACAAATAAATTTTTGGCAATTTTTTTAAATTAAAAAATATAAAAAAGATATAAAAACTAAAAAAATAATGTCTTGTAAAGCAAAACTCCGCCTACTTTCTAAAAACTAATAAAATATTACAAGAATATAAAAATAAACTTATTTACAAATTCATTGATGTACAATATGTGATGATCGTTTTAAAAGCATTATATCATGGTCTCAAAACTGACAACTTACGTAAACTCTTACCAAATTTATTGTTTTACATTTCCATATGTGCGTATACTTAACACAACTGTTTTGGTGCGTGTTGGTTGTTGAACGAGATAATATTCGTAATAATCGCATATATTTATTAAATATTGTTTGCTTTTGAAAAATTGCTAAAAATTGATTTGTAAAGCTTTTTAAATGATTTTTGCAGAAATGAAAGATCGATATACATATATTCTATACACCACATAAGAAATAATGGAAAATATTATGCTAATATGCTTTTTTATGCAGTTAAAAAAAGTCGTTTAAAAAATTTACTTTTTTATGAAATCTGCTCTCCTGCATTCGTTTTTGGCCGGGCGGGAAGCAGTTTAGTGTCAAACGGTTCTATGTAAATATATTTCTTGTTGAAATATCGTCAATAAATTTAAAAAAGCATTTTGTTTTTTTAATTAATCATTAAAAATTTTACTTTTTTCCAAAATTCACCATTTTCGACCAATGCCTGATGTAGGGTGCAAACACAAATCAATTCAAAATTTCGTTATTAAACATTTTTGAATCTTTATCTTTTGAAATATATAAATAAAGAATTTTTTTGTTAACGGAACTTTGAGAAAAAAGTGAAAGAATTGTACCATATTTTTGTAAAAAATAGCCGTTTTTTTCATACTAATTTCATAGTGTTGACTTTGATTATTTTTCGCGTCTAGACGAATTGAGATAATCCAAAAATTCTTTCAGCATATAATTTTGAAATATACAGCAAATTACAAAATATATAAAAAAACCGGTTCTTAGAACCGGTTTTCCAGTTTCTGAAGCCTCTGTATATACTAGGGACTTCATTTTTGCAAAGAAGACTCGGATATTTTTTTTCTGAATTTTTGCGAAATAAATCGGTTCAATAATAACTAAGATATAGGGCAAAAGGCATTTTTGATTTTTTGTAGCCCTTGTTTAAGCTACAGATTTTTATTTTTATATATACCAGACATAAATATTTTTATAAAATTTCCGAGTTATGGGCCAAAAACTAAAAAAATCTGTTAATAATATAAACACAAACATTTACATATATTATGCATTGTAATGACCAGGGAAACCAAAATATGCAATTGCATGTTTTTTCCTGGACATTTAATGAAGCCATAGATTAAATATTTATCCGTTTCAGAACAAATAAATCATTTTGGCATCGATTTGTTAGTGCATATTTTACTCTTTACGACATATTTTTGCATTTGGAGATTTTTAGTGCATATTTATAGCATATCTTGTTATTTTTAGGTCTTATTTAACCCGTTTAGAGCATATTTTGACATTTTAAGGATATTTTTTTTATATCTCTTGAAATGTTTTTCAAATTTGATTTTATAAAAAAATTAGAAAAAAATATAATAATTTTAAAATTAACTTTAATGGATACCATTTTATCGTTATTGTAAAAACATTTTTTTTTATGAAAGCATATCGAGCCCTAAACGCGAAAAACTTTACAGGAGACGCATTTTTGATATTGTTTACACATTGTTATATGTATGAAAAATGTCACGATAAAATTACATTACGCTATAAATCTGAAATGACCTGATATGTCGATGAAATTTTGACAAATGATCTAAATGGTTCTAAATTATAGATTTTCATCAAAGCACTAATTTTGAAAGTCAGTGATCGATATGATAATTTTGATAATTTCTAATAATAGTGTCTAGAAATAGATGGGTAAGAAAATAGAGGATCTATAACGTTTTTATGAGATACAGTAAAAAATGGGGAGATCAAATTTTGACCCGGTTGATAAATTTCAAATTTGCCTTACTTTATAACGTTGAAATATTGATAAAACCATTTGTTTTAATAATTTTGTAAAAAAAATTATAAAAAATCTTTGTTTTTAGTGCATATTATCGCGTTTTTTAGACCATATTTTGGTTTCCCTGGTAATGATTATTAGTGATGTTGTTGTTTTTTGTATAGGCAATTATTTTAGTTAGCAACAGCAGTAATTAATGATTAAAGCCCAAATTACAATAGCGCGTAGCCAGCAGCAGTGTGTGCTGTCATAATCAGCTGATTATTTAGAATGCACTGTTTGTTATGGTGTTGATTACATTTAGTCAGCAGCAGTTTGCAGTGCTGTTTCATTTAGACCTGTTTCTAAATTCACTGCGCTGCATTCAGATTGAGAGCCAGACAAAGAGAGTGAGCAAATAAATGAGAGGCTAAAATACACAAGTAGAAGAAAGCTAGATGGTGGTTGTGGCTGCCTACGTTAAATTGTAATTATAACGGCAGCAACATGTTGTGCTGACAGTGATCAGCTGATAATTTTTGCTGATACTGTAGCTGACTACGCGCTATTGTAATTTGGGCTTAACAGTGTTGTTCTTGTTTTTTTTGTATATGCAGTCAGTTTGTGTATATGTACATTAGGGTGGCCCTCATTACAAAAAGTGTCCAGATTTTTGTTCTCACCCCCTGGAAATGTTTGAATAGTCCAAAAACTAAGATATGCCAATTTTTGAACTGATTGAAGAAAATTTAGAGGTGGCTCAAAGCGATCAAATTATGACTTTTGAAAAGTTATTTCCTTTCACGCCTAAAATCAGTATGATTGGATAACTAATAACATAATAGTTATTAAAATAAAATTACCGTAAAATACGTAATTTTCGGGCAAATAGAACCAGAAAAATAAGATTTCAACCAGAATTTGAAGAAGAGAAACGAAACTTGGCATGTAGTTCCCTATTGACGTTTTATATATTCTGCAAATAATCTTATTATCCAAAATTGTTATAATGGCAAAAAATACGTAGGTCAGATATATGAAAAACAAGAGGTTTTTGTGAATTTTGATCGTGAATATCTTACGCAGATCACAAGTGATAACCGAAAAATTTTGAAATGATGTATAAGATACCAAGACAAAACTATATGCCGAGTTTCGTTTCTCTCCTTCAAATTCTGGTTGAAATCTTATTTTTCTGGTTCTATTTGCCCGAAAATTAAGTTTTGGATGAAATCTTATTTTACTGGGTGTATTTGGTCGAAAATTACGCGTTTTTTGTAAATTGATTTTAATAACTATGATATTATTAGTTGTTCAATTTTATTCATTTTGGACATTTTAGAAAGGTAATAAACTGAGAAATTCAAAGAAATGAAAACGATGAAAATTTCTAATGAATTACTCATGTATGAACAGAATAAAAAACTAAAATTTTTAATATTTCAATCGCTTTGAACCACCTCTAAATTTATTCCAACCAATCTAAGACTTTGAATTTTATGGTTTTTGGGTTATTCGAACATTTCTAGGGGGTGAGACTGAAAATTCAAATACCTTTATTTTCTCCCATATAAAAAAGGCTCACCCTAATGTACATACATACAAAAATATATAAATATGGATTTGTTGTTGTTTATTTTTTTAAAGCAATGCTTTGATTGTTTAATTTTTGTTTTTTTTTTTTTTTTTTTTTGTTTTGTATTAAAATTTTCGTAGTTTGGAAAAAAAATGTAGACTTATAAAGTATGAGAGCATACGTTAAGCCGAAATTTTTATTATTTGTCGGTAAGATGGTGAAGGGTATAAAAGATTATTTTTTTTTTAATTTCATTTGTTATATTATTGTACTAAAAGAAATTCCAATAGATATTGAAAATTGTTTTCAATAAAAATTTCTCTAATGTAGACTCAAAGTTACGTCGAGTCTATATTAGAGAAATTTCTATCAAGACAAACGTCAAATTTTTGTTTGAGTTGCAGATAATTTTTTATCTCTGTCAATTATAGGGGAAAACGTATGTCATAATAAGCCATGCAAAAAGTACCAACAACAATCAAGATGGCGTCTTTTACTAAGCATTATCAAGACAAAGTTGTCAGAGCTCGAGCGCTGACAATTTTCTTTTAACGCTGCAATAACACTGACAAATTCAGTCTACATTAGACAAATCTTTATCATGATACAATTTTGACGTTTGTCTTGATAAATATTTGTCTAATGTAGACTCAAAGTTAGATAACTTTGAGTCTACATTAGACAAATTTTTATCAAGACAAACGTCAAAATGAACTTGAATTTATGGAAGGTGGCAACAATTGTGCAAAATACAATATGGCGAATTCATTAATGTTTTTTATGTATACAGTTTGACAGCTGTAACAACCAAAAATAATAATCAGCAGTTTAACTGAGGCTACCTTGTATAGATTTGCACCGATTTTGACGTTTGTCTTGATAAAAATTTGTCTAATGTAGACTCAAAGTAACATAGAAAACAACTAGAACTCCAACTTGCTCACAAAAAACCTAACTAAGAGCCTATTTACATTGGGGATTATCGCAGCGTTTTTTAATGATATTTTGTTTTGAAGTTGCTTCCAAATCCCTTCTGCATTTACACATATAAATTTGTATTGTGAAATTTTTTCAAAAATGTTTGACAAAAAACAACAAATCATAAAAATTTAAAATAAATTTGAAAAAATTTCATGAAATTTTTTGGCTTTGCGACGACATGCAACTTTTCTTACCCCGCTTGCCTCTCTACACCTCTTGCCTACAAACGTAAAAGTTGCAGCGATTTTTTCCAGGGAAAATCCCCAATGTAAATGAGCTCTAAATTGTCAAAATAACCTAACTGTTTGTATGTGTTAGTAAAAATTTCTACATGACAAATTTATACGTGTGAAGAGAGTAATTTTTTGTTTCTGAGCGAATGAAAAGAGTTGGACTTCTAGTTGTTTTCTATGTTAGATAATTAATAAATTTAATATTTTCAAACCCCACAAAAATATTTCCGAGTACCTACTCAGATTTGTAATAGATTTTGTGTACATTATTTTTTATTGCTTAGGATTTGTTTTGTATAGAAAAATATTAATTCGGATTGAGAGAAAACTACAGTTTTTTAAATTATTGTTTTATCTACAAGACAAGGAACAAGAAATACGTAAAACTATATGCGATACATTTGTTGATTTGTGTAATTTATCTCTTGATTTTTATTTTGTCTTTTTTTAATTTATACACAACTCAAATTTTATATAGAGTATTTCTTTAACTTTTTTTATTAATGAAATGCCTTGTTTTAAAAATCTCATAATGCATTAATTACATTATCTGACTTTATAATAGAAATACATGTTCGCACTCGACAAATTTTAGGCTTAAAGTCAATAATGCATATTGGCGAAGTTTTCTAAGCTAGAGAATTTAATGTTGTCAAACAAATTCGGATGTTTCAAATATGTAGGAAGTGTTATTTCTTTTCCTATTATTTATAGAGATCGAACTAGATGCACGGCAATATTTTTTCCGGGAACCGGAAAGTGAAAAATTGCTAAAATTCCCTGGAAATTCGTCCCGGGAATTCTCGTGATAAAAACCCTATTCATTAACGACACAACTCTACTTCCAACACTCTGTTGCAATATTATTCTGTACCCAAACATTTTTTAATATATTTTATCACATTGTACATGCATCTAATGCCAGTTTCACCCCTAATTATTGATCTGCATGTATTGCATTCAATCGAGCGAATATTTTAACTTTTATTAACCACTATGTTATTTTTGTATATTTTTAATTTATTTATTGGTATTGAAGGATTGTATGTCTTATTTTTAAATGTCTGATGTTAATAATTTTTTAACAGATTTTTTTTTTTTTTTTTTTTTTGTATGAATATTTGCATTTTTTACCCAGACAAAATTCTAGGTTCTATCTTTAGCCTTTTTTTTTGCCAGGAAAAAATTATGCAATAAGTTCATTAATTTATATTCCAGTCCATATATGTATATTTAAATTGATAATTTCAATACAGTTAAAATATCATTATTCACATTTCTTAATTAATTTGTTTAATTATATCATATAGTTAAAATCTAAATAAATGCATCGGTTACATTAGATATAAATTGCACTACATTTCTGCTCATTGGGGATATCTAGTAATTTATTAACTCCTTTATTGCTGTTAAACAGCGGTATTTGTTTGGTAAATAGAAAGGTTCAAAGACGTGAGGGAATGGAGTATCCCAACCAGTTACACGTTTAACTGGAGCTTCTAAATGTAAGAAACATTTTTCTTGGACATAAGCGGCAATTTCCGAACCAAATCCTTGTGTTAATGGTGCCTCGTGTGAAACAATAACACGACCGGTCTTCTTGACGCTCTGAAAAAAATTATTAAGCAAATTTTTATTATTACTTTCATAAGTACATCAAAAAAAAAAAAAAAAAAACGAGAAAGATACATAAAATTAAAGATTGATATATTTTAAATTAATCGCCAACATATTTCAGTTCAATTATTTCATTTACGTGATTGAGCTGGACCATTTTTGAAATACCTCCAAAAATATGGTTATCGATCAACAGTATATACAATTTTAACTTATTGTTAAAAAAAAAAAAAAAAAAAAAAACATATGATAGAAAAACGATGTCTAACACATATTGAGCAAAAAATATTTTAAAATTTGTTTTCATTCTCGCGAAATTAAATTGTAAGTTTGTATGTTTGAAGTATATATATATATATATATATATATATATATATATATATATATATATATATATATATATATATATATATATATATATATATATATATATATATATATATATATATATATATATATATATATATATATATATATATATATATATATATATATATATATACTATATATATATATATATACAGTTAGGGACAAAACTATTTGTACACCTCATATATTTCGTATACCTTCAATAGTTTATAAAGAATTTAAAATTGTCGTATGCAGTATTATTTTTAATATATTTTTATTTAATTAAGTTATAAAAACAAAATTAATATAAAACACATTATTTAAAAAAATACAAAATAAAGAAAATTCATTGGGACAAAAGTATTTGTACATATAATCTACACCTACTTATAATACTTATATTGGAAAAATTTTATATTTTGTGGGTCCTCCTTTTGCATCTATCACGGCCTGTAATCTTCTGGGCATCGATCGGACCAAATTTCTCGTTTCATCTGGAGATATTTCCTTCCAGGCTTCCTCCAAAGCAATTTTAAGTTCATCCCTGCTTCGGACGTGCTTTGTGGCGACTTTACGTTTCAAAATATCCCAACAGTGCTCGATGGGGTTTAAGTAAGGTGAATGGGGAGGAGAATTAAGTTGTCTTGGTGTATGGTAAAGCAACCACTCCTTCACTGAACGCGCTGTATGTTTTGGGTCATTGTCCTGTTGGAATATCCAACTTTAGCCAAGACCCAAACCATCTACGGAATCCTTCAAATTGTCTTCCAATATACGTTTATGTTGATGCTGGTCCATTACACCATCTATAAATACCATTCGCCCTACCCCACTGGTTGCTATTGCCCCCCATACCATAACACTTCCCCCACCATGTTACACTGTTGGGGTCAAATTGTTAACATCTAACGCTGTATTTTTTTTTTGCGCCACACTTTTCCCCTGCTATCATTTCCGAAAAGATTGACTTTGGTTTCATCAGTAAACAAAACCCTATTCCAAAATTCTTCGTCCTTATCAATGTATCGTTTGGCAAACTCTAAACGCAAATGCTGGTTTTTTTACTAATCAGCGGTTTCTTGCGGGGAATTCTACTTGCATATCCCGCAGAATGTAAGATCCTCCCTACTGTTTTTGGATGAACAATTGTTCCGGTAGTATTTGCGATTTGTTCCGCTAATTTTGCCCGAGTTACTCTTGGATTTCTTGCCACTTCTTTTATCACCAAGTTCGCTTCCCGTCTGGAAACCTTTTTTGGCCGTCCAGTTCTTGGCAAATTTTCAACAGATCCGCTGTTTTTATACTTGTTTACAATGTATTGTACTGTGGAATGTTGCAAATTTACTAAATTACTTATATTCCGGAGAGATTTTCCTTTTTTATGTTCATCAATAATTAAATTTTTAATATCCAAACTCAACTCTTTTCGCTTTCCCATTTTTGATGTGCTTATTATTCAAAACGTTAAAACCAACTTCTTATTTTGTAAAATAAAACTCGATTAACGAAGAAAATATAACGGTATTTAAAAAAAATCATCATACAAGAGTCCAACGTACAAATAATTGTACAAAGTACTGATGTACAAATACTTTTGTCCCAAAGATTTTTACTTAAATTGTACTTTTTTTTAACAATGTGTTATATATTAATTTAATTTTTATCAAATAATTCAATAAAAATGGACCTGAATTAAAACTACATATAATAATTTTTTATTCTTTATAAATTATTGCAGATATACGAAATGCATGGGGTGTACAAATAGTTTTGTCCCTAACTGTATGTATTTACTCAATATACACCTCTTAAAGTCATCGATATATTTTTGTTATCCTTTTCATTTTGTATATTCTTTTGTACTTACCTTCACAACAGCATCTCTGTCCCAAGGAAGAATTGAAACTAAGTCGATTACTTCGCAGTCAACTTTAAGTTCTTTTTTTGCAATCTCAGCTACCTAAAATGTTTTTAAAATCTCAATGCGTTTTAGTAACGATATATACATATAAATATACCTCAAGCAGAACATGAACTTGAGTTCCCCAACCAATAAGTGTAACATCTTTGCCTTTGCGGAGAACATCGGCTTTTCCTATTTCAGATGTATAGTTGTCTACAGGAACATCTTCGACTGCTGCACGATATAAAGTTTTCGGTTCAAATACTATGCATGGATTCGGATCCTTAATGCAAGCTAGCAATAGGCCTTTTGCTTTGATTGGTCCTCGTGGAACTACAACTTTTAATCCGGGAGTGTGTGCAAAGTATGCTTCAGGACTTTGGCTGTGATATAAAGCACCATGGCCAACAGCACCGCAAGGTACTCGGAACGTTAAAGATCCGCAATCAAAAAGACCGCCACTACGATATCGATACTTAGCTGCCTCGTTTACAATTTGATCAAATGCTGGAAAAATATAATCGGCAAACTGGATTTCTGCTATTGCAGTAGCACCTACATTAGCAACTCCAATGGCAAAACCTGCGATACCCTGTTCGCATAACGGCGTATTAAATACACGATCTTTTCCATATTTGTCGCGGAGATTTATAGAGCATCGAAAAACGCCACCAAATCCTACATCCTCACCAAATAACAAAGCGCTGGAGTCCTGTTCCAGCGCAATATCCATGGCATTGTTAATTGCTTGAAACATGTTCATTTTCTGAACACCTTGTGATCCCGCTGGTGTTACATATTTGTCTGGATAATATGTGAAATGAGATCGAGTAAACGCAGGGTTGTTTGTTTTAACTATTCTCAACAAATATTTCGAGTACCTATTCATTTTTAAGTATTCCCGTAATATTCTGATAACAGCGACCCCCAACACAGTAAATTCTTAACAAAAAAAAAAAAGAATAATCAAATTAAAAATAATGATCAGTTGTCTTATATTTTTTCTAAGGTTATGTAATTTATCAATGCTGTTAATTCTGCGATATTTTCATAACTTTGAGTCTACATTAGACAAATTTTTATCAAGACAAACGTCAAAATATTATCAAGATAAAGAATTTTTTTTAACTTTGAGTCTACATTAGACAAATTTTTATCAAGACAAACGTCAAAATCGGTGCGAATCTGTACAAGGTAGCCTAAGTTAAACAGCTGATTATTATTTTTGGTTGTTGAAGCTGTCAAACTGCATACATAAAAAACATTAATGAATTCGCCATATTGTTGTTTTTGCAGAATTGTTGCCACCTTCCATAAATTCGAGTTCATTTTGAGGTTTGTCTTGATAAAAATTTGTCTAATGTAGACTCAAAGTAAAGAAATTTGTATCAAGACAAACGTAAAATTTTTGTTTGAGTTGCAGATAATTTTTTATCTCTGTCAATTATAGGGGAAAGCGTATGTCATAATAAACCATGCAAAAAGTACCAACAACAATCAAGATGGCGTCTTTTACTAAGCATTATCAAGACAAAGTTGTCAGAGCTCGACCGCTGACAATTTTTTTTAACGCTGCAATAACACTGACAAATTCAGTCTACATTACTTTGAGTCTATATTAGAGAAATTTGTATCAAGACAAACGTCAAATTTCTGTTTGAGTTGCAGATAATTTTTTATCACTGTCAATTATAGGGGAAAACGTATACCATAATAAACCATGCAAAAAGTACCAACAACAATCAAGATGGCGTCTTTTATCAAGCATTATCACTTTGAGTCTACATTAGACAAATTTGAGTTGCAGATAATTTTTTATCTCTGTCAATTATAGGGGAAAACGTATGTCGTAATAAACCATGCAAAAAGTACCAACAACAATCAAGATGGCGTCTTTTACCAAGCATTATCAAGACAACGTTGTCAGAGCGCGAGCGCTGACAATTTTCTTTTAACACTGCAATAATACTGACAAATTCAGTCTACATTAGACAAATCTTTATCTTGATAAAATTTTGACGTTTGTCTTGATAAAAATTTCTCTAATGTAGACTCAAAGTTAGACAAATCTTTATCTTGATAAAATTTTGACATTTGTCTTGATAAAAATTTGTCTAATGTAGACTCAAAGTAACTTCGAGTCTATATGAGACAAATTTTTATCAAGACAACAAACGTCAAATTACTATCAGGATAAAAATTTATCTAATATAGACTAAATTTATCAGTAAAATTGCAGCGTTAAGCCCAAATTACAATAGCGCGTAGTCAGCAACAGTATCAGCAAAAATTATCAGCTGTTCACTGTCAGTACAACATGTTGCTGCCGTTATAATTACAATTCGGCGTAGGCAGCCACAATTTACAACCACCATCTTACTTTATTCTACTTGTGCATTTTTGCCTCTCATTTATTTGCGCACTCTCTTTGTCTCGCTCTCAATGTGAAAGCAGCGCAGTGAATTGAGAAACAGGGCTAAATGAAACAGCACTGCAAACTGCTGCTGACCAAATGTAATCAACACCATAACAAACAGTGCTTTCTAAATTATCAGCTGATTATGTTAGTTATGTAACAATGGGTCTAAAAATTATTTTTTATATCATAATATGTAACAGAGAGTGTCAAATCCGCTCTCTGATATGGCGAATTCATTAATGTTTTTTATGTATGCAGTATGACAGCTGTAACAACCAAAAATAATAATCAGCTGTTTAACTGAGGCTACCTTGTATAGATTCGCACCGATTTTGACGTTTGTCTGGATAAAAATTTGTCTAATGTAGACTCAAAGTTAGAGAAATTTGTATCAAGACAAACGTCAAATTTTTGTTTGAGTTGCAGATAATTTTTTATCTCTGTCAATTATAGGGGAAAACGTATGTTATAATAAACCATGCAAAAAATAACAACAATTAAGATGGCGTCTTTTACCAAGCATTATCAAGACAACGTTGTCAGAGCTTGAGCGCTGATAATTTGCTTTTACATACTGTCTCCACGTTGATATAATATGTAAGATAACGCCGGCAGAAGAGAGTAAACATTTTAGATCTTAAACAAGGAATAAACGTATTCTAACAAATCTCATAATATTTCATTATTTTCATTCAGTCACAGAGTAAACATGTACTTTTTATTTAAGAAATCCATAATTTTTTACAAAACTTTAATGAAAATATGTTTCTGGATGTAGAATAACCATTAAAATATAACAATTTTACAAAAAAACATTGTTTTTAAGTACTTTTAAAAATACACATTCACGCACACAAACAAACTTTCATATATGTGTATATTTTTGAGAGTAAAGCATAGTATAATAATAAAGTATACTCGTAAACCCAGCTGTTTTAGAATTTTTTCATTGGCAAACCTCGCGGTACTGTCAAATTGTTTTTGTATTCACATGTAAAATTTTTTTTGAGTTTTTTTCTCTTGCTCTCTTTCGTTCTCTCATTTTTTCGTTCAAAGCATTTTGACATTGTGGGCAGTAGTTTTACACTAACAAAATACAAGCAATTTTTGTTTTTGTAGATATGCGAGTACTTTATTATTTTACTATGAGAGTAAAGCCCAAATTACAATAGCTCGTAGTCAGCAACACTATCAGCAAAAATTATCAGCTGATCACTGTCAGCACAACATGTTGCTGCCGTTATAATTACAATTCAGCGTAGGCAGCCACAATTTACAACCACCATCTAGCTTTGTTCTACTTGTGTATTTTAGCCTCTCATTTCACCATAACAAACAGTGTTTTCTAAATTATCAGCTGATTATGTCAGCACACACTGCTGCTGACTACGCGCAATTGTAATTTGGGCTTGACAAATTCAGTCTACATTAGACAAATCTTTATCTTGATAAAATTTTGACGTTTGTCTTGATAAAAATTTGTCTAACTTTGAGTCTACATTAGACAAATTTTTATCAAGACAAACGTCAAAATTTTATCATGATAAAGATTTGTCTAATGTAGACTGAATTTGTCAGTATTATTGCAGTGTTAAAAGAAAATTGTCAGCGCTCGAGCTCTGACAACGTTGTCTTGATAATGCTTGGTAAAAGACGCCATCTTGATTGTTGTTGGTACTTTTTGCATGGTTTATTATGACATACGTTTTCCCCTATAATTGATGGAGATAAAAAATTATCTGCAACTCAAACAAAAATTTGACGTTTGTCTTGATACAAATTTCTCTAACGTCGAGTCTATATTAGAGAAATTTGTATCAAGACAAACGTCAAATTTTTGTTTGAGTTGCAGATAATTTTTTATCTCTGTCAATTATAGGGGAAAACGTATGTCATAATAAGCCATGCAAAAAGTACCAACAACAATCAAGATGGCGTCTTTTACTAAGCATTATCAAGACAAAGTTGTCAGAGCTCGAGTGCTGACAATTTTCTTTTGACGCTGCAATAACACTGACAAATTCAGTCTACATTAGACAATTCTTTATCTTGATAAAATTTTGACGTTTGTCTTGATAAAAATTTGTCTAATGTAGACTCAAAGTAATGTAGACTCAAAGTAATTGACAGAGATAAAAAATTATCTGCAACTCAAACAGAAATTTGACGTTTGTCTTGATACAAATTTCTCTAACTTTGAGTCTACATTAGACAAATTCTTATCAAGACAAACGTCAAAATCAGTGCGAATCTATACAAGGTAGCCTCAGTTAAACAGTTGATTATTATTTTTGGTTGTTACAGCTGTCAGACTGCATATATAAAAAACATTACTGAATTCGCCATATTGTTGTTTTTGCACAACTGTTGCCACCTTCCATAAATTCGAGTTCATTTTGACGTTTGTCTTGATAAAAATTTGTCTAATGTAGACTCAAAGTAATGTAGACTCAAAGTAACTTTAACATAATATAAACAAAATGTTTACTCTCTTCTTCCGGTGTTATCTTACATATTATATCAACGTGGAGACAGTATGTTATGTTAGGAAATAAAAATTACAGGTCTGGAAGTGGAATTACTTATGTGTTTCATTCAACTGCAAAGTGATCTAAATATTGAACTCTAAAGGCTCAACTACATAGAATACTTTCGCTTCAACTGCGACTGACAGCTACGTAACGCACAAATTATATTAACCCAGTCGTTGCATTATTTTGTTATTAAAATTTTATATAATAAAATATGAAGATGTAAAAATTAAATTATGTTCTCAGTTGAAATAATGAATTGCACTTTAAAATTTCCGACTCAATGAAAAAAAATTAAAATAAGAATAAAACAACCTTCAAAATATATTTACGTACTTCGGCACTTCAAAGTTGAACATTTTTCATCTTTGAAGTACTTCACGCAGAAGTTTGGCGTACTGATTTGGTTCCGCACAATATAAATGCATGTATTTAACTTAGCTGTCAGTCGCAGTTGAAGCAAAAGTATTGTATGTAGTTGGGCCTTAAATTGGGGTGCGTACCGGGCATTTAACAGAAATAAAAAAGTTGAAGTAGAATATTGAATCGATTTATGAGCAATATATTTGGTTTTAATATGAAACGTGTTCTTAATTTTCGTTCTTACTGTGCACCATTAGTCAAAACTTTGGAAAAAGCAGAGGAAAAGCTGAATGTTCAATTACGTCATGTTTCTAAAGTTCCTGATCAACCTGTAAAGGAAGAATTTTCTTGGCCCAATCAAGAAGTGCCTGATATTAATAAAAGGACCATATTGCTATTAGAACGACTTGCTTTGGTAAATCTAGATGGTGAAGAAGCTTTGAAAAATTTACGAAATAGTATACAATTTGCCAAAAAAATTGAAAATATCAATATTACTGACATAAAACCATTATACACAGTATTGGAGGATCAACCACTTCATCTCCGCAGTGATATAGTAAGCGAAGGAAATTATCGAGAAGAAATTTTAAAAAACGCAAAAATCACTGAAGATGACTATTTTGTTTCTCCGCCTGGCAATATACCTTTAAAACAAGAGCAAGAAACACAATAATAAAAATATAAATATTTTTTTTTTAATTTTTCACGTAACATGAAGTCCTTTAAGCATATATTACAATCTTTAAATGATGTAAATTATTTATTGTTAAATTCTGTATGCAGTAAAAATAAAGAAGTGAATTATAAATTTTGTTTATTGCAAAATGGATTAAAATTAAGGGAAGTATTACTTAATCAATGGGGTAATACTTCTACAAGTTGGGCTATAAAACACGGTGATATCATGAAAAACGAAACTCCGTTGAAAGATTATAGACGAATGTCTTTTCTACACAGTGATGCCTTTCAACAAACATATAAACTTGTATATAAATATAAACTTAGTAATACTTCAAATCCTATTTTATTAAAAACAATTTTCAGTAACATCTGTAGTTTTATTAATGAAGATGACAATTTCCATTGTTCTGGTGATAATACCCTTTTAGTGTCTGAATACTTTGTAGCAGCCGAAAGTGGGTTGTCCAAATATTATAACTTACAACGAGAACGTAAAATTTGGTGGATGCGGTTTTCTGCGAATGCCAGTCGTTATGATATTGAACCATTTGATTTGTCTGTCAATGGGACAGCAGAAGATAAGTTATTTGAAAAAAGCAAATCGATAACTATTAAGGCTAATTTTCCTTTTGGTTTAGTCAATATGGAACACATTACTCTAGTTCCTTTATACGAATTGAGTACTTTGAATCCGCCTGAAAATACTTTAAAAATGTCTTTAATACGTTCTGTCATTAACTTGGATTGTACTACATGTGGTAAAACATTTAATTGATTAAGAGTCAAAATCGTGTTATTTACAATTCTCTCAATCAGCTCTAATTTTAGATGCTTGTGAAGGCAGCAAAAGGAATGGAAATAACGCATTGATGTTAAATCGAAAACTGGCTCCATATCAAATTTTACTGGCAAGTCTGCATAGAGGAAGTAAATAATTAAATATATTTACTTTTATTAAAAGACTAATGAATTATTACCTATTACAGATAAAATAGTGGATGAACTAACCTTGCATCTGGAACATGTAATAAGTAAAAATGGTCTTCGATTATATGATAAATCCATACGCATAAATAGTCAATCAGAACTGGAAAAAAAGCTTCTGCATTTTGACAGCCTCGGAATACCATATACTTTAATCGTTGATGATGAATCAATTAAAAGTGGTCTAATAAAAATACGAAGTCGTGATACGACTCTCTTTGAAACTATCCATATTAGCGACATACCAAGTTATATATTATCTATTTTTAAACATTAATTGAGATAAATTCAATAAAGCTGTAACATTTATTTATTTATTTTATTTATTTATTATAATATCAATTCTATTTACATTTGTCTTATATTGGTAAAGAGTTAAGAAACTATGTTTCTTTTCTACTTAGTAGTGTATTTTACAGTTTTAATATGTACATATGTATATACAATGAGTTTAATTATTTTTTAGAAAGGAAAAAATTTACAAAAACCTATTTAAAGGAGGTGGTGAAGATAAGCATCTTGTGTTAAAGTTTAAAGTCAATCTTTCAAGTCTATCATGTACAAGTTCGAAGCCAGAGAGATCATGTAAACGACGAGTAGAATAATGCCAAGGTAGATTAAATACCATCTTAAGTAGTTTATTTTGAGCAACTTGGAGCTTATTTACATGACATTTCGCAGATGAGAACCAAACTGAGGCACAGTAGAATATTACAGGTTGAAATATTGATTTTATGATAAGTTTTTTATTGGAAATGTTTAGCTTAGATCTCCTATTTATAAGAGGATAAAAAATTCTTATTAGCTTGTTTATTTTGTTTACCACATATGGAATATGACAATTTTCATCTAGGATAACACCTAAATAGTTTACATTATTTACCCATGGTATGTCGTAGTTCATAAAAAGCTGTAACATGTTTGAAAAAAAAAAACCGATCGTTTTCAAATCGAATCGGCTTGAAAGGTTGTAATGAGTTTCCATCGATTTCAAGTATTCATTATATTACTTTAGAATATACATCTCGTGAAAAATAACCAATTTATTTTAGAAAAATACAAACAATTTTGTAATTAAATCTAATGGAAAGTAATTTAAATCTAATTTTCGTCAACAACAAAAACGAAATTTTTTTCGATTTCAAAACGATTCGTTCTCGAAATAATTTTCTATCACATACCTAAATATAAATTGTGAAATACTTTTATCCAACTAATTGTACATTTAATTATGGCTGTTTTTAAAATCATCTGCAAAATTTAAATAAACGTTCATTACATTTCCAGTAGAGTATTAGCAAAGAATATACAATATATAGAAAGCGCATGTCAATGGAAACTGAAATATTTTTTAAAAGTATTTCATGATGCGGGAGGGAAGAAAAAAGGAAAAGAAGCTTGCGTGTTTTTTATCTCTTTTGTTATGCTCTCGAAATTAATAAAAAAAACACACAAGAAAGTCAGTCTCGCACGAGCATTCAAGCAATAATGTTGTGTTACTGCTTGTTGCTTGAGATACACTCATGAAAAATATTTGATGTTAAGTAGGAGTAATTAATATGATTTTTTATCTCTTAATTAAACAACTATCTTTTTTTAATTAAGAAATAATAATTTACTAAAATTAATTTTAATTTTTTATTATAAAATACAGATGGTGAATTGAATTTAGTATTATTCGATATTTTTTAATAAGAAATTAAAATCCTAATTAATTTATCGCTATTTTTATTTAATCAAAGAATATAAACAATAAACATTAAATCGTAATTTTTATGATTACTATGGTAATCGTTGCGATCCCTGGTTATTACTATTCATATTCTAAACTAGTAACGTGTATTTTCCCTTAAAAATCTTGAATTGACGAAGAAATTACCATAAAAATGATGTTATTTTTTGGTGTATAATTTCATAATGGGACAGAAAAACAAAACATATACAAACATAATTGTGAATGTATGAGTGTGTCGATCGCTGGTGTAGTGCCTATAAAAAAGTAGAAACAAGAAATTGGTTGTTTATTTACTAAAGGAGATAAAATACGATCACCTATGTTAGTGTAGGGCATAGCATATGTGTTTTGTTGTTTTAAAAGTAGAAATACTTTAATCAGCACCGAACTAGTTATGCCTTTTTTAACATCATATTAGCTTATGTAAATTTACTTTCAGAATATCAAATTTATATTTTAACATTTGATTTGTGTAGTTTTGTTACTTATGTATTCAAAGTAACAGATGTTAAAGTTAAGTATATTAATTAAATAAATAAAAACAAAAATATAAAATTATATCCACTTGAAAAAAATAAAAAATATTTTTATTTTTTTATTCATATCGGATTTGTCACCACAAAAATTAGATTTTTCTTTAATAATTTTGTTTTATTCTGTAAAAAAGGTGGAATTCTATTGAAAAAAGATCTTTTGTAAAAAATATTTAATTTTTATATACCTACTATATAAAAAATAGTTATGACAAAAATAAATAAATTAATAAATAGCGATATTTCGCGAACCACTTGAAGAAATTATCTGAAATTTTGACAAGAACCATGATTGTACCAAATATTATCAAATTGGGAAGAGGTGAGAAAATCAGCTGGATGGTTTTAAATGTTATTTCTAAAATATACTTATATAATTTAAAAATAAGTTTTAAAATTAAAATATTAATATTATTTATTTCTATAAAAAATATATATTTTAATAACAATTTCTTGTTTCAAATAAAATACAACTCAAAAACTTGGAAAAAAATCACAAAATAAGTTTTTTTCCGAAAAAAGGAAAAACTTTTATTTATTATTTACTTTGTTTTTTTTTCTAAAAATTGGAAAAAATATGTACTTTCCTCTAAAATTAAAAATTCTCTAAAAAAAAACATTTTTTAAATAATAATAAAAAAACACCAAAAGCAAATTATCTGCAATTTTATGAAATATATAAAAATATAATATATATAAAAGTAAAAAATAACAACTAATAGTTTATCAAAAATATAACTATAAAATATAAATTTACAACTTCGAAATCATACAAATATTTGTCATGTTACAAAGAAAGGTATAAGCACGTCGGTGCAGATCAAAGTATTTCTACTTGTAAAACAACAAAACATGTATGCTAGCCCTACAGTAATATTAACGTTCATATATTTCCATTAGTAAATAAACAACTATAATTTCTGTTGGCACTTTTTATTTCAAAATAAAAGAAACAAATATTGTTTCTTTCAATTTGAAATAAAGATCTTTATAACATGTACACTTATATATGTGTGTGTGTTTTTATTTGCATTTTTTTTAAGGAATACACACATGTACAAACACATATATTTATTCTTTCTCTCTCTCTCTCTCTGTTTTGGTGGTGGATTTTGTTTTCCCTTGTTACTTATCCCCTTATCAATGAAAAATGTTGAGAGCGAGAATTTCATGAGAGCGGGTTCTATGATTAAAACCCGCCATCAAGGCTTATTTACTATTAGGTTAGAGCAATTCTACAACAAATACAACAATAAAAAAAAGTTCTCTCATTTGTTTTCGTAAAATGTCAAATTTTGTACATTGAAACAATAACAAAAATGTTATAAAAAATGTAAACAAAACACACATAGAAACAAACACCATATAAAAAAAAATTTGACAGTCATCACATATAAAGAAAAAAAAAGTCAGCTGTGTTTTTAACTCTACCTAATAGTTAATGTACCTTGCCCGCCATAAGAAATTTTGCTTCTACATGATGCGCATTCTATATATGAATATTCTTTGGTATTAGTGAGTAAGCAAAAAAAAAAAAAAGTTTTTTTTTTCGAAATATATGCACTTTAGTGAACAAAAACTAAATTTTGCATTTTGTTATAAATATATTTATTATTTTTTTTACTATATTTCTTTAGTCGAATTTGAATGCAAAAATACAATTATTTTAATTTTTCGAAAATGTTTGCTTCATTTTTTACATTTGTTTTGTTTAATTTCTTGCAACCATATGATTCGCGTTCGCGTACCCTAAATCCAGTAAGTTTTTACAGGACAGTACACATTTTTGGCTAAGCGAACGCAATTTCTGTAGTTTTTTTTAATGTTTAATATCAAAACATAAATAAAATTAATAGCTGTACCAGTACAGTCAAATTTAAACAGAATTAGTCAATTAGTACGGAATCAGTTTCCTACAAATTCTGGTTATTAAGGAAATACGGTACTACTATGGTACTGATAGTAAAAACCGTTTTTAAAAGTTATTTCGGTGAAAACCCTTCCGCACCGAAAGCAATTTCTAAAACCATTTGAGATTTTTTTATTACAACCCAGGAAAAATTTTAGAACATGTTCTAAAATCATTAGTTCTAGAACTGGTATAGTCAGAACCACTTCAGATTCTTTAATAACTTCCTAAGAACTATTGGTATTACAACCAATTCTGACACTAATGGAGTAAAACTTTATTGCGATTCTCAATTCGTTTTAATGAATGCTTTAGAGAACTAGTTCTTAAGAACAAATTCTGTATGACTTCTAAAAAGAAATTACTGGTTCTCGAATAACTTCCTAGAACGGTTTAAAAAACTTGTATAAAAAATTTAAAAAATTTTAAAAATTTGAAAAATTTAAAAAAGAAAAAAAAAAGTATTTACCCAATTAAATTGATCTTAAAAGTGCCCTTTAAGAAATAGCTCATTAGAATAAAAAAGGTTCTGAAACCGTTCTCTTACGCTTCTATAGAACTAGTTCTGAATGTGACAATTTCGAACAAAAATCATTGATTAAAGAACTAGTTCTAGAACCGTTCCATAGAATGGGTACTAGCTACGTAACACTTCCACAGAACTAGTTCTGGAGGTGACAATTTCAAACAAAAATCATTGGTCGTAACGCCAAAGTAGAACAAGTACAGGCTATTTTCATGCGTTCTGGAACTAGTTGTAGAACTAATACAATTTTTCCTGGGAATATTTTTTTAATATAAAAAAATTTATATTAATTTATACAAATTTGCACTATGCTAAATATTCTGCTCAGTACCAAATGGTTCTTAATTATTTCCTTAATAACCATTAAAAAATTAAATGGTAAGGTCATATTGGAAATTTTTTTTTAGTTTTTGTTCAATTAAAAAGTTATATAAGTCACTATTTAACCGCCAAATATATCGCGTAATTCATTTTAAATGCATTTAATATTAATGTTGACTTAAACATTCATTTAACATCATATTTAAAAAATAAAAAGTTAAAATATTTTATCAATTATCGCTTTTTATGAAAAAAAAAAAAAAAAAAATATGTTACTGATGTCAATGCCAATACATAGTGAGACAATATAATATGGTTTCTAATAAAAATATTGCATTGTATGAACAAATTTTAAATTTATATTTTATTATTGTGTTTGGTGCGGACTTTTTTAACGATCGCGAAAATTAGATATCGCCTTTCTTACTTTTTTATGCCCTATAACGCTATATCCTGTAAATCTTGATATTCGATCTAGGTGTCTTGATAGGATTCTTCATGGGAATAGGCTGACTAAGGGAGTGTCGTTGGCTTAGAGCGAGCGAAAATGGGGTAGTTTTTTCCTTTTATCCTAAGTTTTTTCAATATCTATCTGTGCTTACAATGTATTGTACTGTGGAATGTTGCAAATTTACTAAATTACTTATATTCCGGAGAGATTTTCCTTTTTTATGTTCATCAATAATTAAATTTTTAATATCCAAACTCAACTCATTTCGCTTTCCCATTTTTGATGTGCTTATTATTCAAAACGTTAAAACCAACTTCTTATTTTGTAAAATAAAACTCGATTAACGAAGAAAATATAACGGTATTTAAAAAAAATCATCATACAAGAGTCCAACGTACAAATAATTGTACAAAGTACTGATGTACAAATACTTTTATCCCAAAGATTTTTACTTAAATTGTACTTTTTTTTAACAATGTGTTATATATTAATTTATTTTTTATCAAATAATTCAATAAAAATGGACCTGAATTAAAACTACATATAATAATTTTTTATTCTTTATAAATTATTGAAGATATACGAAATGCATGGGTGTACAAATAGTTTTGTCCCTAACTGTATGTATATCAAATAAACCATATTATAAATTTATAAAATGCGGTTGCCAAAAAGAGTTTATTTGGAATTATTTTTAATTAAATTCGATATTTTAATCCAAACGTATTAGATTCTATTCTTTCTTAATTAAACACGAAGTACTCCTACAATGGTATTTGATGTTTCTTTTAATGAAATTATAACATTAGACATTAATTTGGTTTATTTTTTAATTTATTTAAAACATTTAATAATATTTGTACTTAGACACTTTAATTAAGTTTAACCAAAATATATTAATTTATATTTAATTACAAACATAACAAAAACGTTTCAACTATTAATCCACATATTACCATTTATATAATATACACAAATTGTATATCATCTTTGTTGTTTTAAAACGCCCAATGTACACAGACTGGTATTTATTTTTCATACATAAATATATTTGCATTACAAATATGCATAAATTGATTTAAAGTTTAGAAGTTAATCCATTGAAGTTAAAAAATAGAATTGTAGTAAAAATCCAGAATTTATTTATTGCGTTTTTGTTTACTACAAAAAAGGAGAATATACAATTGAATTATATAAGGGGTTTCAATTATTTTTATGTTAAACTAAAAAGGTATATTAAACAATTTTAAAATGAAGCTTATAATAATGATTACTTAAGGCTATTTTATTTTCGGTTTTGGTTTTATCATATTTGAGATGAAGATGACATTTCAAATAAAACAAATAAAAACTATGCTATGTACAAATTTAATGACGAATGTATGATTAAAGTAGAGAATTATTGGTTATTACTTTTTTGCTAGAGCTATTCCAAGTCCTAAAATTCCACCCAATACTAAAGCAGCTCCACCTGCAACTGCCATTCCTTTAGCCATATCTTTGTCATTTTGTTTTTTAATATATTCCTAAGAACAAAGTTTTTGGTTTATTATTAGTTAAAAAATTTTAATTTCACAATTACCTCTAAAGAACGAACTTGATCATTAGATTCGATTTCCAAAAAAGCACGACAATATTTAAGTCCCTCTGAATAATTCTTTATTCGAGCATTACCAAACGCTAAATAATAAATGTAGTCCCGCTTTCCATCTGGATGTATACGAGCCAAGTCTTCTAACATCATGATTCCCTATTAAAGCAGAAGAAAGAAATACATATGTATATCGAACATACGATAAAAAAAACCGCATTTATGACCAGTGATTCATCTTTAATTACATTAAAAAATTTAATGTAATTAATGATGAATCAAATACACAAACCTTTCTGATGTCGTTTGTATATCTGCTACGTACTAAGCAGAACGCATATTCAAATTTTGTTTCTGTCGAAACTTCTCCGTCCAGCTCAAGTTCGTGGGCATATTTTTTTTCAAATCTCTACAAATGATTTGTTTAGCTTTTTTTTAATATGGATTTAACGTTTAGATTTACCTCAAGTTCATCCTGTGGAACAACTTCGTTCAAAAGTTCCTCCATAATTTCACAATATTTCGCTTTTATTACGATTTCTTTATTTTCTCAAAACAAAAAATAAAGGAATTCATACAATAGAGGTGTAAAAGTACTGACTACATTGCTTTGTACCAATAGTAACGAATATTGCATAATACGAGTAACGAATATCAAAAATTAACTAGCCACTTTTACGTACCGTCTATATTAGCCTTTTTCTTGTTCGCACAAGAACAAAACGTCGGCAGAGCAACACACACAATTTTTTTAATTTTGTTTTCAGTGCGCAGAACATTTGTCGAACAAATCATATTTTTTTGTTTGCCGTCAGTGTCGCTTCGATACTTTTACATGCAGCGCCTCTTCTTCCGTATACAAAATGACGTTTGATGGCAGACATCGTTGCTCGAACAATTGTGCGAACAACGGTGTGCGGACAAGAACAAAACATGAACAACTTGGGTCTACACTATCCAAATGCATGTGCGCACAACATTTTGTTCAATGTGCGAGCATGAAAAAGGCTCGTGTGGACGGCAAATGAAAAAGGCTCGTGTGGACCGCAAATTACAATATATTACACTGGGTCTACACATGATCTTTTTATATCATAATATGTAACAGAGTGTCAAATGCGCTCTCTGAGAGATTTATCTCACGTGTAGACTAAAATATTTGTCAATTTTTTGTTTGATTTGCAGATAATTTTTTGATTTGCAGATTACATTAGACAAATCCTTATCATGATAAAATTTTGACGTTTGTCTTGATAAAAATTTGTCTAATGTACACTCAAAGTAATATAAAGCACGAATTACAATTGCGCGTAGTCAGCAGCAGTGTGTTCTGCCATAATCAGCAGATCATTTAGAATGCACTGTTTGTTATGGTGTTGATTGCATTTGGTTAGCGGCAGTTTGTAGTGCTGTTTCATTTAGCCCTGTTTCGAAATTTACTGCGCTGCATTTAGTTTGAGAGCGGGACAAAGAGAATGAGCAAATAAATGAGAGGCTAAAATACACAAGTAGAACAAAGCTAGATGGTGGTTGTAAATTGTGGCTGCCTACGCTGAATTGTAGTTAAAACGGCAGCAACATGTTGTGCTGACAGTGATCAGCTGATAATTTTTGCTGATACTGTTGCTGACTACGCGCTATTGTAATTTGGGCTTAATAAATATTACATAGAGTCTACATTAGAAACATTTTTATCAAGACAAACTTCAAAATCAGTGCGAATCTATGCAAGGTAACCTTTAGCACAAATTACAATAGCGCGAATACACTGTTATGGTGTTGATTACATTTGGTCAGCAGCAGTTTGCAGTGCTGTTTCATTTAGCCCTGTTTCTAAATTCACTGCGCTGCATTAAAATTGAGAGCGAGACAAAGAGAGTGAGCAAATAAATGACAGACTAAAATACACAAGTAGAACAAAGCTAGATGGTGGTTGTAAATTGTGGCTGACTACGCTGAATTGTAATTATATCAGCTGATAATTTTTGCTGATACTGTTGCTGACTACGCGCTATTGTAATTTGTGCTTTTGATAAACACCTGATTATTATTCTTCGTTGTTACAACTGTCAAACTGCATATATAAAAAACAATAATGAATTCGCCATATTGTTGTTTTTGTGGAACTATTGCCACCTTACATAAATTCGCGTTACGTTTGTCTTGATAAAAAATTGTCTAATGTGGACACTATGTTATGAGACTGTTGTCTCAAGATTGCCAAAAATTTGCACGCGAGCAAAATTTTAAAACATTTTTTGTAAACTAATTTTAAGCTGATTAGCTTTGTATTAAATTACTTATCAACAACTCAAATGTGACTAAAACATTTAAAAATGCTGTTTATAGAGTTTTTACATTACACACCTTATAAAATCAAACAAAAAGGAAACATTTTTTCTTTTCAAAATTGATATCACTGTTAAGGGACACAAAAACAAAATTTTCACATCAAAAAAATACTTTTTGAAAATTTTTGAATATAAGCGCTCGATATAAGACAAATACTAGGAATGCAGCTGAATCGGGAAATATAGTTATTTGAGTCATAAATGCATAACGAGTTTACAATCACCAAAAAATCATGATAGCCGAAGAAAAAGTTAATTACGTACAGTCTATACCATGATGGAATTACTTTAACAAGGTGTATGCATAAATGCAACAACTACAACAATGCAATAATAACAGCCATTTTTTTCGTTGGAAATGAGACTGAAACGTCAAACAAAAGAGAAGAAGAAAAAGACGTGCAAATTGTAAACAATGATTGCTGAAATTGAAAATTAATATGAATAAATGGTATTTTATTGTTTTTTTTCGTACAATAAGATATGTTACATCTCCATTTTATACTTCCTTTTTATAAATAAAATTTTTCTTTATTAATATTACAAATTTCAGCACCGAAAATATTTGCTTTTGATTGTAAACAACCCAACACATGCAAACTTAAAAAAAATTTGACATTTCAGTCTTACACCACAAAATTAAGCAAAAAATAATCAGCTGATTTTACAATTTCACCTTGTACTCATTCCACCATGGTCTATACTAGCCTTTTTCTTGTTCGCACAAGAACAAAACGTCGGCAGAGCAACACACACAATTTTTTTAAATTTTGTTTTCAGTGGGCAGAACATTTGTCGAACAAGTCATAACTTTTTGTTTGCCTTCAGTGTCGCTTCGATACTTTTACATGCAGCGCCTCTTCTTCCGCATACAAAATGACGTTTGATGGCAGACGTGGTTGCTCGAACAATTGTGCGAACAACGGTGTGCGAACAAGAACAAAACATGAACAACTTGGGTCCACACTATCCAAATGCATGTGCGAGCATGAAAACGGCTCGTATGGACCGAAAATTAGCAGACAAGATAGTGCTAATTTTAAGACAAAATCTTTACATTTCTTCATGGAATGTGATTTATTATTTGAGTTTCCCTGTTAAAAGAGCTTGCATGAAGACTCGCGGAGCCTAAAAATCCTAATAAGAACGCTAGAATAGATGTGTGGATTTTGCTTTAACGAAATTTTTAGATTATTTTTTTTTTTAAATAATAAATACTGCCTTTAGAATGCAAAAAAGTAGGTACAGGTTATGGGAAATGTGTCAGATAAATATCGTAAAAAAATTTTAATTGTCCAAAAAATGTTTGGTCTAGCAAGACATTTGTACAAAAAAAAATAAAACCATTCTCACAAAAAGTACCCGAAATGCAATATAAGTTCTTATATAGGGTATAAAATATTTTTTCAAATACAGCTTTTAAACCAAAAAACTCTAAAGAGATAAAGATAATTTAAATTTTATAAACTAAATTTGTTGCAATAGTTTTTTATGCGCAGTGCTTTTGTTCCTGTAAGTTAATTTTACTATTTTATATTAATAAAATTATTTTTTAAATTATTTTAAGCAATTTTTAATAAGACATGCATGCATATGCATGTATGTAATTTACTGTTTACATATTTAAAATAGTGAATATTTGCATAAATAACAAAATTGTTTATTCTAATCACATTTTTTTAAAAGAATTGCACTTTTTTGACAGCCAATATCACTTTTTTTCGGAAAAATGAGAGAATGAAGGAGAGCAAGATTGAAAAAAATCGAAAAAAATTTTACATATGAATACAAAAACAATTTGACAGTACCGCGAGGTTTTCCAATGAAAAAATTGTAAAACAGCTGTTCTTACGAGTATACTTTATTATTATACTATGATACATACATGCCATAGCGTAATTATTTTCTTTCTTTTTCTTGTTCGCACATTAAATAAAATGTTGTGTGCACATGCATTTGGATAGTGTGGACCCATGTTTTGTTCTTGTTCGCACAATTGTTCGGGCAACCATGTCTGCCATCAAACGTCATTTTGTATGCGGAAGAAGAGGCGCTGCATGTAAAAGTATCAATGCGACACTGACGGCGAACAAAAAATTATGATTTGTTCGACAAATGTTCTGCCCACTGAAAACATAATGAACAAAATTGTGTGTGTTGCTCTGCCGACGTTTTGTTCATGTGCGAACAAGAAAAAGGCTAGTAAAGACGGTACGTTAGAAAGTGCTCGCACATCTACAAAAACAACAATTGCTTGAATTTTGTTAGTGTAAAACTACTGTACATAATGTCAAAATGCTATTAACAGAAAATAAGAGAATGAAGGATGGAAGAGTAAAAAAAAAACTCGAAAAAAATTTTGCATAGGAATACAAAAACAATTTGACAGTTCCGCGAGGTATGTCAATGAAAAAATTGTAAAACAGCTGTTCTTACGAGTATACTTTATACCATAGTATAATAATAAAGTACACGCACATCTACAAAAACAAAAATTGCTTATATTTTGTTAGTGTAAAACTACTGCTCACAATGTCAATATGCTTTGAACGGTAAAATGAGAGAGTGAAGGAGAGCAAGAATAAAAAAAATCGAAAAAATTTTACATATGAATACAAAAACAATTTGACAGTACCACGACGTTTTCCAATGAAAAATTGTAAAACAGCTGTTCTTACGAGTATACTTTATAATTATACTATGAATTATACTATAATACATGTCATTTGTTGTTTTTGTAACAAACATATTCGAGAACTCCTAGCAAAAACCTATATCATGCCTAAACTTTTGTATGGTTGTGAACTCTTCACAAATAGTGATTCTACTAGCAATAACAAGCTTAAAGTTGCCTACAATGCCATACTACGTTATGTATATTGCGTCAAAAGATATGATGACCCTTCTCGGTTTTCTAAATCATTATATGGAGTAAACATAAATGACTTAATGAAGATAAGGTCCCTGGTTCTACTGAATAAAATAATCCATATCAAAGAACCAAGTTATTTGTATAATCGTATACGATTTGCCAGGTCTAACAGAGGAAGGAAATTGATATTAACTCGACATCGAAGTTTAATTTCAGATTGGCAGTTTCTATTCAATTCCATACGTCTATGAAACACTTTACCCCTCAACACCCAAATCATCGGCAATGCATTGCAGTTTAAACATAAATTATTTCATGTTTTTTAGTTAAATGTTAAAATAGTAAAATGTTAAAATCAAACAAAATCGTTATGCTATATACTTTTATCATTCTAAGTTATTATATAAATGTAAACATTTGTAAAATGGGTACCGTGATATCACATACTGTAATTAAAAAGACTTTTTGTCTTGTTGTATGTGACATCAATAAATAAATAAATAAAATAAATAGGGGAAAACGTATGTCATAATAAACCATGCAAAAAGTACCAAAAGCAATCAAGATGGCGTCTTTTACTAAGCATTATCAAGACAAAGTTGTCAGAGTTCGAGCGCTGACAGAGATAAAAAATTATCTGCAAATCAAACAAAAATTTGACGTTTGTCTTGATACAAATTTCTCTAATATAGACTCAACGTTAACGCTGCAATAATACTGACAAATTCAGTCTACATCAGACAAATCTTTATCATGATAATAATTTGACGTTTGTCTTTATAAAAATTCGAAGTAAACAAAATTGGTGACTTTGAGTCTACATTAGACAAATTTTTATCAAGACAAACGTCAAAATTTTATCAAGATAAAGATTTGTCTAATGTAGACTGAATTTGTCAGTGTTATTGCAGCGTTAAAAGAAAATTGTCAGCACTTGAGCTCGGACAACTTTGTCTTGATAATGCTTAGTAAAAGACTCCATCTTGATTGTTGTTGGTACTTTTTGCATGGCTTATTATGACATACGTTTTCCCCTATAATTGACAGAGATAAAAAATTATCTGCAAATCAAACAAAAATTTGACGTTTGTCTTGATAGAAATTTCTCTAATGTAGACTCAAAGTGACAGGTGAAACAAAAAATGTTAGGCTAAAATATCAGTGTTGCCAAAACGGCATTTAAAGTGCAATTCTAGCACTTATATTTCGGCTACTGCACTTTTTTGTGAAAAAAAAGTGCTAGTTGCTTTTTAGCACTTTTTTTTTACTTTTTCCTAAATGAAATGAGTTTTATAGCACTTTTTTTAACTTTTTATTTATTTATTGAATCTGCCTTTTATAGGCCTCACAATAAGTAATTAAATCTTAAAACTAAATTAAAGCTGTTTCACCAGCGAGAGCCTAAATGGTTATATGATCCTCACATCAGCGGGGTGGTAAGTCGGCTCTACGAAGCCTTGAATAGGTTTGTTGGGGTGATTTTGTAGTTTAAGGATGTATTTTCTCTAAATTTCCTGAATTCGTCTTTGACTAACGGCACCTCTAGGTCTCTATGGATATTCTCATTTCTTATGTACCATGGTGCACCCGTCATGGTCCTAAGGCGGTTCCCCATAATTGAATGCCATATGTCCAAATTTTAAGACAGTTTTATACAGGATGACTTTATTGTCAAGGCTCAGCTTTGATTGGCTGTTTATTAACCAGTGAAGGCTAGAAGCTTTTAACTTCATATGGAGTCTCTTAGATTATATGTGACGGCGCCAAGTAAGTCGCCTATCTAAATGAATACCAAGGTAGGTGACATGATCTGACTGCGGTATACTTATACCATTAAGTGTAACAGGTGGACAGTTTCCTCTTCTTAGGGTGAACATAACATGGCAACTTTTCAATTCCTTAACTCGTATTCGCCAGTCTTTTAACCATGTCCCCACACGTCGGAGATAAATCTCTAATTGACTAGATGCTATGTGTGGTTTTTTATGAGAATTAAGTATTGCTGTATTATCAGCAAATGTGGAAATAGTCAACCCATCGCAAATAGGCAAGTCGGAAGTGTAAATTAAATACTGGATTGGTCCAAGAACACTTCCCTGCGGAACACCTGCTTTTATCTCAAATTCTTCTGTCACAAACTTATTACACCTTACTCTGAATAGACGGTCAGATAGATAAGATTCCAGTAATTTGTGGGTGCATAGTGGTAGTAGGCATTTAATTTTATATATTAGACCTTTGTGCCATACTTTGTCAAATGCTTGTGCGACATCTAAAAAACTAGCTGAACAATATTTCTTTAACTCAAAAGATTTTCATATTTCTCCAGTTAGACGATTTACTTGCTCGATAGTTCCGTGTTTTTCACAGAAACTAAACTGATGATATGGGACGATTTTCTATCGTTCAAGAACGGCATAATTTTCTTTTGGAATACTTTCTCGAAAAGCTTCGACAAACGAGAAAGTAGGCTAATAGATCTATAAGAAGATGGTATAGTCAAATCTTTTCCGGGATTTGGTATCATTTTAATCTGAGAAGTTTTCCAAATTTTTGGAAAGACTCCTAGTTTTAAGATCGCATTGAACATAATAGACAGCACGATTATTGCCACATTCGGTAGGTTTTTAATCATGGATGGTGTTATCGAATCATATCCAGGTGACTTTCTTACATTTATGTTTTCCTTAATGATTGTATTAATGTCCTCTGGGCTAACAACAATTATGTCATCATCATTTTGTGTAGTGTCAGGTGTCTCTCCTAATACAAAATCATTTGTTTGAGGATTTGATTGAAAGACTGAGCTCAAATGACATGCAAATAAATTGGCCTTATCTTCTGCACTACGGGCCCAGGTACCATCAGCTTTTCTTAAAGGACTTAATGCCTCAACCGGTGGCTTAACATCTTTCGCTGCCCTCCATAGGGAAAAATTTGAATGTTTATTGTTTGTTAAACTTTTGATGTAATTTTTATTTTGGCGATCATCTTCTAATTAAAGGGTTTTTTTCAGTTTCTTACTTGCAATGGACAGCCTCAGCCATAGATTATAACATAGATATGAAGATCGCTTGTCATAAACCTAAGTCGGTTGTCAAAAAAACCTAAATCCCAAATTACAATTGCGCGTAGTCAGCAGCAGTGTGTGCTGCCATAATCAGCTGATAATTTAGTAAGCACTGTTTGTTATTACATTTGGTCAGCAGCAGTTTGCAGTGCTGTTTCATTTAGCCTGTTTCTAAATTCACTGCGCTGCTTTCATATTGAGAGCGAGACAAAGAGAGTGAGCAAATAAATGAGAGGCTAAAATACACAAGTAGAATAAAGCAAGATGGTAGTTGTAAATTTTTGCTGCCTGCGCTTGGGCTTTAAGCCCAAATTACAATAGCGCGTAGTCAGCAACAGTATCAGCAAAAATTATCAGCTGATCACTGTCAGCACAACATGTTGCTGCCGTTTTAATTACAATTCAGCGTAGGCAGCCACAATTTACAACCACCATCTAGCTTTGTTCTACTTGTGTATTTTAGCCTCTCATTTATTTGCTCACTCTCTTTGTATCGCTCTCAATCTGAATGCAGCGCAGTGAATTTAGAAACAGGGCTAAATGAAACAGCACTGCAAACTGCTGCTGGCTAAATGTAATCAACACCATAACAAACAGTGCATTCTAAATAATAAGCTGATTATGGCAGCACACACTGCTGCTGACTACGCGCTATTGTAATTTGGGCTTAAATGTAATTATATGGGCAGCAACATGTTATTCTGACAGTGAACAGCTTTTTTCTGATACTGTTGCTGACTACGCGCTATTGTAATTTGGGCTTAAGTCTAAGAATGTATTAGTATAACTAACTGTAATAGTATAAGTGTTCAAGATAATATTCCCCACAGCATTAAAATTACACACAGTTGTGCAAAATGTATTGTTCAAAAAGTATTCTTTTAATCTTAACTTTTTCTTCCGAAATAATGATTTTTTTAACTTATTTTTTTAATATTATAAATTTTGTTATTATATATATATATATATGTATACATTATATTTGCAAAATATAATTAATAATCATTTATTTAATTAGTATTGAAAATTTTAATACTAAAATGGGAAGATAAAAACAACTATGTTAATAAACCAAGATTTTTTCACCACTTTAATAAATTTCACCTAAAAAGTGTCCAACATGACGTTACAAAATAATTTATTCAATTTTTTTTTTCAAATTGTTTAAAAAATTCATAAATTTTTATTGAAGCAATATTTTTGTGTAACTTATAAAAGTTAAATTAAAAGAAAAATATAAAAAGTGTTTTTCCTCAATCATATAAAAGTGTTTTCATATTTTATAATTTTACTTTTGTATAAAACATGTCCCGATACTGTGTTATGGACTGCAAAAGCTACACCAAACTTTTTAAGTCCTGTAAGGTATTATTATATATTTACATGAGCATGTGATACCACTAGAAATGTGCTAATTTTTGGAACACTCAAGACTATTAATTGCATTTTGCATACATATTCACTACGCAGTTTAAATCATTAATCGGTTTACAGAGTCTGTTCGTTTTTCTGTTTGCATTTGGTACATATTTAATATTTTGCCGAACATTACAAGAGCAAATAAGACTTTACTGAAATTAACTTGATTTGAATGGATTATTTTTTATTAAAATAAACAATTTTAAAAGCTATTCAGTATTAAGGTTTAGAGGAAATGGATTTATATTTATTCTGGAAATATGTATTAAACAGATACGACTGATTTTAATGTATATTGCTCCATTTTTGCAGTCTTGATCATTGTGATTTCTATATAAAATTTGAGTGTATTTTTTACTGAAATTTTGATAAAATTTTTAGGCCATAATTTTAATTTAATAATTTTAAGATAGGTGTCCGATTAGTTTTTCTGTCCGTTACAAACATCAGCATAAACGCGTAATACCACAACCACTTATGGTGGTGTAGGGTATAACAACATTATATGTTCGGTATTGACCGACCATTATTTCTTAACTCCTTATTTAATAAATAAAAAATTTAAATTTTAGGAGACAATATTGGATAGATATTTTTAAAATTGAAGATCCTATAAAAACAATGTTTGCATGTTCCAACCATTTTTCGACATGTATGTTTTCCAATAAGAATCTTTCATTAACAGCAATTCCCAACCAAAATTTAGGATCCCATAAAGAAATTCCGTTGAAAAATAATCAAAATTTAACAGTCGATATGAATCAACATTTTTTATCTAATCCAAGTCCATCAAAAAAATTTGTTTAGAAAATATTACTAATAATAGTTCTAATGTAAAATGTAGCTGTAGTTTTAGTTTTAGTGCTAATATTAAGTCTTTAGAAACACGTATAAAATTATTAGAAAATCAGAACAGTAATAACTTATTAAAAAAGGAAAAAGAAGATATAGAAAATAAATTAATTAACAGTAATATTGTAGGTAAAAGTAAAATCAATTTTTTAAAAAACAAAATTTTGGCAGCGAAAAATAAAAATTTACTCATAGAAAATATATGACTTAAAAACGAAATAAAATTGTCTCATGGACAAGTTTTTGACAAACAATTTGAAAATATAAAGAAAAATTTAAAAATAATAATAAGAAATGCTATAGAAAATGCAAATAGACGGACAAGTGGAAAAAAAATTTAACAATGAAGTAAAAACTATAACCATGGGTACATATTTTTATCACCAATGTGCTATAGATATCTACGAGAAGATTTGGACTTGCCTGAACCGAGGACTTTACAAGAATTTGTGTCGAATTGGCCAAAATCACCAGGACTGAAACAGGAATACCTAAATTTATTAGAAATAAGGGCTAAATCGTTAACAGATGAACAAAAATTTTTAACAATTTCTTGTGACGAAATGTCCCTTAAGACACATATCACATACGATAGAAAAACGGACAAAATAATTGGACTGGAAGATTTTGGTGATGGAAACCGATCATCTAAAGCTACCACAAGTGTAATGGTTTTTATGGCACAAGGAATAGGTGGAAAGGCATGGAAGTAACCCATTTGCTTTTATTTGGTGCGCAATAGTTGCAATGTCCAAATGTTAGAAAAATATCTTTTTGAGGTCATCCAATCCTTTCAAAATATAGGATTAAAACCTCTACACTTCGTGAGTGACCAAGGAAAAAATTTTGTAAATTTGTTTAATTTATTAGGAATAACACCCAAAAGACCCTATTTTGAGGTAAACTCCCAAAAAGTTTTTGCAATGCACGGTACTCCCCACCTAATTAAAAGTACAAGAAACTGTTTGGCAAATTTAAAAAATATTGTATACTTCCAATATTCATATGATATAGATTCTCAATCACAAATAAGATGCGCTCTAAAATTAACGGAAAGCCATATAAAACCATACAATTTACAAAAAATGAAAGTACGTTTGGCTTCACAGCTATTTAGTAAAACAGTAGTGTCTGGTATGAATACTTTGCATTCCTCAGGTGTAATTGGAAAGATAAAGCATCAACTATGCCTAATACGGCCTCGTTCCTACTTCCGATTAATGACTTATTTGATCTTCATAATAGTTCCAGCACAAAAAACAATTTGGCAAGGAATTATATTCTGGTTCTGAAAACTAATTAAATCTATTGGCAAAGTCTAGCGATCAGATAGGAAAAAAAGACAAAAATGGAAACAATATAACCAACAGGTTTTCCTTTCTGAATGGCTGGCTTCTTAATAATCAAAGCCTCCAAGAATTATTTAAATTTTTAAATGTTAACGGATTTTCTAAATTGCCAACAAGACGCTTATGTCAAGACAATTTGGATCATTTATTTGGTCAAATTCGTAGAGGGTCAGGAAACGCTGGAAGTATAACCACCATTTTCTGCGGTCTCTACCAAAAGCGTTGGGGAATAAATTACGTAGATATCGTAACAAAAGGAAATTGTGAAGCGAGTAGTGAAAGTGAAGTTTTTAAATTCAACAATTCAAATTCAACTTGCGGCTTTCAAAATAATACAAATTCAAGTATTTGCACAGAAACTTTTAATAATGAAGTTATTGGTGAAATAAATAAGCCGGAAGATGAACCCTATTTGGATGCCAAAATTTTTATGGGAGAAAATGCGTTCACATATGTTTGTGGGTATCTTTAAAAAAAATTGCGAGCATCACATAAATGTTTAACACCTTTGCCAACATTTGATAATTGTTCCTTTTATGATAAATATACATTTATTTTAGAAAAAGAGTTTGATAAAAACAAACTTATAAGAACACCACAAGATTTTGTGCAATATGTCGACGAACTTAATAGTGAGTTTATGAAATATTTTGACATATATTATTGTCATATGAATGATTTATCTAAAATCTTGTATGAACATCTCAAGCATGTTACTGGTTACAAATGTTGCGATAATATGAACAATGAACATATTATTTATTTTTTTTATAAGAACTAGAATATATTTTGTACTAAAAATTTATTTCTTTGTTTAAAAACTACTTAGCATTTTTGAATAGTTGATTGGTTTCCCCCACCAAAACAAACAATAACTAGTTGACTTACAATGGTACAAAGGATACAGTATACAGAATTTTCTGTTGCATTTCCAATTATATAGTATTTTGTTTATTACTTCTTGAAATTTTAAATACATTTTCATATCTTTTTTTCCTTTTTATAGATCGTTTAATTTTTTATAATTTACTTCTCTTTAATATGAATAATTATAATAAATATGAAATTTCCCGCTCTTAATTCCTTTCTGTATTTGGTTTTTAATATTAGTAAAATATTATTCATTAACAAAAATGTTTCTAATGTTTGTAAATTTTGTTTATATTCAAATGTTCACCATAAAATAAGTAAGAATATTCATATGTAGAAATGCATAAAACGAAAAATAAAATATGTTATATATGTAGTTATAATATGTCTTTAATTTGTATGTAACCCTATTTAAAATAATCACCTACCTACCTATGGAAAAAAAATGGACCAAGATTTTGCAAACCATGGGGGGTTATTGCGCATTTCGATTCGAAAGAAAACGTTTTTGAATTTCAATGTAAAAGCATACAAATTCGAAAGATTGTTATTTCGAATTTAGTTACAAAATAACCTCTAATAAAAAGAAAATAATTATAAAATTATAAATTCAAAAATAAATAACACATACAATAATGTACATCTTACCGAGTAATTTAAGAAAATATTTGAAATCGGATAGAAACAACCAATTTGGCAAGTGGTTAAACATTTTGTAAGTATAGTTATCCTACTTTGAGCTCTTGAAGTCAAAACTTAAAATTTTAAACTCCTTTGATGCATATATATTATGTAAATCTAACCATTCGATTAGTTAGAAATGTGTTATTCCAGTTGAAACTAAAGGATATGTATTAAATTTACATTTTGCGAATGCAAAATACCAAATCATTTCTATTAAAAATATACCCCCTTATTCAAAATGAAAAATATAAGCTTGCTAACGAGTGGCTAACTGTTTTTTATGGAAATTTACATACAAAAACTTAGCCATTTGTCAGAAAGCATACATTTTTCATTTTGATTACGGCTGATAGCAACCAAAAACCATTTTAAAAAGTTTATAATAGAAAAAAAAACTAATTTATCTGTGATTTTAAGTGAATCTTTCATAGCCCTGTCAATTCAATTTAACATTATCATCACCCTTATGATTGCACTAAAGAAGCATGTTATTTGGCAAAATAAATGGGAAACTCCCATATTTTTCTTACAAAGAATCTTGCGAATTTTATTTTAGTACAAAAATCATTTAAATTGAGAAAAAATTTGATATGAAAGAAATAAAGTTGTTTCATGTTATACCGCAGTGCCACACCATGTATCTGCCTGAAAATGAATTCGTATTCGAAAAAACAAATAGTAATTATTTTTTCATTTGCCTTTTATTCAAATTTTTTATCACATTTAAAAAATCACAAACCACATATTTGTTCAGAAAAGTATTAAGGTTTAGAGGAAATGGATTTATATTTATTCTGGAAATATGTATTAAACAGATACGACTGATTTTAATGTATATTGCTCCATTTTTGCAGTCTTGATCATTGTGATTTCTATATAAAATTTGAGTGTATTTTTTACTGAAATTTTGATAAAATTTTTAGGCCATAATTTTAATTTAATAATTTTAAGATAGGTGTCCGATTAGTTTTTCTGTCCGTTACAAACATCAGCATAAACGCGTAATACCACAACCACTTATGGTGGTGTAGGGTATAACAACATTATATGTTCGGTATTGACCGACCATTATTTCTTAACTCCTTATTTAATAAATAAAAAATTTAAATTTTAGGAGACAATATTGGATAGATATTTTTAAAATTGAAGATCCTATAAAAACAATGTTTGCATGTTCCAACCATTTTTCGGCATGTATGTTTTCCAATAAGAATCTTTCATTAACAGCAATTCCCAACCAAAATTTAGGATCCCATAAAGAAATTCCGTTGAAAAATAATCAAAATTTAACAGTCGATATGAATCAACATTTTTTATCTAATCCAAGTCCATCAAAAAAATTTGTTTAGAAAATATTACTAATAATAGTTCTAATGTAAAATGTAGCTGTAGTTTTAGTTTTAGTGCTAATATTAAGTCTTTAGAAACACGTATAAAATTATTAGAAAATCAGAACAGTAATAACTTATTAAAAAAGGAAAAAGAAGATATAGAAAATAAATTAATTAACAGTAATATTGTAGGTAAAAGTAAAATCAATTTTTTAAAAAACAAAATTTTGGCAGCGAAAAATAAAAATTTACTCATAGAAAATATATGACTTAAAAACGAAATAAAATTGTCTCATGGACAAGTTTTTGACAAACAATTTGAAAATATAAAGAAAAATTTAAAAATAATAATAAGAAATGCTATAGAAAATGCAAATAGACGGACAAGTGGAAAAAAAATTTAACAATGAAGTAAAAACTATAACCATGGGTACATATTTTTATCACCAATGTGCTATAGATATCTACGAGAAGATTTGGACTTGCCTGAACCGAGGACTTTACAAGAATTTGTGTCGAATTGGCCAAAATCACCAGGACTGAAACAGGAATACCTAAATTTATTAGAAATAAGGGCTAAATCGTTAACAGATGAACAAAAATTTTTAACAATTTCTTGTGACGAAATGTCCCTTAAGACACATATCACATACGATAGAAAAACGGACAAAATAATTGGACTGGAAGATTTTGGTGATGGAAACCGATCATCTAAAGCTACCACAAGTGTAATGGTTTTTATGGCACAAGGAATAGGTGGAAAGGCATGGAAGTAACCCATTTGCTTTTATTTGGTGCGCAATAGTTGCAATGTCCAAATGTTAGAAAAATATCTTTTTGAGGTCATCCAATCCTTTCAAAATATAGGATTAAAACCTCTACACTTCGTGAGTGACCAAGGAAAAAATTTTGTAAATTTGTTTAATTTATTAGGAATAACACCCAAAAGACCCTATTTTGAGGTAAACTCCCAAAAAGTTTTTGCAATGCACGGTACTCCCCACCTAATTAAAAGTACAAGAAACTGTTTGGCAAATTTAAAAAATATTGTATACTTCCAATATTCATATGATATAGATTCTCAATCACAAATAAGATGCGCTCTAAAATTAACGGAAAGCCATATAAAACCATACAATTTACAAAAAATGAAAGTACGTTTGGCTTCACAGCTATTTAGTAAAACAGTAGTGTCTGGTATGAATACTTTGCATTCCTCAGGTGTAATTGGAAAGATAAAGCATCAACTATGCCTAATACGGCCTCGTTCCTACTTCCGATTAATGACTTATTTGATCTTCATAATAGTTCCAGCACAAAAAACAATTTGGCAAGGAATTATATTCTGGTTCTGAAAACTAATTAAATCTATTGGCAAAGTCTAGCGATCAGATAGGAAAAAAAGACAAAAATGGAAACAATATAACCAACAGGTTTTCCTTTCTGAATGGCTGGCTTCTTAATAATCAAAGCCTCCAAGAATTATTTAAATTTTTAAATGTTAACGGATTTTCTAAATTGCCAACAAGACGCTTATGTCAAGACAATTTGGATCATTTATTTGGTCAAATTCGTAGAGGGTCAGGAAACGCTGGAAGTATAACCACCATTTTCTGCGGTCTCTACCAAAAGCGTTGGGGAATAAATTACGTAGATATCGTAACAAAAGGAAATTGTGAAGCGAGTAGTGAAAGTGAAGTTTTTAAATTCAACAATTCAAATTCAACTTGCGGCTTTCAAAATAATACAAATTCAAGTATTTGCACAGAAACTTTTAATAATGAAGTTATTGGTGAAATAAATAAGCCGGAAGATGAACCCTATTTGGATGCCAAAATTTTTATGGGAGAAAATGCGTTCACATATGTTTGTGGGTATCTTTAAAAAAAATTGCGAGCATCACATAAATGTTTAACACCTTTGCCAACATTTGATAATTGTTCCTTTTATGATAAATATACATTTATTTTAGAAAAAGAGTTTGATAAAAACAAACTTATAAGAACACCACAAGATTTTGTGCAATATGTCGACGAACTTAATAGTGAGTTTATGAAATATTTTGACATATATTATTGTCATATGAATGATTTATCTAAAATCTTGTATGAACATCTCAAGCATGTTACTGGTTACAAATGTTGCGATAATATGAACAATGAACATATTATTTATTTTTTTTATAAGAACTAGAATATATTTTGTACTAAAAATTTATTTCTTTGTTTAAAAACTACTTAGCATTTTTGAATAGTTGATTGGTTTCCCCCACCAAAACAAACAATAACTAGTTGACTTACAATGGTACAAAGGATACAGTATACAGAATTTTCTGTTGCATTTCCAATTATATAGTATTTTGTTTATTACTTCTTGAAATTTTAAATACATTTTCATATCTTTTTTTCCTTTTTATAGATCGTTTAATTTTTTATAATTTACTTCTCTTTAATATGAATAATTATAATAAATATGAAATTTCCCGCTCTTAATTCCTTTCTGTATTTGGTTTTTAATATTAGTAAAATATTATTCATTAACAAAAATGTTTCTAATGTTTGTAAATTTTGTTTATATTCAAATGTTCACCATAAAATAAGTAAGAATATTCATATGTAGAAATGCATAAAACGAAAAATAAAATATGTTATATATGTAGTTATAATATGTCTTTAATTTGTATGTAACCCTATTTAAAATAATCACCTACCTACCTATGGAAAAAAAATGGACCAAGATTTTGCAAACCATGGGGGGTTATTGCGCATTTCGATTCGAAAGAAAACGTTTTTGAATTTCAATGTAAAAGCATACAAATTCGAAAGATTGTTATTTCGAATTTAGTTACAAAATAACCTCTAATAAAAAGAAAATAATTATAAAATTATAAATTCAAAAATAAATAACACATACAATAATGTACATCTTACCGAGTAATTTAAGAAAATATTTGAAATCGGATAGAAACAACCAATTTGGCAAGTGGTTAAACATTTTGTAAGTATAGTTATCCTACTTTGAGCTCTTGAAGTCAAAACTTAAAATTTTAAACTCCTTTGATGCATATATATTATGTAAATCTAACCATTCGATTAGTTAGAAATGTGTTATTCCAGTTGAAACTAAAGGATATGTATTAAATTTACATTTTGCGAATGCAAAATACCAAATCATTTCTATTAAAAATATACCCCCTTATTCAAAATGAAAAATATAAGCTTGCTAACGAGTGGCTAACTGTTTTTTATGGAAATTTACATACAAAAACTTAGCCATTTGTCAGAAAGCATACATTTTTCATTTTGATTACGGCTGATAGCAACCAAAAACCATTTTAAAAAGTTTATAATAGAAAAAAAAACTAATTTATCTGTGATTTTAAGTGAATCTTTCATAGCCCTGTCAATTCAATTTAACATTATCATCACCCTTATGATTGCACTAAAGAAGCATGTTATTTGGCAAAATAAATGGGAAACTCCCATATTTTTCTTACAAAGAATCTTGCGAATTTTATTTTAGTACAAAAATCATTTAAATTGAGAAAAAATTTGATATGAAAGAAATAAAGTTGTTTCATGTTATACCGCAGTGCCACACCATGTATCTGCCTGAAAATGAATTCGTATTCGAAAAAACAAATAGTAATTATTTTTTCATTTGCCTTTTATTCACATTTTTTATCACATTTAAAAAATCACAAACCACATATTTGTTCAGAAAAGTATTAAGGTTTAGAGGAAATGGATTTATATTTATTCTGGAAATATGTATTAAACAGATACGACTGATTTTAATGTATATTGCTCCATTTTTGCAGTCTTGATCATTGTGATTTCTATATAAAATTTGAGTGTATTTTTTACTGAAATTTTGATAAAATTTTTAGGCCATAATTTTAATTTAATAATTTTAAGATAGGTGTCCGATTAGTTTTTCTGTCCGTTACAAACATCAGCATAAACGCGTAATACCACAACCACTTATGGTGGTGTAGGGTATAACAACATTATATGTTCGGTATTGACCGACCATTATTTCTTAACTCCTTATTTAATAAATAAAAAATTTAAATTTTAGGAGACAATATTGGATAGATATTTTTAAAATTGAAGATCCTATAAAAACAATGTTTGCATGTTCCAACCATTTTTCGGCATGTATGTTTTCCAATAAGAATCTTTCATTAACAGCAATTCCCAACCAAAATTTAGGATCCCATAAAGAAATTCCGTTGAAAAATAATCAAAATTTAACAGTCGATATGAATCAACATTTTTTATCTAATCCAAGTCCATCAAAAAAATTTGTTTAGAAAATATTACTAATAATAGTTCTAATGTAAAATGTAGCTGTAGTTTTAGTTTTAGTGCTAATATTAAGTCTTTAGAAACACGTATAAAATTATTAGAAAATCAGAACAGTAATAACTTATTAAAAAAGGAAAAAGAAGATATAGAAAATAAATTAATTAACAGTAATATTGTAGGTAAAAGTAAAATCAATTTTTTAAAAAACAAAATTTTGGCAGCGAAAAATAAAAATTTACTCATAGAAAATATATGACTTAAAAACGAAATAAAATTGTCTCATGGACAAGTTTTTGACAAACAATTTGAAAATATAAAGAAAAATTTAAAAATAATAATAAGAAATGCTATAGAAAATGCAAATAGACGGACAAGTGGAAAAAAAATTTAACAATGAAGTAAAAACTATAACCATGGGTACATATTTTTATCACCAATGTGCTATAGATATCTACGAGAAGATTTGGACTTGCCTGAACCGAGGACTTTACAAGAATTTGTGTCGAATTGGCCAAAATCACCAGGACTGAAACAGGAATACCTAAATTTATTAGAAATAAGGGCTAAATCGTTAACAGATGAACAAAAATTTTTAACAATTTCTTGTGACGAAATGTCCCTTAAGACACATATCACATACGATAGAAAAACGGACAAAATAATTGGACTGGAAGATTTTGGTGATGGAAACCGATCATCTAAAGCTACCACAAGTGTAATGGTTTTTATGGCACAAGGAATAGGTGGAAAGGCATGGAAGTAACCCATTTGCTTTTATTTGGTGCGCAATAGTTGCAATGTCCAAATGTTAGAAAAATATCTTTTTGAGGTCATCCAATCCTTTCAAAATATAGGATTAAAACCTCTACACTTCGTGAGTGACCAAGGAAAAAATTTTGTAAATTTGTTTAATTTATTAGGAATAACACCCAAAAGACCCTATTTTGAGGTAAACTCCCAAAAAGTTTTTGCAATGCACGGTACTCCCCACCTAATTAAAAGTACAAGAAACTGTTTGGCAAATTTAAAAAATATTGTATACTTCCAATATTCATATGATATAGATTCTCAATCACAAATAAGATGCGCTCTAAAATTAACGGAAAGCCATATAAAACCATACAATTTACAAAAAATGAAAGTACGTTTGGCTTCACAGTTATTTAGTAAAACAGTAGTGTCTGGTATGAATACTTTGCATTCCTCAGGTGTAATTGGAAAGATAAAGCATCAACTATGCCTAATACGGCCTCGTTCCTACTTCCGATTAATGACTTATTTGATCTTCATAATAGTTCCAGCACAAAAAACAATTTGGCAAGGAATTATATTCTGGTTCTGAAAACTAATTAAATCTATTGGCAAAGTCTAGCGATCAGATAGGAAAAAAAGACAAAAATGGAAACAATATAACCAACAGGTTTTCCTTTCTGAATGGCTGGCTTCTTAATAATCAAAGCCTCCAAGAATTATTTAAATTTTTAAATGTTAACGGATTTTCTAAATTGCCAACAAGACGCTTATGTCAAGACAATTTGGATCATTTATTTGGTCAAATTCGTAGAGGGTCAGGAAACGCTGGAAGTATAACCACCATTTTCTGCGGTCTCTACCAAAAGCGTTGGGGAATAAATTACGTAGATATCGTAACAAAAGGAAATTGTGAAGCGAGTAGTGAAAGTGAAGTTTTTAAATTCAACAATTCAAATTCAACTTGCGGCTTTCAAAATAATACAAATTCAAGTATTTGCACAGAAACTTTTAATAATGAAGTTATTGGTGAAATAAATAAGCCGGAAGATGAACCCTATTTGGATGCCAAAATTTTTATGGGAGAAAATGCGTTCACATATGTTTGTGGGTATCTTTAAAAAAAATTGCGAGCATCACATAAATGTTTAACACCTTTGCCAACATTTGATAATTGTTCCTTTTATGATAAATATACATTTATTTTAGAAAAAGAGTTTGATAAAAACAAACTTATAAGAACACCACAAGATTTTGTGCAATATGTCGACGAACTTAATAGTGAGTTTATGAAATATTTTGACATATATTATTGTCATATGAATGATTTATCTAAAATCTTGTATGAACATCTCAAGCATGTTACTGGTTACAAATGTTGCGATAATATGAACAATGAACATATTATTTATTTTTTTTATAAGAACTAGAATATATTTTGTACTAAAAATTTATTTCTTTGTTTAAAAACTACTTAGCATTTTTGAATAGTTGATTGGTTTCCCCCACCAAAACAAACAATAACTAGTTGACTTACAATGGTACAAAGGATACAGTATACAGAATTTTCTGTTGCATTTCCAATTATATAGTATTTTGTTTATTACTTCTTGAAATTTTAAATACATTTTCATATCTTTTTTTCCTTTTTATAGATCGTTTAATTTTTTATAATTTACTTCTCTTTAATATGAATAATTATAATAAATATGAAATTTCCCGCTCTTAATTCCTTTCTGTATTTGGTTTTTAATATTAGTAAAATATTATTCATTAACAAAAATGTTTCTAATGTTTGTAAATTTTGTTTATATTCAAATGTTCACCATAAAATAAGTAAGAATATTCATATGTAGAAATGCATAAAACGAAAAATAAAATATGTTATATATGTAGTTATAATATGTCTTTAATTTGTATGTAACCCTATTTAAAATAATCACCTACCTACCTATGGAAAAAAAATGGACCAAGATTTTGCAAACCATGGGGGGTTATTGCGCATTTCGATTCGAAAGAAAACGTTTTTGAATTTCAATGTAAAAGCATACAAATTCGAAAGATTGTTATTTCGAATTTAGTTACAAAATAACCTCTAATAAAAAGAAAATAATTATAAAATTATAAATTCAAAAATAAATAACACATACAATAATGTACATCTTACCGAGTAATTTAAGAAAATATTTGAAATCGGATAGAAACAACCAATTTGGCAAGTGGTTAAACATTTTGTAAGTATAGTTATCCTACTTTGAGCTCTTGAAGTCAAAACTTAAAATTTTAAACTCCTTTGATGCATATATATTATGTAAATCTAACCATTCGATTAGTTAGAATTGTGTTATTCCAGTTGAAACTAAAGGATATGTATTAAATTTACATTTTGCGAATGCAAAATACCAAATCATTTCTATTAAAAATATACCCCCTTATTCAAAATGAAAAATATAAGCTTGCTAACGAGTGGCTAACTGTTTTTTATGGAAATTTACATACAAAAACTTAGCCATTTGTCAGAAAGCATACATTTTTCATTTTGATTACGGCTGATAGCAACCAAAATCCATTTTAAAAAGTTTATAATAGAAAACCAACTAATTTATCTGTGATTTTAAGTGAATCTTTCATAGCCCTGTCAATTCAATTTAACATTATCATCACCCTTATGATTGCACTAAAGAAGCATGTTATTTGGCAAAATAAATGGGAAACTCCCATATTTTTCTTACAAAGAATCTTGCGAATTTTATTTTAGTACAAAAATCATTTAAATTGAGAAAAAATTTGATATGAAAGAAATAAAGTTGTTTCATGTTATACCGCAGTGCCACACCATGTATCTGCCTGAAAATGAATTCGTATTCGAAAAAACAAATAGTAATTATTTTTTCATTTGCCTTTTATTCACATTTTTTATCACATTTAAAAAATCACAAACCACATATTTGTTCAGAAAAGAAAATTTTATCCAAATAGAAAGAATCTGTTCAGAAACACAATTAGGCTTGTATTTGTATTCATGTAAGCCAAAGGCCAATTTAAAATGCACATATGTATCCAAAAATAAAGATGTTCCATTGTCTCTTCCTTGCTAAAACATGATACTTCCTTTTATTTTTGAATTGTTTTATTGAATTCGCCTGCCAATATGCCAACAATTCCCCTTCTATAAAAAACATGTAAACAACACAAATTTAACTTCGTTAAACTAATTTTTGTAAAGTTATTCCTCACCAAATATATTTGGTCATTGCCGCATGTTAATATTTATAACTCAAATGTAGATATTTTGTTAATTTTTTTGATATTTGGTAATTTTTTAACAATACAGTCAATACGCGAAAACGTGAACACTCGAAAGGGTAAACGCCTCAGAAACGTGAATATTTTTTTTTACACAGACTATTCTAAAACGTGAACACAATTCGAAAGCTCTAAAACGTGAACACTTTTTTTAGATTTTCGTTACTTTTTATACCCACCATCAAAAAGATGGGTGTATAATATAATGATTTTTTCATTCCGTGTGTAACATGTCGAAGGAATCATCTAAGACCCCACAAAGTATATATTTTCTGGATCCTGGTTCGATTCTGAGTCGATCTAGCTATGTCCGTCCGTCTGTCTGTCCGTCTGTTGAAAGCAGGATAGGGCTCGAACAGCATAACGTAGGGGGACGAAATTTGGCACAAATATTTGTCTTATATAAGGTTTGTTTGGAATTGAAAATAGGCAAAATCGGTTGACAAACAAAAAAGTTATGGGCTAAAAACTAGAAGCACAGGGTGTCCGTTTTATAGTTTTCTGCTGATATTTCTTCAACAAAAACATGTACGACAACGAAATTTTGTACGTATAGTTCGGGGATTGATATAAAATCGGAAACCAAAAATGGGCGTGGTCCGCCCACTTTACCGCCCACCTCCCATATAAGGTGAAAATCAACGAAATTGTGTTCAAATAGTTCAAGGACAAATGTAAACTCGGAAACAAAAAATGGGCGTGGTCCGCCCACTTTACCGCCCCCTCCCATATAACGTAAAATTTAAAAAAGTTGATGGTGGGTATATAGATTCGGCCGGGCCGAATATAATTCGCGCTTGTTAAACCTGTAATTTTCATTTGGGAAATCCCCAAATAAAGTGTTCATGATGTTAATGATGTTACAACAATCTTTTTTCTTATTGTATGTGTATGTACTAAACATCTGCATCAATTCATTTGTAACTCATTTTTAATGATTCCCTTTCTTTTCAATTGTTGACTGTTATTGTTTTTTAAACTTAAAATCAATTCTCTGTGTGTGCGTACGTATGGAAAAGACAAAGAAAACAAAACAAAAACAAACAAAATCATTTGTGCAGGGAGTCATAAAAACAATTTAGCAACAAATCATTTGCAACTGAATTGAATTGAATTAAATATAAAATGCAATACTGTCATTTGTTTGTTTTTTGTTTACAAAATTTGAAGTGAAGGAAATATTAAATGAAAAAATTTAAATAATATAGGTTTGTAATTAAAAGTAAATAAAAATATCATAAATAAAATAAATTTTATTTCATTTAAGATATAATTAATTATAATTGAAATAAAAAATAATTAAATTTTCTGAGCAAAAAAATTTAAAGCAAACGTAATCATAATCTATTTTTTTATTTAAAAATAAATAATTGTTACTTTCCATGCATTTTTTCATATTAAAGTAAGGGAATGACAGTAATTCACAGTTTTGATTTTATGTTTTTTATTAAACATTACTGTTTTTGAAAAAAATTCTTATGACAAACAATTTCTCAAAGAGAACATAACATGATTTGTTTTTGTTTTATCATTTCAATTCAACTCAATTCAAATAATATTTTTTTGCGTGGTTTGTTTTGTATTGTTTTGTTTTTTATTTTAGCAGTAATGTGAGAGCATGTATTAAAAAACATTACTGTGAGTTGAAAAGCAAATGATTTGATGCAGATGTTTAGTATGTACTCATTGACCTGTTAGTAATTCTTTGACATTGCTACGTAAATGTTGAAAGTGTTTTATTCGTGAAAGTGAAAAATGTCATTAAAAAAACCGAAAGTGTTATCTTTAAAACATAAAGTGTATATTCTTGAATTATTGCAAAAGTGTCAGTGGTTTGGCAAGAAAATATGGTGTTGCTAAATCAACCGTTTGTTCCATTAATAAGAAAAATCGGGAATTAACAAATCGTGTAAATAGTACTCTTTATGGTACCGGGAAACGTAAAACATTACATGCTTCTGAACCTCCGAAAATGGAGAAAACCCTTTATAAATGGTTCCTTAGCATGCGAAACAAAAAATTGCCAGTAAGCGTACTGATGCTAAAAGCAAAAGCTTTGGAAATTCACCAACAAATCAAAGAAAGTGATCGTGGTTTTAATGCCAGCGATAGATGGCTCCAAAAATTTAAGCAGCGGTTTGGTGTTCGCCTTTTGAAAATTTCCGGAGAAAAGCTTTCTGCTCAACCACAACTTGTTGACCCATTTAAAGAAAACAGATAAAACATACGTATCATCATTGGAGAAAAGTGCTCCAGGCGCAAAGATGGAGAAACAGCGATTAACTTTCATGAGCTGTTCGAATGCGACGGGAACACACAAACTTAAACTACTGGTAATTGGAAAATCTAAGAACCTGGAATATAAAAATTATATCTATTGGTGAGATGGGTCTCTGAGACTAACATCACATCGATATTCTGTTTTTCCATGAAGAATGATACTTCAGATTTGTGTTGGTTTAAACCATTTTTATTCCAGAAATATACTCTCAAATAACTCATTTTGTTAGGAGGATTTGTATCGCGCTCTTAAAAGCTCTTGTATTGTGTTTTGCATGGACGACATAAAATTTGTTATATTTTGATTAAGGGAGGTAATATTCTGCCTGCATAAATGTTTCTAACCCTCCAATATTTTGGGGAACACTAGGCTGTTGGAAACCAGTTTTTAAAACTTTGGCATATGATATATTTTCATTCTTGTCTACATTCACTTTCTTCGCCTGCATGTCTAAAGTTACTCGTTCGTTCATATGAGTAACTCCTGAATTAGCATGGCTAGAAGCGGACTCATATTTTGATTCAACAATATCTCTACTCATTTGGTTTTGTCTCTCTCTTAATCTCTTTAATGAAATGTGGCCACCGCAGTTACCACATTTCCTCTTGAGACCTTTCTTTAAGATATCACATTGTGACGAAGCATGAAGGTCTCCGCATGCAACACATACTGTACGCAAAGTACAATAATTTTTAGTATGTCCAAACTCTTGGCAATTACCACATTAGACAGGCCGATTTCTTTTAAGAGGTTCCTATATAGTGATTCTACGATTCAACAAGCATCGCAAAGAATATATAGGATATGTTTCGTTTATCTTTAATTTCTTTTCGTCCGGCACCAACTCAACCATAAACATTGGCTGGGGGATCTTATCTTTATTAAAAATATTGACAACAACTTTTACTTGGTAGCTCAATTCTTCCAGGGCCTCCTTGATTTTTATTGGTTCAACACTGGACTCTATACCTTTAATAACCACAATCAACCCTTTGCTACTCTTAAATTGATACGTATAAAAGTTTTTTTTTACTATCGTTTAGGTAACTAGAGATTTTTCAATAACAATCCTCAGTGAAGACTACTATTTTTAACTCTTGAACGCCACCTTTTCTTATTGTTATTGTTGTTATTATTTCGCAATAAGATCAATAAATGATTTTACCAAATTATTTGAGCTAGGCTCACGTAGATATATTGGTGGGGGTTTTGATGGTTTTTGAGTAGAACCATCATCATTTTTATGATGATTATTTACATCATCACTCAATAGTGCAAAGCGATTGCCAATCAAGTGGTTGTTAAGCTATGTATACACGATTGTCAGATCTAACAATGTTGGCAGAAAAATGTTCAGAAAATGTCTAACAACCTTGTAAACTTACAATTTATGTCTTACAACGTTGTTAGAAAATGCATTGTCAATAAATTGTAACCCAACAATATTGTTAGACATCTGACAATCGTGTAAACACATAACGTTGCCATTGGCAGATATTCGTGTTAGTGTAAAACTACTGCCCACAATGTCAGAATGCTTTCAACGGAAAAATGAGAGAACGAAAGAGAGCAAGAGAAAAAAACTCAAAAAATATTTTACATGTGAATACAAAAACAATTTGACAGTACCGCGAGGTTTGCCAATGAAAAAATTGTAAAACAGCTGGTCTTACGAGTATACTTTATTATTATACTATGAGTTCTCTCATTTTTCCGTTCAAAGCATTCTAACATTGTGGGCAGTAGTTTTACACTAACAAAATACAAGCAATTTTTGTTTTTGTAGATGTGCGAGTACTTTATTATTTTACTACCCTACAAGCAAAATAATACGAAAATGATTCGAATTCGTATTGCTTAGAAGAAAAAATTTATCGCCGCAATGTTCATATTCGTATTGCGGAAGTTTCCCCCATCGGGAGAGATTGTGCGTCACCGGCGATACATCTAAGCAATAAGAAATCAATACGCCCGGAAGAAAATTAGGCAATATTGCTAGATAATCATCTATGTGAAAAAAAGACGATAACGCCAGATGTTCTTCCGGAAGATGTAATAACAATATTATTGCAAATGAAATCTATGAATAATAAATTGCTAAAGAAATCTGTAAATAATATAAACAATGATTTACCATCATGCATAAATATCGTCTCATTATAAAGCATGTAAAATTTTGCACTCTCACATATGATATACATTTTTTGCTAAGAGACATACAATTTCCAATATTTATTTAATTTCTAAATAATTTTTCGACAAATGAAAAAATGTGACTGAAAAATAAAAGTATGTATTGCCTTAATTTCTTCTAGATGATTTCAATGAAATATCATCAATTTATTGCGGAGAGGATAATCACCTTACAGAAAAAAGGGCGATAATTTGATGATAAATTTTATTTTATAAATGACAAAAAATAAAAATTTTATCTATTTTTGGTTTGTTTCCTAATTTTCTCTAATCTGATAAAAATATAATATTATAAAAATATTGCTTTGATGAATTTCTTCCAAATAATAAAAAGAAGATATTGCGTAAATATCTTCTAGGAAGATATCTTCCAAATGTTTGTAGGGTATGATTATACTATGGTTTGTACGTAGCGTAACAGAGACCTGCGCCGAGGAATTTTATCGGCGGCGGAGGCTTGTGTAAAAAAGTTTCGGCGGCGGCTTAAAATCGGCTGTCAGCCGGCTGAAATTAAGCATACTTTTTCTAACTAAAAAATCTTGTTTTCATTCCCTATTGAATATTGTTTGTAAAAATAGGACTTTAAATTTTTTAGCGAAAGGGAAGATTTTATTTAATTTATACACACAGAAAAAAGATTAGTTGGAAATCGTTACTCATTATTAAATATTAGTTAAATGTAACGAAATATCATTATAATTATAAAGAAAATATAAATAGAAAAGTTTTCTTTGTTTAGGATTGTAAGTATATAATTAGAATTTAATGAAGGTTCTTACAGCTAAAAATTCATTGATACAATGGGTTTGTATCACTACTAAAAGTTGGTTTACTTATTTGAAAATTACAACCGAACTGAATTCAGATAGTAACCAAAAAATTCAATTATTACAATAAAAAGTTAAATTCGATGACATTTGAAAAAAACAAATATTCATAAATATCTTAAAAATGCAAAATTAATTAAAAAAAAAAAAAATAATAATAAAAAATGTAACAAAAATAAAGTTTAAAAGATAAACATTTGTGAAAGGTATGTATATATTAAGTATGTTCTCTGCATTCATGACTCATGCAAGTATACAGATGCTCCATTGTATAACAGCAAAACAAAATTCTCCCAATTTAATCCTCTGGATATGGATACAAGAAAATACCAATGCAAATCACCAATTGTCAATATGTGAACAAAAGAATTTAAAAAAAAACACTTCTTTTGTTTCTGAATGTTTGTAAGACATTCTTGAATGCTAAATCAGCACTGTTGAATGCTAATTCAGCACTAATTTTATTAATAATTGTAAAAACCTTAAGAACTAATATTGAATTTCTTAAAACTAACTATACTAAATAATTTTAAGTACTTTTTCTATTTTACATATAAACCCTTCAATAATTCTTATCACACACAAGTGTGAAAGATAAGGGTTGATTGTACACATGTGTAAAAGACCAACGCACATGCGTATGTCCACAACAAATGTAAACAATCATAAAATTTATAAAAAAATATTACAAATGGTAATTAAAATTTAACATAATACTTAAAAGAAAGATATAAAAAAAATAATAAAATATGTTCAAATAAGTTTGAACAATATGTCTTTATGAATACTGGAAGTATACATGCACGAATAGCGGTTAATGGACCCTATATTAATATGTAGTATGTATATTAATTTCTAATATATGTATGCTAAGTACGGATAAACTAATCGTTTCTTTTAAAATTTAGTGCGAACTGCAAATAACAATATTGGTTTATGGACCGGGTGCATGCCTTGAAGAAGAGCAATATTAAGTTTCCGACTTAAAACAAATGGAAGCCACAATTTCATTGACACCTATTTTATCTCATATAATATGGTCAGCTTTCTTGTGTTTTAATATTTTTAATAAAATAAATAAAACGAAAAATAAATCTTTTAAGAATATCAAATTAAAAATAAAATCAATCGTTACAACTAATATATTCAATACCCGTCATCGAATTGCTTTTTTGAATCAGTTGTGAGTACCATAAATTCAGCAATCGAATAGTATTTGTAATCGAATTTGTGATAATACTTGCAACCGCCAAAATTCGATTGGCTAAAAATTCGGTTGCCACAACGAAAGTGTTTTCTCTGTGTATGTTATATTCAAGCAGCTTTTAAGTGGAAAATATCGTCACCTAAAATGCAAAAAGCCGTTACCACTGAAATATCAAATGTTGGTTTTTTTTACTGTATTATAATGCACTGATCCAAACTACATCTATACAAAAAATTTCATATTCATATCTTCAAAAATTACATCAATATTAACAAAAGTCAAAAGGCTGTAACATAAATTTCATAAACGAAACCGTTGTCGAACTTGTTTCATTTAAGACAAATCTGGTTCGAAGATTATTTTATGCTTTAAGTGAATGATTAACAAAGCAAAAAATTTAAACTTATGGATAGGCCTTTTGCATTTTTATAATGTTTTTTGTTTCTGGCATTTAACTAACTAAATTTATATGAAGAACAAGTTAAAAACTAGAAAAAATAACTAGTTTAACGAAAAAAAAAAACCTTTTTAATAGCTATAATACATAAGTGGGAAATGACGCTTTCAAATAATAAAAAAGTGTGTTCTTTTTAACATATTTTTCAAAAATAATTTCAAAACGGCGGCTGTTTTTAAGCCGAGTTAAGTCGAAAATTTTACGGCGGCGGCGGCTTCCAAAATTTCTTCGGCGGCTCGGCTTAGCCAAATTTCAGCCGGTCGGCGCAGGTCGCTGTAGCGTAAAGCCCCAACCACTCAACCATAGTAAAATAATAAAGTACTCGCACATCTACAAAAACAAAAATTGCTTGTATTTTGTTAGTGTAAAACTACTGCCCACAATGTCAGAATGCTTTGAACGGAAAAATGAGAGAACGAAAGAGATCAAGAGAAAAAAAACTAAAAAAAAATTTACATGTGAATACAAAAACAATTTGACAGTACCGCGAGGTTTGCCAATGAAAAAATTGTAAAACAGCTGTTCTTACGAGTATACTTTATAATTATACTATGCACTCAACTAAAAATCATCGTATTGCAATCAGCTGTTTCAATCAGCTTTATGCAAATGTGTATATGTAGCTATTGACACAAAAATTCTAGGTAGCGTATCGCAGAAATCTACAGAAAATAGATTTTTACGTAGCTGCGTAAGGCCCAATTTTGACGATGATGGTTTTGCATCTGATGGTTTTAGTTTGTAGGCAAGAGGTGTAAAGAAGCAAGAGGGGTAAGAAAACAAGCACGAATCGTGATTTCGTGTGTGTTTTTTATGTTTCTTATTTACAGCATTCGCACTTTTCTTATGTTGCTTTATTTATTTTCGCTTTTCAGAGTGTAAAGATCGTCGCTATGATGCTTAAACTTATATAAGTGTTACCATATGGAAAAATTGTGATATACAAAATTTAACAAGTAAAATTTCTATTTTATACACAAAATTAAAAAAATGTGTAATTTTGTTTTTTTTTAAATCATTCATAAAGGCAATAAAAAGAAATAATTATTGAAATAAAAGTAATTTTATCCCAAATATGAAGGAAAATAATTTTTATTTTATAATTTATATGAAGAAATATACATAAAAATTTTGTTGTATAGTTAAATTATTTTATTGTTAACATTAATTAATTCATTAATAAATTATGTAATTAATATGCTTTCTTAGTAAAATGGAATAATTATTGAATTAAAAATACTTTTTTCCTCTGAAATAAAATTATATTGACAATGGCAACACTAACATAAAATTTCAAACAATCATGCTTAAAATCATCGTCAAAACGTACGAGATTTTACAAAGATTGCTTAAAAGAAAATAAAAGAAAACATCATGACTGGACAATCATAGTGAAAAAACCCACTAAGTTTTTAACAACTGTAGTTTATTTTGTTCACAAAATAGCCGAAAACAGAGTTGTTCACACAATGAATGTTCAAAAACATATGATACGTTTACTTTTGTTGACTAGTTGTACAAAATGTTTCACGCTACCTTTCTTCATTCTGCGTTGCGTTGCAAAGTTGACTGGTTGGGCCTTAAACCAAACAAAAATTCGCCCAAAATAGTGACGAATATTTTACACCCTGTGTTCACACAATGTCCACACTTATCACATTTTTGACTCAAAGCAAATATTTTTGTTTGATCAAAATTAGCTGTTTTTTGTTTGGTTCGTAAAAATATTTAGTTCACATTAGGCAAATCAAATTTTTTGTAAAAATCGTCATATATTAGTGTAATGTGAACTTAGCTTAAGTCACATTTTAAATTATTAGCATAATTTATGCAACTAATTTTAGTGAATATATTTAAACCATCAGCATATAATAGAAAATTAGAATATCGAAAGCATACAAATGTATCATTAATAAAAAGATTAAATAATAATGGTTCCAATACACTACCCTGGGGAACTCCAGATATTTGAGTATATGGAATAGATTAACATTTATAAACTTGAACAACACAAATCATACTATCCAAATATGACGACAGCCATGAATGAAAAGAGGAGTGAATACCCAAATAAAATAATTTATTCAATAATATAAAATGTGAAATTTTATCAAAAGCTTTCGAAAAATCAGTATATATAGCATCAACTTAATACCTAAAAATCCGTAAAAACAGCGAGATTAGAAATTGTGGATTTATTATTGCGAAATCCATGCCGCTGACTGATTATATATATATTAAAATATAAAATTTTAAAAATAACGTATTTAAACATTTTTGAAAATGTTGACAACTTAGAAATATATCTGTAATTAGAAACATCATTTCGATTACCAGATTTGAAAATATGGGAAATAATAGTAAATTTCCAGCGATCAGCAAATATTCCTTCAGAAAGTGATTTATTAAAAATTTTCAAAATCGGCGATGCTATTGATGTCGAGCATTTCTTTATCAAAAATGAACTCAAACCATCAACATCAATTTTAAACGAATATTTAAGACATTTAATAGCAACTAACACATCATCAATACTTAATATAAATTGACCCAAATTGAGATCAATTGAGATTTTATATTATTGTCAAAATATGTATTGTAAGAGGAATAATCAATTAGATTTAAAAAAAAACATAGCGAAAAGATTTACAATATCTTCAGGTTTATCCGAAGAATAATTTTTATAAACCATAGAAGACGGAATACCAGTTGAACCAGATTTAGAACGAATGAAAGTCCAAATATATTTAGGATTGGCTTTTATATTGCTTTCCATTTTCATTATACAAGAGTTTTTGTGAACTATGTTTATACAAGAATTTATTAAGGAAATTAAATTCTTTAGCACAACATTTATATTGGCAAAGTAATTCATCTGAATTAGATTTTAAGTAACGTTTATGTAGTTTATTTCTTTTATTTTTCAACATTTTCAACCCTTTAGAATACCAAGGATGACCAGATGAGAATTTAACTTTCATTGGAATATGTCGATAACATACATTTAAAAATGTATTTAAAAAAATATCATATGATGTATTTCGTATTCTTATCATTAAATAATTTTTTTTAGAGCATCAAAATCACAATTATTATAATCAAAATTAATAAATTGTAAAGAATTTTAGCAATTAAGAAATTTAATATCTTCAATTTCTAAAACTAAAGCATTATGATAGAGATTAGTTGGAGAAAATTGAATTAAACACTCATAAATTTTAGTTTTAAAATTAGATTGTACAAATATTAAATCTAATATTTTATTTAATTTATTAAATATATTGTTTACTTGAGGAAGATCCAAATAAAAAAAAAAAAAGAATCAATTAGATTAATTTCATATCTTTGTTTACATTGAATGGTATTAATTTATCATTGGATTCTAACCACACTAAATTATTTAAGTTAAAATCACCAAAAATTAAAAAACGAGTATTTAGTCCCATTTTCTCATAAAGAAATAAAATATTATTATTTACTTGCTGGAGGAACGTACGAACAACAAAGGCAAATCAAACCATCAACTGCATGAACTATTACACTACGACTAGCCTTTTTGTAGTTCGCACAAGAACAAAACGTCAGCAGAGCATCACACATAATTTTTTCATTTTGTTTTGAGTGGGAGTGAGGAAATTTGTCGAACAAATCATAATTTTTTGTTTGCTGTCAGTTTCACTTCGATACTTTTAAGCCCAAATTACAATAGCGCGTAGTCAGCAGCAGTGTGTGCTGCCATGCTTGATGGTGGTTGTAAATTGTGGCTGCCTACGCTGAATTGTAATTATAACGGCAGCAACATGTTGTGCTGACAGTGATCAGCTGATAATTTTTGCTGATACTGTTGCTGACTACGCGCTATTGTAATTTGGGCTTAAATCCCAAAACTATACGACGGAAAAGGCTGTTTGGCATCAAGGTTTAAATATGCAGTTTTAGCTAAAAAATTTTCACTTACGACTGAGCAATAAATATGCAAATGTTTCATTTATACAATACACAACAACTAGAAATATCCACACTATGACATCGTTATACTACTAAATTTGTGACTCGTCTCCGTAATTTGCAGCAGCAAAAGCAAACCATTGCACACGAAGTAAAATATATTTCTGTAGAGTTGAGCACGCACAATTTTGTTGAACCCATATTGCGCAGTATTATTTATTTTCGTTTTGATTTTACTGCTATAGTGCAATGTATAGCAGACTTTTTGTTGACAATTTCATTGCTGCTAGACATTCTTGTGTGAAAGATAAAAAACATAAACATACTTACGAACATACGCACTACATATATACAAACGTAGATACCAACATACAATATGTACATTAGGTTACATTTCAACCCTTATGTGTATTATTTTACACACAAAGCAACGAAAGTGCAAAAACAAGACTGCTAAAATACCTACTATAGCAGTAAAATCAAAGCGCAAATTTTCAAATAGAGAAAAATATCCAGCATAACAAAGAAAACACTGCCTGGTGTGTAATATGTTTTCGGCAAAATTCTACGAGCACTCTGCAGCACGAGGTTGTAGTTTATATATTTGACAAACAAGTTGAATACTGTTTAAGTATGTGGCTTTAAATTGTAAACAAACGCTGCAATTTTTAGTATACCACATGAAAATAATGCTGCAGTTTGTAGTAGTATGGAACACAAAATGTTAAAGAGTGAATATATTTTTTTGTATGGCGTTTGTTAGTAGTTGATATTTATAATAAATGAGAGCTACTATAGTAGAAAAATTAAACCTTGTTTGGCATTTTATTCTGTACTTCTGTACTATATGAGTGTCATAAGCTGTATAGTTAGTCCTTTCCAAACTATATGTATCCCAAATTAAGAACCAACAAAATGGTTTAGTAAAAAATTTAGAAAAATATGTAAAAAAGTGGGCGTAAAACGTGCGTGACATCCAATAGATAAATCTTATAAGTTTAAGTTCCCTCTGAACGGTATGTGTGTCAAATTTCAGATAAATCCATTGGTTTAAAAATGAGAAAAATCAAATTTACCTTGCTATATTTCTTAGCCTGTAACTTCTTTAAATACTTTCAATGGACTTTGAGCAGAGTTTATATTAAACCTTAAATCCGGCGAGAAATTACGTAAAGGCATGTTCAGACCGGTGCAAAATTACGTAATTTCATGTCGAAATTACGAATGGAATCCAATCTGTTCATACTGACGTATTTGACATTTGATGTAATTTCATGACCAGCTGTTAAGCCCAAATTACAATTGCGCGTAGTCAGCAACAGTATCAGCAAAAATTATCAGCTGTTCACTGTTAGTACAATATGTTGCTGCCGTTATAATTACAATTCAGCGTAGGCAGCCACAATTTGCAACCACCATCTTACTTTATTCTACTTGTGTATTTTAGCCTCTCATTTATTTTCTCACTCTCTTTGTCTCGCTCTCAATCTGAATGCAGCGCAGTGAATTTAGAAACAGGGCTAAATGAAACAGCACTGCAAACTGCTGCTGACCAAATGTAATCAACAAACAGTGCTTTCTAAATTATCAGCTGATTATGTCAGCACACACTGCTGTTGACTACGCGCAATTGTAATTTGGGCTATACTTTTTGTTTGTACCTATTTGATGTGTACATTGATTAAAAATTATTGTTTTTGTCAATAAAATATATATATTTTTTTTGTAAAGTTATTTTATTTAAGTTCATTGTTTGTTCTTTTGCCAAAAAATTTAACAAAACAAAATTTTAATTTTACTTAAATTTTTTGTAAATGTGAAAAAAGCTGTCAGCTGTTTTTGTATTCATCTCCATCTTGAAATATGTTGTACACAGTTACAAAAAATTTACTTTATCAACCATTAGTTGAAAAAGTACTGAATATCAATGTAATTTCGTAGAAATTACACGAAATTATGTAATTTCGCAACTATCAAAATGTATGGGAAATTACGATTATAGGTCTGAATGCCCTATAATCTATGTTCAATACAATCCAAATGCATGTGCGGATATAAATTTGTTTAGTGTGCGAACAAATCGATGGCTAGTGAGGACCGCAAGTAACTAAAACAACATGTAAGATCTGGCAACACAGAACAAATTTTGTGTAGTAACGGCCACTAATAGAAAAAGTTATTTTATCGCGGAAGGGATTTATTTTCGATTTTATATTTAAAAATATTTATTTATTATTAACTTTTAATATGGATTCTGTAACGGAGGATACTTTACCCGATGACGCATGGAAAGATTCATTTGACAAATTATTAGACCAAAGGCCGTAAGTAAATACATAATTATTAATGTTGTATGTCTGCATACATATGTAAATATAAAAATTCACATATTGTTTATAGTATTTTAAGGGAGATGAATGTTATAAAACGTAATATTAGAGCATCTTTTAATATGAATTCGAGCTATGAAAACAGTAGCTACGAAAACTCGGAAGTTATAAGGCAGGATTTTGAAAAACTAGCACAACAGAAAGAAAGTTTGCCGGAAACATCTTTGTCGGTCGGTGTTCAATACCTTGATGTACCAAAAAAGATAAAAGAAAAAAGAATAAATAAACAACTTATGACATCCGATATTGTTTCAACGCCTATAAAAAATACAATAACAGTTAATCCATTCAAATGCACTTTGTCTCCTATTGGGCCTTGGGAGTTAAGACATTTTAAAAGTAAAGAGCGAAACAATTACAGGCAAACAAATTGTAAAGTAGATTTTAATGCTACATCTGTTGACAATGCTATTGTTAATGTGGAATTCATCGATAATTTAAACAGTTCAATTATTGAAAAGGAATCAAATCCAAGATACTCAGTTGGCTTATCTCCTCTTGAAGTAGTAAGAAAGAAGTGGAAATCAAAAAATCAAAAACAAGTATGTTTCGTTACTAATGAAACTGACGAAAACAGCAAACAAATTTCTAAGCATTTAAATAATGATAAGAATGAACATTTGTCGCCGACAATGTTAAGTCCGGAATTAAACTTACAACCTGGAAAATGGAGAAAGTCTTTAAATAGTTTACGTCGAATACAGTATCCTGCCTTAGGTAAGTAATATTATCAGTCATACATGAATACGTATAATCGAAATTTTCCATAATTGTGTTTACGATTAAAATGCATGCTATTAATCGCGATTAACGTTTTAATTAAATACAGATATAAGAGTATAATTTTTGGTAGTAAAACATATAGGTCACAATTGAAATATAAATACTTGATTAGAAAAAATATTCATACTTAACGAGAGAAGAAGATATAGTCGGTCAAGCCCGACTATATGATAGCCTACACCATTTCGATCCACATAATTTTGTTTTTAGTTATATACAACTTTCTTGTGCTAAATATTAACATAATACTAACATTTGTATGGGATTTATGCACGTTGGTGGTTTTCGGGAGAAGAGTTTATATGGGAGCTAAAGCTTTACATGGATAGCCAGCCAGCTGACCAGACGGACGGACGGACATCGTTAAATCGACTCAGAAAGCGATTCTGAGTCGAACGGTATACTTTAAGGTGGTGGTCCGAAGATTTTTTCTCTGCGTTACAACTTCTGCACAAACACATAATACCCCAACCACCTTTGGTGGTGTAGAATATAAAAATAATATAGCGAAATCAATTAAAAAATAAAATCTAATAATTTTAAATTAAAAGATTTATCAACTAAACAGTCGTGAAATTATTTTTCTCACTGTATCAATTACTTGTAAATTTTAAAATAAAGAAAATTTATAATTTTTGGATCTTTTTTTTTTTTTTTTTAATTCCTTTATTTAACCGAGCCCAAATATGCCATATAGGTTAATAGTTCCAAATAATGTGCTTAAGGTTAGGTTAGAAAGGGTGGCGTATTCACGCCTACACCCAGAGGCCGAACGGCCCATTGTGATCCCTTTATGAAAGAGAGAGAGAGAGAGAGAGAGAGAGAGAGAAATAGATATACGAAGATAAGTTAAAAATATAAGAGAAAAGGAAAGATGAAAAGTGTACCCAAACAATCAGTTGTGATTGTTCCTAAGCCACTTTATTCCCATTACAAACCCTATGAGGTTGACAAGACCATTAATCTCACCTAGTTCATGTAGTGTGTGGCTTCCAAACCACCTCAACCTATTTCGCTGAAGCCCTACACAGTGACAGAGTATGTGCTTCACTGTCTCTAGCTCCTCAACATCATCGCACGTTCTACAGAAATCTGATGTGCCAATGTCCCACTTACTCATCATGTTCCCTATTGAGAAATAACCCGTAACCATGCCTATTATAACTCTAAGACTACCACGACTCATGCCTAGAAGATGCTTGAATCTTCCGGTATTAAGCTAGGCCATAGCGCTCAGAAACTTTGCAGTCCGATCTATCATTCCAGACTCGATTCGTGTTGTCCAGAGTCCATTCCCTTATGGCCCTAAAGAAGGACCCAATTGGAATCTTAACAGATGACTCTATGAAAGACCTATCCAGCTCCGAGCCACTGCGAGCTAGCTCATCGGCTATTTCGTTGCCATGAATGTCACAGTGACCAGGGACCCAACAGAGTCTAATCATATAGGAATCCATTAACCTTCTCAATTCCTTCCTGCACTCAAGTACCAATCTGGACCTAACAAACAGACTAGTCAGGGCCAATAACGCTGCCTGACTATCAACATAGATAGTAATCTCAGACCCTCGTTCCCCTCAATCAAGCCTAGAGCCTTATATATACCAAGAATCTCCGCCTGAAAGACACTACAACTGTCAGACAATTTGTAGCTTCGTCTGATATCAGTTCCCAAAAAGTATACACCTGCACCAGTGCCAACTTCCATCTTCGAGCCGTCCGTGAAGACCGCACACCCTCCGTAGAGCTTTTCTGCTCGCACCCAGAGGTCCCTGTTAGGTAATGCCAAAACGGGAGTAGCACCGAAGTCAATCGTGGTCCCGACATAATCCGTTGGTTCAGCCAAGGATAGTGTCCGACCGTTGAATTGGACTTCATCTAGTATGCTGACATGCCCCGCTCTAGAGGTACCTAATAGTCCCAGCACCTTCAATCTAAATAGGCCGCGGATAGCCATACCCCTCACAAATTCCTTAATTGGAATAAGGTGGAGGATGATATCCAACGCCGCCTGAGGTGTACTTCTCCTGGCTCCTGAGATGCCAATTGAAGCACACCTCTGAACTTTAGAGAGAAGGTTCCTATACGTTCCTTTACCCAATACCTCCCACCAGACTGTACAGCCATAAGTAAGAAACGGTCTTACAACCGAAGTGTAAATCCAGTATACAACTTGCGGTCTAAGACCCCAATTCTTACCTATAGAGTTCCTGCAGGTGTAATAGGCATTGAGTTCCTTCTTGACCCTCTCCTGGGTGTTTCTCCTCCAAGACAATTTACTGTCCAAGTACACACCCAGGTATTTGGCTTCACTTGACAATGCAAGTTCAATCCCATTCAATATCGGTAAGCTAAAATGCTCTACATTATATTTCCTAGTGAATAAAACTAGCTCCGTTTTCTCGGGGTTAACACCTAATCCCTTACTGTTGGCCCAAAGGGACAGATCACGTAGACCTGTCTGCATGACCTCACTGATCGTAGATAAGAACTTACCAGTGACCAGTAAAACAACGTCATCGGCGTAGGCCACAATTTTCCGTCCCTTAGCATCAAACTGTCCCTGAGTTCTCTAGTCCACCATTTCGGCTGTTTCCTCTTGCCCGGATAAATCACTGGACAATTGATCACAAAACTATTCCTAATGACATCTGTGAAATTATTCACTACCAGCTCGATACCCTCAACTGAATTCCTCCAGTCCTCAGTATCCCTAAGGTCCCTACAGACTGACCTCCTAAAGTACTTCCAATCTGTCCTAGAGTTCCTATAGGGCTGCTCCCTCGCTTTCTCAAAGTTGAGACTAAAAGATATCATGCTGTGATCAGAAAAAAAATAATTCAACACTACTCTCCAATCCATAACATAATTTCCCCCACGGTTAGCTAGCATTACATCTATAACTGTTTCCCTATCCTTCGTTCTGAACGTAGGAGTACTACCCCTATTACAGATGTGTAGATCATAACAAGTTATAAAATCGAATACCAACTCACCTCTCTTGTTGATGTCCCTGCTTCCCCATTGATAGTGGTGAGCATTCGCATCACATCCCAAGACCATGTACGCGCCTCTCCTCCTAGCGTGCTCCGCCAGCTGCTGCAGAGCGATACCTGGTGGATCGGCTGCCTCGTACGGCATGTACACAGCCGCCACCTCCTGCGGCTTCTGTAAGGTAAGACTGTAAGGTCCCCATAGCTAAAGGAATGAAGAAAATTAATATTCAGATTATTTCTAGCCAATATACATGTTCGTACCTTTTCCGTTGTGGATGGTATGAACAGGTTGTACCCCGTGACCCTCAGACCACATACCCTGGTGTTGTTAATCCAGGGTTCCTGTATGAGGGCCACGTCCACTTTGGAGTCAATGAGGAGTCTTGTCAGTTCGGCTGAGGCTGCCTCACAGTGATGCAAGTTAATTTGCAATTTGGACGCAGGGGCAGCACAGATGCGAGTATCACTTCAAGCTTTGCTCCTGGATAGAGAGTGTCGCACCTAGCAACTGTGTTCTTGAGAAATTCAAATGATTTCTCGTTCCCGCAGTTAATAGTCTTGACGCCCTTCATCCAGTCTGCGCCTTTGAAGGATACCTCATCCGGCCTTCCTTTCACAAGGGCGATTTCCTCAATGAGCTTGTGTTCAATCTGTCGCCATTGCTCAACGCTGATCCTCCCATTTGGATCAACTCTGTCAATGACAGCAGCTTGAATACAGTTCTGCAACACTGATTCCTTCGCTTCGGGAGGAAAAAATTTACAAAACCTATTTAAAGCGGGGGTATTTCTGTTAAAATTTAAGGTCAGTCTATTAGCTTTCTCCTGAACAAGTTCAAAATTTGCTAAAATGTGCAGTCGTTGTGTGGACCAGGGCAATTTAAATATAGTTTTTAGTAGCTTGTTTTGCGCTACTTGAAGTTTGTAAATGTGGCATTTTGCTGCTGTAGACCATACCGGTGCACCATAAAACATTATTGGTTGAAATATTGATTTGATTATTAGTTTTTTGTTGTTTATACTGAGTGCAGATTTTCTGATTATAAATGGGTATAGAGTTCGAATTGTTTTGTTGATTTTATTTAATACGTAAGGTATGTGGTCATTGAAATTTAATTTTGTGTCGAAAATGATTCCGAGGTATTTTACATTAGGTTTCCAAGATACATTACAATTAAGGAATCTAAGAGGGCTTTGAGAGACGAAGCAATCCCTTCTTTTCCTAGTGAAGTATATGGCTTGACATTTTTCTGGGTTTACAAGTATTTTCCATTTATGGAAATATTGGTTTAAATTCGATAGGGCTTGTTGTAAGTTGAGGCAAATAGTTGCTGAATATACATCTGAGCATAAAATAGAGGTGTCATCTGCGAAAATAGATGTTATGCAATTATTTAAAGAAGGAATATCAGCAGTGAATATATTATAAAGGACTGGCGATAAGCAAGAGCCTTGTGGGCATCCTGCTATTATATCGATTTGTGTTGAGTATGTTTTACCCAAATATACTCTATAGGAACGTTTGTATAGAAAACTTTGGATAATTTTGATCAATTCGGTTGGGAAATTAAACATTTTTAACTTGAAGATAAGTCCATTGTGCCAAACAGAGTCGAAAGCAGATTTAATATCCTAGATTATCATACCTGTTGATTTACCGCACTTAAAATTGTTTTTAACTAAATTTCTTATCTTCAGTAAGGGTTGAGAGGTATTGTGATCACATCTAAATCCGAATTGATGTGGCGGTAGAATATTATTGACATTAATATGATTATTAAGTTTTTCCTTTATGATTTTTTCTAGTATTTTGCTGACTGAGGAAAGTAAACTTATTGGTCTGTAGGATAATGGTGAGGTTAGTGGTTTGTTTGGCTTTGGAACGGGTATAGTTTTCGACATTTTCCAACTTTGTGGAAAATAGCACAGTTTAAGCATGCATTAAAAAGTGTGGTGAGATATATAATTCCCTTATTAGGTAGCTTTTTAAGATGTTATTTATTTCATGCAACCCTGGAGATTTCTTATTTTTTAAGTTTTATATAATTTTAGAAACTTTGGATTTAGATATAAAATAGTTCTCTTGTGGATTTATATTCAAAATTCGTATTTGTTCTGCCATTTCGTCAACTTCAGAGATAGTGGTTGCATCACTAAGGTGATTTGAAGCTGTGTGATTCGACATAAAGTTTTGTGCTAACAGATTGCACTTTTCCATTTGGGTAACACATGTCAAGTTGTTTTGTTTCAAAGGTGGAATTAAATTGGATTTCTTCCTTAAAATTTTAGATATCTTCCAGAATGACGGAGAAGATTTATCTAATGTTGAGATCATGTCGTTCCAAGATTGATTTCTAATTTTTTTTATTTCTTTATTAATAGTTTTGTTTAGACGGGATATTTATTTCTTTGACATTCCCAAAAGTTATGTCGTCAGTTGAAGTCGCCACTTAAAATATATTTAATTGTTAATTTACGAAGGTCGGAGGCAAAGAGTTGTCTACGTGAGTTATCACTTCCTGCTGATCCTCCAGAATAATAGCATGAGTAAATGTCTATAGTAGAATTACTAGTTAATATTTGAACACCTATGTGTTCAATTAGAGAGGTATTATTTAGAGGTAATAATTTATGTCTAATATTTTTTCTGATTAAGATTGCAACTCCACCACCCCTGCATTGAGGACGATCATATCTATAAGTAAAAAAGTTTGGGAATTTTAGAGAAACCATATCGTTAAGCCACGTTTCACATATAAGACATATGTGAATATTAGAATTTATCAAATAATTGAAAAGTTCGTCTTTTTTGTTGCGGATGCCCCGTGATTTCCATGATATTATATTAATGTTATTCATTTTAGTAAAAATTAGTAAAAAAAAAAGTGAATAAATTATTATTAGACATCGGTTATTATTACGATTGTAGTTAATGCTTGGGTTTGTATGTGGAATTTCCGTCTGATTCTGAGAATATGGAAAATTTATACTATAATTTAGATTGTTATTGTATAGCTGGCTTCTATGTCTGGTATTTTTGGGCTCATTTCGTCTTCTTATTTGAATAAAGGAATCTCTACTTGGACAGTAAGGGGACATAGCTTTATGCGGACCGTTACAGTTAGCACACTTTTCGAATGTTTCCTTGCAATCTATGGTTTTATGGTTTCCGGCACATCTGGCACAAAAAGTTTTAACTCATCATCGACTAACATCTGGCAGTTGTAACACTGTGTCAGTTTGTTTTTGGTGGGTTTTTGGTACTCCCACTTGACTCTGATGTAGTTTATGGCTGAATAGTTTTGTCTCAATTCTTTTAACGTGATGGACTTACGTTCAAAATACACGATAAAAATAACCTGCTCGAAGTTACTGTCTCTAGCCCTAGTAACAATTTTTACGTCCAGTACTTTAAGCCCCAATTCAATAAGTCGGGTTTTGACAATTGCTGGATCAGTTGTTTTCCAACCCTAAAAGAACTGCTTTATACGGTTTTTCATTTTTTGCCGTATAGGTAAAAAATTTTAATTGAAATTTATTTGTTAATGATTCACAAATTAAATCAAAATCACTTTTTTTCATACAGAATATTTTTATTCCAATAGATATTTTTCTCATAGAATAATCCTTTATTTTTAACATTCTGCATATTTCATGTATTATATCTTCATCGATATCATCAATTGTCAGTTCTCTGAGAAGAACCGACTAAAACTTTTTACTCATGTTATGCCTAGTATGGGCAGCAACATCTTCAACTCTCACACGTTTAATTTTGTTGTTTTCTTTTTTATTAAACAATTTAAAGTTAGCTGTAAAAATTTTTAATAACAAGATTATAAGATCACACGACTTTACACCACAAGTGCTAGTGAAAGAATGAGTGAATTATTATATTTCCTTTTTTATAACGATTTTTTTACATTTGTTTCAATCGGTCTAGTTATTAGTATACTTATATTTTTAAATCATTCTTATTACTAACGTGGAACAATCAAGACTCCTGCGGCTCTTCAAATTTTACATATTTTTTTTGTAAAACCCTTTTTATTAAATAAAAATCCCTTATATAAGTATTTATTTTGTGAAATAGTTGTTGTATTTAAATACACATTCAGGTATCCCTTCCTGCCCCTTTAATAGTTGTTTACATTTCTATGGAGGTAGGTATAGAAGGGTTGCACAGTACTCGAAAGAGTTCCTGTGCATCCACTCGGAGACCTAGAGGTCCAATGTGAGTCCCTTCGAAGAAATTAAGAAAGAAATTAAAAGATATTAGAAAGTTGTGACCAAGAAAAGAACAGAAAATAATTGAGAAAAGAGATTTAGGATAGAAGGAAGATATTACCGCCCTTCTTCATTCGCCGTAAGCCAATGGCACCCTTTTAGCCAGCCTATTCCCATGACGAATCCTATTAAGATACTCATATCCATTTCCGATAAGCTATCTAACTCGTCTACGAATCGGCTACCTGGCCATTTCTGCCTACTCCGTTGTAGACATGGACAGTGACATAAAATATGTTCCACTGTCTCTATTTCCTTATTATCTTCGCACATCCTGCAAAGACCGGAGGAACCTATCTCCCAATTCCCCATCATTCCCCTTTAGGACAATGACCTGTCAGAATACCTATCATGGTTTTCAGGTTTCCCTTTTCATGCTCAATAGTAGATTTATATCTGCCATATCAAGTTTTGGCCATAGGACCCTTGACACTCTGCAGTCCGCTCTACGATTCCATGCATGATTGGTTCTATCCTGAATCCACTCTCTAATCAACCTGAAGTAAAATCCTATAGGTGGTCTAACACCACTTTCACTTACAGCACCATCCAAAGCTGAGCCGTTCCTAGCCAATTCGTCGTCTACCTCATTGCCCATTATCTCGCAATGACCCGGTACCCAGCAGAGTCTAATATGATAGTTGCCCATCAATTTCCTAAGAGCCTTCTTACAGTCGCTAACTAACTTAGACTTGACAAAATGTCCCTTCAGGGCCTTTAGCGCCGCCTGGCTATCCACATACAGAGTTACCTCCGTATTCTCTTCGATGTTCCTTGCTATCAATTCTGTGGCCCTAAGGATACCTAGAATTTCTGCCTGGAACACACTACAACTATCCGAGAGCCTGTACGATTCCCTGACGTTCTCCTCAAACAGATAAACACCTGCACCAGTGCCTATATCCATTTTGGATCCATCAGTGAATACCGATGCTCCACTGAATAGTTTATCCTTTCCTGACCATTGGTCCCTATTAAGGATAATCAGTGTAGGATTTTCCCTGGAATCAACTTCTGTGCACATGTAATCCGTGGACCCTAAAGGAGTCAGAGCATGTTCACCGAGGTTGATTTCGTTTAGAAGTTTGGAATGTCCTATTCTGATTGATCCTACAAGTCCTAGTTCACTAAGCCTAAGCAAGCTCCTTGCAGCCATTCCCATCACGAACTCCTCAATGGGTAGGTGATGCAGAATGACGTCAAGCGCCGCCTGAGGTGTACTTCGTATGGTACCTGTGATGCCAATCGAAGCACATCTCTGGGCCTTAGACAGAAGATTCCTACGACTTTCTATTCTCATTGACTCCCACCAGACAAGACAACAATACGTAAGAATTGGTCTCACTACCGATGTGTAAATCCAATTTACTACCATTGGTTTGAGGCCTCAATTCTTACCTATGGAGTTCCTGCATGTGTAGTAGGCCTTGAGACCTCTTTTTAGCCTTTCCTGTGTATTCCTCTTCCAAAATAGTTTACTATCAAGAAACACTCCAAGATATTTTGCCTCATTTGCTAAATTAAGTTCAATTCGGTCTGAAATCTTTAGGTTTCGAGTGGCCCGCCTTGCCTGCCTTAGGTATGAAGATTACCTTAACCTCTCTCCACCTCCTAGGAATATATCTCCTAATGAGACATACACTAAAAAGCTCCGTGAGAAGTGTTAGTGCCGTGTCGTTGATGTTCTGAAGCATGGCTGGAAAAATACCGTCTGGACCAGGTGACTTGTAAGGTTCAAAGGTATTCACCGCCCATACTACCTTATCCATCGAGACAATGTCACTGACTACTTCACTAATTTCCCTATCAGATATACATTCTGAGAATCTGAAGATTCCCCCTGAGTGTGTATCTGCTTCTAAGTTCCTACAGCCTGGAAAATGAGTTTCCGTAAGTAAACTCAGAGACTCAGAGCAAGACTCCGTCCATGAGTTATCCGCGCGCTGAATATATCCAGGAGCACTTGGATCCTTGGATAAAATTCGCCTGAATCTGGATAACTCATTTACGGAGTCGATGTACTCACAGTAGTTCCTCCATGAGTCCCTCTTTGCTCTCTTGATGTCTGCCTTATTCCTATTAAATCTTTCCCTATAGCTGTTCCAATCCTCACACTTACGTGTTAATTTCGCCCTATTGAAAAGCTTCCTGACGGTTGACCTTTGGTTCCTAAGTTCCTTGTTCCAACATTTGGGCTGTTCCCTTTTTCCCGGAAATATTACCAGACAAGTTAGTTCATAACTGTTCCTAACTTTCCCTGTGAAATCTTCCACTAAACTCTCAACTCCCTCTGATGACAATTGCCATCCTGGAGCGGCGTTTAGTTCACTATTCATAATGGTCCTAAAGGATTTCCAATCGGTTCTCCTGGAATTCCTATATGGTTCTCCTTTTGACCCCGCGAAATTCAAATTAAAGGATATCCTACTATGATCCGAAAAGGAACATTTACTATCTACCCTCCAATTCAAAACATAATCGCTCCTAAAGTTTGTCAGTGTTATATCTATAAATGCCTCTCTATCCTTAGTTCTGAATGTGGACATATTGCCCTTGTTGCAGATGAAAAGAACCTGATAGTGTCCAGACCGAAATTTGCAATTCCCCCCAATGACTCCAATTTCCTGAGAGACTCCTGGTCTATAGCAAACCTGAAGTCCCTTCAGAGGTTCTCTTTACAAGTCAGAGAAGTTAACAACTTCCACTGACTTGTATCCAGACCCTCATTCTGGTTGACCAGTACTGTCAGTATAGTTTCCACCGGTTTTGTGGGTGGTGGAATCCACACTGTCACTACCGGCCTCAGGGGCAACTCAGACGCAAGTATCACATCCAGTTTCGCCTCTGGACAAAGGTTGCCGCACTTGGCAATTGTGGCCTTGAGGAATTCAAATGATGCCGGCTTTGTCGACTCCTTCGCCTTTTTTGAGGTAGAAGGCTTGTCATCACCAGATCTAGTTCTCTTAATGACTTCCTTTTGGGGGCCCTTTAGAGAACCAGCCGGTGTGTGGCTCGCCTTCTTAGCGGTCGAAACTGGCTGGTCATCGCCAGACCTAGCTCTCTTAACGACCTCCTTACGGGGATCCTTAAGAGAACTGGATGGCTTATGACCAGCCTCTTTCGATGTAGAAAAGTGCTGGCCCACTCCACTTCCAGTGTTCTTTATCATCTTCTTTTGAAGACCTTTTAGAGAGCTAGACCTTTCTTGCTAGTCGAGGGTTGGTCGTCTCCAGGCCTGGCTCCTTTAGTGAATGATACACCAGAGTTGCCGGATGGTTTACGATCCTGTTTGGCGATGATAATCAGCTTCCCAGTTTCAACTAGTCTCCTGCGCAAGATGATTTGAAAAGCAAACACACTTGAATTTCAAGTGTGTGTTTCATAGCCAACATGTGCAAAAACAACAATAAATACTGTTCGTACTGTTCGCTGCCCGAAGCAAAGCAAGTGTGTACTGTGTGTGAGCGACTGTAAATCCGTGCGTTCAAATCATTTATCGTAAACAAGTGGTGCAAGTGGTGTGGCAAAAAAAAGCAAATCATACAAGACGTTGAGAAATGATTTAAAGATTTCAAGTGGGCTTAATGATTTGTTTGTTTTTTGTAAAACGTAGTTGCTGTGTGTGGCAAAAAATCTTCATAATGTGTAAAAAGTGGTTGTTTATAAATATTCTTGCATACACACACATATATACAGTATGTCTATATTTTATTGTTGGTTCTTCTTTTCTAAATAAATGTAAAAGGGTGAATTCATAAAGTTATTAAAAAATACTCTTTATTAAGAGTTAAAAAAGTAAAAAAATTAAAGTTGACATTTGAAACAATACTTTTAAACGACTGTTTTACTTACGAAATTACTTTATACAGTCATGAACGCACACACACACATATAATTTTAATAAAAAAGAAAACACATTTTTTTTCCTTATTGAAGCAAACAAGTGGTCAAAAGGCTTGTATTTTTTTATACAAGCCTTTGAGAGGCTTGTTTGGTCGCTATCATAGCACACTCATGATTTGTTCATAAAGTTGAAGCACACACGCAGTAATTGTATGGTTTTAAGTGCCTGCAGAACAGTATTTATTACTCCGCACACACACTGATAACAACACTTGAAAAATATCAAGTGGCTTGTACAGCCTTATAAGACACAGTTTACAGGGCTCTAGTTTCAACCGTTCGTTCCGAAGAAGTGATTAGTTTAGTTTGTCGGCTGCTATCGTTGCCATTTATCTTAGACTCCAATGCGACCCCTGACACGGTTCCTGTACTCTCACGAGCACTTTCCGGAACGATGTCAAACATCGCATTTAGTCTCTCGGGATAAGACATTCCCAAGATAGCAGTGGTAGAGCCATAGATTTTTTTTACAAATCTAATAACACTCTTCCTATGCCTCTTGATAAGGTACTTATCCCTACCACTGAATGTCGACAGGTCTTTCTTGGCCATCTTATTAAGATAGATCAAGGAAGCTCTGACGCCATTCTTTGCTCTCTCCACCTTTGTTCGGCTGTCGACGACGGGAGTTACACTAAGTCTCACCGCGTCTTGCAGAACTAATTTTGAGCACGCCTGTTCACTAACTCGTGCAGATGACGCTTCGGATACTGGAAGATCTTTCACTTGATCCTGAGCGTGAACTGAAATCATAGTGATTTTGTGTTCCTCATCAGAACCAAGGGAGAGATCCTCCAGTCTCTCCGTGGCACCCGTCTCCACAAGAGAGTCTTTAGGCGAGCCCAAGAGGTCGTCCGTTTCGGCCAGTTCACACAATAACTGTCCTTCCTGAGCAATTATGTCGCTATGAACTCCTAATCTCCAACTCACTGACTACAATTGGATCAAAAACCTTACATCCGAACCCCCCTATCCGCCACCTGGAGACGCGTCCGATGGGAGTAAAAACAAGTAAAGACTCCTCATGGAACTACAAGTGCAATCCGAGAAATATTTGGCAGTTTTTTTATATGTAAGAAAAATCGGTTCCGCTACTCCTGTGCAAAAATAACATAATTTTTACTTGAGTTTCGAACGAAATAATTATAAGACCAAATATGAAGAACTATTTTAAATATTTATAAAAATTTAATATGCTTTAAAAATTTTTTAAATTTTTTGTTCGTATTATTAATAAAGGCTGTACAGAGTTAGATCAGAGTTAATTTTTGGTACAGTGGGACAAATATATTTATATGATATAATCAATAAAAAGAAAATATAAGCCCAAAGGGTCAATTAAGTTATATTTTTTTTATAAGTAGAAAACATCTGGAGAAGAAATGGTGTTTATTATTTTTTTTGTAATTTTTGACTATATTAAAATCAAATTATGTAACATTATTTTATTTGTCTACTTAAAAAATGTATTTATAGCCTTACATTTTGAGATATGGAATGTCTTGTTGAGGATAAATCAGAAATTAAGGAGTGAGATCGAAAAATTCTTAACATACATAATATTCAATTACTTGGAAACTGTTGATCTTAGAGTTTTCATTATTTTTTTAATCATTTGATAATTTAGCACAGATCACAGAAATATATAATTTTTATGGTTCTAACCACTAATTATAAAATTGTGGAGCATTTTTGGAAACGCTTTCTTTGGAGATTTGATAGTTGCTTCAGTCACTTTTTTGGAACAGTGTGCACATCTTCTGTTAAAATCTTCGGTCTTTTGGGACACCTTTTTGTGCTCTTGTATTCAATTTTCACAAGAGCTCAATATCTCTCCATTGGTCTAAGCTATGGACAATTTTGAAAATTTACCTCTCTTGGTACTAAAACTATGTTATTGATTTGGTACCACTCCAGAGCTTTTTTACCGTAGTGACATGATACCAAATGGGTCCAAAAATATGTGGACACGTTGTGCTTTCTTAAGAAAAGGAGAAGTCTTTTTTGCAAATATTCCTTTATGCATATTTTAGTATTTATAGATCCGAATGTATCAAATGACTTTCCTGTTTTGCCGCAACTGCAAAAAGCTTGTCATACCATGAATTTTGTAAGAAATTTTTGCTGCTTTTGGGTCTTAAACTTATCTCCAACATTGCTTCGAGCATTAGCAATAAAAATTTTTGAGGCACAGGCTGCGAAGATTCTGCCAGCACCTACGTTTCTTCGTCAATTATACAGCTTGAGTATTTTTGTATGAAATTTGGTTTTAAATTCCGAGTCCTATTTTTGGCTTGTAATTTTTTTTGCAGAATTCCAGTTTGGAATTTTTTGAACTTTATATGTTATTAACTTTCCCATTAGCTTTAAATTTTCGCACCAAATAGTCGAAGCACTGAGAAAACTGAGCTGATTTTCTACCAGATGTGTTTGGAGTTCTTTTCAATATGCCTTCAATTTTCTGGCCTTCCCAATATCATGTGGTCCTTTTTTCTTACCGAACTAGGTTTCACATCAATAGTCAAATTCTCCTGATACTGTTTAATAACATTAGAAACGGTTTTACGGACGACATTTAATTCTGTGGCCAATTATTTGTAAGATCTATTTGGATTTTTTAAAATTTTTTAATAACTTGTAGGACGTAAATCTTTTTCGTCACTTATTTTGATGAAAATAAGGACAAATTAACATGGTTGTTATTAAAAATAATAACTGAAGTATTTTTCCATGATAACTAGATCAAAAAAATGTTGAATATTGATTCCGAAAAAAGTTATGAGGCAAAATGTATGTTAAGAATTTTTCGATCTCACTCCTTATTAATCATATTTCAATACGCCTTGGCCACTTTGGTAATCGCAAGATATTTTATAATTATTAATAGCCAATTTGGTTCTATAAATCAAGTAAACTTATTTTAGTAGGTCAGAAAACAGGCGCCATTTAATGGATTCCATGATAGGAATTATACTTATTGTTATTGGACTTTTATCTCAATTATATCCCAATGAATACCCTTGATTATTAGTATTTACGCAATTTCTGATACAATCATTAAAAATTGGATATAATTTATTTCAAAATAACCATAAATGAAGGCTAGATATTGTATTGCGTATATGCAATAAGTTTCGGTGCTATTAAAGCCACAAAAAAGTATTTTTACAGTATATATTTACTAAATATCTTTAGTATAGTTAGCAATTATTATAATCTAGCTTATAACTATCATTTTTGGTTAATTTTTATTAACGTATAATAAACATTTTCTGATTTATTCTGAACAAGTCATTCCATATCTCAAAAATTTAAGGCTAAGAATAGATTTTTTACGTAGAAAAATATATTCGTTTTACATATTATGATACAAATCTAGTCCAAAATTACAATATCTGCAATCAACAGCAAAAAAAAAAAATTACTTAATTGACCATTAAGGCTTATTTTTTACATTTCATTGATTATATCACAAAAATATATTTGTCCCACTGTACAAAAAATTAACTCCGATCTAACTCTGTACAGCCTTTATTATTAATACGGACAAAAAATTTGAAAATTTTTAAAGCATATTCCATTTTTTTTTAAATATTTCTGGGATTGCACTTGTAGTTCCATAGAAATGTAAAAAACTATTTTGGTCTTATAAATATTTCGGGGAGTGTATATATAGTTTATTAATTTACTTCAATAAACTTTCTTTGAATTGTTTTTTAATTTCATTAAATACATTTTTTAATTCTTTGGCCAATTATTTATAGGATCAATGAAATTTTTTAATCCTTTTAGCACGTACATCTTTTTCGTCACTCATTTTGAACAAATAAGCATGGTTGTCATTAAAAATAATAACAAACATATTTTTCAAAGATAACTATATCGAAAAAAAATGTTAAATATTGCTTCGAAAAAAAGTTATAACCGAAAAAAACATTAAAGATTATATTTAGGGTGTTCCAAAAAATATGAAATATTTTAATAAATACTAATAAAAAATAATTTTTGCTTTTAAATTTAAAACTTGAATATAACATTCATTAAAATATCAAAAAGATTAACTCATTAGTTTCATTTTTATAAGTTGAATTACATGCACATTTTACACATTTTTACAAGTGGCAACATTATACAAATTTATGCAACTTTACAACTTTTTACTCTCATAATTTTGCAATTGGTTCTATTCTGTGATTGTTGGTGTGTATACAATTTTGAAAAATTTCGACTACAATTAATGTAATTTTATTTAAAAAATAGCAACTACAATTACTCGTAATTTTAATTGAAAATTGTCAATAGTAGTAATTTAATCTAAAGTGTAATCATTACTCCCCGAGGCTGGTGTTCACCCTTTATTAGCAAAACTAACTAAGAAATTAAAACATTCTTAAACAAATCAATTCTTAAATTCTTAAACAAATGAACTGTCGAAAAAACAAACATGACTATAAATACTCCAATGACAAGTATATCAACTGATTTTTTGGCTGTCATGCAAATAATTATTTAAAAAGTAACGATCGTAAAAAATAATGTTATTGTTTGTGTGATATTGATAAATTTTTGATTTACATACATACATACATACATACATACATACATACATACATACATACATACATACATACATACATACATACATACATACATACATACATACATACATACATACATACATACATACATACATACATACTAAACATCTGCATCAAATCATTTGCTTTTCAATTCACAGTAATGTTTTTTAATGTATGCTCTTACATTACTGCGAAAATAAAAAACAAAACAATACAAAACAAACTCTGTAAAAAAAAATTATTTGAATTGAGTTGAATTAAAACGATGAAGCAAAAACAAAACATGTTCTGTTCTCTTTGAGAAATTACTGCTTATGAGAGATTTTTAGAAAAACAATAATGTTAAATAAAAAACATCAAAACAAAACTGTGAATTACTGTCATTCCCAAGGTAGATTAAGAAGGTAACGACAACTCTACAACAACTACAACACCAAAAAAAAAAAACCCCATGTATTTTGTTTTTGCATTGTCATCTCTTATGTCAACTTTAATTTTGTCATTTCACATGTTTCTTTACAAAAAACAAAAACAATTCATGTAGTAAAAAGAGAGGATATCTATAGAAACAAAATTTATTTTATTTGTGATATCTTTATTTACTTTTAATTACATACCTATAATATTAACATTTTTTTAATTTAATATTTCCTTCACATCAAATTTTGTAAAAAAAAACAAACAAATGACAGTATTGCATTTTTAGATTTAATTCAATTCAATTCAGTTGAAAATGATTTGTTGTTAAAGTCAAAGAGTAACAAGAGACGAAACTAATTGTCAAAAACCTAAGTCGGTTGTCAAAAACCTAACTCATGCAACAACAAAATACATGTAATCAAATACATTTTGTTGTTGCCAAAAGAAAATAAAAACACATTTTTGTTTACAAAACAACAATTTTGTTTAAATGTCAATCGAGAATTTCGTCTCTATATGCTACTCTATGGTTAAAGTGTTTTTATGACTCTCTGCACAATTGATTTTGTTTATTTTTGTTTTGATTTTTTTGTCTTTTTCTTACGTACGCACACACAGAGATTTGATTTTAAGTTTAAAAAACAATAACAGTCAACTATTAAAAAGAAAGAGAGTAATTAAAAATCAGTTACAAATGAATTGATGCAGATGTTTAATACATACATACATACATACATATAAGGGTTTTTATCCCGAGAATTCCCGGGACGAATTTCCCGGGAATTTTGGCAATTTTTCACTTCCCGATTCCCGGGATTTTTTGTCGGGAATACGTTGATTTATCATAATTAAGCAAATACAATATTGCCGTGCATTCAGTTCGATGTATATAAATACTGAAACACCTCCTAAATATTTGAAAAATCCGAATTTGTTTGACAGCATGGAATTCTTTATCTTAAAAAACTTTGTCAATGCATTACTGACTTTTAGCCCAAAATTTGTGGAATACGAATGTGTATTTCTATTATAGAGTCATTCCATTTAAAACCAACCAGCTGATTTTCTCACCTCTTCCGAATTTGATAATATTTGGTACAATTATTATTATTGTCAAAACTAATACTAATTCAAAATATCAGTTAATATCATCAAGTGGTTCGCGAACTATCACGGTTTGAAAGTGCAAAATAGCTCAAAATATGTACAAAGTTGCATACACAAAATTACAAATATCTTTCGAAGTATTTATTATATAAGATTTATTGAGATGTCATATTAAAGGTATCAAAATTACTTTTAATATGACGTATAACATGACTTTTTTCTAAACATCAAAATGGTCCATATCTCGCGATTTTTCGTTCGCGGGTAATTATCTCAAAAAGTGGTCTTTTTAAAAATTTGAAAAAAATATATGTTAATGATGAAAATGTTTTCTATAACCGTGGAAAGTGGCATTCTGGGACTCGCAATATTTTAGGAGTTATTACAACAAATGTCATAATAAATACGAAATATTTATTGCAATTTGTATTGTTTAGTTTGTAATAATATAGAAAAATCGCCAATTTCTTCCAAAAATCATCCGAATGTAATAAAATTCGACAAGAATATTAATATTGACGCTGGTAACGCAAATGCCGACTTAAAGTTTGATTACCGCGATAGTTCGCGATTTATAATGTCTCAAAAATGAGGAAAATTGTCTTTTTAAAAATACAAAGTATTTACGTTACAATGTTCATTAAGGCAAATATTTAAAGCTAATAAAATTACCTTTAAAATGATACCTGAAACATGTTTTTATGTTGAATTTTATTGGTGGATAATTCGCGAATTAAATTTCGCGGTCGCGTATTTTCAAAAATGGTATTTTTAAATTCGTAAAGGATGGAACCATTTTGAATGTTTTCTGCATGTATCGTGATGGGACTCTCAATAGTTTTTGAGTTATTTAAAAAAAAATCACATCGAATAAAGTGAACAAATTCATGTTTGAAATTTCTTTCAAATAAATTATTTTTTATTTTACACTGCGTTATATTTTTTGTAATAACTCAGAAGCCATTGCACAGAGGGCCAGAGAGATAGATTTTTGGCCATAAGACGTTTTTAAGAATTTGAAAATAGCGAATATGGCAAGTTATTAGGAACACTTAAAAGTATATTTTCCGAAATTTTTTTTGTTATCCATCTACACCATTTCCTTCTGTATCGATCCAAAGTTAAAAAAGTTGTTAAAAATTAATTTTATTGAAGAGACATTTTTTTGGTTTTTGCTACATATTTTTATGACAAAAGCTGAAATTTTTTTTCGCATCAATTGACATTTTAATCGGCAATTATAACAAAAATTACCCGAATTTAAATTATTTAAATATAGTATATTTTTTTTTTAATTTTAATCAAATAAGTTAAAATTTTTTGGATATTAACCTTCTTCCAAAGAAATCCACACATCCTCAGTCCGATAAAAGCAATTTTTTTCTATTTTTATATCTAATGGAATGTTAGTTTTTGAAAAAAGTTGCCCAAACTTGCTCCAAATGATAAATGACCATATCGCATCAATTTATAATAGTGTTCCTTCATTTCAAAAATAACATAAATTTTAAGAAAACATTTAGATATTTTTTCAAACAAATAATTATCCTGTGTATTTACACAAAAATTGATACTTTCGATATAATTATAGATGCAGTTAATTTTCTATCTCTATTTCAAAGAAGAAAAACAATACGGAAATTGGTCATGATTCGTCAATTATTTCAACTAGCTCCCATACAAATACCCCACGAATAGGGTTTTAACGCATAGAAATGCCTTATTTATATCACTATTGCAATATAATTCAGTACAAATAAGTTTTATGCAATATTAAATCGGAGTGCAAAATATCAGGAAGATCGGTCCACAATTATGCATAGCTCCCATATAAAGTCCACTTTCGAAAATCAATTTAACTCCCAAAATCGAACAAAAATTACAGTATCATGGTAATATTTGACACAAATAAATTTAAAATCAGTAGGTTAGGTTAGGTTAGGTTAGAAAGGGTGGCGTATTCACGCCTACACCCAGAGGCCGAACGGCCCATTGTGATCCCTTTATGATAGAAAGAGAGAAATAGAAATAAACGAGGATAAATGAGAATAAATAAGAAATATACAAGAAATAGAAAGAAGAAAAAGTGGAACCTATACCCAATCAATCAGTTATGATTGTTCCTAAGCCATCTTATTCCCATTACAAACCCTATGAGGTTGACAAGTCCTTTGCCATTAACCTCACCTAGTTCATGTAGTGTGTGGCACCCAAACCACTTCAACCTATTACGCTGAAGCCCTACGCAGTGACAGAGTATGTGCTCTACTGTCTCTAGCTCCTCAACATCATCGCACGTTCTACAAAAATCTGATGTGCCAATGTCCCACTTACTCATCATATTCCCTATTGAGAAATGACCCGTAACCATACCTACTATGATTCTAAGACTACCACGACTCATACCTAGAAGATGCTTGGAATCTGCCAGTTTTAAGCTAGGCCATAATGCTCTAGAAACTCTGCAGTCCGATCTGTCGCTCCAGGCACGATTCGTGTTGTCCAGAGTCCACTCCCTTATGGCCCTAAAGAAGGACCCAATTGGAATCTTAACAGATGACTCTATGAAAGACCTATCTAGCTCCGAGCCACTGCGAGCTAGCTCATCGGCTATTTCATTGCCAAGAATGTCACAATGACCAGGAACCCAACAGAGTCTCATCATATAGGAATCCATTAACCTTCTCAATTCCCTTCTGCACTCAAGCACTAATCTGGACCTAACAAAATGACTAGTCAGAGCCAATAACGCTGCCTGACTATCAACATATATAGTAATCTCAGACCCTCTCTCAACATTCTCCTCAATCAAGCCTAGAGCCTTATAAATACCAAGAATCTCCGCCTGAAAGACACTACAACTGTCAGACAATTTGTAAGATCGCCTGATATCAGTTCCCATAAAGTATACACCTGCACCAGTGCCAACTTCCATCTTCGAACCATCTGTGAAGACCGCACAGCCTTCAAAGAGCTTTCCTACTCCATCCCAGAGGTCCCTGCTAGGTAACACCAAAGCGGGAGTCGCCCCGAAGTCAATCGTAGTCCCGACATAATCCGTAGACTCAGCCACGGATAGTGTCCGACCGTTGAATTTGACTTCATCTAGTATGCTGACGTGCCCCGCTCTAGAGGTACCTAATAATCCCAGTTCCTTCAATCTAAATAGGCCGCGGACAGCCATACCCCTCACAAATTCCTCAATTGGAAGAAGATGGAGGATTATGTCCAGCGCCGCCTGAGGTGTACTTCTCCTGGCACCTGAGATGCCAACTGAAGCACACCTCTGAACTTTAGAGAGAAGTTTCCTATACGTTCCTTTACCCAATACATTCCACCAGACTGTACAACCATAAGTAAGAATCGGTCTTACAACCGAAGTGTAAATCCAATATACAACTTGCGGCTTAAGGCCCCAATTCTTACCTATAGAGTTCCTGCAGGTGTAATAGGCATTGAGTCCCTTCTTGGCCCTCTCCTGGGTGTTTCTCCTCCAAGACAATTTACTGTCCAAGTACACACCCAGGTATTTGGCCTCACTTGACAATGCAAGCTCAATCCCGTTCAATACTGGCAAGCTAAAATGCTCGACCTTGTATTTCCTAGTAAACAAAACTAGTTCCGTTTTTTCGGGGTTTACCCCTAATCCCTTACTGTTGGCCCAAAGGGACAGATCACGTAAACCTGTCTGCATGACCTCACTGATCGTAGATAAAAACTTACCAGAGACCAGTAAAACAACGTCATCGGCGTAGGCCACAATCTTCCGTCCCTTAGCATCAAACTGTCTTAAAATGACGTTCACGGCCAAGAGCCACAGTAATGGAGAAAGGACCCCTCCTTGCGGTGTGCCCCTAGTCACGAGTTTCCTCATACAAGTGCCTCCCATGCTTGAGTTGATGACCCTGCTGCTAAGCATCAGAGTTATCCACCCAACAAGGAGCCCACTTACATTCAGTGAAGCAAGTGATTCCTCAATAGCCTCTATCGTGATATTATTAAAGGCCCCCTCTATATCGAGAAAAGCTGCCATGGTATATTCCCTCTGCAGCAGACCCCGCTCAATGTAACTCACAACATCATGCAGAGCACTCTCAACGGACTTACCTTTAAGATAAGCATGTTGAGACTCGCTAATGACCTGAGTTCCTATACTAGTCCTAAGATGAAGATCGATCAGTCTTTCTACTGTCTTCAATAGAAAAGACGATAGGCTGATCGGTCTGTAATCCTTGGGCTTCGAGTGAGTCGTCTTACCCGCTTTGGGTATGAAAATGACCCTTACCTCTCTCCACCCTCTGGGAATGTACTTCAATCTAAGACATTCCCTGAACACCTCCGTCAATAGAGAGATGGCTCCTTCATCGACATTCTGTAGCATGGCCGGAAATATTCCATCCGGGCCCGGAGATTTGTATGGCTCGAATGAATTTACCGCCCATGATACCTTGTCTCTAGTGATCATCTCCCCTATCACATCGGTAGCCCCAACATCTGATTCGGGTTGTAGGTTATCACTGACGCTACCTGTCCCTCTATCAGATTCTAAATCCTTACAGCCTGGAAAATGAGTCTCCATAAGTAAACTGAGGGACTCTGAGCTAGACTCTGTCCACGAGTTATCCGCACGTTGTATGTATCCAGGTGCCACTGGGTCCTTGGATAATACTCGCCTAAACCTAGACAACTCGTTAACAGAGTCCACCGATTCACAGAAATTTACCCATGAAGTCCGTTTCGCTCTTCTAATGTCCTTCTTATACTTAGAGAAACTATCCCTATAGCTATTCCAATCCTCATCGCTCCTCGTTAGTTTGGCTCTATTAAACAGCTTCCTAACTGTAGACCGCTGGTCCCTAAGTTCCCTAGTCCACCATTTCGGCTGTTTCCTTTTTCCAGGATAAATCACTGGACAATTGAGCTCAAAACTATTCCTAATAACATTCGTGAAATTATTCACTACCAACTCGATACCCTCAACTGAATCTCTCCAGTCCTCAGTATCCCTAAGGTCCCTACAGACTGATCTCCTAAAGGACTTCCAATCTGTCCTTCTCGAGTTCCTATAGGGCTGCTCCCTCGCTTTCTCAAAATTGAGACTAAAAGATATCATGCTATGGTCGGAAAAAGAATAATCCAAAACTACTCTCCAATCCCTAACATAACCTCCCCCACGGTTAGCCAGCGTTACATCTATAACTGTTTCCCTATCCTTCGTTCTGAACGTAGGAGTACTACCCCTATTACAGATGTGTAGATCATAACAAGTTATAAAATCGTATACCAACTCACCCCTTTTATTGATGTCCCTGCTTCCCCATTGATAGTGGTGAGCGTTCGCATCACATCCCAAGACCATGTACGCGCCTCTCCTCTTAGCGTGCTCCGCCAGTTGCTGCAGAGCGATGCCTGGTGGATCGGCTGCCTCGTACGGCATGTACACAGCCGCCATTATAAGTCCGCTACCTCCTGCGGCTTCCTGTTGGACGACTGTAAGGTCCCCACTGCTAAAGGAATGAAGAAAATTAATATTCAGATTATTCCTAGCCAATATACATGTCCGTACCTTTTCCGTTGTGGATGGTATGAACAAGTTATAACCCGTGACCCTCAGACCACATACCCTGGTGTTGTTAATCCAGGGTTCCTGTATGAGGGCCACGTCCACGTTGGAGTCAATGAGGAGTCTTGTCAATTCGGTTGAGGCTGCCTCACAGTGATGCAAGTTAATTTGCACCACTGACAGCCTCTTTGGGTTTATCAGATTTGTTGTATCGAAACCTGATCACCCCAAATCCGAAATTGACAACTCCCCCCAGTGACTCCAGCTTTTTCAGAGACTCCTGATCCACTGCGAATCTGAAGTCTCTGCCTTGGTTCTCCTTACAGGTCATGGTGTTCACCAACTTCCATTGACTTGTAAGAAGACCCTTATTCTGATTCTCCAATACTGTCAGAATGGTTCCAACCTCTAAGACGGGTGGAGGGAACCATGCTGTCACTATTGGACGCAGGGGCAGCTCAGATGCGAGTATCACCTCAAGCTTCGCTCCTGGATAGAGAGTGTCGCACCTAGCAACTGCGTTCCTGAGAAATTCAAATGATTTCTCGTTCCCGCAGTTTATAGTCTTGACGCCCTTCATCCAGTCTGCGCCTTTGAAGGATACCTCATCCGGCCTTCCTTTAACAAGGGCGATTTCCTCAATGAGCTTGTGTTCAATCTGTCGCCATTGCTCAACGCTGATCCTCCCATCTGGATCAACCCTGTCAATGACAGCAGCTTGAATACAGTTCTGCAACACTGATTCCTTCGCTCTTTTCGATGTAGAGGGTTGTTCACTTCCTGATACAGCTCTCTTAATGACCTCCTTATGGTGGCCCTTACTAGAGCTGTTTGGCGTGTGAACAACCTTCTTGGCCATCGAAGGTTGTTGGTCATCCCCAGACCTGGCCCTCTTAACAACCCCCTTACGAGGGCTTTTAAGAGAGCCGGATGGGTTTTGACCAGCGTTCTTCGATGTAGAGGGCTTCACATTCGAAGCTCGTACAGCCCCACTACTGGAGCTGACAGGCTTCGAAAGTGAAGTCTTCTTACTAGTTGATGGCAGATCATCTCCAGGCCTAGCATCTCTGACAACTTTTTGTTGGTTGCCAGGTTTGCTGGATGGTGTATGACCAACCATTTCAATGGTAGTTGCTGGCTTACCAGACGTTACCTGCTGTTTCACTAGGACTGCAGGTTTGACTGGTTTGCCACTACCAGAAACTTCCGCTCCGGTAGGGATTGGTGAAGAGGTTGGCTTTCCTCCTGTGCTCTCACGAGACACCTCTGGAGTGTTGCCAGCATCCACATCCAATCCTTCTGGATAAGACATTCCCAAGGAGGCACAGACAGGACCGTAGATTCGTTCGAATCTTTTAACGTTCCTCCTATGCTTCCTGGTAAGGTACTTATCCTTACCTGTAAGTGGCAAAGGGCCTCTCTTGGCTATCTTGTTCAGATAGTAAAGAGAGGCTCTTACGCCACTACGAGCCTTCTCCTCTTTAGTTCGGCTTACATCGTCGGTTGTTGCCTCAAGCGTTACCGCGTCTTGCCGATCTAAACCACTGTTAGACGAGTGACCTTCTGTGTTCGTCGAGCCACCCCCCCGCTCAGACCCCGCCTCAACACTCGAGTTCTTCTCCAGACTCTGAGCGCGAACTGAGATCACAGTGATCTCATGTTCATCTTCAGAGCCGAGAGTAAGATTCTCAAGTTTCTCAGTGGCGCTGGTCCCAGTGAAGGAGTCCCTCGAGATACCCAGAATCTCATCCGTCTCTGATAGCTGGCCCAACAGTTGACTTTCCTGAAGAAGAATGTCACGTTGGACCCCTATCATCACCTCATCGTCGTCCGTATTCAAGTCCGTATCAGTCCTGTCGCCCTGCGACTGTCCGTCATCATGTGTCCGAATTGAAATATTTTTACTATAGTCTATCTTGTCCCACGAGTATGCCAGTAAAGGGAAGGACCATCTCGCGCAGTGACGGCGTGCGCGGACTAGGCTAGAATTACAACCAACCCGTGCCATGGGCGTTGGAGGGGAGCTGTTAGCTGTTAGTTTGTTTAGGCACCAACTAACCATTCAGGCCCTCAGCACTGCTGCCTACCACCTTGACCTTAAAGTGCACTACATTTATTTGGTCCGCGAGAAGCTGTAAAAGCCCTAGGATCGGAGATAATACACATGATATATACCCCCATGCGATGGGCCAGAATGCACCATTCAGTAGAGTGTGTATATCATGTGCCTTACAACCAATCCCCCCGATCCGCCACCTGGGGACGCGTCCGATAGGAGTAAATGTAGCTAAAGACTCCCACGGAAATCAGTAAAAATCATATAAACTAATTTCTTATTAGGTCCATATCCGAAAATTTCGGAAATCATTTTAATGCACAAAAGTAATGGTGTAGGGTGTTATATTGTCGGGATAGACCGACTATAACTTTCTTACTTGATTTTTATGTATGCTCTTAAATTTAGTAACAACAAAAACAAACAGAAAACTTAATTTTAGAAAGATACGGTAACAAAAAAATTTTAGACGCCATATTGCTTCTGCCATTTTGCATTTTTTAATATTTTCGATAATTTTATAGAAAAGAGATTTCAAAGTTTTATTGTATTTGGTTTTTGATACATTTATCGATTATAAAAAAATAATATTTTTGAAGAAATTAACATAACATAAAGAAACATGTTGAGTCCGCCATTTTGTTTTTTTTTAAATTCTGATTTCAGTTTCTAATTAAGTAACTCTAAAACTGCCTATACACATAATTTTAGCTGGATCAGAAAATTTTTTAAAAATTTTGGCAGCCATTTGGTTCCGCCATTTTGAATTTTTTATTTTTTAGTTCATTTTTGGAATCAACAAGTCCAATAACCTTGAAATATGATTATGTCATATCCGACAACGATAAGGGGTTTTGGCCAAAAATCGATCTCCCTGGCCCTCTGTGCATTGAGAGTCCCATCACGATACTTACAGAAAACATTCAAAATGGTTCCATCCTTTACATATATATTTTTCACGAATTTAAAAATACGCGACCGCGAAATTTAATTCGCGAATTATCCACCAATAAAATTCAACATAAAAACATGTTTCAGGTATCATTTTAAAGGTAATTTTATTAGCTTTAAATATTTTTAATTAAATACAATTTTCCTCATTTTTGAGATATTATAAATCGCGAACTATCGCGGTAATCAAACTTTAAGTCGGCATTTGCGTTACCAGCGTCAATATTAATATTCTTGCCGAATTTTATTACATTCGGATGATTTTTTGAAGAAATTGGCGATTTTTCTATTTTATTATAAACTAAACAATACAAATTGCAATAAATATTTCGTATTTATTATGACATTTGTTGTAATAACTCTTAAAATATTGCGAGTCCCAGAATGCTACTTTCCACGGTTATAGAAAACATTTTCATCATTAACATATATTTTTTTTTTAATTTTTAAAAAGACCACTTTTTGAGATAATTACCCGCGAACGAAAAATCGCGAGATATGGACCAATTTGATGTTGAGAAAAAAAGTCATGTTTAATATGACATCTCAATAAATCTTATATAATAAATACTTCGAAAGATATTTGTAATTTTGTGTATGCAACTTTGTACATATTTTGAGCTATTTTGCACTTTCAAACCGCGATATTTCGCGAACCACTTGATGGGATTATTTTGAATTCGTCTTAGTTTTGACAATAATAATGATTGTACCAAATATCATTAAATTCGGATAGGAAAAGTCAAAAATTGGAATTTTTCGTGTTGGTTTTAAATGGAATGACTCTATAGTATATTCGAAAATCAACAATCTGATTGATAATGCAGTTAATTCCTTACCCAGCAAAAACTTTGCTTGCCATGTAATGAGTTAAGAAGCTAATATAATGGCTCTTCAGTACTTTCACATTAGATGAATAACTCATTATTTTAACACGCATTTCAGAAAGTCATTAATTAGATGTCATTGCAGGAACTAATTACTTTGAAGCTATTCTCATTAGTTTCAAAGTATTACAGAAGTCATTATTGCCAAAATGAATTGTAACTAGTTACATTATTGGTTACAAGTAAGTACTGAAAAGACCGATATTTTTTTAGATTTACCCAAAAACATCTGGATCATATATTTACGGATATATTTTTTATTTTAAACATAAAAGAATACAATTAAAATGTTAAAAAATATTAAAACAAAAAAATGGTAATGAATGTTTTTTTTTTTGTTTTGAACTTGAGATTTCTTCCTTTTTCTTATGGATTTGATGCCCAGGCTTGCGAGATAGAAAATTTTAAAGATGCCCTTTACAATTCTAAAGACGTTAGATTTAAAATTCCTTAAAGAAATCTTATGATTTTTTTTATAAATAAATAAGTGAAAAATTTCTTACCTTTATAAGGTACAAGACCAACAAAGATTAAAAACTGTTCCCAAAATATCGGATCGAACAAGAAGTTGCCTATACATTTGAATATCTGATATATAGACCTTTAAACATTTGTATTTGCTGAACTTGCTGGCTTTCTTTAGCTAGATTTATTAATTTATATCCAACAAAAAGTAATATTAGTAAAAGAATAATACGCGGTGGTATTTACACTCCGTCATTCATTTAACACTAATGAATGACGAACTGATTGTGAAGAATTTCTTTCCTTTTTAAATATTTTATTCAATTAAATTTTTTTTCTTGATATTTTCTAAGTTATTTTTTAATGTCAAGATATTTTTATTTTTTGGTTTTCAATATTATTGACAAACATTTTTTTATAGTTTATAAATTTTAAATTATTTTTTTGATATATGTACAGTAGAGTGTCCCGTAGACAAACATTTTGTAGGAACAGCACTCAAACGATGCGTAAAAATTATCTGAATATGGAAAAAATATTAAAAAAATTTTTTAAATTGATCTTCAGTTCTCTACTTAAGTAATTACGTATAGGGCTAGACGAAAGTTTCATGATGTAAATTGGATGAATTCTGAAGATATTAAAAGAGCTAGAACTCTAAGAAATTTGGCTTATAAAGCTCATCTTAGAGATCGTTCGTCTGAAAGCTGGAAAAACTATTGTAAATTTAGAAACAAAGCCAAATCGATCATTAGAAAAGTGCGAAGGAATTATGGCATTAAAATATTTCATAATATTGACAATGGTCAATTGTGGCGCACCGTGCGTTCTATAGGGTATATTGGGAATGAACCCCCTGATTTGGTTCAATCTGATATTGAAATGATTGCTGAAGGATTTTTAAATAACTTAAATCCAAATAACCTATGTGATTTAAATTTTAATGAATTTTTAGAAAGGCCTGATATGTTTTCATTTAGTAATATTACTGTGGCTGATGTAATTGTTGCTATTAAGTCAATAAAATCGAATGCAACTGGTTATGATATGATTCCCTTAAAATTTTTTAAAATTATATTTCCATTAATTTCCGTTTACATCTGTCATTTGATCAATACAATATTTACAGTTTCTAAATTTCCAGAAGCTTGGAAATTAGCTCGTGTAGTACCAATTGCAAAAAATAATAGCAACTCTTTGGATAATTTGAGGCCTATTAGCATTCTACCGGTAATGTCAAAGATTGTTGAAAATATTATTAAATCACAGATTCTTTCCCACTGTGAGCGTCTCTCACTAATACACCCTAGCCAGTTTGCTTTTCGTAGTAACCACAATACGTGTTCTTTGCTAATTGCTCTTACTGATTTAATACGAAAAGGACTCGATAAACATGAAAATTGTACTATGGTATCACTTGATCTCACAAAAGCCTTTGATCGTGTAAATCATATTGTTCTTGTTAAGAAACTAGTAGAGAAATTCAATTTCTCTAAGTCTGCCGGGAAATTAATTTATTCCTACTTGCATGGACGTTCACAATTTGTTTCTTTAAATGGGTTTAATTCGAGTGTTGGAAATGTTACATCTGGTGTTCCACAAGGGTCAGTTTTGGGTCCTATTCTCTTTTTAGTTTACCTGAATGATTGCCTTTCAATAATGAATAACGACATTTGCAAATCATTTGTATTTGCGGACGATATATTTCTTCTTTATAATGCTAATTGTAAAAAAATGTACTTCAAAATAAAATTAATGATCATTTATGTTTAATTTCGAATTGGATGGATTTAAATTATCTTAATATCAATTTAAATAAATCTACAGCTATGTTTTTCCATTTACCTAATACGTGTACTGAAAGACCTACAATTTACATAAATGGTGGATTAATTAATTATGTGGAGTCCCTTAAATGCCTTGGTGTTATTATTGACTCAGGTCTTAACTTTAATCTTCATATTGACTTGCTTACCAAAAAAATGTGCTTAAACTTAAGAAGACTTTATTCTTTAAAATCGTATACACCAAAATTTGTAAGATACCGGTTAGCATATGCTTTATTAATGTCGCAGTTTAACTATTGCTTAGAAGTTTTCTCTGGTACTTCTTTAGGAAATATCAATTGTCTATTAAAAGTACTTAGAAAAATTGTTAGATATGTATTTAATATTAGGCTGAGTGATCATGATCGCGTTTCTGAAAATATATCTAATTTTTTGCATTGTAGATTTGTTGATTACATATATCTTCGTATACTGCTACAATTTTATAAAATCATGAAATCTGGTCGGCCAAGTTGCCTTGTAGAACATTTTTCATTTATTCGATCAACCCGTAATATACAAATTAACATACCTCGCATACATCTTGTCATTCTTGAACGATCTTTTGAAGTAAGAATAGCTCGTATTTGGAACCATTTACCTTCTGATCTAAAACTATTTTCACATTCTATTATGACATACAAAAAAAAAGCTCCTGGATTATTTTCGCTTATACAATATTTAAAAAATTTTATAAATACTGGTTATCAGGATTTTATGAATATATTATCTTAGTATAATCTGTGTGGTTGGGAGCCAATTAATATACTTTTTTTTTATTTAGAATAATAATTATTTTTTGTTAATAATATGGATTATAATCTAACAATACATGTATAATTGGCCATGAAGGCTTTTATGTATTGAAATAAATAAATTAAAAAAAAAAAAAAATTTTGTAAAATCTTAATATCCCGCGACCGAAAAGAAATATAATAATTATTTAAATGAATATTAAAGGTCGTGGTAAGCCTCTATTATAATTTGAAGTTTAAAAATTTAGTTAGGATATTAAGGACATCTTGGGTATAATCGTTAAATGATTCAGTTCGTTTATCGTTAATTTTTTAACATTGATCGGAGCCTGAACGATGAGTACGAAAATGTATAGGCAACTGAAACATAGACTGAACGATTAATGTTTGAATGAAGCGACAACAGATGAAACTTAAATATGTAATTGTAAATCAAAATAAATTGTTTTTAACAAATATTTTTAAAAGTATAAAAAAAAATTTATTTATAATATATAAATAAATAAATAAATAAATAAATAAAAAAAAAAAAAAAAAAACATTTGATATGTAGCAATAAAAAAAAAACAAGAATGCAAAAGTGAACGATATAAATAAAAAAAGAACGAATCAACGTAGTTCATTTTACTGATTCGTTCACTAACGACAGAACTCAAGTATATACTTTTTAAGGGGGTAAAATCTTTCCTTTCTAATTTCATTTAAAAACTTAAAAAAATAACTCTAGATTTTAAGGGTATATGAATTTATTTTATAGCACCGCCTTTTTAAGGATTTATAAAATTTTTATCAGCTACTGTAAAATTTTACTTAGTGTTTTAATGAAATATCTTTTAAATATAATTTGCTTAATATAGAAAATGATATAAACCGTAAAACGTTAATGAAACAAAATTGCCAAGGAAGAAATAAAGGTGCTGTAGATAGACCAAAATCCTTAACAACAACTAGTATAGCTGGTAACCGTAAATCAGTTTGTATTCGTCCAAGCTCAAGTCAAACCCGAACAGATTCGAGATCAACGTACAGCATAGGGTGCAATGATTTTAAACGTCAAGTACTGCAGCGTTGCGGGCAACGTCGCATTTTAACATTTGATTCCACATACAGTGAAGAATACCTACGAAATTGTTACAAAATTGGAGAGGGTGCTTTTGGTGAGGTTTTTGTTCATTCAATACCTAAGGAACGGAATACTGATGAGAGTTCTGAAAAAACTGTATTAAAAATTATACCCATTGAGGGAAAGGAATTGGTAAACGGGGAAGTGCAGAAGACATTTGAACAAATTCTACCCGAAATTATAATTTCAATGGAACTTTGCAGTCTAAGCGATAATAAGCGCCAAACAAATGTTACCAGCGGCTTTGTGAATCTCCAAAGAGTATACATAAAATTACTATAATGTGAAAATTTGGAAATTATTTATATGTTTATTTTATATTTTAGGTTAAATGTGTAAAAGGTCAGTATCCATCATATCTTCAAAAATTATGGGAGGAATATGATTTGAAAAAAGAGTCTGAAAACGATCATCCAAGATGCTTTACTTGCAACCAACAGTACATAGTTTTGGAATTGAGTTACGGTGGTCAGGATCTTGAAGGTTACCGGTTCAAAAATGCTGAGCAATCATTTTATGCTCTGCAACAAGTAAGTAAATATATATATTAGGGTGATCGATTATTCGACTTTTTTGAGAAACCGGTTTTCGAATAGTTCGAATAGTTGGTATTTTAAAAAAACCGGTTGCACTTTTTGAAATTCAGAAAAAACCGGTTAACCGGTTTTTTGCAGAAGTTAATATTTATATCAAAAGACTACATTTCTTTAAAAAAATCAATTCCTATAATTAAATTAAAATTTATTAAATACAAGCGTAAAAGGCTAACAATGTCAGGAAAAATAATATAATAATGAAAATATTCACAAACAAATGCGAAAATTAAAAGAAAAAAATATGGACAACATTTAGACACCTTCCTCTCCCTAATCGAAGTCAATTATTGGAAGCCGTTCAAATTTATTGGAATTATATTGATTAAAGTTTTAAATTCGTAAACCTTTCAAAATAAAAAAAAATCGTCGTAAATGCGCTCCATGGCCGAAATACAGAATCAGTTTTTTATAGGATTTGGAGAGCAAACAATAAGTATAGCAACTGAAAAGTTCTTAATACCAAAACAGACTTTTTGGTCCCGATAGAAACATCTGGCACTGTTAGTTTTATAAGTATGCCGATTTTTAGTTTCTTTCGTCGTCTGGGAGCTTCAGAAAGCTCTGGAAAGGAAACATTGCTTAGGAAAGATTCAAAATTGTAGAAAAAATCGTCTAAATTTTAGTTAGCATAAACAGAAACCATGGCTTAATATGGAAGCCTGTCTCAATAGAAACGATTCTGCAGGTGAAACTTTTTTAACACAACACCTTTAAAAAATAAAGGAAATATTGGATCAAAAAAATTAAATTGGGTCATGCAGGATAATTATTAATTATTTATTTGTTTAATATTACAGAATAAATTCCAATTTAGACTTAAACTATATTTTAAAAACATAAGAAATCAGTCTTTATGAATATTTAAAAAATTATTCCTAAATTTTCAAATATCACTATTTAGTACATGTTTTCTGAAATAAAATGCTATTTTTAAAACCGGTTTTTTGTGTTTAAAAAAACCGGTCTATTCGACATTCGAAAAATGAACATTTTGAAAAAACCGACAGCACATTGACTGAAAAAACCGGTTTTAAAACCGGTTGGAAAACCGCGTCGATCACCCTAATATATATACATATGTATTATATATGTGGGCTGTATATGTATGATTAAAATCAAAAAATTTCGAAATTGTTTGAAACCTACTTTGAGTGTCTTATATTGCCAAAGTTTGTTTTAATATTAGGAAAATTGTTGATGGCTTTTTGAATATCTTACAAAATAACTAAGAAATCCTAAATTTTAAATCATTCGCGTAAAATCCCACGTAAATACAGGCATTTTAAACTAAAAAATGAAATTTTTTTTCGAAACTTACAAAATGTTCTAGACCCGTGATTTTCAATATGGTAGGAAACTGAAGATAAATTTTAAAACTTTTTTAAATATTTTTTCTGTATTCAGCACATTAATATGCATCGTTTTATTATTTTCGAGAAAAAAAAAAAAAAAAAAAAATACATCACTATTGATAACATAATAAAACATTTTTAATGTTACTCAGTTTAGTTTTTTAGCATACGTGGAAGGATAGCTTTTAGTTGTGAATAAAATAAAAAATTAAAATACTTTTTATTTTATAGTTTGTTGGGTCTTTCTATAAAAAAGAGGAAAACTATTTAACAGCGGATGTCATAAATAGGTAAACAAAGTAGTATCTTGAACTCTATTGGTTATATTTTAAGTTGTATATCGAAGATATCAAAAGTAACATATAATTCTTAGTAAAATAAGCAGAAAAAGATTCAATTCAACACACTACTTATAGATGGGAAATGGGAAAATACCCATTTGGTAAATAGTGGGTAAAATTGGTAAATTGGGTAGATATGGGTAAATACCCGGGTATTTACCCAAAAGTTGGGTATAAAGTTATAGAAATTTTGGTGAAAAATACAATATTCCGCAAAAATTAAATTTTTTTTTACGTGAAATAATCGTAGCAAATATTTCCCATCACATTAAAAAAAAAGTCATTGTTAATGATTGCCAAAGCCGATTTTAGGGAAGTATCTATAAATCAACAATTTCTTTGGAAATATAAATTTTTGGCTAACTTTTCATGTTTATCATGTCAATGATTTTGAATTATAAACCTTGTCACAATATCTGCAAATAAAACTTGCACTTGTTGCATTCAAAATGTTTTTTCTTAATTTTTGCGTCTTCCTATGGCTGAACCTGAAAAAGGCTTAAACTTGTTTTTGAATTTCATTAATATCATACATACATTTTTTTTTATTTTTATCTTAATCTTAAAATCTTAATTTCATTCGGTTTTTGGTATTTAACAAAAATATATCATTGAAGACATTACCACAAATGATTTAATTGAAATGAAATACATATCAGTGATTGCCAAATAAATTCCCAAAAAAGGAATTTACCCGATATTTACCCACACATTGGGTAAATACCGGGTAGAATCCCATCTATATAAATAAGTAAACGTGGTTTCTAATAACCACGGTGACCGCCTATATTTTGATACATTAGTGCCATAGGACAACGTATATTCTGCATATCTCTGGAAAAAATCTAGGGGTCTTAGTAATAAGCCTATCAGTTCGGTGAGATTATGGGGACTCTATTTGTTTATTTCATGCAATTTATATTTGTGATAGTTCTTGCTGAGTTGACAGCCCTTGGCCGAGATATCTCGGGTTATTCCGGTGCGTAGAACCGGCTGTCGTGGAAATGAACTTTGTAAATATTTTTGAGAATACTTAATTTGAAAGACTTAATAACCCTTCTGAAATAGTATTTCCAAAGATAGTATAAAATTAAAATTTGCGTAAATTTTTCTCTTGTTTTCATAAAGCCATTATTTCTCTGCATGTATACTGTATAATATTGATACGTTTACGTGCTGAATTCAATTTTAAGTCCAAATCCTTCTTATATCAAGTTTCATTAAAGCCATCACCATAGATTATTAACATAGATATGAAGCTTAAAAAAACTCGATTGAAAACAAATTACTCAAAAAGGCTCACGTACTACAATTGTTTTTGTTTTCAATGAAATTTTTTACTAACACATTCTTATATTTAGTTTTTTTTACAACCGACTTAAGTTTTTGACAACAGAACTTCATATCTTAATCTATATTATCTATGGGCATCACCATCATTTTCTCTACACCAGGCTGCAAATCTATTGGTATATCAACTACATATTTACACATATCGGCTGCACTATTATTCGTACATCCAATAATATATTTTTCAAATAAAGTTGAAAATCCACCAATTTGTTTCTTATGAAAAGTTTAATAAAAAAAATGATTCTTGTTTTCTTTATCATCTTCAAACCCAAATTATTAAAAAATAACTTGATATACCTATTAAATTTTACATTATAATTTTTAAAAGTTACGTTTATATAATATATATTTAAGTCGAATTGTTCGATTAATCGGGATAATTTACTCGAAAGTCCTGATTTTAATTTAATCGAACAATTTTTGGATTTTAATTTTTCGATTAATTGAACAAACAAAATTCGAGTGAATACCCTAGTATGTATGTTTACAATGTTCCGTACAGCATACATTTTTCGATTAATCGAACAAACAAAATTCGAGTGAATACCCTAGTATGTATGTTTACAATGTTCCGTACAGCATACATTTTTCTGTGAGTTGCAAATTGAGACCATAGTCTTCGGACTTTCAGAATAAGTTTTGATAAGAGCCGATAGCATATGATTTTAAAGCTCAATTATACTATTCTTTTTGTACTGATTCTTAGGTGTCTTTGGAAAAGACTTCTCCCTTCCCTAAGAAAATACAGTGTATCCACTTTTTCTGGCCTATTCTCGCTTCTTCTCATTACAGCAACAAAACAATTGAGTGGTAATAAATAAATTGTTAGTTAGCTCAACTTAAAATCAAGCGGAGTTTAAAAATATTCGAGCAAAAAAGTGACTGAAACGCAGTAAAACCTTTAATTGGAAGAATTCTGGAAAATATCAGATATTTCCTTAAAAATCAACAGAAAATAATTATTCTTTTATGTTTAGAACTTGAACATAATAGTCATTAATAAAAATATAATTTAAAAAAAATCGCCCATTGGTTTAGTTTCTATATGCAGATTTGTATGCACGAATTTTTTCGAGCGCAGTCCTTAATTAGATTTTAATTTGGTCCATAATTTCTAAACTAAATGAGACTCCAACCTGAAATTTTACGTGTGTAGGAAGAAGAGTTACATCAACACTATATATTTTTTCCAGAATTTTAAAAATACCGTTTTTTGAGATATAAGGATTTGATTTTAATATGTCTAACTCTGACCTTTTGATATAACAAAATTTTATAAATATTGGTATAAAGGTAATATCTTTAATATAAAACTAAAACCAGATATCTACCATGTAGTATTTAAACATGTATACTAGGGATATAATTTTGGCCCTAGCACCACCCGATGGCGAATGTTGTGTTATATACGAAAACATTTTTTTCGGATCATTTTGGAATAAAAACCTCACCCACAAAAACGATTTTTTAAAATCTCCCCCAAAAAAGTACACACATTTCAAATAAAAAATTTTAAATATTTTATTAATAAAGTAAAATAGTAAAGTGAAAAATGTTGTTTTTAATTATTCAAACTTCAAATTTAATGTGGACATTACTTTGCATAAGGGATAAATGTTCCATATTACTTTAATATCACGTTGTGTGTATATGTTGCTTCGCTGTTATATTGGGTTTATTGATTTCCAAACTTTACCGCGTTTTGTGGGTGAACTTTTTTGACAACCGCGAAAAAGTAAAACCTATTCGACTATGCTAGGGCCATTTGGATATTTGCAAAAAAAAAATTGAAAAAGTTATAGCCCTAATGTACACCCTTGTAAATGTTTTATATCTTTTTCGTTTTTTAAAACGTCAAATTTTTTACTAAAACTTTGTGATTTGAGAAACACTTCCAATTGCCAATATCTGTAGTCAATTTCATAGTCATCGGAATTATCAAGTCAGATACCTGTCCGTTTTGACGTGGAATCACTCATAATCAAATGTTTTTTATTTTTTTTATTGAAAACGATATATTCAAATATAAAAATTTGATATAAATAGTTTGATATTTTTATTTAAAAAAAAAATAAAGAAATAAAATTATTCACCTACAAAAGGATTGAAAAAATTCATATATTTTTTAATATTTAAGTTAAAATGAATAACTAAGCGATTATTTAAAATAATCCAAGACTTTTTCTTTAACTAAAAGTCATAATTATATTTTATTCATCCTAAAATATTTCCTCATAATTATTTCAATTCAATATTGATATTTGCTTATAATAATGCCAAAAATCATTGAAAATATCAAAGTTACTTTTTTGGGCAAACAATTTTTTGATGCCACCCTAATGTAGCACCAAAAACAAAGAAATGATCTTTTGTGTATTGAAATACCAGTTTTTCAAGTTCAAATTCCAATAATTAAGTAACTTTTAAGACACATACACATTGCGGTTATAATTATTTTTCGACTTTAAATACCATAGCACTATTCTATTCTCCTTTTCGATTTGCATCATAAAATGTCAAGACATTAAAATAAAGAAGGAAAATACCGTTAAAAATTAATAAAAAAAACGTTTATAAATTTTATATATATATCGCGGTTTAAAAGAGATTGCAGAGGTAAACGATTTTATATCAAAGTAAAGTAAAGCTTCCAAAAATTATGTAATTTGGTGGAACTTATAATATTCTTGATCCCAAAACAATAGTTCACTCACCGCGTTTGGTGAGTGAACTTGCATGATTGGTTCTCTCCCGAATCCACTCTTTAATTAACCTTAAGTAAAAGCCTAGAGGTGGTTTCACCCTACTTTCACTTACAGCTCCATTCAAAGCCAAGCCGTTCCTAGCTAATTGATCAGCTACTTTATTGCCAGCTATCTCGCAATGACCCGGTACCCAGCAATTTGATAATTACTCATCAATCTCCTAAAAGCCTTCTTACAATCGCTAACTAACCGAGACTTGACAAAATGTCCATTCAGGGCCTTTAGCGCCGCCTGGCTATCTACATACAGAGTTAATTCTGTATTCATTTCAATGTTCCTTGTTATAAATTCCGTGGCCTTAAAAATACCTAGAATTTCCGCCTGGAACACGCTACAATATCCGAGAGTCTATACGATTCCCTGACGTTCTCCTCAAAAAGATAAACACCTGCACCGGTGCCTATATCCATTTTGGATCCAACAGTGAATACCGATACTCCACTAAATAGTTTCTCCTTTCCTGACCATTGGTCCCTGTTTGGGATAATTATTGTAGGAGTTTCCAAGAAATCAATCTCAGTGCACATGTAATCCGTGGACCCAGAGGGAGATAGAGCATGGCCACTGAGGTTGATTTCGTTTAGAAGTTTGGAATGTCCTACTCTAATTGATTCCACTAGGGCTAGTTCACTAAGTCTAACTAGGGCTAGTTCACTAAGTCTAAGCAAATTCCTTGCAGCCATTCCCATCACAAACTCCTCCTGAGGTGTACTTCTTATGGCGCCTGTGATGCCAATCGAAGCACATCTCTGGACTTTAGACAAAAGATTCTTACGACTTCCTATTCTCATTGCCTCCCACCAGACTAAACACCCATACGTCAGAATTGGTCACACTACCGATGCCTAAATCCAGTTTACTACCATCGGTTTGATGCCCCAATTCTACCTATGGAGTTTCTGCATGTGTAGTAGGCGTTGAGACCTCTTTTAAGCCTTTCCTGTGTATTTCTTTTCAAAGATAGCTTACTATCAATAAACACTCCAAGATATTTGGCTTCGTTCGCCAATTTAAGTTCAGTTCCCAATAGTACCGGTAGCCTGAACTGCTCAATCTTGTACCTTCTGGTGAAAAGAACTAACTCCGTTTTCTCCGGGTTAACTAGTAGCCCATGAGGACAGTTCGTTGAGTTCAGACTGCATGATGTCGCTGATCGTGGAAAGAAATTTCCCTGTGTCCAGTTAACCACGTCATCAGCGTAGGTAACGATTTTTCGCCCTCTTGCCTAAAATTGTCTTAAAATGACATTGACGGTTAAGAGCCATACTAAAGGCGAGAGAACTCCTACTTGCGTCACTAGCTTCCTTATGCACGCATTTCCCAAGTTCGAATTGATTATTCTGCTATTAAGCATCAAGATAATCCATTCGATTTGGAAGTTTTGTATGCATAGTGATTCTCTAATAGCCTCAATCTTAATATTACTAAAAGCTCCTTCTACCCAGCAAAAAAAGACATGCAAAAGAAGTAGTAAATGCATGAGTTCACGTGCCGTTGCACTGGTTCATTTTTAGGTGAAACATGCATGATTTTAACATGGGTTCACTTTAGAGAAAGAACTCGTCATTAAAATTAGTGCATAAAACCCAAGAAAGCTTGATGAATCAACTACGTGTTTTCAGTAGTTTATTAATACATGCACCTTTATATACCAGAAAATTATATCGGACATGAATTAAACTATCGATTTTATTAAAAGATTTATAAATATATAAATAAATAGCACTTATTTTTAATTTGAGTATAAAAAATGCATAATTTCAAATAATTTACAAGTTAAAGTCAATTTCTAAAACTCGACTTGAATACATGCATTGAACGTTGTTTTCATGAGTTCACGAATGATAAATTTATTAGGTTTGAGGAAGTAATAAAGAATGCATTTAAATGCGTAAGTTATAAAGAAATCATGAAAACATTACATCCCTTTGAACTACTTCATAAAGTTGAGTGATACTTTCGTTGAGTGATACCCAGTGGAGAAATTTACAAAGCTGTCAAAATACAGCCTTAAGGACCGTCACAGGCTGCCTACAGATAACCTCCCCACACCACCTACATGAGGAAACGAAGGTACTACCGGTCAAGGAACATAACGTAATGTTAACCAAACAGTTCCTCCTGGGATGTCATCGGAGGAGACACCCAAACTTCAACATCACACAGTTGGATTCCCCCCCGAGGCATGTCAGGCATGACCTTCATAAGAACGAGGAGATCATACTAAGATATGCTCAGGATCCCTTGGACCGCAACTCGTACTTGACAGCTTTGAACGACATTCACAGAGACGCCATCGATTCCGCGGTTGCCAGTTACCGCTTGAATGTCGTTTTAGGAGGCCGCCCACCGCCTATTGCAGATAACGAGAAGAATCTGCCGCGGAAAACAAGAGTAGTTCTGGCCCAACTGAGGTCGGGTTGGAGCAACAGGCTCAATGCCTACTTTTCTCGCATAGACCATGCCGTCCCCAACTTATGCCCAGCATGTGGTGAGGGCCCACATGATACCCACCACATTTTCAACTGTCCTGCGAACCCTACTTCTCTTTGTCCAACGGATTTATGGACACAACCAGTGGAAGTAGCACAATTCCCCGGACTTGACCTCGATGCAGAACCCCCTGACTGAAAATTGTTAAGATGTTCTAGCTGTTACAACAACAACTTCATAAAATTTTTTCTGGGTTATGATGCATGAAGATTTTACGTGTTTTTCAAGTTATTCAAAAATTCATAGGTTCCACAATTTTCATCCGATTTTATCAAGCGATAACTTTTTGTTTTACAAATGAAGTATAGAATTAGATTATGTATTAAAAAAAGTAGGTTTTTTAATAAAATGTGGGTAAAAAATAGATGTAAATTCAAAATAACAGAAGAAAAAATTCAAAAACTGAATTTGTGTCTTAAATATTTAGGATAGTTTTGCTGTTCATTTAAATGAATATATGCTTTTTTAGAAGGATAATTTATTGTCTTTCTAATACAGTTTAAAAAATTTAATTTGGTCAACTGGTATTCTAGATATAAAATTTTAAACCGCGAAGTCCGAAAAAGCGGTCCTTTGGATATAGCTCCCGATTTGAAAGGTATATTTAAAATTCTAAAAATAATATAATAATCTACTAACCATTATCTATAAACTACACTATATTATATTCAAATATTTTTATTGTTGTAAAAAAATATTTTAAAAATCGCTCAGGTGCAAAATTGAGTGCATGCGAGTTGTTTTCGTTTTGTCGGATTTTTTCGTACACATAACAAATAATACATATACCCGTCAAATAATTATATGTGCATACCTATAAAGTAATTTATTTTCTTCAAAAATAGGATTTTCAAATTCAAATCTTTTTTATACTTTTAATGTTAATTAGAGCTTTATAAGTCAAATGAAAAATTTATTTCTTATGTGTATTTTGTGGCAAAATTTAATTGATTCTAAAATTGTTCATAGAAAGTAATTATATGTGCACGACAAGAATTTTATAAAAATCCTTTATTTAAATAAAGTTAATTTTCAATATTCATGAAAGTTGTTAAGGAATTGTGTTATCCTAATATAACGTTACCAGATGCATCCTTCGTTATACCGATTCGTCCTTTTTCCTTTACATATATATAGGTCAAAACTGTAGTATACTTATACAAAATCAATTTGAAACATTTGATATTGTCATATAGCTCTGAATCTAAATATATCTCAGCATACAGTATTCTTTGGAAATCCTTATGTCATGAAGGTCTGAGGATCATTACTGGTCGCTGCAGAAATATAATATTTTGTGACTTAAAAACCGATTTTGAGGCCCGATATAGTAACATCGTCACATTAATTTACTGAAAAATCTATTTTTTTTAGGAAATTCATCAACGAAGCTATTGGATTTTTTGTCCAGTAAATTTATGTTGTGCTGTGAATTAATTTAGATATGTCCAATAAATATTTTCAACTTCAATCTAGAACTAAAATTGACATATATTTTGTGCGATTCGACACTATGATTACGCTTCAAGCATGTCTTTTGTAGACGTCGAATACCCATGTAATATTTTTGATAAACACTTGGATAATTTAAATATAATATTTTTGATCTCTTATGCACATGAACTCATGGTGTAATTAAAGTTTTTAACCAAAAAATTATATTTATCATAAAATCCTGCGTGTGGATTTTTGTACCGCTCTATTAGTTATGTTTTTGCCACCCAAAGGTCATAATTTTAAACTAAAACCTCTTTTATTATTTTATGCTCAAGTCCAATTATTAGAACCCGTTCATTTGGCCGTTATTTTTCTGTAACACATGTTGTTTTTCTTCGAAAAATGTCCTTAAGCCCCGCTAATTAGCAATAGATTATGGGTACCGCTCCTAGAATGATAGCAATTTCTCAGATTTTTTGAAAATTTTCAACAGTATTATGATAAACATTTTCTGTATACACCATTTTTTTGGAATTTTACATAAATTGTCGTCTTACTTTAATAATTTCAGAACTTCAAATGACAGTTCATGACCTGGTGACATATTTTGACTATAAATTAAAAAAAAAATAAAAAAATTTTGGTATTTTAGGTCTAATCATTTTAAATATTCCCCAAATAACATTAATTTTAACTTTAATTGGTTAAACGATTCAAACTGTGGACTTCATGTCAGTCTGTTGAATAAAATTTTCAATTTGCACATATAATTATTTTCTATTAAAATTAAGAGAATGATATGTTTATTTTAACGGTACTATAAACACAATGCCAAGAGGAACCTAAAATTTTGCAAATAGGGACATTAGGTAAGAATGAAAAAAATTGTAAACCAAAGAAATGTATATCACTCTTGGAATATATAAAAACCAGAAAACAAATATTGCACATATAATTATTTGACAGAGGTATTTTAAAATTTTGTTCATAAATATTAATAGCCTGTTTCTCTATGTCGAAAGAAAATCTAAGCGAACGAAAGCAAGTCGAACGAATTCGAATCAATTTGGGTTTCTGTATTTCCTACGCTTTCGTTCGCATGGAGTTGTTTTATTTTTCTTTAAGAGTAGCATTTTTTCGTAAATATATTAAAAATACTACTAAATTGTTGAAACATAGATACAACTAAGTAAATAAACAAAAAAAAAAATAAATTTAAAAAAATTAAAAAACAAAAATTTTCTTTGATTTTTTTTAGAAATTGTTTTTTAGACACAAAATCGTAATTAATGGATACCAAATACATCAAAATGAATAATAAACATGATTAAGGAACATTTGCAATGTCCTTCTGAGAATTTTTCCTATTTTTCTTTAAAAAATTCAACCAGTCGAAAGCAAAATAGCAAGTGACTGATTTTGAAATTTTTGTTCTTATCGTTCGAAACCCAATTTTATATGAAAAGTTTCAATTTTCAAAAAAAAAAAAAAAATGTTGGAAAATAATGTTTAGCAAATTTGATACCATTTTGCAGACATATGTACATAATTTTATTACAGTATAAACTCGATAATCCGGAGGTCGATAATCCGGATTTTTCGGTAATCCGGTCGGCATTTCCCTACTCATTACATACTCTATAATCCGGATTGATTGTACCTCTGTAATCCGTATTTAATATAAAAAGTAATATTTTTATTTAAATTTAACTATAGTTTGAAAATAATAATAAGAATTATTATATAAGAGTTGATTGTAGTTGAATTCATTAATTTTCAGTTAAGTATTAATTAAAATTTTTTTCAGTGAAAGAAGTACAAAGAAGTTTACTTTTCTTTAGCTAAATAAAAAAAACTTTATAAAACTTAAAATATGGAGTGTTATAAGACAAAAAATTTGGAATTTATGCTTTAAATGTATCATATATTAAATAAATAATACCAGGAAAAAACCTCGATAGTCCGGTTAATTCGATATTACGGATTAGGGTCTGCAATCAATTATCCGGATTATCGAGTTTATATTGTATTTTATTAACACCGCTTCTATTTTGTTGAATGATCCCAACATGGACCTAAAATGAAAATAACAACTAAAAATTTTCTAAAGAAAATTTCAAACATTTCATTACAAATGAAAATATTAAGTAAAATTTATATAATTTGTTTAAGTCTTCTTGACTTTTGTTTCATATAGAAAAAAGTTTGAATATTTATGAAATTATTCTTAAATATTGTGAACTAAAATCAATGAAAATTTTTATATTTATGTAACAACTTTTTTCTGTGTAGAGCTTGATGCTTTTATTTTTAAATTATAGATTATTTTATTATATACTAAGCATAAAATAAATTAAAGAAAAAAATTTTGGACTTGCTCTACTACTTTTATTTTTATGTTATGCAACGACAAGTGCACAAATTACAAGCATGTACTCATTTGTGCTACCTACTGTAAATACATTTTGTCGGTTGTTTTATTCTTATTTTAATATTTTTTCGTTGAATTTTAAATTGCAATTCATTATTTCAACTGAGAACATAATTTTAACATCTTTATATATAATATTTTAATAAAAAATAATGCAACGATTGGGTTAATATCATGCGTTGCATAGCTGTCAGTCGCAGTTGAAGCGAAAGCATTCTATGTAGTTGAGCTTTTATAAAGAAATAAAAAAAAAAAAAAAAAAAAAAACGCAAACAAAAAAACATACATATGTACATATGTGAGTTTGTACAAGAATTTTTTTTCAAAATGAATGAAACAATATAATTTGTTTCTTTTGTTTTGAAATAAAACTTGCTTACAGAAATTTTTCGAAAAGATATGAACTTTTATATTACTGTAGGGCATAGCATATATGTTACATGTTTTGAAGTTTTATAAGTATAAATACTTTGATACGCACCGACATGATTATACCTTTCTTAGTGACATGTAAATGTTTGTCTAGTTTCGAAGCAGTCAATTTATTTTTTAAACTTTAAATTTAATTTAAATATTATATGAAAATGAGATTGTATTTTAAGATATTATAAAACCATTATAAAAATAACAAACTAATTGTAATTGTTGTATTTGATCATAAAATTTTCCATTATTATATTTTGAATTTTTCTTATCAAAATTAGAGCTCATTTACAATGGGGATTTCCCCTGGGAAAAATCCCTGCAACTTTTACGTTTGTTTCCAAGAGGTGTAGAAAAGCAAGCGGGGTAAGAAAAGTTGCACGTTGTCACAAAGCCAAAAATTTCATGAAATTTTTTCAAATTTATTTTAAATTTTTCTGAATTGTTTTTTTTTTCTTTCAAACATTTTTAAAAAAAATTTCACAACACAAATTTATATGTATAAATGTAGAAGGGTTTACGAAGCAATTTTAAAACAAAATATCATAAAAAAACGCTGCGATAATCCCCAATGTAAATAGGCTCTTAGTTATATTTTTTATAAACTAATAATTATTATTTTTAACTTTTATATTTTTGATTTTTCGTAATATTTGAGTAATATTTTAAAGAAGATTAAGCTAAATATATCCTCTCCCTCCTATAAACTCAAAATTGCTGGGTGTGAACTTCGACTAAAGGCCCAACCAGTCAACTTTCCATCGCAACGTAGAATGAAGAAAAGTAGCGTGAAACATTTTGTTCAACCAGTCAACAAAAGTGAACGTATCATATGTTTTCGATCATTCGTTGTGTAAACAACCTTTTTTTCGGTTATTTTTGTGAGCAAAATAAACTACAGGGTTGTTAAAAACTCACGCAGCTACGTAGAAATCTATTTTCTGTATATTTCTGCGATACGCTACCTAGAATTTTTATTTCACCTACCCTCCCATACGAACGTCCCCCCAGAATAGAGCTTTTACACTAAAAAATGCCTTAAAAATAAGAATATTTTTTTCGGTGCAAAGAAGTTTTGTACAAGTATCAATTTTTGTACGAAATTTTATGAAAATCGGTCCACGATTGACAATAGCTCCCATATAAACTCCGCTTCCGAAAATCACTTTAACGTGCATAAATCCCATACAAATGTTAGTATCAAGTTAATATTCGATACAAAAAAGTTTTTTGTAAGTAGAAAAAACATTGCAAAATTGTATGAGAATCGGTTCCGGAAATGGGCCTATAATATGTATAAAATCATTTAGATGTTATTATTAATGCATTATTCTGTACTTGTATATTTTATTTTAGATTTAGTAAAAGTGGTGGTCTACAATTGGCCTAATATCCCCTTCCCTAATTTTTATGCTTATACGCAATGGTGTAGGGTATCATATAGTCGGTCTTGACCGACTATATTTTCTTTTCTCGTTTTCCATTAGTAACTCGCGGTCTTCACCTAACATAAAATATTTAACATTAACACTAACATCATGTTGGTGGTAATTGAAGACCGTTCAACTTAATATTAATGTTAATTTTTTCGATGTTTAAACACGGTTGTTAAAGCAAATTTTAAAAGAACCATGTTTAAACACCAAGCATCGCACACAGTGTTTTTTACTAACACACACAAATAAATTATTGCGTGTGCGTAGAATGCAACAACAAAACTATGAGAAAACAAGAAATTATGATGAATTCATGAACGCCATAATGAAAACATTGCAGTTTGAGCTGAAAATTTAACATGATGATCAACGTCATATTATCTCTAATGAAGACTACCCGTAAATAAACAACCAAAATCTTGTTTGTACTTCTTTATATTCACTACACTAGCGATCGCCACATTCATACATTCACAATTATATTTGTGTATGTTTTGTTTTACTCTTACATTATGAAATTAAGCACCAAAAAATAACTTTATTTTTATAGTAATTTAATTTTGAAAGTTTCATCGTGAATAGAAATACACATTACTAGATTAGAATTTTAATAGTAATAACCAGATATCTCTACGATTATCATAGTTATCATAAAATTTACGATTTAATTATTATTTTTTTCTTTGATTAAAAAATAACGATTGATTCCTATTTTTTGGCCAAAATATGTATATTTATTATTTTAAGATTTTATTTGTCTTTATTAAAAAATGTCGGATAATAAAAATTTAACTGAACACGAACGATGATCTAAAATTTTTATTTTTGGTTTATAACAAAAAATGAACGAAAATTAATTTTAGTAAATTATAATCATTATTTCTTAGTAAAAATATAATAAAAAATTATAGTTTTATCATAATTAAGGAATAAAAAATCATATCTTAGCAAATAAAAAACTTTAAAATACTCCTAATTGACATCAAACATTTTATATGAGTGTATCTCAAGGTCAGTGTGTGCTGACACAATCAGCTGATATTTTAGAATGCACTGTTTGTTACTTTGAGTCTACATTAGAGAAATTTGTATCAAGACAAACGTCAAATTTTTGTTTGAGTTGCAGATAATTTTTTATCTCTATCAATTATAGGGGAAAACGTATGTCATAATAAACCATGTAAAAAGTACCAACAACAATCAAGATGGCGTCTTTTACTAAGCATTATCAAGACAAAGTTGTCTGAGCTCGAGCGCTGACAATTTTCTTTTAACGCTGCAATAATACTTACAAATTCAGTCTACATTAGACAAATCTTTATCATGACAAAATTTTGACGTTTGTCTTGATAAAAATTTGTCTAATGTAGACTCAAAGTTATGGAATTGATTAGATTTAGTCAGCAGCAGTTTGCAGTGCTGTTTTATTTAGCCCTGTTTCTAAATTCACTGCGCTGCTTTCAGGTTGAGAGTGAGGCAAAGAGAGTGTGCAAAGAAATGGAAGACTCAAATACACAAGTAGAATAAAGCAAGATGGAGGTTGTAAATTGTCACTGCATACGCTTTAAGCCCAAATTACAATTACGCGTAGTCAGCAACAGTATCAGCAAAAATTATCAGCTGTTCACTGTCAGTACAACATGATGCTGCCGTTATAATTACAATTCAGCGTAGGCAGCCACAATTTACAACCACCATCTAGCTTTATTCTACTTGTGTATTTTAGCCTCTCATTTATTTGCTCACTCTCTTTGTCTCGCTCTCAATCTGAATGCAGCGCAGTGAATTTAGAAACAGGGCTAAATGAAACAGCACTGCAAACTGCTGCTGACCAAATGTAATCAACACCATAACAAACAGTGCATTCTAAATTATCAGCTGATTATGACAGCACACACTGCTGCTGACTACGCGCTATTGTAAATGTAATTATAACGGCAGCAACATGTTATTCTGACAGTGAACAGCTGAAAATTTTTGCTGATACTGTTTCTGACTACGCACTAATGTAATTTGTAACTGACTTCCTTCTATGTTTTTTGTTCGGTGTTAAGACGATATATTTTTGTTACATTTATATTTTGCCAGTTTCAACTATATTTTTAAGGATTAAACGAATTTTCAGTTGAGGACAATTGTTCTGAGTTCTCTTTATAGCACTATCAACGTGGATAATTGGTATTCCGATACCAAAATGGATGGTGAGGTGGAGGATGACGCGGCAAATGTAGGGACAACAGTGCCGATGATATTTGTGTTAAGAGGAAAAGATTGGATGGAGTTAGTTCTCCAGTCAATGTGGACGTTTCAGGATTGATGTATAAAGTGGACATAAGCCGCCAAAATAGATTCTCAATCCTTTTGGATTTAGAAATTAACAACGTCAATGAACGAATTACGCCTAAGGACAAAATTGCTGAACATAATAGTACACTTGCCTCTAGACCTAAAGACTGTGCTAAAACCTTCTGTCCACCAATATTCCTTTACAATGTTGATGTGCAACAATATGTAAACATCTGGAGGCAAAAACGCCGAAAATTTATATACAATGCCTGATGTAGGGTTCAAGCCTAAATCAGTTCAAAATTTCTACATTAACCATTTATGAAGCCTTGTCTTTTGAAATATATAAAGAAAAAAATTTTTTCTTTAAAGGAATTTTGAGAAAAAAGTGAAAGAATTGTACTATATTTTTGTAAAAAATAGCCATTTTTCATACCAATTTCAGAGTGCTGACTTTGAATATTTTTCACGTCTAGACGCATTGAGATAATCCAAAAATTCTTTCAGCATGTTATTTTGAAATCTATAGCAAATTATAAAATATTTTTAAAAAATTTTTACCTCATATATCCCAGGACTTATTTCCGAAAAACGAAAGAAAGTCGAGGCAAAAAATCAAAAATTCATAATTCAAGTGTAAATATCTTTTTAACTGTAAGAGATAACTTAGGTGAGTAAGCTTATTTTTTCTTTATCTTGCCAAGCACTTTACAGAAATATAAAAATCTTTAAAATCGGACTTAATTTTTATAAGTTACGATTATTTTAAACTTTTAGATACTCGAGGTAGTCAATTTTGACACCCTGTAGATTTTCTTGTGTTATCACAGGGTGACTACAAGATAGTTTTTCTCAAAGCTAAGGTCCTCCTCTGTAACTCTTCCAAACATTTCAATTTAATCCAACCAGTAGTTTAGGAGATACAGATTTATTACCAAAAAATTTGCGTTTGACCCCACTGTGAGCCGTTAGAATTTATTGGGATAATATTGATTAAAGTTTTAAATTCGTAAACCTTTCAAAATAAAAAAATCGTCGTAATGCGCTCCCTGACCGAAATGCAGAATCAGTTTTAGAAATGATTTGGAGAGCAAATAATAAGTATAGCAACTCAAAACTTCTTAATACCAAAAACCGACTTTTCGGTCCCTGATAGAAACATCTGGCTCCGTTAGAATTTGTAGAATGAATAGTTTTATAAGTAAGCTTTTTAGTTTCTTATATCGTCTGGGAGCTTCAGAAAACTCTGGAGAGAATACAACGCTTAGGAATGATATATATAAATCCATATATATAGATCCACGTGTTTTCGCTACCTGATAGAGATTTCAAAATCTAGCTCCGTTAGGATTTGTAGGACGAATAGGGTTATAAGTAAGCCGAGTTTTAATTTTCTACGTCTTCTGGGAGCTTTAGAAAGTTCTAGAAAGAGAAAAATTTTTTAGAAAAAGACACATAAATCCTCTTATATCCGCTTCCTGATAAAAATATCAAAATATGGCACCGTTAGAATTTGTTGGACGAAAAGTTTTATAGTTAAATCCAAATTTTAATTTTCTACGTCGTTTGGGAGCTTTAGAAAGCTTTGGAAAGAGAAAAAATGCTAAGCAAATTATATATCTAGATGACTAGAAGATAATTATGTTTCAAAATTGTAGAAAAAAAATCATCAAAAATTAGACAAAATTTTAGTTAGTATAAACAGAAACCATGGCTTAATATGGAAGCCTGTCTCAATTGAAATTATTCTACAGGTGAAACTTTTTTAACACAATACCTTTAAAAAATAAAGGAAATATTGGATCATAAAAAGTTAAATTTGGTGTAAAAATATTACAGATATTACAATAGATTAAACAATTCATACAGGATAATTGTTATTTATTTGTTTAATATTACATAATAAATTCCAATTTAGACTTAAACTATATTTTTAAAACATAAGAAATCAGTCTTTATGAATATTTAAAAAATTATTCCTAAATTTTGATTCAAATATCACTATTTAGTACATGTTTTCTGAAATAAAATGCTATTTTTAAAACCGGTTTTTTGTGTTTAAAAAAACCGGTCTATTCGACATTCGAAAAATGAACATTTTGAAAAAACCGACAGCACATGGACAGAAAAAACCGGTTTTAAAACCGGTTGGAAAACCGCGTCTATCACCCTAATATCTACTAAGTCAAGTAATAGTGTGGGAGAAGCCGAAACGTAAGCAGCAAGAAATTCAGTGTTATAGATTTAAACTTTGGGGTCACATATCCAGAAACTACAATTCAAATTTTAAATGCGTTAAATGCAATCAATCACACCAACCAGGCGAATGTACACGCAGTACCTCGAATACATCAGATCCGTTTTGCGTCAATTGTGGAGAATCTGGGCACCCAGCAAATTGTAAAGGCTGTCCAGCATACAAGAATTACCTACATAATAAAAAGGAGCGACTGAGAAAGGTACAAGAGAATAAACTAGCAGCGAAAAGCAACGTTAGAAGAGTTGTAAACTCATCTATAACGTCAGGTAAAGCATTTTCAAGTTTATTTACCGCTCAAATAAATCAAAACACAACAACACCAAAAAAATCTCCTATCATAGAAGAATTTATAAAATTTCACAGTACTTTTTGGAACCGGAAGAGCTGTCCTTGGAACGTGAGATAAGTTCATTTCTGGTAGAATACAAGACTATGTCAAAATGTGAGGCCAAAATAAATTTTTTGCGCCTTTTATTTAAAGTGAAAAGCACTTATGGACCATAGATTAATAAAATTCTTAACTTTCAATGTTAAGTCGGCGTATTGACTTTCAAACCACCCTTTTTCACAACAAAATCGATATAGCCTTTGTTCAAAAATATCATCTTCACAAAAGAAACAATGTCAAGCTCAACGGATACAATTTTTTGTAATACAATTTTATACAATCGTATTAATGTTGTATGTAAATTTCCATAAGAAAAAGTTAGTAACTCGTTATCAAAACCTACATTAATTTTTTTGAATACGGCTGTTAGGCTTTAATGCCAAATTTATTCAAATAGAACTCAACATAAATGGTTCACTGAAGAAAATTTTAATTGGTTCTATTTATATCCATAGTAGATGTCCTACTACGTCCTTAATGGATGGACTTAATAAAATTATAATTATTTCCAGAGGATTCGACGGTTTTATCTTTGGTGGGGACCTAAATGCCAGAAATCCAGTGTGGGGAGACCAATCTGAGAACAGCAATGGAAAAGTTCTCCACAATTGGCTATCCGATAACACCTTGAATGTCATTCGTTTATGAGACGATAAACCATCGTATCCTAACGATCCTTCATACTTGGATCATTTTCTTCTTAGTCCCTATCAATCATAGTTTCCCAAATTACAAAATATCAACTATTTCTTCTTTTTCGGACCACTACCCTATTAAACTTGAATTAAGGTTACAATATGCTGAACTGGTATTGCGCACTTCTCCAACTTTTATTTCTTACAAAAATACTAATTGGAATCAATTCCGCAGGGAAATGGATATCGCCTCTCGTGCCCTTATGCCTCCTGAAAACAGGAAACTTAACAACCATGAAATTGATTCTTTAATAAATGAATTCAACAGTAACCTTCTTTTAATTCAAAACTCACATTCAGAAAAAATTTAGTTAAAGAATAATAGAATTCCAACTTCAGAAAACATAAAAAAATTCTTTAAAATTAAGCATAGATGCAAAAAGAGCTCAAGAAATGTTTTCATCGTTCAGGAAACAGACTCAGTCCTGAGTACAGACTACTATCCACCCAAATTCAACTGTTAAAAACCATTATAAAGGAGATGGTGAATATCGAACAAGCTGATGCTTTTAATAATAGGCTTGGGAAAATAATACCTGGCTTTCAAAGAAATAAACTCAATACTGGGTAAAAACAGATCTCCTTTCTGTCATTCCATATGCGTCAATAACATTAATATATCTAATGACAAAGAGATTGCTGGACACTTCCAAGAATATTACTCTTCGGTTTACAGTGAAAAAGTACCCTAAACATCACTTGTAGATGTCATCACTTGTAGATGTCAATACTCGTATTCTGTCTTATGTTGGAGGAAGCACAAGACATATTTATTCTTTTGACGAGACATTTAACTCAATTGAAAATATTGACAATTACCATTTTGCGAATACCCAGAATATTATGAATTTTATGCAAGGGATCAACAACAAAAAATCACATGGCATAGATGGGATTTCTAATTTTATAATAAGAAAGCTTCCACCTTCCTCATTGGAATTTCTCACAATTATCTTTAACAACAGCCTCAATAATTACTACTTCCTTACGGTATGGAAATCAGCAATAATAATACCACTGAAAAAGACAAATGGGAGCATGAGAATAACAGACTTCCGTCCTATTTCATTACTGTCGAATATTGGTAAAATATTCGAACAGGTTATAAAAACCAAACTTGAAAATTAATTTACAGTCAATTCTACCTCATCGTTTCAATTTGGCTTTAGAAAACACCACTCAACTCAACATGCCCTCATGAAATTTCAAAGTGATGTCGTAAAAAATTTAAGGCGGAAATTTTGCACAGTTGCGATATCACTGGACATCGAAAAAGCGTTCGACTCTGCATGGCATAAGGGAATCATATATAAACTGGTTGACCTTGGTGTGGATACTTTTTTGGTAAAATTGCTACAGAGTTACTTTTCTGGTCGTACTTTTTGTGTTAAAATCAACGAATCATGTTCTGAGACCGGCAATGTAAAAAGTGGCGTTCGCCAGGGCATCGTTGTAGCCCCATTTCTGTTCAATCTCTTTCTACATGATTTTCCCCATTCGACTGATAACTCAAAAGCGCTTTTATATGCCGATGATTGTATGATTTACTCGCACAATGAATTTCCTATGCTCGCACTTCAGAATGCAGCCTTCCATCTCTCCGATATAGAAATATTCTACAGGAAATGGGGTATAAGAATTAACGCAGGCAAATCTGAGGCAATTTGTATAAGAAACGCATCTGGCAAGTGTGCTAGATTTGTTGTCCCCCAGAGCAAACTCTAGCATTCCATTCAAGTCTAATATCAAATATCTCGGAGTGAATTTCGACAAATTAATGAAATTTAATATTCATGGGAGAATTCTCTTATCAAAAGCTAAGCGCATCATAGGCATGTTCTCTAACTTATTTAATAATAAATATTTTCCACAGGAAACAAAGGTTGCTATTAGACCAGTTCTAGTTTACGCATTTCCTATATGGTTTTCAATCTCTCCAGTGGTAGCTAAAGAGCTTGAGATCTGCGAATGAACTGTCCTGAGAAGATGCATTAACAAAAACTTTCAAAGTCACCGAAAACGTTACTCCAATTCGTATATCTACAAACAATCAAACGTTACACCATTCTGCAGATACGCCTTACAACTGCAGAAAAGAACCGTTGAAAAGTTAGAGTTTCACGACAACTCGTTGTTGCTCTGTACGTTAAAGTAAATGTCGGGAGCAAACATTATTTACCTTTTTTTAACCTATTATATTGGAACGTAAACAAATTAATTTAAGCATGTAGCTTACTCTTTTAATCGTATATTAAAGCCACATATAAAAAAAATAGCTTTAACTATTACAAAATTAACATCGATTTGTTATCTTTTGAGTTATGAAAAAAGTCTCATTAAAAAAAAAAAGTATACTATTATACTATGTTTTTTGTTCATTTCAAGAGGATAACAAAAGAGATAAAAAACACGCTAGCTTCTTTTTCTTTTGCCTTCCTACTTTTAAAAATATTTCATTTTTTTTTACATGCGCTTTTTATATATTGTATATTCTTTGGTTATAGTCCTAATTGGACGAACCATTCTTGAGTTATACTAGTGTGACCGCTGAATAGGGTGATGGTCATAAAAATATCGGTACTTGATAGAAAAACGTGAAAGCAAATTATGGTTTAGCTTGTCAAATTCCATCTACTTAGTCCACCTATTTTAAAGAAGAAGGAAAAGCATTTATTTTTTTGCCCACCACTGTATTTGTGAATAAAATCAAGATTTGTGCATTAATTATGATGACACATGTCTTATTTTATTCGCAGCATTACCAGCTTTAAAGGCTGGTAATGCTGTATCTATTGACACAAAAATTCTAGGTAGCGTATCGCAGAAATCTACAGAAAACAGATTTTTACGTAGCTGCGTGAGTTTTTAACAACCCTGTAGCATAGTAAAATAATAAAGTACTCGCACATCTACAAAAACAAAAATTGCTTGTATTTTGTTAGTGTAAAACTACTGCCCACAATGTCAGAATGCTTTGAACGGAAAAATGAGAGAACGGAAGAGAGCAAGAGAAAAAAACTCAAAAAATATTTTACATGTGAAAACAAAAACAATTTGACAGTACCGCGAGGTTTGCCAATGAAAAAATTGTAAAACAGCTGGTCTTACGAGTATACTTTATTATTATACTATGCCCTGTAGTTTATTTTGCTCACAAAAATAACCGAAAAAAAGGGTTGTTTACACAACGAATGATCGAAAACATATGATACGTTTACTTTTGTTGACTGGTTTAACAAAATGTTTCACGCTACTTTTCTTCATTCTACGTTGCGATGGAAAGTTGACTGTTTGGGCCTTAAGATTAAAATGATAAACTGAAGAATTTTTGACGTTTTTATTTATCAAACAAAATTTTAGGGAAAAAAATTTTAAATTTAGCATGAAAAATATTTTTCGGGCACTAATTAAAAAAAAAAAAAAAAAACTTGAGCACATAAAAAATTATGTTGAAGTTCTTGAGTTATGGTGAAATATACTAGAGTAATGGCCTTATTATGGGTGAAATTTCAGACCTGGCGAAAAAAACTGAAACCAGATTCGTGTTTAGCACATCAAAATCTATCAAGTCTAACTATTCGTCTTTGTGGTAGGATTTTTTACCAGTGTAATTCGGATAAACAATCTGTCAAATGGAGTTATCTATCACACCGAATTTAAAACAAACAAAAGTTACAAACTAGAAACTTCTAAAATTTTTAATTTAAATTTACAAAACTTTATTTAATAACATATTTTAATTTAAATTTTATTTTAGGTAATATTATCACTGGCAGTAGCAGAAAATGAATATCAATTTGAGCACCGTGATTTACATTGGGGTAATGTATTAGTTCTTAATACAAACCAGCCACATATGTCGTATAAACTAGGTAACGACACATTGACTATACTCACAAAGGGAGTACAAATTACTATTATTGATTACACTTTATCACGAATGACTTTTAATGACTATTGTTTTTACAATGATCTTTCAAATGACGAGGAACTATTTAGCGCTACCGGAGACTATCAGTTCGAAATATATCGAATGATGCGCAAAATTCTAGAGTATGTATTCCATGTAATGTAAAGTATAATAAAACATGCATTTAATGTGTCTTTGTAATTAAAAATATTTTAGCAACAATTGGGAAAAGTTTGAACCTAAAACGAATATATATTGGATCTCATATATTATATCAAAACTAGTAGAAGGCGTTTTATATAAAAATGCACGTTCTAAGAACCATATACATTATTTAGACAGAATAAAGAAGCTTCAAAAATCGATATTAACGTATAACAGTTGTGTGGATTGTGCACGAGATTTGATTTTATATTAAAATGTATCTTCTAGTACGAACTATTTTTGTAATATTTTTATTTTTTATTCAATTAATTTTTATTTATATCGATTTAATTTACCAATTGTTTGAAATAAAGTATATATATTTTTTTGACTTAAATCTAGTATTCTTTTATCAGTATGTAAAAGATTTTAAAGATCAATTCTACACTAAATTGTTTCCCGCCCGGCCAAAAACGAATGCAGGATAGCAGATTTTATGAAAAAAGTTACCACGAAAAATGAAAGAAAGTCGTAAATATATTTTTAACTGCAAGAGAGAACTTAGGTGAGTAAGCTTGTCTTTTTTTCTTTATCTTGCCAAGCACTTTACAAAAAAAAAAAAAAAAAAAAATAAATAAAAATCTTTAATATCAGACTTAATATGTAGAAGTTACGATTTTTGAAACTTACATTCTCGAGATAGTCAACTTTGACACCATGTAGCTTATCTCATATTATCACAGGGTGACTACAATCTGATTTTTCTGAAAGCTAAGGTCCTCCTCTACAACTCTTCCAATTAATTTGATCCGAACAGTAGTTAAGGATATACAGATTTATTACCAACAAATTTGCGTATGACAGCCGTTGTTTTGTTATGGTTACAAGGGCTGTTACAACAAAACAACATACACATCAGAGAACGGTTTGATTGGTTAATCAGAAAAAACGAACCTCATGTTGACAATATAAATCAATTCCGTAAAGCAATACATGACATTATTCACAAAAACGGAGTGTAACGAAAATTGATGCATGCATTGCATGTCTTCTACAAATGTAAACGAATACTCTCAAAAGCAACGAACAAATTTTCAGAGTTCATTTTTTTATATTTTTCTTTGCCAAAATATCAAATCTTTAGTAAAGTTTACTGTTTACAAATCGTAAAAATAAACTTTGTAGTGAGTAAAAGAAAAACCAAAACAACAAAAAAGATGTTCTCGTTTGGTTTTGTATTGTTTTTGCTCTTGAACACATGGAAAGGTTTCGTTTGTTTTCATACTCTGAAAGCAACGAATGGTGTGAATGTTTTTAGTTTTTTAACAAAAAGAGATTGTAAAAAAGCAAACAGTAATAAGGAATGAATAAACAAACTACAATGCACATTTTTATTATTGTCGAGTAAAAGCAATGCAAAAGCAATGAATTTGCGAATGGTCAGTAAACGTGAATGGTCTCTTTCTGTTCTCTGATACACATAATCACAAACACACACACAAACTCGAACACATGAAACTGGATTTTATTTTCTTTTAATTAGTTTTTTTCATATTAACACACCTTTGGTAAAACAGCTCGGACGCTTATGATAGAGGTCGGGAGCTGCGTTTTATATCGTGTTCTTGACAAAGATGCAATTTGTCATTCCGTATGTAATATGTCGAAAAAATCATTTAAAACCCCACAAATATTTATATTTCCTGGGTCCTGGTTAGATTCTGAGTCGATCTAGCTATGTCCGTCCGTCTGTTGAGAACAGGATAGGGCTCGAACGGGACAACGTAGGGGGACAAAATTTGGCACAAATATTTATCCTATATACGGTTTGTTTGATATTGAAAATGGTCAAAATCGGTTAATAAACAAAAATGTTATGGGCTAAAAACTAGAAACACAGGGTGTCCGTTTCGTACATTTCTGCTAATATTTCTGAAACAAAAGCATGTACTACAACGAAATTTTGTATAAATAGTTTGAGGATCGATATAAACTTGGAAACCACAAATGGGCGTGGTCCGCCCACTTTATCGCTTACCTCCCATATAAGGTGAAATGTCAACGAAATTTTGTACAAATAATTCAAGGATCAATGAAAATTTCAATAATATCGGACACTTTTTGAGTTATCATTAATTATGTGGAAAAACGTCTAAAAAAATTATGATTTTACATTAAAATTAAAAAAAAACTCTCCATAGAATTTAAAATTGGGATTACTGGAACCACAATATATCAAATCTATATAGTAGTTATTCAAGCCTTTTTTTTTGCTGTTGACCTGTGTTATGAGTCAAATTCAACAGCAAAGAACTAGTGCTGTGGCCCCGACGAAAAGCATACTGGCTAGGAGAAATCAGGTTCCGAACATGAGTAAGCATTTGGTTTTTCATTATATGCTTAACTACCTTGGATAATGATGGAGGAATAGAATAGATTTTAATCATATTTTATTACTTTTTTATTTACGAAAAGAAAGTTATTGTTAAATTTTAAATAAATTAAAAAAAGTTTGTTAAAACTTAATTAATTAAAACTTAATTTTCAACTTAAAAATTAAAGTCCAGTTTTATACAGAGACCAGAAATTACGAACAAAAAACATAAAATTTTAAGTTTTTATTGAAAAAATAAAAAACACTTTCGTTCAAAATATAATATTTTTCTTAACTGTTCAAAAACAAAATAATAAAATAATTAAAACAAACATTTTAAGTAAAGAACAAAATAATTTTGTACTTTAAAAAATATTTTTGAAAAAAAAATTTCTTTATGTACGAAAAAACATTTTCTTTGTATAATTTGAAATATCAATTTAAAAATGAATTCGTTAAAAATAACTGGAAATTTGATAGTTGCTTAGTAATCATATTGGACTTAGGACATAATAAATGGCCAAAGTTGATGCGGATTATCGAAAAAAGGAAAGTTTTGGAGCGCGCATTTAAAGAAATATTTATATCATTAAAAAGCTTAGAAAAATACTCATATTTCGATGCTAAATTTATTTAAATCCTTCCCATATAGAAACATTTGTATTTTTTTTTTTTAATTTTTTAACAAATGTGATTTCACGTTATTTTGACTAAGAAAATCATTGCCTTCGTTAATATATCGTTATTTTTTGAGCTACAAGTTTGTGATCACACGTATTTTGGAAAAATAAACTATATTTCATCAAAAACCCAAATAGAAAATTCTGGTGTTACGTTGTTTTGAATTTTCGGTAAAGGTACGCTTATGTTCAAAATTGCAAACAAAAAAATAAGGTTTTACGTATTTACAAGAATGTCGTCCCAACTTTCCAAGAATTTTTTTTAATTAAAAATTATAGTCATATTTTATTTTCTCATAATTATGTTAATATTTTATTAAACATCTTTTAGATTAGATTACTTTTTGTTTTTGGTAATGCCAATTTTTAAAAATTTTAAGTAATTTCCAAGATATAAGCAAAATATAAAAAAAAAAAGAAAATACAGATTTTAATCGTTTTTTTCTTCAAATATTTAAATAATTTTATTATATTTTGTATTTCTATTTATTTTTAATAAATATTTTTTTAGGCGTCAGACAATTTTCATACTTAGGAAAAACTTAAGGGATGAAAAAAAACTTAAGTTTTATAACTATTTTTAAAACTTAAGTACGATTACGCAACTAAGTGAGCAGTATAAACAGTTACGGACAAAAAAATAGGGTCAAGTATATTTATTTGAATTTTTTTTTTTGACTTTTCTACAAAATTTTATGCAAAACAATTAAACTTTTAAAGCCAAATCATTACGAATAAATTGGGTTATAAGTCCATATAATAATATCCGTAAACATTATCCTGAAAACGGTACATCGTCTCAAGCACAAGTAGTCCTTTTTCAGTGTGGACAAAAAAAAGGGTCAGCTGTAATTTTATTTAATTTTTTGAAAAATTTCAGTGAAACTTTTCATATTTTAAATCTCAATAACAATATTTAAAATAAAATACTGAAAAAAGATGAAAATTATCGATGATCTTCAATTCCGAGAACTATTCGTTTCGGAAAGGATCTATAGATTTGGCACTTTAAAAATATGAGTAAAATCGAAGGTTCCAACAAAAGATAAGTACCGAAATGGATCATTATTGTTCAATTATATTATTTTCAATTAAATGGCAAAACTTTAGATCACTTAAAAAAAATTCTTCGGAAACGGAAAATCATCCAAAAATTTTATCAAGTCTGAAAGTTATATTTCTATTAATTCGGTTCAAAATCTACTTGGAACATAAATTTGTTCTGGGAGCATAAGAAAAAAAATGGGAGGAAACATTACTTCTTTAGAAGACCATTCTAGAGTTCCCTGATGCTGAGATATTGACCTGACAATTTGAAATGGTAGTAACTAAACATCTGCATCAAATCATTTGCTTTTTAATTCACAGTAATGTTTTTTAATGTATGCTCTTACATTACTGCGAAAATAAAAAACAAAACAATACAAAACAAACTCTGTAAAAAAATTATTTGAATTGAGTTGAATTGAAACGATGAAGCAAAAACAAAACGTGTTCTGTTCTCTTTGAAATTACTGCTTATGAAAGATTTTTAGAAAAACAATAATATTAAATAAAAAACATCAAAACAAAACTGTGAATTAAGCTCAAATTACATTTACGCGTAGTCAGCAACAGTATCAGCAAAAATTATAAGCTGATCACTGTCAGTACAACATGTAGCTGCCGTTATAATTACAATTTAGCGTAGGCAACCACAACTTACAACTCTCTTTGTCTCGCTCTCAATCTGAATGCAGCGCAGTGAATTTAGAAACAGCACTGACTACTGCTGCTGATCAAATGTAATCAACACCATAACAAACAGTGCATTCTAAATGATCAGCTGATTATGGCAGCACATACTGCTGCTGACTACGCGCTATTGTAATTTGGGCTTTACTGTCATTCCCTTACATCTAATATGAAAAATTGCTGGGAACATAACAATTATGTATTTTTAAATAAACAACAGATAATAATTACGTTTGATTTCAATGTTTTTGCTTAGAATATTTAATTATTTTTTATTTTAATTATATTTAATTATATCTAAAATGAAATAAAATTTATTTTATTTGTGATATTTTTATTTACTTTTAATTACATACCTGTAATATTTACATTTTTTTTAATTTAATATTTCCTTCACATCAAATTTTGTAGAAAAAACAAACAAATTACAGTATTGCATTTTTTGTCTTTTTATATTTAATTCAATTCAGTTAGAAATGATTTGCTGCTAAAATGTTTTTATGACTCTCTGCACAATTGATTTTGTTTCTATTTGTTTTGTTTTCTTTAGGCCCAACCAGTCAACTTTGCAACGCAACGCAGAATGAAGAAAGGTAGCGTGAAACATTTTGTACAACTAGTCAACAAAAGTAAATGTATCATATGTTTTTGAACATTCATTGTGTGAACAACTCTGTATTCGGCTATTTTGTGAACAAAATAAACTACAGGGTTGTTAAAAACTTACGCAGCTATGTAAAAATCTATTTTCTGTAGATTTCTGCGATACGCTACCTAGAATTTTTGTGTCAATAGCTACATACACACATTTGCATAAAGCTGGTTGAAACAGCTGATTGCGATACGATGATTTTTAGTTGAGTGGTTGGGGCTTTTGTCTTTTTCATACGTACGCACTAATGCCAAACGGAACTGGTTTTTGCAAATCCCGGGATTCGGGATTTTGTAATTTCAAATCCCGGGATCTCGGGATTTTTCTGGATCCCGGGATTTTTCGGGATTGATATTTCATATGAAAACACATTTTAAATATAAGGAAAAAATAAATTTTGTATACATTTTTCAATAAAAGAAATTCATTCCTATTCTTAAAAACAAAACATAAGGTTTGTTCGTTTGAAATTCTAGTAAAACTAGTAAAAAAGAGAAATTTAAAAAATTTAAGAAACAAGCTTTTACTTGAAAAAGTAAGAAAATGGAAAATATCCCGGCAAAAACTTGGTAATGACATGTAGTTACGGATGTAGTTACTTTGTAATGACAACAACATAATGTCTGCATTACATAGAATTTGTTTAGGAACTAATTATTTATAAATAATTATTTATGATCAGATTTTTAAAAATATAAATTTTTATTGATTTTTATTATGCAGTTACCAATTCATATATTTGAAGAAGGGATACATAAGTAAAAGGCAAAATTTGCGTATGAATTAATTTGTAATCTAAAATAGTTTATTTTTATAACATTTATATTAATTACATTTTTGGTTGTTGTTAGGTTTTTTAAATCAAAATTTAAGAAATCTTTTTACAACAATAAAAATATTATATATCCTGACATTTCATTACTTATTTATAACCTAAAATAATAATAGTTCCTATTGTTATTACTAATCATGACTTCAGTAATGCTTTAAAATCTATGCGCTGTTTAACTGCTTGGAAGTAATTAGTTATTGTTTATATTAGCTGCTTAACTCATTACATGGCAACCAAAGTTTTTGCTGGGTATTGAAATAAATTTTAGTGCCAATAAAAAATAAAATGTTTATTTAATTTTTTACTTATATTAAATGGATTCCTTCAAACATCTCAAAAATATGGCAATATGAATCTTTGCAGATAATTTTTCACATGAAATTGGCATTATCTAAGGATATTTATGATTGTTCAATATCATCAATAGTTAATATGTAAACTATAGGTTGATTTCGCAGATGTCTTTCCATAATAGAGTTTGACCCTATGTGGTAGAGTTCAACACAAATAAAATCGTTTGTAACCATAAACTACCAATATAAATGTGTAGACGAATTAGCGCAAATCAATGTACCAATTTTTAAAATGATTAGTCGATAATTGACCAAAGCTCCCATAAACAGGCTCTTTCCAAAGATCATAAAGGTGCAAAATTAGTATTACAATACATTTATGTATACGTAAGATTTATAAAAGTAAATCATAAATTCAAAATTTGCAAAACTTTGCTAAAAATAAAATATTCAAGTAAAAAATAGCAAAAGAGAAAATTATTTTCTCTTCAAATATAAGAAGAGCATACAAACGAACAGACCTATAACGTTCTTATCTACGTAATTTATTTTTATAATATTCTTGAAAATTTTCTGTTAATATTTTAATGTTCTGTCTTGCCTTTAGTTAATTTTTAGGATTGAATTTATGTCAATAAATCCCGAAAATGAAATCCCAGGATTTTTTTCGTCCAAACTCGGGATTCGGGAATTTGTAATCCCGAAAAATCCCGGGATTTTCGGGATCGGGATTTCGGCATCGCTAGTACGCACACACAGAGAATTGATTTTTAATTTAAAAAACAATAACAGTCAACAATTGAAAATAAAGAGAGTAATTAAAAATGAGTTACAAATGAATTGATGCGGATGTTTAGTAGTAACCCTCTCCGATATATTACAAACACCATTATACAGGAGATATTAAATGTTTTCAAATCTGTTTTTTTTGGACCCATGCGAAAGTGTTACTACCAAATTTAAAATTTATATTCTTCTACAAAATAAATACTTCCTTTTTTAGAGAATAATACGCAATTTGTATACTTTTGACTGGGGCTTTCCAGAATTGTTTTCACCAATTGTTTTCTCATGTTCTCAGAAGAAATTTAAATTCATACCGAATTTTTAATCAACTTATTGGCATTAAAGTCTAGGACTTGATAAAAATGTTTGGTGGTTTTCTGTTCCCAAAGAACTTTTTTTACATTAAATCATTAAATTGCCTATAACTGCTGCCTTTTAATTGAAAATATAATTATAAAACTATAATGATTGATTTCGGTACTTATCTTTTGTTGAGACCTTCGATTTTACTCATATTTTTAAAGTGCCAAATCTATAGATCCTTTCCGATACGAATAGTTTTCGGAATTGAAGATCATTGATGATTGTCATCTTTTTTCAGTATTTTATATTAAATCTCGTTATCGAGATTTAAAAAAAGTTAAGTTTCATAAAAATTTTACAAAAAAAATTTAAGAAATTTTAACAAAATTACTGCTGACCCAATTTTTTTGTCCACACTAAAAAAGGACTATTTTTGCTTGAGACGGTGTACCGTTTTCGTGATAATGTTAAAGGATACTATTTTTGTATAGGCTTATAACCCAATATACACTATCGGACAAAATAAAGTGCGGTTTTTTACTCTTGCTATTTAGTTCATAATTATTGTCTTCTTGGTTCATAATGGACTATTTTTTTGGTGTCCAGGTATTTGTCGTATTATATTCTTTAAATTAATATACAAAAGAAGTTTTTGAAATATGTGTATTTCGAGTTTGGGGCAGAAGTGTTGTGTTGGTCATGAATTTTGTGCGACAAAATAAACTGACACTTTACTTAATTTCTTTAATTTGGCTTCCAATTTTCGAATTTCTTGATACAAAATGGAAGACATATGCTTAAGAAGTGCTAAATTTTAATATTCTATTCATTAAATTCTATTAAAATTATTATTAAGTTTAGAAAATAAGGATGAGTACGTCCATATTATCGGAAAGTCTTCGAACACAATCCAGAAAGATTTCTTGACTCCAGATAAGAAAAATAAGGTAAAATTAGTGTATTTGTCTTTAAGGTGAAACATTTTAGAATCAGAGACTAAACAATTCATTTCGTTATACAAAATAACAATTCAAAACGAAATTTAGAGGAAATTGAGACGTCGGAAAACCTGAGACTACGAAGTAAAATCGTAAGGATATCAATATTCTCGCGAAAAGATAATGAGTTTTATCACCTAACCCTAGGTGATAAAACTCATTATCAAAAGAAAGAAATAATTATAAATATATTAGCTTTTACTTTTTTATTCTAAGTAAAAGTCACATTATTGTTGTGCTAATATAATAAAGCGACCCGTAATAAAAAAATAACCGTTAAAGTCCCAGAACTATTCTAAAATACATTTATTGGGATAAGTAAATAAAAATCTTATTAAAACTTTTAAAAAACTGAGAAAATTTTGGAAACTGCTATGGAAAAGTCTGAAGTTTTAAATTTTTGTAATAGATCATATAAAAAATGTTTTCTTAACATTGGTACATATGAAACATATTTGTTTGAACTTTGTCTGCACAATAATAATAAAATTACTTCCTCCTTTATCTCTCCGCTTAGAAATATGAGATTCTTTTTGGCGAGAATTGCGATATAGCTACGATTTTACTTTGCAGTATTAGAGTTTCTGACCCCTCAAATTCTTATTATTTTCATTCTAAATTGAAATTTTGTATAATCAAATGGTTTTTTTTGGCCTCAGATTCTAAAAAAGACAATTACATTAATCTTACTTTATTTTCTCTATCTGGAATCAAGAAATCTTACTGGATTGTGGCCGGATCTATCTTTGTTTTTCATATGTAATAATAATTTGAATAGAATTAACTGAAAAAGGACTACTTGTGCTTGAGACGATGTACCGTTTTTAGGATAATATTTACGGATATTATTATTGTATGGATTTATAACCCAATATATTCGTAATGATTTGGCTTCAAAAGTTTTATTGTTTTGCATAAAATTTTGTCGAAAACTCAAAAAATTTCAGACAAATATACTTGACCCTATTTTTTGGTCCGTAACTGTATGTATTTTATTTAAAATCTTTGAACTGAAAAGATTTGCTTGCGTACTTTCCAGCAAGATCAGGGATAGAAAATGAAAATATTTTTGCGTATCAAAATAAATTTCAAATAGTACTTTTTTTACCCTCAGAGTATTAAAATTAATTTTTTTAGGTGTGCACGAAACCTTGAAGAATGTAAATTGTATATATTTAACAAATGAAATTTTGATGTTACGTTGTTTTGAATTTTCGGTAACGGTACACTTGTGTTCCAAATTGCAAAAAAAAAAAAAAATTAAGGTTTTACGTATTTAAAAATTGTAGTCATATTTTATTTTCTCATAATTATGTTAATATTTTATAAAACATCTTTTAGATTAGATTACTTTTTGCTTTTGGTAATGCCAATTTTTAAAAATTTTAAATAATTTCTAATATATAAGCAAAATATAAAAAAAACAAAGAAAATACAGATTTTAATCTTTTTTTTTCTTCAAATGTTTAAATAATTTTATATTTTATTATATTTTGATTTCTATTTATTTTTGTTTAGTTTTAATAAATATTTTTTTAGACGTCAGACAATTTTCATACTTAGGAAAAACTTAAGAGATAAAAAAAAAAAAAACTTAAGTTTTATAACTATTTTTAAAACTTAAGTACGATTACTCCACAGTATATATGTATTATTTCATTTATATCATAATATAATAACAGAAGGTAGAATCATTAGAGAGAGAGCTCAACTACTGGACTCACCACAACAGTACAAGTGTAAAATGTATTCTAGCCCATCTTTGCAGGGGAGATTAAGTAATGCTTGCAAGCATTAGTTGTAATTTAAGATATTTTGTGTGGTGCTTATTTCGGAAACATTCTACAAAAGCGAATAGCAAGATATAGCAGGAATCCCGAAAAGCTGTTGGTGTTTGGGTAATTTTGTAATCTATCCAAAAAATTGTAACACATGTATTTTTCTTTAAAAAATAGAAATAGAAATTCAAATACATAAATATAAAGCAAAGTATGTTAATGATTTTTATTTGACTTTTTTAATTTTTTCCTTTTATTTTTTACATTTTTTACTTTTGATTTTTTGTTTTCTATTTGACATAACAACAATTAAAATTGACAACTCTCCCTAATGATTCTACCTTCTATTATTATATCATGTTTTATATTATTTCATTTAAAAGCTTTGAACTGAAAAGCTGTGTTTGAGTACTTTCCAGCAAGATCAAGGATGGAAAATGAAAATATTTTTGCGTATCAAAATAAATTTCAAACAATACTTTTTTTTACCCTCAGAGTACTAAAAGTAAATTTTTTTAGGCACGAAACCTTGAAGAATGTAAATTGTATATATCGAGGGCTTATATTCAAAACGGGCCTCATGCAAAGCACCATTGTTCAGGAGAACATAAAAACTGTTTATTTCCCTAATTTTTCAACATTTTGCAATCCATTCTTCTACGAGATATTAATATTACGTCTACTAAACCTCACACTGAAAAATAAATCTTTTAACTCCATTATTCGCGAAGTTATGGTAGATAGCCCGTTTTGTCTTAATTATTTTTAATGTATGTAAATAGCCCGTTTTGTTTATTGGAAATTAAAGAAGTAAAACATAATATTTTTGAAAAAAAAAAAAAAAATGACAATATGTTAAATTTATGATATACCAAACAGGAGATAAAAAAAGCGAAATTTTGTGGTTCAAATAACAGGAATGTTTGCAAAAAATTTTAAACCAATTAAAATTGTATTAAATTGCATATCAACAACTCAAAAATTATTAAAACCTTTAAAGATGATGTTTATTGCACTTTTTATTTAATTATAATTTTTTTTAAGAAGCTGCTTTCGGTATATAAGATATTTTGCTTATAGTCACTAATTTTATTAAATTTTGTTCCATCCTGTCTTCAAATATATGGTATAGTGCTCCCACTTAGCTTCATAAAATGTTGTTAAGTGTACCCTCGTATGATCTATAAGCATCTAAAAAAGGTTAAAAATTTAACTTCAATGGCTTTTTTCTTCGGACTGCATTGAGATATAAAAATTTTTGTGAGATATATTAAGACTCTAATTCAAAACGTTTAAAAAAAGTTCAAATCGCAAAGAAAATTCTCATTATTTATCAATTTTTATTTTAAAATTTCTTTGAAAATCAAACAAAAACTTGCAAATAGTTCGTTTTTCCTTAAAAAATATACTGTTAGTAGATGGCCCAAAAACAAAAAGCGAAAAACATAGTGTTAGAATTAACTTTTGACTCCAAAATTAACACCATATATAAAAAATAGAAAACTGAAGAGCCTGACGCAAAAAAAAAAAAATTTTTGTAAATCTGCATGAGGCCCAATTTGAATATAAGCCCTCGATATTTAAAACAAAGGATTACATACGATACCAAATCATTCCATGATTTTATTCAGATAAAATATTATAGTTATTAAAATCAACTTAAGGAGAACAAAGTCCAAAATCAATTCCTTAAAATCGAGCACTTCAGCTTTAGTTTTGTTAAAATATAATTTATTACCTAATTTTCTTAAAATTTGGAACATTTTCACTTCAATTTGTTTTATTATAATTTGATTATTACTTCTGAACACTTATTGTAAAAATGTATAAATCAAAGGTGTTTAAAACACCATCTTCTATTCGAAAATTATATATCTCCAAAAGATATTATTTAAAAATTTTATTTTTAATTCGAATTTTGGAATATACAGCTAATCGTTTGACAGTATCAAATGACTCGAGAGAGTACTTCGGTACTTTTGAATGTTAAATAGTATCAAAAATAGTACTATGGTATCAACTTTTCCATCCCTGAGCAAGATTTATCCAGCTACTTTTTTATTTGAGAGTAAAAAGCAATTTACACTCAAATTGAAAAATATTAAAAAAAGTACGCGAACAACATTTTGCAAACATTTGCAGGTTTTTGTTTCTAAACAACAAAAATAATGTCCCCTCACTAAATTAAAAAAACGCTGATCTATATATAAAACATAGTAATTTTGTTATTTTTTGTTAACAAAATAAAAGTAAAATGTTATTAATATTAAATATTATTTGCTAATAATATTAAATTAAAAGTTGATTCATTGTTTTTGAATAATGACCGGCGCGTTTTGATTCAAAAAAGTTAACAACGCTGCACAGTGTGCGATTTAAAAAAATAAATGGAAATAATTATGGAACTTTGGAACGGCTGTTCCGATTTCTATGAAATTTCATATGGTGATAGTAGAGTTGTATGCGAGCTTGGACCATATAGACCTAATGGGGGCGAGTCCACAAGGTCCCAAAGTTGGACACCTCGGGTATAAAATTTATTAAAAACGTTCCTGATTCCTTAATCTGAAACGATTTCAAAGATAGGAGGATTCTGCTAGTCGAGATCTACAAAAAACATTGCGTATGTATATATTATCTCTTTTAGTTTAAGAGATATTGAGCTTCACAGATTAAAATTTTTAATTTTTAGCCTGTCTTTGTGAAGTTTTTTCGTTACAGCGGGTCCAATTTTAGCCCGATTTTCTTTAGATTTTTCTTATTTCATTAAAAACAAATAGAAAAATTGTGTAAAGAAAGAATTTTGAAAAAATATTTACGGAGTCAAAAGTTACAAGCATTTAAATTTAAACTTTAAAAAAAAGTTGATTTTTTCCCGTTTTTTTTGCCAAAAAAGTGGTAACATTCTTTTCTTGTTATATAAAAATTTTCTTAAGTAACATATATAGTATTTATAGTTTTCTGAAAGATAACTAAACACAAAATAATTCAAATGCATTTAAAAATCGAATTTTGCGAGAACCAGGGTTTCCCAAATTTGATCTATTTTATCAATTAATTTCCGAATTTTCCCCTTTATTTCTCAAATTGCAAAGCTGGAATCAAAAAAGAGTTATACTTTTTACTTAGTCTAAATTGTTTTAATTTCTTTCGCAATAGAAATGTTTGCTCCCCGTTATCGGTTGGAAAAATATAGTAAAAAAAATAAAAAATCCCATTTTTGGAAATTTTTTAAAGCTTTTTAGAAATTACGGGATTTTTTTAGACAATCGGTTTAGATATAAGGATTCAGGATCGTTTTTAATAAATTTTATACCCGCGGTGCCCAACTTTGGGACCATGTGGATTCGCCCCGCTGTAGGTCTATATGGTCCAAGCTCAAAACTTAAACGCCTACAACTCTACTATTACCATGTGAAATTTCATAGAAATCGGAGCAACCGTTCCAAAGTTCCATAATTATTTCCATTTAATTTTTTAAATCGCACAGAGACAACAAAAAACTACTATGAGAATTGCATAAAGAAATCTGAACGAAGGAGGAAAAGGCACAAAACTGTGCAAGATCCTCTCTGGTCTCTTTTAATAAAATGGCAAGGAAGAATCATGCGCTGTTTACGTACTTGTTAAGACAAAGTGTCGCAAAGTTCTAAAGAACTTACAACCATATCAGTGTCATTCTTGGCAAGCCCATTCCCAAGAACATGTAAGTAAATGTCAACCCGGAAGCAACACGAATTAGTAAAGGGGTGGCGTCCACAAACAGCTTCAGCACAGAGAAAAAGGACGCCGGTTGTAGCTTGCCGGTTCCCTAGCGGAGTTACTCGGAACGAAACGCAACATATGTTATCCGTTGGAATCTTCGACATATCTTTTTCCACATCACCAGTACACTACAGACAAAATGTATCCAGCTCATGCTTAAACGATGCAAGTAAGATTTAAAACAGGATTCTGTGTCGAAAATAATCCCGTATTATGGCAACTAAATATCGTGGTATATTTAATCGCATAAGAAAATTTACAATGATTTACCAGTTAGTTCGCCGTATTAAAAGCATTTTTATAACCAAAATTACGACTACGCGTACTTCAGCACTTTCTTTCTTTTGTCCCGGATGCAGTTTTCACAACGACTTTAATGGCATCGATGGTTGATCTAGCTTTCCTGAAGCTAAATTGTCTACCTGACAGGCTCCAGTTAATTCACCCAACAATATAGTTACTAGCAAAAGTTAGATCAATAATTGATCCTCTACGCCTCTGTTAAATGTTTGTTCGTTTCCTGTGTTCATCAGCATCACACTAAGCTAAGAAAATCCGACCTCTTTCATTTGTACGGGGACAGTCCGTGACACATTAAAATCACCGACAATTATTACAGGGTTTCTGGAGGTTGACTCTGATACAGTGTTTTGAATTCTTTCATAGTGTATAACGGGCGATATACCAGCTACAGAGATGAATTCCTGAAACTTTGGCTCGAGTAAATCCACCATGGTCTGCCGTTGAATCTTGGAATATTAAATTGTTGGCCGACTAGATTGCTTAGGTACTTGAGCTAACAGATACCCAGTTGGAAGACTCAACGTTACGCTATTTCTCGTTAAGAATGGCAATGTCGACGTTAAAGTCACGAATGTTTTATTTCAGCAGACCTTGGGGGGCTTGATAATGGTTGAAATTGCGTTGAAGATTTCACATATTCTAGTCTTAAGTGACTGAAGCAGTTTCTGGGCAAAGTACACATTAGAGCATGTCGGTCTCCATACAAAAAAGTTGTGCCAGTCACCCCCTAGAATGAAAGAATACTAAATGAAATTTCTAAAAATACAAAAAATATTTTTTTGCCACGCCTAAAAATACCGCTCTCTTTGTTTTTTGTGTATAGCGTCGTCATTTTAAGGCCGATCGCAACATATGGCATATCGTTGTTAATGGTTTGAAAATAGCTTCATTTTCTTTTTGCAAATATATGCGCTAAACGTCAGTAACTTTATTAGCAGATTCACTTACTACTCGTACAAAACGATCTGTATTTTGAGAATGGCATAGAAATTCTATACAAATATAATTTAAAGATTAATATAAATTTATGTGTAAGTTTTAATATAAATTTACCTGGTATTTCGATTATGTTTTCAGCAGAATACTGATATTTTACTAGTTCGTCATCCATATGTAAATAAAGATACGGTGGTTCTGTTACTTTAAGGTTATCCTACATTATTATTTCGGAGTATGATTTGTAGTAGTCCTATTTTTGTTCGTAACCTAAATACCGTATACTTGCATCACTATCTGTAATCATTGCAACAAGTACTTTTTTAGGTTGCAAATAATAACTATTATGTTATATCACTGGACGAATAATTTCTTGAATATATTGCGGCAGTTCTCTAATTCACACAACATAATTAAAAATGTGACGACTTCCATTTATAGACTGTGGACGACTTTTTACTAGGAACCAGAATGGGGCATAAACTTTTACAATAAACATAACCAAAGTTTTGTGAAGGTGTTTTTTAGACACATAAAGACGAAGTAATCTAGATGCTGTTGACAACCATTTTGCAGTACTTACTGGTCCAGGAATTTGGGCAGCCAGTGTAGTTTCACAGTTAATAGCGGGAGCCATACGATATAAATACAACTGGTCATCACGTATGTTCTAATCGCTTATATTGTCTGGCATTGATCGCGGTTTGTTCGTAATTTGGATTTCTTTCGCTTCAAAAAATATTTTGTTTGAACGAAATATAAAAATTTTAAGATTATTTGGAAAATCATGAAACGTTTCAAAGAGATAAAATGCAGTGAGAACTATGGTATAGACCTATTTTTATTATTTTAAAAATTTTAACAAAGAAATTGATTTTTTACTTACTTGTATTCCTCACTGTGTTGTGTTAAAATTTTATTAACATAAATACTATGGAAAATCAAACAGTTTTTACATCTTTTATAAATTCGTTGTTTGTGAATATAATTAAATAGTTTAAAAGCTAAAAATAAATAATTTTAAAAGGGCTTTCTTCACATTAAAAAATAACATGTCATTAGGGGGGAAGAATCCGAAAGTAATATCGAGAATTTGATGTCGGATTCAAAAACAACCAACGACGAAAATTAAGCTATTTTCAAATCATTAACAATGATATGCCATATGTTGCGATCTGCCTTAAAATGACGACGCTATACACAAAAAACAAAGAGGGCGGTATTTTTAGGCGTGGAAAACAAAAATTTTTTGTATTTTTGGGAATGTCATTTAGTATTTTTTTCATTCTAGGGGGTGACTGGCACAACTTTTTTTTTCGACCCGCCCTAGTACACATCCTTTTACATGTTTACTATTGTATTGCAGTCTATTCACACTGGGTTTTCTGTACACGTCCAGTCTTGTGACCGGTTTCACCACATCATAAGCATTTTGGCAGCAATTGAAAATTGTATTGCTAAAATCTACACATTAAAAACAGTTCGGAGAGAACTTTTTCGCCAAAGAAATACATTAGTTATACATGGTGCTTTATTATTATATAATACTTATTGTTTTTATGCACTTTCGCTTTCTTATACTTAAATCTATTAATATTGCCATAAAAAATATTATTCCATCCCTACAATTTTTTCTTACAGTATTAATATCAAAGAAATTCTTTACCAAACAATTCGTTTCATTATTTTTTCCAGTGCATTTTGTACTCTTTGCACTCTCAGCAACGATTAAATAAAGAGCGTAAGAATACGTGAGAACTCAGCCAGCACAATTGTGCTATGAAATTGACAGCCAATCAATTTCATAGCACAAATTTCTGCAAACAATCTTGCTTCAAAATTGTTTGCAGAAAGGAGAATAAAAGTAGGATGGATTATATACCGAATAAGAACAAAGGAGAAGATCACCAAATATTTTAAGTGTTTAGATTAAGGACATTTAGCAAGATAATGTACCGGAAAAGATCGTAGTGATGTCTGTGAAGGAAATGTTGTGAAACTGGTCACAAAGCTAGGGATTGTGCCGAAAACCCTAGGTGTATATTATGCCTAGGACTAAGCGACACTAAACACTTCATTTGATCTACGCTATGTGTAAAAAATGACCATGAAGATAGTTTTAAAAATTAACCCAGGAAATGGCAGATATGTACAAGATTTAGTGATACAGAAACTCTCGGAAGGCAATGTTGATGTTGCACTTACAATAGCAATAGCGAGCAATATAGAAAAGTGAACTAACAAATATGGTTTGAGTTTATGACAAAAAGAGCAACATTAGTAATTCTAAATAATTAATATAAATGAAGTATGTGAAGAAAGCGAGGGATTTATGTATGCCATCTTAAATGGTACAGAATATACAGCTGTTTTTTTTCCCAGGAGTATGGATATTGAGAATTTCAGGGAACGCTTGAACAAACTTGATCGACATATTTGAACTCAAAAACACTAAATAGTAGGGGAAAACTCGTTAGCGAAATGATTGCATCTCTAGATTTAATAGTGTATAATAGCAATAGTTCTACTTTTAGAGGAGGAAGCAGCATTATTGAAGTTCTGTTTGGTATAATCATGCAATGGACTGGAAACTACTAGAGGACCTCACCCTCAGTAACCACCAGTATATAATATTCCCTGGTGTACGAAAGTTGAACGTGAAAAAATTAAAAGATACCATGCAACATGTAAAACAAATTACTGATTTAAACCAGCGTTTAAATATTATGCGTCAGCAAAATTTCTTCTCCTTATGACTATGCAATAAATATTAAACCGTTTCATTTTTACTACACACGGCAACTAAAATTATTATAAATAACCTTAGAATTTTTAGTAACAATGTAAATCGTCTTTGCAATTTTTATCAGCAAACAGAAAATATTGCTCATCAAAAAAACTAAAACTTCGTGTTTTAGTCCCTTACACATATTTTTTTCGGACACATATAGCACACGAACAGTTTTTCTTCGTGTGCTGCAATAAATTTTTAGCAAATTTTCTTTGTTTTGATTTTGCAACTATAGTTTTTTTTAGTATTTTTATTTAAGCAATTTTGTTGCTACTAAAATTTCTTCCATGAAGAATAAAACACATGTATTTGTTGTTATACATTCACACATACATGTATACTCCGATATACATGTGTTTTATTCTTCATAGAAGAAATTTTAATAGCAACAAAATTGCTTAAATAAAAATACTAAAAAAAACTATAGTTGCAAAATCAAAACAAAGAAAATTTGCTAAAAATTTATTGCAGCACACGAAGAAAAATTTTTCGTGTGCTATATGTGTCCGATAAAATTATGTATACAAGACTAAAACACGAAGTATTATTTTTCTATGTTAATTTATATACGAGTTGAATAATTTTTGTTTATGCTACAAGAAATTGTAAATAAACGCTGCAATTTTTATTGACAATACTGAAAATAGAAAAATAATTTTAGTTGTAATTATAAACAAAAATGAAACAGTAAAAATATTTTTAGTATTTTTTTTGCTAGCAGCAGATATTTATTGCAAAATGTGATAAATATAGTATTAAAATCAAACCCTGATTTAAACAACATTACTATGGAGACCATGTCAAACACACTGACAAGTATTATGCCAAAGAGTGTATAATAAGACGAAAGGTCCGGACTCAAGAGATAAAACGTCTAATGTTTGTACGCTCGGAGAACAGCAACGCGTAATCACTCTGATGACACACTCTCAGAATATAGAAGACTAAGGAAAAAACTCAGAACAGCTATTAAAAACAGCAAAATCGGGAAATGGAGAGAGCTATGTAGATTTTTAGATGATCCATGGGGAAGACTCAACAAGATTATAACCAAGCAAATAACTACAAGGAATCCCATACCCAACTTGGGCAGCTAAAATTTTAGCTACTTTTTTCCCAGCAGAGATTCAGGAACCATCTTGTAACTCCAAATTGAATAATTAAACAGTGCATGCACAAAATTTTAACTGGGAAAGAGCCCAGGGTCCTTTGGAATACCTGCAAGGCACATGTTTTGAAAACGGAGTCTTTCCAAAATGCTGGAACACCTTAAAACTTGTTTTGTTGCGTAAAAGTTCGAAACCGTTGAGTAATGCTAGCTCCTGTAGACCACTGTGCATGACACTAGGCAAACAATATAAAAGATTATTATTTTTCAGACTGGAAGTAGACATCAAAATAAATGGTGGGTAATCACCAAGGCAACATAGTTTCCAAAAAGGCAAAAGAACAGTTGGTACCATTAAAGAAATAACTGACATTGCACTTCCAAGAGAACAAAAGGCTTTTGCTTAGTTATCGTACTGGATATTAAAAATGCTTTTAACTCAGTGAAGTGGAAAGAAAATACTATACGCTTGCAAAAGCAGAGGTATAGATCCTTTCCTATATAATATTGTGGCAGACTATTTATGTGATAGTGTTCTAATGTACACAACAGATGACGGGATTAAAAATATCATATCACTGCTGGGAGGAATCAGTATACTAGGACCTATTTTATGGAATATAATGTATGACGGACTACCAAAAGTAACTCATATAATAGGCTATACAGACCATATTGTAATTGTCGTCACACAGTATTTACCACAAGCCCTGGAAAATGTTGCAAATGATAACCTAAACCGATGCGATAGGTGACTAAGTGAACACGGCCTTAAACTCGCCGTTGAGAAAACGGAGGCTATTCTTATTACTGATAGAAGAGCGTTTAAAACTCCAGATATAGGAATACAAGGTCAAAACGTTACCCTAAATCGCAGTCTAAGATATCTTAGAATTCAACTAAATAGTCAATTAAACTTCAACATGCATGTGCAAACTATTAGGGATAAAATTTTAAGAAATGCAAGTATACTAGCAAGGATTATGCCAAATACAGGTGGTCCCAAACAATTTATAGGAAGACTCATAAACAGTGTTATTGTTCAAATTACTTGAACATGCATTTTTTAATCTCAAAAGCAATAAAACAGTTTTATTACTTATAATTTTCAAGTACGCATGTGTGCATAGGTTTTTCACACATGTATAGAAACAACCCTTGTTATTCACATTCTTATCAAGGCTTTTTATATTTAAGGAAAACACATGTTGATACTCACGTACGCATGTGTTCTACTTTAGATTAGGATATTCATTATTAGTACGTAAGAATTTTATAATATAAATAAATTTAGTGCCTTACAAGCATTCATCATAGAGTGACCTACAATCACTCTAAGTAAAAATTATTATACCCTTCACCAAAGGTGTAAAGGGTATATATAAGTTTGTCATTCCGTTTGTAATTCTCACAATTTTCGTCGGAGAGCAAAAAAGTTTACATTTTCGGGATCCTTGTAAGAAATGATGACGATAGGACCATGTCCGTCCGTCCGTCCCTCCGTCCGTGTGTCGGTTGAAATGGCGTTTATGAAGCCCACCGATAACTGACATATATAATATATATATCAAACGATCGGAAATGCTTTCGAGAATTTTGCTATTGGAATTCAGCAAGATCGGTTCATACAATGCGGAGATATGTTAAAAAAACCGGTTTTTAGAACCGGTTTTCCAGTTTCTGAAGCCTCTGCATATACTAGGGACTTCGTTTTTACAAAGAGGTCTCGGACATTTTTCTCAAAATTTTTGTTCTGAAAAAATGAAATAAATCGGTTCAATAATAAATGAGATATCGGACAAAACGCATTTTTTATTTTTTGAAGCCCTGGTTTAAGCTATAGATTTTTATTTTTATACAGATCGGTCACAAATATTTTTATAAAAATTCGGTTTTTGGAATCAGCAGGATCGGTTTATAAATGGCGGAGATATGCTTTAAAAACCGGTTTTTGGAACCGGTTTTTCAGTTTCTGAAGCCTTTGTATATACCAGGGACTTCGAATTTTTAAAGGGGGCTCGGAAATTATTTTCTGAATTTTTGTTCTGAAAAAATTAAATAAATTGGTTCAGTAATAACTGAGATATCGGGGAAAACGAATTTTTTATTTTTGAAGCCCTTGTTCAAGCTACAGATTTTTATTTTTATATAGATCAGTCATAAATGTTTTTATAAAATTTCGTTTTTTTTAATAAACCAAATTCGTTCATAATCAACAGAGTTATGGCCCAAAAACAAATCTGTTAAGAATATAAATACACACACAAACATGTATATTAAGCATTGTAATGACTATTAGTGACGTTTTTTGTTTTTTGTATAGACAAGTAGTTTAGTTAGAAACAGCAGTCATATAATGAATAACAGTGTTGTTGTTGTTCTTTGTATATGCAGTCAGTTTGTATATACATACATAAAAAAATAAATAAATATGGAATTGTTGTTGTTTATTTTTTAAAAGCAAAGCCTGCTATGATTGTTTTTTTTTTTTTCATATTCAAATTTTCGTAGTTTGAACAAAATTTAGATTTATATATGTGAAAATATGAAAGCATACGTTAAGGCGAAAATTTTATTATTTGTCGGTAATATGGTAATATGATGTCGATAAGATAGTAAGATGGTAATATGGTGAAGGGTATCAAAGATTCGGCACAGCCGAATCTTTTTTCAATTTCATTATTTATAAAATTATTTAGTAATTTTTACAGTTATTCAATCACAAATGTTGTATGCAGCTCAAATATTCGTATTAGCAATGAAGAGGAAATCTGCAATTGCTCGCTTATAAAACCGCAGAGAATAAGCACTTTATGAGTAATTTCCACGTACAGAACAGTATCTACTAGCGCAGCTCTAGTTCTTTATTGAAAACCACCCTTTGACCTCCTTATATTGGAGCGGGAGGAAATATCGTTGAAATTAGCAGTAAGAGCTGATAAAGAAATTGACATAAGTGTCAACCGAACAAAAGTAGAAGCTAGAATGTTGGGAAGGTGATGAAACTAGTGCTGGCAAATTCTACTACTTTTGAATACACGATTCTTTATACAAAACACAAAATAAATAAAAACGTTAACTTTAAATTCAACTTTAATAAAAATCAATAAAATTATTTTCATATATTTAAAAAATTTACTTGTGTCTTTATACAGAGTTGTATTTTAGCCGTTATATTTTTAATATGATATTAAAAAATTATACTCTGAAAGTATTGATTAATTACTTTACGCTGTTGATACTAATACTCAATGGGGCCACTAGTTTGACGGTTCGCTGTCACTACGTCCTATAAAAAAAGATAGAAAAATAGATAAATAAATAAATAAACATATATAGATATACAGAAATGAGACTATTAGAATCATTAAGAGGTGGCTAGAATCTGCAAAACTTAATCTAGCGGAACACAAAACAGAAGCGGTGTTGGTCAGCAGCAAGAGGGCTATAGAGGTACTAAAAATAAGAGTAGGAAGCAGCGATGCACATAAGGGCAGCTATAAGGAGACCTTTGGCAATAAATCAAAATTCAAAAATGCGTTTTATGATATATAACATTAAAGAGGACATTTTTCTACACAATGTTTGTTCACAACATTCTTTGTCAAAGCTAGTGCTCGTGACTGAAGTCCAAAGTGAAAGAAAAATTTGTTGCTTTTAAGTTAATAATTTTTCTTTTTTCATATGGTACACATTAGATTCAAAAAATATCATCTGACTTTATTATAGAAATAAATATTATTTACTATTTATGATGGCAAATTTTTTTAAGAATAAGTGTAAAAAATGTTGCATAAAAATGCAGTCGTCAAGTGGTCAAATTGACAATTTATCAAAATAGTATAATTACCATTATATTTCGTTAAGTTTCAAAATGTTTGAAAGCAAAAAAGTAACATAAATATCCAGTATTATCCATAGCATTTATATACACCTTAAAGATCAGAATGTCCCTTTATATATTCTAATTTAAAATTTTGCGAATTTCGATTCTAAACCATTTAGAAATGCTTAATGGATCATAGAATTTTTTAGACCTGTAGCTCACAATTTTCAAAGTAAATAAATGAAATTTGGTGTGAATGGTTTTTTTGACACAAGAAAAATTATTACTAATTTTGTTTATGATCGGTGGAAATTTTCGCCTAGCTCCCATACAGAGATATTCCCGGTATAGAAATAAAATCATAATATGTGCAATATTTAGAGTCAGATTTTGATGAAATTTTGTAATACTACATGTTTGGTAAACATAAATTACGCTACCAAATTTCAAAGGAATTGGTCTACACTAGATCAAAGTGTCCATGTAAAGTACTTAACGAAATTTACTGAAAGTGCATAAACCTAAAAATAATTTTAACGTTAGGTTCACATTTGGCAAAACTAGCTTTTATTTATAAGTTTCTACAATTTTAGGGGCATCAGAAATGGTAGGCAACACAGTGGTATGCATTGAAAAAATTTTTTTTCTCAAATTTATAATTTTCTCTTATGTTGAATAAACTTCAGAATGGTACAATTTTTGGCATGTATTTAGACCTTTTTTAATTATTGAACAATAAAATATTATTTAAAAATTTAATATTCACCAAAGAACAACATTAAGAAAATATAAAAAAACAATGTATATTTTTATTATTTTTGCATAAATATTGTTCGGTGGGTTATATTATTAAAACATATTTAAAATCTAGAGAAAATTATCTTTTCAACGATACCAATCACTTTTGTTAAAATACCGCGGTTTATTTAATGCCACGTTTGGTATACCTCTGCCCCTATGTGCGATGTTATAAAATACCTTGGAGTGATAATCGATAACCGACTAAACTTTAAACGTCATACGGACTATTCGTGCCAAAAGGCTGCTAACATAGTAAACACATTGGCTAGAATGATGTCAAATATAGGCGGGCTAAAGCAAAACCGTAGGCTGCTACTGTCAAGAGTGTCAAATTATATCCTTCTCTACGGAGCACCGATCTGGGAAGGTTTAATAAGATGTACTTCAAGGAAAAAGATGATGTCCATCTTCAGTAGAAGCTGCCTCCGAGTTTGTAATCACTCGAAGCATCATGTGTAGTAGCAGGCGCTGTCCCAACAGATGTCACAGCTCGAGTGTTTTCGAGAATATACGAGGAAAAAACTAGGAACTTATACGCCCAGTGCAGATATATCCCGCAGACAGAAAGATCATCATAGAAAGAGAACTGGAACCGCATTAAAGGGTTCATAACGCATGTAAACGAAATACTACGGAGATTGGAACAACTCCGGAAATAATTTATAGAAACATAATTACAAGGATAGTAAAATAAAAATAAGAGCAGTAAAATGCCCACCCTGCGAAGTAATACCATACGGCAGTTCCGTAGAGTGTGGTGATGACGATGGTGATGGTTTTAGTCGGTAGGAATCCGACATACCCAAATGGGTATGTCGGATTCCACCTCCAATATAAAAGAAATATAGATAGGTAGATAGATATATAGTAAAGCCCTGCGTAAGATGATTTGAAAAGCAAATCCATTTGCTTTTTAAGTGGTACATAACCAACACAAAATAAATACAGGCGTTTAAAGCAATTGTCGTAAAGAAATGGTGCAAGTGGTGTGGCAAAAAAGGCAAATCATACAAGACATTGAGGACGTATTTAAGATGCGCTAGTATTTTTAAAGTTTTGCTTGTTGTGTGGCAAAAAAAACCTTTAAGGAATATGATATGAAATTTTTGGTGCAGATGTAGTTTGGGTCAGAGCATTTTAATATAGTAAAAAACCAACATCTCCTAAACTACTGGTCGGATTAAATTGAAATGTATGGAAGTGTTGTAGAAGAGCTTTCAGAAAAATCAAAATCATCTTGTAGTCACCCTGTGATAACACAAGATAAGCTATAGGTTGTCAAAATTGACTAACTCGAGTATGTAAAAGTTTAAAAAAGTCCGATTTTAAATCTTTAAAGTTTTTGGCAAGATAAAGAAAAATAAGCTTGTTCACTAGAGTGTCCCGTAGACAAAAATTTTGTAGGAAGGCCCCTCAAACGATGCGTAAAAAATTACTTAATACGAAAAAATTATTTAAAAAAATTTTTAAATTGATCTTCAGTTCCCTACCAGCGATTGAAAGTCCCGGGTCTAGAACTCTTCGTCCAAAAAATAGTATTGAGTTTTGTCTTGAAATGGGTATCAAAAAATTCGTAATTTTTTTTGCCAATTATATAAAAAATATTTTAAAAATATTTAATACATCATGCAAAAAAAAAAAAAAATTCGAATATTTTCTTAAAAAAAATAGATAAGAATTTTTTTTTCGTTCCTTTTAAGGCTAAAATATTAAAAGTTTGCATTGAAGTAAGTGCTGTTAATAATATATAATTTTCCAGATTTTAAAAAAAAAACTTGTTCATCAAAATACCTTTAAAAGTCTTCTAGCGAAACACAATCCCATTGGAAAAATTTAATTAGTGATAGTAAAATTTTTTTCAGCTCAAGCCTAGTGCAACATTTTTATCTTCACTAAATAGTTTAGTGCAAAAAACAACTCTCCACTAATGTTAGTGGAATATAGAAATTGTTCACTAAATTGAAAGATGACCTAATGTTGTTTTAAACTTTCTTCACTTAATACAAAATAAAGACTAACCCCCATTTTCACAAACCAATTTTATATATAAAATGTATTGTAATTTATACAAATATAGCCTCTTATATATTCGAATTTCCAAAAATCCCTTCGTAATTTGCGGTCCACACGAGCCTTTTTCTTGTTCGCACATTGAACAAAATGTTGTGCGAAGATGCATTTGGATAGTGTGGACTCAAGTTGTTCATGTTTTGTTTTTGTTCGCACAATTGTTCGACCAATCATATCTGCCAACAAACGTCATTTTGTATGCGGAAGAAGAGGCGCTGCATGTAAAAGTATCGAAGCGACACTAACGGCATACAAAAAACGAGAGAAAAAGACATAGTCGGTCAAGCCCGACCATATGATACCCTACACCATTGTGTACATTATAATTCTGGGAGGGGTCTTTTATTAGACTTGGAGTCAAATGTGGACCGACTCATAAGTGTAAAATAAAACATACGAATACAGAATATTACGTTGATGCTGACATTTACATGAATTTATTCATTTTTGGGTGATTCCCGAAAGAGGGCCTTATATGGGAGCTATGGTAAATTATGGACCGATCTTTGTAAAATTTGACACTATCATTTATGTTCATATTAAGCATATTTATCGAATATTAAGTTGATACTAACATTTTAATGGGATTTATGCCCGTTAAAGTGATTTTTTGAAAAGGGGTTTATATGGGAGCTATGGTTAATTATTGACTTTTTGAAAATCAACACACTTATTTAGACTTATATGAAAATTATATGTGCCAAATTTCATTAAAATATTGCTATATTTAAGGGATTTATGATCGTTAAACTCTTTTCCGGGAGGACATTTGTATGAGGGCTAGGTGAAATAATGGACCGATCATAACCAATTTCAATAGGCTTCGCCCCTGAACTATAAGAAACCTGTGTATCAAATTTTATAGATTTTGGTTTAAAATTGCGACCTGTAGTTTGATTACAAGGTTTACATGGACGGACAGACGGACGGACGGACATCGTTAAATCGACTCAGAAAGTGATTCTAAGCCGATTGGTATAAATTAAGGTGAGTCTTAGGCCAATATTTTTGGGTGTTACAAACATCAGCACAAACGCATAATACCCTCCCCATCTATGGTGGTGTAGGGTATAATTATGATTTGTTCGACAAATGTTTTGCCCACTGAAAACAAAATGAAAAAAATTTTGTGTGTTGCTCTGCCGACGTTTTGTTCTTGTGCGAACAAGGAAAAGGCTAGTATAGACGGTACGTAATTTGCGGTCCACACGAACCTTTTTCATGCTCGCACATTGAACAAAATGTTGTGCGCACATGCATTTGGATAGTGTGGACCCATGTTGTGTTCTTGTTCGCACACCGTTGTTCGCACAATTGTTCGAGCAACCATGTCTGCCATCAAACGTCATTTTGTATGCGGAAGAAGAGGCGCTGCATGTAAAAGTATCGAAGTGACACTGACGGCAAACAAAAAATTAGTACAGACGGTACGTAATGTATATATTTTTCGGGAGACCAACATTTTATCTCTCTAACTTCAGGCGTTCGGTCTGTGGAATGATGTATCAGACAGTAACGTTATTCGTTTATATATGGATGTCTCAATATACACAAATACGCTTATAAGATTTCCAAAACACACTAAAAGAAATTCTGAATTATGTAGTGTTGTTCTAAAACGATTATAAATTTGATAATTACAATCATAGCTCTCTAAAATTAGTTCAGTGAGATGTGATTAATTGGAAAAATGTCATGTTTATGTTTAGTGAAAAAATTTGTTTGCAGCTTATGTGTAGTGACTGTCCAGATTTTGCACTATTGAGTGTAGTGCAAATTTTTTCATTACCACTAAATCTATTTATAGTGAAAAAAATTGCAATATCACTAAAATTTTTTAGTGGTAGTGAAGAAATGTTTCACTATAACTATAGTGGTGGCAAATAGTTAAAATTCAAATTTGTTTTACTATAGTGCGATTTAGTGAAAAGCTGAATGCATTCACAATTTAGTGCACTACCCCCAACACTGATGGAAATATTGTAAAACAATGAAATTGGTGACAGTTGACTTAAGTCGTCAGCTTTGAGACCATGATATAATGCTTTTAAAAGGATCTATATAAACATATTATAAATCAATGAATTGGTAAATAATTTTATTTTCATATTCTTGTAATATTTTATAAGCTTTTGGAAAGTAGACGGAGTTTGGCTTTACAAAAGATTATTTTTTAGGTATTTATATCTTTTTTATATTTTTACAAATATGTTTTTTTATGCAATTAAAAAAGTCGTTTAAAAAATTCACTTTTTCATAAAATTTGCATTCCTGCATTCGTTTTTGGCCGGGCGGGAAGCAGTTTAGTGTCAAATCGTTCTAAATCTATTTTTTGATGAAATATCGTCAATAAATTTAAAAAAGCTCGATTGAAATTTTTTATTAATCGATAAAAATTAAACTTTTTTCTAAAATTGACCATTTTCGACCATGCTGGATGTAGGGTGCAAGCCTAAATCAGTTAAAAATTTCTTTATTAGCCATTTATGAAGTCTTATCTTTTGAAATATATAAAGAAACAATTTTTTTATTAACGGAACTTTGAGAAAAAATTTAAAGAATTGAACTATATTTTTGTTAAGAAATTTCCATTTTTCATACTAATTTCCAAAAATTCAGCATATATTTTTGGAATACATAAAAAATTACAGAGTATTTTTAAAAAGTTTTACCTCATATACCTCAGGACTTATCCCGAAAAAACGAAAGAAAGTCGAGACAAAAAATTAAAAATTCAAGTGTAAATATCTTTTTAACTGTAAGATATAACTTAGGTGAGTAATTTTTTCTTTATCTTGCCAAGCACTTTACAAAGATATAAAAATCTTAAAAATCGGACTTAATTCGTAGGTTACGATTTTTTGAATCTTTTACATACTCGAGGTAGTCAACTTTGGCACTCTGTAGCTTGTGTTATCACAGGGTGACTTCAAGATGATTTTTTTGAAAGATTAGGTCCTCTTAAGCTCTACAACTATTCCATACATTTAAATTAAACCGACTAGTAGTTTAGGAGATACAGATTTAATACCAAAAATTTGCGTTTGACCCCACTGTGTAACGGTTGAATAAGCGCAGTGCAATTGGGTTGCAGATTCATTGCTATAATTAAACCCTCATCACTTTTTAGTTCCTGAACTGGGTGACATGTCGCGTTATCTAAAAGCAAAACTGCTTTTTGCAGCAGACCTTTTGAAATCAAAAATTCTCAGACCTAAAAAAATTTTTCTTATGAACAACTTACTTTTACTAATTGGTGAAAATTAACTTACGTAGGGAACAAATTCGTGATGGGACCAGTCCTTGAATATAAATTATATCATCCAGGCGTTATTACTGGAGTTGTATCCCTGCGGGAAATTGGTAGCAACTGGTGCAATAGTATCGGTCCCTCAGTAACAGTTGAGTTCCAATTGACACCTAATAGCCACCAAAGTTCCAGTTAAGTACCAATTGACACTAAAGTCATCTAAAGTTCCAGTTGAGAACCAGTTTAACCAGTTTAACCAAAATAAAAAAAATTCCAATTTGTTTTTCCAAAATTGTATTATATTTATTAATACTGAATATGCCCTTTTGGGTTAGTTCTGTGACCTGTCCCAAAACTGGTTAAAAAGGGTGAATTTCTCCCTCCTAGGCCAACGCCATGTTAAAGTGACAGGTCCAGCTCATACAAAGTGTTTGAACTAGAACCGGTCCCTATCACTTTGGACCAAACCCGTGACATGTTTTGTGTTAGTTCTTTTCACTCTAGGGATATTACAGGATTATAGAAAGAGCATTTAAAGGCGCGTGGGTGTGTCGATTTTCCAACATCCAAAAATTTCAGTTTGTCTGTGCCATTCGCATTTGAACAGGGCAAAAAAGTTATTCGCTCTTTACATATTTTTCTTCCGGGAGCCGTTTTCTCATTACATATGACAAGAGTGTGATTTGGAATCATCCTATAATATAAACCAGATTCGTCCGCACTGTAGATTTGGTGAAGAGTCGACTCATGCCCATCAACGTAATCCTTAAATTCTTTCACAAATGGATCAATAAGATAAGGTTTCGAAAACAATTTCTAGCCTGTAATTTCTAATTCCATGTCGACAATTAAATTTCTTGAGCCATCCTTCATTGGCATTGAAACCTGAATTGGTTTGATAAATTTTGGAATACAAATGACTGGCTTTTGATCGTAAAATCGCTACTGATATTGAAACATTTTTTCCCTCTGTTTTACAAAATACTTATAAAGCATCTTTTCCATTCTTGGGTACTCAGCTATCTTTAAGGTGCAACGTTTGCCAGCGTCACTTTCTATTGTACGTACGAACTTTTTTTAATGAATTTTCTTACTTTATAATGCGGTAAACCGAAGACTTATGCAACTTGTAATTCACGCAAATTGAATTTATGGAATCTCCACTTTTAAATTTGTTTAAAATCTGTTTTGAGAAATCGTTGGCTTTAAAATATGTTTTTTCCCCATATTAAGAGATGTATTTACACAACAAATGACACGAATAAACTGACAAAATTGAAGATCAAAATCATCCAAAGAGGTTAATATACCAAAAGATGGGGATTTCCCTTTTTTGATTATAAACATTGTAATCAAATTTAAAAAAACAGATAAAAGTCGCGAAAATAAAACCAGTTTTTCGTAAACTGTCGCGATTATAGAACCTGCAATTTTAAAAATTAAGCCGTCACGATAATGGTTAGTCGCGATTACCGAGCTTGCACTGTATATACATATACAGTGGGGAGCACAAATAAGTACATGTTTGTAATTTGTGCAATTTAATACATAATCTAATTCTATACTTCATTGGGAAAACAAAAAGGTATCGCTTGATAAAATAGAAAATTGTGGGTCCTATGAATTTTTTAAAAAGTTGTAAAGTAGAATTGTCATGTATCACAAGTAATGGAAAAAGCCATATAAAAGTAAAATAACAAGATTTTATGAGTTGTACACTACAATTTCCGATTTTATCAAGCGATACCTTTTTGTTTTTCCAATGAAGTATAGAATTAGATTATGTATTAAAAAGGGCATGTATTTTAATAAAGAGTGGGTCAAAAATAGATGTAAATTCAAAATAGTAGAAGAAAAAATTCAAAAACTGAATTTGTGTCTTAAATATTCAACATAGTTTTGCTGTTAGTTTAAATCAGAGATGCGCAATTTTCAAATTTCCTGACTCGCGAGTTTAGACTACAAATGCTGCTTACGCAACGCTGCTTCACACGTACACTATAAACTACTTCGTTCGACTGCTGCTCTCTCATTATTTGCGGTCCACACGAGCCTTTTTCATGCTCGCATATTGAACAAAATGTTGTGCGCACATGCATTTGGATAGTGCGGACACAAGTTTTTCATGTTTTGTTCTTGTTCGCACAATTGTTCGAGCAACCATGTCTGCCATCAAACGTCATTTTTTATGCGGAAGAAGAGGCGCTGCATGTAAAAGTATCGAAGCGACACTGACGGAAAACAAAAAATTATGATTTGTTCGACAAATGTTCTGCCCACTGAAAACAAAATGAACAAAATTGTGTGTGTTGCTCTGCCGACGTTTTGTTCTTGTGCGAACAAGATGTAACGTTAATATCAATGCAAATCAAGCAGATTTTTTTGCTGCTTCACACACACAAGCGCAAATGTATAGTAGTGTGTGTGCGCATCACTGGTTTAAATCCGTATATACTTTTTAATAAGGATAATTTCTTGTCTTTCTAATACAGTTTCAAAAATTTAATTTGGTCAACCGCGAAGTCCGAAAAAGCGGTCCTTCGGATATAGCTCCCGATTTTAAAGGTATATTTAAAATTCTAAAAATGGTATAATAATCTACTGACTCATATTTATAAGCTACACTATATTATATTCGAATATATTTTTATTATTGTAAAAAATATTTTAAAATACCTCAGGTGCAAAACTGAGTATATGCGAGTTATTTTCGTTTTGTTGGATTTTTTCTTAGAGCTTGATGCTTTTGTTTTTAAATTATAAATTATTTTATTAATTACTAAACATAAAATAAATTAAAGAAAAATTTTTTGTATTTGCTTTATTATTTTAATTTGTATGCAATGTCAAGTGCACAAATTACAAACATGTACTCATTTGTGCTCCCCACTGCACAGTGGGGCAGAACCGAAATTTTTTTGGAAATAAATCTGCAACTTTTGATCGGCTAGTTGGATTTGCATGAAATTTGGTATAGGCGTAGAAGAGGAGTGTGCAATGCAATGCAATAAGTTTAGAAGGGGGGCCAGACACACCCCTCAGGGGCGGAGCTAAAGGGGCTCAAAGTTGGGTACCTCTGACATAAAAAATTTTTAATCGCTTGCCAAATTTGTGTCTCGTCCGATTTCAAATATTTTTAATCGCGTGCCAAATTTGTGTTTCTCGTCCGATTTCAAATATTAATAGGCACTGATAAGACCTACAAAAAACATGCTTGCATATATAGTTTTTGAGCGTTTGAATTTTTAAGTACCCCAATTTTTCATATTCTTGATCCACTTTTTTCCATATATATCCTAGTATTTCCGACCCAATTTATTTGTTTTTTCTTTAATTAGTTAAAGAACAAAATTATCTATTGAATAAAAAAAATTTGAAGTCGATATCTTTACCGAGATCAAAAAATAAACGATTTTGAATTTGAAAATTGCAAAAATTACGACTTTTTGTGTTTTTTTTTGGCTGAAAAAGTATCTACACTATTTTTTCTCTAAAATAAAATTTTCTTTAACAACATATAATAATTTTATACCTTTCTGAAAGGTATCTTCACAGAGTAGACTCCAAGACAAAAAGCCCAATAACTCAAGTAGTCAAGGTACACAACCTCCCGAATTTGACCCATATTATATGAAAGTTTTGACTTTTGTCTATATTTTCTCAAATCTCAAAGCACGAATCGGCAAGCGGAATGCAGTTTAAGAATCTATAATATGTTATTAAAAGTTTTCAATCAAAATGTACGGGACTTCGGCAAAATGTGGATTTTATAGCTGAAAATGTGAAAAAAAAACATTTTTGGGATTTTCGGAGTTATTTTGGGAATTGTGGGATTCCTTTTATAAAAATCTTAAAAGTTTTTTCACTTTCTTATTTCATACGTTAACATCCATCGAAAATTTCGTTAAGATATCTTTAATAACAAATATTTTATTACAGTTAAAATATTTATAGTTTCTCAAAAAAACACTTTTTTACAAAAATTTTACTTTAATTCCAAAAATCAGAAAAAGTATAAACTCGATATAAATTACGTTGCTTAGCTGACATAATTCTTCGTTATACAAAATAAGATTGAAATCAATATCTTTTACAGAACCGAAACTATGCCACTTTAAAGTTTATTAAGTCACGGAAAATTCCATTTTTTGTGTATTTTTGCATAAACACACATTCGAACATTGGCTACGCACAGTGGTCTCAAAACGAAATTTTTGCATGGGCAATCCTGAGGTGTATGCCAATTGATTTGGAGGAGGACAGGTTCTTAGCAAGTCTGGGGGACGGGGAGTGGATCTCCAAAGTTGGTCACCAAGTTGGGTATGAAAATTTAAAAAAAAATTGCCAAAATTTCATTTATGATTTGATTGAAAAAAAAAAAAAAAAAATTGCACATAGATAGTCCTTATAATTCTCTACAAAAAATATGCTTACATGTGTGGGTTATCTCTTTTACTTTAAGAGATATTTGGACCAAAGTAAAATTTTGACCCATTTTTGAACATGTTTTTTTTAGTTTTTTTTTTTTTTGAGTCTTACAATTTTTCTAAAATATTCTCTGGGCTCTATACAAAATTCTAAACAATTTTTGTGCAAAGATCATATAGCTATGTGGTTTAGATAAAAAGTTATATCATTTTGAAGTTGAAAATTTAAAAAAAAAATTTGATTTTTTCTAATATTTTTTTAAAAGGTGGTAACATTTTTTCACTTTAAAATCCGTTATTTTCTTCCGGACCATACATTTTTTTTATGTTTCTAAAAGAATGCTTAACATAAATGCATGTAAGACAAATCCGAGGGCAGTTGGGGTAACAGTCTCCCCGCTAGCCCTATCAGAATTTTGGTAATTTTAATTTTTGTGTTTTTAGTTTTTTGTGGAGCACAAAAATGTCAAAGCTGATATTAAAATAAAAATACCTTGGAAACTTACCTCCATATGTTAGCTAATCACACAAAAAATATTTAATAAGCCACGCCTCTTATAACGACAGGGTGACCATTTTAGTGAAAAAAGTAAATTTTTGAAGCAAGTTTAAATGTTAATTTTTTGTCAACAATATCTCCAAAAATAATCAAATTCAAATTTATTTTCTTTATTAAAATATTTTTTAAAAAATTAAAAACGAAAAATTGAACTAAGCTGAATACAAATCAAACTACAAACAAAAGGGTGTGCGGAAATTTGTTTTAAGAGACGCAATAACGTTTCAAATATGTCAAGATTTCAACATACAAAGTATTGAAGGTATTTATCAGCGTTTAATTTTAAGGACGCAAATATTTTTTTCAACTGGCGACTGCGCTGAAAAAAGTTTAAAGCCCAAATTACAATAGCGCGTAGTCAGCAACAGTATCAGCAAAAATTATCAGCTGATCACTGTCAGCACAACATGTTGCTGCCGTTATAATTACAATTCAGCGTAGGCAGCCACAATTTACAACCACCATCTAGCTTTGTTCTACTTGTGTATTTTAGCCTCTCATTTATTTGCTCACTCTCTTTGTCTCGCTCTCAATCTGAAAGCAGCGCAGTGAATTTAGAAACAGGGCTAAATGAAACAGCACTGCAAACTGCTGCTGACCAAATGTAATCAACACCACAACAAACAGTGCATTCTAAATAATCAGCTGATAGCAGCACACACTGCCTCTGACTACGCGCTATTGTAATTTGGGCTTAAGTTTTCATTTTCGATCACATGCTTACTTAACATAATTTACTGCTCACACACAAAACTGAAATAAGCAGCAACCAGTTTTTATTTTGCTCAGCAGCAAATAAAATAAGCAGTGCACACACTCAGTTTTTAACTCAGCCAAGTTGATTTTACGTCTTAAGCCCAAATTACATTAGCGCGTAGTCAGCAACAGTAAACAAACATGTAAATTTATGCAGTAAATTTAGAAACAGGGTTAAATAAAACAGCACTGCAAACTGCTGCTGACCAAATGTAATCAATTCCATTACAAACAGTGCGTTCTAAAGCGTGAATTAGTTGGTTGTTTATGTGACGTTTCCTCCCGCGAAGGAAATAGCTGATCGTTTATATTGCTTGTATTGTAATGCTAACAATTATTGAAACTTGACGTTGATGTGATATGATGTCTGATTCTGTTGAAAACAGAATTTTCTTGCATTGTTCCGTGACAGTTGTTAGCAGTGTTGCCAAACAATCACTTTTTTCTTACAATTAAACAAATATTTAACGAAATAAGAAGGAAAAGCCACTAAATAAACAAAGAAATAAATTAACAAAAATAATTAAATACACAAACAATTAAATAGATAAATGCTTGGCATGTTTAATTTCAATCAGAGTTGCATTTTAGGTTTTTTTTAGTAAATAATTTATGGTAACTCTGTGTTTTTTCTAGCAAATGCCAAAAACATATGTCACGTTATTAATTTTGGATAATTGCACAAAATTATTCCCGTAAATAAACGGGACATCAACATCACATAAACAACCAACTAACCCGGCCTTAAATCTTCAGCTGATTATGGCAGCACACGCTGCTGCTGACTACTCGCTATTGTAATTTGGGCTTTAGTCGTGTGCGTTCAGCACAACGTAAAAACATTTTTCAGCAACGTAAGTACAACTGGATAGTAAAGGCCGGTTTAGTTGGTTGTTTATGTGATGTTGATGTTCCGTTTATTTACGGGAAGAATTTTGTGCAATTATCCAAAATTAATAACGTGACATATGTTTGTGACATTTGTTAGCAAAAACACAGAGTTACCATAAACTATTTACTTTAAAAAGCCTAAAAATGGAACTCTGTTTAAAATTAAACATGCCAAATATTTATCTATTTAATTGTTTGTGCATTTAATTTTGTTCATTTGTAAGAAAAAAGTGATTGTTTGGCAACACTGCTAACAGCTGTCACGGAACAACGCAAGAAAATTCAGTTTTCAACAGAATCAGACATCACATCACATCAACGTGAAGTTTTTATAATTGTTAGCATTACAATACATGCAATATAAACGATCAGCTGTTTCCTTCATGGGAGGAAACGTCACATAAACAACCAACTATAGTGCTGTACAGTTGATTTACAAAGTTGTTTGGTTTTTTGTTTTTACATTTAAGGAAAATGAAGTTGATTATTTTTAATGAAAACAAATAGAAAACGGTGCAATAAAATACTATGAATTGTATTAAAGATATTTATATGTAGATTTATTTATTTTAATTAGAAAAACAAACATTTTTTATATAATATATTTATTTGCAATTTATTTAAAATTTTTGTAGAACTTTTATAAAAATATTAGATAATATTTAATATTAGTAGATGAAAAATATTAACTAAATATTAAATATTGTTTAAATTAAAGAAAAAAATTAAAAAAAAATTTTTGTTCTTTTCAATAAGAAGAAAATTTTGTTATTTTGTATAATTTTCTTTGTTTTGATCTATTAAAGAAATTTGTAGTTAAGCTTAACTTTTGGACCCAATAAAAGCAATGTTTAATATAATTAAAACGTTAAATTGTAATACGAAACTCTTTATTATTATTTTTTTTTAATAAAGGGTGGTTCAAAGAGCTTTTTGTCATTTTTAAAATGAAATAATTAAGAAACTAATAAATATATTTTCATAACCTGATATAAGTCCTAATAATATATATATATGTATACAATATTATACTGGTCGGAATCGTATTTTATAAAGAAATAATAAAAGAAAAAAAAAATTTGGACACTTTCGGTAAAAATTATGGCTTAATTGAAGATGGAGGCGTACATTTGGAAGAAAAATTATATATTTCAAATTTGCAATACATATGACTATTAAATGGAAAAAAGTAGTTCTAACAATTGTATATTTGACTCATTGATTATACAAGTATGTAAAATTTATGTTGAATTTTCTGTGTTTTTTCATCGATATTGTAAGTTAGAATTTGCGAAATAATAATCACTAGATCATTAATACAAATAAGAGTAAATTATCTCAAAAATTGTTTATATTTGTAAATAAATTGTCGCCTTTTTTAAATATTGAACAAAATTAATCAAAAAATTACAAAGTACTATAAAACCTGGGGGGTTATTTTGTAACTAAATTCGAAAGGAAAATCTTTCGAATTTGTATACTTTATACATTGAAATTCGAAAGTGTTTTCTTTCGAATCGAATTACACAATAACCCCCCTGGTGGACAGAAATTATTCTGAGCATAATGGCTCAAGTTTTTTTTTTTATTATTTAGGGAATTTCAAGTCTCAAAATATATATTATTAAATATTAATACTTACAGAATTGAAAATATCTTAACTTTTATTAAATTGATTAAGGATCATATTTAGTAGAAAAAATAAAAAATTTAATTTTAGAGTAGATCCGTATTATTACTACTTAAGATATAAGACCGACTTAAGCCAATTCTGTGCAATAATTTATTTCTAGTAATTAAGCAATTTTGTATTTCTCTATTAATAAAATAAATCTAAAAAAATCTAATCAGTTTGCACATATACAGTACTTGAAATGGTTTGTGTCTTAACTGAACGAAACAATACAAATTTATGCCTACATACTTATATTCTTTGTGTCAAAAAGCTTTTAAGTTTTATTCATCTTGTTTTGACAGCAAACAAGGATAACGAAGGATTTGTGCACCATCAAAACAAGTCATCACTTACATTCAAACACACACATCTTTCTGTCTTAAAAAATATAAATAAAAGTTATACATGCATTTAGTTTTGTGCTAAATATTATAAAAAAAATATATTTAAATATTATTTAAATTTAAAAAAATACAATAATTATAAAAATAAATAAAAAAAAAAACAAAAGAAGAAATAGTTTTTGCTGTGAAATCTTCGTTTTACGATTAAAAAAGTTGTCCCGTGTACAAAATCGATACACGTAGTAAATTCTTTGCGACTACATACTCCCTTGTTAACTCTATTATTATTTTTTTTTCGTTTTTGCCGTCTGTTGATGCAAAAATTGTGAGAAACATATATACACACATATAAATGAAAAACTGGGTTCCATTTAAAAATCGTTAAAAAAAAATGAAGTAAACTCTTTTAAAATACATTCTTATACACTATATAGTCATGTGTATATATTTAAAATAAATTTTAAATATGATTGTATGTGTGTTGAAATATATAATGAAGTAATACAAAATTAAAATAAAATGAATAACTAGTGAAGAAACTGTGAGTCGGCTAAAATATATATACATATACATATATATTAATCAATTTTAGTTCGTTCATTATTAGAAAAATTTTATTGGTAAGTAACACATTTACATGTTTATACAAATAATAATTTCGTTATTGTTAAAAATGCAAGTGAGTCCAATTATTATTCTAAGAAAAATATATTGCGTTTATGAGAAAATGGAAGGGCCCTGATAAATTTTAGTTGTCTTTTTAACATTTTACAAAGTATATATGTATTACAAATATACATACAAAACAATTTGATATTTATAATATATAAAAATTTTCTTATAATATATAAACATACATACATGTATTTATAGAATTATTTGTATTAATAAACCAAAATCTACTTTAGAAAATCATTCACATAGATATATGTACATACACATATGTAAGTATGTTGAAATTTTGTACATATTATATTGTATGTGTTGGATGCATCTATTCCTAAATATCAATGTGTGAGTGGAAATTATTAGTCATTGTAATAATTGGATTAATAAAAATGAACCTGTTGAGAAAAATTTTAATATACATTATGTACGTGCTACATCTTGGTGTATTATTTTACACATACAATATACATAAAAACGTAAATAAGTTAACAAAAAATGTGTTCATGGATTTGTGTATTGGACCATACACACGGGTAAATATATAATAGTGTAATATCATCCATCCATCCCTTGAGAATCTGATTTAATAATGATGCGGCTAGTTCAGGAATATGTAAGCTTCCTTCACTTAAAGGGCGTGGCGTAATTTGACTTGATGTTTTTTTATATGTATGTAGTTACATATATATGCACTTATTTTATGTCAAAAAATATATAGGTCAACTGATACTCGTACATGTTGATTTTTGTTTTAGGATATTTCACTTACATATATTTTATTAGAACAAAAATATTTTACCAATGTGATGTTTTAGTCGATCGAATCCGAATATATATTACCCTGCAATTATTTTAAATAGTTTATATAAATTTTTATTATTAAAAATTAATTTTTCATTGCGAACTTGTACGGAAAATACTTAATGGTATGGATGTGTTTGAAAGGTAAAATTAAAGGTTACATTTGAAATAGTGATAGGCAAAAACATTGTAATCTATACTCGCGAGATAGTAAATTTAAAAAAAAAAAATGCCTCACTGATTAAAAGTGAAGACAGTTCAGATCGTGCCTTGTGTAAATAACGCTGCAAAAACATGCCGAAATATTTGTGAAGTGCAAGGCGAAAAAATTAGATTCAACGCCGGACCCAGGAGTGGTTTGCTCGATTCCGTTCGAGAAATTTCGATGTCAAAGATGCACCTGCGAAACAATTGAGTGTAAAAAATTAGCCTACCGAAGAGCCGCTAAAACTAACTTGGCCCATTTTTTCGACGATAAATCACAGATAGTGTATCCAAAAACCGAACGGTTTCGAATTATTCGAAATGTCGGTTTTTTTTCTGTCGGTTAACCGTTTTTTTTTTTTTCTTTAATATTATTTCTATTACTTTTTTTTTTTACTAAAAAACTCATATTTTGCATTTTTTAAATTTGCTCGGGGGACCTTATTTAGTGCCGATTCATTAAACAAATCCAATTGTTTGAAAATTAAAAATTTTGACGTTTTTTGAATAGTTTTCATACAAATTTAATTTCTAAGCAACTCGCTTGTTCTGAAAAAAGACCTCAAATATTGGAAAGTATTTCTGATTTACGTTATTACCAGATAAAGCTTTAAGTTAAGATGTTTAAAGTTTCCGGTTAGTAATTTGAGTAACACCAGACGTACTGAGAACTGAGATTTGTATGTTTTTTTATTTATTAATACTAATTTTAGTTAACAAAATAAACGTAAATTTTAGTTTTGATGATTGTCATAAGAAATACTTATCCACCTTAAGGTAAGGAAAATTTCAGTTAATAACTAAAAACGGACAACATTCCAGCATGATAACCTAGCTGCAGGAGGGCGATATGACTTTTTATTTTTATATTACATATTATTACATATGACATGTACTTTAAGCGTACTTTCTTTATTAAAAAGTTAAAACATTTTAAATATAATTGTATTTTAATAAAAACCGCTTAACCGTTATTTATAAGTGAAACTGTATTCGAAACCGGTTCTTTTAAAGATATTTTTCGAAAAAATTTTCTGAAAATGTTGTTTTTTTTAATAGAAGAAGAAGACATCTAAAATAAAAAATGCTGACGAAATAAAAATTTAGATTTCCTTTAAAATGTTCATGTATTCTTTTGGGGATAAATAACATAAAAACCTAAATTTTCTGCATTTATTTACAAAAAATTTAACACAATTCTATTCTTCCACTTTGCACGTATATATTTTATTTTTTTAGATATTTAATAATTTTTAATATTTTGTCCACACCCTTTTACTTGTTTTACACTTTTTATACTCTTCATTAAGTTCTCTGTAGTTTGAGTTGGAATTTTTGTCCATAACTTTTGTACTCTAGCCCAAACTTCATCTAAGTTGGTTGGTGCTAATTCATAGATTACACTGGTCGACAAAAAAAAAAAAAAAAAATTGGATGTGCTAAACAAAAATCTGCGTGTCTAATATTTCGCCCATAGTAAAGCCATTGTTCCAGTAAATTTCCCCATAATTCAAGAATGGTGTGTACGATTGACATAAGTGATACGCTAAAAGATGCGGACTAAAAATATCTTCATGCCACTCTAACTTCATTTTTGTATGTGTTCAATAGTTTCGAAGTTCTTTCGAAGTTAGTGTCCAAAAACAATTTTTTCATGCTAAATTTAAGATTTTTTATTAAAATTTCCTATGATAAATGAAAACATCAAAAATGTTTCAGTTTTTCGTCTTTATTTTAAAACTGGCATGTATCATCAAAATTGATGTACAAATTTTGATTTTATTCACAGATAAGTGAAAATGCCCATGTATACCTACAATTAAGTAGAAATACAGTGGTGGGAAAAAATATTTATTTTTCGTTCTTCTTTAAACAAAAATAGGTGGACTATATGAAATTTAACGAGCTAAACAAGAGTCTGCTTTCATTTTTATTCTATCACGCACTGATTTTTTAATGGGCATGAATATATCATCACTTTATTCAGCGTTCACACCATAAAACTCGAGAATGGTTTGTCTAATTTTGAATACAACTCAAGAACTGTTTGCACGATTTTGATAAATGAACCAAAAGATGAAAACGAAAATTGTCTTCAAAGGAATGTCAAAAACATTTTTTTATTCGCTCAATAATTTCAGAGCCTCAGGGACGGAGCTAAAGGGGCTCAAAGTTGGGTACCTCTGATATACAAATTATTTAATCGCTTGCCAAAAAACATGCTTGCATGTCCTTTTTATCTCCTATAGTTTTTGAGTTATTTGCTTTTGAATTTTTAAGTACTTAATTTTGCATGTTCTTGGTCTAGTTTTTTTCATATCTTATTATTTCCGACCGATTTATTTGTTTTTTCTTTAGCTAATTAAAGAACAAAATTTTCTATTGAATAAAAAAAATTTTAGTCCAAAAGTAAACGATTTTGAATTTGAAAATTACATAAATTACTACTTTATGTTTTTTTGGCCGAAAAAGTATCTACACTCTTTTTTCTCTAAAATACAATTTTCTTAAAAACATATAATAATTTTATACTTTTCTGAAGGGTATCTTCACAGAGAATACTTTAAAATAAAAAGTAACCCCAATAATTCATGTGGTCAAGGTAAACACCCTACCGAATTTGACCCGTTTTTTGGGAATTGTGGGATTCATATTACAACAATCTTAAAGCTTTTTTCACTTTCTCATTTTATACGATAAAGTCTAAATCCACCGTTCGTTAAGATATCTTTAATAACAAAGATTTTATTACAGATAAAATATTTATAGTTTCTCAAAAAACCAATTTTTTTCAAAAATATTATTTCAATTGCAAAAATCTGAAAAAGTATAAACTCGGTTTTTTTTGTCATCTAAATTACATTGCTTAGCTGATTGAAATCAATATGTTTTACAGAACCGAAACTATGCCACTTTAAAGTTTATTAAGTCACTGAATATTAAATTTTTTGTGTATTGTGTGCCCCACTGTGCGATGGTAACTAATGCGATCTTTAAGGAGTGTGTTTAGCAAAATAAACTTTGTAAAAATCAACACAATTATAAATAGTTAACCTAGCAAATAAAATTTTGGCAGTATAGTAAGCTACAATTCTTTTGTTGTAAGAAATAATTATGGTAAAATAAAATCGAGTTTGCATCGATGTCATTAATCAAAATAAAAGAAAATTTTATTCAATTTTAAATTTCCTTGAAAATTAAAATATTTATAAGTACATATTTAAACAACAATTTACCCAATTTAAAACATCATAACAAGACATTAGGCCATTTACTGATAAAATTTTAAACAAAAGTTAAAGCCTAATTGTAGGCAAATTGATTAGTTTGTGTGAAACCAAATTGAGCTTTAAACAAGGTTAAAAAAGGCCAAATGCCCTAAAAATAAGGCCAGAAAAAAACGTATATTTCCTTTTTTAATTTTAAGGCTTATTTTTCTAGTTGTCGTTATTATATTTCATTTCAAAAATAATCCAATGTTTTAATTAGGCATTTCCAAAAATTTTTATAATTATATTCATAAATAATTTCTATTAGAATTCCATAAAATTTGTTAAGTTATTTAATATTTGGAGTGTAAAACGGCGCAGGCGAAAATTTCTGTTAAAAATAAAAAATCTTGATTTTTTTGCGGATAAATATACAAAAATGCTTAAATGAATGATTCTGTACAAATAAAATTTTTAATAGGAAAAAAGAAATTATTGTTTTCGTTGTTGAAATATAAACATTTTAGCCCTTTTAAAGCATTTTTGAAAATCAAAAAAGGCTAGAGGGTATTATTTAAAAAGAAAATCTTTTAAGCAATTTCATGAATATAATAACTCAATAATCCGGATGACACTTCTTAACGTTCCATTCCATAAGTCTATAATGCGAATTAAAAATAAAAAGTCCTTTCTTATTAAAATTTTTCTATAACTTAGAAAATACAATAGGAAATTATATAATTTAATATAAAATTGATTCCAGTTGAATTCCTTCATTTTCAGTTAAGTTTGTTCCAAAAATGCTTCAAATTTTCTTTTTAGATAAAAAACTTATAATATGGAATGTTAGTTGAAGTAAATTTTAACTTAATAAAAAAAAATTTTTGTTTAATTTCTAAAGAATCAATTTCAGAATGTATTTTTATTATTTGATTTAATGTTCTTTTAGCTTTAACTCTGAAAAAAATTCATATATCTTTTTTTACAAATACAAAGAATTTTTGTTTTTAGCACTTTTTTTTTAATTTTTAGCACTTTCTAGTTGTACCCTTCATCACAGGTGTAAAGAGTATATATGAGAAAAATCAAAAAATTTTAAGTAAAAATATTAAAATTTTTTTTTTTATCTGACACTAACGTTGATTTGTGATTTCATTATCGACTATTTATGCATACAAAATCTGTTCGCGTTAATCATTTTTATCAATACGCGCAAAAGCTGTAGAGGTTTGAATTTAAAAATTTCAAAAAAATCTTAAAAATAGAGCTTTGTCTTTATCAAAATCAAAACAACGCGATTTTATAGAACTTTTTTTCAAAATTATTGCAGAATCCTCAATATTTATTGAAATACACTAAGAAGAAAAATTTTTGGTGTTAAGTTTTTGCACAATTTCATAAATAGCAAAAAAAAAAAAAAAACAATATTGCTTAAAATTTTGCAAAATTATGAGCAATAAAAGACATATCTTGGGATCAATTTGTCCATCTCCTTTTAAAATTTAGCAAAACTGAGACTTATAATTACACATATATTACACATTAAACTATTTACACATGGGCTACACATGTAAATAAGAATTACACTGGATATGTGTAATTACACATGAAGTGGCAACACTGGTATATACTTGGCATATTTTTCGTTAAAAAGATACATTTTCAGATCAAATTGTTTACTGAATGAAATACTCGAAGTATTTCTGAAGAATTCTCAAAAGTTATCGTCACTTTAAGAATTAATATTTCTATAAATTGTTAACGGATTTTAAGGATTTAAATTGCATATATAAGATGAATATCTCATCTATATATGTAGTAATTTCAAAATAATGTTATCATTTAAAAATGCATTCATAATGCAATTGCAGTTTCTTAACCTTCGATTTTAAATTTTTTTAATATGTTAGAAAGCAATATTTCTACTATAAATTGCAAAAAGGATTATTCTGGAACAAGAAAATCTACTATTTTTAATATTTTAAAGAAATTACCATCAATATTTTCATTTAAAAAAAAATGTTCCCATTTAGTAATATGTAACAGATTTTATTGATTTAAAAACCAATATTAAGTTAATTGCAATAAGAAATGTAAATGATATTGCATAAATCAAAAATATTCATTTTTGCTAAAGATTATATTTTCAGATGCATTTTTATGAAATTTCTACCCTTTTGATTTTAAATATTTTTGCTTAATATTGAAGGAAACTATCTTTATTATATAGAACATTAGCAATTAATTTAGGACGAAAAGGTATTATACCACAAATAACAAATTATGAAATATTATGATTAAAATTAATTTTAAAACAAACTTACAAAAAATAAAAAAAAAAAAAAATAAAATAAAAAAAAATATGAAAAATGTTAAGAAATATATTTAAAAATTTGTTTAAAATAGTGGACCATTTTGTCCTAGAACAATTTATATTACAATTTTTAGCAAACAAAATATTTTTTTTATATTAGAGGGAGAAACAATTTTTTTATTCATTTATTGTTATTGAATCTTCACGATATTAAGTGAACTAACAATAAGTATTCAAATCATAAATCTAAATCTTAATTTATATTAAGTCCAACCACTGTCGGACGAAAAAACTTTATTTATTCCAAGGGTTTAGCTTCTGCGGAGGTCTGTTGTATTCCTTCTTCTTAAACGATTGTAGCCATTGCTTCTTATTATGTTTCGAGCAAGTGGGTTTGGGTGTACTTCAAACTTCCTTTGAGGTCCTTGTGAGTGTTATCATTTTTCACATACCAGGGTGCTGTTATCATTTGTAGTATTTATACCCTACACCACCACAGGTGGGGAGGGTATTATACGTTTGTGCTGATGTTTGTAACACCCAAAAAAATTGGTCTAAGACCCACCTTAATTTATACCAATCGGCTCAGAATCACTTTCTGAGTCGATTTAACGATGTCCGTCTGACCGTCTGTCCGTCCATGTAAACCTTGTAATCAAACTACAGGTCGCAATTTTGAACCAAAATGTATGAAATTTGGTACACAGGTTTCCTTTGGTCCAGGGACGAAGCCTATTGAAATTGGTTATGATCGGTCCATTATTTCATCTAGCCCCCATACAAATGTCCTCCCGGAAAAGGGTTTAACGATCATATATCCCTTAAATATAGCAATATTTTAATGAAATTTGGCACATATAAGTTTCGTATAAGTCCAAATAAGTGTGGCGATTTTTAAAAAGATCGGTCGATAATTACTTATAGTTCCCATATAAACCCCTTTTCAGAAAATCACTTAACGGGCATAAATCCCATTAAAATGTTAGTATCAAGTTAATATTCGACACAAATAAGTTTTATATGAACATAAATGATAGTGTCAAATTTTATAAAGGTTGGTCCATAATTTACCATAGCTCTCATATAAGGCCCCATTTCGGGAATCACCCAAAAGTGAATAAATTAATGTAAATGTCAGCATCAACGTAATATTCTGAATTCGTATGTTTTATTTTACATTTATAAGTATCGGTCCACATTTGACTCCAAGTCTAATAAAGGACTCCTCCCCGAATTATACCGTACACAATGGTGTAGGGTATCATATGGTCGGGCTTGACCGACTATATCTTTTTCTCTCGTTTATATTGGAGTCTTTGAATTTCTTCAATATTTGAAGCAGAGGCCGTGCCCAATAGTTGGATACCATAGCACCATATAGGCTTTATAATTGTGTTATAGATCAACAGTTTACAATCTAGACTTAATTTTGAATTTCTACCAATTAGCCAGTTAATTTGGAGTGATTTCAACATAATTTGGGTTAATTTTGTATCTATATGGATTTTCCACGTAAGATGACGACCAAGGTATTTGACTTCCGTTTGTTGGGGTATAATATTTATCAAGATTGGGAGGCACGAATCTCTTCGCAATGTGAAGGTAATATGTATACATTTTTGTTCATTCACTTTTATTCTCCATTGCTTTAACCATTTTTCTAGACAGAGTATATGATCTTGCAAAAGTTTAGAAGTAAAAGTTTAGCCTAAAATAGCTGTGTCATCTGCAAATGTTGATATATGGGTTCGACTACTAGTTGGCATGTATACTTTCTTGGGGTACACCTGCTTCAATGGACTGCGGTGAGCTTATGACGTCTCCCTCTTTAAGAACAAACTTTCGATGAGTTAAATAGCTTTCTAAGAGAAACAAATTGAAATTGTAGAAATATTTGGATTATAAGTGCATTTTGAAACGATAATTTAATTTTTAAATCACTACATTCATAGAGAACATATTAATTTTATATATGCAATTTAAATCATTCATACCCGTTTTTGACTTTTCGTAAAGTGAAAATCGTGAATAAATTCGCAAATTTTTCAAAATTAAAAAAAAAAAAAAAAAATGAAAATGGAGAGATTTAAATGGCTCCATAGGGTATGCGTATGCCAAATATTACCAAAATCGGCAGACAGTTAAAAATACTTTTGGTCGTTCTCTCATGAAATATACGATATACATATATATATGTACACTCGCAGCATTATCTGCAGTTATTATCACAACATTCTTCAATATATTGGTTTACATAACGCTTTTGTTTGCTTATATCTCGCTGAATTATCCCAGAGCGACCCGGTACCCAGAATACATCTGCATCAAATCATTTGCTTTTTAATTCACAGTAATGTTTTTTAATGTATGCTCTTACATTACTGCGAAAATAAAAAACAAAACAATTCAAAACAAACTCTGTAAAAAAAAAATTATTTGAATTGAGTTGAATTGAAACGATGAAGCAAAAACAAAACATGCTCTGTTCTCTTTGAGAAATTACTGCTTATGAAAGATTTTTAGAAAAGCAATAATGTTAAATAAAAAACATCAAAACAAAACAGAGAATTACTGTCGTTCCCTTACATCTAGTATGAAAAAATGCAGGGAACGTAACAATTATGTATTTATAAATAAACAACAGATAATAATTACGTTTGATTTCAATGTTTTTGCTTAGAAAATTTAATTATTTTTTATTTTAATTATATCTAAAATGAAATAAAATTTATTTTATTTGTGATATTTTTATTTATTTTTAATTACATACCTATAATATTTACATTTTTTTAATTTAATATTTCCTTCACTTCAAATTTTGTAAAAAAAAAAACAAATGACAGTATTGCATTTTTTGCCTTTTTATATTTAATTCAATTCAGTTCGAAATGATTTGTTGCTAAAATGTTTTTATGACTCTCTGCACAATTGATTTTGTTTCTTTTTGTTTTGATTTCTTTGTCTTTTTCATACGGTCGCACACATAGAGAATTGATTTTAAGTTTAAAAACAACAACAATTGAAAAGAAAGAGAGCAATTAAAAATGAGTTACAAATGAATTGATGCAGATGTTTAGTACCCAGCACAGTTTTAAAAAGTGTTCTTCGCTGAGAACTGACCACATTTGATTTAATATTCCTCTTACAAAGTCCCCTTTTGGTTTCCCGACTATCTATGTATGTATATAAATTTTGAAAATTTTAAGTTTTGCACTAACAATTTACATCTTTTTGATTTAAACCATTAACCCTTTCAGTACAAGTTTTTAATGCGTGGGTTAAATGGTAATTTTGTTTTTTTCAGTTTTTATAGTTCTTGGCTGTAGTAGTAATAATCCGTAATCAATTTTCAGAAAGATCGTGAGTATTTGGATTTTTTAAGATTAAATCGATAAACAAAAACGGTACTACTTTTAAATGGTCATAATTGTTAAGCCCAAATTACAATAGCGCGTAGTCAGAGGCAGTGTGTGCTGCCATCAGCTGATTATTTAGAATGCACTGTTTGTTGTGGTGTTGATTACATTTGGTCAGCAGCAGTTTGCAGTGCTGTTTCATTTAGCCCTGTTTCTAAATTCACTGCGCTGCTTTCAGATTGAGAGCGAGACAAAGAGAGTGAGCAAATAAATGAGAGGCTAAAATACACAAGTAGAACAAAGCTAGATGGTGGTTGTAAATTGTGGCTGCCTACGCTGAATTGTAATTATAACGGCAGCAACATGTTGTGCTGACAGTGATCAGCTGATAATTTTTGCTGATACTGTTGCTGACTACGCGCTATTGTAATTTGGGCTTTAAACTTATATTTTTTTGACGCTAAACCAAGCTTTTTTGACCCAAAAAAATTAATTTGTAGAGACAATTTTTTAAACGCAATATTTTTGTAGTTAAAAGTAAAGAAAAATTGATATTTTTTTTTGTAATTTATTAAGAAGATTTGAAATAATAGTAATGTGAACAATTTAATCTAAAAATCTGCTTAGGTTTTGATAAATGGCCAAAAAAATGTCATAATGCCATGTGGCAACAAAATACTGAAAGCGTTAACTTTTATTTATTAATAAATGACACGTCCGAGCAAAAATGACATTAAAAAAATGTTTTTATGCAAAGTTTTAGAAAATGTTCACTAAATTTCATAACTTTGTTCTGAATTTTTTCAATAAAGAATCATCTTAATGGTTAAAACTGATATAACAAAATTATAAAAACGTCATTTATATCGGCTGCAATGGCATTCAACTCCAAACTCATTTCCATTGCTGATAACTATCGCGAAGTATAAATTTTGCTAATATTGATGTCAAATGAAAGCATTTTATTTGCTTAATACCAAAATTCAGATGGCGTCAAAACAATTTAAGGACTTTTATTTTTATGGACCAAAAAATATATTCTCAACCTCAAAAATCTGCCCCACATATTTCGCATTGCAGTTAAAATTTTGGTATAATAAAATCTATTTTCTATGTAAAATTTATCATCAAATAAGAAACGAGTTAAAAATTTTGCTCAAATTCACCTTAAAAAATTAAAATCTTGTTTTTTGTTAGAAATTTTATTATGAGTAGTAATGTTTAAACGACTATATTTTCCAAACTTAACCGATATTAACTTAATTTTTTCAGCAAACTTTCCCAAAATATGTTTCTTATATAATTTATAATTTTGCGAAATTTTAAAGAAATATTGTTATTTTGCTATTTACGAAATCGTCAAAAAAAAAAAAATCTTTTCAGTGTATTTCGATATTTAATTTTGGTATGTGCTGATAGTACCTTAGAAGTTCTATAAAATAGCTTTGATTTGATTTTGATAAACTTCACAACTTTTGAGCACATTGATAAAAATGAATAACGCGAACCCATTTTGTATGCATAAATAGTAAAGTAAAAAAAATCCGACTTTTTTAGAAAACCGGTTTTCGGTTAAACCGAAAAATCTCATTTTACATTCATATAAGTTTTACTCAAGGGTTTGAAAGGCTTAATTCTTTAATTTACTTTTCAAAATCGAATCAAATGTATTATCCTAGTCATTCCTTTAAAACATTTATATTAATTTAATTCATAGACTTAAATTCTTTGTACTCATATGAATTGCATTATTTCTGTAAAGAATTTATTCCGTAAAGAATGAATTTGTCAATTATACAATTCAAGCTTAGAAAATATATTGAATCATTCAAAACAAAATATTTAAAATTGAATTAAGGGAAAATATTTCCATTAAATTTTGAGAAGATTTGAATTAACAATAAAATAATGAATTCTCTATGAATTAATTCAATAAAGAACTAATTCTATTCATACAAAAACCTTTGAATGAAATTATAGAATATGTTTCTGGGAATCGTATTATGGAATGAAAAACTTATCATTCTTAATTCAGAATTAAGATTTAATGAAATTAAGCTATGATATAATTAATTCTTTCGAAGCTTTATTTTTATTCTACAAAAATAATAATTTTGGTATGCATAATTTCAAAATTAAAGATTTTAATTCACGCTAAAACTTTCGAGAATTTGTTTTTTTTATTATTTATATTCATATTAGTTAATTACCTTTCTTTGTTTTATTCCTAATCCTAGTATTTGAAATTATGTCTTTCCGAAGTGAAATAAAATTTATTTTGTAATTGAAATAATAATTAGTAGTGAGCACAAAAAATAGTGCTGGAATTTTTTTGCTAAAATGTTTAAGCTTAAAGTAAATAAATATTTCTTGAATAAGGCCCAATACATTTTAACTGATCGGAGTTTTTTGGAATCTTGTTGATATGGTTCATTTGGAACATATGCAACATCATGATTAATAATGATAAATGTATTTGATTCCTAATATATACATATACATCAAGCGTTTTAAAGCAAATGTGCGCACTATTTCAAATATAAAAAAATTAAAAAAAAAATTCCAACTTTAATAAGCTATTTGTCATTTTTATTGCATTAAGTAAGTTACCTGAAACTTCATACTTTTAGTTAAGTAATTTATTTATTTTTCTTTTTTTGAACTCTTTTTCTGATTAAAATTACAAAAAAATTAAATACATAAAATGCTGTTTAGAAAAACCGGTTAACCGCCTTTAAAAATCGGTTTCAACAAAAACCGAAAATTAGAAAAAACTGGATATCGGTTTTAGGTTACGGTTTTGGATACTCTAATACAACGGTTCTCAAATGGGGGTTCGCGACCCACAAGGGGTCCGTAAGGGTATTCGTGGGGGGTCGCGAAGAGATCTTGAAAAATATTTCTGAACAAAAAATGTTTCAATGTAAGTAAAAACATATTAGTTAGATGTTGAAATTAAAATTTCTATAAAAGGATGGATAAAGGATGAAACTATTTAAAAATGGAAGTATATCTTTATACCAAACATCCCCAAACTAAAGACAAAAGTAAACACATTTTTTCTAAAATAAGTTCTTTTAAGAATCAACTAGAATCAGGAACCCTAGCTTCGGATGAAAATATTATAATTTATAAAGGCAACAATGATCAAATAAATAAAGTGATGTTGAACCGTAATATAACATTAAGAAAACTTTAGGAAACAATCAAAAAGATAACTAGCTCACTTTAATTTGATGAGACTATCAATTTTACACATGAAACATTACTTTTATTTTTGCAAATATATTACGGCAAGAAGTTTCCAAGTTTAATAGAATATGGTGAAACTTCTCAATGCTGAATATACAACAGTTTTGCAAAGAAATAAAAAGAAAATTAGTTAAACGACTTTATAATTAGAAGCGAACAAATCCATATTGAAAGGATTTGTTTATAAAATACAAGAATTATTTCAAAGGATTTAAAATTTAATTCTGAATTTAATTTCAAAGCATTTTAGTTGAAATATAGAAAAGTGTATACACTTGTTGGCTCAGAAGCCCAAAAACTATTACAGCACTTTTTAACAATATATGTACATTATTATGTGAAACTACCTTTTTTCTCTTTTGTCGATCAAAACAAAGTATAGATCTTAATATCATACTCTGTTATTAAGTACGTATTTTTCATATTAAAAATCTAATGGAATAAATACAATGTCGGAATTAATATTATTTTTAAATTATTTTATCTTTACATAACATTTTATCTGATTTTAAACTGGTCAAGGTTCAATGGCAAAGTCAAAAGTGGGTCGCGAAGGAAGGTCTTGTGAGAACCCCTGCTCTAATAAATAGTCTTTAATAAAAACAGTGTCAGAAGATGACAATTTTTGGAAATATTTTTACTTAAAAATTTCAAAATTTATTAGATTGCAACATACATAGCAGATAAACAAGTCAGATAAAACAAAATTTCCACAAAAGTATTCGAATATGAATTTATAAAATTTAAATCAAATTCCAAAGTCTTCAACTAATTTTAAAATATATTTTATTTCTTTAGCTTGTATTCAAGCTCTTTATTTTATTTTCTATTTTAAAAATAAAATCAGTTTGAAAACATTTAATTTTTTCTATTCATAGATAATTTTTGAATATTTTTATTCAACATAAATTTGTTTGAATAGTTTTTTTTTTGTTTGGAGAAAGAAAAATAAGTAAAATATTTTTTATACTTGAATATTTGGAAAAATTTTATATTTTTTTTTTATTCAAACCTGAATATTTTTTTCTTTGGAGCTTTTGTAGTTTCGGAGTTATAATAAAAAATTAAGCAAAAAATATATTTTTTACGTGAAAATAGCAAATTTTTTTTGTTTAAAAAAATCATGAAAAATTGAAAAGGGCAAACAATTTTCAGTTTTATTACTTTTTTTTATTACACAAAGCCACATGTAATAGCAACAAAATGAGATATCGATCATAAAAATCTATTGATTCTTTTCGAATTTATTCACAATTAAGTGAATTCGCTCATTTTCACAAAATTTTAGTTTTTTGAGACATTTTTCCACTTATGTTGTCATAAATCAAAAACATCTTGTCCGATTTTGTTAAACCAAATTTATAAAAAATTTGGCTTACAATATCTTTAAATGATGCAAATTGATGCAAACAATAGTTTCAAAGTTATGAAATAAATTGTTAGGCAAAAAATATAAAGTTAGTAAAAAAAATTTTTAAAAACAAGCGATAATGTTATATTTGGCTTAGCCGAATCTGTATACCCACCATCAACTTTTCCAAATTTTACGTTATATGGGAGGTGGGCGGTAAGGTGGGTGACCACGCCCATTTTTTGTTTCCGAGTTTACATTGATCCTTGAACTATTTATACAAAATTTCGTTGTCGTACATGCTTTTGTTTCAGAAATATTAGCAGAAATGTATGAAACGGACACCCTGTGTTTCTAGTTTTTAGCCCATAACATTTTTATTTATTAACCGATTTTGACCATTTTCAATACCAAACAAACCTTATATTTGTGCCAAATTTCCCCCTACGTTGTCCCGTTCGAGCCCTATCCTGCTTTCAACAGACGGACGAACACAGCTAAATCGACTCAGAATCTAACCAGACAATATATACTCTATGGGGTCTTAAATGATTTTTTCGACATGTTACACACGGAATGACAAAATCAATATACCCCCCATCTAACTGTTTTTTCTCTGCCGTTGTCGCAGAGAAGCTTGGTACCTGCTAGGGTATCCAATCGATTAACCGTCATTCGGTTATCCGGTTAATTTTTGTCGATTAACTGTCCGAATAATTTAAAACTGTCTATTTTCGAATAACGAATAAACCGAATAATTTGTGTCGAATAACCGGTTAACCGAAATGTATTTTTTTGAGTTATAAATTAGAAAATTTTTAATTTTTTTTGATAAATTTATGTAAACTACATCTTTTTAAGAGGCCTATTACATTCCAGTAAAAATGAATAAAAATATTTTTTAGTGAGGTACATTTACTTCTGCTTTAGAAGTAATAAAACAGGATTCAATATATATAGAAAGATTTAAATGAGTTGTTCTGCTATAAGATGTTATTTTTACAAAAAAGAAAATAACTGAAACAAATGAAAAACAATATTATTCGTAATTTTCTTTATTAAAATAATAATAAAAATTAAAACTAATTTCCTTGAGCCGTTAAAAAAAATGGATGTTCATTGCAATTTTACACAAAAACCTGAACATGATCATAACACAGGTATTAAATATTTCAATTCATTGAAAATAATAAGAATTTTTACTATTTCTGGATCACAAATTCAGTATCTTACTGACTTCTTTAGATGCTTTTTTTTGTTGGCATAGAATGTTTTATAAAAAGCGACAAGAAAAGGTAATATTATTATATCTTCATAAATAAATAAACATGTTTCAATAGAAATTCTTAAAACATTACTTTGAGTAAAGTAAAATCAAAGTTGCAGAAGTCTTAATAATTTTAATTAATATTTCCTAAATGTATCTAAAAAATATTAATTTAGACTCGTTTAACAAAATATCATTCTTAAACGGAAAATACACTTACATACATAAAAAATGTATTAAATAAAGCGGAATTTGGAGAATATTTTATAGTATTAGCTAAAAAATGAAAATTTTTCATACAAATAGGAGAAAATAATTACGAAATGATCCCCTTTTAAAAGAATTTTATCTTATATTATGTTTATAAGTAACTGTTTAAATAGATTAAATGCTATAATAGATTAAATGTGTAATTTATATGTTTTACATGTGTAACTAAGGTTATTCGGTTAATCGAATAATTTGTCAATAATCGGTTATTAACCGATCAACTTTTAACCCCGAATAATTATTTGTCGAATAAACCGATTAATATAAACACCCGAATAATTGGATACCCTAGTACCTGCTCACAATCATATTCAAAGCAACGAAATAGCTGATGAACTAGCACGTTCTGAGGCAGATTATAGATAGATAGATTTATAATAGATAATATATATAGCAAAATAAGAAATAAATTCAAATTGGAAACTATTGAACTCTGGGAAAATTCATTGAGATATAAGCGAACAAAGGCATTATGGAAACCAATACATACAAAAGAATGAATTGAGAATGTCTGTAGGTATTATTATGGGTCTTTACTAGGGTGATCGATTATTCGACTTTTTGGAGAAACCGGTTTTCGAATAGTTGGTATTTTGAAAAAAACCGGTTGCACTTTTTTAAATTCAGAAAAAACCGGTTAAACGGTTTTTTTGCAGAAGTTAATATTTCTACCAAAAGACTACATTTCTTAAAGACAAATCAATAAATATTATGATGTTCAAGTTAAAATATATCACACATAATTATTTTTGGAAATAACTATTAATCCAATAAGAACGAGAAAGAAATAGTCGGTCAAGTCCGACAATACCCTACTCAATTATATGCACCAAATTCGGGGAAGTGTCTTCTTTTCTAAACTTGTGGAATTGTGGGCCAATACTATGATCAATTATGGACCGATCTTCATGAAATTCGGAACACAGATTTTAACTTATGTGGAACTTACATGTGTAAAAAAAATTCTTACTAAATTTAAGGGATTTATGATCGTTAAACCCCTTTTCCGGGAGGATATTTGCATGGCGCTAATTTAAATAATGGAACGATCATAACCAATTTCAACACGCTTCTTTCTTAGACTATAAGAAACCTGTGTGCCAAATTTCAAATTTAATACATGTTCAAAATTGTGACCTGTAATTTAATTAATTAATTATTATTTTATGAACAGACAGACGGACGGACGAACATCATCAAATCGACTTAAAGACGATTGGTACAAATTAAGGTGGGTCTTAAACCAATATTTTTGGGTGTTACAAAGCATATGAACGAACGAATAATATAATATAAAAATTTTAAGAAAATAATCATCAAAACAAACAAAACAGAAACCATGGGTTAATATGATAAGAGCCAGAATCAATTTTACTGAAACTATTCTGTAGGAGAAACATTTTTAAAACAAAATCTTTGAAAAATGAAGAAAATATTTATAAAAAAAAAGACTAAAACATTCAAATTAAGTGTAAAAATATTACAGGTGTTACAATTGAAGTAATTATTACCAAAAAGTGGGACCCGAACGACTAAAAAGCAGGATTCTGAAAAAAAAAATTTTAAAAGCGGGATTTTAAAAAGTTTTGTAAAAAGGGGAATTTTATTTTCATATTTCAATTCTAAATCTAGATCAGCTGTTCTCGCAATGTCTTGGTTCACGATCTACTTGAAACGTTATTCACTGAAATTTTGAAAAAACAAATTAACTAAATATATCCCTGCAGACTCAAACATTTAATAATTATAGTTTTAACGTGTATCTCGAAATATTTTCAAAAAGTTCCGAGTTTAGTTACAAGTTTGAATCCAATTTGGTATTGATAAAAAAAGAACGCAATACTTTTTCAATTTTATATAAAAAGTTTAGTTAGACAATTCTTTATCTTAAAAAAGAGAGACGAAGATATAGTCGGTCAAGCCCGACTATATGATACCCTATACCATTTCGATCTACATAATTTTGTTTTTACTTATATACAACTTACTTGTGTTAAATATTAACATAATACTAACATTTGTATGGGATTTATGCACGTTAGTGATTTTCGGGAGAGGAGTTTACGTGGGAGCTATGGTCAGTTATGAATCAATCTTCAGACGGATTTTTACTCTTATAAAACTTATTGGTGCTAAATTTCATTATAAGTGTTAAAACTCTATTCCGGGAGGACATTTGTATAGGGGCTAGGTGAAATAATGGGCCGATCATAACCAAATTCAATAGGCTTCGTCCTTGTGTTGAAAAAAGCATATGTACCAAATTTCATCAAATTATCATCAAAATACATCGTTAAATCGATTCAGAAAGTGATTCTGAGTCGAACGGTATAATATAAGGTGGGGGTCCGAAGATTTTTTCTCTGCGATACAACTTCTGCACAAACACATAATACTTCAACCACCTATGATGGTGTAGGATATAATTAATTAATAGTCGAAAGAAAAAAATGTATTTTTCCCAATTTGACATCAAATGCTATTTACAAATCAGGCTAAATTTGAAAATATGGTGAAGACATTTGATTTAAAACAATTGTACATTTGAGATAAGTAATTAAGAAATAAATTCAAATTATCATTATTTCATTCAATGGTTACGTCTTTTTGATCAGCTGAATACTGAGAAAATATTTATAAAAGTTTTAAAATTCATCACAAATTCTCTACCAATTAGTTTTGACCTTGTTATGAGAAAATATAAATTATTTCTTTTTGCAGAAATTTTGTTCTAAAAGAAAACTTTTTAACAAAGTTGGCAACCGATTCTATAAGGAAAAAAGTTAACGGTAATGGTATTTTGAAGTATTCTGGTAAGGGTTTTTTTTGGCGGTAACGGTATTTTCAGTTATTTCGGTAACGGTATTTAAGCGTTATCGGTATTTAGAGCTATTTCGGTAATGATAGTTTAAGTGTAACGGTTATTTCAGAATTTCGATTATCGGTTCATAACAAGAAATAAAAAGTGGGGTCTAGCGTTACAAGGTCTTTATATGATACTAGGGTGATCGATTATTCGACTTTTTTGAGAAACCGGTTTTCGAATAGTTCGAATAGTTGGTATTTTAAAAAAACCGGTTGCACTTTTTGAAATTCAGAAAAAACCGGTTAACCGGTTTTTTGCAGAAGTTAATATTTATATCAAAAGACAACATTTCTTTAAAAAATCAATTCTTATAATTAAGTTAAAATTTATTAAATACAAGCGTAAAAGCCTGACAATGTCAGGAAAAATAATATAATAATGAAAATATGCACAAACAAATCCGAAATTAAAAGAAAAAAATATGAACAACATTTAGACACCTTCCTCTCCATAATCGAAGTCAATTATTTGAAGCCGTTCAAATTTATTGGAATAATATTGATTAAAGTTTTAAATTCGTAAACCTTTCAAAAAAAAAATCGTCGTAAATGCGCTTTCTGGCCGAAATACAGAATCAGTTTTTATAGGATTTGGAGAGCAAACAATAAGTATAGCAACTCAAAAGTTCTTAATACCAAAACAGACTTTTTGGTCCCTGATAGAAACATCTGGCACTGTTAGAACTTGTTGAACGAATAATTTTATAAGTATGCCGATTTTTAGTTTCTTACGTCGTCTGAGAGCTTCAGAAAGCTCTGGAAAGGAAACATTGCTTAGGAAAGATATATTTAAATCCATATATATAGATCCACGTATTTTCGCTCCCTGACAGAGATTTCAAAATCTGGCTGCGTTAGGATTTGTAGGACGAGTAGGGTTATAATTAAGCTGAATTTTCTATGTCTTCTGGGAGCTTTAGAAAGCTTTGGAAAGAGAAAAAATTCTTAGAAAAAGACACATAAATCCTCTTATATCCGCTACCTGATGAACATTTCAAAATATGGCTCCATTAGGATTTGTTGGACAAAAAGTTTTATAATTAAGCTAAATTTTAAATTTCTACGTCGTTTGTTAGCTTCAGAAAGCTCTGGAAAGAGAAAAAATGCTAATCAAATTATATATTTAGATGACTAGAAGATAATTATGTTTCAAAGTTGTAGAAAAAATCATCTAAATTTTAGTTAGCATAAACAGAAACCATGGCTTAATATGGAAACCTGTCTCAATTGAAACGATTCTGCAGGTGAAACTTTTTTAACACAACACCTTCAAAAAATAAAGGAAATATTGGATCAAAAAAATTAAAATGGGTCATACAGGATAATTATTAATTATTTATTTGTTTAATATTGCAGAATAAATTCCAATTTAGACTTAAACTATATTTTAAAAACATAAGAAATCAGTCTTTGTGAATATTTAAAAAATTATTCCTAAATTTTCAAATATCACTATTTAGTACATGTTTTCTGAAATAAAATGCTATTTTTAAAACCGGTTTTTTGTGTTTAAAAAAACCGGTCTATTCGACATTCGAAAAATGAACATTTTGAAAAAACCGACAGCACATTGACTGAAAAAACCGGTTTTAAAACCGGTTGGAAAACCGCGTCGATCACCCTATATGATACCCATAACATTATTACAAGTATTCAATTCATACTTTTTCGCTGATATCTCTAAAACAAAAAATTAAAATTTTGCATGAATTGTTCAAGGATTGATGTTAACTCGGAAAGCAAAATGAAATTTCAAATTAGGGTGATACAAAAAGTTGCAGATGGGTATATAAATTCGGGCAAGCAGAATATAACATTCTTACTAATTTTTAAATAAAAATAAATTATCTAAGGCGACTGGGAAAGTATTACCTTCACTTTTTTTATTTATTTTTTTGTGTGTATGACAAATAAAAATAATCAAGAAAATCGATTCAACTTTTTCGTTATATTTAAAATCTAACTTTTGTAAAATTGAACAGGTTGTAGCATAAATAGTTATTTTGGTATTTTTAAAAAGTAAAAATTGTTTTCATACAAAATTATTTTTTCGAAAAACATAAATTAAAGAAATAAAATTTCTTTGTTATTTTTAGCTTCAAAATGCATGCGGTAGGTATACATTCTGCCATGGCAATAAAACGCCAAAGGAAGAGGCGTGATGAGCAAAAACGTGCTAGAGAAAGACGATACAGTACACAAAGCTCCGAAAGTGGAGAAACATTTCACTCACCGAGTGGATCATTTCGCCGTAAATTTCATCAAGCACACAGTACAGTTAAACCTGGGCCAGGTTTGGACAGTCAGGTAAATTTTAAGAATTAAATGAACAACTAGTGGAATAAAAATTATTCCATACAATATTAAAAATGTTATAACATTTACAAAAAAAAAAAAAAAAAAAACTAATTGGTTTTTGTGAAAACCAATTTTAAAAAATCACTTTTTCTCCCTTTACGGTTTTGACTTATATTTGTTTCCATTTAATTTGTATTTAAATCTAATTTTGTTTACTTTTGACGATTCGATGTAGAAACGCTTGACGTCTTCTATGGAGTTTGAAAATAAGAGCTTAAGAAATCTTCAAGAGTTTATTTAAATTACTAATAAGAAAAGAAAATGTAAGAATGTGATGTAATGACCGCTTTCAAATTCTGGGTGAAATTGAAATGGATACTATTAGCGCACAGTGTGCGATTAAAAAAATTATGGAACTTTGGAACGGCTGCTCCAATTTCCATGAAATTTCTCACGGTGATAGTAGAGGTGTAGGCTTAAGTTTTGAGCTTAGACCATATAGACCTACAGGGGGCGAGTCCACAAAGTCCCAAAGTTGGACACCTCGGGTATAAAATTTATTAAGAACGATTCTGATTCCTTACATCTCAACCGATTTCATCGTCGTATGCATATATTATCTCTTTTTGTTTAAGGGATGTTAAGCTTCAAAGATTTAAATTTTACTTTTTAGCCTGTCTTGGTGAAGTTTTTTTGCTACAGCGGGTCCAATTTTAGCCCCATTTTTTTTTTAATTTTTCTTATTTCATTAACAACAAATAGAAAAATTGTGCTAAGAAAGAATTTTGAAAAAAATATTTACGGAGTCAAAAGTAACATTCATTTAAAGTTGAACTTTGAAAAAAAGTCGATTTTTTTCCGTTTTTTTTTTTTGCTAAAAAAGTGGTCATATTTTTATTCTATTTTATAAAAATTTTCTTAACATATATAGTATTTATATTTTTCTGAAAGATAACTAAAAACAAAATACTTTAAAGGAAAAAATCTTTTGAAAATGGATTTTTGCGAGAACCAGGGTTTCCCTAATTTGACTTATTTTTCCAACTAATTTCAAATTTTCGCCCTAATTTCTTAAATCGCAAAGCTGGAATCAAAAACAGTTATTCTTTTTATTTAGTCTAAAGTGTTTTAATTTTTTTCGCAATAGAAATTTTTGCTCCCCGTTATCCGTTTTTTGTAGACAAATCTAAAAAAGTGAATAGCGCTTTGAATTAAGCATCAAAAAATCTACTTAGGTGTAAAATATCATTCAAAACTATTAACTAACAAGTATTTTATTGCATAATTAAAAATGAAAAAATATGCAAAAAATCACAAATCCATCCTTTCTCAATGTTTTTTATACACCGATTTAACATAAAATTTTAGTAAGAATGAGCATTATTTGACCCATATAAAATAAAGCATATAAAATAAAGCAAAAAGTCTTTAACAAATTTTCGTATTGAGTAATTCCATTTTAAATTTTAAAAATTTGATCTCTTTGAAATTTTGTTTATAGTAAGTTTACCGATAGAGCTTCCTACAAAAAAATTATAAAAAAAAATTGAAGATGGACTTTTTAAATAAACGTCTTTTAAGATAGTTTTTAGAAAAAAATGTGTTCAAAAATTTTTTTATATGACATCTTAAAATACAAGCTTTGACAAATTTATTGCAAAAAAAATATTTTGATATCTTTTATGCAACAAAAGTTTTGGCAGTTGTTTATCACATTTAAAGCTATAGAGTTGCCACGGTTTTCAAAATAAAAATTAATAAAATTCATTTTACATGATTATGAATCCTCCTCTACATATGCACCGAATTTTATCCAAATCGGTAATCAAGGTTCAAAATTTTTTAAATTTAAAATGGAATTACTCTATTGTAAATTTGTTTATACATATTTGAAAATAAGACAAAATTTCCTAATCAATGATATGTAATATGTATTTGTTATCTGTCTTACGGATATAACAGAAGGATATGAATTTAGCACTATGCTGAAAAAATGAAAATGTTGAGCTTTATTAAAATATTTCTTGTTACGGCATTATCATTCATATAAAAATGAGTCAAAATTGGCCAAATTACTTGAAATCATAAATTTATAATCCTTCAATTGCAAACGCAAAAATACCAATATACATTATCGGACAAAATAAAGTGCTGTTTTTTACTCTTGCTATTTAGTTCATAATTATTGTCTTCTAGGTTCATAATGGTCTACATTTTTGGTGTCCAGGTAATTGTCGTATTATATTCTTTAAATTAATATGCAAAAGAAGTTTTTGAAATATGTGTATTTCGAGTTTGGGGCAAAAGTGTGGTGTTGGTCATGCATTTTGTGCGACATAATAAAGTGACATTTTACATTATTTCCTAAAATTTTTAAAATTTTTTGATACAAAATGGAAGACATATTCTTAAGCAGTTCTAAATTTTATTATTCTATTCATTAAATTCTATTAAAATTATTATTGCATTTGAAAAATAAGGATAAATTCGGCCATATTATCGGTAAGCCTTCCACCACATTCCAGTAATTTTTTTTTGCCCCAAACTCGAAATACACATATTTCGAAAATTCTTTTGCATATTAATTTAAAGAATATAATACCAAAGAGAAACAAGAGACGAAACTAATTGTCAAAAACCTAAGTCGGTTGTCAAAAACCTAACTCATGCAACAACAAAATACATGTAATCAAATACATTTTGTTGTTGCCAAAAGAAAATAAAAACAAATTTTTGTTTACAAAAAAACAATTTTATTTAAATGTCAATCGAGAATTTCGTCTCTATGTATTACTCTATGTATAATACGACAATTACCTGGACACCAAAAATGTAAACCATTATGAACCTAGAAGATAATAATTATGAACTAAATAGCAAGAGTAAAAAACCGCACTTTATTTTGTCCGATAGTGTATACTTGTTGTACATCAATGTTTAGGAAATTTTGTCTTCTTTTTAAATATGTATAAAAAATTTTACAATACCAAAATTTGTTAAAGACTTTTTGAAAAAAACACTGAGAAAGGATGGATTTGTGATTTTTTGCATATTTTTCATTTTTAATTATGCAATGAAATTCTTGTTAGTGAACATTTTTGAATGAGATTTCACACATAAGTAGATTTTGATGCTTAATTCAAATCGCTATTCACTTGATTTGTCTACGAAAATCCCGTAATTCCCAAAAAACTTTAAAAAAATTACAAAAATGGGATTTTTTACTTTTTTTTGCTATATCTTTCCAACCGATAACGGGGAGCAAAAATTTCTATTGCCAAAAAAATTAAAACACTTTAGACTAAATAAAAAATTTAACTTTTTTTGATTCTAGCTTTGCGATTTGAGAAATTAAGGCGAAAATTCGAAATCAGTTGGGAAAATAGGTCAAATTTGGGAAACCCTGGTTCTCGCAAAAATCAATTTTTAAAAGATTTTTTCTCGCACGAGAAAAATCGATTGCTCACATTTCTGTAAATCATCATAAAGTGCATAAATTAATATAGGTAAACATTACGTTTTGTTTAAACAAGAGATTGTAAAAAGTATACATTTTTAATTTTAAATTTTACAACAAGACTTGATCTATAATGAAACACACGTTCCGTATCAATTCTCTGAGAAAATCGGTCAAGATAGACTGATTTCATCCACGATTAAGCAAAGGATGCATATAATATTCTCACCAAAAATAGTTCACGCCCGAGAATAACTTTATTTACAACACTGAGGAATATTGTCACTGTTGTCATAGCATCCTATCAAGTTTGGAGCTACAATATGGAAAGTTTACGTTCCTTAGCACGAATATAGGAAATAATTTCAATATCTTGAGCTTTTGCATGATATTTTGGTGTAAAAGTGGTGAACATTACTACATGATATTGAAAAAATGAAATTAATTAAAAAAAACCAAAGTCAATACCGTGAAGGATGTAAAGATGGCTAAAATGTGCGCTATCATTGTCGTATTCATAAATACTGGCTCAAAAGAGCAATGATTCGAAAATTTTTAACTTTTCACATTATAAACTTTATTTCTTTATCTAAAGTTCCTAAATAACCTAGAAATTTCGAAAAAAAGCTTATTTCTGGAACTAGTTCTCCTTCAAATCTTAATGGAGTCATTACCTATAATTTGGTAATTTTGCCTGGCATGGACATGATTATTCCCAAGTTTAAGAAAAAAAATTTGTAAAATTTTAACTCTATATGAATCCAAGGACAATAAAAATAAGATTTTCAATAATAATAAATAAAGAAATGCGAGCACTTTAAAGTTGAAAATGGTACCCGGGTAGCCGGGTATGTACCGTAGGGTTAATATTAGTTTTGATCCAATAAAAATAAGATTGGGTCGAGTTTTTTTTTTTTTTTTACAAATAGGAAGTTTTGTGTTGAATTACAAAATGAATACTCGCCTTCTGTGAAGTAGAATTGGTGAAGTATCGAGTATTTGGGTACTCAGTACTCGATACCGACTGTTTTTTTACACAGTAACAGATCATAATTTGCAGTCCACACGAGCCTTTTTCATGCTCGCACATTGAACAAAATGTTGTGCGCACATGCATTTGGATAGTGTGGACCCAAGTTGTTCATGTTTTGTTCTTGTTCGCCCACAATTGTTCGAGCAACCATGTCTGCCATCAAACGTCATTTTGTATGAGGAAGAAGAGGCGCTGTATGTAAAAGTATCGAAGTGACACTGACGGCAAACAAAAAATTATGATTTGTTCGGCAAATGTTCTGCCCACTGAAAACAAAATGAAAAAAATTGTGTGTGTTGCTTTACCGACGTTTTGTTCTTGTGCGAACAAGAAAAAGGCTAATATAGACGGTACGTAACTAGTTGATATTTTTAGAGTTGTATCATGAAGTATAACTCAATTGTTTTTTGTGCATTATTACACCAAAAAATTTATATTTAATAGAAAAGTACTGTACTGGTTGTCGCGTCATATTATAAAAAAAGATATAAAAAATATTTATAATAACGAATTAGAAACATGTTCAATAGGGTGTCCCGTAGACCAAAATTTTGTAGGAAGACACATCAAACAATGCGCTGGCTAAAATGTATGGTGCGCAATATTTTTGAATCGCTGGTAAATTTATTTAAATGTTTTCAACTCATAAATGCGCATCATTTGAGAGGTGTTCCTTCATTAGAATTTCAAAAATTAAGTTTCTGCGGACACTCTAATATCCAAGAAGGGAAGCAACATTTGGCTTCATTTTTAAGACATTAAAAATGTAAAAATGGCAAAATGCAAAATTTGCAAAGTCGTTATTTATAAAAGTAAATATAATGCAAAATAAATGTTATAATTAATTCTCCTTTACGTTTTTTTTTTAGGCGGATTTTGATTAAATTCAAAAACCATTTTTAAACATTTCGATTCGGTTTTCATTATCAAAAACGGTAATGAAGGAATTTTAAATTTTCAAATCAAAATTTTTCGACTTTTTGCTTTAAAAAATATTTTGAGGACACAAAAAATTTTTCAAATAAATAAATATAAATATATTTATTAGGGTTCGTTTCGAAGAAAAAAATTCTTTTGATTTTTGGATATCATACCTATTTGGAAGGTTTTTCCTTCAGTAAAAAAAAAAAATTTTATAATTTTTATTTTAATTTTCCAACTCCCTCCCTTGCATATATGCGGCTAAAAACGCAAATTTTGAGCGCCATTTTGCGGAGAGACAAATTGGGATGATTTATACAAAATTTAATTTTATACGCCGATTTAACATACAATTTTAGTAAGAATGAGCATTATTTGACCCATATAAAATAACTATAAAAAATAATTATCTTAAAAAATAATTGTTATTAAACATTTTTAAAACATTTTATTTTTACAATATTCAATATATTTTTAATTTTGTTTTTTTTTTTTTTTTTTTGCTATTATATGAAAATTTTAATGCCTTATAACTTTAAAGTGAAAAGTGGTAAATATTTTTGCGTTATATTTTTAAGCAAATATTATATTTTCATTGTATTTATAAAAAAATATATTTTTAAAACTTTTTTGGAAAAAGTAAATTTTTTGGATACCCTAATAACAACACGCTTTATTTTAAACGGGTCGAATAATGCTCATTCTTACTAAAATTTAATGTTAAATCAATCTATAAAATAAAATTTTGTATAAATTTTAGCCGCAGGTATGCAGGGGAAGGAGTTGGAAAATTAAAAAAAAATTACGCCATTATTTTTACTGCTGCAAAAACCAAAAAGGTATGAAATCTCAAAATCAAAATTTTCAAATTTACCCTAATATTTATATAACGTTGCTAACATGATATAAAAAAACAAGGTAGTTCCACTTCTCTCTCACAAAAAATTATTTGAAGTTAATCGGAATTTTTTGAAGTTTTATTTTGTAAGCAATAAAGAAAATCATAAAGAAATTTTTTTTTTGAAATTATTTATTTAATGTGTAATATGTACTATCTGCTTATAAAAATGTTCCTCAAATAGTATAAATCCGAATTGCCTTAATTTTAAAGTTTTCAAGTGAGAGGAGACTCAGTACAAATGGTAAAAACGCATACATTGTATTGAGTCCCTTAAAAAATAATAACAATTCATATGACCCATAAAAAAACAAGAATTATTTAACCGCGAGAACAACAAATGAGAGATCTCATCTCTCTAGTGCAATTACTAGTGCGCCAAATTGTGTAGAATATAGAACAAAAGAAAATAAGAAATATAAACAAGCAACTAGTTTAACGGTTGATGAAAAAAGTAGTACACAATTGAATGACAATTCAAACATTAATTACTATAATATTAACACTGTTAATACCATTAGCGGTAACAAAAGTGATCTGGAAAAAGATAATAGTGAAATAATTTCTCCGTCACGGCAAACAATGAAAAATACTGGTGCAACACCACAGTGCTCGATTTTCAAATTTAGCTGGCCAAAACCCCAAAAATGAACTTTAAAGGAGGAAAAAAATTATATTCGGGTATTAAAATAGTCTATTCAGTTAAGACATTTCCGTACTCATTTTAGCTGAAATCGATCAATGAATTCTTCTAACGATAACATGAATGATGGGTAAAATATACAAAAGAAAAATATTTTTTTTGCTCGAAAATTAGTCAAACTTTGAACATGAATAAAAAATTTTCTATGGCATATTTTTAAAAAATTATTTTTGTATATGAAAATATAATTCCTTTAAAATATAAAACAGGTATTTTGTATATATTTAAATGAAGATAGTTTTAGATATTGAAAGATATAATAGGGAAGCTCTTAAAAAAAATTGTAAGTCAAAAACAAAAATGCATAGACGAATACTTTTTTCTGTTATCAGCTGGGGTCCAACTTTTGATTGTTTTGAGAACTAGGGATACTCCTTTAATAGAAACTAAAAAAATTTTTTGCCCGAAACTGCCCCTGCCGAACAAAGTATTCAAAACAAAGATACACCATCCTTCTAAGTGGAACAAAAAATTTAATACCACTTTATTTGTAAGTTGCTTTTAAAGAATACAAGATCGTGGGTGAATAATTCCATCTAGCAATTAACCGTTATATAGTGGAACTTTTCTTTGCTAGAAAAGGAACTTATTTTAGTTTAAGATGTCACAAAAGTAATTCTTTATTTATAGAAAGATTTACTAGAATTAAAAAATTAAAAAAAATAAAAATAGTCGGAGCCAGGAGTTGAACCCACAACCATCCGGATGCTAGCCAATTGCTCTACCCACTATACCACTGCAGTGTACTGCCTAGTTATTTTAAAGTACATCAATAATTTTCACAAAGAAGTCCCGTTTTCTTTTCTTTTTTTCTAAAAATAAAAATTTGCATATTATTTTATTGTTTATTTTTAGACTTTTTTATTCTGTTTTGTGTAAATTAAGCTGCATTTTAAACAGAAACTTTTAAGTGTGTCCTCTGATTATTTTTTTTTAAACTGTGATGAATTCGGTTAATATTTCTCGGATGGAACTTTTTGACGTATGGCTATCTAGTGTTAAAAATGAACGTTTCGATCGTTTAATTGACTTTATTTCATCTAATTTGGTGAGCGGTTCAACAACAAAAATACAGTTTGATAAATTGAAATCTTTTCAGAAAAGATGGACAAAAGCTAAAAGAACAAAACCCCGATTCCTACATGACAATAACGATTGGCTAGCAGTTTTAATAGATTATTCTAGTTTTACAGTAGATACTGCAAAAGACGATCATAAGGTGTGCAGGCCAAAAAAGGAGTTTGAAGATTGTAGCCAAAGAAGCATTCAGTAGGTGCCGAACAAATGGTGATGGCGATTAAAACACATTTGCATCCCTCTGAAAAACGCTGTTCAGCTGAATTGGTGGAAGAGTTAGCTTTGTCTTCACCAGAAAGGGGTAAAGCCATAAAGAAGTTAAGGTCAACAATTGAGGTAACAAATGGTCTTTCAGCGGATGAAGCTTTTGCTATGATTTTGGATTTAGATTTATCCTCAAACAAGTATCGAATGTTAAAACAACATACAATGAGTTATAATCGATCCTTATACCCTTCTTATGAATAGGCTAAGAGGTCAAAAGAACTATGCTACCCAAAAAAAAAAAAAAAAAATAGCAGTAACAGAATCTTATGCTGAAATTAAATTACAATCCCTAATAGACATTCAAGTTATAGTGATTTTATAAAAAATCACATAAGTACATATACGGAAATATTCGCTTTATTCAAATGGGGATGCGATGGATCTAATCAAAGTCTTTATAAGCAAAAATGGATAAAAGGAGGTAGTAGGGATGAAAATTTGTTTAGTATTTCTCTTGTACTAGTACAAATATATTTAATTAATAAAAATGAAGAGAAAATTATAATTTATGAAAACAAAACGCCCAACTCCTCTCGCTATTGTCGTCCTATAAAATTAATCTTTGCAAAATAAAATTATAAAATTATAAAAATATAAAATTAATCTTTGCAAAAGAGACAACAGACTTGATAAAAAAAAGAAGTACAAGGTATTAAGGACCAAATAGCAAAACTAGTTGCTACTGAAATTAATTTTATGCATGATTGATGGAAAAGTTTGTTCTGCTTTATCGAATTACAATTCGTAACAAATATGTTATGTATGTGGAGCTAAGCCTTCCGAAATGAATAACTCTTCAGCCCTGTTACAAAAAACCTTAGACCCTGGAGTTTTGGAATTTGGCTTGTCGCCTCTACATTAATGGATACGATTCATGGAATGTTTACTACATATAGCTTACAGGATAGATATAAAAATGTGACAAGTTAGAGGTGAAGATAACAAAGTCAAAGTTTTACAAAAAAAAAAAAAAAAAAAAAAAAAATTATTCAAGACGAATTTAGATCAAAAATGGGGTTTTTGATAGACATTCCTAAACAGATATCGGGAAATACTAACAATGGCAATACAGCCAGGCGATTTTTTAGAAATGCGGAAATATCTGCGCAAATAACTGGGTTAAGTTTAGAACTTATTAAACGTTTTCATGTTATATTGGAATGCTTGGCATCTGGGTATACTCTAAACGTGGAAGCATTCGAAAGTTATACATTTGAAACAAGAAATCTTTATTTTAAACTATATCCCTGGTATTACATGCCTGTCAGTGTTCACAAAGTTCTTTGGCACGGAAAAGCTATAATTGAACATTGCATCCTTCCTATTGGTCAATTATCTGAAGAAGCTCAAGAATCCAGGAATAAAGACAATAGACGTTACAGACTGCAGTTCACGCGGAAAACTTCACGGACCGAGACTAATACAGATTTAATAAAAAGGCTATTAATATCATCAGATCCTTATATTTGCAGCTTCAGGAAAACTCCACCAGTTAAAAAACGAACTTTAACGCCAGATATATTGAAACTACTAAAAAACACATGTTATAATATACAAGAGTCTGATAGTGAAAATGACAGTGATATTGGTGCAGATTCCACATGATTTTGTTTTTTTTTACTAAACTTTTTTATACTTTCATTAAAAAATTATGATGAATTATGTAATCTTTATTTTGTATTATTAATTAAACTTATTTTCAAATGAAAAAGAATTATAAAAGAAGCTATTTTTAAATTTTGACTATTTTTCATAATTGGGTAATTAATAGTGGGCGTGGCGGTAGGCGGATTTGTCTAATTTTTGTCCAATAATTCTTCAATATGTAAGTAATCACTATGCCAAAAATCATTTTTGTACGATTTATAGTTTTTGTGTAATTAATTTTGGCCACCTAAATTTGAAAATCGAACACTGTGCACACCAAAGGATATTAATAATTTAGTGAACTCAGGACATATCAAAATTCCAACAGGGATGGACCGTTATATTACCATTACTAAATGTAAGTCCAGCCCTAGGAGAGTAAAACTTGAACCAAATCCAAAGCAACAGAAAAAAATGAGGTAAGTCAAAATCGTTTCTCGATACTGGATAACCAATAAAGTAAAGTTGAATCTGCAAAGTCTACAAAAAGTTATAAGTCTCTTCTACTCTACTTGCGCGAGTCTACTACTAACGCTCTAGTAAAAAAGTTGTCCCAACTTGTAGGCAAAGAAAATTTCTACGTAACTTCTCTACGAAAAGGGAATGTTTCTGAAAGTAAAATTCAGACATTCATAGAAAAAAAATGTAGAATTATAGTTGACTGTTTTGATAGTGAAAAAATAAACTACTATACATATCAACAAAAAAAAAAGGTTGTCGTCAAAGGTATTGACAGTTTTGTACCGGTTGATGAGATTAAAGAAGCCATTGAATTTGAAGGCTATGAAGTGAATTCCGTTCTCAATATAATTAATAAAAATAAGGTACCTCAACTAATTTTTAGAGTTGAAATATCTTATAATTCTTCCTGATTGAAGAAAAAGAGTGATACACATCCCATATACGGTTTAAGATACCTTCTAAATCGTAAGATAGTAGTGGAAGAACCAATTAAACGCAAAGATCCCGCACTAAGTCCTTCTGCAAATTGCCATCAGTTTGTGTTAGATGTGGATATTTCCATAAAAGCCCCTATTCAAAAAGAGACATTAGTGCAAGAAAGTGGAGCAATTGTGGTCAGAATCACACTGCAAACTACCGTGGTTAAACAGTGTATATTCAAATTAAAGAGACATCAAAGGCAAGAAGACCCGTATATGCTCAATATCAGGATTCTAACTTTCCAATCCTCCCTAATGGACCTACTTCTAGTGCACAACATAGTAGTAACCTGAACACAAATCGGCAATTGTCGTATGCTCATACGGTAAAAGAAGGTTCCACTGCACAAATGAAATTAAACGTAGGATTCAGTAATTCCCAACCAAACTCATAAAAATAGTAAAAATAATGCTCCATTATTTTCATATCCTCACGCTATAAAAGAGGGTCCAGTAATTCCTAACATAAATTCTCAAAGCTCTATTGAGAAACTAATTGAAACCATGAACAGTTTCATGTCAAATATGCAGAATATGTTACAACAATTAATGCTAACGGGCTTAGCCAACATAAACACGAAGTCCAAAAATTTTTACAGTTGTAAGATATTGATCTGCTATTGGTATCTGAAACTCACTTTACTCAAAAGAACTGTTTCAGAATAAATGGCTACTATACCTATGACACTAAGCAGCCTAACGGTAGGGCATGCGGAGGGACAGCAATATTAGTTCGTAAAGATATAAAGCATTTTCAAATGCCAGAATACTGAACGGATCATATTCAGGCCACTTCAATAAATATTTCCGATAACAAAATAAAAATATCCTCTATATATTGTCCTCCAAGATATTCTATTAATGGTAATAATTTTCTTGTTTATTTTGCAACTTTAGACCCAATATTTATAGCAGCAGGAGACTATAACGCAAAACATACCTTTTGGGGCTCTAACAACTCCCAGAGGTAGGCGATTATTTGAAGCAATATCATCGAGCAGACTAGATTCTATATCTTGTGGCCAACCTACCTACTGGCCTACAAACCTCAATAAGATTCCCGATCTTATCGACTTTGCTGTAATTAGAAATGTAAAACGTGAATGTATATCAGTGATTCCTTCACTTGATATTTCGTCAGACCATAAACCAACGATACTTACATTATACAACCCTTTAGGGAGCATGTATACATATAATTCTTGTTTTCCAAACAAGAAAACTAATTGGCTAAAGTACAAAATGTATATTAGTTCACACTTACCTCCAAACATCTCACTAAAAAGTGAACATGAGATTCAGACTGCAGTTGATAATTTTACCGATATTCTTACTAATGCCGCTATAATTTCTACACTTACAGCTTTCTCGAAGAAAAAAAAAAAAAAATACATGAAATGTCTAAAGATATTGAGAAAAAAGAAATCTTAGGCGCCAATGGCAAGAGTGCAGATCTCCTGGCCTTAAAATTCAACTTAGTCAGTGCCGGAGAAGATTAAGTCTTGCTTTGAAAAACCAAAAAGAATCCGAACTCAAGAGCTATCTGCGAAACTTAGACCCTACTAAGAAAACAGATAACAGCCTATGGCAGGCAGTAAAAAATATGCGATGCCCACTTGCATACGAGTCTCCTATACGACTTCAAAACGGTCAATGGGCTAAAAATAATACCGGAAAAGTCGAGGCGTTCGCTACTCACTTAGAGACTGTTTTCACTCCAAATAGCATGAACTCTTGCGTTTCCCCTCCTGTTATTAATGAAATGGTTCCATTAAAATTTCGACTATCAACCGTAAAGGCAGCAATTAAAAGTCTTAAGGAAGGAAAATCTCCCGGCACTGACAATATCACTATAACTATGATTACCAACTTACCTAACTCAGCTCTAAGACTTACTCTATTTATTTTCAACTCCATATTTCGAACCGGATATATTCCAATCTCTTGGAAATTATCTGAAATTGTAATGATACCAAAACCAGGTAAAGATGTCAGCCAAGTAACCTCATACTGCCCAATTAGTTTGTTATCGATTTTGTCAAAATTGTTTGAAAAAATGCTTCTCCAGAAACTTTTACTATTCCTTGATAGTAACTGCAGTATACCTAACCATCAATTTGGTTTCAGAAGGAAACATAGCACTATAGAACAAGAGCCGAATTACTAATCTCATAAGAAAAGGTTTCGAGAGCAAACAATATTGCTCTGCACTATTTATTGACATCTCTCAAGCTTTTGATAAAGTCTGGTACAATGGCTTAACACACAAAATTCATAAACTGTTGAAAAACTATATAATAAATAGATCTTTTCAGATAAGATCGAAAGACATGCAAACAAATATCAGATTGTGTACCTCATGGAAGTATTTTAGGACCTCTCCTATATATACTGTACACATCAGATATGCCCATAAGCTCAATGATACATACTTCAACTTTTGCGGACGATACCGCCTTTGTAAGCATACATGAAAACCCTGTGACTGCAACAGAACAACTTCAGTCTGATATAAACGAGTAGGAAAAATGGCTGCATAAATGGAAAATTGGGGTAAATCCTGCGAAATGTGTTCACATCACGTTCACTTTACGAAGGGAAAGTTGCCCCCTATTCAGATTAACAATGTCATAATTCCCGAACAGCACAAAGTAAAGTATCTAGGTATTCATCTTGACCGCCGACTAACATGGACCCATAATGTGAATGCAAAAGTTACACAAATTAAAATAAAATCTGCTCAAATGCATTGGTTAATTGGCCCACGATCATCTCTGGACTACAAAGTCCTCTTGTATAAGGAAACAATAAACCCAATATGGTTATATGGTATTCAGATCTGGGGAACAGCCTCTTCCTCAAATATCGAAAAATTGCAGAGAAGACAGTCGAAACTCCTGAGGATAATAACAGGAGCTCCATGGTATATCAGGAATAATAATATCCATAAGGATCTCAACATTTCCACAATTAGAGAGGAGATAAAATACCACAGCATAACTTATATGGCAAAACTAAGTGAACACCCTAACCCCCTTGCAAGGGGTTTGCTAACATTTGAGGGTCACAGGCGCCTAAGAAGGAGATATAGTTAGATAAATATACTAATGCACATTTTTTATTATATATTGCAGTGGCAATAATAATATTAATTAAATTTTAGTTTAAGATTTGAATACTCATTGTAAGTTTCTAAAAAGAAAGATTCAATAAAAAAATAAATGAAAAAAAAAAGTTTTCAACGTATCTTTTACAAATTTTAATGCAACATTATCATTTGATAATAATGTATTGTAACAAAACAATTTGAACTTATACCTCATTTACATTGGCACAAAATCTAGTTTCAAATGAGATTTTACCAAAATCTAGTATAATTTAAATAGATTTTTAAAATTTTAATTTTTCGACACTGTTTTTCTTTTGGTGTGTTAGTAAAATACAACAATGTGGTAAATAAAAATTGTATTTTAACAAATGTATTTGTATTTAAACAAATATTTTTAAAATTAAGAAATAAATACAATTTTGTTGAAATTTTTTTATAAATAAGCATAAAATTAGATTAAAAAATTGTTTTCCATAAAAAACAAAAAAATTGTTCCTAACAAGATTTTACCAAAATCTACTAAAATTTAATTAGATTTTAAAAAATATCGTTTTTCAACACTGCTTTTTTTTATTGTGTTAGTAAAATACAACAATGTTCTAAATAAAAATGACATTTGAGTTTATACAAACATTTTTAAAATTAATAAATAAATAAAATTTAGTTTGAAAATGTTCATAAACAAACATAAAATTAAATTTTATGGAGCAAAAAGCCCATTTAAAAGTGTTTAGTGAATGTTTTTAATTTTATGTCAAACAAAATCTACAAAATGGTTTTAAAAATGTAGTGTAAACATGGTAGATTTTGTTTTTCCAAAATCTCGTTCAAACGAGATTTCAAGTGTAAATTGGGTATAATCCTCATTGCGAGTGGATTCCTTCCTTAGCATTGCACAGTGGGGCGGAATTGAAAATTTTTTGAAATAAATCTGTAACTTCTGATCGGCTAGTTGGATTTGCATGAAATTTGGTACAAGCGTAACAGAGTATTCAATGTTAAGTTTGGAATATGAACCCAACAGACACCTCAGGGGCGGAGCTAAAGGGGCTTAAAGTTGGGTACCTCTGACATACAAATTTTTTAATCGCTTGACAAATTGTGAAGAATCCTCTCAGAAAAGTATAGAATTATTATATGTTGTTAAAGAAAATTTTATTTTAGAGAAAAAAAAAGAGTGTAGATAATTTTTGCAATTTTCAAATTCAAAATCGTTTATTTTAAGACTCGGTAAAGATATCGACTTCAATTTTTTTTATTCAATAGATAATTTTATTATTTAACTAGTTAAAAAGAACTAATAAAATCGGTCGGTAATACTAGGATATATATGAAAAAACTGGACCAAAAACATGCAAAATTAAGGTACTTAAAATTCAAACTCGAAAAATATAAGAGATAAATAGGACATGTAAGCATGTTTTTGTAGGTCTTATCAGGGCCTGAAGGGTCTGTACAGTAATTTGAGCCCCCTTAGCTCTGCCCCTGAAGGTTCTGTACAGTCCCCCTTCCAAACTTAACATTGTTCACTCCTCTGCTACGCCTACACCAAATCCAACCAGCCGATTTATTTCCAAATATTTTCGATTCTGCTCCACTGTGCGTTGTTTTGCATTTTCTCTGTGACGATATGTTCAATTACTACTTGAAAAAAACACTTAAATACCTGAAGTTGATGGTTCCATTTTAAAATTTTGTTGATTAATTTTGATTTTATTAAATATCTAAAAATTTGTTAATTGACAGCTCAGTACCAAAATATTTTTATTCAAAGTATTTCTGAAAAATAATTTTTTTTTATGTTTAATTTATACTTTTAGAAATAAAATCATTTTGTACTCTTTATAATACAATTTTGAATTACTTGAAATTTATTTGGAACAAAATTATTTAAATATTATTCCATAGTCGGGCTAAAAAAATCAATAGAAATATTGGAACATACATTTAAAAAATTTAAATCAAATTCCAAAGTTTAATTTGACAATATATTTTATTTCTTTAGCTTGAATGCAATTACTGTTTATTTTATTTCCTGTTTTAAAAATGAAATAAAATTTATTTTTTTATTCATAGAGATTTTTTTAACATTTTCATTCAATATAAATTTGTTTAAACAATTTTAAATTTGTTTTAAAAAGGAAAAAATAAATAATATTTTGTTAAATACTGAAATTATATAATTAGATTATTTTGATGGCTTTTGGTTAAAAACACATAATATTATTTTATAATAAAAACAAACAAAATAGGATACATAAAATATGTATTTTAATCAACTAATTTTTATTTATTTTAAAGGTTGTAACGAGTATCGGAATGCTGCATATTGGCATTGTATTTATCGTATTCGGATTATTTCTCTGTGGCGCAGGAATTATACCAGATGAAACAATGTCCTGGAACGTCTTCAGTAAGTAAAACTTTTGTTATGTTCTTCGGTTTATAATCAATAATGGCCCTGTAATGTTATATAATAGATGCGCGGCAAAACTATAAGGTCACTTTTCTTTGCATCGTGTATTAAAAATATTACAAGGGGTATTTGATGGTACTGCTAGCTAAAATACTTTTTATTTACTAAAAGGTGTTCCTATATTCACCGTTTGGTATTATTTATTTGGCATTTGATCTTTTTATAGACATAAATGTTGATAATGAAAATTTTCCAATAAGTCAAAATTATAAGGTTAGTTCATCAGCGTTACCGTTGGGCGACTTTAGTCGCCAATTGCTCCTTTTTCAAAAAATCTCTATGAATAAAAAAATAAATTTTATTTCATTTTTAAAACCTGGCCCACCACTTTTTCAGCCCCTTTTTTATATTAATTCCAAAAAAAAAAAAAAAAAAAAAAAATATTTTGAGATTGTTTTACAGCATAGTGATAATAAAAATCCAGAGAATTTATAAATGAATTGAAACTGTTAGAAACTTATAATAATATCGAATCTTTTTTGAATGGATTGGGAAAATTAAAAAAACAGATTCGATGAATACTTCTATCTTAATTAATATTTAAACATTCCTCATAGCAGTACCTCGGGGCAACATTCTTTTTATTTATTATCACACTGAGGAAAAATTCGACTCATAATTTGCGACATTTGTGGTTACATTCATAATTTTCGATATAGGCTGTTTGATACCGTTTGTTTACAAATTTTTAATTTAAAAAATACAAAACAAATAACTCGAAACTGAAAGTGTGTCAACTTGATGCCCATTGGGATCAATTTTCTTTAATGATTTGAACAAGCATTGTTTAATTTTTTTTACACACGAGGTAGATTCACTATGTATTGACACTGAATGAGATCATTTTTAACACGTATGTAATGTGATCGATTTTTCTCTGAGTGCACCAGTAAAATATGTATTTCAACAGACTTAAATCGACACTTGTGAATCCATGCGTGAAGACTCAGAGAATTGTATGTTAACTATTTTTGTGAATAAATATTTATTTTTGCAATAATAGAAATTGTTATAAAATAACACTGGTCAACAAAAATATCCTCCCCCATAGACGAATAGTTGGACTTAATGTATTTTGATGCTCTAAACACGAATCTGCTTTTAGATTTTTTCCATCAAGTCTGGATTTTTTTTATGGGCGTGTCTAATATTTCGCCCATAGTAAGGCCATTACTCTAGTATATTTCCTCATAACTCAAGAACGGTGTGTACATTTTCATGCAAAATTCTAGATTTTTTTGTTACTAAAATTTCTTTTAATAAATGAAAACATCTAAAATATTACAGTTTATCATCTTTATCTTAAAGCTGGTATTGCTGCGAATAAAACAAGGCATGTATCTTCAAAATTGATGCAGAAATCTATTTTATTCACAGTTAAATAAAAATACCCATGTTACATACAATTGAGTAGAAATACTGTGGTGGCTAAACAATTTTTTTTATTTTTCTTGAATTAAAAATAGGTGGACTAGATGGATTTTGACAAGTTAAACAAGAATCTGCATTCACTTTTTTTCTATCGGGTACTGATTTTTTTTATGTGCATGACTAATATAATCACCTTATTCAGCGGTCACACTATAAAATTCGAGAATGGTTTGTCAAACTTAGGCTATAACTCAAGAACCCGTTACACGATTTTGATATGTGATACATCAAAAGATGCATTTTTTTCATTCGCTCAAAAATTTCAGAGTTATGGATCAAAATTTTCACCACTTTTCAAAAATATAAATTTTAAAATTTTCGGTACTAATTACGGAATAACTATGGAAATATTAACTGGAAAAAAATTAAATTCAGCTCAAAGACAATTTAGGTCGCTATATATTAAAGTTCAATTTATCTTAATTGGACAAACTGTTCTCGAGTTATACAATTATGACCTCCTAAAGGCGGGGTCATAGTAGTCATGCCCATAAAAAAAATCAATACGTGATAGAAAAAAAGTAAAAACTCATTCTTATTTAGCACGTTGAATTCCATCTAATCCACCTATTTTTTTATTTAAGACGAAAAAAATTTTTTTTTTTTTGCCCACTAGTATATTTCCATTTAGCTATAGGTATGCATGGGTATCCAAACTTAACTGTGAGTCCAATCAAGATTTGTGTATCAATTTTTATGATACGTGGCTTTATTTACTCGCTGGCAATTTGAGATAAAGGTGATAAACTTAAATATTTTTGTTGTTTTCACTTAAAAAAAGTTTTAGTAAAAAAAAAAAGAAATCTTGAATTTTGCATGAACAACATTTTTTCCAACACTTTTTTCAAAATATCTCCTAAATTATTGAGCGGATAAAAATTTGATAGTAGAGCGATTTCAAGCAAATTTTATTTCGCTTATCTTGGTATATCACTTATATAAATCATGCATACCGTTCTCAAGTAATAGTGAAATATACTGGAGTAATCGGCATATTTAGGGCACAATATTAGACACGCCCATAAAAAAAATCCCGACCTGATAGAAAAAAACTGAAAGCAGATTCGAGTTTAGCATGCGGAATTCCATCTAGTCTACATATTTTTTTTAAGGAGCTCAAAAAAAAATTTTGTCGACCAGTGTAATTATTTTGTTATTATTAGAATTGATTATTTCTTAAAACGCAACAATTTTTGTTGTTATTAAATAAACAAATTTTATTTGACTTTGAAGTAGTTGGCCGCTTTTTTTCCATAAATTACTTTTTTTGGCGACTTTTTTTGACACTTTTTAAAAATTCTCCACGGTAACACTGCAGTTCATTTCTTTTTCACATTGTTTGTAACAAAATGTTATGGGAATTTCCTAGGAGTTTGGAATATGTTTATCATAATTTGAACCTGCTTTTAGCATTAAATGGATAGTCTGGAACAGGAGTTATAGTTACCAACCACTTCCTCACCATGCTATGCGTAATATTACCAAAAATTTGGAATTGTTTATGAAAAAAAGGTGAATTGGTAGTAGATATACTTCGACCTTTTTGACGACCCTAGAGTGTCTGTTATGCAGTAATCTTAACATTTTTTCATTTTCAATATTAATTTAATTTTCTTTACATCCGTTTAGGATTAATCAAATGTCAAATAAATGTACCAAACAGTCTATATAGGAACACCTTTTAGTAATAAGTATTTTAGCTAGCAGTACTATAACATACCCCTTGTAATTATTAATTTACCCAAAAGGTACAGAAACAAAATTATTATTGTATTATGATATTAAAAATTTTCACAAATTCTAATACTCAGCAATGTCATTTAAAAATACATATAAAAATCCCAATAAGCACACAAATTTCAAAAGTTCAAGCCTTTGAAAATTTTGCTGGAGTGCGACATAAATTCAAATATTAAAATACTTTAAACATGAAATATTATTGAAAAAAATAAAAATTTTCAAGTAAAATAAATTTGACTGGAATTTTAATTTCCTTTTCACTGGAGAATGCTATTGAATTAAAGTGTAGTACTATTTTAATTCAATGCTTGGTACTGGATTCAAGGCTTGAAATACATTTGGTTTCAACTTGAATTCTAGCAAAAATGCTTATTGGGATAGCATAAAGAAAAATAGTTGTTATTTTTAAATAAAGCTGCTTAGAAATTTTTGTAATAATAGTAGTTGTTTTTTTGGTTGAATCTTGATTCAAAATACGTAATTTTTCCGCCAATTTGTTTTCAGCTGGTCCGATTTTCATAAAAAATTCCCATAAGCATGACAATCAGGTATGTGATGAAAATCGATTTCGAACCAAAAACGATTGAAAAACGAAAAAAGTTGTGATACGCATATATTTTTCGATTTCATTTTCCTTTTATTGTAAAAACGAACTCGATTTCTTTTTCCATTTTGATCTATGAAAATCATAATAAATTAGGTTGTGATAAAAAACGAAATTAACATGATTTTATCGTTTTCAAATCGAACAAATTTTTTCATTTCATTTAAAACTGTTGTAAATGTGTTATTAAGAGTTCGTGTGAATGCCACTAATTTTATTACAACATTAAAAATTATATTCTTACAAGAAAAATATATACAAATACCTAAAAGTAATTTAGTTTTATGTGGAAGCTTAAGACAAATTTAGGGATTCTGTAAATCTCAATATTTAAAATTTTTAATATGCATAGCTGGTCATGTCTCATATACAAGTGTTTTGTACTTAGTATTGGTACTTGTAATAAAGCGATGATCGTACCGACCACAGCTTATTCCTGAAAAGTCGACCTTTTAAAAACATGTTACATTCCTCCTATTATTATTCACATACGATTTTACAAATTAAAATTTTAAAGTTGCAAGATGTAAGCCATAAAAGAGAAATCTGCTTAACACTACACAAGAAAATAACTGCGTTCGCAAAATTTCTAAAATTTGAAAACGGCTCATCAGTACCGTTTAAGAGAACATACAAATAAATCTTCACCAGTAAAAGATTTGGTGTTGATTTTTAAATTTTAATTATCAACGTATCAATTATCGAAAGTACAACTGACTTGAATCACCATAAATATGTTACTTTTTTGAGCACAATGATTATCTTGTGTATTCCCAGCAAAAACTTTGCTTTCCTGGTAAGCTAGCAGGTATAATTGGAAATAAAAATAAACTACTTATTTTTTGTCTCAATAACTAGTTATTTTTGTTCGAGTTGTCCATGAATTCTAGTAGTTATTTTTAGACTCTAGTGATACTAAAAAATATGTACCTAAACAAAAATAAAAATATAAAAAAAAACTAAAAAATTTGCCGTCAGTGAGTTTTGAACTTGGGACCCTATTAACTAGTCGTTTTTAATGACTAACGTCTTACTCAGTACACTATCTCGCACTTAATATTCGAAGCTAAAAAACTTGTTTTAGCATAAAATATATTTTTAAAATATTTTGTTAAAAAAACGAATAGCATCAGAATGGGGTTGAACCGGCAACCTTCTGGTTGCTAATCCTGCGCTCTAGACAACTGATCCATGTGATTGTAACTTACTTTGCAATTATACTATTGAGTACTTATTTATGTAATGTAGAGAAGGCAAATAATAATGACGCCTACTTTCCAGGAAAGTACTTTAATAAGTAGTTGCCATTACCGAAAACCAAAAAGTTTTTGCTGTTGTTCGGAATCAAGAGTTGTCTCTTTTATTTTACATTATTTTTTTATGATTATATTTAAATATATTAAAAAGTAAATACAATTTTATTTATTTATGTATTTTTAATTTATAAAAAACAAATTTCAAAATAAATTTGTTTTGATTTGACAAGAAACACGTAGAACAGAAACAAAAATTGAAAAATGAAATCTGTCGAAATTCATCACAACCTAATCGATTTGTAAACACGATTTACTTTTTAAATCGATCGAATTTCATCACATACCTGATATATTTGTTATTTGATTTTAAAGATTTGTGTGTTTTGAAAATAACATTTTTTTTATCCTATTTTAGAGTATTTCGTAATGAAAATAAAAATTTAATAATTTTACAAAACGTTGGTCCGGCATTTTTAATACATGGAATGCATTTTTAAAACATTTCTCCTAGATATTATAAAATGGTATAAAATAACATTAATACCATTAAAGATCAATGAAAAAATCGATTTTTTGGACTTGGGTTCTAAAATCTAAAAGATTATTTATAAAAATTCTTTAATAATGCAAGTGCATTTTTGACGGCGTTCTTCGATTTCGATTATTAATTTTTTAACGTTCGATTTAATTATTACAAAAAAAAAAAAAAATGATAATACAAAATGTATAATAAAAAATAAAATTTTAGTTTGATGCATTTTCACTATGTGAACATTATAATTAAAATCACGATTTAATTATTTTGCGATTTTTATTTTATGTTGAAAAAATATCGATTATTTTTGATTTTTACTTTTTTGTTCAAAATTTAACGATTATTTTTAAATTTGTATTTTTTAATTGATTACTTTTTAAAAATAATTGTGATATTTTTGTTGTTTATTTTTCTATTACAAAATAATGATTGATTTTTTCATAAAGTTATTTCTATGTTTTTGCTTTAAAATAATTTAAATTTTAAGCAAAAGAAAAAAGTAATCGTTATTTTATAATCAAAATATATATATATATAAATAATCGTTATTTATTTACTGAGTTTTAAGCTTATTTGAAAAGGTCGTAAAGAAATATATTATTTTTAATAATAATAGAAGTAATTCACAATATGTTCCTTAAGTTCTAGGATTATATTTTTTTATTTTTAGGAAAAAATTTCACATAATCATTATTTACATTTCATATTTTTATATCCTTCACCACAGGTGTAAAGGTTATATATAAGTTTGTCATTTCGTTTGTAATTTCTACAATATTCATCTAAGACCCCAAAAAGTATATTTATTTTGGATCCTTTTTGATATAGGAGTCGATATAAAGATGTCCGTCTGTCTGTTGAAATCAGTTTCTAGAAAGCCCCAGTTATCGGATATATATGTTTTATACATCAAATAACTGAGATATCGAAAAAAACCGAAGATACTCCCAAAAAATCGTATTTGTTGTCGGCTTTTCTCGGCTCCTACACAAACTAGCGACTTCGTTTTTGCACGAAAAATTCAAAATCTTTCTTCAAATTTTTTTTCTGAAAAAAAATCGGTCCACTATATCCCAGATATCGGCCAAAACACATTTTTAGACTCCTATATAAGCTACGGGTTTCGATATTGAATAGGCTGGTCATAAATATTTTTACAAAATTTCGGTTTTTTTAATCAACCAAATTCGTCCATAAACAACCAAGTTATTGGCCAAAAACTAAAAAATTTTAATAAAATAAATACACAGATTAATATTTATATTAACCTAGCAAACACGGTGTCAAACATTTGAAATATGATGACTTTATCATTTGATATCAAACATGTTTCTCAAACATGCGTCAAATGTGGATAGAGGTTTGAATTTCGAGTTTGAATATAAATTGAGAATAATTGGAGAAAAATCCTTTGAAAAATTATATTTTCTCAAATTGATATCAAATGTTATTATCAAATCATTATCAAACCTAAAGATAACTTTAAAAATATTTGAAAATTTGTACGATCTTAACTTGGTATCAAATGTTATTATCAAATTATTCATAAATCTTAAGACAAGTTTACAAAAATTTGAAAAAAAGGGTTTTCTCAATTTGATATCAATTTATTTATAAATCTTATAAATATTTGTAAACAAAATTAAGAATAATCTATATTAAATTATCTAATCACGAGCTGCTAACCCGCTACTTCGTTAGCGGAAATTTTTTATACAAACCATACTATAAAATAAATTTAAAATAGGATTTTCGAAAAGTACAAAAGGCATGTTTGATAGGGTGCCAGTAAAGTACCAATTTTTAACATCTTTAACATTCGGAAGTTGAAAAACTACCAAAGTATTCCTATTATATAGAGGAATGTGACTAATAGAGCTTGAGAATTCTCATTCATAAATAACAATATCTCTTTAATATTAAAGTATTTTAGAATAAGGAAAAAGAACCACAAAATCACATTTAAGGATTCTGATTCACTTAGGACCTTACATCTTCAATTTTATATTTCTAGGATGTATATTACAGAACATTCAAAAGTATTGTTAGAAGAACGAAAAAGTATCACAAAATCCTTTCTTATGGATACTCACTCACTTAGGGCCATATAACTTTAATTTCATGTTTCTAGGTTAAATATTATAGAAAATTAAAAAAAAAAAAAAAAAAACACATGTCCTTATTTTCATGTTTCTAGGTTCATAATTATAGAAAATTTCAAAAGTACCGTTAGAAGAAGAAAAAAGTACCACAATGTCCCCTGTTATGGATTCTCATTCACTTGGCATCACATGTCCTTAATTTCATGTTTCTAGATTCATAATTACAGAAAATTCAAAAAGTACCATTAGAAGAACAAAAAAGTATCACAAAGTCCCCTCTTATGGAATTTCATTCATTTAGAACCATATATCTTTAATTTCATGTTTCTAGGTTAAATATTACCGAAAATTCAAAAAGTACCATTGGAATAACAAAAAAGTACCACAAAGTCCCCTCTTATAGATTCTTATTCTTTTAGGACCACATATCTTTAATTTCATGTTTCTAGGTTCATAATTATAGAAAATTCAAAAAGTACCATTAGAAGAACGAAAAAGTACCACAAATTCCCTTCCTATTAATTCTCACTCACTTATGGCCACATATCTTTAATTCAGTGTTTCTAGTTTAAATTTTATTGAAAATCCAAAAAGTACCATTAGAAGAACAAAAAAATACCACAAAGACCCCTCTTATGGATTCTTTCCCACATCGGACCATGCATATTTAATTTCATGTTTCTAGGTTAAATATTACAGAAAATGCAAAAAGTACCATTAGAAGAAGAAAAAAGTGCCACAAAGTTCATCCTCTTGAATTCTTACCACAGGATGTTTCTATGTTTAATGTAATTGAAAATTCATTATTTAGTTTGAATAAAATGTAATTTCCCATAGAAGTATCAGAAATTGTATTCCAATGAGTTTCTAAATTATAGTGAGATCCCATATTAAAATACGAATATGGTTATGTCAATAAATATAAAAAAATGTTTTATGAAAAATGTACCAAAAATAAGTACGATTTTTACCCCTTAAACGATCGAATTTCGAAAAAGTACCAAATTTATGTTTCTAGGTTTTTGATTAGTTATGAATAGGTATACATTTTATTTGTATGTTGATTGGTTTCAAACATACATATGGTGACAAAAAAGTACCAAAAAACAGTTTTTACCCGTTTTCTCCCTAAAAGGGCCGATATTCAAAAAAGTACCAGACACCTGTCCGATTTTTTTTAATGAATAACGACAACTATTCAACTTTTTATGTATCTTTATTAGTTTGGGAGTTATAGAGTTACCGATTTTACCCGTTTTTACTCTTTTTTACCCCCTAAACATTCGAATTTCCAAAAATCCCGTCTTAGTGGATCTATGCAGAGGGAGACCCACCTACGTTCCAAATTTCGTCTCTCTAGCGTCAGCCGTTTGGGCTGTGGGATGATGAATCAGTCAGTCATTCAGTCAGTCAGTCAGTCACGTTACTCTTTTATATGCATAGATTATTAAAAAAAAAGGAAAAGAAAAAAATTAAAAAGTAAATAAAAATTTACATGAACTTTAAGTAGCGGATATTTGGAAATAGTTTTTGAGATAATTTTCCTTAAAAAACGATCTCAAATTTGCGGTCTTTGTAAATAAGTATATATATTTTATATATTCTTATTTAATTCTTTTAAACAAAATTTTTTATTTACAAATTACATATTAAAATATTTTTTTTACAAACAAGTACTCAAAGCTACGAAGTAATAAATATATTAACAAATAAAATAATAAATAAAATTAAAAATCAAATAATTTTTATTTACGTTCCACATTTAGTCACAATCCACATTTGAAAAATGTTTGAGAATTTCATTTGATAATAATTTGATAATAATAGCATTTCTCATTATTAATTCCCCTTTTTGTTGAGAAAGCTATTATTTTCAAGTTATTTTCAAAGCGTTCTCAAACGTTTGAGAAAGGGTTTGATTTCAAATCATTCTCAATTTGATATCACACCTTTGTGTTTGCTGGGTATGTACATACATACATACAAAAATATATAAATATTCAATTGTTGTTGTTGTTTATATTTTTAAAGCAATGCAAACTGCAAATTATGACTGTTTTTTTTTTCGTATTCAAATGTTCGTAGTTTGGAAAAAAAAAATTAGATTTATAAATGTGAAAATATGAAAGCATACGTTAAGGCGAAAATTTTATTATTTGTCGGTAAGATGTTATTATGATGTCGGTAAGATGGTAATATAGTAATATGTTAATATTGTGAAGGCTATCAAAGAATCTTTTTTTTTTTATTTAATTTTTATTCAATTTCTCAACGAGTCAATTGTGTAATTTTTTTAGTTTATTTAGGAAGGGAGATAACATTTTCATAAATGCACCAACAAAATGTGTTTGCATTATAAGTCCTTTTTTTAATTATTTATTTATTAATTATAATATTAATACTTAAATATGATATTGTAGTCGCCTTTCAAATCACTCTTAAATTAATGAAATCATACCTTAGTAGATATATACATACATATAAAATATGCATCTTCCAAATATAAACTGAAATGTTTTAATAAATTAAAAAAAAAAAAATACTTTCATAAAATTTTTAATCGATTTTGAAAATATGTATAGAAACCTAACAATTCAAAATTTTTAAAATTAATATACCTATAAATGTAAACCTTTTCATAAAAAAATATTGTCTAAATATATATAATTTTTCTGTGGCGGCCAAATTAATTTGTTAACAATCAACTGTTGTTAAAATCGCAAAATTTAAAAACAAAAACAAGCGTGAATGTTATATTCGGCTCGGCCGAATCTACACTATCGGACAAAATAAAGTGCGGTTTTTTAAGGCCGGGTTAGTTGGTTGTTTATGTGATGTTGATGTCCCGTTTATTTACGGGAAGAATTTTGTGCAATTATCCCAAATTAATTACGTGACATATGTTTTTGGCATTTGTTAGAAAAAACACAGAGTTACCATAACTTATTTGCAAGAAAAAACCTAAAAATGCAACTTTGATTGAAACTAAACATGCCAAATATTTATCTATTTAATTGTTTGTGTATTTCATTATTTTTGTTCATTTATTTCTTTGTTTATTTAGTGGTTTTTCTTTTTTATTGCGTTAAGTATTTGTTTTTTTTGTAAGAAAAGTGATTGTTTGGCAACACTGCTAACAACTGTCATGGAACAACGCAAGAAAATTCTGTTTTCAACAGAATCAGACATCACATCAACGTCAAGCTTCAATAATTGTTAGCATTACAATACAAGCAAAATAAACGATCAGCTGTTTCCTTCGCGGGAGGAAACGTCACATAAACAACCAACTAATTCACGCTTTACTCTTGCTATTTAGTTCATAATTATTGTCTTCTAGGTGCATAATAGACTACATTTTTGGTGTCCAGGTATTTGTCGTATTATATTCTTTAAATTAATATGCAAAAGAAGTTTTTGAAATATGTGTATTTCAAGTATGTGGCAAAAGTGTTGAGTTGGTCATGCATTTTGTGCGACATAATAAAGTGACACTTTACATTATTTCCTAAAATTTTTTAAATTTTTTGATACAAAATGGAAGGCATATTCTTAAGAAGTGCTAAATTTTATTATTCTATTCATAGATTCTATTAAAATTATTATTGCATTTGAAAAATAAGGATAAGTTCCGCCATATTATCGGCAAGTCTTCGACCACAATCCAGTAAGATTTCTCGATTCCTGATAGAGAAAATTAATTAAGATTAACGTAATTGTCTTTAAAGTGCAATATTTTAGAATCTGAGGTCAAAAAAACCATTTCATTATACAAAATTACAATTTAGAATGAAAATAATATGAAACTGAGAGGACAGAAACCCTAAGACTAGTTAATAATTATTCTAACTTGCTATTTAGTTAGAATAATTATTAACTAAATAGCAAGAGTAAAAAACCGCACTTTATTTTGTCCCACCATCAACTTTTTCAAATTTTATGTTATATGGTGGGCGGTAAAGTGGGCGGTCCACGCCCATTTTTTGTTTTCGAGTTTATATCGACCGTGAAACTATTTATATTTATATTATATGTCGTACATGCTTTTGTTTAAGAGATATCAGCAGAAAAGTATGAAACGGACACCCTGTTTTTCTAGTTTTTAGCCCATAATTTGTTTATTAACCGATTTTGCCCATTTTCAATACCAAACAAACCTTATAGCCCTATCCTGCTTTCAACAGACAGACGGACGGACGGACATAGCTAGATCGACTCAGAATCTAACCAAGAAAATATATACTTTGTGGGGTCTTAAATGATTTTTTCGACATGTTACACACGGAATGACAAAAACAATATACCCCTCATCTTTTTGATGGTGGGTATAAAAATATATCTCAGGACGATAGAGTGATATTGTAATCACTTTATAATTATTTTTAACACCACGTATAAGACGTCAAGAAGAAATTACATGCCAATATTCGATTCCTCGATTAAATTGTTGGGTATTCTTTCCGTTTTATTATAATGCACTTTTACAGTTCATCATAATTTGTAAAATTGTAAACTACAATATCCAATTCAACTGATTCTGCGTCAAAAACACTGGTCGACAAAAAAAAATGTTCGTGCTCCTTCAACAAAAAAAAAAAAAAAAATATGTGGACTAGATGGAATTCCTCATGCTAAACTCGAATCTACTTTCAGTTTTTTTCCATCAGGTCGAAATTTTTTTTATGGGCGTGTCTAATATTATAAGCCGATTACCCGAGTATATTTCACTATAACTTAAGAACGGCATGCAATATGTGTATAAGTCGTTCTACTTACAAATTTTTATCCGCTCAATAGTTTAGGAGATATTTCAAAATAGATGTCCGAAAAAAAAATTGTTCATGCTAAATTCAGAATTTCTTTTTTTTTACTAAAACTTCTTTTTAAAAGTGAAAACTTCAAAAATGTTTCAGTTTATCATTTTATCCCAAAGCTGGTAAAACTACGAGTAAATAAAACCATGTATCATAAAAATTGATGCACAAATCTTGATTGGACTCACAGTTAAGTTTGGATACCCATGCATACCTACATTTCTTTTTTTTTTTTTTTTTTAATGGTGAAATTTTGATCCATAACTCTAAAATTCTTAAGCGAATAAAACATATTTTTGACAAACCTTGAAGATAATTTTCATATGCATCTTTTGGTGTATCATTTATCAAAATCGTGTAAACGGTTCTTGAGTTATAGTCTAAATTTGACAAACCATTTTCGAATTTTATAGTGTGACCGCTGAATAAGTGTGTTTTGAAAATAACATTTTTTTTATCCTATTTTAGAGTATTTCGTAATGAAAATAAAAATTTAATAATTTTACAAAACGTTGGTCCGGCATTTTTAATACATGGAATGCATTTTTAAAACATTTCTCCTAGATATTATAAAATGGTATAAAATAACATTAATACCATTAAAGATCAATGAAAAAATCGATTTTTTGGACTTGGGTTCTAAAATCTAAAAGATTATTTATAAAAATTCTTTAATAATGCAAGTGCATTTTTGACGGCGTTCTTCGATTTCGATTATTAATTTTTTAACGTTCGATTTAATTATTACAAAAAAAAAAAAATGATAATACAAAATGTATAATAAAAAATAAAATTTTAGTTTGATGCATTTTCACTATGTGAACATTATAATTAAAATCACGATTTAATTATTTTGCGATTTTTATTTTATGTTGAAAAAATATCGATTATTTTTGATTTTTACTTTTTTGTTCAAAATTTAACGATTATTTTTAAATTTGTATTTTTTAATTGATTACTTTTTAAAAATAATTGTGATATTTTTGTTGTTTATTTTTCTATTACAAAATAATGATTGATTTTTTCATAAAGTTATTTCTATGTTTTTGCTTTAAAATAATTTAAATTTTAAGCAAAAGAAAAAAGTAATCGTTATTTTATAATCAAAATATATATATATATAAATAATCGTTATTTATTTACTGAGTTTTAAGCTTATTTGAAAAGGTCGTAAAGAAATATATTATTTTTAATAATAATAGAAGTAATTCACAATATGTTCCTTAAGTTCTAGGATTATATTTTTTTATTTTTAGGAAAAAATTTCACATAATCATTATTTACATTTCATATTTTTATATCCTTCACCACAGGTGTAAAGGTTATATATAAGTTTGTCATTTCGTTTGTAATTTCTACAATATTCATCTAAGACCCCAAAAAGTATATTTATTTTGGATCCTTTTTGATATAGGAGTCGATATAAAGATGTCCGTCTGTCTGTTGAAATCAGTTTCTAGAAAGCCCCAGTTATCGGATATATATGTTTTATACATCAAATAACTGAGATATCGAAAAAAACCGAAGATACTCCCAAAAAATCGTATTTGTTGTCGGCTTTTCTCGGCTCCTACACAAACTAGCGACTTCGTTTTTGCACGAAAAATTCAAAATCTTTCTTCAAATTTTTTTTCTGAAAAAAAATCGGTCCACTATATCCCAGATATCGGCCAAAACACATTTTTAGACTCCTATATAAGCTACGGGTTTCGATATTGAATAGGCTGGTCATAAATATTTTTACAAAATTTCGGTTTTTTTAATCAACCAAATTCGTCCATAAACAACCAAGTTATTGGCCAAAAACTAAAAAATTTTAATAAAATAAATACACAGATTAATATTTATATTAACCTAGCAAACACGGTGTCAAACATTTGAAATATGATGACTTTATCATTTGATATCAAACATGTTTCTCAAACATGCGTCAAATGTGAATAGAGGTTTGAATTTCGAGTTTGAATATAAATTGAGAATAATTGGAGAAAAATCCTTTGAAAAATTATATTTTCTCAAATTGATATCAAATGTTATTATCAAATCATTATCAAACCTAAAGATAACTTTAAAAATATTTGAAAATTTGTACGATCTTAACTTGGTATCAAATGTTATTATCAAATTATTCATAAATCTTAAGACAAGTTTACAAAAATTTGAAAAAAAGGGTTTTCTCAATTTGATATCAATTTATTTATAAATCTTATAAATATTTGTAAACAAAATTAAGAATAATCTATATTAAATTATCTAATCACGAGCTGCTAACCCGCTACTTCGTTAGCGGAAATTTTTTATACAAACCATACTATAAAATAAATTTAAAATAGGATTTTCGAAAAGTACAAAAGGCATGTTTGATAGGGTGCCAGTAAAGTACCAATTTTTAACATCTTTAACATTCGGAAGTTGAAAAACTACCAAAGTATTCCTATTATATAGAGGAATGTGACTAATAGAGCTTGAGAATTCTCATTCATAAATAACAATATCTCTTTAATATTAAAGTATTTTAGAATAAGGAAAAAGAACCACAAAATCACATTTAAGGATTCTGATTCACTTAGGACCTTACATCTTCAATTTTATATTTCTAGGATGTATATTACAGAACATTCAAAAGTATTGTTAGAAGAACGAAAAAGTATCACAAAATCCTTTCTTATGGATACTCACTCACTTAGGGCCATATAACTTTAATTTCATGTTTCTAGGTTAAATATTATAGAAAATTAAAAAAAAAAAAAAAACACATGTCCTTATTTTCATGTTTCTAGGTTCATAATTATAGAAAATTTCAAAAGTACCGTTAGAAGAAGAAAAAAGTACCACAATGTCCCCTGTTATGGATTCTCATTCACTTGGCATCACATGTCCTTAATTTCATGTTTCTAGATTCATAATTACAGAAAATTCAAAAAGTACCATTAGAAGAACAAAAAAGTATCACAAAGTCCCCTCTTATGGAATTTCATTCATTTAGAACCATATATCTTTAATTTCATGTTTCTAGGTTAAATATTACCGAAAATTCAAAAAGTACCATTGGAATAACAAAAAAGTACCACAAAGTCCCCTCTTATAGATTCTTATTCTTTTAGGACCACATATCTTTAATTTCATGTTTCTAGGTTCATAATTATAGAAAATTCAAAAAGTACCATTAGAAGAACGAAAAAGTACCACAAATTCCCTTCCTATTAATTCTCACTCACTTATGGCCACATATCTTTAATTCAGTGTTTCTAGTTTAAATTTTATTGAAAATCCAAAAAGTACCATTAGAAGAACAAAAAAATACCACAAAGACCCCTCTTATGGATTCTTTCCCACATCGGACCATGCATATTTAATTTCATGTTTCTAGGTTAAATATTACAGAAAATGCAAAAAGTACCATTAGAAGAAGAAAAAAGTGCCACAAAGTTCATCCTCTTGAATTCTTACCACAGGATGTTTCTATGTTTAATGTAATTGAAAATTCATTATTTAGTTTGAATAAAATGTAATTTCCCATAGAAGTATCAGAAATTGTATTCCAATGAGTTTCTAAATTATAGTGAGATCCCATATTAAAATACGAATATGGTTATGTCAATAAATATAAAAAAATGTTTTATGAAAAATGTACCAAAAATAAGTACGATTTTTACCCCTTAAACGATCGAATTTCGAAAAAGTACCAAATTTATGTTTCTAGGTTTTTGATTAGTTATGAATAGGTATACATTTTATTTGTATGTTGATTGGTTTCAAACATACATATGGTGACAAAAAAGTACCAAAAAACAGTTTTTACCCGTTTTCTCCCTAAAAGGGCCGATATTCAAAAAAGTACCAGACACCTGTCCGATTTTTTTTAATGAATAACGACAACTATTCAACTTTTTATGTATCTTTATTAGTTTGGGAGTTATAGAGTTACCGATTTTACCCGTTTTTACTCTTTTTTACCCCCTAAACATTCGAATTTCCAAAAATCCCGTCTTAGTGGATCTATGCAGAGGGAGACCCACCTACGTTCCAAATTTCGTCTCTCTAGCGTCAGCCGTTTGGGCTGTGGGATGATGAATCAGTCAGTCATTCAGTCAGTCAGTCAGTCACGTTACTCTTTTATATGCATAGATTATTAAAAAAAAAGGAAAAGAAAAAAATTAAAAAGTAAATAAAAATTTACATGAACTTTAAGTAGCGGATATTTGGAAATAGTTTTTGAGATAATTTTCCTTAAAAAACGATCTCAAATTTGCGGTCTTTGTAAATAAGTATATATATTTTATATATTCTTATTTAATTCTTTTAAACAAAATTTTTTATTTACAAATTACATATTAAAATATTTTTTTTACAAACAAGTACTCAAAGCTACGAAGTAATAAATATATTAACAAATAAAATAATAAATAAAATTAAAAATCAAATAATTTTTATTTACGTTCCACATTTAGTCACAATCCACATTTGAAAAATGTTTGAGAATTTCATTTGATAATAATTTGATAATAATAGCATTTCTCATTATTAATTCCCCTTTTTGTTGAGAAAGCTATTATTTTCAAGTTATTTTCAAAGCGTTCTCAAACGTTTGAGAAAGGGTTTGATTTCAAATCATTCTCAATTTGATATCACACCTTTGTGTTTGCTGGGTATGTACATACATACATACAAAAATATATAAATATTCAATTGTTGTTGTTGTTTATATTTTTAAAGCAATGCAAACTGCAAATTATGACTGTTTTTTTTTTCGTATTCAAATGTTCGTAGTTTGGAAAAAAAAAATTAGATTTATAAATGTGAAAATATGAAAGCATACGTTAAGGCGAAAATTTTATTATTTGTCGGTAAGATGTTATTATGATGTCGGTAAGATGGTAATATAGTAATATGTTAATATTGTGAAGGCTATCAAAGAATCTTTTTTTTTTTATTTAATTTTTATTCAATTTCTCAACGAGTCAATTGTGTAATTTTTTTAGTTTATTTAGGAAGGGAGATAACATTTTCATAAATGCACCAACAAAATGTGTTTGCATTATAAGTCCTTTTTTTAATTATTTATTAATTATAATATTAATACTTAAATATGATATTGTAGTCGCCTTTCAAATCACTCTTAAATTAATGAAATCATACCTTAGTAGATATATACATACATATAAAATATGCATCTTCCAAATATAAACTGAAATGTTTTAATAAATTAAAAAAAAAAAAATACTTTCATAAAATTTTTAATCGATTTTGAAAATATGTATAGAAACCTAACAATTCAAAATTTTTAAAATTAATATACCTATAAATGTAAACCTTTTCATAAAAAAATATTGTCTAAATATATATAATTTTTCTGTGGCGGCCAAATTAATTTGTTAACAATCAACTGTTGTTAAAATCGCAAAATTTAAAAACAAAAACAAGCGTGAATGTTATATTCGGCTCGGCCGAATCTACACTATCGGACAAAATAAAGTGCGGTTTTTTAAGGCCGGGTTAGTTGGTTGTTTATGTGATGTTGATGTCCCGTTTATTTACGGGAAGAATTTTGTGCAATTATCCCAAATTAATTACGTGACATATGTTTTTGGCATTTGTTAGAAAAAACACAGAGTTACCATAACTTATTTGCAAGAAAAAACCTAAAAATGCAACTTTGATTGAAACTAAACATGCCAAATATTTATCTATTTAATTGTTTGTGTATTTCATTATTTTTGTTCATTTATTTCTTTGTTTATTTAGTGGTTTTTCTTTTTTATTGCGTTAAGTATTTGTTTTTTTTGTAAGAAAAGTGATTGTTTGGCAACACTGCTAACAACTGTCATGGAACAACGCAAGAAAATTCTGTTTTCAACAGAATCAGACATCACATCAACGTCAAGCTTCAATAATTGTTAGCATTACAATACAAGCAAAATAAACGATCAGCTGTTTCCTTCGCGGGAGGAAACGTCACATAAACAACCAACTAATTCACGCTTTACTCTTGCTATTTAGTTCATAATTATTGTCTTCTAGGTGCATAATAGACTACATTTTTGGTGTCCAGGTATTTGTCGTATTATATTCTTTAAATTAATATGCAAAAGAAGTTTTTGAAATATGTGTATTTCAAGTATGTGGCAAAAGTGTTGAGTTGGTCATGCATTTTGTGCGACATAATAAAGTGACACTTTACATTATTTCCTAAAATTTTTTAAATTTTTTGATACAAAATGGAAGGCATATTCTTAAGAAGTGCTAAATTTTATTATTCTATTCATAGATTCTATTAAAATTATTATTGCATTTGAAAAATAAGGATAAGTTCCGCCATATTATCGGCAAGTCTTCGACCACAATCCAGTAAGATTTCTCGATTCCTGATAGAGAAAATTAATTAAGATTAACGTAATTGTCTTTAAAGTGCAATATTTTAGAATCTGAGGTCAAAAAAACCATTTCATTATACAAAATTACAATTTAGAATGAAAATAATATGAAACTGAGAGGACAGAAACCCTAAGACTAGTTAATAATTATTCTAACTTGCTATTTAGTTAGAATAATTATTAACTAAATAGCAAGAGTAAAAAACCGCACTTTATTTTGTCCCACCATCAACTTTTTCAAATTTTATGTTATATGGTGGGCGGTAAAGTGGGCGGTCCACGCCCATTTTTTGTTTTCGAGTTTATATCGACCGTGAAACTATTTATATTTATATTATATGTCGTACATGCTTTTGTTTAAGAGATATCAGCAGAAAAGTATGAAACGGACACCCTGTTTTTCTAGTTTTTAGCCCATAATTTGTTTATTAACCGATTTTGCCCATTTTCAATACCAAACAAACCTTATAGCCCTATCCTGCTTTCAACAGACAGACGGACGGACGGACATAGCTAGATCGACTCAGAATCTAACCAAGAAAATATATACTTTGTGGGGTCTTAAATGATTTTTTCGACATGTTACACACGGAATGACAAAAACAATATACCCCTCATCTTTTTGATGGTGGGTATAAAAATATATCTCAGGACGATAGAGTGATATTGTAATCACTTTATAATTATTTTTAACACCACGTATAAGACGTCAAGAAGAAATTACATGCCAATATTCGATTCCTCGATTAAATTGTTGGGTATTCTTTCCGTTTTATTATAATGCACTTTTACAGTTCATCATAATTTGTAAAATTGTAAACTACAATATCCAATTCAACTGATTCTGCGTCAAAAACACTGGTCGACAAAAAAAAATGTTCGTGCTCCTTCAACAAAAAAAAAAAAAAAAAATATGTGGACTAGATGGAATTCCTCATGCTAAACTCGAATCTACTTTCAGTTTTTTTCCATCAGGTCGAAATTTTTTTTATGGGCGTGTCTAATATTATAAGCCGATTACCCGAGTATATTTCACTATAACTTAAGAACGGCATGCAATATGTGTATAAGTCGTTCTACTTACAAATTTTTATCCGCTCAATAGTTTAGGAGATATTTCAAAATAGATGTCCGAAAAAAAAATTGTTCATGCTAAATTCAGAATTTCTTTTTTTTTACTAAAACTTCTTTTTAAAAGTGAAAACTTCAAAAATGTTTCAGTTTATCATTTTATCCCAAAGCTGGTAAAACTACGAGTAAATAAAACCATGTATCATAAAAATTGATGCACAAATCTTGATTGGACTCACAGTTAAGTTTGGATACCCATGCATACCTACATTTCTTTTTTTTTTTTTTTTTTAAAATGGTGAAATTTTGATCCATAACTCTAAAATTCTTAAGCGAATAAAACATATTTTTGACAAACCTTGAAGATAATTTTCATATGCATCTTTTGGTGTATCATTTATCAAAATCGTGTAAACGGTTCTTGAGTTATAGTCTAAATTTGACAAACCATTTTCGAATTTTATAGTGTGACCGCTGAATAAGGTAATGATATTAGCCATGCCCATAAAAAGAAATCAGTTCATGATAGGAAAAAAGTGAATGCAGATTCTTGTTTAACTCGTCAAAATCTTTATTTTTTTGCCCACCACTGTATTTTTTTTCAATTGTATGAATCATGGGTATTTTTATTTAACTGTGAATAAAATCAAGAAATGTGCATCAATTTTGACGATACATGCCTTTATTCGCAGCATTACCAGCTTAAAAATAGAGTTGATAGACTGAAACATTTTTGATGTTTTCATTTATTAAAAGAAATTTTAGCAACAAACAAATTTAAAATTTCCAGACCTGATGGAAAAAACTGAAAGCAGATTCGTGTTTAGCACATCAAAATGCATCAAGTTAACTATTGGTCTTTGGGGGAGGATTTTTTGTCGACCAGTGAAATTATACAAAAATCAGTAAGTGTTTTACAGTACAGCTTGTTATTCGAAATTCAGTGCACCTAAGAAGATTAAAAATTATAAACTACTCCCGTTTACAAATGAACTCATGTAATAAAAAAGGAATGAAGCATATTTTTCTATAGGATGAAAAAAATCAACCTGGACGGCTTCAATGGCTTTAAATATTATTACTTTCGTTATTTGAGAAAAGAAGAATGCTAATTATATATCCCATAAAGCGTGTGACGGTGTAGGTTACAAATTCATATTATTAGACATGTGAAATTTTCTTTGCATAGAATTATCGAAAAAACTTACAAAAGCTAAGTGGGAAAATAATTTTTAGATTTAACACACTATTTTAACTCATTCCATGGACATTCCACCTCGACAATTCCCCTTTTCACACCACAATGAATTCGAAATCAAAATTTTATCACTTCGGAGTGTCCAGCATACTCTCTCGACCTTAATGTAATAAGAAAATATATGGAAATATTGAATAAATATAAATAAATTTACCTAAAATCATTAAAAATCGTACTTAGTTATTAATTAAATTTATTATATAAAGTAATCAATTGTAAGAACTTTAGAAGTTATTATGAAAAATATATTAATTTCATTATTATTTTAAAAATAACAAGAGTTTTAATGTAACGAAAATCTTCAACCTATTCTGTTGACCGGCAAGAAAACAATATATAGTGATGATATCTACCCTCTCTAAAAATCTTACATAATTTTCTCTACTCTTTCGCCAAAAAAAAAAAAAAAAAGTGTAAAACTACTGCCTACAATGTCAAAATGCTTTGAACGGAAAAATGAGAGAATGAAGTAGAGCAAGAGTAAAAAAAATCGAAAAAAATTGTACATATGAATACAAAAACAATTTGACAGTACCGCGAGGTTTGCCAATGAAAAAATTGTAAAACAGCTGTATACTTTATAATTATACTATGCTTTAATTGTAAATATTAAAAAAAGTATTTTGGCTCTACAGAATTTGTATGTATGTATGTAGGATCTCCGTTGTATATTCATATTTTATAGAATATACACACTTACCACACAAACTAAAGATTGGTTTATAGGTATACTAAAATAAATAATAGCCCCGATGTCGAAAGAAATTCTAATAGTCTTTTTTTATTTCTTAGGCTCTAGTACCGCTTGGTGGAATGAAGTGACTTGTACTGGATTATTTTCTTTGGGCCTAGGATTGTTCTTACTGGTATTAAATTGTTTGATCAGTCGAAAGGAGGAGGAAGATTTGGAAGATTATGTACAGCGCCAATTGACCAGATCTCGATCTGGACATCGTTTGGAACGGGACGTCGAGACTGGTGTTCTTACCACACGACATGCACGAAAAGCGGTTGCTTTGCAGAAAAATGCACGAAATGGTTCAACTACTGATGTTGCATTAGTTAATAGTTCGGCCTCTGACACTGTACCAAATGGATCTATAGTTGGACGTAATATACCTAAGCTGAAGTAATTTCACTATAGTTTATATTAAAGTTAATTTTTTTTTTTTTTTTAATTTTTACAGGCTTAAATACTTCCGGTGATATATTATTAGAAAAAATAGTCGAAGAAGACAACTCATATCTTACAAGTGGTAGTGTTGGTGTTTCACCAATTGAAATAGAAAACGATACCAAACAGCTCCTACGAAGCGAATCAATAAATGATACAATCAATATTACGAGAATATAAAAATTACGTATTCACTTAATTTAATAATTAACATTATGATTATTTTTTATGCAATTTGTTAGATAATTATTTATTTATATATCTCTCTATATATCTATCTTTCCCTCTCTCTCTACCTTTTTTATGCAAAACTTAAATAATAATTTTAGTCAAAGCGAATAATAATATAAAAGCAAAAATAATAATAAAGGATATACAATGTATTTTTAGAATAAGGACCATTTCCGAATTTCTTAATTAAAATGAAACGACCATAACATTTTTAAATTAATAAGTACATAATAGTTTTTACACAACGATAGACCTACATTTGAACATATATTAAATGCATTTTTTATATACTTTTGATCAAGGCCTACAAATCAAAAATACCTTAATCTTACAAGCGTTCTTCTGCTCTAACCTCTATTGGGACGTACATACAAACTTTCTATATAAATAAAACTTAAACCTCCAACAGATTGTGTGCAAGGGTATTCTTAATAGTAATATGCCTAAAACTTATGTAAGATTTTAAAGTCACTGGTAATTTTGGGGCATATGAGATACATAAAAATCGACTTTTCGCAGCCCACAAATAATCTTCGGACGAGTACCTTTATATATTTCTATACATCGTTTTTTTTTTTTTTTTTTTCGTTTTAGTTTACAATAAACCAATGAAAATTGCATTTGTCAAAAATAGGTGAATATGATAACTAATATTGGAGTTAATTTATTATAAACCAGAAATCAAACATATTCTCTACACCCACAATAGATTAAGTGATAACCGTCCTTTTAATCTTCCTGTTTCCTACTATTTGAAAAATATCTTGATCAAGTTTGGAACACTGTCTTCTTTTGACCCAACCGATATTTCTTAATGACAAAAATGAACAAAAAATTACATACATATACATACATTTATATTACATATGTATATCTGTGGACTTTTGGCCAACTAAGGACTACGTACGAAAAAATCATTGAACGCTTTAAGGCTTATAACTTTTAGTATAGTTAAAAAATAATACCGTTAACTTTTTTGAATTAATTATTACTCTCAGTAACTGTGTCACAAATTTTGTTGTAATAGCATAATTAATTTTTCTTGAATTGAAAATTTTACAAAATTCATGCAAACTCATGTGTATTTTTATAATCAAAATATACGTTTACCATTCCAAAAAATGTCTGAGAGTGCAGGTGAGTTGAGAAATACAGTTTTTTTTAATCATAAAAAAAAATAGTTCATGATCATCATCTTGATTTTATTCACAGTTAAGTAGAAATACCAATGTTACATACAATTGAGTAGAAATACAGTGGTGGGCAAAAAAAAACTTTTTTTCATTTTTTCTTGGAACAATGATAGGTGGACTAGGTGGATTTTGACAAGTTAAACAAGAATCTGCATTCATTTTCTTTTTTTTATCACGAATTGATTTTTTTTTATGGACATGACTAATATCATCACCTTATTCATCGGTCGCACTTTAAAAGTCGAGAATGGTTTGTACAATTTAGACTATAACTCCAAAAACCGTGTTTTGATAAATCATTTTGATAAATCATACACCAAAAGATGCATACGAAAATTGTCTTCTAGGTATGTCAGCAATATTTTTTATTCGCTCAAGAATTTCAGAGTTATGGATCAAAATTTTCCCGGTTTTTCAATTTTTCTTTTAATTTTTTTTGCTACTAATTACCGAATAACTACGGAAATATTAACTGAATAAAAAATTATGTAAATTCAGATCAAAGATAATTTAAATCGCTATCTATTGGAGTTTAATTTATCTTAATTGGACAAACAGTTCTCGAGTTATACAAGTGTGACTGCCTAAAGGCGGGGTTATAGTAGTCATGCCCATAAAAAAAATTAATACGTGATAGATAAAAAGTAAAAGCTGATTGTTATTTAGCACGTTAAATTCCATCTAATCCACCTATTTTTTTTATTTTTATTTAAGACGGAAAAATTTTTTTTTGCCCATTATTGTATATCCACTTAACTGTAGGTATGCATGGGAATCCTAACTTAACTGTGAATGCAGTCAAGATTTGTGCATCAATTTTAATGATACGTGGCCAGCTTTGAGATAAAGATGATAAACTGACTTTTTGATGCTTTCACTTTTAAAAAGAAGTTTTAGTAAAAAAAGAAATCTTGAATTTAGCATGAATATTTTTTTTTTCGGACACTAATTTCGAAATATCTCCTAAACTATTGAGTTATAGTATATACAGAGGGGCAGTGAAAATTTCCGATCTTTTAATTATTAATAAAGTGCGTTCATAGTTATGAAACACTACTAAAATTTAGTAATAACCTCATAACACCCTATTACCTTAAATGTCTGGTTATTTTTACCCAATCAACTATTGGAAGTTTTTTGTTAAATCTAGTATACCTATACATTCGATTCCGATTAAAATTAAACATAAATTGTATAAAAAAAATAGGTTGAGCATAGTTGATTATTTTTTCAATATATTTTAAAGTTGTTAAAATAATAAAAAAGTTTATACAAATATTTTAAATTTATTAATTAATGTGTTTTTATATAAATAAACACAATTTTTTATAATTCTACAACTTTTAAATCTTCAGAAATCTACAATAATATGATGCGTTTGTAGTTGGGTTACACAGTGTATATATATAAAAATGTATATGGGCAATTATCAAAAAATTTTTAACCTGGCTGAAACTGACTTAAATCCTTAATAAGTTTTGTGGTAATGATATTTTGAGCAAATTGGTTACAGATCTGAACTCACAAGACTTGAAACTAATACAGTGCAAAATTTTAGCACAATAAGTTTCTTTTTCTTACCATGATTGTTGTTCAAAGTGCAAGAATATAGAAAAATTGATAAAAACTACTTAAGTTTTATACAGGGTAGTAAAGTTTTGATGACAAAATTTTTGAGCGCGGTCTGTGAGCCGCTAAACCGAATACAAAATTTGGGATAGGGATTGATACTTGTTGTGCGTATTTTGCGCTATATCCCGTTGATGTGCCCGAAATAGTCAACGTAGTAGATAGTCTCAAAGTTTGGAAAACAAGACCGAAAATTTTTCAAAAAGTCAGTTTTTCGCGAGGCACATTTACATTTCCATATGGAATTGCTTGGATTACTGCGTGAACTTAGTTTTTTGTCATTTTACATAACAAAATCGGAGGAGCATTAAAAATAAATTTAATACAAAAATTTTATGGACTTTTTGAAAATTATGCAAAAATTGCACTTTTTGTTTTTGTATTTTTATACAGAAAATTGCAATTTAAACAAATATTGGATATATAGATATACGAGTGGCGATAAATATAATTGATTGGGATCATAAATTTAAGTCGAATGTCATTGATAATTGAAAACGGGACACTTTTGTCAAAACACATTTCGCTAAGGCACATCGTGAGGGCAGCATGAAATTAACTATAATTGTCATAATTAGTAGGTGCTTGTTATGCTTAATAAAAATTCGGAAGCGGATCAAAAAATTTTGAGAGATAAACATTTTATGGACCAAAAAATATTTACTTGTGTTAAAAAAGGGTCACAATACTTAAAAGCATTTCTATGTAATAAAATCTAACAAAATATATTTGCAATCAATATATGGAGAAATAACTTAGATTCGATCCAAATTTTTCACAAAATTTTTAAAAATTGCGATTTTTATTGAAAAGAAAATTTTTAAAATTTTACTAGGAAACCCTAAAATATGCTGCACTAATACTATCAAACATTGAAAATATTATAAGTTTTTTTTTAATGTGCCATCAAAAAAAAATTAAAATTTTTTTTTTGAAGGGCTAAAATCAAACATTTTTGATAACTGCCCATATGTTTTGAAGAATTCTAAAAGTATTCATATTATAATATAAACAATAAAACTGGATGTGGCTAAATTTCTACAATTATTTTAAACGAAATGTGGTTTGGTAATAAAAAAAAAGTTTATTACCTAGCTTAAATCTCGTTCGAATAAAATTTCGAATAGAGCAAAGTCTTTTCTGTTTACATAGTAAATACTTTGGACAGTTTTGTAAATTTTGTTAGACAACTGGATTTTTAACAAGCGCAAATATTCGGCCCGGCCGAATCTATATACCCACCATAAACTTTTTCACATTTTAAGTTATATGAGAGAAGGAGGTAAAGTGGGCGGTAAAGTGGGACGCCCATTTTTTGTTTCCGAGTTTGCATTAGTCCTTGAACTATTTGAACACAATTTCATTGATTTTCACCTTATATGGGAGGTGGGCGGTAAAGTGGACGGACCACGCCTATTTTTGGCTTGCGAGTTGATATCGATCCCCAAACTATATGTACAAAATTTCGCTATCGTACATGCTTTTGTTGCAGAAATATCAGTAGAAAAGTATAAAACGGAGACCATGTGTTTCTAGTCTTTAGCCCATAACTTTTTTGTTTGTGAACCGATTTTGCCCATTTTCAATCCCAAACAAACCTTATATAAGACAAATATTTGTGCCAAATTTCGTCTCCCTACGTTGCTCCGTTCGAGCGCTATCCTGCTTTCAACAGACGGACGGACATAGCTAGATCGACTCAGAATCTAACCAGGACCCAAAATATATATACTTTGTGGGGTCTTGGATGATTCCTTCAACATGTTACACACGGAACGACAAAATCAATATACCCCCCATCTTTTTGATGGTGGGTATAAAAATTAAACACGACCACAAAATACAAAAATTACTAATATGTATGTGTTCACACAGCAATTCTAAAAATAGCTCAGTCTGAATGTACTACATATTTACCATTTCTTCAAAAAAGTTGATTTTAAAAAATAAAAAAAGTTCAAAAATACTTCTAATATGTATATGAACTTCAATGAGGTTAGAGTGTAAAATTACAATCGCAAACTGAAAATTTTTCGTGCACATAATAAGTGAAAGCACTGTCCCTACAATTTCTTAATGAAATCGAACCATATTCGCAACTACACATGTGGACACCATAACATAGACCAAGAAGCGATTTCCTGAAAATATTTGTAACCAAAGTTAAATACATATCATTGTACATAGGGTGGTATAATTAACTTTACAGTTTTACTATATCGTCCTAAAATATACATGAAAATGTACTTCAGTAAAATTTTTTAAAATTTTATACTTTATTAATGTCGAAAATATAAGCTAAAATTCGCCTTCCTCCATAAAATGAAAGGTAGAACCCTTCTTTTATCGGACTAAATACCACATAATAATTTTAATAGAATAAACATTTTAATATTTTGACAAATAAAAGAGGAAGTTTGTACTTATGTTTGTTAATCTTTTTAGCAAAACACCCATTGTCGAAAACAACTAAAAACAAGACTAAAACGAGAAAAGAAGGTATAGTCTGTCAAGCCTGACCATATGATACCCTACACCATTGTCTATATGTACCAAAATTCAGGAAGGGGCCAATTGTGGACTGATACTTGTATTAAGTGTAAAATAAAACAAACTAATACAGAATATTACATAGATACTAACATTCACTGTATTTATGAACTTTTGGGTGAATCCTGAAATTGTGTCTTATATGGGAGCTATGGTAAATTATGAACCGATATTCATAAAGTTTTTCACTGTCATTTATACTTATAAAAAAATGTATTTGTGTCGAATATTAAGTTGATACTAACATTTTTATGGGATTTATGCACGTTAAAGTGATTTTCGGAAGAAGGGTTCATATGGGAGCTATGGATTATAAACCTATCTTCACAAAGTTTGGCATACCGATTTATACTAAATTTCATTAAAATATTCTTATATTTAAGGTATTTATGAGTGTTAAAACTCTATTCCGGGAGGACATCTGTATGGGGGCCAGGTGAAATAATGGGCCGTCATGACCAATTCCAAAAGGCTTCGTCTTTTTGCAAACAAATCATATGTACCAAATTTCATCAAATTATCTTCAAAATTGCGAACTGTACTTTACACACAAGCTTTAAATGGACAGCCTACCAGCCAGCCGACCAGCAAACGGACGGATATGGTTAAATCGACTCAGAAAGTGTTTCTAAGTCGAACGGTATACTTTAAGGTGGGGGTCAGAAGATTCTTTCTCTGTGTTACAATATTTGCACAAACAAATAATACCCCAGCCACCTATGATGGTGTAGGGTATAATTATAACAGTAAACGTTTTTTTTTTCGACAACTCCATGGCAAGATATAGCATGCTATCGACCTATTAAATTAATTTAAAAATTCGAAATTAGAAAAAACAGCAAAAAACAAATCTATAGGATTTTTTTTTATCAAGATTGGCAACCGATTCAAAAAAGCAAAGGTAATCGTATTTTGAATTATTTTGGCAAGGGCATTTTAGCGGTAACGGTATTTTAGAGTTATCGGTATTTGAGCTATTTCGGTGACGGTATTTTAGTAATGATATATTTCGGTAATGATAGTTTAAGGGTAATTGTTGTTTTAGAAATTTCTATTATCGGTTCATAACCAAAAAATATAAAGTGGAGTCAAGTGTTACAAAGTTGTTCTAGGATACCCATAACATTATTACAGTTTACATTTTTCTTAATCCTAGAAATAACGGTAACGGTAATTTAGCGTTTATTTCGTTAAAGGTATTTTAGCGGTAACGGTATTTCCAATTATTTCGGTAACAGTATTCACGTTGAATAGGTTAAGCGGTAAGGGTATATTAAACCAAAGTATTTGCCGATATATAACATAATACTAATATAGGGAAGAATGTTTTATTTATTTATTTATTTTCTTTTTAATTTTTCTGAGTTCATTAACACATTATCGTTTAGTAGCATGTTCCAATCATCTTAGGAAGTTGAATCTTGGCCGAAATATTACTAATAATACCTTCTTCCATAGTTCAATATTATATTTAAAAAAAACTTAAGAACTTACAAAAAGAAATGCAAAAAAGTATCTTAATAATAGCCTATTTCTCTATGTCGAACGAAAGCTTTCTTTTGACTTCTAAGCGAACGAAAACTGATTTGAGTTTCTCTAACTCACTTCTATGCGAATAATGAGTCGAACGACAAGTCGAAAGAAAACGTCAGTGTTTTCATATAAAATTGGGTTTCTGTATTTCGAACGACAAGAACAAAAATGTCAAAATCAGTCACTTGCTATTTTGCTTTCGACTGGTTGGATTTTTAATGAAAAATATTAAAATTACTAATCAGGACACTGCAAATGTTCCTCAATAATGTTTGTTTTTCGTTTTATATATATCATATGTCGATATATGACGATTTTGCATCTAAAAAACAATTTCTAAAGAAATATAAAAAAAAATTTTTTTTAAATTTTTTTAATTTATTTGATTTTTGCTTGTTTATTAACTTGGTTGTAAATACGCTCAAACAATTTAGTAGTATTTTTTATATTTTTACGAAAAAAAGTTACTCTGAAATAAAAATAAAACAAAAACAATAGGAAAAGACGTAACTCCATGCGAACGAAAGCGTAAGAAATACAGAAACCCAAAATGATTCGAATTCGTTCGACTTGCTTTCGTTCGCTTCGATTTTTGTTCGACATAGAGAAACAGGCTATAAAAATTACTCCAAAAAATTACCTATGTAATGTTTCGTTGATTTTCTCTAAGATGCGCCAAAAATGCTTCATTCTTTTTCATAATACACATTAATTGTGTTACTAAGCCTATTCATAAACGGATTTTTTTTTTTAATTTAGCGATATAACGAAAAAACAGAATTTTAGTTTTTTAGTTTTTCTGAAAAGTTATTAAAAATTACTTAGGTAATTCAGTCAGCGCAAGGACGATATGTATAAATGTCAGCATCTATATGCATTAGGGTGGCCCAAAATTAATAGTATCGATGTTCCCAGCTCAAATGAGAATTTACATTATTCTAAGATATCGTTTCTCAAAATTTTCGTCATAACATTAAACTTTAGTGAGCTGGATCAAAATGAAAATATATCCTTTTTTCTGATTTGTTTCATATTTCTTCCAAAGGAACAATATGAAAATTTGATATCGCATTAAACGCATTAAATAACGCAACAAAAATTTAGGATCTATTCTAAATAACTATAACATTTTGCAATTTTTTTTTTTTTTTAATTTTCATAATTGTTTGAATTTTAAGAGAATATTTATGGAGTATTGTTATTTTTAGTGCACATTTAGCACTTTTAAATGTCAAAATATGATCTATTATTTTGACATTTTAAAGAAAATTTTTATATCTCATATATAAAAAAAAGAAATCCAAAATTATTTAGTATTTTATATTGATTTTAATGGATAAAGTTCGATCAAAATCGCTGAGGTGCTTTATTTGTAGAAACAAATTAATATCTATTTTTGAATATTATATAGAGTTCAACTTTCCCGAAAGTTATATTCTAAAAACAATTTTTTTTTTTTTTTAAAAAAACTTTGTTGTAGTGAAAAAATTAATTATTGTTTAAAAATTACCAATATCTTTGGCTTTTTAAGAGCAAACTTTTTAAGAGAAAACTAGAACCAATCTTGAGAAACGAATACAATATTTGAATCCACCGATCCATATTCTATTAAGATTAGCTGTTTAGTTTAAGTCCAAGCTTTTCTTAAAATTGTTTAGGAATAAAAATATTTTGGACATACTGAAAAAAATTTTTTCATGGGACCATGTAAAGTGGTTCGTTTAAACGTAGGAATAGTTAAACCGAATTCTTTGTTAGCAAAATTATATGAAGCCATATATGTATGTATAAATTTCTATTACATCAATCAATCAGAAAAATCTAATATTTTATAAATGTTATTTAATTAAAAGGAGCGGCAAAATGAAACGCTTTTTTACTAGATTCTCAATTTGGATGTACATGGAGTTTTGGAAATAAACCGTTATAAATAAAATATACGGTTTATTTATATTTGTTTGATTTGGACCAATTAAATAGTAAAAAAAATGCAATTGAAAGCTATTAAAAAATTAATACTTTTTTGAGTAATTTTTTTTTTAAATTTATGCCCCTATTCTGTATCTCGATTTTACGTTCTGTCTATAGACGAAAACCAGTCACAAATGGTATTCTTTCTCTATGTCGATATCATTTTTTCGTTAGAAAATTTAATTATATTTTTTCTACAATTTTAGATTTCTTTGAATATGGAAATACTGAGAATAATATGACAATTAAAAAAAAATTGTATTAAAGATAAAATTAACGAACTTGTAATAATTTAAAATGTTTATTTCATTTCGAAAGTGTTTATGGTTGATGTGTGCTAACCAGCGTTGCAGAACTTGAGAAAAAAAGAAGCTAAATTATACTTTAAAAAAGGTCAGAAAAGATTAAATGTCCCAAAAAATAAATCCAGAAAAAACCTAATAGAGTCAATCCATTTAAAACCAACCAGCTGATTTTCTCACCTCTTCCGAATTTGATAATATTTGGTACAATTATTATTATTGTCAAAACTAAGACTAATTAAAAATTTCAGATAATTTTATCAAGTGGTTCGCGAAATATCGCGGTTTGAAAGTGCAAAATAGCTCAAAATATGTACAAAGTTGCATACACAAAATTACAAATATCTTTTAATGTATTTGTGGTATAAGATTTATTGAGATGTCATACTAAAGGTATCAAAATTACTTTTAATATGACATGTTATAAGTCTTTTTTCTCAACAATAAAAATGGTCCATATCTCGTGATTTTTCGTTCGCGGGTAAATATCTCAAAAAGTGGTATTTTTAAAAATTTAAAAAAAATATATATGTTAATGATGAAAATGTTTTCTATAAACGTTGAAAGTGGCATTCTGGGACTGGCAATATTTTAGGAGTTATTACAACAAATGTCATAATAAATACGAAATATTTATTGCAATTTGTATTGTTTTCTTTGTAATAAAATAGAAAAATCGCCAATTTATTCCAAAAATCATCCGAATGTAATAAAATTCGGCAAGAATATTAATATTGACGCTGGTAACGCAAGTTTGATTAAGTTTGATTACCGCGATAGTTCGCGATTTATAATATCTAAAAAATGAGGAATTGTCCACTTGATGGTATTTCTTAAAGATATTTTAGTGAATTTATAAATATAACATAAACAGTTTCTATGGGTAATAAAATTTGTTAAAAAATAATTGTAATATTTTATAGACTGAAGCGCCGCAGCCGAATATAAGTAATTTCGATTTTTTGTGCGTATTAATATACAAAAATGCTTAAATTGATGATTCTGTAAAAATAAAATTAGTAAATAATTATGTTAAGAATCAAAAAAGGCTAGAAGCTAAAATGAAAATTTTGAGGCTAAAAGCAAAATAAAGAGGCTAGATTTAGCTTTAAAAAGGCTAAACTGGCAACACTGGTGCTGACATAGAAAACAACTAGAGGTCCAACTTGCTCTCAAAAAACCTAACTCAGCTGTCAAAAAAACCTAACTCTTTTTATGTGTTAGCAGAATTTTCTACAGAAGTAATTTATACGTGTGAAGCAGTGTTGCCAGGGGTAGTTTGATACAATTGTACTATTTGTTTATGTGTCAAGTCGAACCAAAAAAGTACAATGACGAATTTGGCGCAATTTAAATTTCCCCAGTTTTAGTTCTTAATAGATTTTTTACGCAAAATTATCTTATTCGAAACCAAATTTCGAGATTAATAACGCCAACTGGTTTAAAAAGGATCCGATTAGTTAGGATTTAGCAGTATGATTATTCTTGATTGATTGATTATTCAGTATCAGATTTGAAAAATATAAATAACGATGGAGTCTCACAGACTCCTAAATATTCAGCAGAAACTTGAATAATATCATTCAACAGAGAAAACAGAAAATTGTTATGGGCAAGAAAGGTGTAAAATAAATATTTAAAAATTAACTCCCCATCCGAACTGATGTGCTCTTGTAAAATACTTAGAAAGTCAAATACTTGTTAGTTTATAATTTTATATACTAAATGTTTGATCCTACAGGCATGAAAAGTTACGAAAACGAGCCCAAAACCGGAAAATATTTACATGTTACGTGGAGCGTTAAAAATTTACGACAAATGTAATCAAACGGCAACACTGGTGTGAAGAGAGTATTTTTTTCTGATAAGCGAATGAAAAGAGTTGGACTTAGAGTATCCAAAACCGAAAACCGGTTTCCGGTTTGGTTTTTTTTTTACATTTTCGGATTTTTTCAAAACCGGAGCACAGTGGGGCCAAAAGCAAAATAAATGGTAATAAGTCTAGAACTTTGAAACCACTAAGCCGATTTAGATGAAACTTGGAGCATCGATAGAGAAGGAGTTAGGCTTTGAGAATATTGTTAGATAGAGTCTGTAGCTGGACGCAGCTACAGTGGGCCAAAGTTGACCATCTCGAGGGTGAAAAACATATCGGGGCTTATAACTTTTACAAATATTAACCAATTATGAATATTTTTAAATTTTTGAATTCTCCTAAGCAAGACAAAGAAAAAACATGCTTATTGTGATAATTATTTCGTATGATTTAAAAAATATTTAACTTCAAAAAATAAATTTCTCATATTTGGCCTTGACTTTTTTGCGATTTTGTCCTATAACTTTTAAAATTAAATTTCTAAAATTTTTCTAAATATGTTGAAATTCTCTATAATTTTCTAAATTATGCTAATAAAAAATTTTTTTGTTATCTCAATTCGATAACAAGAAAAAAATTTTCAAAGTCAAAATTTCAAAACAGGTCTAAAAAAATTGAAATTTTTTGCCAAAAAAGTAACTTTATATATTTAACTTTTTTTAAAAATTTAGTTAAAAATGTTTAATATTTTTTGACATTTTCTGAAAGACGAGACCTCAAGAAAACGTGTAAGTGTAACTTTGAAAAGTTCTGAACGTTTACCCTACATCCAGCAGTGGTCAAAAATTATCATTTTTGGATGAGACATTGAACTTTTTGAGTCTGTAATAAAAATTGATTGTTGATTTCGGTACTTCTGTGAATTAAACTATATAGCTCAACATGTTTTTAAAGGTTTTGCAAAAAATTATGACAGCCTACCGGTAAACTTAGTCACACGAGGCAATTTTCCGAAAATATCCATATTTCAACAATAAATACTTCGACCTTTAAAAATATATAGTAAAATTATATATATATTTCTGATTTGCACATTTATCAATTCTCTAATAAATATTTTATATCATGTGCAAAAATTATGTTGATACCTATAATCATTTAGCAATTATTCAGTCTCAAATTTTTGAAGTCTCCGTGCTGCAGCTACAGACTCTATCTAACAATATTCTCAAAACCTAACTCCTTCTCTATCGATGTTCCAAGTTTCATCTAAATCGGTTTAGTGGTTTCAAAGTTCTAGACTTATTACCATTTATTTTGCTTTTGGCTCCACTGTGCGGTGTTTTAAAGGCGGTTAACCCTTTTTTTTATTTTCTAAACTTCATTTTATTTAACTTTTTATGTAATTTTACTCACAAAAAGAGCTAAAAAAAAGAAAAATTACATGACTAAAAATAAAAATACAATAAAAATGACGGATAGTTCATTTAACTTGGACAATTATCTTTAAATAGTTGAAATAAATCGAAATATTCAGTGCGCACAAAAAAAATGTAAACGTTTAAATTTATGATTAATAACGTATCTTGTATTTATATTTATGTATACATTAAAAATGAAATATATTTATCATTATTAATCATTATGTTGTATATGTACCAAATGGGCCAAAATGGGCAAAAAATTCCGAACACATAATAAAAGTTTTGCAGAAAATCTTAAAAATTTTATTAAAACCAATAAGAAATTATTTAAAATTTATAGCTTTCTTTGATAAAAAAAATTTTATTTACCATTTTGAATTGTTAATTTCTGAATTTAATACTATAAATCTCGTTTTCAATTTTACTTTTCAAAATTCTAAACGGAAAATCTAATTTTCAATTGTTCTTTTCTGAAATCTTAATGAAAAATCTAATTTTTTGTTGATATTTTCTAAATTACTGTTGAAAATGGTGTAATTATAATTTGAATAAAAAAACTTTAATTTTGAATTTATGTACATCAAAATCTTATTATGTTTGCAGAGTAAAACTTCAACGCAAGTATAAATTTAGGCTTTCGTTTGAAAAATTGCAAAAATTTTAAATGACTGAAAATCGGTTTTTTTAAGAGTTCAAAATCGGGCAACCGGTTTTTTCTAAAATGATATTTTTCGGTTAAATCGAAAACAGGTTTTCTATAAAAGTAGGTTTTTTGGATACTCTGGTTGGACTTCTAGTTGTTTTCTATGTGTGCTAATGGGCTTCTGAAAAATAAAAGCGTTGTCCTTTAAAAATTCAGATTATAAAAAAATATATGTATATTAAACAAACATCATTTGCTTCAAGAAATGAAAATTTATTATTTTGGGTTTGTTGGACATTTTGCATATGGATTTCAATAAGTGGCACTTGAGTCGACTAATATCGATTTACATAATAACAAATTTTGAAGCAAATGCCGTGAAGAAGTCATTATCAAAGACAAAAACCTAAACAAGTTACATAGAGAACAAGAAAATAAAAACAAAAATCGACGTACATAATCGGGGTATTAGCTTTTTTATTATGTCTGAAAATATTGAGCAATTAATAAAAATAGTGTGGACATAACCTGCAGACAATTTGAATTAATTTTTTTGTATATGTATTTTACTAAACCACATCAGACAAATTGTTCTCGAAATATGCATGTTGCAATATGTAATTACATATAGGCTCAGAACTTTAAGTTCATGTGTCTCAAAATGTCGTGCAGCAGAACCAGTGTTACCCTGTTTTATTTTTACTGTCACCACTAGACTGGAACTACAAGAGTGCTCTGTGGTACATCAGAAATACTAGTATAGACAATGATCTCAACATTTATACAATTCGCGGGGATATAATAAAATGCACCATAAATGAGAAGAACAACGTAAGCATTGAATGACAAATATGTATGTAAATTAGGCACAAAAAAAAAAATATTCAAACATAAGGCAAGGCGAACTTATAAAAGATATCGACTTAAAACAACACATTTTTTTCTAATTTTTTTTTTTTAAATTTAATAAAACTTTTAAAAGTAAAAAAAATGCCAATATAAAGTGCACAGTGCAAAATAAATGGTAATAAGTCTGGATATTTTAAACCGCTATAATAGAAGAAGAGTTATACTTTCATACTGTTGCCTGATGTTTGTAGCAGGAGTACGGACGGCGCTACAGTGGGCCAAAGTTGACTACCTCGAAAGTGAAAAACATATCGGAGCTTATAACTTTTACAAATATGAACCGAATTTTACATTTCTGATTCTTCTATGCAAGACAAAAAACATGCACTGTGCTAAATTATTTCTTATGGTTAAAAGGATATTTGACTTCAAAAATTATATTTTTAATTTTTGGTCCCGAATTTTTTATGATTTTGCATCATGATTTTTAGAATAAAATTCCAAAAATTTTTTTGAAAATACGATGAAATTCTTTATAATTTTCTAAATTATGCAATTTTTTTTGGTATCTCAATTCACAAGTAGGGTTAAGGGCCAAAGAATTCCCGGGTGGGAAATTATTTTTTTTTTTTTTTTCCTTTTTTTAATATTTGTGGCTGTGTAAATAATTTTGAAATACATATACAAAATAAATATGTAAATATTTTTGAAATGAAAAATGGATAAGAACTTCTCTTTTAATGTCAGAAATAAATAGCACTACTTTTTCAAAAAATATTACAGTCTACTCTATACATTTCAGACAGCAAAACAATTATTTCAAAGTATATTATTTTCATCAATATTTTCTTTTTTAAATTTACAAAAATGTTAAACTGTGTAAATATATTTGACTACGACTTTTTTTATTATTCAAAAGTATTAATACATTTCGTCTTAAAATAATTACCAAAGTCTTTGAAATGTTAAATGAAAACTAATTATTTAGCTGATTTTCGAATCATATCACTGAACCACAAAATATTGTTGAGAACCAATTTTAAAAATTTTCCACATTAGTGTTTTAGAACTAATTAAAACGATAAAAAAACTATTAATAATGAAATTTATACCATATATTAGGTTTAATTGACTAAAAATTTGAGGTATACAGTTTTTAATCTAAGTTACAATTAATTAAGTCTTAGCTTAATTTCCTTAAATATTAATTCTGAATTAAGAAATGCTAGTTTTTCATTCCATAACACCATTCCCAAAGGCATAATTTTATAGCTTCATTCAAAGGCATTTATTTGTTTGAATGGAATTAATTCTTTACTGAATAAATTTATAAAGAAATCATAAAATTTTTGCTAATTCAAATCTTCTGCAAATTTAATGAAAATATTTACAATATTTTTTAAATACATATTTTATATACCCAGGAAAAAATGTATTAGTTCTACAACTAGTTCTAGAACACATGAAAATAGCATGTACTTGTTCTACTTTGGCGTTATGGCCAATGATTTTTTTTTTTTTTTTTGAAATTGTCACATCCAGAACTAGTTCTGTGGAGGTGTTAGTTTAATCAATGATTTTTGTTCGAAATTGTCACATTCAGAACTAGTTCTATAGAAGCGGTAGAGGACGGTTTCAGAAACTGTTTTTTTTTTATTCGAATGGGCTATTTCCCAAAAATCAATTTAATTTTATAAATACTCTTTTTTTATTTTTTTAATTTTTAGAATTTTTGAAATTTTAAACAGTTCTAGGAATTCATTCGAAAACCAGTAATTTGATCTCAGAAGTGTTGTAGAAGTCATACAGAATTAGTTCTTAAGCACTAGTTCTCTAAAACATTCCTTAAAACGAATTTAGGATCACAATAAAGTTCTACTCCATTAGTGTCAGAGTTGGTTGTGATACTACTAGTTCTGAGGATGTTATTAAAAAATCTGAAGTGGTTCTAATTACACCAGTTCTAGAACTAATGATTTTAGAACGTGTTCTAAAATTTTTCCTGGGTATACATATTTTTTCTTTCATTCCATTCTTTATATTTTATTTTTTAATATTTTACAAAATGAATTAATAATTCTTTTTTAAAACTAATTCGTAAAAGATTTGAATAAAAGAAAATTTTAATGATTTAAAATATTTTTTACGCATGAATTGTATAAGTGGTAGTGAAGTCTTTAAGATATTAATTCTGTATAAAATTAATTCATGTGAAGTCAAAGTCTATGAATTAAATTGTTATGAATGCTTTAAAGGGATGACTGGGATAATAAATTAAATCGATGAATTAAAAAATTAAACCTTTCGAACCTTTGCTTTAAATAGACGCTTATTTTATTTGTATGAAATATTTAAAATTTTTTAAATTTTAAATTGTTAGTCATACTTTAATAATATTTTATTTTCTATTAATTAATTATGATTTATAATGTTTTATTTTAGTATTGCATAGAATTATATTTTGCTTTTTGCTTATAATTTAAGTTTAAAAAGTTCTCGGGAAAATGAATTTTTCATTACCGTTTCCCGGGAAACAAATTATCACGGAAAATCCCAACCCCTAATCAAAAATTCAAAACAGGTCTCAAAAATTACAATTACAAAAAAGTAACTTTACATATTTAAATTTTTTAATCAAGTTTGTTGTAAAACTTCAATGTTTATATGTATTTCAATACAAAATGTTTTTCTATACCTAAATTTGCGATATTTAATTAAAGATTTATACAATATCATTTGGAATAATATACACTATCAGACAAAATAAAGTGCGGTTTTTTGCTCTTGCTATTTAGTTCATAATTATTGTCTTCTAGATTCATAATGGTCTACGTTTTTGGTGTCCAGGTATTAGTCGTATTATATTCTTTAAATTAATATACAAAAGAAGTTTTTGAAATATGTGTATTTCGATTTTGGGGCAAAAGTGTTGTGTTGGTCATGCATTTTGTGCGACATAATAAAGTGACACATCAAATTATTTCCTAAAATTTTTTAAATTTTTTGATACAAAATGGAAGGCATATTCTTAAGAAGTGCTAAATTCTATTATTCTATTCATAAATTCTATTAAAATTATTATTGCATTTGAAAAATAAGGATAAATTCGGCCATATTATTGATAAGTCTTCGACCAAAATCCAGTAAGATTTCTTGATTCCAGATAGAGAAAACTAATTAACATTAATGTAATTGTCTTTAAAGTGCAACATTTTATAATCTGACGCCAAAAAAACCCATTTCATTATACAAAATTACAATTTAGAATCAAAATAATATGAAATTGAGAGGGCAGAAACCCTAATACTACGAAGTAAATTCGTAACGATATCAATATTCTCGCCAAAAGAGAATGAGTTTCATTATTTAAATACATAAAGAAAGAAGTTATTATAAATATATTAGCTTTTACTGCCAGGAAAAAGCTCAAACATAGGAGTTTTAGAAGTACCTATTCTAAGTAAAAGTCACATCATTTTTTTGCTAATATAACAAAGCGACCCGTAGTAGAAAAATAATCGTTAAAGTCCCAGAACCATACTAAAATGCAGTTATTTGAATGAATAAACATAAATCTTATTAAAACTTAAAAAAAAAAAACGGAGAAAATTTTGGAAACTGCCATGGAAAAATCTCAAGTTTTAAATTTTTGTATTAGAAGATAAAAAAATAAAAATTTTTTTAAATTTTGTACATATGAAACCCATTTGTTTGAACCTTGTCTGGAAAGTTAGGCTTGTAATAATTAAAATTACTTCCTCCTTTATCTCTCCGCTTAGAAATATGATATTCTTTTTGGCGAGAATTGCGATATAGCTACGACTTTACTTCGCAGTATTAGGGTGTCTGGCCCACAATTTCTTATTATTTTCATTCTAAATTGTAATTTTGTATAATGAAATGGTTTTTTTTGACTTTAGATTCTATCAGGAATCAAGAAATCTTACTGGATTGTGGTCGAAGACTTACCGATAATATGGCCGAATTTATCCTTATTTTTCAAATGCAATAATAATTTTAATAGAGTTTATGAATAGAATAATAAAATTTAGCACTTCTTAAGATATGCCTTCCATTTTGTATCAAAAAATTTAAAAAATTTTAGGAAATAATGTAAAGTGTCATTTTATTATGTCGCACAAAATGCATGACCAACTCAACACTTTTGCCCCATATTTGAAATACACATATTTCAAAAACTTCTTTTGCCTATTAATTTAAAGAATATAATACGGCAAATACCTGGACACCAAAAATGTACATACATACATACATACATATGTATGTATGTATGTATGTACATTTGTTCCCAATTTTAAAGCAAATAATTTTTTCCGGCTGAACTTTTATTTATTTATAAAATATAACTGTTAAGTAACACAACTATAGCAATATTTTAAAGTTTTTGATTCATTTTAAATATATATGTACTATTAGGGTGGCCCTCATTTAAAAAAAGTCTACAGATTTTGGTTCTCACCCCCTGGAAATGTTCGGATAGTCGAGAAACTAAGACATGCCAAGTTTTGAACTGATTGAAAAAGCAATCAAAATCTTGAAAATTATGGCTTTTTAAAATTTGTTTCTTTCATCGATCATAAAAATTAATTTAAATGGAATTTTCTGGGTTTATATATTGTTGAATTCCACGCATTATGAGATTTCTGAAATTCCTAAAATCAAGATTTGATAACTATCAACATAATAGTTATTAAAATAAAATTACCGAAAAACACGTATTTTTAGGGCAAATAGACCCCGAAAAATAAAATTTCAACCAAAATTTAAAGGAGAGAAATGAAACTTGGAATGTAGTTCCCTATTCACGTTTTATTTACCAAGACAAAATCATATGCCGTCTTTCGTTTCTCTCCCAAAAATTTTTGATGAAATCTAATTTTACTGGGTGTATTTGGTCGAAAATTACACGTTCTACGTAATTTTATTTTAATAACTATGATATTATTAGTTGTTCAATTTTGTTATTTTTGGTCATTTTAGAAAGGTAATAAACTGAGAAATTCAAAAAGATGAAAACGAAGAAAATTTTAGTTCTAATGACTTATTTAGAGTAGATCCAAATAAAAAAAAAATTAATATTTCAATCGCTTTGAGCCACCTCTAAACTTGTTTCAATCATTCTAAAAATTTGTATTTTATATTTTTTGGGCTATTTGAACATTTCTTGGGGTGAGACTGAAAATTTAAACACTTTTATTTTCCTCCATATAAAAGAGGGCGACCCTAATGTACTATATATCCATATTTTGTTGAACTAATTAAAAACAATGTTTTTTGTTTTTTAATTTTTTGTAAAAGATGTATGCAAACGGACAAACATTTTGAAGTGATTAAATAATAATGACTTTTACGTTAAGAAAATAATTAAACATTTATAACCTGCCTTCGTGTAATCGCAAACATTATTAAAACTTGTTTAAAAAGAAAAAAACTTAAAAATATATAATATTAAATGAATAAAAATACAAAATGCACATTTATAAAAACATAATTATTATGTACTATTTACATACATATAAATTTACCTACGTAACCTACATTTAAAATAATAAAATTACAGCAAAAAAACAAAAAATATAAAAAATATATATGTACTATAATAAAATTGTAAGACTTTCCCTTGAAATATAAAAAATCAAATTTGTTTTATGTAAATGTACAAAATACTATGTATTTAACCATTTTATATTACCATTATTATGTACAACTTAAATTGATAATTTCTGTAACAAAACCAAACAAGACTTTTCTGTAATTCGCTAATACGAGTATTTTATTGCTTGTTAAATGTATTTTATTTACCTATAAAATCATTATTTGTCTTTTTTTTATTTTATAAAAATAATACTATCATTTTAAAATTATTAATGAAAATACAACAATATAATAAAATAAATAAACATTCATACATAAATATAAATTAAAGGATATTTTCTACGTTGCACAGTTAAAAATTTAATGTAAATAATCCTTTATTAAAGTTTTGTCAATAAAAATTTTTTTCTTAACTAAAAATTTATAATTTTTTATTGTGAAAATATATAAAAATAATTTAAAAATAAATAACTCACTATTTATAGTATACGGCATATTGCAATACGTCCAGTCTATAATAAACAATTTTTATCAAGTCAAACGTTAAAATTTTATCAGGATAAAATTTTGCCTAGTGTACACTTAATTTGTTAGCATTGCATATTTCCCTGCGCTGATTAAATTACCAATGTAAAAATTTTGGAAATTTTTTTTCCTGCATTGTGATCCCCTACTAGTTATACCATAGTATAATAATAAAGTACTCGCACATCTACAAAAACAACAATTGCTTGTATTTTGTTAAGGCCCAACCACTCGACAATAATTCATCGTATCGCAATCAGCTGTTTCAATCTGCTTTATGCAGATGTGTATATGTAGCTATTGACACAAAAATTCTAGGTAGCGTATCGCAGAAATCTACAGAAAATAGATTTCTACGTAGCTGCGAAAAACAGGGTTGTTTACACAATGAATGTTCAAAAACATATGATACGTTTACTTTTGTTGACTGGTTGAACAAAATGTTTCACGCTACTTTTCTTCATTCTACGTTGCGATGGAAAGTTGACTGGTTGGGCCTTTAGTGTAAAACTACTGCCCACAATGTCAAAATGCTTTGAACGGAAAAATGATGCTATAAATACGTAAGAACAGCTGTTTTACAATTTTTTCATTGGCAAACCTCGCGGTCAAATTGTTTTTGTATTCATATGTAAAATTTTTTTCGAGTTCGACTCAGAATCACTTTCTGAGTCGATTTAACGATATCCGTCCGTCCGTCTGGTCGGCTGGCTGGCTGGCTGTCCATGTAAAGCTTGTGCGCAAAGTACAGGTCGCAATTTTGAAGATAATTTGATGAAATTTGGTACATATGCTTTTTTCAGCACAAGGACGAAGCCTATTGAATTTGGTTATGATCGGCCCATTATTTCACCTAGCCCCCATACAAATGTTCTCCCGGAATAGAGTTTTAACACTTATAGATGCCTTAAAATTGGGAATATTTTAATGAAATTTAGTACATATAAGTTTTATATCAGCAAAAATCCGTCTGCCAAATTTCATGAAGATCGGTCCATAACTGACCATAGCTCCCATATAAACTCATCTCCCGAAAATCACTAACGTGCATAAATCCCATACAAATGTTAGTATTATGTTAATATTTAACACGAGTAAGTTGTATATACGTAAAAACAAAATTATGTGGATGGTAATGGTGTAGGGTATCATATAGTCGGGCTTGACCGACTATATCTTCTCTCGTTTCTAAATAAAATGAATTTTTTAGCATTAAAAGTGCATTTCTAGCATTTATAATTTATTTTTGCACTTTATTTTTATTTATGGATAAATAAAGCATAAAATTGCTAAAAATACATTTGTATGGCTTATCGTGCAAATCTTTTTTGTCAACTCCAAAACTAATAGTCATAGGAAAACACCGATATGAAATCCGTGCACATTTTAAGGCTTATAACTTTTATTGTACGTAAAAAAAAATTAATACTGTTAACTTGTTTACCTTTCTTAATATTCTAAGTATGAACGCACTAAAGTTTGTTGTAATGGTGTAATTAGTTTTTCTTATGTGGGAACTGAAAAAGTTCGTTCAAACATATAATTCAAAATTTGTATCGAAATTTTTATTTAATTTAATGTGGTTAAAAAAATAATGTGATTACGTTTATAAGTATGGACAGATGAAGATAGAAAGATATTCTTATGCCCCTATTCTGTATCTCGATTTTACGTTCCGTCTGTAGTCGAAAATCAGTCACAATTGGTATTCTCTATGTCGATATAATTTTTTCGTTAGAGTTACGTGGTTTAGGTCTATGATATACGTTGCTTTCAAATGGGATGTTGCCAATATTAAAAACAACATAAATTGGAAAAAATTTAAATTGAATTTTTTCTACAATTTTAAATTTCTTTGAATATGGGTATACTGAGGATAATAAAATGACAATTATAAATTATAAAAAAAATAAACAAAATAATACAACTTATATATTGAACATAAAAAATAACGAATTTGCAATAATCTAGACTGTTTATTTTATTTCGGACATGTTTATGGTGATGTGCTTCAGAAAAATAAAAGGGTTATCCATTAAAAATGCAGATGATAAGAAAAATATAATTGAAGAAACATCCATTTGCTTCATGAACATCGCTTAGCAATTTAATTATGTATATAAGACCTTGTGATGGGTGGAAAACTTATATGTTTTTATCCCAACTTTAAAGTAACTGAAATAAAATGTCCTTTAGCCCTGCCAGCCTACACCTATATAAGAATGTTCGTGATAAAAAATTTTTTATTTATTAGATTAGATATTATATGATATGTTCTTATAAACATTCACGTAGCTCATATTAAGCCCGACTTCCAACACACTTTGAAGTGCATAATAAACATCTGCATCAATTCATTTGTAACTCATTTTTAATTACTCTCTTTCTTTTCAATTGTTGACTTTTATTGTTTTTTAAACTTAAAATCAAATCTCTGTTTGTGCGTACGTAAGGAAAAGACAAAAAAATCAAAACAAAAATAAACAAAATCAATTGTGCAGAGAGTTATAAAAACACTTTAACATCAAATCATTTTCAACTGAATTGAATTGAATTAAATCTAAAAATGCAATACTGTCATTTGTTTGATTTTTTTTACAAAATTTGATGTGAAGGAAATATTAAATTAAAAAAATTTAAATATTATAGGTATGTAATTAAAAGTAAATAAAAATATCACAAATAAAATAAATTTTATTTCATTTTAGATATAATTAAATATAATTAAAATAACAAATTATTACATTTTCTAAGCAAAAGCATTGCAATCAAACGTAATTATTATCTGTTGTTTATTTAAAAATACATAATTGTTATGTTCCCTGCATTTTTTCATATTAGATGTAAGGGAATGACAGTAATTCACAGTTTTGTTTTGATGTTTTTTATTTAACATTATTGTTTTTCTAAAAATCTCTCATAAGCAGTAATTTCTCAAAGAGAACAGAACATGTTTTGTTTTTGCTTCATCGTTTCCATTCAACTCAATTCAAATAATTTTTTTTTACAGAGTTTGTTTTGTATTGTTTTGTTTTTTATTTTCGCAGTAATGTAAGAGCATACATTAAAAAACATTACTGTGAATTGAAAAGCAAATGATTTGATGCAGATGTTTAGTGCATAAGTCCCATATACATATGTAATGATAATGTAGGCTGTTATAAATTTTATCGGTCCAAATAGACCACAACTCCTATATATATCTCATACTGGAAGAAAATATATGTATTGCTACTTCAGCAAATTTCGTTAATAGGTGTAATAACGCATTCGAAAATTTGTATCTTTTAGGAATCACTATAGTATATAATTTAGTAGAAGGAGTATACATTTTTAGTAGGATAAGAAAATTATTTCTGGAAATTGCTCATATCAGTCAATTTTAAATTACTCTGTGCACTTGTGCAACAGAACATCGCTACACAATTTTTTAAAAATAAATTATATAATACTTAAACTGGAATCATTAAAAATAACACTTTTTTTTTCTTTTCTAACACCGAAACGGCAAGAAAATAATAAGTGACTGTTTTGACATTTGAATCGACTAATATCGATTTACATAATACCAAACTTTGAGGAAAATAACGTAACAAATTGTCATTATCACAGACAAAAACCCGAACAGTCGCAAGTGACATAGAGAATATGAAAATAAAAACTCAATATAATTTCAGTCGGAAAGTGACAAAAATCGAGATACATAATTGGGGCATTAATTAATTTGTTCCTTTAGAGGTAAGATTTTTTCAAACAAATTTTAAATAGTGAATGTATGCATAAATAACAAAAATGTAATAATGTAATTATAATAATTACATTATAAAAAATTTAGAACTTTTTTCTAAAGAATTGCACCTTTTTAACAGTCGTTTAGCACTTTTTTCTGCAAAAGGTTCTGGCAACACTGATTTTGACATTGTGGGCAGTAGTTTTACATTAACAAAATACAAGCAATTATTGTTTTTGTAGATGTGCGAGTACTTTATTATTATACTCATAGTAAAATAATAAAGTACTCGCATATCTACAAAAACAAAAATTGCTTGTATTTTGTTAGTGTAAAACTACTGCCCACAATGTCAAAATGCTTTGAACGAAAAAATGAGAGAACGAAAGAGAGCAAGAGAAAAAAACTCAAAAAAAATTTTACATGTGAATACAAAAACAATTTGACAGTACCGCGAGGTTTGCCAATGAAAAAATTGTAAAACAGCTGGGTTTACGAGTATACTTTATTATTATACTATGATTATACTATGGTAGTTATACATATGACCACTAAATAGGGTTGCCAGAATTGTTTGGTAGTTTAACTTGACATTTCGAAAAATTCAGCTTGATTTTAAACAAATCAACTTGACATAACCACAAATGTTAAAAAAATTAAAACCTGAAGAAAATTGGAGATGCATCAATTATATCAAAAAAAAAAAAAAAAAAAAATTTTTTTTTCAACAATATATAGTAATATAAATGTTTTTATTACGATATTTTTAAATAGTAATATAAATGTTTTTATTACGATATTTTGCACGTCGCACTTTTACACAATTGTTTATCACATGCCAGTTGCAATTAGCTTTTATTTTATTGTTTTAATTTTTGAAACACGGAATTATGGACAACATAATTTACAGCTGCATTATTGGCGCTGTATGAAGTAATTTTATTATTTTAATATTTTTGAAAATATCCGTTGAAGTTTCATTCGGATCTTCATAGAAATCCAGAATTTGTCTACTAATACCATTTTTAATACTAAAATATTGTACTGCAAATGGATATGTTTTTATATTTCCAATATTTGATACGTCACTGCAGATTCCAAAAAATAAACTTTCTTTTAAGGCACTAGAAACTTTTTCTTGTGAATATGGAGCCAATACGTTTCTTGAAAATGCTGCACTTTAGTACGACCACAAGTCATTTTGTTAGCAATTTTACTATCGCAGTATAAATATGAACATAATTTGACATGGCAATCTAAACTGTTATAACTAAGTGCATGTATTATATTATGAAAAACAAGTAATAATTCAGCCTTTGAATCAAGTGATTCATTCTTTAATACTGCCGGTACTACAAGATTTTAAATGGATTTTGAAATTTTAATTTTTTCTCACAAATATATTTGATACGAGCTGTAAACCCGCTACTTCGTTAGCGGAACTTTTTTAAAAAACCATACCGTATAACAAATTTAAACTAAGATTCCTAACAACCTTGGGAAAATATTTAATAGTGGTGTTATGTTATCCAAAAATAACAATATCTCTTTACTTTCAGGATTCTAATCTTAGAATAATGTAAAATATATATCAGAATTACGAAAAAATATATTTGAATAAAGAAAAATACCACAAAATCCATTTTAAGGTTTCTGATTCATTACATCTTCAATTTTATGTTTCTAAGGATGAAAATTGCAGAACATTCAAGAAGTACCATTAGAAGAACAAAAAAAGTACCACAAAGACCCTTCTTGTGAATTCTTTCTCGCATAGGATCATGCATATTTAATTTCATGTTTCTACTTTAAATATTAAATATATATATTATAATTCAAAAAGTACCATTAGAAGAACAAAAAAGTACCACAAAGTCTCCTCTTATAGATTCTTATTCACTGAACACCACATGTCCTTAATTTCATGTTTCCAGGTTCATAATTATAGAAAATTCAAAAAGTACCATTAGAAGAACGAAAAAGTACCACAAAGTCCCTCCCCTATGAATTCTCATTCATTTAGGACCAAACATCTATAATTTTATGTTTCTTGGTTAAATATTATAGAAAATTCAAAAAGTACCATTAGAAGAACAAAAAAGTACCACGAAGGTCCCCTTATTGATTCTTATTCATTTAGGACCACGTATCTTTAATTTGATGTTTCTAAGTTAAATATTATAGAAAATTCAAAAAGTACCATTAGAAGAAAAAAAAAAGTACCACAAAGACCACCCTTATTGATTCTTATTCATTTAGGACCACGTATCTTTAATTTGATGTTTCTAAGTTAAATATTATAGAAAATTCAAAAAGTACCATCAGAAGAACAAAAAAGTACCACAAAGACCCCTCTTATGAATTTTCATTAGCTAAGGACCACATATCCCTATTTTCATGTTTCCAGGTTCAATATTATTGAAAATCCAAAAAGTGCCATCGTAAGAACGAAAAAGTACCACAAAGTCCCCTCATGGATTTTCATTAACTTAGGACCATATTTCCAAATTAAAAATTATAGAAAATTCAAAAAGTACCATTAGGAGAACAAAAAGTCCCACAAAGTCCCTCCTTTTGAATTCTTACTCATAGGACCATGTATCTTTAAGTACCACAAATTCCACTCTTGTGAATTCTTATCCACATAGGACTACATTTACTTTATCTTATGTTTCTAAGTTTAATATAATGGAAAATTCATTATTAAGTTTGAATAAAATGTAATTTCCCACCTTTACCCCCTTTTTGGTTGTTTTTTTTACCCATAGAAGTATCAGAAATTGTATTCCAATGAGATTCTAAATTATAGTGAAATCCAATATTAAAATACTCATATGAATATTTCAATAAATATAAAAAAATGTTTTATGAAAAAAGTACCAAAAATAGGTACGATTTTTACCGCTTATACGTTCGAATTTCGAAAAAGTACCAAATTTATATTTCTAGTTTTTTGATAAGTTATGAATACGACAAAAATTTTATTTGTATGTTGATTGGTTTCAAAGATACATATGGTGACAAAAAAGTACCAAAATACAGTTTTTACCCGTTTTCTCCCTAAAGGGGCCAATTTTCGAAAAAGTACCAGACACATGTCCGATTATTTTTTAAACGAATAACGACAACTATTCAACTTTTTGTGTATCTTTATTAGTTTGGGAGTAATAGAGTTACCGATTTTACCCGTTTTTACCCCCTAAACATTAGAATTTCCAAAAATCCCGTTTTAGTGGATCTATACAGAGGGAGACCTACCTACGTTCCAAATTTCGTCTCTCTAGCTTCAGCCGTTTGGGCTGTGGGATGATGAATCAGTCAGTCATTCAGTCAGTCAGTCAGTCGCGTTATTTTTTTTATATATATATAGATTAAGTAATCACAATAAAATAAAGTTTTTAAATCATTTCTTGCATTTATTGTCAGTGATGGGCAAAAATGCATACAATTTGTAACGGAGAAAACCTACTTTATATATTTGACTAAATTTATTATATTTTTTAAGAAATTTAAATTGTAGAATATTTTAAAGTAGTATAGAATATTTTTAGCTTGCCAAATTGTATTTTAACTTGAAACTTGACAAGACCTGAAATATCTTGACAATCGAACTCATTCAAGCCCGTCTGGCAACTCTACCACCAAAGCATTTGTCGATATCTCTACTAAAGGCCGGGTTAGTCGGTTGTTTATGTGTTGTTGATGTCCCGTTTATTTACGGGAAGAATTTTGTGCAATTATCCAAAATTAATAACGTGACATATGTTTTTGACATTTGTTAGCAAAAACACAGAGTTACCATAAATTATTTACTATAAAAAACCTAAAAATGCAACTCTGATTGAAATTAAACATGCCAAATATTTATCTATTTAATTGTTTGTGTATTTAATTATTTTTGTTTATTTATTTCTTTATTTATTTAGTGGTTTTTCCTTTTTATTTCGTTAAGCATTTGTTTATTTGTAAGAAAAAAGTTATTGTTTGGCAACACTGCTAACAACTGTCACGGAACAACCATAGTAAAATAATACAGTACTCGCACATCTACAAAAAAAAAAATTGCTTGTATTTTGTTAGTGTAAAACTACTGCCCACAATGTCAGAATGCTTTGAACGGAAAAATGAGAGAACGAAAGAGAGCAAGAGAAAAAAACTCAAAAAATGTTTTACATGTGAATACAAAAACAATTTGACAGTACCGCGAGGTTTGCCAATGAAAAAATTGTAAAACAGCTGGTCTTACGAGTATACTTTATTATTATACTATGGGAACAACGCAAGAAAATTCTGTTTTCAACAGAATCAGACATTTTTCATACAAGTTAATTTTCTTAGAGAAAATGGTAATATTAAAATTTTAACATAAAATATTTATGATATGCCGCCTGAAAATAATAGTGAAGTGACTAGTTACAACAAAATTAACTGATTTCTGTCTGTCTTTCAGTTTCAGATTATTATATTTTTTTTTAAGAATTACAACAGGAAAAAACACGGAAGACCACACTGTCAATGAAATCTGAGCGTTACATACTATATGTTGAATTTATTTTAATCAAAAATTAAAAGTTGTGCATAGTGTTGATCGAAGATAATATTTTTTAGAGGTACTTTAAAATTGGTCCCTCTCACGAAAGTGAAATAATTGATTCATAATATTTTGGGAATTAGTTTATGATACATAAATCATTAATGTTAGGAGTGTACATTTGCAACAATTTTTGTCTTCACACAAATTGTCACACTTTATTGAGTTCAGGAATTTTTAGTAAATCATTAATTTTATCTTATTTAAAATTTTTTTTCAGAAAATTATGAAATACGGGTCCATTAATTTCTCTTTAGCTATCGTTTAATATAATACTGGTGAATTTTTTGATCATTTTTTGAAGATTTTTTCTGAGATCATTAACAAATTACTGTTTAGTAGCATGTTCCAATCATCTTGTGATGATTAAATTTGACCAAAATATTACTAATAATACCTTCTTCAATAGTTCAAACTTATATTTAAATAAATATAAGAAAAATAAAAGCATAAACATATCTTAATAAAAATTGATCTAATTCTAAAATAGACAGACTTACAAACACAGATTCACTTTTATATAGATAGCATTTAACCAAATCTTGCAGTACTCCTACTTAGACCAGATAAAAACTTGGTACCCTTTTTATTTAGAAAAAATAAAATGAAATACCAAAAATTAAGAAACCCGTAAAATTCACTTGGGACCATATGTCAATAATTTCATGTTTCTAGGTTCAATATTATAGAAAATTCAAAAAGTACCATTAGAAGAAAACAAGCGCGAATATTATATTCGGCTCTGCCGAATCTATATACCCACCATCAAATATTTCAAATTTTACGTTATATGGGAGGTGGGCGGACCACGAGTTTATATCGACCCTCAAACTATTTATACAAAATTTCGATGTCGTATATGCTTTTGTTTAAGAGATATCTGCAGAAAAGTATGAAACGGACACCCTGTGTTTCTAGTTTTTAGCCCATAACTTTTTTCTTTATTAACCGATTTTGCCAATTTTCAATACCAAACAAACCTTATCGAGCTCTATCCTGCTTTCAACAGACGGACAGACGGACGGACATAGCTAGATCGACTTAGAATCTAACCAGGACCCAGAAAATATGTACTTTATGGGGTCTTAAATGATTTTTTCGACATGTTACACACGGAATGAAAAAAATCAATATACCCCCCATCTTTTTGATGGTGGGTATAAAAAGTACCAAAAACCATCTTTTCTAAATTCTCATTCACTTGAACGATATATTCATATTTGTAGGTTCAATAATATATAAAATTAAAAAAGTACCATGGAAGAACGAAAATTAGAAAATTCAAAAAGTACCATTAGAAAAATTAAAAAGTCCCAAAAAAGTCCCCTGTTATGGATTCTCATTCACTTAGGATCATATATCTCTAATTTCATGTTTCTAGGTTCAATATTATAGAAAATTCAAAAAGTACCATTAGAAGATCAAAAAAGTACCACAAATTTCCCTCTTCTCACTCACTTAGGACTACATGTACTTAAGTTCATGTCTCTAAGTTTAATATAATAAAAAATGCATTATTTAATTTGAATAATATTAAATTTTAGGATTTTATCCCCTTTTTGGTACTTTTTATTCTCCCTGAATGTAACAAAGATTGTATTTCAATGAATTTCTAAATTGTACTGGGATCTAATGTTAAAATATTCATATGTATGTGTCAGTAAAATGAAACAAATATTTCAAAAAAGTACCACATATCTATCCGATTATTTTTTAAATGAATAGCGAAATCTATTCAACTTTTTTTGTATCACTATTAGTTTAAGAGATATAAGGTTACCGATTTTACGCGATTTTATCCCCTAAACATTCGAATTTCCAAAATTCCCTTCTTAGTAGATCTATTCGGTAGGAGAACAATCTACAGTCCATATTTCATCTTTCTAGCTTTAACCGTTTGGGTATCACCAAGTCAATCAGTCAATCACTCAGACGTTACTCTTTTATATATATAGATAGATTGGATATAAGTATGGCGATTTTAGTCGGTATTTTCTTAAAGATAAATCGGAGTCGATCAAACGTTTTTTCTCGGAGTGAAAAGCAAAATAATTCTGAACAAACAGTAAAATTCCCTAACACTCAGAAAACCGGTTTTCGAGTTATTCGAAAAATTGCCGTTTTAAAAAAAAAATAAAAAAAACTGTTTCGAATACGGTTTTATGTAAAAAACCGGATAATCGGTTTTTATTAAATAATTATAAATTTATAGGAAATTTTTATTATTAGTATTGAGTCAATCATTTTACATTTTAAAAATACATAAATAATAAGTTATTGCTTTTTAAAATAATATTTTAAATATAATAAACAGTTAAGATGATGATATCTGAGCCGATTTTTTTTTTTATATTTTTTATTAAACTGGAAATCGAAAACATACGTTTAATATTAGTGGAGGTTGGGCAAATTGTCAGAAGGCAACAATATAACTTTTCTAATTTTTCTGTTCCTTTGTTGGATTTGTCCAGGTATAAGAAGTCACATAACGAAAAATGCTATTGTAGGTCTTTTTTTTTGGTTTTTAATGCTGTTTATGGTGTAACTTAAACAGGCGCGGATTCACGGAGGGAAAAAAGGAAATTTCCCTCCCCAAAATGAAAGAACTTAATGAAAAATCTGTACTAAATCATACAATTTATGGAAACAGGAAAATAGTTCTATTTTCCTCCCCAAAAGCTTGAGCTGAATCCGCGCCTGAACTTAAATCACAAATAAAGCTATTCGAATTTTCAGAATTCAAACTTGAATCATTATCAGAATCTGTATTTTCATCTACATCATTAAAAAAATAGACGATTATAAAATCAACAGTGAATTCCTTAGTTTCAGTTTTTGTGGAGTATTTCAAAACATTCGTTACATCGGAATTTTCCTGAACTTAAATAAACAGTAAGTGTATCTTATCTACAAGTCGATTACAAAATTCTTGTGCGTATTGAGTGTTAATTTTTTTAAAATTGTTATACAAAAACTTTTTAATTGCTTCTCCCTTTATTAGAGTTGCAGAATCTTTTGAAAGCTTTTAATAGCTATTTCTAATGGTTGAAAAGTTTTCCAAAGATTATCTAGAGTATCCATTCCAAGATTTGTAAACTCATATAACACATGATTAACATATTTGTTGATTACTAAAAACTATCAATCATTTTTTACAAAGAGTTCCATCTGTGTTTTACGTCCCAAAGTTTTGCAGTTCTTTTTGCTTTTCACTCGATTTATTGAAGAGTTTTACATATTTACGTAATTTTCTAATTACATCTTTGACCTCGCAACAGATTATTATCAATATTTATACCTGCTTCTGTATTTTGGAGATCGTCATATTCATTTTCTTCGCTAATACTTAAATTGTATCTATGTGAATGTTAATATTTACATATTTTTAAATAATGTACATTATGAAAATATAATAAATTAAAAACACTGGGTGTTTTAGTGAAAAACGTAAAAAGCACCTTCTATTAAAAAACCGGTTAACCGACAGAAAAAACTGGCATGTCGAATAATTCGAAAGTATAAATTATTCGAAACTGGTCGGTTTTTTTTTAATTCAAAAACCGGTTAACCGGTTTCCGGTTTCGGTTATTCGGTGCATCTCTAAATATATTAGAAAATTTGAGTGGTTGTTCTTTAGAATCAAAGACTAATCGTAAATTCAGACAGCCTTACATTAAAAGCATTCGATTTGCTAGAATAACTTTCTATTAAATTGCATAGTTGTATGAAAAATATAATTCTTTAAGCGTATAAGACTAACCTTATGGTCTACAGTGGGGCCAAACGCAAATTTTTTGGTAATAAATCTGTATCTCCTAAACTACTGCTCGGATCATGACTTCTGCGGAAACTAATACCTCCTAATACCTATACGAAACTTGATAGGAAATTATATCACTCCCACAGTGAGACCAAACGCAAATTTTTTGGTAATAAATCTGTATCTCCTAAACTACTGCTAGGATTTTTTTATCTCATATACCTTAGGACTTATTCCCGGAAAACGAAATGAAGTCGAGGCAAAAAATCAAAAATTCAAGTGTAAATACCTTTATTACTGTAAGAGATAACTTAGGTTAAGAAGCTTATTTTATTCTTTTCAAGCACTACAAAAATATAAAAATATTTGAAATCGGACTTAATTTGTAGAAGTTACGATTTTTTAAAACTTTTACATACTCGATATAGTCACCTTGTATCTTACCTCGTGTTATCACTGGGTGACTACAAGATGATTTTTCTGCAAGCTAGGTCCTCCTTCCACACATTTAAATTTTGCATTTGGTCCCACTGTGTGGTCCTGCGACTAATATAATTTCATATCACGCTTCGTAGTTGAGATGGAAAAATAGTAGAATATGTGAGGAGTTATTAGATTCTGCAGAAGTCTTAAAATTTCATCTAAACAATTTTTTATCAAACTACTTAGCTGCAATTAGTGTATTCAAAAACCGAAACCGGAAACCGTTTCACTAGTTGTTTGCTCTTCCAAAAACTGACAGGTTTCGAATAATTTTTATTTTCAAATTATTCGACATGCCGACATTCATTAAACAATTAAATTGTTTGAAAATTACAAATTTTGACAAGTGTTTTTGAATAGTATTCATACAAATTTCATTTTTAAGCAATTCGCTTGTTGTTCTGGATAAAGCCCTAAAATATTTGAAAGTATTTCTAATTTACGTTATTATCAAATAAATCTTTAAGTTTAGATTTTTAAAATTTTTTCAGTTTGAGTAACACCAGGCATACTGAAAACTGAGATTTGTATGTTTTTTATTTATTAACACTAATTATTGTTAACAAGATAAACGTAAATTTTAGTTTTGACGATTGTCACAAGAAATATTTCTCCACCTTAAAATAAGAAAAATTTTAATGTATAACTAAAAAATAACAAAATTTTCAAAATGATAACCTCCCAGAAAACATTTTGGTTGCCAGGTAATGAGTTAAGAAGCTAATATATTGGCTTTACTCTACTTACACATTAGCTGAATAACCCATTATTTTAACATGGCTAGAGGCAACCATTTACCTCATGTCATAACTTAGATAACTTAGTGTCAAAGTAGGGTCAAACGTAAATTTATTGCTAATAAATCTGTATTTCCGAAACTGCTGATCGGATTAAATTGATTCCATGTAGCTTATCTCGTGTTATCACAGGGTGACTACAAGATGATTTTTCTGAAATTTTCTTTGATCCGAGCAGTAGTTACTTTGAGTCTACATTAGACAAATTTTTATCAAGACAAACGTCAAAATTTTATCAAGATAAAGATTTGTCTAATGTAGACTGAATTTGTCAGTATTATTGCAGTGTTAAAAGAAAATTGTCAACGCTCGAGCTCTGACAACGTTGTCTTGATAATGCTTGGTAAAAGATGCCATCTTCATTGTTGTTGGTACTTTTTATATGGTTTATTATGACATACGTTTTCCCCTATAATTGATAGAGATAAAAAATTATCTGCAACTCAAACAAAAATTTTACGTTTGTCTTGATACAAATTTCTCTAATGTAGACTCAAAGTTAAGGAGATACAGATTTATTACCAAAAAATTTGCGTTTGGCCCCAATGTGTATAAAAAATAAATAATAACTTTTAAGTTGTTCAATAACTCTTTTTTTTACTGAAGTCATTATAAGTTACAACCAGCTGCTAAAGTTGTTAAGATGATATTTTAGGATATTCTAAAATTTTATAAATTTTAATTTCAAAACCTTAACAATAAAGAAAAATTTAATATTTTAAAAGCTATTTAAGACTAGCTGTTATTACCCGGCGTTGCCCGGGTTTTCCGATATATTAAAAAACATTGAAATAAAACTTTTAACCATTATACTTATATTTGCGATCAGTTGTATTGGATTTGGAGAATTTAAGTGGTAGTTCCCTGGAATGATAGACTAATCGTAAGTTAAGAGAACCTTACGTTGAAAGCACTCACGATTTTCATAGTTGGATGAAAAATCAAATGCTTTAAGCCTATAGGGACTCACATGAAAAAAATAAACACAATGTTTACATTTTGATTTGAAAACATGGTTTAAAGCACTTGGCCCAGTACTTCAAATAGAGAACAAAAATAATGCCTCACTAATGACAATTGTATGCATTCACAATGGAATTTTTATAAATAAATTGGATGAGATTATCGATAAATATATTCTATACAGAAAAACGCTTTTTAAGAAAATAGCATCCCTAAATATTATACTACTGTTCATTTTAAAAAAGTATTTATTTCTAAAAATAAGGTTTTTGGTGTAGTTAAATATTGATATATTATATATTCTCTGCTAGTTTAGATATTCGATATTCTCTGTAAGTTGATATATCCTTATTATTTATTATTTGGAATAATTAAATGCAAACAAATTTTAGATTTTGATAAAAGCAGATCTCAAATTCCACAAAAATTACCAAAAATAAAAGCTTTTAATTTTGGCCGCTTTATTTTTGTCAGGAAAAAGGCGCATAACTTTTATATCGAATAGTTATTTAGAATCTAAACTGGCTCACACAAAGAAATTACACTTGATTTCTCCTTAGGAGTAGTCTCCGATAATAAAGCTTTGAGAAATTTGAAAAAGCTACGATGTGTTTTTAATGAGTGTATTTTTTTACAAAAATAGTAAAATCGGATGAGAACAGAAAATTAGCAAACGATTAAAACTTTCAATTCAAAGGTGAGTATCGACATATCCGTTCCTGATAGCTCTGTGTAATACTGCATTCAAACAGACTGCTACTGTTGTGAAATTTTTTAGGTTTTAAAGACTGCTGATTAGAAATTATACATATTTTTATTCATGTGAAGCATGAACTCTTGATGTTATAATAGCTGTGTTCGCGTACCTGATATTTTGTGATAATTATCACAAAATGTTGCTGGAAGTTGCTAAATCGCGTTTGTTTACTTTAAAAATCTTGCAATTGAGAGTAAGAGAGAGACAAAATTTGACAGTTCATTGAAGGGGAAATTGATGAAAGCTGCTAGCTGTTTTTCTTACTTGCGCCAAAATAGCAACGAAAGTTAGCAACGAATTTGAAAATTGCACAACGGCAACACTTTTTTGCAAATTTTTAATAAATTTTTCATTTTAATTTACCTTCCATTCCAGTCAGTCCCATGAAACTAACCTAAAGAATACAGAAGAATACTCTCTAAAGATTATGAAAAAGCTCCCAAGCAAAACATTCCTCGAACAGTTTTTGAGAAATCTTAGTTCACCCACCTTGGCCATAGATACCGTCATATCTTGAGACACAGCCAGTGCCAAGAGATCAGGCATATAGGAGAAGAAAGTATACTACCTAGAGACTATAAAACGTCAACCGTGCCAAAAATCGTTCGACCCATTTCCATGAAATCTAAGCTCCTCCATTTTGGTCAATAGAAATTAAAGATTCTACTGTAACTTGGGACACAGCCAGTGCCAAGAGATCAGACATATAGGAAACGAAAGTATACTACCTAGAGACTATAAAACGTCAACCGTTTCCATGAAAAGAAAGTATACTACCTAGAGACTATAAAAAGTCAACCGTGCAAAAAATCGTTCGACCCATTTCCATGAAATCTAAACTCCTCCATTTTGGTTAATAAACATATATGAAATTAAAGAATTTTATATATTTTTTTAACATATTTAAATGTTTATTTAAATCAAGTAAATTTTTTAAATAAAAATTGTTGAAATTCATTTAAAAAAACACACCTAATGTCTTAAAAAGTGTCATAGCGTCACCTTCAAAAGTATCATTATGTCTAAGACCCAAAAGACATAAAGCCCATTTAGTCATCACCAGAGCCACAGTATACATACAGTAGTGTAAGAAAACAGAGACAGAAAATGTATACTATTGCCTATCACTCACACAAAATTCTCTAACCGTGTTTTTGTTTTGATTATTCATTCTCGATTTTTTCGAGTTTCTTTTATTCTAATTGTATTTTTTGGTCACAGAAATAATATAAAATTATTTATTTTCTTAAAACTTAAACTAAAAGTTATTATTTATAACCTTATGTGCTAAAAACAAATTTCATTTGAGTTATTACGTGCTGAAAACAAATTTCATTTGTGGTAATATTGTTTTATTCCACATAAATGTAAATATTAAAAATTAGCTTGTTAAATTATTCTGTTATGTATAATGTGATTTTTGTTTGTTTTGTTTTGGTTTTCTGCTTCGTTTCAAAATTCCAACACACATAGCGTATCATTTTTACATTCGTAAATTTTATATTCATACAATATTTCTATCTCTTTCTCCCGCCATATTCTAAAAAACCGATTTTGGTAAATTTGAAGCCTCGATATGACGACTCTGTTCTACTTTGTTACAAGAGCTTTAGCTTATGCCAATGTGAAGAAATTGTGACTAGGGTTTTTAATTTCCCGACCTTTTTTACCTCCCGGGAATCGGGATTTTATTTTAGACATTCCCGGGTATTCGGGAAAAATACAATATTGTTCAGAAAGTATCAAAACTAAATAAGAAAAACTATACTTTTCATACAATTTGCACGCAAATACATGAATCTATTAAATATATATGTTTGAAGACCACATTTTTGTTATAATATTGTAAAGAATTTCCAATATGTAAATATTGAAAATTATTTAAAAATACTTCTGTTGGATAATTAATAAATTTAATCATTTAATATTTCAAGCCCCACAATAATATTTCCGAACCTACCTTTTTTTGTCTAGGATTGAGAGAAAATTTTAAATTTTTTAAAAATTCTTGTTTAATATACGCTATATTTGAGACAAGGAGCAAGAAATACGTAAAATTAAATGCGTTACATTTGTAGGTTTGTGGAATTTATTATTATCAGAATTCTGACTTTATTATAATAGAAATACATATTGCCACAAAGAAAATATTTTTCCCACCAAAATTTCCTCTAAAAACTACCAAAATGTACCAACATTTGAAATAAACTGATTTTAAAATTAATGTAAGCAAAACGTTCAATAATAAAAATTAAAGATTGATAACTCCCTGTAAAAATAAATATAAATTTTTCATAAATTAAATTGTTCACATCTTCGAAAATATACTTTTTAAAAGGGAAAATAAATAATTTCAGTTTAGAACACTTTCGGGAACATTTACGTGTGAAAAGGTTATTTTTTTGGAAGTTCTTGTTCGTTTTTTTGCTGAGGTTTTATTCTTATTATATTTCTTTCGATAAAAAATTTAGGGTTTAAAGCATTCGACCAAAAACCAACCAAACTACTAAATCTTCAAATATTAAAATAAATCTACCAATTTTGGTCCAAACGCTGTTCCGATGTTTCAAATATGTAGGAAGTTTTATTTCTTTTTTCTAGTACACTCAGGCCCGATTTGAGTCGTTTTGATTTGCGTCGTAATGATTTCGGTATGCGTCGCTATAATTTCGATTTGCGTCGATATATACAACATATCTTTTCTTTGGAAGTTAAAGTAACTGTATGTGAAAAATTTATTGGTTCATTGATTTTCTTATTAAATATTATGTTTTTTTAAAGGTATTTTAAATTCACCTCTTTGTAAAAAACTACTCATTTTTTATTAAATAAGTACCTGTTCAAATATTTTTAACCTTTTTGATTCGATTTGCCTTAGTATCGATGCCTTAGTGTATTTGTATAGATCGAACTGAATGCACGGCAATATTGTATTTGCTTAATTATTATAAATCAACGTTTTTTATAGAATTTTTTAATTTTAAATTGGTAAAATTGCTCATTTTTAATTTAATTTAATTCCCGGCGAAAAATCCCGGGAATCGGGAAGTGAAAAAACCCTACCTTACATAAATCCTGCAACAATCTTTTGGGAAAAATTCAATTCCAATAAGAAACATTTCATCTTCAAACAGTGCAAATAACTAAAATTTTTATTTAAATTTGGATAGAATTGGCAGTTTTTGAATCAAATAACCGTGTTTTTTATAAGTGAAAATTACTAATACACCAATCAGACCAAATTTTCAAGAAATTTATCCCAAATATATCTACGCTAATCATAAAATAGTTACTTAAATCTACCTAATCTCCTTAAATAACCGTTTATTTTAAACGTGAATTATTTTATCTAATTTATCTCACTGTACTTAACCAAACTAAGTAAAAATCTTTCTAAGATCTTACTATTCCATCTAAAATTTGATCTTTCTTAAACCTAATATAAACTTAACGTATAATCTTTTAAAACTAAAAATCTTTTAAAACTAAAAATCTTTTAAAACTTAACTTAAATCTTAAATCCTAACTTAAATTTAACTTGGAACCTTTCAAAATCTAACTTAAAACTAATTTTTCTTAAATCTAGTTTAAAACCTAACTTAATTCTAACTTAAATCAATTTTTTTACTAAATTAATTTAATTTTCATTTTACTTAATTTTATTTTAACTTTATTTAAATCAAACTTAATTTTTATCTTAAACTTAAATGGATTTAAATCATTATTTAAAAATGTTAACACATATAAAAAATTTACACTTCCCAGCAGTTTTTTTGGTGTCAATTCACCCGCTTTAGCACAGTAAAGTCCATTTGTGACTACTAGGGTGATCGACGCGGAATTCCAGCCGGTTTTAAAACCGTTTTTTTCAGTCAATGTGCTGTCGGTTTTTTCAAAATGTTCATTTTTCGAATGTCGAATAGACCGGTTTTTTTAAACACAAAAAAACCGGTTTTAAAAATAGCATTTTATTTCAGAAAACATGTACTAAATAGTGATAGTGATATTTGAAAATTTAGGAATAATTTTTTAAATATTCATAAAGACCGATTTCTTATGTTTTTAAAATATAGTTTAAGTCTAAATTGGAATTTATTCTGTAATATTAAACAAATAAATAATTAATAATTATCCTGTATGACCCAATTTAATTTTTTTGATCCAATATTTCCTTTATTTTTTAAAGGTGTTGTGTTAAAAAAGTTTTACCTGCAGAATCGTTTCAATTGAGACAGGCTTCCATATTAAGCCATGGTTTCTGTTTATGCTAACTAAAGATATATAATTTGCTTAGCATTTTTTCTCTTTCCAGAGCTTTCTGAAGCTACCAAACGACGTAGAAAATTAAAATTTGGCTTAATTATAAAACCTTTTGTCCAACAAATCCTAATGGAGCCATATTTTGAAATTTTTATCAGGGAGCGGATATAAGAGGATTTATGTGTCTTTTTCTAAGAATTTTTTCTCTTTCCAGAGCTTTCTAAAGCTCCCAGAAGACATAGAAAATTAAAATTCAGAATAATTATAACCCTATTCGTCCTGCAAATCCTAACGGAACCAGATTTTGAAATCTCTCGTCAGGAAGCGCATTTACGACGATTTTTTTATTTTGAAAGGTTTACGAATTTAAAACTTTAATCAATGTAATTCCAATAAATTTGAACGGCTTCAAATAATTGACTTCGATTAGGGAGAGGAAGGTGTCTAAATGTTGTTCATATTTTTATACCCTACGTAAAAACAAAATTATGTGGATAGAAATGGTGTAGGGTATCATATAGTCGGGCTTGACCGACTAAATTTTCTTCTCTCGTTTTCTTTTAATTTTCGGATTTGTTTGTGCATATTTTCATTAATATATTATTTTTCCTGACATTGTTAGGCTTTTACGCTTGTATTTAATAAATTTTAACTTAATTATAAGAATTGATTTTTTTAAAGAAATGTAGTCTTTTGATATAAATATTAACTTCTGCAAAAAACCGGTTAACCGTTTTTTTTGAATTTCAAAAAGTACAACCGGTTTTTTTAAAATACCAACTGTTCGAACTATTCGAAAACCGGTTTCTCAAAAAAGTCGAATAATCGATCACCCTAGTGACTACCCACCTGACTCATTCAAATGTGTATTTATTGACTCTTTTGAAAGCGTTGAGGTGGCGATTTATACTTTATTGACCCTTTGGTGAGCGTGGAGGTGGCGATATCACCATTTATTGACTGTTTTGCGAGCGTGGAAGTGGTGATTTATACTTTATTGACCCTTTGGTGAGTGTGGAGGTGGCGATTCTTTTTTCGTTAAAGTTTTCGTTTATTAAATGTTTTTACTGAATTTTAGCAAAAATGTAGAGATTCAAATGAGAGTTTATAACTAAATTTTTAGAATTTTGAAACTGATTTGTTATTAAGTTTTAATTATATTCAGTTCTTAGTGAAAGTTTTTTTAATTAAAAAATTTATTTTACTGAAAATACAGAATTTTGGTAAAATTTTTAATTTTTAATAAAAAATTAAATTTTAAGAAAAATTTCAGAATTTTTTAAAAATTTTAATTCTTATTATAAATTTCTCCTTTTTAAAAAATTTTAATTTATTTGCAAAAAAATGTAATTTTTAAAAAATTTTAACTTTTGTGAGAGTTGGTATTTTAAGGTGAAATAAAATATTTGAATAATTTGTTTAAACGAAAAATATTAACGAGTTTTTAAACATAAGTTTCCATAGTTATGTTATTTTAAAGTTTAAAGCAAATTTTTAATGAACTGACCTAATATAAGAAACAGTTAACATTAAATTAATTTTAACAAGCGCAAATATATTCGGCCCGGCCGAATCTATATACACACCATCAAATTTTACGTTATATGGGAGGGGCGGTAAAGTGGGCAGACCACGCCCATTTTTTGTTTCTGACTTTACATTGGTCTATGAACTATTTGAACACAATTTCGTTGATTTTCACCTTATATGGGAGGTGGGCGGTAAAGTGGGCGGACCACGCCCATTTTTGGTTTTCGAGTTTATATCGACCCCCGATCTATACGTACAAAATTTCGTTATCGTACGTGATTTTATTGAAGAAATATCATCAGAAAAGTATTTAACGGACACCCTGTGTTTCTAGTTTTTAGCCAATAACTTTTTTGTTTATTAACCGATTAACAAACCTTATATAGGACAAACATTTGTGCCAAATTTCGTCCACCTACGTTGTCCCGTTCGAGCCCTATCCTGCTTTCAACAGACGGACGGACATAGCTAGATCGACTCAGAATCTAACCAGGATCCAGAAAATATATACTTTGTGGGGTTTTATATGATTTCTTCGACATGTTACACACGGAATGACAAAATCAATATACCCCCCAACTTTTTGATGGTGGGTATAAAAATATTTCCAACAACATACCATACATATACTCATATTGGTTAATTGTTGGAAAAATCTGCACACATTTATATAATACTAGCTAATACCCGGTGTGCTTCGCCACCCCCCGAAATGAAGTAAAGAGTAATTAAGATTAAAAAAATATATTTATTTAGTAATTAAAATATAAAATTTTTCTTAAAAATTAGATAGATAGATGTTTCCCGTGCAAAATTAAAAAATTCAAGCTCTAATAGTTTCCTAGATATACTAATTTTTGTATTTAATTTTTATAGGAGGGATCATACCCCCATAATCCGCTAATTTATTAGACAAATGTTTTCATGGATGTCAAAATTCCTTGTGCAAAATTTGAGCATTCCAACTCCAATAGTTTCCCAGATATACGAATTTTTGCATTTAGTTCATATGGGAGGTACCATGCCCCCACTTCTAGTCCGCCCATATTTTTCTTAAATATTAATATTGATACCAAAGTGGATCCGACAAAATTTTAGAACTCTAACTGTTATATTTTCTCAGATATGATAATTTAATATTTTTTTTATATGGGAGGTGCCACGCCCACTATTGCTAGTGTACCAATTTTTGTCCAAAATATTCATATTGAAGCTAATGCTAGTCGTACAAAATTTGAGCTCTCTAACTTTTATAGTTTCCCAGATATAAAAATTTTTGTATTAACTTTATATGAGAGATGACACGCCCACTATTTCTTTTCCGCCCATTTTTGCACAAAATGTTCACATTGACACTTAATCCTAAATTTACAGCATTTGGTATTGGTAACCAATATTAGGCGTGGGATGTGCCACACCTCCAATGGCTAGTTCGCCTATTTTTTTTCCAGAATATTCATATATGTGTCAAAGTTGTTCGTGCAAAATTTGAGGACTCTAGTATTACCAATTTCCGAGATATACTACTTTTAATAGTTATTTAGTAAGTGGGCGTGGCACCTCGCCCACATGGAATTTCAAAATAAAAAGTAGCCTATTTTTCCTTCCAGGCATATAGGAACACACTGTGAAAATTTCAAGAAAATCGGTTTAGCCGTTTAGGCGGCTATAGACTTCAAACAAACATACATACATACAAACAAACACACATTAATTTCTATATATATATATAGATTTACACCTTTTTCATATTTTTTTCAAGACAATTGTTTTGTTTTTAAATAAAAATCCCATTAAAATTTTTTTTCAAATAATGACGTTCTATCATTTCTATCGATATTTGTCGTTAAAATATACTTACGAAAAAAATCGCTAACTAGTAGAGAATAGCAAAATCAAAAACAACCGAAAAATTTCGTTATTTAACGATATCGGTAGTAAATGAAAAAAGTTAGGGAATTGCGGTACTAGTCTTGCTAATTAGGATTTTACAATTAATAAAAAAATCAATTATTCTGCATTTGTGTTTTTTTTTTTTTTTTTTTTAATTGACTTTTTCGTACTAGTCACAATATCGCCACTTTTTGGTCCTTTGGTGGCAATACACCTCTTCCTAGGACATCCCCATGTTAAAGTGACTAGTCAGGTGATTAGTAAAGTGACCAGTTAAAAAGATTGTCAGGTGACTGACTCAATTTCACCAGTAAAAGGATCGACTTCCAAAGGGTAAATAAAGGGGAAGCAACAGCCACCTCACGCTCACAAAGGGTCAATAAATCAACATGCTCATTAAAACAACAAATAGTGCAATGTATGTAAGAATGCTGTGTGGCTGAGTGGTATGACTATAAAACATAACGATGTGAGTTCGAGCCGGGGGTGCGCGCCATAAACAAAAATGTAAAAATATAAAATTGAATTAAATTGATTAATATAAAATAATATGAAAAGATTTTAATAAATAATAAAATATAAATAAAAATAAAAAAGAAAAAAAAGAAATTTACAAAAAAATAAAAAAATAAAAAAAAGAATTGAAATAAAAAAATATACACAAAAAAAATCTTAATTTTTATACCCTTCACCACAGGTGTAAAGGGTATATATAAGTTTGTCATTCCGTTTGTAATTCCCACAATTTTCGTCGGAGAGCAAAAAAGTTTACATTTTCGGGATCCTTGTAAGAAATGATGACGATAGGACCATGTCCGTCCGTCCGTCCGTCCGTCCGTCCGTCCGACCGTCCGTCCGTGTGTCGGTTGAAATGGCGTTTATGAAGCCCACCGATAACTGACATATATAATATATATATCAAACGATCGGAAATGCTTTCGAGAATTTTGCTATTGGAATTCAGCAAGATCGGTTCATACAATGCGGAGATATGTTCAAAAAACCGGTTTTTAGAACCGGTTTTCCAGTTTCTGAAGCCTCTGTATATACTAGGGACTTCGTTTTTACAAAGAAGTCTCGGACATTTTTTTCTGAATTTTTGTTCTGAAAAAATGAAATAAATCGGTTCAATAATAACTACGATATCGGAAAAAACGCATTTTTTATTTTTTAAAGCCCTGGTTTAAGCTATAGATTTTTATTTTTATACAGATCGGTCACAAATATTTTTATAAAATTTCAGTTTTTTGAATCAGCAGGATCGGTTTATAAATGGCGGAGATATGCTTTAAAAACCGGTTTTTGAAACCGGTTTTTCAGTTTCTGAAGCCTCTGCATATACCAGGGACTTCGAATTTTCAAAGGAGGCTCGGAAATTATTTTCTGAATTTTTGTTCTGAAAAAATTAAATAAATCGGTTCAGTAATAACTGAGATATCGGGGAAAACGAATTTTTTATTTTTGAAGCCCTTGTTCAAGCTACAGATTTTTATTTTTATATAGATCAGTCATAAATATTTTTATAAAATTTCGGTTTTTTTAATAAACCAAATTCGTTTATAATCAACAGAGTTATGGCCCAAAAACAAATCTGTTAAGAATATAAATACACACACAAACATGTATATTAAGCATTGTAATGACTATTAGTGACGTTTTTTGTTTTTTTGTATAGACAAGTAGTTTAGTTAGAAACAGTAGTAATATAATGAATAACAGTGTTGTTGTTGTTCTTTGTATATGCAGTCTGTACAAAAATAAATAGATATGGAATTGTTGTTGTTTATTTTTAAAAACTAAACCATATCTGTTAAGAATATACATAAATACATACACAAACATGTATATTAAGCATTGTAATGACTATTAGTGACGTTTTTTGTTTTTTGTATAGACAAGTAGTTTAGTTAGCAACAGAAGTAATATAATGAATAACAGTGTTGTTGTTGTTGTTGTTGTTCTTTGTATATGCAGCCAGTTTGTATATACACACATAAAAAAATATATAAATATGGAATTGTTGTTGTTGTTTATTTTTTAAAAGCAAAGCCTGCTATGATTGTTTTTTTTATATATTCAAATTTTCGTAGTTTGAAAAAAATTTTGATTTATATATGTGAAAATATGAAAGCATGCGTTAAGGCGAAAATTTTATTATTTGTTGGTAATATGGTAATATGATGTCGATAAGATAGTAAGTTGGTAATATGGTGAAGGGTATCAAAGATTCGGCACAGCCGAATCTTTTTTCAATTTCATTTTTGTTTACATTCTTTTTTACAAAATTACTAATTGTATTTATATAAATGTATATTCGTTGTACGATTGTGTGATAAAAAAATGTCACAGGTAAAAATAAATCCGAAATTTGGCTTTGGATTTTCATTACATTAAAATTTAATACATTTATAAAAAATATAAAGATATTTTTATTACTTTACGCCTTAGCTTGAAATGATATATTGAATGATTACTTAATTTTGTGATGTAAATTAAAATACTAAAAATGAAATGATTTTTTTTTATGAACGAGCAATTAATTAGGAAACTTGATTATTTAAAATATATTTTAAATAATTACTATAAGAATTAACCCCTTTACATTTATTCAAAAAAGAAAAACCAACAATAAAATGTAGACAGACATACACTATCGGACAAAATAAAGTGCGGTATTTTACTCTTGCTATTTAGTTCATAATTATTGTCTTCTAGGTGCATAATGGTCTACATTTTTTTGTCGCATTATATTCTTTAAATTAATATGCAAAAGAAGTTTTTGATATATGTGTATTTCAAATATGGTGCAAAAGTGTGGTGATGGTCATGCATTTAAAGTGACAATTTACATTATTTCCTAAAATTTTTAAAGTTTTTTGATACAAAATGGAAAACAAATTCTTAAGAAGTGCTGAATTTTATTATTCTATTTATTAAATTATATTAAAATTATTTTTGCTTTTGAAAAATAAGGATAAATTCGGCCATATTATCGGTAAGTCTTCGACCAAAATCCAGTAAGATTTCTTGATTCCAGATAGAGAAAACTAATTAACATTAATATAATTGTCTTTAAAGTGCAATATTTTATAATCTGATGCCAAAAAAAAACACTTCATTTTACAAAATTACAATTTAGAATCAAAATAATATAAAATTGAGAGGGCAGAAACCCCAAGACTACGAAGTAAAATCGTAACGATATCAACATTCTCGCCAAAAGAGAATTAGTTTCATCATTTAAATACATAAAGAAAGAAGTAATTATAAATATATCAGCTTTTACTGCCAGGAAAAAGCTCAAACAGAGGAGTTTTAGAAGTACCTATTCTAGTAAGTCACATCATTTTTGCGCTAATATAACAAAGCGACCCGTAATAGAAAAATAATCGTTAAAGTCCCAGAACCATTCTAAAATGCAGTTATTTGGATAAATAAACATAAATCTTATTAAAACTATTAAAAAAAACTGAGAAAATTTTGGAAACTGCCATGGAAAAATTTGAAGTTTTAAATTTTTGTATTAGAAGATCGTCTAAAAAATGTTTTCTTAAATGTAACCCATTTGTTTGAAACTTGTCTGGACAGTTAGGCTTGTAATAATTAAAATTACTTCCTCCTTTATCTCTCCGCTTAGAAATATGAGATTCTTTTTGGCGAGAATTGCGATATAGCTACGAATTTACTTCGCAGTATTAGGGTTTCTGGTTCTCAATTTCTTATTATTTTCATTCTAAATTACAATTTTTTATAATGAAATATTTTTTTTTACCTCAGATTTTAAAATATTGTACTTTAAAGACAATTACTTTAATCTTAATTAATTTTCTCTATCAGGAATCAAGAAATCTTACTCGATTGTGGTCGAAGACTTACTGATAATATGGCCGAATTTATCCTTATTTTTCAAATGCAATAATAATTTTAATAGAATTTATGAATAGAATAATAAAATTAAGCACTTCTTAAGAATATGTTTTCCATTTTGTATCAAAAAAATTTTAGGAAATAATGTAAAGTGTCACTTTATTTTGCCCCATATTTGAAATACACATATTTCAAAAACTTCTTTTGCATATTAATTTAAAGAATATAATACGACAAATACCTGGACATCAAAAATGTAGACCATTATGCACCTAGAAGACAATAATTACCCTGCAGTAAAAGGTGACTGTCAGAAACCGGTTACTTGACTGACGACATTGGGTCACCACTAGTCACTTTACCTATCACCTGACTAGTCACTTTAACATGGGAATGTCCTAGGAAGAGGTGTATTGCCATCAAAGGACCAGAAGGTGGCGATATAGTGACTAGTACGAAAAAGTCAATTCATAGGAGTCCTTTTACTGGTGAAATTCAGTCAGTCACCTGACAATCTTTTTAACTGGTCACTTTACTAATCACCTGACTCACTTTAACATGGGGATGTCCTATTCTTTTTTTTATTCTTTTTTTTATTATTTTTTTTTTCTTTTTATTTATATATTGTTTAATAAATCTTTTCATTTTCTTTTCGTATTATTTTATAATAATCAATTTAAATTCAATTTTATATTTTTATATTTTTGTTTATGGCGCACCCCCGACTCGAACTCACATCGTTATGTTTTGTAGTCATACGCGCTAACAACTCAGCCACACAGCATTCTTACATACATTGCACTATTTGTTGTTTTAATGAGCATGTTGATTTATTGACCCTTTGTGAGCGTGAGGTGGCTGTTGCTTCCACTTTATTTACCCTTTGGAAGTCGATCCTTTTACTGGTGAAATTGAGTCAGTCACCTGACAATCTTTTTAACTGGTCACTTTACTAATCACCTGACTAGTCACTTTAACATGGGGATGTCCTAGGAAGAGGTGTATTGCCACCAAAGGACCAAAAAGTGGCGATATTATGACTAGTACAAAAAAGTCAATAAAAAAAAAACACAAATGTAGAATAATTGATTTCTTTAATAAATTAAAAATACAAATTAGCAAGACTAGTACCGCAATTCCGTAACTTTTTCACTTACTACCGATATTGTTAATTAACGAAAATTTTCGGTTGTTTTAACAGCTATAGTTAAAGATTTTTTTCGTAAGTATATTTTAACGACAAATATCGATAGAAATGATAGAACGTCATTATTTGAAAAAAACTTTTAAATTTTAATTGGATTTTTATTTAATAACAAAACAATTGTCTTGAAAAAAATTTGAAAAAGTGTAAATATTATATGAATGTGTGCAGATTGTCTTCCAACAATTAACCAATATGAGTATATGTATGGTATGTTGTTGGAAATATTTGTAAAATTAATTTAATGTTAAATGTTTCTTACATTAGGCCCGTTCATTAAAAATTTCATTAAATTTTAAAATAACATAACTATGAAAACATGTTTAAAAACTCCTTAATATTTTTCGTTTAAACAAATTATTCAAATATTTTATTTCCTATAAAAATACCAATTCTCACAAAAATTCTAATTTTTGAAAAATTTCATTTTTTTTTGCAAATAAATTCAAATTTTCTAAAAAAGAGAAATTTTTAATAAGAATCAAAATTTTTTAAAAATGCTGAACTTTTTCTTAAAATTTAATTTTTTATTCAAAATTAAAAATTTTACCAAAATTCTGCATTTTCAGTAAAATATATTTTTTCACTAAAAAAAAACTTTCACTAAGAACTGAATGTAATTAAAACTTAATAACAAATCAGTTTCAAAATTCTAAAAACTTAGTTATAAACTCTCATTTGAATCTCTACATTTTTGCTAAAATTCAGTAAAAACATTTAATAAACGAAAACTTTTACGTAAACGAACGCACTTATTATCCATTCTATTTTTCTAATTACATTATTTATAAAACAATGTTATCAAAATTAAAAAAAATATATTTAATAGCCAAAATCAGCTTCTTTATCGTTATGGTTTAACGACAGCTATTTTTTTGCAGTTAGCTTACCGAAGTTTTCGTTAACTACCAATGTGTTTAACGCCAAAAATCGGTAAAATTTTACTACAGAATAACACTTAACGACAAAATTTGCTAACTAACGAATTTTCGCTACTTATCGACAAATTTTTGTCGTTAACATAAAAATATATACACAGTGGTTTCCCGGTTTAACGAATGATATATTGGCAGGCCTATTCGTAAAATCGAAAAATTCGTTAAATCGCGAATATATTTTACTAACAAAATATACTTTAAAAGATTTATTTTAAAGTCTACATTTTCAGTTTTTAACATTAAAACTCAATTTATTTATAACAAAAGTGAAAAAAAAAAATTAACAAAATTAAAATTCTTAAAAAACAAATTATTTCTTCTTTGAATAGCAGTTTTTGGATAAGTTACAATTAGAAAACAGTTTTCAAATGAAAAAAATTTGCCCAACCGAAAATCTCTAATTCTCTTCCTTTTGCATAAAAAGGAGAGTAGTACTCTTTTAATAGGTTGGGAAATGTGTTTTATTTACTTTCTCTTATTTTTATAGATTTCAATTCACATATTTTTTGAAAAATTCGTTAAAATCTCCACCTCCACGCTTTCAAGAGTCAATAAATGGTGCTATCGCCACCTCAACGCTTTCAAAAGAGTCAATAAAAGGTACTTAACTACCCTGCAGTCAAAGGTGACTGTCCGAAACCGGTTACTTGACTGACGAAATTGGGTCACCACTAGTCACTTTACCTATCACCTGACTAGTCACTTTAACATGGGGATGTCCTAGGAAGGAGTATATCGCCACCAAAGGACCAAAAGGTGGCGATATAGTGACTAGTACGAAAAAGTCAATTCAAATTAGTCCTTTTACTGGTGAAATTGAGTCAGTCACCTGACAATCTTTTTAACTGGTCACTTTACTAATCACCTGACTAGTCACTTTAACATGGGGGTGTCCTAGGAAGGAGTGTATTGCCACCAAAGGACCAAAAGTTGGCGATATAGTGACTAGTACGAAAAAGTCAATCTTTAAATTAGTGATTTTCAGAATGAAAAAAAAATTAAAAAAATTCTTTGCGTATATTTTTTTATATTTTTTTTTTTTATTTTGTAAATTTCTTTTTTTTCTTTTTTAATTTGATTTATATTTTATTATTTATTAAAACCTTTTCATTATCTTTTCATATTATTTTATATTAATCAATTTAATTCAATTTAATAATATTTTAACATTTTTGTTTATGGCGCACCCCCGGCTCGAACTCACATCGTTATGTTTTATAGTCATACGCGCTAACAACTCAGCCATAGAGCATTGCACTATTTGTTGTTTTAATGAGCATGTTGATTTATTGACCCTTTGTGAGCGTGAGGTGGCTGTTGCTTCCACTTTATTTACCCTTTGGAAGTCGATCCTTTTACTGGTGAAATTGAGTCAGTCACCTGACAATCTTTTTAACTGGTCACTTTACTAATCACCTGACTAGTCACTTTAACATGGGGATGTCCTAGGAAGAGGTGTATTGCCACCAAAGGACCAAAAAGTGGCGATATTGTGACTAGTACAAAAAAGTCAATTAAAAACAAAAAAAAAAAAAACACAAATGCAGAATAATTGATTTTTTTATTAATTGTAAAATCCTAAAATTAAAAAAACATTCAATAAGAACTGAATGTAATTAAAACTTAATAACAAATCAGTTACAATTTTTAAAAAATTCTGAAATTTTTCTTAAAATTTAATTTTTTATTAAAAATTTTACCAAAATTCTGTATTTTCAGTAAAATAAATTTTTTCACTAAAAAAACTTTCACTAAGAACTGAATGTAATTAAAACTTAATAACAAATCAGTTTCAAAATTCTAAAAACTCAGTTATAAACTCTCATTTGAATTTCTACATTTTTGCTAAAATTCAGTAAAAACATTTAATAAACGAAAACTTTAACGAAAAAAGAATCGCCACCTCCACGCTCACCAAAGGGTCAATAAAGTATAAATCGCCACTTCCACGCTCTCAAAAGAGTCAATAAATGGTGCTATCGCCACCTCAGCGCTTTCAAAAGAGTCAATAAATAGTGCTATCGCCACCTCAACGCTTTCAAAAGAGTCAATAAATAGTGCTATCGCCACCTCCGCGCTCACCAAAGGATCAATAAAGTATAAATCGCCACCTCAACGTTTTCAAAAGAGTCAATAAATGGTACTATCGCTACCACAACGCTTTCAGAAGAGTCAATAAATAGTGCTATCGCCACCTCAACGCTTTCAAAAAATAAAAGGTACGATAGCTAACTATCGCTCACAATATATGCGAAGTTAGGGTGTATAAAAAAACGTACACATTTGAATGAGTCAGGTGTGTAGTCACAAATGGACTTTACTGCGCTAAAGCGGATGAATTGACACCGAAAAAGCTGCTGGGTATCGCTCACAATATATGCGAAGTTAGGGTGTATAAAAAAACGTACACATTTGAACGAGTTAGGTGGGTAGTCACAAATGGACTTTACTGTGCTAAAGCGGGTGAATTGACACCGAAAAAACTGCTGGGTATTTATTGCTCCGCACACACACTGATAACAGCACTTAAAAAATAACAAGTGGCTTGCAATGCCATATAAGACACAGCCCAGCAAACACGGTGTCAAACGTTTGAAATATGATGACTTTATCATTTGATATTAAACATGTTTCTCAAACATGTGTCAAATGTGGACAAAGGTTAGAATTTCGAGTTTGAATATAAATTGAGAATCATTTGAGAAAAATCCTTTGAAAAATTATATTTTCTCAAATTGATATCAAATTTTTTTTATCAAATCATTATCAAACCTAAAGATAACTTTAAAAATATTTAACTTGGTATCAAATGTTATTATCAAATTATTCATAAATCTTAAGACAAGTTTACAAAAATTTGAAAAAATGTGTTTTCTCAATTTGATATCAAATTATTTATAAATCTTATAAATATTTGTAAACAAAATTAAAAAAATTAAGAATAATCTATATTAAATTATCTAATCATTATTAAAAAAAAGGGAAGGAAAAAAATTAAAAAGTAAATAAATATTTACACGAACTTTAAGTAGCGGATATTTGGAAATAATTTTTCAGATAATTTCCCTTAAAAAAGGATCTAAAATTTGCGGTCTTTGTAAATAAGTGTATATATTTTATAAATTCTTATTTAATTCTTTTAAACAAAAATTTTTATTTACAAATTACATAATAAAATATAATTTTTACAAACAAATACTCAAAGTAGGGTATCCAATCGATTAACCGTCATTCGGTTATCCGATTAATTTTGGTCGATTAACTGTTCGAATAATTTAAAATTTTCTATTTTCGAATAACAAATAAACCGAATAATTTGTGTCGAATAACCGATTAACCGAAATTTAGTTTTTTTGGAGTTATAAATTTAGAAATTTTTTATTTTTAAGATAAATTTATGTCAACCACATCTTATTTTTTATATCTATTAAATTCTAGCAAAAATAATTAAAATAAATTTTTAGAGAAGTACTTTTTCATTACCAAGGCATATTAAAAAGGTAAAGTTGTTAACCCAGCTGATTTTTGTTTAGGTTTTTCCAAAAGTCAATTTTTCATTAGTGGGCGTGTATAAAAATAAACAAATTAAAAAATAAATTTTTGTGGACAAATATTATAATATTAATTTTTTATATTATTATTGCGTTTGTGGTATTAAATCCATTATTAAAAGATAATTCGCGGGTTTTTATCAAGCATATGTATGGAATCGTGGTGCAAAATATGCAGGAAATTTGGTAAAAATGTAAATTGAAACACGTACATTTAAAATTTCCATACATTTTCCCAATAAGCAAAAACCTTTGAATTTTTTCATATTATTTGAATTCATATTATTTCAAATACAAAACTATGCCTTTCTCCACAAAATGGTTCTAATATAACAATTGTATTTGTCAAACATTTTCATAATTTAAAACTAAGCTGGAAGTTTCTTTAACAAACAAATGTTTCTCAAATATTTTCAAAATGTTTTTTACAAATTTAAAAATACACTTGAGTTAAACATGAAATAAATTTGTTTCTAAACTATTTATAAAACTGAAATTTTGCATGAATAAATTATATACTGATATATTTTTTATATTAGCTGAAAAGGAAATTTTGCATTCATCATTTTTAGCATATTGTTCATCATATTTCATGGACCTTAGTAGCTAATTTTGTCCAAATATTTTCTTTCTATAATGTGTGTATAATATTTTATTTTTTGAACAAATATGTCTAAGTTTTAAACTTTTTTATTTTTTTTTTTTTAACATATATATTAGTTTTTATTGAATCTTTCTTTTTCAGAAATTTACAATAAGTATTAAAAATCTTATGAAAAAAAAAAAACTAAAAGCTTTTTTAAATATAAAAAACATTTGAATATTTTCTTATATACAATAGAAAAAATATAACATAAATCAAATATAAAAACACATAACTTTACACTTTACAATCACTTGAAAATTTTATAAAAACCTAACATTATTCTTTAACTGGAAATTTTTTAAATTTTCTTGTTTATTTCATAACCCATATTTTTAAAATTTGAATTGAATTTGATAATTATGCTATTTATTAAAGGAAATTTACCAACAAATTTATAAGGTTTGAATCGATGTTTATTGGGTTCTTTTATCTACAACATTTACTTTTGACAGTCCCAAATTTTTTAAGTTGGGTTGTTGTGTTTGTTGTCCTAATGCCTTAACCTGATATGTCGTATTAGCCTTGTTCATTACTTTCAAAGTATCAATAAGTGTACATTGTCTTGTGCATCAAAAGATACTATAAACAAATTAAAATGAATAAAACGTTGAGATTTGGTTGTTATTTTTTCAATTATCTGTTATGGAAATGAAAAGTAGTCATGCATTTCTTTTTTTATTAAAAAAATATGTTGGCTAATATCAAAATTAAATTCCTTTTGCCAATAAAAATTAATTTGAACATTCATTGAAATTTTGCATGAAGTCGTGAACATGACTTCCTTCTCACTGAATAGGTATCAAAAAAAAAAAAAAAAAAAACAGGTCTATGTTAAATTCATCGAAATGATCAAACTTTGTATTACTTCTGGATCACAAGTTTAGGATCTTATTTACTTCTTTGGATATTCTTTTTTATTGAGATAGTTCATTTGATAAAATATGACATGAAAAGATTAAAATTTTACAAATACTTGATCTTGTAACAATAGAAATTCCGAAAATATAGTTTTAAGTCAAGTAAATTCCGAGCTATATAAGTCATAATCATTTTAATGTTCATCATCAAATGTACGTAAAAATATTAATATTAATTTTTACTTTTATGACAGAAAATGATTCTCACACAAAAAATTAAAAAAGAGTTACATAAAAAGACTGATTTATTAAATAAAGTTTAATAAGGAGAATATTTTGTAGTATTAGGTCGAAAAGTGCAATTTTTTTATACAATGGCGAAAGAACTAATAAGATATGTTCTATATGTTCTATACTAAGATTCTAAATAACTATTTCAATCGATTAATTATTATAATTAGTATTATTTATATGTATATGTATTATATATGTATTACTGAGACTATTCGGTTAATCGAATAATTTGCCATTAATCGGTTATTAACCGATGAACTTTTAACCTCGAATAATTATTTGTCGAATAAACCGATTAATATGAAAACACGAATAATTGGATACTCTAACTCAAAGCTACAAATTAATAAATATATTAACAAATAAAATAATAAATAAAATTAAAAATCAAATAATTTTTATTTACGTTCCACATTTAGTCACAATCCACATTTGAAAAATGTTTGAGAATTTCATTTGATAATGATTTGTTAATAGTAGCATTTTCTCAATTTGAGAATTAATTCCCCTTTTTGTTGAGAAAGCTATTATTTTCAAGTTATTTTCAAAGTGTTCTCAAACGTTTGACGTTTGAGAAAGTGTTTGATTTCAAATCATTCTCATTTTGATATCACACCTTTGTGTTTGCGGGGAGTTTGCAGGGCTCTAATACACACTACGCACTAGCTTTGCATCGGGCGGCGAACAGTACGAACAGTATTTACTGTTGTTTTTGTACATGTTGCTTTTCAAGTGTGTGTTAACACACATTTGCTTTTCAAATCATCTTACGCAAGAGACTAATACACACATACAAAAATAAATAAATATGGAATTGTTGTTGTTTATTTTTTAAAAACAAAACTTGCTATGATTGTTTTTTTTTAGTTTGAAAAAAATGTAGATTTAAAAGTATGAATTAATGATAGCATACGTTAAGGCGAAAATTTAATTACACTAGTCAACAAAAAAAAATCCTCCCCCATAGACGAATAGTTGGACTTGATGTATTTTGATGTGCTAAACACGAATTTGCTTTCAGTTTTTTTTTCATCAGGTCTGGATTTGTTTATGGGCGTGTCTAATATTTCGCCCATAGTAAGGCCATTACTCTAGTATTTTTCCTCATAACTCAAGAACGGTGTGTATGATTGATCAATGTGATACACCAACAGATGCGTACTAAAAATATCTTCAATTTCCCCAAACTTATTTTGTTTATGTGCTCAATAGTTTCGGAGTTATTTTGAAATAAGTGTAAGTTTAATAAATAAAAACATCTAAAATGTTACAGTTCATCATGTTTATCTTAAAGCTGGTAATGCTGCGAATAAAATAAGGCATCTTCAAAATTGATGCATAAATATTGATTTTATTCACATTTAAGTAAAAATACCCATGTTCTGACGAGCTAAACAAGAATCTGCATTCACTTCTTTTCTATCGGGTACTAATTTTTGTTTATGTTCATGACTAATATCATCACTTTATTCAACGGATACACTATAAAATTCGAGAATGGTTTGTCAAACTTAAACTATAAGTCAAGAACCCTATACACGATTTTGATAAAAGATACATCTAAAGATGCATACGAAGATTGTTTTCAAGGTATGTCAACAATATTTTTATTCGCTCAAGAATTTCAGAGTTATGGATCAAAATTTTCACAATTTTTCAAAAAAAATAAATTTTAAAATTTTCGGTACTAATTACCGAATAACTACGAAAATATTAACTGGACAAAAAATTATATAAATTTAGCTCAAAGACAATTTAGGTCGCTATATATTAAAGTTCAATTTATCTTAATTGGACAGACTGTTCTCGAGTTATACAAGTGTGACTGCCTAAAGGCGTGGTCATAATAGTCATGCCCATAAAAAAAAATCAATGCATGATAGAAATAAAGTAATAGCTGATTCTTATTTAGCACGTTGAATTCCATTCACCTATTTTTTTTTTTTTTATTTAAGACGAAAAAATTTTTTTTTTTTTTAGCCCACAGTGTATTTTCAGTTAGCTATAGCATGCGTATCCAAACTTAACTATGAATCCAATCAAAATTTGTGCATCAATTTTTACAATATGTGGCTTTATTAACTCGCAGTTTTGCCAGCTTTGAGATAAAGGTGATAAACTTAAATATTTTTGATGTTTTCACTTTAAAAAAAAGTTTACTAAAAAATGAAATCTTGAATTTTGCATGAAAAAACTTTTTTCGAAATATCTCCTAAACTAATGAGCGAATAAAAATTTGATGGTAAAGTGACTTAAAGCCAATGTTATTCCACATATTTTGGTGCATTATTTATATAAATCGTGCATACCGTTCTCAAGTTATAGTGTTATTAGACACGTTATAGGCGCATTATTAGACACGCCCATAAAAAAAAATCCCGATCTGATGGAAAAAAACTGAAAGCAGATTCGAGTTTAGCATGCGGAATTCCATATAGTCTACATATTTATTTTTTTTGAAGGAGCTCAAAAAAATTTTTTTTTGTCGACCAGTGTTATTTGCCAATTTTTTTTTTTTAATTATTTGTTTTAACGAAAACCAAACTGGTGAACTGGGACGATATTTCTATCGTTCAAGAATGGTATAATTTTTTTTTGAAATACTTTATCGAACTGCTTCGACAAACAAGATAGTAGGCTAATAGGTCTATAAGAAGATGGCATAGTAGAATCCTTTCCTGGCTTTGGTATCATTTTAATCTGAGAAGTTTTCCACATTTTTGGAAAAACTCCTAGTTTTAAGATCGCATTGACAATTATTGACAGCACGATTATTGTCACATTCGGTAGGTTTCCAATCACTGATGGCGTTATTGAATCATATCCAGGTGATTTTCTAACATTTATATTTTCTTTGATAACTGTATTAATGTCCTCTGGGCTAACAACAATCGTATCATAGTTTGATGTAGTTTCAGGTGTCTCTCCCAATACAAAGTTATTTGTTCGGGGATTCGGTTGAAAGACTGAGCTTAAATAGCATGCTAATAAATTGGCCTTATCTTCTGAACTACGGGCCCAGGTGCCATCAGCTTTCCTTAAAGGACTTTGTACCTCTACCGGTGGCTTAATGTCTTTCGTTGCCTTCCATAAGGAAAAATTTGTATATCTATTATTTGTCAAACTTTCAATGTAATTTTTTACTTTGGCGATCCTCCTCTTGTTGAAGGGCTTTTCTAAGTTTCTTAATTGCTGTGGACAGCCTCAGCTTTGCAGCTGGTGATCTGGTTCGTTGTCATTCTCTTCTAAATTTTCTTTTTTCAAGAAGAAGTTTTTCAATATCATAATTGGAAATTTTTTTTATCTTTTTTTAAAGATTTACTTTTTGAATGATCCATGGCTGAATTAATTAACGACGTAAAATCGCTGACGCATTTGTTTATATCTTCCTCACACTGAAAATATGGATTTGTGTGGATGTGACTATTGATGTATTTTCTATATTTTAACCAATTTGTCCTATAGGAAGTGTTCGTAGGATAATTTGGTATGTTATTCCTTCCATAATATGTTACTATTATTGGAGAATGGTCAGAAGTTAAGTCATATGAAATTTCTGTAGTTATTGAATTTAGGTTTATATTTTTAGATATGGCAAAATCTATGAGATCAGGAATTTTTCAAGGAGCTGCCGGCCAGTACGTTGGATGTCCAGGGGACACAAAATGCCATGCCATTTTTGCGATCAACTAGTACCTTATAAAGCTGTCTACCTCTAGGATTCATCAACCTTGAACCCCAGTAAGTGTGTTTGGCACAGCGTTTAATTTTAAGCACACAAAATAAACTGGCGACTGCGCTGAAAACAGTTTAAGTTTTCATCTTCGATCACATGCTTACTTAACAAAATTTACTGCTCAAACACAAAACTGAAATAAGCAGCAACCAGTTTTTATTTTGCTCAGCAGTCAAATTAAATAAGCAGCGGACACACTCAGTTTTTTGCTCAGCCAAGTTGATTTTACGTCTTAGTCGTGTGCGCTCAGCACAACGTAGAATCATTTTTCAGCAACGTAAGAACAACTGGATAGTAAGACTGTATAGTTCTGTACAGTTGATTTACAAAGTTGTTTGGTTTTTGTTTATACATTTAAGAAGGAAAATGAAGTTGATTATTTTAAATAAAAACAAATAGAAAACGGTGCAATAAAATACTACGAATTGTATTAAAGATAATTATATGAAGATTTATTAATTTTAATTAAAAAAAAAAACATTTTTTATATAATATATTTATTTGCAATTTATTTAAGATAATAGAACTTTTATAAAAATATTAGATAATATTTAATACTAGTAGATGAAAAAATATTAACTAAATATTAAATGTTGTTTAAATTAAAGAAAAAATTAAAAATTTTTTTGTTATTTGCAATAAGAAGAAAATTTTGTTATTTTGTATAACTTTCTTTGTTTTGGTCTATTACACAAAGTTGTTTGGATTTTGTTTTTAAATTTTAGAAGGAAAATGAAGTTGATTATTCCAATAAAATAATATGAGTTTTATTGAAGATATTACATACATATATCTTTATTTTATTAATTTTAAATAAAAAAAGTTTTTCATTTAACAAATATAGAAATTTTGTAAAGATAAATAAAAAAAGACATTATATTTATGTATGTATTATGTTACCGAAATAATAAAGATTTGTTGTGATTTTTATTTATTTATTTATTTTTTTATTTATTTATTTATTTATTTATTTATTTATTTATTTATTTATTTTTTATTTATTTATTTATTTATTTATTTATTTATTTATACATTATATTTATATGTATGTATTATGTTACCGAAATAATAAAGATTTGTTGTGATTTTTATTTATTTATTTTTTTATTTATTTATTTATTTATTTTTTATTTATTTATTTATTTATTTATTTATTTATTTATTTATTTATTTATTTATTTATTTATTTATTTATTTATTTATTTATTTATTTATTTATTTATACATTATATTTATATGTATTATGTTACCGAAATAATAAAGATTTGTTGTGATTTTTATTTATTTATTTATTTATTTATTTATTTATTTATGTATCTAAAAATAAAAGTTATTAACTTGTATGTTGAGGACTTTTTGGTTATTAATTTATTATTTTCTTATTGATCGGCTTTAATGTCTCAATTAATTTTTTACTTTTATTAATACCTCAGCCGAACAATAAGGCCTTTGATTATACAAAAAAATTATAATAACAGTGCAATTCTCGACCGAGTGACAAAAAAAAATTATTGTGATAGTAAAAAAACATGACAATAAAATTTTTTATTTTTTTATTCTGGCTTTGAAAAAAAAAATTGTTATATATTTTTGGTGATAGTTGTAACACTCATAAAAGCATATAATAAGTAATTATTAATTAATGATAATTGTCATGAATTAGAGAATAGCACTGTAAGTAGCATTTATATAATATTTAAGATTTACGTAATTATAATGAATTACACGTAAGTTATAATAAATTATCCGCTTTATAAAATATAACCAACTGCTGGAAAATTGTATACTTATGTAACTCTCTTTTAGTAAAATTATATCACTATTTACAAATTGGAATTGGAGTTGAAGGGTTGTTGAGTAATGAAATATTTTTAATAATAGCAAGCGAATCAAAATTAAAATTAAAAAATAAAAGTTTTAAACGGAAAAATATAGTCAAATAAACAATTTATCAAAGAAATATTCTATTTATTTCAAAATTTAAATATTCTAAAACATCAAATCAAATTATAATGCGCTAACTTTTATTTAAAAAGTCCCAGCAAAAAAAAAAAAAAAAAAACGATCAAGAGCTTCCAAAAAAATAACATTTTCATCTCTTCAAAAGTAGAACAAAGTGTATATATACTTTTTTGTTACAACTACTTTGTTTCAACTTTTTTAAAATTTAATAATAATTACTTCCAAAAAAATTAAAATTAATGAATTTCTAGCGGGAAAAAATGTTAATAATTTCTAAGAAAATTTAAATTTTATAAATTTTAAATCATATTCATTATATTTTGATAGCTCTAAAACAGACTTTTTGTTATGAAATTTTATAAACATAGTACTGCAAAAGAAATGAACTAGAAATATAGAAGAAGAACATCTTACCAATAACAATCATGGGTTAGAAAAAGAACTTCTGCAGCACTTTTTCACCACTAAGTACTTTCTTCAGCTCTTTATTAGTTCCTTTTTTTTGTTGGGGTGCTACATTCCATGTTATATCTTTCGGAATAGTAGGTCCATATGTTAGGAACAATTTTTAAATTTCATATAGTTTTTTTTTCACTCACACTGATCTACTCTAAAATTTTTATTTTTTCTACTAAATATGATCCTTAATCAATTTAATAAAAGTTAAGATATTTTCAATTCTGTGATTATTAATATTTAATAATATATATTTTGAGACTTGAAATTCCCTAAATAATAAAAAAAAAAAACTTGGGCCATTATGCTCAGAATAATTTCTGTCCACCAGGGGGGTTATTGTGTAATTTGATTCGAAAGAAAACACTTTCGAATTTCAATGTATAAAGTATACAAGTTCGAAAGATTTTCCTTTCGAATTTAGTTACAAAATAACCCCCCAGGTTTTATAGTACTTTGTAATTTTTTGATTAATTTTGTTCAATATTTAAAAAAGGCGACAATTTATTTACAAATATAAACAATTTTTGAGATAATTTACTCTTATTTGTATTAATGATCTAGTGATTATTATTTCGCAAATTCTAACTTACTAACAATATCGATGAAAAAATACAGAATATTCAACATAAATTTTACATACTTCTTGTATAATCAATGAGTCAAATATACAATTGTTAGAACTACTTTTTTCCATTTAATAGTCATATGTATTGCAAATTTAAAATATATAATTTTTCTTCCAAATGTACGCCTCCATCTTCAACTAAGCCATAATTTTTACCGAAAGTGTCCAAATTTTTTTTTTCTTTTATTATTTCGTTATAATATACGATTCTGACCAGAATAATATTGTATACATATACATATTATTAGGACTTATATCAGGTTATGAAAATATATTTATTAGTTTCTCAGTTATTGCATTTTAAAAATGACAAAAAGCTCTTTGAACCACCCTTTATTTAAAAAAAAAAAAAATAAAAAGAATTTCGTATTACAATTTAACGTTTTAATTCAATTAAACATTGCTTTTATTGGTTCCAAAAGTTAAGCTTAACTACAAATTTCTTTAATAGATCAAAACAAAGAAAATTATACAAAATAACAAAATTTTCTTCTTATTCAAAAGAAAAAAATTTTTTTTTTAATTTTTTTCTTTAATTTAAACAACATTAAATATTTAGTTAATATTTTTTCATCTACTAATATTAAATATTATCTAATATTTGTATAAAAGTTCTACAAAAATTTTAAATAAATTGCAAATAAATATATTATACAAAAAATTTTTGTTTTTTTAATTAAAATTAATAAATCTACATATAAATATCTTTAATACAATTCATAGTATTTTATTGTACCGTTTTCTATTTGTTTTCATTTAAAAACTATACCACTTCATTTTCCTTCTTAAATGTAAAAACCATAACCAAACAACTTTGTATATTGACTACGCAGAACTGTACAGTCTTACTATCCAGTTGTTCTTACGTTGCTGAAAAGAGTTTCTACGTTGTGCTGAGCGCACACGACTAAGACGTAAAATAAACTGGCTGAGTAAAAAACTGAGTGTGTGCGCTGCTTATTTAATTTGACTACTGAACAAAATAAAAACTGGATGCTGCTTAAATCAGTTTTGTGTGTGAGCAGCAAAATGTGTTTAGTTAGTATGTGGTGGATAACTAAATCAAGTAAACTTGTTTCAGCAAGATGCTGTAAAAAAAGCAACTGTTTAGAAAATTACGACTGCTTTAAGCAGCCATTCGAAACACTGGTTCAAAATATTATGCTAGATTGTTCTACAGCATCAAATAACAAATTGTTTGTAAAATTGAGTTCAAATGACAACTTAGCAATATTTCTTGCTTATTTTTATTTTAATGTTGGAAATTACATTAAAAATAGTGCTAATATCCTAAAAATTACAACTGAAACCGTTATACTTACTATGGAATTCTTTAAAAATTTCAATTAATTTTAATCTTTTCATATGTTAAATCTACCACTGAAAGTTAGGAAATGACAACACTATACGTATACAGATATATTGTATTATTCATTAAAAAGCATAGTATAATTATAAAGTATACTCGTAAGAACAGCTGTTTTACAATTTTTTCATTGGCAAACCTCGTGGTACTGTCAAATTGTTTTTGTATTCATATGTAAACTTTTTTTTCGAGTTTTTTTACTTTTGCTCTCCTTCATTCTCTCATTTTTCCGCTCAAAGCATTTTGACATTGTGGGCAGTAGTTTTACACTAACAAAATACAAGCAATTGTTGTTTTTGTAGATGTGCGAGTACTTTATTATTATACTATGATTAAAAATTATGTATATAAAAAAAATATGATATCTTATTACCAGGCTAAACTCATATACACAAAAAAAAAATACATGTTTAAAAAAGTGCGAAAAAAATAGGATATTTTTTGTTTTTTAGAAAAAAAAAAAAAATTTAGATGTACGGAAAATTTATACAGATTTGTAATCTAGACACTTTTGATTTTATATATAAACTTGTATATTAATAATAAGAGGTCAAAGTCAAAATATATTTTTGTTGAAATGTTTTATTTATTATTAATGGGGTATATAATTGAAAAATACATAAAAAGTGTTCTAAATGGTCTCAGGTTATTAAATATATAAAAATAATAATAAAAATTCGTGATATTAAATATATCACTTTTCCATCAAAAATTTAGTTTTAAATTGGATATTTTCATATTATTCATAGACTATAACCCCTTAAACAAAACCTCTACGAACCTTATTAATATACTGTAAAAAATTTTAACATTTTCTTGATAAAAATTATGAAGAAAATAGCTGCTAGACATTTTTTCATTATTTATACAAAATTGATAAAAAAAAAACAATTCATACTAACCAGTATTAACATAAGGAAAATTAAAAAAAGTTTGCTTAAAATGTAATTAAAATAAATTCATTGTAATATTAAATATACCAATACTATTCAAATTAACCATGACTATGTCTATCAAAATCAACTAATATTTTTTATTATTATTAAAGTTTAAAAAAAAAATCATATGACATTTTCCTTCTTGTTAATATACATACATATGTATATACATACAAAAACCAAAAAGTTTTAATTAAAGTTAAAATTTTATTAATCGAATTATATATTAAAAATTCTATAAACAATTAAAATTTAACATGTAATAATGCACATAAACTACAACTCCAACAAAATTGTAAACAAAAATATTAAATTTCATTTTAAATTTTTCGCTGACACAGCATTCGAAAAAAAAATCATATGACATTTTCCTTCTTGTTAATATACATACATATGTATATACATACAAAAACCAAAAAGTTTTAATTAAAGTTAAAATTTTATTAATCGAATTATATATTAAAAATTCTATAAACAATTAAAATTTAACATGTAATAATGCACATAAACTACAACTCCAACAAAATTGTAAACAAAAATATTAAATTTCATTTTAAATTTTTCGCTGACACAGCATTCGAAAAAAAAATCATATGACATTTTCCTTCTTGTTAATATACATACATATGTATATACATACAAAAACCAAAAAGTTTTAATTAAAGTTAAAATTTTATTAATCGAATTATATATTAAAAATTCTATAAACAATTAAAATTTAACATGTAATAATGCACATAAACTACAACTCCAACAAAATTGTAAACAAAAATATTAAATTTCATTTTAAATTTTTCGCTGACACAGCATTCGATATTAATTACTATTTTCATATGCCAAATTATAAACGAATATTCGTCTAATCATGTTGAATATAAAATAAAAAAACACAATGTTTTTATTTTTGATATAGCTTTTATTACTTTTTTTTTAATTTGCTAAAAAATTAATAACTATACATATTTTATTTTACTATTTTCCCAACTGAATAATGATTGAGAATTTGGAATGAAAAACTCTCTCATTTCGTCTTCTACTGCAGAATTATCACCGGCTGCTTCTTCCAATTCCAAAACATGTAAGCCATTTTCTAACTTTCTTCTTAATATAAATTGTTCATTGTAAACTCCATCTATTATATTATCTTCCAAATTATTATATCGTTTGGGAAGATATAACATTCCCTCCTCAAGCTCTGCAATTACTACATTTCCATATTTGTTTTTATGACGGAACATAGTTAAAACCTTATATGGCTTTGATGGAAGTAAATCCTTTATTGCCAGATATGGCCTTGTTTTTAATTTATTGAAAGCCGCAACAATATCGGCATTTGTAATATTATTCGAATTCATTTTTTGTTCCTCTTTTTAATAAGTTTAACAACTGATTAAAAAGTTTGCTTCAGAGATTTTTATTTATATCTATTCCACTTTACTTGTTTATTAAAAATAATTAATTTTTTTTACTCCAAAAAGTTTTTACATAAATTGAGTGTTTTTTTATGTACTTTAGAACATTTATAATTCAAATTTACTCTATATTTTTATATTAAATGTATTTTATTGCATGAAATTGTAGTTCATTTAACAATTTTTATTATAATTTAATTCAAATATTGCAAGGCCGTTTGATGACTGCCGACCCTTGTACACAATTGTCCAATATTTAACATTCATTTGTTCATATAATTCCAATTTACTCTCATTTTATTATTATTTTACTTTCATCATATTAACATAAATTTCACAATTCTGTTAACATAAATTTCATAATTGTCTTAACATGAATTTCGCAATTCTCTTAACATAAATTTCATAATTGTCTTAACATAAATTTTACAATAATTTCCAAATATAACATTAGAACATAACCTTTCCCAACTAAATCAAACATATTTTTTCATCAAAGTCAAAAACCTTTTACAACAAAATAAAACATATTTTTCATCAAAGTCAAAAACCTTTTACAAGGTTATTTTATGCATATTAAAAAACAAAAAAAAAAAAAAAATCTCAAGTTTATTTTTATATCCAAGTCATCACTTTTTAATTTCACCACAATTAAAAAACACAAAAATTACCCCCTACTATTTTATTTGAATGCACTTTAACATAATTACATACATATTATTTATTATACAATTTCCAATTTCATAAAATGCATTTGGCCGTGTTACAAAAATATTGTAGAATTTAATAAAAAGCACACTTGTCCCCACTTTATGTATCTGTCATCAAATGTAAAAAATCATGCAATTTATGATATATTCTTAAAGAATAGAATTATCAATTTTTCCTACTTATCAACGCCCTAAACTAGGCAATTAAATGTAATATGAATTAAAAAGTTTGGTTGAAATCATTAAAAGTTATGAGAATTATTAATTTTACCCACATTTCTTATACATATAAACGCCTTAAACTAGGCAATGAAATGTAACATCAATTCAAACATTAGATTTTTGTACTTCTTTTTAAAATATTTGTAAAGATGTTGGTTTTCAACTTCATAAAAGTATAAAAATATTCCAGTGAACATTTGCTTTCAAAAAGTTAATTAAACAATTAATTCTTTCAAACCCCAATGTCTATAACACTTTCCTCTAATATAACATTAAGAACAAATTATGCGTGACCTTACCCAACAAAATCAAACATATTTTTCATCAAAGTCAAAAAATTTTTACAAGGTTATTTTATGCATATGAAAAAAAAAAAAACAATTCTCAAGTTAAATTTTACACTTTACAAAAACAAAAATAACCATATGAATAAACCAAACATACTCAAACACTATTTATCCAAGTCATCAGTTTTTAATTTCATCACAATTAAAAGTGTAAAAAAAAAAAAATTTTCTCCATATTAATTCGTTTGTATGTACTTTAACATAATTACATACATATTATTATACAAAAATAAAAATAAAAAAATGTTGACTAAAATAAATTTATTGGTTTCCAATTTCATAAAATGCATTTGGAACCGACCCACTGTGAGCCAAAACATACCTATTTATACTACTTCGTTCCGAAGGTAAAATTTCCATTGACACTTCTCATAAATCTGGTTTAATTTGACAGATGTTAAGTGCTTTGAGATCATCGGACGGACCAAATCGCACTATCTTGCTGACCAATTCAAGTACTTTAAATTACCATACCGCACGTCGTCCATTTACATATCGTTAAATTGCAAAAAGTTATACTTCATTATACAGATAAAAGTAATTGGTTCTCCTGCACACTTCAGGAACAGCATTGGTTTCGATGATTGTTAAACGAGCCAGGCTCTTGAAATTTAGTTACCAAATTCGTTTAAAATCCATAAATTTGTTTATCAAACACCAATTCGTAAAATGTTTATTTTTAAACGTTTTTGAAATTGTTTTGTTTTATTTTTAAAAAACAAATTTTTTATTAATGAAGATTGTCATTCAAATGAATATTGTTACTCTTTCAAATATATAGATTTTTTCAGAATATAGCTTTTCCAAATTCAACTCTTAAGACAACAAAACTTTAAACTGGCAACTAAATACATTTTTTTAAAATAACATAACATAATCAGTGTAACATTAACATATTTTATTAATGTTAAACGTAACGAATGATACAGAATACCAAAAATAACTGTTAACGTTTTCGTTTCTGTTCATTTACAGAACGAACGAAAAGTTATGGAATTAGGCTATAAAAGCTGATTCATTAAAATATAATTTTTAACCAAAATAATAAAAAAGTTTAAAATCCTTAACTAAAAACGCTAACATGGCATCTCATAAAATGATTTTTAACAGAAAATAAAAACTTTTATAAGTTAATTTTTATCCAATTTTTTAACATAAATCTAAACTAATGTGAATTGTAAGTATTTGCGTAATATTTTATTGCATTTACTTTTCAAACTTAGTAGAATTTGAGTTTTTATATTTTGATTGTCTTTGTTTACATTTGTAAACAAATGATCATATGTTTTGCTGATGAAAGAAAAACAGCCAGCAACTTTCATCAATTTCCCCTTCAATGAACTGTCAAATTCTCTCTCTTGCTCTCTATTGCAAGATTTTTAAAGCGTGAATTAGTTGGTTGTTTATGTGACGTTTCCCCCCGTATAATAATAAAGTACTCGCACATCTACAAAAACAAAAATTGCTTGTATTTTGTTAGTGTAAAACTACTGCCCACAATGTCAAAATGCTTTGAACGAAAAAATGGGAGAATGAAGGAGAGCAAAAGTAAAAAAACTCGAAAAAAAATTGTACATACGAATACAAAAACAATTTGACAGTACCGCAAGGTTTGCCAATGAAAAAATTGTAAAACAGCTGTTCTTACTTTGAGTCTACATTAGACAAATTTTTATCCAGACAAACGTCAAAATTTTATCAAGATAAAGATTTGTCTAATGTAGACTGAATTTGTCAGTATTATTGCAGTATTAAAAGAAAATTGTCAGCGCTCGAGCTCTGACAACGTTGTCTTGATAATGCTTGGTAAAAGACGGCATCTTGATTGTTGTTGGTACTTTTTGCATGGTTTAATATGACTTGCGTTTTCCCCTATAATTGATAGAGATACAAAATTATCTGTAACTCAAACAAAAATTTGACGTTTGTCTTGATACAAATTTCTCTAATGTAGACTCAAAGTTACGAGTATACTTTATTATTATACTATGGTATTGTAATGCTAACAATTAAGGCCGGGTTAAATGGTTGTTTATGTGATGTTGATGTTCCGTTTATTTACGGGAAGAATTTTGTGCAATTATCCAAAATTAATAACATGACATATGTTTTTGCCATTTGTTAGAAAAAACACAGAGTTACAATAACTTATTTGCTAGAAAAAACCTAAAAATGCAACTCTGATTGAAATTAAACATGCCAAATATTTATCTATTTAATTGTTTGTGTATTTAATTATTTTTGTTCATTTATTTCTTCGTTTATTTAGTGGTTTTTCTTTTTTATTTCGTTAAGTATTTGTTTTTTTGTACGAAAAAAGTGATTGTTTGGCAACACTGCTAACAACTGTCACGGAACAACGCAAAAAAATTCTGTTTTCAACAGAATCAGACATCACATCACATCAACGTCAAGCTTCAATAATTGTTAGCATTACAATACAAGCAAAATAAACGATCAGCGATTCCTTCGCGGGAGGAAACGTCACATAAACAACCAACTAATTCACGCTTTATAAAAACTTGACGTTGATGTGATGTGATTAGGGTTTGGGGTCCGAGAATTCCCGGGCGGGAAATTTTAAATTTTCCCGGGAAAAACGGGAAATTTAATATTCATGTAGTTTTATAATCCTATAGGAAAAAATGTTACTGTTTGTATCGCCTAAGTGAAAATTGTACATTTACTAAAGGAATTTTTGGATGCTAATACGAAATATAAATAAAATTAGATACATGTGATATTTTATATTATTTAAAAACATTTCATCGGTGCGCTGATGAAAAGTCCTTTTACCCTTTTAAAATTTCATTTAAATACTAATTTTTCATTCCATAACACCATTCACAAAAGTGAATGGGTGAAAAGGGTAGACATTTTTCAAAAATGCATCCTAAAATTGCATTTGCATTATGAATGCATTTTTTTAAATTGTAATATTATTTCTTAACTACTATATATATGTATATGTATTTTTTTTAGTTTTCAATAAGTTTGTGCCCGTCCTAAAATGAGAAAAGGCTGATATTTCTCTAAAAAATGTACAAAAATACGGAAACACGAAAAACAATTTATTTAGAAGGTAAACATCAAACTATTTGGAAATTCATGTGTGAATGTTATTTTATTTTTTAGCATATATCAACGTTCTTAATTTTTATTAGTTGAAACTTTCTTCTTAGTACCAAAAACCAAATATTTATTATTTATTTTCATTCAAAGTTTTTATTTGTGTATTTTTATTTTTTTGTTTATTTGACTATTTACTAAGTTTATCCAAAGATATAGTCTGGGCTGTTTCGTGCAAGAAGTAGAACATTATTCTCTTAAAATCTCTATCATTTCCCAATCTTGGAGTACGGGAACACTTTTCGGTAAAATAGGGATCCCGCGTGGTCCAATTTAAGTACATGAATAAAGCTAATATTTTACAAAATGAACCAAAAAATATTTTCTATTTGAATGATTCAAAATATTTTTTAAGCTTGAATTGTAATATTGGTAGTGGATTCTTCAAGCAATTAATTCTTGTGAAGTTAAAGAATTTAAGTCTATGAATTAAATATGAAAGCTTTAAAGAAATTACTGGGAAAATAAATTTAATTCGACTTTCAAAAGTGAATTAAACAATTAAACCTTTGGAGCACTTATTTTTTTTTTTGTGAAATATTTAAGATTGTTTAAATTTTTAATTGGTTTTACACTATAAGACTTTGTATTAATACCAAAAATATTTTCAAATGTATTATGCTGTAAATACCTTCAATACTTTGTATGTTGAAGTCATAAAGTAGCATATAGAGACGAAATTCTCGATTGACATTTAAACAAAATTGTTGTTTTGTAAACAAAAATGTGTTTTTATTTTCTTTTGGCAACAACAAAATGTATTTGATTAAATGTATTTTGTTGTTGCATGAGTTAGGTTTTTGACAACCGACTTAGGTTTTTGACAATTAGTTTCGTCTCTTGTTACTCTTTGGTTGAAGTCTTTAAATTTTTTTAATGTAATTGCATCTCTTAAAGCAAATTTCGGCACATTTTTTTATTTGTAGTCAACGCTGTTCAATTTTTCGTTTTTAATGGTATTAATACAAAGTATTATAGTGTAAAACCACCTTAACTAATCATAAATTTGATTTATAATGTTTTTGTATAGTACTGAATAGAAAAAATTACATTCTTTATAAAAAATCATTGCTTTTTTCTTAAAATTTAAATTTCCCGGGATTCCCGGGAATTCCCGGGAAATCGAATTTTTTATTCCCGTTTCCCGGGAAACAAAATATCACGGGAAACCCCAAACCTTAGATGTGATGTCTGATTCTGTAGAAAACAGAATTTTCTTGCGTTGTTCCGTGACAGTTGTTAGCAGTGTTGCCAAACAATAAAGCCCAAATTACAATAGCGCGTAGTCAGCAACAGTATCAGCAAAAATTATCAGCTGATCACTGTCTGCACAACATGTTGCTGCCGTTATAATTACAATTCAGCGTAGGCAGCCACAATTTACAACCACCATCTAGCTTTGTAATCCAAATGTAATCAACACCATAACAAACAGTGCATTCTAAATGATCAGCTGATTATGGCAGCACACACTGCTGCTGACTACGCGCTATTGTAATTTGGGCTTAACTTTTTTCTTACAAATAAACAAATGCTTAACGAAATAAAAAGGAAAAACCACTAAGTAACTTTGAGTCTACATTAGACAAATTTTTATCAAGACAAACGTCAAAATTTTATCAAGATAAAGATTTGTCTAATGTAGACTGAATTTGTCAGTGTTATTGCAGCGTTAAAAGAAAATTGTCAGCGCTCGAGCTCTGGCAACTTTGTCTTGATAATGCTAAGTAAAAGACGGCATCTTGATTGTTGTTGGTACTTTTTGCATGGCTTAACATACTGTCTCCACATTGATATAATATGTAAGATAACGCCGGCAGAAGAGAGTAAACATTTTATTAATATTATGTTAAATCTTATACAAGGGGTAAATGTATTCTAATAAATCTCATAATATTTCATTATTTTCATTCAGTCACAGAGTAAACTTGTAATTTTTATTTAAGAAATTCGAAATTTTTTAGCACAATTTTAATGAAAATATATTTCTGAATGTAGATTAACCATTAAAATAAAGCAATTTTACAAAAAAACATTGTTTTTAAGTACTTTTAAAAATACACATTCACACACATAAACAAACTTTCGTATGTGTGTATTTTTTGAGAGTAAATCTTATAAGATAGTTGTGTAGAAAAATCTTATCACAACAGTCTCATAATATTTCTTATAATACTAATATTTTAGTCTACACGTGAGATAATTCTCTCAGAGAGCGGATTTGACACTCTCTGTTACATATTATGATATAAAAATATTACGTGGAGACCCAGTGTAAGGCTCAACTACATAGAATACTTTCGCTTCAACTGCAACTGACAGCTAAGTTAAATACATGAATTTATATTGAGCGGAACCAAATCAGTACGCCAAACTTCTGCGTGAAGTACTTCAAAGATGAAAAATGTTCAACTTTGAAGTGCCGAAGTACGTAAATATATTCTGTCGGTTGTTTTATTCTTATTTTAATATTTTTTCGTTAAGTCGGAAATTTTAATTTGCAATTCATTATTTCAACTGAGAACATAATAGAATTTTTACATCTTTATATTTTATTATATAAAATTTTAATAACAAAATAATGCAACGACTGGGTTAATATCATTTATGTGTTGCGTAGCTGTCAGTCGCAGTTGAAGCGAAAGTATTCTATGTAGTTGAGGCTTTATTATGACATACGTTTTCTGCAACTCAAACAAAAATTTGACGTTTGTCTTGATAGAAATTTCTTTAATATAAACTCGACGTAAATAAAGAAATAAATAAACAAAAATAATTAAATACACAAACAATTAAATAGATAAATATTTGGTATGTTTAATTTCAATCAGAGTTGCATTTTTAGGCTTTTTCTAGTAAATAATTTATGGTAACTCTGTGTTTTTGCTAACAAATGTCAGAAACATATGTCATGTTATTAATTTTGGATAATTGCATAAAATTCTTACGCACGAGAAAATAACAAACTGCCCCAACAAACTTTCTGCACAATTTTGTGATAGAGAGAGAGAAATTTACTCTTCTTTACAGAAAAACTATAATTTCTCAACAAACTCTCTTTTGCAGACTAAAAAAGAGAATTTTCATCTCTGCAGACACAAGTTTAAGTGCTACCAAGTCAAATTATATGAATTTAGTACTACTTTTTGCATAAAATATGGAAACATGACTTATATGAATTTAGTACTACGTTTTGTGCAAAATTTGGCAACCTCACTGCAATATAAGAAATATGTAAAAGTTTGTTGAATGAATTCCAACAAACTTTTTATATAAAATGTTTAAAAAAAATGTTAAATAATTTTTATCGAAAAATTTATGTAACGAATATAACATATTTCTTTTATTTTAATTATTTTGCGTTAAATAAATTAATATTATTTTAATCATTCAAATTGCTCGAAAAAAAAAACGATTTTTTATTACATTACTCGACCTAGTCCAAACAGGGCCATGTGCCAAAAACCTAAATACACCGTCTGATAGAACAAGGTCTTGGCTACATTACCTCATACTAGGTTTTAGCCAAAGTAGTGATGAGTTCGAACAAAATTTTTAAAAAACTGGTTCAACATAAGTTATTTCTACAACTTTTTGACTTACAGCGTAGAAACATGGACATGTGCCAAAAATCTAAATACACCGTCGGATAGAGCAATGTCTTGGCTACATTACCTCATACTAGGTTTTAGCCAAAGTAGTGACGAGTTCGAACAAAATTTTTAAAAAACTGGTTCAACATACGTTATTCCTACCTAATGTAGCCAAGACCTTGCTCTATCCTAAGGTATATTTAGATTTTTAGCACATGTCCCTGTTTCTACGCTGTAAGTCAAAAAGTGGTAGGAATAACGTATGTTGAACCAGTTTTTTAAAAATTTTGTTCGAACTCGTCACTACTTTGGCAGAACCTAGTATGAGGTAATGTAGCCAAGACCTTGCTCTATCCGAAGGTATATTTAGATTTTTGACACATGTCCCTGTTTCTACGCTGTAAGTCAAAAAGTGGTAGAAATAACTTATGTTGAACCAGTTTTTTTAAAATTTTGTTCGAACTCGTCACTACTTTGGCTAAAACCTAGTATGAGGTAATGTAGCCAAGACCTTGCTCTATCCGACGGTATATTTAGATTTTTAGCACATGTCCCTGTTTCTACGCTGTAAGTCAAAAAGTGGTAGAAATAACTTATGTTGAACCAGTTTTTTAAAAATTTTGTTCGAACTCGTCACTACTTTGGCTAAAACCTAGTATGAGGTAATGTAGCCAAGACCTTGCTCTATCCGAAGGTATATTTAGATTTTTAGCACATGTCCCTGTTTCTACGCTGTAAGTCAAAAAGTGGTAGGAATAACGTATGTTGAACCAGTTTTTTAAAAATTTTGTTCGAACTCGTCACTACTTTGGCTAAAACTTAGTATGAGGTAATGTAGCCAAGACCTTGCTCTATCCGAAGGTATATTTAGATTTTTGGCACATGTCCCTGTTTCTACGCTGTAAGTCAAAAAGTGGTAGAAATAACTTATGTTGAACCAGTTTTTTAAAAATTTTGTTCGAACTCGTCACTACTTTGGCTAAAACCTAGTGTTCAAACTTAGTTGAACATATTTTATTATTTTTTTTATATCTTTATTTTAAGAACTATATTAAAATTTTAATTACCATTTCTATTATTTTATAGATTTTATGATTGTATACATTGTTGGGGACATACGCATGTGCGTTGGTCTTTCACACATGTGTACAATCAACCCTTATCATTCACACTTATGTGTGTGATAAGAATTAGTTTCGAAGTGGTATTATTTAAAGATAAGGTTCACCATAAAAAATATTATACTATTTTAATTTTAGATTTTAGTCTTTAGCTATTAAGCATTTTATTTTAAATAAATTTTTCAATGTCTTACAAACATTCAGAAACAAAAGAAGTGTTTTATTTAAATTCTTTTGTTCACCTAGTATGAGGTAATGTAGCCAAGACCTTGCTCTATCCGAAGGTGTATTTAGATTTTTGGCACATGTCCCTGTTTCTACGCTGTAAGTCATAAAGTGGTAGAAATGACGTATGTTGAACCAGTTTTTTAAAATTTTGTTCGAACTCATCACTACTTTGGCCAAAACCAAGTATGAGGTAATGTAGCCAAGATCTTGCTCTATCCGACGGTGTATTTAGATTTTTGGCACATGTCCCTGTTTGGACTCAATAGGTTAAATAATGTTGTAAAAGAGGTTTTTCGAGCAAATTTAATGATAAAAATAATACTAATTTAAATAATATAATGCAAAATAATTGAAATAAGCTAATTATATTTTATTAATTCCATAAATTGTTCAACAAATATTATATAACAGTTTTTTTAAACATTTTATGTAAAAAGTTTGTTGGAAATCATTCAACAAACTTTTACAAATTTCTTATATTGCAGTGATGTTGCCATATTTTGCACAAAACGTAGTACTAAATTCATATAATTTGACTTGGTAGCACTTAAATTTTTGTCTGCAAAGTTGAGAATTCTCAGTCTGCACAAGAGAGTTTATTGAAAAAGTTTGTTGAAAATGGAAGAAGAAGAAAAAATTTGCTGAAAAAGTTTGTTATCTTCACGGACATAAAATTCTTCCCGTAAATAAACGGGACATCAACATTACATAAACAACCAACTAACCCGGCCTTAAAGTAAACGAACGCGATTTAGCAACTTCCAGCAACATTTTGTGATAATTATCACAAAATATCAGGTACGCGAACACGGCTATTAGCTTTTGTATTTAGTAGTTGAACATTATAAATTTTCTAGTTCTCCAAAATATTTTGTTTGCATATTTTTCATCTCACAATATATTTTAAACAAAAATTATACAAGACAAAAAATATGCAACATGTCCACTGCGAAATACGCAAAATATTTCAGCTTGAGCATTTCTTACTACGAAGTAAATGTGTGAAGCTGTCAATTTTAATATATGCGTACGAAACATGTGAAAAAATATGTTGAAAAGAAAGAAAGTAAGAAAAGTAATAAGAAGTTCCACAAAATTCCTTTAAAGGTTTCTCATTTACTTAGGACCTTACATCTTAAATTTTATGTTCTAGACTGAATATTACAGAAAATTCAAGAAGTACTATTAAAAGAACGAAAAAGTATCAAAAAGTCCCCACTTGTGGAATCTCAATCATTCAGGACCACATAAATATATTCATGTTTATATTTTTGGGTTTAATATAAACGAGTTCACAAAGTACCTTACAAGAACAAAAATGTAACAAAAAGTCCCTTCAGATAGGGTCTTAGTCACTCAGAACTGTTTATATTTAATTCCATACTTCTACGTTGAATACTATAGAAATTTGAAAAAGAACCATTGGAAGAACGCAAAAATACAAAAAAAAAAGTATATTTTTGTTTATTCTCACTTACTTAGTAAGGTTTATCAAATCGACTTCGAATAATCGACTTTTTGATTTGAAAATTGTCGATAAATCGACTTTCTTGATGCCAAAAGTCGAAAAATCGGAAAAAGTCGAAAATAGTCGGAAAAGTCGAAAACTCGAAAATAGTCGGAAATATGGAAAGAAGTCGAAAAATCTAAAAGTCGACTTTTTGTTCAAACTATAAAACCTTATTACTTTGAAAAACAAATAAATATTTTTCATATTTCTAGGTTAAATATTATAAAAAATTCACAAAGTACGATTAGAAGAAGGAAAAGTACTAAAAACTCCTCTTATATGGGTTCTTATTAACATAGGACCATATATCTATAATTTCATGTTTTTAGGTTTAATATTATAGAAAACTCCAAAAGTATTATTAAAATATTTATGGATTCTCATTCACTAAGGACTACATGTACTTAAGTCCATGTTTCTAGGTAAAATGTATTTTTCCATTTTTACCCACTTTTTTTCCATTTTAATTTTAAATTATATTTTAACAAAACTAAAGTTGAAAGCTTGATTTTAAGGAATTGATCTTGGACTTTTTTCTCCTTATAAAAAATATATTTAATCTGAATAAAATTATTTAATCATTTGGTATGGTATTGAATAAAAACAAGGTTGGAAACCGAAACGAATAACGGTATCGGTAACGGTATCCAATTTATGTTTATCTCGGTAACGGTATCGATAACGGTATTTTAAATTATATCGGTATCGGTATACCGTTACCGAAACAAAAATACCGGTAAATACCGTTATTATTAAAAAAACTGGAAAAATCTTAAAAAAAGTTAAATTTTTAATTAAATTTCGCGAAAAAATGATTAAATTACATTTTTTTATACTTAATTTAATAAATTTGTACATTTAATTTAATAATTTTCTCTTGAAATGTTTAAAATATGAATATTTTTCGTTAGAGAACTTCATAACATTTTTAAATTGCTTGTTTTATGGCAACAAAGCGTTTAGGAATATTAAACTCGACTTTAAAGACAAATTTGTATAATTTTTTGCAGTACAGTGAAATTAAAAATTTGGACAAATTTTGTATTTACCACAGATTTTAATAAAGACAAAAATCGTTCAATTATTTAGCAAAAATTTTTAAAAAAAAGGCTAATTTTATTATAAAATTGCAAAATGTTAAATTGTGCAAAAATCTGTGGAGTAGCACAAAAAAACAGAATACCATGAAAAGGAATTTTGGAGGAGAGATTTTGTAGAGGAGAAATAGTGCTCTATCGCTCTGGTATCGCGATGAAAAAATAAATTTAAAAAATTGTTATTGTACTGATTTTTAAAATTAAATGAATTCTGACTTATATATTATGAAACATGTTTTTGGATATTCGCAGAATCGTTATTCATACATACATATATCAGACATGTATCAAAAAATTTCGTATTTGAGCCAGAAAATGAAAGACATTATACAAATTTAAACATTTTTATACAAGCTTCGAAACACGATATTCATGAATTTATTAAAAATGTAGAGTTTGAGGTAATTTAAATGTTAGTTCAAATGGTATAAAATTGTCTGTAGATTCAATAGGCTGTTCCATATTGAAACGTACTTACTTAAATAGTGAAAGTGATCGAATAAAATATTTGCGAAAAATGTCAACTTCTTATAATAATTGGAACATAATGCTATAAGGTCTGACATGACTATCTTTTTTTCTTAACATTCTAAATGTTTTTTCAAAATTTCTGGAGATTTCAATAAGTTTAAGTTTATTTCTTGCTGCTTCTTAGTACTGACACGATGTTTGTTTGAATCCATACCTAAGATTCATTCTATACAAGAAATTCAAAGAGTGAATGAAATTATATGAATACATAGTTCCCAGTTGGATTTAGCATATTATATTAAAATCGTTAAACAAATTTCGCAAATATATTACCTATTGTTGAAATTCGTGCAGTTTTCTTTCACTTAACTGCTTTTAAAATTCCCGGAAATCACGGACAAAAGTTACCTCAGAGAAAGACATGAAAAATCGCAAATTTCCCGAGAAATCTTGGTGTTTATTCTTCAAAGATAGAAGAACATTTGTCGGTCTTTTGGGGACTACAGGACTAAGGAAAGAATCATCATAAAAGGAAATATCAAGAACCTATCAATACTTTCAACAGTATGTTCAAATGATAAATAATTGAGATCATATTAATAAATAAAGCAATTCAGTAAGACTTTTTATCAAATAAAATTGGCATTAAGTTAAAGACATTGAAACCTATTTAAAAATATATTTATCGCAACCTATATAACAAAAAAGTGAACAATAAATGTCCTCTTTAAAACAATATTCTATAAATATTACATTATTATTAAGAATAATATTATGTTGAAAATTTGTATTTTTAAAATACCGAAACTAAAATACCGGTATATACCGGTACAGAAGGAAACGGTATTTGAGTACCGGTATTTTTAACAAAATAATAATTTCGGTATCAGTATTAGTTACGGTAACCAACTTTAAACGGTATTTAATCGGTATCGGTATTCATAACGGTATCGGTTTCCAACCTTGAATAAAAATAAAAATAACAACAACAAATTAAATTTTAGTACTTTGACAATTTTCATTTTCCATCCCTGACCTAAATGAAAATTAGTAGAATTTGGCAGCGCTGCAGAGACCTGCGCCGAACGATTTTAACGGCGGCGGCGGCTTTGCTAAAAATTGTCGGCGGCAGCTCAAAATCGGCTGTTAGCCGGCTGAACATTGGTTCACAAATGAGTCCCATTAGATATAGGGGGGTCCGAAGACAGTTTGTTTGAACATTATTTATAAGTATTTCCTAAAAGATTTATATCATACATTTTTGTATTTTTGGTATAAATAGACCACCCTAATTCAGCTCCGATTTATTTGATTTTTTTGCCATTGATAGTACTTTTATCGGTGAAAATAATGATGTAAAAATTTGTCAGCGCAATTAAATATTTTGGAAGTTATAGGGTTTTGAAAATCGAATTTCCCTAAGAAACTCGCATTAAAAAAAATTATTTTTATAAAAAAAGTTGAGTAAAAAGGAAGAATTACGTTAGCGAAGCCGCTTTTGGACATACCACAGAGTTAAAAGTCCTTCCGCCCGGCCGAAGGCTGACTATTTAGAAAAAAATATTTCCACAAAAAAATTATTTTTTTGTACTAAAAATTACAAAATATTTAAAAAAGTTGGTTTTATAAAGTATTTATAATATTTTTTTTATTTATTTTTATAAATGCGCAAGTAAGAGCTTTTAATTGATACATTAATCTTTGCAATCGGATAAATAGTATGGGAAATATTTACGATTTTAAGTGAATTAGAGAGGTAAATGAGTACCGTTTTTTTGTACTTCTAATGTGTCAAAACGGAAGACTTTTTGTTTGAACATTATTTATATTTTTAAAATTATTAAAAACGTATATATGATCTTGACACAGATCTTCTCCCTACACATGTAAAATTTCAAGCTGGAGCAGTGTTGTCAGTGGAAATTTTTAAGAATACCTACGGCTGATGAAAAAACCGATTTTCCATAAGCGTCCAAAAAATGTTAATAAGTTCTTTAAGATTTTTTTTCTAATCTAATCGTATAAAAATGCTAATTATCAACCTCCAAAAATTAAACTTTAGAAAATTATATTTTACTATGTCTACTGATATGTATATTTTAATTCATTGCGTTTTTACTATTTTATTAACAAAAAATATCTGATGAACGAGCCAAGTACTAAAGATTTATCCTAAAGTTAGCGGGTTAAGCTTTTCCTGTTAGATAGATCAAAATGATCCAAACATTTTGTTTAATTTCTTGTTTAAAAATTGTTCTTCAGGATAATATTTTCATAATAGGGGATCAAATTCTACATTTTAAATTTTATATTTAATGATAAATGTAATATTGAAAAATGCAGAATACAGATGTTTATTCCAAAAAACAAATTGACTTGTTTTTTCATATATTTCAAAGCCAGAAAACATCTCGATTTGAGTTATTTAATTATTTAACACAATAAAAACATCTAAATTTCCATACAGGGAAGAAATTTTTAGTATTTTTAGTACATAGAAAATTGTTTAAAAATGGATTTGTAAAAATTGCCGAAAAGTTTACAAACAAAAAATTATAAATTAAATTTATATTTGTTCACATTTATTATTTGTTTAAAAATTTTATTTTTGGAATTAAAAAGTATTTGTGTGTAAAATTTTTATTTAAATCAACAATTTGTGAAAATATTTTGGCAAACGAAAAACAGGCCAAAAGGATACACATAATAAAATTATATGTGAACAGTGATGCTTAAACTTATTGTGTTTCTTAAAAAACTACACCACTTTTAACGGTATTTTTAAAAAAATCAATTGAAAATAAGATTTTCTATTTAAATTTTAGAAAAGATCATTGGAAAATTAGATTTTTCATTAAACTTTTTAAAAATAACAATTGAACATGAGATTTTTCATTTAAATTTTAGAAAAGAACTGTTGAAATTTCTATATTTCATTAATATTTCAGAAAAGATTAATTGAAATTACAATTTCTATACAAAATTTGGAAAATATCAATTGAAAATTAAGTTATTTATTTTGCATTCAGAAAAGAACATTTGAAAATAAGTTTTTTATATCAAATTTAGAAAAGAACAATTTAAAATAAGTTTTTATATTTTAAATTTAGACAAGATCAATTTATAATTAAATTTTACATTTAAATTCAGAAGAGCACAAATAAAATTCAGTTTTTTATTTTAAAATTTAGAAAAGAACAATTGAAATTGAGAAAAATTCATTAAAACTTAGAACATTGAATAAGAGAGATTTAAATGATAACATAATGATAGGTCAACTTAATTTTTTTTAACTTTAAGCAAATAATATTTAGAAATTGTATAAAATACTTCTGGAGTGTAAAGTATTAATTACTTTTACTCTTTATGCATATTTCACTCTATATATATGAAGCTCTGAATTTAATTTAGTTTTTTCAAAAATTCAATTGTATTTTTCTGATTTTTAAATAAAAATTCTTCTTTTCAAAAATTAAAATAAAAAATTCAAATTTAAATTGTTATTTTCAAAAATATAAATGGAAAACCTAATTTTCAATTAATCTTTTCTCAATTCTAAATAAAAAATCTCACTTTCAAATGATCAATTCTGAAATTTATGTGAAAAATGTAAATTTCAATATATTCTGAAATTAAAAGAAAAATATTTTTTTAATATGTTCCTTTCTGAATTAAAATGATATTTTCAAATTTTGAATTGGAATATCTCATTCTCATTTGTTCTTTTCTGAAAATGAATTCATAAACCTCATTTTTAATTGCTGTTTTCATAATATCATATAGAAAGTTCTTATTTTAACTTAAAAATTGTGTAGTAAAAAACATATGTGTCTGAACATAATATTAAATAACATATAACACAATAACTCAAATAATATACTTTGTGAATTGGGTAAGTATGTATTTAGTTCATATTTTAGTTCATATTAACACACGTTTTGCTTCATAACTTTTTTCCGAAGCAATTTTTAAAATTATTTTATCATTGAAATTATGTCAGTTATTATTCTTGAAGTCAACCTGTTGATTTGTTTTGAGTTTGACCAAAATGAGTAACGAAAATGATGTTCGTGCTATAAATTATTACAAATTTAAAAAAAAAAAAAAAACAAATTGGTTCTACAAATAATTGGTCGAAGAATTAAATGTACGCTGTCATACTGTTTTCAATACTAGATAAATAGAAAAACACTTTTCAAATAAAATTTTTCTTAAATGGAACAAAATTTATGACTGTTTTTGAAATTAATGTTACGATCATTTGACTTTTGTCAATACTATGGATGTGCGATTAATCGGTTATACAAAACTTTATTTAATCTATACACATATTAATCAGTTAATCGATTAATCAACAATTCTAATTAATAAAAAAATTCTGATTAATTATTTTTAATTTTGATTAATCAAATTTGAATAATATTATTCAATGTTCTCAAATTTAGTTAACAATTAAACAAATGAAACAAAAAATGCTAAATATATAATATATATTATTTGGTGATTAACGACCCACATTTTATGTTTTCAAACGACTTTGCATGCATTTTTTTATATTTTAATGAAAATTAAAAACAAAAAAAAATTAATTGATTAATCATAATTTTGAACAAATGAAATCAAAATTAATCGATTAATCATAAATATATTTAATCAAATTGTTAAATAAATCAAATAATTAATATGAATAAGAATATGTTTATCTATAAGCTAATTCATTACAATCAATCTTGGATGTTGAAATAAAAAGATACCAGTACCTATGCTACTGAATTACCTCTTATTAAAAAATATGATGAACCATATCCCATAGACGGACATCTCCTGATAACGGACAAAATCACCGCCTATGGAAGCTTTCGCTGTATATGTAATTTCCTATAGTAGCTTCTTGGCTTGAGATTAATGTTGAATTTTTATTATACAAAAAGATTGAGTGAATGCGTCCATAATATGGATGAACAAATAATTCATATAACCATCGACGATTTATGATGAACACGCTAAAGTTGTTACTGACTCCGGAGAGAGAGAAATGTATGTATGTTTGTATGTATGTATGTATGTATGTATGTATGTATGTATGTATGTATGTATGTATGTATGTATGTATGTATGTATGTATGTATGTATGTATGTATGTATGTATGTATGTATGTATGTATGTATTCTATAGCGTAACGTGTGATAATCTTGAAGACATGTGTCGTTATTCCTCTTCCTTTTAAAGTGAATAACAAATTACAAGACTCTTGAGATTTTGCTACACACTAATATACAGTGGCTCAGCTGTGATAGCTTAAATTATGCAGTATACAATTATAGGAATTAAAAATAAAATTTGGTATCATTAGAAAGAGGAAGATTTCTAGTTTTATATAGAATCATTATTTAGTGTTAAAGTTTACCTTTAAGCAAATTAAAGATATGAAATCAAAAAATCCAATATTTTTATTATCTCACAGATTATTTTAAGAACCCACTTATGACATAAAAAAAAAAAAAAATTGAAAATTACGACCGATAATTACATTCAGGTATGTGATGAAATTCGATCGATTTCAAAATAAATTCTTAAATCGATTAGGTTGTAATGAATTTCGAACGTTTTCATTTTCCATTAATTTTATTTTAATGTTTTTATGTTAATTTTTTAATAAAAAATTATCAAAAGTTAAGTTTTATAGATTTTGCGTGAAGCTGCCACAAAGGAGATATTTCTTGCTTCTGAAAAAAAAAAAAAACATTGCCCATAAAAATAACACTATGGAGGAATAATAAATTTAAATTTTTGGCGACTAATTAATTAATCCTACAAAAATAAAAATTAATGCATTATTTTAATAGGAACGCTTTTTAGCAGATGTAGTTTGGACTTTGCATTGGTTTTAAATTTTTACTGGTGATTTGAAATTGGGTTAGCACAATGATTATTTTGAATATTCAAAATCAGTTTTTTCCTTTGCGGTAGATATATCCGGAAACCTTAAAAGTTAATTTGTAAAACCCATATATGAAGTTACAGTTTAATTCGTGTGTCTGATAGGTTTTTAAACAATAAGGTACATCGCTTCACCACAAGTTACATCACAAATTACAAAATATATTTAAAGTTTTAAACTTAAAATTCAGTGTTTTAACGCAACATAATAAAAAAGTTTAGGGTTTACAGAATCTCTATACTTTTCTTAACCTCTGCCTCATTATATATTCTTTAAAAGGTATTATTTATTTTATTTTTCTTTCTACAATGTAGCTTTTATTTTTTACCCACATGCTTAATGATACTTAATGATTCTAATACTTTTGTAACAGTTTTAATCAAATTCAATTTTAAAACGAGTACCAAAATTTGTTCGATTTGAAAACGATAAAATCATGTCAATTTCGTTTTTATCACAACCATGATCACAACCTAATTTATTGTGATTTTCATAAAACAAAATGGAAAATGACATCGATTTCGTTTTTGCAATAACACGAAATTAAAATCGAAAATTTTATATGTATCACAACCTTTTTCGTTTTTGGCTCGAAATCGATTTTCATCACATACCTGATTATTTTTTATGTGGAATGGTAGTCTTAATTGTATGCAACAGATTAGAGGCAATAATCAGCCAATAATCGGCCATCCTTTGCGGACCATATTTTTATAAGATCATCAACTCCTGTTATAATATAATGACCTGTACGATCAAACAGAACACAATAAACTGACGACAAATGACCCACAGTTCTACGAAGAAGTTTTGTTTTACTACCTATTAAGACTTGTAGGCACTAGAAGTTTTCTACGAACCGGTCCTCCGTATTCCCATCCAATAAGAACTCTTTCTATTTACCAAAATTAATTGAATATATTAATATAATAAATAAATATTCCAATAAATTTGTAATACGAATACACTTACGAATGTTATGTATGGGTATCATTCCAGAATCCGGCAGTGATACGCCATGCAGACGAGTACAATAATCCAGTATTTGCAATGTATGGCAAAAAGTTTTGACGCAACATTGTTTGAACTCCGGATTTCGGCTGAGATATAGTAAATACTACATTTTGAGTAAAATTATAATAATAGATGGAGCCACTGCAATCACTTCTTCGAATAAGATAGAAAAATATGTTTTTTTGGTTGAATTTAAATAAAAATTTAAAAATTTCGGCGGCTGATTTTGAGTCGATGTGAGTCGATGAAAACGGCGGCGGTGCATGACTTAGAAAATTACACGGCGGCGGCTCAAAACCGGCTTGAAGCCGATCGGCTTGTTTCCCTGATCAGTGCAGCGCAGCTGATCAAATTCAGCAAATATCGTTGCCATTTGGGGAGCAAATTTGCCACAGAAATTCATGGAGTCGACAGCATTGCTAAAAATGTCGCCGACATTATAAGGAAATTTATGAACAATTTATTTAAAAAAAAAATATTAAAATTTAAAATTTCAAGAATATAATGAATTTACTAAAGGTTTTATATTAAATTCATTAAGCTTGACCGAAATCAGCGGCTGTAATTGAGTCGTGTTTTAGCCGAAATTTCATCGGCGGCGTCGGCCCTTAAAAAACCTCCGGCGGCTTGACTCAGCCGGCTTACAGCCGATCGGCGCAGTTCTCTGCAAAGTATTCATGACAAAAACTAGATACGAATTTATAACTAATTGAGAACGGTATAGGTAGTATTATTTGAGGCACCTTGTGTTTTCTTTCCACAATGTTGCAATAATAATCATCAATAATAATTGAAAATATAAAGAAACAGCTGTAAGAGTCATCAAAGTATAAAAATATTAATAACTTTAGAAAAACGAAAGAATAGATGTTTTTTTAATTGAAATAAAAAAAGGAATAGATTACATGTTTATGCAATTCATTATAAACATTTAGTATATTCTATCTTGATCCAAATTAAATTTTAAAGTAAATTAAAGAAAATATGTCCGAAGAGGACGTGATAAAAATCGATCAGCCGCAAGAGCTGAGCTTTGAGAAATGTAAGTACACACATTAGGTACATACATATGTAAGTATTTGTACCTTTGCTAGTGATGCATGAAATTCCAAAAGAAGCCACACGAAAAACAAAATTTCAATAATATGTAACTTATTTCGTTTATAGATCCCGAAAGTCCAGAGGAACAGGAAAAACGAAAAACTATTGAAAAATTATTAAATGATGGTAATGGAAAAATCGAATTAAAGAAATTAAGAGAACTAGCTCGTTCAGACTATGGCCTTGTAACGGATGAGCTGCGAAGAAAATTGTGGCCTCAATTGGCAGGTGTTGATGTTTCATGTTTGGATCCAGCACCTAAACTAAGTGACCTACAGACACACCCTGAATACAATCAGGTAGTGTTAGATGTCAATAGGTCGTTGAAACGTTTTCCACCTGGTATTCCATACGAGCAACGTATTGCACTACAGGATCAGTTGACAGTCTTAATATTAAGAGTAATTAATAAATATCCAAATTTACGATACTACCAGGGCTATCACGATGTGGCTGTTACATTTCTTCTGGTAGTGGGGGAGGAAGTCGCGTTTGCTGTAATGGAAGAACTTTCGACAAATCATTTCTCAGAATGTATGCAGGAAACAATGGATGCAACCCAAAAGAGACTGATGTTCATATGGCCAGTTGTTAATTTTGAAAATCCAAAGCTCTTTCAATTTTTACAACGATCTTCGGTCGGCACATTATTTGCTTTGCCGTGGTATTTAACATGGTTCGGCCATAGTTTGAATTCATACAAAGCAGTAGTGCGATTGTATGACTACTTTCTGGCCTCTCCAATTTATTCGCCCATATTTGTGACGGCATCGATAATATTGCACCGCGCGAATGATATATTACTTGAAGAATGTGATATGGCTATGATACATTGTTTATTATCTAAGGCAAGACCCGATTGAAATATAAACGTATACAAATATATTTAAACATTACGTATATATTTATTTGCAGTTACCAGATGATTTGCCATTCGAGGATCTATTGAAGACGTCAAGTCAACTGTATGATAAATACTCTTTGACCGTTATTGAAAAAGAAGTAGAGAAATTAATTCAGCAAGAGTAAGTTATTATAAAATAATTTTAAAAACATATATTAATTGAATAAAAATTGGTTTCATTTAAGAAAACAACAAAGATTAGAGGAAGAAAAACGTATATTGGAAATACGCAGGAAAATTAAACGAAATACGGGAGCCAATGGCAATTTTTTGATAAAACATTTATTGCCACAACTGCTAACGCCGAAATCATTTTTTGTTACCACAGCATTTTCAATACTTGTTGGCATTTGCGCCTACTATTACAAAAGTCAATATATGTCTACAGGTATCAGTTGAGTAAGTCTGAACTTGCTGCCGTCTATGACAAAAGCTCTGCGGCATGCAACACCTCCGCATTCAGGTTGGATGATAGGATTTTCATTATTCTAATTTATCATATTAAAATATTTCGGGTTGCTTAGTTTCCATCTGTTTATTTTATTTTTGACATCTTTTTGTTTTATCAGCATTTAAATTTAAGTTAAATTATAAAATATTGAAATATGTTAATTGTTTTTCGGTTATTTATACTACTGTAAGGAATAAACTGTGGTGTATACTTTTATATATATAATTTTGATAGTTTAATTTCCAAAAATATTGTTTTTTTTTTTAACAGGGAGTAAGTCTTAAATATTTTTATTTTATTTTTGATGTGATTTTGAAAACAAATTTTTAAGATGAAGAATAATTTTTGTATAAGAAAATTATAAATTCTTGAGTACGTAATTAATTTTTTTACTACTTTTGTTATAAAGACAAAAACTAGTACTATTCGAAAACAAAATACTTAAAGACAAAATATGTGTATGCAATATACATAATCAAACTAATTCCCAATTAATTTTGTATTTTAATTGTTTTAATTAAAATCAAATAAGTTCACAAATGTACTAAATATACATATTTTAATTTATTTAATGCTAAAGTATTAATTGTTTTAAATGAAAACTGATTAAATAAAAAAATTTAAATACTAAAAAGATTCTTTATTTTGATACTATACTGAGGCCCCGGTCTACATCTTTAATGGGGATCAGAAAAATGCGACGCAAACTGAAACGACTGAAATCACTATTTTCTATGTATTTACACTGTTTTCTTTAATAACTGGTTCCAGGGTAAAAATATTTGAACAGAAAAGATGCTAATATTTAAATAAAAAGGAGTATTTTGCACAAAGAGGTGAAATAAAAATACTTATATAAATTCTATTGATTTTATAACTAAAAATAAAGAACTTAATAACAAAATCAATAAAGTTTTCATATACAATTACTTAAGATATATTAACTTGCTGAGAAAGATTACAGCATATCTTTCTTTGCAACTGTTGAAAATGAACTTGTTACTTCTATACTTTATGTATTGAAATCAAATATGTTTTGACATTTTTGATTTATGAAAATTGTTTTTAATAAAATTAAAATTGTTGATATTAACAACCATAGAAAACAACTAGAACTCCAACTTGCTCACAAAAAACCTAACTCAATTGTCAAAAAAACCTAACTCTTTGTATGTGTTAGTAAAATTTTCTACAGAACAAATTTATACTTGTGAAGAGAGTAATTTTTTTGTTTCTGAGCGAATGAAAAGAGTTGGACTTCTATGTTAACAACTTTCAATAGCAACGCAAATCGAAATTATATCGATGAATATCGAAATCGTAAGGACGCAAATCAAAATATTGTACTTTTAAACAGCGACGCAAAGCGAAACGACTCAAATCAAGGCCTGAGTGTAAACAAAATGATCTTAGTTTAAAATATCGTACACAGTTTTAATCGATTCCCTTTAATTTTTATATATGTTAGTTAAGTACTGAAATGTCTAATACAATCCATAGATAAGGAATTCCATTACATTTATTTCAGTACATAACAAGCTGACTTAGACATAGTATGATTTTTATTAAGCATGTCTAAGTTTATCACAAAAATTCTGTACTTTCAAAAACTATAGAAAATGCAACGATTTTGTTTCTAGCATAAAAAATACATGTTCTTTAAATTTCTTTTAGTTTTTAGACTTCTCAAATTAACAATCTAAAAAAACAGTATAAACTCGATAATCCAAAGGTTAATAATTCGGGCAGCATTTCCTAACACATTACATACTCTATAATCCGGATTGATTGCAACTTTGAAATCCGGATTGAATATAAAAAGAGATTTTTAATTTAAATATTTGTATACCTTGAAAAATACAAATTGAATTATAACGTAAGAGTTAATTGTAGTTGAACTCAATTAAGTTTCAATTAGGTCCCAAAATTGTGCTAGTAAAATGAATACAAACATGTTTGTTTCTATTTAGCAAATTATAAACTCTTGAAAAACTTAAAATACATACATATAAAGTTCTATTTAACTGTTTGATATATAACTTACATACAGTGCTGTGCAGAACATAAGCAAGAAAATTAAAGTTATCCTAAATGTTGAATTATTTTTTAAAGTATTAAATTTAGAACAAAACTGATTTCATAACATTGTTAACACATTTGGATACTAACTAACATTTGTACCTTAGAAGATGTGATTTTCTTTCTTTTCGAAAAAAAGGAGAAAAATATTTTATGTTCTCTATATGAAAGTGTACATATCAAAAGCAACAAAATTTCCAATTGCAAAAATTGATAAAAAATTTTAAAATTTACTGCTATTTTTTTAAGTAAACAGCAGTTTAATAGTAAAAATATCTGAATACTGCATTATTTACACATATTTTTTGTTATTTTTTCTTTTACTTATACTTTTTTTAATAAGAATTATGATTTGTGACAATATAGGCCGATGCAATAAATTTTTAGTTTATTTGGAATCAGAAAAGTGGAAAATGACTTTGTTTTATAACAGAAATTATAGAATACTGCTTAATTAAGGTAAACAAATTTATTGTGGAAGCACAATTTAAAAAATTATGACTTTTCAGGACTTCTGCTAAAAACATTGTTCAGATACTTATTATTAAAATAAATAGGTAACACGTTATAAAAATGGATTTGTCTAAATAGATAGGTTATATAGTTTCAAAGGTTTAATATATACTCTGCTCAAAGTCCATTGAAAGCATTTAAAGAAGTTACTGGCTGAGCAATATAGCACTACTTACGGAAGAGCTTATTCAATAAAGGTACATTTTTTTATTTCTGTTTTTGTACGAGAAACAATTTATAACATAGAAAACAACTAGAAGTCCAACTCTTTTCCTTCGCTCAGAAACAATAAATTACTCTCTTCAACCGTATAAATTTGTTCTATAGAAAATTTTACTAACACACACACAAAGAGTTAGGTTTTTTTGACAATTGATTTAGGTTTTTTGTGAGCAAGTTGGAGTTCTAGTTGTTTTCTATGATTTATAATTTCATATAAATACGTTGCTTTCTTCCTGAAATTAACAAAATTAATCATATTAATAGAGAAAAGTACTTTATTTAATTTAAAACAATATTTATATGTATCCACTATGACCGGATTCGCAACGTCGCGCATCCCGGTATACTGTCAAGGTGTACATTTTCAACCACACAGTTCCAACAAATAATTTTGGGCAGAGAAAAGATGTAATAATGATTGTACTTGAATTCTAGCGAAAAAACTATGTCCTTTTCTTAGAAATCTGATGAAATTTTGATAGTTTTAGATTAATAGGTTGTTAAAAAGCACAGAAATTTCGTTATACATAGGGAAATATCTTTCTTAATTCAACGTTTTTGTATGGAAAAATGCGAAATATATTTTAAAATTGTTAATGGATTGGATTAAACGTCATTGCTTAAAATTTTTGCTTAACATTTTGTAACCATGTGTTCTAATACTCAGACACAAGTTCTGTGGAAGATTTTTTATGCAGCTTCGAAATTAGTGCAGTCCAAACTGTTGTTTAGTCAACAAATTCAAATGGAAATCATTCCAGAGAAATCAACAATTTAATCTTTAATGCGATTAACTAATGCGACTACTAATTTTTACAGAAAATATAAAATATAGAACAAAATGAAGCAAAATATGAATATGTTGCTATTGTTGTGCACACTCCAATATGAAGATTGTAGTGTTTTATTCCAGTTTTTGTTAATAGTCAAAGGAAAAGTTCTTCAAATGCTTGTGTTTTTTAAAACCTTAAATATGTATATAATTTCGTAAAATTATTTTTGTTGTAAACCAAATATTCTAAAAAATAAAACAATTCTTAGGTTTACCCTAATTTTGTTGCTTTTGTTCTGCACAGCACTGTATGTATATATTTTAATAATTTTTATAACAAAAAAAAAAAAAAAAAAAAACATCGATAATCCAAATAATTCGGATTGGGGGTCTGTAATCCATTATCGAGTTTATACTGTATTAATTATCTAGACCAAGATGATTTTAATTACTTTATGCAGGATAGCAAAAGTAAATTATTGTTATATGAGCGTTGCCAGAATTATGATTTATGATTCTCATAAGAAAAAACATATCAAATTTAGGTAGTCTTAAAAAATTCTTTTCCGCAATGCTTGTAATATTTAGCGATATGAGTCCAATTTTTTTCCTATGGTAAATTATGATTTTTGATTGCGCTTGTAGAAAAAAATTGATGTACTTTTTATGATTTTTCATTACATAAATAGCGAACTTGTGTGGTGAAAATTCAATAATATTTTCTTTTAAATCAATATACATACTGTGAGCGTCAAAAAAGTAAACAGCTTATTCCCTTTTAAACGAAGCCTTGTAAGATGTAGATAAATACAGATATAAAAAAGTGATATGCCAAAATTCTTTGGTAATTAGGTAGGAATTGAACTCTTAAAAACAATTCGCAAAAATAAATCGGAATAACGATATAATTGAATTTTTAAGAAAATATACCTATTTTTACGCGTCAAAATAAAGTAAACAGAGGCACCTTTATTTTATAAAAAGGGCAGTGAATAGTAAAGGCGGGAGAAGATCTTGTATATATTAGGTTTCGGGGAAGAACCAAATTATAATCTTAAATGTGTTTCTTACTTTAAAACTAAGTAAAAAATGATTGTTTAACAATAGAAAAGCAAACTTCAAATCAAACTTGAAAATAGTATCAGTTTTATATAAAAAAGGAAAAATCCTTGCGTAAAATTGCAAAAATCATACTGCAGATAATTTTCTCGGGCAAGATGCTCAAATCATTTATAGACACAAAGAAAAAAGCTATAGTTTGTGAAGTCAAAGAAAGTCCTTCTTCTATTACCTTAAAAAAGCTGGAAAAGTAACGTTAAAAAAAAATTACCTTATTGCACAACTGCTTATTCCAAAATGACAAAAATCCCAAGCATTTTTCCAAAACTGTGAGGGAATGGTTGCCTATTTCGTAACCTATTCGTAATGCTCCGAAGCCCTCAGACTTTAATCCAGTCGGGCATCTGTTGGGACATATTGGCAAAAAATTATAAAAAGTACCATTATTTGCAGTGATCATCTTTTGCTGGGTTACTCTTACAGAAAGAGTAACCCAAAATATCACCGAATTTCGCCAAAAAACATCGACTCGTTGCCTAGGATATTAAAAGATGTAATAAAGTCAAATGGAAAACATACAAAGTATTAAATACAATTTTTTTGCATTTATTTATGAAACTGTAATAAAAGATATTTATTCACAAAAAGTGCATTATTTTTTAATGCACTGCTGTTTTAAAACATTTTTCTTATGAATTCCATATTTAGTTAGTTACCAAACAATTGTGCATTATTCTTTTCTATATAGCATTTCTAATCTAAATATAAAATAACTTTATTTTTAAGAATACTTGCTGTTTACTTTTTTTTGACGCTCACAGTAAATACCTATTAATCAGAATTTTTTCTGAAAATGGTTTACATGAATAATTTGTTTAAGGAGGAATACATTGAATGTTTTGATTTAGAGTTGGGAATAATCGTTCATTTCACTGTTTCGTTCACATCGTTCAAAATTGTTAAATGATTCAGTTCGTCATAGGTCATTAACATTGATTAGAGTTTGAACGACGAATATGTGATTGTATAGCAACAAATGAAACAGAGTCAAAACGGTTAATGTTTGAATGGAGAGACAACAGCTGAAACTGAAACAATTGTTTCATTTGTTTTAGCAAAAATTAATGGATAAGAATATATTTAAATTCCTTCCCCTGCTTATCTGCGGCTAAAAACCCAAATTTTGAGCGCCATTTTGCGCAGATACAAATCGGGTTGATTTATACAAAATTATATTTTATACATCGATTTAACATAAAATTTTAGTAAGAATGAGCATTAATCAACCCGTTTAAAATAAAGCGTATTGTAATTAGGGTGTTCAAAAAAGTTTTAAAAATATATTTTTTTATAAATACAATGAAAATATACTATTTGCTTAGAAATATAATGCAAAAATATTTACTTTACCACTTTTCGCTTTAAAGTTACAAGGCATTAAAATTTTTATATATTGTATATTTATTATATTTTTTTGAGCTTTATGAGGCATTTATGAGATTGAATGAAAACCCCTAGTATATTTTCACTGTGTTTATAAAAAAAAAAATATTTATTTATTTATTGATGTTATATTTTACAAAGTAAATTTATAAAATATAAATATAAAAGGCGCGGGTTACTAGACCATATGCGCACGTATTGACAAACTATGAAACATTTCATATATAAAAATAATAAAAATAAGAATGTTAACAATATTCAAAAATCCATAAAAATAGATGTATAGAATATACCATGATATAAAAAATAGAAGGTAGTTCCAATCAATTTTGTTTTTAAAAAATAAGGATTTTTGAAGTTTACTTTTTGTAAACATTAAAAATAAACGTTGCCATATTTTGGAAAGGGTATTTTTGAATTAAAGTAATTTTTTATTAAAAATGTGTAATTGTACTATTCAATTGGTAAATTTAAACAAATACTTTAGAATTGATACATGATATCTTTCAGCCTAAACAATAAAGTATGAAATTTTAACTGTAGTTCCGTATTATATATGTTTTTTTTATTCTAGTGGTTAAAAATAGGGGAAAAAATGAAAAAAGTCATTTATTGGGTAAAATTTAATGAATATAAAGGTACATTAACAAATGTAATTACTTACTAATACATCCTTAATTTTAAATAAATTGATATTAATATTAAGTTTATTACTACATATTTATTATGTGATCGTTTTTTTCTTTTTTCTTTTATTTGTGTTAGGATTTTTTGTTGGTTTTAAATGGCGATTTAAAAAACGTATTCGAAAAAATGTTCTACCTAAAAAGAATCTTTTAACAATTTTTTCTTGTAAATTTGTGTTTGCTAAGGATAATAAATTTGACATATAATTTGAACAAGTAGATAATTTGTTTCCGTTAAATTTTAAAAATATGAAATTTAGATCTTGCAATGAACTCAAAAAATCAGAATTTGGCTTATACAACCCTCCCTCAGATAATAAATTTAAATACGTATAGTTTTGATCAGTTGTTTCGAAAGTTCGGGAACCAAATTGCGTAAGTCCCATTTTTGAAATAATGTATCCCCCAAAATTTTCCAACCCATCGAATTCAACATCATTTAATTCATGCCAGACTTTTTCTGTTTCTTGATGTTCTGTAATCTATAAAAAAATATTACATTTGAAAATAGGTGAGATAAAAATATAGTTGCCTCGATTCGTTCATCATCTCCGACTGGTATTTCGTTAATTATTTCAAAAATTTGCTGACTTAATGTTATGTCAGTATCAAGAGCTGTTAAATCTAATTTTCTTTCGTCCGTGTTTCGGACATTAGCTTCCATACAAAGTATATTTTCATTGCGACCTGTATAAATAAAATTATTAAGGAAAAATTAATAATCAAAACTTCATGTACCTAAAAGGTATGATCGGAATCTGTATTTGAATTCTAAAGGCGACGGGTGATCATGTAATCCTCCTTTTGCACGGATCGCGCTAAAAAAGTTTTCCAAACAATCCTGGTTTAATTTTGCACTTAAAATATAGGACATTCCATAAGTTGTTTTAAGATATTCCAACATAAGGGGAAGGGCATTATTATTTTGCAAAACTCCTCTTTGAAATGGAAGAAGATTTCCACCTCGTCGGAACGGAAAGAAATTCTTAACCATTTCAGACATGGTTTTTAAAACTAAATTTTGTTGTTCGAGGTCTAGTCCATATGCCTTGCTTAGTGGTCGTGAATCTTTTTTAGGTTGTCTCGAATTAAATATATCAAACCAATCATTAATTGTTTGAAAAACTTCTGAACATTGGACAAATTTTTTTGAGTCGCTACATAAGCCTAATTGAGCACATCGTTTCAGTGCAGATGCTACAGTGTGCGAAAATAACTTTGTTGCAGTTTTAACTTTTTGTCTAGCTGCTCAAAATGTATAATTTTAATTAATTATTTATTAGTTGTTAAGTATATACGTACCAGCGCCTTTAACGTTTAGCATTTCAGGAGATAAATTTTTAGAAATACTCAAATCAAAATCACATAAGGATAGTAATTCTTCAATTATAGATTTTTTTATACAAGTGTTTTGAAAAAAGTACCCGTCGTCAACGAAATGATTCCGTAGCAGCTTGATTAGGTGCGGCACGTCAGCGAATACGAAAATCAGTTTGTTTTCATCGGAAGGATGTTTGAAATAAGTGTTTTCAGACGTTATATCCATCGACTTCCATAGCTGCTGATTTTCAGGGCCTAAATCGCTGACTACGGCTACTACAGTAAAACCAATTGTGTATAATTCGGAAATAATATCAAATAATATTTTTTTTTTTCATTTTGCAGTCGAAATCATAATATATTGGTTGTTTCCAATTCCCACGCAATCCCCGAACCATGACCACTTGCACCATTCTTTTTGGTTGTAAGACGATGTCATTCTTCCTGTCATAGGCCCATTCTTCTCTACACTTCATCTCATCAAAAGAAATAACACATAACTTTTCTTCTATAGGTAATTCGAACGATCCCATATGTAACAACATTTCCTTCTGAAGCCCAGGCTCAACGCAAAGCTTGGAAGCCCATCTGCGAAGCGTCGATGGTGATGGTAGTGGATAATTATTTTTACGCAAAAACCTGTAACTCCTGGCCCCAGCGGAATATAGAGAAGTGGCAAAAGAAATATCTTCTAAATTGTATCGCGGTACTTTTGGTTTAACCGCTAATTGTTTAGGGATATTTAATTGTGCTACAGACATTTTGCTTTTTAATGAACTTAGCTGGGATTCTAAGGAAGCAATTTTTTTGTTTAAATAGGACACTTGCTTATCAATTGATAACTGATATTCCTCAAATGAAAAGCTAGATCGTGATAAACCCCATTATTTGTAAAACTATGTTAACCCTACGTAATTAAAAAAAAACTTACACAGTTTGGGTACCAACACTTGTATATGACTTTCTTATGATCTTTCGGGATATTCCATTATTTTTACTTTTTTGACATCTAAGTTCAAAATTACATTTATTTGTAACCTAACATTTGCCTAAAGAACCGTTAGTATGTTCCATTCATTTCAACAAAAAAGAAATTACTTTCAACAATAAACGTGTGCGATTAGAAGCACATGCAGTGGACGCAAGGTAAAATTATATTCAAGTATAAGTATAAAGACGGGACTTATGGTACCCTACACAAGACGGACATCATTAAATCGACTCAGAAAATTATTCTAGTTTAACAGTATACTTAAGGTGATTATAAAAATATATTTTTGTTCGATATATCAGCACAAACAAATACTTAATACCACGACCACCTACGATTTTGTAGGATATCATATGCACTTCACATAATTTAGAAAATAATGTTATATTATGATAGATATAGCAAAAACAAGTCAAGTTTTATTCAAAAGTGTATACACAATGATACACTGAACCATTGAATATGTTAGGCTAAGTGGTTTTCGAGATGTTCAAAGTATTGCATCTTTTGTAATGTAGGATATAAAAACTTAATAATAATTTCAGTGCACTAAATGAAGTTCTGGCCAAGGGAACACATACTGAAGAGTACCTTGAAGAATATATCAAAGAACGTGATGAATATTTGGAAGGGTGGGTATACTATGTGATTAAATTTTAGAAAAGGTTACAAATAAATGTAATTTTGAACTTAGATGTCAAAAAAGTAAAAATAATGGAATATCCCGAAAGATCATAAGAAAGTCATATACAAGTGTTGGTACCCAAACTGTGTAAGTTTTTTTTTAATTACGTAGGGTTAACATAGTTTTACAAATAATGGGGTTTATCACGATCTAGCTTTTCATTTGAGGAATATCAGTTATCAATTGATAAGCAAGTGTCCTATTTAAACAAAAAAATTGCTTCCTTAGAATCCCAGCTAAGTTCATTAAAAAGCAAAATGTCTGTAGCACAATTAAATATCCCTAAACAATTAGCGGTTAAACCAAAAGTACCGCGATACAATTTAGAAGATATTTCTTTTGCCACTTCTCTATATTCCGCTGGGGCCAGGAGTTACAGGTTTTTGCGTAAAAATAATTATCCACTACCATCACCATCGACGCTTCGCAGATGGGCTTCCAAGCTTTGCGTTGAGCCTGGGCTTCAGAAGGAAATGTTGTTACATATGGGATCGTTCGAATTACCTATAGAAGAAAAGTTATGTGTTATTTCTTTTGATGAGATGAAGTGTAGAGAAGAATGGGCCTATGACAGGAAGAATGACATCGTCTTACAACCAAAAAGAATGGTGCAAGTGGTCATGGTTCGGGGATTGCGTGGGAATTGGAAACAACCAATATATTATGATTTCGACTGCAAAATGAAAAAAAAAATATTATTTGATATTATTTCCGAATTATACACAATTGGTTTTACTGTAGTAGCCGTAGTCAGCGATTTAGGCCCTGAAAATCAGCAGCTATGGAAGTCGATGGATATAACGTCTGAAAACACTTATTTCAAACATCCTTCCGATGAAAACAAACTGATTTTCGTATTCGCTGACGTGCCGCACCTAATCAAGCTGCTACGGAATCATTTCGTTGACGACGGGTACTTTTTTCAAAACACTTGTATAAAAAAATCTATAATTGAAGAATTACTATCCTTATGTGATTTTGATTTGAGTATTTCTAAAAATTTATCTCCTGAAATGCTAAACGTTAAAGGCGCTGGTACGTATATACTTAACAACTAATAAATAATTAATTAAAATTATACATTTTGAGCAGCTAGACAAAAAGTTAAAACTGCAACAAAGTTATTTTCGCACACTGTAGCATCTGCACTGAAACGATGTGCTCAATTAGGCTTATGTAGCGACTCAAAAAAATTTGTCCAATGTTCAGAAGTTTTTCAAACAATTAATGATTGGTTTGATATATTTAATTCGAGACAACCTAAAAAAGATTCACGACCACTAAGCAAGGCATATGGACTAGACCTCGAACAACAAAATTTAGTTTTAAAAACCATGTCTGAAATGGTTAAGAATTTCTTTCCGTTCCGACGAGGTGGAAATCTTCTTCCATTTCAAAGAGGAGTTTTGCAAAATAATAATGCCCTTCCCCTTATGTTGGAATATCTTAAAACAACTTATGGAATGTCCTATATTTTAAGTGCAAAATTAAACCAGGATTGTTTGGAAAACTTTTTTAGCGCGATCCGTGCAAAAGGAGGATTACATGATCACCCGTCGCCTTTAGAATTCAAATACAGATTCCGATCATACCTTTTAGGTACATGAAGTTTTGATTATTAATTTTTCCTTAATAATTTTATTTATACAGGTCGCAATGAAAATATACTTTGTATGGAAGCTAATGTCCGAAACACGGACGAAAGAAAATTAGATTTAACAGCTCTTGATACTGACATAACATTAAGTCAGCAAATTTTTGAAATAATTAACGAAATACCAGTCGGAGATGATGAACGAATCGAGGCAACTATATTTTTATCTCACCTATTTTCAAATGTAATATTTTTTTATAGATTACAGAACATCAAGAAACAGAAAAAGTCTGGCATGAATTAAATGATGTTGAATTCGATGGGTTGGAAAATTTTGGGGGATACATTATTTCAAAAATGGGACTTACGCAATTTGGTTCCCGAACTTTCGAAACAACTGATCAAAACTATACGTATTTAAATTTATTATCTGAGGGAGGGTTGTATAAGCCAAATTCTGATTTTTTTAATTCATTGCAAGATCTAAATTTCATATTTTTAAAATTTAACGGAAACAAATTATCTACTTGTTCAAATTATATGTCAAATTTATTATCCTTAGCAAACACAAATTTACAAGAAAAAATTGTTAAAAGATTCTTTTTAGGTAGAACATTTTTTCGAATACGTTTTTTAAATCGCCATTTAAAACCAACAAAAAATCCTAACACAAATAAAAGAAAAAAGAAAAAAACGATCACATAATAAATATGTAGTAATAAACTTAATATTAATATCAATTTATTTAAAATTAAGGATGTATTAGTAAGTAATTACATTTGTTAATGTACCTTTATATTCATTAAATTTTACCCAATAAATGACTTTTTTCATTTTTTCCCCTATTTTTAACCACTAGAATAAAAAAAACATATATAATACGGAACTACAGTTAAAATTTCATACTTTATTGTTTAGGCTGAAAGATATCATGTATCAATTCTAAAGTATTTGTTTAAATTTACCAATTGAATAGTACAATTACACATTTTTAATAAAAAATTACTTTAATTCAAAAATACCCTTTCCAAAATATGGCAACGTTTATTTTTAATGTTTACAAAAAGTAAACTTCAAAAATCCTTATTTTTTAAAAACAAAATTGATTGGAACTACCTTCTATTTTTTATATCATGGTTCAAACAGAATGAAACTACCTTCTTTTCTTTATATCATGGAATATACATAAATAATAAAATAATGACTAAATTAAATAACAAATAAAAAAAAAAAAATGTGTATCAATCAATAATGTTGTTGATATAAAAATAAAGAAATTCAAAATTAATGGAAGGATAGATATAAAATTCAAATGTCTTCAACATTATGCTTCTCAAGGCTCCTCTTGATAATCAGTAAGTTGTCCTTTATTGTACAGTCAAGTAGCTTCTCTAATGGCAGTTCTATTCTCGATTTCCTGCATTCAGTGTTGCAGATGCTACATTTTGGTGGATCCGTTTTCTCATAATAATGTTTAGAATTACATTTTGGTGGATCCGTTCTCTCATAATAATGTTTAGAATTGAATAGTGCCTTACCCACTCTCACTGCGCTCTCGATAAATTCTCATTGTATCTAGACCTATAATTTGTGGTATTGAGCAGTTGTTGGCCAGTTGCAAAGGGTTTCGTTAGTACTTTTGGAAAACATGGTATTTCCGTAACGTTCTGTAGGTTCAACGCCCTTTTGGCGCCAATGTCAGCATGTTCGTTGCCACTAATCCCGATATGAGAGGGGACCCACATAACAAAAATCTCGTTTTCAATATTCTCCAAGCACAGAAAGTCATCGTAAGCTCCATTTTTATTGTTAATCAAGGCCCTCGTAGCACTTAAGCTATCAGTGCAAATTAAACTTTTGCCACCGTGTTCAATAGAATAGCTTATCGCAGTTTTAATAGTTACCATTTCAGACGTAAATATTCCGGTATTGTCAGGCAACCGATTTTTATATATATATATTTTTAAAACATTTTGAAAAATAGTACTCTTTCTTACTGAAGTTTTATGTAGAATTGATGTATAAAAGAATTTTTTTATAAATCAATTGGATTTGTCTCTGCGCAAAATGGCGCTCAAAATGTGCGTTTTCAGCCGCAGATATGCAGGGGAAGGAGTTGGAATTTAAAAAAAAACAAAATACGCCATTATTTTTACTGCTGCAAAAACTTTCTAAAAAGGTATTATATCCAAATATCAAAAGAAGTTTTTCTTTTCGAAACGAACCTTAATACATATGTAAGAACCAAATTTTATGAGCAACAATCCATATTAGAACATGGCTCCCATATAAGTCCCACTTCCGGAAATCATCTTAAAATGCATTTCTTCTCAAAATACAAATATCTATCGTCTATTCCATGAGAGATTTATAAAAAATTCAAATTTTTTTTACGGAGAGTCATCCGATATTCTTCATATCTTGTACGCATATAACCTATAGAGCCATTTAAATATCTCCATATTTATTTATTTTTTTTAATTTTGAAAAATTTGCGAATTTATTCACGATTTTGATTTTTCGAAAAATCGGAAAAGTATGTAACTTTAAACATCAATAACTCTAAAAGTTGTTAACGGATTTTAATGATTTAAACTGCATGTGGAAGATGAATATGTCCTCTTTTAATGTAGTAATATAAAAATAATATTACAAATTAAAAATACATTCATAATGCAAATGCAACTTTAGGATGCATTTTTGAAAAAATTCTACCTTTCGATTTAAATTTTCTTTTAATATATTAAAAAGCAATATCTTTACTATAAATTGCAAAAATAACTGTTCTGGGACAATAAAATCTATTATATTTATTATTTTTTTTAAAAATGTCCATATTTTTTTTTTTTTGGATATACTCTTTTAGTTATATGTAACTTTAAATATTTATAACTCCTTAACTATACGTCGGATTTTACTGATTTAGAAAATAATATAAAATTTATTACAATAAATATTGTAAATTATATTGTATAAATCAAAAAAAAAAAAAAAAAAAAAAAATATATATATATATATATATATATATATATATATATTTTGCTAAAGATACACTCACGAAAAGAATGCAATTTTCGGATGCATTTTTAAGAAATTTCGACACTTTTGATTTTAAATATTTTTGCTTAATATTGAAAACAAATATGTTTGTTATATAAAATATCAGCACTTAATCTGGGACAAATAGGTTTTATACCGCAAATTTGAAGAAATATTTTTGATTTTTTTAAATAGTGAACCATTTTGTCCCAGAACAATTTATATTGCAATTTTTAGCAAACATAATAATTCTTTTTATATTAGAAGGAGAAAAAAATTGAAAGGGTAGAAATTTTTTAAAAATGCATCTTAAAACTGCATTTGCATTTTTAAATTATAACAACTTTTAGAGATATTGGTGTTTAAAGTTAAACCCACTTAGAATTTTTTTGACTTTTCGAAAAATCAAAATCGCGAATTTTTCAAAATTCAAAAATGGAGATATTTTAATGGCTCCATGGGGTATATTATTAAAGACATAAAAATATTTTTGAGCGTTCTCTCATGGAATGGACGCTACACATTTTTAAATTCTGTTTATATGCGTTTAAACAGCGTCTAAAATTTCTTCTCAGTATTTTTGTTAATAATTTTTTGTGTCCTATAACAAAAAGTTCTAGTTCGGCCGAACTTTTCAAAATTGACCGAAGTTCGGGTACGTTTTGAAAAAGTAATAACATAAAGCAACTTCTATAATACTAAATAATTTTCAAATGCCAGTTGAAAGCCTTTTCAAAAGATCTTAAATTCTTGCAATATGAATAAAATTATAAGAAATATTTACGATATAAAGTCAATTGCTTTATTTACAATTATCAAGAGCATCTTCAATTGTTGAAATAAATTCATTTAATTTCTTATAATTCATTTGAATATGTAACTTATCCAAAGAATTTTGGTTACCATTATGCCGTAAATTTAATGTTAAGGTAGTTAATAGTCTATTGTTATGTGCAAAACTGCTATCACCGACGACTAAACGTGTATCCCAGTCAAATGACTCTACTAGAGGACACTCATTGGCGTTTTGCTCTCTTATCAAGTAACTTAGCACTTCATTACGCCTGCATTGCAAAGCGGATATGATAATTTTTTGAAATTCAGGTGTTAGATTGGCCAATTCCGTCTTTACAAAATCGCTATTTTGACCACTGTTGACTTCGCTGGAACAAATATTCCGATAAAATTTTGCAATACTTCTTGTGGTCAAAAGGAAATCATCTGGATTATGAAATCCATATTTGTGAGACATGCGCATTGTTTGTTGTTCATCTTGATTTCCAATTAGAAAGTCAATGGAATGATTGAGAATCTAAACAATTAAATGTAATTAGAATCCTATTTTTTTTAATAAATTAATTCTCTTCACCTCTATTAAAATTTCTTTATTGTCTATATTTACTAAAAATTCGTTTTCCTTCATGGCTAATAGCCAATATAATAATAAATAAAATAAATAAATAAATAAAATAATATTTTGTTTACTATAGTTGTAAATGTATTGAGTACTTGGTAGTACTATGACAATCTATGGTTACAAAGTAATCAAGTAGAGTTGCCAGATTCCTTGGTGTATAATTCGTAGAAATAAAGTTTGGCTACCGTTACCGCTAAAAAAAATCGATTCAAACTGACTACCCTTACCGCTAACAATTGCAGCATTTTCCATATTTTTAATGCAAATCATAAAAATATTTCACCAACAAAAGTTTTTATTATAAAAATACTAAAAATATACTAACATTAACGAGTGCCATATATATTTGCTCGTTTCGATGTAAATACTTTTAGCAGTTTTACTAAACAAAAATCACACATAAACATATTTATTATTACGTTTATACGCGCGATTATTGCAAATAAAATTAACTTGTATATAAATAATTAACTGTTTATACGCAAATTGCACAAAGAAATATATTTCCTTATATGCCGTGCCAGATGAAAAGAATTAAAATGTAGCAATATTGAACTTATGTACTCCTGCAAACATTTTCTATTGCGGAAGTGGATAAGAAGAATCTTTTAGAAGTTGAAACTCATCGCCAAAACAATTGCCAAAGTATCATTAAAATCATCTGACCACTTTTCTTGGCCAAAATTACCAAAATGAAAAAAAAAAAATATCGTCCAGACGTCTCTACTTAGCAACTTCCAGATGATTGTCAGAAGTGTGTAAGAAATTTACAAAAACAAAATACATTACTATCGTCCTTTCATCCCCCAATAGAATATTTGGAAATTATCAACAAAGTAAATTTTTAATAAAAATGAAGTAAGTAAATCTTTTTAAACATTTATATACAGTCGAATACGGTTATAACGAACACCGGATATAACGAACTATTGCTATTATAGCGAACACTTTTCTTCCCATTGATTTTACCAACATTTTCCATACAAATAACTACATTTATAACGAACACGGTTGTAGCGAACTTTTTTTTTACAACGAACACATTTTTATGGTCCCAAGAAGAATTTTTCATACAAAAAACTACGTTTATAACGAACTCCCACAAATACTTGTTTTAGATAAATAAAATTTCAAAAAATTCAATTCATTTCAAAAAAGTTAAAAAATTTAAAAACAGAACAGAAATAACTTTTATTTATTTCCATTTAAATTATTGGACAAATGGAAATAATGTTCGATAATTTTCATTTAAATTATCGGCAAATAAAATCTGAATTTTACATTTATAGTTGTTGACCTTTTTAACATAACATACATTTATCGAAAACAGCTAACAATAAAACTGAAATTATTTGAGGATTACATTAAATATTAGAAAATCCTTATTCCTCAAAAAGTAAATATCTAAAAACATGCAAATTTAAAAACATCGGTAATAAAAGAAAAAGTTGAATTAGTATAAAAAATATAATTAATCTTAATTTGACGTTTGTGAAATGAATGATGAATGCAAAAAATATTATTCCTGATATATTAATCATTAATATTTAAAAATCATAAATACCGCTTATTTTTACATTTTTTACTCATTTTAATTCCAAATATTAGTATTGTAATGAAATACGTGTGTTTTGTTAACAAATATTTATTATTATTATTTTTTTAATTTTACGGATATAACGAACTACTATTTATTTTCTTTTCTTCTTTTAAAGGTACCGGATTTCACCAGAAGTTTATCATGAAAATTTTATTATTATGTGAATTGTATAGATAATTGTGAAATAAAGAAAAATTTTAATTGTAAAAAAAAATAATTTTAATTATAAATACAGAAATAGAAAAAATGCTAATTCATCTTCTAGAAGAGACTAAAACTGCACTTCTGTGAGCATCTTCCGGGTGTCATTCTGAAGAGCCTTCTTCGACACTTCTAGAAGACTCTTTTACGACACTTCCAGAAGTGTCTTCTTAAAGTCGTCTGGAAGACACTTCCACAAGGAATAGTTCTTCCCGGCGGAAGATGATTTTAATGATACTTTGGCAATAGTTTTGGCGATGAGTTTCAACTTCTGGAAGACTCTCTTAATCACTTACGCAATAGAAACTGTTTGCGGGTACGTACAAAATATGTGAAAAAATATTCCATACAAATGCATATTTTTTCAACATATTTTTTCGCATATTTTTCAACATATTTTTTCTCATATTTCATCCGCATATATTCAAATTGTCAGCTTTGCAAGTGTGCGTTTATTTCTTCACATTTACTTAGTAGTAAGAAATTCTCAAGCTGAAATATTTTACGTAGTTCGCACTGGACTGTTGCATATTTTTTATCCTGTGCTACCACACAGTGGTTCCAGTGGTTCGCTTTTTTTTGGAAATAATTCAGTAACTAAAGAACCATTAAAGGTATCTCTATAAAATTTCACATGGTCAGAGCAGAGAGTTTTCAAGTTGATTTTGAGGAGTACAGACCCTTAGCGAGTAAGGGGGGAAGTGGCCAAAAATTCATTTATGATATGACAGTTTTTTTTAGTTTTTCTAACTTGGCGAGCTTAATATTGCACCTAGAATTTTTCTAAAATATTTGCCATATTCCTTACAAAATTCTAAATAATATTGCTGCAAGAATCATATAAATATATGAATCCGTTAAAAAGTTGTATTAATCTAAATTAGGAACTTTAAAAAATTTTAATTTTTTGTTTTTTTTTTTTCCAAAAAGGTGGCAATATTTATTCAGTGATAAAATTTGTTTTTTGTTCTGGGCTTTATCATTTTTTTAATGTTTTCAAAAGAAATCTTAATGTAAATGCGTGTAAAGTAAATCCGGAGGAGTTTGGGACAAAGGTCTGCCCACAAATTTTGTCAATTTTGGAAAAATTTTTTTCTTTTTTTGTTATGTTCTTAAATAGCAAAGCTGAGATCGACTTAAAATTATTTTGATTTTTTAGCCCTATATGTAAGGTATACACCCAAAAAGTATTTTCTGACGGAGGCCCTTTATAACGACAGGGTGACCATTTCGATTTTTGAAGGAAGCTTTCCCCGAACTGGAATTTTGGGTATTTCGGAGTAAGAAAATGGGAATATATTTATCCTCTTCTTTGAAGGACAAATTTGTTTATATTGTGCTAAAATTTCACAATGATAGCTTAATTCATGTAGATTTTATTTCAGTTTAAATATAATTTTTTTTTTTTTTTTTGAAAAATAACTAAATACAAAAATTTTTCGTTTTTTGATAAATTTAACGAAAACATTTATTTTGAATACTTTATTATTTATATATTATTATTTTTCAAGTAATAACCTTTCCAATGACACCAAATACTTGCACAAATACTTTACACAATCGTTTAAAAACTAACTGAAGCTTGATCCCCCTTCAGCGAAATGTGCACATTTTCCTTAATTTCTATGGTAAATGTGTGCTGAAGCATTCTATATACACATCTGCTCAAAATAATAGATACACCTAGTGGTGTTATATTAAAGTGACGATAATTTTGGAAATTTCTTCAGAATCCTTCGAATTTTTTTTTTTTTTAGTAAACAATTTGATCTGACAATGATACTTTAATGAAAAATATGGCAAGTATGTGCATAAAAATTAATTTACACATACGTTTTCGATTTAAATACCAAAAATTGTTGCTCATAATAATAGATACAGTTATTTTATTTCTATTTTTATACCCTTCACCACAGGTGTAAAGAGTATATATAAGTTTGTCATTCCGTTTGTAATTTCCACAATTTTCGTCGGAGAGCAAAAAAGTTTATATTTTCGGAATCCTTATAAGAAATGATGACGATAGGACCATGTCCGTCCGTTCGTGTGTCGATTGAAATGTCGTTTATGAAGCCCACCGATAACTGGCATATATATCAAACGATCGGAAATCCTTTCGAAAATTTTGCTATTCAGCAAGATCGGTTCATACATTGCGGAGATATGCTTAAAAAAACGTATATACTAGGGAATTCGTTTTTGCAAAGAAAGCTCGGACATTTTTTTCTAAATTTTTTGCTAAAAAATTAAATAAAACGATTCTTAATAACTGAGATATCGGGCAAAAGGCATTTTTGATTTTTTGAAGCCCTTGTTTAAACTATAGATTTTTATTTTTTTATATAGATCGGTCATAAATATTTTTATAAAATTTCGGTTTTTTTTAATAAACCAAATTCGTTCATAATCAATAGAGTTATGGGCCAAAAACTAGCAGTAATATGATGAATAACAGTGTTGTTGTTGTTCTTGTCTAAAATAAAAAATGCGTTTTTCCCGATATCTCAGTTGTTATTAAACCGATTTAGGCCCGTTAACAATAAAACATTAACTGGAAGTTAAATACTAACTTTCAATTTAAACAAAAAGTTAAAATAAACTCGTTAGCAATAACTTCAAGTTAAATTTAAACGAAAATATTTTTCAAGTTATTTTTTTAACTTTATTTAAAAATAAAACAAAAATGTATACAGTCTGAAACAATCGTTCACATTGTTCCAACTATTTGTTAAGAGGACTTAAATTTAAATTTAAAAGGCTTAAATTTAACAAGTGCAAATTGGGATGCCATAAAAAATCTTGTCAAGATCTTAAAGCCTGTTTATATAAGTATTTACTTTAAAGCTCCAAAGTGAACAGCTCTATTTTGGAGATTTTTATAAACTTTGGGTAGAGCTAAAACTAAGTGTAAATTCTAAAAATCCTTATAGCACTGCATTAGAAAATTTTCTAAAAAAAGGTAACATATTTTAATGGAAAATAGAATTATTGTTTCGGCTGTGTATCTAGTCCCACGCATAAGAAGTTTTGTTTCAAAAGCCAATAATCATAGTATAGCTAACTAGTATAGAAACTGACTCTCTTTTTTAGTAAACACTCTTCACCCAATAAACATCGATTCAAACCTTATAATTTGTTGGTAAATTTCCTTTAATAAATAGCATAATTATCAAATTCAATTCAAATTTTAAAAATATGGGTGTGAAATAAACAAGAAAATTTCAAAAATTTCCAGTTAAAGTCTAATGTTAGGTTTTTATAAAATTTTCAAGTGATTGTAAAGTGTAAAGTTAAGTTTTTTTATATTTGATTTATTTTGTATTTTTTCTATTGTTTATAAGAAAATATTCAAATGTTTTTCATATTTAAAAAAGCTTACAGTTTTTTTTTTTTCATAAAAAAGTTTTAAACTTAGACATGTTTGTTCAAAAAATAAAATATTATACATACATTACAAAATAAAAATATTTGTACGCAATTATGCCGCAATAAAATGGACAAAATTACCTACTAAGGTCCATTACAAATGCTGTAAAATATGCTCAAAATTATGAATGCAAAATTTCCTTTTCAGCTAATATAAAAAATATATCAAATTATAATTTATTCATGCAAAATTTTAGTATGAAAAATAGTTTAGAAACAAATTTATTTCATGTTTAACTCAAGTGTAGTTTTAAATTTGTAAAAAACGTTTTGAAAATATTTGAGAAACATTTGTTTGTTAAAGAAACTTCCAGCTTAGTTTTAAATTATGAAAGCGTTTGACAAATACAATTGATATATTAGAACCTTTTTGTTGGAGAAAGACATAGTTTTGTATTTGAAATAATATGAATTTAAAGCCTATTCTCACAGCTATTGTTTGAAATTTAAACTTGCTTTCAAATGAATAAATATGAAATTTCAAAGGTTTGTGCTTATTGGGCACATACATATGCTGTGTGAATTCAACACACTTGAGAGAAACGTAAATAACACAAAAAATTAACAAAATTATCCTTTAAAATAACATTTGCATCACATTCTTTCACTCATATATAATATTTTATAATTTTTTTAAACACTTTTATCACTTTTTAATTTCCGACACGTTTTTATTTTTTACAAACGAGAAAAATATTTTTTTACTATTTTTGAAATTTTTTTATTGGCTGTTGAATTTTAAACTAAATAAAAACAGTTGCAATTTTTGGTATTAATAATGTAGTCGATTTTACGATAATTTATATTTTTGTTGATATTTAGCAACAAAAATATAATAATTAAATCATTATAAATACAATAGACGTTAAAATCTTTAATATTTGTTGAGGAATATAAATATACATGTAAAAGAAAAATTTAATAATTTTTTAATACAATTTTTTGCAACTTTGTGTACATATGAAGTGTGGTGAATTGGAATTTTACACCAATACATATCAATAAAATTTTACTAACACATTCTTAGCGTTACGTACTTTTGATTAATGCGTGATGTACCGAAAGAGAGACTTTCCGTACTAGTTCTTATACTATGTTCCACATATACACGTACAGTTGCGTTCATAAAAATAGGAGTGCCCTTATATAAGAAACTAAATTTTAATTTTTAAAAACAAAACATATATTTTATTAAAGTTTTGTGAGTTACAATAATGATTAATTTATTATTGTAGAAATAGAATAATTCGCAATGTAATTAAAACTATATTTAATAAAAAAACGATGTTTTAATAAAAATATTTGAAAACTGGTTGTTCATAAAAATAGGAGTAGTATAACTTTTTCAAAAATAAGACGGGAAATTTGGTAAACGACTTTATAAATGTTTCCAAAATAGCTTTAATACTTTTAGTAATTTATGGAAAAAGTTTTAATTTTGGTGATTTTAGCATATCTAATAGTCATAGAGCCAATGAGATCCCGACCAAGCCTTACTGGATCCCGACTAAGCCTTTTTTAACGTCTCCATAGATTTTATGAGCAATTGAGGTCTGGGAACTAAGAAAGCTACGACATAACCTCAACCTCCATTGGTACGAAACCAATCTTTTGGCATTAAATGGATGTAGTAAGGATCGTTATCCTGTGTTAAGTCCCAATTTAAAGGGATATTGTACTCAGCATTAAATTATTCATTGTTTCCACACGTAACCGTTGATCCATAATCTTTTTACATGGTGTATTGGATCAACCTAATTGTATTATAAAGCTCACAATATTCTCACTTAAGCACCAACATGATTAACAGGGTTTTTTTATATTATGATTAAAATACTATGTTGGAAAGGCATTTGACATACTGTTGGAGTCTAATTCCACCAATTTTGCTTTTGTCTGACCACAGAATGTTCCTTCATTTTTCTTTTGACCAGTTAATGTGCTCTTATGAGAACTTCAACCTGTAGGCTGCGTGTTTTTTGGAGAGCAGTGGTGTTTTTCGAAGACTTCGAGCAAATAAATTATTTTTAATCAAGCGTCTACGAATAGTAAGAGCATTTACTGACAAATTTAGCTTCTTTTAGATGTTACTTGCTGACAGAAAATAATCTATTTTACCAAAAAGGAATACATAAAGGTCATCCGCACTCGATATTTTTCGCTTCGGCTTAACATTTCCACTTTCATTTCGTGCGATAATGCATTTGCCATCATTTTATCGACACATGATAACATCTACTTGATTTCTCTAAAAAAATGTTCATTATTTCTACATTTTTATTTTATTAATTTCTCTTTTCCTCAAAAGAGCGTTTTCCTCGTCCCGTTATTAAACAAATAATTGTTTTATAAAAAAATCTATTTAAAATATACTTAGCTCACTTCCTCATAATTACTTTTTAATTTAATTAAACAATTTTTAACGTAAACATTTTGATTTTTAAGAACACCATCACTCCTATTTTTATGATCAATGCACATTGAACGAAAAATTAAACAATTGTGAATTAAATCGTAATCGTAATTGTTTTTGGGATTATTTCTTTTGTTTTTAATTTTTCACATTTCGTTGTAAATACCGTTAAAATTTGCCGAGGTTTTAAAATTACCTTAGTAAAAATGTTTACTTAAGAAAGTTTGGTTTGTCACTACTCCTATTATTATGAACGCAGCTGTATGTGGAATTTAAAGATCAATAGAGACACAGTCTAATAGAGTCTATAATACTTTATTGTGGGAGTCTTATGTATTCGCAGACTCCGGTAAACGTTGCTAGGGATGGTATTCGGAAACTGCAATAGCATTTAAAAGTGAAATTAAATAAATATAACGTAGTAAGTATTAGACTACGAACAATGACTTTAATCTTACAACTTCATTCCGGTAGGTCCACTAGCTAGAAACAAAAGTTTTTGAATATAATTATTGAGAATCGAACAAATATAGGAGATATGGTCAATTTTATATAAATGCAGCATATGTAAAACATTTAAAAACTCAATCCTTTGTCTAGTGGCTATTTAAAAAAAGTAATATATATATATATATATATATATATATATATATATATATATATATATATATATATATATATATATATATATATATATATATATATATATATATATATATGTCATGGCGATAGTTTGAGGACAGTTTTTCGATCTACCCGATTTTTTGAGGACATTTGCATAGTTTGGGGACAGTCCCCAAAAAAATCATATATTTTACGCATATTTTGGGGACATGATACTTTGAAGACATTTTTACCAAAAAAATTTTTTTTATTGATTATTAATTGACTATTGCTTACTTATCATAATTACATATCCTTTTATTAATAGACACTCAATAAATGCCTAATTTTCCAATTATTTGCTAAAATATCAATTCTTGGTGTTGCCACATTTCCGATAAAAATTTTAATTTTTTAACGCCGCTAGAATTTTCTTCATTACTGGCTTCGGCTTGTTGGTAATTTTTTTATATTGCTTTAATGTAGTTGAAGTGTCAAACTTTTCTTATAAATTGACATAACAAAAACATGCCATCATGTTATTTGTAAGTATTGGTGTGTGTTAGCATCATTTCTAAAAAACAACATTTGTAATTCATGAATCTCTACATATACGGTTTTGTTGATATGTTAATATTGTTTTGTACTGGAATTATGGTTAATTGAGAGAAATTAATGAAATTGAAAAAAGATTCGGCTGTGCCGAATCTTTGATACCCTTCACCATATTACCATATTACCATCTTATCGACATCATATTACCATATTACCGACAATTAATAAAATTTTCGCCTTAACGTATGCTTGCATATTTTCTAAATCTAAATTTTTTTCAAACTACGAAAATTTGAATATGAAAAAAAAACAATCATAACAGGCTTTGCTTTTAAAAAAGAAACAACAACAATTCCATATATATTTATTTTTGTATGTACAAACTGACTGAATACACAAAGAACAACAACAACACTGTTATTCATTATATTACTGCTGTTGCTAACTAAACTACTTGTCTATACAAAAAACAAAAAACGTCACTAATAGTCATTACAATGCTTAATATACATGTTTGTGTATGTATTTATGTATATTCTTAACAGATATGTTTTAGTTTTTAAAAATAAACAACTACAATTCCATATCTATTTATTTTTGTACAGACTGCATATACAAAGAACAACAACAACAACACTGTTATTCATCATATTACTGCTGTTTCTAACTAAACTACTTGTCTATACAAAAAACAAAAAACGTCACTAATAGTCATTACAATGCTTAATATACATGTTTGTTGGTGTATTTATATTCTTAACAGATTTGTTTTTGGGCCATAACTCTGTTGATTATGAACGAATTTGGTTTATTAAAAAAACCGAAATTTTAAAAAAATATTTATGACTGATCTATATAAAAATAAAAATCTATAGCTTGAACAAGGGCTTCAAAAAAAAAAAATTCGTTTTCCCCGATATCTCAATTATTACTGAACCGATTTATTTAATTTTTTCAGAACAAAAATTCAGAAAATAATTTTCGAGCCTCCTTTAAAAATTCGAAGTCCCTGGTATATGCAGAGGCTTCAGAAACTAAGAAACCGGTTCTAAAAACCGGTTTTTAAAGCATATCTCCACCATTTATAAACCGATCTTCCTGATTCAAAAAACTGAAATTTTATAAAAATATTTGTGACCGATCTGTATAAAAATAAAAATCTATAGCTTAAACCAAGGCTTCAAAAAATAAAAAATGCGTTTTGTCCAATATCTCAGTTATTACTGAACCGATTTATTTCATTTTTTCAGAACAAAAATTCAGAAAAAAATGTCCGAGAATTCTTTGTAAAAACGAAGTCCGTAGTGTATACAGAGGCTTCAGAAACTGGAAAACCGGTTCAAAAAACCGGTTTTTTGAACATATCTCCGCATTGTATGAACCTATCTTGCTGAATTCCAATAGCAAAATTCTCGAAAGCATTTCCGATCGTTTGACATACATATTATATATGTCAGTTATCGGTGGGCTTCATAAACGCCATTTCAACCGACACACGGACGGACGGACGGACGGACGGACATGGTCCAATCGTCATCGCTTCTTACAAGGATTCCGAAAATATAAACTTTTTTGCTCTCCGACGAAAATTGTGGAAATTACAAACGGAATGACAAACTTATATATACCCTTTACACCTGTGGTGAAGGGTATAAAAATAAACTATAATTTTTATTAAGATAGTGTACAAGAAAGTACTTTTTGGTTCTAAGGCAATGTAAATGTTCTATAAATGTATAACTTATTAATAATATACCATTTATCTTCTATATATATAAAAGAGTAACATTACTGACTGACTGATTCATCATCCCACATTTTTGGAAATTCGAATGTTTAGGGGGTAAAAAAGGATAAAAACGGGTAAAATCGGTAACCTTATAATTTGCAAACTAATAATGATACAAAAAAAAGTTGAATAGTTATCGTTATTCATTTAAAAAATAATTGGACAGGTGTCTGGTACTTTTTTGAAAATCGTCCGTTTTAGGGAGAAAACGGGTAAAAACTGTATTTTGGTACTTTTTTGGCACCATATGTATCTTTTAAACTAATCAACATGCAGATAAAATTTATGTCGTATTCATAATTTATCAAAAGATGAGAAATACAAATTTGGTACTTTTTAGAAATTCAAACGTTTAAGGGGTAAAAATCGTACCTATTTTTGATATTTTTTTTTTTCATAAAACATTTTTTTATATTTGGTGAAATATTCATATGAGTATTTTAATATGGAATACCACTACAATTTAGAAATTTATTGGAGTACAATTTTTTGATACTTCGATGGGTGAAAAAAAGTACCAAAAAAAGGGGTAAAGGCAGGAAATTACATTTTATTCAAACTTAATAATGAATTTTCAATTACATTAAACATAGAAACATGAAATTAAGAAAATGTAGATAAGAATTCACAAGAGCGGAATTTGTGGAACTTAAAGATACATTGTCCTGTGGGTAAGAATTCAAGAGGATGGACTTTGTGATACGTTTTTCTTCTTCTATTGGTACTTTTTTGCATTTTCTGTAATATTTAACCTAGAAACATGAAATTAAAAACGCATGGTCCGATGTCGGAAAGAATTCATAAGGGGGGGTCTTTGTGGTACTTTTTCGTTGTTCTAATGGTTCTTTTTGAATTTTCTATAATTATGAACCAAGAAACATGAAATTAGGGATATGTGGCCCTTAGTTAATGAGAATCCATAAGAGGGGACGTTGTGGTACTTTTTTGTTATTTTAATGGTACTTTTTGAATTTTCTATAATATTTAACCTAGAAATATGAAATTAAGGACATGAAGTGCTAAGTGAATGAGAATTCATAAGAGAGAACTTTGTGGTACTTTTTCGTTCTTCTAATGGTACTTTTTGAATTTTCTATAATATTTAACATAGAAACATAAAATTAAAGATATTTGGTCCTAAATGAATGAGAATTCATTAGAGAGGACTTTTTGGTACTTTTTTGTTCTAATGGTACTCTTTGAATTTTCTATAATATTTAACCCAGAAACATGAAATTAAAGATATGTGGTCTTAAGTGAATAAGAATCCATAAGAGAGGTTTTTGTGGTACTTTTTTTGTTCTTCTAATGGTATTTTTTTAATTTTCTGTATTTATGAACCTAGAAACATGAAATTAAAGATATGTAGTCCTAAGTGAATGTGAATCCATAAGAGGGGATTTTGTGGTACTTTTTGTTTCTTCTAATGGTACTTTTTTAATTTTCGGTAATGTTTAATCTAGAAACATTAAATAAGGATATGTGCTCCTAAAAGAATTGGAATCCATATGAAGGGACTTTGTGGTCTTCTTTTGTTGTTCCTATGGTACTTTTTTAATTTTTTATTATTATGAACCTGAAAACATGAATTTAAGGACATGTAGTGCCCAGTTAATAAGAATCCATAGAGGGGACTTTGTGGTACTTTTTTGTTCTTCTAATGATACTTTTTGAATTTTCTATAATTATGAATCTAGAAACATGAAATTAAAGATATGTGGTCCTAAATGAATGCGAATCTATAAGAACCTTAAACCTTAAAATGAATTTTGTGATCTTTTTGTTTATTCTAATATACTTTTTCGTAATTCTGATATTTATTTTTCATTATTCTAAGATTAGAAACCTGAAATTAAAGAGATATTGTTATTTATGGATGACTTACATGCCTATTCATAGAAAAAGTCTTAAAAAAGTCACAATTTTATTATGACTAAAAGTTACGACTATACTTGTGACTCGGTCGTAACTTCATATTCTGTTAACATAGTCACAAAATATGCTTAACATTTAAAAATGTTGACTTTTCTTGTCAATTAAAAATAAATATTAAGAATAAAATTTTTTTAAAAAATTTTAAATTTTTAGGGAAGAATGATAATTTGCAAAGAATACTGCAAAATTTGATGAAAATCTGCAGAAAATGTGAGTAAGAGTGTGTTGTATATATGCTTTATCGCTTTTTGGCTCTCAATTATTTCAAATATGTATGTATGCATTGTTTTTTCTACAACACATTTTTTTATATTTTCATATTTCTTATTTTCAATTAAAATGTCTTCTTATGATAGTCACAATTCTTATGACTGCCTACAAATCAGGTCTTAATTTTAAAACTAAATATTAATACACTTTTGTTTGTGAATAGAAAATTAAAGACTATAGTCACAATTTGTGTTTTATGACTATTTTACAGTCACAATTTTTCTGTGAATAGGCATGTTAGTTTAAATAATCTTAGTTTAAATTTATTATACAGTATGGTTTTTATAAAAAAAGTTCCGCTAACGAAGTAGCGGGTTTACAGCTCGTTATTAATAATTTATACTCTATTTAAAAAATACTTTTTATTAAAATTTTAAGTTTTTTTTAATTAAAATCAGGGACGGAAAATGACTGTTATTTTTGAAATTTTTAACAAAAAAAGCAGTAGCAACCAAATTTGGGAAAACAGATTCAAACATATCATTGTATAGATAAAGTGATATACTTTTTAAAATTTTGATTTTTATTTTATTTTATTTCATTTTATTTTTTCCAGCAGAAGTTCCGGCTATTTTATGATTTCTATTTTTTCGACCATAAATAACAGTTATATTACGATTTTTATATTTTGAGCAGAAATAGTAATCGTTTTCTGAAACTTCAAATTTTATTAATTTTTATTGTTATAGTGTTTTTAATATATAATTTTTATTATTTTTTCTTTTTTAATTTTGGATTTTTATAATTTTTTTTGTTTTGCGTTTATTTCATTTTGTATGAGTATATTTTTTCTATTTTCATCTTTGTTTTTCTTTTTGTCTTATTTTTTTATTTTTGGTGTTTTTAATTTCTTTATTCTGATGATTATGTTCTCTGGTAAAAATCACAAAATAACTTTTATTTCTGCTTGAAAAAATAAAAAAATAACAGTTATATTACAAATATAACCGGTATTTCTGCTCGATAAAAATCAAAAATAACAGTTATTTTTGCTAAAAAAAAAATCAAAATATAAAAAGTAAAAATAAAAAAATTTTCGAAATTTCTGCTCGAAAAAATAAAAATCACAAAATAACCGGCATTTCTACCGAAAGTACTTTTTGTAACGAAAGTACATACAGTAGGTAGCACAAATGAGTACATGCTTGTAATTTGTGCACTTGTCGTTGCATAAAAATAGTAAAGTAATAGTAAATAGTAAAGTTTTTGGATTTAACTTTTTCTTTAATTTAATTTTTGTTTAGTATTTAATAAAATAATTTATAATTTAAAAAAATAAAAGTATCAAGATCTACGAAAAAATCTGAAAAAAAAAACGAAAACAACTCTCATGTATTTTGCACCTGAGGGATTTTATAGTATTTTTAAAATACTATAAAGCATTAACAAACAAAAATAATAATGATCTGTTTAACTGAGGTTACTTTGTATAGATTCGCACTGATTTTGAAGTTTGTCTTGATAAAAAAATTGTCTAATGTAGACACAATGTCAGAGTTCGAGCGCTGACAATTTTCTTTTACTTTGAGTCTACTTTAGACAATTTTTTATCAAGACAAACGTCAAAATTTTATCAAGATAAAGATTTGTCTAATGTAGACTGAATTTGTCAGTGTAATTGCAGCGTTAGAAGAAAATTGTCAGCGCTCTAGCACTGACAACTTTGTCTTGATAATGCTTAGTAAAAGACGCCATATTGATTGTTGTTGGTACTTTTTGCATGGCTTATTATAACATACGTTTTCCCCTATAATTTACAGAGATAAAAAATTATCTGCAACTCAAACAAAAATTTGACGTTCGCCTTGATAGAAATTTCTCTAATAACGACAACTACAACACCAAAAAAACCCCATGTATTTTGTTTTTGCATTGTCATCTCTTACATCAACTTTAATTTTGTCATTCCACATGTTTCTTTACAAAAAAAAAAAAAAAAAAAACAATTCATGTAGTAAAAAGAGAGAAGAAAGACGCAATAACACAAAAAAAATGTAAACATAAACAAAAATTTGACACTTCAAATTACAAAACACAGGCAGCCATATTGATTTCAAAAAGAAAAAAAAATTCTCAGCTGTTTTAATGTCGTTACCTTCTTAATCTATCTTGGTAGACACTATTACTATGTTTATACGCACCATTTACTCGCATTTTTTTTCTTTTTTTTTTTAATTTATTTTTAAATTTCCGTCGATAAAAATAATGGATAAACAGTCAACGTCATCTCAGATCTGTTAGAGAATACCAAATATGTGTCGAAATGATGTTGATATCAACACGAAGTGATGTTGATTAAAAAACGACATTCGGCTATGAGATGTGAATCACATAAAATTGGCGATTATGATTTGAAATTGCATAAAAGGTATGATGTTGATCACAATCGCAAAAAGTTAGGCGAAAACAAAACAAAAAATATGGAGCACAACATAGTGAAATTATAAAGTGGCCGCACATATACAAAAACAACAATTGGTTGTATTTTCTTAGTGTAAAGCATAGCGTAATTAGAAAGTGCTCGCACATCTACAAAAACAACAATTGCTTGTATTTTGTTAGTGTAAAACTACTGCACACAATGTCAAAATGCTATGAACAGAAAATTAGCGAATGAAGGAGAGAAAGAGTAAAAAAAAATCGAATAAAAATTTACATATGAATACAAAAACAATTTGACAGTTCCGCGAGGTTTGTCAATGAAAAAATTGTAAAACAGCTGTTCTTACGAGTATACTTTATAATTATACTATGGTGTAAAGCTACTGCACACAATGTCAAAATGCTATGAGCAGAAAATAAGAAAATGAAGAAGAAGAGTAAATAAAGCGCAAATTACATTAGCGCGTAGTCAGCAACAGTAACAGCTGTTCACTGTCAGAATAACATGTTGCTGCCGTTATAATTACATTTAAGCGTATGCAACGACAATTTACAACCACCATCTTGCTTTATTCTACTCGTGTATTTGAGTCTTCCATTTCTTTGCTCACTCTCTTTGTCTCGCTCTAAATCTGAAAGCAGAGCAGTGAATTTAGAAACAGGGCTAAACAAAACAGCAATGCAAACTGCTGCTGACCAAATGTAATCAACTAAATAACAAACAGTGCATTCTAAAATATCTGTTGATTGTGTCAGCACACACTGCTGCTGCCTATGCGCTAATGTAATTTAAGCGTGAATTAGTTGGTTGTTTATGTGACGTTTCCTCCCGCAAAGTAAACAGCTGATCGTTTATATTGCTTGTATTGTAATGCGAACAATTATTGAAACTTGACGTTGATGTGATTTGATGTCTGATTCTGTTGAAAACAGAATTTTCTTGCGTTGTTCCGTGACAGCTGTTAGCAGTGTTGCCAAACAATAATTTTTTTCTTAAAAATAAACAAAAGCTTAACGAAATAAAAACGAAAAACCACTAAATAAACAAAGAAATAAATGAACAAAAATAATTAAATGCTCAAACAATTAAGTAGATAAATATTTGGCATGTTTAATTTTAAACAGAGTTGCATTTTTAGGCTTTTTCTAGTAAATAATTTATGGTAACTCTGTGTTTTTGCTAACAAATGTCACAAACATATATCACGTTATTAATTTTGGATAACTGCACAAAATTTTTCCTGTAAATAAACGGAACATCAACATCACATAAACAACCAACTAACCCGGCCTTTAGGCTTAAATGCGGCAAAAAATATAACATAAGAATCAAGGTAGATTAAGAAGGTAACGACAACTCTACAACAACTACAACACCAAAAAAAAAACCCCATGTATTTTGTTTTTGCATTGTCATCTCTTATGTCAACTTTAATTTTGTCATTTCTCATGTTTCTTTACAAAAAAAATCAAAAATACATTTGACATTTCATGTAATAAAAAAGAGGAGAAAGACGCAACAAACCAAAAGTAAAAATGCCAAAAAAAATTAAAACATAAACAAAAATTTGTCACTTCAAATTACAAAAAAGGCAGCCATATTGATTTCAAAAAGAAAAAAAATTCTCAGCTGTTTTAATGTCGTTACCTTCTTTTTTATATCTTAAAAATATAAAAACAATTTGACAGTTTCTCAAGGTACGCACATGAAAGAAGATGTGCTTACGAAGTTAATTTCTTATTTCACTATGGGGTACAAATGAAATTTAATATGTTTATTTTGACTTTTTGTCTATGTAGACACAATGTAAAAGAAAATTGTTAGCGTTCGAGCTTTGCAAATTTGTCTTGACATTGTTGTTGATACTTTTTACATGATTTATTATGCTATATGTTATCCCCTACAATTGATAGAGATTAAAAATTATCTGCAATTCAGATAAAATTTGAAGATTGTTTTCATACAAATTTCTCTAATATAGACTCGACGTAAATATTTAGAATTTACGATTGAAAGTGATTTTAATGCTTCTTCTACTCTTTTACTTCAGAAAGTTTTTACTGAAATTAATACAACTAGTAGTATACACCACAGAATGTTTGACAAATATAAATATGTTACTCTCAGTTACTCTCTTCTGCCAACAAATTTGACATTCTTTGTTTAAGATTTAACATAATATAAAAAACGGTAACTTTCTTCTGCCAACAAATTTGACACTCCCTGTAACATATTATGAAAAAAATGGTTTGTATACCTATGTTAAAACAAAACTGCCAGCGCTCAAGCTATGACAACTTTGTCTCAACTTTGCTTAACGCCATTTTTATTACGTCGAGTCTATATTAGAGAAATTTGTATCAAGACAAACGTCAAATTTTTGTTTGAGTTGCAGATAATTTTTTATCTCTGTCAATTATAGGGGAAAACGTATGTCATAATAAGCCATGCAAAAAGTACCAACAACAATCAAGATGGCGTCTTTTACTAAGCATTATCAAGACAAAGTTGTCACAGCTCGAGCGCTGACAATTTTATTTTAACGCTGCAATAACACTGACAAATTCAGTCTACATTAGACAAATCTTTATCTTGATAAAATTTTGACGTTTGTCTTGATAAAAATTTGTCTAATGTAGACTCAAAGTTATTGTTGGTAGTTTTCACATGGTTTATTTTGATATAAGTTTCTTGCTATAACATAGTGTCTACATTAGAATATTTTGTATCCAGACAAACGTCAAAATTTACGCGAATTTATGAAAGGTGGCAACAGTTGCACAAAAACAACAATATGGCGAACTCATTATTGTTTTTTTATATATGCAGTTTGACAGCTCCAACAACGAAAAACTTTTAACTGTTTAACTTAGGTACCTTGTATAGTGTACATTTGTCTTGATAAAAATTTGTCTAATGTAGACACTATGTAATTGATGGAGATTGATACAAATTTCTCATTTATAGACTCGACGTTATATCATAACACTGCAATAATATAAATAAATTTGATCTACACGTGATAAATTCTTATCATGATAAGAATTTAACGTTTGTTATTATTGATATTTTTATTCATTCTGTTCTTATATTTTCCAAACAATTTTAATGCGAAAAAATTGTTAATTGATTTCTCTAGAATGGTTTCCGTTTGAATTTATTGCCTCATAAAAATCTTTTGAGTATTAGATCACATGGTTAAAATTTTTTTACAAAATATTTTAAGCAATTACGTTTAATCCAATCCTTCAAAAGTTTTAAAATACATTTAGATTTTTTTATGCAAAAACGTAGAATTAAACAATATATTTCTCTATGTATGACGAAAATTCTGTGCTTTTTAATAACCTATTAAGATACAATTTTTTATTCAGTCAAAATTACATCTTCTTTGTGCCACATTTTTTGGTACGGTGCGGTTTAAGATGTACACATTGACAATATACCGGGTTGCGCGACGTTGCGAATCCAGTCATAGTGTCATAGTCATATTGTTTTAAATATAATATGATTAATTTTGTTGATTTTAGGAAGAAAGCAACCTATTTATATAAAATTGTAAATTGTTTCTTTTATAAAAACATAAAAGGAAATTGTGCCTTTTTTTATAAGCTTTTTAGTTAGCAGTGCTATATTGCTTGACTTTGAGCAGAGTATATATTAAATCTTTGAGACTATATACCCATCTCTGTAGGCAAATACATTTTTACAGCGTGTTACCTATTTATTTTTAATAATAAATGAGCGAAGTTTTTAGCGGAAGTTTTACATGCACTGAAAAGTCATAATTTTACATACATTTTTATATCTTAATTAGGAAGTATTCTATAATTTGTATTATAAAACAAAGTAACTTCAACTTTTATTATTCAAAATAAACTTAAAATTTGTTGCATTGAAATTTATTATCACAAATCATAATTTTTATTAAAACAACTATAAGTAAAATAAAAAAAAATAAAAAACAAAACAAAAAAATTTATAAATAATACGGTATTCATATGTTTTTATTATAAAATGTATACTACTTAAAAAAAAATCGCAATAAATTTTAAAAATTTGTGTAAATTATTACAATTGGAAATTTTGTTGCTTTTGATATGCACACTTTCAAATAGAGAATATATAGTATTTTTCTCGTTTTTGCAAAAGGAAACAAATTTACATCTTCTAAAGTATAAAAGTTTGTTTGTGCCCAAATGTGTTAACAATGTTATGAAAATAGTTTTGTTGATAATTGAATACTTTAAAAAATAATTAAACATTAAGGATAACCTTAATTTTGTTGCTTATGTTCTGCACAGTACTGTATATCAAGAATTCCCAAATGGGGGTCGTAGCAACATTTGTCTAATGTAGACTGAATTTGTCAGTATTATTGCAGCGTTAACATAGTATCTTCATTAGACAAATTTTAATCAAGACAAACGTTAAAATCAGTGCGAATCTATACAAGGTATTTTTGTTGTTACAGCATACATAAAACTATAATAAACAGTTGTGCAAATTCCATAAATTCGCGTTATTTTTGACGTTTGTCTTGATAAAAATTTTCTATGTAAAAGAAATTTACTATGTAAAAGAAAACTGTCGGTGCTCGATCCCTGACAAATTTATCTTAACGTTATTGTTTGTACTTTTTACATGATATATTATACCATACGTTTTCCCCTACAATTGATAGAGATAAGAAATGATCTGCAAAAATTTTATGTTTGTTTTGATAAAAATTTCTTCAATATGGACTCCACGTAAATAATTAGAATTTACGGCTGAAATTGATTTTAATGCTTCTTCTTCTCTTTCACTCCGCAACGTTTTCACTACTACTAGACACCACAGAAAGTTTGAGAAATACACAACATAACTGGCAAAATTAAACATTTTTAATATTTCTAAAAACATGCTTCAAGTATTTGTCCAAACTGCAAACACTCCAATTAACAACACAAAACATGATATAAATTTACCTCCCTGATTATGCTCCAATTTATTTGATTTTTTCGACATTGATAATAATTTTAACGGTGAAAATAATGATGTAAACATTAGTTCAATAGTTTGGAAGTTGTAGGGCTTTGAAAATCGTATTACCATAAGAAACTCATATAAAAAAAATTGGGTAAAAAGGAAGAATTACGTTAGAGAAGCCGCTTTTGGACATATCACATAGTTAAAAACTTTTGTGCCCGGCCGAAGGCCGGCTATTAAGAAAAAATATTTTCACCAAAAAAAATTTTTTTTGTACTAGAAATTAAAAAATATTTAAAAAAGTTGCGTTAATGAAACTTTTATATTTTATTTTTATAAATTCATCAATAAGAGCTTTCAATTGACACTTAAATCTTTACAATCGGGTAAATAGTATAGGAAATATTTACGATTTTAAGTGAGTTAGGGAGATAAATGAGTACCCAAAACATTTGTAAGAAATATATTGATAATGACAATTAGTAATTTACCAAAAAATTTATTGTATAAATTAACAATTATCTTAGGTAATTAAACTTAGTTTTCTCTTTTTACATCAAAATAAATTACTTATGCAGGGCTTGGTAGAATTACCTAGGTTCTTTTTTATGTGCAAAATAAAAAGTTTATAACATCCGTTAACACTCGCACTAAAAATATCTATGAAAAACACATAGTTTTAAAATTCTATTCGAGTATTTACGTTCCCAGCAAAAACTTTGGTAGCCATGTAATGAGTTAAGAAGCTAATATAATGGCTCTTCACTACTTACACATTAGCTGAATAACTCATTATTTTAACACGGTGATGACATTAGAAGCAACTACTTACCCTATACATTACTTAGATGTCATTACAATAACTAATTACTTCCATTTGTTAAATAGCGCATTGATTTTAAAGCATTACTGAAGTTATGATTAGTAATAACAATAGAAACTAGTTACATTTTAGGTTGTAAATAAGTGACGAAATGTCACGACATAAAATTGTTTTTTTTTTTTTTTTTTTTGTAAAAAGATTTTATAAACTTTAATTTAAAAAATTTAAAAACAACCAAAAATTTAATTAAAATAAATGTAAAAAAATAAACTATTTTAGATTACCAATTAATTCATACACAAATTTTGCCTTTCATTTATGTATCCCTTCTTTTTATATGAATAGGTAACTGCATTATAAAGATCAATAAAAATTAATATTTTCAAAACTCTGATCATAAATAATTATTTACACTCGGGTTATAAATAATTAGTTACTAAACAACTTCTATGTAATACAGACAGTATGTTGTTAACATTACAAAGTAACTACATCCGTAACTACATGGCATTACCAAGTTTTTGCTGGGTTCGAAATTGACAATTTAAATTTTTGTATAATTTTTTAAATTTTGGAAAATTTTAAGGCTTTGGTCATAGATTAACAACTAGATATTTATGTGAGAGAAAAAAACCTAATTCAATTGTCAAAAACCTAATTCATACAACAACAAAATACATGTAGTCACATATATTTTGTTTTTGCGTTTTCAAAAAAATTAGTAAATTTTTTGAAAATTTAGTATATGGTTGCTCTCACATAAATTTCTAGTTCTATTCTATGCTTTAGTTGTATAATATAAATCATAGACTCCGGTAACACTGCCGCTCTTATATAACTGAGTCTACATTAGACAAATTTGTATCAAGACAAACGTCTAAATTTTATCAAGATAAAGATTTGTCTAATGTAGACTGAATTTGTCAGTGTTATTGCAGCGTTAAAAGAAAATTGTCAGCGCTCGAGCTCTGACAACTTTGTCTTGATAATGCTTAGTAAAAGACGCCATCTTGATTGTTGTTGGTACTTTTTGCATGGCTTAAGCGTGAATTAGTTGGTTGTTTATGTGACGTTTCCTCCCGCGAAGGAAACAGCTGATCGTTTATATTGCTTGTATTGTAATGCTAACAATTATTGAAACTTGACGTTGATGTGATGTCTGATTCTGTTGAAAACAGAATTTTCTTGCGTTGTTCCGTGACAGTTGTTAGCAGTGTTGCCAAACAATCACTTTTTTCTTACAAAAAAAAAAACAAATACTTAACGAAATAAAAAAGAAAAACCACTAAATAAACGAAGACATAAATAAACAAAAATAATTAAATACACAAACAATTAAATAGATAAATATTTGGCATGTTTAATTTCAATCAGAGTTGCATTTTTAGGTTTTTTCTAGCAAATAAGTTTGGTAACTGTGTTTTTTATAATTTGCCGTCCACATGAGCCTTTTTCATGCTCGCACATTGAACAAAATGTTGTGCGCACATGCATTTGGATAGTGTGGACCTAAGTTGTTCATGTTTTGTTCTTGTTCGCACACCGTTGTTCGCACAATTGTTCGAGCAACCATGTCTGCCATCAAACGTCATTTTGTATGCGGAAGAAGAGGCGCTGCATGTAAAAGTATCGAAGTGACACTGACGGCAAACAAAAAAATATGATTTGTTCGACAAATGTTCTGTCCACTGAAAACAAAAGGGAAAAAATTGTGTGTGTTGCTCTGCCGACGTTTTGTTCTTGTGCGAACAAGAAAAAGGCTAGTATAGACGGTACGTAACAAATGCCAAAAACATATGTCACGTTATTAATTTTGGGTAATTGCACAAAATTCTTCCCGTAAATAAACGGTACATCAACATCACATAAACAACCAACTAATCCGGCCTTTATTTGACATACGTTTTCCCCTATAATTGACAGAGATAAAAAATTATCTGCAACTCAAACAAAAATTTGACGTTTGTCTTGATAGAAATTTCTCTAATATAGACACGACGTAATTTTCGCTCACAATACTTCACAAAATCAGGGCTGCCAGATACTTTTTTTGGTAAACCCCAAATTTAAAAAAAAAAAAAATTCCCCAAGAAACCCCAAAAAGAAAAAAAAAAAAAAAGAAAAAACACGATTTTTAATTCAAAACAATTCAATTTTATTGTTTTTAATAAATATTTGTACTTTGTATTAAAAGAGATAATTTTTGGATAAGTATTTATAAATAAATAAATTCATATGTATTTCAAAAATGCATAATATCATCGGATCGTTAGCATATTAAGAACTGCCTGTGCATGTTATTTATAGTAGTATGTACCTTCAGCATATTTAAAATTGTATACTTTTGGCTAAAATTCTAGTAAATTAGATAGAAAATCATTATCAAAATATTCGTACCATTTAGTAAAAGGAAGTTTTTTCCATTGAGTCTTATAAACATCAATTGGAATATGTTGGTATATAAATTTAATCAACACATTTTGTATCACACAGAGATTTGGTTGCGCTATTACGTTAATTTCTCTTTATCAAAATAATTATAAAGTTAAAACATTTTTAAATTTTCAGGTAATCGATTCGCCATTTCAAAAATCAATTTTTTTAAATACTGCTTTAAAGTTGTAATGTCTTCATTTACCAATGTGCATTTTGGCAGCTCGTTCTCAAATTCTGAGCCAAAATCAATTGCATTGGTTATCGTTTTAAATCTTTTTTATTTGATAGTAAGGTCACTTCATATAGACCAAGAAGTATTTTTTGAAGAATTTGCTAACTTTAAGGAAGCGGGAACCTCTTTCATTTAAGCAAACCTTTAAAAAATGTTGAAAATGCAAATATATGAATGATATCATGAAATTAATGAGATATTCAACGATGCCAGATTAAACCCATTAAAATTATTGCTAAAATTACACAGAATTTTTCCAATTCTATTAACAAAAGCTGCAAATTTATCCAAATTTCCCCTAAAAATTCCCCATTATAATTTTAATATCCTCAACAAATTCTCCAAACCTCAAATCAAAATTTTCATCCTTCTCTGCACCAAAAATTTCTCAAATTTGGGGTTAAAACCCCAAATCTGGCAGCCCTGCTCAAAATCCACCACCAAAACAGAGAGAGAGAGAGAGAGAGTTTAAGTACATGTGTTTATACATGTGTGTATTTCTTATAAAGAAATCAGTGTTGCCGATTTCTGTATAATTATCCAAAAATTTGACAATTTTAAATTTCTTGTATAATTTTTGGATAATGAATTTAGAGATTTAAGAATGTGCAAATGAAATACTGAATTCCAAAAAAAGTAATGCTCAAAACACAATAAAAATAACACAATAAAAATATACTAAATTTCCATACAGGGAAGAAGTTTTTAGTATTTTTAGTACATAGAAAAGAATTTGTAAAAATTTTCAAAACAAAATATTAAAAATTATGAATCAAATTCATATTTGTTCACAAATTTTATTTGTTTACAAGTTTTATTTTTTTAATTAGAAAGTGTTTGTCTATGAAATTTTTAGTTAAATCAACAATTTTTTAAAATATTTTGGCAAACGAAAAACAGGCTAAAAGGAAAAACACAATAAAATTATATGTGAACAGTGATGCTTAAACTTATTGTGTTTCTAAAAAACAAGTAAAAAACTAATGTGTCTGATCATAATATTAAAAAAATTTTTATTAAATAATGTTATAAACATTCAATTTATGAGAAGCAGTTAACAAAATTCATAAAAAGTACCACAAAAAAGGATTGTCTTTACAGGTCTTTTTCAGAGCTTTTTTGCTGGGATTTTTATGTTTTAGAGATTATAGAGCTAAGAAAAATTAATATATTTTTTTTATATTTTTCTGTTAAATTTTTTTTTAATAAAATTAATTTTTAAAAAGTTTACATTTTTGTGTAATTTTCTAAAAATTTTGATAATTTAAAGGCTTTGGTTGTGTAATGTGAACTATCGACTCCGGTAACACTGAAAGAAATAAAAAAAAAAGAAAACACACACACATATATGAGTTTGTTCATGTTACAGTCTAACACGGTATTAACGAACTCGAAGGGAATGATGTATTTAGTTCGTTATAAACATAGTTCGTTATATCCGTAAAATTCGGAAAAAAAAAATATATATATATATTTCTCGACACGTACTTCATTACAATAACTAAACCCTTTAAAAATGGGAATAATATTTTTTTGCATTCATTTCACAAATGGCAAATTGAGACTAAATATATTTTTATACTAATTCAATGTTTTCTTTTATTACCGATGTTTTTAAATTGGAATGTTTTGAAATATTTACTTTTTGAGGAATGGCGATTTTCTAATATTTAGAGTTTAATCCTCAGATAATTTCAGTTTTATTATTAGCTTTTTTCGATAACTATGTTATGTTAAAAAGGTCAACAACTATAAATATAAAATTCATCTTTTATTTGCCGATAATTTAAATTGAAATTAATGAAAATTATTTCCATTTATCCAATAATTTAAATAGAAATAAGTTATTTGTGTTAGTTTTTAAATTGTTTAAATACTTTGAAATGTCTAATTTTATTTATCTAAAACAAGTATTTGTGAGAGTTTTGTATGAATAATTATTCTTGGGACCATAAAAATGTGTTCGTTATAAAAATAGTTCGCTATAACCGTGTTCATTATAAACGTAGTTATTTGTATGGAAAATGTTGGTAAAATCAAAGGGACCGAAGAAAAATGTTCGCTATAGCCATAGTTTGTTATAACCGTGTTCGACTGTATAAAGATCTTTATTTCAAATTGAAAGAAACAAATAATGTTTTTGAAATAAAAAGTGGTAACAGAAATTTTAGTTGTTTATTTACTAATGGAATATATGAGCGTTTATATTACTGTAGGGCATATCATACATGTTTTGTTGTTTTACAAGTAGAAATACTTTGATCTGCACCGAAGTGCTTATACCTTTCTAAGACAAATTTTTGGATGATTTCGAAGTGGTCAATTTATATTTTATAGTTGTATTTTTGATAAACTAATAATTGTTATTTTTTACTTTTATATATTTTACAAAATGTGCAGACAATTTGCTTTTGTGTTTTTTGTATATATTTTTATAATGTTTAAAAAACGTTCTTTTCATTAAAAAAACTGCAATTAAACAAAAAAAAAAATAATAAAAAAATGTTTTTACAGAGAATTTTTAATTTTAGAAATTTTTATTACAAAAAAAAAAAAAAAATATTTATATTTCTTCACTTTTAATAGCACATATATTTTTCCTTTTTAGGATTTTTTTTAGCAAAAATTAAAGTAAATAATAAATAAAAGTTTTTTTTTGTCGTTTTTTATTTGAAACAAAAAATTGTCAATGAAATATATTTTTTTAAATAACTATTATTTTAACATTTATTTTGAGATAAAAAAAAGTTTTTTGATTTCCTTTTTCTAAACAAAAAGTTATTATTATTTTTTTTTATATACAAAAACAAAATATTCATAAACAGCAATATTTTATTCTGAAAGTATATTTACATAAGTTCATATGCCGTTAAAAAAGGCATTACTAGTTCGGTGCGGATTGAAGTATTTCTACATTTAAAACAACAAAACACATAGCATAGCCCTACACTAACATACGTGATCATATTTATCCATTAGTAAATAAACAAACAAAATCCCGTTTCTACTTCTTTATAGGCACTACACCAGCGATCGCCGCACTCATGCATTCACAATTATGTTTGTGTATGTTTTGTTTTACTGTCCTATTATGAAATGTTACACCAAAAAAATAACATTATTTTTATAGTAATTTAATTTTGAAAATTTCTTCGGCAATTCAAGACTTGTAAATGGAAATACAAGATACTAGTTTAGAATTTGAATAGTAATAACCAGAGATCGCAACGATTATCATAGTTATCATAAAAATTACGATCTAATTTTAATTTACAGTTACATTTTTATTTTTTGGACAAAATATGTATAATTATTAAGATTTTAATTTCTTATTAAAAAATATTTTTATTTTATAATAAAAAATTAAACAAAATTAATTGTAGGAAATTATAATCATTATTTCTTAATTAATAAAAAAATCATATTTTGGCAAACAAGAAACATTAAAATTACTCCTACTTGACATCAAACATTTCTGAGTGTATCTCAAGCTACGAGCGTAACACAACCTCCTTACTTGAATGCTCGTGCGAGACTGACTATCTTGTGTGTTTTTATTCATAACAAAACTAAAATAAAATGAGTGTTGTAATATTTCGTTTTCAGCACACCTTTTTGCGGTTTTTATGAAAAAAGTCGCTGTTTTGCTGAAATTTAGCGTGTAAATAAAAGCTTTATGGTGTTGATAACACTAAATAAATTGAATGCAAACTTCCATGTCAGTATCAAAAAAAAAAGTACGGCGTAAAATTTCGCAATAATTTTGTGAAAGTATGGCAACCTAAATTTTCATATACACAGAGTGTATTATTAGGACATGTACCCATAGTAAACACACCGTAAATAAATGTCCCCAAAATAGACGGTGCTTATTAAAAACTATTTTTTAAAGGCTTGTATAAAGTTTTGGAGAAAAATATTGAATTTGGGTTCCAAAATTGTCGAAATGTATACTATTCGATAAAAAAAAGTTAATAATTTAGCTGTCCCCAAACTATCGCCATGACATATATATATATATATATATATATATATATATATATATATATATATATATATATATATATATATATATATATATATATATATATATATATATATATATATATATATATATATATATATATGTATATATATTACTTTTTTTAAATATATATATATATATATATATATATATATATATATATATATATTTTTTTTTTTTTTGCCAAAATGGTGCGATTTTTTGCCTTGAACTTTGATCTCAGTGTTAAGAAGAATATTTCCGTATTGTCCTCTTAACAAATAGTTGGAACAATGTGAACGATTGTTTCAGACTGTATACATTTTTGTTTTATTTTTAAATAAAGTTAAAAAAATAACTTGAAAAATATTTTCGTTTAAATTTAACTTGAAGTTATTGCTAACGAAAACATTGTGTTAGCGAGTTTATTTTAACTTTTTGTTTAAATTGAAAGTTAGTATTTAACTTCCAGTTAATGTTTTATTGTTAACGGGCCTAAATCGGTTTAATAACAACTGAGATATCGGGAAAAACGCATTTTTTATTTTAGACAAGAACAACAACACTGTTATTCATCATATTACTGCTAGTTTTTGGCCCATAACTCTATTGATTATGAACGAATTTGGTTTATTAAAAAAAACCGAAATTTTATAAAAATATTTATGACCGATCTATATAAAAAAATAAAAATCTATAGTTTAAACAAGGGCTTCAAAAAATCAAAAATGCCTTTTGCCCGATATCTCAGTTATTAAGAATCGTTTTATTTAATTTTTTAGCAAAAAATTTAGAAAAAAATGTCCGAGCTTTCTTTGCAAAAACGAATTCCCTAGTATATACGTTTTTTTAAGCATATCTCCGCAATGTATGAACCGATCTTGCTGAATAGCAAAATTTTCGAAAGGATTTCCGATCGTTTGATATATATGCCAGTTATCGGTGGGCTTCATAAACGACATTTCAATCGACACACGAACGGACGGACATGGTCCTATCGTCATCATTTCTTATAAGGATTCCGAAAATATAAACTTTTTTGCTCTCCGACGAAAATTGTGGAAATTACAAACGGAATGACAAACTTATATATACCCTTTACACCTGTGGTGAAGGGTATAAAAATAGAAATAAAATAACTGTATCTATTATTATGAGCAACAATTTTTGGTATTTAAGTCGAAAACGTATGTGTAAATTAATTTTTATGCACATACTTGCCATATTTTTCATTAAAGTATCATTGTCAGATCAAATTGTTTACTAAAAAAAAAAAAAAATTCGAAGGATTCTGAAGAAATTTCCAAAATTATCGTCACTTTAATATAACACCACTAGGTGTATCTATTATTTTGAGCAGATGTGTATATAGAATGCTTCAGCACACATTTACCATAGAAATGAAGGAAAATGTGCAAATTTTGCAGAAGGGGGTCAAGTTTCAGTTAGTTTTTAAACCATCGTGTAAAGAATTTATGGAAATATTTTGTATTATATTTTGTATTATTATCCAGCAACTTTTTTTGAGAGAATAAAAATCAATTTACTCTCAAATTTTAAAATTTAAAAAAAAGTACGCGAACAACATTTCGCAAATATTTGCAGGTTTTTGTTTATAAACAACAAAAAGTAATATCCCCTCATTAATTTAAAAAAACACTAATTTATGTATAAAAATAAAAACATAGTAATTTTGTTCTTTTTTGTTAACAAAATAAAAGTAAAATGTTATTAATATTAAATATTTATTTTAATAACAATAAATTAAACGTTGTTTCATTAAAATATAATTTTTAACCAAAACAATAAAAAAGCAGAAAATCATTAAATAAAACCGCTAACGTGGCATCTCTTAAAATGATTTTCAACAGAAAATAAAAACTTTTATAAATTAATTTTTATCTATTTTTTTAACATAAATCTAAACAAATATGAATTGTAAGTATTTGTGTAATATTTTATTACATTTATTTTTCTAACTTTTCATAGAATTTGAGTTTTTATATTTTGATTTTCTTTGTTTACATTTGTAAACAAATGATCATATGTTTTTTTAAACATGTGTTTTGCCGATGGAAGTTGATGGAAGAAAAAAAAAACAGCCAGCAACTTTCATCAAATTCTCTATCAATGAACTGTCAAATTTTGTCTCTCTCTTGCTCTCACTTGCAAGTTTTTTAAAGTAAACGAACGAGATTTAGCAACTTCCAGCAACATTTCGTGATAATTATCACAAATTATCAGGTACGCGAATATATAAATAATAAAGTATTGGAACTAAATTTTTTCATTAAATTGATCAAAAAACCTAAAATTTGTGTGTTTAGTGTTATTTTGCAAAAAAAAAAAAAAAATAATAATATTTGAATTTATATAAAATCTATATGAATAAAGCTATCATTCTGAATATATACAAAAATCCCAATTAAAAGGGACTTGGTTCTTTCAATATTTCCCAGAACCCCCTAAAAAGCACTGGTTTATAAATTCAAATCTACAAAGCAAAGACATTAAAATTATAAATAGACTCTTTACTGGTCATACATATGGTAAGAAATATCTTAAACTAATCAATGTTGTACAAACTGATGTATGTGATTCCTGTGGCCTTCAGGAAACTGACAACCATATCATTTTCAATTGCTCCAAATATGCACTTTTGAGACCTAAATATCTTTTCTTCAAAAAGAATAATAATCTTCTGTCACTTCTTAAGGATCGAAATATCAATATGCTTCAGAATCTCATTAAATTTATAAATGACGCAAAAATCAATCTTTAAATTATATCAACCAGAAATGTTGCATCGCTCTTTTTTGCTTTTTCTGTTCGTCTGGCATTGCCACCTGACATATTTCAACTTAATTTCTGTCACATATACATTAATTTTTTATATTTTTTTATAAAAATTCAAATAGTTTTAAGTCGATCCCAGCTTTGCGATTTGAGAACATAACAAAAAAAGAAAAAGCTAAATACCAAAATTTACTAAATTTGAATAGGGCTCGTGGGCAGACCTTTGTTCCAAACTCCTTCGGATTTACTTCACACGCATTTGCGTTAAGATTTCTTTTGAAAACATTAAAAAAATGATAAAGCTCAGAACAAAAAACTAATTTTATCACTGAATAAATATTGCCACCTTTTTGGAAAAAAAACCCAAAATCTAAAATTTTTTTAAAGTTCCAAATTTAGATTAATATAACTTTTTAACGGATTCATATAATTATATGATTCTTGCAGTAATATTATTTAGATTTTTATAGGGAATCTGGTAAACATTTTAGAATTTATTAAAATTCTAGGGGCAAAATTAAGCCCGCCAAGTTTAAAAAAAAAAACTAAAAAAAGGCGAGGCTAAAAATGAGGTAAAAATTTATTTCGACCCGAATATCTTTTAAAATAAAAGAGATAACCTACACATGTAAGCATATTTTTTGTAGATATTTACAAGGACTATCTATATATAAAATTTCTTTTCTGTCATATCATAAATTAATTTTGGCGATTTTTAAAAAGTATGACATACCCGAGATGGGCAACTTTGGAGGGCCACCCACTTCCCCCCTGACCCGCTAGGGGTCTGTACTCCTGTCTGTACTTTAGTTACTGAATTATTTCCAAAAAATGCACTGTGTAACGTTCATTGGCAATTTCATACAAATTCAAATTTATACACGTTAGGAGTTAACGTGTAGAATTATACATGTTAACTTTAACTTCGATAAAAGTGCTGCCAAAGTATGAACAACAATACAATCATGAATAAATGAAAAAATATAAAGACTATCAACGTTAGCACTCAACGGCTGCAACAAAACACAGCTAATATTTGAACTTAAATAAAATCCATATTAATTAAGCTATCATTATGAAATTTTTATATAATACACACAAAAAAATATTCGAGATATTTTCTAAGTCGGCTTAGGTAACTTTTTATACCCTACACCACCAAAGGTGGTTGGGGTATTATGTGTTTGTGCAGAAGTTGTAACGCAGAGAAAAAATCATCGGACCCCCACCTTAAAGTATACCGTTCGACTTAGAATCACTTTCTGAGTCGATTTAACGATGTCCGTCCGTCCGTCTGGTCGGCTGGCTGGCTGGCTGTCCATGTAAAGCTTGTGCGCAAAGTACAGGTCGCAATTTTGAAGATAATTTGATGAAATTTGGTACATATGCTTTTTTCAACACAAGTACGAAGCCTATTGATTTTGGTTATAATCGGCCCATTATTTCACCTAGCCCCCATACAAATGTCCTCCCGGAATAGAGTTTTAACACTCATAGATGACTTAAAAATAGGAATATTTTAATGAAATTTAGTACAAATATCAGCAAAAATCCGTCTGCCAAATTTCATGAAGATCGGTCCATAACTGACCATAGCTCCCATATAAACACCTATCCCGAAAATCACTAACGTGCATAAATCCCATACAAATATTAGTATTATGTTAATATTTAACACAAGTAAGTTGTATATAAGTAAAAACAAAATTATGTGGATCGAAATGGTGTAGGGTATTATATAGTCGGGCTTGACCGACTATATCTTCTTCTCTCGTTTTTATATGAAAATAACATTTTAAGTACTGTTACCCAAGTGAATTAGTAATTTGTACAATATATTTTACTTAAAATCTAAGGTAATATTTCTAAGGAGTTAGTTATATTCTTCGAAATAATTTTTATACAAGTTTGTTTATTTCAATGTCAAAAGAAAATAAATTGTTTCTATTGTAAAAGTGTTGAAATTGCATTCAATAAAAGATGTTTTATCTTTTTGATGAAAAATAAAATAAGGCGCTAACAGTTAACTCAATTATATTGTTCCTGTTTGCAGGAGCATAACATGTGGAAAGTGTATCTTCCAGATATCTGCGGAGTGGGTAGGTCTTCAAATATAATACAAATAGGTTTGAGATACTACCAAAATTGTTTTTTATATTAAATATTTATCTAGCTAGCATGAATTTGTTGAATGGGTCCTACCCTTTGCAATAAACTTAAACGTAAAATTTTATCATTTCAAAACTATTTTATTTATTTTATAAATTTTGAATATTGCTTACTTTTTAATATGAAAAAAATAAATGCAATAAACTTTTAAATGAAACTTAAAAATATACATTTAATAAGAAACTTATCAAAAAGAAACAATGTACCAAAATTAAAAATATGTAAACAGATATTGCTATCATAGATAACACAGGGAAACACAGATTCTGCTGTACGGCGTTTCAGTCAATTCAGATACACGGTATTAATATGTACTAAGCCTCTTATCCACTTTTTTTGAATTGACTCTAGTTCTCGCGATAAATCGCGATTTGTAAAATTAAGGAGGTTGCACAATATATTGAAGCATATCTCGAAAACGACATGTCTAATTTTGTTAAAAAAATCCAAAAATTGCAATTAAAATAATCTTTAAGCTATTCTTACATTACTTTTTAATACAGTCAACTGTTTTGGAGATATTTAGCCTATTGTTTAAGAAAAAATTAAATTTTATACAAAATATGAATAAAAAAATTTTTTTTCAAGTGTCAAAAATTTAAATTTTTTTCTTTATCCATATAGGTAAATTTGTTGCAAATAAATCAAGACATATTTTATTAAAATCAATGCATAAGTTTTGATTTTATTCACAAATAAGTGAAAATACTCATTTACAAGTTACATAGAAAAATTAAAAAATTAAAAAACCACTATGTTTTAAATATAGACAAACGCTAAAAAACCTCCAATTGAATTGTAAGAACAATGCAGAAAGTTTTGGAGAATTGAAAAATTTAGTTGGGAGAGGACTGCGGGAGCCATTGAATTGCTAGCAGTGTGGGGTGTTTCGGTCCTTCCCTAACTAATTTCGGAAGCGTTACAGTGTCTATTATAGACTCCCTATGACATCATCGGTGTAAGGACCATATTGACTAGACTTTATTCAAAAAAATGTTTTTCACCTATTCTAGTCATATTTTTATCATTGTTAGTTAATATTTATAATACATTTTGTTTTAAATATTTTTCATAGAGACTTTTAGTGAATTTTGTTATTTAATTTTAAAAAATATTATCGATTATTAGGTGTTTTTCTTTAATTTGCTAATTGTTAGAAATTTGAAATCTTTTTTTAAATGTTATGATATTTAGTATATCTTGTTTTAAATTTCGGCTTTTAAGTTTTATATTTCATAATTTAGGCAATAACTACATAATCAATGGAGATTTTCCTTGGATTCACTGTCGAATTTATGAATTCTCAGGTGTTCGATGATCAAATATAACAAATAATAATTATGTTGACAAGTTGAGGATGATATTTGTAGTCTGTGTATCGTTAAGATTAAACCTCATGGAAAAATTGTAAATGACCAAGTTGGTATATGGATGTTTTGATGTGAAATGTTGTTTAAATATTTTAACCTAATACAAATTATTGTAAATCTTCCTAAAAATTTATAATATTCGGAAATTTAATAGTTACCTAGTAATTTTAAAGTACAATTTGTAGAAATTTTTGGATAATTGGTGGCTCAAAAATATCATCAATACTGCCTTTTGTAGGTAATGTTTGATCAGCGCAAGTTTTAACCCAATTGGATTGTAATTATTGGAAGGTGTGACCAGAAACCACATTGATTTTTGATGGTTATACCAGATTTCAAAATTGTATGCACTTAATTATTTATTGGCAAACACAAGTATATAGTTTGTTTAAAAAAAATCACAACTTTATTATTATAACACTTTAGGTCTTATCACTTCAAAGTCCAAAATCGAAAAGAACCACTCTTTTTCTTGCGTCTTTAAAATCGAATTTTTGCATTTCTAGAAAGATAGAAAATAGAATATGAAATACTGCTGCATTGAAATAGTAGTAAATCCATATTGTCACATTACTTTTTTAGTACCATTTAAAAATCGCAAAATCTTAGTCAAAAGCAAATTATTTCAAGATTTCTTATTGATGAATATATGAAAACATAAAATATGTCTTGATTTATTTGCTACAAATTTACCTATATGGATAAAGAAAAAAATTTTAAATTTTTGACACTTTCAAATTCTTATAATTTTTCGAAAAAAAAAAAATGTTTTCATATTTTGTATAAAATTTAATATTTTCTCAAACAATAGGCCTAATATCTCCAAAACTGTTGACCGTATTAAAAACTAATGTAAGAAAGGCTTGAAGATTATTTTAATTGCAATTTTTGGATTTTTTCTTAAACAAAATTAGACAAGTCGTTTTCGAGATACGCTTCAATATGTGGTGCAACCTCCTTAATTTTACAAATCGCGATTTATCGCGAGTACTAGAGTCAATTCAAAAAAAGTGGATTAGAGGCATTGTACATTTTATCACCATGTATCCGAATTGACTGAGAAACCCCTTGCCGTAGAAATTTTTTCACATTTTATAACTCTGTGTAATTTTTCAAAATAGTTAATTAGTTTTACAAAAAAATAAAACTAATTTTTCGAACATTGAAATCACTTAAAATTGTTTGTTAAATTACCTAATAAACTTTGTAACTGCCATTCCACCCGCTTAGCGCTTAAAAGTTGTCCTTAAAAGAAGAGTATAAATAGATTCCCACTTTTTATTACGAAATACCCAAAATTCCTGTTCGGGGAAAGCTTGCTTCTAAAATTTACTTTTTTCAGTAAAATGGTCACCCTGTCGTTATAAGAGGCGTGGCTTATTAAATATTTTTTGTGTGTTTAGCAAATATATGTAGGTATGTAATCAAGGTATTTTTTTTAATTTCAGCTTTGACATTTTTGAGCTCCACAAAAAACTAAAAAAATTAAAATTAACAAAATTCTGATAGGGCTAGCGGGGAAACTGTTACCCCAACTGCCCTCGGATTTGTTTTATATGCATTTATATTAAGCATTCTTTTAGAAACATGAAAAAAATGTCTGGTCCTGAGGAAAATAATGGATTTTAAAGTGAAAAAATGTTATCACCTTTTTGAAAACAATCACAAAAAAGCATTTTTTTTTTCCTTGCACGAAAATTATTTAGAATTTTGTACGGAATCCAGAGAATATTTTAGAAAATTTTTTAGGACTCAAATTGAGCCCGCCAAGTTAAAAAAACTGATAAAAACAATGTTCAAAAATTGGTCAAAACTTTGGTCCAAATATTTCTTAAAGTAAAAGAGATATCCCACATATGTAAGCGTATTTTGTAGAGAATTATAAGGACTATCTATGTGCAAATTTTTTTTTCAATCAAATCATAAATGAAATTTTGGCGATTTTTTAAAAAATTTTCATACCCGAGGTCCACCCCCCGTCCCCCAGACTCGCTAAGAACCTGGCCTCCTCCAAATCAAATGGCACACACCTCAGGATTGTCCATGTGAAATTTCATTCAAATACATCGAGCAGTTCTAAGTTACAGAATTTTTGTTAACTACAGTCTTTCGTTCTGTTAAATAAAATAATGTGCTTACAGAATACAAAATTAATAAAATTCATGTTATCAACGTTAACATAACGAACGTTTGAGTTATAGAATAAGGGTATAAGTTTTAATTTTAACATTTAGATAAAAGGTTAATCGACAGGTAGTTAAAGCAATATTGGAGCTAATTAAAACTTATAAAGTATATGATAGCATGGTTGTGAAGAGTTTAGAATCCAAAGGAAGTGCTACCATATTCTTCCTTGCTTGAAGTTTTAGACCTAATACCTCATTTATATTTGCCTAACTTAAATTCGAAAAACTACTTCAAAAAACCATAGCGTTTACATTACCACTAGGGTTTTATCCCGAGAATTCCCGGGACGAATTTCCCGGGAATTTTTGCAAATTAAAAACTACTAAAAATGTGCAATTTTACCATTTTTAAAAATAAAAATTCCAGAAAAAACGTTGATTTATCATAATTAAACAAATACAATATTGCCGTGCATTCAGTTCGATGTATATTAATACTAAAACACTTCCTAAATATTTGAAAAATCCGAATTTGTTTGACTGCATGGAATTCTTTATCTTAGAAAACTTTGTCAATGCATTAATGACTTTTAGTCCAAAATTAGTGGAATGCGAAGGTGTATTTCTATTAAAGTATATTCGAAAATTAACAATCTGATAATGCAGTTAATGCATTAGTTATTTTAAATCATCATTTCTCGCTTCAAAAATATTTCTGTTCATAATTTTGTTAATTTTCAAAAATGTGTATGAAAAAATTCAGAAAATTTAAAGAAATAAGGGAGATCTAAAGAAATTCTCTAAATATAAAATCTGATATTTTTCTATGCAAAACAAATCCTAAACAACAATAAATAATCACCCCTATTATGTATGTCGTTGTCGACAGCAAGTCACGTCGACAAAACAGAAATGGTATTTGTGATGTCAATATTGACTACAAATCTCAATATTAACAAAGTTTTGTAATTTTCTAAGTCGATTTAAAGTCAACGTCGAGTTGAAACGACTCTGATTTTGTCGACACATTTTTTAATGTCGACTCAGAATGAAAGTTGGCAAAATTAAGGAAAAGTCATAATTTTAAGAATGAGGTATAATTATTTCTTTATTTAAAATAAGTTATGTATCCTTATATTTATGCCCTACTCCACCATAAGTGGTTGGGGTATTATGTGTTTGTGTAAATTATTTACCGAAGAGAAAAAATCTTCCCACTCTAACCTTAAAATATACCGTTCGACTCAGAATCACTTTCTGAGTCGATTTTTCCTTATCCGTCCTTTCACCTGGTCGGCTGGCAGCCCATGTAAACTTGTGCGCAAACTACAGGTCGTTTTTTTGAATATAAATTGATGAGATTTTGTACATATGCTTTTTACAAGGACTCTTGATTTTGCTTATGGCCGACCCATTATTTCACGTGATCCCCATACAAATTTCCTCCCGGAATAGAGTTTTTTACCTCATAAATACCCTAAAAATATAAATATTTTAATGAAATTTATCACAAATAAGTTTTATATACGCATCTGTATGCCAAATTTCGTGATGATCGATCCATAATTGACCATAGCTCCGATATGAACCTTTCTTCTGAAAATCACTTTAACATGCATTAAAATAGATAAAACTTCACTTTTTTAGCAAATGTATTAAACAAAAACAAAAATACACTTACATATCTTATATACACTAATATATCTTGCAAAAAACACATTATTGTGTATAAATTTAAAAATAAAAATAAACAATTGTCACAAAATATTTAGAGAAGATATTTATTTCCTTTAAATTATCGATAACAAGTCGACGTTACACAATACTATTAGAAAATACGGATTTAGCGTCGAGGTGATGTCGATGTCGACTTAAAGTGACAACGACTACGAATTGACGACAACGTCGACAACGACTTACATAATAGGGGTGAATGTACACAAAATCGATTACAAATCCGAGTACTCGAAAATATATTTATGGGTTTTTAAAATACTAACATGCCTATTCATAGAAAAAGTCTAAAAAAAGTCACAATTTTATTATGACTAAAAGTTACGACTATACTTGTGACACGGTCATAACTTCATATTCTGTTAACATAGACACAAAACATACTTAACATTTAAAAATGTTGACTTTTCTTGTCAATTGAAAATAAAAATGAAAATTTAAATATTTTGTAAAAAATTTTAATATTTTAGAGAAGAATGGATAATTTGCAAAGGATACTGCAAAATCCGATGAAAATCTGCAGGAAATGTGGGTAAGAGTGTGTTGTATATATGCTTTGTCGGTCTTTGGTTTCAAATATGTATGTATGCATTGTTTTTTCTACAACACATTTTTTTATATTTTCATATTTTTTATTTTGAATTAAAATGTCTTTTTATGATAGTCACAATTCTTATTACTGTCTACATATCAGGTCTTAATCTGAAAACGAAATATTAATACATTTTTGTTTGTGAATAGAAAATTAAAGACTATAGTCACAATTTGTGTTTTATTACTATTTATCAGTCAGAATTTTTCTGTGAATAGGCATGTAAATTTATTAATTATCCAACAGATGTATTTATTGAAAACAATTTCTCTTGGAAATTCTTATAGTAAAATATTATAACGAAAAAGTGGTCTTCAAACATATATTTTTAATTGAGAAATAGATTTGAACAATATTGTAGTTTTCCCGAATACCCGCGAATTCCCGGATTGCCTAAAATAAAATCCCGATTCCCGGAAGTTAAAAAATGTCGGGAAATTAAAAACCCTAATTACCACTTAACTGTTTTTTTACATTGTATGAAAAACACTGAAATTTTATCACAATATTTCACCCAATATTTTGCTTTTTACACATTATTTATTATTTTTTCATTAAAAACTTTATATATTAATCTTTTTTCATGTTTTAGATTATAATTTTGAGTTTTAAAATAATTTTTCTTGTTTAACATTATCTTTTTCCTCAATTTTCGTACATGGAGTTTCCACCTAAATGTGTACATCAGAGTTATATGAGAAAACAAGTTAAAAACCAGATAAAATAACTAGTTAAGTGAAAGAACATGTTTTTTCGTATAAGTAAACAGGGTATAATATTATATTTTTTATTTATTTTATTATTTTGTGATGTTGTGTAGTTAGGGCTTTTAACTTTTATTAGAACTTTCAATTCATTTATCTCTCCTTATAAGTGGTCATTTCTAATGCATTTTGAAGAAATGACACGGAAGTCGATTACAACTTGAGTTTAATGGATTAAAATGTTCTACATATATTTTCTATGTCGAATTTTACTAGAAGTTTCCAAAGGTGAAAAATTCATCCGACTTATCATGTGTTCGTAAAATTTTGAATTTTTCTTACATTTCTTATATAAACGCAATGAAATATAAAATAAAAAATTGTTTAAAATCGCCGAGCAACAACTTATTGGTTTTCGATAATGGCAACTACTTATTTGAGTAGTTTCTTGATAATGAGGCGTCATTATTATTTGCCTACTCTATATTATATTAGACTGCACCAAAATTTACCAACTTTCGATCTGAAATTTCTAGAGTGCGATTTTATAGGAAAAGTTGACCTTTTTAGCGTTTTGAGAAAAATGTTGCTATTAAATACTTTGTTTTGCAACTAAATGTTAATCTACACATAATTATCAAACAAATAAGATATAAAAGGAGAAAATCGGTAGTAACATGTTAAAGTTATTACGAACAATTATTAAGTAATAAGGTAAAACATATGTCAGGAAATACATTCTGAAGTTAAAAAAATAAATTGAACAAGGATATCCTTTAATATACGGTCAAAATTAGAAAAAAAAATTTTAAGAAAAATAAGACAGTGCAACACGAAAATGTATAACCATGTACGGACACCACTAAATGATAAAAGACCAAAAAAAAAAAAACCCGTGTCTCCCAGTTTTGCCCAAAGTCATGCACTTTTTTATATGGGTCCCCAAAGATTTTGGACCTCGGTGTCATTTTTGCAAAAAAAGTGATCATTTTCTCGGGCTCATATCTTGCAAACCGTTCGGAATTTTGATTTATTCTCTGAGGCAAAGTTTTAGCTCTTGTCATAAAGAACAAAAATTGTGAACATATAAAATCAAAAAAACTTCATCTTCAAGATCAAAATCGCAAAAAAAAAACTTTTTTTCCCCTGTTCAGGTCCACAGGTAGCAAACCGTTCAAGGAAACAATCAACTACAAATTAATACTGCGTGAACTAGAGTCTCTCAAAATTTACCCATTTTTTATAATTTTCCGATTTTCGCCTTAATTTTTCAAATAACAAAGCTGGAATTAAAAAATAATTATATTTTTTACAAAGTTTGATGTCTTTTTAATTCTTTGCTCTCCAATATCGGTTGGGAAGATAAAGCAAAAATTTAAAAATCCCATTTTTGAAAATTTTTTGGGATTTGCATATATATGTAAAAAAGATAGGCCCAAAACTAAAAATTTTAATCTTTGAAGCCAAATATCTCTTAAACTAAAAGAGATAACCTACACATGTTTTTTGTAGATCTCGACTAGCAGAATCCACTCATGTTAAAATCTTTGCAATCTGAGATATAACAAATCTGGATCGTTTAAAATTTTTTGAACACCCGAGGTGTCCAACTTTAGGACCCTCTAGACCCGACCCCGTTATGCTTATAACGTCCAAACTCAAAACTTGCCTACACCTCTACTAACACTGTCTGAAATTTCATGGAAATCGGACCAGCCGTTTGGAAATTCCAGATTTATTTCCACTTTATTTTTGAAACGGGACACTGTGGCGATGTTTTTTTATATGTTAATACTAACGATATGTAAATTTTACGTACCCATGTATATTACTCTAAATCATTTTTTATATATTCTTTTTATCGGCTAAAAGTATTTTTATTATTTATTTGTCTTTAAAAACTTAAAAACGTGTTAAAAATATATTAAGATTTTATTTACGAAAATTCATGATACATGGTGACCTAATGTTCACCAGAGACTTGAAACAATATGTTCTTACCTTCCTAAGTTGCTAAGTTGACCTCTTGGTCCACAATGTGTTTTTCTTTGTAAAGATTTTTTTATTCGTCTATAGAATGGAATTTATCCAAATTTATGAGTACTTAAATGATCTGCATCCAGGAACTAAAATTTAGTTGCAGAAAAATTTCAGATTCGTTAAAAAAATGACTTCTGGATGCAAAAAAATGTGTGGACGTTATTATATGCTATTAAATAGATTTTAACGCCTTACAGCAACTAAAAAGGATGAGGATGAATAGGGAATAATGTCTTGTCTTTGAAATCGAGATAATGAACAACAGTAATTTCCATACAGTGATGATGAGTGTGATGAAACGTTATGTTCGGGAAACACTGAACATTATGAGGTAAAGTAAATCTGGTATCAAAATAGAATTGTAACCAGCGATACCCTTGAGAATTTTTAAAGTGTCCAAAAAAGGGGATTTCAAAATAAAAAGTCGCCAATAAAGGAGATTTTTAAAAAAAAAGAGGCCAACTGGTTTAAAAACTACTAAAACTCCTTAAAATTTAATTATTTGATAACAACAAAACCAAAAATTTTGTATTTTAAGAAATACTACTAAATCCAATACTGTTACTAACAAAATAATTTATTTATAAATATTTTACAACAATTTTTGTTATTGCTGCTTTAATAGTTGATATACAATCCACTTTTTATTAATCACACTTCTTCACATTTGTACGAGGTCTTCACTCGTATACCAGTCTTTCAAATCCCCATCGAACCAATTTAGGACTAAACGTATGGATTCACAAGTATTATCTTAAGTCTGTTGGACAAACTATTTTTTATTATTTATAATTTAGTAAATAAAACACGTACCCCCGAGGGATTGCTACGAGGAATGTAAAAATACAAATTTGGATATAAGTATTCATAGTATATGTTTTTTACTTTCTCTATCCCGTCCACAAGGATTCGGTATATGATGATTTTAATTACTAACAGTTTCAGTTCATTTATATCACTATGCTGTGAAACAATTTCAAAATAATTAATTTATTTGTTTAAATTAATATATAATGGGTCGATATATTTTAAACAATTTAATTTCTCGTCATTTAGCAAATAGTCTCAAAAAGTCTCCACATAGTCGCCATTTAAAAAAGGTGGCTAGGTGGTTGAAAAAGGGGCAATTGGCGACTAAAGTCGCCAAATAGTAACACTGATTGTAACCACTTAAAACACTCATAATACTCGAACGAAACATTACCGACATGACAATTTCCACCGATTACTATGAAAATTTTTACTACAGAAGTGCTTAATATTATTGTTCAGGAAATTAAAAATAAATTGCAATAGGTACTTTGAATAATAAAAAAAAAAAAAAAACTAATGGAATAGGTTTATTATATCAATGATTATATAACCACGAACTTTATAAGGCTAAAATATCATTAAGATACTTCACTACATTGCTATTTTTCGATCTGACAATTACACTAAAAATCAATAATTTAGAAAATCAGATATCGTAGTGGATCTTTGGGTAATTCTTATTAAAAACATGGAGTCATTATATACCCCTGTCGTAAATTTGTACGTGAATAAATATCTCTACTCTTATTTTTTACGTATGTGTTTCAAAATATACATTCCACCAGAATTAGCTAAATATGGGATAAAAATATGGTCATATATTATAAAAAGAACGAGAGAAAAAGATATAGTCGGTCAAGCCCGACCATATGATACCCTACACCATTGTGTACATTATAATTCGGGGAGGGGTCTTTTATTAGACTTGGAATCAAATGTGGACCGATACTCATAAGTGTAAAATAAAACATACGAATTCAGAATATTACGTTGATGCTGACATTTATGTGAATTTATTCAATTTTGGGTGATTCCCAAAAGAGGGCCTTATATGGAAGCTATGGTAAATTATGGACTGATCTTTGTAAAATTTGGCACTATAATTTATGTTTATATAAAACTTATTTGTGTCGAATATTAACTTGATACTAACGTTTTAATGGGATTTATGCCCGTTAAAGTGATTTTCTGAAAGGGGTTTATATGGGAGCTATGGTTTATTATGAACCGATATTTTTAAAAATTGGTACACTTATTTAGACTTATGTGAAACTTATATGCGCCAAATTTCATTAAAATATTGCTATATTTAAGGGATTTATGATCGTTAAACCCTTTTCCGGGAGGACATTTGTATGGGGGCTAGGTGAAATAATGGACCGATCATAACCAATTTCAATAGGCTTCGTCCCTAGGCTATAAGAAACCTTTGTACCAAATTTCATTAATTTTGGTTCAAAATTGCGACCTGTAGTTTGATTACAAGGTTTACATGGACGGACAGACGGACGGACGGACGGACATCGTTAAATCGACTCAGAAAGTGATACTAAGCCGATTGGTATAAATTAAGGTGGGTCTTAGACCAATATTTTTGGGTGTTACAAACATCAGCACAAACGCATAATACCCTCCCCACCTATGGTGGTGTAGGGTATAAAAATTATCCCTTTAGACGAAAATTAATTACTAATTAACTACTACGAATCAAATCAAGACAAAAGTGCTACTATAAATAGTATTTAGGGCCAACATTTTACTTATAACCGTTCTGGGGTCTGGCCAGACCAAGAGGATAACTTAGTGCTTATAACGTTACCAGTCATCCTAGGGTTAATACTTACGATACGTAAATTTTACGTAGTAATTTTTTCTATTAGCAAGTAGACGTCTACAAATGTATTATTTTCTTTTTAGTATACGTTTAAAATATTTGACGAAAGAACTTATAGAATTTCTTACCGTCAGGTTTCCACACACGAGAGTAATAAGAATTTGAAAAAAATTTACACGTAAAATTTACGTACATTGTATTTAAGGGTTAATAACTTCGAAATTTAAAAGGTCAAAATTAATAATATAAAGATCAATGCTGAATATCTTAAAAACTGTATTTTAAAAATTTTAAAGAAATTATATATTGATAATTTAACTCCATTTTATACTCGATACAAAATTCAAGTTGGATACTCTTTTAATTTAGAAAAATTAAATTTTTATTTAAATCTGACTTTAGTTTATATTTTTTCATAACTTCTAAACTAAATTATATTTTTATTAATGACTGTTATGTTTAAGGTCCAAACACAAAATAATAAATTATTTTATATTTTGTTGCTGTAAAGAGAAGAAGCGAGAACAGGCCAGAAAAAAACGGATACACTGTATTTTCTTAGGAAAGGCATTCATTAACGTTTATTTCTATATTAATGGAACAATTTTTTATGAATGAAGGCTTCTTTACCACATATGCATATAACTTCCTAAATCAAAAACTTTCTTGGTAATTTTGATTTCTTTGATACATGATTCCCACATTCCCTCTAGCATCTGCAACATAAAATTTCCGACCAGGAAGTTGAAAAAAGTCAGCCTGTACGAACGTTTCATCGTCTATTATACACTAAACATAACTATGAAAAAAAAATAGTAATAATAATAAAAATTCGTCTGAAGTACTTTCACGTTATTTTTTAATATTTTCTATTTTGTCTGAGTGCTACAGCCTAAGAGCCCAAACACAAGCAAGCGGATTTTTTTATATGAAGATTTGGCACCTAAAACAACACAGCGGAATCCGCTGAAAATTAAAATCTACTTTATTTTTACAACGGATTCTCAAAAGCTCTCACTTTCTCACTCTCCCTTTCTGTCGGTGTTGCCGTTGTTGCAAAATGATTCACATAGGTTTACATTAAATTTATATAAGAATGAAAGAGATAGAAAGATTTGCTTTATATTTTTTATGTATGGAATTTAAGAGAGGAAGAAAAACATTTTTGGATTTTTTTTTATTATACTTGCTAGCTTACTAGAAAAGCAAAGTTTTTGTTGGGAGTTAACAAAATTAAATTTTTTTTAGATAACTGCTACACTGGATTAAATTTAGAACTTTGGTGACTCCTAGTGAAATTGAACATAGAACATTTCTGCAGAATATTTAAACATTAAATTCATGTTTTTATATAATTTTATTCATTTCTTAAAAACGGACTAAATATATATATATATATATATATATATATATATATATATATATATATATATATATATATATATATTAGGGTATTCACTCGAATATTGTTTGTTCGATTAATCGACAAATGAAAATCAAATAATGGTTCGATTAAATTAAAATCAAGAATTTCGAGTAACAATTTATTCGAGCAAATTATGCCGATTAATCGAATAATTCGAGTAAAAAAATATTTTTAATATTTCCTTTCTTAACTACTTTTTAGGATGTTTTAATTTTAGTTTCCTAAAAAGTTTAGCTTAGAAACAATGTTTAAAAATTTTTATAGAATGTTTCGAATCTAAAAGTGGTACCATATATTGGAATTTTATTAAAAAAAATTGTATTTAGTAAAAAGAACCGAATATATGCCTAAATTACAATACGTAGTTAAAGGTCGTTTTTTAATTACAAAATTAAATAAAAATTTAAACATCACTTTAAAAAATTATAAAGTAAAATTCAAATAATTTTAATATAAATATAATAAATAATAAAAAATAAATTGACGGAATTTAAGCTTGATTTGGAAAAACATATTTTTGGTTCTACGAATGAAAGTACATAGTTTATATACCAATAAATTCTCAGTCTGGTGTAGAGGATGTGATGGTTTGAATGAAATTTGTAATATAGAAGGAATTTGGACTTAAAATTAAGTTTAGCTTGTAAACTCGTTCTTTATGTTAAGAATAGCTGAACCACTTTGTCTAAAAAAAGGATCCAAAGTGCTTTTTCTCATTTTCAAAATGCAATATCTTTCACAGCATAACGGACAAAAATCCAAATAATATTTGTGTAAAATATTATACTGAGTCGTTTTTACTAAATTATAAAACAAAAATAGGAAGAAACGAGAAATAAAATGTTTTATATTTTGGTAGAAATTGTGGTTTAATTCAAAATAGAGCCAATTATAATTCCTACGCGTACATTTGGGATAAAGAATTATTTATTTTAAATTTACAATAAATTTGTTCATTAAGTGGAGAAAAGTAAGTAGTTCTAACTAAATGTATATTTGACTAATTCATTGTACAAGTTTATATAATTTCTTATATTTTTACACTGATATTGTTAAACATTTTTCCACTTAATGGAACTAATACATTGTCTCGAGATCACTATAAAACAAATAAGAATAAATTATCTTAAAAATTTTATACATTTGTATAATTTTAAATGATCATCTTTTAAATATTGAACATAATTGAACAATGAATTATAAAACCTTATACCCAAAATAAATCTGGGTTTAGTAGATCTTCGATACTTAAAAATATTGTACAAACATTTTGTATACAAATGAAAACCTCTGTTGTACATAGGTTAGTATGTGTCCAAATTAAAAAGCGAGGTTATGAGACAAAATCGTAAATTATTCCAAAATGGATAAAAACTCATCATTAGTTTTAATTTTTATCAAAGGTATTGATAATTACCTTTAAATGGGAATCATTTTTTTCACAATGTAAAAACTATTTCATTTTCAATCATTTTATAGCGTCACAAAAGTTACAAAAAGCACTTCGGACCAGTGCTGCCAGTTTAGCCTTTTTAAGGCTAAATCTAGCCTTTTTATTTTGCTTTTAGCCTCAAAATTTTCGTTTTAGCTTCTAGCTTTTTTTGATTTTAAATATAGCCTTAAAAAGGCTAAAAGCTTACTAAATTTATTTTAATAGAATCATATATTTAAGCATTTTTGTATATTAATTCGCAGAAAAAATTGAAATTATTTATATTTTGCGAAAATCGTTCCACAAAAATATTATGATTATTTTTTAACAAACTTTATTACCCATAGATACTATTTAGGTTATATTTATAAATTCTCTAAAATATCTTTAAGAAATACCAAAAACTAATAAGAAAAAAAAAAAAAAAAAAAAAAAAAAAATGCTTTTTTTAATAAAACAATATATTTAGGTATGTGATGAAAAACGATTTCGAAAACGAATCGATTTTAAATCGAAAAAGTGTGTGATGCACTGATATTTAAGTTTTTGTTTTTGATAAAAATCATATTTAAATCACTTTCTTTTATATTTTATTAAATAATTTTTTTATATTTGCCTAAAATTAATTGTTATTTTTCACATGAAATTCATCACAATTTTTCAAACCGATTCGTTTTGAAAACGATCGGTTTTCATCACATACTTGATTAGCTTTTTTCTGGTTTTATTTTTTAGGACATTTAGCCTTTTCTGACCTTTTTTAAAGTCTAATTTAGCTTCTTTTTTTCTCAAGTCCTGGCAACATTGCTTCGGACTACCCTTAATATAAAATTTGGTTCAAATTGATAGACCAAAAAACATTTGATTTCAATTAATTATAAATTTAAGATAAAATCTTTGTATTTAAAAATGGATTTTAAAATTGCTAATAAATGTCTTACAATAGTTTTAGACTTTGTACTCTATATTTTTTGCAACTTTATTTTATAAGTATGGAGAAATTAATATACATATGTGTGTTATCTGTTTAAAGAAATACTTTTACTTTTATGTTCAAGCAAAAGGTCTTAGCGACCACCTTAAAATCTTTATACGGACCCCTTGTTGAGAACCGCCGTTTTGGATAGGAAAATACTAAAAATATATGTTGGCTAGTAAGAAAATGTAATAGTTTTACTTTAATTTTAAAAATTAGCCAAATAAATCGCCAAAAAATTCGCCATGTCGCAAAACGGAAAATTCAGTCGCCAAGAGCAATTAAAAATCGCCACGTTTGGCGAAAAATCGCCACATCTGACAGCCCTGAGTGTAGCTAACTAGTATAGAAACTGACTCTCTTTTTTAGTAAACACTCTTCACATACATATGCAGTGTGAATTCAACACACTTGAAAGAGACCTAAACAACACAAAAAATTAACAAAATTATCCTTTAAAATAACATTTGCAGCACATTCTTTCATACACATATAATATTTTATTATTTCTTTAAACACTTTTATCACATTTTACGAGAAAAATATTTTCTACTATTTTTGACATTTTATTTTTTGGCTGTTGAATTTTAAACTAAATAAAAACAGTTGCAATTTTTGGTATTAATAATGTAGTAGATTTTAAAATAATTTATATTTTTTTTTGATATTTAGCAACAAAAATATAATAATTAAATCATTATAAATACAATACACGTTAAAATACTTAATATTTGTTGAGAAATATAAATATACATGTAAAAGAAAAATTTAATAATTTTTTAATACAATTTTTTGCAACTCTCTAACAAAAATCAACAATTACCGAATTATTGTTGGCATTTTCAATGGATGCTCCCGATAGCGACAGCTCATCGGCTGAATCATCAGCAGCTAAATCAGTTTGAACACCCTTTTCCTCCAGCAAATGTACATATGAAGTGTGGTGAATAAGATTTTTACACCAATACATATAAATAAAATTTTACTAACACATTCTTAGCGTTACGTACTTTTGATTTCTGCGTGATGTACCAAATGAGAGACATTTCGTACTAGTTCTTATACTATGATTGTAGCCATCAATATTTGTGCATCAATTTTGAAGAAACATCAAAAACATAAAAAATCTTCAGTTTTACATGAACAACATTTTTTTGCACTAATTTCAAAATAACTCCGAAAATATTGAGCGAATAAAAAAATGATATAAGAACGACTTAAAGACAATTTTACTCTGCATATTTTTAGTTCTTGAGTTATTATGAAATATACTAGAGTAATGGCCTTATTATGGGCGAAATATTAGACATGACCATGAAAAAATCCAGAACCGATCGCAGATTCTTGTTTAGCTATTGGCCTATAGGGGAGGATTCTTTCCCCGATCTGTGTAATTATTGCATTACAAATATTACCTAAAACGCATAATACCCCATTCACTTATGGTGGTGTAAGGTACAATTACCAACTCTTAATCCATAGACTACTAAAATAAAAAATCCTTTATTCGATATTTAATTTGAAAGTTTGGTAGTTAGAGTAACGAGAATGCACCAAGATTTTTAGTCGAGTACATAATGAGTTCCTACTGTTAGAATATAATGCATGAAAAAACATCCAAAACAATACTAACGATTCATTCAACAGATATATGTCACTTTTTATTGAACAAAAATGCCTATCATATGGTAGCCTACACCATTGTGTTATGGTTAATTCACATTTGTTGAAGTAGCAACTTCGAAATGATCTGGACATTATTTTCCTATTGGTGCCATTACACGAAGAGAAAAACATTTCGCAATATGGTTGCCCCCACAATATTATTTTCATCGCAATAATATATTGTCGTCGCAAACATCGTTATTGTTGAATATATTTTATTTTAAAAACAATTTTGTTATAGCAGTTATACTTTTGTTCTCAATTCACAATTATATTGTTGTCACAACATGTTAAGCAATATGTTTAAATTAGAACCACGTTATTGTTGTTAAAATTCTATGTGCAAAAAAAATGTTTTTGCAATTCTAAATAGACAACAAAATGTTTGTTTTGTATTAGCAACAATATACATAATTTGTACTTGACAATAAGTATACTTTCTGACTTTTATTCAGTTTAGTGTGCTTCTTGCATATTACTAGTTATCTGTCGGCGAGTAAAAAATATATTAGAATTAATGTATATTTAAAAAGTGAATTAATTAAATTTAATTATTTCAATTAAAGTTAAGCTAGAAATAAATATTTTACATAAGTGTTTTAAATTTGAAAATATTTTAAATGTATAATATGCAAAAAAAAAAAAAAAAAACTACACAATAGGTTATCTTCGGAGTGCTGAAAATAAAGAAAATTATTAACAAAATTCACAACAAAAATACTTAAAATTTTTTCTTTTTTTTAATTTATGTTGCACAATTCATTGAATGTAAAGTTATAAAGTAAGTAAAGTAAAACACAATTTTTTACATAAAGTATTTATGCCAACTTTACAATTGTTTTTGTTATCTTATTAAATTTTGGTTCCACGCAGAGTACTACAACTTCAATCATATCAGAGTCTTCCGGTGATTTAAGTCAATCAATTTGTACAAATTGGAGTACTATCGAAAATTTAAAGTCTTTGGATACCAATACAAATAAAACAACATTGGAATCACCTTGTGTGAATATTCAAAAAATTTCTGAGGATTTATCATTTCCCGGTGACGAAACTATTCTTAATTTCACCAACGAAAATATCTTTGTTTCGTATCCAACCATAAGATATAGTTGCCGCTCATCAATATTTTTATTGTTATTCATCCATGATATTGTGGTATACATTAGAGCCCTGCAAACTGTGTCTTATAAGGCTGTACAAGCCACTTGATATTTTTCAAGTGTTGTTATCAGTGTGTGTGCGGAGTAATAAATACTGTTCTGCAGGCACTTAAAACCATACAAATACTGCGTGTGTGCTTCAACTTTATGAACAAATCATGAGTGTGCTATGATAGCGACCAAACAAGCCTCTCAAAGGCTTGTATAAAAAAATACAAGCCTTTTGACCACTTGTTTGCTTCAATAAGGAAAAAAATTGTGTTTTCTTTTTTATTAAAATTATATGTGTGTGTGTGCGTTCATGACTGTATAAAGTAATTTCGTAAGTAAAACAGTCGTTTAAAAGTATTGTTTATAAACTTATTGTTATTTACGATCAAATAAATTATTAATGTTACTAGTTATAACAATTTAAAGAAACATGCATTAAGTTTTATTAGTAAACAGATTTTATTAAATATTTAAAGTTTTTTACAAGGTTTTTTTATATTATTACTTAAAACAAATATATACTTAATTACTTATATACTACTTTCTTATACATATGTATATAAATACTTAAACTATATCACAGATAATAATGTTGTCTGTATTCATGTGAAGAAACATAATCTGTGAAAAGATGGTTGAGTTGGAGGAAAGATTCGTTCTTTTTTCCGATAACAATTGTCTAGCAATTGAAAAAACTCTTTCGGAACTTGCACTACTTGCTGGAGTAGCCAATAGTTTGCAGCTTAATTTATACAACAAAGGCAACTATGTTCGAACACTTTTGAAATAACTGTTGAAAGATTTTCATTCATAACTTCATTTATAGCATATATGAAATATATTAGGTAATAATATTATAATTTTATTTATAAACTCATTTTTACATTAGGTAATAATATGTATAAGCCTTTTCTAAAAATAACTTTAGTCCAATAAAAACAGGTATATTTCTTAGTGTAAAAAATTTATTTAAAACAGCAAGAATTTGGCAATAAAATCTGTAGAAGCACCTAAATAGATCAATAAGAAACAGGTACATATGTTCTGCACTGTAAAAAATGTAAATTTATTTTTTATAAAACCACGAATTGAGTTCGCTTACAATCAGGTAAAACAGCATCCTTTACTTGATTATATATTGAACATGTACATATGACGGGACACACAATTTAGGTAAACGTCTTAAAATATTTCATTTATAATTTTATTACAGTGCAGATGTTCCATCGTATTCTTAACATTTGGGAAAATTTATTAGTCAAGGAGTAAACGTATATGGAAACGAATTTGAAAAATGAAAAGACATTGTTCTATATTATTTCCTTTTAGTTTTAAAATAGAATGATTACTTAGTAAATATAAATTAAATGCAATAAAATCTATCATAATATAAATAAGTACAATTTTAAAATTTTTTATAAACATACAATTAATTATAAGACTAACTTTATTTAAAATATAAATAAATACTAAAGATAAAAATTTTCTAACTTACATATGTAACTGACAGTTGCAAATGTCAACTTTAATTTTTTTACTTTTTTAACTCTTAATAAAGAGTATTTTTTAATAACTTTATGAATTCACCCTTTTACATTTATTTAGAAAAGAAGAACCAACAATAAAATATAGACATACTGTATATATGTGTGTGTATGCAAGAATATTTATAAACAACCACTTTTTACACATTATGAAGATTTTTTGCCACACACAGCAACTACGTATTACAAAAAACAAACAAATCATTAAGCCCACTTGAAATCTTTAAATCATTTCTCAACGTCTTGTATGATTTGTTTTTTTTTTGCCACACCACTTGCACCACTTGTTTACGATAAATGATTTGAACGCACGGATTTGCAGTCGCTCATACACAGTACACACTTGCTTTGCTTCGGGCAGCGAACAGTACGAACAGTATTTATTGTTGTTTTTGCACATGTTGGCTATGAAACACACACTTGAAATTCAAGTGTGTTTGCTTTTCAAATCATCTTGCGCAGGAGACTAGTATACATGAATCAAGTACATATGCGACAAAAATATGGTTTCGGTTCAACCTTATTTTTATAGTACAAATACAATAAAATTGAGGTTACAGCTCAACCATATTTTTATTGTGATTTAACCATTTTATGGTGCTACATCCAACCTTAATATAATTAGGGCAAGCTTTTTAAGCTTTTTGCTTGAAAAGTAAGCATTTGCATATTTTAAAAGAATTTCACAAAAATGCTTGTTTTTTAAATTTTGGCATAAATTTGCATATAATGGAAATAAAAATTAGTTTTCTTAACAAAAACGCATTTTTTTAGTGATTTTTTGGAGTCCAATCTAATGATTCCTAGAATTTGTTTGTGACTATTTTGAGTACGTTGTAAAAATTGTAAAGAAAGAATTCAGACGCGTCAAATATGACTTAGAAAATGTATATATTTTAAAAACGCAATTTTTTTTAGTGATTTTTTGGAGTTCAATCTAATGATTCCTAGAATTTGTTTGTGACTATTTTGAGTACGTTGTAAAAATTGTAAAGAAAGAATTCAGACGCGTCAAATATGACTTAGAAAATGTATATATTTTTATTTTTTATAAAAATCGAAATCTATCAGAGATTGAAAGTTAAAAAATATATTTTTATGCATGTTTTTTACATATCTATATATAAAAATGCATAAATACGTCGGTTTTTCTATACATATTTGCATATTTCTGTGCATATTATCCCATTTTCTCGTGCTTTTTCAAGCGCATATTTTAATTTTTTTCATGCATATTTAAACTTGCCCTGAATATAATTTACAGACAACTATAAACTCCAACAATAATATGACAGTATTCGATTATGGTTGCTATTCACCAACTTTTTCCTTTGCGTGTAGGAACTTGTATAAACAAACACCTCCAATTATAACAGTAGCTTAATGTCATTGTTATGAATGGCCCCTAAAAACATTTACAAGTAGTACTTCTCTTACTTTTATTTTGCGCCTGTATGCCAGTTTTACACTCGTAATACGATTTAAATGTTTTATTTGTCAACAATTTGCATCACTCTTGTGGATTAAAAAAGACGTATGTAAACTTGTGCATATTTTTAATCAAAATGTCATATTTAAATAGTTCATACAGGTTAAACTGCATTCCGTTCCAGTTGCTTTGTTTTTGCGCCAAATAAATATGAATTAACAAAATGAAATAATTTTAAGTTTTAATTTGTTTTTTTTTTTTTTTTTTTTAATATCTTAAAATTTAGTTAGCATATACAATTTTTACCAACCACAATAGCTGATGTTTATCATTGTAATTTGAATTTCATTACCAGTGGGTGGATTTTTATGCATTTATTTTTTGAAAATATGCGTCTAAAAAATTCAAAATATACACTAAAAATTTAAAAAATATTCATTTATTTTTTAATATTTGTTATACAAAAAGAGAAAAAACAAAAATTTGTCAATGGTAAGCTAAGTTATGTAATACATTTTTGAAAGTTAAAGCTAAGTTTTAAAAAATCAATGCTAATTCTATGTCCAATTTTTTTAAAGTTTCTATACTATTACAGTCGAACACGGTTATAACGAACTTTTTCATAGAAATAACTACGTTTATAGCGAACACGGTTACTGCGAACTTTTTTTTTATAACGAACAAATTTTTATGGTCCCAAGAAGAATATTTCATACAAAAAACTACGTTTATAACGAACTTATACAAATACTAGTTTCAAATAAAATTACACACTTCAAAATATTTCAAAAATTAAAAACTAACATTATATATAACTTTTATTCATTTCACTTTAAATTATTGGACAAATAGAAATAATTTTCATTAATTTCAATTTAAATTATCGAACAAATAAAAAAGGAATTTTATATTTACAGCTGTTTACCTTTTTAACATAACGCATACACATTTATAGAAAGTAGCTTAAAATAAAAAATAAGAGGATAAAAATCTGAATAAAATAAAATCGTTGTACCTCAAAGAGTAAACATCCCAAAACATGACAAATTCAAAACCTCGGTAATAAAAAATATAATTAATCTCAATTTGCCACTTATGAAATGACTGATGAATGGAAAAAATATTCTTCCTGATATATTGAAGTCTTAAATAAAAGTTATAAATACAGTCCATTTTTAAATGAAAGAAATGCGATTTAATTACAAATATTACTATCGTAATGAATACATGTATTTTGTTTCCAAGTAAATTTTTGGAAAATTTTACGGATATAACGAACTAAATTTGTCGGTCCCTTTGAGTTCGTTATAACCGTGTTCGACTGTATTTATATGAACAACAATTTTTTAAGTTTTCAAACGAAAAGATTGTGTATTTTGACGTAAACACTTTTATATATAGAAAATTATCATCATACTTGAACAGATGTGATAGGAGCGTATTTGAATAATTGTAGTTCCGAAGAAGAGTCTTCTAAATACTTCTCAACTTTTCCCAAATCCTTTATTTTTATGTAATAGCTTCCAATTTTAATTTTATTTTTTTCAACAGTAGGACCTTCCGCAACTTAATTTTATATCAATATATAAAACTGATTTGAGTACTTCATGAATCAAAACCCTCTAATTTAGTAATCCATATTTCGAACAAATAAATGAGAAATTAAATTTAATATATCTTGAAGTTAATACTCGTTAAGATTTTTTACGTTATCCCCCATCTTTTTGATGGTGGGTATAAAAATTTGTAAATATTTTAATAAGCTTAATAATGCATATCTTTTGGGAGGTCTTCCTACATCGAAGTCATCAAAAAAATCATTTTCATGCAAAATTTTTCATTCTTTTGTCACTAAAAATCTTCTATTAATAAGTGAAAACATCTAAAATGTTTCAGTTTATCATCTTTATCTTAAAGCTTGTAATGCTGCGAATAAAATGAGGCATGTATCTTCAAAATTGATGCAGAAATCTAAATTTTATTCACAGTTAAGTAAAAATACCCATTGAGTAGAAATACAGTGCTGGCCAAAATATACAGTTAGGGACAAAACTATTTGTACACCTCATATATTTCGTATACCTTCACGCACATTTTCAACAGATCCGCTGTTTTTATACTTGCTTACAATGTATTGTACTGTGGAATGTTGCAAATTTACTAAATTACTTATATTCCGGAGAGATTTTCTTTTTTTATGTTCATCAATAATTAAATTTTTAATATCCAAACTCAACTCTTTTCGCTTTCCCATTTTTGATGTGCTTATTATTCAAAACGTTAAAACCAACTTCTTATTTTGTAAAATAAAACTCGATTAACGAAGAAAATATAACGGTATTTAAAAAAATCATCATACAAGAGTCCAACGTACAAATAATTGTACAAAGTACTGATGTACAAATACTTTTGTCCCAAAGATTTTTACTTAAATTGTACTTTTTTTTAACAATGTGTTATATATTAATTTATTTTTTATCAAATAATTCAATAAAAATGGACCTGAATTAAAACTACATATAATAATTTTTTATTCTTTATAAATTATTGAAGATATACGAAATGCATGGGTGTACAAATAGTTTTGTCCCTAACTGTATATTTTTTTTTTATTTTTTCTTGAAACAAAAATAGGTGGACTAGGTGGATTTTGACGAGTTGAAGATTTGTGCATCAATTTTTAAGATATGTGGCTTTATTTACTCGTAGTTTTGCCAGCTTCGAGATTAAGGTGATAAACTTAAATATTTTTGATGTTTTTACTTTAAAAAAAAGTTGTAGTAAAAAAAATAAATCTTGAATTTTGCTTGAAAAAATTTTTTTCCGACACTTTTTTCGAAATATTTCCTAAACTATTGAGCGGATAAAAATTTGATAGTAGAGCGATTTAAAGCTAATTCCGCATATCGTGGTATATCATTTATATAAATCGTGCACACCGTTCTCAAGTAATAATGAAATATATTCGAGTAATCGGCTTATTTGGGGCGCAATATTAGACACGCCCATAAAAAAGCCGAAAGCAGATTGATGGAGCTAAAAAAAATTTTTTTTGTCGACCAGTGCACAGTGGTTCCAAAACGTATAAGAGATATTCGGGTCGAAATAAATTTTTACCTCATTTTTAGCCTCGCCTTTTTTTAGTTTTTTAACTTGGCGGACTTAATTTTTTTTCCTCTAGAATTTTTCTAAAATATTTAACAGATTCCCTATAAAGTTTTAAATAATATTGCTGCAAAAATCATATAATTATATGAATTCGTTAAAAAGTTATAATAATCTAAAGTTCAAACTTTAAAAAAATTTTAAATTTTTTGTGCTTTTTTCCAAGAAGGTGGCAATATTTATTCGGTGATAAAAACTTATCTCAGTTTTTTAGCCTTATGTGTAAGGTATACACCCAAAATGTATTTTTTGACGAGGGCCTCTTATAACGACAGAGCGACCATTTCAATGAAAAAAATAATTTTTTGAAGGAAGCTTTCCCCGAACTGGAATTTTGGGTATTTTAAAGTAAGAAAATGTGAATCTGTTCACTTTTTTCTTTTAAGAACAATTTTCATTATATTATACTAAAATTTGATAATGATAGCTTAATTAATGTAGATTTTATTTAATCGGTTTGAAACATTGTGATGAATTTCATGTGAAAAATAATTATTATTTTTAGGCAAATATAAAAAAAAACTTTAGTAAAATCTAAAAGAAAGTGATTAAAATATAATTTTTACCAATAACAAAAGCGAAAATATCAGTACGTCACACCACTGTGCTGTGTTATAAACTCTACAGTGGAAAAAAATTATTTTTAATTGCACTTAAATATTGGTAAGAATGTTATAGAAAATGTAAATAAGAAAATCGAAGTAGTTGTTAGAGTTAGAAAAGCGGGATTTCTTAATAAAAAGCGGGAAAAATATTTTAGGCGGGATCGAAGTTTAAAAAGCGGGATGTCTGGTCACGTTAATAATACAGCAAATGAATTTCCTAAGTCTTGTCTTTTGACTTGTTAATGGTTTAAACCAAAAAGTTTTAAATTGTGCAAAACTAAAATGAATCCAAAAATCCTCGAAAGTTTCAACTCAGTTATTTTTTACATTTTTTGGTTTTAAAAGCCTGCATTTCCGTAAGGTTTTAAGAAAATGATTTAAAATTTAGGATTTCTTAGTTATTTTGTAAGATTTAGAAATAACCATCAACACTTCGAAATTTTAAAACAAACTTTTTAATTTTCCTCATATATTATATGTATATAAACTGTATGTATATAAATTATATGTATTTTTCCTGTTATGATTATTAACAAGCGCGAATGTTATATTCGGTTCGGCCGAATCTATATACCCACCATCAACTTTTTTAAATGTTATGTTATATGGGAGTTGGGCGGTAAAATGGGCGGACCACGCCTATTTTATTGGTTCCGAGTTTACATTGGCCTTTGAACTATTTGTAAAAAATTTCGTGGTCGTTTCACCTTATATGGGAGGTGGGTGGAAAAGTGTGGGTGTGATCCGCCCACGCCCATTTTTTGTTTCCAAGATTCGAACTATCTGTACAAAATTTCGTTATCGTAGATGCATTTGTTTAAGAGATATCAGCAAAAAAGTATAAAATGTAGCTACAGCGGACACCCATTTAAAATCCTATACTTCAAATCAATTTTCTGACGGAGCAATTTATGACTCATAAAGTTTAAATTTGCTGTAGCAGGGGAGTAGTGCTCATTTAAATAAACACGGCTGTCTAATTCACTTTAAGTGTTTTAATTTTGAAATATGCTCTCATAATGGAATCAAGCACTTCAACATTGTTAACTTTAACCTAATTTTTTCCTTTCTTATTTATGCAGCATACAAGAATTATTTCCAAAACGGAATTTTTTGGAAATAATTCTGTAACTTTAGAACTGCTGAATGTATTTGAAATTTCACATGGATAATCCTGAGGTGTATGGCAATTGATTTGGAGGAGGACAGGTTCGTAGCGGGTCTGAAGGACGAGGAGTGGAACTCCAAAGTTGGTCACCTCGGGTATGAAAATTTTTAAAAAAATCGCCAAAATTTCATTTATGATTTGATTGAAAAAAAATTTTGCACACAGATAGTCCTTATAATTCTCTATAAGAGGCGTGGCTTATTCAAAATTTTTTGTGTGTTTAGCCAACATATGAAAGTTACTTTCTACGGTATTTTTATTTTAATATTAGCTTTGACATTTTTGTGCTCCACAAAAAACTAAAAACACAAAAATTAAAATTAACGAAATTCTGATAGGGCTAGCGGGGAGAATGTTACCCCAACTGCCCTCGGATTTGTTTTACATGCATTTATATTAAGCATTCTTTTAGAAATATGAAAAAAATGTATGGTCCAGAGGAAAATAATGGATTTGAAAGTGAAAAAATGTTAATTTTTTTCAAATTTTCTAATTCAAAATAATATAACTTTTTGTCTAAACAACATAGGTATATGATCCTTGCAAAAAAATTGTTTAGAATTTTGTACAGAGACACAAATTGCGCCCGCCAAGTTAAAAAAACTAAAAAAAAACATGTCCAAAAATGGATCAAAATTTTACTTTGGTCCAACTATCTCTAAAAGTAAAAGAGTTAACCCACACATTTAAGCGTATTTTTTGTAGATAATTATAAGGACTATCTGTGTGCAAAATTTTTTTCAATCAAATCATAAATGAAATTTTGGCGATTTTTTTAAAAATTTTCATACCCGAGGTGACCAACTGGAGTTCCACCCCTCGTCCTCCAGACCTGCTACGAACCTGTCCTCCTCCAAATCAATTGCCATACACATCAGGATTATCCATGTGAAATTTCAAATACATTCAACAGTTCTAAAGTTACAGAATTATTTCCAAAAAATTCCGTTTTGGGACCACTGTGGACTGGTAACATCAACTTCAAAGAATGAACAATGTGATACGACTTATAATAATATACCCTCTGTTAAGTCTTCTGTGTAGGATGTTATTTTCGAACTCTAACGCTGAATATTTAGCAGTAGTCGAAGAGTCGATGTTATCAATTAATTTACTGCATGCAACAATATCCTCTTTCATCTCTTTAATGCAAGTGGACACTTCATGTTTAAACTCACTTAGCATTTTTGTAATATCATTCTTAAAAACGTCATGATCATCACGGCTAGTTTTAACAAAATTTTCAAAGCTCTCATTCAAAGAACTAATATCATCACGTACAGAATCATCAGTCGCGCCATTATTCGAACAATGAGCACAACTAAATGAAAATGAGTTGGGCTTTTCTTTAAAAAGTAACAAATGTTTCTCGGAGACATTATCACAGATGAGATGAAGCCAAGACGTACATGTTCTGCATTGTATACCACCTTGGAATTTGCCCACAAAATTTTTGCTTTTTCAACGTTTATAAATTTTAGTTGCAAAGCAGCACAAAAGCACAAAAGCAGCAGCAACAACAGTTAAAATCAGTCTATTAATTGACAATAGAGAACAGCAGAAAGCAAAAACAATATGGTTTATAAGTTGGAATGCAAAAAAACTCGAAGAATAATATTAATTTAAATATTTGTAATAAATCAACACACAGCATTTATCATAGAAGTATATTATCACGAAAATATTAAAATTTTAAGCACAATTTAAGTATAATTTGACAGCTGAATTGCGCGCACGTTGTACTCAGGCATGATGTTCCCAGTTTTTTTAATTGCACAAAAAAACATATTAGCATAATATTTTCACTATTATAAATATCGATCCCTCATTCCTGCAAAAATCATTAAAAACGCTTTACAAATCAATTTTTGGCAATTTTTCAAAAACAAATAATATTTAATAAATATAAGCGACTATTACGAATATTATCTCGATCAACAACCAAAACGCGCCAATACAATTGTATGTTACGTATACGCACATATGGAAATATTGTAAAACAGTGAATTTGGTGAGAGTCGACTAAAGTCGTTAGTTTTAAGGCTATGATATAATGTTTTTAAAACGATCTATATATACATATTATATATCATTGAATTGGTAACTAAGTCTATTTTTATATTCTGGTAATATTTTACACTTTTTTTAGGACGGAGTTTTTGCTTTAAAAAACTATTATTATTTTTTTGTTTCTATATATTTTTAATAATTTTATTTCTAAAAATCGGTTTGTAAAGTTTTTTTTTTATTGATTTTTGCAAGAATAAAATAATGATATTTATTTTATACATTACATAAGAAATAATAGTGAAATAATAGTGAAAATATTATGCCAAAATGCATTTTTGTACAATAAAAAAAGTCATTTAAAAATTTTACTTCTTTCATAAAATCTCTACTCCTGCATTCGTTTTTTTAGGGAAACAATTTATTGTCAAATTGATCTCAATACATTTCTTGACTAAATAACGTCAATAAATTAAAAAAAACTAGTGTGACATTTTATTTTTTAATCGATAAAAATTACTTTTTTTTCTAAAATTCAAAATATGAGATATGTAAACAAAACTATATATTTTTTTTATTAAAAAAACTTTGAGAAGAAAATTAAAAAACAGTGCTGTATTTTTGTAAAAAAATTGCCACTTTTCACACTAATTTCAGAGTGCTGACTTTGAAAATTTTTCACGTATAGACAAATTGAGATAATTGAAAATTTGTTTCAGCATATTATTTCGGAATATATTCCAAATTACAAGATATTTAAAAAAAAAATTTCCCTTATATACCTCCGGACTTATTCCCGAAAACGAAATAAAGTCGAGTCAAAAAATCAAAAATTCAAAACGTAAATATCTTTTTAACTGTAAGAGATAACTTATGTGAGTGAGCTTATTTTTTAATCTTGTCAAGACTACAGAAATATAAAAATATTTTAAATCGAACTTATTTTGTAGTTATGATTTTTTGAAACTTTTACATACTCGAGATAGTCAACTCGATAACATATTCTTCTATATGTAATTTAAATCATTAAAATTCGTTTACAGCTTATACACAGAGAAAACGGTTTCATTGTGGCAACCGAATTTTTTGCCAATCGAATTTGGTAGGTTGCGTGTACTATACTATAATTCGATTGGGGATTATCCAAATAAAAAAAAATATTATTATTATTTTTTTCATTTTTTATTATAAATTTAATAGAAATACATATGTGAAATTCTTCAAATTCGTTTACTTTTGATGTTTAAAAAAATGTCGAACATTTTTAAATGGCACATCAACGATATTTAGTACCAATATTCTTTGGCTCTAGTGGAACACAGATCTGTTCGCGTGAATGACTTTTACCGAACGGCATCAATGTTATGACGGTTTAAGATCATTTTTTTTTTTAATTGCCAAAGTTCTATTTATAGTTCTATATCAAAAATTATTGTACTCTACAATGCTGTATCTAAAATACAAATTAAAAATATCGCGATATGTTAAGTATGCGTGGATATATTAGCGATTTAATAATTATTAAACCTTCTTATAAAATTTGCAAAATTCAGTTTTTAGTGATGTAGTGTTGTCCATATACATCCATTTATTGCAAAATTCATAATTTTTTATAAATAAGTCATAAGACAATGTCTTTTATATGCATTGTTTAATTGCACTTACTCGAATCTCTAAAGTTGCATTAAATGCAAAATCGTACTTTTTTTCGAACGCCATATTGATTTTGATATAGGGTATTAAAACAGCTACAGATTGACATACATCATCGCCAATTTTGATTAGCGCCTTGGGTGTGCCTCGACGATTAATGTTAAACTAAAAACAGTTTCAGTTTAAAATTGATTTATAACGTCAACATCCGCTATAACAAAATATGCAAAATTGCTGAATTCTTTAAAATAGCTATATACGTTTAGCAAATTAATGGAAACCTTCTTTGATAATGCTATACTCTTGCTTCACTGAAATAACGTTGCGAGTGTGCCTCGCGGAAAAGTCACGTCTTGGAGCCATTCACATTTTTCTTTCCAAGTTTGGGTACCTCGTGCAACATTTCTGTTGAGGGCACATTAACGAGATATATGTAAAATGATGCATAATTTCAGGAGCTATTGGGTTCTGTTTTGAATTTTGAAATATCCGAAACTGCATAAAATCCCCAGTGAAAAAACTGCAAAATTTTAAAATTTGGTTTCACAACACAATTTGACACTGGTTAATTGCACTCAAATTAATAGCCTGTTTCTCTATGTCGAACGAAAATCTAAGCGAACGAAAGCAAGTCGAACGAATTCGAATCATTTTGGGTTTCTGTATTTCCTACGCTTTCGTTCGCATGGAGTTACGTCTTTTCGTATTGTTTTTGTTTTATTTTGCTTTCAGAGTAACTTTATTTCGTAAAAATATTAAAAGTATTACTAAATTGTTTAAACTTATATACAACCAAATAAATAAACAAACAAAATTAAAATAATTAAAAAATAAATTTTTTTTTGATTTTTTTTAGAAATGGTTTTTTAGACACAAAATCGTCATTTATGGGTACCAAATACATCAAAATGAATAATAAACATGATTAAGGAACATTTGCAATGTCCTTATGAGTATTTTTCCTATTTTTCTTTAAAAAATTCAACCAGTCGAAAGCAAAATAGTAAGTGACTGATTTTGACATTTTTGTTCTTATCGTTCGAAATACAGAAACCCAATTTTATATGAAAACACTTACGTTTTCTTTCGACTTGTCGTTCGACTCATTGTTCGCATAGAAGTGAGTTAGAGAAACCCAAATCAGTTTTCGTTCGCTTAGAAGGCGAAAGAAAGCTTTCGTTCGACATAGAGAAACAGGGCATAAATCCATGCTGGTCCTTTTCTGCAAGTGTTTTTAGTCTACATTAGAAGAACTGGACATTTATGCTAAATTCCGCGACTACAGCAATAAAAAGAAATAAAAAAAACTTGTTAGTTTCAAACACTTTTTTTTGGAATTTTTGACTTTGGGTGCTTGCCGGCACCACATGGAACCATTTGAGGTCTTGAATTTTTTTTCCTGTTACAGCAAAAAGTGTTGTTAACATAATTGCATCAAAAGTTGTTAAAAAAAGTCAGAATTTAAAAAAATATTTGAGGTTGAAGTCGGTTTCATAAAGGCAAACGTAAAAAGAGAATTGCCCATATACATGTGGGATTGGAGCCTGGTCGCGTCACCAGATCTGGCAGACGTTAGCAAGAAAAGGGTTGAGATAGTTAACGGACAGCACATTCTGGACGGAGCTAGTGACGAGTCACGTACGCAACAGACAAATATGGAGACGTAGAACGAATATTCCAGACGATGTTCTTTAATTTTATAAACGGACTTACCATGGACAGGAGAGGGACAAATATAGGTTTCGCTTGCTAAGAAGTTTCTGGAGCTTTAGGGAAATAGCGAGTAATAGTGGATAGGATATAAATAGGAATAGAAGAGAATATTTAGTTAGTTGAAGAATAGAAGTCAAGTTGTGAAAGTTGAGAAGTTAGTTGCGGAAGAGTTGAGCTAAAGTTGAAGTTAGTTGCAGAAGAGTTGTGCTAAAGTTGAAGTCAGTTGCTGAAAAGTTGCTCTCAAGTTGAAGTTAATTGCAGAAAAGTTGTAAAGTTGAAGTTGAGTTAAAACCTGCGGCAGCCAAATTAAGTTAAGTTTAATAATTTAAAATAAACTTTATACACAATTATTTATTCATTAAAATAAAATTGTGTTGCATTGATTTATTCTAACAAAGCCACCAAGCTTTAATCGCAGGGATTTATTTAAAAATTCCACATACATATGTGCGTAAGTGACTAAAAAAATTAAAAATGTCTTTTATGTTACCATTTTTCTCAGCTTTATTGCTCATAAGGCCAAACGTTATACAATTAACGAGAGCATGTCATAATGTCTACACAGAGAAAACAGATTTGTTGTGGCAACCGAATTTTTTGCCAATCGAATTTTGTCGGTTACAAGTACTATCTCGAATTCGGTTACAAGCACTATTTTATTGCTGAATTGATGGTACGTACAACTGTTTTAAAAAATCGATTCAGTGAATAGAACTAAATGAATCAATTGGTACAATTAATTTTTATTCTTTTATTTTCTGAATTAGTATACATAAAATTTTGTCTTTCATTTTATTTTTGTTTTATTTAAGACATCTATGTGATACATTTACAAATTAAATATGAAATAAAACAGATAATAAAAATACATGATATTCTGTTCCCGCACTTGCCATGTTTCATCCATTTTCAGATAGACACAAAAAATACAAATTGAAGCGTATACCAAAACATCCACCAGATTCTTCATAAATATGTATGCCAATAGAAATGCTTAAGACTAAAGATCAATGTGTTTTTTTCAAGAGACCATCACCTATTTCACAGATCGGGTTTAGAGAACATTGTTATTTATTTGGTATACTATAACTGCATATTAAAAAATTATTATTTTTACCTGTTTGCAAATTTTAGATTCCATGGTTTTCTTCTGCATTTAAGTGAATTTTAATTCCATCTATCTTTCCAACTATCTTTACACATCAAACGGTTTTATGTAATCATTTTGTTTTGTTTATTGTGTTATTATGTATTTTTATTTAATTTTATTGTTCTTAAAACTTTAATTTTATTTTCATTTTTTCTTTTTGTTGGGAACTCAAAACAGTAAAAGAATTTTAATAATAAAACTTTCGATTATTGCTACCAACATTTGGTATTTAAATATGAATTGCTGAATTTAATTCGATTGTTGTTTTCAAAATATTTATGTAAGTAAAAGTGGAGACATAAACTTTTCCAATCTATAGCTTTTTCAGTTGTTAGAACCGTAATTCAGTTCAAATTATATATTTCTTATTCTAAACAAAGAAAAACTATCACACTTGTAACTTTTCAATAAATGCATTATATAATTAACATTTTATAACAAGGACCGAATTCCAACAAACCTTTTTTCTGTGTTTATGGACTTTATGACACAGAAATAGTGTCACAATATAAATGGACAGTATAACACTTTATGAAATGAAAAAAAGTAATACATATAATTTATGAAATCAGCCATCGTCATGATGATCCCAGGTGGGATTCTGGTCTGGATAAAAACACTTTCACTAATTCGTTGTTAAATAACAGAAAGCTGTTAATGTTAAGACATTAATTTATTGATAATATCTGTTAAAATAAGTACATAATAAAATAATATAAAAACGAGAGAGGGAGATATAGTCGGTCAATCCCGACCATATGATACCCTACACCATTGTGTACATCAAAATTCGGGCAGTGGTCTTTTATTAGACTTGGGGCCGATTGTGGACCCATATTCCTATTAAGTGTAAAATAAAACATACGAATACAGAATATTACGTCGATACTAACATTTACAATATGAATTTATTCGCTTATGGGTGATTCCCGAAAAAGGGTCTTATTTGGGAGCTATGGTAAATTATGGACCGATCATAGTAAAATTTGGCACTATCATTTACATTTATATAAAAATTATTTTTGTCGAATATTAACTTGATACTAACATTTTAGCGGGATTAAAGTGATTTTCGGAAGAGGGGTTTATATGGGAGCTACGGTCAATTATGGAGCGATCGTCCTGAATTTCGGCACACATATTTAGATTTATATGGAACTTATATGCGCCAAATTTCATTAAAATATTGCTATATTTAATGGGTTTATGATCGTTAAACCCTTTTCCGGGAGGACATTTGTAAGGGGGCTAGGTGAAATAATGGACCGATAGTAGTTTGATTACCTGTTGTTTGATTACAAAGTTTACATGGACAGACAGACGGTCAGACGGACTGCCGTACATCGTTAAATCGACTCAGGAAGTGATTCTGAGTCGAATGGTATACTTTAAGGTGGTGGTCTGATGGTTTTTTCTATGCGTTACAAACATCAGCACAAACGCATAATACCCCAACCACCTATGGTGGTGTAGGGTGTAAATACACCATTGTTCAATTATTAACTTACCCATTATAAAATAATCGGCAGAATAAAATTGTTTCCTCACAAAAAAATTTTATTTGTTTAAATTATTTTTTTTTGAGAAATGTCAAATCAAATAAATAATATATTTAATTCACTATTCTGTCGGTTGGGATACTCGAATTGATTTTTTATTTTTAAGCATAACCGATTTTTTATAAAAATTACTGGTGCCGCCATTAAAAATTAAACTTTAACATATTTAAGTACAAATAAATTATTGATAGTAGCTATCAATATTTCGTTTTAAAATATGAATTTAATTACGTTATCTCCACCAATATAATTCTATTTATGTTTCTAAAGCACAAATTGATCTTGGTAATTAACTTTATAATTGCAATAACCCTAATACCAATATATCCTAACTTTTTCCCTTTTAATGAAAGACAATGTGTTGAAGTCCTAATATTATAGTATGTGTAATACATTTTGTATTTATTCTACTGAATTTTAATAATAGTAACCATTTTCCAACCAATCTTTTTTCTGTGTGTAGAGATATTGATGTTTAAAGTTACACACTTTTTCTTAATGGAGATTTTCAAATGGCTAAGGTCTGCGTATGCCGAATATTAACAAAATCCGAAGACCTAGAACAATTTTTGGGCTTTCTTTTATGGAATGGACGATATACAGTGTCCCACATAAATAAGTGTATTTTTATTTTTAAATAAAAAAATATGTTATTTTAATTTATAAAATTAGGTAAATAAAAGATAATAGTTTTTTATGAATGAGATTTTTTTTGCCAGATATGTATGTCTTCTATCAAATGCTGCAAGAAGTTGTACAAATGGTTGTATAGTTTCCGAGAAATTTAGAAAAATAACATGTTCAGTCATTTCACAAAAGTATTTGAATTTTTTATTTTTTTAATATTTTATGATATTTATAAAAACCAAGCTGGCTAAAAAAGATATATTTTTTATATTAACCCAGCAAAAACTTTGGTTGCCATGTAATGAGTTAAGAAGCTAATATAATGGCTATCCACTACTTACACATTAGCTGAATAACTCATTATTTTAACACGGTGATGACATTAGAGGCAACTACTTACCCTATACATTACTTAGATGTCATTACAATAACTAATTACTTCCAGGCTGTTAAACAGCGCATTGATTTTAAAGCATTACTGAAATCATAAGTAATAACAATAGGAACTAGTTATATTTTAGGTTATAAATAAGTAATGGTCAGGATATATAATATTTTTTTGTAGTTGTAAAAAGATTTTTTAAATTTTAATTTAAAAAACTTAACAACAACCAAAAATGTAATTAAAATAAATGTAATAAAAATAAACTATTTTAGATTACAAATTTATTCATACGGAAATTTTGCCTTTCATTTATGTATCCCTTCTTCAAATATATGAATTGGTAACTGCATATTGGTAACATCAATAAAAATTAATATTTTTAAAAATCTGATCATAAATAATTATTTACATTCGGGTTATAAATAATTAGTTACTAAACAACTTCTATGTAAAGCAGACAGTATGTTGTTGTCATTACAAAGTAACTACATCCGTAACTACATGTCATTACCAAGTTTTTGCTGGGAATTGTTATTGTATAATTGTTAAGCATTCACACAAACTCTTCATAAATTTGGGGTTAACATTAAGAAATTTGTTATAATAGTGCCTTTTTTTTGTAAATGATTTCTTAAATTGATTTTTTTTTAGTTGGAGTTTTGTCATGTCTTCAAAAAATATTTATACCCTACACCACCATAGGTGGGGAGGGTATTATGCGTTTGTGCTGATGTTTGTAACACCCAAAAATATTGGTCTAAGACCCACCTTAATTTATACCAATCGGCTTAGAATCATTTTCTGAGTCGATTTAACGATGTCCGTCCGTCCGTCTGTCCGTCTGTCCGTCCATGTAAAGCTTGTAATCAAACTACAGGTCGCAATTTTGAATCAAAATTAATGAAATTTGGTACACAGGTTTCTTTTAGTCCAGGGACGAAGCCTATTGAAATTGGTTATGATCGGTCCATTATTTCACCTAGCCCCCATACAAATGTCCTCCCGGAAAAGGGTTTAACGATCATAAATCCCTTAAATATAGCAATATTTTAATGAAATTTGGAACATATAAGTTTTATATAAGTCTAAATAAGTGTGCCGATTTTTAAAAAGATCGGTTCATAATCAACCATAGCTCCCATATAAACCCCTTTTCAGAAAATCACTTTAACGGGCATAAATCCCATTAAAATGTTAGTATCAAGTTAATATTCGACACAAATAAGTTTTATATGAACATAAATGATAGTGCCAAATTTTACAAAGATCTGTCCATAATTTACCATAGCTCCCATATAAGGCCCTCTTTCGGGAATCACCCAAAAGTGAATAAATTCATATAAATGTCAGCATCAACGTAATATTCTGTATTCGTATGTTTTATTTTACACTTATGAGTATCGGACCACATCTGACTCCAAGTCAAGACCCCTCCCCGGATTATAATGTACACAATGGTGTAGGGTATCATATGGTCGGGCTTGACCGACTATATCTTTTTCTCTCGTTTTTTACTGTAAAAGTTCTAAGTTTCGACATTCCAATTGGTGTGCATTGGTTCATTATTTTGACAAAAATTAAAAATCTAATATTGAAGATTTTTAATTTTACTAAGGTATTGGTCCTCATATTATATCAAAACTTTTAGATTGTATTTCTGTAGGTATTAATTGTTATAAATACCGGCTACAAAGATACAGAGCCAATTGGTGCCATAGTATAAAATGCGATATGAAGTATTTTTGGAGTTACATAACTATATGTCTTTCAAGCTATCGGGGCACTATAAAAAGGTAAAAATAGCGGAAAAAGTTAATTTTTCTGTGAATATTGATTGCTTGTGTTGATCAAAAAAAAAAAAAAAATAATAATATAAACAAATAAAAAATAATAATAATAATTGAAAATTTTCCGCTCCAGCATTTCTGGAGTGCAAGTTATTAGTGCAAAAATAATATGACTATGTATTTAGAGAAATAAAACCAAACACAATTATGTCGGGGTATATTTTAAAGCGTGAAGTCAGATGTTTTATTCTCCTATTTTATCAATGGCTATATATCGGGAATATATTCCTCAACATTTTTTAATAACTTTTTGATACCAACGCTACCAAAATAGGCTTGATATTTAAGATATTTTATTTTTAATAGTGCAGTGCCCCGTAATTAACGACTTGGGCCCCTTCATATAAGGAACTAAATACTTATTATTTTTTTTTTTTTACTTATTATTTTTTTACTATAATGACAAAAAAGATTATCATATTTTGTCATTTACTATAATGACAAAAAAGATTATCATATTTGTTATTTACCAAATCATTCTTCTAAGTCCACTAAATAACAAATTGGAATAAAAATCCCCCAAATTTGAACTCCAAATTGGAAAAATAAATCACTGAATATTTAATAGTTATACTTATGACTAGGGCAAGTTTTTCAAGCTTTTAGAATTTAACAAAAAATTCTTATATTTTAAATCTTTGCATAAATTTGCATATAATGGATACAAAAGTTAGTTTTCTTAACAAAAACACAATTTTTTGGAGTTCAATCAAATGATTTCTAAAATTTTTTTGTGAATATTTTGAGTACATTGTAAATATTGTAAAGAAAAAAATTCGGAAGCTTCAAATATGATACTTAAAATTAAGATAGTTATATTTTTATAAACAACGAAATCTATTAGAGATTAAAAGTTAAAAAATTCATATTTGTGCATATTTTCTACACATTAATATATAAGAATGCATAAATTCGTTGGTTTTTATATACATGTTCATGCTATTTTTGCATATTTCTGTGCATATTATACCATTTTTTCGTGCTTTTTCAAGCGCATAATTCATTTTTTTTGGTGCATATAAAAACTTGCCCTGCTAATGACCTATTTTTATTTTATTTTTAATTACAAACGTGATTAAAATTCCAATACTTTTGTGAGAAAAATTCGATGACTTTTTTTACTATTTGTGCAGAAAAAGTTGTGGTAATCTGTGTTTAACTTGTTTAGGATTTCCTTAATGTTTCATAATGTTTCCAAATTATTACGTTTGTGAGTTGAACCGTTTTAAAAAACGCCTTTATTTTTTTATTTGAAAAATTTTCGTATTGTTTTCCAAAGCAATGCATATAAAATGTGATATCATTGGAAATGTATTTAGAAGCAGCGACCATTGGTATATAAAGCAAAACCAATTTATATTTATATTCCACAAAATATTCTATTTTCAAGGTTTTTTCACAATATTGTTTATTATTCTTAATGAAAATTTAAATATTAACATTTCTAATTGCTTTAGTTTTTGATGTCTGATTGATTCTTATTTTAACATTATTGGTCTGATATAAATTTCTTAAACATAGTAGATATGGGTATCAAAATTCTTCTTTTGATAAGATCTACCAATTGGAATTAAAATAAAAATTAACAGTGAATGTAAAAAAAAACAAAAGGAATTAAAAATACATATGAAAAATTTATGTAATGAAATGTTCATTGATTGTAAAACGTTAAACAGAGTGATAAATATCAGTTTTAATTCCGACACATTCAAAAAGTTCACTGAACCAAAAAAAAAAAAAAAACAGTAAATACGGTCAAATGGGGTGTAGAATTCGTCAATATGACTAATTCAATTAGGTAGTTAATTTGACAAATTTTTAGTCAAATTGAAGAAAATATTATTCAAATTAACTAAATTTTTTATTCATATTGAAGAATTTTTATTAAATTTAACTAAATTATTTTATTTAATTCTACTAAATATTTGTTGAATTGAATAAAAAATTTATTCAACTAATTTTTTTCTTCAAATTGAAGAATGGTTATTCATTTTAATATTTGAATTTTATTAAATTTGGTAGGAATATTAGCTAAAAGTTTCTATCATCAGAAATAAAACAAATAAGAAATTTTAAACACTTTTATAATATTTATTGTATAAAAAATATACTTCATATTAGAAATAAGCATTTAAAAATATACATAGAAAATTATTTAATTAAATTTAGTACAAACTCACGTAGCAAAAGTTTTAATTATAATTAATTTTTTAATAAAGGGTATAATACATTTCAATAAGATAAAATAAACCAAATAAACTACCGTCTGAAAAATAAAAAAATATATTTGAGAAATAAGAAATTCTGTTATTTTATAATTAAGTGGTAATATATTACCTTCAGGTTATTCTATATTTGTTTCATATTTTGTCACAAAAGTTTGTTTGCTGCATCCTTGATATGATTATTAAATAAGATGATGTTTTATGAAAATGCTTCATGTTTATTTCTGGATGATAAAAAATGCCAAGAAAAGGAAAATATAAATAGAAAAGTATGTATACATAGTACATTTGCAAATCGTTTGTGGTTACTTGTAGTAGGTTTGTTTTTAGGTTTTCCAAGGAAATTTTTGTCGTGCAGTTCTCCATAATCCAAAACGGCTCCTTGAGATGATGATGGCCGTGGTCTAGCAGTTGATTAATTAAATTTGTATATATTTCCTATCGAAGTGATTTATAAAATAAGTAAATATACCTAAAATATTAAAAACTTAAAATGTTTAACATTACCGTGAAAAGTATGAAAAAGTCTTCCAAATGTCCATACGTTTAACAGTGCTTTAGCTCTATGGCTGAATTTTGCTTGTTCTTGAAGTTACTTTAGATTTTACTACTTTTTATTTATTTGAGTATATTTGTATACAAAATTTTTAAACAAAATTTAAATTTATTGACACAAAAACACGTGCACAAGCTTTATTATTTGTCATTCAACTGATCTTCTTCACTATGCGTTTTCTGTATTGAATAAATTTCTTCAGTTCTACATATGTTTCTTCAATTTGACTAAAAGAGATTATTTAAATTAACGAAATTTATTCAATTCTACATGCCTTTAGTGAATTTGAAGATATTTAGTCAAATTGAAGAATATTATTCAATTTAACTAAAATAAAATTGTTAATTTTAAAAAAATTTCTTCAATTTTACATGTCTTCAGTAAAATTTACTAAATTTTTTAATCATATTTGAAGAATTCTTATTTATTTTTACTATTCTATTTTATTTAATTTTTGTTAAAGTAAATTAGTTTATGTATTAGTATATTTTATCAAACTTTATGTACTATGTACTACTACATGTTATATATGTATATGAACGATATATACATATATAGTATATTCAACAAATTCTACTAAAAACTAAATAAATAATACATTTATAAGAAATATATATATTTTTATACTTTTTACATATTAATAGAAGGCTTCATTTTGTAAAACGAAACGTTTTCTTAACAGATAATTTATTCAAATTAACTTTTTTTGGACGTTAAGTTGAATAAAATAGTGTGTTGTTTTTCTTACTGTCAATTGTTTAAAAGTTACTGCCAATTTAACAAAATTTTCGTTGATTTAACAGATTTTTTGTCAACTTTTTAACGAAATTTTTTTCAAATCAACATATTTTACAAAAAAATATTTTTGATAAAATTTTTTTAGTATATTTGAAGAAAATTTGTTGATTGGAAGAGAAATTCTATAGATTTGTAGAAAAAATCTTTTAATTTAAATATTTTTTTTCGTTAAAATTCTACGAACAATTTTCGTCAATATTACCCAGAGCTTCGAAAGAATTAATCACATGTTAGCTTAATTCCTTTAAATCTTAATTCTGAATTAAGAAATGCTAATTTTTATTGCTTAATACCATTCTCAAAAATATAATTCAATAGCTTAATTCAAAGGCTTTTGTTTGAATAGAATTAATTCCTTATTGAATTAATTCATAAAGAATTCATTAAAATTTTGTTAATTTAAATCTTAATCCAAATTGAATGAAAATATTTTTGTTTCATTCAATTTGTAATATTTTGTTTTTTAATCTTTTACAATATGAATTAATAAAAACTATTTTCTAAAGCTAATTTGTAATAGATTTGAATTTAAGAAAATTTAAATGTTTGAATATATTTTTTAAGCTTGAATTATGTAATTGTTGAATGTAGAAGGAATTAATTCATTACAGAATTAATTCAATTCATATTAAGTACAAAGAATTCAATTCTATGAATTAAGTTAATTTAAATGCTTTAAAAGAATGACTAAGATAGTAAATTTAATTCGATTTAAAAAAATGAATTAAAGAATTAAGCCTTTCGAACCTATGATATTACCTACGAGATTTGGTTCAATGTTGAAAAAAAAATTTTTTCTGATTGAGCCAAGTTTTTGATATGTGTTAGAAAACACTACAACTAGATCGGAAATAGAATAGAAATATTCTAAGAATTTAGATTAACAATTACAAATACAGCTTACTAAAGTTAATTATTGTAAAAACGTTGTTAAAAATAAAAAGCGAAACAAAATTGCAAAATTGCTAATTTTCGCCAAAATTGCCTTTTTCGGATGTTTTTTTTACATGGAATTGTCGATGCAGTTCGATTAAACACTAAACGCTCAAAGATGTAGACAAGAGAGCACATTTTATAAAAATAGTAAAATTTTTGTTAAAATGTTCAACACACTTTGGAATGCGTTAGGAATTTCAAGGTATGAAAAAAAAAATCATGATTATACTAGTGGGTAATGATTCGGTTTAATAATAATGCTTATAACTTTTTTTTATAATATTGCTTCCGATTTCACAATGTTTTTAACATTTAATAATCCTTTATCATTTTATCATATATATAAACTAATTTTATCATATTATAGGATGCTTTTATCATAAACGTAATTAAATTATATCATATTATAATTCCATTGAAATGTATTTTGATTCCATTTTGTCGTAATTTGATTCCATTTAATTGTATTATAATTCCATTTTGTCATGTTATAATTCCATATTGGCATGTTATAATTCCATTTTATAATATAATCCAATTTTATCATATATATGATCCAAATTTATCATATATCTAATCCCATTTTGTCATATACGTAATCCTATTTTATCATATATACATATAATCCCCGAGTTTCTAATACTGAATATAATATTTAAAATAAAACACATCTATTCGAAATTATCATTTTCATCATTTGTTTATTGAGAATATTACAAAATAGAATATTTCAGGTATAAAAGTTTATTAAGATATTAATTATTAGCTATTAATAAGTCTACCAAAAAAAAAAAAATTTGTTAGGATATTTTCTTTTCTGACAAATTTTTGCTTTTGCGGAACAAAACATACTTTTCTCATATACATATCTCTTTATACCCTACACCACCATAGGTGGGGAGGGTATTATGCGTTTGTGCTGATGTTTGTAACACCCAAAAATATTGGTCTAAGACCCACCTTAATTTATACCAATCGGCTTAGAATCATTTTCTGAGTCGATTTAACGATGTCCGTCTGTCCGTCTGACCGTCTGTCCGTCCATGTAAACCTTGTAATCAAACTACAGGTCGCAATTTTGAATCAAAATTAATGAAATTTGGTACACAGGTTTCTTTTAGTCCAGGGACGAAGCCTATTGAAATTGGTTATGATCGGTTCATTATTTCACATAGCCCCCATACAAATGTCCTCCCGGAAAAGGGTTTAACGATGATAAATCCCTTAAATATAGCAATATTTTAATGAAATTTGGAACATGTAAGTTTTATATAAGTCTAAATTAGTGTGCCGATTTTTAAAAAGATCGGTCCATAATTAACCATAGCTCCCATATAAACCCCTTTTCAGAAAATCACTTTAACGGGCATAAATCCCATTAAAATAATAGTATCAAGTTAATATTCGACACAAATAAGTTTTATAAGAACATAAATGATAGTGCCAAATTTTACAAAGATCGGTCCAAAATTTACCATAGCTCCCATATAAGGCCATCTTTCGAGAATCACCCAAAAGTGAATAAATTCATATAAATGTCAGCATGAACGTAATATTCTGTATTCGTATGTTTTATTTTACACTTATGAGTATCGGTCCACATTTGACTCCAAGTCTAATAAAAGACCCCTCCCCGAATTATAATGTACACAATGGTGTAGGGTATCATATGGTCGGGCTTGACCGACTATAGCTTTTGCTCTCGTTTATTTTGTTGTTTTGTTTCACTATTTTTTGCAAACAGTATTATTGGAACATTTAATACATTTATAAAAAATATTACCCGTAAAACACAAAGAAATTAAACATTTTTCCAAAATTTTTTAACAAAACTTACTTTTTTGCATTTAAAAGTCCTTTGATCTCACACAACCTTATGATTTGTTGTCGTGAATTGATGTCCTTCGATGCATTTTATGGAAAGAAGAAAGCATCTTAACGCTTCCAGATTCAAACTGCTTTGTGTTCTTTGACTACTTTACAGGATATTTAAAGTTTTACAGCCGTATTCACCAAAAATAATGTATGCTTGATAACGAGTTACTAACTTTTTGTATGTAAATTTCCATAAGAAAAAGTTAGTAACTCGTTATCAAACCTACATTAATTTTTTTGAATACGGCTGTTAGTTTTTCATCAAATTACATACAGGACTCTTCGTCCGCGCACGTATGTGTATATGCCACTTGAAAAGTTTATTAACTTTCTATTTATATGCACTTTTATTTCCACAAGTTTGTATTCTGCTTATTCCACTTATTGCTCACAGCTAAATTGTTTGCCTACTAACAAACTACTGAAATGATATACAAAAATGTGTATTCAATACTTATGCAGAAAAAAAAAATATGATTAAAGGTAAAAATTAAATACTTGTGTGAAATCAAATTATAGTCTAAAACAAATATTCTATATTTGAGAAAAGCAAAAAAAAAAAAAAAAAATTCAAAAACAAACATTCAACAGTTGTACAAAACAAAATATGGCTTAAAAGCAAATAAAAATATTTGTTTAATGGTTGTCGAACTAAATCTTTAGAATTCGATTTTAGAATTAAATAAATGGTTCTAGAATTAACTAATTTGTTTGATTTTTTCTTTTTAAATATGGTCTCATATAAAAATATTTAAATACATATTATGTATAAAACACACAAAACTAAAGAGTCTGACGCAAAAAAAAAAAAAAAAAAAAAAATTTTTGGAAAATCTGCATATGACCCATTATGAATATAAGTTCTCGCTCTTTACCTTTTAAAGTTACACATATTAAAATAGATATTAGGGGTTTTCATCCAATCACATATTTGCTTTGTAAATCTAATAAACATAATAAAAATACGAGCTCGTAAAATATTTGTCAAACTTTATTTGAAAAATTATTTACACAATTTATAATTGTTTACGCTTCAATTTCAATATGTAAATGAATTCGTAAACTTGTATTTTTCAAATTTCAAATTTGAAAGAAGAAAAGAAATTTATTTATTAATATTTTAATTTAATGAGTATACCGTATACATTTACGAATTATGTAAATTTATCTGTATAAATGAATACCCTTATTATTTTTTGGCCTAAATAAAATATTTAATAAAAAATATTCATCCTCATTCCATTTAAAACCAACACAAAAAATAACAATTTTGAAGCATACCTCTTATTTCAGATAATTTCATCAAGTGGTTCGCGAAATATAGCGATTTGAAAGTGTAAAATAGCAAAAAAATATTTACAAAGTTGTGTACACAAAATTACAAATATCTTTTAAAGTATTTATTATATAAGATTTATTGAGATGCCATATTAAAGGCATCAAAATTACATTTAATATGACGGCTTTTTTCTCAACATCAAAAGGTCCATACCTCGTGATTTCCAGTTCGTGGGTAAATATCTCAAAAAAATTTATTTTAAAAAATTTTTTAAAAATATATGTTAATGGTGAAAATTTTTCTATAACCGTGGTAAGTGGCTTTCTGGGACTCGCAATATTTTATGAATTATTACTAAAATTTGTTATGATCGGTTCATACTTTCACCTAGCTCCCGTACAAATATATTCCCGGAATAGAAGTTAAATGTAGTTAAATTTTGCAATACTACATATTAGGTAACCATAAATTACTCTACTAAATTGGTCCGCACTAGACCACAGTGTCCATATAAAGTACTTCCAGAAATTCAGTTAAAGCGCATAAACTACGTAACAATTTTAACGTTAGGTTCAAATTTGTCCCAACTAGCTTTTATTTATAGATTCTTAAATTTTAGGAGCATCATAAGTGGGGGCAACACAGTGGTATGCATGGAAAAAATAAATTTATAATTTCCTTTTATGTTGAATAAACTTCAGAATGGTACAATTTTTGACATGTATTTACATCTTTTTTTAATTATTGAATAATAAAATGGTATTAGTAAATTTCATATTCACCTAAGAACAAAATTATAAAAATTAAAAAAAATCCTTATGTACATTTTCATTATTTTTGCATTAATATTGTTCGGTGGGTTATATTATTAAAACATATTTATAATCTAGAAATACCAATCACTTATATTAAAATACCGCGGTTTATTTAATGCCACGTTTGGTATACCTTTGCTCTATGTGCATTGCTTGAAATCTTAGTTCAAATGAGATTTTGATTTGATTTGACCTGACATTTGAATAAAATATAAATTTAACACAATCACTAAAATATTTTATGTGTTTTTCTTTAACGGAATTGTTTATATTTTAAAATTTAAATTAATTTGTGTACAATTTCGAATTAAAATTTAGTTTTTCGTTGTTATTTTTTTTTATCTAAAAAATATTTGTTGAAACCCAAACGCCATTTTGATTTAAAACATTGTTGTATTTTACTAGCACACTAAAATAAAAACAGTGTTGGATAACGAAAATTTCTCATTACAAAAATCGAATAAAATGGATTAGATTTTGTGTGAAATCTCATTTGAACTAGATATTTTAAGACCGATTTCACTTTTATCCAATTTAGGAAAACTATTTGAAAAAAATTATTCGTGAAAAACGCTAATGCATAGTTGCAATTTCACTTGATAATGAAAAAGCTGTTGATAAATCATTACGGTATATTATATAAAATAATTTAAATAGGTTTCAGAAAACACATAGTAAAACTGTTTGAATGTTTTTTCGAGAATAGAAACATTTTGTGGAGTTCTCTAAGGTTCAATTTTAACACCTCACTTATATAATATATAAGTAAGGTGTTAAATGCCGACAATTCCCTTTTATATGCTCATGATGAATATGAATCAATTGCATTACAAAAAGTATCATCTCATCTTGAGCATGTAAATGAATTCTAATCGTTTTGGGAAATTCAAATTAATGTTCTAAAAAGTTATGCAATGTGCCTAAGAAATACATCAGGAATACTTTCGAATACTGATTTCTTTTTTTTTTCATTTATATACAAAATAAATAATTTTTGAATTGTGTACAAAAACTTGTTTAAAATCACTGTAGACGATTACACGAAGTGTAGCCTTTTCGTAATAAAAATAAGTGTAGCTATGCAGGGTTAAATATCTTGGTGTAAATTTTAACAAACTTGTAAAGTTTAATAAACAACTTTTATATAATTAACTTTAGAATGAAAGGAATATTTTTTTAACTTATCTTTGTCTAAAATTATTTATAAGCAGGGAAATCACAAATATGCAATTGCATGTTTTTTCCTGGACTTTGAATGAAGCCATCGATTAAATATTTATCCGTTTCAAATAAATCATTTTGACATCGATTTGTTAGTGCATATTTTACTCTTAATGGAATATTTTTGCATTTGGTGATTTTTAGTGCATATTTATAGCATAACTTGTTATTTTTAGGTGATATTTAACCCTTTTAGAGCATATTTTGAGAATAATTTTTTTTTATACCTCATGAAATGTTTATCAAATTTGATTTTATAAAAAATGAGAAAAAAAAAAAAAACAAAAATGAAAATTAACTAATGGATACCATTTTATCGTTGAGAAGCTTGTCTTGTAGCAACAAAATTTAATATAATGTTGAAGTTTATGTTGTAAAAACAATAGTTTTTTTTTTTAATGAAAGCATATCGAAAAGTAGAAAACAAAACTTTACAGGAGAAGCATTTTTGTTATTGTTTACACATTGTTATATGTATGAAAATGTCACTTACGATAAAATTACGTTCGCTATAAATCTGAAATGACACTTGATACGTCAATGAAATTTTGACAAATGATTCTAAATTATAGATCAAAACACGAATTTCGAAAATGATAATTTTGATAATTTCTGAACTAATAAAACAGGGAAACATAGATTCTGCGGCACGGGGTTTCTCAGTCAATTCAGATACACGGTATTAATAAGTTCTAAGTCTCTTATCCACTTTTTTTGAATTGACTCTAGTTCTTGCGATAAATCGCGATTTGTAAAATTAAGGAGGTTGCACCATATATTGAAGCATACTTCGAAAACGACTTGTCTGATTTTGTTCAAAAAATTTAAAAAAAATTTTAATTAAAATTATCTTCATGGCGTTCTTACATTGCTTTTTAATACGGTAAACAATTATGGAGATATTAAGCCCATCTTTTGAGAAAAAAATTTTATACAAAATTTCAAAAAAAAAAAATTTTTAAAAAATCATAAAAATTTGAAAGTGTCAAAACTTTAAATTTTTATTCTTTATTTATAGAGATAAATTTGTTGCAAATAAAACAAGATACATTTCATTAAAATCAATGCCAAAGTTTTGATTTTATTCACAAATAAGTGAAAATACTCATTTACAAGTTACATAGATAAATTAGAAAAATGATTTTGTGATTTTTAAAATTTTTCTATGTAATTTGTAAATGAATATTTTCACTAATTTGTTAATAAAATCCGAACTTATGCATTGATTTTAATAAAATATGTCTTGATTTTCTTTTATGGATAAAAAAAAAAATTTAAATTCTTGACAACTTCGAATTTTTATGATTTTTAGAAAAAAAAATTTCATCACATTTTGTATAAAATTTAATTTTTTCTCAAACAATAGGCTTAATATCTCCAAAACTGTTGACCGTATTATAATGTAATGTAAGAATGGCCTGAAGATAATTTTAATTGCAATTTTTGTATATTTTGTAAACAAAATCAGACAAGACGTTTTCGAGATGTGCTTCAATATATAGTGCAGCCTCCTAAATTTTACAAATCACGATTTATCGCGATTACTAGAGTCAATTCAAAAAAAGTGGATTAGAGGCTTTGTACATATTAACACCATGTATCCGAATTGACTGAGAAACCTCGTGCCGCAGAAATTTTTTCTCATTTTGTAACTCTGTGTAATAGTGTCTAGAATTTGATGGGTAAGAAAATAGAAGATCAAGACCAATAACGTTTTTATGAGATACAGAAAGAAATATGGAATCAAATTTCGACGCGGTTGATAAATTTCAGTTTTGCCTTATATACAAATTCTTTGTTTTTTTAAGAGCATATTTTACGTTTTTTACTGCATATTTAATGCGCATTGTTTGCGGGGGAACAAAAAATTATTTCATGTGGTGGGGAAGAGAAAGAATAAAAACACGGATATGTAATTATTTCACAATAAACACTTTATTATGTTTCTAATCGAACTTGCCTGAGAGAATGTATTTAGCGAACTGAACTTAGATTAATCGACCACTCGATGGTTAAGCTCAAAGAATAAATGAAAAAGATAAGTAGTGATAAAAAAATGTAGTTTCTCTTTCTGTAGAGAGATAATTACACTCAAGTGCATAATTATAGATGTGTATTACAATTAGAATTCAACACGCATAAAACCCATTTTTAAGAGCATATTGTGGTTTCTCTGCTTATAAGTATATAAAGTCAGTATTCGTGCAATTTTACTTTTTTTTTCCAATTTGGTTTATTTATGAAGAAAATGGAAATATTTGAAAGACATATTTTAAGAAAATGTGTAGAAAAAATCTACATTCAAAAGATTTTCGAAACGTTTTATTTATAATAAGCATTAGTTTCACTTCTTTCCGAATATACACTTAATTTAATGAAAAAAATTTGTTGAGTGCAAAAAATATTATCTAGTGAATCTGAATTAAGGCATTTTACGGGAATGTTCCTGGACAAAATTTTTATTATAAAACTACTTACGTCATTCACAAAGGGTAGAATTAAATTTTCAATGCTTGTATATTTTAGATTTAATTTTAAGTTTATTATAATATATTTTATACTAGAGTTGTGAATTATGAGTACTTTTGACTACTCGATACATACTCTGTACTTTTCTGATGGGTATCCGATACTACTCAATACAACCTCCGCCCAAAAGATAAACGTAAAGGAGAATAAATTATGAGATTTGAATGGCAGTATATTTACTTTTATAAATAACGAATTTGCAAATATTGTATTTTGCCGCGTCTCCATTTAAAATGAAGATAAAACTGCATTTTTTCATTCTAGTGTGGGAAGACCTTACATCAGGGTGCATAAATTTTAAAAATTGGTCTTCGTCTTCAGTTCCCTACCAGCGATTGAAAAATCTTGGTCTCCATCAGGGCTGCCAGATAAATATTTAAAAAAATCGTCAATTTTCCGATAAAAAATAAAATAATCGCTTTTTGGTTTTTAAAAATTGACAGAAAAATCGTCAAAAAATAGGATTAATAAAATACCTAGTTTTTTGTACTTTTTTTTAATTTTTTATTAAAAACAAAAACATAAAAATTCATATTTATACATAAATTTTGCATACATTAATATTGAGATTACAAACAATTAAAAAGTTGCATAAAATTATATTTAAATATACAGCAGTGTATTAGAAATAAATGTCAGACTTAAGCAAATTTATCAGTTCAGGTTTAATTAGAATATCATAGCAATTTGAATTGTTTATTTTCAAATAGTCTTTAGAATAAAAGATACCTTCAAGGAAGTGATTTTCTAAAGTGTTTCGAATTATTGTTTTATTTAAATTTACAAGACTGAAAATACTTTCTACGCTAGCGGATGTGGCAATGTCATTATATTCTGAAAAAATTTTGATAAAATTGGAAAGACACAAAAGTTTTACCACGTTTAATTTCTAAAATTTTTTTTTCCAAAAATTACATAAGTTTATATCATTATTTTCTAATATTGATTAAAAATGAAATTTAATTCTCGGAACTCGGAATCTAAATCTTGCTTATCTGTTTCGTCAACAAAATTAGGAAACTCTTTAAGAATTTCAAAAATTGAATTATTATTTTCACTCATAATTGTATTAGGGTTTATTGTATATAAGCATTTTTAATTACTGTCAAAATCATATCTTTTTCTAATTTGGCTACAGAGCTCCATATAAAAATTAATACAGTTATCAACAGTTTCATTTATTTAGAGTTGTTTAATTTTGATTTTAAAATAATATCTTCCCAAATAAACTTGATTACTATTTAAAAAATATTCTGGATTATTATATTCTAAAATTCGTATCGTAATAAACATATCAACCTTTTTACATACATAATCAAACGTGAATGAGCCGTAAAACCTTTGCATTTTATTAAGTGTAAAAATAAGAAAAAATTATTGTTGTTTCACTTACAGACATGGGGTTTTTTAAAATGTTGTAAGCTTAAAAATCGTAATTTTTTCAGGAAAAATCGTCAAATCGTCATTTTAGAAATTTTTAGACAAAAAATCGTCAAATGACGATAAATCGTCATATCTGGCAGCTATGGTTCCCATACATTTTGGCCAATACGCATTATTTGAGGGGTCTTCCTACACACTATTGAACATGTTTCAAATTAGTTATTATTAGGGGGCGGATTTATATGCAAATGCATGTTTTTTTTGGATCATTTAAAAATGATTTTATGTTGTTATCTATCCGAATCAGATATTTTACTAAAAAATGGAATCGATTTGTTAGTGCATTTTTTGCATATTTTGTTGAAAATGCATATTTTTGCATATTTTACCTAATAATGCATATTTTTAATATTTTTTGTCTTTTAAAAAATGTTTGTTACAATCTTATTTTTATATTTCTCATTTTGAGGTAAAAGTAATCACCTGAAAATTTTTTATTCTACCCTACACCACCATAGGTGGGGAGGGTATTATGCGTTTGTGCTGATGTTTGTAACACCCAAAAATATTGGTCTAAGACCCACCTTGATTTATACAAATCGGCTTAGAATCATTTTCTGAGTCGATTTAAGTCGATAAGTTTTATATGAAAATAAATGATAGTGCCAAATTATACAAAGATCGGTTTATAATTTTCCATAGCTCCCATATAAGGCCCTCTTTCGGGAATTACCCAAAAGTGAATAAATTCGTATAAATGTCAGCATCAACGTAATATTCTATATTCGTATGTCTTATTTTAAACTTTTGTGTATCGGTCCACATTTGGCTCCATGTTTAATAAAAGACCCCTCCCGAATTATACTGTACACAATGGTGTAGGGTATCATACGGACGGGCTTGACCGACTATATCTTTTTCTCTCGTTTTTATTATTCAATCAATACATATAAATATCTTTACTGTTCAAAGAATAATTTTTCTTCAATTTAAATATCCATCATGATGAATATGTTTAACGATTAATATCTTTTAAAATAATTATCGGTACGAAAAAAATTTCAAATGATTGTTTTTTATTCATTGTTTTGAATTGTTTCAAAAATATTTTTTATTCAATGAAATTGTTGTTGTTTAAAATTTGTTCATCCGATGAAAAAAGTTGAAAATAATTTTATACTTTTGTAATAAGAACCACAAAAGATATTTATGTTTTTTATTTCGATAATGATGAAAAAAATAAACTATTGATGAAAATAAAAAAAAAAAAATAATGAAAGATTTTTATTATTTTTTGAACGACGATTGAAATTAAAATAAAAATATTGCTTTTCAGTATTAAAATCCGGTCTCTGGTAAAGTGTACATAAAAAGTGTTTGAATTTGGTAAAAATATTACATTAACTAATTTAGGATACAATTTTTTAAAATGATAGTTGTTGACGATAAATTTACAAATAAATTTCAACTTGGATTTATGTGAAGTCTTTATATCTGTAGACATCCCTTTAAAAAAAACTATCTCATCCAATTTTTTTGAATTTCTTAAAAACGTACTAAGCGTCTTGTACGTTAAGGTTATGTGGAAAAATTTTACAGTATTCAGCTGGAAGAAATAAAATACTTTTTAAAAAATAAATTTCTACGGATAAGTATGGACGAAACAACTAACATTACCGGCCGGTACATTGTTAATGTAATTGTAGGGACGTAGTTGCTTGCCCGAGTAGCGGAGGATGTGCGCAATAATTTTGATCACATTGATTCGCTGATTTCTTAGAGAAAACAGATTTTTCCAATTTGCCACTTCCGCCTCAAATAGTAATTACGAGATGTTCATCTAGGCTTGATGCTGTAAAATACTACGCATAGTATTTTGATGATTTGGATGAGTTGAATGATAACAACTCTAAAGTTATAAAAAAAGTTAAACGAGTAATAAAATCTCATTTGTTTTTCCAACTATGGATTTCCTTCTGAAACTATTACTAAATTAGAGGGTTTCGATTCATTAAGTACTCAAATCATTTTAATTGAATAAACTATTGCAATAATCGAAGCTGCAGAAGGATCTGTTGCTGAAAAATAATATTAAAGTTGCAAGCTGTTATTAAAAAAAAGAAGATTTGAGAAAATTAAAAAAAAAGAATTATAATCAATGATGTTTCGCGCTTAGATGAATACTCTTCTTCTGAACTACAATTATTCAAATATGCTCTTATCACTTCTGTTTACGTTGAAAGATAATTTTTAATGTATAAAATTTTTTTACGCCAAAATAGACAATCATTTACATTTAACAACTTAGTAAAAAATGTTTCTGTTTATATAAATAAAAACCTAACTAACTAAGGTTGTATTAATCTGAAGGTCAATAATATAAGTTTAAAAAATGTGATCTTAAGGAGAACAAATTTAAAAAAGTACAAATAATTATTATTGATTTTTTAAAATATAGCTTTCATTTTTTAAAATTCATTTTTTGCATTTCTTAGCCTAAGATGGACTGATGTTTATTTTTTTCTTTTTATCTAATAAATATTAAACTAAATAAATGCATATTTTTTAATTTTTTAGGGTGTATTTTGAATTTTTTAGTGCATTTTATAGGCGCATATTTTCCAAAAATAAATGAATATAAATCCACCCCCTAGTTATTATACATATTTTTATATCTTATTTATAAAATTTTTTATTAAATTTGAATTTTTTTGGTGTAATAAAGTACAAAAAGCAATTAAATTATACTGAAAGATACAACTCTGAAAGTATCGAGTAGTTGTGATTTGGTATTGAGTACTCAAAAAAATAGTCGGTATCGAGTACTGAGTACCCAAATACTCGATATTTCACCAACCCTAGTTACTGCAAGTGTCGGGAGAAAGCACTGAAGTTGATTACAAACTTTTTATGAATTTATCTTTTGTTTAAGCTAGGTGCATTTTGTAATAAAAGGAATAATGTATAATTTTAAGTTTCCAAGAAAAAAAAATTTATAAAATTTTAAAGACTCAATAAATTTTAATTAATTACACTGGTCAACAAAAAAATGTTTATGAGCGTGTCTAATATTGCGCTCTAAATAAGCCGATTACTCGAATATATTTCACTATAACTCGAAAACGGTTTATATAAATAATACACCAAAATATGTTGGAGATATTTCAAAATAAGTGTCCGAAAAAAAAATTGTTCATGCTAAATTCAAGATTTTTTTTACTAAAACTTCTTTTTAAAAGTGAAAACATGAAAAATGTTTCAGTTTATCATCTCTATCTCAAAGCTGGCAAAACTACGAGTAAATAAAGCCAAATTTATACACAAATCATGATTGCATTCGCAGTTAAGTTAGGATACCCATGCATACCTACAGTTAAATGGAGATACAATAGTGGACAAAAAAAAATTTTTTTCGTCTTAAATAAAATAAAAAATTCCACCTATTAGAAGGAATTTAACGTGCTAAATAAGAATCAGCTTTTACTTTTTTTCTATAACGTATCGATTTTTTTTATGGGCATGACTACTATGACCCCGCCTTTAGGCAGTCACACTTGTATAACTCGAGAAGGGTTTGTTCTATTACGATAAATTAAACTCCACTATATAGCGATTTAAATTGTCTTTAAGCTGAATTTACATAATTTTTTGTTCAGTTAATATTTCCGCAGTTATTTGGTAATTAGTAGCAAAAAAAAATTTTTTTTAAAATCGTGAAAATTTTGATCTATAACTCTAAAATTCTTTAGAGAACAAAAAATATTGTTGACATAACTTGAAGACAATTTTCGTATGCATCTTTTGGTGTATCAACATCGTGTAAACGGTTCTTGAGTTATAGCCTAAATTTGACAAACCATTCTCGAATTTTATAGTCTGACCGCTGAATAATGATATTGGTCATGCCCATAAAAAGAAATCGGTACATAATAGAAAAAAAGTGAATGCAGATTCTTGTTTAACTCGTCAAATTCCACCTATTTTTGTTTCAAGAAAAAAAAAAACATTTTTTTTTCCCACCACTGTATTTCTACTCAATTGTATATAAGATGAGTATTTATACCCTACACCACCATAGGTGGTTGGGGTATTATGCGTTTGTGCTGATGTTTGTAACGCATAGAAAAAGTTATACAAAACCCACCTTAAAGTATACCAATCGACTCAGAATCAGTTATTAAATCGATCTAACGATGTCCGTCCGTCCCCGTTTGGCTGGACGGATGGCTGGTTAACTTGTGCACAAAGTAAAGGCGGCAATTTTGAAGATAATTAAATGAAATCTGGCACATGGGACTTTTATGATACAAGGACGAAGCCTATTGAAATTGGTTGTGATCGGTCCATTATGCGGAATAGAGTTTTAACCAGAGACATAACAGTTATAAGATTTATGTAAAAACGTTATGTCATAACTGTTAAATAATATAAAAAAAAAATTTACGTCTCTAAAAAACAGTTATTTTTAACAAATATAAATTTTCGTCTTCCTTAACAGTTATAATTATTTAAAAAAAATTTCCGTTTTTTATAATTTATATTTTTGATTTTTATTTTTTACGTTGCCTAATAATAGTTATTTCTAAAAAATATTTTTTTCTATTGCTCAATAACGTTTATTTTTAAAAAATATTTTTTTACGTTGCTTGATAACAGTTATGATTGAAATATATTTTTTTACGTTACTTATAAATTATTTTTTTTTTAATTTAACAGCTATTAATTTTGCATTTTTATAAATAATTCCGTTATAATATAAACATTTACATATCGATGTATAAGAATAAGGGGATTTTTTGCAATATTTCCATATTCTTCAAACTTTCTAAAATTTTACAACTTTTTCGTTTATGGAATTGATGTTACGGCCTTATAGATTATTGACGTAATTTTTGAAGACATGAATATGAAATTTTTTTGTGTAGATGTTGTTTGGGTCAGAGCATTATAATACAGTAAAAACCCAACCCAAGAGGTTACGGCTTATTGTGTTTTAGGTGACGATATTAAAATTTATGCAAACAAATTAAAGCCAATTCTTATTCAACAGATCAAAATCATTCTATTCCACATATGTAATTTTTACGATGTACAACGGACTTTTTGGCAATTGCGTAAAATATATCAGGATCCCTATTTAACTGCAAATCGACACTTAAACCGTAACCGGTCCTTTCTAACATTTAATAACACTTGAATGCACCAAAGTGCAATTTTTCTTAGCCATATTAAAAGATATATAAGTATACTTCATGTAGAATTTATCAAAATAGAACACTATGCACACAAATTTTTATTTAATTAGTTCTTTTTACCGTTTGTTGAAATTTTGAAATACTAAATAGGCCGATTGGACTTTTGGTGACGAATATATCTATATTAATATTATAAAATCAAATTTGTATTTGTTTGTTACGCAATTACGCCAAAAACGCTGAATCGATTAAATATAGATGGATATAAATTAAAATTCAATTGATGAAAATAACGAAAAGAGAAGTAATTCAAACTGTTACAAGGTGAACGTGAGAGTAATGCAACAATAATCTCCTGCACCTCTGAAGAAAGGCCTTCTTCTTGTAAAATTTAAGTTAAAAACAAACTAAAAAAATATTTTAACGTTTATCAAGCAACGTAAAAAATATATATTAAAAAATAAAAATTATAAGCAACGGAAAAAATTTATTTTCAAAAATAAATATTATAAGGCAACGTAAAAAAAAAAATTCAAAAATAAAAATTATGAACAATAGAAAAAAATATATTTTAATAATAACAGTTATCAAGCAACGTAAAAAAATATTTTTAAAAAATAAACGTTATAGAACTATAGAAACAATTTTTTTCGACAATAACTGTTATCAAATAACATAAAAAATATTTCTTATTTTGTACTCAACTTTTTTAATTTGAAATAAAATTTAATAGTTATTTTTGGTCTCTGGTTTTAACACTCAAAAATGCCTTAAAAATAAGAATATTTTAATGAAATTCGGCGAAGTTTTGTACAAGTATCAATCTTTGCACGAAAATTTAAGAAGATCGGTTCACAATTGTCCATAGCTCCCATATAAACCCCTCTTCCGAAAATCACTTTAATGTGCATAAATCTCATACGAATGTTAGTATTAAGTTAATATTCGACACAAATAAGTTTTATATAAGCAGAAACAACTTTGCCAAATTTTATTAGAATCGGTCCATAGTTTCCCATGGCTCCCATATAAAACCACTTCCGAGAAAAGCCCTAAAGTGCATAAAATCATGTAGATGTTAGTATCCAACGCATTATTCTGTATTTGTATATTTTATTTTAAATTTAGTAAGTGTTGCTCTACGATTGGTCAAAGGTCTAATATAAGTCCCCTTCCCGAATTTGTATGCTTATTAGAGTATTCATTTTACTCGACTTTTTCATTGTTCGAATAATCAAATAACTCGAAAATGCAGTTTTTAAGTTACTCGAATAATCGAATAAATCTTTTAAGTTACTCGAGTTATTCGATTAATTTATACCTTAAAATTTTACTCGATTTTTCAATGCTTATCAAAAAGAAAACAAAAATATAGCTTAAAATAAGAAATAGTCTTTCCAAAATAATATAAAATTAAAATTTAGGTAAATATTTATGAATGTTTGTTTCTTTTGCTTTGATAATGCCGTTGTTTCTCTATATTTAATATATTCATTAATAGTTAAATAAATAGGTCTAACAAATTTGGTCTATCAATTTGAACCAAATTTTATATTAAGGGTAGTCCGAAGTGCTTTTTGTGACTTTTGTGACGCTATAAAATGACTAGTTTTTACACTGTGAAAAAATTATACCCATTTAAAGGTGATTATCAATACTTTTGATAAAAATTAAAATTAATAATAGTTTTTATCCATTTTGGAATAATTTGCGATTTTGTCTCATAACCTCACTTTTTAATTTGGACACATGTGTACAACAGAGGTTTTCAGTTATATACAAAATGTTTGTACAATATTTTTAAGTATCGGAGATCTACTAAAGCCAGATTTATTTTGAGTATAAGGTTTTAGAATGTTTTGTAATTCATTGTTCAATTATGTTCAATATTTAGAAGGCATTAGGATGATAATTTAAAATTATACAAATGTATACAGTTTTTAAGATAATTTAGTCTTATTTGTTTTATAGTGATCTCGTAATTATGTTTCAGTTCAAATTTGTGGAAAAATTTTTAACAATATCAGTGTAAAAATATTAGAAATTATATAAACTTGTATAATAAATTAGTCAAATATACAATTAGTTAGAACTACTTACTTTTCTCCATTTAATGGACAAATTTATTGTAAATTTAAAATAAATAATTCTTTCTCCCAAATATACGCGTAGGAATTATAATTGGCTCTATTTTGAATCAAACCACAATTTCTACCAAAATGCAAAATATTTTATTTCTTCTTTCTTCCTATTTATACCCTACACCACCATAGGTGGGGAGGGTATTATGCGTTTGTGCTGATGTTTGTAACACCCAAAAATATTGGTCTAAGACCCACCTTAATTTATACCAATCGGCTTAGAATCACTTTCTGAGTCGATTTAACGATGTCCGTCCGTCCGTCCGTCCGTCTGACAGTCTGTCCGTCCATGTAAACCTTGTAATCAAACTACAGGTCGCAATTTTGAATCAAAATTTATGAAATTTGGTACACAGGTTTCTTTTAGTCTAGGGACGAAGCCTATTGAAATTGGTTATGATCGGTCCATTATTTCACCTAGCCCCCATACATATGTCCTCCCGGAAAAGGGTTTAACGATCATAAATCCCTTAAATATAGCAATATTTTAATAAAATTTGGCACAAATAAGTTTCACACAAGTATAAATAAGTGTGCCGATTTTTAAAAAGATCGGTCCATAATTACCCATAGCTCCCATATAAACCCCTTTCCAGAAAATCACTTTAACGACCATAAATCATATTTAAATGTCATAATCAAGTTAATATTCGACACAAATAAGTTTTATATAAATATAAATGACAGTACCAAATGTTACAAAAATTGGTCCATAATTTACCATAGCTCCCATATAAGGCTCTCTTTCGGGAATCACCCAAAAGTGAATAATAAGTTCATATAAATGTCAGCATCAACGTAATATGTCTTTTTTACACTTACAAGTATCGGTCCACATTTGACTCCAAGTCTAATAAAAGACCCTCCCCGAATTATACTGTACACAATGGTGTAGGGTATCATATGGTCGGGCTTGACCGACTATATCTTTTTCTCTCGTTTTGTTATAATTTAGTAAAAATACAAATATTATTTGGATTTTTGTTCGTTAGGCTGTGAAAGAATTATGAAAATGTATTTATTAGTATCTGAGTTATTGCATTTTGAAAATGAGAAAAAGCACTTTGGACCATCCTTTTTTTAGATAAAGTGGTTCAGCTATTCTTAACATAAAGAACGAGTTTACATGGTAAACTTAATTTTAAGTCCAAATTTCTTCTATATTACAAATTTCATTCAAACCATCACATCCTCTACACCAGACTGAGCATTTATTGGTATATAAATTATGTACTTTCATTCGTAGAATCTATAATATATATTTTTCCAAATCAAGCTTAAATTCCTTATTTATTATATTTATATTAAAATTATTTGAATTTTACTTTATAATTTTTTAAAGTTATGTTTATATTTTTATTTAATTTTTGTAATTAAAAAACTACCTTTAACTTCGTATTGTAATTTAGGCATATATTCGGTTCTTTTTACTAAATACATTTTTTTTTTAATAAAATCCCAATATATGGTACCACTTTTAGATTCGAAACATTCTATAAAAATTTTGGAACATTGTTTTTAAGCTAATTTTTTTAGAAAACTAAAATTAAAACTTCCTAAAAACTAGTTAAAAAAGGAAATATTTAAAATATTTTTTACTCGAATTATTCGATTAATCGACATAATTTGCTCGAATAAATTGTTACTCGAAATTCTTGATTTTAATTTAATCGAACAATTATTTGATTTTCATTTGTCGATTAATCGAACGAAAAATATTCGAGTGAATACCCTAATGCTTATACATAATGGTGTAGGTTATCATATGGTCGGTCTTGACCGACTATACCTTTCTTTCTCGTTTTATATAATTGTGAATAAAATCAAGATTTATGCATCAATTATAAAGATACATGCCTTATTTGATTCGCAGCAGCTTTAAGATAAAGATGATAAACTGAAACATTTTTGATGTTTTCATTTATTTAAAAATATTTTAGTAACAAAAAATCTAAAATTTTGCATGAAAAGTTTTTTTTTTACACTTATTTCAAAATAACTTCGAAACTATTGAGCACACAAAAAAATTAAGTTTGGGAGATTTGAAGATATTTTTAGTACACATCTTTTGGTGTATCACTTATGTCAATCGTACACACCGTTCTTAAGTTATAATGAAATATACTACAGTAATGGCCTTACTATGGCCGAAATATTAGACATGCCCATAAAAAAAATCCAGACCTGATGAAAAGAAACTGAAAGCAGATTCGTGTTAAGCCATAGATGCCCACTTCAAGCACATTTGTGCTGAGAGCTTCACACATATTCTTATTCTTTTTCATTTATTCTTCGTTGAGAGAGCGATGAGTACACAAATGCACTGAAAAAAAATTTACATTATGTATGAAAACAATTTTGAATATTTTCAGTTAAACATTGTTTTTATAAAATTGTATTGGATTTTCAACACATTAGATATAAATGACTGGACAAGGGAAAATATTTTAACAATACATGTTTATAATTAAGCCTTCCAAATAATATAAGGTTGCTACTTACATTATATTTTGTTATATTAAATATAAAAATAACATCATTTATTTCCTTATTTTTTAAATTTAGCAATGAAGTTTCAATAAATATTATTTGTGTTATTTTTCGATTGTTTAGTATTTATTTTTTAACCATTAAACTTGATGACATATTTTATATAATTCACCCATTTTTTCTTTTAGTGCATTTTTATTTTATTTTACTAACACAACTACATGTGTTTTGTTAGTGTGCGTGGGCATCTATGTGTTAAGCACATCAAAATACATCAAGTCCAACTATTCGTATATGGTGTTGTATTTTTTTTGTCGACCAGTGTTATATGCAGGATTTTCAGGTTTCCTATATGAATGGCCCAATACTTTTTGAATAATTTTATATAATTCTTTTTTTAATGCATTGTTTTGTGTCAAAAATGAACTGTCGCACTGTAAGCTGAACATAAAAAGCTTTTGTGTATGTTCAGTTTTATTTAAAAGTAATAGACGAACGTCAAAAGTCACATTACTCCGCTTCTCTCTCTATGCTGACGTTGTCGTAATCATTCAAAATCATTGTCGTAGTAGGCGTCAACGTCTACGTCGACATAGCCACTGACGTTTTTTTATAATCATAATTTTATTAATACTAGTGGTGTTAAGTAGATCGTTTGCTTACTTGGCCGTTTCTTTGAGCTTGTCCGTCGCTTAGTCGTTTGGACGGTTGGTGTGCTTATACATGCGTCCGTCTATCGTTCACTAAGGTGATAATGATGATGAGTATTTTGACGGTGCGCGAAATGCGTTGAAATAATTTTAATTTAGTCACTCGCTTAACGCTGAATGTAGTAGTCGTGTCATAAATTCACTTTATTTTTTGCTTTTTTTCTGCTAAAAAAATTGTCAAATACGTAGTTCTTCAATGTTTGTTATTAAATTGCCGCGTTCGTAGCGGTCGAGTTCTTTACTGCTTCAATAAAAAAACAAGTGTGCGCTAATATGAAGATATCACAATTAAATTTCTTAAAAGTAATTAAAAGTGTGTTTGTAATAAATAAATAAAAGTAAATATTCTTTAAAAAAAGTGCGTTCAAATTACTAAATTACAAAACAATATTAATTACATGTAAATAAATCTAATAATTATAATAAATATAGTAAAGTGTCGATGTTCTCATACATACATATGTAGAAGTATAAACACAAGCAACATTCATACATATACACAATATGTTTGTACATATGTATATAGATTTAGTGCGATTGATACAAAAACCTATTGATATAGATACTAGTACAAAAAAAAAAAAAAATGATAACAAACAAAAAAACATAAACATACGGTGTTTTTATTTATTTACTACATTGTATGTGAATATAAAATTGATGAATGAATTGTAGATAAATAATAAATCAAAAACAAATCATTTTTTACAATCAGAGTCAACGTTAAGCAGCAATGAGTATTATATTTATTTTATTCATTTGTTTATGTGATAGTGTGTATGCATAAAAAAAATTAAAACAAATCACTTGTTGAGTGAGAATAATGTGCAGTGTTTGCATTTGTTGTTGTTGGTCAGTGTCTTCTATTCGTTTCTTTTGGCGAATGCATTCCAAATTTTGCATTTAAGTTTTACATACATACATACATATATATTCTAAACTTTATATTCTAATGGTTTTTGCACACTGGTTTCAAAGGTCGTGACAAAATATTTTTTTTGTAATTTATATGTTTCACAGAGAATAATTAATAATGTGTCAATTAAAAAGTTTTATTGCAGTCTGTTACTTACATACATGGAGACAACAAATATTACAAATATATCTCCCTAAAATTAATGATTAATATGTTTTAAACTAATACCCAAAATATTTCTGTTCAATTATTTCGTTCACGTTAACCGGACCATTTTGGACCAACATATTATAGACAAATGGCGTTAAAGCAATATTGGAAAACATTTTTTTAATTTTTTTCACCTTTTTTACTGTCTTCTTTAATGTGAAATAATTTTACAAAAATTGTCTGCGTAATTTCTAAAAATCCCGATATTAATATAAAACTTATAAATAATAGAATTAATTACAATATGTTACAAAATAGAAAAAGTTCGATATACTTTTGAAATGACCTAATGCGGTCTGTAGGTTTAGTTAGGGTTGCCAGATTCGAATTGAGATCTAACTTGACATTCCTGAAAAACGCACTTGATTTCAAACAAGTTATGGGAACAATTTTTTAAATATTTTTCCCGTAATAAACTCAAAATTATGATTTTTTCACACTCAATTTGATAAAAAAAAAAACTAAATTCTTTTTGGCCAGAAATGTATGGGACCCATGATTTTTCAATTGCTGGTAGGGAATTGAAGACAAATTTTAAAATTTGTTTAAATATTTTTTCCATATTATACAAATTTTTTTTTTTACCTTTTTTTTAACGGCTTTAGATAGACGAGAAATCAAACTTTACGAACTTTTACTGTCATACATACATACGTAATAAAAATCTGAGATTTTAATTTTTATTTAATTTCCGCTGCATTTCTTTATATTATATTATATGAAACTCTATCTTTTTGTAATTTTACTTAAAATTTATATTTACTTTTTTTTTTGTTAAAATCAAGAATTTATTAGCAAAGATATACATTTTGTTTTTGTAATTAAATAACTAAGGAAATTTTAAGGAAATAGATTTTTTATTATTTATTTTATATTATGTTCGAGTAAATACTTCGTATTAACAAGTTAAAGATAATATAACTTCATCAATTCGTTATTGATTTTAACAAGTAAGAGATTGTACTAACAATTCGATTGGGATTGCCAAATAATATGGTTATAGGAACTGCTTAAAAAAATTATTCGATTGGATTAATATACGGATTAATGACGAAAAAAAAAAAAAAAAATTTTTTTATAATTTTTTAGATATCAGTATGATGTGTTTTTATAACTACAATAAATTAAACAATTGTAAATCAAATATATACTTAAACTTATTAACACATATGAAAAATAATTGTCAAAACTTTAAAAATATATCCTTCATAGATATTTAGCATACAAGTGATTTTAAAAATCTCTGAAAATATACGAAAAAATCACACAAATTATAAAAAATTAACAAAATAAGTAACGAATTTGTAGTTAATTAGTCAAGACTTGTGATGTATGAGAAATGTTGCCAATAGTTCTCAGAATTGCAATTTTATATGTTTTGTGAAATATAATAAGATTTATTAGTGAACTACATTACTGAAACGCATGCTTATGTGGGAGCTTTGTACGATCATAAACCAATTCTTGGCAAATTGAGTATTTTGATCTCTGTAGTAGATCTTATATGAATGATATGTATAATTTTCGTGAAACAAATGCCATTGATGAGTACATAAACATATCTTAATCATAAATAAAATACATACTTTATTATGAGACAAATAATTTAATGCATTTGGTGTAGCTTAACTTATCACTATAATTTGGTATTTTTCTAACAAAAATTATTACCATTTAATTATTATTTTTTTTTTCTTTTTATTTTAGTAAGATTTTTTAAGTCGGTTGGGAACACCAAATTTGTTTTTACTGGTAACAACCTAATTCTTGTACTTAAATTGTAAGTTCTGCAACTGAAACTTTGGTTGCAGTTAAATGTTTATTAAACTTTTTCTCTTTTGGTTACCAATACTAATATTAAGCATAAAAATGAGAATTGTACGTGGTTGAGTTAAACGAATTTTTAAAACTTATTTAGGTAAAGTGTAAATTGGTTAAACAAACTAATTATGTAATTGTAAAATACATTATTCTATTACCTTTAGATTATTATGATTGTAAATAAAAACAGTCTGTTGAATTTATAAATTTTCAATAATTATAACAAAATGTTGGTTTCTTTTTTTAATTTTTAATAATTACGACTAGCTCCAACTAATCTTTTTTCTGTGTGTAGCTTTTCATATAAAATAATAGAAAAAGATAACGCAAAAATTTGAATAAAGCAGGTCTCCTTCATGAAGTGGTATGTATCAATGAACTCGTAGGAATGTGGAGAATGAGTAGAAATAAGTTAAATGCGGTTAAATTTCATCAGACCATTACCAGAAAAACTTAAAATTTGGCTTTTAAGCATATTTTTGAAAAATAATTTTTCTCATATTATGCTCATGAATGCGCATCGTTTGGGAAGTCTTTCTACATTTTTTTTATACGGGAGACTAATATACATTAAAGAGCTTCACGAAAAAGAGTTGAAAATGCACCCCTCTAGAAATGAAGATTAGTATGTTCTTATGGTTCCCAAAATATTACATCTATTTTACATCTCACATCTCAATGTTAAAATTTACGTGAGCTGGACCATTTTCAAAACACCTCTAAAATTGCGTATTTCTTTCAATATCTTGATAATGATTTAGTTATTAGAAAATTAACTTCAAATTATAATAGAGTCATACTACGAACTTGAATATTCATTTAAATAATTATTATGTCTCTTTTCAGTTGAATAATACTAAGATTTTACTAAAAATTTTTAACATATTTTCATTGTTCAAACATATAATTTTATAAATATATTTTTTCAAAATGTATTAGGTTTTAATGTACCTTAGGAATGGTATATTCTGCTACTATTGAAGATAACACGTAATTAACCCTTTAAGAGCTAGAGGGTCAATATTATGCATTTAGTTCCCAAAAGGTTAAATTAGCAATTTTTGCAAATAAGTCGCATGGAAGTACTTTTTACACTTAAATGTTGACTAAATTATGAAAAACATAAAAAGTTCATTTAAAACCGCGATAATAGTCGAACAAACCGGAGTTTTTGAAATTTAACCGCTTTTTACACGAATTTACAGCTTTTTTGAACAATTTATGCTTTCAGGGACATTCATATCCTTATATATCCATTTATTTGTCGTTAAAATTAACTTAATCAATTATCGACCGGAAATCCCAAAATTTTGTTTGTGCAACTAATGGGTTAAATGAATGCAAATATTAATAGTATTTAATGAGACCTTTTCATTGATGCCCCAAAAATATAATTTATGATTGAAAATGTTCAAAATATTAAAACTTTAATAAAAGACTATTTAAAATAAAATCTTTGAAAATTTTACTATAATTTTTATTTATCGCGAGAATGAAAACATATTTTAAAATATTTTTGCTCCATATATATCAAACGTCGTTTTCTATCACATGTTGTAATTTTTTTGACAATTATTTAAAAACTGTGTACACTGTTGATCGAAAACCATATTTTTGGAGGTATTTTAAAAATGGTCCAGCTCACGTAAATGAAATAATTAAAGCGAAATATTTTGAGAATTAGTTTAAAACATATCAATCTTTAATTTTAGGGGGTACATTTGCAACTTTTTTTGTCCCCACACAAATCAAGGCACTTTAATATACATATGTATTTACTTATTTTTTCTTCAAATAATTATATTCTTAACAAAAAATAAAAATAGAAAATAATAACAATAATACAAAGTCAATGTCGGGTAATATCAAATTATTATTATATCTTTAACAAAAACGTTGTTTTTTTGCTCACATTCTTGTCAATAAATTGTATGTAAATAAAGAAAAAGCTTGGGTAAACAATTAAAAAATATGTTTTTTCTTTCACAAAATACATACATACATACATATGTACATGATGTGAAAAAATGCATATACTATTGTTATTTTCAGTCCATATTATTCAAAGCTGGCTACTGATACCGCTAAAATAAAAACCTATTCAACTTGATTGTCGTTACCCCTAAAAAGCCATTACCGAAATAGCTCGATATACCGTAAACGATGACACTGATTCCCCTTATTCACTTGTACTTAAATTTTGTATTGGATAGTTTTAATAACCATAAAAATTATGTGCGGTTTATTAGCTTTGTCTATCTGTTGATAGCAGGATGGTCTTAGGGCAAACCACATAGGGGAAAGAAATTTTTCTCAAATATTTATATATATTACAACTACTGTATGTCTGTCGTAACTCCAGTTCATACTTTTTAGCCGATATTTCTTAAACAAAAGCAGGTACGACTACGAAATTTTGTACAAATAGTTCAGGGGTTAAACTTTCAATTTGAATTATTTGTAACAACACAGAGGCTTTAGAACTGTAAAATATTGTTAGAATAATTCGACAAAACATGTGTGTTTTTCTTAAGTTACCATTTAATAGGTAAAATTACAGTCTAACATACATATACATTAAGGCGACTCACTCCCTATGGAAAGAAAAAAATTTAATTTGTTACCCAAAATATTTTACAAAATATTTCGGTTCTACTGCTAACCGTTCGTGAGCTGGACCATTTTTAAAAAAGGTCTTTTTCGCAGTTTTTTAGAACTTTTTTGTATTTTCTCCCAAAGCAACATATAGAAAATGTGTTATCATTTAAAAGGTATTTGGAAGGCGCGTTCATTGGTATAGAAAACATATCCAGGAGTGACCTCAATATTTTTTTTTATTCAATGAAACATCATATTTTTTATGGTTTTATCACAACATTGTTTGCTATTTTTATTGAAAATTCAAATTAGTAAATTTTTATTTGCTTTTAGACATGAGTTTAATATTTGTTTCAAAATTATTTAATTTTCATGGTTTATTGGACAGTTAATCTGAATTAAAATTTTGCATAAACATAGCCAATATGGGTATCAAAATTCTTCTTTTGATAAGAGCTACTAATTTCAATTAACTCGAAAAAGTCGATTTTTCAGAAAACGTTGTTTCAAATGCCTATTAACTTAATAGAAAATTAATGACATATTATCTTCTATGATCATAAAAGATATGTACATGATATTTTTACAGAAGATAAATTTTATAACGCACTTGTATTTACTGATCTTGTTACATGAGTTAAGAGGTTCTTGAAACAAATGATCGTTAATTTAATTTATTATTATTATTATTTTTTTTGCTTAATTTTATCTTATTCATTCCTTTATATTTTTAATTTAAACAAAAACAATGATAATAAATATTTTTTTATATAAAAAACATCACTTCAAAACGGTTTTAAACTCATGAATGTCTTATAAATTGCACATTTAAAAAGATCAAATAAATATTTAGATATAAATAATACCTACATATTTTACTTGTTTATGTTCTAATTTAACTGAAAGAAATAGAAAGCCATAGTTCATGTTAAACTAATTATAATTTTAATATGTAGTTACTATTTAAAGAAACCGCCCAACCTATAAAAATAAAAGTTAGAAGCTTTAGCCTTGAAAGAGTACTAATTGTTATAGCATTAAGTGTATTAGAATCTGTTTCTTAAGCATTATTGCCATCCATATGCTTTGATTCGTATCAAAAATTGGGGAAATATACATTTATTAATATGTTCCTTTATTGTTATGCTAATTTTTCAATAGTTAGTATCTTCAGTAAAAATAATAATTTGACAATTATCAATATATAGTGATCAATAACTATGCTGAGTTTTATAAATGAAAAATGAAATATGTAATAAATATAAAAAATTATTATTATTACTTTTTTTTTTGGGAATTTGAAATGTAATTTAACTTGCAATACTGTATCGAATACGAATAACATTCAACTAAAAAGTTAACGACCGTGTCCAAATAGTTAAAAAAAAAAAAAAACACTGCGCACAAAAAAATCTAATTAAGTGGTATAGATAGATCTGTAGGCACATTAGACTACACCAATATCGTTAAGTACCGAAAGATACGTGTCCGCTATTTGAATTTTTTAATATTTCATTAAAAGTAAAATTATAATGATAAAAGGTCAAAGATTACAAGATTTAGATAAAATTTATTAATAAGTACATATATCGTTGATTAATTAATAAAACATCATAAATAAATTGATTATGGGTATTCAGATTTAGTTTTTATAAGACACATGCATACGTACAGTGCTGTGCAAAATAATAGACTTATTTTTATTTGGTAAATATTTTCCATTATGAATGATATTTAAATTTATTTTTTTATTTATTTAAGAACTGTACAAATGTTTTAGTTTTTTTATGACTTTATTTAAATAAAAAATAAAAAAAAAAAAATAATTTTCCTATGATTCAAAATAATAGACTTATTCAATATTTCTTAAACAAATATATATTTTTTTCATTAAAGACTAAAACAAATTAAATTTTCTACTAATATTGAATATTAAAATAATATGCCAAGTTAATTCAATAACCTGAATGACTGCCATTATTGTTTCAAATGCACTGAACTCTTCTGGGCATTGATTCTATAAATTTTTGGCATTTTTCTATAGAAATTGCCTCCCATTTCTTTTTAACATCTTTCCAAAGTTGATTTTTATTCCGAAATGTCTTCCCATCTAGACCTCTCTTCAGTTCAACCCAAAGGTTCTATATAGGATTTAGATCCGGTGACTGTGAAGGCCATTCTAAAACAGATACATTCTAAAACAGATACATTGTTAGATTTAACAAATTTTGAGGAGTGCTTAGGATCATTGTGCTGTTGTAAAGTCTATTCTGGTGGCGTATTGTTCTCTTGAAATGTTTACGAAATCGCATAAAGGAAAGAAAGAAACTTCTTAAAAATACCCATTATTTTTAGTATTGACAATATCAAAAATAACGGTACCAAAAATTCCTAAGAGATTGTTTTTTTTAATAGTGTTAAATCGAAGAGAAAATATCTAGAGTGCTCCAAAAAAACGAAGTTTCGAATTTTGCCCGAATTTTTTTTATTCAATAGATAATTTTGTTTTTTAATTAGCTAAAGAAAAACCAAATGAAATCGGTCGGAAACACTAGGATGAAACAACATGCAAAATTGAGGTACTTAAAACTTCAAATGCAAATAACTCAACAACTATAAGAGATAAATAGGACATATTTTTATAGGTCTTATCATTGCCTACAATAATGCATTAAAATATTTGAAATTTGGCTCCTCCCAGAGGGGTCTGTACGGTCCCCCTTCCAAACTTAACATTGTACAGTCCTATGCCTATACCAAATTTCATGCGAATCCACCAGCCGATCAGAAGTTACAGATTTATTTCTAAAAAATTTCGATTCTGCCCCACTGTGCATTGTGCTAGTCGCAAATTTTAACAAGCTGGGCACTCCACTGGTAAATCTTATACTTTTAAATTTCAAAAATAATATATATTTTTTTTTTTATAAATTGTTTTAAAATCTGTCACTCAATAGTGTCGATATGGACATCAAATGAAAGAATAGGATAATAAATTTCAGTAAAATTATTTGCTTAAACTTTTTAGATCCTTATAATGTCGAAAATGTCCTTCAAGTATTTTATCCTTAAATATCTTTGAGATTTTGAAACAAACAATTCTGAAATTATAATAATTTTAAACACATCACAATATTTTCTTAATCTCAGATTTTATTCTTTTACCTTAAACAGTTCAAATTTTATAAAATATTGCAATTTTTAATATAATTAAAAAATGGCACAGTAGTTTTTTAAACGTAAAGAATAAAGCTTGTATACAGTTTTTCAAATCGGTCTATTATTTTTCCTTGCCTCTATATAAATGTTTGCTATGATTGGTCACTTATTGTCCATATCTCCCATAAAACACTATCAATAACAAGGATTGGTCTGTATATGATAATAGTTTATATATAAGGAACTCTCCCGGAAATTTTGGTACTTGTAACTTTACATTGACATGTTCCAACATATATTAGGTATTTTGAAAATTATAGGTTGGAAACTTTTAAGGATATTAAAAGATGAAATATTTGAAGGACTTTTCTTGCAACTTTCATTTTACATATTTTAATAAAAACTAATTTGATATAACGCCAAAATGTTCCTTTTTTAAATCCATATATCACATGTATATGGAATTTATCTTCTATATGTGCGACAAATTAATGATTTTTGTTGTATGGTCTTATAAATTAAATTAATTTTTAATGTCTTCATAGTTGTTTTTGAAAAGTTGCTCATCGGTAGCATTACTTAGCTTATTTACGGAAATGTAGTTAAATTTTTTGTTAGTTTAAAATTCTGTAAGTTCGGTTCTAAAATATATTTTTTAATAATATATATACATCAACAGATTCTTAATTGTTTGTTTTGTTTAAATTTAACGACTAAATTATTAAATTTAAGTAAAAAAACTCCAATTTTAGCCATTAAAATTGAAATATCTCAAAAACGAGATCTAACTTTTAGAAATGGTTAATACTATTAAATTCAGCGTTGTCGATTTAGCCCAATGAAATTTTTGTATATATTCTGAACCAAAGATTTAAAAAGAAGTTTGCAATTTTAGAGACTTATAGTAGATTACAAAAATATTGTAAATGAGTTGTGAACTTCGTTGGCGGAAATTTTTTTATAAAAACCATACTATTATAAATTTAAACTAAGATTCCTAACTCCCGTGGGAACATTTTTATTAATGGTGTTGTGTCAGCGATAACAAAAGTAACCTTTTTAAATATTTTACTTAAAAAAGTTCGTGGGGTATCAATAAAGTCCCCTATTATGGATTCGAATTCACTTAGGACCACATGTCTTTACTTTCATGTTTCTAGGTTAAGTATTATAGAAAATTCAAAAAGTACCATTAGAAGAACAAAAAAGTGATTACGATTACGTTCTTTTAAGTGTCCAACTTAATGATATTGCATATTAAATGTGCCATCAGCAGATAATACAAAAATTGCTTTTTGCATTCTTTTGCCGTTTTGTTTTTGAAAAACGTTTGTCTGTTAAACGAAGTTCCAGCACAGTTTTAACTATAAAATCATTTAAAAACAATTGGACATTTTTCTGGAATTCAATTTTGAACTTAAAGACAATGGAAATTCTTACCTACATGTTTCCTCAAACTATACTTTAAATTTTAAAAAGTTCTCAAATAAATATTTAAATATTAATTTTTTTTTAAATTATTTTGAAAACCTTCGAACTTTTTTTATTAGATATTAAAAAAACCTGTTTTTAAAGGTTTGAAAACTAAATTAATCACTCCTAACACGATCCATTGTGTTTATGTATTAAAAAATATTTAAATTTCAAATCAAGAATAAAACTCAAGGCATACACCGTAATCAGTTTAGTTGGGGACACCGATAACACTGGCCGACAAAAAAATCCGCCCCAAAGACGAATAGTTGGACTTGATGCATTTTGATGTGCTAAACATGAATCTGCTATCAGTTTTTTTCCATCAGGTCTGGATTTTTTTATGGGCGTGTCTAATATTTCGCCCATAGCAAGGACATTACTTTAGTATATTTCCTTATAACTCAAGAACGGTATTTACAATTGAAATAAGTGATAACTTCATTTCTTATGTGCCCAATAGTTTTGAAGTTTTTTTGAAATAAGTGTCCAAAAAAAAAAAAAAAACTTTTTCATGCAAAATTTTAGGTATTTTATTTTTATTTTTTTTGATAAATTAAAACATCAAAAATGTTTCAGTTTATCATCTTCATTTAAAGCTGGTAATGATGTGAATAAAATAAGGCATGTATCTTCAAAATTGATGCACAAATCTTGATTTTATTCACAGTTAAGTAAAAATACATACAAGTGAGTAGAAATACAGTGGTGGGCAAAAAAAAAAAAAAAAAATTTTGTTTTTTCTTTAAACAAAAATAGGTGGACTAGATGGATTTTGATGAGTTAAACAATAATCTGTTTTCATTTTTTTTCAATCACGTACTGATTTTATGGGCATGATTAATATCGTCACCTTATTCATCGGTCACACTTAGGGTATCCAATCGATTAACCGTCATTCGGCTATCCGGTTAATTTTTGTCGATTAACTGTCCGAATAATTTAAAACTGTCCATTTTCGAATAACGAATAAACCGAATAATTTGTGTCAAATAACCGAAATGTAGTTTTCTTGAGTTATAAATTAGAAAATTTTTTATTTTTATGATAAATTTATGTGAACTACATCTTTCCAGTAAAAATAAATAAACATAATTTTTAGTGAGGTAATTTTTCTTCTGCTTTAGAAGTAATAAAACAGGATTCAATATATATATAAAGATTTAAACGAATTGTTCTGCTATAAGACCTTGATATTCGGATGTTATTTTTTCAAAAAAGAAAATAACTGAAACAAGTGGCAAAACAATGTTATGCAATTTTCTTTATTTAAATAATAATAAAAATTAAAACTTATTTCCTGGAGTCGATAAAAAAATTTGGATGTTCATTGCAATTTTGCGCAAAGTCGTGAATATGGCATGACATAACATAGGTATCAAAAAATTCAATTCATTGGAAATTATACGAATTTGTACTATTTCTGGATCACAAATTCAGTATCTTACTGACTTCTTTGGATGCTTTTTTTTGTTGGGATAGAATGTTTTATAAAAGGCGTCAAGAAAAGGTAATAATATTATATCTTCATAAATAATTAAACTTGTATCAATAGAAATTCTTAAACATTACTTTGAGTAAAGTAAATTCAAAGTTTTACAAGTCATAATACTTTTAATTATCATCTCCTAAATGCACCCAAAAAATATTAATATAGACTCGTTTAACAAAGTATTCTTTCACGGAAAATATACTTACATGAAAAATATATTAAATAAAGTGGAATAAGTAGAATATTTTATAGTATTAGCTAAAAAATGACAAATTTTCATACAAATAAGAGAAAATAATTATGAAATGATCCCGTTTTAAAAGAATTTGATCTTATATCATGTTTCTTAGTAACTATTTAAGTAGATTAAAAGCTATAATTTGTGTAATTTATATGTTTTACATGTATAACAAAGGTTATTCGGTTAATCGAATAATTTGTCAATAATCGGTTATTAACCGATCAACTTTTAACCTCGAATAATTATTTGTCGAATAAACCGATTAATGTAAACACCCGAATAATTGGATACCCTAGTCACACTATAAAACTCGAGAATGGTTTGTTCAATTTAGACTATAACTCAAGAACCGTTAACATGATTTTGATAAATGATACACCCAAAAATGCAAACGAAAATTGTCTTCAAGGTATGCCCACAATATTTTTATTCGCTCAAGAATTTCAGAGTTATGAATCAAAATTTTCACTATTTTTCAAAAAACATTTTTTTGATTTTTGCTGCTAATTACCGAATGACTACGGAAATATTAACTGAACAAAAAATTATGTAATTCAGCTCAAAGCTGATTCTTGTTTAGCACGTTAAATTCCATCTAATCCACCTAATTTTTTTTTTATTTAAGACGAAAAATTTTTTTTTTTTGCCCACTAGTATATATCCACTTAACCGTAGGTATGCATGGGTATTTTAACTTAACTGTGAATGAAATCAAGTTTTGTGCACCAACTTTGATGATAAGTGGCTTTATTTACTCGTAGTTTTGAAAGCTTGATAAAGATGATAAACTGAAACATTTTTGATGTTTTCACTTTTTCATAAAAGAAATTTTAGTAAAAAACTTCAATTTAGCATGAAAACAATTTTTTCGCACACTTATTTCAAAATATCTCCTAAACTATTGACCGGATAAAAATTTGATAGTAAAACGACTTAAAACCTATTTTATTCCACATATTTTGGTGTATTATTTATATAAATCGTGCATACCGTTCTCGAGTTATAGTGAAATATACTCGACTAATCGGCTTATTTAGGGCGCAATATTAGACACACCGATAAAAAAAATCTCGACCTGATGGGAAAGAACTGAAACCAGATTCGAGTTTAGCATGCTGAATTCCATCTAGTCCACATACATTTTTTTGAAGGAGGACAAAACAATTTTTTTTGTCGATCAGTGTAATTTTACACTGTAACTATGTAGCATATCATGCATCCATCATATTGTCATCTTATTTATGACGCTATTGCAAATATACGAGTGTCCGCTATAAACGTAGTGCTTAATTTTTATTAATTATTATGTGTAAATTTTTCATTCGAATTATCTCATGTTCAATGTAAATTATACATTAAGGTGATTACGTTTTATGTGAAAATATATGATCTTAATACATATGTATTTGCAACTTAAATTAATCTTTACTGGCCTTTAAATTATTTTTACGGCCTAATTTTCTCTCCTATGATACTAAGAGAAAGTTATTTGGTCTACTAACATTATATGACTGTAGATATTACAGTGGTATCATGTTTGTTTATATATTTTGTGATTATATAAACAAACTTGTTCTGATTTAAAGGATTATGTCAATTTGTATAATCCACCATGAGACCTAAGAAGAAACCATATATTTGATGAGCAGGTCAAGTTTTTATATGCACAGAAAAAATTTAAATATGAGCTTGAAAAAGCACGAAAAAATGGTATAATATGCACAGAAATATGCAAAAATAGCATGAATATGTATATAAAAACCAACGAATTTATGCATTCTTATATATTAATGTGCAAAAAATATGCACAAATATGCTTTTTTTTAACTTTCAATCTCTAATATATTTCGATGTTTATAAAAATATAACTATTTTAATTTAAAGTATCGTATTTGACGCTTTCAAATTTTTTCTTTACAATATTTACAATGTACTCAAAATATTCACACAAAATTTTTAAAAATCATTTGTTTGAACTCCAAAAAATCAAAAAAAAAAAAAAAAAAAAAAAAAAAAAAAATAGTTTTTTTAAAAGAAAACTAACTTTTGTATCCATTATATGCAAATTTATGCAAAGATTTAAAGTATAAGCATTTTTTGTGAAATTCTTTTGAATTATGCAAATGCTTACTTTCCAAGCGAAAAGCCTGAAAAACTTGCCCTATTGATGAGGCTTTTCATAGAACTAACTATGCAATAAATGAACCATTTCAAAAATTTTAAATTTATGTAGTAGCATTTCTTCTATTTTAATGTAAAGAAGATAAGTTTAAATTAAATTTATTTATAAATAATTTAAATAATAGTAAGATTAAATCTGTAAATGAAATAAATAAATAAAATATTACACACATAACATACACATAATTTTTGTCACCATTTCAAATAAAATTAAATGGCTGTTCCACGATGTCGAACGAAAAATTAATTTCGATAATTTATATAGAAAACAACAAATAAATTTCAATTTATAAAATTTCAAATCTGGTAATTAGTTAACAAATTCACATACCATAAATTTCTTAGAGTTGGTTATATTTTGTGTGCCTACTTAATTTATAAGCCGCTAAACTAGGGGCTCTCATTAGCTTTTTCTCCACGACCCACTCGAGGCATTACAACTTGAGAACAAATTACCGTAATACTAGAATAACAAATTAACTTAAATAAGACCATTTTGATGTATTTCTTAAAATATATCTAAAAATAGTCAAAGTTGAATTTGAAGTTTAAAGTGATTCATTTGGAATAAAAACATGACACTTTCCCACTTTAGTATCAACCCAACAAGCACACAAATTTCAAAAGTTCAAGCCTTGGAAAATTTTGCTGGAGTGCGACATAAATTCGAATGTTAAAATACTTTAAACATGAAATATTATTGAAAAAAATAAAAATTTTCAAGTAAAATAAATTTGACTGGAATTTAAATTTCCTTTTCACTGGAGAATGCTATTGAATTAAAGTGTAGTACTATTTTAATTCAATGCTTGGTACTGGATTCAAGGCTTGAAATACATTTGGTTTCAACTTGAATTCCAGCAAAAATGCTTATTGGGAAAAGATATTCCTAAATAATTCTTAACCCTAAAAATAAATTCATACCCAAAAGAAAAAATAAATTTTAATTTTCACAATTTGACATCAAAATACTATTTTCAAATTATGATAAATTTAAGAAATTTTTTGAAAATATTTGATGTTCAAATCTTTATGTTTAAAAACGAAGATTTGAACATATTAAATAATCAAAGCTTTTTTTTACAAAATTAATGAGAAACGAGACCAAAATTTTTTTTGTATCTTCCAACCAGATAAAATTTTGTATGGAAATAATTTTGTATTTTAAACAAATTTCTGAAAATATAAACTTTTTACCGAGGTAGAATTTTTACATTTTCGTACTTACGGAGAATTAAAAAAATTGAAAAACACAATGTTACCAGAAAAAGTTAAATTGCATTCTGTTTTTAATTGTTTATTTTTAAAATCTTATTTTTATAAATATTCTTATATATAATCATTAAAAGCTTTTTTACTGAAAGTACAAATTTAATGTTTTCTTTATAAAAATAATTTTTATTAAGCTTCTAATTAAATATGTAATTTAAGTGTCAGTTAACCTGTTTTTACGTAGTTAAATAAAAAACTTTTTTTGTTTTTGTTATAAAATTTTTGGTTAAGTGCCTAATCAGAATCTTGTAATGTCTAAAGTAATTATGTACGAAACCCAAAACAATTCCGGGAGAAATTTTTAAAGGTTTCTTAATATTTATATATAATATATATGTATATTATATATAATATATCGAGGGCAATTGTTCAGGAGAAAATAAAAAATGTTTATTTCCCTCATTTTTCAACATTTTGCAATCCGTTCTTCTATGAGTTATTAATATTACGATTACTAAACCTCACACTGAACAATAAATCTTTTATCCCCATTATTCGCGAAGTTATTACAAATATTAAAAAATGTTATGAAAAACAGAAAAATTAAAAAACAAAAAAGAAATTATTTTCAAAACAACATATTTTTATTTACTAATAATTTTATTTGTAAATAAGAAGTACGTATAAACTAAATATTATACATACATATGTATGTATAATTTATTACTTAGAATTATTGAATGAATTCTTGATGTGTAGAAACACGTGAATGAAAAATATTATTCAAAAACATTTTACCTACTTAATTTTAAATTTATATTTATATTAGTGGTATTGCATTATCACTATATTTTCCATATGTACGTAGATGTTGTTCACTTGTCTAAAATCAAATTAAGAAAAAGCCAACTAAAAAAGTTAGAAATAAAAAAAAAAAATCGGTTGTCTGATAAAGAATTTGTTGTTGGGAAAAATTGTTTAGCGAGATTGAATATTACGTAGTTGTTAGCAATGTGGTTGACAAAAATGAAAATACTATTAAATAGAAAAAGGTATTAACTATTATCAGTATGAAATCTACGAGTAATTGCAAACACAATATGTATTTATTTATTTACTTAGTAATACAATGTATTTGTTATTGCTTTCGCTTTAATTTTTTTTAAATTGCAAGTAAATATTAAGTGGCGCTACTAAATAAAAGCAACAAGAATACAAAACAAATTAACAAAGTGTAGATTTTTTAGCAGCTGCTTACAAAGTACACATGTAGGGTTTGGGGTTTGAAAATTTAAGGAAAATAATTTTTTGGACAAATTTAACATTAAAAAACATTTGTAAAAAATTATAAATACAGTGAAACCTCGATTACTCGTAATGGTCGGGACCGAAAGAATTCTGTATAATCAATTTTCCCGGTTAATTGAGCAAAAATTTTGAGTAGTATTTTTTAAGGTTTTTTATTTATATAATTCAATTATTCAAGGATGTAAATGTTTAAAAAATATAAGAAAAAAATAATAATTTTGGAAAAAAAAAAAACTGAACAAAAATCGTTTCATTTTAAGTAGTTTCTTAAAAAAATCACATAATATTGTTTGTTTCTTCTTTTCCAAATTCATATTTTCGTTAACTAGGTTTTAATGAATGCAATAAACTTGCATTTTACCTTGCTCTGACTCATTCAAACGAGGGAATTCCCCTTTTTTGTTTTATTCACATTGTGATTGATTGAGGTAATCACGGTTAATCGATGCAAAAAATAGAAATTGATGGAAAAAAGAAAACAATTACAAATTTTCTTTCCCGGTAATCGACGTTGCCGATTAATCGCATTACGGTTAATCGATGCCCTACTGTATTTTGAACTAACAATGCCACTTATAAGGATACTTGTTTTGAAATACATTTTATTTAAAAGGAAATCCATTTAATTTTATTGTTCATCTCAAAAAATCTACCCTACAATGAATTGATGTCGTAATTGTAATTGTACTGAATTAGTTATTTTAAAACATAATGAAGATCAAATTTGTTAATCAGTTTTTTCGCCCATTTCTATGAAACAAATAATTTTTTGTTTACCTAAGTACAAATCAAATATTCACCTACATCGGTCTTTTTAATGTAAATATCTTTATTTGTTGTGTCAGAGTGATTTTTGGTCATAATGGCCAAAATTATTACTGGTATTTTTCTTCGATTTAACAAATGGAGACTCACTCCATTTAGAGTCATTCCATTTAAAATCAACCAGCTAATTTCCTCACCTCTTCCGAATTTGATGATATTTGGTACAATCATTATAGTCATCAAAACTAAGACTGATACAAATTTTATAAAGTGGATGCCAAAGTATAGCGATTTGAAATTGTAAAATAGCTAAAAAAAATATACAAAGTTGTATACAAAAAACTACAAATATCTTTCAATGTATTTATTATGATTCATTGAGATGTCATATTAAAGGTATCAAAATTATTTTTAATATGAGGTATAACATGGCTTTTTTATCAACATCAAAATGGTCCATATCTTATTATGTATAGTTCGCGGTAAATATCTCAAAAATAGTTTTTTTAAAAATTTAAAAAAAAAAAAATATGTTAATGGCGAACATGTTATGTTATTATTATGTTTGGTTATTATAAAAAATGTCATAATAAAAATGAAAAGTGTATTTAAATTTGTATTGTTTCGTTTACAATCAAAAATAAAATCGCCAACTGCTTCCAAAAATCATCCAATTTTAATAAAATTTTGACAAGAATATTAACATTATCACTAATAATGCAAACACAAATGGTTCTCGAGATACAATACTTCTAAAATAAGAAAAATTGTCTTTTTAAAAATACAAATATCTTCCAAAATATATAAGATATGACGTTCATTGAGTTGTATAGTTAAAGGTAATAAAATTACCTTTAAAATGATAACTGAATTCGACCGCGAATTAAATTTCGCGGTCACGAATCTCAAAAAAATTTTATTTCTTAAATTCGTGATAAAATATATATAGACAATGACACCTTTCTGTATATATTTTCTGAAAGTGGGATTCTCAATGGCTTCTGCAAAATTTGAATTAATTTAATTACTTGTATTTTGAAAGCTGTTCATGATAACTTAAAAAATATTTTTTGTGGATAATTTTATATTATTAGAGTGTATTAAAAATTATAAAAAGGGCAAAAAGATCTCAATTAGGCCACTGTCACACCATGTTATTCTTAATATTATTTTTAATTTGTATAGAACAGTTCTTTTTATAGCAAAACAATTCATTTGAATTCTGCACTTATTGATACGTCAATAAGTGCAGAATTGTTTTTTCTTTAATAAAATAGGACTTTCTTTTAAAATGCTTTTTGTTTTGAAATAATTATAAAAGAAAATATAAAAATTTGATGATACGAAAACATCATCAAAAATGTTAAAATTTCATTCATTAATTTATTGGGACAGCGGAGCTATTAGGGCTCAAAATAGGGTATCTCTTATATGGAAAATTTTTTTTTGTGAAATATTAAATTTTATAGTGGCTCTATAAAAGATATTGACTTCATTATTTTTGTAAATGATTAAACATTCAAATAGATTTCTCTATCTAGCTGACGTAGAACAAAATTATCTATAGAATTATTAGAATTCGATATTGCAAAAATTATGATTTTTTTTGGACCGAAAAAGTATCTTCACTTCTTTTTTCTCTAAAATAACATTTTATTTCAGAACATATAATTTTTTATATTTTTCGGAAAGGTATCTTTACAGAGTTGATTTTTATTTGGGTAAAAGTTAAAAAAAAAAATCGGATAAGAATATTGGGCTATATATTGAAAAAAGCTGACTAAGGTTTGGCAAAAATTTTATATATTTGAAGTTTCAAATGAAAATAATTTCACAACTATAGGAGAGCATTATCGAGAGCTTAAGTGTAGAAACACAACCATATAATTTTTTTAATTTTCATATAAATTTTACTTTTCATTGCCTTTAAACGGAAAGCCGTTCGAATACAATTTTTTTTTTTATTTTCTTGACGATAATCCATAGTCAATTATAAAGTATACTCGTAAGAACAGCTGTTTTACAATTTTTTCATTGACAAACCTCGCGGAACTGCCAAATTGTTTTTGTATTCATATGTAAAAATTTTTTCGAGTTTTTTTTTTTACTCTTTCTCTCATTTGTTCGCTCATTTTCTGTTCATAGCATTTTGACATTATGTGCAGTAGTTTTACACTAACAAAATACAAGTAATTGTTGTTTTTGTAGATGTGTGAGCAATTTCTCTTTCCGCTATGACCATAGAGTAACATGTAGAGGCGAAATTCTAGATTGACATTTAAAGAAAATTGTTGTTTTGTAAACCAAAATGTGTTTTTATTTTGTTTTAGCAACAACAAAATGTATTGGATTGCATGTATTTTGTTGCTACATGAGTTAGGTTTTTGACAACCGACTTCGGTTTTTGACAATTAGTTTCGTCTCTTGTTACTCTTTGGCTATGACGATATTCTATGTTTTTTCCAACAAGATTGTCATCATTTTCAAAGAAAATATAATATAAAAAAGAAAAGGAAACTTAACAGAGATATATTTTTTAAATAAATTAAATGTATCAATATTTATAAATTAAAAATTGTAGTTTAAACAAATAATAAAAAAATAAGATAAGTAATTTATATTTTACACAAAACATTGGCAATAGTTTTGACGTCCCGCTGTCGTTCTCATTTTATTTATTTCTTCTCAATTAAAGCCAAACCGTTCCGTTGCCGGCGATGTTGTGTTTCTACACTTAAGATGTAACAGTATTTTATATACAAAATTTAAAAGAAATAATTTGATACTGAAATTGTGTGAACTTGGTGCCAATTGGTATCAATTTTCATAGATAGATTTACAAATATTCAATCATATTAGATTAGATTTGAAGACGTTTTCCTAAAAATATGCGGGTGACAGTTTCCTCGTATCACGCGTAATTCACACGTGAATCACAATAAAAATTCAATATAAAAATAGAAATAAACTATTTTAAGATACATACATAAACATTAGTATAAATGTATATTAGGGTGGGTCAATTCTTTTTGTAGATAGGTGTATAGCAAAAATGTAATCTACAATAAATTCTAAAAAAACTTGTCAAAGAAACTATGGGTCTAAAATCAAAACTTAGCTCCCGCCGAGAGACATGAAAATTGGGGAAAATCGTTCAATTTAACAACAGTGGTTTGATGTAATTGCTGCTATCTCAAAAACTACTCAAGATACAGATCCGAATTAGGTTTCAAATAATAGGTAATGAGAGCACCTTCAAAATGGCATTCCACATTTTTTATAAATAAAGGTTAAATGTCATTGGTTAAACCTTAAGTCTTGGAAAGCTTTATCTCGAACGCTATTTTGAACATTTTGCCAAAATCCGTATGTTAATACAGATTTCCTATACTACATAAGTTTTTAAAATAGAGTGTTGCTTGGATGCTGAGATATTTGAAAACATAGTGGTAGGTAAATAAAAGATTGTATTTTCCTTGGAAAAATCATTTTAGACCCATACTTTCTTTGGGTAATTTCCGTAGAATTTTATGTAGATTTCGATTTTGCTATTTTTCTCACTCGAACAAATTGACCCACCCTAATGTATATACATATGTATGCATGTGGTCATAAGTATCTATGAATTTATATTTGAATGAAACGCATTAAATATTAGAGCAGACAAAATAGAATTTCCATCCCACGAGTTTGTAACAAATATTTTTTTTTTGTTCTGATGAGTAATAAAAAAATAAAAAAAATAAATTTTGTAAAAATGCGAATTCATTTTTCTGCTTTGTTTTATCGAATTAGCTTGAAAATTTGTGTGCTGCTAACAGTATATATGTATGTAAGTGTGAATATATTCGCATACTAAACTATACATACATTTTAATAGCAATTATTTCTCTATGATTATGTTACATTTTTGGAAATTTTTAAAAATAACAAGAATATTTGTTAATAGTGTTCCATAAATAATATACATTTTACCAACAAATATGCAATCAGTAATTCGCAGAAAGATTTCATCAACAACTGTACGCACAGTGGACCCAAATCGATTTTTTTTTGGAAATTATCCTGTAACTTGTGAACCGTTGGAGCTATCTAAATAAAATTTGGCATGGTGCTTCCGAGTTGATTTGGAGGAGGCTCCTAGCGGATCACGAAGGTACAGGGTAGACCTCCAAAATTGGTCACCTCTGGTAGTATTTTTTTTTTTAAATTCGCCAAAAAATCATTTATGAATTGCATGTGGGTAGTCCTTGTAAATCTCTACAAAAAACATGCCTACATGTGTAGCTTATCTTATTTAGTTTAAGAAATATTTGGGTCGAAGCAAATTTTACCTCATTTTTGGCCTCTTTTTTTAAGTCTTTTAAACTTGGGAGCCTTGATTTGGACCTTCAAAATTCTAAATAATATTACTGCAAAAATCATATCTATATTCAAAAAAAAAAAAAAAGTTGTATGAATCTGAAGTTGAAACTTTTTATTTCAAAATTTTATTCCCAAAAAAGTGTTTCACGCTAAATTTAAAATTTTTTGTAATAAGATTTGTTTTGAAAAATTAAAACATCAAAAATGTTTCAGATTATCATCTTTATCTCAAAGCTAGTAATGCTAAGAGTAAACTATGCTATGTAACTTCAAAATTGGTGCGCAAATCTTGATTTTATACATAGTTTAGAGAAAATTGTGTTCCCAGAAATTCCCGGGAACATTTTAAATGGACTTAATCTACAAGATTTATTAAAGAATATAGAATACTGTTGTGTGTTATATAAAAATAGTACGAAATTAGTACAGAATTAAATTTTTTGTTCTTTTTTTTTTAAGAAATTCGGTTAATGTACTTAAATTCAATAAAAAAAATTTTGTTAACACATTGGAGTAAAACATATATTTAAAAATGGATTTGTTAATTAATTGATAAACAAAAAATAAATAAGATGCCCTAATAAAAAAAGCGAAAAATTGCATATGAGACTTTTCGTAAGCATAAATATTTCTTTTAATAAATCTTGCATTGTTTGTTGTATTTTTCATTACCCTCACTTTAAAAATTTCTTAATTTTTTCTGTTCTTTTTTTTTAATTTGTGTTTAAAATTTTTTTAAAGTGAGGTGAAGGGATTTACAAAATAAGGGGTTAGTTTTTCTTTCGTGAATTGAACGATATATCTAGAATAATATCTTTAAGCTTTTTTTTTTTTAAAATTTAATTACTTACATTACCACCGTTAAATAATAATATCTCATAATAAGTTTAATTTTCGACTCCTAAAATATTAAGTATTTTAAGTATTTAGCTCTTATTAAATTTTCATTGATTTATTCACGTTATGCTCTTTAATATTACACAATTTCTAAAAATTTACGGATTATGAAAATTATTTAATTTTATTTGTCTTGTGCAAAAATACAAATAATAACTTTCAAAATAATTTATAGTAAATCATTAAAGTGTCCTTTTTTTATGAGAATTTGAAGTTATGCGGTTTTTTAATTGAATTTTTAATATTATAAAATTGCTATGACTAAATGTTTTTCAAGAGAGAACAGTTACAATTAACTTTTCTTTTGATGATATTGGCATCACTGTATTTTTTCTTTAATAACGATATTTTTAGGGTCTTTACGAGAGATTTATAATAAATCATTTTTTTTTTTTTTTGGTTTTTCGTCGAGGAATGTTGTCCAAATTTGTTTTGTTTTTTAAATTTGATTTTATTTCGTGTTATTTTTGCTACAAATTTTATTGAGATTTCCATGAAGAATTGCACTTTTTCTTAAAAAAAAAAAAAATAATGTCAATAAAATACAACAACAAAATGACGTTTGATAGTTCCAACAATTATATCATAACGCTGCAATCATGATAAGAATTTGACGTTTGTTATGATAGAAAAATCTCTCGTGTAGACGATACGTTTTTTGTCATTTTATAATAAAATATAGATCAATTTTAAAATAAAATTCATACTTAGTAATCTTTAAGAAGTGTAACTAAATTTGTATATGAATGTATGTAATGCTAAAATAAAATTTATAATATATTTCAAAGAGAATTATTGAATAAAATGGAAAAAGAAAAAGACAAGCTATTTCATTGGAAACCCAAATTGAAATATTAAATCGGATGGAGAGAGGTGAAAGGTACACCATTATCGCAAAACATTACAATTTAGGAAAATCATCTATAAGAGCGATAAAAATTAGGCAAACATAAGAAATTCTGTAAAGTCATGTACACATATTAATTCAAAATTATCATGTTATTCCCGTGATACAGTTTTAGAGAAAATGGAAAAATCACTCATTATTTATATTGAAGATCTGACAACAAAAAATTCCCTGTCAGTAAATACTTAATTTGTCTTTGAAGCTCTTTGATTTTATGAGCAAATAGAAAAGCCCACTCCAACTGCATCCACTTCACAAACAAAAACTTGGTATAACTTAATATAACTGCATCAAATATACAAGATACGGCAAACGACAACGATGAAGAGGTTGTTGAAACACTCACTGTAAAATCGATTAAAAAAATTCGTCAAACTGTAACTAAGTTACAGAATCAAATTACAGTTTATGAAGCTTAAGTCTGGTTATCACGCATAACTCGACCATTGAAAAAAGCCAACACAAAAGTTAATGGCAAAATATTTTGAAAGAACCCTACGAAATTAAAACTTTAGCAATACAACAATTTTGTCGCTTGCAAATATAAACATGACACATTTTACAAACAAATATTTCGTTTCCAATTCATTAAAATATAAGAATATTTGCTCTATTTTACGAAAATAAATTGTGGTTCATAGTGGTTTCATTCGTAATATTTAAATATTTTCGTTTATAACAAAATATAATTTGTAATATTATTAAATACATATTACAAATTTTTATTTTAAATTATACATGGAATGGCAATTTAAAACATTCAGATTTAAATAATTAAGGTTTTTTATTATATTTCTGTGTTATTTTGATATAAGATAATTTTCATATTATTTAATCATTAAATTTAACTATTTTTGGAGATACTGTTGACAAAAAATTAACATTTCCTAAGAAATTTTTAATTAAAAAAATGGAAGTCTGAGTTAAATTGTTTTGTCAAAAGTCCTTGCCACAAATTCACATAGAACCTAATTTTATCAAGAGCACTTTCAAAGCCCCAAAGGACCAAAATTAAAATAGGTTTATTTGAAAAATCGAATATTAGAAAACTAATGAACGAAGGAATCTTTAAAAAAATATTTTACGTAAAACAAGCCGTCAATTTAATATTACAAAATTGGATATCGTATATGTTTTAAACATAATTTTCTCTATTCGATATTTTGATTTTACACTTAAATGTTTGGTGGTGCAAGGTGCAAGATAAAACAGCAAACATATAATTTGACGAAAATCCTCTATTTTTGTAGTCTAGTACAGATCTCAATTTAATTTCGTTTAATCACTTTAAACTGCTTATCCGAACTTATATTAAATATTATTTTTGTTGATATCTTGAAAGCTAATTTTGAAAAAATGAGAGAAGATTCCAATTCACAATTTTGAGCTGCTCAGGTCCAACAACTTGTATGCCTTTGTTATTATTTTTAATAAGAATGAATATTTAAGTGTTTTTTTTTTCGTGCTTGATTCTCAATTCTAATTTTGAAAAAACAATGTTTTTAAAAATTAAATTTATTGTTGTGGGGATAAGCTGGTTGTTTATGCCAGATCATCAGGAAATATTATCAATTAGATTAAAATTAAAATTACAATTGCCAGTGCACGGGCCAATAACAAAAACTTATATTTTTATTTTGTTTATATTTCTTTATTTACTCCCTTTACTATTATATTTTCTGGCCTAATGCAAAAAGAATGTAAAGAAAAATAAAAACCTTAATTTATTGTTGTGCTTTGTTAAAGCTTTGTAGTTTGGTACATTTATCTTTTATGAACTCTCATTGAGTTTACAAAAGTTTTTATATGTATAGACAACTTTAGCTTTTCTAAAAATTGGGAAAGGTTTCCTGATGATCTGGCATAAGCAACCAGTGAAATGCGCATAGAAATCAGCTTATCCCCACAACAATAAATTTAATTTTTTAAAATATTCAAATTTTTTCAAAATTAGAATTGAGAATCAAGCAGGACAAAAACCACTTAAATAAACTTTTAATATTCTCACTTAGGTTAAAATTACAATAAGAATGAAATTCAGATTTTTACTTCAAAGAAAACAAGCGAGAATGTTATATTCGGCTCGTCCGAATCTAAATACCCACCATCAACTTTTTAAAATTTTACGTTATATGGGAAATGGGCGGACCACGCCCATTTTTCTAGTTTTTGACCCATAACCTGTGTTTCTACACACAGAAAACAGTTTCATTGTGGCAACCGAATTTTTAGCCAATCGAATTTGGGCTGTTGTGTGTACTATCCCATAATTTGATTGGGACTCCTATATCTTTTAACACAATAGCTTAAATAACCAATTCGTCAAAACTATTTCAAAAATGTGTTTGCATACCTTTAGGCTTATTCAATTAAATAGTATATTAATATTAGTTTTTTTTTTATAACTTTTATTAACATTTTAATGAAAATAATGACATGTTTACACAGTAAATAGCTACATAATATACCTCTTACTATTATACCTTATTGACCAATAATTACAGACAGCAGCATTGAATGAAAGTAAATCCAGGACAATCTTTAAGGGATGCAAGGTTGATAACTACAGAAGATAATTAAAAAATGGATTAGGAAATATAATGTCAGCCAGGGCAAGCTACATGATATTTTAGGACTGGATAAAAGGTTACACGAGAACTTTGCATTAGTATTAATTAAAAAATCCTTAAAAAAGGCGAGCAGACGACAGTTCATATCGTTTTGTTGACTATATTTTTTCCTGGAGAAATTTGAAATTTACAGTTAGTCATCAAACAGCTAATGCTTTGATAAATACATACCTGGAATGTTAGAAAGGATTCAGTGCCTTCCTTTTGCTGTTAATTTATAACAGATATCTGTAATAAATACAATATAAAGCAATATTCACATGCATTCACAAGTAATACAGCACTTACTTACCCATTTAGAAAACAGAAGAAGATTAATAACGTAATTTAGTCCATATTTTTAATAAAAGCAACATTTTTTGTATTTCCTTATTTTATTCAAACTAAATGTCAAAACAAATAATTTATTCTTTTATTTAACTAATGAAATTTTCCGATTGTTGGGATAATCGAATTAAATAATTATTAATTATGACCGAATTTTTATAAAATTAGTAGGAATTGCAACTAAAAATATGATTAAACTTTGAATTAGTGTCTTACAAATAAAATTTTAATGACAATCATCAATAATTCGTTTTAAAGTATGAACTTAATTCCTTTATATAGACCAATTCATTTCAACTTATTTAGAAAAATATATATTGCTTTATACAACTAATTTTATAATTGCAAGAACTTTAATACAATTATAATCATGATTATTTTTCTATAATGAACGAAAATACATCGAAGTAGAAATATTTTAATATTTACAATGCATGTTGTGCTTATTGAAATGAATTTTTATGATAGTAACCAATTTCTAATCAATCTTTTTTCTGTGTGTAGTTTTTGGCCCATAACTTTTTTGTTTATTAACCAATTTTGCCCATTTTCAATACCAAACAAACCTTATATAAGATAAATATTTGTGCCTCTACGTTGTACCGTTCGATCCCTATCCTGCTTTCAACAGACGGACGGACATAGCTAGATCGACTCAGAATCTAACCAGGACCCAAAAAATACATACTTTATGGGGTCTTAAATGATTCCTTCGACATGTTACACAGGGAATGACAAAGTCAAAATACCCCCCATCTTTTTGATGGTGGGTATAAAAATTTGTATATGAATCAAAGGTTCGAAAGGCTTAATTCTTTAATTATTTTTTTAAAAATCGAGTTAAATTAATTATCCTGGTCATTCTTTTAAGGCATTCAAATAATTTAATTCATAGACTTAAATTCTTTGTACTTCATATGAATTGAATTAATTCCTTAAAGAATTCATTCATCAGTTAAACAATTCAAGCTTAAAAAAAAATATATCTATTACAAATTATCTTTACAAATATTTTTCAAAATTCATTATGTAAATGATTAAAAAACAAAATATTACAAATTGAGAAAGAAATTTCAATTTAGAGAAGATTTGAGTTAGCAAAAATTGAATGAATTCTTTATGAATTAATTCAATAAGGAATTAATTCTATTCAAACAAAAGCCTTTGAATTAAGCTATTGAATTATATTTTTGAGAATGGTATTGTGGAATGAAAAATTAGTATTTCTTATATATAAACATTACATACATTAATAAAAATTATATGTTGCTGAAAAACTTTTAACAGCATAAATACGTAGTTATACACATTTTGTATTTTTTTTTATTTTACATACCCGCTATGTATATATTTTATTTTAAGCACATAAGTATTTTTACCTCTTTTATAGTAGGAGCCAAGTTACCTAATATAAATAGAGTAAATTTGCAGAAAAATGTATAAGAGTGTACGATTTTGATAAATGACACACCAAAGGATGCAGACGAAAATTGTCTTCAAGTCTGCTCAAAATTATTTTTTTATTCGCTCAATAATTTCAGAATTCGGGAACAAACATTTCCGGATTTTCTACAACATTTTTTTTTTTTTTTTTAATTTTTTAGCTACTTGTTTCCGTATATCTACGGAAATATTTAGTGCACAAAAAATTATGTGAATATAACTTTAAGTCTGCTCAGAATTATTTTTTATTCGATTAATAATTTGAAAGTTAGTGATCAAAATTTTCCTGGTTTTTCTTACCTTTTAAATAAGTGCACAAAAATTATGAGAATATAACTCAAAGATTAATTGAATCGGCATTGATTGGAGTTTAGCTTATCTAAACTGGTCAAACCGTTCTTGAGATTTAGAAGTGTGGCTGCCTAAAGGTGGGGTCATAGTATTCATGCTCATACAAAAATCAATACATGATAGAAAAAAGTGAAAGCATGCTTTTTTAAGAAGAAAAAAAAAAAAAAATATATATATATATATATATATATATATATATATATATATATATATATATATATATATATATATATTTGTTTGCCCACCAGTATATATCAACTTAATTGTAGGTATAAATTGGTATTTTCACTTAACTGTGGTTGGGGTATTATGCGTTTGTGCTGATGTTTGTAACGCGCGGGAAAAATCTTCGGACACCAACCTTTAAGTATTCCAAATGACTCAGACGATGTCCATACGTTCGTCTGGTTGGCTGGCTGGCTGTCTGTCCATGTAAACATTTTGAACAAAGTATAGGTCGCAGTTTTAAAGGTATCTTGATGAAATTTGGCACGAATAATTATTTTGGGACAAGGACGAAGCCTATTGAAATTGGTTATGATCGGTCCATTATTTCACGACAAAAATAAGTTTTATTTAAGAAGAAATCACAGCATAATTTATAATAACTCCCATATAAACCCACTTTCGGGAATCACAGTAAAGCGCATAAATTCTTAAAAATATTAGTAGTATATTTGCATGTTTTAACTTACACTTAGTAAAATTATGGTGTAGGGTATCATATAGTGGGGCTCGACCGAATAAAAAAATAATATTACAACGACTAAAAGCAAATTTCACCACATATTTTATAAATCGTGCAAGTTCTCGAGTTATAATGAAATATAATTGACAATATCTCAACAATATCTCAACCTGATGGGAAAAAACTAAAAGCGGATTCGCGTTTGACATGTCGAATTCCATCGAAATATATACACAGAAAACATTTTTCCCAAAAATTTTTCATTATAAGTATAAAATTTTACATACATACATACATACAGACATAAGTATAATGAAGGTGAACATGATTATTATATATATTATTTTCTTCAAGCCTTCTTGATTTTTTTAAATTTAAATACTAATGAAATAAATGCATACAATGTATTCAACGTTTTATAATTATTATGTATTGAAAGCTATGAAAAAGGATTCATACTATTTATGTAAAAATGTTTTCTGTTTATATATATATGACTTTTGTACATCAAAAGTTGTGGCCATTAAACAAAATTTCAAAAAACATAAATTTACATGCTTGTGTGTCTTCCTGTGCACATGCGCCAAATATTATCCAAATCGGTAACCAAGAGTCTAAAATTTTTAAATTTAAAATATAATTATTTATATGCACCAATTTATATGCACCAATTCTACGGCACGGGAATAAGTACTAAGTCTCTTTTTTGAATTAATACTAGTTCTCACGATAATTCAAAAAAGGGGATTAGAGGCTTAGTACATATTAATACCGTGTATCCGAATTGACTAAGAAATCCCGTATCGCAGAAATTTCTTTTCATTTTGTATACCTGTATTATTTTCCTTTTTTTCAATATTTTGTAAAAAAGTTTTATACATATCAAAAATTAATTATTCTAATGTTAAATGAAGATACGTTGCGATAAAATCATTTAAATGAAGAATGTATAATTTGTTTTCATTATTAAAAAAAAAAGTAAAACCATTAAGAGAATGAAAGAAATTAATTAATTAAATTAGTGTTTCGATAGTCACAATTTTGAAGGTCTTACACAAAAATGTAATTTATACAAAAGTTATTTAATAAAACAATTCGGTGGTCCACATCTAATAAAAAATTCTTAGTGCTCAACGCAGCGCCTGCATCCACAATGTAAATTTAGTCTTATAACACAAAACACTTGCTTTTATTTGACATGTCTAATAAGAAAACAGGAAATATGTTCTAAAAAGTGTCTTAAGTGCATTAAAAGCACAGCAAAAAAATACATGAACATACTTTTAATTTTTAGTTAATTAAATTAAGAAATAAAATTTTTTTAAAATAAAAAAAAGTAAAGTCATTTTTAATAAAAACGAAATACTATTGAAAAAAGTAAAAGTAAATTGATGTCTACTCTAAAGGTTATAGTTCATAATACTAAATATTGTTAATATATTATATTAATATGTATACATTGTATATTGTATGCAACTTTTAATAGAACATTTTTTACATAATTTAATATTAAAATAATTTTTAAATATTCGTCATTACCAGTTGTAGTGATCTCACTTGATTATTTTTTATCTCAAATAAGTTTGATCGTTTTGTTTTTATGATAATACCTATTATTATAAAAATATTTCGTTTTCTCTCATTTTATTTTTAGAAAAACTTGATAGAAACAAAAACAAGAAAAAAATGTCGCAAATTAATTTAATTTATGTATTTTTTATTTTTTTATTGTTTTCATTTTATGTTACTATTTCTTGTTGTTTCTTTTAAATTTGGAGAATATATAGTTATTTTATTAGCCAAATAAGATAATATAATTAACTTAATTTGTTCGATATAACAAAAAAGTATTGGTTTTGACATATGTATACCCTTTTTAGAATTTTTGAATAAAATAAAAAAATCTTTAAAAATCTTTACAATTATTGTATTTACAGTTGGTTGGTTATAGGTATATAGACATATATATATTCTACATCCCTAGGACGAAGGTATCAGCAGCCATAGGTATATAGACATATATATATATTCTACATCCCTAGGACGAAGGTATCAGCAGCCAGTTCCTTAATATATTTGATATGTAAATTGTGATATTTTTCATTAGCTTTCTTTAGTAAATTGGATGTGCCGATTTCTATATTCAACTTGGTTTCATCTTATTTTTTAAAATAGTGACTTAAATAAAAACTTGCTCTTTTTGGAATAAGAACTGGGAAAATTTTTTTTTATTTAAACCATAATACAATTAAGGCCAAAGCGTATTACATAAAAGGTACAAAGTTACTAATTTAAAATTTTTTTCAATCAAAGTTTAAAGTATTATAATAACGTATATAAAAAAATATTCTATAAGGCATAGGTACACTAAAAATAAAACATATGTATTTAATCTAGCTTAGATCTTTAAATTAATATATTACTCAATAAAACTAGATCTTAATCATAATAAATTTGTAAAAAATCCAAGACATTAAATAAAATAGAAACTGAAACTAAAAGACATGTGAAATGATGAAGCGATACTTAAAGTAATCTAATTCGCTTGAAAATGATTATAGAATTTTTTCAAAAACATCTACTAAAGAAGAAAACATTCACTATTTGATTCTTTGGAAATAATGAAAAAATACTTCAAAAATGGCTCTTGGTATTAAACTAAAAATGATCCCGTTTTTTTATCAATTCGAATTTGAATTTAAACTTGAAATTTAACTATGATTTTTTTTGGAAGACATTTCGAGAAACACGTTAAAATTATAATTTTTAATGTTTCAGTTTGTAGGGATATTTTCAATAAATTTGTTGTTCCAAAAGTCTTTCTCAATTTGTAATGTCCCAAGTGGGTCGTGAACCAAAAGCTTGCGAGAATCGCTAATTTGGATTTGTAAGTAAGATATAGTATGAAAATCCAACTTTTTTTAAAAAATTTTTCAAAGTTCCGCTTTTTTAATAAAATTTTGTTTAGAATACCGCTTTTTGACCAAAACCCTCTGGTCACATTGTACGTAGTTTATTGCATCAATAAAAAATACCAAATTCTTCTTATTCTCAATATTCTTTTGATTTAACTTTCTATATGAACTTTATTGGATTATTGTCCCAAAAGTTCCAGATTATTCCATTAGTACGATTTCAATATCATATTCATTTATTACGATATGCCAAACTTTAATTAAAAACTCTTTTTCGTTAATTTTTAACAAATTTTTTTTTTTTTTTTTACAAAATTTTTAAGTTAATTTAAGTAATAATTGTGTATATTTGAATAAAAATTAGGTTGATTTTACTTTTTTTCGTTACAAATTTAATACATTTTTAGTCAATATTACCTACAAGTTTTGGTTCAGTGTAAATCTACTACATTCAAAAGGTCGTTAATTTCCCATTTTAAACTCTTTACGAAAAATATTTTATACCATTTTAGTTGAAGAATTTTTTGCAGATTTTGTTTTCCGTGTTCAGCTTTAAAAATAATAAAATTCTTGTACAAATTACATGGTAGATATTTGGATGAACAATTTAAGTTTAATTTGTATTCTACTTACCCCCCAGCTTTATTCAATATATTGCCCCTGTTCAAATTATATATTTAAATAATTCCGCCCCGAATTTCCCTAAATTTAATAATTTGTAGAATAATTTTATATTTTTTAATACTCGTATAATAACGTAAAATATCAAATTCAGTAAATAATTATTGTAAAATCAAAAATCGGATTTTTATAATATTGGAAAATACACAGTGGAGCCAAATGCATAATAAGTAGTAAAAAATCTGGATCTTTTAAACCGTTGAACCGATGAAACTAGGAACATCGATGGTTGTGGAATTAAGCATTCAGAATATTATTTGCAGGAGTGTGTAGCTGGAGCACTGACGGTGCTACAGTGGTACAAAGTTGATCACCTCGAGATTGAAAAAGTAACTTTTACAAATATGAATAGATTTGTAATGCCAAAAATATGCCACCATCTCGATGTATTTTAATTACACATAGAGATATATTTATAGCTGAATGCTTTGGGTTATTGTGGTGCACTTAAGTACTTCATGCGGTCTTGGGTGAAAATTTTAAAAATTATAAACGGAATAAAAAACTTAGCCCTTTTACACCTGTATGGAAAAGGAAAGAAAATTTAATTTATTCACCATTTTAATTGTTTCTTTACAAATCATTTGAGGAAAGTGCATTTAAATAAAATATCTAAATGATTTTTCTGCTAATCAGCGCATAAAATCGCATCATTCTACACCACATACATACATACTGATATTATCTTTAGTGGTATTTTTCCATTTTATCACAATGCACAATGTAGTATATACATAAGTGTTTTTTTTTTTCTCACTTTTTTTATTTGAGGTTTTAGTTGTTTGTTATTGCTTTTATTTGGCCCACCAAAGCACAAATTTGATCTTGATCATGACTTTGTTTTTGTTGTGATGTGTGGTGATATTGATGTGACGTTTGTTTTGTTTTTTTATACCCACAATCAAAAAGATGGGGGGTATATTGATTTTGTCATTCCGTGTGTAACATGTCGAAGGAATCATCTAAGACCCCACAAAGTATATATTTTCTGGGTCCTGGTTAGATTCTGAGTCGATCTAGCTATGTCCGTCCGTCTGTCCGTCTGTCTGTCTGTCTGTCTGTCTGTTGAAAGCAGGATAGGGCTCGAACGGGGCAACGTAGGGGGACGAAATTTGGCACAAATATTTACCTTACATAAGGTTTATTTGGTATTGAAAATGGGCAAAATCGGTTAATAAACAAAAAAGTTATAGGCTAAAAAGTTATAGGCTAAAAAGCTAGAAACACAGGGTGTCCTCTCTTGAACAAAAGCATGTACGACAACGAAATTTTGTATACACAGTTTGGAAGTTAATATAAACTCGAAAAACAAAAATGGGCGTGGCCTGCCCACTTTACTGCCCACATCCCATGTAAGGTGAAATTGTGTTCAAATAGTTCTAGGACCAATATAAACTCGGAAACAAAAAATAGGCGTGGTCCGCCCACTTTGCCGCCCACCTCCCATATAACGTAAAATGTGAAAAAGTTGATGGTGGATATATAAATTCGGCCGAGCCGAATATAACATTCGTTCTTGTTTTTTATTTTATTTTATTATACTATTTTATTTTTTGTTTTCTAATTTTTTACAGACTAAATTAAAAAAAAAAAAAAATCACAACACATAAATATTTTTGTATTATTGTATTTATAAACATCCAAACTCTTTAAGATAATCTAAATGTTAAACATTTTCTTGTCATTTTATTCCGATATGAATACTTAATGACATCTTATTTAAATGATATTACAATAACACAAAGAAACACATCATTTAAAAAATTTTAATAAGAATAAAATAACATTATAAAAAAATACCGGTATTGTAATTTAAAATTCTTTGCCGAATTAAAGACAATAATGTGTATTTATGAACTTGATTCAAATTAGAGTTCGATGAACATGAAATGTTTTACTAATAAAATACATATACATAATTATGTGCATATTAGGGTTATAACTTTTTTAGGCCTCAAACAATCATATCACCACCTTATAGCCAATATTGTCCTGATAATACAAACCGTTCTTTTAAGTAGGTTTAGACAAGAACTAGAGAGAAACTATAGTCGGTCAAGACCGACCATATGATACCCTACACCATTGTGTATGAGCAAAAAATTAGACTTTTACTAAATGTTAAAATAAATTATACAAATACAGAGCAATACATTGATAATAACATCTATATGATTTTATGCCCTTTAGGGCGATTCCCGGAAGTGGGTTTATATGGGAGCTATGGTGAAATATGGACCGATTCTCATAAATTTTGGCAATGTTGTTTCTATTTATATAAAACTTATTTGTGACGAATATTAACTTGATACTATCATTCGTATGGAATTTATGCACGTTAAAGTGATTTTCAGAAGAAAGGATTTATATGGGAGCTATGGTGCTATGAAAATCACTAAAGTGCATAAATCCCATACAAATATTAGTATTATGATAATATTTAACACAAGTAAGTTATATATAAGTAAAAACAAAATTATATGGATGGAAATGGTGTGGGGTATCATATAGTCGGGCTTGACCGACTACATCTTCTTCTCTCGTTTAATTTGAAAAATGTTCATATAAAGTTCTATATAAAGTTTATAAACTAGTTCGATTCTCAATTTTTATAACACACTCTTAGAGTTAGGTACTCCTGTTAAAGTGTCGACTTACTTGTATATACTACTTTAGTTCTAAATATTTAAATATTTAGAACTTAAGTATTACGTATGGATTAAATGGATTATTATGTTTTATATTCTTCTTCCTCCTAAATAAGTAAAATGTGATGTTGTCAAGTATTCATAAGAAAATTTTATCAATTAAAATGAAAAAATCTTATTAAAAACTTTGTGCTAAATTGGTAGAAATTTATTTTACATTTTAATTTACATCACAAAATATAGAGAAATTTTACAATTCAAGAATAATTTATAAAGAAAAAAAATACAAAATTCTTTTGTTTATAAGCTTTATATTATATATTTCGATTTTACAGAAATTGCACAGACAATTTTTGTAAAATAGGTTTTAAAACAAGAAAAGAGACTAAAAAAAGTAATTAAAAATTAAGTGATTTGTCGGAAAATTAAAAATTTTTAAAACCAAAACAATATTATCTATACAAATTTTTCACTGCGATTGGTGGCTGATCTTTTTTTAACGATAGCATAAATTGCAAAGGCTTATAACCCTAGTGTATATGTAGTATGTATGCAATTAACGGCAGATTTTTCTTAATATTTAAAATTTTTATAAATTTTTTTGTTAAAAAAATAATAACAATGTTTTGGTAAAATAAATTCAACTTTAAAACAAAATATCATAACCAAACCCTGCGATAATCCCCAATATAAATAGGCTCTAAGAAAACAGAAAATATTAAAATAAATTTTAGTGTCAATAAGAAATTAAATTTTTATTTTTAAAATTAAATTTTTCAATTTAAAATTATCTATTTTATTAAATAGAAACTTGGAAGTATCTCAAAAATACTGGCATATGTTTCTTTGCAGATAATTTCTCACATATTTTCTTATAGAATATCTTTAAGAGTAGATATTGCAACCCAGGATTTCCCGTCCCGGGATTCCCGGGAAATTTGGAATTTTTCTTGTCCCGCTTTCCTGGGAATTTCATCCGTGATTCTCGGGAATTTCAAAATCACTTAAATGGAAGAAAACAGCATGAATTTTAACAAGAACTTATATACCCAGCAAAAACTTTGGTTACCATGTAATGAGTTAAGAAGCTAATAATAACCGATTATTTTAACACGGTGATGACATTAGAGGCTACTACTTACCTTTTATTATTACAGGAAGTCATTTTAGGATGTCATTTCCCAGTTGTCATTGCAAGAACTAATTATTTTGAGGCTATTCAATAACTCATTAATTTTAAAGTATTACTGAAATCATTATTAGCCAAATGTATAGTAACTAGTTACATTATCAGTTACAAATAATTATTGTGATTAATAAAACATTTTATTTTTACTTTTTTAAAATACAATAAATTCGTACGTTCCTCAAATTTTTTTGGTCTACTAATGACAGATTTTTCAATTTATGTATTTTAAAACCGGTGCAGTCATCAGTAGACCAGAAATATCTTGAGAAACATTAAAAAGATTTATTTTTGCGGAATAACAACATTTTTTCCGGCAATTCGCTTTAATATACATGTGCATTTAGGAATGCTCTCAAAAACGATTTCGGTCCATCGTCTGTATTTATGCTTTTGAAATAATTTTGTAAAAACTGATAACTCTGAGTTTATTAGCATTGCGTTTTAATTTTAATAGATGATTAATTGGTGAAAATAAGGTAAAAAGAATGATAAATAAGTGTTATCAAATGAATATTGACAATAAGTTTTGTGAAAGATTTCTTACCCAAGATTTAAAGACGTTCTGCAATATAGATAATAATGTATAATTGAAGGGTATAGCTCTTGGTATAAAATTAGCATGACATCCGGGGTAAATCGAACTGATCTCCACTTAATTGATTAAATAGATTTAAAATTAAGTCCATGTGAGGAAAATTGTTAATGATTTTATGTACTTACCTCTTCTAGATTGTTTTTCTGTCTGGGAATGGTATTCTGTTTATAATTATCTGCCATACTATTGCAGTCGAAGGAATGTTGCAATCTAAGAACAAACTAACTTTAAAACATGCTTTATCTTAATTTAGTAGAGGAACATATACTTACAAGCGAAATAGCTATTTTGAATAATATGCCCCAATTTACAAATGTTTTATATCTATTTTCAAGATTTATATGTATTTTTACAAACAAAAATTACTAAATAAAATTTTTATTTTAAAATTATTTTTCAAATGTCAACCAAATATACATACAGTGGCTCAAAGCATATTTTATGTAGAACATATTTTCGTGTTTAAAGTTCCATAGCTATTCAGTAGGTAGAAACTTTAAAAACAATATGGTATCATTATCATAGCATTAATGGACAGTATAAGATACCTTTAAATTCTTAAGGATATTTTGTTGCAGAGAGCGGAGAATCGGGGCATATTATCATATTTTTGACATTGCCAAGATAACGATTCGAAGAACAAATTTGGTATTGTGCAAAATTTGCTAATATATAAAGGTCCAAATTTAACGACATTCCCTAAACAATCGCCAGACCTCAATATGATTGAAAATTTGTGGTCCATATTGGATACTTACATAATAAAATAGGAATTAGGCCCTAAAAATGCAGTAGGAACACATTTTGCTTAATGACACACAAAAAATAAATAAATGTTAAGTTACATTTTCAAAAATCTGATTTCCAGTAATTGATTACATATCATGTTAAAAGTAAGTAGTTACTGATCTACTTTCATGACTTTTTCAATATTTTTAAGTATGGGAGATGTACTAAAGCCTGATTTATTTGGAGCATAAAATGTCTTTATATGATTTAATTATAGTGAAAACATATCTCAACATGTTTAGTATCAAATTTTAATTCATTGTTTAATTGTGTAGAATATTTAGAAGGCATTCAGATGATCATTATTATACAAATGTATACAGATTTTAAGATAATTTGCTATTATTTGTATTATAATGATCTCGTGATTATGTTTTAGTTAAATTTTGTGCGAAAATATTTCATAGAATAAAAAAAATTCTACATACATTTTTTAACTACTTACATATATAACTATTTTTCTCGATTAATAAACGTCAAGAAACATTTTTTTTCTTTCTTCCTATTTTTTTTTATAACATAGTACATCCGATTCCGACCAGTATAATATTTTACACAAATATTATATGGACTTGTGTCAGTTAGGCTGTGAAAGAATTGTGAAAATATGTTTTTTAAAAATTTTAATCTTTGAAGCTTAATATCTCTTATATAAAAATCTTTCAAATCGGTTCAGATATAACGAATCAGGATCGTTTATAGAAAATTTTAGACCCTGTGGACTCAACTCCTGTAGGTCTATATGGTCCAAGTTTAAAACTTAAACTCGCCTACACCTCTACTATTACCATGTGAAATTTAATGGAAATCGGAGCGGCCGTTCCATAATTATTTCCATTTCGTTTTTTAAATCGCACACTGTGCGTTGTAACGTAAATATTTTGGAAGATATTCATATTTTAAAAAAGACAACTTATCTTATTATCGCGGAAATCAAGCTAAAACTCGGTATTTGCGTTATCAGCGTCAATGTTAATATTCTTGCCGAAATTCATTACATTCGAATGATTTTTGGATCCAATTGTCGATTTTTCTGTTTTATTATAAACAAAACAATACAAATTGAAATAAATATTTCGTATTTATTATGACATCTGTTTTAATAATTCATAAAATATTGCGAGTCCCAGAATGCCACTTACCACGGTTATAGAAAACATTTTCACCATTAACATATGTTTTTTTTTAATTTTTAAAAAGACCATTTTTCGATATATTTACCCGCGAACTAAAATCTCGAGATATGGACCATTTTAATATACGTCATATTAAAGGTAATTTTGATACCTTTAATATGACATCTCAATAAATCTTATATCATAAATATTTACAAGTTTGTGTATAAAACTTTGTACATTTTTGAGTGAGTTGTCCTTCACTGTTTTTTTAAATATTCAAAAATAACAGTTATATACAGTCACTGGATACTACTCAATACCCTTTAAAATGAGCACTCAATACTACCCAATATTAAAAATACTTTTATTAAATTTAAAAACAAATTTAAAAACAAAAAAGTTGATAAAAATAAACATCATAAAAAATAAGCTTGTTTTAATTTATTTTATTAACGGTATTTCATACATAAAAGTATTCTTTAATTAATTTATTTATAAAAAACTTGTTCTAAATCTATTATAATACACGTTGTTATAGTTATAACTAAGTCATCAAAATATGTTCACTAAACAATATGTCTGTTCGTTTGCATGATATTTTTGATAGTTTTACTATTTTTGCAAGTATTTTACTCGAAAAGCGTTTCTATGCACATTAAAATTAGTAAAAGTAGTAAAAACTTCAAGAGAAAATATTTTTCTCTTTTGAGTGATTCCATGTCAAAACAGACAGCAATCGGACTTGACATCTCCGATATCAATGGAATTCACTACAGATATTGGCAATTGGAAGTGTTTCCCAAATCATCAAATTTTAGACTCATGCCCCTTCCCGGTCCAAAAATATGACGGTTTGAAAAACGAGAAAAAGCTTAAAAATTTACAAAGGTGCATTTGTTTAATTGCTAATAACTTCTAAACTATATACGGTAGTTATCTACTTTTAGTTTCATAATAAAGACAAAAATATTACCTTTATAAAGATATTTATAATTTTTTTTTTTTTTAATCAAAAGTTCAAAGGTCAAAGTTGGACTTATAATAATCAAATCATTATATTTCAAAAAACGGTATTTTTAAAATTCTGAAAAAAATATATAATGTTGACGTAACTCTTCTTTCTACGTACGGAAAATTTCAAGTTGGAGTCTCATTTAGTTTAGAGGTTATGGACCAAAATAAAATTTAATTACTTATAACTTCTAAACTATATACAATAAAATTTAAATTTTTGCATCATTTTAAAGATTAAGATATTGTCTTTAAATTTATTTAATTTGGAAGTTCAAAGGTCAAATTTTATCTTATAAAAATTAAATCTTTATATCTCCAAAAACGATATTTTTAAAATTCTTAAAAAATTATATAATGTTACCACAACTCTTGCCATACCCGTGAAAATTTCATATTGAACACTCATTTAGTTTAAAAGTTATGTAACAAAATATAAACCAAAGTCAAATTTTGTATATAAAATTTCATATTTTTTAAATAAAAAAAAATAATTTAAATTAATTTTTGTAAATATTTTAAAATTTTACATACAAAAAAAATTATTTTTTCTATATTTTGCTTCATATACCCTAAACCAAAAGAGACTCCAAATTGAATTTTGGCTCGAAAATAGAATGGAGTTAAGTTATCAATATATAATTTTTTAAAGAATTTTAAAATACCGTTTTTTGAGATATTCAGCTTTGATTATTATATTATAGATTTTGACCTTTGAACTTTAGAAGTAAATAAATTTTGTATGCTAATATCTATTTCTATTAAATATCTATTTCTAATAAATGAGATACAAATTATAATTTTACAATGTCTAGTTTAGAAGTTATGAGCAATGAACTATGTACACTTTTGGATAAAATTTGATAGTTTTTTCATTTTTAAAACGTCATATTTTTGGACCGGAAAGGGTCTTAAATCTAAAAGTTTGCAATTTGAGCAACACTTGTAATAGGTAATAACTGTAGAGAAATCGGAGACATGAAATCAGAAAATGACTGTTTTTTGTCCGTTTTGATATGGAATTACTCTTTTGCTATATTTTACTTTTAATATTTTGTATGAGCAAAACTATTCATATTCCTATTGAATTTTATTTTGAAACTAGGGATGCCAAACGGGACTGGATTTTGCAAATCCCGGGATTCGGGATTTTATAATTTCAAATCCCGGGATCCCGGGATTTTTCGGGATCCCGGGATTTTTCAGGATCCCGGGATTTTTCGGAATTTCGGAATTTTTCGGGATCGGGATTTATATTTCATATAAAAACACATTTTAAATATATGGAAAAAAATCAATTTTTTATACATATTTTAATTAAAGAAATTTAAATACGAATAAATTTCTAAAATTAAAAATAAATCATAAGGTTTGTTCGTTTGAAATTTTAGTAAAACTAGTTAAATAAAAGAGATATTTAAAAAATAAATCTAAAAACCAAGCTTTTACTTGAAAAAGTTAGAAAACCGAAAATAATAAAATAAATTTTAGGGTAAATAAAAAGTTAAATTTTTATTATTATTTATTTTTTTTTTTTTTTTTTTCTTACTTGTGTTAAACGGAAATTTGGAAATATCTCAAAAATACGGGCATATGTTCTTTTGCAGATATTTTTTCTTATAAAATTTCATTAGCTAATGATAAGTATGATTTTTAGCTTTGTTGAATATCATCAGTAGTTAATGTCTATCCATTTTGGAAGATGATTTAACGCAATTTGGTCCTAGAACTTGTATAATCCAACATTTGTTCATTATTTCGTCTTCCATACAAATGTCTTTCCAGATATTATTAATACATATTATTTAATACATATTATTTAATACAAATCAATATGTATTAATAATTAAAATTACGTTTTAAATTAAAATTCAATAGGAAAATGAAAATAAAATATTTTACTAGTCTTGCTCGTACAAAATATTCAAGTAAAATATGTATAGCAAAATAGAAAATTATTTTCTCTTGAAATGTTTATAACTTTTACTAGTTTTATGTGCACAGAAATGCTTTTCGAGTAAAATACTTATAATAATAGAAATACTAGTAAGAATAGCATACAAACGAACAGACCTATAATGTTCTAATCTTCGTAATCGATTTTTAATATATTTTTGAAAATTTTCTGTTAATATTTTGATGTTTTGTATTGCTTAGAGTTAATTTTTTGGATTGTATTTATGACACTAAATCTCGAAAATGAAATCCCGGGATTTTTTTCGTCCAATCCCGGGATTCGGGATTTTGAAATCCCGAAAAATCCCGGGATTTTCGGGATCGGGATTTCGGGATTGGCATCCCTATTTGAAACTGAATAATTATTTTTTTAAACGTTTTGAATGAAGTTTTGCAATTTCTTTAATTATGATTTATACTTTTATTAAACTTACGTGCACAAAATTTTATTGTGATAATAATTATTAATTTTTAAGTGATTTCCGGAAAGTGATTTTTATGGGACTCTTTTTGGATTTTTTATATTTGATTGTATTTAAATAATATGTTGCCGATTCGTCTACATATTGATATTTTTGCCTGATTAATACACGTTTATAAAATTTATGGAAGGTCCTTGTATGAGTCCTATGGTCAATTAAAAGAAAATTGATGTGGAGGTTTAAGGTTACAAAAGATTTTATTTGTGTTGAATTCTACATTTGGAAAGACATTTGTATGGAAACTAGGTGGATAATGAACAAGCTTTGTACATTTGGCTTTGTCCCAGGATTTATTGTAAATAGTTATCTTTCAAATCTATCTATAGTTTACATGGAAATAAATGAACTATTGATATTCAACAAGGCTAAAAATCATACTTATCGTTAGATAAATGAAATTCTATAAGGAAATGTGTGAAAAATTATATGCCTGCACTTTGGAGATGTTTTCAAGTTTCCATATAATATATGTATGTAAACAATTAAATATAAATTTGTTTTTTGACACTAAAAATAATTTTACAATTTTTTTTTTTTTTTTCAAGTAAAAGTTTATTTTTGAGAATGTTTTTAATTTCAAACGAACAAACCTTATATTTCTGCATTTTTAAAGTTGTTTAAATTTTTTTATTTATTAGTTTTCATTAAAAGGAAGAAATATGATTTTTTACATTTGAGATTTCAAAAGATTTATTTTATTATTAATTGCTAGCACAAATTGTCCGAATGAAATGGATCCTCCCTCATATTTGCCATTTTCATTATAAACTCGTTCAAATAAAATTTTACAAAAATATTATAAAAATAAATTAATGTACTTTTTTAATTGTATACATATGTGTGTATGTACCTTGTACATACAATAAATTATATTTAGTTGTTTTTTAACCAGATGAATCAAAATTGTTTCAGACATTTTAAAGGTTTTCTTTGTACCACAATTGCGCATTTAAACTTACAAAATTGTAGACTATTTTATATCGGGTTTTCAAGTTTGAAACAGATACATATGAACTATGCTATTCTATAGGTTTTCAATATTTATTTTGTAGTAAATTATTCTATTCTTATTTTTGACATTAAAACAAAACGTTATGCACCATCACAATAACCTAGTGCATTTACATATATTTCTAATGAATTTGTAGTAAAAAACAAAAATATATACATATATGTGTATATACATATATATAAAAGTGTTGTTTTTTTGTTTACTTTGGGTTTTTTCATTAACAACTTTTTATACCCTAAACCACCATAGGTAGTTAGAGTAGTATAAGTTAGTGCTGATGTTTGTAACGCACAAAAATATTGGTCGTAGACCTTAAGGCATACCAATCGATTTAGAATTATTTTCTGAGTAAATTTAACAATGTTCTTCTATCTGAATGGCCAAATTTTGTGATTTAACTCCCATTTAAGGCCCACTTCTGGTAATCGCATTAAAGAACATAAATCCTACATAAATTGTAGTATGAATTTAAAATAAAATGTATGTTTCATACAAAATATAAATAGCATTTTGTCACACATAAATAATGGCGTAGGGTATTATATGGTCGGGCTTGATCGACTATAACATTCTTACTTGTTTTTATTTTTTAATTTTATAGCACATTTGCAGTCTAGAAATTCGTGTTTTTTTATTTTTCTTAATTTTATTATTTTGCTTATAAACATTGTTTAAAACTCATATGATGAAATTTGTTATTTTGCAAAATTTTATTTCCAAGTTTTTCCTTATTCGAGTATTAAATTTAAATAATTTTTTATGCTTCGTATACAGTTTTTAAATGCGTTAATATTCTTCATGTTCATATGTAATAATATGTACATTAGGGATGCCCCAGAAGATAACATATTTGAAAATTTTAATTGGATCCGTATTTTATGGGAAAGGTAAAAAATAAAAAATAAAGACATTATACCTACTGATCCAACTCACCAATGACTAACAAGATTTTGGAAATAATATTTTAAAACGAAGAAAATTACATTTTTCATTTAAATTATTCACCCTAATGTATGTCGTAAGTACTTTACACAATCATATAAACTCTTACTTTCATACAATTTTAAACTCAACAACACTTTTGCCTACTTTTTACTAGTAAGAACACTGTCTTTACATCATTCTTTTTAGATTCGTCAATAATTAATTAGAAACAAAAATATGAAATTGTATGTTTTTTCCTGACGAATGTTTGGAGACAATAGGATATTTATCCGTTTCAAAAAAACAATAAATTTTGGTAGTGCAGACAAAATCTGATTTTGAGCATCATTATCAACAAACAAAAAATACTACCAAATTGTTTTTATACTACTAACTCAATATACACACTATCAAAAAGATGTGGGGTATATTGAGTTTGTCATACTGTGTATAACATGTCGAAAAACTCATTTGAGACCCCATAAAGCATATATGTATTTCCTAGGTCCTGGTTGGTTAACGTGGTAGCTCGCAGGCTTACGAGCAATCAATTAAATTTGTTAGATTCCGTTTTTCCTGGTAAGATTCTGAGCCGTTCCAGCTACATATGTCCGTCTGTCTGTCTGTTGAAAGGAGGATAGGGCTCGGAACGGACCATCTAGGAGAATGGAATTTGGGTCAAATATTTATCTTATATAAGGTTTGTTTGGTGTTGAAAATGGGCAAAATAGGTTAATAAAAAAGTTATGGGCCAAATAGTACTAACTCAGGGTGTCTGTTGTAACCTTAGTTCATATTTTTCTACAGATATCTATTAAACAAAAGCATGTACTATAACGAGATTTTGTACTGATAGTTCGAGGATCGATAAATTCGAAAACCGAATATGGGCATGATCCGCCTATTTTACCGCCCACTTACAACATAAGATGAAACATAAACGAAATTTTGTACAAATAGTTCAAGGACCAATGTAAACTCGGAAACAAAAATGTTCAAGGTCCGCCCACCTCGCAATAAATTGAAATTTTAAAAAGTTTTTAATGGTGGGTATATTAATAGATTCCGACAAGCCGAATATAACATTTTCATTTATTTATATTTGGTATATTTCCGGTTTCCTTAATATTACTGATTACATCTTTAACACAATACAGAAAGTGCTTAGTTAACCAAACTTCTTCTATATTTTCTAGTGTTGATCATATACTAAAGTTGGTATCACTAAACTCTGAATCTACTTGATGCATGAATTTTAAATTTTACCATATTAATAAAATAATAAACATAAATAATTTGGTGTGAATAAATATTTTAACAAATATTAAAGAAAACAATAATAATAATAAATAAAAACATTTTGTATTCGTAGGCATCTTTTTTTAGCATTCTCAGACAGTGTTGTGAAATAAATTAAAAACGTGTAATTTAATATTTATGTACATTTTTATTAAAAAAGTCAATATACTAAGAAATAATAAACATATTTATTTATAAATGAGAATACAATATCAGTAAAAATTGTTCATAATATTTAGAGGACATTTAAGTAAAATAATCATGTTGGTTAATTGCTACTACTGTATAAAGTTCTCATGATTTCCTTTAAAAGGAACCTCTTATGGGTTTAAAATTTTAACAAAATTTCTCGAATTGGATTCTTTCTATACTAAAAAACGATTTATAATATTTCCATTAATTTTGTTCTGGCTTTCAAATTAGTTTTTTGATATTTCGAAAAACTGTGTATCAAATATTCATGGTCCATTAACTCCTGATTTAGAAAATTCAGTTAAATCCTCTTCGGGTGGTAAAATTAATTAATCAAGATTTTCACACCTTACGCATCAGCTAAAGCTTTCGAAAGATCTTCTTATAACAGATCCTTGTAGTTTCTGAGCTTGTATAGTTTCTGAGGAAACTTGATCTTTGGTTTTATCAAAATTTATGGAATTTTCTAAATTCTTCAGTTGTTGTTCAAAACCGTTATGATTGTCTAGAATTTTATTGCTAATCCTCTTCAGCCAAATTAGATTTTTCACTTTCAATATCTGGCTAATAGGAAGCTGCCCTTTGATTCATTATTTCTTCAATCGCGTTTACCTCCACTTCTTTGGCCTGCTTAACAAATTGCATGAAAATAGACCTCATAATAGACTGTAATTATACAAATATAGTATCTTCACAATATATGTTTATTTTAACCGCCATCATATAATGTATAAGAAATTACAGAATATAAAAAAACAAGCGCGAATGTTATATTCGGCTCGACCGAATCTCTATACCCACAATCAACTTTTTCAAATTTTACGTTATATGGGAGGTGAGCGGTAAAGTGGGCGGACCACGCCCATTTTTGGTTTCCGTTTATATCGACCCCCAAACTAAGTATACGAAATTTCGTTGTCGTACAGGCTTTTGTTTAAGAGATATCAGCAGAAAAGTATGAAACGGACACCCTGTGTTTCTAGTATTTAGCCCATAACTTTTTTGTTTATTAACAGAATTTTCAATCCCAAACAAACCTTATATATATATATACGAGCTGTTAACCCGCTACTTCGTTAGCGGACATTTTTTTTAAAACCATACTATAAAATAAATTTAAAATAGGATTTTCGAAAAGTACAAAAGGTATGTATGATAGGGTGCCAGTAAAGTACCAATTTTTTACATCTTTAACATTCGAAAGTTAAAAAACTACAAAAGTATTTCTATTATTATTTTTTAGTATAGAGGAATGTGACTTATAGACCTTGAGAATTCTCATTCATAAATAACAATATCTCTTTAATATTAGATTTTTAATATTAGAATAACGAAAAATAAATATTAAAATAACGAAAAAGTACTTTAGAATAAGGAATTAAGAACCACAAAATCACTTTTAAGGATTCTGATTCACTTAGAACCTTACATCTTCAATTTTATGTTTCTAGGATGTATATTAAAGAACATTCAAAAAGTATTGTTAGAAGATCGAAAAAGTACCACAAAATCCCTTCTTATGGATACTCACTAACTTAGGGCCACATAACTTTAACTTCATGTTTCTAGGTTAAATATTATAGAAAATTTAAAAAAAACACATGTCCTTAATTTCATGTTTCTAGGTTCATAATTATAAAAAATTCAAAAAGTACCATTAGAAGAACAAAAAAGTACCACAAATCAAACATAAATCTTTAATTTCATGTTTCTAGGTTAAATATTACCGAAAATTCAAAAAGTACCATTAGAAGAACAAAAAAAGTACCACAAAGACCCCTCTTATGGATTCTCATTCATTTAGGACCACATATCCTTAATTTCATGTTTCTGGATTAAATATTATAAAAAATTCAAAAAGTACCATTAGAAGAACGAAAAAGTACCACAAAGTTCTCTCTTATAGATTCTCATTCACTTAGGACCACATATCCTTAATTTCATGTTTCTAGGTTCATAATTATAGAAAATTCAAAAAGTACCATTAGAAGAACAAAAATGTACCACAAAAACCTCACATGGATTCTTATTCATTTAAGACCACATATATTTAATTTCATGTTTCTGGGTTAAATATTATAGAAAATTCAAAAAGTACCATTAGAAGAACAAAAAAGTACAACAAAGTCCGCTCTAATGAATTCTCATTCATTTAGGACGAAATATCTTTAATTTTATGTTTCTATGTTAAATATTATAGAAAATTCAATAAGTCCCATTAGAAGAACGAAAAAGTACCACAAAGTTCTTTCTTATGGACTATCGTTCACTTAGCACTTCATGTCCTTAATTTCATATTTCTAGGTTAAATATTATGGAAAATTCAAAAAATACCATTAAAATAACAAAAAAGTACCACAACGTCCCCTCTTATGGATTCTCATTAACTAAAGACCACATATCCCTAATTTCATGATTCTAGGTTCATAATTATAGAAAATTCAAAAGGTACCATTAGAAGAACGAAAAAGTACCACAAAGTCCCCCCTTGTGAATTCTTTACAACATCGGATCATGCGTATTTATTTTCATGTTTCTAGGTTAAATATTACAGAAAATTAAAAAAAGTACCAATAGAAGATGAAAAAAGTACCACAAAGTCCATCCTCTTGAATTTTTACCCACAGGACCACGTATCTTTAAGTACCACAAATTCCACTCTTGTGAATTCCTATCTACATTTTCTTAATTTCATCTTTCTATGTTTAATGTAATTGAAAATTCATTATTTAGTTTGAATAAAATTTAATTTCCCGCCTTTACCACTTTTTTTGGTACTTTTTTTGACCCATCGAAGTATTAAAAATAGTATTCCAATAAATTTCTAAATTGTAGTGGTATCCCGTATTAAAATACTCATATGAATATTTCAATAAATATAAAAAAATGTTTTATGAAAAAAGTACCAAAAATAGGTACGATTTTTACCCCTTAAGCGTTTGAATTTCTAAAAAGTATCAAATTTGTATTTTTCATTTTTCGATAAGTTATGAATACGACATAAATTTTATATGCATGTTGATTGGTTTCAAAGATACATATGGTGCCAAAGAAGTACCAAAATACAGTTTTTACCCGTTTTCTCCCTTCAAAAAAGTACCAGATACCTGTCCAATTATTTTTTTAATGAATAACGATAACTATTCAACTTTTTTTGTATCATTATTAGTTTGCGAGTTATAAGGTTACCAATTTTTCCCGTTTTTACCCTTTTTTACCCCCTAAACATTCGAATTTCCAAAAATCCCGTCTTAGTGGATTTATATGGGAGGAGACTTACCTACATTTTAAATTTCGTCTCTCTAGCTTCAGCCGTTTGGGCTGTGGGATGATGAATCAGTCAGTCAGTCAGTAACGTTACTCTTTTATATATATAGATATATATATAATATTTGTGATGGTGGGTATAAAAACAAAAAAAAAACAAAAAAAAAAAAATAAAAAAATCAAAAAACAAAAAGTCGAGTCAAAAGATCTAAAATTTTTAATTCAATTGAAAACATTTTTTTAACTGTAAGATATAACTTACCTATGTTTGTTCATGTTTTTTTTTTTATATATAAATATAAAAATCTTTGTAATCAGACTTGATTTGTAGAAGTAACGTTTAATTTAAAATTAAATACTCGAGGTGGTCAACTTTTCTCGTATTATTTCAAGATGATTTTTCTGAAAGCTTAGGTCCTCTTCTACAACTTTCCCATACATTTTAATTGATGATCCGACAGGTAGTTAGAAGATACAGATTTATTACCAAAACTTTTCGGACTTTTTCATTGTCTTACAGTAATCAATTTTCATGCAATGTAGGATACAACGTTGCATAAATAATTGAGAGTCCAAAGAAGTTTTTATCTTAAACTCCATATATTTAACAAAAAAAAAAGGAAACGATGAACAAATTCGGCTTTTGTTTTTTAAAACATTTTTATGAAATTGTTATAGATGACAAAATCTGGATATATGCTTATGATTCCGAAACAAAAGTTAATTCAAGAGTATTACTCCTACAAAAATTCACACAACTCCATAAAAGTGCACCCAGTAGAAATGCTGTAAACTTTGTGAATAAAGTACAGGTCGCAAATTTAAATATATCTTAACGTAATTTGGCACGAATAATTATTTGAAATTGAAAAATGAAAAATGATCGGCCCATTATTTCATCTAGCCCCCATACAAATGTCCTCCCAGAATAGAGGTTTAAGGATTATAAATGCCTTAAATATTGCAATATTTTAATGAAATTCGGTGCAAAGTTTTGTATAAGTGTCAATCTTTGAGCCAAATTCCATCAAGATAGCTCCCAGATAAATCTCTCTTCCGAAAATCACTTTAACGTGCTTAAATCCCATATAAATGTCAGTATCAAGTTAATATTCAACACAAATAAGTAGAAACAACATTGCCAAGTTTTATGAAGTTTGGTATTTATAATAGCTCCCATATAAACCCACTTTCGGGAATCACCCTAAGGAGCATAAATTCTTACAAATGTTAGTATTAATGTAATATTCTGTATTTGTATTTTTTATTTTACACATGTAAAATTATCATATCTCGTTTTTAAACTAATTTTTTTAAAGCAAAAAAAAAAAAAGACATCATTCTTACATTTTTAGGCATACAACAGAAGTTGTGAATTAGAGAAATCTGCATTTAATTATATATTTAAATAATTTCAACTATTACATTTAAATACCTACAAAATTAATAACATTTCAAGCGAAATAAAACATATGTTTTTCAGCAGGGTTTTATTTAATAGAAATAATTCTAAATTAAAATAAATCTGTTTTAGTATTGCCTCGTTTGTTTGCAATAAATGTTGTGTGTTTCAAAACAATATATTGCTACATGCACATACATACCTGCTCAAAATAATAGATACACCTATGTTTGCTTTATTTAACAAAGAAAAAAAAAACGTTTTCGTTCATTAAAAAAAAAAAAAAAAAATCAGTATACATATATTTATTTTTATCAATTAAAAAAGTAAAAAAAAAGCTAATGAGTTATAAGCCATTTTGAATTATACATTGCTGCACAGTATGCAATTCAAAAAATGAAATGGAAATAATTATGGAACTTTGGAACTGCTGCTCCGATTTTCATGAAATTTCACATGGTGATAGTAGAGGTGTAGGCGAGTTTTACTTTTAAGCTTAGACCATATAGACCCACAGGGTGCCAAAGTTGGGCACCTCGAGTATAAGTTTTATTAAAAACGATCCTGATTCCTTATATCTGAACCGATTTCAAAGATCTTTTTGTTTAAGAGATATTAAGCTTCAAAAATTAAAATTTTTACTTTTTAGCCTATCTGGGTGAAGTTTTTTCGCTACAGCGGGTCCAATTTTAGCCCCATTTCTTTTAATTTTTTTTTATTTCTAAGTGCTTTTTGCAAAAGGTCTTTAACAAATTTTCGTTTTGTTAAGTTTTTTATACATATAGAAGATAAAATTTCCTAAACATTGATGTATAACAAGTATATATTGGTATTTAAGCTCGCCTACACCTCTACTATCACCATGTGAAATTTCGTGGAAATCGGAGCAGCCGTTCCGAAGTTCCATAATTATTTACATTTCATTTTTTGAATCGCACACTGTGTGTCGCTCACTGAATACGACACATACAAAAATTGCTTTTGGCATTCAATATTTCGCTAGTGAATAATAACTAAAGCTAACTTTTTTAAATTTAAATTAAACTTTATTCACACGATATATTATAATTCATAATAATTCAGGAATACGTGTTAAAAACAAAAAATTAAAATAATGACTAAAAGTGTTGGCTCATCACATTACGACATATATCTTAAAATTCAATAAAAGCTTAAATTTTCGAACTTTTTTAATAAAAACTTTAAAAATTTTTATTTTTTGGTTATTTTAATAATGTGTACTACCTCCTTTATTAGAGATAACCTCAAAAATGCGGTTTGGAATTGAGTCATAAAGGCTTTTTATGTAATCCGAAGAAATAGTACTCCACGCTTTGTTAATGGCTTCAACCAGGTCGGATTTTGTTTCATACTGTTTCCCAGATTCATGCACTTTACGAGCTAACTATCCCCATACATTTTTCATAATATTTAAATCCGGGGAGTATGGCGGCCAATCGTAATGTCACATTTTGTTTTTTAATCCAGTTTTTAACCACATTTGTAGTATGAATAGGTGTATTATCATGTTGATATGTCCATGATATAGAGCTAAAAATATTGGAAAAATGAGGAAATGTTTTTTTCCAGAACAGTAATATACGAATTCGCCTTAATTTTTGAAGTAAAATATTGCAAATCGCTTGTTCCATAGTAAGAAACTGAACCCCAGACCATCACACCTCCAGCACAGATGTGCTGGAAATAATAACTGTAACCATCTGGTCCTTCTAAATTGCATTTTTTTCATCGGAAAATACTACTCTGTACCATTGTTTTTCCCATGATATATGAAGCCGGCTAAAAAGTATTCTTTTTCCTTTTCGAGATGGGTTAAGGGGTGGCTTCTTTTTAACTTTTAATAATTTAAGATTTTGTAGCTTTCTGTATTACACGCTTTATTGTTGCTAAGCTTGCTTTAACGTCAGTTTTTTCTTTGATTTTAGCAGCAGAGTCTTGGGAGTTTGAAGCACTTCTGATAATTGCTCTTCTATCTGCAGTATAGGTACCTCCTTTCATATTTTTTCCATAATTGGATGAATTACGGAGATAATTACTGACCACACAACGAGTTCGACCAATTTTATTTGCTATTTGGCTAATATTTAGTCCACATTCCCTATAGGCTTTGATTTTGCCAATTTCCTCGTTTGACAACTCTTTTTTTCTTCCCATTTTGTAGGACATCAAAACAAACTAGATTAATTTTTATTAATATCAATAAAAACATACTTTTCAGAAGTTACTTTGTTACAAAATAAAATAGATAGAAAAAAGTCGTATTCTAATGAGCTAAAAAAATCACTATTTTTTAAAGAAGTTAAAATTAACTTTAATAAATTTATAAAAGCAATCTTTAAAAATGCTTTGTTTAATCTCAATGAAGGACATTAATGTTAACATCAAACTGAAACTGAAAAAACTAAATACTCTTACGAATTTTGAGAGGGAAACCGGAAAATCTGAATAACATTTATGTCGTATTCAGATGAGCGGCATTGTATGTCAATTTCATAACTATATTACTATGTAAGAAATTTTAATGCTTTTTAACATAAAACATAAATTAGAAACTAGTTAAATTTTTATTAAAAAAATATTAGATGATATTAAACAAGGACTAATATTCTGTATATCCATTAACTTCTGACAAGTTTTCAACGGAATCTTGTACCATATTTTTATGTTTCTCTTTAATTCATCTTTTTTTTAAACTTCTTTCAACAGTCTTTTCTTCGAATCATTGAACAAGTTATCTATAGGTTTTGGATACGGAGATTGACTTTAAAATACGGACATAATTCTGGGAGAACCTATAATTAATGGCATATTCTCTACGGCATATGAAAATATAAAAATTTGCAATATATCCCTGCACCCTTCTGCGTTCATTATATTTATCAATAGTAAAAATAAGACCATTAAAATTTCACCTTTATGTCATTACTTTTCTTTGTTAATTGAGAGTGGAATTTTTTCCTTTTGGTCGGCGGAAACTTTTTTGATACACAGAGAAAACTGTTTCGTTGTTATAACCGAATTTTTAGCCAATCGAATTTGGTCGGTTGCCCCAACTATCTCAATAAACGGTTGAGATTGCTGAATATTTCATTTATATATACCAATTAGTTAGTAGATGTATATATCTTTTCAGTTACAACGACTGAAACTAACGTTAGCTACAACTGAAACAGTACCTAAAAATTCGGTTCCTAAAATAGAATTTATAATTTTAAAATAAAATGTCAAAAAAATAATTGTTTTCTTTTTTCCTTTTATTTCAATAAAATATCAAATAAATTACAAAATATGAATGTAAATACAAATTACAAACAAACTTATGTTCTATGGTATACACATTCATGTTATTAAAAATTGTAATAAATACTTATCACAGATAATTTTTGGGTCTAGGAAGGGATTGGTAATTATTATTATAAATTGAGTTTGCTGAAGTTGAGTATTTCCCAATGAGTTCCAAATTTTAGCAACAAATCACCCTTCAAGAAATTAAGTAGCCACATTTTTATATTGTTGTTCTGCATTTGTTCATAATGTTATATGTATTTACCTTGTCGGCATTATTCTTTATTCAATAAAGCGTCGTCCGTCCACCATATCCAACAGATAATATAGAATTCGGTTTGTAAGGAAGAAACATTAAAAATATTTTTTATTAAGAAGCATTATAGCAAGATACTTACTTTTTAAAATTGTATGAAATTTGCAAATGTATTTTTATTTATTTTTTTTTTATTTTTTCTTTACTTACTAAACGTCAAAACTAAATTATTATAAGTTGAATTCTCTTTGTTTTGAGCGATCTGAATGATTTTCTTTCATCGTAATCGAATTTTTTTAAGAATTGAACAAGGTGTTGATAATTGAAACTGAAAGTTTATTATGCCAAAAAATATTGGTTGCAGGTGCTATAATATATTACATTTAAAAGAATTTAATGGAATAAGTTTGGTTGTCCCAGTCGAATTGGTAAATTCCTAATTAATTGGTCATTACAACCATATTGTTTTCAGTGAGAACACTTATTACATTATATAAATAGAAATATTATTAGAAGTATAGAAAATCTCCTATATTTAAATATTTATAACATCTGAGATAGAATTTTATTTAATACTATTAAATTTTAATAGTAGTTACCATTTTCCAATCAATCTTTTTTCTGTGTGTAGTCGTTTCCAAACAAAATAGTTTTCTTTTGGTTACTAAATAATATGTTTCTTTATTTATTTCGACTACTTCATTAAAACTTTCAGCTGTAATAGTTTTAAAAGAAATACAAAACACTTTTACATTGTATAAACAGGCTTGTTTTAAGCTTCTTTTTCGAAACTTATATTTTCAGTTCTTTTTCTGAAAATATTATTATTTTTAAATGTTGAAATTAGGAAGGTAAAACTTATATCTTATGAAACCTCGACATATTTGGTAAAGGATATAGATATACATAAATAGAGTAATTATTTTCTTGTAAAAAGTGAGAAGTATTGTGAAAGATATAATATGTTTTTGTTAAATAAAAATAGTACGGTGTGACCTTATTTGGAATTGTTTCTTTCAGTAACACAAAATCATCTTATCCACTTTAATTTATTGCAATTTTGTTAAAGAAATTAGCTAAAATACAAAGAAACTTTTAAATATTTAGTATATTTTCTTAGTATGTACCTGTAAACGGCATCTAAAAATAGAATTAAAAGCTATTTTTGTTAAGACTCACAAAGCTAATTTTATATGCAAATTAATGTGACATTTAAAAAAACGTATTTTAAAGTATTTCAAAAAGTAAATTTATATCATTGATAAGGCAGAGTCAGTTAATCGGGAATAAAACTAATATTTGTATTTGTGTTTTAAATATTTTTAAAACATGTTTAAACGAAATGTATTATTTTTTTATACACAATCCAAAAATGGTAAATAAAATCTTTCGCTACAGTTTCACATCTTTAGTTAAAAATGTAAGTTAATTTAATACCTAGTTCATATTACATTTTTGTGAAAAGTAGTACATTTGCTAAAAAATTATAAAATTAAATAAATCTTTAATATTTTAAGAAAAAAATTTGGCATAATTTCAAATACATACTTTTAAAGTGATGGGTCAAAGCTAAAATGGTTTAATTAATGCTGTTGGCCGACTCTTTATTGCTTTTGGGATTATAGCTTCCTAGAAAATTACGATCAATATTTTAAAAACCGGTTCTTATTACAGCAGACATTTGGGAATCCAGGCTTTTTATTAGAATCACTCTGATGTTATGCATTAAAAATTAGCTTTCTATATCTGCAGATATTTGCTTACCTGTAAATTAAAATTTTCTAACGATCGCGAAAGTGCAATACCGCATTTCAAAATAAATATGGTTTACAAAACTATGCCATTTAAATTTTGATATTTACAAAAATGTAAAAAAGCTATACCTCTAACACTAGTACAAATTAATTTGAAAATTCTAAAAAAAAAAAAAAAAAAAAAAAACAAAAAGATATTTTCGCAGAGTAAATGTGCACAAATGTCAAAAAAATAATACAATAAAAAACCTCATTATCGCTAAACAATAAAAATTTAATTAAAAATAAAAAACAACATTTCAAAATGCGCCGAAAACATCCGCATTTTAACTTCAGATTGACATCTCTCAATGCAAAAACATCATTTGTGGTTTTCATGTCTGTAACCGTTCTTTTGCGAATGTCATCTATTGCAGTGGTCAGCGACAATAATGATAAAGAACAATTAAAATCGAAGTTGTTCAACTACAAATGCTTTACTAATACGGGTAAGTCATAAAATATATAATTATGTAAAATAATTTTAGGTTTAGAAGATTTTAAGGGCCACAACAATAAGATTGTTTGCAAATAAAATTTGTACGGAAACTATTAAGAAAAATTAAAAAAGGAAAAATTAATAATTTCCATACAAATTTTATTTCCAAAAAATTTAATTTTTTTTGCTAAATCAGGCCCTAATTTATATGATCATTAGATAGTTTTTTTATTTATGTATAAAAATTAAATATTTTTAATTAAAACAAATATGAAGAATTTAAAAATTTTTGAAAATTTTAAGTAAAAATATTTCCACAATTTGTTTTCTTCTGACACTAACGTCGATTTGTGGTTTTATTAACGACTCACAGTGTGCGATTTTAAAAATGAAATGGAAATAATTATGGAACTTTGAAAAGGCTGCTCCGATTTCTATGAAATTTCATATAGTGATAGTAGAGGTGTAGGAGAGTTTAAGTTTTGAGCTTGGACCATATAGACCTAAAGGGGGCGAGTCCACATGGTCCCAAAGTTGGACACCTCGGGTATAAATTTTATTAAAAACGATCCTGATTCCTTATATCTGAACCGATTTCAAAGATTTTTATATGGGTGGATTCTACTAGTCAAGGTCTACATTGTCGTATGCATTCATTATCTCTTTTAGTTTAAGAGATATTGAGCTTCAAAGATTTAAATTTTTACTTTTTAGCCTGTCTTGGTGAAGTTTTTTCACTACAGCGGGTTCAAATTTTAACCGATTTTTTCAAATTTTTTTTTTTTAATTTCATTAGCAACAAATAGAAAAATTGAGCGAAGAAAGAATTTTGAAAAAATATTTACGGAGTCAAAAGTTACAAGCATTTAAATTTAAACTTTCAAAAAAAGTTGATTTTTTTTTCCCGTTTTTTTGCCAAAAAAAGTGGTAACATTCTTTTTCTGTTATATACACATTTTCTTAAGTAACTTATATAGTATTTATATTTGTCTGAAAGATAACTAAACACAAAATACTCCAAAGGAAAAAATGCATTTAAAAATAGAATTTTGCGAGAACCAGGGTTTCCCAAATTTAACCAATTTTTTCAACTAATTTCGAACTTTCGCCTTAATTTTTTAAATCGCAAAGCTGGAATCAAAAAAGACTAATACTAATACTTTTTACTTAGTCTAAACTTTAAAAAATCAACTTTTAAAGTTTAAATTTAAATGCTTGTAACTTTTGACTCCGTAAATATTTTTTCATTCTTTTCACAATTTTCACAATCTTTCTTTACACAATTTTTCTATTTGTTTTTAATGAAAAAAGAAAATCGGGCTAAAATTGGACCCGCTGTAGCGAAAAAACTTCACAAAGACAGGCTAAAAATTAAAAATTTTAATGTTTGAAGCTCAATATCTCTTAAACTAAAAGAGATAATAAATGCATACGATAATGTAGACCTCGACTAGTAGAATCCACCAATATAAAAATCTTTGAAATCGGTTCAGATATAAGGAATCAGGATCGTTTTTAATAAAATTTACACCCGAGGTGTCCAACTTTGGGATCATGTGGACTCACCCCCTGTAGGTTTATATGGTCCAAGCTCAAAACTTAAATATGGTCCAAGCTTTCCGATAAAAATTCATTATAAAAGATTAATAATTTCTAAGAATATTAAAATTTTACAAATTTTAAAGCATTTTCATTATATTTTATACTATGTTCACATATAAAGGTTTTTTGAAAAACAAGTCGTTTTCTTAAAAAACACAAACAAATTGACTTGTTTTTTCATATATTTCAAAGCCAGAAAACATCTCGATTCGAGTTGTTTAATTATTTAACACAATAAAAACAAACTAAATTTCTATACAGGGAAGAAATATTTAGTATTTTTAGTACATAGAAATTTGTTGAAAACAGAATTTGTAAAAATTGTCAAACAGTTTAAAAACAAAAATTTAAAAATTATGAATGAAAATTATATTTTTTCATAAATTTTATTTGCTTAAAAATTTTATTTTTTGAATTAAAAAGTGTTTGTATGTGAAATTTTTATTTAAATACAAAATTTGTGAAAATAATTTGGCAGACGAAAAACAGACCAAAAAGAAAAACACAATAAAATGATATGTGAACAGTGATGTTTAATTTCATTGTGTTTTCCAAAAAACGAGTCAAAAACTTGTGTATGTGAACATAATATTAATAAGTTTAAAACAGAATTTTTGTTAAAAAATTGTATAAACTTAGTTTTAAGGAAGTACTTCAAAAGAAATGAACAAGAAGTATAAAAGAAAAAAATCCTTTTGCAGCTCTTTTTCTGTTCCTTTTTTGCTGGGTATTTATGCATACAAAATCTGTTCGCGTTAATAATTTTTATCAATACACGCAAATGTTGTGGAGGTTTGAAATTAAAACTTTAAAAAAAATCTTAAAAAAAGAGCTGTGGCTTTATCAAAATTAAAACAAAAAAACAACTATCAGTACATGTCAATTATTACAGAATCTTCGATATTTATCGAAATACAGTGATAAGACATTTTTTTATTTTTATTTTTTGCACAATTTCGTAAAGAGCAAAAAAAAAAAAAACAATATTGGTTTAAAATTTTTCAAAACTATGAGTAATAAAAGACATACCTTGGGATCGTTGGCTTAAAACATTAAGTGAATATCGGTTATAGTTGGGAATATGTAGTAATTTAAATATTACTTTTTACTTTGATTGATTTTTCAGCTTAAAAACATGTTTTTTGGTCCATACAGTTATAAGTCCTCACAATATTTTGACATCATCTTAATTTTAGTATTAGCAAATAAAATGACTTCATTTGACATCAAACTATCATCATTTATACTTCGCGATAGTTGTCAGGAAGCGAAATGAGTTTGGAGATAAATGCCGCGGTAGCCGATATAAATGACGTTTCTTTAATGATTTTTCATAATATGTATTAATTTTAATAATTAGATGATTGTTTAATACTGGGGTTCTCACAAGAAGTTGCTTCGCGACCCTCTTTTGACATTGCAATGAAAGCGCGACCCACTACAATTTTGATTCATTCCCACAACAGCCGGATCTACGCACCGGAATGACCCGAGATATCTCGGTCAAGGGCTGTCAACTCAGAAACAACCAGTGATGTCAGATGGAGGGCATTTTCCCTTTTTGAAGGAATTTTTAAGGCAAATTTTAACCGAAGGGAAAAAGGTAGGGAATATTAATTTTTTCAAAATAAAGGAAATTTTTAATAAGTCAAAATTTATCTCAAAAAGCAACATAAATTTTAAATAAACAAAAAAATGCAATATTATCATATATTATTTGCCAAATGGATATTCTCAGTGTTCTCGTTATTTGTTTAAAATATTTTTTGTTGAATTACAAACAAAAACTCAATTTCAATTTTTTACTAAAATTTTTTAGTTTTTGTTAATAAAGAGCGATTTTAAGGAGGAGGGAAAAATGGAGGGACATTTAAAAAAAAAGGAAAAAATTCAATTTTTCAACTAAGCAGAGGGATTTTTCTTAAATTGTATATGGCATCACTGGAAACAACATATCTTACTGTTACAACAACAACTTTGACTAGTTTAAAAATCAGAAAACGTGTTATGTGAAGATAAAGTAATGAAAAAATAATATTAACAATAGGGACATTGTTTTTACTTCATTAGATCTTTAATATTAATAGACTTTCTGATAATGAATATCTAATATGATTTGTTTTATGGACAAAAGAACGATGATAGTTCCATATAAAAATGAATATTGGTGAAAATTTTTCTAATATTTTGGGGACTTCGGAGCTAACAAGCAGATAAACTTTGCTATATTTCAACTAAAATGCTTTTAAAACTGTTGATTTGGAATTGATACATGAAATACATTTTAACTCTTTTTGAAATGAATGTGTAAAGGATTTTTCCGTCATTAAAATTATAAAGTCGTTTAAGCAAATTTTTTTTTAATAACGAGCAAACTTTTTTCCGAAATAAATGTTTTTTGTACTCAGCATTGAAAAGTCGCACCAATCGAGCAAAAGTTAATTAAAATAAAAGTTAAAATTTGGAAAGAGCTTAAAAGTCTTTATAAAAAAGGCATAATAATTACAAAATTGTCAAAAATGAAGTTTTATCAAATTATCTTCTTAAATATTTTCCTTACCTCATCGTAAAGTTTATATTTATAACGTTTCATTGGTTAGCATCATATTATTTATTGGATCATTTCTACCTCAAGCACGCGTTCATTGGTTTTTCTTGCAGCTAGTACTAGTTGACTCTTAAAAGAACTAATTTTAGAAAAAAAAACATTGTTTTCTTTGCTTCTGTCTTTAATATCTTTTTTTCAAAGACATCTTTCCATTTTTAAATAGTTTCATTACTCATTGGAATTTTTATTTAAACTTCAAGAATATTTTTCAGGATCTCTTCGCGACCCCCTACGAATGTTCTTACTGACCCCTTGTGGGTCGCGGACCCCCATTTGAGAACCGTTGGTTTAATACATATTTTTTTCGATGGTCAAAGTCATATCTTATATTGAAAAAATTTGGAACAAAATTTTGAAATTTGGTGAAAATGATCCAAATTGCATAATATTTTTGCATTTGAAAAATTTTTAACGCCATTTTGACTCTGACGTGTCATTTATTTATAAATCCGGTTTACTCTATATTTTGGACAATTTTCATAAAAGCGGAATTTGTCAGTAGCGAAAAACATACTTTTAGAAATATTTACGCCAAATATATGAAAGCTCGTGAAGATGCTATCCTATGTCAGGTTTCCTGACATCAACGAAATATACATCAAACTGTAGGTAATTAATTTGTCTTTAAAAATCTCTAAATTTAAATTCACTGAATTATGAAAATTTTCTATAGAAAAAACTGCAAAATTTTAAAATTCTTAAATTTTTGGTGTTAATTTTTCATCACCTCATAACTTTTCACCAGATTGTAATCCGGTTACTAATTATACAGCATGTAAATTACCTAAGGCTAATGTACGCGTCACGTGACAACGAGCGGAAGCGTTTTTACCAGCTTAAAAATCAATCAATTGTTTATAAAAAAGTAACAAAGGAAAATTTGGGAACACTGTTATAAATTTAATCTCGCAATGCTGTGACACGCGGCCGCGCGTCAAAGTTGAATTTGTTTCAACTTTTTTACATGGACCGCGCGAGCGTGTGAGAAAACATGATCAGCTGATTGCCGCTTGTGCCGTGTGCTGCGTACATTGGCCTTCCACTATCAGTTAATGGTTTAAATCTAAAAAATTAAAAAATTCAGTGCAAAATTAAACAAAAAAAATCCTCGTAAGTTTCAACTCAGTTTTTTTTTTTTTTTTTAATTTTTTAGTTTTAAATGCCTGTATTTCAGTGAGATTTTACGCGAATGATTTAAAATTTAAGATTTCTTAAATATTTTGTAAGATCTACAAAAAACCATCAGCACTTTTCCTAACTTTAAAACAAAATTTGGCAATATAAGACACTTAAAGTAGGTTTCAAACAGTTGCCAAATAGTTTCGACTTGGAACATTCCGAAAAAGTCACAGATAATCACGTGTATGCTTTGCGAGTTACTCGCGGTGAAATGCTACAAAAATATGTTTTTTAATATGTCGTATGTACGTGTCTTGATGCCATTATAATATTCATAGAGTATAAAATTGCCCACTGTTCTGCTAAAGTAAATTTTTAAATACCAATAAGTTTTGGAATTTATGTTCGATTTAAAAGATTTTAGTATAGGCCGTTATTGTGATATTATAACGCTAATAAAATCAACCATTAGTTAGTTATGTACACATCTTTTACACTGAGGCTCCAGTTTGAGCCGTGAATGGGGACGGGAGAATTACGACGCAAATCGAATCACTATTTTGAATGTATTTCTTAAAAATATTTAAACAGAAAAGAAGGAAATATTAAAAAAAAGGAGTATTTTCGCACAGAGGTGAAATTAAAACTACAGCGACGCAAATCGAATTCATAATGACGCAAATCGAAATATTTAAATTTGAAACAGCGGTGCAAAGCGAAACGACTCAAATTGACATTCCTAAGTTACAGTGGAAAATTGAGAAGAATTCCGGGAATTTTAAAATCACTTAAATGGAAGAAAACACCATGAATTTTAACAAGAACATATATGAGCAATTATAAAAAATTTTTGATTTTAGCCCTTCAAAAAAATATTATTTTTTTTTTTGATGGCACATTAAAATCCTTTTGTATACATATAAAGTTATGGCGGTTTAAAGTTGAACATATAAAAATTTTTACAAACTAGAAGTTTATGTACATTTCTGGTCAAATTACACGTAATATCAAAACCTACTAAGTTTACAATAATTTTAAGTATCGGAGATCTACTAAAGCCTGACTTGTTTGGAGCATAAAATGTATTTATATGGTTAGTTATAGCGAAAGCATATCTCAACATATTTAGTATCAAATTTTAATTCACTGTTTAATTACTTATATTCAATATTTAGAAGGCATTCAGATGATCATTTATTAGTATACAAATGTATACAGTTTTTAAGATAATTTACTCTTATTTGTGTTATAATGATCTCGTGATTATATTTTAGTTTAATTTTGTACGAACATATTTCGCAACTCTTACTTTCCTAACAATATCGGCGAAAAAATTGAAGAAATTTTACATAAATTCTATAAATTTGTATTGCGATATATTTTTGATATTTTCATATAATGTTAGATCATCCATTGAAGCTACAAACAATTTAATATACTTTAAATTTACATTTGAATTACCCCAAGGATTTTCGGAATAATATTGTGTCGATATCCACAAAGCTCTTTCACGACAGCATTTACTCGAGTTAATTAATCAGTAGATTAAGTGATAAAATTTCTTTTTCTTAGTTACATTTACATTTCTGTTTTACATCTGCTAATGCAAAAATACATATCCCTTTGGGTTTAAGTTGTTCAACTAATGAGAGTAGAATTGCTTATAGTTTTTAATACGTGATCCCGGAAATCCTGGGAAGTCGAAAGTTTTTTCCCGCTATCCCGGGAAGTCAAAAAGTCCGGGAAATTGCGATCCCTACTACTGTGGTATACTTACAACTTCGTTTTGCATAATAATTTGTGGAAAAATTTTATAACTTTATACTCGAGCATGAACGATAAGTACCAGAGTTTTTGAGATATTGATTGTAAGATTGTTATTTGTTGGCCATTAACAAATTTTTCTTTAATTTTCATTTAAACGAAATATGAGAACTTCAACCAGTCCAACGGGCCGGGATAAGTATATTTGAGCATTATCCGCACATAAGTGAATACTTGAGCTATTACAACAGTGTACAATATCATTTATAAATAAGCTGAAGAGTAAAGGTCCGAGAATAAATCCGTGTGGTACCCCAGAATAAGCTGGTGTGATGGAAGAAAATGACTTGATAGAGTCATTTTTAAGGGATTTCATTACATATGAAAATAATTGGAAATTAGGAGAATAATTGGAAATTCTAGATAACACCAGAAGTGTTATATATAATTTGATGTCAGATTAAAAAATCACCAAAGAGGAATTTTAAGCAGTTGTTAAACCATTAACAATGATATATCATATTCTACAATCTGACTTAAAATGGCGACGCTATACACAAAAAACGGTGGTATTTTGGGGCGTGGTAAAAAAATTATTTCTGCATTTTTGGAAACCTCATTAACTATTCTTTCATTCTAGGGGGTGACTGGCATAACTTTTTTTTCGACCCGCTAATGTATATTTGCTTCTTTTGCCACAACTGCATAAAGCTTGGCATACCAGGAATTTTTTAGGAAATTTTGTCTGCTTTTGGGTCCTCAATTTATCTTCAAAATTTCCTCGAGCATTAGCAACATACACATTTTGACCCGAAAGCTGCGAAAAATCTGCCAGTACATACGTTTCATCGTCCACTATACAACATGAGTATTTTTGTATGAAATTTGATTTTAATTTCCGTACCCTATTCTTGGCTTCTAAATTCTTTGCAGTATTCCTGTCTGGAATTTTTTGGACTTTATATGTTTTCAACTACGCACTAGCTTTAACTTTTCGCACCAAATAGACACAGCATTGAGCTAACCGGGCTGCTTTTATATCAGATGGGTTTGTATATCTTTTCAATATGCTTTAAATTTTCTGGCCTTCCCAATATCATGTGGACCTTTTTTTCCTGAACCAGGTATCCTATCAGTGGTCAAATTCTCCTGATACTATTTAATAACATTGGAAACAGTAGGACAAATTTGATTTTTGTTTTTTTTTTTTTTTAATTTTTTAATAATTTATAGCACGTACATCTTCTTCGTCACTCATTTTGATCAAACTCACATCAAATCAATATGATTGTCATTAAAAATAATAACTGAAATATTTTTCAAAGATAACTAGATCAAAAAAATTTAAAGTATTGCTTCCGATAAAAGTAATGAATAAAACGTGTGTTAAGATTTTTTCGAACGCACTCCTTAGTACAATTTTTTCTTACGCTTAGTGATAGTCAATTATAATCCAAAAATGATGGTTTAACATTAGGTGCAAATCTTGTGTACCAAGAATTAGCAATGTCTAGCCCGCATGCACTAACACTATTAACACTTATATTTCAAAAAATAAATAATGTTAAAGTTGCCACATAGTATATTTTCACAGCTTAAAACTTTTAAGAAAAAAATTGATGTTTTTACATTAGATCCAATTGATTTTTAAAGGGAAAATATTTAAAAGAGAATTGAAAAATATAAAATACAGTGGCTCCCAGCTTAAATTATGCAGTATACAATTTTATTTTTAAAGCTCCTTAACAAAGTAACAGACTGGAATTTAAAATAAAATTTGGTATCCTTGGAAAGAGAAAGATTTCTAGTTTAACATAGAACCATTATTTATTGTTAAAGTTTACCTTTTTGTAACTTAAAGATATGAAAACAAAAAAATCAAATATTTTTATCTCACAGCTTATTTTATGCAGCCACTTATGACATCAAAAAGTTTAAAATTACGACCGATAACTACAGTATTTATTATCTGGAATGGTAGTCTTAATTGTATGCAACAGATTTGAGGCGGTTTGTTACCGGTGCGTCCAGTTTTCGTGTAATATTAGGGGAAATGTGTTCCTACTGCACTTTTAGGGCCTAATTGTTATTTTATTATGTAAATTTCCAATATGGACCAAAAATTTTCAATAATATTGAGGTCTGGCGACTGTTTAGAGAGCGTCGTTAAATTTGGCCTTTATATATTAGCAAATAGTACGCAATACCAAATTTATTCTTCGGAACGTTATGTTGGCAATATCAAAAATATGATAATATTCCCTGATTTTCTGCACTCTGCAACAAGTTTTCCTTTAGGATCTAAAGGTATCTACTGCTGTCCATTGCTGATCCAATAAGTTCCAACTTCCTACCGCCATTAACCGACATACAGGCCGAAACGATGAAAGTGCTACCAACATTCTTCACTGTTATTTTTAAGTTTTCTTGGTTCAGCTTGGTATTCGGTTCTCGCTCCAAAAAAGACATAGTATCTGAGCCTAGTATATAGAATTATAACTAATTAACCAAAAATAATCGAATTACAAAACGTTGGATCCTTGGAAACAAATTCCTTGATAAAGTTGATTATGGAGCCCTTTTGTTTAAATATTTAAAAGTCTTCTTGCGTGAAACTTGACCTTCAAAATAGTGCTAATGCAATGCAAAATATTTCGCAGTCACGATTGTAAAAATGTTTATTCACTTCACTGCTTTTTATTGTCCAACAGATTTTCATGAAAAAAAAACTCATAATGATTTATTGTACCATAGAAGCATATATTTTAAACATTTGAGTTATTTTTCACTGCGAGTGACCGTTTTAAAATGGTTTATAACCAATACTTCTTTCTATATCACTATGCGTAGACCAATTTCATATTTGCATTGTAATTGACGCATTAACTAACAAAATAAAATCAAAAATAGTAAGCAGAGCATTTCTAGAAGTAGATACAAAAAATAAGACAACGCTGCATGGAAGTACTTCTGCAAAAAGAAGTGGCTGTATAAAATAAGCTGTGAGCAAATAAAATTGAGTATATTTTTATTTTATACTTTTAAGTTATTTAAGTGCAAATTTTTGCATTAAATGAAATAGTTTTGTAAAACTAGAGTTTTTTCTCTTTCAAATAGTACCATATTTTTTTTTAAAGTTCCTATCTGCTGCATAGCTATGGAACATTAAACATGAAAATATGTTCTACATAAAATAAGCTGTGAGCCACTATATGTATTAAATTAAATTTAAATATCTGTGTTTTTACCTAACAAAAAAAGGATTTTTGTCCACTTATTGTTAATTTTAACAAGTGAGAATTCGACTTAGTCGAATCTATATATTCCCATCATCTGCAACTTTTTAAATGGGGATACAAAATTCGTAGTCCTAAGGAATATTTTTGGGATTACTTTCATGGAATGATTGATATGTATAACAAGTTTGCTATGTATTTGAGGATATTAATTTGTAATTACCAGAGAAAACAAAAAAATGGTGTTTATATGAAAAATATATCAGAAAAAGAGCAACAAATTGGAGACAACAAGGAAAAAAAAACTAATTATTTAAAGGATTTGCCGCAATAAATGAGAGCTCAATAAAGTAGTGTCTATACTAGACAATTTTTTATCAAGGCGTCAAACGTCAAAATCAGTGAGAATCTGGACAAGGTAACCTCAGTTAAACAGCTAATTATTATTTTTTATTGTTCCAGCTAAATTTGTTTTATTGTTGTTTGTAAATTCTATAATTTTTGGGTTAATTTTGAAGTTTGTCTTGATAAAAAATTGTCTAATATAGAAACTACGTAACACTTTATGACGATGAATTTGAGAAACTACATCCAATATCAGTGGATATTGGTAGATATTAATTTCAAATAAATCCATTATAGGAATTTAGTCTAGGAAAATTGTATTTATATTTGAAAACTGTCCCAGGTTATTTGAAATACTACATTAAATTGGCTGACTTACTTTTTATAAAATATCGGTTAATAAATGCAAGTTATGTGCCAAAACTTGAGTATGTCAAAACTCCAGTTCATACTTTTCCCCCGATATGTAACTGTTTCGTTATCTGGTTCCAATAGGAGTATTAGTCGAACTGGTGAACAATTTTAATACATACATAAATCGTTGAAATATATGTTGAAAATCTGATTATTTTGGCCAAAAATTTTCAAAAAAAGTAGCTTTTGTTTTAAAAAATGTAAAACAAGCTTAAAGGCGCTAAAATCGGCAGCAGAAAAAAGCAAAAACGTAAGAAAAAGCATAAAAAGGCAAACAAAAGAAAAACGCAAAAAAAAAATGCATTTTGTCTTCTCTGTTAATTATGTATTAATAAATAAGTTATTTTGCAAATATCTTTAGGTTAGTCGCAACATTTGTTATTTAATGAATTTTAAAATTATTTACTGATCATAACATCCATACAAGATTTAATTTTTTCATGTCTAAATTTAATATAAAAATTTGACATTGTAAACTAAATAGATGATAAACTTATTCTTATTGCAGATAATGCCTCTCCCGATTTAAGTTTTCGCCAAAGCTCCATTGGTATACAAGTGTCATATTGGCCATCCCATCAAATAATTACCCGTATATTTGCAATTTTCCTTCGGGAAGTTCTTCACTATCAAAATGTTTATATATTGCCATTAGAGTTTAATGGAAATCCTGACGAAGAATACTACGAAGGAAAGAGGCTTACTAATACTCTTGACTTATTAATGTAAGTCTAATGGTGCAAACGATTGTTCCATATTACTTCTTCATACGATTTGACCAAATTATAGAAAACATCCACAATATCCAAATTTACCAATGATGAACTTGGCCGTATGGACACCACCTATGGGCCATGGATTAAGACCGAATGAAGTTTATGAATCAGGTGTTTCGTTAGATCCAGGACGTTTTGGTTGGTTTACTGGCCCAGTTGAACACAATGCCACCATGGAAAGTATACACTACTCAATTTTTTTGAATAGGTCGAATTCACTCTATGAGCAGTATATAATGGATGAAGATCAACTAAGTTTACTTTTAAAGGATAACGAGTAAGTAGATGAATTGCTATTTTAAATTTAGTTAAACATAAATTTTTTATTTTCATAGAATCGAATACTTCAAAAGCTCTATGTGCAAAAATGTTCAATGTGCCACACTCTTGGCTGAGTACAAAGTGGAAACCTCATTTGTACAGCAACAAATTGAAGAAATGAATGGTTATTTAAATATATTATGGTTGGGATCTCGATTTAGATCAGTAATCGATCATTTATATGAGAAGTATACAGATTATCAGATGAATGGTAAAAATAAACGATTTTTAGTTTTACACTGGAATCCTTCAGACGTGATCGATGGAAAACATACATTTCAACACATTGAACTGCCGCTTTGCGAAGAGTCTCTATCGTTGTGGAAATCCTATTGCAAATACGAACTGACTCCAATCTTTAAATATCACTCAAAACACCTCTTGGTCGACGAACGTTTAATGCATGCTTTACGTTTGTTTTGGATCAATAATGAGGAACTAACGTATCTTTTTACAGATCTCAATGAGAAACGTTCAGAAAAGGGCTACGTATCGGACGAGATGTACAATGAGTTGGCATGTGAGTGGCTACGATATCATACAGAAACATATAATTTATGGATATCGAAGGAACCAATGACACTGTCTATTGGTGCTATATTTCCTATTAAAAAAAATACAAGAGGTCATCAAAATCTTGTATATGCAGTAAAAAGGGCTGTAGGTGCTGTCAACAGGAATAGTACAATTTTAAGAAGTTACAATCTGAATGTCATAGAAAACGATGGCGAGTGTAAAGCGGACGTCGTTATGAAATCCTTTATACATCTCTTTAATGTTCCAAAACTTTTGGGTGTTGTTGGTCCTGCCTGCAGTGAAACCGTCGAACCGATCGCTGGAATATCAAGACATACCAACATGGCAGTCATTTCGTATTCAGCAGAAGGCGCCTCATTTCTGGACCGTCAGGCATATCCATTTTTCTTTCGTACCATTGGTTCTAATCGCCAATATGAAGATGTCTATACTAGTATAATGAATGCCTTCAATTGGAAACGGGTGGCAGCTTTAACAGAAGATGGTCAAAAGTACACCGAATATATATCTCACATGGAAACGGAATTGAAAAATAATAATCTCGAACTAATAATAAATAAGAAATTTCTTTCTGGTATCACTCATGTGGAAATGAATAAGGTATGTAAATGAAAAAAAAAAGCGAATACTTATAACTTTTAAATTAATTTTTCCTTGGTATATAACACTGTTTTTAATTTTTTGTACAGTATTTGGTCGATTTAAAAAATCGCCACGCAAAAATCATTATAGCTGATATTCAGAATAGATATGCACAGATGGCATTGTGTGAAGCTTATAAACTGCAGGTAATCAAAAAACTATTTAAATTATAAAGAATTTATGTTAATGTTTCTTCCAAAAAAATAATAATAATAATAATAATAATAATAATAATAATAATAATAATAATAGATGACATTACATCAAGGCTACGTGTGGTTCTTACCATCATGGCTGACTAAAGATTGGAAGGTTGTTAGTGGTCAAAGTCATCATAGATGCACAAGTGAAGAACTTGAGAAGGTAAGCATGTGAAAATTTAAAACTTTTATTATTCAAAACATGTTTCTCCTATTCAGGCTTTCGAGGGTCATTTTAGCATCATGCATACTCCATTTGGAAATAATGATACTACCATGCAAGAAAATATTAGTATCCAGGAATGGTTAGATTCATACAGTGCCAGTGTAAATAGTGTTTCAAAGTATACGGCTTTTGCATACGATGCTGTGTGGGCTTATGCATTTGCGGCTGATAAACTTTTGCAAGAAAGCAGGGACGCTGTTGAAAATTTACGTTCCAAACATGTGGTTAATCGATTTGCTGATCTCATATGGGAAACTGATTTTGTGGGTCTTTCAGGAAGAGTTAGATTTGGACAAGGCGGTTCACGCATTACTGAATTGATTATAAGACAGTGGCGAAATCATCGGTCAGTTGAAGTGGGTAAATACATACCTCGGCTGATAGGTGAAGGTCGTAACTTGCGAACTAATGGTGGAAATCTTATTTTGAATGAAAGTGCAATCGACTGGCTGGGAGAAATTCCAGACGATGGAAGATTCGATTGCAATTTTTCAGCCTTGGCAAAATTCTTTAATACTGAATGCAAGAATGCGACAGTTGCATTTACGGCACTTCTTTGTTTAATCGCCGTTATTGTCATCTCGCTAATTTCTTTCTTTTTCTGGAAACGAAGATATGATAGAAAATTAAAACGTTCGGCCAAGATTATGAAAAACTTCGGCATTGATCTATTATCTCCATCTCGCAGCAATGCAAATACATTGGATAAATGGGAAATACCTAAAGAAAATGTTGTGGTCAATCGAAGATTAGGTGAAGGTGCCTTTGGTACAGTGTATGGTGGAGAAGCTCAAATTGGTGCTGAAGGTTGGACGGCTGTAGCAGTTAAAACCCTAAAAAGTGGAGCATCCACAGAGGATCGTTTGGATTTCTTATCGGAGGCAGAAGCGATGAAGAGGTTCGATCATAAGAATATAGTCAAACTTTTGGGCGTGTGCCTACAGTCCGAACCAATTTACACAATTATGGAATTCATGTTATATGGAGATTTAAAGACATATTTACTGGCCCGTAGACATATGGTCAACGAGAAGGTTAGTGATGACTCGGATATTTCGTCTAAACGCTTAACAATGTATGCAATGGATGTATCACGTGGTTTGGCATATTTAGCACAACAAAAGTATGTTCATCGTGATATTGCTTGTCGAAATTGTCTGGTCAATGCTCAGCGAGTTGTTAAACTGGGAGACTTCGGCATGGCCCGACCTACATACGAAAGTGATTACTACCGTTTTAATCGCAAAGGTATGCTGCCGGTTCGTTGGATGGCTCCAGAGTCACTCGCTTTGGGAATGTTTACCCCAGCATCGGATGTTTGGGCATTCGGAGTCGTCTTATTCGAGATTATAACATTTGGTTCCTTTCCCTATCAGGGCCTCACCAATAATCAGGTATTAGAATATGTAAAAAGTGGCAATACCTTAAGTATACCCGTTGGCTTAAAGCCTCACTTGGAAGGACTTATTAAAGCGTGCTGGAACCAGGATCCAAAGAAACGTCCAACTGCCTCCGAAATTGTAGAGTATATTTCAAAATATCCTAGCCTACTAACAGCTTGCCTTGATTTTCCTAGTGCTTCTGTAGAGATGGCCGAGACTGAAAGTGACGAACTTGAACTATTACCAAAATCTCGCAAGTGCTCACCCCTCAAAAATGAATCTGTTTTAGATGTTGTAGCACAAACAACGATTGCTGATAATATTGAAAGATTTAGCAAGTTTCATAATGAAAGAGAAACGACTAAAGAAACAAACATCGAAATGCCAACACATATTACCAATAATGGTGTAGAACCAATTGATTCATCGCCTATAACACCAGATGGCTACAGCATTATGTCACCATTGCTAGTGCATCATGCTGAGCCAGCAACCTCATCCCATCAACAAACTCCATTCTGATTGAAAACATTTAAATCATAAAATATTAAACACAATAATACCTGCCATAAAATTTGCAAAGAAAGTTACTTTTATACCTCGTAAATATATTTTTTTGCATATACACTATATATTTATTTATATATTTTTTTTTTTTTTATTACTAAGTATTTGTAATTAAATATGCATATTGATAATTCCATGAAAGAACACCCGAAAAAAATGCACAAAACTCATTTAACGATTTTTGTTTTCAGTTTTGCGAAATAGCAGAAACTGGATATTATTACGCTTTTTCACTTTCTAAAAAATCAAAAGTGTAACTCTAAATAGCAATATCTCTAGGAAGGCTTTATGAATTTTAATCATATCAACGATGCTTGAATTTTGCTAATGTCGACTCTAATATGAAAATTTCAAAAATAGGATTTTTTCAAAATGCATTTTAATACAGTTGCATTTTTTAAATGCATTATTGTTAAATATGCTAATGAATATTAAAAAATATGAAATCTTAAAATAAAAGGCAAATTTTTCGGACGCGCACACTGTAAAATGAAGTAATGAACCTACTCATATTTTAAAAATAATACCAGAAAAATATATTTTTTATATGAAAAATGTGATTAGGTTTTAGGAAAAGCAAAGTTATCATAGTAAATGTGTGCGTCCAAAAAATTTCTAATTTTCATTTTAATGGAAAGATTTCATACTTTCCGAATATGTTAAAAATCTTAAATTTTAAACAGTATATTAAAAGTTAAACACACTTAAAAATGCATTTAAAAAATGCAATTGCACTGAAATGCATTTTTTTATTTTTTATTTGTAAAATATTTTTATTAAAACTGATATAATTACGTAATAAATAAATTTGGCGAAACTTAAATTGATATAGATATTCTAGACTATTTACGTGTAAAATTTTATTTGCAACACTCGGTAAATTTTTGGAGCGTTCTTTCATAGAATTTTCAATATATGTTTATGAATGTCATACTTTATATTGTATGCAAAATTTTATATACCTACATATTTTGTACATATTTGTATATATACTTTTTTTATTATTTAAATATAATTGTAATTTAATATGTTAAGTAGCATTTAAGTTATAAAGAATCTACAAAAATGTTTTCTTTTCCAAAATCATATCTAATAAAGTCAAAATATTTTGCTATATTTAAAATATTTTACATAATAAAAATGAGTATAAAAAATAAAGTTTTATGTAATATATTAAAAAATTTTGGTTATTACATTATATTGTGGATAGGCCTGCTCACATTGGGTCACGATCCCTGAATTTTTCCAAAATTAGATACGGACTTTGCGTAAAATATATAAATATAACTACGATTTTTAATAAAAAATCAAAATGGCGGAACCAATATAGAGGACACATTTATATTTTAAGAAATTTTAAATAGTTACATTTTTCTAATATGGAAAGACGAATATTGCGGATCGAAGTGGGCTATGTGATCCCTGAATTTTTTCCACAGTTAGAATACTTGGTGTATGTAAAAAATTTGTATTTCATACAAAGTTTTTGGTTACGCTCATTACAAATATGAGTCATTCCATTTAAAGGCAACACGAAAAAATTACAATTTTGTACTTTACCTCTCTGAATTTAATGATATTGGGTACAATCATTATTATTGTCTAAACTAGGACTAATTCAAAATTTCATATAATTTTATCAAGTGGTTCGCGAAATATTGCGATTTGATAGTGTAAAATATCTAAAAATATGTACAAAGTTGTATACACAAAATTACAAATATCTTTGAAAGTATTTATTACATAACATATGGGCTACAAATGAGTTTTTTCTATCATAATATGTAACGGAGAGTGTCAAAGAGAGTAAACATTTTGTTGATATTATGTTAAATCTTAAACAAGGGGTAAACGTATTCTAATAAATCTTATAATATTTCATTATTTTCAATCAGTCACAGAGTAAACATGTACTTTTTATTTAAGAAATTAGAAATCTTTTAGCACAATTTTAATGAAAATAGTTTTTTAAATGTAGAATAACCATTAAAATAAAACAATTTTACAAAAAAACCTAGTTTTTAAATACTTTTCAAAATACACATTCACACACAAACAAACTTTCGAATATGTGTATTTTTTTTTTTTTTTTTTTTTTTGACAGTAAATCTTGTAAGATAGTTGTGTAGAGAAAACTTATCACAACAGTCTCATAATATTTCCTATAATACTAATATTTAAGTCTACACGTGAGATAATTATCTCAGAGAGCGAATTTGACACTCTCTGTTACATATTGTGATATAAAAAACTCTCCTGTAGACCCTATGTAAGATTTATTGAGATGTCATATTAAAGGTTCCTTTAATATGACGTATAACATAACCTTTATCTCAACATCAAAATGGTCCATATCTCGCTATTGTTAGTTTGCGGGTGAATATCTCAAAAAATGGTATTTTTAAAAATTAAAAAAAAAAAATTAATGTTAAAAAATTAATGATAATGGTTTCTATAACCGTGATAAGTGGGACTCGCAATATTTCATGAATTATTACAACAAATGTCATAACTTTGAGTCTACAGTAGAGAAATTTATATCAAGACAAACGTAAAATTTTTGTTTGAGTTGCAGATAATTTGTTATCTCTATCAATTATAGGGGAAAACGTATGTCATAATAAACCATGCAGAAAGTTCCAACAACAATCAAGATGGCGTCTTTTACTAAGCATTATCAAGACAAAGTTGTCAGAGCTCGAGCGCTGACAATTTTCTTTTAATGCTGCAATAATACTGACAAATTCAGTCTACATTAGACAAATCTTTATCTTGATAAAATTTTGACGTTTGTCTTGATAAAAATTTGTCTAATGTAGACTCAAAGTAATAAATACGAAATATTTATTTCAATTTGTATTATTTTTTTTGTTTCCAAAAATCATCCGAATTCACAGTGTGTGATTTTGACAATTTAGCTGATCAAAATACCAATTTTTTTTTTGCGTTTTGAAAAAAAAAAAAAAAATTAGTTATTCTCGTAAAAACCTTCCAAGTAATTGAAAAATGAAGAAAATATTAAAAAAAATTTAACTGTTATTAAGTAACGGAACTTTGAACTGGACTGTTGTTGAAGATAAATTTAACACAAAAACTTTTTTATTTTAAGCAAGATTTTTGTGAATCTTTTTTTTGTTTTAAAGATTTATGTGTTATCTATAGTCGATAATAACAATAATTTGAAAAAGGTTATTAATATAAAATCTTTGAGATTTTTTCATTTTCAACTTTTTGTGGGAATTTTTTGGTTTTTATATTAATTTTTATTGGACAAAAACTAAAAAGTCCTACAGTCCCGTTATTTAAATTTAGAATTTCGGCATTAGTGCTCGATATGCCCGCTACACTACATGCAATTCAATTCCACGGAAAAAATATTGAATAATGTATTTTTCCAATTGGTAAAAAATTTCCGAAAAATAGCAGGAGGCAAGAATTTAGAATTGTAAAAACTTGTGTAAACATTTTGCAAGTAAAACATCTAGACGATAATCCAATACATATTTGATTCATAGATTATGAATATCATCAGATTCATAAATTTGGAGCATACGTGGTTATCGTATGCTAAACTAATGGGTCAAATGTAACAACCGTATATATATCAGATAAATCATTTTTATTAATTAAGATTTGTGTAGAAGTGATATTACTTTTCGTTTATCATTAAAAAACACATCCATGCGTGCACATTCTTCCCAAAATTGTGTTATATGAAAAGTAGGCGTAGCAGTTGTCCGATCACGCTCATTTTTTTCACAAAACCAGCCTAGTGTTTAAAGAATGCTTTGTGCCAAATTTCATCAATATAGCTTTCTTAATTACAAAAATGTAGACTTTTGATCACTTAGAATGCGAAAATATCACACTGTGGAATGTAATGAAATTCGTCAAGAATATTAACATTGACGCTGGTAATGCAAATACCGAGTTTTAGTTTGATTACCGCAATAGTTCGCGATTTATAATATTTTATACATCCATACAATTTGATGTATAAAACATATATATCCGATAACTGGGGCTTTCTAAAAATTAATTTCAACAGACAGACGGTCAGATGGACATCTTTATATCGAGTTCTCTATCAATAAGGATCCAGAATATTGTAGAAATTATAAACGGAATAACAAACTTATATATATCCTTTACACCTGTGGTGAAGGGTATACAAATTATTTTATAACTTCACAGAAAAAACAAAATTTCACATTCAATAATAAATTTCATAAAGTTAATAACTTTTTCACTGAAAGAGGACCTATAACGAAATTCGTAAAAAAAACTGTAATTCGTAAATTGTTTTTTGAAAAAGTTCAAAACTTTATTAAAATAATATAATATTTATTATACATATAATACATATTTGAAAATCTATAATTACATACAATTGAGTAGAAATACACTTGTGGGCAAACAATTTTTTATTTATTATTATTTATTTTAAACAAAAATAGGTGGACTAGATGGATTTTAACGAGTTAAACAAGAATTTGCTTTCACTTTTAATAGATGTTTATTATATAATAAAAGGTTTATTCTACTTGATATTATTTTGAAGACTGAAAAAATATTTTTATTTTTTTATTTGATTATACAAAAAGTTGACTTAAAAAAATAATTCATTTTAATTTTAAACAAGAATTCCCAGCAAAAACTTGGTAATGGCATGTAGTTACAGATGTAGTTACTTTTCAATGACAACAACATACTGTTTAAATTATATAGAAGTACATTAATGACTACTTTTTCATAACGCTGTCTGTAATTACTTACTTATGAACAAATTTTTTGAAGACATACTTTTAGTTGATTTTTTTATTCAGTTTATCAATTAATATATTTAAAGATGGAATATGTGTGTGATGAGACAAATTTTGCGTATGAATTAATTTTAATCTAAAATAGTTTTTAAAATATAAAATTATTCTTTATTGCATATGGAAAAAAAAAACTTTTATAATCAAAATATTTGACCAAATTTTCAAAATAAAAAGTCTTGACATTAAAGAAAAAAAAAATAATAAAATATAATAAAAAAAATTAAATATGAAAATATTCTAACAATTCCCAATATTTTTGTAATTATCCGTGTTGAATTATGGTGTCAAAATATTATTGCAAAATATTCTCTAATTTTTATTGTTCTTTTTATATTAGGTATACAATTGTTAATCCAGAGGAGAAAAGTCAACATTTCAACAGCCAACAATTTCATAGATTTATATTTAATTCAACTGCGGCACGGACCGAAAGTATCCGGTATGTATATTAATTAAAGCATAAATCATATATTTATTTATTTTAAAGGTTATTTATTATATGATTTGTTTTTTATATTTTTAATAAAATTAAAAAATAAAAAATGCAACTAATTCATCTTGTTTTCAATTATAATAACTTCAGAAATACTTTTAAATCAATGCGTTATTAAACAACTTAAAAGTAATTAGTTCTTGTAATGACATATAAGTAATGAAATGAGGTAAGTAGTTGCCTCTAATGTCATCACCGTGTTAAAATAATAAGTTATTCAGCTAATGTGTAAGTAGTGTAAAGCCATTATATTAGCTTCTTAACTCATTACATGACAACCAATGTTTTTGCTGGGTTTTTGTTAAACGAGTATTTTTGTTAATTGCTACATACTTTTTTTCTATCACGTACTGATTTTTTTATGGGCATGACTACTATTAATATTCAGCGGTCACACTACAAAACTCGAGAATGGTTTGTCCAATTTAGACTATAACTCAAGAACCGTTTACACGATTTTGATAAATGATACACCCAAAAATGCATACGAAAATTGTCTTCAAGGTATGTCAACAATATTTTTCATTCGCTCAAGAATTTCAGAGTTATGGATCAAAATTTTCACGATTTTTCAAAAAAAAAAAAAAAAACGTAAATAATTTTTTCGCTACTAATTACCGAATAACTACGGAAATATTAACTGAATAAAAATTATATAAATTCAGTTCAATGATAATTTAAATCGCTATCTATTGGAGTTTAATTAATCTTAATTGGATAAACCATTCTTGAGTTATACAAGTGTGACTGCCTAAAAGCGGGGTCATAGTAGCATGTCCATAAAAAAATCAATACGTGATAGAAAAAAGTGAAAGCTAATTCTTGTTAAGCACGTAAAATTCCATCTAATCCACCTATTTTTCTTTTATATAAGACGAAAAAATTTTTTTTTTTTTTTTGCACACTAGTGTATCTTTACTTAACTGTAGGTATGCATGGGTACTTTAACTTAACTCTGAATGAAATCAAGATGTGTGCATCAATTGTAGCTTTATTTACTCGTAGTTTTACCAGCTTTGAGATAAAAATTATAAAGTGAAACATTTCTGATGTTTTCACTTTTAAACAGTGATTTTAGTAAAAAAAAGCAATCTTCAATTTAGTATGAAAAAATGTTTTTGGATACTTGTTTCGAAATATTTCCTAAACTATTGAGCGGATAAAAATTTGATAGTAGAACGACTTAAAGTCGCATATTTTGGTGTATATTTGTATAAATCGTGCATACCATTCTCGAGTTATAGTGAAATATACTCGAGTAATCGGCTTATTTAGAGCGCAATATTAGACCCGCCCATTAAATAAAAAATCTCGATCATTAAAAAATTACAATGTTATGAGGATTTATTTAAAAGTATTACAGCAATTGAAATCTAAATAGTTAAATAAAGAACAGTGTTGCCTGGACTTGAGAAAAAAAGAAGCTAAATTAGACTTTAAAAAAGGTCAGAAAAGGCTAAATGTCTCAAGAAATAAAGTCAGAAAAAAGCTAATATATTGTTTTATTTAAAAACGCATTTATTTTTTGTTCTCATTGGGTTTTGATATTTCTTAAAGGTAGTTTAATGAATTTGTAAATATAACTTAAATAGTTTCTATGGGCAACAAAATTTGTTAAAAAGTATTTATAATATTTTTGTGGAATGATGCGCCGCAGTCGAAAATTTTCGTTAAATATAAATTAATACACAAAAATGCTTAATTTGATGATTCTGTAAAATAAACTGAGTAACTTTTTAGCCTTTTTAAGGCTATGTTAAAAATAAAAAAAGCTAGAAAAAAGGCTAGAAGCTAAAACGAAAATTTTGAGGCTAAAAGCAAAATAAAAAGGCTAGATTTAGCCTTAAAAAGGCTAACCTGGTAACACTGATAAAGAAACTACTAATATTACAGTATCAGGGAAAAGGTTTTTTTCCACTAAAACACTTAAACATTATAAAAAAATTTTAAAAACAACCACTATTGTTTAGCAAATTTCTTATTATTTCATATGTAGACGATCTGAATTTTTTATTAAATAAAAGAGTCAGTTCCCTTGCAAATGAATTAAACATTTTATGGTTCAAGTTTCTATGCAGTAGGTCTGTAGAATATCTGGGGTGTAGGTTATGAATTATTTTCAGATTCTTATTTTGGATTATCTGCAGTTTTCTCGTATAAGTTTTAGATGTTTTATGAAACCAGACTAAGCAACCATAGGTCAAAATTGGTTGAATACACATTTTGTAAATAAGAATCTTGTTTTTTACATTAAGTTTAGATCTTTGAGTAAGGGGTAAAGTGCACGAAAAAATTTAATTGCTTTTTCACAAATAAGTATAATGAATGTGTTGTTTAAATAAAAGTTTCTTATCTAAAATAATTCCAAGATACTTGATGCTATCTTGCAGTGGAGTAAAAGCTTCCCTAGAATATAAATGTTTTGTAGGAATACGTTTCTGCGACCTATTATAAGGAAATGTAATAGGTTTTGTTTTGCTAACATTTACTTTTATCTTCCATTTATCAAAATATTTGTGAGTGAATTTAAAACCATCTTTCATCTTTTTGATTATTGCATCAGACACTTTTCAACAGCAGATAAAAGCAAAATCATCTGCATAAAAGGCTACTTCCTGATTTCTGCGAACATTAATATCAGAAATATTGAGTAAAGAGTAGGTGATAATACCGACCCTTGCGGCAGACCCACAGGTATGTGTCTATCACCAGATAGCATGTTATCAATAGATACAACAAATGACCGTTGATCTAAAAAACTTTTTTTTATCTTTTGCAGATACGTTGGATAATTAAAGGTATTTAGTTTAAAAACTAGGCAATCATGCCATATTGAATCGAAAGCTTTTTCGATGGCAAAAAAAATGACCACAGTGCTCTTACGATTTCTTTTCTTTGTTTCAAGAAAGTTAACGACTCTTTTTTATTTGATGTATAGTAGAGGGCTCCTTGCGGAATTTAAATAGTGGCACCAAACGCATTTTTTTTGGTAATAAATCTGTATCTCTTAAACTACTTCTCGGATCAAATGAAATGTATGGAAGAATTGTAGAGGTGGATCTAAACTTTCAGAAATATCATATTGTAGTCACCCTGTGATAACACGGGATAAGCTACAGAGTGTCAAAGATGTCTATCTCGAGTTTGTAAAAGCTTCAAAAAATCGTAACTTCTACAAATTTAGTCCGATTTTAAAGATTTTTATATTTCTGCAAAGTGCTTTGCAAGATAAAGATAGAAAAAAATAGACTTTTTTCATAAATCTGCACTCGTGAATTCGTTTTTGGCCGGCCGGAAAACAGTTTAGTATCAAATTGATCTCAATATATTTACTCAAATTAAATTTAAAAAATCTGGCGTGACATTTTTTTTTTTTATTAATCGATAAAAATGATTTTTTTTTTTTTTAATTGACCATTTTCGACCAACGCTGGATTTATGGTGCAAGTCTAAATCAATTCAAAATTTTTATATTAACTATGAAGCCGTGTCTTTTGAAATATGTAAAGAAAAAATTTCTTTATAAACGGAACTTTGATTAAAAAATTAAAGAATAGTGCTGAATTTTTGTAAAAAAATTTTAATTTTTCATACTAATTTTAGAGTTTAGACTTTGAATATTTCTCGCGTATAATCGAATTGAGATAATCCAAAAATTCTTTTTGCATATTATTTTGGAAATTACAGAATATTTAAACAAATATTTACCTCATATATCTCAGGACTTATTGCCGAAAAACGAAAAAAAGTCGAGGCAAAAAATTCAAAATTCAAGCGTAAATATATTTTAACTGTAAAAAATAACTTAGGTTAGTGAACTTGTTTTTTCTTTATCTTGTCAATAAATTTACAGAAATATAAAAATCTTTAAAATCGGACTTCATTTGTAGAAGTTAAGATTTTTTAAACTTTTACGTACTCGAGATAGTCAAATTTGACACCCTGTAGCTTATCTCGTATTATCACAGAGTGACAACAATATGAGTTTTCTGAAAGCTTAGGTCTCCTTCTAAAGCTCTTCCATACATTTAAAACGAACAGTAGTTTAGGAGAACAGATTTATCACCAAAAATTTTTCTTTTGACCCCACTGTGTGAATGTCCATAAAAAATTGTACAGAAATTATTTTAATAAATATATCTCTTTTTTATTTATTTTTTGTCAAAATTTATTAAAATGTCTTTAATTTTCATCTGGGTTTCAAAATATTTGCATCCAATAATATTAATCATTAAAATCTAAACATTTTTTAAAATTGTTACCAAAAAATTATTTATTACAAAATATTTCAATATATGTATTCTTTTCAGTAAATTTTTGCTAATCTTGTCAAAATACACAAAATTGGTTTTGTTTTTTATATTGAGTTTAAAAATATTTACAACCAATAAAATAAAATATTAAAACCAAATAATATTTCCATAACATAGTCCAAATAATTATCTTGTTTAAATTTTATCCATAATTTTTTCTGTGTAAATATAAAATAATCACATTTGATAGATTTATAGTGATTGAATCCGAATTTGTTTTCAGATTTTCCAAATTCTGGAAGGCGAAAACATAAACATACATGTGCATTAGAGTTTCCCGTAGAAAAAAATTTCGTAGGAAGAATCCTCAAGCGATGCGTATTAATGTGCTAAATGCAGAAAAAATAATTAAAAATTTATCTTCAGTTCCCTAACAGCGCACTGTGAGTTGAACTATTGCGAAAAAGGGGATGAATTCGTGGAACCTTCAATTTCAAAAATATTTATTTTTTTATTAATGTATATTCATAAATACGTAAAATAATATAATTTAAAAACAATTTTCTTAATTTTTATGGCTACTTTTGAAAAATTATTTTATTACACTTTTAATGACTATAGTTTTTTAAAATCTTCATTTTGAACTTCCTGTGATTCTTCTAATATATTGTGATTTCCTAATATGTACATTGTTAATTTAATATAAAATTAAATATTTTCCGTTTAGGCAAATATTGGCAAAATGTTTTTTTTATAACACAAGCTAACATACATATTATATTTCAAACGTTTGTCATTTCGTTTTACAAACTGGTGTCTTAAGAAAAATTTGAAATCAAGCCATTTCTCATATGTCAAGCGATTGAGAGTGATTTGAAAATAATATGAAAATAAAAACTTTCTCAACAAAAAGGGAAATTCATTGTCAAATTGAGAAAATCCATTATAAATTCATTGTTAAATGTACTCTCAAAACTTTTTCAATTGTGGGTTGTGACCAAATGTGGAACATAAACAAAAGTTTTTAATTTATTGTTAAGTTTTCTTTTCTATAGACTTGTAATATTGTTCAAAATATTAATTAATTGGAAAATATTTGACTTAATTACGAAATAATATAAAAATAAATATATTTTATTTATTATTAAGTTAATTGTTTGCATATTATTTTTGAAATACTTTTTTTTCAAGTGGCAGAAATTTGTATGAAAAAAATTAAAATTTTAAAAAATTTCGCAGTATTTCATACAAATTTTAAATGTTTAAAAAGGATTCGTTTTACAAAATGTGGCCCTAAACCTCTATCTATCTAAATTTAAAACAAGCTTGAGAAACACGTTTGATATAAAATGTTAAACTAATCGTATTTCAAACGTTTGACATCGTGTTTTCTGTTGGAAACTGGCTCGAAATACATTTTATAATACTAATCATAGAAAACAACTAGAACTCCAACTTGCTCACAAAAAACCTAACTCAATTGTCAAAAAAACCTAACTCTTTGTATGTGTTAGTAAAATTTCCTACAGAACAAATTTATACGTGTGAAGAGAGTAATTTTTTGTTTCTGAGCGAATGAAAAGAGTTGGACTTCTAGTTGTTTTCTATGATGCTAATACCTATTTCAATTTACACGTGAGATAATTCTTTCATTCTATGAAAGAAAGAGTTTACATATTATAATGTCACGTCAGAGACCTGCGCCGAACGATTTTAACGGCGGCGGCGGCTTTGCTAAAAATTGTCGGCGGCGGCTCAAAACCGGCTGTTAGCCGGCTGAACATTGGTTCACAAATGTGGTTCCAAGTCCCCTTAGATGTAAGGGGGTCCGAAAACCGTTTGTTTGAACATTATTTACAAGTATTTCCTAAAAGATTTATATCATACATTTTTGTATTTTTGTACTTCTAATGTGTCAAAACGGAAGACCTTTTGTTTGAACATTATTTATATTTTTAAAATTATTAAAAACGTATATGTGATCTTGACACAGATCTTCTCCCTACACATGTAAAATTTCAAGCTGGAGCGGTGTTGTCAGTGGAAATTTTTAAAAATACCTACGGCTGATGAAAAAACCCGATTTTTCCCTACGCGTCCAAAAAATTTTAATAAGTTCTTTAAGATTTGTTTCTAATCTTATCGTATAAAAATGCTAATTATCAACCTCCAAAAATTAAACTTTAGAAAATTATATTTTACTATGTCTACTGATATGTATATTTTAATTCATTGCGTTTTTACTATTTTATTAACAAAAAATATCTGATGAACGAGCCAAGTACTAAAGATTTTTCCTAAAGTTAGCGGGTTAAGCTTTTCCTGTTAGATAGATCACAATGATCCAAACATTTTGTTTAATATCTTGTTTAAAAATTGTTCTTCAAAATAATATCTTTAAAATAGAGGATACGAATTCTACATTTTAAAGTTTATATTAATGATAAATATAATATTATAATGATAAATATAATATTGAAAAATGCAGAATACAGATGTTTATTCCAAAAAACAAATTGAATTGTTTTTTCATATATTTCAAAGCCAGAAAATATCTTGATTTGAGTTGTTCAATTATTTAACACAATAAAAACAACTAAATTTCCATACAGGGAAGAAGTTTTTAATATTTTTAGTACATAGAAAATTGTTTAAAAAAGGATTTGTAAAAATTATCGAAAAGTTTACAAACAAAAAATTATAAATTAAATTTATATTTGTTCACATTTATTATTTGTTTAAAAATTTTATTTTTTGGAATTAAGAAGTATTTGTGTGTAAAATTTTTATTTAAATCAAAAATTTTGGAAAAGGAAAACAGATTAAAAGGAAAAACATAATAAAGTTATATGTGAACAGTGATGCTTAAACTTATAAAATAAGATTTTCTATTTAAATTTTAGAAAAGATCATTGGAAAATCTAATTTTCATTTAAATGTTTGAAAATAACAATTGAAGATGAGATTTTTCATTTAAATTTTAGAAAAGTACTGTCGAAATTTCTATTTTTCATTAATATTTCAGAAAAGATTAATTAAAAATTTCTATATAAAATTTGGAAAAAATCAATTGAAAATTAAGTTATCTAATTAGCATTCAGAAAAGAACAATTTAAAATAAGTTTTTATATTTTAAATTCAGAAAAGGTCAATTTATATTTAAATATTGCATTTTAAATTCAGAAAATACCAAATGAAATTAAATTTTTTATTTTGAAATTTAGAAGAGAACAATTGAAATTGAGAAAAATTAATTAAAATTTAGAACACTGAATAAGACTGACATTGAATGATGAAATAATGTAAGGTCAACTTAATTTATGTAACCTTTAAGAAAATAAAATTAATAGATTGTATCAAATCCATTTGGAGTGTAAAGTTTTAATTACTTTACATTAAATGATTCCTTCTGCAATTATCATTCTTTATATTATTTCAGTTGAAGTTCTGAATTTAATTTAGTTTTTTTCAAAATTTCAATTGTATTTTTCTGAATTTTAAATGGAATTTCTTCTTTTAAATGGTTCTTTAAAAAAAAAAAAAAAAAATTAAATTTTAATTGTTGTTTTCAAAATTATAAATGGAAAACCTAATTTTCAAGTAATCTTTTCTCAATTCTAAATAAAAAGTCTCACCTTCAATTGGTTAGTTCTGAAATTTGTATGAAAAATGTAAATTTTAATTGTTACATTCTGAAATTAAAAGAGAAATATTATTTTAATATGTTCTTTTCTGAATTGTAATAAAAAAATCATAAATTAAAATGATATTTTCAAATTTCGAATTGGAAAATCTCATTCCCATTTGTTCTTTTCTAAAACTGAATTCAAAAAATTCATTTTAAGTTGCTGTTTTCAGAATATCATATAGAATGTTCTTATTTTAACTTAAAAATGGTGTAGTAAAATACATATGAGTCTGAATATAATATTAAATAACATATAACAGTAAGTGTGTATTTAGTTCATATTTTTTAAAATATTCAATATTGATGTATTATATTAAGAGTGCGATCGAAAAAATCTTAACACACGTTTTGCTTCATAAGATTTTTCCGAAGCAATTTTGAAAAATTTTTTGATATAGTTATCATTGAAAAATATTTCAGTTATTAATCTGAAGACAACCATGTTGATTCAAATTGGCCCTACAAATAACACTGGTCATCTTTGTATAAATCTGGTAATGCTGCGGAAAAAATAAGGCATCTTCAAAATTGATGCGGAAATCTAAATTTTATTCACAGTTAAGTAAAAATACCCATGTTGAGTAGAAATACAGTGGTGGCCAAAAAAAAAAAAAATATTTTTTTCTTGAAACAAAAATAGGTGGACTAGGTCGATACTGACGAGTTAAACAAGAATCTGCATTCACTTTTTTTCTATCGGGTACTAATTTTTTTTATGTGCATGACCTATATCATCACGTTATTCAGCACTCACACTATAAAATTCGAGAATGGTTTGTCGAATTTAGGCTCTAACTCAAGAACCTATAACACGATTTTGATAAGTGATACATAAAAAGATGCATACGAAAATTGTCTTCAAGGAGTGTCAACAATATTTTTTATTCGCTCAAGAATTTCAGAGCAATGGATCAAAAGTTTCAACACTTTTCATAAAAATAAATTTTAAAAATTTCTGTACTTGTTACCGAATAACTACAGAAATATTAGCTGGACAAAAAATTATATAAATTCAGCTCAAAGGCAATTTAAAGTTCAATTTATCTTAATTGGACGAACTGTTCTCGAGTTATACAAGTGTGACTGCCTAATGGCGTGTTCATATTAGTCATGCCCATAATAAAATCAATGTGTGATGAAAGGAAAGTAAAAGCTGATTCTTATTTAGCGCGTTGAATTCCATCTAATCCACCTATTTTTTTTTTTTTTTTATATTAAAGACGAAAAAAAAAATTGTTTTTGTCCACTAGTGTATTTCCACTTAGCTATAGGTATGCATGGATATCCAAACTTATCTGTGAATCCAATCAAGATTTGTGCATCAATTTTTATAATATGTGGCTTTATTTACTCGCAGTTTTGCCAGATTTGAGATAAAGGTGATAAGCTTAAATATTTTTGATGTTTTCACTTTTAAAAAAAGTTTTAGTAAAAAAAAAAAAAATCTTGAATTTTGCTAGAAAAAAAATTTTTCCGACACTTTTTTCGAAATATCTCCTAAACTATTGGTCGGATAAAAATTTGATAGTAAAGCGGTATATCATTTATATAAATCGTGCATTCCGTTCTCAAGTAATAGTGAAATATACTCGGTATAATCGGTATATTTAGGGCACGCCCATAAGAAAAAAAATCCTGACCTGATGGAAAAAAACTGAAAGCAGATTCGAGTTTAGCATGCGGAATTCCATCTAGTCTACATATTTTTTTTTTTTTTGAAGGAGCTCGAACATTTTTTTTTAGACCAGTGTAATTGGTTAAAGAATTAAATGTCCGATGTCATACTGTTTCCAACGTCATTAAACAGTAACAGGTGAATTCGACCATCGATAGGAAATACGGTTCAGAAAGAAAAAAAAGTCCGTATGATATTGGATGACCAAGTAAATTGAAAGCATATTGAAAAGAACTCCAAACACATCTTGTACAAAATCTCCCCGATTAGCTCAGTACTCTGACTATTTAGTGCGAAAAGTTAAAGCTAATGTGGAGTTAAGAACATATAAATTCCAAAAAGTTACAGACTGAATTGCTGCAAAAATTTAGAAGCCAAGACTAGGACAAGAATAGGAAATTAAAATATAATTTCATACAAAAATACTCATGTATAAATAACGACGAAACGTATGCACTGGCAGATTTTGTCCAGCTTCTGAGTCAAAATTTTTATGTTACTGAAGCTCGAGGAAATGTTGAAGATAAGTTTAGGACCAAAAATTTAACGAAATTTCCTAAAGTTTAAAATGGTTTGTAACCAATACTCCTTTATATAGCACTGTGCGTGGACCCTGCATGGAAGTACTTTTCCAAAAAGAAGTGGCTGTGAGCCACTGTATGTTGTTGTTGAAAAAATAAATTTCGTTTTCTAACGAAATTTATTTTTTCAATAGTTATTTTATTATTCATTTTAGAATAAAATTATTATTCTTATTATTTATTCTTTTTTAATTCCATATAGCACACTAAATAAATCCAGATTTGTTTAAATTTAATTTTATAAAAAGAAATTCAATTAAATTTTATTGTTTTTCAAGTTTTTGACATTTGTATTTACTATTTTCTGAAGCAGCAGAATCTCTGCTGACTGTGTCACAGCATCGACGACGTTGTACTTGCCTTCATACACTCATCATACACGATTTACATATAAATTAAATGGTATGATGAGTTGCACAAACCTGGCTAAATAATGTTGTCATACACGACTCATAAGCTCCCGTGTTAACTTGTATGATGATACGATGATCATACATCAGTGCAGCGCAGCTTCATCCATCAAAAAATTCAGCAAATATTGTTGCCATTTGGAAAGCAAATTTGCCGCAGAAATTCATGAGTCGACAGCAATGCAAAAAATGTCGCCGACATTATAAGGAAATTTATGAAAAAAAAATTAAAATTAATATTAAAATTTAAAATTTCAAGAATATCATGAATTTATATTAAATTCATTAAGCTTGACCGAAATCAGCGGCTGTAATTGAGTCGTGTTTTAGGCGAAATTTTATCGGCGGCGGCGGCTCTTAAAACACCTCCGGCGGCTCGACTCAGCCGGCTTACAGCCGATCGGCGCAGATCTCTGTGTCACGTCTGTATATGATGTAAAGAATTTGCATTTTCGAGATTGAAAAAGTGATACCAAGTTTATTTTTTGAAAATAATTTTTGCCGCCGGAAAGTATGCTACGCAACTACGCTAAAGTATCTGAGACAACAACCATAATATTATATACAGCAAAGCGGAAAACCAAATATGAAATAAAATTATTGGGAAATTTTAAGGGAATTAGGAATAGAAAATCCCTATCATAAAAAAGCTAATTGAAAAAAAAAAAATAAAAAATAAAAATAATAAAGTTCTCAAAGGCCTAATTTTGTTAAAGAAATTTTTTAAACGTTTAAAATTTGTATGATGAATAGTATAATAATTGAAAAATTAAAATTTTTTTTTCTTATATGGGATAATATTTTATTAAAGAAGAAAATTTCAAAATTATATTTTCCGGAAACTACCACATTATATACAACTATCAAAATACCACAAATAATTTCATCAATGTGAATATTATTTTCCGAAAGGTTCATGATGATACACATTTATTATAATATTTTAGTTCATAAAGTGGTGAGCTATTTTGTAAAATAGAAAGGTTTATCTTGATAAAAAAAAAAAGAAATATGTACTTGCATTTTACATCATTCAATTGAATTTCCACTTATTAATAAAGTGGAAAGGCTAACTTATAAAGGCGGAGTTTAAGTGGTCCCTAATTATCATTAGCCATTATCCATATAAATCCCTCTTCGGAAATTACTTCATAATTAATTCATTTAATTGTAAGAAGTGGGTGTGACATTTCTCATTTTTTAATATTTTCTGCATCATTTGTTGCCATGTATATAATATACATTTTTTTTACAAAAATTATGACAAAGTACATGTTTAAATCGCTTTACTCATACTGTTGATGACATTTTAGGAATTATTGTTTGCTCACAAAATTGTTTTATACAAACATACCTATTAGAGTGTCCCGATACTTTTTTTCTAATTTTTTTCATATGCACTGAAGAAAAATAATACTTTTGTTTCAAATAACATATATACATGGGCCTCATTTTGTAAAACGAAACGTTTTCAAACGTTCAAATTTTGTATGAAGAATATTGGGAAATTTTAATTTTTTCCATACAAATTTTTTTAAAACTTTGTCGTTACGTTTTACAAAAATGAGGCCTATAAATTTTAGTTTTTAGTGCAAAGTGATCTAATGTAACTTTAATCCAATCTTGAACCGATTTTCTCATAAAAAAAACTGTTGTGAATTTAAAACAGCAACTTCAGTATTGCAGTATTAATCTCATATCTTTATGAGAACAACACACTAGGAGATCGTTTCCTGGCATGTGGAGACTATAATGCCAAACACACTTACTGGGGTTCAAGGTTGATGAATCCTAGAGGTAGACAGTTTTATAAGGTACTAGTTGGTCACAAAAATAGCATGGATTTCGTTTCCTCTGGACATCCAATATATTGGCTGGAAGATCCTAGAAAAATTCCGAATACTTTCTATAGGACAAATTGGTTAAAATATAGAAAAAACATCAGTAGTCACATCCACACAAATCCATATTTTCAGTATGAGGAAAATATAAACAAATGCGTCAGCGATTTTACGTCGTTAATTAATTCAGACATGGATCATTCAAAAAGTCAAACTTTAAAAAAAGATAATAAACATATTTCCAATTTTGATATTGAAAAACTTCTTCTTGAAAGAAGAACATTTAGAAGAGAATGGCAACAAACCAGATCACCAGCAGCAAAGCTGAGGCTGTCTATTGCAATTAAAATACTAAGAAAAACCCTTCAATTGGAAGAGGATCGCCAGAGTAAAATTTACATTGAAAGTTTAACTAATAATAGATATAAAAATTGTTCCCTATGGAAGGCAACGAAAGATATTAAGCCACCGGTAGAGGCACAAAGTCCTTTAAGGAAAGCTAATGGCACCTGGGCCTGTAGATCAGAAGATAAGGCCAATTTATTAGCATGCTATTTAAGCTCAGTCTTTCTTTTCTCTTTATTTGATCTATAGATTTAAAAATCCTTACAGACTTAAGGTATATAAAATAAAGTTTCAACTTAACTATTTAAATACAAAATAAATTTTCTCTACTTTCTGATAGATTGATACAATGGTAATATTTATTGAAGTTTTCACATAAGGAACGAAAAGGGCTATTATTAGCGTGAATAGAGCGGAAATATTTTAATTTAATGAGTTGGAAGTTTCGAGAAAGTCTTGTTGGAAAGTTAAAATTTATTTTACTAAATAGGTACTCTGACTCGACTTCACCACGTATAAGACCCAGTATAAAAGAAATGTTCAGCATTAAACGACGGCTTTTTAGAGTTAGAAGTTTTATAAGACCAAGTATATTTTCATAGGGTGGTAGAATATACGAATTCCATCCGAGGCCACGTAAGCAAAATATTAAAAACTGTTTTCAATAGAGTTTATATATGTAGTATAGGAAAGATCCCATATGATTGATCCGTATTCTAGAATTGGGTGAACTAATGATACATATAATTGTTTTGTAATATAGGGATCTGAAAATTTCTTGGATCATCGCTTCATAAATTCAAGCGCCCCAGTTGCTTTACTTACTGTCAGCGAAATATTTAAATAAAAATTTAATTTATGGTCAAGGAGAATGCCAAGGTCAAGAAAGTTTTAAACTTTTTCCAACGTATTTCTATTAATATTGTAGTCATCTTTAGAAAGTCATTTGTTTACATTTTTTTATATTCAGTTAAATTTAGGGCCTCATTTTGTAAAACGTTTTCAATCGTTCAAAATTTGTATGAAGAATACTGGGAAATTTAAATTTTTCAATACAATTTTTCTTTAAACGTTTGTCGTTTCGTTTTACAAAATGAGGCCCCAAGTTAATTTTTTACTAGTGCGATATTTGTGTGATGTCTGCCTGAAATAATATTTGGTCTGCAGGTTCAGTAAGAGATTGAAAAAGAGAATCGTCTAACTAGAGAGAAAGAAAATGTTTTGAATTAAAGAAGTGTTGTTCAGCTATCTTTTTGGATATAGCGCAAGCCTTTGACAAAGTTTGGCACCAGGGCACATTGGGGTCAAACGTAAATTTTTTGGTAATAAATCTGTATCTCTTAAACTACTGCTCGTATCAAATTGAAATGTATGGAAGAGTTGTAGAGGTAGACCCAGGGTATACTAAACAGGTATAATCGTCGCGGCAACAAATACAACAACCCAACTTTTTGCCTCTCTGCCGTGTAGTTTATTTGTCAAAAACAACTGATTAAAATACATTGTAAAATATACAATCTTATTTTTTTGTCACTATATGTAAACAATAAAACGTAAACAAACTTTGACAGATCTCATACACAAAAACAAAATCAGCTGTGCCGACGATTATACCTGTTCAGTGTACCCTGGGTAGACCTAAGCTTTCAGAAAAATTATCTCGTAGTCACTCTGTGATAACACGAGATAAGCTACAGAGTGTCAAAGTTGACTATCTCGAGTATGTAAAAGTTTAAAGAAATCGTAACTTCTACAAATGATGTCCGATTTTAAAGATTTTTATATTTCTGTAGTACTTGGCAAGATAAATAAAAAATAAGCTTACTCACTTAAGTTATCTCTTACAGTTAAAAAAATATTCACGATTGAATTTTGAATTTTTGATTTTTTGCCTCGACTTTCTTTACTTATTCGGGAATAAGTCCTGTGATATATGAGGTAAACGTTTTTTAAAAAATATTTTGTAATTTTCTATATATTCCATAATAATACGCTGAAAGAATTTTTGGATTATCTCAATTCGTCTAGGCGTGAAAAATAATCAAATTCAGCGCTCTGAAATTAGTATAAAAATTGACATTTTTTAACAAAAATATAGTCCAATTCTTTAACATTTTTCTCAAAGTTCCATTAACAAAATTTTTTTATATATATTTAAGACTTCATAAATGATCAATATAGAAATTTTGAACTTTTAGGCTTGCACCTTACATCCAGCTTTGGTCGAAAATTGCCAATTTTAGAAAAAAGTTTCATTTTTATCTTTTTAATTTATTGACAATATTTTCACAAGAAATATATTGAGATCAATTTGACACTAAATTGTTTCCCGCCCGGCTAAAAACGAATGCAGGAGTGCAGATTTTATGAAAAAAGTGAATTTTTAAAACAACTTTTATTGATTGCATAAAAACCATATTTGCATAATATTTCCGCCATTATTTTTTATGTAATGTATAAAATATATATCGATATTACAGTCCTGCAAAAATCATTTAAAAATCTTTACAAATCAATTTTTGGCAATTTTTCAAAAATAAACAATATTTAATAAATATAAGCAATTATTACGAATATTATCCCGTTCAACAACCAAAACGCACCAATACAATTAATTGTGTGTTACGTATACGCACATATGGAAATATTGTAAAATCTCAGCAGTTCAAAAGTTGCCAATTTTCCCACTAGCACTAGATATATAACTACTTAGACGATTCACTAGTTACTTTTTGTAGTGCAAGTGGTTGATAAACGATCACATTCTGCATTACATTTCACTAGTAAAATAACTAATAAAGAATGTTAATTGTTTTAATTACAAAATATAATATCTTAACGTAAACTGCCACTTCTATGTTTACATGTAATGCATAGAATTGCCGTTGAGAGCTTTAAAAGTGTCAATTGAGAAATTTGCTCTCGTGTTATATATGAATATGCTACAACATAAACTAAGCCTTGACAATAAAGTCATCCTGTATAAAACCGCTTTAAAACCAATTTCGACATATGGCATCTAATTATGGTGTACAGCCAGTAATACGAGTATCAATACTATACAGAGGGCCCAATCGAAAATTCTTAGAACCATGGCGGGTTCACCATGGTATATAAGAAATGAGAATATCCATAGGGATTTAGAGGTTCCATTTGTAAAAGGTAAGTCAAAAATACATTACAAAACTGCCAACTCATCTTGCAAAACATCTTACTGAAGTTCAATCATATTCAAGGCTACGTAGAGCCGACTTTTACGAACGACAGATTCAATTTATAAGTAAAGAATAGTTAAAAGAAAAATTTTAAATTTAAGATTTTTTGTTACGAGTCCTTGTTTAGCGTCAAGGAAATTTTTAGGGTCATAAGCTTTTTTCAGGGGTGAAAGCACCTCCCTTTGCCTCGACCTTGAACCATATAATAAAAAAAAATTAAAAAAACAAAACACATCACACCAAATGAGGGAGCAAGATGTTAGACTTCAGTTTCCCGTTCCTTCCATTGTCATTCCTATATCCTCAATTGCTTTTAATGATCCTTTTATCCGTACACGCACTTCCTTACTTACCACTAAATTAACCCCTCATCTTCAACAAATTTATGCAACCATGTTTTCTTGTTATAAACTAATACAAAATTTATTTCATTATAAAAAAAAAAAAATAATATTATTGTAAATACCAAACACTAAAAAATATGTACTAACATTCACAATAGTGGACAAATTTACTTCCTATATGTATTTTCTCATCAAAATCTTAAAATCACTCTTTTGTAACGATTAATTTTTCAGCCTAAAAGAGCTATTTTAAAGGAATGTTCCATAGCTACAATGAATGCCAACGGTTTTATCTTTATTCGTGGTTACGATGAGCAAGTCATATAAAAAGTATATAGGCTGCCTAACACTTAACCCAAATTGACCCAGCGCCATAAAGCTATATAGCACAGAAAATATACAAAATTTTAAAAAAATTTTAAATACATTTCATCATTTCAACTTGTTAATAATATTAGCGTAATGGAAGGTCATTAATATTATGTGTTTGAAAGCAAACGATACTTTTTGAAACCCTTAAACCTTTTGTTTGTATATAATATGTAAATTTTCTTAGGCCCCATAGACCCACATTAGAAAATTTCCGCATTATCTGAAACAAAAATTTCGGTTAACATACAAAATAAAAAATAAATAAAAATAACCTAACTAACCAATACTTAAATTATCATTAATCTTATTGATGAAACTATTATTTCTTATTTTTTTATTGTGTATTTTTTTTTTCTTAATTATCTGTCTTTGATTTTAACAAAACGTTTCACTTTATATTTTATTATGACTCTTGTATAATATATGTTGGTTACCTGGCAATGGTTATTGACTTGTTTTACCATAAACACAATCGACAGGTGTTTTTTAAACTTACCATTACAGAAAAAATGTAGTCCGCACTCAATCCTTCCTGATAGCCTTAGTAGGGGTACCAGTATATTTTCCTAGCACTTTTTCTGGCTTTTTCCTTTTTTACGAAATTTTAAGTAAACATATTTTGAATAGTAAAGAAATCACTTATAAATTTGTTTTATAATTTTGTTTAAACAAATATTGCAAATACCTTTTTTTTAATATTTTTAAAACAGAATTTCTACCGAGAAGGTTTTCCAATTAGATATACAGTAGCGAGCATTAAAAATGCAACGCTATGTGATACGATCTTTGTTCGCATATATTTTGCTTATAGCAAGTCATAATGTAACAGTACTAATGAGATTTTATTATTTGTGGTAATACAAGGTGGCGCAAAAGTAAACTTCCGATGTTTTTTGGCTGTAATTAAAAAAAAAAAAAAATGAAAAACTTTGATTCTTCTTGTGGATTATTTTTATTTGGTCTTTTTTTTTACATCAAGTCGAGAATATGATGTCATGTAAATGGCCGCCGCCACAGTTGATTGTCATTTGAGCCCTTTTTATGGCATTTTCCATCACTTTGGCCAAAACTTCCGGCGATAGGTCCTCACATTCTTGACGGATATTGTCTTTAAGAGCTGCAAGAGTCTGAGGCTTGTTGACATAAACCCGTGACTTCAAAAAGCCCCACAAAAAGAAGTCTGGAGCGGTCAAATCAGGCGATCTTGCAAATCGCCAAAACGGGAGATTAGGCGCCCGGGGAATGCATCCTTCAGCATATCGGTTGTGGCACGTGCAGTGTGTGCCGTTGCACCGTCCTGTTGGAACCACATGTTTTCCAATCCCAATTCATCAAGTTGCGGCAAAAAGAACTAGTTGATCATTGCTCTGTAGCGCTCACCATTCACAGGAACCGTTTGGCCCGCGACGTCTTCGAAGAAAAAAGGTCCGATGACTCCTCCAGCGAAAACAGCACACCATACAGTGACTTTGAGCGGGTGTAATGGCTCTTCGTGGGTTACACGCGGATTTTCAGTGCCCCAGAAGCGTAAATTTTGCTTATTTAAGTACCCGCTAAGATGGAAATGGGCCTCACCACTCATGATTATTTTTGATGAAAAATCATCTTCCTCTTGGTGGTGATTAAGGATGGCTTGATCGTATGTTAGACGCGATTGGCGGTCAGCAGCTAACAGCTGATGCACCGTCTGGACTTTGTACAGAAACATCTTCAAATCTTGTATCAAAATTCGCTGTAAAGACCGTCGACTGATACCCATTTGCGTGGCACGTCGTCTGGTCGATGTCGACGGCGCTTCCATGACATCCTCGTCTACAGCAGCAATATTCTCTGCAGAACGGCTACTCCGGGGTCTGCCACGCCTGGCAGCATCTCGTGTTGTGCCAGTCTCTTCGAGGCGAGCGGCTAAACGTCGCATTGTTTCACCAGTAGGCGTTGGACGGCCAGGAAATCTGCGACGAAATTCACGTTGTGCCAAAGTCACCGACCGATTATTGGTCAAATATATAGTCAGCAATATTCCGCGTTCTGGAGCAGTGTAGCGTAACATTGTTTATTAACGTGTATTTCGCATGTGTTTACTATACAAATGTCAAAACAGAACTGACATTAGGGGCCAATCGCAAAATTTATAGCATTTTCTGATAGGAGGATTACTTTTGCGCCACCTTGTAGATACCTGTTGCATAAAAATTTTGTTGAATATTTTTGTGCGTAACGAAAATTATTGAACGTTTAGTAAAAGCAGTTGAAAATGTGAGCGAGCAAAAAAAATGCAACTCTAAACAAATAAACATGATTTTTAAAATTTTGATAAAAGTTTTGATTGGAAATGGTTGGAAACTATAGTGTTGTTAAAAAACATGATTTTCTATCGTTACATATTATCTAAGATACATGAAATTTACAAATAATATAAATATTTGCAATAAATTTAAAATTTCATTAAATTTTGATATTTTTCTGAACTATTTTGGACATTTTTCAATAGAGATTGATATTTTTGGAATTATTATTTATTTTGTTAGTTGTTTTAAAACCAACAAACATTTTCTAAAAATAAGCGATCAAATAGTTATGATAGTTTTCTTTATACAATACTCGTAAAAATAAGAAAGGACATGCCTATAAAAGTAAAGATGGTAGTTTTATATAAGTAAATAATATGTGTTTTGTTAGAAGGATATCCAGTTATCATATTTACATTATTAAATCAACGATTGCTGGCAATAGTAGCTTTGAATAGCCAAATGTGGTTATTCAGATAATATAAAATATCTACTGTTAAATGACTTGTATCAATTGTTACAGGCATGATCGTTTCAATATTGTTTCTTTAAGATAATTTTTAAGAATTTTCATATTAGAACTACATATTAATATTATTTCAGTGCAATTATCAGAATGTTATTCAAAAATATTCGAAAATTCTTAAAAAGTATGGATAAAAGAGTGTTTTCTTAATATTATTAATATCCTTTGTAGTTAAAATTACCTTAAATTTATATGTATTGGTAGTAATTAGTGGTAATACTACCAAATTATAGTTTTCATAATTTTTCAATAATTATTTTTATCAAAATTTAAAAAAATCCGATGATTTTTTAGGAGTTGCATTTTTTTTTTTTTTGCTCCCTTAAATTTACAACTTTTAAAAAAAAAATATTATTAACTGTTCGTATGCGTAACAATTTGGAACAAAATGACATACAATAGTTGGCTAAGGCCGCAAAGAATAAAATCATAATAGAATTGGCTAATTTAATGACGTTCTAGCCCTAATCAATACGATCAAAAATCATATAGCCTAGCGTTGCATTTTTTATGCTCGCTACTGTACATCTTTTTATTGAACAAATACTGCTGCTATTATTAATCTTTGTTTAAAATTTTTTAAGCTTTGAAGCAGTTATTTTTTTAAATTATTTTCAAATATAATTCTTTTTAGAACTCTTAAATGCTTTTATATAATTTTAAATTTTCCTTGTACCTGTAATAAATTACCACATATCACTTTAAATTTTTTTTTTAAATTTTGTTAAATCAAAATGGCTGGTCTAAACACCCCATATATACTCTGACTTTTCCATAAAGTAGTCTCTACTTATATTCTTCTAAATTTCTATATCTATCCTATTTCGTATTAGATTTATATAACTGTCCTTATTCTTTCCTCATTTTCAAAACATGTTTCTAAACATCTGCCATTTTTTCGAAATTAACGTTAAACTTGTAAATTTATTCATAATTTCATTTACTATCACTTTCTCCTCCTCTGCCATTATTACTATTCATACTTATCACATCTGGCAACATGTATTTATTTACATTAACATATAATTTTCAGGCAGCTGTGGACACTCTTAATGAGTAAGTATTATTTTAATTAAAAAGCGTAACATTTTGACAAAATAATAATATATTTTTCTTTCAGGTGCCGATGACCTGATGTAGATTGGCAATCTACACTTCACATTGGTGGATCGTGCAACTTAAGAGCCAAGGAATGGCTTGGCCTGCATTCTCATCCCCATCCTAATTATCTTATTAGTCTTATTTATAAATAGTCCGGTTCATATGGGTAATGAGCCCGCCGATTCTATTATTACTTGCATAAACGGGCGGACAGTGCATAACAAGTTATGTTCCCGCCGTTTGATGATATTTTTGATACGGCCCTCCAGTTCTAATTGGGTAATGTGCTCGCTGTCTCTTAAAAAAAATGGTTGAACTAGGGTTCCTCCACGCAAAATTTTTTGCCCATTGTCATGGCACCATTTTATTTTTAGCGTTTATTATATTTTTATCACCTACTAAGTATTATGGCGGTATCATCAGCCATTCGTTAAAGCATTTCAACATATCATTTGCGTAAAATATGTACAATATTGGACATAGTTTCGAAACTAATGGTACCCCGCAATTTATATCATTTTGTCGCTTATTTAATTGTTTATTTTTACACAAAAATTTCTGATTATAAATAGCTTTTAAATCATTTCATTATTTTTTCTCTAATTTAATTTTTTTCGAGTATTTCCAATAAATTGGTATTGAAGAGAGTGTCAAATGCTTTGCTGAAATCGATATAAAGGGGGAAGACATGCATATGTTGACTTAAACATTCATTAATATAATTTGAAAATTTTCCTAAAAGTTTGTTTATATTTTTACCTTTTTGGAATCCAAACTAGTTTTTATTAATGATTTTATATTTTCTTAGAAAGTCTGTGAGTTTTCTGACTATTACTTCATCAAGAATTTTATCGATTGCCGAAAGAATAGCTTTTGGCCTATAATTATTAAAATCTGATTTATCGCCATTCTTGTAAATTGGTCTGACAAAAGATGTTTTGAGTATATCTGGCACAATTGATTGTTCTAAACTGGTATTTATTAATTTAGTTATAAGAGGTGCAAAACTACCTGAATTTGTTTTGAGATCCTTAGGTCGTATTCCGTCGGATCCGGTACTTTTTCTAACGTTGAGGGTTTTTAAAATATTGAACATTTCTTTATTGATAGTATGTTCGACGTAGATCGTGTTATTTACCGAAGTTTTAGGATTATGTATTGTTTTTATATTACAGCTGTGTAGGATTCTTTAAACAATAGTATCAACGTTTATGGAAAAGTTATTTTCGTTGTTGATTTTTTTCCAATTCATTTATTAATTGCCATGTTATTCGTATCATGTCTATTTTCAATAAATTTGTATACCCTACACCACCATAGGTGTTTGGGGTATTATGTGTTTGTGCTGATGTTTGTAACACATAGAAAAAGTTATCCAACACCCACCTTAAAGTATACTAATCGACTCACAATCTCTTTTTAAATGTCCGTCCGTTTGTTTGGACGGCTGGCTGGCTGTCCATGTAAACCTTGTGTACAAAGTACAGGTCGCAATTTTGAAGATATTTCAATGAAATTGGACACGTGGAACATATATGATACAAGGACGAAGCCTATTGAAATTGGTTGTGATCGGTACATTATTTCACCTAGCCCCCATAAAAATGTTCCCCCGGAATAGAGATTCAACACTCAAAAATGCCTTAAAATATAAATATTTAAATAGAATTCGGCGCAAAAAAGTTTTGTACTAATATCAAACTTTGTACCAAATTTAAGCAGATCGGTCCACAATTGATCATAGCTCCCATATAAACCCCTCTTCTGAAAATCACTTTAATGTGCATAAATCCCATACGAATGTTAGTATCAAGTTAATATTCGACACAAATAAGTTTAATATAAGTAGAAACAACATTGCCAAATTTTATTAGAATCGGTCCATAATTTACCATAGCTCCCATATAAACCCACTTCCAAGAATCGCCCTAAAGTGCATAAAATCATGTAGATGTTAGTATCAACGCATTATTATGCATTTGTATATTTTATTTTACATTTAGTAAAATTGTTGGTCTCCGATTGGCCAAAGGTCTAATATAAGACCCCTTCCGTATTTTTATGCTTATACATAATGGTGTAGGGTATCATATGGTCGGCCTTGATCGAATATACCTTTTTTTCGTTGTTTTTTTTATGTTGTTTTCTTATTTTTCGGAAACAAATGATCAATGCACGTGTATGTATTTATTTTTGGATCTTAACGTATACTCTCGTTTATCATACATACAATGCAAATCATTACTTGTTGTGATATTAAGATATGTTGTTGTAATATTGTCTCCTATATATCAATGTTTACGTCTCCTATAAATATAATTTCTTGTTTTTTCCTTATTTTGTTTATAGTTTCATTAAGCTCTTTTATAAATAGAAGGATATTTTCGTGCAAATACCCATGTAGAAATACCTAAAATTAAGTCGAGACACTCTTGTGGGCAATAAATTTTTTTTTCTTAAACGCTCAAAGGCTACACTTATTTTTATTACGTACAGGATACGCTTCGTCGAATCGACTACGGCACATTTTAAATTCACTTTAAAATTTACTTATAAACCAAAGCGTTTAAAATTTTATTAAGTTTTATGCCCGTTAACACAAAGTACGGTTTAGTTAAATTAAACAATAAGTTACCTAACTTCCGGTTAATATTAAACTAAAAGTTAAATTTTTTTATTAACAGTAATAAAAATTTAGTAAAATTTCAGTTAGCATTATTGTGAATTTGTTTATTACCTAAAAGTCAAAATATTTAAAATAATATTATTAATTTTTATACCCACCATCAAAAAGATGGGGGTATATTGATTTTGTCATTCCATGTGTAACATGTCGAAGGAATCATTTAAGACCCCACAAAGTATATATTTTCTGGGTCCTGGTTAGATTCTGAGTCGATCTAGCTAGCGGTATGAACTTGAAAACCTAAAATGGGCGTGGTCCGCCTACCTCCCATATAAGGGGAAACGTGAACGAAATTTTGTACAAATAGTTCAAGGACCAATGTAAACTCGGAAACAAAAAATGGGCGTGGTCCGCCCACCTCACATATAACGAAAAATTTGAAAAATTTGGTGGTGGGTATATAGATTCGGCCGAGCCGAATATAACATTCGCTCTTGTTTTAAGTTAAAATGAACATTTATATGAAACGTTTACATAGAATTTGTTATTTTCAAAGAGATTTCGGACTTTGAACATATCGTGGAAGCTTTGGTCAATTATAAATTTCAACAACAATATTCAAAGTTGCGTTTTGTATTTCGTTTATAAAATTTACATAAACAGACAGACAGTGGACAGGCATTCTTAAATCCCATATATTTACATAGGTATATACATGAATTTTTAAACACATTCATTTAAAGGTGACCACGAATTAATCCGATTAGCAAAATTATAAATATAACGAGCATATAAGCCTGCCAATGCTTATATTTTGTGTATATTTTATAATAATAAGAAATCCGAAAATCTTTAAACAAATATAGGAACAGCATTTTGACGCTTTTCCTTTCCTTATCGAAGTTCAAGATTTGAGAGAATCCGATCGGATAATAGTGATCAAAGTATTAAATTAGTAAACTTTTTAAAATCAAAATAATAAAAAAATCTACTTAAATGCTCTCCCTGACCGAAATTTTAAATCAGTTTTCGATTCGATTTGGAGAGCAAACAATGAGTATACACTAGGGAGATCGAACCGGTTTTTTAAAAATGTTAGCTTTTCGAATATCGAATAAACCGGGCTTTTTGCGTCGAATACTCGGTTTTTATTTTCCTTGTAAATTTTGCCAAAAAAAGTGATATATTTTCAAAATTATTTTTAAGCTTACAATTGAAACATAATAAATATCTTTTAAATTAGAAAAATGTAGTAAGACTTCAGTGGAATATGATTAATTTTTCTTATATAATGGTTTTACAATATGAACAGTAAATAAAAAATATGTATGGCTTTATATAATGAACATATCATATCTTAAAAGTAGAAAATATTATAGGCAAATAATATAAGAAACCTCATGATCAGTGTTGCTAGGAGGTGAGAAAACCCCAAGAAATAAAGCACGAAAGAGGTTAACATTTTTTATCTTATAACTTATTATAACTTATTATTGGCTTATATTTTATATGAAAAATTATTTAATTTTTTTAAAATGAATTTTCATAATTTTTTTTTCAAACTTTGGTGATTTTTTTTGTTTTTTTATAATTTTTTAAAGTTATATTCATGAAGAGTTTCTATGGTAAATAAAAATAATTATAGAATTTTTTTTTAATTTTTTTTTTATTCATTTAGGAATTAATAAAATAAGTCCATACTATGAGTTGGTATATTTGATTTTGAGTATGAAGCGCCGCAAGAGAAAATATGATTTTTATACAAATAATCTCGATTTTTTGTGTAAATTAATACACAAAAAGGTGTAAGGCATGGTTCCGCAAAAACTAAATTAGTAAAAATAAATGAGAAAGTATATCTTCTTTGATGAAATACTAAAAATTTTAGGCTTTTAAGGCAATTTTAAGACTGAAAAGAAGGCTAGAAGCTAAAACGATAATTTTGAGGCTTAAAGCAAAATAAAATAGCTAGATTTAGCCTTAAAAAAACTAAACGGGCAACACTGCTCATAATTAAATTAATTGGCGGATAATAAGGCATACATAAAAAAATATAAAATTAATAAATGAGAAAATATCTTTGAATAAAAAAAAAACATTATTTTTAGGTATTAAAAATATAACTGAGTCATTCCATTTAAAACCAACACGAAAAATTCCAATTTTTGACTTTTTCTTTCCGAATTTAATGATATTTGGTACAATCATTATTGTCAAAACTAAGACTAATTCAAAATTTCAGATAATTTCATCAAGTGGTTCGCGAAATATCGCGGTTTGAAAGTGCAAAATAGCTCAAAATATGTATAAAGTTGCATACACAAAATTACAAATATCTTTCGAAGTATTTATTATATAAGATTTATTGAGATGTCATATTAAAGTTGATACCTTTAATTATTGCAACAATACCAGTTGCAACAAATATTTCGTATTTATTATGACATTTGTTGTAATAACTCCTAAAATATTGCGAGTCCCAGAATGCCACTTTCCATGGTTATAGAAAACATTTTAATCATTAACATATATTTTTTTAAAAATTTTTAAAAGACCACTTTTCGAGATATTTACACGCGAACGAAAAATCGCGAGATATGGACCATTTTGATGTTGAGAAAAAAGTCATGTTATACGTCATATTAAAGGTAATTCTGATACCTTTAATATGACATCTCAATAAATCTTATATAAAAAATACTTCGAAAGATATTTGTAATTTTGTGTATGCAACTTTGTACATATTTTGAGCTATTTTGCACTTTCAAACCGCGATATTTCGCGAACCACTTGATGAAATTATATGAAATTTTGAATTAGTCTTAGTTTTGACAATAATAATAATTGTACTAAATATTATCAAATTCGGAAGAGGTGAGAAAATCAGCTGGTTGGTTTTAAATGGAATGACTCAACTTTGATTTTTTCATAAACAACATGAAATTTAATTCGTCCTTATACTAAAATATATATTTGTACCAAATTTCATTAAGGCCTTCAAAATTGAGATCTGTGATTTCTCCGTACATTGTTAAAATGAAAAGGAAATGATTTTAAGTAGAATGGCATACTTTAAAGTGGGGATCCGAAGATTTTTTGTGCGTTACAATTATAAGCACAAATGCATAATATCCGAAACATATATGGATGTGTAAGATGTTTCTAACAATTCATCATCAAATTGCAGTAATCACATTAGATACATTACCCTAAGTTCTAATGTTAACAGAAAATCATGATTTGTTTGTAAATTTATATTTGTTTTGTTTGAAATATTAAACTAAACTATCACTATAAAATTTAAAAATTTTTGACCGGTTTTTTTCAAACGACGAATAGTCGAACTATTCGAAAACTGGTTTTCGCAAAAACCGGAATAATCGATCTCCCTAGTATACACACAGAAAAAATATTAGCTAGAAAATGGTTATATAAGTTAAGAACCAAAATATTTAAATTTAAATACTTCAGGTCATTGCACTTTAAAGCTTACTTAAGCAAATTAGCAACAAAAGTAATAAACTTATGTTGCAATACTTTTAAACATAATTGGAATATTGCTGACATTGAGTATAGGTGAAGTTTATTGAAAATTGCATTATTTATTATTTTAAGTAAAAACCTAATTAAGTATCAGTTCAATTGTAACTCTTCATTAATTAATATCAAAAAATAAAAAACGCTTCAGACAGTAGTCTGAAGCAATTTTAAAAAAACTAAAAATAAAATTTTAGTTTAATTTATATACGGATATTTAATGAAATATATTAAAACTTTTTGATAGTAATTAATATCTTATTAGTTCAATTGATTTTCTTTATTAACAAACGAAAAAATATATTTATGTTTAAAATGTAGTTCTTACAATCTTTGATTTAGTCATTGTAATTAATTGCGTTAAGTAGAACCAATTCCCGAGAAGCAACCGAATAACAAATAGAAAATTAATGCAGTATTTGCAAACGAAATTTATTAGTAATAATTAAACAATTTTTTAATCATATTTGACATTTTTGTAAAAATAAATAAAAAATGAAAATGCAAAAAAAAAAAAAAAAAAAAAAAACAGAGGAAATATTTATAAATAATTAATTTATGGAAAAAATATTACATTTTGTAAAAAAAAAAAAAACACGGAGCAGTGAAGAAGAGTATTATATCGGTGAGTGTTTCTTTATTAGGAGGATCATTAATGAATTGTATTTCCCTGTATTCATTTGCATGTATTATTTTGTGAAGATTTTAATAGAACTAAATCGAAGTTAATGAGGATAAACCTTTTTAAACATTTCTTCAATTACCAAACTGTGGAAGTTCTTACCTTTACGCGATATTTATTTGAATCCATTCCATATTTTTTAAATTCAGTACCAACTTTACCGCTTATGATTGTATGGACACCAAAACAATTTCTTTAAATTATTGTGGTCTTAGCTCCTTTCTAGGTCTCGTATATTCAATTGTTCCGGTAAGAAAATGATGTTTCATAGTATTATTAAACGACTAATTAAAATCAATTCCCTTTTTTCAGGCCTAATTACAAATTCCCTACCAAATTCAAAGCCAAATTACGCTCAATCAGTTTTTAAGTCTTTTTGAAGGATGGAAATTAATAAAATATAATAAAATAATAATAAATATGCGCATTGACCGCTAGTTTTTATTAAAAAAGCAATAAAATATTTTAAAACAAAAAATTTGAGTGATATTTGTTGGCCACGATAACCATTATGGTATGTGGAAATTATTTTGAATAGTTTCCACATAGCTGGTTATCATGACTAAAATAGTTTTTCGTTGTACCTATAAGATGATACTGGTAAATGAAATATTCGACGACTGCAACCGATTCTCGAGATAGTTAGTGTAACCGAACAGATTCGTTTGGCAAAGAATTCGGTTGCCACTACGAATCTCTTCTCTGTGTAGTAATTCAATTTTTCTTAAAACCAAAACAGATAAAAAATACGTATCTCCGCTACCTGATAGAAAAATTTGGCTCCGTTAGTATTTCTAGGAATAGCTAAGCCGACTTTTAATTTTCCAACACGTCTAGGAGCTTCGGAATGCTCTGGAACGAGAAAAAATGCTTAGAAAAAGACACATAAATCCTATTATCTCCGCTCTCTGATAAGAATTTCGAAGTCTGGCTACGTTAGGATTTGTAGAACGAAAATACTTTTAAATTTCTACCATGTCTGGGAGCTTCAGAAAGCTCTGGAAAGAGAAAAAATGCTTAGTAAATGACAAATAAATCTGCTTATTTCCGCTCTCTGATATAAATTTTAAAATCCGGCTCCCCTAGAATTCGTAGGATGCAATGCTACATAAGTAAGTATCAATGTTCTACGTCGCACATTGGTCCCAAAACGGAATTTTTTGGAAATAATTCTGTAACTTTAGAACTGCTGGATGTATTTGAATGAAATTTCACATGGGGTAATCCTGAGGTGTATGGCAATTGATTTGGAGGAGGACAGGTTCGTAGCGGGTCTGAAGGACGAGGGGTAGACTTCCAAAGTTAATCACCTCAGGTATGAAAATTTTTTTTGAAAATCACCAAAATTTCATTTATGAAATCTGCACACAGATAGTCCTTATAATTCTCTATAAAAAATACGCTTACACATGTGGGTTATCTCTTTTACTTTTAGAGATATTTGGACCAAAGTAAAATTTTGACCCATTTTTGGACATGTTTTTTTTTTAGTTTTTTTAACTTGGCGGGCGCAATTTGTGTCCTAAAATTTTTCTAAAATATTCTCTGGATTCTATACAAAATTCTAAACAATTTTTGTGCAAGGATCATATACCTATGTGGTTTAGATAAAAAGTTATATTATTTTGAATTAAAAAATTTGAAAAAAATTTTGATTTTTTCAAAAAGGTGGTAACATTTTTTCACTTTAAAATCCATTGTTTTCCTCTGGACCATAATTTTTTTTCAGGTTTTTAAAGGTATTTTCCAAAATATTTTTAAAGATTAGAAGTTTCTAGTTGGTCTGTGGGCAGGAGGAGAACCTCTGAAAGTGGTCAACTCTTTTAATTATTTCTTATATAATATCCGAGGTGAACCATTTCGGCGGTCCTCCCCCCTGCCCCGAGACCACCTAGAAACTTGTGCTCCTCCATAACAGTTGGAAACTACCTCAGTAATAACTATGTGAAATTTCGTTGAAATATATTGAACGATTCAAAAGTTAAACAAAGTTATTTAAAAAACACGTTGAAACTGCTGTGCACTTATGTATATTGAATGCTTCAGCACACTTTTACCATAGAAATTGAAGGAAAATCTGCAAATATTACGGAAGGAGGTAAAGTTTCAGTTAGTTTTTAAACGATTGTGTAAAGTATTTGTGCAAGTATTTGGTATCATTAGAAAGGTTATTACTTGAAAAATAATAATATTTAAATAATAAAGTACTCCAACTAAATTTTTTCCTTAAATTGATAAAAAAAAGAAAAATATTTCATTTGTATTTAGTGTTATTTTTCCAAAAAAAAAAAAAAAAAAAAAAATAATAATAATAATAATATTTGAATTCATATAAAATCTACATTTAAAAAGCTATCATTCTGAAATTTTAGTATTATATAAAAAAATGGTAATTTTCTACGGTATTTTTATTTTAATATTAGCTTTGACATTTTTGTGCTCCACAAAAAACTAAAAACACAAAAATTAAAATTAACGAAATTCTGATAGGGCTAGAGGGGAGACTGTTACCCCAACTGCCCTCGGATTTATATTAATGAAAAAAACTGTATGGTCCAGAGGAAAATAATGGATTTTAAAATGAAAAACTGTTACCACCTTTTTGAAAAAAATCACAAAAAATCAACATTTTTTTCAAATTTTCTAATTCAAAATAATATGACTTTTTATCTAAACCACATAGGTATATGATCCTTGCACAAAAATTATTTAGAATTTTGTACAAAATCCAGAGAATATTTTAGAATAGAAAAATTTTAGGACACAAATTGCGCCCGCCAAGTTAGAAAAACTAAAAAAAATACATGTACAAAAATGGGTCAAAATTTTACTTTGGTCCAAATATCTCTAAAAGTGAAAGAGATAACCCACACATGTAAGCGTATTTTTTGTAGAGAGTTATAAGGACTATCTGTGTGCAAAATTTTTTTTCAATCAAATCATAAATGAAATTTTGGCGATTTTTTTTAAAAAATTTCATACCCGAGGTGACCAACTTTGGAGGTCCACCGCTACGATCCTATCCTCCTCCTCCTGTAATAATTTAAAAATAATATAATTTAAAAATGCATTCAAAATGCAAATGCAACTTTCGGATGCATTTTTGAAAAAATTCTACCCTTTCGATCTTAATTTTCTTTTAATATGTTAAAAAGCAATATCTTTACTGTAAAATGCAAAAATAGCTGTTCTGGGACAATAAAATCTACTATTCTTAATATTTTTTTTTTTAAATTCCATGAATTTTTTCACACAAAAATTAAAATTTTTTAAAAAATTTTGATTAGACATTTCATATTGAGCTGTGCAAACGCATATAGAAACATCTCCTCAAATATGTAAACTATACAAAAAAATAAATAAATATAATAAGAACTTGTTAAACAATAATAATCTTTCAGTGTTTTTCTATGACGTACTAACATAACATCATCACCTTATTCAGTAAAGTGTATCACGAAAAAAAGTTGCAAATGTACCCCTCTATAAATGAAGATTAGTATGTTCTTATATTATTCCCAAAATATTACATCTCAATGTTAAGATTTACATGAGCTGGGTCAATTTTATGCATTTAGTTCCCAGAAATCCCAAAATATTATTTGTGCAACTAAAGGGTTAAATGAATGTACATATCAATAGTATTTAATGAGAGCTTTCCAATGATGCACTAAATTTAATTTACGATGAAAAAAAAGCCAAAATATTCAAACTTTAATAAAATACTATTTAAAATTAAATCATTGAAAATTTTACTAAAATTTTAATTTCGTGAAAAGGAAAACAAATTTTAAATTATTTTTTGTTCAATATGTAGTAGACATCGTTTTTCTATCATATGTTGTAATTTTTTGGACAAAAGTTAAAAACTATATTTTTGGAGGTATTTTAAAAAATGGCCCAGCTCACGTAAATTTAATAACTGATCCGAAATATTTTGGGAATTAGTTTAAAACATATCAAACTTTAAATTTAGGGGGGGGGGGGGGGGTACATTTGCAACTTTTTTCGTCCCCATACAAATCAAGGCACTGTATTATTCAGCGGCCATATTAGTAAAACTCAAGAATGGTTTGTTCAATTAAGATTATATCTCAAGAACAGTTTGTACGATTTTGATAAATGATACACCAAAAGATTCAGATGAAAATTATCTTTAAGGTAGGTTAACATTATTTTTTATTCGTTCAAGAATTTCTAAGTAAGGGTAAAAATTTTCAAAATTTTTTATATATATGGGCCATTATCAACATTTTTTGATGGCACATTAAAATTCTTTTGTATACATATAAAATGACTCGAATGCATGTAGAATCAGTTCGAGTTAATCATTTCATGTGAGGTGCGCGAAAGTTATGGCGGTTTTAAGTTGAACATATAAAAATTTTATAAACTAGAAGTTTATGTACAATTCTGGTCAAAATTAAAGCATGTAAACGAAAAAAATTTTACATTTTCAATTGCATATTTTTAAGCTACAGTATTGGAAAAATCTGAATGGTTTGTGATTCCATAAAGCCTTTAGAATATATATAAATTTACATTTTGAGTTTCGAGATATCAGTCAACAAAATATCTTAAAAAATGCAAAACATCATTAAAAAAAATGTTGGACAAATTTCTTAAAAAATGTGTAAACGAAAAATTGTTTACATTTTAAAACGTAAATATTTTAGTCGCTGTAAGCAATATGATATAGATCGGATACTTGTCTGAATCTGCGAAGTCCGAAGGTTTTAAGTGTGTAATACTTTTTTATAAAATCCAAACTGTTGATTCATAATCATAAAAATTAAAAAATAACACAAAATTAAATTTGGGAAAATTTTTTTGAACACTGCATCAATCAACTTTAAGTAAAAAAAAAAAAAAAATCCTAGTTTAAGAATGATAATTTCGGTAAATGATACATCAAATAAAAGACAATGTTATAATCTATCAATTAAAATACTAAATAATGTGTTGATTAAATTTCTGGCTAGATTTGGCATCAAAAAGTGAATCGGGAAAAAGGTTGTGATAAAAAACTGTAAAACACACAGTGTATGGGTGTCATAAAAAATTAATAAATATTAAAAGCAGTTAAAAAATTTTGCATCCCAGAATGAAATTGTGTCAAAAAAACATGTAAAATGTAAAAAAATTGTGGCCATTTTTATATGTTTAAAAAAATGGTGTGAAAAACATATCCAAAATTTTTTTTCGAATTTTTAAAATTTTTATATTTATTCTGCGACTGATAATTTTTAACAAAAGAAATAAGCATATTTGTATTCTTTGGAGTCCCTAGCTTTATAAAAGTATAACATTCTTGAGGTACCCTTTATAGATACTTAAATATTTACATTTGAAAATGTAAAATTTTTTTCGTTTACATACTTTACACGTAATATCAAAACCTACTGAGTTATTCAAATAAAATTTATGATATATTCGATGTTTGATGGTATTAGTGCAGCATATTATAGGGTTTCCTAGTAAAATTTAAAAAATTTTCTTTTCAATAAAAATCGCGATTTTTAAAAATTTTTGGAAAAATTTGGATCGAATCTAAGTTATTTCTCCATATATTGAATGAAAATATATTTTATTAGAGTTTATTACAAAGAAATGCTTTTTAATATTGTGATTCTTTTTTAATACAAGTAAATATTTTTTAGTCCATAAAATTTTTATCTTTCAAAATTTTTTGACGCGCCTCCGAATTTTTATGAAGCATAACAAACACCTACTAATTATGCCAATTATAGTTGATTTCATGCTGTCCACACGATGTGCCTTAGCGAAATGTGTTTTGACAAAAGTATCCCGTTTTGAACTATCAACGACATTTGACTTAAATTTATGATTCCAATCAGTTATATTTATCGCCACTCTTATATCTATATAGCCAATATTTGTTTAACTTTCAATTTTCTATATAAAAATACAAAAATAAAAACTGCAATTTTTACATAATTTTCAAAAAGTCCATAAAATTCTTGTATTAAATTTATTTTTAATGCTCCTACGATTTTGTTATGTAAAATGACAAAAAACTAAGTTCACGCAGTAATCCAAGCAATTCCATATGAAAATGTGAATGTGCCTCGCGAAAAACTGACTTTTTGAAAAATTTTCGCACTTGTTTTACAAACTTTGCGACTATCTACAACGTTGACTATTTCGGGAACATCAACGGGATATAGTACAAAATACGCATAATTACAACAAGTATCAATCCCTTTCCCAAATTTTCTATTTGGTTGAGGGGCGCACAGACCCCGCCCAAAAAACTGAAAAATTTAAAAAACTAAAAAATTTTGTCATCATAACTTGACTACCCTGTATTTAGTTGTTGAAAGTCTGCATAACAACAAAGATGGCGCAGAATTTATGTTCAAAGTCCGATTAGTTTACTTATGATAGAATAAGATCAAAAAGTATAAACGCGCGACAAAAATTGTGTGACTGCCTAAAGGCGGGGTCGTAGCAGTCATGCCTATAAAAAAAATCAATACGTGATAGAGAAAAGTGAAAACAGATTCTTATTTAGCACGTTAAATTACATCTAATCCACTTATTTTTTTATTTAAGGATAAACAAAATATTTCTCAAGAGATAAAGATGATAAATTTATGTTTTCACTTTTGAAAGAAATTTTAGTAAAAAAATCCTTTAATTTTGCATGTAAAAAATTTTTTTGGACACTTATTTCGATAATTGAAACTATCGAGCGGATAAAAATTTTATATTAGAACAACTTAAAGCTAATTTTATTCCACATATTTTTCGTGTATCACTTATATAAATCGTTCACACCGTTCTTGAGTTATAGTGAAATATACTCGAGTAATCGGCTTATTTTGGGTGAATTTTTTTATATTAATTTTGAAGCCAAGACTTAATTCTAACACCATGTTTTTCACTTCGTTTTTGGCAGGGTTGGGGGCAATCATTACAAATATTAAATTACAATTACATGTATTTGTAATTGAAATGTTTCAATTACAATTACAAGTAATTGTAATTTCAATTACTATTTAACTTCGAAATGTATAAGTTAAAAAATAAAAAATTATAATGATTGTATGGCATTAAAAATATACAAAATTACCGGAAATAAAAATCTTATGTTAATTTTTTTAATAGTATTTCGATAAAATTTAATTTTAAAGGATTTAAGAGTGTAATTAATTACAATTATTTTCAATTATATTGTAATTGTAAATTTTCAATTAAAATTACTGTAATTGTAATTGAAAAAATATCAATTACAATTACTTGTATTTATAATTGAAAATGTTCAATAACAATTACTTGTAAAGTAAATTAATAAAAATGTAATCATTAATCCCCAACCATGGTTTTTGGGTTATCTACAAACAATATATTTTTTTAAAGAAAAACGGGCTATCTACAAGTTTTTGTTCGATTTTCAAAGTAGTTTAAATAATGAAAAGTTTCTTTGATATTTAAACTTTTTTTAAACATTTTGAATTTGAATCTTAAAATGTCTCATCAAAATTATGTTTTCTCAAGACGGTCTGATGAAAAAAGCCATTAAAATGAGATTTTAAACTTTTTTTTGGAACATTTTATGAGGCTAAGTTGGATTATAGATTTAAAGATAGGAATAAAATAATTTAAATAAAATTCGTAATTATAAGCAAAATATTTTAAATTCCAAAAGCAGTTTCTTTGCGCAACATCCATTATCGTTCGACTCAGAATTAATTTCTTCATAATTTCTCTATTGTTCACTCGCATAAAAATTTAAAATTAGATTTAATTTTTTATATAGTGGAAATTTTTTTATATAGTGTAAAATTTTAAATCATTAATAAATCTTTAAACATCTTTGAAAATTTGTTTCACTATTGAGTTGTTGATATTAAATTTAATAATTGGTTTAAAATTTGTATGCCAAAAAAAAAAAAAAAAAATCGTGTGCAATTTTTTCCAATTTTAATTTTTCATTATGAATACATTTCGTTTGTTTTTGTTTTTTTTTTTTTGTTTTGAGTAAACACACGTTTTTCATCTCTTGATTGGTATTTTTCAAAAATTTTATCTTTTACGCCTTTAATTTTCGATAAACAAGAAGGGCTATGATCATTTTATAGCAGACATTAAATATTATTTGCATAAAGCGCTTTTTGAATATGAATTATTTGTGAAAGCAGAAGTATTACATTTATTTATAACAATTTATTTTGATGGTAATAATAATATTATTATGGTTTAAGAACAAGAAACATGATATTTTTCATATTAATAAAATTTTGTTTCTGGTAAAAATATTAAAAAAAAAATATAAAATTTTTGTATTCAACCATTTATATTGTTATTGAGTATAAACATTATTTAAACAAAAACATTGTTATCATGAACCCAGACCTATTAAAAGTCAAGAAAATTCCCAATGAGAGTATAATATTATTGTAGTGATAATGCTGTAGCCATTTTTTTTACTCTGAGTGTAGCAAAAATTCAACGTTTTTCAATAAAGCAGGAAATGGGTATTATATTATCCTGCAGTATTCAAATGGTATTTTTCAATAATTATGGTTCAAATTTGACTTAAAATACAATTTTATTTCAATTTCTAAAAAAAAAGTGTACGTTGCTTACACAAGTTCAGTATGTTCAGACTAATGAAATATTTGACCAAAATCACGTAACCACTATATAAAATATTTTCTAACTTCTCCATTTTATTGAAAAATATTTTTTACTTGTCATTAATCATAGCTAACGGTTTATCGAATTTTGTTTGTAAAACTAGTGGTCACATAAATTTGGTCAAATATTTGACAAATGTGAACGTAGCTTAAGAGAACACTTTAATGGTCTGATTTATTTTTAAATTATGAAGAAGTCAAAATGTTCCCTTTTAAATGCACCTAAACTTCAGAGTTAATGCGGCATGTTTTAGCTGCATTTACACACTATTTTTTATTTTTTTCATATAAAAGAACAGTCTTTCGCGAAGTTACGGTCAAAAGTTGTTCTTTTATATTAAGATATTAAATATTAGTATGTTTAAAGTACAGTTTATATATAGTTTATACATACAATTTGCAATATTTTAAATCTTTAGAAATTTAGATAATATTTTTATGAGAGACATAAAATATTTCTTTATTTCAATTTTCCACCACAGCCAGCATAACTAGTCGACTTTGTTATTGTTTTTATTATTTGTGGAAGCGCTCTTGGCGTTATTTCGACTTAATTCATACATTCATTTATTTTCATCATTGTTTTCTATCCACTTTTATATATTTTCATTCAGTTTTTCTACTGCTTCTGCTAATGCTTCCTTCCCATTTTTACTGAACTTATTTTATTTCTATTGTTATTTGTTGTTTATCCTGTCGTTATTGTAGTCATTTATTTGTATTGTGTTTAATTCATTTTGTTGTTGTATTTTTATATGCACCGTTTTTGTTGCTTAAACCGTTAAAATAATTTTTCGCTTTTTGCACTTCGAATTGCATCTGACAAGCGTCATTGTTTACAGTTGCAAATTAGCGATTCTATACAACAACAAACACTAAATACAATCCGACAGAGATATAGGAAGAAGAATATTTAAAAGAAGAGATAGTGAAGGGGAAGTTAGTTGTCCGTAAAACACAGTAAAAGTTAAAGTGTATTTCTTTATTAAATTTATAGATATTAACCAGTATACCGAATTTTGAATCAGAGCTGTTATAAAATTTCATTACATACACAGAACCAAAAAACGGTAGTAAATGCGTTAATACCGACTTTTCATCAAATCGACCACATTGATTTAATGAAAAGTAGGTTTATATACAACACATAAAATCGTTAGTCAAATCGATCTATACATAAGTCAAATCTTCAATTTGACTTATGTATAGATCAGATATGCGTAATTTGCAAATTTCCTGACTCGCGAGTCTAGACTACAAATGCTGCTTACGCAACGTTGCTTCACACGTACACTATAAACTACTTCGTTTGACTGCTGCTCTCTCATTAAGTTCAATGCAAATCAAGTCAAGTTTTTTGCTGCTTCACACACACAAGCGCAAATGTATAGTAGTGTGTGTGCGCATCACTGGTATAGATTTTAGTTATTTGATAGCTGAGAAGGAAGTAAGCTAATAGGTAATATAGTAGTTCTTCCATTTTCTTTTGGAATACTTTCTCAAATACTTTCGACAAGCAAGGAAGTAAGCTAATAGATTTATTGGAAGATGGTACAGTTAAATCCTTCCCTGGCTTTGGTATCATTTTAATCTGAGAAGTTTTTCAAATTTTTGGAAAACTTAGCCACAATGAGTAGGTATTTAATCATTAATGGTGTTATTAAATCATGTCCAGGTGATTTTTTTCACATTTATGTTCTTTATGATTGTATTAATGTCCTCTGGGCTAACAACAATTATGTCATCATTGTTAAATGTAGTGCCAGGTGTCTCTCCCAATACAAAATCATTTGTTTGAGGATTTTTTTGAAAGACGGAGCTTAAATAACATGCAAATAAATTGGCTTTATCTTCTGCACTACGGGCCCAGGTACCGTCAGCATTCCTCAAAGGAATTGGCGCCTCTACAGGCGGCTTAATATTTTTCGCGGCTCTCCATAGCGAAAAATTTGTGTGCTTATTATTTGTCAAACTTTCAATATAATTTTTATTTTGGCGATCCTCTTCTACTTGAAGGGCTTTTTTCAGTTTTTAACTTGCTATTGACAGCCTCAGCATTGCAGCGGGTGATCTAGTTTATTGCCTTCTTTATTTTCTTTTTTGAAGAAAAAGTTTTTCGATATCCATGTTTGAAATATGCGTTTTGCATTTTTTAAGAATTAATGACGTAAAGTCATTGACGGATTTATTTATATCTTCCTCACTCTCAAAAGAAGGGTCTGTGTGGATATGACTACTGATGTATTTCTTATATTTCAACCAATTTTTAGTATATGAAGTATCCATTGGAAATTTTAATATAGTAGTTCTTCCATAATAAGTTATGGGAGAATGATCAGAAGATAAATCATTTGAAATTTCTGTACTTATTGAGTTTCGATTAATATTTTTAGAGATGGCAAAATCAATGAGATCTGGGTCTTTCTAGGATCGGCCGGCCAGTAAGTTGAGTGTCCAGGGGACACAAAATCCAAGCCATTTTTGCAATCAACTAGAGCTTTATATAGCTGTCTACCTTTGGGGTTTATCAATCTGGAACCCCACTAAGTGTGTTTCGCATTGTAGTCGCCACGTGCCAGTAAACGATCTCCTAGTATATTAAAAAATTCTTCAAAATTTTCTTTGGTCATTGAAAATTGTGGTCGGCAATAAATTGAACTTAGAGTTAAATACCCAGAAAAAGATTCAAGGCAAATGGATGTTGCTTGCATATAGTCTCTCGAGAATTCATATAGGGCATAATGTCGTAATCGGTTTTTAATAAGTATACCAGTACCACCATGTGCATAACTGAAGCCGCACCCTCATTATTAATGGTAACCCCAGGATTTGCTGGAATAGAAGTGTTATATACAGGTGATAGTTCAAAAACTCCAGCTCTTCCTTGCCTTTGCTTTTATTTTAATCTCTTCAATAATTCTTTATATACCGGGCAACCACGATAATTGGCCGAGTGATTGCCACCGCAGTTACCGCATTGTCTTTTGAGACCTTTCTCTTTAATGTCACATTGTGACGAAGCATGGAAGTTTCCGCATGCAACACATACTGTAAGCAAAGTACAATAATTTTTAGTATGTTCAAACTCTTGGAAATTGCCACATTGGACAGGTCTATTTCTTTTAAGAGGTTTCTCTATAGTTACTCTCCGATTCAATAGGTATCGCAGGGAGTATATAGGGTGTGTCTCATTCTTTTTCAATTTCCATTCATCCGGCTCTAGCTCAACCCTAAACATAGGCTGGGGAATTTTACCTCTATTAAAAATGTTTACTACAACTTTTATCTGATAGCCCAATTCTTCCAGGGCCTCCTTGATCTCATTTGTTTCCACACTGGACTCAATACCTTTAATGACTATTACCAATCCTTTACTACTTTTAAGTTGATAAGTATAGAAATTCTTCCTACTATCATTAGGTAATGAGAGATTTTTCTATAACAATCCTTAGTGTAAACTACTATTTTCGTTTCCTGCACGGCACCTTTTCTTATAGGAACAATGTGAACATTGTTTTTACCAATAAGATCAATAAATGACTTTACCAAGCCATTGGAGCTGGGTTCACGGAGGTATATTGTTTGGGGTTTTGATGAATTTTTAATAATAACACTATCTTTTCCGTGTTGATTATTCACATCATCACTCAAGAGAGCAAAACGGTTGCCTATCAAGGGATTATCAGTAACTTTTTGTTTTTTAGCTATAGCTGCACCTTTTTGGGGACTTAAGTTTCTCTTATTAATACTAACGTTCCTGAGAATACCTGTTGGTGCTGTAGATTTCGGTATACTTATCTTATCTTTCATTTTTGGAATAGCTCCTTGTGTATTAACAGTAGTTGCTGGTGTTGTTTTTAAAGCTGGTGTTGTTGTTATTTTATTCTCTTTTGTGCTTTGTTCTAAACAAATTTTATTATTTGATATTGTCTGGGCATTATTATTCTCATGTAGTTGAATCAAGGGGGAACAAGAGCGCGCTCTCACAAGTGGTTTGGCGGTTAAATAATTTCTTTTATAATGTGGATCACTTACATTTTTTTACTCTCCCCGTTGTGAAAAATATAGGCATTTCTGCCGTTTATACTGAGCCGTCTCTCATGATGAGAATTCATATGCTCAAATTTAAGTACGAATTTATATTATAACACTTTTATTTTCTTCTGTATCTTTTCTTTTGTTTTAAACAAATTTGTTTAATAAATGTTTATATGTATATCAAATGAATATTTGTTTTTATAAATATTATGTATAGAGCGTCCAATCGCTTATATTTTTTGTATATAATTTTCACTATACAAATAAAAACACGTCTGTTTCTCATGAAACAGAAGAATTTAATAATTTAAAATAAAATAAATTTCATAAGAATTTATCACCTGAAAAACACGAAAAGTTAAGGTATGTATTTTGATAGAATATCAAGCAACATAATAGCCTAATTATGTGATTAATAACATTTAAAAATTTGGTTGGTGAATTTGAAAAAGTATTTAAAATTACTAGATACAAATTTTTGTGATATTTGTAACAATATTTGTTCAGAATTTTTAATGTTTTTTTTTATTGGTAACACACTTTTAAATTTTATAACAAAGTTTGACAAAATATTTGTATATTTTTTGTAATAATTCATAAAAATTTTAAAAGATTTGTTGAAAATGTCTTGACTTTAACTAAAAAGGTTATATAAAAAGTGAGAATCTTCCTCGGTATGCAAAATTGTGCATTACAAAAATATATTGCATTTATTTATTCTGTTGAATTTTAAATAATATTTACGGAATAGAAAAATGGAATTTTTTTATGTTATTGACGATAACAGAACGAACTTTTAGCTTACAGAATAAGGGTATTAATATCCCTTCATTATATGAGAAATTTTTAAAATTGACTTTTTTTACTTAAATAAATTAATATATACTGACGTGCCGAAAATTGACTGAAAAAATATCACTTTAAAAAATTAAAATAGTGAGAATTTTAATTTTTTAAAGTGATATTAATGCCCTTATTTTGTAACTCTATCGTTCGTTCTGTTATCGTCAATAACATGGAAAAATTAGTTTTTGTATTCTGTAAATATTTTATTTCAAAATTAACAGATTAATTATCTGTTATTGACGAAAACTGTTAAAAACGTAAAAAAATCATATTCTATAAAATATTAAACATAAAATGAATTGTCAAATTCAACGGTAGGTATTTATGAAGTGATAAGACAAAATGTGTATGAATTTAGAGATTTTCTTAAAATAATTCCTACACAGATCAAAGAAAGCTTTATTAACATAATACACTATTTTTAAAAGATTACATTTATCTATTTCACGGTTTTTAAAGTTTTATTTGATACATAACATGTTATTACATAGGATACTTATAAGCACACATTTTTGTTTTTTTATTTTATGTGCGTAATTCCAGAAATCAGCATAATTGTGAAAAATTTGCACATATAAAGTAAAATACCACAGTATATCTATTGTACACAAGTATAATTTTAAAAAATAAAGGAACATGTACGTGGAAACTTAAAAAATAAAAAATTAAAATTTTTTTCTTTGTAGCCCAAAAATAAACAAAAATATTTTATTTACTTTTGTCAAATAATTTTTGTTACCATTTAAAAAAGAATAAAAAAAATATTACCAATACAAAAAGAAATTACAATTGGGAACAAAAATTTTTTAAAATTTAATTTAAATATTATAAAAGTTTGTGTCTGGTAATTTTGAATTATTTATCGAATTCACAAACCAAAATGGAAAATGTTATTAATCACGAAGGTTACAGAATACAAAATTTTTCTGTTAACGTTTTCGTTACTGTACATCTACAGAACGACCGAAAAGTTACAGAATTAGGCTATAAGTCATTAATAAAAATGTTTTTTATAGCCTTATTCTGTAACTTTTCGGTCGTTCTGTAGATGTACAGTAACGGAAACGTTAACAGAAAAATTTTGTATTCTAGCAATTTTGAAGATAATTTGATGAAATTTGGTACATATGCTTTTTTTAACACAAGGACGAAGCCTATTGAATATGATCGGCCCATTATTTCACCTAGCCCCCATACAAATGTCCTCCCGGAATAGAGTTTTAACAGTTATAGATGCCTTAAAAATAGGAATATTTTAATGAAATTCGGTACAAATAAGTTTTATATCAGCAAAAATCTGTCTGCCAAATTTCATGAAGTTCGGTCCATAACTGACCATAGCTCCCATATAAACTCCTCTCCCGAAAATCACAAACGTGCATAAATCCCATACAAATGTTAGTATTATGTTAATATTTAACACAAGTAAGTTGTATATAAGTAACAACAAAATTATGTGGATGGTAATGGTGTAGGGTATCATATAGTCGGGCTTGACCGACTATATCTTCTCTCGTTTTATAATGGTATTATGTAGTTCATTAATAGCATAATTCGATTTTTTTTACTATGTTGTGTTATGGCCTTATTTAAAGAGAACCACATTTAGGATTATCTTAGAGTACACCTTTTTCAGAAATTCTATTGATTTTTTGCTTTTATGCAGTGAGCATGTTTTTTGTTTTATTTTTTAATAAAGCATAAATTTATATTAGTAGTATTATAGCATAAAGCCTAATATTTAATGATACCTTTTTTACAATCACAGCAAAAATACACTTTAATTTAAATAGATCTTTATAATTTAGTATATTTTATAGCGGTTTATTCCGATTTTTGACGTATAACATGACCTGAACTTTTATTTTTTCATTAATCGTTGTCCTAAATGCTTTCAAAACGTGATTTAAGTAAAATGGACTCTATTATTTTGATAAGTGCTCGTTTCTCTTTAAACAGATGAATGGTTTTATATAATAATTTCCGCAACTTTCATTCAGCATCCTTACAAAAATTTGGGTAAGGATAAATTAATTTTTACTTTGATTTATTACGAAAAACTTCTTGAATTGTATTGCTAAATTTATCTAAATCTTTAATGATATAATAGAGAAATTATGACAAATATTATTGTTTAATAGTTCGTACGCAGATTTATGTTTCCTAGAGTATATAAATAAAATAAAATTTTTCATTTCTCTGATACAAAATTACACTTTTTATTTTCACTTGAAAAACGATTTTCTTGAGTACATCACAAACCAATATTTTGAGAGTAGTTGCTGCATTAAAGATTATAAAATATTTTGAAAAAGTTTTTTGTTTTTTTTTTTTTGTTGTAAAGACTGAAATGTATAGAGTAGATTGTGGTGATTTCTGAAATAGTCTCGGTATGTATTACTGATATAGAAAGAAAAATTCATAAGCATTTTTTAATTCAAAAGTATTTACTCACATTTTTTTATACTTCATAATTATTTACACAGCTTTAAAAGTCAATTATTTACGCTTAACTTTGCTAAAGATGATCCCAAATTTTGTCTATAAGATAGTGTAAAATCTTTTGATACAAACTCAAATTTAAAAATCTAAAAATAATGCAAAAATGATGAAAACATCATTAAGAGCCAAGATAACATTTAAAGGAAGGTTTTAAATGGTACATCGTCATTATGGTTTGGAAAAAGAAATGGAAGTAGTAAAGGATGTTACAGTCCTTAGTTAAAAGATATCATTAAAAAAAAAAATTATCAGAAAATTTAACATCACTTAGAAAATGTTCAAAAATTTCTGCAATCGTTGCTAAGTTTGGCGAGAAAGTATGATATTTATATAGGTTTTGATATTTATATAGGTTTGATGTAATTCATTGGGTCTACAATTGTTTTCCTTCAGCAAAACTCGCGATTTTAGAAAAAAATTTAAGTACAAAAATTTGATTTATTTTAATTACATAGAAAATTCAATACAAAAGTAAAATCAATAATAATGTAGTCTAGTAATATTTAGAAATCGCATATTATATCACAGCAAAACGATTGTGCAAAAATTTAATTTCACTTCCTGTGATGCGAATACCAAAACCTTTATAGAAATCATACTTTCTCGTCAAACATACCAAAGATTGCAGAAATTTTTGAAAATTTTCTAAGCGATGTTGAATTTTTCTGACTAATTTTTCCTAATTTTTCTTTAAATTGTTTTTATTTTCATGGAATGATATCTTTTAAAAAAGGACTCTAACATTTTTTAACTATTCCCATTCCTTTTTCCAGATCGTAATGACGATGTACCATTTTAAACCTTCATATAAATGTCATCTTGGCTCTTAATGATTTTTTCATCATTTTTGCCATTATTTTTAGATTTTTGCAACTTATTAAAGTTTAGTTTTTATCAAAAGGTTTTATACTATCTTATAGACAAGATTTGGGATCATATTTAGCAAAGTTAAGCGTATAATTGACTTTTAAAGCTGTGTAAATAATTATGATGTGTAAAAAATATGTGTAAATACTTTTGAAATAAAAAATGCATACGCATTTTTCTTTAAATATTAGAAATAAATACCGGGACTTTTTCAGAAATTAGCACAATCTACTCTACACTTTTCAGGCTTTACAACAACAGAAGAACTTTTTCAAAACATTTTATAACAACAAAAATATTTGACTTCTTTCCCAAATTTTCGAAAAATTTGAGAATGTGTAAATATGACTTGACTGTATATTAAGGTCACCCTAGGATATATTTTATATACCAATGGATAAATGATAGCACATTTTGTCTGCGTTCTTTGGGAGAAAATACAAAAATTTTCTAATAATAAAAAATTATCTTTTTTTAAAAACGGTCTAGCTCAAGAACGGGCATTATCAGAACCTAAATATTATGGGAAATATTACAAAACATACGAAGTTTTATTTTTAGAGGGGTGAGAGAAAAAAGTTTTTCTGCTTGAGTCGCCTTAATGTATATGTCTGTATATATGTTTTTGTAAAGCAGCACACAATTTCGTAATATATATTTTGCAAAATATTGCCCCTCTACTAAAACCATTATTAAGCGCGCTTAATGCGACTATTACGATTGTTTCTTAATTTAAGGATTAACAATGTTCCCTGCTGTGAGTGCATAGATGAAATGAGTCTGTTCTTCATCCCATCTGTTTATGCCAATTTCTATGTCTGTCTGAAATGTTCTTTTCACGATAAAGGATATACTTGCATTTCTACGAACGTATTATACATACATACATAGTTTTAATGTCTGTATAAAACGTGGTGCTGTAAGTGATTTTTGTTGCGTTAGCGTTGAAGTGGAATAATGTAAAGGCCACAAAACTCTAACCATAACCACAATAATACAAACAGACATTGTTACTCTTACATACGTAAATTAATGCATCTGATATGTTGCATATTAAGGTACATAATATAAAATACAATCCGTGTATATGTATTAAATATTATAAACTAGAATGCATTCATACATACATATATTTACATTGTACATATGTACTTCCACTTTTTATATCTTTAAATCTTCATGATAGATCGCCCAATAAATTCACAGGGGGATTTTCGATTTTCATAGTATTTTTAACCCAATGATATGTAGTAATCGGGTGATTTCAATTCCATGAGATTTCAAAAATCCAAAATTTGTTTCGTTAAAAAACCTTAAATTAAAATTCATAGTCATTCATATATATTTACACATAATAAATATTGTTTTCTTGTTTCAATGTCTGAAAAATAGCGTATTTCAGATATAGAAAGAAAAGTTCTTATGCACTTCTTCCAGAAAATGTAAATGTTATAACATTGAAAATTATTTACACATAAACATACATATGTATTTACGTTTCTGGTAGTTAAAGAAAAGTAAAAAGCTTAAATCTTTTTCCGATTTGGTTAAAAATTTTCTACTATTTCAAATTTTATCTTTCTACGATTTCTCTATTTTTGCAGATTTGTTGCACTGAACAACGTTGATCGAAGTAATTGACAGCTATTTAACCTTTAAAAGGTTACACTTCGTCGAAAAGTCGAACCATAATTGCTTTCATAAAGTTTTTCTTAGTATTAGTAAAATTCAAGGAATGCAAGGAATCTAGGGTTATCAACGGTAATGTCTATCATTTCATATGGAGCAGTTCAGACACAAACAGTAGAGTTAAACTTCATTCTTAATAAAAATAAATGAGGTTGAAACCTACCGTAGTAGTATACAGCAGGCAGGAGATTTTTGACAATATATTAATCAGTAATAGATATGTACCTAGGGGGCATCAATTTTTTTTTTTTTTTTTTTCAAAAGGGTATGGGTATGAAATCAATACCTAGATCCCGCTGAGAGACATAAAAATTCATCAAAATGCAATAAATAGTCCTCTGGAGGGACCCCATGGTGAAAAATTTTTTGTTCGTAACAAGCTCAAAATTGCGAATTTTCTGAGACCCATTTCGGGAATAATGCAAACTTTTTTTGGCTAAACATAAGGGACCTTTGATAATAATATATTAAACAAATAGGTTACATATTTGAACTCACAAGACGTGAAACTGATAGGGTAAACAATTTTAGCACCATAGGTTTTACTTTATAGTAGGGTTGCCAAATGGGTTGGATTCGGCAGGATATACAGGAAGCTGTACAAAATCGTAATATGCAAATTGGACACGAAAAACACATAATTCCACGGTATATTGAATTTTGTATCATACAAATACTTTTATTCTCGGAGTCAAGTTTTGGACTTTAAAAATAAACAATTCAAATTGAAAGATATATAAGTATTATGGAGTTGAAGAACAAAAAGTGCTCATTCATATTGTTTGTCCCATAATTTTTACTAAGAATTATTTACCGTTAAAATAATTCAAAAATTATATATATATATATATATATATATATATATATATATATATATATATATATATATATATATATATATATATATATATATATATATATATATATATATATATATTTATTTATTTTTTCATTTATTCATTTATTTATTTATTTACTTATTAATTTATTTATTTATTTATTTATTTATTTAATTCTTTATTTATTTATTTATTTATTAATTTATTTATTAATTTATTTATTAATTTATTTATTAATTTATTAATTAATTAATTAATTTATTAATTTATTAATTTATTAATTAATTTATTTATTTATTTATTTATTTATTTATTTATTTATTTATTTATTTATTTATTTATTTATTTATTTATTTATTTATTTTATTTGTAACTTCACAACAAAACTTTCGTCTTAAAAAGTAGAAATCTTATGATGTTATTATTTACAGTGAAACATGGATACATTTAATATAAGAAACTTTTAAACGAAGAAGCATTAAATATAAAAAAAAAACATAAATTATTAATTAATTATGTGCATTTTCTTTTTAAAGTAATATAAATAAAATATAAAATTATAAAAATAAAAATTTGTATGAGAAGTATAATTTTCTCTTAAATTTTAATGCGTTGCACAGTGCGGTCAAACGCAAATTTGTTGGTAATAAATCTGAATCTCCTAAACTACTGGTCGGATCAAATTGAAATGTATGGAAGAGTTGTAGAGGAGGACTTATCACCCTGTGATAACACGAAATAAGCTACAGGGTGTCAAAGTTGACTACCTCGAGTATGTAAAAGTTAAAAAAATCGTAACTTGTACAAATGAAGTCCGATTTTAAAGATTTTTATATTTCTGGAAAGTGCTTGGCAAGATAAAGAAAAAAATAAGCTTACTCATCTAAGTTATCTCTTACAGTTAAAAAGATATTTACGCTTGAATTTTTAATTTTTGATTTTTTGCCTCGACTTTCTTTCATTTTTCGGGAATAAGTCCGGAGATATATGAGGTAAAATTTTTTTTAAAATATTCTGTAATTTGCTACATATTTCAAAATAATATGCTGAAAGAATTTTTGGATTATCTCAATTCGTCTAGACGTGAAATATATTAAAAGTCAGCACTCTGAAATTGGCATGAAAAATGGCTATTTTTTTACAAAAATATAGTACAATTCATTCATTTTTTTCTCAAAGTTCCGTAAATAAAAAAATTTGTTCCTTATTAATTTCAAAAGATAAGGCTTCATAAATGGTTAATAAAGAAATTTGGAATTGATTTAAGTTTGCACCCTACATCCAGCATTGGCCGAAAATTTTCAATTTTAAAAAATAGTTTCATTTTTATCGATTAATAAAAAAAATGTCACGCGAGCTTTTTTAAATTTGGTACCCATATTTTTTATAGAAATAGATTTAGAATGATTTAACACTAAACTGCTTCCCGCCCGGCCAAAAACGAATGAAGGAGTGGAGATTTTATGTTAAAAGTCAGTTTTTTTTAACGACTATTTTTAAAAGCATATTAAAAGCATATTAGCATAATATTTTTAATATTATTTCTTATGTAATGTATAAAACACAAATCAAGCTTTTATTCCTAAAAAAATCAATAAAACAGCTCCAATAACCTATTTTTGGTAATTTTTCAAAAATAATTTTTTTTTTTTAAAAATAGCTGAAAATCCAAAAAAATTTTAAAAATCCTCTAATTTTGCAAATACTTTAAAAATGTTAAAAGAGTATAAAAATAGACTTATTTACCAATTCAACGATATATAACATGTTGATATAGATCATTTAATAATAGTAATATAATGGCCTCAAAACTACCAAGTCACGTCAAAAGTTGCAAAATTCACTATTTTGTTCCGTATTTCCATATGTGTGTATACGTAACATTTTAGTTTTCTAATGTATTATGTAGGTATATATTTGTTATTATAAAGTAGTAAATTCTTTATTTGAGTAATGTTTATTTAATATGTTCTACATATTTACATACTTATTATACATATATCCCGTATATTTATTTTATTAAGAATATATTATCGAAGATATTATTAGAGATTTTCTTGAAAATAATCAGAAACATCAAACGTTAGCAAATTTTTAACTTCCTTAGCTTCGGAATCCTCTTTTTCTATTTCAAGAGTGATTTTTGGTAGCCATCGTGTTCTTATAGAATATATAACTGGATCTGATGATATTAATAAATATTCCATTAAGTCCATATTTTGCGCTATTTTCGAACATTTTCGGGTATTGAAGAGTCGGAAATGTTTAACATCTTTATTTCGGGCTTCCTGTGCTTCCTCTGTTAGCTCTCCCAATGGCAAAATACTATTTTCTATTATTTCTTTACCATGAGCCAATACTTTGTGAATTGTTGGAGTCATTGATTTCCATGGGTATGTAATGTTAAGTAGTTCTTTAGTTTCGTAAGCAAAAATTTTAAATTTGTCCGCATTAATTTGTTTTTTGCTATTATTGGCTGCCAATATAATCTTAAAACGCTTCAAAATATTTAAGTCAAAGCCTGTGATTGAAGATGTGAGTTCCGGATTTTCAAAGAAACGTCTTGCTGTATTTCCATCATTTGAGCTTCCATAGCCATGTAGAGGTTTATCAATTATTAATCCGAGTTGTTCTTTGAATTCTAATTGAATTTTTTTCTTCTCCTCTTTTCGTAATTCGTGAAGTTCCAAATTGTTTTTTACTGTAGCATTTTCCTGCCCGGGAATATTTCTGTAGTTCATATCATATGCAAGATGTAAGCAGAACTCCAAAAATCATATCCTTGCGTGGAGTGGTGATATTCCAAATTTTAAAGAATTTTTATTAACAAGGACTTCAGAATTATCCTGAAATTGTGAACTTATTTTTCCACATATTACATTTCCATGTAGATGTTGTATCTGTTATAGCGTTTGCAACTTTTCCATCAATCATCGTTAATTGTTGTTGAAATGTAACTTTAATAGTTCTGTTTGATACTTTTACATATATTGGGGGCAATGCATTAATTTCTTCTTCCAATTGGTTGACAATGCTTTTTATTGTAACCGTGGTTTCTTTTGTGTAATCAAAAAGGATTGGACGGCACAAAAATTTGGAACCTGGAGTTAAATTTATCCATATATCATCAAAAAGCGAGTCATTTCTTGTCGATGAGGAAGGCTAATTTAAGCGCATTCGAAGTGGTACTAGAGACACTATAAACAGCGAGGAATAATTATTTCCAGAATTACGTCCATCCAGTTGTTTGTATTCCGAAAATCCTGATGTTCCATCGCAGCCCCATTTGAATATTATAATAAGTTCAGAGTCTTTGCATTTTTCAATGTTATCATTGCTGAAGGTAGATATAATTCTAGAGGCAGTATTTTCAAGTTATTGCAATATATTAACTTTAGCACTTTTAACAGAAGCATTAACCGGGTGCTCCATAGGCTGTAAAATATTACTTTTCGCTTCTCTCACTGATTTGCTACTGGGAAAGATATCATATCCTTTTTCGCTAACAGATTTCCTCAAAATCTCGTATTGGTTTCTTGATAATCCTAAATTTAATATTAGAGCTAAAGCATCTTCAGAGGTAAAGGACGATGTTGATTTCGGTGTCACTATGCTTTGGATTATCCGATGTAATCGATTGGGAGAAGCTGTTGGTAACACATCTATAACTTTTTCTACTTCCTTTGGTTGCGTACGTGTTACTAAAGCTTTAAATGTATCTTTTATTTCGGCATTCGTATGTGAATTTAGAATAGATTCCTGTTTGGTCCTCTTTGTTCTTAGCTGAACATCATCGTAACTTTTTTTTGGTCGACCCTTTTTCTGCTTTCCGATGAAAATTGGTATTTCTCCCTCCAACCACTCTTCATTTTTCTTCTTGAACTTTGGTATTGACCAATCTGAAGCTTGCATCCTTTTTTAGTATGATAAAAATTTTCGAGCTTTAAATTGTCTTCTGCAGTAAGAGTTAAACCAAAAGATACTACTGTATCAATGAGTTTCCTTATTTTTTCTGGACGATTGATAATATCAGATAGATTATCCCAGATTACTTTGCAAATAGAAAAATGTTTTAATGTAATCTCCATAATGGCAAATTCACTAATAAATCTGCATATTTATAAGGATACTTATATATAGAATATTTAAGAAGAATATTTATATCAGGTGATAGGCAAAAATGAATTAAAAAATTTAAATTTTTGCTCAAAACCCCCAATTTCATTCAGTTTATTTTTATGACCTGTAGTGTTAAACAGGTATGTCAAAAAATGTACCTATGCGATTGTAAAAAAATCATTTTTGTTATAATACATTAATTAAGTAGCTAAGTAAATTATTTAAAAACTTAAAAAATGTAATAAAAAACAAAGGAAAAAAATATACTTATTTATGTACTTAGGTAATTTTAAAAACCTTTTCAGTAGAAAAAAATTATGAACACTTTAAATAAATTCATTAATAAATATTATAATCTCGTTACAAAAATAAGCAATGCAGTTGAGTGTTACGTATACACACACACATATGGAAATACGGAACAAAATAGTGAATTTTGCAACTTTTGACGTGACTTGGTAGATTTGAGGCCATTATATTACTATTATTAAATGACCTATATCAACATGTTATATATCGTTGAATTGGTAAATAAGTCTATTTTTATACTCTTTTAACATTTTTAAAGTATTTGCAAAATTAGTGGAGTTGTATTAAAAAAATTAAATTTTTTTGGATTTTCAGCTATTTAAAAAAAAAAAAAAAATATATTTTTGAAAAATTACCAAAAATAGGTTATTGGAGCTATTTTATTGATTTTTTTTAGGAATGAAAGCTTGATTTGTGTTTTATACATTAATAATAATATGCTAATATGCTTTTAAAAATAGTCGTTAAAAAAACTGACTTTTAACATAAAATCTCCACTCCTTCATTCGTTTTTGGCCGGGCGGGAAGCAGTTTAGTGTTAAATCATTCTAAATCTATTTCTATAAAAAATATGGGTACCAAATTTAAAAAAGCTCGCGTGACATTTTTTTTATTAATCGATAAAAATGAAACTATTTTTTAAAATTGACAATTTTCGGCCAATGCTGGATGTAGGGTGCAAACTTAAATCAATTCCAAATTTCTTTATTAACCATTTATGAAGCCTTATCTTTTGAAATTAATAAGGAACAAATTTTTTTATTTTCGGAACTTTGAGAAAAAAGTGAATGAATTGTACTATATTTTTGTAAAAAAATAGCCATTTTTCATGCCAATTTCAGAGTGCTGACTTTTAATATTTTTCACGTCTAGACGAATTGAGATAATCCAAAAATTCTTTCAGCATATTATTTTGAAATATGTAGCAAATTACAGAATATTTTAAAAAAAATTTTACCTCATATATCTCCGGACTTATTCCCGAAAAATGAAAGAAAGTCGAGGCAAAAAATCAAAAATTCAAAATTCAAGCGTGAATATTTTTTTAACTGTAAGAGATAACTTAAGTGAGTAAGCTTATTTTTTCTTTATCTTGCCAAGCACTTTCCAGAAATATAAAAATCTTTAAAATCGGACTTCATTTGTACAAGTTATGATTTTTTTTAACTTTTACATACTCGAGGTAGTCAACTTAGACACCCTGTAGCTTATCTCGTGTTATCACAGGGTGACTACAGGATGATTTTTCTGAAAGCTTAGGTCCTCCTCTACAACTCTTCAATTTGATCCGACCAGTAGTTTAGGAGATTCAGATTTATTACCAAAAAATTTGCGTTTGACCCCACTGTGCGTTGGTGGTAACTTTAAGTAATGGACGAACGTATAGCGTTAATGAAGAATTGCCACTTCGATATTAAAGTATGGTGTTGAAATTGAATCAGATTTTTGTTTATTTCAAGTGTACTAAATCTAAGTCGATTAAACAGGTGGTATGGCTCACGAGTTGTTATAATTCTATGAAGAAATGTTAGGACTAGTATTTTCAGTAAGTTCTCAATATTATATATTTTCTTAGAGTAATCCATAATACTCTTGTAGTTACCATTTGCGTAAATTTTTCGGAGTCCAAAATCGTACCTCGCGATGTTGTTATAGATAGTTGTTATAGATTTACTGGTTGTATCACAACTCCCAAAAACCTCACAGCTATAGGTTAATGTCGGTATTAAATACATTTTTGAAATTAGCAATCTTATTTTGATTGGTGTGCAGTATTGTGTGGACCATAGAGTTCTTAGCATCGAGTAAGTTGTAGTACATGATCTGACCAGGTTAGAGTGTCGTTAAAAATTACGCCAAGATTTTTTTGCTTTGCTTACAATTTCAATTCGCTGATTATTGATGCATATGTTAAATGAGTCAATATTTTTTTGTGATTTTTTACGTATTACTAAGCATGGTACACCCCTAATAAGTGGAAGAAAAAGTGATGTTGTTGAGGCATTAATTTCAACACGTTGTATTCTATTTTCAAGATATGACGCAATTAGTTTACAGGAAGTGAAGGAGAAATGCATACATTTTTCAAGTTTTTGAATCAATATCGTATGATCTGCGGTACTAAAGGCTTTAGAATAATCTAGTAACACCAGCAACACAACATATCTATTATCAACTTCATGTCCTCGGCTACATCAGTTAAAGCATTGCTTATCAGTTAAAAGATTATTATTACATAAATACTGAGTTATTTGTTTGTGTAGAAATTTTTCAAATGCTTTTGACAGATATGGTAGTATAGCTATGGGCCGATATTCAGTGGACGATTTTGGTATTGGAAGTATTTTATCTTGCTTCCATCCATTCCAGTGGGTAAATGCATGTCATAATAATTTTGTTAAAAATAAACGTGATTAATGGTAGAAATGATGGTAGAAGGATTTTGAAGAAGGTCGGATGAATGTCATCAACACCGGTGGCGTTAGATTTTATAGACACACAGCTTTTTAGTACATCCAGTTGACTTACGCACTCAAAGTTGAACATACTTTGAGGATGATTCTCGACATGATGATTGGTATAGTATGTGTGGTCTGCTTGAATCTTTGGAGTATTTACGAAACTCCTATTTAATTTATTTGGATCTGCTACACCACTATTACATTGCTGCTTTTTGTTATTTCCTGTAGAGTTATTCCATTTAAAATCAACCAGCTGATTTTCTCTCCTCTTCCGAATTTAATAATATTTGGTACGGATATTATGCTTGTCAAAATTAAGACTAATTCAAAATTTCGGACAATTACATTAAGTGGTTTGAAAGTGTAAAATAGATAAAATTAAGTTGTATACATAAAATTACAAATATCTTTTAAAGTATTTATGATATAAGATTTATTGAGATGTCATATTAAAGGTATCAAAATTTTAAAAAAATATATGTTAATTGTGAAAATGTTTTTTTATAACCGTGGTAAGTGGCATTCTGGGACTCCCAATATTTTACAAATTACGACAACAAACGTCATAATAAATATGAAATATTTATTTCAATTTGTATTGTTTTGTTTATAATAAAACAGAAAAATCACCAATTGCTTCCAAAAATCATTAGAATTGAATGAAATTCGGCAAAAATATTAAAATTGACGCATGTAACTTAAATGCCCAGATAAAAATTGTCTTTTTAAAAATACGAATATCTTCCAATGATACCTAGAACATGTTTTGTGTTGAATTTTATTGGCGGATAATTCGCGAAATATGTTTCGCTCCAAAAAAGCCAATTGATCATTTACAGATGACATATGTTAAATGCAATTCCAATCAATTCTGGTAAACTCTTCAACTAAACTGACATGATCAATACGTTTAAAATTTCGGAATTCGATTGTGTTGTTAGAAGCATGGATTGGAACATCATAATTCAGGAATATTAAATCGTGTTTTGAGAAACGCGATGCAAGTAACTGGTCTTACATCAAAACTTTTGATTTATCAGATACGAAAAATAAATCGATAAACGCATTGTTTGTTCATGTTGAATGAGTACACAGAAAAAAATTTTATTTCGTATTTTATTACTAAATTCTTAAACTCAATTATATTTTTTACTGATATCGGACCTATCACTGAATTAGTAAATTCAAATAATCAATTTCGTAAGTTTTTTATTGAAAAAAATTTAATTTTCTTATTAAAATATTTTTAATATTTGATAGCACTGGTACTATCTGTGTCAAATTCCTTGAAAATCGGTTTAGCCGTTTAGACTTTATTGATGCACAAACAAACGAACAAATTAACTTACACTTCATTTTTATAATATATATACATTGTATACATTTTTTTAAATCTAAAGTGAGATTAAACCCTATAAATCAATTGATGTATTACATTTATTAATGAAGTAATTTTAATATTTTAAGCAATTGTTAGTGTGTTGCTGTGGTTACTAACAGCCGTATTCCAAAAAATTAATGTAGGTTTGATAACGAGTTACTAAGTTTTTCTTATGGAAATTTACATACAAAAAGTTAGTAACTCGTTATCAAGCATACATTATTTTTTTGTGAATACGGCTGTAAGTCTTTCAACATATTTTGAACTAAGTTTACTGATTTGCTCGTCAGCCACAAACGATAGAGCATTCAGGATTATTCTTAAGCTTAGTTCACATTACACTAGTATTTGACGATTTTTACAAAAAATTTGATTTGCCTAATGTGAACAGCAAATATTTTTACGAAACAAACAAAAAACAGCTGGTTTTGGTCAAAAAAATATTAGCTTTGAGTCAAAAATGTGATAAGTGGGAACATTGTGTGAACACAAGATGTAAAATATTTGCCATTATTTTGGGCGAATTTTTGTAAGATCAAAAAGGGGCAAACAGCAACTGACGTGGCGAGCTGCTTGAGTTGATCAAATCGACAAATAGAAATTACCAATTCATATTTTATATATTTTAATACAGTCTTTTAAATAAAACTTTTAAATATATGAACATATTTAATTTTTTTTTTACCTTTCCTTTTTCTGCTTTAACGTTTCCAAGATAATCTTCTGTCTAAGTGTATTCTAAGGGATTTGACACAATTTGAATCTGGTATTTCCTCTCCATTTAAAAAGACTGGAAGACCATAACCTTTTCTTAAAGCAAAAGTTATATGAGATAATTTTTCCGGATAACTGTACATTCTATTTTTTCAACCATATACATATTTATGTCATGCAGGTGTGTTTGAATCGATGTTGATAAAGCCTTTTTAGGGCAAGCATTACTTGAGATTAACGTTGTACCGGCTGTATATGTGGCGATTGTAACATCCTCTCCTAAAGGCATATCTGATGTATAAATAGTGTAAAGTACCAAGGACCAAGTACATTGCATTGAGGGATATCAGCTTTTATTTGACATATATCAAAGATTGTATCAAAGGGGCAGGGAGACGTTGTTTATAATGAAATCCGATATGCCAAAACCTACCAACAGCTTGCTTTACGTCTAAAAATAAAGGAGAAAAATATTGCTTTTTCTTTGTGATACATTGATTATGCGATTACATTGTTCAGGGGGTTCATGTTTGGTGCGAAAACCAAATTGGTATTCAGATATAACATTTAGGTTATCCAATATTGGCTATACTGTTTTGAAATATTTTTGAAAAAGTACATGGTAAACTAGTCGGTCTTTATGAACTTATAGTATTTTTTGGTTTAATTACCATTATTATTTCAGCATATTTTCATTCATCAGTGTAATGACCTAGTATCATAATAGCATTATAAATGTGAGTAACGGTATTGCTTTCTTTGGTAAAACGTTTATGTCTTTAGTTTCTATTTTATCATATCCAGGAGATTTTTTAGACTTAAACAAAGAAAATTCTCGTCTACTTCTTTCGTTAACAAATTTATTAGAAAAGACAAAGAATCTATAATTAAATGTTCAACAGCATCATCTATGTCAGTGGGTTCTTTTTATTTAATATTTAAATGCATGTTTTGCTCTAACCAGTATTTAACTCAGTATTAGATGTATTTACTTTATAATTTTTGTGTTCAAAAAAGTATGTATCATAGTTAATGATTAATGGAAAGTGATCTGAATTCAGATCATTTGTATCTAAAATATTTAGCATATGACTAGAAATTCCACTGTAAATGACGAAATCCAATAAACCTGGTATCTTTCTTGGGTCACTTGGCCAGTAAGATGGCCTTTCTGTAGTTAATATAGAATATTTATTACCTATAACATTTTTATACAGTTTCTTGCCATTATGATTTGCAAGATGAGACCCCCATGGATAAATTCGCCATTTATGATAAATCTTTGGCCAAGTTTATTGAAAAAGTTTTGATAATCATTGTATCTAATATTATGCCTTAGAGGAAAATAAACTGAGTATGATGATACATCACTATTATTGCACAACGTACATTATAATTAGGTGATTTAACTAATATTGATGACCCCCCTGTGCCCTATTATACATGTGATTATAGGAAATAAGATCAAATCCATTTATCTTAAAATATATTTTATTTATAACATTTCTCTCGGATATTTAGATTATATCTATATGATTATGTTTTATAAAAGGAGACAATTTCCTTGGTATGGTTAGAAAGACCGTTCGCAATCCATATTGCTAAACGTAAATTTATAAATAAATAACTCAATGTTTGTACGCAAATTGAATGAAGAAATATATTTCCTTATAAGTCGTACCAAATCGGAAAAGTCAAATATTATCATAGGAAATTATACGAAAGTAAAAGGAAATGGCAACGCCGCACAATGTAACGAACGTGGCCAAAAATGGTTTATATTGATGTAAGAATTTAAATTTGATTTTTTGTTATTTTAATAGAAAACACTTCAGATAGTCTATATGCAAAATATTTATGAAAAATGTTGATTAACTTTTGAGTTATAACAGCTCAAAGTGCAACTTTTTAATGCAACATAGTAAATTCAAAGAATTCTACTTAAATTTAATTAATTTACTATTTTCTAATAGTAAATTTAAATCTTTTTTTGCTAACGGTCGCTTAAAAATTGATTCAAAATGCAACTCTGATATCTGGTTGAAAATACAACACTGTTATTGTTTACAATTTTTGATCATATGAAATGTACCGTTAGCGGAAAGTCAATTATAATATAAAGTCAAGATTTTTCAACAAAACTAAAATTCAATAGTGAATTAAAAAAAAAAAAAAACATAAAAAAATACTTTTTTAATTTTTTTATATATTAAAGCTACAAGTATGTATATTAACATATATAAATTTTTAGCTGCCCCGACTTGCCCGAATTTTTTTTGGTGATTTTTTTTAGTGTCAACATCTCTTCATATTCGTGATATTTTCGAACAGTGGCTTGTTTTAAAACAATATAAAACATGTAGTGTGGTAAATAAAATTAAAGAATTCGTTGAAAATCACTTGGAGAGGGTATTAATAGATTCTGAGGAACAGAAAATACATTTTATGATTTTAAAATTCAATAACTATTGGAATAAACACTTTCGTACAAGAAGTAGATTCGAAGCTGAATTGAGTTGCTGGTTAGACACTGAAATATTTAATGAAGAAGTTTGTGATGTGAATTCTTCACATTGTGAAGAATTTAATTGATAAACATATAATTGAATTGATCCTATTATGTTCCAAGTACTAGTTGCGGTACACAGAGAAAACAGTTTCATTATGGCAACCGAATTTTTTGCCAATCGAATTTGGTCGGTTGCACCAACTATCTAAATAAACTGTTGTGATTTCCGAATATTTCATTTATGTTTACTAATTAAATGGTCGTTTCAAAAGTCTTTTCAGTTATAGTAACTAAAAATGATAGTAGGTACAACCGAAACAATATCTAAGAAATTCGTTTCCTAAAATAGAATTGAAAACAAAAAGTCAAAAACAAAAGCACAATTTTTTTTTTATAAATATTTTATTTATGTACAATTTTTATTTTCAAAAAATATTAATAATTACGTATCTATGTATATTACAAAGGAGAATGTAAACTTTCTATTTACAAAATATCTTAGGCGCTGCCGAAGGATTGGTAATTATATTTTATAGATTTAATTAAATATTCCCACTTTTAAAGGCAAAACCAAATGCAATCTTATTCGAAGGCGTACCAAATTTTTAACATGAAATTATCCTGTAAAGAAGAAAGAAGCAAGAGTATTTTTACAAATAGTGTGGCTGTTCATTTGTGTTATAAACATGCTTACCTTGTTGTATTAGTTCCTGATTCAAGAATTCTTCGTCTGTCCAACATTGGGATTATATCCATCAAATAACATAAGTTGCTCATTGTAAGGAAGAAACTCAATATAAGCATTTATTTTTTTAAATAATTAACATTACACTTACTTGCGCTATTTGTTCCAATTGTTATTAGCTGTATTTTTTTATTTAATGTATTTTATTCATATATTTTTTTTAAATATTATAATTATTTTTTCTTTTCTTTATTTATGTACATATGAATTAATAAAAAGTCAAACAGAAATACATATAAATTCGTTTGACCGAACCAATTCTTTTCTTTAGCCATAAAAGATTTTTAAATATAAGAACCAATTATTTATAACTGGAACTTAAAATACACCACGTAGACGAATTTTGGTCGCCACGACTAATATATATTAAATTTAAGTACATTTTGAAGAAGTAAATTTGGGTGTCTCAATTGAATTGATAAATTACTAAATAATTGGTTAGCATAACTATATTAATAGCTGTGATAACACTTACTCCATTGTGGGAATATTAACATTATTGCAAATATAGAAAATCTTCTAGATTTATATTATTTTTATTTCTGAGATAGAATTATGCTCAAACTCCTTAACTTTTAATAATAGTAACCATTTTCTAACCAAATCTTTTTCTGTGTGTAGAGGACGCCCCAATATAAGTTACGAAGAAGCATCGGAACGGACTAAAAGGAGGAGAGTTGAAGAACTTGTGGCATCAACTTCTGCGGATGCTATAACTAGAGCTGCAGGAAAAATATCTAATGAAAAAATTGTTAAAAAATTATCAGTGGAGCAAGCTCTAGCCCTATATATTGATATGGATCTCTCTGTTAGGCAATACAATATGATGAGGAAAGTTGTGAACTCTATTCACGAAAATTGTTTCCCATCATATTATCTAATCTTAGAAGCTAAAAAGAAATTTATCCCGGATAACATTAAAATATCAGAAACTTCAGCAGAAGTCCCTTTGCAAAAAATGTTAGACCAAACAGCTATCAGCATTTTAAATAAGTATGATTTTGAAACCAACAACGATTTAATTCTTGAGTGCAAATGGGGATTTGATGGTAGTAGTGGTCATGGTTTTATAAACAAAAATTTGAGAACAAAGATGCTACAGATAAATTTATAGTTGTTGCCTCATTTGTTCCATTACGTTTGTTAGACTGGAGAGATGAGAAAGTGGTATGGCAAAACGATAGACATTCATCATGGAGGTTATGTAGACCTCTAAAAATATTATTTACTAAAGAGAGTCCACATGTAATTAGATCGGTAAGGGAAAGCATTCAAAGTGAAATTGATGGCTTAGACTCATATTTTTGTAAGAACAAAAATCTTAACGTTCATTATAAAATGAAATTGATAATGATAGACGGAGCTGTTTTAAATGTATTAGGTGGCAACAAAAGTTATTCGAATTGTGTTTTATGTGGAGCAAAATCGACTGAAATGAACTGTACATCAATTTTTGAAAGGGCTGTCAATGAGGAGTGCTACCAGTATGGAATGTCGACACTTCATGCATGGATTAAATGCTTTGAATGTATTTTACATATTGCGTACAAGCAACCCATTAAAACATGGAGAGTAACCGGGAAAGAAATGAAGGACAAAGTAGATGAGAGGAAAATGCATATACAAGAACAATTTAAAAATGAAATGGGGCTGATAGTGGATAAGGTTAAAACGGGTTATGGAACGTCTAATGATGGGAATACGGCTACACGTTTCTTTTCAAATGTAGAACGTTCTGCTCAAATAACAGGTGTAGATAAAAAGTTAAGTTGTACATTATCTTAAGAACTCTGTCCAGTGGCTTTGATATAAATGTGGCAAGTTTTGAAATACTTTTAAAAACAGTACAAAAAATTTTAATTCACGGCATTGATTACATTAAGTATTCTACTATTCCTATTGGTTTGTTATCAGAGAAGGCTATAAAATCATGTCACAAGATTATAAGAAATGCAAGGTTAAGGCATACTAGAAAAAGAAGCCGAATTGACACTAATAAGGACCTCATAGTTTATCTAATCCTGTAGTCAGAATCATTGATTTCGATTGAGAGATTTAAAATTATATGTAATTGATGAAGGAATTTGCACAAGTGTAATACCTATTCATAAATTGATGGAGGAATCGGAAACTGATATGAGTGATAGTGATGAGTGAAATATGTTGTTCGCCTACTTATATACCTTTCTAATATAATAAAACTAACATTTGAAAATGTAAAATACTAATAATGTAATAAATTTCATTAATAATTTGATTTTATATCGTTTTTTTCTCCTATCCCATTTCTCTTACTATCAAACTTGTTTTGTATTTTTTATAATTCGAGATATATGGGAAGTGGGCGTGTCCCTTCCCCGATTTTCACAAAACTTTGTACATATTTTGTCTTTTCTACTTACAAAAATATGTTATGCCAATTTTCGATCCTCTATGATGACTCCTTCTATTTTTGGCCAACGTTTATATTAAATAAAAACACTGTAGTATTTTTTGTCTATTCACCTCTTTTGTTTCAATTTGGCTCAATTCGGTTAACATTTTCAAATAATATTCAACTTTTATTGTTCACGATATATGTATGGGAGGTGGGCGTGTCCCCGCCCCAATTTCCACAAAACTTTTTATTTTTTTCTTTTCCATTTACAAAAATTAGTTATGCCAATTTTCATTCATCTGCGATGACTCCTACTATTTTTGGCCAATGTTTATATGAAATTGAAACACTGTGCGCCGTGCGCTTTATTTGCAATTAGCTCCTTTAATCACAGTTAGTTTTCGTGAGTGGCAAACTCGCAAATAGAATATAAACTCACCGTTTATATGGCAAAAATTTCATATCGCAATATTTTTAATTGCGAGTAAGGGGTACGTATAAACGCTATAAATGATTCAATTCATTCCATAGAACTATTATTTCGTGTAAGTTCTAGGTTATTGTTGTTTCTTAATACTTCAGAGTAAGATTAATTTGTTGATAGTTTTCAAAATGTGTCATTACTATAGAGGGCGCCAAAATCAAAATGAATTTGAATAGCTTTACTTAAATAATTGTTAAAAATCTATTTCAACCAATTTGTTTTTTAATATTTCTTTTGAAAACGTAAACTTAAAATTTCACTTAAAAACAATATATTCTATCTTTTTGATTGTTTCGTGAATTATTACTAAAATTTTGCTTGGAACTTTGGATTTCATTTAAACTAAATTTACAGGAAAAATTAAAAAATTTACTAAATTTGAAAGACTTTTTAAAGATTAGTTTATGGAATTAAATTTTTTAATGCTTATACTATACTGACATTCTTAAAACAGCGAAGAACGTAACCACCTTTTGCATATAATTTATATAATAAAATATTTAGTAAAAGGCAACAGTCAAAAATATTTAAATGAAAAAAGAAAATAAATTTGAACGGATTATTAAATTTCTTTCAACATTTTTATATGTAGTTAAGTTCAGAAAAATACAAATTTTAACGAAATAAAGCGTTAGCACTTAATTTCTATTAAAATTTAAATATTTTCGTAAATTTTATATTTGATTTTATTTTGTCTTAAAAACATAAAATTGCCAAAGTTTGGTGAAAGATATGCATGGTTTTTAATTTTTTTTCTTTTTTATTCTCCCTTTACTGCTGAATAGGAATCAACAAAAAACAAAACCACTTATTGCAATTTTTTTTTTTTTAATTTATATTTTTTTAAGAACGAAAAATTGCATTTTTCTTTAACATTACATTAATACAAATGAATGTAATAATACATTTAACTCATGATTTTATCTGTAGTTAGGAAAGTTCAATTTTATTTATTTTAATTTCATTAAATATAATAATAATTTAAAAACATTTTGCACTCTAATCTGTAATATTTGTACATCTTTCATGTATAACGTGACCAGACGTCCCGCTTTTTAAACTTCGATCCCGCCTAAAATATTTTTCACGCTTTTTATTAAGAAATCCCGCTTTTCTAACTCTAACAATTATTTATTCGATTTCCTTATTTACGTTTTCTACAACATTCTTAACAATATTTAAGTCTAACTAAAAATAATTTATACACTTAAAAGTTGATAATATTTTACAAAACGTTTTTGATAATAAAAAGTTTTAAATATTTTATTACGCTGATCATCTTCTCTACTCACTAATATTAAATATATTTTGTGTGTATTTTTTGATGACTCCGATGTAGGAAGATCTCACAAAAGATACGCATTAATTAAGCATGTTAATATATTTACAAATTTTTTAACATATCTTCAGTTCTCTACCAGTTAATAAAAAATCTCAATTTTTTTCCAGAAATAGGTTTAAAACTTTAATTATTTTAAGCATGTTAGAATAAAATATAAATAAATATTTGGAGGAAGAAATTTTCTTCTTTTAGAGAGATTTTTAGATTTTAAAAACACATTTCATGAGAATATTTGTTTGGGGGCTATTTAAATAATTTTTACCAATTTTATTTACCAAAATGTGCCATTTCAAAATAATGTTTTAACATGAACTTTGATCTCAAGGTAAACATGGATATTTTCATATTGTACATATTTTCATATCTGTAACCATATAAACGGTTCACAACCATAAAATATAATATGCAATCAAGTATTATAATGACGAGCTGAGGTAGCCATAACTTTATTGCAATTCAATTATTTCGGTAACTGTATTTTAGGGGTAAAGGTAGTCAAGTTCAATGTTTTTTAGCGGTAACGCAAACCAACCTTGGTTTTATTGTTAACGGGTCTAAGAATTTTTTTATCAATCCGTATTTGAATTCAATCTTGAAATTTAACTGGGAAAATTTTGAAAACATTTCGAGAAACACGTTAAAATTAAAATTTTTAATGTTCCAGTTTGTAGGGTTGCATTCACTTATTTCGATGTTTCAAAATTTGGATGGGTCTTTCTGTATTTGTAACGTCACAATTGGGTCGTGAACCAAGTCCTTCGGAAAGATTTATTTAGATTTTTTATTGAGATATAAAAAGAAAATCCCTCTTTTTTTAAATCCCACTTTTTCTATACAATTTTGTTCAGAATCCCGCTTTTTTGTCGTTCGGGTCCCGCTTTTTGACAAAAACCCTCTGGTCACGTTATTCATGTACAAACGTGCGTATGAGTAATATTATTATTTATAACACGTATAGTCTAGTAAGAAGAATAAGTCCACTATGTATGTAGCAATTTAAAAATAATATTATCATTCATTATGCATTCATAATGCAAATGCAATTTTTGTATGAATTTTTGAAAAATGTCTACCTTTTAAATTTTTTTCTTCTTCTGATAAAAAAACATTATATTTGCTAAAAATTGCAATATAAATTGTTCTGGGACAAAATGGTTTACTATTTAAAAAAAAAAATTTTAAATATTTCTTCAATTTTTTTCATAAAAAATTTTTATTTTTTAAAATTTTTCTATTTTTAAATTTTTGTGAGCTTATTTTAAAATTAATTTTAATCATAATATTTCATAATTTGTTACTTGCGGTAGAAAACCTATTTGTCCCAGAATAAGTGCTGATGTTTTATATAATAAACATATTTGTCTTCAAAGCAAAAATATTTAAAATCAAAAGGGTAAAAATTTCTTAAAAATGCATCCGAAAATTGCATTCTTTTCGTGAGTGCTCCTTTAGCAAAATAATTATTTCTGATTCATAGAATATAATTTACAATATTTATTGTAGTAAACTTTACACCAGTTTTTAAATCAATAAAATCCCACGTATAGTTAAGGAGCTATAAACATTAAAAGTTACATACAAAGAATACTAAGAATGGAAAATAGTACTCTTTCCTACAACAACATTTCTCTTTACATACAAGTTCTGTGTGAATTCAACACACTTGTGAGAGAGAGAAACAACACAAAATAAACAAATATTTTCCTTAAAATTTAAGGAAAATTACACACGCGACACATTTTTCCACTAATACACGATATTTTTATTATTTTTTCACGCGCGTTTATAGTATTTTCACTCCAGTTAAACGAATATTTTCCACAAACTGAAAAATATTTTTTTATTTTATTTTTGACATTCTCTTTTTCTATGTTGAAATTTAAATTGAACGAACAATGTTGCTAAATTTGGTATTAAAAATAAAACAGATTTTAAAATAATTTTAAATTATTTTCATATTCATCAACAAAAAGCCAAAAATGTAATTATATTACTATTTGTGGATGTAACCCGCATTAAAAGATAAAAATCTGCGAATATCATTGTGATGAATTATATTTAATAACTTGTTAATACTCTTTTGTGCAACTATGTATGATTTTGATGTGTGGTGAAAGTGGTTTCAGCACCAATACATATAAATAAAACTTGACTAACACAATCTTAAAGTTAGGTTTTTTTGACAACAGAGTTAGGTTTTTTTGACAAGCCTTCTTTTCTTAGTATTCTTTGGTTACATATTACTAAAAAAGTATAACCAAAAAATTAAAAATCAAAATTTTTTAAAAAATTTTTGTATGAAAAAAATGATGGAAATTAAAAAAAAAAAAAATATTAAAAATAGTAGATTTTATTGTCCAAGAACAGTTATTTTTGCATTTTATAGTAAAGATGTTGCCTTTTAACATATTAAAAAAAAAATAAAATCGAAAGGGTAGACATTTTTCATAAATGCATCCTAAAATTGCATTTGCATTGTGAATGCTTTTTTAAATTACAATATTATTTCTAAATTTCTACATTAAAAGATGACATATTCATCTTCTACATGCAGTTTAAGTCATTAAAATCTGTTAGCAACTTTTAGAGTTATTGATGTTTAAAGTTAGACACTTTTCCGATTTTTTTTGACTTTTCGGAAAATCAAAATCGTGAATAAATTCGCGAATTTTTTAAAAATTTAAAAAAATAAAAATGTTGATTTTTAAATGGCTCCATAGATTATATACGCATCAAATATGAACAATATGAACAAAATCTTTCATAGAATGAACGATATATAAAAATTTGAGTAATACACAAATTTGTTTCTTGCAAAAAGATATTGCAAAATGATTGATTTGAGATTTTGTACATGTTATTAATTTTTAATTATGTAATAAAATTTTTGTTAATGGATATTTCCGTATAAAATTTTACAACTGAGTATATATATATATATATATATATATATATATATATATATATATATATATATATATATATATATATATATATATATAATTTTTTTTTTGCTTAATTTTATTCACCTATTTACATTTGTTCAAGAAAAGCCCACATTTCCGATAAATTTTCAAAATTTTCCAAAATGATATTTTTTTTTTTAATTTTTTTCCTTATACTTCTAACCGATATCGGGGAGCAAAAATCTCTATTACAAATTCAAAATGCATTAGACTATATAAAAAGTGCACAGAAAAAAATATTTCAAATAATTTTTAAATAAAATTATTAACTAACATTATATTAGAATTTAATTATATGATTTATTAATAAAATTAATTTTCTAATTGGTTTACAAGTTTGTTTTTTAATAAATTGACAGCACACAGTGGTCCCAAAACGGAATTTTTTGGAAATAATTCTGTAACTTTAGAACTGCTGGATGTATTTGAATGAAATTTCACATGGGCAATCCTGAAGTGTATGGTAATTGATTTGGAAGAGGACAGGTTCGAAGTTGGTCTGGGGAACGAGGTGTGGACCTCCAAAGTTAGTCACCTCGGGTATGAAAATTTTTTAAAAAATCGCCAAAATTTCATTTATGATTTGATTGAAAAAAAATTTGCACACAGATAGTCCTTATAATTCTCTACAAAAAATACGCTTACATGTGTGGGTTATCTCTTTTAATTTTAGAGATATTTGGACCAAAGTAAAATTTTGACCCATTTATGGACATGTTTTTTTGTTTTTTTAGTTTTTTTAACTTGGCGGGCGCAATTTGTGTTCTAAAATTTTTCTAAAATATTCTCTGGATTCTGTACAAAATTCTAAACAATTTTTGTGCAAGGATCATATACCTATGTGGTTTAGATAAAAAGTTATATTATTTTGAATTAGAAAATTTGAAAAAAAATTGTGATTTTTTGTGATTTTTTTTCAAAAAGGTGGTGTTCACGTTAGAGTGTTCTGGTGGTCTGGCGAGAATAATAACACCGGTTCTGTTTGATGAAATTCAATTATTTCTTTATTGTCAACTTGTGACGCTACCGAATGTTTTAATTCCTTAAAATTAATAACACATATTATTTAATAAAATTCAATAATTTTAGTATAAAGGTTATAATTACTTTTTGGTTTTAAACCACCAACTTTTCAATATTAGAAACTATAACACGTTGAGTGAACAACTATTAAATGTGGTTTAACTTCTTAAAATGGTGTTTTAAAAATGGCAGAATAGAATAAAGTATTTTGTACATATGTAATAAGTGTATATAATAATTATTATTGGAAATTCGTTAACTTTTCAGAGTTGTAATTTTTGGTAGGTAGGCCAGTGGCGGTAACAGGTGGTAACATTTTTTCACTTTAAAATCCATTATTTTGCTCTGGACCATAATTTTTCTTCAAGTTTCTAAAAGAATGCTTAATACAAATGCATGTAAAATAAATCCGAGGGCAATTAGGGTAACAGTCTCCCCGCTAGCCCTATCAGAATTTCGTTAATTTTAATATTTGTGTTTTTAGTTTTTTGTGGAGCACAAAAATGTCAAAGCTGATATTAAAATAAAAATACCGTGGAAAGTTACCTCCATATGTTGGCTAAACACACAAAAATTTTTGAATAAGCCACGCCTCTCATAACGACAGAGTGACCATTTTACTGAAAAAAGTCAAGTTTTAAAGTAAGTTTTCCCCGAACATTAATATTGGGTATTTCGGAGTTAAAACTGGGAATCTATTTACACTTTTCTTTTAAGAACCATTTTTTTATATAATACTAAAATTTCAGAATGATAGCTTTATTAATATAGATTTTATATAAATTCAAATATTATTTTTTTTTTTTTTTTAAATAACACTAAATATAAAAATTTTTCGTTTTTTGATCAATTTAAGGAAAAAATTTAGTTGGAGTACTTTATTATTTAAATATTATTATTTTTCAAGTAACAACCTTTCCAACGATACCAAATACTTGCACAAATACTTTACACAATGGTTTAAAAACTAACTGAAACTTTACCTCCATCCGCAAAATTTGCACATTTTCCTTCAATTTCCATGGTAAATGTGTGCTGAAGCATTCTATATACATAAGTGCACAGCAGTTTCAACGTGTTTTTTAAATAATTTTGTTTAACTTTTGAATCGTTCAATATATTTCAACGAAATTTCACATAGTTATTACTGAGGTAGTTTCCAACTGTTATGAAGGAGCACAAGTTTCTAGGTGGTCTCGGGGCAGGGGGGAGGACCGTCGAAATGGGTCACCTCGGAAATTATATAAGAAATAATTAAAAGACTTGACCATTTTCGGAGGTAAACCATTCCCATAAAAATGTGAAACCATTGTTCTCGCAAAAATCAATTTCTAAAAATTTATTTTTCTTTAAATATTTTGTGATCAGTTATCTTTCAGAAAAATAGGTATAAATATTATATATGTTACTTAGGAAAATTGATTTCAAACTTTTTCTGTGTAATGAATTATATTAGCTAAGCAATGTAATTTAAATGAAAAAAATCGAGTTTAGACTTTTTCTGATGATCGGCTTAAAATTTGTTCATTATTATTATTTTTTTTTTTTTTTTTCAGAAACTATACAAATTTATTTGTAATAAAATCTTGGTTAATAATGATAGGTTAACAAAATTTTCGGTTATTGTAGACTTTATTGTACAAAATGAGAAAGTGTAAAAAGCCTAAAGATTTTGGTAAAAGGAATCCCACAATCCGCACCCTGATAGAAAAATCTGGCTCCGTTAAGATTTTTAAAGGGAATAGTATTATTAGTAAGCCGAATTTCGATTTTCTATCAAGTCTGTGAGCTTCAGAAACTCTGGAAAAGAAAAATATCCGTACAAAAAGACACATTATTTCGATTATCGTATGAGGGCTTCAGAATGGAAAGAAAAAAAAAGCTTAGCAAATTATAAATATAGATAGGGTGAGTTTAATCAATAACTGTTTTACAAGGGTGAGTTCAATCAATAGAAACCGAAAAATTAGAAAACTTGTAAGCATTTTATAAAAAAATAAATTTAGTGCAAAAAACTGTGATAAATAACTAAAAAACATAAATTAAATAAAAACAACTTAAGTACCAAATGAAAAAAGTAAAAGAAATATAAGGTTTATTTGTTTTAATATTCAGAATTCTTCACAGGAACGCCTAAGGTATTCGTTGGCATGTTGTAGATTTTGACATGCAATAAATTAAATAAAATTTTAAAATTTATTTATAACAAATAAAATTTTTATAATGAATAAAATATTTATTGCATTTTATATTTATATATTTTTTTTTTAATTTCACTTTTTGTTAAAACCAAAAAAAAAAAATAAATAAAAAGGAAGCTTTCACTCGTCCAATAACCAACTTACACAAACGTAACTACGATTGAAATGCATTCGATTCGAATCGAAATGCAGAATAAGGTTGATAAACTTTTATTTATTGGATACAAAACTAAATACGTTACGAATAAAATGAGTCATATTTCATTTAAAACCATGATTAAATTTAAATTACAATAAAAAAGTGTTTGCATTCTAAATATGCCTAAAATCATAAAGTAAATAAATATAACTATGTATTACAACAAAAGTTAGTTTAATAAAAATGCAAAGAAATCTTGCACGTCTAATAGGGCCTTTTTAGGAGGCCTATTCACTTCTCAATTTTACTGATGAATTGCAAAGTAGTTTCATATATCATCTTGTTGGTATTTTTATCAATCCGCCACTCTTGTACTCGTACTACATACTAAAGCATTCAAATTTATCATAAAAAAGTTTTTTTTTTTTTTTTTTGTGCGAATGAAAATATCGTTGTATAGTGGTGGTAAAAATGACACAAAAATCGCCTTACAACAGCTGTCAACAGGATATAAATATTTCGTAAATATTAAAAGTGTTGCCACAAACGTTGCAAAACACTTAATATATTAATAAAAATAAAGAACTTATAACTTCGCATGAAATGCCGAGCGAAAAATAATAAAAAAGTCCAAAAAAAAAAAAAAAAAATATGTCAAAGTATAAAAAAAATATTAAATTCTAAAAAAGAAAAATATTTAATTTTATTTTCCTATAGAACGATATTTTATTTTCCGATAGAAACATGTTGAAAAATACTAATTATTATGGCAAGAACTAGAGTCAATTAAAAAAGTGAATTAGAGCTGATACATACTAAATTTTTAAATTCAAGATGTTCAGTTCGGTTTCAATCAGTATAATTACTTGGAAATTTTCGTTTGCTATTTGAGTAATCTGGTAACACTTTTGCAAAGGAGAAGTCATTGCGACTCCATGTGGGTGACAATTATTGAAGCAAAAATACTCCGGATGGGAATGATGACGAAGAGTGTATTTGATAATGGCAAAAGGACAAACGGTTAGCCAGCCGGTCAGTATATTGGGTTAGTTGTATGGATGGCTTGCCGGTTGGTCTGTCGTTTGGGCAAGTTGGTTTATACTACTTATATACATAAGTATAAAATATTTAAAATACCTTAAACGTAATATTGTGTTGTAACGCATGGCTGAAATGCTCAATTGGAATAAATGTTTCATGCATGTTTAACAGGAAAAAGAAAAGTATGTGTGTCAGCAGAGTGACAATAATAAGTGGCAACAATACATATGAAAATTGTCCTTTTATTCATGGACCACAAAGATATTGACCATTTAAGCGAAAACACACATTTCCCAAATAAAAGAAATAACAAAAACATTCGAATGTAGCTGTGATGAGAATAAATAGAGTAAATAAAAAAGAGAAAAAAAAAAAAAAAAAACACCACCTGCATGCCATTTTGCAGACAATTTACATACTATCTATATCCCCGTCATACTTTTTGTATGTTCGTATGTGAATATTGGAAAGAAATTTGGTAAAGGATAATACGATAAACGTATTGAAGCTTATTAAGGTAATTAAGGTTGACCTTAAATCTGTCCACATCATTCACAGAGTTCATTTTGGTGTGTTCAGTTATGTTGATTATTGGAATTTAATCAAGCATTCACTGAATGGTGACATTTTGATTTGACATTTAACTAAACACGAATTAAAATATATGTGCAATCTTAAAAATCGCTTTGAATTTTGAGTTAAAAAATATTAAGCATGTTAGTCGGAGATATTTAAAAAGTACTTGCATATGTACATACACATACTTACAACTGTAATTAATTTTTTTAAATTTTTTATTAATTAAACTTATAATCAACAGAAACTTCCGTCGATGTTCCCTAATTTAAAATAATTTGAAAGTAAATTAGAGTAATATTATTGTACTCGAATAAGTTGTAGTTCTCAACTCACTTGAAATATTGGTATCTCTCTATTCAGTCGCGGAATATAAAGATTTTATTAACGTTTTTATCATATTTTATGTATTAAAACATATACTTTTATACATTTTTGAAATTGTTCAACCATTGAAATGGTGTATACGGATACTATTGATTTTTCGATACCAAATTTTCATAAAGTTTCTTTGACAGAAACATGAAAATAATCAGAAAAATTCCGAAAAAATAAAATTTTTTATTTTGGTCTAGCTCACGAAATTATAATGTCAGGACTAAAACTTTAAGAAACAATATCATAGAATGAAGTAAATTTTCATTTAAGCTGATAATAATATATAAATATTTTCTCTCCATACAAATGATGCCACTTAAATATGTATACATATTCATTTTGTTTGATTCGCCAAATCAAAAAAAAAAAAAAAAAAAAAAAAAATGTACTATTATCCTTAAAGATTACAAAAAGTCAGAAATTATGTAACAATAAATTGTATATCTATAACTTTTTAATATTTTTACTTTATTTTTATTGGGTACTCTGTATATTTGAGTAAATATTTTTTTTAATGACTCTTTGCAATAATGATTATTGGCATAGTATAAGAACTAGTACGGAAAGTCTCTCATTTGGTACATCACGCAGAAATCAAAAGTACGTAACGCTAAGAATGTGTTAGTAAAATTTTATTTATATGTATTGGTGTAAAAATCACATTCACCACACATCATATGTACACAAAGTTGCAAAAAATTGTATTAAAAAATTATTAAATTTTTCTTTTACATGTATATTTATATTTCTCCACAAATATTAAAGATTTTAACGTCTATTGTATTTATAATGATTTAATTAATATATTTTTGTTGCTAAATATCAGCAAAAATATAAATTATAGAAAAATTGACTACATTATTAATACCAAAAATTGCAACTGTTTTTATTTAGTTTAAAATTCAACAGCCAATAAAAAAATTTTAAAAATAGTAAAAAAATATTTTTCTCGTTTGTAAAAAATAAAAACGGGTCGGAAATTAAAAAGTGATAAAAGTGTTTAAAAAAATAATAAAATATTATATATGAGTGAAAGAATGTGATGCAAATGTTATTTTAAAGGATAATTTTGTTAATTTTTTGTGTTGTTTACGTTTCTCTCAAGTGTGTTGAATTCACACAGCATATGCATGTGAAGAGTGTTTACTAAAAAAGAGAGTCAGTTTCTATACTAGTTAGCTACAGGGTTGTCAGATTTTTTTAGCCTCTGTCGCCAAATTGTTAATCAGAAATCGCCAAAAATCGCCAAAATTGATTTTTATATATATTTTTTTAAGAAAAACTAAAAACAACTAAAATATTTAGTGCTTCAAATTTTATATAATTTTAAAATGTAAATTCAGCATCAACAAAGTCAATGATAATTTCAGTAGCTAATAATAATTGAATAAAAAAAATATTAATTTCAAAACATTTTTCTGACATACATATGTAGCTAAAGTAAATTGTTGACAATTTTAAAAGTTGATTAAAATTTATTATATTTTTAACAGAATAATTCTGAAATTATATAATCCCAGGAAAAAATTTATTAGTTCTAATAATTTGGTACATATACTTTTTTCAATACAAGGACGAAGCCTATTGAATTTGGTTATGATCGACCCATTATTTCACCTAGCCCCCATACAAATGTCCTCCAGGAATAGAGTTTTAACACTTATAGATGGTGTTAAAAGAATATTTTAATCAAATTTAGTACAAATAAGTTTTATATCAGCAGAAATCTGTCTGCCAAATTTCATGAAGATCGGTCCATAACTAACCATAGCTCCCATATAAACTCCTCTCCCGAAAATCACTAACATTCATAAATCCCATGCAAATGTTAGTATTAAGTTAATATTTAACACAAGTAAGTTGTATACATATACGTAATTATGTGGATCAAAATGGTGTAGGGTATCATATAGTCGGGCTTGACCGACTATATCTTCTTCTCTCGTTTTTGTTTGAAATTGTCACTTCCAGAACTAATTTGTGGAAGTGTTAGCTAGCCAGTATCCATTCTATGGAACGGTTCTATAACTAGTCCTTTAATCAATGATTTTTGTTCGGAATTGCCACACTCAGAACTAGTTCTGTAGAAGCGTTAGAGAACCTCAAAACCTATTTTTTACTTTTTATTCGAATGGGCTATATCCTAAAGGCCACTTTTAAAATCAATTTAATTTTGTAAATACTTTTTTTAATTTTTGGAATTTGGAACAATTCTAGGATGTCATTCGAGAACCAGTAATTAATTCTCAGAAGTGATGTCATACAGAATTTGGACTTAAGCACTAGTTCTCTAAAACATTCCTTAAAACGAATTTAGAACCACAATAAAGTTCTAATCCAGTAGTGTCAGAATTGGTTGTGATACCACTAGTTCTTAGGATGTTATTAAAGAATCTGAAGTGGTTCTGGTTACATCAGCCTAGAACTAATGATTAATACGTTATACATTTTTTCCTGGGATTATCCTATTAAACTTATAAATTGTTTCGAAGAATTAATTTATTCATGAACGTTTTCATTTCATTATGGTCAATAAAATCTTAATATTCATACTTGGAAGATGATGGGAAACAAATTGTCAAACATTTATTGAAGATATTTATGAATTAAGGATCTTTATTTTGTTAGTCGGAGTTCGTAAACAGCAATTTTTCTTGATGTGGTTCGTAGACGTTACTTTAAATTTGATAATTTAAAGGTATTTCTGAATATACGTATGTTGAATTTCGAGCTTGAATAAAAATTAATATTTATTTGAAAAAAGTGATACTTTCTCAATTTCATATCAAATGTTATTCCTAAATAATTCTTAATCAAAAAATAAATTAATACTTAAAGATAAAAACTAATGGCATATTCACAATTTGATACCAAATGCTTAACAAAAGCTATATTTAAGAAAATAGTAAAAACATTTGACTTCAATTAAGATAAAACCTTTGTATTTAATAGATTTTAAAATTGCTAATAAATGTTTAGAAATTTTACTCTTTTTTTGCAACTTTATTTTATAAGTATGGAGAAATTAATATACGTGTGTGTGTTATCTGTTTAAAGAAATACTTTTAATTTTATGTTCAAGCAAAAGCTCTTTGCGAATACCTAAAAATATTTATACGGACCCCTTGTTGAGAACCGCGGACCTCCATTTGAGAACCGCCGTTTTGGATGAAAAAAATACTAAAAATAGATATTGATTAGTAAGAAAACTTAATATTTTTACTATTAGTAGTTTCACTAAATTTTAAAAATTAGCCAAATAAATCGCCACCTTGTTAAAAATCGCCAAAAAATTCGCCATGTCGCAAAACGGAAAATTCAGTCGCCAAGAGCAATTAAAAATCGCCACGTTTGGCGAAAAATCGCCACATCTGACAGCCCTGGTTAGCTATACTATGATTATTGGCTTTTGAAACAAAACTTCTTATGCGTGGGACTAGATACACAGCCGAAACAATAATTCTATTTTCCATTAAAATATGTTACCTTTTTTTAGAAAATTTTCTAATGCAGTGCTATAAGGATTTTTAGAATTTACACTTAGTTTTAGCTCTACCCAAAGTTTATAAAAATCTCCAAGATAGAGCTGTTCACTTTGGAGCTTTAAAGTAAATACTTATATAAACAGGCTTTAAGATCTTGACAAAATTTTTTATGGCATCCCAAAATTCTTCAAAATCTAGCAGTCTATTTAGCATATTATAAGTTGAATTCTATCGTGTGGTTACGTCGATTTCAGGCTGATTTAAACCTTGGGCAATAATTGTGTACCTTTAACGTATGCTTTCATTATTTCACATTTATAAATCTAAATTTTTTTCAAACTACGAAAATTTTAATATGAAAAAAAAAAAAAAACAATCATAACAAGCTTTGCTTTTAAAAAATAAACACAACAACAATTCCATATTTATTTATTTTTGAATGTGTGTATATACAAACTGACTGCATATACAAAGAACAACAACACTGTTATTCATTATATTACTGCTGTTTCTAACTAAACTACTTGTCTATACAAAAACGTCACTAATAGTCATTACAATGCTTAATATACATGTTTGTGTGTGTATTTATATTCTTAACAGATTTGTTTTTGGGCCATAACTCTGTTGATTATGAATGAATTTGGTTTATTAAAAAAACCGAAATTTAAAAATATTTATGACTGATCTATGAAATAAAAATCTGTAGCTTGAACAAGGGCTTCAAAAATAAAGAATGTGTTTTCCCCTATATCTCATTTATTACTGAACCGATTTATTTCATTTTTTCAGAACAAAAATTCAGAAAATAATTTCCGAGCCCCCTTTATATGCAGAGGCTTCAGAAACTGGAAAACCGGTTCTAAAAACCTGTTTTTAAAGCATATCTCCGCCATTTATAAACCGATCTTGCTAATTCAAAAAATCGAAATTTTATAAAAATATTTATGACCGATCTGTATAAATCTGTAGCTTAAACAAGGGCGTCAAAAAATAAAAAATGCGTTTTGCCCGATATCTCAGTTATTATTGAACCGATTTAATTCATTTTTTCAGAACAAAAATTCAAAAAAAAATGTCCGAGCCTTCTTTGCAAAAACGAAGTCCGTAGTATATATAGAGGCTTCAGAAACTGGAAAACCGATTCTAAAAACCGGTTTTTTAAGCATATCTCCGCAATGTATAAACCGATCTTGCTGAATTATCAACTAGTTTATCAACTTCACCCCCAGATGTAACCATAATGAAAGGAAATGGTATGATCTAGAGACTGAAGTCTGTAATTTAATTTAGAAAGCATCATGTTTTTGAAAAACGGAAGTTTTTCACATGTTTACATAAATTATGCCAATTTATATCAACATATTGCATTGCTGGTAGACCTCTTTTTTTAAGTATAGTTATTTTTAACAAAGGGGAAATGATTCCAAATAGGAAATTATCACTATTGCATTTCTTTCAATTAACACAATCTACTTTGCAGAAGAAGCCATTAGCACTTTTTCAAACACCGTCAAAATCGATAGTATAAGCTCAACGAATATTTTATTAAGGGTCCATTTAGACTATAAACAGATGTAATAATAAAGATTTGTATGGAAGTTGGTCAGATCACTCGAATTTTTAGTTACGATCTTGAACTATTGATCCTTGAACTTGAACATAAGATTTTAATGGCTTTTTTTACGAGATATCGCCGGAAAGGTATTAACTAGTGAAAAAACAAACACTAAGTTTTTGTAGTATTCGGTCTTGCCTTGTAATGTCTTTCAAAAGACACGCGGATGGACAGACATTTCTTTTTTGATGGTGGATGTAAAAACATATGGAATTGTTACATTAGCAACAAGTCCATTTGGTCTTATTCGAACTTTTATTAAAAAATAATAATTAACATAGAAACATGAAATAAAAAATGTATTATAACGACGGTAAGAATTCACAAGGCGTCCTTTTTTTGCTTTCTAATGGTACTTTTCAAATTTTCTATTATATTGATGGATGTGGATATGTAATAAAAATATATAATGCTAAGTGAATAAGAATTCATTGCAGCGATTTTTGTAGTACTATTTCATGTACATATCTAATGTAACTTTGAACTTTTTGTAATAATTAACATAGAAATAATATAAAATAAGATACATTGACCTTTATGAGCATGAATTCACTACGAGGAATACTTTTAAAAATTTTAAATATGAAATGAAAAATATATTGTTCTGTGTAGATGATAATCCCAAATATTGAATCTAGGAACATGAAATACACTGCTTTTCAACTGAATAGGTTCAAGATTACATTAAAAATCGTATTATTTTTAATATAATAGAGATAGTTAAATTTTGTTTATCTTGATTTCTAAAGTCTTGAGTTCTAAGATGTTTAATAGCAAAAAATTTTTAATAACGAACTTAGTAAGATTTTTAACGGATTTTCCTCCAACAAATGTATTTTTTAAGGCAATTTTTTTGTTTTATCTGAGAAGGTTCATTAAGAATAAAATCAATTTACGTCAAGTATTTGTTGAATCGCCCATAATTGTGTATTTTTCTTACATTTTTAACTGTTTTCTATAAGAATTTTTAAAAAGTGGTCACGTAAAAAATTTCCGATAAAGAAAAGTGCAAAACGTATGGGCAATACAGACTTAATCTATGAAATATAGCGAAGAAAAAGTGAGCGAAGTTAAAATATTGTCAACAACTTTTTAAGAAATCACTTCCACTATGGAACAAATATGAAAAGATGTACTTATAAAGCAACAACGAACGCTGACAGAAGATACACTATTCGAGATGCTTCGAATTCTACAGATTCTGCGTCAAAAATTAAACAAAAATCAGGTATTTAAGCAAGTGTTTTACCGTAAAACGTGTTATTCAAAATCCAGTGCACCTAAGAAGACTAAAAATTATGAAGAAACACCATCCGTGAAGTAAAACTACTCCCGTTTACCAGTGAACGCTTGTTCTAGAAAAGGAATGAAACATATTGTTCTATAGAATGAAAAAAAATTAATATGGAAGGCTCCAATGACTATAAATATTATTATTTTCGTCATTTGAGAAAAAAAATGATGCTAATTATGTATCCCATAAAGCTACGAATGAAGTGTAATGGCGTAGAGTGCTACTTTATATTATGAGACATGTGAACTTCGATTTTCTACGCATAGAATTATGGAAAAAACACAAAAGTTACCGGGAAAAGAATTTCTAACATTTTATACACTATTTTAATTTATTTCATGGACATTCCAGTTCCACAATGTCCCTATTCACACTGCAGGAGCGTGAAAACAAAGAATTCGAAGTCAAAATTTTACCACTTAGGAGTGGTCATCATACTCTCTCGACCTATATAATAGAAAATATATGGATATTGCTATCACGTAATGTTTATGAGTCGGACAGATAATACGAGCACAAAAATTCATTATCTGAAGATATTAAAAAAAGTTGGAGCAAACATTCTTTGTTACAAGTTTTTTATAATTGTTTGTTTGTTATAATTTTTTAGATTAAATTGAATAATAAAGGCTATTCTTATTATTAATAATTTCCGAATAATATAACAAAACAAAAAAGAACCATATTAATCAATACATCTTGTTGTTTTATTGAATAAATAATGTTGAACTTATTCAGATGAAACAAAAAAATTACCTAAAAAACCCCTTGTTGGAAAAAAGATCCTTAAAAATCGTAATTACCCAGCAAAAATTTTTTAGGTACTGGTAAGCAGTATAAAATTATTCATGTCTGCCGATAGCACATCATTGATGCGCATTTGAGTAAGCTGTAAAAGGAAGAGAGAAATTTACATTAGGATCAAATTTTTTTTTTACCGAATTACAACCTGCATCCTCTCTCGCTTACGTGGATGCAGAATTGTAAGCGAATGAGTTCCTTCTCCCTTTTTTTATTTTCATTTTAAAATTTAAAACAAAAAGTTCTGCTAAGTTGGATGATGCAATATTTTAAACTGCGTTGATTAGTTGTGATCGAGTGTTCAAAGTATTAGGAAGTAAGTTTGTTCGTGAAAGTCGGAAAAAAATAATAATATACTTAAAAAAACCTATTAAAATTGTAAGTAAAATTATTATATTTATTTTAAATAACTATTTATAATAACAAAATAAAATTATTTAATAAATTATTAAAGCTTTAAATATATTGTTTTTAGTTCTCATTATAATATACAAGAAATGACATGTTTTGTAACGTATTTTGTGTTTTATATTTTTTTTTTTTAATTTTCAGTTTGACCTGTTTTGAAGAAATTTTGTGTTTTTGTTTTTTGCAGATTAAACAATTAAGGTTTACCCCAATAAAAAGGCCAATTGACTGAAATAAATTTAGTTGATGAACTGATTTAAAAAATTTCTGATTTTTCTTATTAATTTTTTTATAAAATAAATGGAAATAATAATAATAACAATAATAATAATAATTTCTATAAATGCATGATTTCACAGCTTCTGGGATCTCTAAAAGATGCACATAAAAGAGACATGATATCATCACATCTATGATGCCTTAAAATGCGCATAATAAAGGCGTGTATGAACCTAATACGTAGCGCAGTAAAGAGACCTACTAAGTGGGACATCACGAACAAAAATCATGCCTTCTTGAAGCAGGTTGGTAAGGGAGAGTTATTTTATCTCTCCCTTACAAACCTGCTTCTGGGTATGCAGCAATTTTTGCTGGGTAGTTATTACGTAAATTTATTTTGCTTGTAGATATCTTAGAAATGAGGACTTTAAAATTTATTATAAAAAGTATTAATTTTCATTATTATTTTAAAAATAACAAGCGATTTAATGTAACGAAAATCTTGAACCTAGTTTCTGTTGAATGCAGTGTAAAATACCTGATAAATTTCTTTATGGCTCTTTTTTAACCACATTACATAACATGTTTATTGATGTAATGTCGATAAAAAATAATCCTATAAAAATTGTACTGTAGACATATCTCTGAAAATGTTTATAAATCTAGAGGCTCGGTAACTTAATAATGACATTAAAACTGTATTTTGGTTCTTTTTGAGAATAAGAATACTTTGTGGTAAAATGTGATTTTTTAATACTTTTTGGAACTAATAAAAAAGGAATTCGCTTTGATTGTGAGAGAAAAACAAGAAAGTACATAAAACAAATGCGAAGTGCGCTGGGTATTAGCTAGTACTTAAATATTAAAATACGAAATCTACATACCTATGAGTGGGCGTCCTTAAAGGTCTTTAACGAACCTTCGTCATTTATTAACAAGTGTACATAATTCTTCTTGTTGTTGTAAAAAATCTTTTACGGCCAGCTGCAAGGAATGTGCTGCACATTTGAACGATGTAATAGAATCTATTGAAAACTCATTAAAAAGCACTTCATCGTCAATCTGCTCATCATAAAGGTCATTTTTATTAAAAACATTGTACTCGTTTAAAATTTCAATAATTTTAATTAAGTTTCTGACATTGTCAGTTGTTATATTTATATTTGCAGTTATATTTGCACATTGTCGATTTCAAACTCATTCAATATGGCTTCTATATCCTGGCTTAAGTTAATTACAGTATAACGCCTATGAAGCTCAATTAAGTATTGATAAAATTGGGAATTTAGTCCTAAAATTCCGCTATTATAGTGGTCATATCCATTTTTAATTTGTCATCAACTGATTTCATTGTATTTATGAATTTCAAGGCTACTGAAAATTTGACCAATTAAAATTAAAAGCGCTTGAATATAACACAGAAAATTAAATTTTTCCGGATGTTATTAAGTCTATGCACGTATCTTTGACTTCGTTTTGCGATAAGTTCTCAAAAAACTTTGTTTTTTTCCGAAACCGACTTTTTAATTTCTGTTTCATAAACAATTTTATGCTGTTCCTGTAAATGTCGCTTTAAGTTACACACATAGTTCCCGTCAAAACGTTTTTTACAAATTTTACACTCAGATAAATTCCGGTTCACATCAAAATTAAAAAAGTTTTTCGAAAAATTATCACGTTTGCGTCCCATTTTTATTGTGCACTAAGTTGCCAAAATCAGTAAAACTAATTTCATTTATTAAAATCTCCCGCTTATATATGAAATATCTCCTTGCATCAACGCAAAAACTACTAAAGAATGTGTAAACCGTTAAAAAATGTCTATCAAGTTAATGAATATCATAGATCAACATTATGTTCAAGTTGTCAGATTAGGGGATTTATATACAATGTTATAGCAGTTTAATAGTTGTCATAACTAATTGGATTCCTTATAACATATTCCAATCGTAAAGGCATTGATAAAGAAGTCTGAAGGCAAAATATACGTCAACATTACATTATTAATATCAATGCATTTTTTTAGGGCCTTTATAGTGTTAAAGTGGCTCCTTTCAGCAAAAACTGTTTGGCATATAATTCCTCGTATACTCTCTGACAAATTCAGGTCTATGAAAAACTGGCTCATGTCCTATTAGAACAGTTTTTTTTTCTGCAAACAATTTTTTTTTAACTTTTAATTTTTGATGAGGTGACATCTCGGTGAAATGTATGGACAAAGTTCCAATAATCCGTTTTGTAGAAAAAGGAACGTTTATCATAAATTTCTGTACTTATAAAACCCTTTAGGAATATTTTATTGTAAGTATTTGCACAATATTCTATAATAATAAATTCTATCAGAAATTTGGTAAGTATCTGATTTTATCATCACGCGGTTTATTTTGTATCAATACACGAAAGAACCATCTAGTAATACAAATTAAACATTTTATTGTCACATAAATATGACAACCTTTATTTCGGATTAGTTTTTAGATATTTGACAAAAAATCCAGCCACATATTCTGTATGCTGTCAACCTGGCGGACTGTTATTTAATTCAGTACGTTAAAAGGGACATTTTGTTAATTACTGTTACATTAATACAATGAAACATTTTAAATCATACAGGGTTCAATTACTAGGGAATCAATAATACCAAAATGTGTTATTTTAATTAAATACTCACTTGTGAATCATAATTATCTCAAAATTTTATTTTGTATGCTTAGGCTATTTCGTTCGGAGTTTTTAAAAATTTTTATATTTTTCCAAATAAACCATATAAAATATTACATTTACCATAAACCCTTTAATGCACTTAGATTGCAGTGTCTAAAAAGATAATTCATATTTTAATTATATTTATAAGTAGCAAAATATGTAAACTTCATTCCATTTAAAACCAACCAGCTGATTTTCTCACCTCTTCCGACTTTGGTAATATTTGGTACAATTATTAATATTGTCAAAACTAAGACTAATTCAAAATTTCAGATAATTTCATCAAGTGATTCGCGAAATATCGCGATTTGAACCTGCAAAGTAGCTGAAAATATGTACAAAGTTGCATACACAAAATTACAAATATCTTTCGAAGTATTTATTATATACGATTTATTGAGATGTCATATTAAAGGTATCAAAATTACCTTCAATATGACGTATAGCATGACATTTTTCTAAACATCAAAATGGTCTATATCTCGCGATTTTTCGTTCGCTGGTAAATATCTCGAAAAGTGGTCTTTTTAAAAATTTAAAAAAAAAATATATGTTTATGATGAAAATATTTTCTATAACCGTGAAAAGTGGCATTCTGGGACTCGCAATATTTTAGGAGTTATTGCAACAAATGTCATAATAAATACGAAATATTTATTGCAATTTGTATTGTTTTGTTTGTAATAAAATAGAAAAATCGCCAATTTCTTCCAAAAATCATCCGAATGTAATAAAATTCGGCAAAAATATTAATATTGACGCTGATAACGCAAATTCCGAGTTTAAGTTTAATTACCGCGATAGTTCGTAATTTATAATATCTCAAAAATTAGGAAAATTGTCTTTTTAAAATACCTGCCAAAATATTTACGTTACAACGTTCATTAAGGCAAATAGTTAAAGATAATGAAATTACCTTTAAAATGATACCTGAAACGTGTTTTTATATTTAATTTTATTGGTGGATAATTCGCGAATTAAATTTCGCGGTCGCGTATTTATAAAAATGGTATTTTTAAATTCGTGAAAAATATATACAGTGAACTCGCGGTAATGTGAACATCCAATATAATGAACTATCCACTAATGTGAACACTCAGTTTTTTATATGGGCGCTTTAAATTGTGAACAAAGTTTAATGGCTTTAAATAGTGAACAATTTTTTTTTTAATTTTTGGGGATTTTTTAATTTGTAGAAGCATTTATTTTTAATGTTGGGAATCCCCGAATTAATAAATACCATAGTATGCCATTATTTTAAAGGTAATTTTAATGCTAGTCGCTTTATGTAACTTGTTGCGGTAGGTTCGTGAATTTATTTTTAAAATTAGTAATGTCTAAAAACAGTCGAAAGTTTTTATCCTTAAATGAAAAATGCGAAATTTTGGAATATTTAAAAAAAGGATCGAGTGTTACAGTGTTAAGTAAAAAGTATAAAGTTGCAAAATCAACGATATGTTCAATAAAAAATAAAAAAGACAATATTTTAAAATGTGTGAACAATACGTTTTATGGACCCGAAAAACGCAAAACATTACGATCTTCAGAGCTTCCAAAAATGGAAAAATCGCTCTATAAGTGGTTTATTTGCATGCGGAATAAAAACCTCAATGTAAGTGGGTTGATGTTGAAAGAGAAAGCCAAACAAGTTCACAAAAACATAGGTGAAAACGGAAATGACTTCAATGCTAGCGATGGGTGGTTACAAAAATTTAAAAAGAGATAAGGAATTCGGCTCCTTCAGATAAGCGGTGAAAAACTTTCTGCGCAATCTCAGTTCGTAAATCCTTTTAAAATTAAATTGAAAGCAAAGATAGAAGATTTGGGTTTATCCAATGATCAGTTGTATAATGCCGATGAGTCTGGTCTATATTGGAAACTTCTCCCACAAAAGACATATGTAACGTCATTGGAGAAAAGCGCTCCAGGTGCAAAAATGGAAAAGCAAAGGATAACATTTTTATGCTGTGCAAATGCGTCAGGATCTCAAAATAAAACTTTTAGTAATAGGAAAATCGAAAAATCCTCGCAGTTTTAAAAATTTTATCTGTCCCGTAAACTACAGAAATTCAAAGTCTGCTTGGATGACTTCTTCCATTTTTAAAGAATGGTTTCACAACTGTTTTGTGCCAGATGTAAGTAAACATGTAAAAATAGTTCAATTGGGATTCTTACTGTTTTATTTTTCATTAAGGTGACAGATTTGTTAACGAAGAAAGGATTACCAGTAAAAGCTTTACTCCTAATAGATAATGCCCCATCCCATCCACCAGAATCCGACCTTAAATCCGAGGATGGTTCCATAGAAGCTATGTTCATGCCTCCAAATGTAACGGCTCCGATCCAGCCAATGGATCAAAATGCAATTAGAATCACCAAACTTCATTATAGGAACAGTCTTCTGGCAACAATTATTGCAAAAGAGGGGGATTTGCTTGAATCGATGAAAAAAATCACACTTAAAGAAGGAGTTTCTATTCTAGAGTCATCCTGGAACCGAGTTGGTAAAGAAACTTTATCTAACTGTTGGAAAAATATTTTGAATATGGTAAATGATGAAGACGATCCTGAATTTAATGTTCCTTTGAGCGTTTTAAAAGAAAAGTGGCAATCAGAGGTTAGATCTTTAGAAAATACTGCTGCAGATCTTCTACAGACATTGTGCCCTCAGGAAGTATTTACTGCTGTAAACATTAGAGATTGGATCAATAATCCTTGTGAGGACGTCACGCCATTTGATGAAAATGATTTAATTGAAGAGTCCGACGATGATGACGACTGTTTTATTGAAGCGCCTGAAAACAACATTAAAGCCAAAGAAGCTGTCGAAATTTTTAACAAAGCTGTCCAATGGGCTGAATTTCAAATGGTCGATCAAACTGACATTAAAGTATTGAAAAAAATCAGGAATTGGCGGTGAATAAGTTGGTCGAACAAAAGAAAAAACAGAAAATAATAACCGATTATTTTCATATTTAATTATATATGTATGTACCTATCTTTTTTCATTGTAAATTTTATTTATTTTTTTGTCGTAATATTTTGTTTGTTTTTTATGTACATACTACGTATGTACTCTTTATAAAATGGATTTTTAGAAACTTTTTATGTTCCAAATAAATTACAAAAAGTTTTTTTTAGTAATCTAAGCATTTTCATTCCTTGCAGAAATAATTTTTAGAAAGAATAACTTAGTAATATATATAAAAAAATCACAATCAAAAATTAATTAGTTCACATTATCGAGAGTTTACTGTATGTAGAGGATGGATCCATTTTATATGTTCTCTGTAAGTATCGTGATGGGACTCTCAATGGCTTCTGAGTATAATGAGTATAATTTTTATACGCTCAATAGTTTAGGAGATATTTCGAAAAAATTCAAGATTTATTTTTTTTACTAAAACTTCTTTTTAAAGAGAAAACATCAAAAATATTTAAGTTTATTACCACGTATCATAAAAATTGATGCACAAGTCTTGATTGGATTCACAGTTAAGTTTGGGTACCCATGCATACCTTTACCTTTAACTCGTCAAAATCCATCTAGTTCACCTTTTATTTTTTTCAAGAAAAAAAAAATTTTTTTGACCTTCACTATATTTCTACTCTATTGTATGTAACATGGATATTTTACCTAACTGTGAATAAAATCACGATTTGTACATCAATTCTGAAGAAACATACCTTATTTTGTTCGCAGCACTACCAGATTGAAGATAAAGATGATAAACTGTAACATTTTAGACGTTTTCACTTATTAAAAGAATTTGAGTAACAAAAAAATTTAAAATTTTGCATGAAAATTATTTTTTTCGGGTACTCATTTCAAAATATCTTCGTAACTATTGAGCACATAAAAATATTAAGTTTTAGGAAATTTGAAGATATTTTTAGTCCGCATCTTGGTGTATCACTTATGCCAATCGTACATACCGTTCTTGAGTTATGAGGAAATATACTAGAATAATGGCCTTACTATGGGCGAAATATTAGACACGCCCATAAAAAAAATCCAGACCTGATGGAAAAAAACTGAAAGCAGATTCGTGCTTAGCACATCAAAATACATCAAGTCCAATTCTGGTCCTGTTTGGTACACAAATGAGCTTAGAAGATTCCGGAATATTAAAAGTATATTATATAGGAAATGCATCGAGAATCGTACAGCTGTGGCATACACTTGCCAGAATAAATATTCGAACACTACAATATATAATTATATAATAACTATAAAAAAATGATTAGAATTGATTGGTGCCATTTTAGTAAAAAAAATGCAGCATGGCAACGCTTTCCTACCAGAAAAAATATTCGTACACTTTCATTTCGCGGAAACCCATGCATTTTTTATCAAGCTAAAGTGTGTCAAAATTACAGAAAACAACAGAACAGTAAAAGCTCTACTTAATTTGATTTAGTTTGTCTCAGTGGTAAATTGTTCCGAATTAGAAATCAAGATGAGTCCTAAAACAAAAGAAATTTGTGCTGATGAACGTGAAATTATTATAAAATTGAGCAATGAAGGAAAATCTTTGCGTGAAATTGCTAAGACTGTTTCAAATCTACCGGTTCTATTTTGTCCAAACAACGTACAGGTCGCCCGTCAAAATTAACCGAATGAGAAAAGCGATCTATTTTGGCATAGACAAAAAAAAAATGCAAGGATTACGGCTTCCCAAATCAGTAAAAATATAAAAGAATCATTTAATAAAGATATCCATGAAGATACCGTGCGCAAAATATTAAAAAAAACTGATTATCATGGCCGTGTAGCATGTAGGAAGCCGTACATATCGGACATCAATAAAAAAAAGTATGGAATTTGCCAACAAATACGTCAAAATGCCTCCAGAGTTTTGGGAAAAGGTCCTGTTTTCGGACGAAAGCAAATTTTGTATTTTTGGCATCAAAGGAAAAAATAGTTTAGCGAAAAAATGGAACTGCGCTTAATAAAGAAAATCTTGTTCTAACGGTTAAGCATGGAGGAGGTGGTGTTATGGTGTAGGGGTGCATGGTATCCGAAGGGGTTGGAAATTTGTCATTTATAGAATCCACAATGGACCAGTACGAAAACACAACATTACCTCCAAGGAAATGTTAAAAAGCGTTATTATAGAGGAATGGAACAAAATAAGCAAAGAAGAAACATCAAAACTAGTTAAATCAATGCCAAAACGACTTTCAGAAGTTCTTCGACGTAAAGGATATCCAAATAGTTATTAATAATATTCCAAAGCTATCATAAACTAACTTTTATATAAAAATATTTAATATGCACGAATACTTTTTCTGGTGAATTAATATTATAATATTGTTATTTTAGTGTTAAAAAGAAAAAATAATAAAATTGTTAGTACCTAATAAAAAGCAAATACAACCTACATTATATCTTTGAAAAACTTATTGACCAAATCGGTTTTAACAAATATGATTATTTTTGTGATTGAAATTTATAACTCAAGGTGTACGAATAGATTTTCTGGCAAATGTATATGAATTATTCTGTTGCAGGACTAGATTTAATACTTTAAACCGGTGTGTTACTCTGATTATTTGACTAAAATGGGACATAAATTAAGGACTGATCCTAGAAGTTTTTATAGTTCTGTAAACTCCAAGAGGAGGATTTGTGGTTATCCCACTACGATGATCTTTAAAGGTGTTGAGTCGTCAGATGATGCTGAAATCTCAAATCTTTTTGCAGATTTTTTCCAGCAAATTTATACTCCTGGGCTTAGCGTGTAAAGTCCAACTTTGTGGAGGCGATATTTGTCTTTCTCCTGGGATATGCCTTAAATTAAAATAACTAGTCACTAAAAAAAAATAAAGTAACTAGTGGTGGCCAAATTAATTCCGTAAAGTAACTTCTTCGGAGTCGCCACCCAAAACTGCTGGGTACATTTAAGTGGGAGTATTAAAATGTATTGTTATCATGGAGGGAAAACCAAAATATATATTCGGTATCAAGTGTTCAAATTATATTTTTTTATCCCCTCAGAGTAATAAAACTCACATTTACAACTTTTTTCTGTCTAGTCATCTTAACTTATAAAAGATCATCGGAACTGATTGGTTAATACTGAATGAGGAAAATAAAAAAAAAAATTGAAAATTTATGTAAAAATATTTATTTATTTTTTCTGATGACATTAACGTCGATTTGTGGTTTTATCAGCGATTACACTGGTCGACAAAAAAAAAAAAAAATTGTTTTCGTGCTCCTTCAAAAAAATATATGGACTAGATGGAATTCCGCATGCTAAACTCGAATCTGCTTTCATTTCTTCCCATCAGTTCGAGATTTTTTTTATGGGCGTATCTAATATCGCGCCCTAAATAAGCCGATTACTCGAGTATATTTCACTATAATTTGAGAACGGAATGCACGATAATATGCAGAATAAAATTAGCTTTAAGTCTTTCTAAAATTTTCATCCGCTCAATAGTTTAAGAGATATTTCGAAATAAGTGTCAGAAAAAAAATTGTTCATGTTAAATTCAAGATTTATTTCTTTACTAAAACTTCTTTTTAAAAGTGAAATCATCAAAAATGTTTCAGTTTATCATCTTTATCTCAAAGCTGGTAAAACTACGAGTAAATAAAGCTACGTATCATAAAAATTGATGCACAAATCTTGTTTGCATTCACAGTTAAGTTAGGATACCCATGCATACCTACAGTTAAGTGGGCTAAAAAAAATATATATTTTTTTTCGTCTTAAATAAAAGTAGGTGAATTAGATGAAATTTTACGTGCTAAACAAGAATCAGCTTTCACTTTTTTTCTATCACGTTTTGATTTTTTTTATGGACATGACTACTATGACCCCGTCTTTAGGCAGTCACACTTGTATTACTCGAGAACGGTTTGTCCGATTAAGATAAATTAACCCCAGTAGATTGCGATTTTAATTATCTTTGAGCCTAATTTACATAATACATTGTTCAATTAATATTTCCGTAGTTATTCGGTAATTAGTAGCAAAAAAATTAAAAAAAAAAAATTTGGAAATTCGTGAAAACTTTGATCCATAACTCTAAAATTCTTTAATTAATAAAAAATTATGTTGACAAGCCTAGAAGACAATTTTCATATGCATCTTTCGGTGCATCATTTATCAAAATCGTGTAAACAGTTCTTGAGTTATAGTCTACATTCGACAAAACAACCTCGAATTTTAAAGTGTGACCGCTGAATGAGGTGATATTAGTCATGCCCATAAAAAAAAATAAGTACGTAATAGAAAAAAAGTGAATGCAGATTATTGTTTAACTCGTCAAGATCCATTTATTTTTGTCCACCACTTTATTTCTACTCAATTGTATGTAACATGGGTATTTTTACTCTAGAGTAAAGAGAACCGATTCAAAATTAGTCATGTGACAGGTTCTCAGGGCTAGTGACCGGTTCCAGTTCTGGAACTTTATATGAGAGGAACCTGTCACTTATACGTCTGGTTGTCATTGGAGGTGGCTAATTAGCCCCTTGAGACAGGTCCAAGAGAACAGGTTCAGTGTCGATTAATATAATAAAAATTTGATAAAAATTCGGTAATTCTTTTATTTTTAAAAATTGTTTATTATTATTTTTATTAAATTATGTTTATTTTTATTTTATAATTTTTCGTTAATGTCGATGGCGGCACTCCAGATCGAACCCATGTTCATCTAACGTATGTTATGTTTCATAGTCTTCAACGCTAACCACTCAGCCACTGATTGTTATTGCGCTCGAGTTGTTAACCTTAACAAGCTTGTTATAAACTGACTTTCAACTGTTAAATAGTGAGTGTGTTTGTGTCAACTGGTTCTCAATTGGAACTTTGGTGACGAGTTAGATGCCAGTGTTATCTGTCAATTTAACTAATATTTTTCGTAAATTTTTAAATTGACTAATGTTTTTTAGTCAATTTGAATAAAATTCTTCAACTTGACTAAAAATTTGTAAATTGTCAAAAAGCATATACATTTTAAGAAACTAAATAATTTATTTTAATCAAATTGAATAAAATTCTTCTATTTGAATAAATATCTTCAAATTTACTTAAGGCATATAAAATTTAAGAAAATTCTTCAAAATCAGTATTTTTTATGTTGAGATCAATAAATTAATACAATTACAGTTTTTGAAAATGTATAAAAAATATAAAAATATATATTTCTTATAATTGTATTATTTATTTAGTTTTTACTAGAAATTGTTAACTATACTATATACAGTATAAAAATGAACGATATAAATATATAAAATTTTATAAAATATACTAATACATAAACTAAATTACTTTAATTAAAATTACATAAAAGACTGTACAACAAATTTAGTCTATTTTACTAAAGGCATGTAGAATTGAAGAAATTTTGTTAAAATGAAAGTTTTATTTTAGTAAAATTGAATAAAATTCTTTAATTTGACGAAATTTCTTTGAATTTACTAAAGGCATGCAGGGCTGTCAGATGTGGCGATTTTTCGACAAACGTGGCGATTTTTAGTTCCTCATGGCGACTAAATTTTCCGATTGGCGACATGGCGATTTTTAACAAGGTGGCGATTTAAGTATTTGGCTAATTTCTAAGATTTTATTAAATACGTATTCGTGGAGTAAAACTATTACGTTTTCTTAGTAGCAAATGACTATTTTTAATCTAACACAACGGTTGTCAAATGGGGGTCCGTACAAAGATTGTTAAGTTGTTCGCTAAGACCTTTTATTTGAACATAGAATGAAAAGTATTTCTTTAAAGATATAACACAAATTTATTAATTTATTTCTTCGTACTTAAAAAATGATTCCAAGAGTAAAAACTCGAAAATTATTATTGTGCTTGATTTTTATTATCTTCCTGGTAATTTATGCAATTTGTAAAAAGCATTTAATGATATTTCGTCCTTGGCTCAAGATATTTAATATTAATTTTTCAAATCCCTTTTGAGACACAAAGGTTTTATCTTAAATTTATAATTAATTGAAAACAAATATTTTTAATATTTTCATAAATAAAGTCTGATTTAAAAAAAGCATTTGATATCAAATTGAAAAATACCATTAAGTTTTTTCTTTAAGTATTTATTTATTTTTAGATTAAGAATTATTTTGCAATAATATTTGATATGAAATTGAGAAAGTATCACGTTTTTTATTTTATTTTTTTTTTAAGGAATACTAATTTTAATTCAAATTAAAAATTAAACATATGTATATTATATGTGTTGTCAGAAGTAGGAAAAAATCCCTAAATATAGGTATATTTTACGCAAAATGAAAACCGTAGGGAAAATCGGACAGATTTTTTGTTTTCCTAAAAATGTACGTACTTTTTCTGATAGTCCACTTTTTTAAATAAACATCTGAATTCTGCATTTTTGATGTTATATTTATCAATATATATAAAATTTAAAATGTAGAATTTGTGTTTTCTATTATGAAGATAATATTATTCTATAGAAAAATTTTTAAACAAAAAAATTAGCAAACAATCCAATCATTATATTTCAATCTATCTAATAGGAGAAGCTGACTCCGCTATCGTTAAGAAAAATATGAAGTGTTGGATATTTTATTTTCAATGAACTGGTAAGAACGCAATGAATTAAAATACAAATATATCAGTAGACAAGGTTAATTATAGTTTTCTAAAGTTTAATTTTGAAGGTTGATAATTAGATAAAATTAGAAACAAATCTAAAAGAATAAAATTTCTTAAACTCAAAATATAGAGAAATTGAAAAATTTATTTTGAATATAATTTTTTGGCAAATTTTTAATAATTTTGGTAGGCATTTTTTTTAGGGAACATTTTTTAGATGCGTAGGGAAAAATCGGATTTTTTTTCATCAGCCGTAGGTATTTTTTAAAATATCCACTGGCAACACTGCTTAAGAGATACGTTTAAATTATCAAAATTCAAAGAGTTTAGTTTCTTAGAATAAAGATAATTTGCTACTCCAAAATGTCTGTGGGTCGTTTTCAAGTTGTAACTTCTCAATTGGGTCACGAAGCAAGAGCTTGTGGAAACCCCTGATCTAATAAAATATCCTTAATTTAAAAATAGCTTCAATAAATGTTTAATAATTTGTTTTCTTTCATCTTTCAAATATGTATTAATATCTTATAGGTCTCAATGAAAAGAAAACTTTCAAGAATAAATTAATTCTTCGAAACAATTTATATGTTTAATAGGACAAATATTCATTATATGATATTCATTGTATGTCGGAAAAGTATATTAAATTTTATATTTTATTTTTTATTTTATCATTGACTTTGTTGAAGCTGAATTTACAATTTAAAATTATTTAAAATTTGAAGCACTACAAATTTTAGTTAATTTTTTTGTTTTTCTTAAAAAAAAATAAAATTTAATTTTGGCGATTTCTGATTAACAATTTGGCGACAGAGGCTCAATTGAATTGAATAAATTTCGTTAACTTAACTAATTTTTTTTAGTCAAAACAGAAAACTCATAGTGAAGGAGATCAGTTGAATGACAAATAATAAAGCTTGTGCACGTGTTTTTGTGTCAATAAATGTAAATGTTTAAAAATTGTTTATACAAATATATATACTCGAATAAAAAACCATAGTGAAAAATAAGTGTGAATTTGTGTTAAATCAGATATACTTCAAGAACAAGCAAGTTTCGATCAATATATAATTCTCCTTTTTAATTAATGTGAAAACTCATGGATGGCACAAAATGCAACCATAGAACTAAAGCACTGTTAAGCGTATGGACATTTGGAAGATTTTTTCATACTTTTCACGGTAATGTTAAGTTCTTAATATTTTAGGTATATTTATTTATAAATCATTTCGATAGCAAATATAAACAAATTTAATTAATCAACTGCTAGACCACGGCCATCATCATCTCAAGGAGCCGTTTTGGATTATGGAGAACTACACGACAAAAATTTCCTTGAAAAACATAAAAACAAACCTACTACAAGTGACCACAAACGATTTGCAAATGTAGGTAAATGTAGTTTGTACTATGTATGTATGTATGTATGTATGTATGTATGTATGTATGTATGTATGTATGTATGTATGTATGTATGTATGTATGTATGTATGTATGTATGTATGTATGTATGTATGTATGTATGTATGTATGTATACTTTTCTGTTTATATTTTCCTTTTCTTGACTTTTTTATACGTTGCTATGGGTCATCCAGAAATAAACTGAGTGCACATCTAATGTTCTTAATAAATGGTACAAAAATAGTTTGTTAAGTTAATTAAAGTCGATATCGATTAAAGATTTATACTAAAATGTGGGTTGTTTATAATTCAGTTGTAATATGTATATAACTTAAATATAAAATAACAGAATTTCTTATTTCTCAGATATATTTTTTTATATTTCAGACGGTAGTTTATTTGGTTTATTTTACCTTATTGAAAACGTATTAGACCCTTTATCATAAAATTATTTATAATATAAACTTTTGCTACGTAAGTTTTTACTAAATTTAATTAAATAATTTTCTGCATATTTTTAAATATTTATTTCTAATATGAAGCATATTTTTTTATACAATAAATATTATTAAACTTTTTAAAATTTCATATTTTTTTTTATCAAATTGAATAAAATTCAAATAATAAAATGAATAAACATTCTTCAATTTGAAGAAAAAAATTTGTTTATATGAATAAATTTTTTATTCAATTCAACAAAAATTTTGTAGAATTAAATAAAATAATTTATTTAAATTGAATAAAAATTCTTCAATATGAATAAAAAATTTAGTTAATTTGAATAATATTTTCTTCAATTTGACTAAAAATTTGTCAATTCTAAAATGCTGTTTAAAACCCTGTAGGAAAATTAGGTATAAGTTGCTATCATCAGAAATAAAACAAGAAATTTTAAAGAGTTTAATAATATTTATTGTATAAAAAAATATGCTTCATATTAGAAATAAGTATTTAAAAATATTGAGGAATTTTCGTCGATTTAACTAATTTAAGAAAAATTAACAAAAATTTCTATTGAATTGAATAACGATTTTGTTGGTTGATATTTAACCTACTTTTATTAAATTCTACATCCCATTTTACCGTATTTACTGCTCTTTTTTGATTCAGTGTAGTTTCATTAATTTTGCTTAAAATGTATCTGATAACGATGAAGAAAACTGAATTTTAAAGAAATCAGTAATGCAAATGAAGTGTGTTGCACACTCCATAAACTTTAGTTTTAATTCTCTAAACAGAAACAATTAGGTCAATTTCCAAATGAGACTTTAAATGATAGTTGTAAAAGTCCTTTCAAATTCCGAATGAGATGATTTAATTCCGTATTATGAATTTCGATCGATTTAGTTTTAACTTCTTCAGATTACGTTTAAATTTAATAGAAAAGTTGATAAATACAAAAAAAAAAAAATACCATCGAAAAAACAATTCCACTTTAACAACTGAAAGTGGTTTCATTCCGAAGAGTTTCTTCGTTTTACTTTTTTGGAAGAAGCAAAATACGAACACGCTTCACATGGAATATCTCTTAACATGTTGTAATTGAAATAATTTTGTATTAGTTTAATAATAATTATAAATATAGGAAATGTTGTTCTAAGCAGTTAAATTTTAATCCATGAAGATGCAAGCTTTATCTTTTATCTTTCTAAAACATTTATTTATTTAATAAGCCAATAAATGAAAAAAATATATATTTGGAAACATATATTAGTCTCCTTTTAAGGGGCGTGTGTTCAATAGGGTATGGTCTTGTTACAAATATTTACAGAATGAATTAAAAAAAATCATATATGAAACAATATCAGCCTATAATTAAGCTGTACTCAAACAAGTTCAATGGGATCAAAAAGATTAAACATTTTTCTCTTTTAAAGATTTTCGATAATTTTACTCTTAGTTATTTCTTTTTTTTTTAATTTGGATACTTTTTCAAAAATTTGGTTACAAAAAATATTTCTTCGTGGTATCACAAATTTTTTCTGTTTGTAATGAGAGTACACCTTCTATTTTGCATCTAGTGAAAAGGAAAAAATAATTAGTACCGGATTTTTCTAAGGAAAATTTTATTGAAGGCAAAATGGAATGTTGAAATTGAAATTTGTTCGGAGAGGGAAGAAGAACTAACATATTTTCCTGCTGGGTTTTGTCACAGATTAATTTGACGGTAAAATCTAAAAAATAAAAAAAAAGTAAATCGAAATATTTTTTAGTTAACAAGAAAATAATATAATCCATATAAAATCGCATAGTTCAAAATAAAAAATGAAAATAAATCACAAAAATCACATCCTGTTTAATCTTTGTATCTTTGCTTAACAGGAAATATTTAGGGTGACCTAAGTGCAGCAACAAGTAACACGATTAATATTTTAGAATATGATAAAAAAGCAATATATTATGAATGATACAAACATATATTATGGTCACTTCAAACATAATTTGGTTACGGACTCGTTTGGTGTTGACTTGGCGTCATCGTTCATGTGTCAGATTAGATTTTGTCAAATTTACTTTAATATTAAAATAGATATGGTCACCTTAAACGAGGACATGAACATAGAAGTAATTTGCTTAAGCAAAAACATCACCAACAGTATGGAAAATTGCATATGCAGCCAATTTGCAGTAATAATTTTTCGCTTTGTCAAAAATCTGCATACGCGACAAAATCCAAACTAGTAAATGGACCAATAAATAACAAAAACAAAACAAAAAACTGAAAAGAAAATAAAAACGTCCATACTGACTGAATTGAGTTAAATAACTAGTATGGTCGAAAAAAAAAATATCATCCGATTTTTAGTATTATCTACCCACACACATTAGTACTAACTCTTATATATTGTATACACATACACACAAACTAAATATGTATGTACGTACAAACATACGTAGATATGTGGGCATAGACAAACCGATAAAACTGGGTCTAGTAAAAAAAAAGCCGCTCAGCCGGAAAATTGCTTAAACAAATTGTCAATTTTCATTTCAACGGATGTTTGCATATCACTTACCAATTGTCGCCATATGTGATTTGTGTAGGTTTGAATGTGGATGTGTGCATGTTTTTTATGTGGAATTTATATTTGTATGAGCATAAAATGTGCTTGCGAGTGCGTAAGTATCAAAGCATCACAGCTCAATAAAACCGATTAAAAAAGGAATGCCTGCGTATGTCATGACACAACGAATCCTATTCAAACATCATTTTGCAAATACAGTGGACTTTGATTATACCAAACATTACACAGTAGTTGAAAAATATATTGGACCATGTAACTTTTAAGAATATAACGGATTCTTTTTAACATAGAACATATCACACACAGCAATAAATTTTTTTATCAAAATATAGTAAACTGATTACTTACGGAGTAGATTTAAGATTGTAAAAAAAAAAAAAAAATGCACGAACGGAAGATTTGCAAAATCTACTAAAATAAACAAGACAGCTCGTTTCAAATTAACACAACAAATCATTTGACTTTTTATTTTCCCTTTTATTTTAAATATATTTATTCTTTTTTAAAGCGATTTAAATACAACTTTAAAGCAATAACACTAGAAGCTTTACATGGTGACATGAAGAATACCAAAGTGTATCGCACATTTAAATGGGCCTGAAATTATAAAAGGGGACATTACATATATTCTAAATAATTTCTAAAATTTCTACTCCTTACAATGATTGGAACAGAATGTTAGTTTTTTGGTTATAAATCTATATCTTCTAAACCGCTGCTCGGATCGAATTGAAATGTATTTAGGAGTTGCAGAGAAAGATCTAGGCTTTCAAAAAAATTATCATGTAGTCACTCTGTGGTAATACGAAATAAGATGCAGGTATCAAAATTTACTACTTCGAGAATGTAAAAAAAAAGTTTCAAAAATCGTAAATCTGATTTCAAAGATTTTTATAATTCCGTAAAGTGCTTGACAATGTAAAGAAAAAATAAGCTTACAAACCTATGTTATCTCGTATAGTTAAAAAGATATTTACACTTGAATTTTTAATTTTTTCCTGGACTTTATTTCGTTTTTCGGGAGGTATATGAGGAATCACTTTCTGAAATGTCATCTCAGAATAGTGTTTTAGCGCTAATAAATACCTTAAAAATAAGATTTCCCCCCTTCTGAAAATTACTTTAACGTGCATAAATCCCATAAAAATCTTAGTATCAACTTAATATTCGAAACAAATAAATTTTTTATGATAATAAATAATAAATGATAAGTTTACCACAGCTCCCATATAAGACCCAATTTCGGGAATCACCAAAAGGGGCATAAATACATGTGATTAGTATCGATGTAATAGTCTGTATTTGTATGTTTTATTTTACACTTAATATAAGTATCGGTCCACAATTAGTAGGGTATCATATGGTCGGGCGTACCGACTGTTTATTGTTTATTATTCACAAGTTAATATAACAGAAACAAAAAACAATATTTCTAAAAACCACCTATGGTACTTAGGATGATCTTTCAAACTCCAGGAAGAAACAAATAGTTGGGTTGTTGTATTTGTTGCCGTGACAAGTATACTTTTTCAGTGTGTCCTGCATAATAAGTGACACACTTTAACTCGGTCTATGATTTAATTTTATAAAAATGAAAACATTATTCCGAATACTAGTTCTTTTTCTATTATACGATTTTAAATTTATCAAACCAGAAATTTTGAAATTCCACATTCAATTGACGCCACTGTGCTCATACAAACGAAAACAAGTTTTTTAAATCGTTTTGATTGCTATTTTTTATGATTTTTCCTATTTTTGTTTAATATTAACTTTACTTTCGTTGCACTCTGTTATACTTGATTACTCACAACTACATATAAACGAAAATACAGACACATTCACACAAAAAGGTCATTCTGTTGTTAGTGAAAATTGACTCAATTATAAATGGATGAATGTCAAATCTATCTGTAAATTTTAATTTCAACATTTACAAACATCACTATTTTTAAGGGATAAAAAAGACTTTTAGGCTGTATTTGGTAAATATTAAAATTTTATAGAAATCTTTTTTCTATAAAATTCTACTACACGATGCATTTATATCGCTATAATCAATAAAGTGGTGTGAATAAGCATATTAAAATACAATAAAAATGTTTTAACTAATTAGACTAGAGATTAGATTAGAAATGGAATTGTATCCGCAATACAGATTTGAGTGTCCCGAAAAAAGCCTTTTTCTAGATTTTGATGTACTTAGGAAGATCTCTCAAACGATGCGTAAAAATTTGCTTCATTTTTAGGACGAAATGCTCTAGACCCATGACTTTCAATCGCTGGTAATAATAAAAAATTACACAATTTTTTTAGGGTTTATGTAAGTTTTATTTATAGTTATTTAACAAATAAAAAATATTTAGAGACTATTTTTTGCCACAAATTTAAAAAAAGTTAAATTGAAGTAGTGTCAGATTTCCTGTTTTTATTTTAATTTCAAAGAGTTCTCAATGTGGATGTAATTTATTTTGCTAAATTGAAATAAAAAAATTATAAAAATTATTTCGAATTTTAAAAAACAACTAAGGAATAGAAAAATTAGTTTTTTGGGTCCAATATTACGTTAAAATTCCTCCATATGGCGCTAATTATGTTTTTTTTCTTGATTCTGAATTTAGTATTGTTTTTTTAATATATGAAAGAAGAATTACTTATTATTTTTTGTAACGACTAAAAAAAATAATAATTCAAAAAATTTCTAAATTTCCTTTTCTTACACAAAAGTCAAAGAATTCTTTATGTTAAAATCATGATATAAATATAAGAAGGTAGTTCCACTGTGCTCTCACTAACATTTTTTTGACTTTTAAGCCAATTATTTGATATTTTTTTCTTTGTAAATAAATAAAAAAGCGTTACCACAGAAATAAAAAGGGAAATTTATTTTAGGAATATTTTTATTATGTGTAATTTATATATTGCAAATTACTTTTTTTTATCGTATAAATGATATTTTTGGCATTTAAAAGAACACACATCGGCTTTTTGCTGAAGTAACTAGTGTTACAGCATTTATTCAATGTTTAAAAATATCAATCTTATAAATAAATTCCAACTAAAAATAATTTTTTTATTCAATAATTTAAAAATATATTTTTTGCATTAAATGAATGAATAAAATACGATGACTTGAATATTACCATTAAAACCGGTTTTTTCAGTCAATGTGCTGTCGGTTTTTTCAAAATGTTCATTTTTCGAATGTCGAATAGACCGGTTTTTTTAAATACAAAAAACCGGTTTTAAAAATAGCATTTTATTTCAGAAAACATGTACTAAATAGTGATTTTTGAGTTGAAATTAGGAATAATTTTTTAAATATTCATAAAGACTGATTTCTTATGTTTTAAAAATATAGTTTAAGTCTAAATTGGAATTTATTCTGTAATATTAAATGAATAAATAATTAATAATTATCCTGTATGAATTTTTTAATCTATTGCAATATCTGTAATAATTTTGCACCCAATTTAATTTTTGTTATCCAATATTTCCTTTATTTTTTAAAGATGTTGTGTTAAAAAAGTTTCACCTGCAGAATCGTTTCAATTGAGACAGGCTTCCATATTCCGTTTATGCTAACTAAAATTTAGATGACTTTTTTCAATAATTTTGAAACATAATTATCTTTTAGTCATCTAGATATATAATTTGCTTAGCATTTTTTCTTTTTTAAATTAAAATTTGGCTTAATTATAAAACTTTTCGTCCAACATATCCTAATGGAGCCATATTTTGAAATTTTTATCAGGGAGCGGATATAAGTGGATTTATGTGTCTTTTTCTAATAATTTTTTCTCTTTCCAGAGCTTTCTAAAGCTCTCAGAAGACGTAAAAAATTAATATTCGGCTTACTTATAACCCTATTCGTCCTACAAATCCTAACGGAGCCAGATTTTGAAATCTCTATCAGGGAGCGAAAATACGTGGATCTATATATATGGGTTTATATATCTTTCTAAAGCATTCTTTCCTCTCCAGAGCTTTCTGAAATAAAAATCGGCTTACTTATAAAACTATTCGTTCTACAAATTCTAACAGAGCCAGATGTTTCTATCAGGGACCGAAAAGTCTGTTTAGGTATTAAGAACTTTTGAGTTGCTATACTTATTGTTTGCTCTCCAAATACTATCAAAAACTGATTCTGTATTTCGGCCAGGGAGCGCATTTACGACGACTCTTTAATTTTGAAATGTTTACGAATTTAAAAATTTAATCAATATTATTCCAATAAATTCTAACGGCTTCAAATAATTGGCTTCGATTAGGGAAAGGAAGGTGTCTAAATGTTGTTCATATTTTTTTTCTTTTAATTTTCGGATTTGTTTGTGCATATTTTCATTATTATATTATTTTTCCTGACATTGTCAGGCTTTTACTCTTGTATTTAATAAATTTTAACTTGATTATAAGAATTATTGATTTTTTTAAAGAAATGTAGTCTTTTGATATAAATATTAACTTCTGCAAAAAACCGGTTAACCGGTTTTTTCTGAATTTCAAAAAGTGCAACCGGTTTTTTTAAAAAACCAACTATTCGAACTATTCGAAAACCGGTTTCTCAAAAAAGTCGAATAATCGATCACCCTAGTATATTTCCAAGATAACAGTACTTTTATGAACAAACTTAGAAAAAAATAATAATAAACTTTAGATATTGCCATTAAATGGATTAATAAATTGGTTTGCTGCGAATATGATTTAATAGATAGTAGAAAGCACTATCAAATCATGTATATCTTATTCCAATCGGTTTACAAATAACAGATATATAATAGTTTATATAACGGAACTTTGAATCTTTATATCTCAAAAAAAGCTCTACTTAATGTAAAAAAATTTTCAAAATTGTGCATATACATATAATTTTGATCATTTTTAATATTTTTCTCAATGTTTGTATGGTATCACGATTTGAGAGAATAAAATGAATATTAGCTTAAACGTAAGATGGTTATCATGGCGACAAAATGAGAGAGCGGCGCTACCTTGTTATTTTTATATCATGGTTAAAATATTTCGTGTTGTTAAATCAACATTGATTTGAAATGTAATACAATATTGAAAACTAAAAAAATAAAAATGTTAGAGCGGAAATCGGGCGAAATAAGGTAAATTAATAAGTTACTGAACATAAAAAAAAAACAAAAATTTGCAGACTCAATAATTATTTTGAGGAATTCTGACCAGTATTCATGCAGTAAATCCGTGTGGGTGTGTCCTTGCTCCGATTAAGAAATAAATTAGAAGACTTATAAACAATCTATTTTTAAAGTAAAGGTCGCAATTTCGAAGATAATTTTGATGAAATTTGCTACATATGTTTTTCTTCAATCGGCCCATTATTTCTCCTAACCTCTATACAAATATCGTCTCGGAATAGAGCCTTAACACTCATAGATAGGGTTGCCACACGGCCTTGAATGAACTTGATTGTAAAGATATTTTAGTAGTTGTAAAGTCACAAGTTCAAATGTAATTTGTCAAGTTGAAAAGAATTTGTAGTTACCTTGTGTCTATATTAAAAAAATGTTCATCAAGACAAACATCAAAATGTATTCAAGGTAACTCAGCCAAACAGCTGATAATTATTTTTGGTTGTTGCAAAAAACATAATTAAATTCGGCATATTGTTGTTTTTGTGCAACTGTTGCCACCTTCCATTAATACGCGTTCATTTTGACGTTTATCTTGATAAAATATTGTTTACTATAGACACCACGTTATGAAAAGTAATTTTTTGGCAATTGCCCTCAGTCCCTCAGTACCGGTTGAGTACCAATTGACACCTAACTCATCACCAAAGTTCCAGTTGAAAACCAGTTGACACCACCACACTCACTAAATATCAGTTGAGAGTCAATTTCCAACAGCCATGTTAAGTGCGCAAGTAGCAGCTCGCGCGAAATAACAATATGTGGCTGAGTGGTTAGAGTTCAAGTCTATAAAACGTAAGATACGTCAGAAGAGCGTGCTTTCGATTCGAGGTGCCGCCATCGACGAAAAATTATAAAATAATTATAATTTAATAAAAATAAATCATTAGAAATAAAAAATAATAAAAAAAGAGTTTAAAAAGTAATAATTTTTCTTCAAATTTTTATTATATTAATCAATTTTGAAGTCCTGTGACCTGTTCTATAAACTGTCCCAAGGGGCTAATTAGCCACCTCCAAAGACAACCCCATGTAAAAGTAATAGGTTCCTTCAATATAAAGTTTCGGAACTGGAACCGGTCACTAGCCCTGAGAACCTGTCACGTAACTAGTTTTGAACCGGTTATCTTTCCTCTAGGGTCATTATATATCCAATCACTTTTACGTTGATTAATCCTACTGAAAAAAAGAACTTGAAAGGATATGAAAAAGGTAATGGTTTTAATATTGTATTGTCATTGACAGATAGTACTTAGTATTGGAAAATAGCTTTTATTTTAGCCAATTGTTGTAGTTGAAAAGTGGTCGAAAATTTCAAAAGTAGTTGAATTTGTAGCACTAGTTTCAAGTCTTGTTAGTATATATATATATATATATATATATATATATATATATATATATATATATATATATATATATATATATATATATATATATATATATATATATATATATATATAAATATATATATATATATATATATATATATATATATATATATATATATATATGTATATATATATATATATATATATATATATATATATATATATATATATATATACAATCCATTCTGTCAATTCTAGCAGAAAAATGCTAAAATGGCAACACTGGTCGAAATACCCCTTCTACCGTCATTATATTCTTAACTGGGTAAAAACACTGGGTGAAAACACTTATTTTTCACGTAGCTAAAAAAGAAAATTACATATAATTGTACTTTGATATAACACTAAATATGCTCTACAGTAAAACATTACTGATATCCACGCCCCAATTATTTTGACACAACTATGTTCCTACATTTTAAATTTCTTTCCAATTTTAGAATTTATTAAATTTAATAATTTGTCATTAAATTTAAATAAAATAAACAATTAAGAATTTATTGAAATATAAGGGCATTCATTTTTATTAAATCATATTTAGAGCCGAAATTACAAAAATAAGTAAGCTAAGTAGTGTTAACAGTATATGACACTAGACTTTTTTTTGTGTTTTATTGATGTTGGATTGATAAAATGAAAGTGATAGAAAAAACACTATAAAGAGCAACACTTTTATGATATCTTCACAAAGTTTACATGGAAAGACAAGTTTGTATTGCACAGTGGGGCAGAATAGCAAATTTTTGCAAATAAATCTGTAACTTCTGCTCGGCTGGTTGGATTTGCATGAAATTTGGTACAGTCGTAGCAGAGGAGTATGCAATGTTAAGGGGGAACCAACAGACCCGTCAGGCACAGAGCTAAGGGGGCACAAAATAGGGTAAGTCTAAATATTTGTTTCTGCCCTAATAAGACCTACAAAAAACATGCTTGCATGTCCTATTTATCTCTTATAGTTTTCGAGTTAAATGCGTTTGAATTTTTAAATACCTCAATTTTGATCTGCCGCTCATCTGATTTTTTGGTTTCCTTCTCAAAATTCATAATAGTTTTTAAAGTTTTTACAGTTTCAGTTTGATGCTAACATTAATGTTCTTCATTTAGGTTAAACAAAACATTTTTAAAGATTGCTTTTATTTTATTAGATAAGTAGAAGTTAATAAACCTTCTTTAAAAAAATTTTTTGATTTTTTTGAGCTCATCAGAAAACGACATTTTTCTATCTATTTTATTTTGTAACAAAGTAACATCTGAAAAGAATTTTTTTTATTGATTGATTTTAATAAAAACTAAACTATTTTCTTTTGAATTCCTACAAAATGGGAAGAAAAAAAAGCTTTGTCAAACGAGGAAATTGGCAAAATCAAAGCCTATAAGGAATGTGGACTAAATATTAGCCAAATAGCAAATAAAATTGATCGAACACGTTGTGTGGTCAGTAATTATCTCCGTAATCCATCCAATTATGGAAAAAATATGAAAGGAGGTATCTATTCTGTTCTTTCGGCTGCAGATAGAAGAGCAATTGTCAGAATTTACCCTGCTGCTAAAATCAAAGAAAAAATTGGCGTAAAAGCAAGCTTAGCAACAGTACAGCGTGTAATACAGAAAGCTACTAATCTTAAACGATTAAAAATTAAGAAGAAGCCACCCCTTATCCCATCTTGAAAAGAAAAAGACTACTTTTTAGCCGGCACCATAAGACATGGGAAAAATAATGGCACAGAGTAGTATTTTCCGATGAAAAAAATTCCATTTAGAAGGACCAGATGGCTACAGTTTTTATTTGCACGATTTGCGAAAAGAAGAAATTTATTTGGAACGTCATCAAAGCTGTGCTGGAAGTGTGTTGGTCTGGGATTGAGTTTCCTATTATGGAACAAGCGATTTGCAATATTTTACTTCAAAAATTAAGGCGAATTCGTATTTTACTGTGGTGGAAAAAGCATTTCCCTATTTTTCCAATATTTTTAGCTCTATATCATGGACATATCAACATGATAATGCACATATTCATACTACAAATGTGGTTAACAACTGGATTAGAAAACAAAATGTAACATTACTTGATTGGCCGCCATACTCCCCGGATTTAAATATTATGAAAAATGTATGGGGATGGTTAGCTCGTAAAGTGCATGAATCTGGGAAACAGTATGAAACAAAATCCGACCTGGTTGAAGCCATTAACAAAGCGTGGAGTACTATTTCTTCGGATTACATAAAAAGCCTTTATGACTCAATTCCAAGCCGCATTTTTGAGGTTATCTTTAATAAAGGAGGTAGTACACATTACTAAAATAACCAAAAAATAAAAATTTTTAAAGTTTTTATTGAAAAAGTTCGAAAATTTAAGCTTTTATTGAATTTTAAGATATATGTCGTAATGTGATGAGCCAACACTTTTAGTCATTATTTTAATTTTTTTGTTTTTAACACGTATTCCTGAATTATTATGAATTATAATATATCGTGTGAATAAAGTTTAATTTAAATTTAAAAAAGTTAGCTTTAGTTATTATTCACTAGCGAAATATTGAATGCCAAAAGCAATTTTTGTATGTGTCGTATTCAAGTGAGCGGCAGTATAAGATCCTTAATTTACTCCTGCTCATTACTATATGTTTGTTATGAAGAATTTAAGAAGCTTATGTATTTTAAATAATATGTAAAAAATTATTTTCTCTAGTCTGTTTAATAAATTCATTACAATAGGTTATGGGCCTTGAGAAAAAATATTTGAAAAATAAGAATATTTAAAACAAATCAAAAATTTGTTTTAAAATTCAAAAATTTGAAAATTGAATAATTTTTTTTGTGCTTGTGAGTAAAAAACAAACAACAAAAGAATGGCAAATATCCCAGAAGCATTTCCGATGGAAAGATTGCGTGGAAGGGAAAATTTTGATGTCTGGAAAAGACAGGCAAAATCGTTCTTGGTCATTAAAGGTTGTTGTCAGGTCAATGGCATAATTGGAGATGGAGATTCAGTTCTAAATAAACGTGCTTTAGCGGAAATAACGTTAATGTTAGACCAAAGTAATTATGGCTATATTTCGAGAGCAACAACAGCGAAACAAGCATGGGACGCATTGATAAATGCATATGAAGACACAAGACTCACAAGAAAAGTTGGAATGTAAAAACAGTTGGTAAATATGAAGATGCAAAATTTCAATTCTGTTCAAAAATATGTGAATGAATTGATAATTACTGCAATTAAAATGAACAATGCTGGTCTTAAAATAGACGATGAGTTGACTGGTTCTTTCTGGATTACCCGAGGAGTACAAACCATTAGTAATGGCTGTAGAAAATTCAAAAGAAAAATTAACTATCGATATGGTGAAAAATCTGTTATTGCAAGACGTCAAGTTTTATGGAAAAACAGATAATGAGGAGGCATTATATTCAAAAAAAAAAGTATTACCTAAAATTGTTCAATAAACACTGCACAGTGGGGCCAAAAGCAAAATAAATGGTAATAAATCTGGATCTTTGAAACTACTGAACTAATTTATATGAAACTTGGAACATCGATAGAGGAGGAGTTAGACTTTCAGAATATTGTTGGCTAGAGTCTGTAGCTGCAGCACGGACGCCGCTACAGTGGGCCAAAGTTGACCACCTCGAGGGTGAAAAACATATCGGGGCTTATAACTTTTACAAATATAAACCGATTTTAAATATACCCATATTTTCAATAATAAAAATTTCGACCTTTAAAAATATAGGGCAAAATCGCAAGTTTCAAAGCTAAAAATGAGAAATATATTTTTTGAAGTTAAATATCTTTTAAACCATATAAGATAATTTAGCACAATAAGCATGTTTTTTCCTTGTCTTGCTTAGGAGAAAAAATGTAAAAATATTTAAAATCGGTTTATATTTGTAAAAGTTAATTATTAAACATTGAAAATTACTTTTTAAAAATGACAAATAAAAATGTTCTCTTGTTTAAGAAAGAAAAGAATGAAATAAAATAAAATAAATAACCAAAAAAAGAAAAAAAAAAATAATAATATTTTTTCCAATTAACATATTGATCCATTCAATAATCTACTTGATTGATTGATTTAATTAATATATAAAGTTTATTTTCCATTAACTTTATTCAATTAATCGATTATTTAAAGTTTATATTTTTTCAAATTATTTTTTTTAATTAAAATTTTAAAATTGTTTAATTGGAAAAAAATATAGTTTTGCAGTTTTTACAGTTATTAGTAATTGATCATTTTGATAAGAGGTGCAAATTTAAATATTTTTTGATTGAATGAAGCATTTTGGTAATTAAAATTATTTTACACTTTTTTCTGTGTACAAAGGAACATCGTAAGAAGAATCAAATACAGTGCTACAATTACAAAGAATTTGGACACATTTCAAGAAATTGTTATAATAAAATCTAGAAAGACAATAGTGAGACATTTAAAAAGAGCAATAAGAAAAGCAATTTTCATCAACATTAGTGACATTTATAAGTGTAGATGTGAAAATAAGTGATAAAAACAAGTCCAAAAATAACAAAACATATTGGACTGTCGACAGTAGAGCAAGCAATCATATGGTGAATAATAGTGATTATATGTACAATAAAAGATCTATTGAAAATAAAAAAGTAATGACTGCGAATAATAGTGTGCTTCAAGTTGAATGTGTTGGCGATGTCGATATAATAATATTTGGTCGAAATTCAAATAAAAATCTTACCGTTAAGGATATTGAATATGTTCCAAACTTATGTGCAAATTTATGGCAGAAAGATAATATTTGAAAACCAATTGTGTAAAATTGTTGATAATAATGGAAACTTGATTACCAAAGCCGAAATAGTGGATGACCCCTACAAAATTAAATGCGAATTAGTTACACAAGGCAACAAAATCGAAAAAATTTTAAAGACTTGAAAAACCACTTTACAATTTTGATGTATTGTGGTTCCAGTAGTACAAATATGGTCCAAATTTTAAATTCTATGGAGAGTTTTTTTTTTTTTTTTTAATTTTTAAGCAAAATTATATTTTTTTAGACATTTATCCACATAATTAATAATAACTCAAAAAGTGTTAGTCCGATATTATTAAAATAAACTTAGAAAAATTTAAATTTATACAACCTTTAATCCGTTTATATATTGCGTTTCATATATATAATATAATAAATTTTGTTTATATTTACTTTTTATTTATTTACTGAATCTGCCTTTATTAGGCCTCACAGTAAGTATTTAAGTCTTAAAACTAAACTTAAAGATATCTACTCTCTAAGGAGAGCTATGTTGTAAATAGGCCTCTCATTAGCGGGGCGGTAGGTCGGCTCTACGAAGCCTTGAATATGTCTGCACTTCAGCAAGAAGTCTAGCGAGTGGATTTGGATGAGTTTGAAGTTTCTGGATACATTTTTCACTGAATTTTTTAAATACTTCCTTTACCAGTGGTATCTCTAAGTCCCTATGGATATTCTCATTTCTTATGTACCATGGTGTAACCGTCATAGTTCTAAGAATTTTCGATTGTGCCCTCTGTATAATATCAATGCTGGTATTACTGGCAGTACCCCATACTTGGATGCCATAAGTCAAAATTGGTTTTAAAATAGTTTTATACAGGATGACTTTATTGTCAAGGCTTAGTCTTGATTGACTGTTTATTAACCATTGAAAGCTTTAAGCTTTCAACATCATATGAAGTCTCTTGGTTTCTATATGTCGACGCCAAGTAAGTCGCCTATCCAAATAAATACCAAGGTAAGTGACATGATCTGACTGTGGTATATTTATACCATTAAGTGTGACTGGGGGAAAATTACCTCTGCTTAAGCTGAAAGTAACATGATTACTTTTTAATTCATTTACCCTTATTCGCCAGTTTGCTAACCATGTCTCCACACGTCGGAGGTAAATATCTAGTTGACTAGATGCTATGTGTGGGTTTTCATGAGAACTGATTATTGCGGTATCATCAGCAAATGTAGATATAGTCAGTACATCGCATGTAGGCAAGTCAGAAGTGTAAATTAAAAAGAGTGTAGGTCCAAGAACACTTCCCTGTGGAACACCTGCTTTTATATCACATTCTTCTGTTACAAAGTCATTAAACTTTACTCTAAATAGACGGTCAGATAGATAAGATTCTACCAATTTGTGGGTACATGGTGGTAGTAAACATTTGATTTTATATATTAAACCTTTGTGCCATACTTTGTCGAAAGCTTGCGCGATATCCAAGAAAATAGTAGAACAATATTTCTTTGATTCAAAAGATTTCCTAATCTCTCCAGTTAGACGATTTACTTGTTCAATGGTTCCGTGTTTTTCACGAAAACCAAACTGGTGAACTGGGACGATGTTTCTATCGTTTAAGAATGGGATAATTTTCTTTTGAAATACTTTCTCAAATACTTTCGACAAGCAAGGAAGTAAGCTAATAGGTCTATAGGAAGATGGTACAGTTAAATCTTTTCCTGGCTTTGGTATCATTTTAATCTGAGAAGTTTTCCAAATTTTTGGAAAAACTCCTAATTTTAAGATCGCATTAAATATTGTAGATAGCACAATTATAGCCACATTGGGTAGGTATTTGATCATTAATGGTGTTATTAAATCATGTCCAGGTGATTTTTTACATTTATATTCTTGATGTTTGTATTAATGTCCTCTGGGCTAACAACAATTATGTCATCATTGTTAAATGTAGTGGCAAGTGTCTCTCCCAATACAAAATAATTTGTTTGGGGATTTTCTTGAAAGATAGAGCTTAAATAACATGCAAATAAATTTGCTTTTTCTTTTGCACTACGGGACCAGGTACCGTCAGCATTCCTTAAAGGATTTTGGGCCTCTACCGGCGGCTTAATATTTTTCGTTGCTCTCCATAGCGAAAAATTTGTGTGCTTATTAATTGTCAAACTTTCAATATAATTTTTATTTTGGCGATCCTCTTCTACTTGAAGGGTTTTTTTCAATTTTGTACTTGCTATTGACAGCCTCAGCTTTGCAGCGAGTGATCTAGTTTGTTGCCATTGTCTTCTATATTTTCTTTTTTCAAGAAGAAGTTCTTCGATATCCGTATTTGAAATATGCGTTTTGCATTTTTTAAGAATTTGACTCTTAGAATGTTCTAGAGCAGAAGTAATTAATGACGTATTTATTTATATCTTCCTCACACTCAAAAGAAGGGTCTGTGTGGATATGAATACTTATTTATTTCTTATATTTCAACCAATTTGTAGTATATGAAGTATCCATGGGAAATTTTGATATAGTAGTTAATATTATGGGAGAATGATCTTGAGTTTCGAATAATATTTTTAGAAATGGCAAAATCAATGAGATCTGGAATCTTTCTAGGATCAGCCGGTCAGTAAGTTGGGTGTCCAGGGGACACAAAATCCAAGCCATTTTTGCGATCAACTAGAGCTTTATATAGCTGTCTACCTTTGGGGTTTATCAATCTGGAACCCCAGTAAGTGTGTTTCGCATTGTAGTCGCCACATGCCAGGAAACGATCTCCTAGTGTATTAAAGAATTCTTCAAAATTTTCTTTGGTCATTGAAAATCGTGGTCGGCAATAAATTGAACTTAGAGTTAAATACCCAGAAAAAGATTCAAGGCAAATGGATGTTGCTTGCATATAGTCTCTCGACAATTCATATAGGTTTTTAATAAGTATACCAGTACCACCATGTGCCTTACCGTCCGGATGATTTGTACAATGAAATGAATAACCTGAAATATAAAAGTTATATCTATTGGTAAGATGCGTCACTGAGACTAGCATCACATCAATATTTTGTTTTTGTATGAAGTATGATACCTCAGATTTGTGTTGGTTTAAGCCATTTGCATTCCAGAATAACTAATTTTCTCGTTAAGAGGATTTGAATCGTTTGGTTCTGCGCTTTTAAAAGCTTTTGTATTGTGTTTTGCATTGATGACATAAAGTTAGTCATATTCTGGTTCTGGTCCCAAGTTTTGGGGAACATTAGGCTGCTGGAAACTAGATTTTAACACATTGGCATTGGAGTTATTGTTGAACTAGTTGAACTTACATTATTTAATTGCATAGTTGGCTTAACTGAAGCCGCACCCTCATTAATAATGGTTACACCAGGATTTTATGGATTAGAAGTGTTATATACAGGTGATAGTTCAAAATCTCCAACTCTTCCTTGCCTTTGCTTTTGTTTCAATCTCTTCAATAATTCTTTATATACCGGGCAACCACGATAATTGGCCGAGTGATCGCCGCCGCAGTTACCGCATTTTCTTTTGAGACCTTTCTCTTTAATGTCACATTGTGACGAAGCATGGAAGTCTCCGCATGCAACACATACTGTACGCAAAGTACAATAATTTTTAGTTTGTTCAAACTCTTGGCAATTGCCACATTGGACAGGTCTATTTCTTTTAAGAGGTTCCTCTATAGTTACTCTCCGATTCAATAGGTATCGCAGGTAGTATATAGGGTGTGTCTCATTCTTCTTCAATTTCCGTTCATCCGGCTCTAACTCAAGCCTAAACATAGGCTGGGGAATTTTATCTCTGTTAAAATACTGGACTCAATACCTTTAATAACTATTACCAATCCTTTACTACTTTTAAGTTGATAAGTATAGACATTTTTCCTATTATCGTTAAGGTAATGAGAGATTTTTCTATAACAATTCTCAATGTAAACTACTATTTTCGTCTCTTGCACGCCACCTTTTCTTATAGAAACAATGTGAAAATTGTTTTTACCAATAAGATCAATAAATGACTTTACCAAGCTATTGGAGCTGAGTTCACGGAGGTATATTGGTGGGGGTTTTGGTGAATTTTTAATAATAACACTATCCTTTCCGTGTTGATTATTCACATCATCACTCAGGAGAGCAAAACGGTTGACTATCAAGGGATTATCAGTAACTTTTTGTTTTTTAGCTATAGCTGCACATTTTTGGGGACTTAAGTTTCTCTTATTAATACCGACGTGCCTGAGAATACCTGCTGGTACTGTAGATTTCGGTATACTTATCTTATTTTTCACTTTTGGAATAGCGCCCTTCTGAGTACCATTATTGCCACACAAGGTATTATTAGTGTTAACGACAATCAAACTCTCACTTGACATTTTTGTTAGTGGATTACAAGCTTGTGTATTAACAGTAGTTGCTTGTGTTGTTTTTAAAACTGGTATAGTTGTTGTTATTTTATTTTCCTTATTTTCTTTTGTGCTTTGTTCTAAACAAATTTTATTATGTGATATTGTCTGTATATTATTGTTCTCTTGTAATTGAATCACGGGGGAACAGGAGCGCGCTCTCTCAAGTGGTTTGGCGGCTAATAATTTCTGTTATAATGTGGATCACTTATATTTTTTTCACTCTCCCCGTTGAGAAAAATATAGGCATTTCTGCCGTTTATACTGAGCCGTCTCTCATCATGAGAATTCATATGCTCAATTATGAATTTATATTATAACACTTTAATTTTCTTTTGTAACTTTTGTTTTAAACAAATTAATTTTAATAAATGTTTATATCGATATCAAATAAATATTTTTTTATAAATATAAATTTTTATGTTTAGAGCGTCCAATCGCTTATATTTTTGTATTTAAATTTCACTATACACTCTTTAATTTTTTAAGAAATCACGGAGCGAATAAAAACACGTCTGTTTGTAATGAAACTGTGAAACAAGTTTTTTTAAAAAAATTAGCAAAAAAATTTTTTTTACGTGAAAATAGCAAATTTTTTTGTTAAAAAAAACATCATGATAAATCGAAAAGGGCAAAAATATATACTTTATGGGGTCTTAAATGATTTTTTCGACATGTTACACACGGAATGACAAAATCAGTATACCCCCCATCGTTTTTATGATGGGTATAAAAATCTTAAAAAATCGAAAACTGCAAATAGTATTAATTTTTTATGTGTTATGAAGCTACATATCATGTGAATCAAAAAGAGGTACATATATTGACTTTGTCATTCCGTGTGTAACATGTCGAAAAAATCATTTAAAACCCCATAAAGTATATATTTTCTGGGTCCTGGTTAGATTTTGAGTCGATCTAGTTATGTCCGTCTTTTGAAAGCAGGATAGGGCTCGAACAGGACAAGGTAGGGGGACGCAATCGGTTAATAAATCAAAATGTAATGGGCTAAAAACTAGAAACACAGGGTGTCCGTTTCATAATTTTCTGCTAATATTTCTGAAACAAAAGCATGTACGACAACGAAATTTTGTATAATAATCGTTTGAGGGTCAATATAAACTTGGAAACCAAAAATGGGCGTGGTCCGCCCACTTTACGGCCCACCTCCCATATAAGGTGAAATGTCAACGAAATTTTGTACAAATAGTTCAAGGAACTATGTAAACTTGGAAACAAAAAATGGGCGTGGTCACCCACCTTACCGCCCACCTCCGATATAACGTAAAATTGAGAAAAGTTGATGGTGGGTATATAGATTCGGTCAAACCGAATATAACATTCTCGCTTGTTTTTTTTAATTTTTTTTACTAACTTTATATTTTTTGCCTAACAATTTGTTTCATAACTTTGAAACTATTGATCGCATCAAAAACAATTGTATACATCGTTTAAAGATATCGTAAGCCAAAATTTGTGTAGATTTATTTAAATAAAATCGGACAAGTTGTTTTTGAGTTATGACAACATAAGTGGAAAAATGTCTCAAAAAACTAAAATTTTGTGAAAATGAGCGAATTCACTTAATTGCGAATAAATTCGAAAATGGTAATGGTAAAGTGTATATTGCCTCATTTAAATATTGGGAATTTAGATTTACCAATTTAAATTTTCCTGATTAATACACTAATTAAATGTTTAAAATATAATCTAAAATTTAAAATACATTTTATTCTAAAACTAAAAACGCATAATTCATTCGGTGCGGATCAAAATATATCTACTGGTAAAACAACAAAATACGTATTAAGTGAGCTACACTAACAAAAATGGTATTTTCATTGATTACTAAATAAACACGCAAAAATATTTTATACATACAATACTGTTTGTTTCTTGTATTTCTTAATAATAGTACACACATGTACAAACTCATGTATTGCTTCGGAATTCTTTTAATTCGCTCAGCACCTACAAAGACTTAAGCCCCAACCAGTCAACTTTGCAACGCAACGCAGAATGAAGAAAAGTAGCGTGAAACATTTTGTACAACCAGTCAACAAAAGTAAACGTATCATATGTTTTTGAACATTCATTGTGTAAACAACTCTGTTTTTCAGTTATTTTGTGAACAAAATAAATTACAGAGTTGTTTAAAACTTACGCAGCTACGTAAAAATCTATTTTCTGCAGATTTCTGCGATACGCTACCTAGAATATTTGTGTCAATAGCTACATACACACACCTGCATAAAGCTGGTTGAAACAGCTGATTGCGATACGATGAATTTTTGTTGAGTGGTTGGGGCTTTAGGTTTTTTGTTTTCTATGGTTTCTTGTATTTCTTTCAAGTACACACATTTACAAACAAATATGTGTATTGCTGTTGAACTCTCTGCTTTGGTACAGTCTTTGTTCAACTATTAGTTTTGACTAAGAGATCTTCAGCCGAAAAAAACTGAAGCAAAAAAGAGTAAATGAAAAACTTAAAGCTTTAAGCAACAGTCGTATTTTGAAAATCATTTGCTTAGCTGATAGCTTAAGCAGAAAAAAGAGAATAGTCGACTGAAGCAAATGGTTTTTATTTTCTCTTATTTACATTTGCTTTTTGCTTTTTTTGGTTCAGCAACAAATTGTATATTAAGTAACTAAAAACGAAGTTTTCTATTTAACTTAAAAAGATGATAGCTAAGCAGAAATTTGTGTGCTTTTGCTAGTTTTAAGCATGCAATTCAAACGCTGCTTGAACCACAATACATCAAAATTTCATAGTGGTTTTTCAAGCCCATTTTTGCTGTTGACCTGTGTTATAAATAAAGAGAAATCGTTTATAGCCTTGAGAAATTTTGAACTATGACATAGAAGAATGAGTCATATATGCAACAAAAATTTGCAAGACGTTAAAAAAGCAAATTATGGTGTTGATTTTGAAGGTGACGTGAATGAACCAAGTATTATATGCGTTAAGGGTAAGCAAATCCGAAGGCCAAATAAAGATGAAGGTACGAGAGCAACAGAATTATTGCAGGTGGTACATTCTGATGTTGTCGGACCTATGAACACAAACTCATTTTCTGGATCAAGATTTTTAGTAACGTTCGTTGATAATTTTTCAAGAAAAGTTTTTGTATATCCGTTGAAAAGTAAGTCAGAAGTTTTTAATACTTTTGTAAAATTCAAACAGTTGCAGTTAGAGTTGACATCACACACTTCTGCAAATTATAGAATTTCTCCGGAAGTAAACATCGAGTTGGTGCAAGAAGTTCCTGAAAACGGTAATAGTGATTTAGATGTTAGTATATATGATGACTCCGTAGAATGGTCATCGCCTTTATCAGAATCAATGGAAGATCCTGATGATGACTGGAGACCAGATGCGTCTAACATACCTATAACATGAGAAGTTCGAAGATCGGCGAGATTAGCAAGCAAAACAGTACGTTCACAAAATTTTTGTGCAGTTGTGTTTGTATCCAGCGATCCATCAAGCATAAGAGAAGCAATCTCGTCGGAGAATGCAAGCAGGGCTGTCAGATGTGGCAATTTTTCGCCAAACGTAGTGATTTTTAATTGCTCTTGGCGACTGTATTTTCCGTTTTGCGACATGTCGAATTTTTTGGCGATTTATTTGGCTAATTTTCAAAATTGTATTAAATAGGTATAAAGTTGCAAAGTTGCAAAAAATATAGAGTAAAAATTCTAAAACTATTGTTTGTGCATGATTTTTATTATCATTTTGGTAATTTTTGCAAATTGTAAAAAACATTTAATGATATTTCGTCCTTGGCATAAGACATTTATTAGCAATTTTAAAATAGATTTTTAAATACAAAGGTTTTATCTTAAATTTATAATTAATTGAAATCAAATATTTTTACTATTTTTTTTAAATAGACTGATTTGGTATCAAATTAGGAATATGACATTAATTTTTATCTTTAAGTATTAATTTATTTTTAGATTAAGAATTATTTAGGAATAACATTTGATATGAACTTGAGAAAGTATCACTTTTTTCAAATGAATATTCATTTTTATTCAAACTTGAATAAACGTATTTTCAGAAATACCTTTAGATTATCAAATTTAAAGGCACGAAGCAAAAATTTGTAAAAACCCTTGATCTAAGTGGTGAATCACACAATTTATACACTAAGGGAAAAAATTCGATTCAAAACCAACAACGTTTGTGCTCACATTGGTAATTTACGGTAATAGCTTTTTAATACCTTTCGTTAACAAATTTAATAGAAAACATATGTAATTTAACAATTTGATACCGAAATGGTTTCAACTTGGTGCCAATTAGGTATCGATTTTCAATAAGAATTGAACACGCAGTGTTTAATTTAAACACATACGGTGTAGATTCACTATTGACACAGAATGGTATCGTTTTCAACACGTATGTGATAGATATTTTTCTAGGTGTAAGTTTTATAAGACAAATGTTCATTATATAATTTTAGAATTATTCTGTTAAAAAATATAACAAATTTGAATAAATTTTTAAAATTGTTGACCTTAAATTGAGCTATGTATGTCAGAAAAGTGTATTGAAATTAATATTTTTTTTTATTCAATTATTATTAACTACTCAAATTATCATTGACTTTGTCGATGCTGAACTTACATTTTAAAATTCTATAAAACTTGAAGCACTAAATATTATTGTTGTTTTTAGATTTCCTAAAAAAATATATAAAATTTAATTATGGCGATTTCTGATTAACAATTTGGCGACAGAGGCTCAAAAAAATCTGACAACCCACAGTGGGGTCAAACGCAAATTTTTTGGTAATAAATCTGTATCTCCGAAACTACTAGTTAAATTAAATTGAAATGTATTGAAGAGTTACAGAGGATGACCTTAGCTTTGAGAAAAACTATCTTGTAGTTACCCTGTGATAACACAAGAAACTCTACAGGGTGTCAAAATTGACTACCTCGAGTATCTAAAAGTTTAAAAAAATCGTAACTTATAAAAATGAAGTCCGATTTTAAAGATTTTTATATTTCTGTAAAGTGCTTGGTAAGATAAAGAAAAAATAAGCTTACTCACCAAAGTTATCTCTTACAGTTAAAAAGTTATTTACACTTAAATTTTGAATTTTTGATTTTTTGCCTTGACTTTCTTTCGTTTTTCGGGAATAAGTCCTGGGATATATGAGGAAAAATGTTTTTAAAAATATTTTGTAATTTGCTATATATTTCAAAATAATATGCTGAAAGAATTTTTGGATTATCTCAATGCGTCTAGACGTGAAAAGTATTCAAAGTCAGCACTCTGAAATTGGTATGAAAAACGGCTATTTTTTACAAAAATATAGTACAATTCTTTCACTTTTTTCTCAAAATTCCTTTAAAGAAAAAATTTTTCTTTATATATTTCAAAAGACAAGGCTTCATAAATGGTTAATGTAGAAATTTTGAACTGATTTAGGCTTGCACCCTACATCAGGCATTGGTCGAAAATGGTGGATTTTGGAAAAAGTTAAATTTTTATCGATTAATAAAAAAAATGTCACGCGAGCTTTTTTAAATTTATTGACGATATTTCATCAAAAAATGGATTTAAAACGATTTGACACTAAACTGCTTCCCGCCCGGCCAAAAATGAATGCAGGAGAGCAGATTTCATGAAAAAAGTAAATTTTTTAAACGACTTTTTTTAATTGCATAAAGAAGCATATTAGAATGATATTTTCGACATTATTTCTTATGTAGTGTATAAAATATATATCGATCTTTCACTCCTGAAAAAAACATTAAAAAAAGCTTTACAAATAAATTTTTGGCAATTTTTCGAAATTAAAAAATATAAAAAAGATATATATATCGATCTTTCACTCCTGAAAAAAACATTAAAAAAAGCTTTACAAATAAATTTTTGGCAATTTTTCGAAATTAAAAAATATAAAAAAGAACCAAAAAATATTGTTTTGTAAAACAAAACTCCGCATATTTTCTAAAAACTAATAAAATATTACAAGAAAATAAAAATAGACTTATTTACCAATTCATTGATGTATAATATGTATATATAGATCATTTTAAAAGCATTACATCATGGTCTCAAATCTGACAACTTAGGTCAACTTTCACAAAATTCATTGTTTTGCAATATTTCCATATGTGCGTATACGTAACACACAATTGTATTGGCGTGTTTTGGTTGTTGAACGAGATAATATTCGTAATAATCGCTTATATTTATTAAATATTGTTTATTTTTGAAAAATTGCCAAAAATTTATTTGTAAAGTTTTTTTAATGATTTTTGCATTGCATTTTGATCAATATATATTATACATACTACATAAGAAATAATGGCGAAAATATTATGTTAATATGCTTTTTTATGCTATTAAAAAAAGTAGTTTAAAAAATGTACTTTTTTCATAAAATCTGCTCTCCTGCATTTGATTTTGGCCGGGCGGGAAGCAGTTTAGTGTCAAATCGTTTTAAATCCATTTTTTGATGAAATATCGTCAATAAATTTAAAAAAGATCGCGTGACATTTTTTTTATTAATCGATAAAAATTTAACTTTTTCCAAAATTCACCATTATCGACCAATGCCTGATGTAGGGCGCAAGCCTAAATCAGTTCAAAATTTCTACATTAACCATTTATGAAACCTTGTCTTTTGAAATATATAAAGAAAAAATTTTTTCCTTAAAGGAATTTTGAGAAAAAAGTGAAAGAATTGTACTATATTTTTGTAAAAAATAGCCGTTTTTCATACCAATTTCAGAGTGCTGACTTTGAATACTTTTCACGTCTAGACGCATTGAGATAATCCAAAAATTCTTTTAGCATGTTATTTTGAAATATATAGCAAATTACAAAATATTTTTAAAAAATTTTTTCCTCATATATCCCAGGACTTATTCCCGAAAAACGAAAGAAAGTCAAGGCAAAAAATAAAAAATTCAAAATTCAAGTGTAAATAACTTTTTAACTGTAAGAGATAACTTTGGTGAGTAAGCTTATTTTTTCTTTATCTTACCAAGCACTTTACAGATTTTTTTAAACTTTTAGATACTCGAGGTAGTCAATTTTGACACCCTGTAGAGTTTCTTGTGTTATCACAGGGTGACTACAAGATAGTTTTTCTCAAAGCTAAGGTCCTCCTCTGCAACTCTTCAATACATTTCAATTTAGTCCAACCAGTAGTTTAGGAGATACAGATTTATTACCAAAAAATTTGCGTTTGACCCCACTGTGCAACCCTGAATGCAAGCAAATGAAGATCGCTATGCAAGAAGAGATGCAGTCTTTAATTGAAAATAGTACGTGGGTACTTGAAAATCTTTTGCCGGGCCAAGAAGCTGTAAATTCAAAATGGGTGTTCAAAACGAAAGTTGATAATCAGACTTGAATGTTTGAAGATGGTACAAACAAAGTTTGCTGAAACAATCTGGTAGAGTTTGGAATGAAACACTTAATCGTGAATTACTTAACATAGGTCTAACAAGAAGTGATGTTGACCAATGTGTGGGGCAGAATCGCAATTTTTTGGAAATAAATCTTTAACTTCTGATTGGCTTGTTGGATTTGCATGAAATTTGGTACATGGTATTGGTGTATATTTTTATACATTATTGTACGCACCTAAGATCTACAAAAGTTATCTCTTATAGTTTTTGGGTTATTTGCATTTGAATTTTTAAGTACCTCAATTTTGCATGTTCTTGGTCCATTTTTTTCATATATATCCTAGTGTTTCCGACCGATTTCATTCGTTTTTTCTTTAGCTAATTAAAGAACAAAATTATCTATTGAATAAAAAAATTTGAAGTCAATATCTTTACCGAGTCCAAAAATAAACTATTTTGAATTTTAGAGAAAAAAATATCTGCATTCTTTTTTCTCTAAAATAAAATTTCTTCTTAAACATATAATAATTTTATACTTTTCTGAAAGGTATCCCATTTTATATGAAAGTTTTGACTTTAGTCTATATTTTCTCAAATCTAAAATCGGCAAACTTTAGAACTGTAATATGTTGTTAAAGTTTTCAATCAAAATCTACGGAACTTCGGAAAAATTAGGATTTTATAGCCGAAAATGTGAAAAAATCAATTTTTTTGGGAATTTTGGCGCTTTTTGGGAATTGTGGGATTCCTTTTACAAAAATCTTAAAGTTTTTTCACTTTCTCATTTTACACGACAAAATCTACATCCACTGAAAATTTCGTTAAGATATCTTTAATAACAAAGATTTTATTACAGATAAAATATTTATAGTTTCTCTAAGACTCACCAAGAATCTGTGCTCCTCCAAATCAATTGGAATACACCTCAGGATTGTTCATGTGAAATTTCATTCAACTACATCCAGCTGTTCTAAAGTTAAAGAAGTATTTGCAGAAAAAATCGTTTTGGGAACACTGTGCCATGGAGTAGTACATGCAAATGGTAAACAAATATAAACGTCAACATCTGGATAAATAAACCAAAATAGTTCTAAAGTCGACAACTAGATGGTGCTAACTGTTAGTAGTAGCGTCTTTTACAGACTTTACGTTTTTTTTTTATCTTTTATTGTTATTTAATTGAGATTTTTTATACCATACTTACTGCCTCACTACTGCGTTAATTCAAATAATAAAAGGATTTTTCTTTTTAATTTTATGTATATTTTTTTTTTTTTTATTTTTCGTTTTTTTTTTTTTTTATTATTTATTAAATTTCTGTTTTTATTTGTTATTGTTAAATAATTAATGTTAATGGTTTATTAAACGTTTAGTTATATAAATTTATTGTTAATTATTAGTATTATTGTTATTATAGGTATAATTATAATAATTACGTACGATATTATCATTGTTTGCATATTTTCAATTTATTGTCCTGTATTTCATTACGAGTTAACGTTAAACGTGTGTTTATGTGTATGTGTATTTGCATTTATGTATGTATATAATCTTGTATTTATTCTTTTTTTTTTGGTTTTGATTTAATTTTTAAAATTTTTCAATTCAATTTTAATGTTTGTTTTTTTTTTCATTTTTTTGTTTATTCTTTTAATTTTTATTAAATGTGGTAAATAATTAATAATTTTAAATTTATTTTAATGTTAATGTATGTGTGTTAGTGGGTAATTTGTATATGTATGTATTTATTTTGAAATTATCTTTATTTATTTATATTAACTTTTGTTTTGTTAGTTTTTTTTTCATAACTAAAAAACAATACTAGTAATAATAGCATAAAATTAAACAACAATTATACATTTTTTTTTGTTATACGCTCTTTGGTGTTAGGGTTATACATATTTTAAATTATATGTAATCGTTATCTATTTACGAATAAATACATTATACACATTTACATACATACACAGACATTTGAATATACATACTTACTAAATATTTGTGTATGTAAATATATATTTATACATACATATGTATATGTAAATACATAAAAAACGAGAGAAGAGGATATAGTCGGTCAGGCCCGACTATATGATACCCTACACCATTACCATCCACATAATTTTGTTTTTACTTATATACAACTTACTTGTGTTAAATATTAACATAATACTAACATTTGTATGGGATTTATGCACGTTAGTGATTTTCGAGAGATGAGTTTATATGGGAGCTATGGTCAGTTATGGACCGATCTTCATGAAATTTGGCAGACGGATTTTTGCTGATATAAAACTTATATGTACTAAATTTCATTAAAATATTCCTATTTTTAAGGCATCTATAAGTGTTAAAACTCTATTCCGGGAGGACATTTGTATGGGGGCTAGGTGAAATAATGGGACGATCATAGCCAAATTCAATAGGCTTTGTCCTTGTGTTGAAAAAAGCATATGTACCTAATTTCATCAAATTATCTTCAAAACTGCGACCTGTACTTTGTGTACAGAGTTTACACGGACAGCCAGCCAGCCGACCAGACGGACGGACATCGTTAAATCGACTCAGAAAGTGACTCTGAGTCGAACGGTATACTTTAAGGTGGGGGTCCGAAGATTTTTTCTCTGCGTTACAACTTCTGCACAACACATAATACCCCAACCACCTTTGGTGGTGTAGGGTATAATAATAAAAACTAAACAGTAAATACAAGTAAATATTTAAACAAAAAATGTTGAATTGTTGCACTCATGATATGCCTGTTTCATATGTTAGATTTTTAAATATTTGTTTCCTGCTGTTTTTGTTTTAAAACGTTTTATGTGTTAAAAACTATAAAAAAAAGATTAAAATTTTGCTAAAAAAAAAAAAAATACTCAATTCAATAAAAATAAAAAATTACTTTAATCTATACGGTAGTTATTTTATTCATTTATTAAAGCCATTTGGGTATTTAACTATAATCTCCACTTTGTTAAAATCGTATGGACTTAATTTGCAAAATACTTAGTTTAAAGCAGTTTATGTTAGAAAATAAAATTGCACAGTAAATATTTTGGCTATTTGCACAATATGATATACATATTGTATATTGCCCTATACGGATAATTGCGAAGCTAATAACTTCACTACAAAATCATTTCGGAATCAATTTCGCTCATCAGAGATAGTTCGAGCAGCAATACATATTTTGTTATAAATTTCTGAATTTTAATCTGTTATGAATTTCAATGATGCTTTAATTTTAAGTTTCCATAATAAAGGAAATTTCATAAAATTATATATAGTCTCTTTGTTTCACAAAAATCTCATCTAAATTAAAGCAATTAAAAAAGTTAATTTTGAACAGATAATATCGAACAAAAAATTACATTGGTCGCTAAGAAAATCCTCCCTTATACACAAACAGGTCGACTAAATGGTATTTAAACTGTTGGACAAGAATCTGCTTTTATTTATTTTTATCAGGTTCTGATATTTGTTTGTGGTCGTGTCTAATATTTTCTCCTTTTCGGGCGGTCACGTTTGAATAATATGAGAATGGTTTTTGAAATTTAAATAAATAAAAAGCCAAAAGATGGCGAATAAAATTATCTAAACATTACCTTAACATTTTTTATCCGTTCAATATTCGCCACTAATTTCCGAATTACTTCGAAAGTATTGAGCGGATAAAAAAGATAACATCGTTGCCAAAAAATTGCAAATACCGTTACCACTGAAATACCTTTCGGTAAAACAAATTGTCGTTGCCGATAAAATAGCATTACTGTTATTACATGGTTTGATAAAAATAATTATTTTGAATAAAATTGAAATAAAACTTGTAAGAATCCTAGCCTGACATTTTAATACTTGGCTCCACTTTAACCAGTATCTGCGAAATTTCTAAAACAACCGTACTCTTTGAATGCTACGACCGAAATTATCACGAATACCTTTACCACCAAAATACCTCTCCCGTAACAGATCGAAATGTAGATAATGCTAAAATAATGTTACCGTAATAATTCACAATACCGTTACCTTTCTGAGTCGGTTTGCAACCTTGGATGTGGCCCACATCAAATGGAAAATTATGGACCGTTACTTTAAAAAAAATTATGGTATAGAAAATATCAAAATATATATAAAAATGTCTCCAATGGTTTTTGCTCATGGAACTTATGTAAATATTTAAGGAAATACTCTTATACTAGTAAAGACTTTTTTGTGTGAATTCTGACGAGTTTCTAAAAAAACAATGAGAAATCTTTTTGAATTAGGAGAAAATGGATTATTTTCTAAAAATTTTAATCATAGTCAATGTAAAAAAACATAGTTTCCAGAACATTGGATTCGAATGTTTGAAATTATTCTTTTATTATCTAAATCATTTGTATACAAATCATGTCTTTGGAAAAATGAAATGGTCAATATGTAAGTACTCACAAATATTTATTTTTGCTATTCGAAACTTGTGAAATTGTTTTTGTAATTTATAATCTTATCTAGAACAACAATAGATTTAATTTAATAACATGCATTTTATTTGCATTGTCTTTTGGTTTTTGTTTTCCTATTTGGTTGTATTGTTGTTATTGTTATCGATGTTCGATATTTAAACCAGACGATTAAGTGCGTGTGTGAGTGAGGCTGCATATCTGTTTATTGGTCTGCGTACAAATACAAACATGATATTAATTGACCAAAGAATATTTATTACAACCGCAATGTTTCCAATACCAGTAAGAAATGCTTACAAACAAATACGAATAAGTACTGTTTAAAAAAAATTTACTTATTTTCAACTTTTGTTAGATAGAAATGCAGACAATATTAATATACATACACACATATGGACATAAGGGTGCTTGCTGTTTTATAAGTCTTGATTTTTAAGCTGAAATGTTTAAAAACTAGTGCTAAATACCTGTACTGACTAAGATTAAAACAAAATCTTATTGTTTTTATACAAATGATGGCCACTCTAATTAACACATCCAAACGTATTCTCTATATGTAAGAGAAAAACTACATTTTTACTTATGTACATTGTAAATGTAATTCTACATATATTACATTTACTATTCACATGAATTTAACAACTACTACAAAAAAAGAAAAAAAAAAAAAGAAATAATTTTACAACAAAAATTGTATCTGATGCAGTTTCCCGATTTAATAAAACATTTTGTACAAATGATATTTAGTATTTGGGTGTGTTTGTGTGTGGGTATGTATGTTTGTGTCCTTTTTGTTTAACTCTGTTCATGTTGTCATAGTAATGTTATCTGTTGTTATAAGTACCTTTACTGTTTTAGTTGTTATTGCTGTTTTTGTTGCTCTTTTGTATCAAAATTTAAGAGGAGGATACATTCAATAAACCCATTTACATACATAAATACATACATTATTGAATGCGTATGCAAATGAAATTATATTTATGTTTTTGTATATCCTTGTATTTGGTATATTCTCTTTGTTTTAGCTAATTTTACACAGTCTGCAACGATCCTTATACAACACACTAGTTACTTTTGAGCGTTACGGTATCCTATAAAGTGTATAGTTACTTACAGATGAAAGTTTTATGATAACTAAGCTTGGCAACCAATTTTCAGTTATTTCAGTAACGGTATTTCAACTGTTTCGGTAACAGTTTTTTTTAACGTTATCGGTATTACGAATAAGTTTGGTAATGGTATTTTTAGGACAACGGTTATTTCAAAAACTTCGAAGTAATCGGTATATAACATAGGGATAACAAGTGATAAGATGATATTTTGCAAGGTATGCAAATATTTCTGTATTAACTAAAAGTTTTGATAAAACGCATGAGATATGTTAGTGACTTTGGCAATGTATAGCGAAAAACTTAATTCGAAGCTGATATTAAAGAAATCATCAGAATTTATAAAGTTTTTATTAAAATGACAATTATTAGTTAAGAAGGAAAATTTGTCTGAGATCAATAGGAGAAAGGAGTCTTGGATAATAATTCACTTCTAGTGTTGAATACACCTGCTTAGTTATCATTACTATTGACAACATATGAAAAATTTCCAAAAACAATTTTGACAAAATTTATGAATAACTCATCGAGTTTTTTGATGTAATATGTATGTATAGGATCAAGGGACAAAGTAAGAAGAGACTCCGATACTTCGATAAATAGTTAAAAAAAAAATCCATTATGCCGTAGTACTTCAGTTTCTTTCTTCAATTACCAGTAAAATCGCTTGTCTATGTTAAATAGGTGAGACAAAAACGAACCATCTAACTTGGAATTCTTTGACGACAAAACACACGATGAATGTAATGCCTCTAAACTAAGATGCCTCCATTCAATTTCTGTCTAAAATTAACTGTGGAAATACTATTTTCAGTTTCAATTTACTCCTAGGCAATGACTCAAGGTCTGCTGGGTTGATTTTAATGCAAATTATTTATATGCATTTTTGAAGATATTTAGGTAAAGTGCAAATACAAAAGTAGCAATAATAAATTTATAGTTTAAATAAAGAAACCAACACAAATTATTTATTATAAACTAAATATACATAATTATTTGGCAGGTATACTATATATTGACGTCTATACCTGACAAATAATTAGATTAATTCATTATAAAACAATGGCAGATAGAGGGTATTTTTACATATTAGGGACATACAGGTTTTATATTTTTAAATGACGTCTGTTATCAATAGAAGGTTGTCATTGTTCGAATATTTTGTTATAACTTAATATTTTTTACGTTATAAGGATAGAATGTTAATGAAATTATCTACACATAGAAAAAAGATTAGTTGGAAAATGGTTATTAGTGTGAAAATTTATGGACTATAATCAAAACTATATTTCAGGTATTAAAAATACGTAAATCTACAAGATTTTCTATGTTTATGACGATGTTAATATCCTCATAACTGAATATATATTACCACAAAAAACAATTTAGATAGGATAACCAATTATTTAGTAATTTTTCAATTCTGTTGATATAACCAAATTTAATTCTTTTAAATGCACCTAAATGTAATATATATTGGTGGCGGCAATCAAAATTCGATTACATAATGTATTTTGAATTTCAGTTATTAGTATTTGTTTCTAATATTTAAAAATCAATTGCTAGCAAGGAAAATAATTGGCTATCCTAAACGATTTTTTTAAGTATATACTATATTTTATTTGACATTTTGTACAAAAATATGGAAAAGAAAAAGTAATTATAATAAATATTTTTTTTTATATTTAATGATCTATAACTTTTCAAAAGTTGTTTTTAAAAAAATTATACCTGAAATATATAAGTAAATATGAAAAGCTAGGTGCAATTGGAATATCATGAACACTAAAATAGGTAAATTCTTTAAAAATAAAATCAAAGTTATAACAATTATCCTTTTAATACAAAATATATTTTTGTTCTTCAAGGTGAACATGTCATTTAGTGGCTTAGGCAATTTCAATGAGTCAGGCGGCTTCATTGAATAATATTAGTGTCGTTCTCGCAGTGTTGGAATCCAAATGTTAGTACCCGGTAGACGTAAACAATATTATGAATGTCAATGCGAATAGCCCCGAATTAATACATGTCCCAATTAGTATGATCATCCTTTTCAGAGATGTGTCAAAAATAATCCTGCCTGTCTATGTTGTGATACTGCTAATGGTGGTTATGCTGTGGATCCCAAAAATCAAGCAATTTACTATTTTTGCAAGTCAAATGGTTCAATAGCGAAAAGTAAGGTGAATATTACGCAATGTTTTTTAACAAAGAAATACATTATGTTCTTTTTTACAAAAACATATGCAGTTTATTACATTGAGTGTTACGTATACATGTTGGATTAACGGGGAGAATCAAGAACTATAATACGTAAATATAGTACTGTAAGCGAATATGTAATATTGTGTGTAAAAGCGTGGTTGTTTATTTTTGTATAGGACCGATCGTTGATTAAAAAATTAGTGCGACATTAGAACAATCAAAATGGTTATCTATAAGAAGTGCCTCCACAAGAAGTTCCTCTCCATAGTAATTTCCATTAAATATGCAAACTATACGCATTTATTTTTTTATATTATTTGTTTGTGTGTAAAAATTCTTCAACAACAACAAATAATAAAATATAAAAATATTATTTTTGACATTTTGTTATGATTAAAGAAATTCTATTTTTGTAATCGAATTTTTAGGTATTGTTTCAATTGTAGCTATCAATAATTTTAATTATCCTGATAAAATATATACACCTACCAATAAGCTGGTACATTTAAATGATATATTCAGCAATCACAACTGTTTTTTGTGATAGTTGGTGCAACCGACCAAATTCGATTGGCAAAAAATTCGGTTGCCATAATGAAACTGTTTTCTCTGTGTAGTATCGAAAGAGGGAAAAGAAGAGAGAGAGAGTAAGTAAGTTCCTCTGTGTATAACTTGTTAGGTCCATGTATTGCACCAGATATATTAATAGATTCGTAGGTTACATATAGAAAAATTAGTGTATTTTAAACTTTTAATGCATGCAGCTTTTTTAAAAGAAAATTATCTTCTTTTACCATTTCCGTGGTAAGAAATTCCTTATACTTTAAAACTATTATATTTATTAATAAATAGAGAAGTAAAGTAAATACAATAAGAATTAAACAAATTAATTTAAACAATAAAATTGCTTGCCTGTTGAACCATTTAAAATTTATTGAACATTGATTTTTAATATGCCTGTTTGTACATGATTTATTGGAATGCCGCATTTAGGCTATTATAAGGAGTATTACTCATTCTACTTATCTACTAGATACATAGAAATGTAATGTGTGCAGTATTATTATTATTTTTGCTCAGGATATCCAAATGTACAATTGGGGAAACATTTGCGATTTCGATAAAACAACAAAAGTTTGTCTGCAATGTAGCATTTGTAAAAATAATGTATTCCATATATTAAAATGTAATTGTTTTAAATGTTTTCACATACCAAAAACAATAGCAAAAATATATGTATGTATTTAACAACAAAAACATTTTTCAGCAACAATTACAATAGAATCAGAAGTGATTTGTTTTTGTGTTTTTTTTTTTTTTTTTAAGCGAATTCTAAATTTTTTCGGATTTAAATTTTTGTTTTATAATTTTTTTCTTCTTTTTTTACTAAAGAAATATTTGTGAAAAAATTTGTTTTCATCCTTTTGTTGACTTCAAATCAAATTGTGTTATTTCTTATCTAAATTTCTTATCAAATTTGAAATCAAGAAATTTATGTTTTTCGCACTAAGTTAATTTGAACGTATTTAAAGTTGTGAAAGCAGACATTATTATTTTTTTTTATATATTTAGACAAAATTTCAACTTTCTGCGATGACTACAACATGATGCTATATGACCATTTATGTTGATGGTTCCTGAAGAAATCTTAAAAAATATTTGTCTTCAATATGGAATAACGAATTAAAATGATTGCGAAATAAATTAAAAAAATGTTGATAACGTAGTCACGTGGTTTTCAATTACTGGTAAGGTACAGATATACATATTAATTTCTCTTTTATCCAGTATTCAGTTCAACATTACGCATGGTTTGAGCGGTCATCTTATATTAGATGTGCAAATAAATAAAAAAAAAAAAACTGCTTATCGGAACACTTTTATGCACAAAAATATACATATCGTCACCGAAAATGCAAAACAACGTAACATCACTTTTCATAACTTTACAGGAGGCACAAAAAACTTTATAAAACTTAAACAAATTGTCCTACAAATAAGATTTTTGGGATATTACATCCTTAACATTGCCTAATATATTGATGATGAATAATTAAAATTTTATTAAATATTTTTTAAGTTATGTGGTTTACGTTTTTCAAGATTTCAATTTTGTGAAGCAAAAAAAAAAACGTAACATCAATAACAATTTTACAAAAATTGTAATTAAAAGAATTTTTGCAAACTTTTACTCCAAAATTTTAGTACCTATTATATTTTAAAAAATTTGCAATCTAAATTCGTAAACAAAAAATACAACATTTTTTTTATTATTTTTTTAACCAATGTGATGTTACGTTGTTTTGACTTGAAAAAAATATTGCTTTCGTTAATATTATCGTCATTTTTTGAGTTACAAGTCTGAAAATTTGTGATCACACGTATTTTGGAATAATAAACGACATTTCATCAAAAACACAAATTTGAAAATTTTGATGTTACGTTGTTTTGCATTTTCGGTGACGATATACTATATTTAGAATTTAGAAAATTTTTGCGGGGATAAAAAATTGTAACCAGGAGATGTTGACAGATCTGCTGGGGAACAACTATTCCGCGTGAAAGCGTCTTTTACGTGTCGCAGAAAAAAAATTAATAATTATGTATATGTTTTAAAGATGAATATACATATGGTATATGTATGTTTGTAAATTTTGACTGAGTATCATTCAGAAGTAACTAAAACGTCACACCCATACAGTTAACAACTTACAAATGTTTGTAAGGTATATATGCATTTGTATATGTTCTAAAAATAGATGTATACTATATATATTTTTTGCATCCATTTACACACATACATGTTTGTATCAGCATGTGGACATTCATTTTATTTTTATTTATTTTTAACTTTTTATATGTATTTTTGCTGTTGTTATTGTTGCCTTTTTATATATTTTTTTTATTTTATTATTTATTATTGCATGTGGTTGAGTTGATGCTGCTGGTGTTTGTTTCTACAGTATCTGGTGATATTGTTGCTGTTATTTCCGACACAATTTTGTTGTTGACGACCAACTTAAGTAGATGCTTGTATGTATATCGTACATAATTGCGCATTTAAGTTTCTTTTCTGTGTTTGTCGAATTGTTATTTCTGTTCTTGTTGTTGTTGGAGTTTCATTTTTTTATTTACATTGAAAAGCAGTACACATTCATCCTTCTCTTGACTTCCCATTCCCTCTAAAGCACATTCCTTTCAGAGTTATCGTTTCAGCTCATTATCTCACCCATGAATGGTTCGTACCATTTTTGGCGGCCACCATAATCATTTTTTATTTTTCATTCCTATTCAACAGCAAATAAAATAAATTTTATGCATCATACTCTTAATTATATTAGCAGTGTTGCCAATGTTGTTGTTTTGAAATCAAATAAGCTGCATTGAAAGATACTAACTATAAGAACGATAAAAATAGCTGATAAAAAAATACCATATGGTTAGTTTGTTCGTTTTTTTTAAATTTTTAATGTTTGTGATTGCAATAAACAACCTGTTGAAAATTTATTGACTAAAAATTTAAATTTTTGTTGAACGATTGCTTTTTGGGTAAACAAATATCCGAGTTTTAGTTTTACTCGGAATATAGATATACATTAGAGTGTCCCGAGGAAAGTCTTTTTTGAGATTTCAATATAGGAAGACCTCTCAAACAATGCGTTTCTATGAGCTGAATACAGAAAAAATAAAAAATTTAAAAAATGGACTTATTTTCCCTACCAGCGGCTAAATCGTAATTTTGAGCTGAATGTGGAAAATATATCTAAAAGAATTTTGATGAAAAAATTGTTTGAAAATTATTTATGATCAGCAGTACTTGAATTTTTTTAATATTTTAGACATAAAAAGAACAAAATTATAAAATTTTTTATTCATTTCACAAGAAAAAATATCGAACTGTTGTTTTTTCCATGGTGTATTAAAAAGACGCTTTATGGACCAAAATTTTTGCGAAAATTTTTTAAATTATTTTTTTATACACATTTCAAGACAAAATTAAATACTTTTTTTACGAAATGTTCTGTCTGATCGTAGGAATGTTAAATCAGTTTTTAAATAGTCCTAAATATCAGATATATATGATTTACATACCAATTTAGAGAGAATTTCCCTTGGATGAATTTTATGTCCGAAGTATATTTACTTTCGATTTTTCCCCTATATAATCTAGAAACATTTTTCCTTTACAGAAAATTTTGAATTTTTTCCGGAATTTTTGTGCTAAAGAAATCAACTCAATCGATCTATTAGAATTCATATGTCTTATTTATATTTCACTATTTGCATTTGAATGTGTTTTCACCAAACCCATTCAACTTGACTACCGTCATCCTTAAAATACCTTTACCGAAATAGCTCGAATTACCGATAATGCTAAATTATCGTTACCGTTATTTCTTGGTAAGAGAAAAATAATAATTTTTAATAAAATTACAATAAAACTTGTAATAATGTTATGACTGCCCATGACCAAAATTATAGTACTTGACTCCACTTTTTATTTCATTGTTGTGAACTGATTTTGCCAGTTTCTGAAATAACCGTTACCCTTAAAATACCATTACCGAAATAGGTAGAAATACTGATAACGCTGAAATACCATTACCGATATTACTAAAAATACCATTACCTCTAAAACACCTTACCGAAATAATCCTTTTTAACTTTTTGAATCGGTTGCCAACCTTGGTTTTCAGGAAATTTGGAAATTTGCTTCTGCAAACCGTTCCTTTTATAGGTTGGATTTGGATCTAAATGTGTGGAAAAGAAATATTTAAAATTTCTTTTAATCAATTCCAAATTTAGGCTAACAATTTTAATAATATAATTAAAAGAGACAGTGTGCTTTATATTGTCATTAGTTGCAACATATTATATTTTGTTTGGCAATACTTCTCAAGGAAAAGCAGAATAAGGATAAGGATAAAAACACCAGCAAGAATTTTAACAATTGTTGTCTGTATTTTTGTAAGTATGAGTTTAGTAGTGTTTGTTGGATTTTGTTGTTGAGGTATTCATTTGTAAATTGTTGCAATTAATTTCACTGACTGACAATCTTCTGGCAAAATTATGCTGAATATTAATAATGAAATGTCCGTGTATAAGTACATAGATGTGTGCAACAGTGTACTTTTACAAACACCAACACATATTTGTATGTGCACTATTCATGTTTTTATGTAAATGTTTTTGTGTTTACATAAATGTATTTATGTAGAAATGTATATATGTAAAGATATGTGTAAATACTTATATATATATACAATGATAAAATTTAAAACAAAAACAGCAAAAAAAAGGATTTAATTCTAAATCACAAGCAAACAGAATATTTTAATTTTAATGCGTTTAAAATGAAAAATAACATTTTTAGAGAATTTTCATGGTTACGTCTAAGCACACATTAAAACATTTGTGTTAGCATGCATGTATGCATATGTACACATCATCAACGAAAAACGCAAAACTTCTAATATTTTACTAGTTTCAAAAAAGTATTAAATAATGATATTCATATTTAGGACATATTTTCAAGTACATAACATAATTTTTTAATAAAGCAACCATTAAGTCATTTACAATATTTGAAATAAAAAGAAAATCATGTTTAATGGTTCATAATTTTATTTTAGCCTGTATTTTTTTATTTAGAATCTTTTGCGTTTTAGTTAACGATATGTTTTTTTCTATGTGTAAATGTGTGTATTCGCTTAGATTTTATTGATTCGTTGTTTTCTATTATTGTCTATTTATTTTTTTTTTTGCTCTTGTTGTTTTATTGAATTGTATTTTTATTTTACATCCCAGTAAGAGTATTTAATGTCTTAAATTTAATTATTATTACGCTTAACTTTAAACACTAATATAAATTAAAACTAAATTCTTAAATATTTATGTACTCGTTATAAGTTAGATATGAATTACATACTACATACATATGCCGCTGAAATTATATTTGGTACGAATTGTCAGTAAAAAACTCATTTGGAAATTAAATTATTTGATGGTACACAGATTTTTTGTTGATACATTTATTCATTGATTGTGTTGAAAAAGAACATAATACATTTTTAAAACTGAAGTAATTAATCAATAAAAATGTAATTGTATTAGATAATTGTGTATTTGTAACCTTTTATTTATACAAATGCAAATTTTTTTAAATATTTTTATTATTATTTTTTTTTAATCCAAGTCAATAACTGGATTTAATTCTTATTTAAATCTTTCGAATTTCAGAATAAAATAAAAGATTTTTGGTAAAATACTCCTGCGAAGACTTTACGAAAATTAATTCATAGTGGGGCCAATCGCAAAATATTTTCTAATAATTTTGTATATCCTAAAGATATAGATTTATATTTCTTAGAAGATATAGATTTATTACCAATATTTTTGCGATCGGCTCCACTGTGGAGTATGTGAAGCGTCGATAAAATTTTGATAGATATTATAAACGATTCTGAGTTATAGACTTTCACTAAAAACCAAATTTCGACTGACTGTTTCATCATCCCACAGCACAAACGGCTGAAGCTAGAGAAACGAAATTTGAAACGTAGGTAGGTCTCCCACCATATAGATCCACTAAGACGGGATTTTTGGAAATTCGAATGTTTAGAGGGTAAAAAAGGGTCAAAACGGGTAAAATCGGTAACTCTATAACTCCCAAACTGTTAAAGATATACAAAAAGTTGAATAGTTGTCGTTATTCATTTAAAAAATAATCGGACAGGTGTCTGATACTTTTTTGAAAATCGGCCCTTTTAGGGGGAAAAACGGGTAAAAACTGTATTTTGGTACTTTTTTGTCACCATATGTATTTTTGAAACCAATCAACATACAAATAAAATTTATGCCGTATTCTTAACTTATCAAAAAACGAGAAATATAAGTTTGGTACTTTTTCGAAATTCGAATGTTTAAGGGGTAAAAATCGTACCTATTTTTGGTACTTTTTTCATAAAACATTTTTTTATCTTTATTGACATAACCATATGCATATTTTAATATGGGATCTCACTATAATTTAGAAACTCATTGGAATACAATTTTTGACACTTCTATGGGTAAGAAAAAGTACCAAAAAGGGGGTAAAGGCGGGAAATTACATTTTATTGAAACTTAATAATGAATTTTCAATTACATTAAATATAGAAACATGAAATTAAGAAAATGTAGTCCTATGTAGATAAGAATTCACATGATTGGAATTTGTGGTACCTTAAAAATACATGGTCCTGTGGGTAAGAATTCAAGAGGATGGACTTTGTGGTACTTTTTTCTTCTTCTATTGGCACTTTTTTGATTTTCTGTAATATTTAACCTAGAAACATTAAATTAAATACGCATGGTCCGATGTTGGAAAGAATTCACAAGGGGGGACTTTGTGGTACTTTTTTCTTCTTCTATTGGTACTTTTTGAATTTTCTATAATTATGAACCTAGAAACATGAAATTAGGGATGTGTGGTCCTAAGTGAATGCGAATTCATATGAGGGGCCTTTGGGGTACTTTTTTGTTCTTCTTATGGTACTTTCATCCTTAGAAACATAAAATTGAAAAATGGATTTTGTGGTACTTTTTCTTTATTCTAATATACGTTTTCGTAATTCTGATATTTATTTTTCGTTATTCTAAGATTAGAAACCTTAAATTAAAGAAATATTTTTTTTATTGTAATTTTTGGTACTTTTTTAGGTAAAATATTAAAAAAGTTTATTGTTGTAAATTCCGACATAACACCATTATTAAAAATGTTCCCACGGGAGTTAAGAATCTTAGTTTAAATTTTTGCAAACTTGTCAATTCAAAATCGTTTATTTTTTGGGATATATATGACAAAGAATTGATCAACATCTTGCAAAGTTAAGATTGTTGAAATTTCAAATGAATAGATCTCGAAGAATATATAAGAAAAATAGTACATGCAAGCACATTTTCTAAGAATTTATCAACAACTTTAAGGTGATACAAAAATCTTGGAAATTGGGTAAGGAACAAAAATTCCCTAGCGGTTAAACATTTTCTATGAATCGCATATGGGATCCTGCTTCTAAACTTAAAATGCTTAAAGAGGACAATATGTACAAACATCCTGTAACATTTTAAGTTGCATTTCATGGAAATTAGTGTATTTTAGGACAATTTTCAAAAAGATAAATAAAATTTAGAAATACATACTTGAAGAAAAGTACACTTAAATACCTGTAGTTTATGGTTTAATTTTTAATTTTTACTTTAAAAGTCTATTTATTTAAAATAAATGCACTGAACATTTATGAAAATTATATTTTTTTCTCTTTTTCAAAAATGTTTAAACTTGGCAGCTCCTTATAAGAAGCTAGGTTGTGTAGCTTAATGATTTTAATTGATATTGATACATAATTTTGTCTATTTTTATTCGCTATCCAACTTTATTACAAAAATAAATATATCAAAATTAAGGGCTTAATTTTGTAAACACTTCACCCCTCACTTTGAAAAATTTCATGTAAATTGTTTTTGTTTTTCAAAAATTTGTATGAAAATTTTTTCAAAGTGAGGTGAAGGGATTTACAAAATAAGGGGGTAAATTAATCGCCATTTTTGACACATTTTACCTCAACGTGGGTCGCCAAGAAAATGTATTGGTAATATTTTGTCTACTAATGCATAATAAAAAAAAAACTTCCCAACCATATTTTAACTGGTCGCGCAATATGATACCGAGTATGGTCATGAGGGAATGTCATGGACTTGCGTATGGTCGCATATTCTGGCCAACAAAAGTTTCTAAAACCTCAATTCCTAAATAATTTTTATCGATAAGAAATACGTATTGTCGGTGCGGTGCCGAATAGTATTTTTTACTTCTTTTCAGAAGAACAAAAACCAAAAACATTTTATTTTGGTAAATCGTAATATATTTTTAATTTTATATTTTTTTACTTTTTTATTTTTCGTTAAAAAATTTATTTATTTTACACATAAAAAATATATTTTGGCGTTCGCGAATAGAAAGTAAAAAATCTGTATAAGAAACTGTTATTTTTTTTATTCTTAAATAAGTCTTATGTGTAGTAAAGAGCAACAATATTGTTTTCTCAAGGAAATCTACACATACGACTTTTTGTAACTTTGAAACCTGTTGGGAAAGGGGAAAACGCTTTGAGGGGCGCACGTATGAAAAATTCAAAAAATTACACATAGGACTTTTCGTGAGTGCACCGACGATATATGTATGTATTAGGGTGATCGATTATTCGACTTTTTTGAGAAACCGGTTTTCGAATAGTTCGAATAGTTGGTTTTTTAAAAAAACCGGTTGCACTTTTTGAAATTCAGAAAAAACCGGTTAACCGGTTTTTTGCAGAAGTTAATATTTATATCAAAAGACTACATTTCTTTAAAAAAAATCAATTCTTATAATTAAGTTAAAATTTATTAAATACAAGCGTAAAAGCCTAACAATGTTAGGAAAAATAATATAATAATAAAAATATGCACAAACAAATCCGAAAATTAAAAGAAAAAAATATGAACAACATTTAGACACCTTCCTCTCCCTAATCAAAGTCAATTATTTGAAGCCGTTCAAATTTATTGGAATTATATTGATTAAAGTTTTAAATTCGTAAACCTTTCAAAATAAAAAAATCGTCGTAAATGCGCTCCCTGGCCGAAATACAGAAACAGAGCAAACAATAAGTATAGCAACTCAAAAGTTCTTAATACCAAAACAGACTTTTTGGTCCCTGATAGAAACATCTGGCCCTGTTAGAATTTGTTGAACGAATAGTTTTATAAGTGTGCCGATTTTTAGTTTCTTACGTCGTCTGCGAGCTTCAGAAAGCTCTGGAAAGGAAACATTGCTTAGGAAAGATATATTTAAATCCATATATATAGATCCACGTATTATCCCTCCCTGATAGAGATTTCAAAATCTGGCTCCGTTAGGATTTGTAGGACGAATAGGATAATAATTAAGCTGAATTTTAATTCACTATGTCACTAGAAAGCTCTAGAAAGATAACAAATTCTTAGAAAAAGACACATAAATCCTCTTAAATCCGCTCCCTGATAAAAATTTCAAAATATGGCTCCATTAGGATTTGTTGGACAAAAAGTTTTATAATTAAGCCAAATTTTAATTTTCTACGTCGTTTGGTAGCTTCAGAAAGCTCTGGAAAGAGAAAAAATGCTAAGCAAATTATATATCTAGACGACTATTGTAGAAAAAATCATCTAAATTTTAGTTAGCATAAACAGATACCATGGCTTAATATGGAGATAGTATATTAATTAAGTCTCAATTGAAACGATTCTACAGGTGAAACTTTTTTAACACAAAACCTTTAAAAAATAAAGGAAATATTGGATCAAAAAAATTAAATTGGGTCATACAGGATAATTATTAATTATTTATTTGTTTAATATTACAGAATAAATTCCAATTTAGACTTAAACTATATTTTAAAAACATAAGAAATCAGTCTTTATGAATAGTTAAAAAATTATTCCTAAATTTTCAAATATCACTATCACTATTTAGTACATATTTTCTGAAATAAAGTGCTATTTTTAAAACCGGTTTTTTGTGTTTAAAAAAACCGGTCTATTCGACATTCGAAAAATGAACATTTTGAAAAAACCGACAGCACATTGACTGAAAAAACCGGTTATAAAACCGCGTCGATCACCCTAGTATGTATACCTATTTTGATGACAATAGTTTTAAGTATTTAATTAATAAAAATATAAGTTGAAACTTAATTATTACGAATAAGCAGAAAAAATAAAAATTGTTAAATAATATTTACAATATAATTAATTCGACATAAAAGTTATAACCATAATGTCAATAGATATATGGGCCATTATAAAAAATTTTTGATTTTAGCCCTTCAAAAAAAAAAAAAAAAAAAAAAAAAAATTTTTTTTTTTTGCTGGCACATTAAAATCCTTTTGTATACGTATGAACGTATACGTTATTCAAATAAAATTTATGATATTTTCAATGTTTGGTGGTATTAGTATAGTATATTTTAGGGTTTCTTAGTGAAATTAAAAAAATAAAATAATTTTCTATAAAAATCGCGATTTTTAAAAATTTTGCGAAAAATGGGAATCGAATCTAAGTTATTTCTTCATATATTGAATAAAAATATATTTTGTTAGAGTTTATTACAAAGAAGTGCTTTTTTATATTGTGATCCTTTTTTAACACAAGTAAATATTTTTTGGTCCATAAAATGTTTATCTTTCATAATTTTTTGATGCGCCTCCGCATTTTTATTAAGCATAACAAACACTCTATAATTATATAGCATAATTATACCAATTATAGTTAATTTCATGCTGTCTAGACGATGTGCCTTAGCGAAATGTGTTTTGACAAAAGTGTCATGTTTTCAACTGTATTTAACTGCAGAATTTATCTGCAAAGTCCAATTAGTTTATTAATGATAGAATGAGATCAAAAAGTATAAACGCGCGAACGAAAATTGTAGAAGAATGAACTTTAGTAGTTTTTAGCCATTTTTCTATGTTCTTGAACTTTGTACAACAATCATGATTATAAAAAGAATCATATAGTGCTAACATTTAGCACTCTTTTGATAACGGCCCTTATTAATTTTACAAAAAAAAAAAAAATAATAATAATAATAAATTCATTTAAAAAAAAACTAAAGCTTTTTCGGCATTTTTTAAATAACAATAAATTTTATAATTGTCTCATAGCTTACTAATGTTCCTCTGAGAAAACTAGTTGGAAATTTAAAAATCGTATTTTTTATATCAAATCAATTTATTTCGCCAATCTCAAATTCTCAAACATATTTTAAAATTATAAATTTAATTAAGTCCCCAACAAAGGCATAGCCTTGACTAAGGAAATCTTTATATTCCCTTAGTCAAAGCAAAGAGAATGTAAAAGTTTAGTATCTCATTCTCCTCTCTTACCAACGAACTCAGAATTGCGGCAAGAAAAATTGCTCTGTGTGAACTCCGACTAACATAACTATAAAAGTAAATTTTCTTACTTTTTATACCCTACACCACCAAAGGTGGTTGGGGTATTATGTGTTTGTGCAGAAGTTGTAACGCAGAGAAAAAATCTTCGGACCCCCACCTTAAAGTATACCGTTCGACTCAGAATCACTTTCTGAGTCGATTTAACGATGTCCGTCCGTCCGTCCGTCCGTCCGTCTGGTCGGCTGGCTGGCTGGCTGGCTGTCCATGTAAAGCTTGTGCGCAAAGTACAGGTCGCAATTTTGAAGATAAATTGATGAAATTTGGTACATATGCTTTTTTCAGCACAAGGACGAAGCCTATTGAATTTGGTTATGATCGGCCCATTATTTCACCTAGCCCCCATACAAATGTCCTCCCGGAATAGAGTTTTAACACTTATAGATGCCTTAAAAATAGGAATATTTTAATGAAATTTAGTACGTATAAGTTTTATATCAGCAAAAATCCGTCTACCAAATTTCATGAAGATCGGTCCATAATTGACCATAGCTCCCATATAAACTCATCTCCCGAAAATCACTAACGTGCATAAATCCCACACAAATGTTAGTATTATGTTAATATTTAACACAAGTAAGTTGTATATAAATAAAAACAAAATTATGTGGATGGTAATGGTGTAGGGTATCATATAGTCGGGCTTGACCGACTATATCTTCTTCTCTCGTTTTTTAAATATATCTAAATATTTTGTATACTTTTTTGGTTAGTATTCAAAATCAACCGAGATATAAAAATCCTCCTATTCATATTTTTTATACATATGTATGTTTGTAGTTAGAACACAAAATCCGAGTAACCGTTTAAAATAAAATGATAAATATTACAAAAGTTTACCTTTCACTCTGCGGTAATAAATGTTTTGAATCTGAAATATAGGTACATAACTAATTTCCAAATATGTCTTTTAAATATTTTATTGTAACGATATGTAACGAGCATGAATTTTTAAAATATATATTTTTTCGAAATACAATTAATTGTTTGGATGTATGTATGTTTCTTTTGAGTATAAAAAGAAAAATATAATTTATTGTTATATAACAATCTTAAGACTAGTCATTCTTAGTGACACTGTTTTACGTCATTACTGTATCGGAAGACATAATTTATTATTTAGATTTAAATTTTGAATAATTATTATGATTAATTGGTTTCATTTGTATTTATTTTCAACTAAAACAATAAACAAATAATAATCATAATAATATAATTTATAAATGTACATAAATTTTACTTATTGTTTTATTGCAAAAAAAAAAAGTTAAAATATATCTATGATTATTAATACGTATTTATGTATATTTTATAAATTATCTATATATGTATTTAATTGTTTACCTTATTTTTACAGTGTATTTAACATTTGATAGTTTTTCGTTTCAACTTTAACGTTTTACATAATTTTAATAGTTTTTTTTTTTTAATCCAAAATTGTAATAAATATATATTATACAAATACAATCCATTTGTGGAATTATTATTTTTTTATATATATTTTCACATAATTTAATAGTTGTTGTAATTGTTATTATTATTTTTTTGGTAGTATTTAGTTTTTACTAATTAATTGTTTTAAATCGTTTGAAATTCACCACGAGAACAAAAAAAAAAACTTATTTTACAATGGTATTTATCTCGGTCATTTAATATTCAAACACATTGTCATTGAAACAAATAATAATCATTATTATCTTTATAATCATTAAGCATTATGATTATTACCATTTTATAAATAAATACTTCTAATAAGTATTATAACTATTATTAATATTGTTTTTGTATTGTAGTTTTTGGTATAATTCAAATATATATATACTATGTACACATACATAAATAATTCATATTTATATTCAGGGGATTTTTGTTGCTATTATATTTCAAAAATATAAAAAAAAAAAAATCTTAACAATAATTTTTATTTAAAAATTTTACAATTACACAAATATTAATATTCATATTTATAAACACTTACACACGCATACACAAGTTATATGAATACCGAAACAAACTCATTTGCATAAATGCCTAAATTTATGTAAGAATTTTCTCATGTCTATGTATGCGTAAGTGAATGAATAAATGAACAAATAAATTTTTGATATTTAGTTATTATTATTATTATTTTTTTAATTTACAACAGTTACATATTTTTCTTATTATTTAGTTGTATTGTAATAGAATTTACAACTGGTTCAAAAAATACTTGTAATTATTTGTTATGTTTATGTATGTATGTATGTATGTATGTATGTATGTATGTATGTATGTATGTATGTATGTATGTATGTATGTATGTATGTATGTATGTATGTATGCATGTATGTATGTATGTGTAAGTATTTATATGTTTTTTTTTAAATAAATTTGAATGTGTGCATTAGGGTTGCCAGACGGGCTTGAATGAGCTTGATTGTCAAGATAGATATTTTAGGTCTTGTCAAGTTTCAAGTTAAAATACAATTTGTCAAGCTAAAAATATTCTACACTACTTTAAAATATTCTACAATTTAAATTTCTTAAAAAATTTAGTTAAATATAAAAAGTATGGTTTTTCCGTAATCCCATCACTGACAATAAATCCCAGAAATGGTATTAAAACTTTATTTTATTGTGAAATTTGTGAGTAATTAATATCAAATATATTTGTGAGAAAAAATTAAAATTAAAAAGCGGCATTGTCCAAAAAAATTTAAAAATCCATTTAAAATTTTGTAGTACCGGCAGTATTAACGATGAATCGTTAATACTGTTTTTCATAATATTCATGAACTTAGTTATAACAGTTTAGATTGCCATGTAAAATTATATTCATATTTATACTGCGATAGTAAAATTGCTAACAAAATTACTTGTGGTCGTACTAGAGTAGCAGCAATTACAAGAAACGTATTGGCTCCATATTCACAAAAAAAGTTTCCAATGCCTTAAAAGAAAGTTTATTTTTTGAAATATGCAGTGACGCATCAATTATTGGAATAAGACCCCTCAAACAATGCGTAAAAATTAGCTTTATACGAAAAAATTATTTAAAAAATGTTTAAAATTGGTCTTCAGTTCCCTACCAGCGATTGAAAAATCATAGGTCCCATACATTTTGGTCAAAAAAAGTTTAAATTTTTTGATCGAAATGGGTATCAAAAAATTCGTAATTTAATGCTGGTTATGAAAAAATTTTAAAAAATCTTTCCAATGGGATTTTGTTTCGCTAGAAGACTTTTTAAGGTATTTTGATGAACAATTTTTTTAAAAAATCTGGAAAATTATATATTAACAACAGTTCTTACTACAATGCAAATTTTTAATATTTTAGTCTTAAATGGAACAAAATTATAAAATTCTTATTTATTTTTTTTTAAGAAAAATATCGAATTTTTTTTTGCATGATGTACTATAATGACGGTTATGGACCAAATTTTTTTCAAAAATTTTTAAAAATATTTTTGCTATAATTGGCTTAAAATTACGAATTTTTTGATACCATTTCAAGACAAAACTTAATACTATTTTATGTACGTAATGTTCTAGACTCGTGACTTTCAATCGCTGGTAGGAAACTGAAGATCAATTTTAAAAAAAATTTTTATATTTTTCCCATATTTCAGCTCATTTTTACGCATCGTTTGAGGGGTCTTCCTACAAAATATTTGTCTACGTGACACTCTAGTGTTCATAATTCCGTGTTTCAAAAATAAAAAAATTAAAACAATAAAATAATAAAAGCTAATTGCAACTGCCACTTGATAAACAATTGTGTAAAAGTGCGTTGTATGCTTTATCAGTCGACGTGGAAAATATCGTAATAAAAACATTTATATTACTCTGAGTTTTATACATATATATTTTTTTTTTTAAATAAATTTTTTAGTTCCTAATAAAATTTTGTTGAAAAATTAAAATTTTTTTGGATATAATCTATGCGTCTACAATTTTCTTCAGGTTTTTTATTTTGTTTAACATTTGTGGTTATGTCAAGTTGATTTATTTAAAATCAAGTTGAATTTTTCAAAATGTCAAGTTAAACTACCAAACAATTCTGGCAACTCTAGTGTGCATCTATATAAGAAGATGTATCTTTTTAAATTTGGTTAGACTGAGACATATCTTTGAATCTTACTTTATTTGAATAATTCGAAGTAATTAAATATCAACAACATCATATTTTCATCTTAAAAGTTTTAGTTAATAATTTTGAAAATTTTGAACTATTTTTTATAAGTAAGAATATGAACGATAAAATATATCGTTCATTTCAAGAGAAATTTATAAAAAAAAAATTGTAATTTTTTGATGCGAGGTCATAAAATTTAGTATACATATAATCTATAAAGCCAATTAGTATTTATCATAATTTTTTCGAATTAAAATAATAAAATCGCGAATTTATTTACGATTTCAATTTTTATAAAAGTAAAAAATGCGACCAAGCACGTAACTTTAAATGGTAATATCTCTTTACAATGCAGGATTTTAATGATTCAGGGCTCTAATGAAGAACAACTGAAACATCTTTAAAGGCAAGTTAAATTGTTTATTAAAAAATTAAGTTTTACAAGGCATTTTTGACAAATTTCTACTTCATCGATGCAATTGTTCTGGGAAAAGTAATCTATTATTATTATTATTTTTTTTTTTGACAAAAAATATTATACCACAAAAAATGAATGAAAATGAATAATCGATTTTAAATTTTTCAATCAACCATTTTAATTTCGATGTTTTAGTAGATTAATCAAACCCCATAATCGATTATTATTTGCAAAATTAGTAAAAAATTAAATTAGATTATGTTCTAAAATAACGTTATACGTTTAAATATACATATATGTCGATATATTTAACAACTAAACCATAGGGTAATACTATCTTTTATTTTATTAACCTACTACCTCAGATCACTCATATAACGTCATTAAATGTCTTAAATTTAGCAGCATGGAATTACAAATGTTTTTTTTTTTTTTTTTTTTTTTGAAACATAGGGTTTTACGATTTTCGACCATAATCGAAATTATTTCAACAGCCACTAGTTAAGACTGAAATTAATTTCAAAATTGCGGACTATTTTGTTGTACAACAATTTATAGTGCAATTTTAAATAAAAGTTATAATTTTTATAATATCGGAGGAAGACTCAAATTAAAGATGTAGAAATTTTTCAAAAATTCATTTGCATTTACATTATGAGGGCGTTTCTAAGTGTTAAGATTTTTAAAATTAAGAGGAAAAAAAAAATAAATAAATAAATGAAAATGAAGACATTCAAATGGATAAGGAAAATTTTGGGCGTTCTTTCATGGAATGAGTGATATTATGAATTTTTCTGTAAAAACAGTCATTAGATTATTTGTAAACTGGCGTATAAACGTAGTATATGTAGCGTTTTCATATGTCGTATGAAAAAATGCAATGACGATAGATATGTATGTATTTAAAAATTTGTGTGTTTCATTTTCTACGAATACTTTTTTTATTATATGCCTTAAACACAATTCACTTTTGAATAGGAAAGTTTAACTAACCAAGTTCAATTCTTAATAGCAGTACGAAAATTAAAAAAAAAACGGTATCTAAAATGAAGTAAATTTAAATTTACAATAGTTTGAAAATCGATACCTAAATTTTCCTCCATACAATTGGGGCCACCCTACTATACATATATATGTATATATGTACAATGTACTTATTGATTTAGTTTTGAAAATATTTAAATATGAAATGCATTAGATATGTTGAACATGTTTGTTTACGAAAATCTCATTCATGTTTGTTTCTTTGTTAGTTTTAATATTGCACATACATATAAAATTTGATATGGTTATAATGATATGGGACATAAATGTACATATGTATTGTATATATTTTTTTGACATTTTTATCTGCTTGTGTTTATTTGGGAATTTAATCTAATTTTTTTACTTCAATGCCTGATAATGTGCTAATAGTGTAATTTTCACAAAAAAGAAAAAAAAGAATCATAATTACAAATAAATAATAAACTTATAATAAGCATATTAATAACGATTATATGTTTCAAATAATTTTATTATTAAATAAGTAAATAGATATAATATTAAAGTTTAGTTACTGTTAAATTTATATGGTTGTTTTTGTATAAATTGAAATTAGGACAAGTATTTTACATTACGCTATATTACGATAAACATTTAAGCAATACATAAAATTTTTTACTATTGGCATAATTCGCAGTAAATCAAGTGATATGAAGTGGTTTTCTTGTAAAACCTATTGTTGGCTTAATATAGAAAGGCGTATCTCGATTTGTTTTACTTTCCTGGTAGTTGTCTTTCAAGTACATTTTCCTTTAAAATATCGGTTTTATAGTGGTTTTAAAACATAAACATAATTTAAATTTTTTTTTAAATTCGTATTTTAGGTCTTATAAAAGTATTTGAAAAAATAACTAATTTGTTTAAAAATTTGAGATACATTTTTTCTAAGTATATATGTATATCAATGTATATTAAGCCATATTTAAAATTAACATAAATAAGTTTGGTCTTAATACAAATTTTTATTGCAAAAAGCAAATATTTTATATTGTATGAATGGGAACTTGTATAAATTTCAACACCATAGGAGGTTAGGATAACATGTGTATGCTGATGTTTATAAACGATAAATAAATTAGTCCAACACTTATCTCAGGGTATAACGTTTACCTCAACAACTCTTCTTGATTCGAAATAACGATGTCCGTCCTTCCGTTTGGCTGTATATCCAGTCAAAATTTGTAATATATCATAATAAGTCTGGAACGTATATAGATTTACTTTGGTATAAGGACGAAGTGGACTGAAATTTGTTAATATAGGTTCGAAATTTGGTTTTAAATACTTAAATGACTAAAATTAGTCATGATTTAAATAAAATTCCAAATGTTATTCTAAGCCGATAGGTATAAATTTTTGGGTGTTACATTATGGTGGTTTTATTCGTAAAAATTTCAACTTCCTATGATGATTGGATCAGTGTACTTCACGGCCATTTAAAAAAAATTAATACGAAAAAAAATGACATTTTATTTAAAATTTGTTAGTAAAGTTTTACTTTTTATTTCTAGGAAATTTTTAGTATGAGTTATGTTTATTTATTTACCTTCCTTTTAGCGATTTTTGTAAAATGAAAAAAATATGGGTACATTTATTCTTCTTTAGCTATCGTTTGATGTATGAATTATTAATATTGGCCGTGTATAATCATGTTCCAATCATCGAGAGATAAAATTTTGCCAAGTTGTTCTAAATGGCATCATCTTTAATAATTTTACATTTAAATGCAGCTCACAAAAAGGAATTTTGGACATCCTTGAATTACATACATACATCAGCACAAACGCACAATACCTTTCCTTCCCCACCTATGGTGTAGGGTATAAATATTACGAACAAAATGCATAATCATACAGGGAATGTAATTAATTCTAAAGAAGAATAATTTAAAAAATACGCTGAAAATGGTAATACAAACAAAATACATAGTGACATACACACACTTATTGTTTTATCTCATTTATGTGCAATCTTCAGATTTTATCGTAGTTTTGTTTTTTGATATCAAGAAAATGAAAAATCGAAAAAATTCTTAAAATTACCCCACAAGCACACACGTTTGATATCAAATTGAAAATAAATACTTTCTTGCGTATAATAACATTATTCTTAAATAGGGAATTAGAAAAAACAAATCATAAATATAAACATTTTTCTCATACCCAGCTAAAAAAAAAAAAATAATCAAGAGCTTCCAAAAAGCAAGAGTTTCACCACTTCAATAATAGAACGAAGTGCATATTTTTAACTTTTTTAGAAGTTCTTAATAATTACTTCCAAAAAAGTGAAAATAAATGAATTTCTAGCGGGTAAAAGGTTAAACATTTCAAAGAAAATTTAAATTTTACAAATCTAAAAGCATTTTTATTATATTTAATTAAGGCTAAAACAGAATATTTGTTAAAAAAAAATTATAAACATAGTTTTAAGCGAAGTACTTCAAAAGAAATGAACAAGAAGTATAAAAGAAGAACATCCTACCAATGACAACCATGTGTTAAAAAAAGAACTTCTGCAGCAATATTAAAAGAGAAGAAATATAGTCGGCCAAGCCCGACCATATGATACCCTACACCATGTGTACCAAAATTCGGGAAGGGGCCAATTATAAATTTACACTTGTATTAAGTGTAAAATAAAAAATACTAATACAGAATACTACATAATTTCTGCCGTCAAACTGTTTCTAGTGTTATAAACAGTGTCAGGAGAATTTGACCATTGATATGAAACCTGGTTCGGAAAGAAAAAAAGGTCCACATGATATTGAGAAGGCCAGAAAATTGAAAGCATATTGAAAGAAACTCCAAACACATCTGGTAGAAAATCAGCGATTTGACTATTTGGTGCGAAAATTTAAAACTAATGCAGAGTTGATAATATATAAAGTCCAAAAAATTCCAAACAGGAATGCTGCAAAAAATCTAGAAGTCAAGAATAGGACACGGTAATTAAAACCAAATTTTTCACAAAAATACTCAAGTTGTATAATTGACGAAGAAACGTATGTGCTGGTAGTATTTTCGCAGCTTCTGTGTCAAAACTTTTATATTGTTAATGCTCATGGCAATGTTAAAGATAAGTTTAGGACCCAAAAGCAGAAAAAATTGCAAAAAAATCCTGGTATAACAAGCTTTTTGCAGTTGCGGCAAAACAGGAAAGTCATTTGATACATTCGGATCTATAAATACCAAAATATGCATCAAGGAATATTTGCAAAAAAGATTTCTTCCTTTTGTAAGAGAGCATATCGTGTCCACACATTATTGGCCCGATTTGGTATCATGTCACTACGGTAAGAAAGCTCTGGACTGGTACCAAACTATAACATAGTTTTTGTACCAAGAGAGGTCAATTTTCCAAATTGTTCATAGCTTAGACCAGTGGAGAGATATTGAGTTCTTGTGAAAAGTGAATTGAAGAGCACAAAAAAGGTGTCCCAAAATACTGAAGATTTTAAAAAAGATGTGCACACTGTTCCAAAAAAGTGACTGAAGCAACTATCAAATCTCTAACGGAACGGTTACGAAAAATTTTCCATAAGTTCATAAGTAGTGGTTATAACTATAAAAGTTGTATTTTTCTGTGATCTGTAATAAATGATCAATTAAATAAAAACAGAATGAAAACTCTAAGATTAACCGTTTCCAAGTTATTGAATATTATATATGTTAAGATTTTTTCGAACGCACTCCTTATTGTGTTTCGGTCACTTTTTTTTAAACTCGGTTTAATCTTATGCTGTGCTTTTAATGTCCTTTAAACATTTTTTTACTTGAGCATAATATCTTTCAATTTCACGGAGTTGCGGACAATTTGATGGATTAGCCTATTTGGGTACAAACACTTACAATTTCTTTGTTACCGCTCCATTGTTTTGGCGTTGTAATGAGAAGAAGCGGGTACAGGCCAGAAAACAGCGGTTACACTGTATTTTCTTAGGAAAGGAAGACATATTTTTCAATGGCACTCATTCACGTATATTTCTGTGTTAATGGAACCATTTTTTAAGAATGAAGTGCTTTTTTCCGGGTTTTCCAAATCAAAACTTTCTTGGGAATTTTGATTTATTTGATAAACGAAATTTTTCTGCATTAATCCCTCTAGCATCTGCGACATATAATTCCGTCAAGCTGTACGAATGCTCGTCTATTATACACTAAACATAATTATGAAAAAAATTCGCTTGAATTACGTTCACGTTATTTTTTCTCTCCAAATTCTTACTTGCGTTTCTAGTAGGATTTTTTTCTTACTTTATACGTCTTCAGGCTAGATTTCCTTTCAAATTTTCTGATAAAGATTCAAAGCAATTAACTTTTTATGACACTTTTCTTCCAGAGATTAGAAGATTTTCTCTTAAAATCCTTTCTAGTTTGTCTGAGCCCTACAGCCTGAAGATACCATTTATCTTCCACTACCAGGTTTCCATTCAGTGACCATGACTTCTTTGTGTGATATTATGACCCAAGAAACTGTATTTTGTGACATAAGATCTCGTGAAAAATTTGAATTATGTGTTTAGATGTTTTTTGTTAAATTTCCATTTTAAGAAAAACTAGTTTTGCTATTACCATGAAATTTAGCACACTGCTAGTGAGCATAATGACAAATATAAAATAGTTAACAGAATTATTTACTTTTCACCACATCAAAAGTTATAAGCCCAAGAGCATGCACTGATTTTTTCGTGCGCAGTCCTAAGATTGACATGTATTTATGAACTTCTGGCTAATTCCGGAAATTGGTCTTATATGGGAGCCAATTGTGGACCGATACTTGTATAAAAGTGTAAAAAAAACATACTAAAACAGAATATTATATCGATACTAACATTCACATGTATTTATGCCCTTTTGGGTGATTCCCGAAATTGAATCTTATATGGGAGCTATGGAAAATTATGAACTGATCTTCATAAAATTTTGCACTGTCGCTTATACTTATAAAAATGTTATTTGTGTTGAATATTAAGTTGATACTGACAATTTTTATGGGATTTATGCACGTTAAAGTAATTTTCGGAAGGGGTCTACTATCAATTATGAGCCGTCCGTCGACTGGCTGGCTGTCCATGTAAAGCTTGTGCGCAAAGTACAGGTCGCAATTTGGAAATTTCTTCCGAAAATTACTTTAACGTGCATAAATCCCATAAAAAATTTTAGTATCAACTTAATATTCAACACAAATAACATTTTTATAATTATAAATGAGTGCAAAATTTAACAAAGATCGGTTCATAATTTACTATAGCTCCCCTATAAGATTCAATTTCGGGAATCACCCAAAAGGGCATAAATACATGTGAATGTTAGTATCGATATAATATTCTGTTTTAGTATGTTTTTTTACACTTTTATACAAGTATCGGTCCACAATTGGCCCCTTCCCGAATTTTGTTTTTTTTTTTTTTTGTTTTTCAAAAATAAGTACTTTTAGGAATCAAGTTGCAAGAAAGCCAATGAAGAAACTCGAGGCTCGATTGAAAATAATATGTTTGATATAGACAACAATGATCAAATAAAGAAAGTGATGCTGTCGAATTACACGATATAAAAAACTACGATGTGGCATTAAAAAGATATTTCACTATAATTTGATGAAACTAAAAAACTTTTACAGGAAACCCTATAACTTTTTTTAAATTTATTATGCCAATAATTTTTTTATAAAGTCGTTTCAAAGCCCTTTTCATAGAATCTATGTGAAATATTGATCAAATTTTCTCGAATTTTGCAACTCCTTAATGCTAAGGTCACAAAACTTGTATTTCACAGAGAAGTGTGCGGCCTCTAAAAATAAATTTTACTTAAACGACTTTATAATTCAAAGACGTTAAAGTCCTTTTAATACGAATATCGATAAAATATCAGAATCATTTAAAAAAGTGTTAAAATGTAACTCATGTCTTAAATTTTTATTCTGAATCATCAGCTTTAAAAGCATTTTAGTTGAAATATAGCAAAGTATTTCTGCTTGTTGGTTTCAAAGTCCTGAAAGTATTAGAACAATTTTCATCAACATAAATTTTTATGTGGAACTATCTCTTTCACTATTTTGTCCATCAAAAGAAAGTATCGATCTTTTGTATTCACCGAGAATAATAATAGATATGTATTATATGAAAAAGTATCTTAATATTAAGGAACTCATGAAGTAAAAACAATGTCGCATTATTTTATCTTTACATAACATTTTATCTGATTTGTAAACTAGTCTGAGTTGTAGTGGGTCGCAAAAAAAGATCTTGTGAGAACTTCTGACATAGACAGTGGTATAGGGTATCATATGGTCGGGTTTGACCAACTATCGCTTTTTTTTTCTTGTTTTTAATTCCATTTTATACTTTTTAAATCATAAGAAAAATAAATATTATGAATTTTAATTTTCTTAGAAATTATTAACCTTTCTTCCTACAATTTTTGAAGTGGTGAAAAAGTTCATCTTTGGAAGGACTTGATTAATTTTTGGCTGGGATTAGATTTAATTCTAAATGCTAAATAAATAATAAATGAAAATTTGACAATTTTGCTTAAGTGTTCTTGATTTTATTTCACATGAAAAATATAATAAACGTTTTAGCGTTTAAAAAAATATTCCTAAATATTCCTAGATATTATTATTACTATTGATTTCAGTTAATCAGTGAATTTTTTTTACTGTATATGAAAATGGGTAGAGATTTTAAATAATAAAACAAAAACATCATTTTTTAAATATTATACTTTGTGTTTGCTGGGATGTTATTTTTTGGAAAATGTAAAATTGTCCGTGTATTTATGTATGAGAGTGAAAAAATGTAGAAGCGAGTGAATTCTGCAAGTTGCAACTAATAGTAGGAAAGGAGTTAGTCATAATATCCTTTTATTTGGGTTTTGTTTTGTGTTTATGATCTAAACGGATGAGTGGGTTGTGAATATTTCAGTTTTCTTGTGTAGAAATGTATGTATCTATGTAAGTATGCATTCAAGTTACTGCATAAATATAGCAATATCAAGAATAACAGCAGCAGCAATAACATCTACGACAACAGTAACAACAACGATGTCAAAAGCAACAGCAACAACAAATAGTAAAAGAAATGAAAAAAAAAAAGCGAAATAATTTTGAAATTTAAAAGATGCGTATGCTTGATATATTGCAAGAGTATGATGAAGGGATATTGGAATGCGAGGGGGAAGTTGAATAGCAACAACAAAAAATCATCAAAAATGGTTTTAATTTAACCAAAAAATAAAAGCGAATGCTATGTTTTTGTGTGTGAATGCTTGACTGTGTTTTTATGTGTAAATATAAGTTTGTGTGTATTTTGTTTTTTGTGTAAATTTTACATTTATTTTTGAGTTTTCTTTTATTTTCATCTTCTTTTTCTTTTATTTATATCTTTCAGTTTTTTGTATGTTATTTGATAAAATGAAATTTCGTTTCGTTATTATTGTATTATTGTTATATCGTTTTGTTTGTTTTTTTTTATTTTTTATTTTTTTGTTTGTTTGTGCGATTTTATTTAGCCTTTGTAAGGAATAAGGACACTGACTCCACTCACCATATTCTTTTTCCTAGAATCCTTTTTTTGTTTCATTTTTTTATACATTTAACAACAATAACAACAGCAATAGAATGCAACAGCAAAGAAAAATAGTTTCATTTTCCATATCAATTTCGACTCTGTCTACGTCTCCTACTATCGTTTTGTGGTTAGTTAGTTCGCCCTTAATGCTACGAACATGACGGAAAATACCACAAATAAATTCGCTTGAATTCTTATTACTTCAAAGGTCCCCACATCTCTTGTCGGTTGTGAACCACTGTGTGTGGTTGTGATCACCCATGGAGTTCGTAGTGTTGGCATGGCTTGTGGTGTTTTATGAGTCTTCTCGTATCCATTCCGTGCGGGAAGTTGTGTATGAACTAAAATTATAATAATAATGAAAATATTATCGAAATTTGTTTTATTTTCTATTACATAAAATGTGCAATTTCGAACTACCTGTAATAATTTAAATAAGAACAAGTGCGAATGTTATACTCGGCTCGGCCGAATCTATATACCCACCATAAATTTTTTAAAAGTTTTACGTTTTTTACATTGGTCCTTGAACTATTTGTACAATATATCGTTGAATTTCAGCTTATATGGGAAGTGCGCGTTAAAGAGGGCGGACCACGCCCATTTTTGGTTTCCAAGTTTATATCGACCGTTGAACTATCTGTACAAAATTCGTTATCGTACATGGTTTTGTTTAAGAAATATCAGAAGAAAATTATGAAATGAAGCAACAACGAACACCCTGTGTTTCTAGTAAGTATTTTGCCCAAAACTTTTTTTGTTTATTAATCGATTTTGTTAATTTTCAATACCAAGGTTGTCCCGTTCGAGCCCTATCCTGCACACAATTATCGGCAGGAAAACCATCCTTAAACTCAAATAGGTGGGCTAGATGGAATTTGTCGTACTTAACAAGAATCTACTTTAAGTTTTTTTTTTGTTTGATATCTCAAATATTTCCCTCTTACTCGGCTCTTATAGATGCCGATTTAAATTATATAAAAGTTACCTTAACATTATTATTTTTTATCCGTTTTGGAAGTTGTATGGAAATTAGTGGTGAAAAAGAAATAAATTTTTCATTTATGATTGCAAAAACTCTGCTCCATAAATTTTATTAAGTATAATGCCAAAAAGCAGTTTTTAGTCTTTTATAATAAAAACAGATAAATTATGATAAATCATAAGCCATAATCATAATATCATGAAAATTTATTAACAAGTTGTGATTTTGTTCACAATAAACTGAAGACATCTATAGTAGGGATGCCAATTCCGAAATCTTGATTCCGAAAATCCCGGGATTTGTTGACATAAATACATGTAAAAAATAAACTTAAGGCAAGTTAGAAAATTGAAACGTTTTCAGAAAATATTCGACAACATAAATAAACATATGCTGTAAACCAGGGGTTCTCACAAGTCCTCGCTTCGCGACCCCCTTTTGACATTGCAATGGAAACGCGACCCACTACAACTTTTACAATTTAAAAATCAGAAAAAATGTAAAGATAAAGTAATTTTAAAAAATAATATTAATAATTTCGACATTGTTTTGCTTGAATATTAAGAGACTTTTTCGTATAATAAATCTAATATTCTCTGCGTCCACAAAAGATCGAATCTCTTTTTTGAGGGACAAAATAGTGAAAAAAGTTATTTTTACATAAAAATGTATGTTGAAGAAAATTTTTTTAATATTTTTAGGGCTTCGGAGCCAACAAGATAAACTTTGCTATATTTCAACTATTTAAAATGCTTTTAAATCTGTTGATTCAAAATTAAATTCAACGAATTTCAACTCTTTTTGAAATGAACCTGGTACTTTCCTAATACTAATATTGAAAGGACTTTCTGTTTTAAATTATAAAGTTGCTTAAGCAAATTTTCTTTATATAGCCGTAAACTTATCGATGAAATAAAAGTTTTGTGTACTGAAAACGATTTTATAAAAAGTTTTTGGCATAATATATTTTTATTTATATTTTTATAAAATAAAAGTAGAATTTCATGTGAAAAAACTATAGTTTCATAAAATTTAAGTGAACTACATATTTATCTTTTTAATTAGTTGTTTCCCTGCCATATCGTATAGTTTTCTTTATACTGTGTCATTGGACAGTAGGGTCCCGTAGATAAAAATTTTGTAGTTAGACCCCTCAAACGGTGCATAAAAATTAATATGGGAAAAATATTCAGCAAATTTTTAAAATTGATCTTCATTTTTCTGCCAGCGAATGAAAGTCACGGGTCTAGAACATTTCGTCCAAATAATAGTATTGAGTTGTGTCTTGAAATGGGTATCAAACATTTCGTAATTTTTAGCCAATTATAAAAAATTATCGCAAACATGTTGGTCCATGAACCGTAATTTTAGAATATCATGCAAAAAAATTCGATGTTTTTCTTAAAAAATGGATAAGAATTTTAAATGGAGGGAAGAATTTTAAAGACGTACAGCCGTATTCACAAAAACTTAACACAGCTTTACTAACCATTTATAAACAAAATTCCTTAAAGTTGTATTCAAAAACGTTGATTTGCTTACTATACCTTTGGTAAAGCCTTGTAAACTTTAAAAATTTTAATAATGGTTCGACCCTACTTTAAGTCCATATTTTAAGATTATGTCCGTTACATTTTTCAAGAAAAATAAAAATAATGATAAATTTTTTGATTTATTTTGACAAAAACGACGTATTTTAAAATGTCCGAATGTTAAAATCTGTAATAAAATAAAAAATGTTTCGGAATATCTATTTAAAAACGTATTAAATGAATTCCGGAACAGAATAATATTTTCTGTAATTATTCTTAAACTATATACATATTTGAATTAAAATCATAAACATAAACAAGAAAAAGTATATTTAGTGTGCTTTTGGATTAAAATATTATAATTCCGGCTGCCGGCATGTCAACCCAATGTTCGCCACAATCGCATATGTTTAACATTTTCATTATTTGTTGTTTCCACGTAAATCTAAATAGTACATTTACATATACACGTCTTAGATTAAGGTGTAATTAATCTATCATATCAATTCCGGGTTAAAATTTATGCATTTTAACAGAAAAAAAACATAAAAATAGTAAAATTTTAACAAAATTTCAACAAAAATTATGTAAACAAAACATAATTTGAAATAGTGATGCTGATTTTATCACAGAATATTCGTTATTCGGATACATATAATTACATTAAACAAAAATTAAATAAAATTATTCCTTTTATACATTAGTATATTTATACAAGCAAAAGAAAGGTTTTTTTCCAAAATAAAAAAACTTATTTATCATCAAAAACATACTAGATCATCAAAAATAGAAATAGAATAAAACAGTTAACGAATAATTTATTCTTACTGCTAACGACACTAACAATAAGAATGGGAGAGAAACTGAGAAGAGTTGCCTACATAAACAAAAAACTGTTTATTAGTTAATTTAGATAGTAAATAGTTTTTTGAATACGATTTTCTTAATAAATACATTAAGAGCCAAATTGTGTATTAGCTAGTATGTCTATAAAACATAAATTAACAAATTTTTTTGAATACGGCTAGTAGTGATTGCCTACAGTTTAATTTATATCTCCTTGATGTCAGACATAAAGGATCCAGGCATGGGATAGCGTCTTCACAAACTTTCATATAATTAGTGTAAATATTTTTAAAAGTATGTTTTTCGATACTGACAAGTTGGCGTCACAATATTTTAAGAACTTATAATTGTTTGGATGTAATAAGATCTATTTTCCATGTAAAATTTATCTTTTAAATAAATGAAGATCGTGTTTTTTGTTAGGAATAGTTTAAAAGACTATATTAAATCTTTTAACTAATTTAAATTTTTCATAATTTTGCGAAATTTTAAAATATTGTTGAAACTGTACAAAAAATAAAATTAAAAATTTTTCTTTTCACTGAATTTTGATAAAGATAAAGATTCTATTATAATTCTACACTCTAATAAATTTTCATGTAAAATTACTCCATTTATAGTAGGTAACTTGTCTCCTACTATAGTTAGGGTAAAAATACTCGTAATGTTTAATTTCAAATGTTTAGGCACATTGTTGGTAAAAGAAATAGACCCAAAACGAGTATTCCTACATATTTATGTGTTTAAAAAATGTCTAGTAGCAACATATGTATAAGTTTTATGTAAATATAACTATTTTGTGTCTAAAAAAAACATTTATAATATTGAAAATACTGTTAAACTTTTTGAAAATACACTTCAAATGTATACATATACACATGTGTATGTATTTGTAAATAAAAGTACGAAAAATAAAATTTTGTGTTATTTATTATATTTAAGAAGGTGTTCTTTTATATTTTATTAACATGACATTTTTGCAAATCATATACATATTCTTAAAATTTTTTCTTCTTCTTTGCCTCTTTACTTCATACGTTTCATTTTACAAAGAAGTGAAAGTTAAATCTTCTTTAGTCCTCTTTATTTTAAACATCCCATCTTAAAACGACATGAAAAAATTCTTCTTAATTATGGGTATAATACATTTTTGATCTTGACGTTCAGACATACGTACATATCTAGAGAAGTTGAAAGTGACTGGGAACTTGCATTTTTTGTCTAGCTGATTCGGCACTGTTGTCATTTTAGTCGTACTCTACACTTTTCTTGCAATGTCAAATCATTTATTTATTCAAATTTATGCGCCCAAAACAGTAGAATTATTTCCTGGCAATCTTAAAATAGTTTATTATTTTCTTTATAAAAAAAAAAAATTATTTCAGTTTTCTTCTTTTTATTTTTTTAATGATTTTTAAACAAAATATTGACATTTGAAATTCAATAAATGCTTAGATACATTAATTAAACATAAACAGCCGTATTCAAAAAAATTTGTTAATTTATGTTTTATATACATACTAGCTAATACACAATTTGGCTCTTAATGTGTTTATTAAGAAAATCGTATTCAAAAAACTATTTACTATCTAAATTAACTAATAAACAGTTTTTTGTTTATGTAGGCAACCCTTCTCAGTTTCTTTCCCATTCTTATTGTTAGTGTCGTTAGCAGTAAGAATAAATTATTCGTTAACTGTTTTATTATATTATTATTTTTGATGATCTAGTATGTTTTTGATGATAAATAAGTTTTTTTATTTTGGAAAAAACCTTTCCTTTGCTTGTATAAATATACTAATGTATAAAAGGAATAATTTTATTTAATTCTTGTTTGATGTAATTATATGTATCCGAATAACGAATATTCTGTGATAAAATCAGCATCACTATTTCATATTTTGTTTTGTTTACATCATTTTTGTGAAAATTTTGATAAAATTTTACTATTTTTATGGTTTTTTCTGTTAAAATGCATAAATTTTAACCCGGAATTGATATGATAGATTAATTACACCTTAATCTAAGACGTGTATATATTAATGTACAATTTGAATTTATGTGGAAACAACAAATAATGAAAATGTTGAACATATGCGATTGTGGCGAACATTGGGTTGACATGCCGGCAGCCGGAATTATGATATTTTAATCCAAAAGCACACAAAATATACTTTTTCTTGTCTATGTTTATGATTTTAATTCAAATAGTTTAAAATATGTATATAGTTTAAAAATAATTACAGAAAATATTATTCTGTCCCGGAATGCATTTAATACGTTTTTAAATAGATATTCCGAAACATTTTTTATTTTATTACAGATTTTAACATTCGGACATTTTAAAATACGTCGTTTTTGTCAAAATGAATCAAAAAATTTATCATTATTTTTATTTTTCTTAAAAAATGTAACGGAAATAATCTTAAAATATGGTCTTAAAGTAGGGTCGAACCATTATTAAAATTTTTAAAGTTTACAAGGCTTTACCAAAGGTATAGTAAGCAAATCAACGTTTTTGAATACAACTTTAAGGAATTTTGTTTATAAATGGTTAGTAAAGCTGTGTTTAATTTTTTTTTGAATACGGCTGAAAATGTTTAATTATAAAATTGAAATGTTCATTTGTAAATTAAACAATTTGTAAATAACAGAAATATTATAAACAAATTTACATTTAAACGCAATGAAAAAAAGCAAATTCAACTTATGTAGTTTAATGCTACCACCACCAACAAAAGTCTTAAGAGGAATTAACACTGGTATTTCCCAAACACGGTGTAGGACTTCAGGTAACGTTCAACTGCAGAACCAGAAAGAACTATTTAGGATTTTACAAAACTCCAAAACAAATTATAGTTGAGTCAAACTCGTGATGTCACGTTATATTATGGATGGTATCAAGTAGTTCATACATTTCTACCAGGCTTCCATAGGGAACCAGAAAAAAAAATTCTTCCCAGAACCTCGACCAGAACACACGTTTACCCGAACACCGACAATATGAAAGTCCCTAGCGACCGTGTCCACGTTTTCACTTCAGTCAATGCCCTGATTTCACTGAAAAAGTGTATCCCCATTCTGCCACATCTTGAATTACAAAATTGTTCACGTATTTTAGCGACATTTTAATTGTGTAATAAAATACCGAATGTCTATTAATATAGATCTAGTTTATGCGCTTGAATGTATGCTCGTTGTTATTTTTGGAACTTTGGTCGATTATGGACCGATCTTCATAAAATTTGGCATAAAGATATATTTATATATATATATATATATATATATATATATATATATATATATATATATATATATTTTTTATTTATGATCATTGAACTCATATTCCGGAAGGACTTTTATATGGGAGTAGATAATCATATAAATAATATTTCCTGTGTTTTTTGTATTTTTTTAAATGAGTTTGAGTGCGCAATAGGTCCCATTTTTTAGGTAAACTGTTAGAAAATGAGATAATAAGCCTACACAATCCATTTAAAACGAGTCATCCTATTATTCGTGCTGACCCAGATACATTTAAGATAAAGAGTATTTTTATCGAAAGGTATACTTAAAGGTGGCGGACCGAAGATGTTTTTTAAACAAACATCACTATAAACCTTAATAAAATAAAAAAAGTTTTCATAATTTTTGATTTGCTAAATAAATTATATATTTTCTTATTGCCATTATTTTTCATCTGTTATTTTAAATTATACATTTTATGACATTACTTTGTTTAAAGTATTTTACAAGTTTTTATTTCTGGCAATATTTATACCCTACACCACCATAGGTGGGGAGGGTATTATGCGTTTGTGCTGATGTTTGTAACTCCCATAAATATTGGTCTAAGACCCACCTTAATTTATACCAATCGGCTTAGAATCACTTTCTGAGTCGATTTAACGATGTCCGTCCGTTCGTCCGTCTGTCCGTCTGACCGTCTGTCCGTCCATGTAAACCTTGTAATCAAACTACAGGTCGCAATTTTGAACCAAAATGTATAAAATTTGGTACACAGGTTTCTTTTGGTCCAGGGACGAAGCCTATTGAAATTGGTTATGATCGGTCCATTATTTCACCCAGCCCCCATACAAATGACCTCCCGGAAAAGGGTTTAACGATCATAAATCCCTTAAATATAGCAATATTTTAATAAAATTTAACACAAACAAGTTTCATATAAGTCTAAATAAGTGTGCCGATTTTTAAAAAGATCGGTCCATAATTAACCATAGCTCCCATATAAACCCTTTTTCAAAAAATCACTTTAACGAGCATAAATCCCATTAAAATGTTAGTATCAAGTTAATATTCGACAGAAATAAGTTTTATATAAATATAAATGATAGTGCCAAATTTTATAAAGATCGGTCCATAATTTACCACAGCTCCCATATAAGGTCTTTTTTCGAGAATCACCCAAAAGTGAATAAATTCACATAAATGTTAGTATCGACGTAATATTCTGTAACCGTATGTTTTATTTTACATTTAATATGAGTATCGGTTTACAATTGGCCCCAAGTCTAATAAAAGACCCCTGCCCGAATTTTGATGTACACAATAGTGTAGGGTATTATATGGTCGGGCTTGACCGACTATATCTTCTTCTCTCGTTTTTTTTTTTTAAATTGTTTACAAAAATAAAATTTCAAAAATCCCAATAAACTTCAAAATATTTTTTGTGAGAGAGAAGTGGAACTACCTTGTTTTTTTATATCATGGTATATTGTATTTACTTTTGTATACAAGATGTGTAATTTATTTATATAAACATTTTGAATTTAAAAATACGCATTATCTGTAATTTTAAATAATAATTTACTTTCTTTATAGTAGTTATTTTACGTTAATTTTTTAGAGTGTATAATAGTCATGTGCCTATAGTACCTTAGAAGTTCTATAAAATCGCGTTGTTTTGATTTTGGTAAAGCCAAAGCTTTATTTTTAAGATTTTGTTTTTAAAAGTTTTAAATTCAAACCTCCACAACTTTTACGCGCATTGAAAAAATGATTAACGCGAACAGATTTTATATGCATAAATAGTACTTAATAAAACCACAAATCGGCATTAGTGTCAGAGGAAAAAAAGATTTTGAAAATATTTTTACCTAAAATTAAAAAAAAAAAAAATGAATATGCAGTTGCTGTCAAAAATAAGTAAACAAAGTAGTATCTTGAACTCAATTGGTTATATTTCAAGTTGTAGTTCGAAGATATCAAAAGTAACTTATAATTATAAATATATAATATCTTGTTAGAAAATAAGCAGCAAAAGATTCACTTCAACATATTACTACTAAGTGAATATGATTGTTTTTAAACAAGTCAGAAAAATCAATGCTCCATAAATAAACAAACATAGTTTCTAATAGCCACCGTGGCAGTCTATATTTTGATACATTAGTGCCAAACGTATTGACATAGTAACTACATATATTATGCATATCTCTGGAGAAAATATAGGGGTCTTAGTAATAATTAAGTCCATCAGTTCGGTCTAATTATGGGGACTTTATTTGTTTATTAAATTTCGTGGAATTTCTATTGGCGATAGATCTGGATTTTGAGGAGGTCACTCTGAAACGTTTATTATTTCATCAGCTATATATTTTGAAACAAATTTTTTTGAAATATTTTTTATTTTATTAACAAATATTTTATTTGTTGGGTAATATATTTAAATGAAATTTTGTACCTGAGTAGTAGACTTAATTTGGACCTTTAGTCGCTTTTTTGGATTTCTCAATAGAAATCTCGCAAATTCCCAAAAACTTTCAAAAATGTCCAAAAATGGAATTTTTTAAGTTTATTGCTGTATCTTCCCAACCGATATCGGGGAGCAAAAATGTCTATTACCAAAAAAATAAAAACACATCAAACTTTGTAAAAAATAGAATTATTTTTTAATTCCTGCTTTGCGATTTGAGAAATTAAGGCAAAAATTGGAAAATCATTAACAAATTGGTAAATTTTGGGAGACCCTGGTTCACGCAGTATTAAAGTTTTTATTTTTTTTATTTCACACAATTCCTTATAAAGTAATCTATCAGAAAAGTATAAATACTATATATATGTTAAGAAATTTTTTTTATAACTCAAAAAGAACGTAACTACCTTTTTCGCAAAAAAACGGCGAAAAATCGAAATTTTTTCAAAATTCAAATTCAAATGCATATAACTTTTGATTCCGTAAAGAATCACAATTTACAGAATTTTGTTATTTGATGTTAATAAAATAAAAAATATTTAAAACGAGAGAAAAAGATATAGTCGGTCAAGCCCGACTATATGATACCCTACACCATTACCATCCACATAATTTTGTTTTTACTTATATACAACTTACTTGTGCTAAATATTAACATAATACGAACATTTGTATGGGATTTATGCACGTTAGTGATTTTCAGGAGATGAGTTTATATGGGAGCTATGGTCAGTTATGAACCGATCTTCATGAAATTTGGCAGACGGATTTTTGCTGATATAAAACTTATATGTACTAAATTTTATTAAAATATTCCTATTTTTAAGGCATCTATAAGTGTTAAAACTCTATTCCGGGAGGACATTTGTATGGGGGCTAGGTGAAATAATGGGCCGATCATAACCAAATTCAATAGGCTTTGTCCTTGTGCTGAAAAAAGCATATGTACCAAATTTCATCAAATTATCTTCAAAATTGCGACCTGTACTTTGCGCACAAGCTTTATATGGACAGCCAGCCAGCCAGCCAGCCGACCAGACGGACGGACGGACGGACATCGTTAAATCGACTCAGAAAGTGATTCTGAGTCGAACGGTATACTTTAAGGTGGGGGTCCGAAGATTTTTTCTCTGCGTTACAACTTCTGCACAAACACATAATACCCCAACCACCTTTGGTGGTGTAGGGTATAAAAAAAAATCGAGTGAAATTTGGACAAAAAAATCAATAAAAATTTATTCATTAACCATTTATGAAGCCTTGTCTTTTGAAACATATAAAGAATAAATGTTTCTATTAAAAGAACTTTCAAAAATCTTCGGACTTAACTTGTAGAAGCTAAAATTTTTTGAATCTTTTACATTCTTGAGATAGTAAACTTTGAAACCCTGTAACTTATCTCGCGTTATCACATGGTGACTACAAGATGATTTTTCTAAAATTTTAGGCTTGAGATAGTCAACTTTGACATCCTGTAACTTATCTGGCGTTATCACATGGTGACTACAAGATGATTTTTCTAAAATTTTAGACCCTTCTCTTCCATTCAATTCTATCCGAGTAGTAGTTTAATAGATACTGATTTATTACCAAAAAATTTTCGTTTGGTCGCACTGTGGACAGGTTTTGTAGTTTTTGATTTTACCTTGAAAAATCCAAATACACAGTTTCTTTCGGGAAATTTATTACGGATTATTATTGCAGCCAACTATAAAAACTGAACAAATTTTACATTTTGAATCGCGAACTAAAAAACTTATTAATTGAATTAAACAATTATATAAAAAATTTTTAATTCTTTAAATAAGCCACTTAAAACAACTTATGACATGAGTTTAACGTATAAAGTAATTTTATGGTTGAATTGTTTTGTTCCCATTCTGGTTATATCACATATAAACAGAATACAAATTTTCCAGTTTTTTGGGAAATAAAAATAAATGAGTTAAAAAACATAAATATTACTTTGTATATTATTTGCAGTACATGCGGGGTTCTTATTGTACCAATTTTTCATTTCATTTTACACCAGCAATGATTGTTGTGGTAAATCAAAAATGTCAACTAAAACCAAAGTTAAATACAAACGTACTTATGTATAAACACTAGGATGGCTGTGTTTCTATGAAAAACCTTAAACATTCTAACACACATACCCAGTAAACTTTTTTGTGGTGTAAGAATTTTCTTAAATTAATGTTAAACTTTACCAAATAGTTAGTAATTGATTAAATGTATTTTGCATTTCTGAACAAAACTTTTAAAATAAAACCTGGTTTTATATTTTATGTTTTCTTTTTCTACATTTAACGTTCAGTTAAAACATTTTCAGAAAATGTTAAAACATATTTAACATTTTTACTGTGAAGACTGTTTAATCGCCAAGAATTTCGATGGGCATCACACAGTGTCCCATTAAAAAAAATACCGGATGGCTTCTGACCTTGGGCTATATAAATAACGGAGGCGTGTCTAAAGTTATATACCTCAGGTATCACTGATGAGGTAAAATTATCCTGATTCGTTATATATGTGAGAGTATATTTTAAATTGTCTAATATGATTTAACTTTTCTGGTAATAAACATTTTTGCTCTCCGATAACAGTTGGGAGAAAGTATAGTCAAAAATAACATTGATTTTAAATTAAGCTTCAAGAATTTTTCTATTATTAATATTTTTATATATATTTAATAAATTTAAATTTATTATATATTTAACAAAATTTCCTAATATTCTCGACCAAAAGAATCATATAAAAATATTTCAAATCGATTTAAATATAATGAATCGGGTAATTTCAAATATTTGTCGTACCCTAGGTGTCCAACTTTGGGACCCTGCCGACCCGCAACCATTTTGTCTATATACTTCAAGGCTAAAACTTAAATTATACTACACATATACTATTGCTGTGTGAAATTTCATTGAAATTTGGCGAAAAATGTTCTGTGGGTTTATATACACCTTTATCTTGATACATGTAATGGCCAAATTATTGTTGAGATAAGATATGTACTAATTATGTAAAAGATAGATAATTATGCAAAACTTATGACTTCAAAATCACGTAAAAATTCTACAATTTTACAAAAATAATATGTTAGGACAATCTTTTTATCTTAATCCTTATAAAACCGACCTTTAACCTCAAATATTTATAACTTGCATTACCATAGGTGGTTGGAGTATTATGCGTTTGTGTTGATGTTTGTAACGCACAGAAATAATTATCGGACCCCCACCTTAAAGTATACCGTTCGACTCAGAATCACTCTCTGAGTCGATTTAACAATATCCGTCTGTCCATCTGGGTGGCTGTCTGTCCATGTAAACATTGTGAACAAAATACAGGTCGCAATTTTAAAGATATCATGATGAAATTTGGTACGAATAATTATTTTGACACAAGGACAAAGCGTATTGAAATTGGTTATGATCGGTCCATTATTTCACCTAGCCCCCATACAAATGTCCTCCCGGAATAGGGTTTTAACGATCATAAATGCCTTAAATATTGCAATATTTCAATGAAGCTCGGTACAAAGAAGTTTTGTATGTGTCAATCTCTGTGCCAAATTTCATCAAGATCGGTCCATAATTGACCATAGCTCCCATATAAATCTTCTCTTCAGAAAATCACTTTAACGAATGAATGATAGTATCAAGTTAATATTCGACACAAATAAGTTTTATATAAGTAGAAATAACATTGCAAAATTTATGAGAATCGGTCCATAATTTACCATAGATCCCATATAAAACCATTTTCGGGAATCGCTCTAAAGGGCATAAAATCTTATTGATGTTAGTATCAATGCATTGTTCTGCATTTGTATAATTTATTTTACATTGAGTAAAAGTGTTGGTCTACAAGTACATACACAATAGTGTAGGGTATCATATAGTCGGTCTTGACCGATTATAGTTTCTCTCTCTCTTTGTATATTGTTTTAGTTAAGCGAAAAATGGGTTTCAACAAATTATATTATATTATATACACTCCCCGAAATATTTATAAGACCAAAATAGTTTTTTATATTTCTATGGAACTACATGTGCAATCGCAGAAATATTTGGCACACATATGAAGACAAGTAAAGCAATTTTTTCATATGTAAAAAAAGTTGGTTCCGTTACTCCTATGCAAAAATAATGGGACTTTTACTTAAGCTTCGAACGAAATAATTATAAGACCAAATATGGCGAAGTATTTTAAATATTTTAAGAAAATGGAATATGTTTTCAAAATTTTTAAATTTTTTATTCATATTATTAATAAAGGCTGTACAGAGTTAGATCAGAGTTAATTTTTGTACAGTGGGACAAATATATTTTTATGATATAATCAATAAAAAGCAAAAAACAAAAACAAAAAAAAAAAAAAAAAAAAAAACAAAATAAAATAAAAATTAAATTATATTTTTGTTTACATAAAAAAAAAAAAAAATCTGGAGAAGAAATGGTATTTATTATTGCTTTTGTAATTTTGGACTAGACTAAGATCAAAATATGTAACATTAATTTAATTGTCTACGTAAAAAATTTATTTGTAGCCTAAAATGTTTGAGATATGGAATCTCTTGTTGAGAATAAATCAAAAAATATTAGTCATATTTCAATCCGCCTTGGCAAATTTGGTAATCGCAAGATAGTTTATAATTATTAATAGATAATTTGATTCTACAAATACAGTAAACTGATTTTAGTAGTTCTGAATACAGGCGCAATTTAATGAATTCCATAGTAGGAATTCACTTATTGTTAATGGACTTTTATCTCAATTATATTCCAATGAATACACGTGATTATTAGTATTTAGGTAATTTCTGATACAAAAACTAAAAACTGAATACAATTTATTTCCAAATAACCATAAATGAAGGCTAGATATTATATTGCGTATATGCAATAACTTCCGGAGCTATTAAAGCAATAAAAAAAATATTCTTACAAGATATATTTACTAAATATCTTTAGTATAGTTAGCAATTATTATAAATTAGCTGACAACTGACATTCTGGCCAATTTTTATTAAGATATGATAAATATCTTCTGATTTATTCTGAGCAAGACATTCTATATCCCAAAAACTTAAGTCTATAAATAGATTTTTTAAGTAGAAAAATATATTCGTTTTACATATTATACAAATCTAGTCCAAAATTACAAGAACAGCAATAAACAGCATTTTCCCCATAATATTTTTTAATATACAAAGAAAAAAATAACTTAATTGACCCTTTGGGCTTATTTTTTACATTTTATTGATTATATCACAGAAATATATTTGTCCCACTGTACCAAAAATTAACTCTGATCTAACTCTGTACAGCCTTTATTAATAGTACGAACAAAAAATTTAAAAATTTTGAAAACATATTCCATTTCTTTAAATATTTAAAATACTTCGTCATATTTGGTCTTATAATTATTTCGTTCGAAGCTCAAGTAAAAGTCCCGTTATTTTTGCATAGGAGTAACGGAACTAACTTTTTTTTACATATAAAAAAACTGCCTTAATTGTCTTTATACGTGTGCCAAATATTTCTGCGATTGCACATGTAGTTCCCTAGAAATATAAAAAACTATTTTGGTCTTATTAATATTTCGGGGAGTGTATATTGGAAATTCATAGGTAGTAAATACCATTCGTACTAGTGAATGTTCAGTGTAACTGATTTTGAGTTATACATTCATAATTTAAGGCTTTTAATCCTGAGAATTAAAGGTGTATAAATAGAATTGTGGACAAGCCCTGTTTACAGCATTTGAAATATTAAATATACAAAAGAAATCATGTTGTCACATTTGGTTTGCGATTTATGTGCATACACATACATACATATATGTTCGTTCAAACGTATAAACATACCTATAACGTAATCGTACACAATTACAAAAGTACAAACAGACTTAGGATGTGGGATAGTTGGCGGTTTCTTGTTACTTTGACTGTATGACACATATATTTAACGTAACACCAAACAAAGAGCTAGTCCCTTGGTGAAAGAAGGTTTATTGTTTTATAGAATAAAAAAATAAAATAATAAAGTGAACACATAACCACAATCGAACACAGAGGATGGGGTGGGGAAAAACAAAATCAACTCTTATGTAATGTAGACTTCTTAAGAAGTTGAGTAAATAATTTTTTCTCACATACATTTGTTGAAAATTCTTATACACTCATGGATGTTGCAATGGTTCGTTCTTGTGCGATTTACTACACGCCTGAATTGCTTAATTTCTTTATGTTGTAAGTAGTAGTTACATACATATGTAAGTATGTATGTTTATTAGTCTATATGTATATGTATATATATGTAGGTAGTTGTACTTAAAGAATTTATTCAATCGTAACTTACCTTCCGCTCCGTTAGACAAGCCATTTGCGACATTGATGCTGTTACCAGGTCCCACAACAATACCATTGATGACGTTGACTCCTTGTGCACTGTTGCCACTTAGAATTTCGTTTTCCTGCATTTGATTGGTAAAATGCGTTTCTTTGGCTCTCACCACCTCGTTGAGGCCTTTGTTCATATTTGAGGATTGTTTTCGACGTGGCTTTTGTGTTGTGTGCACGTACGGTGTTGGTGTTGTGGTTGGTTTTGGTGGCAAACGAAGCTCTGCAACAAATTGAGGCAATTATCACAATTTAATATCAATTTAATATACACGATTAAAAAGAAAACAAAATGAAAATAACATCATATTTGCTTCTATTGAAGTTGATGGCAAAATTGCAACAATACATAAATCCCATTTTAAAGAGCAGATGTGATTCTAATTGACTGACAAACTGTGTGTCATACTGACATACTTATTTAATACTTACAATTCTTACTATTACTTGTGTTTTATTCAATTTTATAAAGATATACAACAAATTTGAATAAATCCACCATTTACGTAGTATAAAGGCAACAAAGTGGTTCAGATGTTTGTTTGCATTGATAGTCAGTCTAAGTTGCCCACCACCTCCTGTCATAGTACGAAAAGTTACTACAAGTCAATAAAATCAAATATATTTAACGTTCGATTGAATTGATTTTTATTGCGCTTAAATTGAAGAAGATCCAACTGAGTAAAAACATTTTTATTTTACATACATTTGCAACCATTGTAATGGCTAATAATGGAATCGATAAAAACTTATTAGGATCTTGGCATGATACCATGTTGGGATTTTCTACGACAACTTTAACCAAATAGTACTAATATTTCTTCTAAGATGACTACGTTTTTGTTTATGTACCTTTTATTTTGCGATATGTCAACTACAGAGAACAGTGTAACGATTTATGAATTTCTTTTCCAAAAAGTTTCGGTTTTTTACTTTTGTTTTCAAAATTTGTCTTTATATAAAATGGTCAAAAATATACCAAGTTTTTTTTTTTATCATGTTGCTAGTTTTAAAAACTTTTGAGTAAAAAATATCACCTCTTTTTCATACAAAATATTGTTTTACCTTTTATGACAGGTGTAAAGAGTATATATAAGTTTGTCATTCAGTTTATAATTTCCACAATTTTTGTCGGAGAACAAAAACATATTTTCTTGATTCTTATAAGAAATGATGTCGATAGGACGATGCACAGTGGTTTCAAAACGCTTTTTTGGAAATAATTCTATAACTTTTGAATCGTTGGAGATATCTCAATAAAATTTCACAAGATCAGAGCTGGGGTGTTTTCGAGTTGATTTGGAGGAGTACAATACTTTTTATGTTTTTTTTTTTTTTTTTTTTCTAACATAAAGTTAATATTTAAACTTATAGTGATATTGCATAGTGATATTTCATTTAAATTTTAGCATAATATGTATAAACTTGTCCTAAAATTAGAGAATAAAAAAAAAAATTCCCACTTTTTTACATGAAAATACCCAAAATCCCAATCCGTATAAAACGTGTTAAAAAAATTACTTTTTTCATTGAAATAGTCACACTGACGTTATGAGGGATCTCGGTCAGAAAATCCTCTTTGGGTGTTAACCTTATATATAGAGCAATATAATTAAAATAATTTTAAATCGATCACAGCTTTGCAATCTGAGAACATAACAAAAAAAGAAAAAAATTCAAAATTTACAAAATTTGGATATGGCTTGTGGGCAGAAATCCTATCGAAAATTTTTATATTGAAATTCAGCAAAGTCAGTTCATAAATGGTGGAGATATATATATGTCTAAAAAAGCGTGTTTTTTAAGTTTTTCTACTTAAAAATGGTTTAAAATATATTTTTGAAGCCTCCTTATAAAAAGATATTTTCGTTGATTTTAGACTTTATCGTATTAAATGAGAAAGTAAAAAAAACATTCAGATTTTTGTAAAAAGAAAACCCAATGGGTTTCTTCACATTTTTGTCTATAATATCCACATTTTCCCGATGTCCCGGACATTATGATTGAAAACTATTAAAAACATATTATAGATTCCTAAACTGCATTCTATTTTTAGATCGCTGCTTTAGATTAAGTCAAAACTTTCATTTAAAATATTCAAAATATAATTTCTTTCCTTAATTAGTTAAAGGAAAACTAATAAAATTGGTCAGAAATACCGAAAACAATATTTATTAAGATTATATATCAAATGCAAATAACTAAAATAAATATACCAAATGCAAAAAATCTAAAAATAAAAAAAGGAACATAGCTGCGCTCCTAGGAGTATTTGGGGTCCCACTTCCAAACTTAAAAATGTTATACGCTTCTGCTATGACTATGTGATATTTTATGTAAATCCAAACAGCCGTGTTTACTTCCAAAAAAATTTTCGATTTTGCACCACTGTGTAATATTACAAAGTTTACACGTTTTTTGAAAATATGGCGAAGAAAAATTGAGCGAAGTCAAAATATTGTGAACAACATTTTAAAAAATCAGTCTCGCTATGGAAAAAATATGAAAAGAGGTACATATAATGCAACAACGAAATCTAACAGAAGATCTATCATTCGAGATGCCTCCAATTCTACGGATTCTTAAACAAAATCAGGTATTAAAGTTAGAGTTTTTCCGTAAAGCGTGTTATTCGAAATTCAGTGCACCTAAGAAGACTAAAAGTTGTAAAGAACCCACCTTTAAACACCATTCGTGAAGTAAAACTACTCCCGTTTACCCGTGAACTCATGTTCTAAAAAAGGAATGAAACATATTTTTCAATAGGTTGAAAAATAATCAATCTGGAAGGCTCCAATGTCTATATATAATTATTTTCGTGATTTGAGAAAAGAAGAATGCTGATTATGTAATTATGTATTATGTATCCCATAGAGGAAGTGTGATAGAGTAGAATACAATTTCATATTATGAGAGATGTGAACTTCGATTTTCTTCGCATAGGATTACGGAAAAAACTTTCCAGTAAACTTACGGAAAGTTTACTGGAAAATTTATATTTACATTTTATACACTATTTCAATTTATTCCATGGACATTCTAGCACATAATGCTAGAATGTCCTCATAACGCAAGAGCGGTAAAGCAATGAATTCGAATTCAAAATTTTACCACTTTAGAGTGTTCACCAAACTCTCTCGACCTTAATATAATAGGAAATGTATGAAAATTTGTGTCACGTATTGTTTATGAGTCGGACAGACAATACGATGACAAAAAATTATTATCTGAAGAGATTAGAAAAATTGGAGCAATCATTCTTTGTAACAGGTTGAACATTTTTATAAGTCCTTTTCAAATAGAATTTTTTTTTATGTTAAATTGAATAAGAAAGGCTATTTTCGTTATTAATAATTTCCTAATAATATAATAAAACAAAATAGTATTATATTAATTAATCTTGCTATTTTATTCTTCAACCTATTCTGTTGACCGGCAGTCTATATTGTAGCTACATCCAATATAACGAATTTCATTTTCATATTACACATCTCAACACGGGTAAAGGGTATATAAGATTTGGCACAGCCGAATATATTAATTATTTAGAAATAAGGAGTGCGATCGAAAAATCTTAACATATATAAAATTCAATAATTTGGAAATGTTCGATTCTAGAGTTTTGATTGTTTTTTTTTTATTTAATTGATATTATACTACATATTATAGAAAAATATATCTTTTATACTTCTGTCTACTACTTATGAACTCGTAGACCTTTTTTGGTAACCCTTTCGTTAGAGATTTTGTAGTTGTTTCAGTCACTTGTTTGGAACAGTCTAACCATCATCTTTTATAATCTTTAATATTTTGGGACACCTCTTTTTTCCTATTTAATTCTCTTTTCACAAAAGTCCAATATCTCCTCACTGGTCTTAGCTCCGGACAATTTTAAGGAATGACCTCTTTTGGTACAAAAACTATGTTATTGCTTTGGTACCACTCCAGAGCTTTCTTACGTAGTGACATGACACCAAATCGGGCCAAAAATATGTGGACACATTCTGCTCTCTTATGAAAGGAAAAATATTATTTTGCAAATATTCTCGGATGTATTTTTCGGTATTTATAGAGTCCACTGTAACAAATGACTTGCTTCTTTAGCAGCAACTGCATAAATCTTGCCACACCACGAGTTCTTTAAGAAATTTCGTCAGCTTTTCGGTCCTAAACTTATCTTCAACATATCATCGAGCATCAGCAACATAAAAATTTTGACTAGGAAGCTGCGAAAAATCTGCCAGTACATACGTTTCGTTGTTCTTTATACAACATTAGTATTTTTGTATGAAATTTGGTTTTAACTTCCGTGCCCTATTCTTGGCTTCTAAATTTTTTGCAGCATTCCAGTCTGGAACTTTTTGGACTTTATATGTTCTTAACTACGCATTAGCTTTAAATGTTCGCACCAAATAGTCTCAGCACTGAGCTAATCGGGCTGCTTTTCTACCAGATGTGTTTGGAGTTCTTTTCAATATGCAATTTTCTTGGCCTTCCCAATATCATGTGGACCTTTTTTCTCTTAATGGTCGAATTCTCCTGATACTGTTTAATAACATTGGAAACAGTTTGACAGCAGACATTTATTTCTGTGACCAATTATTTGTAGGGCCAATTTGAATTTTTTGAAATTTGTTAATAATTTATTGCACGTACATCATTTTCGCCACTCATTTTGATGAAACCCACAAAAAAACAACATGGTTGCCATTAAAAATAATAACTGACATATTTTTCAATGAAAACTATATAAAAAAAAGAAATTTAAATATTGCTTCGGAAAAAAGTTATGAGACAAAATGTGTGTTAAGATTTTTTCGATCGCACTCCTTAAAATTAGATGTATTTGCATATTTTTAAATACATTTCTTTTAGAATTTTTTTATATGCAAAAACTACTACAGCTTGTAAAGAAATTTTTTACATATTTTCAGAAACATTTTTCTGTACAATTTCACCTCCTCAATATAATCGCTATTTTCAATAAAAAAAAAAAAAAATTACTAAAAATACATTGAAAATTATGTACATAAATATCTTATTTCTCAAATTTTATCTGGCATCACTGGTTCCGGGACAGAAATTTTAAATTAGTACTTTTTTACATTTCTTACGTTTTCAATGAGTAAACTTACAGGTACAAAGGTTAAGTAATATGTATCTTAGTGGTGGTTAACAGTTAAAATTTAAGATGCATTGTTTATGCACTATTTATATATTTTAGATTTTGAAATTGATAATAAAATTTAATTATGTAGCTTTCTCTTCAACCCTAATAATAGCAGAAAATGAAATCGAAATTTATGAAATCGATCTTTTAATTGATTCATATATATATATATATATTTATATCTATGCGTTTGTAAGTTTTTCATGCCCTGTGTTATTTAATGTGGAACTCATGAAAAAAAAAAATAATAATAAGTTTTATATAAGAAGAAACTAAAGTGCCAAATTTTATGAGAATCGATCCATAATTGACCATAGCTCCCATATAAGGCTCACTTCCGTGAATCACCATAAATCTTATATAAATGTTAGTAGTAACATACAATACATAATACATTCATATAATCCATAGAAGTATAAATAAAACTTCGGTCCACACTTGGCCTCAGGTCCCATATAGAACACAATGGTATAGGGTATCATATAGACGGGCTTGACTGCCTATTTCTTTTTTACATGTTTTAAAATTATTAACTGTTCAAATTATAAATTATTTCGCAACACTGTGCAATGGATATATTGTAAAATACTTCTTTCTTAGCATAGACAAAAACAAAATTTAAATGTTGTTTTATTTCATTTTATTTAACGTATACCTACGTATGTATGTATGTATGTATATTTGTATATTTCAACAGCACTACTAGTCTACTCTGGTCTTTTGGTATTGTCGGTGCTGCTTCTGCTGCTGCTGCGAATGGTTAGTGTAATTCATGTGATTTCTTACTTAACTTGGCAGTTTGTGGCAATAACTTTGGCCCTGCACAACTGTGATAAAAAGATATTATTGACTTGTGTATATGAATGGGTTCGACACAAACCAAATTGAGATGGTTTGAATAAAATACACAAGCACACACGTAATTTTGTACTCATGCATATATACAATCACATACATACATACATACAATTTGGTTTATTGTATTCCCTATGTTGACTTCCGAAATACCAATTGATTTATCGTACATGATTAGAATGGATGAATGACACTAGCTACACGTATCTAACACTAGATATCAAGTAAAAAGTTCTTTCGTTCGTTCATTCGTTTATTCTTTCTTTATTTCTTTACCCAGTACAATTTAGGATCAATTGAAAGCTTTACGTAACTTTAAGTTAAATATAAGAAAACCAAATTTGATATTGCTACAATATGTGTATAAGTGTGTGTGTGTGTTTGTATGTAGATGAAAAATTGTTTAGTATAAAGTGTTTGGTATATAAAGTGGGAGGGTGAGGAAGTAGTAAAACATACCTTGTAGTCGTATTCGGGCCTCACTTTTGCCTAAAGCATTTACACTGGAGCAGCTGTAAGCGCCAAAGTCCGCTTTAGTCAGATGACGTATTGTCAGATTAAGATGCCAAGTGTACATGTTAATCATGCTCTCGGATATATTGTACTTGTTGCCATTGTGCAGCTTAAGGTTTCCTTTATTTTTAGATGGTAACGATGATAATAACGATTGTGAGCGATAAATGCAGGGGTGTTGCGATATTGGGTGAATTACAGCGTTAAAAAGACACAAAAAGAAGAAATACTTTTATATAAATACAATATAATCAACTTAATTTTAATAACATAAATAAATATGTCTGCCCTTGCATATACATACATACATACATTCATATGTATATATCTATTTTATTATATAAAATACTACGAATAATATAATAAAATCAAATAAAATACATATATAGTACATAAATACTCCTAAGTGAATGAAGAAATATGCTCGCATGTAAGGGTGTTTCGTAAAAAATTAATTTATATTTAACACTTGCATTTGATGTCATTCTAAATATTTAGACCTTCTTAAATTTTAATGCAACCAAACATCAACAAATCAAGGGTTTCATTCATGCCATTTTACATAAATCTGCATTTTAGGATTACTAATGCGTTTGAAATACATTTCGGTAAAATAAATATGTATTTTAAAGTTCACAGTGTGCCAGAATCCAAATATTTTGGAAATAAATCTCTAACTCCTAATCGGCTACAATTTTAAGTTTGGAAGGGCTACCCTACATACCCCCCAGGAACGGAGCTTTAGGGGGCTCAAAGTAGAGTACCTCTGACATAGAAAATTTTTAAACACTTGCTAATTTTTTGCTTCTTATCCGTTTAAATATCTTTACTAATAAAGATTTTATTTTATATAAAATATTTATATTTTCTTAAAAAATCATTTTTTTTTACCAAAATTTCATTTTAATTGCAAAAATCAGAAAAAGTATAAACTCGATTTTTTCATTTAAATCATGATAGAATTACTAAAGGTAAAATCACTAGAAAGTTTGTTCTCATTTTTATTTACCCTGAAAAGTCAAACACATAAATCAAAAGAAAATGTAAAAAAAATTTAAAATAAAACTTCAAATTAGAAAAACAAAAAAAAAAAAAAAAAAAATATATTTTACAACAATTTTCTTTAAAAAAATGTATGCAACTAAATTTTATTCTAACAAATATTCACAAATATATGAATTGTAAATGTCCAGTTGGACAAATGTACGTATTCAAAGTTTACACTGCATTCCAAGGATAGAATTCGGCATTTCAGGAAACAATTTGAATCATATACTTATGTGTGTAAACAAAACATTTTATATTTTTTTTCATTCTTGATTTTTGTTTTTTGCTTTTCATTTTTCAGTGTTTTGACTTAACAAGAAATAAAACTGACGACTCTCTCTAGTGATTCTACCTTCTATTATTATATAATGATTTAAATTACATTCCATAGCTGTCATAATTCTTTATTAAATAGATAAATATCGAAATCAATTTCTTTCGGTTCTATAAATTTAAATTTTAATAATTCATGAAAAATTAATTTTTTTCGTATTTATCACAAATACACCCTCAAACATTGGGTACGGGAAAAAATTATTTAGTTAGTTATGTCTTTTTCACAACGACAATAGCACAATATCAAATTTTTGGAATTTTCGTGGCTTATTAAACTTTAAAGTGGCGTAGTTTCGGTTTTATTGATTTCAATCTTCTCCTTTATAATTAAGAATTATGTCAACTATATAATGTAATTTAGATAAAAAAAAACTTATATTTTTCTGATTTTTGAAATTTAAATTAGTTAGTAGATATCTTAACGAAATGTTTAGTGATAGTAGACTTTATCGTATAAATGAGTTAAAAAAAAACTTAAAATAAGAAAAAAAAAAAAAGCAAAAATTGATAACCGTTTTTCTATGTCAGATGTATTCTACTTTGAGCCCCCATAGGTCTGCTCCTGAAGGGTATTTGGCGTCCTCCATCCAAATAAAAATTGTACTCTCCTCTGCCACGCTTATGTGAAATTTTATTTTAATGCAACCAGCCGATTAGAAGTTCCAGATTTATGTCAAAAATTGCAATCCCTGAAAACTGAAATAAAAAATATATCATCTTTTCCAGGATAGTTAAAATTCCTGGTTAATTGAATCACGGATAACACGGTGCTACAAAATAACGAGAGAAGAAAATATAGTCGATCAAGCCCGACTATATGATACCCTACACCATTTCGATCCATATAATTTTGTTTTTACGTATATGTATATAACTTACTTGTGTTAAATATTAACAAAATACTAACATTTGTATGGGATTTATGAATGTTAATGATTTTCGGGAGAGCAGTTTATATGGGAGCTATGGTCAGTTATGGACCGATCTTCATGAAATTTGGCAGACAGATTTCTGCTGATATAAAACTTATTTGTAATAAATTTCATTAAAATATTAATATTTTTAAGCCATCTATAAGTGTTAAAACTCTATTCCGGGAGGACATTTGTATGGGGGCTAGGTGAAATAATGGGCCGATCATAACCAAATTCAACAGGCTTCGTCCTTGGGTTAAAAAAAGCATATGTACCACATTTCATAAAATTATCTTCAAAATTGCGACCTGTACTTTGCGCACTAGCTTTACATGGACAGCCAGCCAGCCAGACGGACGGACATCGTTAAATCGACTCAGAAAGTGATTCTGAGTCGAACGGTATACTTTAAGGTGGGGGTCCGATGATTTTTTCTCTGCGTTACAACTTCTGCACAAACACATAATACCCCAACCACCTTTGGTGGTGTAGGGTATAAAAAGAATTATATATTCTTGGAATGGAACACAGTGTATGTGTTTTGTAGGTATGTGTGTGTAGCATGGATGGCAAATGAAAATATTTTTCGGTATCTAAATAAATTTTAAATAGAACTTTTTTCACCAAATCGTTAAATGGTTTTATCCAGGTTAAATATTATAATAAAATATGAAGATCTTAGTAAATATGGGTCTGTTATTAAAATAAAGTTACGAAGATAAAAAATTATGGAATATCAATCTAATCTTTGACCGCATCAAATGACTCGTGGGAGTACTTCAGTGCTTTTGAATGTTAAACAGTATTAAAAAAAGTACTATAGTATCAACTTTTCCATATCTGGTGAGTAGATTAGTATACCTTGTTTTGAAGTTGTATATAAAAAACTGATTGTTCTGATTTTGCGGCTTTAGAAATTTTTCTCGATTATGTGTTAACCAATTGAGGTTTTTTAAGCGGCTTTAGAAAGAAAAGACCTTATTATCCTTTTTAAAAAGTATCTTTATTCATAACAAGATTGTGTAAGATATTAAATTCAATTTTTGTATTTGCATTTTTTGGATTTTTATTGTTGTCCAATACTTTATTAAAAATCAGATTATATTCATATTTTTAATACTATATTTTATTAGAAATAAAATGAGCTATCGCTTGATAAAATCAGATGAGAATTGTAGAGCATAAAATTATTTAAATTTATATAACTTATAAAATCTTGTTATTTATATATGAGGAGCCATAGAACAAAACGTACTTTTTCATTATTTGAATTTACTGGGAAATTGAGAATTAATTTTTTCATTCCCTTACAATGCAGTTTGAATCTGAAAATTATTGAAAACGTTCTCCTTTCCATAAAATGTATCGAAGAACATAAATTCACCACAACAAATCTTAAGGATGTGTGAGACCAAAGGACTTGTAAGAAAGTACGTTTTGTTAAAAATGATTTGAAAAAATTAATAATTTCTTAGTGCTTTAAAGGGAATAATTTTCATGAATGTATTAAATGATCTAAAAATACTAAAACATATGAAAAAAGTACTTTTTTCATATATTTTTTACAACTTCGAAAGGAATCATATTATCTACAATTTTAATCTAATTTTGACAAGTGATAGCATAATTGTATTTTTTTTTGTCTCTTAAGTGCCATGAATATAGACTTTTGTGAAAGTGATTTTGCATATGTCCGTAAACAAAATGATCACATTTTATGATGAAATTTCTGTACACAATCAGACTAGTTCAAAGTGTTTATGACGAATCATTATTTCACCTACGGGGTACGCAGTATTGAAAAACTCTTTTTACCAAATTTCTTGAAGATCATTTCATAATTGATCATAGCTTGATATTATAACCCCATTTCCAAAAATTTTTAAACGTGTATAAATTCCATATAAATGTTAATGTTACTATCCTCGATATATCGTAACAGATTTATGTTTAGCTCTTTAAAATCCATTTAGGCCACCTATTTTATTTAAATACGAGCGTAACCCGGTGCGTTTCGCTACCCCTTAATAGGGAATATCAAAAATTTACTACCGTTTAAGAGTTTTAAAAAAGTGGACGTAAATTATGGGCGTGGCATCCAATCGAGATCTTACATAGCCTATAACCACCTCAGGCACTGGTACTATCTGTGTGTCAAATTTTATCTGTGGGTCAAATTTCGCGAAAATTGGTGCAGCCGTTTAAGAGTTTTAAAAAGTGGGCATAAAATGTGGGCGTGGCATCCAACCCAGTTCATTTATGGCCTATAAAGACCACTGGTACTGGTACTATCTGTGTGTCAAATTTCGAAAAAATCGGTGCAGCCGTTTGAGAGTTATAAAAAGTGGGCGTAAAATGTGAGCCTGGCATCCAATCGAGATCTTACATTGCCTATAACCACCTCTGGCACTGGCACTATCTGTGTGTCAAATTTCGTGGAAATCGGTTTAGCTGTTTAGACGTGATTGACAGACGTGATTTGAAATAGTTCTTGATAAGGTAAGATGAAGATATGATTTAAAAATATTTTGTAAGCTTAGAAGTGAAAGAAAGATTTGTTTTCCGACACAAACGATATTGAACGGTGTATCTATGAAATTAAATAAATCGATAATATAATCACTGAAGTATATTGCTCTTGAGAATCGGAAATAGTTCCCTTTTTTCGGTCATGTTTACATTGACGTTTGTAACAATGTCCGAAATTGTTTACCCCTGCAACTATGAAACGATAAACTACTAATTGTTTTAGTTAATTCAAATCACGAATCAAATCATTCATTTCAGTTAATGAAACATATAAACCTAGGTAATGCAAATACCTACTTCTGAGCATTTGACATCAGGAATGATTTTAGATTTTTGTTGCATATGTATTATAAATTTTTAATTATGTACTAAAATTGAATTAAAATTGATTATATTTTTGATGCCTAATTTCAAGTGTTATATATTTTTTTTTGATTTGTCAACAGATATCCCGTAATTCCAAACAAAAAAAAAAAAAAAATAAAGTATTTTTCTTACTTCCCAACAGATGCACAGTGGGGCAGAATAAAACATTTTTGGAAATAAATTCATATCTTCTGATCGGCTGGATTTGCGTGAAATGACACAGGCGTAGCAGAGCAGTGCATATAATGTTAAGTTTGGAAGGAGGACCCAATAGCCCCTCAGGGGCGGAGCTGAGTGTGCTCACAGTAGGGTACCTCTGACAATTTTTAATCGCTAGTCAAATTTCGATTTGTAAAAAGTTGTTTTTTTGAGAAATCTTAACGAATTTTTTAGTGAATGTAGACTATATTGTATAAAATTAGAAAGTAAAAAAACTTTAGAATTTTTGTAAAAGGAATCCCACAATTCACAAAAAAAAAACGCCGAAAATACCAAAAATGGGTTTTTTAATAGTTTCGGCTATAAAATTCAAAATTTTTCGAAGTTCCACATATTTTGATTGAAAACTTTTAACTTTAATTTTAGATAATATAGACTAAAATCAAAACTTTCATATGAAATGGGTCGAATTCGGGAGGGTGTGTACATCGACCAATTGAGTTATTGGGCTTGTTTTATATTTTAAAGTCATCTCTGTGAATATACCTTTCAGGAAAGTATAAAATTATTATATATTGTTATTATTATATATTTGTTATATATTTGTTTTAGAGACAAAAGAATGTAGATACTGTTTCGGCAAAAAAAAAAAGTCATTATTTTTATAATTTTCAAATTCAAAATCGTTTTTTTTTGGACTCGGTAAAGATATCGACTTTAAGTTTTTTTATTCAATAGATAATTTTTTTTAAGTAGGTAAAACAAAACTAATAAAATCGGTTGGATTTATATGAAAAATCTGGACCAAGAACATGCAAAATGAGGTACTTAAAAATTCAAATGGATTAAAAACTTGTATGTCAGAGGTACCCTACCTTGAGCCCTATTAGCTCCGCCTATACCAAATTTAATTCAAATCCAACCAGCCGATCAGAAGTTTCAGATTTATTTCCAAACATTTTCGATTCTGCCGCACTGTGCGATGTAGGGGAGGAACATTTTTTTGTTAAAATACTATATTTTTTTATTTTTTTTATTCCAGCTTTACGAATTGAGAAATTATTGCGAAAATTGTAAATTTGATGATAAAAATAGGTCAATATTTTTGAAAATAACTTATAATTCGATATAAAATTAACTTTCGTACTGTGTAAAATTGTATTATATTTTGCAACCTTCATTCAGAAACGGTCATCGTGACCCCTTAACTATGTTCATAAGCATTTTTTAAGGAAACTAATTTTGTTCTAAAAATGTTAAAATAAACGTAAAAGCACTAAAATGAGAAAGCAACTGAGAAAAGCTAAAACACAACAACAAAGCTCTGATTATTTTACGGCGCTGCGAACTGTGGCCCCAGGAAATTTGGCCCCAAAACGCTTAACAAAAAATGGCCCCAATTATGGGTAAATTTTTCATAATGAAACATTTCCTCAATGTTTTTGTAAATATAACCCCAGAAAAAATGCATTATTACCCCAAAGTTGAATTTAAAAAGTTTTCCGAAACAAAAATTAAATATTACCCTAACGAGAAGTATATAAATATAAAATCGAGCGATTAAAAAAAAAAAGGTGCAACCTTAAACATATTTTTATATTCGAAAAAAACTTATTTAGCGTAGACGAAAGTCCTTAAGACCGGCCGAAAGCCGGCAACATTTTATTTACGGATTTTTTTTTTTTTTGTAAACCAGTGTAATCTGTATAACAAAAATCTCAAAACATGGATGATACTTTTGTCAGTACTTGTACTTAAAATAAATGTTAAAAAAATTATATCGTTCTAAATTTGATTCGATATCCAAAAATTTACTCCCGCAAAATTGTAGGAAATTTGATGATATATGTTGTAATAGCATCAAAAAACGTACGATACATAACAAGTTATGTATATGTAAGAAAAAAATATTTTTTTTACCCCCAGTTAAATAACTCACGTAAGTGACTCACCCATGATTATAGCTGACTTACAACAGGATGTAAAATATATTCGGTTTCCCTCCATACAATTCTGAGATTTAATCTTTCTTTGCGACTTTTTTTACTGGCCTTAAATCCCAATTATTTCAATCAATAACAATAACATCTCATTTTGTGTTATTCCGAGTTTCCTTAGTAGTGATTTAAGAATTAGTAGCTTATTTAGAGAAATGATGTTAAAATACTACAGAACTAGTTCTTAAGCACTACTTAATTTACAAAACTATTCTATAAAATCTGTTTAGAATTACAGTACGGCTCTCCTTCATGAGTGGCAGAATTAATTGAAACATCAATAGTTCCAAGGATGTTATTAAAGAATCGAATGGTGTTATGTTCACGCCAGTTCTAGAATAAATAATTTCAGAACACGATCTAAATTTTTTCATGAGATGTATGAATTCTAAAATAAAATTCCTTAAAATTCAAAAATCTCTTTTATTGGACACTCTTCCAATCTTATATATTTGTACACATGATGCAAACTTAAAGGATACAAAATCAAGTTAAATTGTTAGAGATGGTATTGGGACATGCTGTTGTTTTGTCTTTTATTGGTATGGGAAGAACAATAATAATCAGATAAAGAAGGGTAGAGAATTCATTGAACTTGGTGGTCGGTCTGTTTATGTTTTTCTTTTTTTTAACATTTGTTTTTGTTTTTTCTACTTACCCTCATTGCGATACCAGCCATTCAACGGTTTCGGATAGACTTCCACAATGCATTCCAAAGTAACTTCTCGCTCGACTGGGGCACCCACCAACTGATTTACGGCCTTGATGGATGGCGGAACTGTGTAGCGGTTTTAAAAGAGTATACCAAGCGTATGCGAACAAAAATAAGTAAAAGAAATAAGAAGAATAAAATTAAAGAGCAAACAAACACACACACGTACACACATATTAAAATATATAGAATAAGTAAAGTAAATGTAGAATAAGAGGAGAGCATAACAAATTGCTGGATTAAGTGCAATGTAAAATGTCTGTTTTTATTCAGTATGTTTTTTTGTTTTATTTTATTTTGCTTTGCTTTATTTCATTCTTTTCCGTTTCGTTCGTCCCAGAATCTTGCGAAAGTATTTGTAAAATTTAAAACTTAATTTAATTTTATGCTCGCATGTAACAGTTTTGATAATTTAAAATATGTTCTTTCAAGAGATGAAGAAATTGCACAAACTGTATAAAACACACAAAAAATGAAGGACTTTTGAAAGGTTCGTTAATATTTTCATTGAAAATCCAATAAGGAATTGTCAAGTTTGAACATTTTAAATACAGGATGAAATAATAATTTTAATGTTATTTATATACATACATACATACATATATACATATATTAATGCATATTAGGAATAAGTTGTTGTATTTGAAATTAAATTTTTGCTATTCTTACACAATTTCTTTCAATACATCTTCGAACTTTTCAACAACCATCGTCATAACAAATCAATGACAATCATTGACTATTTTAGTGATAAAAGTTAATTTATTTTTATATAATTAAGTAGCATTAACTTTAATGACAAAACTAGTAGAAATGTTTTAAACTTAAAATTTTTTCATCAGATCAATTTGCATTATTAATTTAAAGTAATTTTTATAATACAAACACTTTTTAGTTCAATTATATTTGTTAACACATTTTCAGCATCTATTGAAGTATAAAAAGTCCTTTGTATTTTATATGTATTTTTGTTTTTGACTAGTTAAATACTTAGTTGAATGAATGCTTCTGATGTTTCCGCTCAAAAACAAAAGCGCAACAGCAATTAATATTGTTAAGTGTTTGCAGCAATTAAATGTTTTTGTTGCATTTAGTATTATTTATGAATTCAACTATGTTTTTGTCAGCATGTGATGTGAAACGATACAAGCAGACAAATCTTTTGCGAACAATGACAAATTGTGTAAAACTGTATCATATTTATGATGAATATTTAAATGACGCCAATTTCATAATACACACATACTTATAAATATGCGTAGAAAATTGAAAGGTCACAAAAATAGAGATATTCCACTTTTATAACAAACATAATGCATATTTAATAATTTATATGAAATAGAACATAAAATAAAATATAGCGTTGTTTTTTTTTCTCAGGACGTTAAAATAAACGGGTTTTGCAACATTTAGAATTCTTATTCCTTCCTTACACTAGATATAGTGTAGAAAGTTAAATGGAACATTTCTATCTAGTCACACATTTTACCCATTGTTGACCAAAGAAAATGTGCTTCTCTGAGGAGTTTTTAAATTATATAGGTAGAGCAAAAGGTTCTACAAATATGTAGTACATGTAGCACCAACTTGCCACACATAGCCCATAAATGTCTTTAAAATTGTCAAACTTAGGAATTTGTCAATCAACCCTCATAAAAATAAAAAAAAAAAAGAAAACATGGGGGTGGGGAGTGGTTGTAAAGGGAAAATGTTTATTGAATATATTTTTTTAAAATATCGCCTAAAAAATGCAGTTAAAAATTTAAAATATACCTTAAAATATATTTTGTAATTTTTATTAACTAAAAAGGAAAACAAAATATATTCTATAAGAAAAACAAAAATCAGTCAATGGTAACAGCGTTGTCAAATTTTTTGGTCCAAAACGCGTCGGTCATTATTTAAAAACGCGCTAAAAGGCTCTCAATTATATTTGAATAAAATTTGTTTTTATTATTTAGTTAAATATGTATTTTTTATTAAAAACAAAACAACTTATTTCATATATATTTGTTATTTTAAGTTCATGTGAAAATATTTAGTGTTTTTAAGCAATATTGAACATTAATGTTTAATAAAAACAATATTTAAGGTGCAAAGATTTGATTAAAGGTTCTTGAATTAATAAATATGTTAATTTTAAATATGAAGGTCTTAGTCCCGGCATTATCCTGCTGACTTAGTGGCCATATACTAAGTTTTAAAACTTGTTTTTTTTTATCCCTTAAGTTTTTCCTAAGTATGAAAATAGTCTGACATCTTAAAAAATATTCATTGAAAATAAATAAAAATACAGAATACATATCAATGGCTTAAATTAAAAAAAACGTATCTTAACTTTTCGCAATTTTACAGGAGAAGGAAAAAACTGATACCAACAAAAGGCAGTTTTAATTCAAATCAAACTTTTATTTCTGGATTTTTCTACTCCTTAGGAAATTATCTTAGATAGGTCTCTTTTCTGCAATTTAAATAAAATTGGAATAAATTAATACTATAATTGGTGTTTCAAGTAACAAAAAATAATGTTTCCATACATTACAGCAAAAAACTATAACTTTCATAAAACTACATTTTTATAAAAATGGTGGCAGGATTGTTTTTACGAGTAGGAATTGAAAATCCCCTACCCTACTGCACCATAGGTGGTTGAGGTATTATGCGTTTCTGCTGATGTTTGTAACGCACAGAAATAATTATCGGACTCCCACCTTAAAGTATACCGTTCGACACAGAATCACTTTCTGAGTCGATTTAACGATATCCGTCCGTCCGTACGTCCGTCTGGCTGGCTGTCTGTCCATGTAAACCTTGTGAACAAACTACAGGGCGCAATTTTAAAGATATTTTGATGATATTTTGTATTTGGCACATATAAGTATTTTGGTACAAAGACGAAACCTATTGAAATTGTTTATGATCGGTCCATTATTTCACCTGGCCCCCATACAAATGTCCTCGCGGATTGTAAACGATCATAAATGCCGTAAATGTAGCAATATTTTAATGAAACTCGGCACAAAGGAGTTTTGTATAATTATCAATCTTTGTGCCAAATTTCATCGGTCTATAATTGACAATAGCTCCCATATAAACACCTCTACCGAAAATCACTTTAACTTGCATAAATCCCATACGAATGATAGTATCAAGTTTATATTCGACACAAATAAGTTATATAAGTAGAAAAAACATTGCAAAAATTTATGAGAATCGGTACATAATTTACCATAGCTCTCATATAAACCCATTTCCGGGAATCACCCTATAAGGAATAAAATCATATAGATGTTAGTATAAATGCATTGTTCTGTATTTGTATAATTTATTTTATATTTGGTAAAAGTGTTGGTATACAATTAGTCACAGCTCTAATGGTGTAGGGTATCATATGGTCGGTCTTGACCGACTATAGTTTCTCTCTCGTTTTTCCTTAAAAATACAATCAGGGTAAATATACATATTAGTTTATAAATAAATTAATTCAAATGACTATATCCCAAGATTCAAAGCATGTTTACTATGAAATTGGAGATTATTTTTTCAGAATTCAGAAAAATGTAGAAAACGTGATTAAAATTTGCAACCAAAATTAACCGAATACAAAACGCGCCAATTGAAAAGGCGCTGATGAAAAAAATGCGACATTTGGGTTGCTGAAAAGCGATAAATCTAGCGCAAAAAGCGCTGAATTTGCAACACTGCATGGTAAGCTAAGTAATACATAACATTTTATTTTTTTAAATGTTAAAGCTATGTTTAAAAGATTAATGCTTATTCTATTCTATGTACATATTTAAATTTGATCTCTTTCTTAAAATTTATTTTCGTGACATTGGGTTTAACACAACCTTAGTTAGTTATTTTTATAAAAAAGAAATTTTTTTTAAGGTGTCAAACGTAAACGATTGTTTATTTTAGCGAAATAGAATATAGTCCTCCCAAATCAAGAGATGTGATATGAGCCTATTTGAATAACTGTAGTTCTGCAGAAGAGTATTTTTCTAAATACTAGTTCTGAAGGTAGAATAATTGTGTTTGAATTTTTTAATATTCTCAAATCCTTTATTTTTTTGAGTAACAGCTTGTAATTTTGATTTTTTTTTTATAGCAATAGGGTTTTCAGCAGCTTCTCTATAGCACTATCAATTGAACTGATTTGAATACTTATTGAATCGAAATTCATTTATTTAGTAATAGTTTTAAAAGGAAATCCATAGTTGAAACAAACACATGACAGATTTCTTGATGTTAGTACTTGTTTAACATTTTCTATAGCCTTAGAGTCGTTATCATTCAACTCATCCACAGTTTTTTAAAGCATCAAGCCAATAAAAAGCACAAATAATAAGCATTGGTCATTCAAAATATAGCTTTAACTTTTAAAAATTACTAATTTTTAAAAAAATAAATGCATATTTTTTAAACTTTTATGGTATATTTTGATTTTTTAAGTGCATTTTTAAGGAGCTTATTTTCAAAAAATAATTGCACAAAAATCCGCACCCAAGTGATTAATAACATTAAGGCCCGATTTTACACTTAGTGCAAACTTACTTAAGAAACATTTAACAAAAAGTTCACATTTAAAGAAAATCTCGTTTTATAGTTTAAAAGTTAAGTTGACAAAAAATTCTTTAATCCAAAATTATAGTTAAATTTTTTTATCATAAAACGTTTTTTCCTAATTATGTAAATGTTCTACAAAATATCTTTTAATTTAGATTACTATTGGTATATTCTAATGCGAAATAAAAAAACTTCAAATTTATTTTCTTGGACAAAACATTTTTTGATGCAACCATAATGTGGTTTTATTTATTTTTATTAATTTTCAATAAAAGTTTTTGAAGGCGGGAGACAATTTTGATAATTAAGAAAAACTTAAGGGACAGCAAATGAATTCTTAACTTTTCAAATAAAAAAACAATTTTTAAAACTTAAGTACGAATTTACCACTAGGTAAGCAGTATAAGACCGGGTCTTAGCATTTTTACCAGTGTTTAAAAGCAATGATTTGCTAAGGCTTTTTTAAATTTGCTTTTCCTACTGCTTCTACAAATTTCAAATTTTCTAGCAACAGCCACAGTCTTGCTTTTAATTTTATTCAAAAAATCCATTCAGCATTTTTAAGTATTAAAATTTTTGCCACGTGCTTTTTAAGCAGCTAACAGTAATAATAAATAGCCACACAAAAAGCAGTAACACGAAAATATTTCTCTTGCTTTTGCTTTTTTATTTTGCTAGAAATAAAAAGGTTAACTTCAAAAAAGCAAAAGGAAAAATTACAAAAAATGCTTTTTCAAAAAAGGCATCATAAGAAGTGCTCTAGCAGGCTAGTGAGAACACAATCAGTGCTGATAGAAAAACGACAAGGGTTAGTGGACACATGAACATGTGCTAGAAGCCGCTCGAACATTTGCTAAAAGCAGCATGAACAAGAGCTATTAGCCGCACGAACATGAGCTAAAAGCCACACAACCAAATATAGGTAGCCGGCTGAAAGGCACAGAATGAATTTACATTATATGTGCATAATGAATGCAATAAGAAATTTAAGAGAATTTATAAAACAAAAAATTCTTATGGTTTGGTACCTGCAATGCGTAAAAAAGATTTGAAAAACATTTGTATGTTGAAGTTTTCTGTCAAAAGAAAACAAGGAAATTCTTCTAAAAAATTATTTTTTTTACACTTATTTGAAAGTTGTTAATAATTTCTTCTTCAAAAGTGAGATCAAGTGTTTTAGCTAAAAACCGTACATTGTTTTTAAAAAAACTACAATATATTTTATAAACATATTCATATATATTTCAATAAAAAAGTTAACAAAAAAAAAAAAAAACGAATAATTAAAAAATATTGTCAAAACATTTAATAAAAAAATAGATATAAAATGTTCTTATTGGTTTGCACAATCATCTTCCATAAATATATTAAGTTCTGATACGGCATTATCCAGAAAATCAGGGTTTAGCTTTACTAGTAAAATATTCTCCAATGTATCTTGTTTGAGACGATTTCTATTATCGGCCAATACTATCTTTAATGTTGAAAATGCTCGTTCGACAGAAACCTGAAAATAGAGAATATAAAATAAAAATTAAGAGAATATTTAAACAAGAAATTCAAAGTATAACATTTTTGTTTCCAAAATTAAAATTTTACCTGTGTTGGAGGAATTCCAAAGCAAATGTTGCTCAGTGCATATAGCTCAGGTTCACTATATTTTCTTTCCTTCCAAAATTCTAAAACATTTGTCTTCAATTTTGTGTATGGAAGATTTAATTTTTCAATTTTTCTTATAATATTGTCGTTTTCTGCATTATTTGCGTTAAATATATTGTCCAGGAAATCATTTAAAATGTCATCATCTTCATGGTTTTCTTGCGTTGTTGTTATGAAATTTGGTGTTGGCTGTGTGTTGAGTTCGATTTTACATATAGATGTCAATTTGTCCCATAGCAATTTAAGGTATTCCACAGCGTCTTTTCTTTGGGTATCAATTAACATATGATGAAACCTTGGATCGAGGTAAAGACATGCTGCCAGAGCGTTATTAGAAAAAAGAGTGGTGGTTCGTTTTTCCATATTGTCTAATAGAAGTTTACTAATTTTGTATGATGATGCACTCTTGTTGACTTCATTTTCTTCAACAGTTTTTGATATCAGTAGCTTACATTTTAACCATTGTGCGTAAAAGTCGCCATAATGAAGTTGCTCTTCTTGAAATATGACAATTATGTTTTGAAGTGGCTTAAAAACAGTATAATATGAGGCCACAAAGTTCCAAAAGTCTTCATTTATTTCAAAATTCTCTTCAGATGATTTATTTGTTATTGATTCCACTGTTTCGACTATCTCTTTCGAATTTTGTATACACGAAATCATTAAATATGTTGATCCCCAACGCGTAGGACAATCCAGCTGAGGAATTTTTAATGACTTTAATTCAAATAAGTCTTTGTAACCATTTGAATTTTTTCTCAAAAACTTTACTAAATTTCTACACTGTCGAATATAACGCTTCATTTCAAAGTCTTTTGTTGCATCCAGTGCCACCAACTGTGCTGTGTGAGCTGCACATCTACAAACTATTATGTTTCCGACGCGTAGATCCATATTATTTTCAATTAAGGTAATGTTTTGAAAGTAGGTTTCATTGTTATAGTTTTCTTCATATTCTTCATCTTCAGAACATAAATGTGATAAAATTTTTGTACATTTCACCATATTACTGCCGTTATCACTTGTAATTGTTACAATTTGTTGTAAATTAATATCATATTTGTTCAATACGTTTAAAATTTCTGTTGCTAAATTTTTTGAAGTGCTTGAATTTTGGCCTTTTAACTCCACCATTCCAAGTATTCTAGATTCAATTTTATCACTTTTTATGTATTGAGCTGAAATTCCAAAAATATTTCTTGATAATCTTGTTGCACTGTCCACTTTAAGTGAGATCAATTTATTTTTACATTCACTTGAAATTGCATTTATTATATTTTTTGTCACTTCAGCAAGTGTTTTTTTGCAGTTATTTGCATTCAAACAAAATTTTTCTCCACTTTCTTTTTCGATGCCTTTACATATTGGATCTATTATATTTCTCATGTTATCCGAATTTAAAACATTAAATGGCACGGCATCCTCCGTTACCAATCCGATATATGATTTAATTAAAAGTTTTTTACTTATTTCGCACTTTATATTTTTCTTTTTGTATTTTTGCAAAGATGTATTATTCTTTTGATTAAAAACCACTTTATGAATTTTCTCCATATGTAATTTTAAATTAAACATTTTAACACTTTTAAATTCTTTTTTGCACAATTTACACACTGACATATTGTTGAAATTTTCATAATGTTCCTCGTACTTAAAACAACGCATTTTTAAATATTTTTAATGTTAAAGGTTTCACGTAAAAAAACGAACTATTAATATTCAAACAAGTGCTCTATATCAAGTGGCTTCAAAAAAGTCAAACTTTTACCTAACTATAGTATAACAACCCATATTACAGGAAAACTATTTTTATATTATTTTTATGTGATCAATTTCAAAAGAATTTCAAGTTTTTACAGGTATATACTAAATATTTTTATGAATGGATGCAGATGTTTCCGTATCATAAAAGGGTTTCTAATGATTTTAAATGACAAAATCATGAATGAAACATTTTTTATTATTTTTATTGATATATATAAATGTATAATGTAATTTTCCAAATTTGCATGGAATTACCTAGTATGTGCGATTTGACATTATATTTATTACCTGTAAAGTGTGCGTGAAACTATCAAGAAAGTGTATGCAGCAAATCAGAAAATCGATTAGGTAAATACATATGTTCTGCATTTCTTTAACAAGATCTAATAAAAACAGTTTTTTATGATTCAAACAAAAATTGGTTCTATTTTTTCCTTCATAATTCAAACAAAAATTGATTCTATTTCTATTATTAACTTCGAGGCTAAAACTTGCCATTTTCAAACAGAACTATTCTTGGATATTAACCGTGATTTTCAAATGCTAGAATTTTGTTTAACAAATGGCTTTTCATCAAACACACATTCAGGATACTGTTTATCATATTTGTTTTTATGTCGCAATTGCTAACATAAATTATTATTTGTATTAAAAATTCTAAGTTTTAATTCAATTTTATTAAAACAATTGAACGCTTTTTCAAAATATTCATATTTACAAATATTTAACTTAAGGAATTTTTTACGTCTTAAAAAAAAAAACACATACGGTTGTGTTAACATTTCTAATAATAATTCTACCTACATTTTGACATTCGCCTAATAGCTCACGTTCATGTGGCTTTTAGCACTTGCTCATGCGGCTATTAGCTCATGATCATACTGCTTTTAGCACATTTTCGTTTTTCTGTGTGTGCCTTTTTTGTCCGACTGCGTTTGCTTCTTGTTTTATTTGAGATGGATTTTCATAAACACAAAAGCACTTGCTCGTGCGGCTATTAGCTCATGATCATACTGCTTTTAGCACATTTTCGTTTTTCTGTGTGTGCCTTTTTTGTCCGACTGCTTTTGCTTTTTATTTTATTTGAGATGGATTTTCATAAACACATAAAATGAGTGGTGCTGCTTTTGTTTCGTTTCTAAAATTTTCCATTTAGGACTTTTAGCTTTTGTTCAATTTTTGAATTTTGTCAGCAGCTAGTGCTATTAAAATTTACAAATTTAAAAAGCAGTGTGTTATTTTTGCTTCTGCTTTTGTAATGTGTGAGCTAATTTTGTTTTAGCAATTGTTAGCTCTTGCTTTTTGATGTTTAATTTAGCCACGTAAATGGCAATATTTAGATGCTTTTGCTTAAAAGGCGATAGCGATTTAAACCCTGATTTTTACAACAGTTTTGTTCCCGTACTCTAAATTGGAAGCGTTTCCGTACTCAAAAATTGGGTAAATGGGAGCTATTTTGAGAGAATATCGTTTTTCTTCTTCTTGCACGAAACAGCCCAGAATATTTCTTCGGGTACACTGGGTAAATTGTCAAATAACAAAAAGTAAAAATATACAAATAACAACTTTGAACGAACATAAATAAAACAAATTTTGTTTTGGTTACCAACAAGAAAGTAACATTAAAAAATTAAAACAGTAAAATATGCTGAAACATAAAATTACATTTACATATTAATTTTTAAAATAGTTTGATGTTTTCTTTCTGGGCAAACAAATTGTTTTTTGTGTTCCCAAATTTTTGTACATTTTTGAGAGAATAAATAGCCTTTTTCTCAATTTACCGAACTTTACCCAAAATGTACGAAAACAAGCCTAATAGTGGAAGGCCAATGTACACGGTACGCCAGGCGCGGATCCAGCTCAAGCTTTTGGGGGAGGAAAATGGAACAATTTTCTTAACTGTTTCCATAAATTGTATGATTTAGTACAGATTTTCCATTAGGTGCTTTCATTTTGGGGAGGGAAATTTCCTTTTTTCCCTCCCCGTGGATCCGCGCCTGCGGTACGCGGAACACGCGGTCCATATAAAAGAGTTGAAAAAATTCAACTTTGACGCGTTGCCGCGTGTAACAGCATTGCCAGATTAAATTTATGACAGTGTTCTCAAACTTTCCTTTCTTACTTTTTTGTAAACAATTGATTAATTTTTAAGCTGGTAATAATGCTGCCGCCCGTTGCCGCGTGACACGTACATTGGCCTTTCACTATAATATTTAGAGCATGCAAAGGCACCCATAGCACTCCAGAGCCGAATGTTTTCGGCATTTTCACTTAAACAACACGAATGTTAACGAAGCTAAACAATTGAGTATGAATATAAAATAAAAAATCATTTAGTTATGTTTTAGCTTTCAGCAAAGCATGATTATGTTGCATGGTTAAAAACAAAACACATAACCAAGAGCGCAAGAAATTTTTTTTTTTTTTTTTTTTTGTATGCTAGATATAACACACATATTTGCAACAAAGAGCGTAAGCAAATAAAATACACAAACACATTCAAATATGTATGTCTCTCATTCTGCCTTTGGCTGAAAATTTGGAATAAATTTATTAAAAATTTTTGTTCCCAATTGTAATTTCTTTCTCTATTAACATATTTTTATACCCTACACCACCATAGGTGATTGCGTATCGTTCTAACGATGTCCGTCCGTCTGGCTGGCTGTCCATGTAAACACCTGTGCACAAAGTACAGGTCGTAATTTTGAAGATTCAATGAAATTTGGCACGTGGGACTTTTATGACACAGGGACGAAGTCTATTGAAATTGGTTGTGATCGGTCAATTATTTCACCTAGCTCCCATACAAATGTCCCCCCGGAATGAGTTTCAACACTTAAAAAGGCCTTAAAAATAAGAATATTTTAATGAAATTCGGTGCAAGTATCAATCTTTGTACCAAATTTTATGAAGATCGGTCCACGATTAACCATAGCTCCCATATAAACCCCTGTTCCGAAAATCACTTTAACGTGCATAAATCCCATACTAATTTTAGTAATAAAGTTAATATTCGACACAAATAAGTTTTATATAAGTAGAAACAACACTGTAAAATTTTATGAAAATCGGTCCATAATTTACCATAGCTCCCATATAAAACCACTTCCGAGAATCGCCCTAAAGTGCATAAAATCAAGTTGATGTTAGTATCAACGCATTATTCTATATTTGTATATTTTTTATTTTACATTTAGTAAAAGTGTTGGTCTAATATAAGTCCCCTTCCCGAAATTTTATGGTCATACATAATGGTGTAGGGTAACATATGGTCGTTTTTGACCAACTATACCTTTTTTTCTCGTTAATTCTGTATTAAATGGTAACAAAATTATTTAACAAAATAAATAAAATATTTATTTATTTATTTTTTTTTTTTTTTTTGAGAAAAAATGGACAAATTTTTTTTTGAAAAATATTATTTTTTTAAGTTTCTTCTATACATTATGCTCAAATTTGTCAAATTCTACTTGTGCACAGTCGTTCCAAAACGCTTTTTTTTTTTTTTTGAAAATAATTCAATAACTATTGAACCGTTAAAGTTCGCCATCTCAGGTATGTAATTTTTTTTTTTTTTTTTTTAAAAATCGCCAAAAATTCATTTATGATATGACAGACAAGAAATTTTGTATATAGATAGTAGAAACATATTTTTACCTCATTTTAAGGGCAATATTAAGCCCGTCAAGTTAAAAAAATGAAGCTAAAAATGAGGTAAAAATTTATTTCGTCCCGAATATCGCTTAAACTCAAAGAGATAACCTATATATGTAAGAGATTTACAAGGACTATCTATATATAAAATTTCTTTTCAGTCATACCATAAATGAATTTTTGGCGATTTTTCAAAAGAAAAAAAAAAAAAGAAAAAATACATGTCCGAGATGGCCAACTTTGGTTGGCCACTCACTTCCCCCTGATCCACTAGGAACCGGTACTCCACCAAATCAACTCGAAAACACCTAAGCTCTGACCATGTGGAATTTTATTGAGATATCTCTAATGGTTCAATAGTTACAGAATTATTAAAAAAAAAAAAAAACGTTTAGGAACCACTGTGTTGTGTACATACAACACATATACTTTGGCATTTTGCTTAAAATTTTTCACAATTATGTCGTTTTCTGGCATTATGTGTACAAAATAGAAAAATAAACAAAAATGTGTGCTTTTTCATGAAATAAAATATTTTTTAGCAAATAAAATATAAAAAACAGTGAAATATAAATGCAATATTTTAAAAATAGTATAATATGTAAAAAAAAAAATCTGTTCTGTTTAAAATAAAATAAAATAATTACAAAAACCGAATTTTTTATGTTATTCACGATAACAGAACGAACGAAAGAGTTACTGAATTTATTCATTAATTTATGATATTTATATTGTTTAAAAACAAAATTATAATTCTCTAAATATTGTTTCGATTCCTTCGAAAAAATAAAACTCATTCCCTAGAAAAAATGTATTAGTTCTACAACTACTTCCAGAATATATGAAAATAGCATGTACATGTTTTAATTTGGCGTAACGAACAATGACTTTTGTTCGAAATTGTGATCTCCAGAAGTAGATATTTGGAAACGTTAGCAAGTACCCATTCTATGGTACTGTTTTAGAAATACTCCTAAAAGCTATGTTTTTTGTTCGAAGTGTTAGAAATAGGTCATTTGAGAACTTATTCTTAATTCCTAGTTAAAAAAAAAAATAATAATAATCTGAAGTGGTTCTGAACTTATGAACAATTTCTAAAATTTTTCTATGTTGTTTTATTTTTGATCTTTGTTCAAAAAGGTCTTTCACTTTTATGACAAATTTTTGTTTTTTAAGCAAAAAAAAAAAAAAAAAGAAAGTGAAAATGAAAACTAACAATTAAAAAACAATTTCTTTAAAACGTATAATACTTATGACAAAAAGATTATTAAATATGAGCAAATTAGACTCACAATTTACATGGACATCAAATCGTTTGCTTACTGATGGTGGAACTCCATTCGATGCAATACATAAATATCCACCCATATCAGTGCGATGAACATTCCCCAGCACAAGTTTCTCTCCTTCCACACTTTTTACAACTGAAACGAAAGTATAAGAAAGTATATTTTTACTTCAAATAATACGAAGGAAGCCCTAATTATCATTATATTTTTGTAATTTCAAATTTATTAGATATCATAAAGATATTTAGTATATGTACTAACAATAGTAAAAAGGCCGCCAGTAGTGTAAACGATGATTTTTCAACATATGTATGACTTAATGAATAAATTAATGATTAGATATGTTAACATACCTTGTCTTTCTCTAGATTCCGTTCGTAAAATTATATCCTTGGCTCCTTCACGTTTCCATTGAACTGTTGGCATCGGCACTCCAGTCGCACTGCATATAAGTGTGATGGTGCCACCTTCATTGGTAATACTTTCTTCAAGATTTTGATCTGGATGATTAAGGATATCAGGTGGCACAACAACATCTAAATAACCAGACTGGAATATCAAAATAAATTAATATAAAATAATTTTTAAATATTTTTTGTAGACAATATTAACAGAAGGATATTTATTAATATAATGATACTTATTTTTGATTTTTTTTACCAAAAAAAGTGGATTCATGATGTAAGTAAATAAAACATGTTAAAGCAAGGAGTTATTTAATTTATTTAATTAATATTTTGTTCAGTTATTATTTTATAAATTTGGTACAGACATTATACTCGTTAAAGCTAAAACTAATTCAAAATTTCAGATAATTTCATTAAGTTGTTCGAGAAATATAGGGATTTGAAAGTGTAAAATAGCTAAATAAATGTATGAAGTTGTATACACAAAATTACAAATATCTTTCAAACTAGTTATGATATAAGATTTCTTGAGATGTTATATTAAGTGTGATTTTAATTCCTTTAATATGATGTGTAACAACATTTGATAGTCTTAGTTTTGACGAGCATCATGATTGAACCAGATATTATTAAATTCAGAGAGGTAAAAACCAAAATTGTAATTTTTCGCGTTGGTTTTAAATGAAGTTTTAGATTTAAGATTTTACTAGTTATTGTTAGGCCTAGTCTTAAAAAGGCTAAAAACTTTCTAATTTTATTATTACAGAATCATCTATTTAAGCATTGTTATGTATTAGAGTGTCCCGAGGAAAGCCATTCTCGAGATTTCGATGTAGGAAGACCCCTCAAACGATGTATAAAAATTTGCTTAATATAAAAAAATTGTTTAAACAATTTTTAAAACTGGTCTTCAATTCCCTACCAGCGATTGAAAAATCATGGGTCCCATACATTTTGGTAAAAAAAAAAAAATCGTAATTTTATGCTGGTCATGGAAAAAATATTTTAGAAATTTTTCTCATAGGATTTTGTTTCGCTAGAAAACTTTTTAAGGCATTTTGATGAACAATTTTTTGGAAAATTATATATTATCAACACTACTTTTTAGAATGCAAATTTTTAATATTTAAACCATAAAGGGAACAAAATTATAAAATTTTTATCAATTTTTCAAGAAAAATATCGACAATTTTTTTGCATGATGTACTAAAATGACGGTTTATGGACCAGAATGTTTGCGAACATTTTTTAAAATATTTTTTTTTTTTTTGATATCCATTTTAAGACAAAACGCAATACTATTTTTTTTTTTTTTTTTGGATGAAATGTTCTACACCCGTGTCTTTCATTCGCTGGTAGGGATCTGAAGATCAATTTAAAATTTTTTTTTATTATTTTTCCAATATTAATCTAATTTTTACGCATCGTTTGAGGGGTCTTCCTGCAAAATTTTTTTCTACGGGACACTCTATTGTGTAATTCGCGCCAAAAAATCGAAATTATTTATATTTAAAGAACATTTTCACCTGCGGCGCTTCATTCTACTATAATATTACAAATATTTTTTAACAAACTATATTACACATAAAAACTATTTATGTTTTATTTATAAATTCACTAAAATATCTCAGAAATACCAAAAACTAATGACAACAAAAAAATAAATGCGTTTTTAAATAAAACAATATATTAGTTTTTTTGTGGCTTTATTTTTTTTGGGGCATTTAACCTTTTCTGACACTTTTTAAAGTCTAATTTAGCTTCTTTTTTTGTCAAGTCCTGGCAACACTGATAATAATTATGAACACACATCCATTCTTTTGAGTAGATGCTCCCGCTAACCATAAAACTAATTTTTTATCTGTTGATTCGTAAGATATTTATCATAAATTTAATACATTGTTTAGTTTTTAACACATATTTTATTTTAGATAAATTTAAATTTTCGATAAGAGTGAAATTGGATAAATCTGTGCTTTTGGCGCCAAAAGCCCAGATTTTTCTTAAAAGTCATTTATATTAACTGTTGCAATGTTTTAATGATTTAATTAGTGATTTAAAAAATGTTAAAAATTACAAAATAAAATGACTTTTTGTCTCTCCTAAACGGAACAGCGACGATATACAACAGTTATTCAGAATTTAATTTTGAGAAAAAAAAATAAAATAAAATATTTATAAATAATTTGAGATACATATTATTTGAAAAAATCTTAATTAAGAAAAATTTGAAAACCAACACAATAAAATTTTGCTTAACTTTTTCGTTAGTGGTACATATCGACTTCCAATGTATACCAATCTATTTTCATACAAGTTCTTGAGATATTTACGAGGCAATTTGTTATAAATTAGTGAACGTACGATTTCTTATCTCAAAAAATAAAAAAAATTGTAGTTTAGTGATTTATTAGATTAATTATTTATTACAGCGTTTAATTTTGAGCACACAATAATTTTTTTTCAACTGGCGACTGCGCTGAAAACAGTTTAAGTTTTCATTTTCGATCACATGCTTACTTAACAAAATTTGCTGCTCAAACACAAAACTGAAATAAGCAGCAACCAGTTTTTATTTTGTTCAGCAGTCAAATTAAATAAGCAGCGCACACACTCAGTTTTTTGCTCAGCCAAGTTGATTTTACGTCTTAGTCGTGTGCGCTCAGCACAACGTAGAAACCTTTTTCAGCAACGTAAGAACAACTGGATAGTAAGACTGTATAGTTCTGTACAGTTGATTTACAAAGTTGTTTGTTTTTTGTTTATACATTTAAGAAGGAAAATGAAGTTGATTATTTTAAATGAAAACAAATAGAAAACGGTGCAATAAAATACTACGAATTGTATTAAAGATATTTATATGAAGATTTATTAATTTTAATTAAAAAAAAAACAAACATTTTTTATGCATATAATATATTTATTTACAATTTATTTAAGATAATAGAACTTTTATAAAAATATTAGATAATATTTAATACTAGTAGATGAAAAAATATTAACTAAATATTAAATGTTGTTTAAATTAAATAAAAAATTAAAAACATTTTTGTTATTTGCAATAAGAAGAAAATTTTGTTATTTTGTATAACTTTCTTTGTTTTGGTCTATTACACAAAGTTGTTTGGTTTTTGTTTTTAAATTTTAGAAGGAAAATGAAGTTGAATATTTTAAATGAAAACAAATAGAAAACGGTCCAATAAAATAATATGAATTTTATTGAAGATATTACATACATATATCTTTATTTTATTAACTTTAAATAAAAAAAGTTTTTCATTTAACAAATATAGAAATTTTGTAAAGATAAATAAAAAAAGACATTATATTTATATGTATGTATATATTATGTTACCGAAATAATAAAGATTTGTTGTGATTTTTATTTATTTATTTATGTATCTAAAAATAAAAGTTATTAACTTGTATGTTGAAGATTTTTTGGTTATTAATTTATTATTTTCTTATTGATCGGCTTTAATGTCTTAATTAATTTTTTACTTTTATTGATACCTCAGCCGAACAATAAGACATTTGATTATACAAAAATAATTATAATAACAGTGCAATTCTCGACCGAGTGACAAAAAAAAATTATTGTGATAGTAAAAAAACATTTTTATTATTTTGGCTTTTATTCTGGCTTTGAAAAAAAAAATATTGTTTGTATATTTTTGGTGATAGTTGTCACACTCATAAAAGCATATAATAAGTAATTATTAATTAATGATAATTGTCATGAATTAGAGAATAGCACTGTAAGTAACATTTATATAATATTTAAGATTTACGTTTTATTTAAAAAGTCCCAGCAAAAAAAAAAACCGATCAAGAGCTTCCAAAAAAAGAACATTTTCATCTCTTCAAAAGTAGAACAAAGAGTTTATATACTTTTTTGTTACAACTACTTTGTTTCAACTTTTTTAAAATTTAATAATAATTACTTCCAAAAAAATTAAAATTAATGAATTTCTAACGGGAAAAAAGAAAAAATAGTACTGCAAAAGAAATGAACTGCAAAAGAAATGAACTAGAAATATAGAAGAAGAACATCTTACCAATAACAATCGTGGGTTAGAAAAAGAACTTCTGCAGCACTTTTTCACCACTAAGTACTTCCTTCAGCTCTTTATTGGTTCCTTTTTTGTTGGGGTGCTACATTCCATGTTATATCTTTCGGAATAGTAGGTCCATATGTTAGGAACAATTTTCAAATTTCATATAGTTTTTTTTTTTCACTCACACGGATCTACTCTAAAATTAAAATTTGTATTTTTTCTACTAAATATGATCCTTAATCAATTTAACAAAAGTTAAGATATTTTCAATTCTGTGATTATTAATATTTAATAATATATATTTTGAGACTTGAAATTCCCTAAATAATAAAAAAAACTTGGGCCATTATGCTCAGAATAATTTCTGTCCACCAGGGGGGTTATTGTGTAATTCGATTCGAAAGAAAACACTTTCGAATTTCAATGTATAAAGTATACAAATTAGAAAGAATTTCCTTTCGAATTTAGTTACAAAATAACCCTCCAGGTTTTATAGTACTTTGTAATTTTTTTATTAATTTTGTTCAATATTTAAAAAAGGCGACAATTTATTTACAAATATAAACAATTTTTGAGATTTCACTCTTATTTGTATTAATGATCTAGTGATTATTATTTCGCAAATTCTAACTTACTAACAATATCGATGAAAAATACAGAAAATTCAACATAAATTTTACATACTTGTATAATCAATGAGTCAAATATACAATTGTTAGAACTACTTTTTTCCATTTAATAGTCATATGTATTGCAAATTTAAAATATATAATTTTTCTTCCAAATGTACGCCTCCATCTTCAACTAAGCCATAATTTTTACCGAAAGTGTCCAAATTTTTTTTTCTTTTATTATTTCGTTATAATATACGATTCTAACCAGTATAATATTGTATACATATATATATTATTAGGACTTATATCAGGTTATGAAAATATATTTATTAGTTTCTCAGTTATTGCATTTTAAAAATGACAGAAACCTCTTTGAACCACAAAAAAAAAAAAAAAAAATATAAAAAATAAAAAGAGTTTCGTATTACAATTTAACGTTTTAATTCAATCAAACGTTATTCAAAATGTTTGTTCTTTATTCAAAAGAACAAACATTTTTTTTTAATTTTTTTCTTTAATTTAAACAATATTTAATATTTTTTAATCTACTAATATTAAATATTATTTAATATTTTTATAAAAGTTCTACAAAAATTTTAAATAAATTGCAAATAAATATATTATACAAAAAATTTTTGTTTTTTTAATTAAAATTAATAAATCTACATATAAATATCTTTAATACAATTCATAGTATTTTATTGTACCGTTTTCTATTTGTTTTCATTTAAAAACTATACCACTTCATTTTCCTTCTTAAATGTAAAAACCATCACCAAACAACTTTGTATATTGACTGCGCAGAACTGTACAGTCTTACTATCCAGTTGTTCTTACGTTGCTGAAAAAGGTTTCTACGTTGTGCTGAGCGCACACGACTAAGACGTAAAATAAACTGGCTGAGTAAAAAACTGAGTGTGTGCGCTGCTTATTTAATTTGACTGCTGAACAAAATAAAAACTGGATGCTGCTTAAATCAGTTTTGTGTGTGAGCAGCAAAATGTGTTTAGTTAGTATGTGGTGGATAACTAAATCAAGTAAACTTGTTTCAGCAAGATGCTGTAAAAAAAGCAACTGTTTAGAAAATTACGACTGCTTTAAGCAGCCATTCGAAACACTGATTTATTATTTCTCGTTGCAATATTTAAGTTTCTATTATAAATAATAAAAATTAAAAAACAATTATACATATTTTTTGTTTCAAAGTTTAAATCCAAAGGGCTCTTTGGACTCGATTATGTAAATAAAAAATTAATTTAAAAATGTTTTCCTCGAAAGTAGTAAAATTGAATTATTTAGTTATACCCTCTTATATACATAGCAGTATTCTCTGAAATGAAAATACTAATTAATGTTAAAAAACAAAATTCTATAAGTAAAATACTTTTATTTTTTGTTTTAATTTTTTTATGTTTTAAATGCAACAAAACATTCATGCCAGTAAAAATTTCATTTTCTTTATTTTGTTATTTTGGTTGATTAAATATCAAACCCCAAAATATTAACAAAAGAATAATTACAAAAATCTTTGCTTTTAATCACAGGAGGGTTAGCAAAAGAAAGCAAATGATGACATGAGTCAAACTTATGTCATGTTTGTAACCATATGAAATTCACTATAATTTAGGATCTTTCGACAAACATGTACACAGAAAAAAAAAATACGACAAGTCAATTGTTTTATTAATTACCAAATTCGTCAATACAATTACTTTTTTAATTAAAAAGGCACCAACAAGCATATTTGTAAATTTAATAAAAATGTTTGTTGCTTAAAATTGTTAACACTTAACAATATTTTTCAACAACGAATTTGTAATATTAAATAAAAATATGTTTAACAAGCAACGAACTATATTTAACAATAGGTTTGTCCTATTAAATTATTGTTGTAAACATTAATATATTTTTTTTCCCATATTAAAAATTTTATTTATTGAATTTTGAATAATTTTTAAGTTAATGCATTTTTGTTTATTCTTTTTATATTTTGCACAAATTATTATAAATAAAGCAAGTATTAGATAAAGACGCTTTTAAAATTAACTAATAACTTCCCTGCGGGAAATTTGTGGTAATTGCAGTAATGGACCGGTTTCTCTGTACCAGTTGAGTACCAATTGACACCTAACTCGTCACCAAAGTTCCAATTGAAAACCAGTTGACACAAACACACTCACTATTAACATGCTCGTTAAGTGCGCAAATAGCAACTCGCGCGCAATAACAATCAGTGGCTGAGTGGTAAGCGTTGAAGACTATAAAACATAACATACGTCAGATGAACATGGGTTCGAGCCGGGGTTCCGCCATCCGACATTAACGAAAAATTATAAAATTAAAATAAACATAATTTAATAAAGTGATAATAAAAATAATGTTTAAAAAGTAAACAATTACCGAATTTTTATAAAATTTTTATTACAATAAACGTTACTGAACCTGTCCTCTTGCACCTGTCCTAGGACCTATCCTGTGACCTGTCCCAAGTGGCTAATTAGCCACCTTCAATGACAACCCCATATAAAAGTGACAGGTTCTTCTCATATAAAGTTCCGGAACTGGGACCGGTCACTAGCCCTGAGAACCTGTCACGTGACTAGTTTTGAACCGGTTCTCTTTACTCTAGGGTTGTTTTAAAATTAACTATTAACTTGTGTGATTATGACTTCATTGCCACCAATGTCCTTTAATAATAGTTCACTAATTTGTAATTAGGCCCTTTCATTCACAAAAAATTGCACTGATTTATTTATTTATTTTTTTTTTTTTAATACACGATTTGGTAGGTGAACTGTTAAAAAAATTAAACTGTGAATTTGATGTCCAATATTAATTATATGGTTACTTATAATAATGTTCCGTTTATTTACATTATCTTTATTTATTTTCCTTAATATATTTCTGGAATAATTATTTCATATTTTAAATTTTTTTGACACATATTTTTATTTTTTCAAAAAGAAATTTAATAAAAAAAAAAAAAATATTTCAAAATCAACTAGTAAAATTGTAAATATGACAACATACAATTGTTTTAATAAAACAAATTGTTAAGTTTTAGGTTGTGTGCCAACAAAACTATTTTAATTACTTGGTAACTTTTGCATTTTTTTTTCTGTGTAGAGATAAAGTATACATAGGTAATAATAATAACTTGTGCCAATATAGTGATTTTAATTTTTGATACTTGGATTTTGTACCTAATTTTAATATTTTTTGTTTTTCTATTATGTTTCTCGTTGAAATATTTAAATAATAAATAATAAAAATTAAACAACAATTATACATATGAATTTTGTCACAAAGTTTAAATCCAAGTGACAAATTTTTTAACAAAAATACAATATGAATGAAAATATTGAAAGAATTTGCATATCAATGAATAGAATTTTATACCAAAATGGGTATAAAAAATATCATTTAATTTGTATACTACCCATTGCCATTTAAAAAAAGTTCAAATATATAAGTGATTAACTTAGAAATTCGTCATTATAAAATTAGTTTCATTAATTATAAACAATGTAGGTGAAAATTACACATATACATATGCAAGACGTTTATATACAATTCTACATTTACAAAATTATTTACCATTCTCTATCCTATATCTTATCCATTGAGTAAATTCGAAAAACATATGCTTATTTACAGACGGTATTATCATTGAAAATGATGTTGTTTCAGAAAGGATTTTCTTAAAAACAACCAACAGTATACAAAATAGTTTATTGTATTTTCTTGCTTTTCTGATTTTCTTTTCTTCTACCGAATGAATATGTTTTTGTTTTGTATTAGTATTTCTACAATCATATGAGGGCAATTGAAAAAGTTCATTAGAAACTAAAAGAGAAAAATTATTAATTTATATACGTAAGTAAATCAAAAACTTATTCAGTTATTACGAAAGTTTTAGAATGTCTTCAAAGTTGTAACGAAAAACGTGTATGGCTTTAAGTATTTTTTTTTTTTTTTTTTTTTTTGCGAGAATCACTCATATCTTATCACTGTGGTCAATTTGGTCTTTTTGAGGTTAAATTTAGTCTTTTGTTTCGCTTTTAGCCCCGAAATTTATGTTTTGGTTTCTAGCTCTTTTTAACCTTTTCTAATTTTTTAAAATTACAATAAAAAAGCTAAAAGAATTTCTTATTTTCTGTTATAAATTTATTTTTTTTTTTTTTCAAAAAAACAAATCGAAGTTCAAATCCAGCTGGATAAAATTATAATTTTATAATTATACGAAATTCATTTTATTTAGAACTATTTTTAAAAAATAAAACAAGTAAATCGTATTTATCTTAGTATCAATTATATGAATATATCGCGTGATAGAAATATGTTCCAAACTTATTGTTGTGATAAAATATTATAAGGAGTGCGATCGAAAAAATCTTAACATATATAAAATTCAATAATTTGGAAACGGTTGATCTTAGAGTTTTGATTGTTTTTTTTATTTAATTGATATTATAATACAGATCATAGAAAAATATAACTTTTGTACTTCTGCCCACTACTTATGAACAAGTAGGCCTTCTTTGGTAACCCTTCTTTTAGAGATTTCATATTTGTTTCAGTCACTTTTTTGGAACAGTCTGCCCATCTCCTATTTAAAACTTTGATATTTTGGGGCATTTATTTTGTCCTCTTCGATTCTCTTTTCACAAAAGCCCAATATCTCCTCACTGGTCTTAGCTCGGGACTATTTAGAGGATTGACCTCTCTTGGTACAAAAACTATGTTATTGTTTTGGTACCACTCCAGAGCCATCTTACGAATTGACATGATGCCAAATTGGGCCAAAAATATGTGGACATATTGTGCTTTCTTATTAAAGGAAAAATATTTGTTTGCAAACATTCTTTAATATATTTTTCGGTACTTATAGAGCACACTGTAACAAATGATTTGCTTCTTTTGCCGCAACTGCAAAAATCTAGCCACACCACGAATTCTTTAGAATATTTCGTTAGATTTTTAGTCCTAAACTTATATTCAATATTTCCTCGAGCATTTGCAACATAAAAATTTTGACCCGGAAGCTGCGAAAAATCTGCCAGTACATACGATTCGTTGTTTTTTATACAGCATGTGTTTTTTTGTATGAAATTTGATTTGAATTTTCGTGCACTATTTTTGGCTTTTAAATTTTTTGCAGCGTTCCAGTCTGGAACTTTTTGGACTTTATATGTTCTTAATACCGCATTAGCTTTAACTTTTTGCACCAAATAGTCAGAGCACTGAGCTTACCAGGCTTCTTTTCTACCAGATGTGTTTGGATTTCTTTTCAATATGCTTTCAGTTTTCTTGGCCTTTCCTATCAATGCTCGAATTCTCCTGATACGGTTTAATAATCTTGGAAACAGTTTGACAGCAGACAGTTAATTCTTTGACCAATTATTTGCAGGACCAATTTTAATTTTTTTGAAATTATATAATAATTTATTGCACGTACATCATTTTCGTCACTCAGAGCCCAAACACAAGCAAGCGGTGTCGGAATTGTTTTCCGATCTAAGAAAGAAATGCAAATGAAATAAATACGGTGTCCAGCCATAGTTGCCAGATAAATTTGGTGAAAAATAGTCAAATTTGGAGAAAAAAATCGTCAAAAGCGTCAAGTCAATTATTTGAAATCGTCAACATGAAAAACTACGTATTTTATATGTTAGTAAACAGTTTTTATGCTTTTTCTGATGAAAAATTAAATTTTTAATTGAAAAGAAATTAATAACAATTACATTAATTTTATATTGGTGGCATATTATGAAAATTAAGTACACATTATCTATTAAGTCTAATTATATGTATACATACTTATGCATACTTATTTAAATATACATATTTTTGGGATTGTTCTTACTTTTATTAAAGTTTTATAATCTTGTTACATATTTTGCCGTTAACCCTTTTTTAATCTTAGAAAAAATATTTAAGCAATTATGCAACACTTCGCTTATAATTTAAATTTGTAGCCGTTATTTCATTAAATAATCTATTTTTTCAATAAATTCTTTTCAATTTGCTAACGTAATTTGCGCAATTCAAAGTTTGTCAATATTGTTTATACGCGTTATACCAAGTTCGCGTTAAAAAAAAAACTCGTATTTCAAAAAATGGTCAATAATAGAATCGCGTTGTAAAGAAATTGCGTAAATGAAGTTTCGCGTAAATGGCGGGTTACCTGTATGTAATTTTGTACAAAAAAAAAAATTAACTGATTAAATTTCTATTAAATTACTTATCAACAACTCAAATGTCACTGAAACATTTAAAAACGCTGCTTATAGAGTTTTTACATTACATTTCTTTGAAAATCTAATAAAAAAATAAAGATAGCCCGTTTATTCTTAATATAAATTGTATGTTTCGTAGATAGCAAAAATCAAAATGCATAAAAATGTGTTAGAATTATTAATTTTTCATCTATATTGGGTCAATATAATGTTCGAAAATATTTTATATATTGTCAATGTTTTGTATCCAATGAAATTTTTAAATATTTTTTAAAAGATATTCGAAAATGGAATGAAAAACTGAGTTCGAAGTCTTATCATAAAGAATTTCCAACACATTTTTCTGAAGTACATTTTCATGTACCATATTAGTACGAACTTATTTAATATTTAATGTTTTTTAGAATTCGTTATATTGCAGGACGATATAAATTAAAATAATTAAATTCTCAACGGTAACGGCATGACCTAGATACGGCAGTAAATTTTTCTAACTTTGTGAACAAATTTTGGCAAACAAATGATTGCGTATCATTCACAACTAGCGATACGTTGATACTTCAAACGTAACCCTGCGGGAAATTTGTAACAATTGCAGTAATGGTCCGGTTCCTCTGTACCAGTGAGTACCAATTGACACCTAACTCGTCACCAAAGTTCCAATTGAGAACCAGTTGACACAAACACACTCACTATTTAACAGTTGAGAGTTAATTTATAACATGCTCGTTAAGTGTGCAATTAGCAACTCGTGCGCAATAACAATCAGTGGCTGAGTGGTTAGCCACTGATTGTTATTGTTCATACGTTAGATGAACATGGGTTCGAGCCGGAGTGCCGCCATCGACATTAACGAAAAATTATAATATTGAAATAAACATAATTTAATAAAGATAATAATAAAAATAATGTTTAAAAAGTAAACAATTACTGAATTTTTATAAAATTTTTATTACATTAATCTTTACTGAACCTGTCCTCTTGGACCAGTCCTAGGACCTATCCTGTGACCTGTCCCAAGGGGCTAATTAGCCACCTCTAATGACAACCCCATGTAAAAGTGACAGGTTCTTCTTATATAAAGTTCCAGAACTGGGACCGGTCACTAGCCCTGAGAACCTGTCACGTGACTAGTTTTGAACCGGTTTTCTTTACTCTAGGGAAACTACAGAAGAGCCTGTTTTTCTGAAGTGATAAGCGACCGTTATACTTTAAATGCTTCGACATGTTCGTTTCCTTTCAAAAGTCATCGCTCATCTTTTTTATACAACTTTTTATCTTTATGGTTTTAAAAGAGAAAAACTGTTCTGGTAGCTCAAATATTTTTTTCGATATTGAATGCATTTTAGTGGAATTAGTGCCCAGGAAGTTATCGTTCTTACGATATATAATTTTTCGGTGTTGCGTAATCAGTGCGCGCTCAGCAACAGTGTTTTTTTTTTTAGCAAAACAACAGTTTTCAGAAAACCTTTAGAAAATTCTTTCTGAAACCAACAGTCTCCACGATTGCATTTTGATTACCAGAGATATTACGTGGTCCCCTATGCAGCTCCTTTCACAAAGGTTGATTAAAGTTAAAAAAAATTTTATTTTGCAAAACATAAGCTGCACTTCACGTAGTGCTAAAAAAAACTGTAGAAATAGAAAATGGAATTTCATTATGTCCCAAATTCCATTTTGCGAGCTACATTTAAACGTACGTAAAATTACGAAAGTGGATATCATTACGAACATACTATTGATGATCCTAGAACAAATCTTAAAAATTTGTCTCATAAATTTTAATGATTTATACATTAAATGATAGCTAAAGAAAAGTAAATATACCCATATTTTTTATTTTCTCAAAAATATCTAATAGGAAGGATAAAGACGTAATTTTTTTAAATAACTCATATAAAAAAGAAATAAAAAGTAGAACTACTAACAATTTTATATATTTGTATTAGGTGGGTCAATTCTTTTTGTAGATAGGCGTATAGCAAAAATGTAATCTACAACAAATTCTAAGAAAACTTGTCTAAGAAACTATGGGTCTAAAATCAAAACTTAGCTCCCGCCGAGAGACATGGAAATTTGGGAAAATCGTTCAATTTAACAACAGTTTTTTGACATAATTGCTGCTATCTCAAAAACTACTCAAGATACAGTTCCGAATTAGGTTTCAAATAATAGGTAATGAGAGCACTTTCAAAATGGCATTCCACATTTTTTATAAATAAAGGTTAGAGGTCATTGGTTAAACCTTAAATCTTGGAAAGCTATATCTCGAGCGCTATTTTGACCATTTTGTCAAAATCCGTATGTTAATACCGATTTCTTATACTACTTAAGTTTTTAGAATAGAGAGTTGCTTGGATGTTGAGATAGTGGCAGGTAAATAAAACTGTGTATTTTCCTTGGACAAAAATATTTGTTTTTTCTTTAAGACTTTTTTACTAAAATACACTTTTGTAAATGTTTTTTGCTGATTTCCATTTTTTATACGCCTGTCTCACTCGAACAAATTGACCCACCCTAATATTATGTTTGGATGTAGTGATAACATGTTGTTTTCCATTAAATCTATGAAATGTTTTTGAAATACCTTAAAATACTTTAAAAAATTTTAGACCCATACTTTCATTGGGTAATTTGCTTATAATTTTATGTAGATTTCGATTTTGCTATACGCCTGTAACGTTTTTTCTCACTCGAACAAATTAACCCACCCTAATATGTATATATGATTTAATTATGAGTTTAATTATCTATAATACATAACAAACGAGAGAAGAAGATATAGTCGGTCAAGCCCTACACCATTACGATCCACATAATTTTGTTTTTACTTATATACAACTTACTTGTGCTAAATATTAACATAATACTAACATTTGTATCGGATTTATGCACATTAGTGATTTTCAGGAGAGGAATTTATATGGAAGCTATGGTCAGTTATGGACCGATCTTCATGAAATTCGGCAGATGGATTTTTGTTGATATAATTTAGTATTTGTACTAAATTTCATTAAAATATTCATATTTTTAAGGCATCTTTATGTGTTAAAACTCTATTCCAGGAGGACATTTGTATGGGGGCTAGGTGAAATAATGGGCCGATCATAACGAAATTCAATAGACTTCGTCCTTGTATTGAAAAAAGCATATATACCAAATTTCATAAAATTTTCTTCAAAATTGCTTTACATGGACAGCCAGCCAGCCAACCAGCCGACCAGACGGACAGACGGACGGACGGACATCGTTAAATCGACTCAGAAAGTGATTCTGAGTCGAACGGTATACTTTAAGGTGGGGGTCCGAAGATTTTTTCTCTGCGTTACAACTTCTGCACAAACACATAATACCCCAACCACCTTTGGTGGTGTAGGGTATAAAAATGTATTAAGGAAAGTATTATTAACTTTATTATATTATGATTATACTATTTTACGACAAATGACAACACCATGACAAGTAACAGTTATAAAAATAGTTTTGTTATAATTTTTTCATTCTTACAAAGTTCAAGACGGGTATAAATGCCTTATTTTTTTATTACCATATTTTTTTAAAAATTAAAAACGAAAAATTTATCAGAATTGAGTAGAAATAAAAAAGTGTAAATTTTCTTTAAGAGGTGCAATTACGTTTCGTAATTTTCAAGATTTCAACATACAAAGTATTGAAGGTATTTACACCGTAATACATTTCAAATACATATAAAAAAATTAAATTAATTTTCGAAATTTGTTCTTTGGATGATGGTCAGTTTGTTTTATTGTCATATTTTAAAATTAATTTGACAAGAGTTTTCGTAAGTTAACTCGTAAACCAAAAATGAACGTGATCCGCACATTTCCCATATAAGGAGAAACATCAACCAAATTTCGTACAAATCGGTCAAAGACCAATTTAAACTCGGAAATAAAAAATAGGCGTAGTCACCTCCCATATAAAGTGAAATTTTAAAAAGTTTCAGATGGTGGGTATATATATTCGGCCAAACCGAATATAACAATCTCACTTGGTTTCACATTAAAAGAATTTAAATTCAGAACAATTATGTGGTTTGAATTGTAGTAAAGCTAAAAATAAACTTTCACTAAATAAGTTTTCTTGAACTATAGCGATTTAAATACGAAATAAAGTGATAAGTTTTTATATAACGACAGTACAAAATATAGTTCTATGTAGGTGTATATATGTAAGTACATATATTCAGTACTGAAAAGTTTTGAAACAAATCTGTGAAAGGATATTCGCGTCCTTCCATGTGTTCTGTTATTTTAATTATAATAATTTTTTAATTTATAATAATTATAGTTGATTTGGTCTCAAATGCGTTAGGGACAATTGCAACTATTTATTACAAAGCCCTTTTATAAAAATCATTATATAACTGCTAAAATAGCCTTAGTATTGGGTAGCAAAGACATGGTAATAACATTAACGCACTCTGCCCAGCAAAAGAGGAACTGAAAAGATCTGAAAAAGTCATGAATTTAACATTGTGTTGTCATTGGGAGGAAGTATTTAGTGGTGAAAAAGAGCTGCAGAAGTTCTTTTTTTAACACATGGTTGTCATTGATAGGATGTTCTTCTTTATACTTCTTGTTCATTTCTTTTGAAATACTTCTCTTAAAACTATGTTTATAAAATTTTTTAACAAAAATTATGTTTTAGCTTTATTAAAATATATTAAAAATGCTTTAAAATTTGTAAAATTTTAATTTTCTTAGAAATTATTAACCTTTTTTCACGCAAAAATTTATTTTCATTTTTTTCACTTTATTATTAAGAACTTGCAAACAAATTTAAAATATGCACTTTGTTCTACTTTTGAAGTGATAAAAATGTTTTTTGGAAGCTCTTGATCGTTTTTTTTACTGGGATATTTTGCACTTATGATATTTTTTATTTACTTTTTTTTTTGCTGGGATATTTTGCACTTATGATATTTTTTATTTACTTTGTCGTTGAAGGGAAATGCCTTTGTATTATTTGAAGATTGAGACTTTTAAATTACAATTGTATAGCATCTTTTCTTAAAGTTTTTAAAATGATTTTTGAGTCTGCCCTCATTTGTTAGTATTGTTTACATTTGTAAGGCTAAATACTTTCACACACATACATGTATATTCGTATATAATCTTCTATGGTCAGATTTTTTTCTTTTTTTACAAACATATGTACAGTACAGTACATGGGGCAAACAACAAAAGAACATTTATTAAAACTTTAAATCCCCAATTACTCGAAATGTGTTTATTATTTTTTACTTATTTCAGATTTCATTTGTTGTTATTATTGTTTACTCGTTTTTCTTTCACAGGGGGGTGGTTCGTCCTCTTGTATACGTTTAAATAATGTCTTATATCAAGTATAATAAAATGATGTTGGGGGGTTATAATAATCAAAAACATACTACTAAATAAGTATCATGACATTAGTATTTGTATGGATTAGAAGTAATTGCCGTCAATGTGTGACAAAAAAAAAAAAAAAAAAAAAATAAAAACATATAAACACACGTTTTTTACAGTTTCAGTTGTTTTGTCATCACCACAATTCGTGCAATCGTGACGGTACTCTGACATGATGGAGCACAGGAAAATAAAATTCATAGATACCAGGGCATGACCCTACCGCAAAATCTAAATTACGAAGATTTAAAAAAAAAAAAATTTAGATACAAACATTTTGTTTGTGTGACTTTAGAAAAGTAAATAAACTCGTTAAAAAAAGAAACCTACTCAGTCTAAAAGCATGAGAGTGACCATCATGTCTGTTGTGTTGAGGCATGTTAGTGTCTATGACTGTATGTGTGTGTGTACAAGTTCCGGTATAAATGATAGAAAACGGAAGGACATGGCCATTTGAAAGTGTTGGAAACAGATATTTGTATATGTATGTAGCCATTCATTTATGGTGTAATGGAAAATTTATAAACAAGCTTAAAAGGATTGAATGAAAACCGAGACAGAACAGACTAAATGGCCAGGTGGTAGCTTAGAATGACTATTTATGAGAATGTCACACACACCGACTGACAACCATACATGAAAAAATATTATAGTGTAAGTGTATAAGTGAGTATTTGTACATAAGCATAGTGTATGAATGTGTTATTAAGGGTTTTTATGGGGATAGACTGATAAGCACTTACCTGACTCTTCATGGGGTCTGTATTCACTTGGCACATGTAACTACCCGAATCATTTAGCTGTACATGGGATATGTGAAGTTTCCAGGTGTTGTGACCATTGTGTGTCACTGATAATCTCGGATTTAGAGACACCATATGGGTGTGAATACCCAGTATTGCTTTAGAATCGGATTTAATCCAGGCAACCTAGAAATATACAAACAAACATATAAATAATTATGTACATAAATATACACACACACACATAGCAGAACAATCCAAACATAAATAAATGATTTAGTTAACCACACATACACACACACAGTCTTACGCATACACACATTCTTTACTAAAACCTCTTCTTAAAACATATTTATTCGTATTACTTATATGAGGGTAATAGGCAGACAGTCGACCACATATTGTTTACATGTATATTAGGGTTATTCAAAAGTTTTGTACATAAGTTATTATTCAGACGATCTATGTTTTATCAAATTGAATTCAGTTATCTTCAAAATAAACATTTTAAGAAACTATTAATTAAACTTACTGATAAAAATTAAGGATGAATTTAACATGTTTGAGTTAGGAATGAACAATTAGCCCTAAGTTTACATTAAAATTTCAATTTTTACTTGTTAACTTGAACCATACATTTTTCTGCAATTTATGCTAACCACTCTAGTGTATGTGCATTCAGCAACTATATAACTTTATATGTATGTTTAAATTATTATTCTGTGTGTACTTCTAAGTTTAAAATATGTCTATGTTAACAAACTATATCAAAAGTAGAGTTGTCGAAAACATTTTCATAGTTTTTAAAATATTCGTCTTGGCGTCAGACGTTAATGAACTGGATCAAAGGATAAAATGGTATTTTTTCAAGTCTTTTTGATTTTGCCATATTTTTCGAAACATTTTTGTTTGTAAAAATTTAATTGCTTTATGTACTTACTTATATATATGTATATCCTGGAAAATGTCTTTTACGACAATTAAATCGTCAAATATTTCGTTTTAGAGAAATGTAAGAAACCTGAAAATATACATTTTTCCTAGCACACAAGCGGTTGACGAAAGTAAAAAAAAACTTGAAACGTGGCATCATAATATGAAATAAACTTCCAAAACCCAATATAAATATTTTAATAATTGTTTTTGAAATCTTAAGAACATTATAAATAAAATATATTTGATTAATGTACATCTAAACACGTATTAGCAATGCATATCTACCAATTCAAAATGCCTACCAGTGTTGCCAGGACCGCAATATAAAAATTTATATTGAGCTTAAAAAAAATTAAATACACTAAATGGCTTAAGGATGTTTTACACTATTATACTTTGTATTAATTCAGAGTTTCATTTTCTATAATACATACCAAAAAATGTATCAAGAAAGTATTATTAAATGTCATATACATATATTTTATTTTCTTTATTAAAATATTATTTTAAAAAATTAAAAACGAAAAATTTAACATAATTGAATGCAAATAAAACTACAGATTAAAAAGTGTGCCAAAATTTGCTGTAAGAGATACGTTTCTACAGAAATATATATTTTGAATTTTGATGCACATACACAATGGTATAGGGTATCATATGGTCGACCTTGACCGACAATATCTTTCTAACTTGTTTTGATTTGTATTTCTGTTTATTCCTTACTAGTAAATGATACGAAAAATTAATACTCGATTTTTGATTTTTCGATCAACCATTTTAATTTCGATGTTTTAGTCGATTAATCGAACACCATAACCGATTATTATTTGTTAAATTAGCAAAAAATTAATTAAAATTAAATTAGATTATAACTCGTACTCAATGTTCGTCCTTTGTATTTAACAATTATTTCGTGAATTGAATTTTTAATGATTTTTTTATTAAAATCTTTTAAAAACTTTTCCCAATAATTATTTTTTAGAAAGTTTAAAATTTTTGCAACTTATTTGTAAAAAAAAAAAATTACCGAGAATGTTATATTTCGTTGACGTTCCATCTTATATGGAAGGTGGGCGGTAAAAGGGGCGGACCACGCCCATTTTTGGTTTCCAAGATTATATCGACCCTCGAACTATCTGTACAAAATTTCGTTGTCGTACATACTTTTGTTTAAGAGATATCAGCAGAAAAGTATGAAATGAAGCTACACAGGGTGTCCGCTTCTAGCATTTAGTCCATAACTTTTTTGTTTATTAACCGATTTTGTCCATTTTTAATACCAAACAAACCAAACAAACCAAACAAACCAAACAAACCAAACCAAACAAGATAAATATTTGAGCCAAATTTCTTCCCCCTACGTTGTCCCGTTCGAGCCCTATCCTATCCTATCTTTCAACAGACAGACGGCGTTTAAATTGTAATTATATCAGCTTAAACAGGATTATTATACAAATAAAAAATACTTTTGAAAAATGCATTTAATGCAATTGCATTTTTTAAATGCATTTTTCTTTAAATATGCTATTAAATTTTTTGAATTTTTTTACGTATTTGGAAAGCATTGAATCTTTACATTAAAATAAAAATCTCAAATTTTTGGGACGCAAACATGTACTGTGCATAATTTCCCCTTTTCTTCAACTAATTTAAATTTTTTCATATAAAAATTTTATTTTTCTGGTATTATGAGTAGCTTTACATATTTTGTTAAGAAAAATGTATTGTGTTATTTTTTAAAAATTCGTTAAAAATAGTAAACCATTATGTACCAGTCTAATTATTGTTTCAAGTTATAATAAACAAGCATTTTTAAATACACTTTTGAAAAAATATAATTTAATACATTCGCAACTAACAAAAATGCATCTAAAAACTGCATTTATATTTTTAAAATATTATGGATCGAAGAAGTGGTTTTCGAAATTCTGACTAAATTACACAAAAAATATACAATGGCCTTTTAAATACTTTTTAGATTACAGAAATCCATTAATAACTTCAAGAGATATGAATATTTATAATTTCATACTTTTTATATTTTGTTAACTTTTATACAAATTTTAAAGAAAATTCCAAAGACAAGAAAAAATTTTATTTTTATGTGAAACATGTTTTTATAAAAATTGGATTATGTAATAAGATTTTCGCGTCCCAAAAATTTGTCACTTGTATTTTAATGCAAAGATTCCAAACTTTTCATTTATGTTAAAAAATTAAAAAATTTTAATAGCATATTTAAAGAAAAATGCATTTGAAAAATGCAATTGCATTAAAATGCATTTTTAAAAAATCTTTATTATTTTTAAAATGTTCCTCATAAAATGTTCCTCATATCTGAAATTTTAAGGCCGTTTAAATCATTAAAATTCATAAAGTTTTCCCAGAGATATTGCTATTCAAAGTTACATACATTTGAAATTTTTGTGGTTTTTGAGAAAATTTAAAAGCGAAATAAAATCGCGAGTTTTTGCAATTTCACGAAACTGAAAACTGAAATTGATAAAAGGCTTAATGCAGTTTATGTATACAAATTTTTGTTGAAATTTAAAGATACCAAGTAAAAAAATACACTTTTTCGGGCGTTCTTTCATGGAATGGTCGATATACTTTATGGGGTCTTAAATGATTTTTTCGACGTGTTACACCCGGAATGATAATATCAATATACCCCCATCTTTTTGATGGTGGGTATAAAAATACTTCACTGTGCTGCGTTAATTTTTCAATTAATTGAAGCCTAAAAATCGATTTCAGTATAAAGTTTGCTGGTATTAATCGATCACAAAATAATTGTTTTTTGACAACAAGAATAGAATTTCGACCATAATCGAAATAGATACACCAGTCACTATTCCTTATCCACTACATTTGGAGTCGGTAAAAAGCCAACCAATATAGAAAGGAAAGTGAGAATAGAATAAAATCCTGGTTTGTTTGTTGTTTTTTTTTTTTCTTAAGCTTTGATATTTTAGGGTAGAACTTTTCTCACTGAGTTTAAAATGTTTTCACTTTGATATACCTTTAATTTTTCTGAAGCCATTGGGAGAGCTTTCCTGATGAGCTGCCATAAGCAACCGGCGAAATGAACATAGGAAATAGCTTCTCCACAACAAATAATTCAAAGTACTTGTGAATTTATTCAAAGTATCGATTGGGATTATTAGCACAATATTAAAATTATAAATATTTCGTTTTTTTTTATAGCTAAATTATTCTAAGCGAACGAAAACTCATTTGTGTTTCTCTAACACACTTCTATGCGAACGGTGATTCGAACGACAAGTCGAACGGAAACGCAAGTGTTTTCATACATAATTGGGTTTCTGTATTTCGAACGATACAAATATTAATGTCAACATCAATCACTTGCTATTTTGCATTCGACTGCACTGAACCGAAAAGGTACAAAATGCAATGAAAAAGTTCATTGTTTCAATGAATTTATATACTAAATTTTATCCTATGTACAGGTTTTCTAAAACAATGTAATATTAAAGTTCAATGTACAAGTTCATTGATTAAATGTAATCAACGAATAGGTTCATTAACTCGTACTTTTTCTCAATGAAACTATACATTGAAAATGTATTATAACAGGCTTGTTCTGAATTTTTGATTTTTATTTTATTTCAAATTAAATGATTAAATTGTATTATATTGAGTTAATATAAATAAGAATTAATATAATTTTCTTAATATAGATAGCAATTTGCAAAAAAGAAGTAAGTCAAGCTACCTTAATATATAATTAGGGTTTCCCTTACTTGTCCTAAAACGGAAATATAGGGTGGCCCTTAAAACTTTGATTTTTTAACTTTTTATAAAATGAACGCATTATTTATGCTAACAGATACAAATTCAATGTTTTTATTAGTTGGATAGTTAGTCTGGGTAGTGATCTTTTATTTTCGGATATTCTTGCAATAATACACTGAGAAAAACAAAATGGCAACAACAAAACATGGAAGTAAGAAAATACTACTGCTAACATTTAACGCGGAACAAATTGGATTGAATGTTATGCCTTGAAAGTCAACACAGTTGTTGATGACAATAATATCTAAAATTTTGCAGTGGTGCTTGACGATCGCATTTTTCGTTTACGAGAAAATTTGGAAAATGTTAAAAAATAATCGAAAAAATTGAAAAAAAAAAATGCGTTTTTTTTCACCTTCCTTTATATATAACTTTTGAAGTAGGAATGTAATCTTCAAGCACCACCGAATAATTTTAGATATTATTGTCATCAACAACTACGTTGACTTTCAAGTTATAACGTTCAGTCCACTTTACCTCCCACCTCCCATATAGGGTGAAAGGTCAAAGAAATTTTGTACAAATACTTCATGGACAAATGTAAACTCGGAAACAAAAATAGGCGTGGTTCGCCTACTTTACCGCCCACCTCCTATACAACATTCGCGCTTGTTTACATTTGTAATGTTATTATTTTTTGTTGTTTTTCTTCGGTTATTTTTCAACCGATTTTCAAAACAAAGCTCTTTTTAGAAAGGTATTCAAATTTTCTAATTGCTGAACATAGTACAAATTATTGCCGCTAGATGGCGCAAAATGTATTTTTTTTATTAAAAATGCATCAAAACACCCTGTATTTGCAAATATTATGAGCTCACATGTTCAGCCAAAATACTCTCCAAAGGATTTTCTGGATATTTAAAGGTCAAAATTGTGATTTTCTTCAATAACCTTAAAATAACGATAATTTTGCAAATAACGGAATTACAAAAAAAATCGCAGAACGAAAGTTGCTGCTGTAGCCCTAAAGAACCATTTTCAACAATAAAAAAAGTTCTTTCAAAACGGACAGCAATCGGACTTGACATCTCCGATGTCAATGAAATTTATCACAGATATTGGCAATCGGAAAGGAATTCCCAAATCATCAAATTTTAGACTCATGCCCCTTTCCGGTCCAAAACTATGACGGTTTGAAAAACGAGAAAACCCTAAAAAATTTACAAAGATGCATTTGTTTAATTGCTAATAACTTCTAAACTATATACGGTAGTTATCTACTTTTAGTTTCATAATAAAGACAAAAATATTATTATATTTATAATTTTTTTTTTTTAAATCAAAAGTTCAAAGGTCAAAGTTGGACTTATAATAATCAAATCATTATATTTAAAAAAATAGTATTTTTAAAATTCTGAAAAAAATATATAATGTTGACGTAATTCTTATTCCTACGCACGGAAAATTTCAAGTTGGAGTCTCATTTAGTTTAGAAGTTATGAACCAAAATAAAATTTAATTACTTATAACTTTTAAACTATACACAATAAAATTTAAATTTTATTACCATTTTAAATATTAAGATATTGTCTTTAAAATTATGTTAAGTAAATTTATTTAATTTGAAAGTTCAAAGGTCAAATTTAAACTTATAAAAAATAAATCTTTATATCTCCAAAAACGATATTTTTAAAATTTTTTAAAAATTATATAATGTTAACACAACTCTTGTCCATACCTGTGTAAAATTTCATATTGGACACTCATTTAGTTTAGAAGTTAAGTAACAAAATATAAACCAAAGTCAAATTTTGTATATAAAATTTCATATTTTTTAAATAAAAAAATAACTTAAATTAATCTTTGTAAATATTTTAAATTTTTACATTCAAAAAAATTGCTTTTTATTATATTTTGCTTCATAAATCCTAAACCAAAAGAGACTCCAACTTGAATTTTGGCTCGAGTATAGAATGGAGCTAAGTTATCAATATATAATATTTTTAAGAATTTTAAAATACCGTTTTTTGAGATATTCAGCTTTGATTATTATATTATAAATTTTGATCTTTGAACTTTCGAAGTAAATAAATTTTATATGCGTAATTTTAAAGCCAATATCTATTTCTATTAAATGAGATACAAATTAGAATTTTACAGCGTATAGTTTAGAAGTTATGAGCAATGAACTATGTACACTTTTGGATAAAATTTGATAGTTTTTCGATTTTTAAAACGTCATATTTTTGGACCGGAAAGGGTCTTAAGTCTGAAATGTTGCAATTTGAGCAACACTTGTAATAGGTAATAACTGTAGCGAATTTCATTAAAATCGGAGACATGAAATCCGAAAATTACTGTTTTTTGTCCGTTTTGATATGGAATTACTCTATTACATTTCACAAAAAAATTTAAACAAACAAAATACATTAGAGTGCTCCAAGAAAAACGAAGTTTCGAATTTTGAAAATTTGGTTGAAAAATGTAAAAGTTATTGAAAATTCCCCAGGCCATTAACGTGTTTTAGAGCACTTGAATTCGAAATGTGACCAAAAAATAAATATATTTTTTAAAATATTCGAATAAAAAATTGGATTACTTAAAACACATCTGTAGTTACTTGAATATGAGTTTTTGTCCTTATAGAATAACGTAAACCCGTTTGCAATCCCATTAATTCAGAAAATTTATAAAAAAAATTAGGCATTAACCCTTCTTTGAATATGGTGCCACATTAATTCAGCAAATTGATAACAAAAAATTAGGTATTAACCCTTTTTGATAGGTTCAGCAATTATTTTGTGATCACCCCGTGATAACACAAGATAAGCCACAGGGTGACAAATTTGACTACCTCGAGCACATAGAAGTTTAAAAACATCGTAACTTCTACAAATGAAGTTCGATGTTAAAGATTTTTATATTTCTGTAAAGTACTTGGTAAGATAAAGAAAAAATAAGCATACTCATTTAAGTTATCTCTTAGAGTTAAAAAGATATTTACACTTGAATTTTGAATTTTTGATTTTTTGCCTCGACTTTCTTTCGCTTTTCAGGAATAAGTCCTGAGGTATATGAAGTAAAAATTTTTAAAAAATATTTTATAATTTGCTATATATTTCAAAATAATATGCTGAAAGAATTTTTGAATTATCTCAATTCGTCTAGACGTGAAAAATATTCAAAGTCAGCATTATGAAATTAGTTTGAAAAACTGCTATTTTTTACAAAAATATAGTACAATTCTTTCACTCTTTTCTCAAAGCCCCGATAACGAAAACATTCTTTCTTTACATATTTCAAAAGATAAAGATACAAAAATGTTTAATAACGGAATTTTGAATTGATTTATGTTTGCACCCTACATCAGGAATTGGTCGAAAATGGTGAATTTCGGAAAAAAGTAAAATTTTTATCGATTAATAAAAAAAAACATGTCACGCGAGCTTTTTTAAATTTATTGGCGACAATTCATCAAGAAATGGATTTAGAACCGTTTGACACTAAACTGCTTCCCGCCCGGCCAAAAACGAATGCAGGAGAGCAGATTTCATGAAAAAAGTCAATTTTTTAAACGACTTTTTTTAATTGCATAAAAAAGCATATTAGCATAATATTTTCGCCATTACTTCTTATGTGGTGTATAGAATATATATGGGCAATTATCAAAAATTGTTAACCTGGCTGAAACTGACTTAAACCTTTAATAAGTTTTGTGGTAATGATATTTTGAACAAATTGGTTACAGATCTGAACTCACAAGATTTGAAACTAATAGAGTGCAAAATTTTAGCACAATAGGTTTCTTTTTATAACCATGATTGTTGTTTAAAGTTCAAGAATATAGAAAAACTGATAAAAACTACTTAAGTTTTTACCATTCTTCTACAATTTTTGTTCGCGCGTTTATACTTTTTGATCTTACTCTATTATAAGTAAACTAATCGGACTTTGTACATAAATTCTGCACCATCTTTGTTGTTGTGCAGACTTTCAACAACTAAATACAGGGTAGTAAAGTTTTGATGACAAAATTTTTTAGTTTTTTAAATTTTTCAGTTTTTTGGGCGCGGTCTGTGCGCCCCTTAACTGAATACAAAATTTGGGATAGGGATTGATACTTGTTGTAATTGTGCGTATTTTGCGCTATATACTGTTGATGTGCCCTGTTGCTGTTGTGGAAAACAAGACCGAAAATTTTTCAAAAAGTCAGTTTTTCGCGAGGCACATTCACATTTTCATATGGAATTGTTTGAGTTACTGCGTGAACTTAGAGCATTAAAAATAAATTTTAATACAAAAATTTTATGGACTTTTTGAAAATTATGCAAAAATTGCACGTTTTGTTTTTGTATTTTTATATAGAAAATTGCAATTCAAACAAATATTGGATATATAGATATAAGAGTGGCGATAAATATAATTGATTGAGATCATAAATTTAAGACAAATGTTGTTGATAATTGAAAACGGGACACTTTTGTCAAAACACATTTCGTTAAGGCACATCGTGTGGACAGCATGAAATTAAGTATAATTCACTGTTTGTTATGCTTAATAAAAATGCGGAGGTACATCAAAAAATTTTGAGAGAATAACATTTTATGGACCAAAAAATATTTACTTGTTTTAAAAAAAGGATCACAATATTAAAAAGCATTTCTATGTAATAAACTCTAACAAAATATATTTTCAATCAATATATGGAGAAATAACTTAGATTAGATCGAAATTTTTCACAAAATTTTTAAAAATCGCGATTTTTATTGAAAAGAAAATTTTTAAAATTTTGCTAGGAAACCCTAAAATATGCTGCACTAATACCACCAAACATTGAAAATATCATAAATTTTATTTGAATATTTCTGTAGGTTTCGATATTACGTGTAATGTTGACCAGAATTGTACATAAACTTCTAGTTTGTAAAAAATTTTATATGTTCAAATTTAAACCGCCCTAATTAATTGCGCCCCTCACATGAAATGATTAACGCGAACTGATTCTACATGCATTCGAGTCACTTTATAAGTATACAAAAGGATTTTAATGTGCCATTAAAAAAATTAATATTTTTTTGAAGAGCTAAAATCAAAAATTTTGGATAATTGCCCATATCGATCTTTCATTCCTGCAAAAATCATTTAAAAAGCTTTAGAAATCAATTTTTCAAAAATAAACAATATTTAATAAATATAAGCGATTATTACGAATTTTATATCTCGTTCAACAACTAAAACGCACCAAAACAGTTGTGTGTTACGTATACGCACATATGGAAATATTGTAAAACAATGAATTTGGTAAGAGTTGATCTAAGTTGTCAGTTTTGAGACCATAATATAATGCTTACAAGACGATCTATATATACATATTATACATTAGTAAATTGGTAAATAAGTCTATTTTTATAATTTTGTAATATTTTATTAGTTTTTGGAAAGTAAGCGGAGTTTTGCTTTACAAAACATTATTTTTTTTAGTTTCATAATTTTTTTTATATTTTTTAATTTTGATAAATTGCCAAAAATGTATTTGTAAAACTTTTTAAGTGATTTTTGCAGGAGTGCAAGATCAATATATAATTTATACCTACATAAGAAATAATGGCGAAAATGTTATGCTAATATACTTTTTTATGCAATTAAAAAACTCGTCTAACTTAACTCGACTTTTTCATGAAATCTGCTCTCCTGCATTCGTTTTTGGCCGGGCGAGAAACAGTTTAGTGTCAAACTCTTCTAAATCTATCTTTTGATGAAATATCGTCAATAAATTTAAAAAAGTTCGCGTGACATTTTTTTATTAATCGATAAAAATTTTACTTTTTCCAAAATTCACCATTTTCGACCAATGACTGATGTAGGGTGCAAACATAAATCAATTAAAAATTTCGTTATTAAACATTTTTGAATCTTTATCTTTTGAAATATATAAAGAAAGAATGTTTTTGTTAGCGGGACTTTGAAAAAAAAGTGAAAGAATTGTAACATATTTTTGTAAAAAATAGCCGTTTTTCATACTATTTTCATAATGCTGACTGAATATTTTTCACGTCTAGACGAATTGAGATAATCCAAAAATTCTTTCAGCATATTATTTTAAGGTATATAGCAAATTATAAAATATTTTTATTTATATTTTATATATTTTGTTCCTGAAATGCGAAAGAAAGTCGAGGCAAAAAATCTAAAATTCAAAATTCAAGTGTAAATATCTTTTTAACTGTAAGAGATAACTTAAGTGAGTAAACTTATTTATTCTTTATCTTATCTTTTTCTGAAAGCTTAAGTCCTTCCACTGCAACTCTTCCATACATTTCGATTTAATCCGAGCAGTGGTCTTGGAGATATAGATTTATTACTAAAAAATTTTGCGTTTGACCCCACTGTGCGACATGGAGAAACAGGCTATAAAAAAGCTGGAAGCTAAAACGAAAACTTCGAGGATATAAGCAAAATAAAAACTGATGCCAAAAAATTGTATTTTTAACATTCTACTCATATATGTAAAATAATAAAAAATTATTAATATTTATACACACACACTTTTTCTTTAAAATAAATGCATAATTACTTTAAAATTAATATGAAAAAGAAAGTTAATTGATATTATCAGTATCAGATTATTCTTTGTTAATACTTAATTATGTATGTTTGGGTAAATTTTATTTTACTTATGCATACACACATCTGAACACAAATGTAAAAAGTTTAACTACAAAATTTTAACTAACTGTTCCTATGAAATTCAATTAATTAATTATATTTATGTTTTTCCTTTAATTTGTGAAATGCATATAGAAGAGAATTAATAAAAATGACAATCGAAGATGTTTAGGCATTTCGAGTGTCATAATGTAAACCAACAAAAGTTTTAATTATGTGTAGTATTTGTTAATCAAAAATTTTAATTATTTTATCCTTAATAATATGTAAAAACATGTTATAAATTGTAAAATTTCTTTTTTCATACACTTATGTAAGAAAATATTTATTACATACTTTGTATTGTCCTAAATTGTTCACGACGCATGTAAACGAAACGTCTCGTCCCTGAGGTACAGTTATATTAGGAAGTAGCGATAAAAATTCTGGTTCGTGTTCATCTGGTTGATTATGGCCTGCAAGAAAGATATTAAATTTTTGTTAATTTATACTGCAATTAATGTAGCACATGTGTACTTTACAAAAGTTTTAAAGAAATTAAATAGGGCGAATATAAAAAACATACATATATACATATTCACATACATATGGGAAATTCTTCAAACTCGTTTACTTTTGATGTTCAAAAAAATGTCGAAAATTTTTAAATGGCACATCAACGATATTTAGTATCAATATTCCTTGGCTCTAGTGGAACACAGATCTGTTCGCGTGAATGACTTTTACCGAACGGCATCAATGTTATAGCGGTTTAAGATAAAAATTTATAGAAAAAAATGCCAAAATTCAATTTATAGTCCTAAATCAAAAATCATTGCATTTATGTATTCTACAATGCTGTATCTAAAATACAAATTAAAAATATCGCGAGAAGTTAGGTATGCGTGGATATATTAGCGATTTAATAATTATTAAACCTTCTTATAAAATTTGCAAAATTCAGTTTTTAGTGATGTAGTGTTGTTCATATTCATCCATTTATTGCAAATTCATAATTTTTTTAAATAAGTCGTAAGACAATGTCATTTATATACATTTTTAATTCCACTTAATCAAATCTCTAAAGTTGCATTAAAAGAAAAATCGTACTTTTTTTCGAACACCATATTGATTTTGATATATGGTATAAAAGCAGCTACAGATTGACATATATCATCGCCAATTTTGATTAGCGCCTTGGATGTGCCTCGACGATTAATGTTAAACTAAAAACATCGCGTTCTTAGTCCATGAAAAGTGTTGATGAATATTTTTAATGAAATTATATTTTCTGCGTAAGTAAAACCTTATAAAGGAACTTATTTCTGTTTAAAATTTATTTATAACGCCAACATCCGCTATAACAAAATAAGCAAAATTGCTGAATTTTTTAAAATAGCTATACACGTTTAGAAAATTAATATTTTATGATTTTTAAATGTAATTTGGAAACCTTTTTTGATAACGCGATACTCTAGCTTCACTGAAATAACCTTGCGAGTGTGCTTCGCGAAAAAGGTACCTCTTGGAGCCATTCACGTTTTTTCTCTCCAAGTTTGGGTACCTCCTACAGCATTTCTGTTGAGGGCACATTAACGAGATATATGTCAAATGATGCATAATTTAAAGAGCTATTAGGCTCTGTTTTGAATTTTGAAATATCCGAATCGGCGTAAAATCCCTAGTGAAAAAACTGCAAAATTTTAAAATTTTTTAAAATTTGGTTTCACGAATTTTGCATAACAAAATTTGACACTGGTTAATTGCACGCTAATTAAATCCATGCTGGTCCTTTTTATGCTAAAATAAGCGACTACGGCAATAAAAAGAAATAAAAATAACTTGTTAGTTTCAAACACTTTTTTTTTAAATTTTTTACTTTGGGTGCTTTTCGGCACCACATGGAACCGTTTCAGGTCTTGAATTTTTTTTCTGTTACGACACCAAGTGTTGTTAACATAATTGCATCAAAAGTTGTTTAAAAAAGTCAGAATTTAAAAAAATATTTGAGGTTGAAGGTCCGTTTCATAAAGGCAAACGTAAAAGAGAATTGCCCATGCAAAAATTTTATACTTTCTACCAAAAAATGTATTAAAAGAAATTTGTCAAATTTATTTATTTTTTAATTTTGTAGTTTACCATTACTCTATACCAGGGACAGAAAATAATCATTATTCTTGAAATTTTAAACAAAAAAATCAGATACAAGGAACAACCGGATAAAAGTTAAATACAGAAATGTAATCTTCAGAACAGGTTCTATCGGAATCCGGAATGACTTTTATTTTATTTTTTTTTTATTTTTATGAAAAAAATCAATATTAATGATTATTTTTGATTTTTATTTTTTTGTTCAACTCATAATGATTATTTTTGATTTTTACTTTTTTGCTCACAATATAAAACTTAACATGAGAAATGAAACTATTACGCAATTTTTAATAAAAAAGAATCCTCATCGTAAATTAGATTTATTTACTAAAAGGCAAGTGTGATGATATATTTTTCATCAGATTTTTCAAAAAATATCCAATTTTTTTTTTTTTAAATCGAATTTTTTTCTAAAATATTTTTTTTTATTAAAAATAAAATTATTTGCAATAAATCAAAGTTTTACTTAAAAAAATTTTTTACTAGATAAAAGTTTAATTTCTCATGTTAAGTTTTATTTTGTGAGCAAAAAAGTAAAAATCAAAAATAATCATTAAAAGTTGAGCGAAAAAATAAAAGTCAAAAAATAATGTTTATTTGTTGATTTTTATTTTAAAACTCATAATCATTACGGTCCTTGCTCTATACCTTTCACTCCTGGTAGGATTATATTCCTTATTTTTCATTCAAAGTACGTTAAAATTTTCTATCTGTTTTGGCTTATTTTTAATAATATCAAATTACGTAACCCTGGTGTGAACCATTGTTTCAAAATAATATAAAGTCGTAAATGTTGTTTTCCTTCTGGATATTTCTTTTAAAAATACAGCAATTGAACAATCGCTCAAACAATTTGGAAATCCAATATTTTATAAAAATTGTGTGGCAATAAACAAGGAGTTACTTTTTATACTCTAAATTGAAAAATCCTTGGCTGTTTGGAGTTATAATTTTTCAATAACTTTAAGATCAAAGCAAATGTGGCTTGCTTCAGAGTCATTTGTAATGATTTACATAATGCGCCCAACATTAATATTTATTATACAAATGCATATCTGTCTTTATCAAAACGCCATAGTCTGGGTTGGCATAATTCTAAAACAATCGTAAAACAATTGAATCATATAAAAACACATACATAACATAAGTAATATTTTGCATTAAACTAAACATAAATATAAATATATATACCTTGTGCAAACACCTGTATATGATATCTCCTGCTACCGCCATTTCCAAAACCCATCAGTAAAAGTATGAAGCCCAGTAATACGCTTACGCAGCATTTAACTTGCTCCATTGCAGTCTGTAGGAAACGCACGCGTTAGTTGAATCCACTAGAGCGTACCTTTAATTAGTCGCTTCTTATGTGCCTCTAATGAGTATTTACTTCTATGTCACCTTCAGTTTCAGCTTAAAATTTGTACAAGTTGTTTTTGTTGTTGTCCTATATACACGTAGTAGAGTAGAAGTAAGTGTGAGTATTTCAAGACATTGAAATTAATGCTAAATGTGGCTTCCGGTAGTATCAGTTGTTGTTTGGTAAATTTTAATGTTAGCAACGTAACTCCCTCCATCCATATAGAAAGAAAATTAAATGGCACTACGGAATGTATGAACGAGTTTTAACGTCAGCATAACAACTCATTTTAATTGAATAAAACCAGAAAATAAAATCTGTAAAAAAAATTAAAAGTAAAAAAATGTATGTGTTAATAGAAATTGATGTAATATTTAAATGCAGCAACTATTTATGATATAATTTACTACATACATATGTGGATTGTACATACATATGTATGGCATAATTCAAAAAAGCTATTTTGCGAAAACGCATTCAAAGTTTTGAAACCACTATTATCTTAATAGAAAATTAATGATATATTCTCTTATCAATCAGTGACTATTAGGGATGCCAAACGGGACTGGTTTTTGCAAATTCCGGGCTTCGGGATTTTATAATTTCAAATCCGGGGATCCCGGGATTTTTTAGCTCATACACAATGGTGTAGGGTATTATATGGTCGGTCTTGACCGACTATAGTTTCTCTCTAGTTTTCACTTGAATAATTTGAACGAGCAAAACTAGTAAACAAGCTATAATTTCAAATTCATATTGAATTTGTTATATGTTTAATTTTATCAATGTTTTTTGTTGAAACTTGTGGTCAATTTTTAATGAAGTCTTGCAAATTTTTGAATTATCATTTATACTTTTATAAAACTCACATGTAAAAAATTATACTGTGATGCTAATTCCTGCACCTTTAAGGTGTGGTTAATTATGGACTGATATTTTTGAAATTTGGTGCATTGATTTGATGATATGCCAATTCGTCAACATTTGCCTACATATTGACATTTTTTGCTGATTAATGTAAATTAAAGTAATTTAAGGAAGGGGCTTGTAAGAGGCTTATGGTCAATGACAAACCAATACTAGAAAAATTGATAAATAGTTTAAGGTTATAAACGATTTTATTTGTGTTGAATTCTGTTATATTTATAGGGTGTAAACTAGAGTATTCATTTTACTCGACTTTTTCATTGTTCGAAAAATGCACTTTTTAAACTACTCGAATAATCGAGTAGATCTTTTAAGTTACTCGAGTTGTTCGAATAAATTATACCTTAAAATTGTACTCGTTTTTTCAATGCTTATTAAAAAATAAAACAAGCATTTGTGTCTTAGTGTGTTATTAAAAGAAAGAAAACAAAAATATATATAAAGGGGGTTTTACACTATAATACCTTGTATTAATACCAAAAATATTTTCAAATATATTACAGTGTAAATATCTTCAATACCTTGTATGTTGAAATCTTGAAATGTTTGAAACGTAATTGCATCTCTTGAAGCAAATTTCCACACACTTTTTTATTTGTAGTTTGATTTGTAATTTCTTCTGTTTAATTTTTCGTTTTTAATTTTTTAAAAAATATTTTAATAAAGAAAATAAAAAATATGACATTTGATAATACTTTCCATAATATATTTTTTGATATGTATTATAGAAAATGAAACTCTGGTATTAATACAAAGTATTATAGTGTAAAACCACCTTAATTAAAATTTGCGTTAATATTTAAGATTATTTTTCTCTTTTTCTTTGATAATGCCATTGTTTCTCTATATTTAATATATTCATTGATAGTTAAATAAATTGGTCTATCAATTCGAACCAAAGTGCATTTTGTCATTTTGTAACTCTAACAATACTTTTTATACAAATAAAAATTAATGATGAGTTTTTATCAACTTTGAAGTAATTAGCGATTTTGTCTCATAACCTCACTTTTTAATTTGGAAACATAATAACCTATGTGCTACATAGAGGTTTTAATTTATATTCAAAATGTTTGTACAATATTTTTAAGTATCGGAGGTCTACTAAACCCAGATTTATTTTGAGCATAAAATGTCCTTAAATAGTTAGTTGTAGCGAAAACATATCTCAACATCTTTAGTATCAAAACTACAGGATAAAATACTAGCTTCTTAAATAAATTAAAAAAAAATATGTCCAAATTTATCTTGAGACTAGAAATGTTCTAAATAAAATAAAAACTTAGGAAATCATGCTCAGTATAACTATGAAATTTAATATTATACAAATGTATAAAGTTTTTAAGATAATTTACTCTTATTTATATTATAGTGATCTCGATTACGTTTTAGTTCAATTTTGTGTAAACATATTTATTATACATTATTATAAACATGTATAATAAATTAGTCAAATATACAATAAGTTAGAACTACATACTTTTCACCATTTAATGGACAAATTTATTGAAAATTTAAAATATATGGGCAATTATTAAAAATTTTTGATTTTAGCCCTTCAAAAAAATATTAATTTTTTTTTGATGGCACATTAAAACCCTTTTGTATAAATATAAAGTGACTCGAATGCATGTAGAATCAGTTCGCGTTAATCATTTCATGTGAGGGGCGTGAAAGTTATGGCGGTTTAAAGTTGAACATATAAAAATAAACTAGAAGTTTATGTACAATTCTGGTCAAAATTACACGTAATATCGAAACCTACAGAATTATTCAAATAAAATTTATAATATTTTCATTGTTTGGTGGTATTAGTGCAGCATATTTTAGGGTTTCCTAGCAAAATTTTAAAAATTTTCTTTTCAATAAAAATCGCGATTTTTAAAAATTTTGTGAAAAATTTGGATCGAATCTAAGCTATTTCTCCATATATTGATTAAAAATATATTTTGTTAGAGTTTATTACATAGAAATGCTTTTTAATATTGTGATCCTTTTTTAATATTGTGATCCTTTTTAACACAATTTTTTGATGTGCCTCCGAATTTTTATTAAGCATAACAATCACCTACCAATTATAGTTAATTTCATGCTGTCCACACGATGTGCCTTAGCGAAATGTGTTTAGAAAAAAGTGTTACGTTTTCAATTAAAGTCTGCACAACATCAAAGATGGTGCGTAATTTATGTACATAGTCCTATTAGTTTAGTTTAGAGTAAGATCAAAAAGTATAAACGCGCGAACAAAAATTGTAGAAGAATGGTAAAAACTTAAGTAGTTTTTATCAGTTTTTCTATATTCTTCAACTTTGAACAACAATCATGGTTAGAAAAAAAAACCTATTGTGCTAAAATTGCACTCTATTAGCTTCAAGTCTTGTGAGTTCAGATCTGTAACCAATTTGTTTAAAGTATCATTACCACAAAACTTATTAAAGATTTAAGTCAGTTTCAGCCAGGTTAAACATTTTTGATAATTGCCCATATAATTCTTTCTCCCAAATGTACGCGTTAGAATTATAATTGGCTCTATTTTGAATTAAACCTAACGTGACCAGACATCCCGCTTTTTAAACGTCGATCCCGCCTAAAATATTTTTCCCGCTTTTTATTAAGAAATCCCGCTTTTCTAACTCAAGCTATTACTTATTCGATTTCCTTATTTACGTTTTCTATAACATTCTAGCAATTTTTAAAATATTTGTTTCCATTGGAAAGTTGATAATTTTTCAAATCAAAACCCCAAAATTTTTTTTTCGAGTTTTGAAAGAAAAAAGTTGGTTGTTCTAATTAAGAACCTTCCAGATAACTGAAAAATATAAAGAGTATTAAAAAAATGTTAACTGTTAGTAAGTAACGGCACCTTGAACAGCACTGTAGTTGAAGACAAATATTATGCGAAGTATTTTTTTGGCGAGAAGTTGAATTTTGAACAATTTTGAATTTTGAACAGGATTTTTATGAATCTTTTTTTTTTATTTTAAAGGCTGATGTGTTATCTGTCACAGAAAGTAATAATTTGAAAAAAAACCTATCAAAGAAACAATCGTGAGGAATTTTCGGTCTTCAACTTTTTTATAATTTTTTTGTCTCTATATTAATTTTTATTGGACAAAAAGTCCCACAAAGTCCCGTTATCTAAATGGCACTTTGGTAAAACTCATTTCGTGAGAGCATTTGTGTGGGGGCTATTTAAATAATTTTTACCAATTTTATTAACCAAAATGTGCCATTTCAAAAAGATGTTTTGACATGAACTTGGATTGGATACTTTTTTATTTTTGTATAAACAGAAAGTTATAGAAATATCTGGAACAATGTTTTCGATTAAATTTACTTAAAGTTAGTACTTACGAAAACCTTGTGTTAATGATTTTATTTGAACTTTTTGTTTTAACTGAATATTAGTGTTTTACTTGTTGACAGCCGATTCAAAAATGTGAAAAGGTAACAGTACATCGCACAGTGCTTTGTTCCATAGACAAAAATCAAAATAAAAACATTTTTCAAATTGAGTTGAAATATATGTTTTTGGAAAGATAACAATATAGTTCATATGATTTAAAAAGATTTTTTTTAATAAAGTTATTTTTGTGGCTACTAGAGGGCGCTAAAGTCAGAGAATTTAAAGCCAATATTAATGAACCAAAAACCTGTTTTTAAACTGTTTTAAGAAAAAAATCTTCAAAAATTAATTTTTTGATGAAAAGTGTCGAACTTTTTTTCTTTCAATACCTCAGAATATTGGTAGATTAATACTATTATTATCTTTTAAATATAGTGTTCCGAATATATAAATATTATTGCTCAAATTCACACATATTTTTTACTTAAAACCTAAAAATTCCTTAAATTTGGTGAAGGATATAAAAAAAATTATAAAAAATTATACATTTTTTTTTTTACGGTTTATGTAAGTTTTCAAAGTTATTTAATAGATTAAAAGACATTTAGGGCTTATCTGCTTGGATCTTAAATTTAGTATTGTTTTTTGTTATAAAAAAGAAAAACTACTTCCTATTTTTTGCCACAACTAAAAAAAATTTATAATTCAAAAAATGTATATTTTTCCTTTTTTTACACAAAGGTCAAAAAATTCTTTATGTTGAAATATTTCGTGTTGTTAAATCAACATTGCTTTAAAATTTAATAATTTAAAAAAATATAATAATTTTGGATCTGAAATCGGTTGAAATTAGGCAAATTAATGATTTATTCAACATAAAATTTGGGTGTAGAAATTAAAATAATATTTAATAATGATAGGGCTTGGGGGAGGTAGGTTGCCCTTGCTCCTATTAAATAGAAGAGCTATCGTAAATTTTGATACTGTTTTGACCAGTATTTTGAAAAAAAAATGCGTTTTTCAGATTTCAAAATACATGAAAAGTATATTGTATATAATTACTCAGTGTCTAAAGTATTATATATGCAAAGTTTCAATTTTCTGCGACACTTCCTTCTATTTTTATAAAATTAAAAACGGTGTGTTAGCCAAAAATGCGTTTTTCTAATTTCATGATATATGGGAGGTAGGCGTGTTCTTGTTCCGATTTAAATAAAAATTGGCAGAATCATAAATAATCTATATTTAACTGCAATCACGCAGTAAATCCGTTTTTTAGTTTCAGGATATATGGGATATATGGGCATGTCTTTACTCTGATTAAAAAATAAATTAGAAGACTTATAAACAATCTATTTTTAATGGCTGGTAAATTTTGGTAAATTTCATACCAGTATTTTAGAAAAAAAATACTTTTTTAATTTTAGGGTATATGGGAGGTAGGCGTGTCCTTGCGCCAATTTTTTCAAAAATTCGTATTTATTCATTCTAAGCCTAAAGTAATATATGTACCGAGTTTCAATTTGTTACGATAACTCCTTCTATTTTTGTCCCATCGTTGTATGGGATCAAAGCACTGTGCATCGGATTGTTTTGATAACGGGTTTTTAGAGGTAACGGTATTTTTAGTTATTTCGGTAACGGTATTAAGCGTTATCGGTATTTCGAGTTATTTCGGTAATGGTATTTTGTGGGAAATTTGGAAGTATCGGTTCTAAACCATAAAATATAATCTGTAGTCAAGTATTATAATGACTAACTGGGGTCGCCCTAACTTCATTACAAGTTTTATTTCAACTTTATTAAAAACAATAATATTTCTTAAACCCAAAAATAACGCTAACGGTATTTCGAGCTATTTTGGAAACAGTTTTGTAGCATTATATATTTTAGTGGTAAACGAATTTTCAATTATGTTGAATGTTTTTTTTTTTTTTTTTTTTTTTTTGAGGTTACGGAAACCATACATAGTTTTATTGTTAGCGGTTCTAAGAATTAATTAAGAAAAACTTTGGCTATCAAATTCAAAAAGTATCAAGTTTATTTTTTTTATCAATCCGTATTTGAGTTCAATCTCGAAATTTAACTAAGAATATTTAGAAAATATTTCGAGAAACACGTTAAAATTTTAATTTTTAATGCTTCAGTTTGTAGGGATATATTTACTTATTTCGATGTTCCAAAATGGTGATGGGTCGTTCTCAATTTGTAACATCTCAATTGGATCGTGAACTAAGTGCTTGCGAGAGAGACCAGCTGATTTAGATTTTTAATTGAGATATAAAAAGACAATCCCACTTTTTTTACAAATCTTTTCAAAGTCCCGCTTTTTACACACAATTTTGTTCAGAATCCCGCTTTTTAGTCGTTCGGGTCCCGCTTTTTGACAAAAACCCTCTGGTCACGATAATTAAACCATAATTTTTACCCCAAATGTTCAATATTTTATTTCTCCTTTCTTCCTATTTTTGTTATCATTTAGTAAAAAACTCAGTATAATATTTTACACAAATATTACTTGGACATTTGTTAGTTAAGCTGTGAAAGAATTGCATTTTGAAAATGACAAAAAGCAGTTTGAACCAACCTTTATTTTAGTTAAAGAAGTTCAGCGATTCTTAACATAAAGAAAAAGTTCACATGCTTAATTTAATTTTAAGTCTAAATGCCTTCTATATTACAAATTCCATTCAAGCCATCACCATAAAATCCTCTACACCAGACTGAGAATTTATTGGTATATCAATTATGTACTTTCATTCGTAGAACCAATAATATGTTTTTCCAAATCAAGTTCAAAATCCTCCAATTTATTTCCTATTATTTATTATATTTATATTAAAATTATTTGACTTTTACATTTTAATTTTTTAAAATGACGTTTATATTTTTGTTTAATTTTTGTAACTACGTATTGTAATTTAGGCATATATTCGGTTCTTTTTACTAAATACAATTTTTTTAATAAAATTCCAAATTATGGTAAAATTTTGAAACATTATTTTTAAGCTAAATTTTTTAGAAAACTAAAATTAAAACAACCAAAAAAGTAGTTAAAAATGAAATATTTAAAATATTTTTTACTCGAACTATTCGATTAATCGGCATAATTTGCTCGAATAAATTTTTACTCGAAATTCTTGATTTTAATTTAATCGAACAATATTTGATTTTAGTTTGTCGATTAACCCATTAATACCCTCTGTTACGTATATGTAGCGGAACAATGTCTAATTTTAAAACTATATTGTCTAAAAACGGAATAAAATAAACTTCAATTTTGTTATGAATTGCGTAATTCAATATTCATCCTTCATCCTTAAATGTTTTTATTTCATTTCCTCTCCTTTTATTGTGGCAAAAAGTGATTTTGTAAAGTTCATTATTAGACAGCATGCAAAAACTCGATTTTAACATCAGGAGGATTGCAAGAAGGCTTATTATTTGCATTCTACATATGAAAATTAGAAAGTGAAAAAAGAGTGTTATGTATATGTAACACTGGGTCACTCTCAGTACTTTTTTTGAGAATAGTGGATGCCAAACCACTATTTTCAAAACAAAAAGGACTAAATGAAAACATTTTTTTAAATTAAATATACTATTTGAGCAATAAACATGATAATTTGTTCAAATAAATGGTTATAGAACCTTGTTTATTATTAGTAGTTTTATAAATATTGTGGGTATGAATAAGTAGGGGGCCTACGAAAAAATTTGCCCTAGGTACTATACAGGCATTTTGGTCATATTTATTTTTTTATATCCTTATTCTCGTGCCACCTATCTGCATGAAAACGCAGTTCATGAGGAAGATGCGATCCTAGATCAAGCAGAGGAAGGAATTTCCGGTAACCGGAAGTAGTCACTTGGTCCCATATATGAATTTAGAAAAGTTTTTTAATGATGAATTAGTACAAATGTTGTAAAACTTCATGGATATGTTAATTTTATTGTGCCTTTTTCAAAAAATTTAAAATTTTTTAAGTTTTGCTTATATAACCCACGACATTTATATAGAAAATTCAAGGTCCAAAAATTAGTGAGTAATGCCCACTGTTACGTATATGTAACGGCTTATAACTTCCTTACTATACCAAATATAAAAAATTCTTCAACGTAAGTGGGTTTATATGCCTGATTTGACATGATGTTCAAAATTTTAAATCTCTAAGTTGGCTAGAGCGCCGTGGGCATTAATGGGTTAATCGAACAAACAATAATCGAGTGAATACCCTAGTTCAAACCTTAATCTGAAAAGACATTTCTATAGAAGCTAGACAGGTTTTAAAAAGAAGGCTTCGTACCTGGATTATACAAGTTCTTTGTACCAAATTGCGTCAAATTATCTTTCAATATCACCTGTAATTTACATAGAAGATGTATGTACAAACGGACAAAGTTAAATCCAACTGAATTAATTCAGCTGGTTTTCCAGTAGATTGGAATATTTTAAAATTGGTATGAGTATTTTAAAATGTATAAGGCAGTAATGCATTCAATTAAGTTGAAACATTCATTTGTGAAGATTTTAAAGAAATAGTACTTCTATTATTTCCATGCACATAAAAATCTACACAACAGGAAGCTTTAAACTGACTGCTAAAAGCCGTCAATATTTACCTTTTTCACTAATTATATATAGCCTTAGATAAAAGAAATTTTGTTTAACTGATTTTATAATAATTCTTCTTATGTATACATATTTGTGTATACTTATAAAGGATGAACACCATCATTGGTGGTTGTGTGCAGATGTTTGTAACGCATAGAAAAACTAGATAGAAAGGTATAGTCGGTCAAGCCCGACTACATGATACCCTACACCATAATTTTGCTAAGTGTAAATTAAAATAAGCAGATACAGAATATTACGTTAATACTAACATTTTTAAGAATTTATGCGCTTTATGATAATTTCCGAAAGTGGGTTTATATGAGAGCTATTAAAAATTATACACCGAACCTCATAAAATTCGACACTGTGATTTCTACTTAAATAAAACTTATATTTGTCGAATATTAACTTGATACTATCATTTGTATGAGATTTATGCACGTTAAAGTGATTTTCGGAAGAGGGGATTTATATGGGAGCTATGGTCAATAATAGAACAATCTTGATGAAATTTGGCATAAAGATTGACACTTGTACAAAACTTCTTTACACTTTAAACTCCTTTATTAAAATATTGCTATATTTTAGGCATTTATGATCGTTAAATCTTTATTCCGGGAGGACATTTGTATGGGGGCTAGTTGAAATATTGAACCGATTACAACCAATTTCAATAGGCTTCGTTCTTGTACCAAGATAATTATTCGTGCCAAATTTCATCAAGATATCTTTAAAATTGTAACAGATTCAGAAAGTGATTCTGAGTCGATTGGTATACTTAAAGGTGGGTGTCCGATTTTTTCTGTGCGTTATAAACATCTGCACAAACGCATAATACCCCAACCACCAATGGTGCTGTAGGGTATAAAAAGTCTAACAGTTTTAAAGCATACGAATCGTATCAAAATCATCTTCCTAGTCGTTTTAACGATGTCCGGCTGGCTGGCTTTCTATCCGTGCAAACCATGAGCCCAAAGTATAAGACGCAATTTTACAGATATTTATCTCATACGATATGATTATTTCAAGAACTATAGCTATTGAAATTTGTGAAAGGCAAATTTTTTACCTAGACCCCATACAAATTTCCTCCTAGAATAAGATTCAAATTCTTATAAACACCTTAAATATATCAGAATTTTAGTTAAATTCGGTATAAATAATATCAAAAGGTTTGATCCATAATTGACTACAACTTCCGAAAACTACTTTAACGTGCATAAGTCCCATTTACTATCAAGACAATATTTGACAGAAATAAGTTGTATATGTCTATAAAAAAATCACATTTGTACATTAAGGAAGAATCGGTCCACAATTGACCTCAGGTTCCATATAAGATCCTCTCTGAAAATTACTTTAACTTTTATGATATGAGATATTACGAAAAAAACAAGTAAAAGCACTAAATTCTGCTGTGCGGAATCTTATATACCCTTCACCATCGTTGAGATGGAATTAAATTTGGTTTTATCTATATACATATATGAAAGAGTAATGACTGAGTGATTGACTGACTGATTTACTTGGTTATTCATCATCGCACAGCCCAAACGATTTAGGCTAGAAATATGGACTGTGGATTGGTCTCCTACACAATAGATCCACTAAGACGGGATTTTTAGAAATTCGAATGTTTAGGGGGTAAAAACGGGTAAAATCGGTAACCTCATATCTCCTAAACTAATAGAGATACAATAAATAATAAATTAAATAGTTTGAATGTTCAATAATAATTCTATGACAGTATTAAATTAAACGAGAGAAAAAGATATAGTCGGTCAAGCCCGACCCTACACCATTATGTACATTATAATTCGGGGAAGGGTCTTTTATTAGACTTGGAGTCAAATGTGGACCGATACTCATAAGTGTAAAATAAAACATACGAATACAGAATATTACGTTGATGCAGACATTTATGTGAATTTATTCAATTTTGGGTGATTCCCAAAAGAGGGCCTTATATGGGAGCTATGGTAAATTATGGACCGATCTTTGTAAAATTTGGAACTATTATTTATGTTCATATAAAACTTATTTGTGTCGAATACTAACTTGATACTAACATTTTAATGAGATTTATGCCAGTTAAAGTGATTTTCTGAAAGGGGTTTATATGGGAGTTATGGTTTATTATGATTTTTAAAAATCGGCACACTTATTTAGACTTATGTGAAACTTATATGCGCCAAATTTCATTAAAATATTGCTATATTTAAGGGATTTATGATCGTTAAACCCTTTTCCGGGAGGACATTTGTATGGGTGCTAGGTGAAATAATGGACCGATCATAACCAATTTCAATAGGCTTCGTCCCTAGGCTATAAGAAACCTTTGTCCAAATTTCATTAATTTTGGTTCAAAATTGCGACCTGTAGTTTGATTACAAGGTTTACATGGACGGACGGACGACTCAGAAAATGATTCTAAGCCTATCAGCACAAAAAATTAAAAAAAATTAAAAAAAAAAATCCGAATTTTCAGTGAAAGACCGAAACCTCTAGCTTACATAGTACATTCAAAAAGTTGAAAAAACAATATTATATGCCATAGTTCATTGTTGTTGTTGTTTTTCAGTACCCATGAAAACAACAACTATAAGGGAAAAGCGCATTAAATAAATAAAATAAGATTTGTCAATTACTCGGTTGTTTAGTAATCGATTAAGTTGATTCAAAAAACCGAAATTCCAGAAAAATATTTGTGACCGATCTATCTAAAAAGTCCAATATCTCGGTTAATAATGGACCGATTGAATTCATTTCATCTACACTAAAATTCAGAAAAAAATTTCTGATCTTTTGTCGTAAAAACGAAGCCAATAGCTTATATAGGGGTTATTCAAAATATCTCGTCCATCTTTGAACCAATTTTCTTCAAATTTCAATAAAAAAGTTTCAGAAGAATTTTCTGATCTTTTGATATATATATCATGTGTCTATTATAGGAAGGCTTTATAAACGCCATTTTCAGCATTTTTAAGCCAAAAAACAACAAACAAAAAACGGTTTTTTAGACATATCTCCTCGACATCATTTCTTATAAGGATCAAGAAAATGTAAACATTTTTTCTCTCCGAAGAAAATTGTGGAAATTACAAACGGAATGACAAACTTATACGCATCTGCTCAAAATAATAGATACACCTAGTTTGATGATATTAAAGTGACGATAACTTTGGAAAATTATTCAGAAATACTTCGATTTTTTTTCTTTTAGTAAACACTATCAGTGTTGCCAGTTTAGCCTTTTTAAGACCAAATTTATGTTGCTTTAAATTCCAAATTTTCGTTTTAGCTACTTATATTTTTTCTAGACTTTTATGGTTTTTTTAAATTGCCTTAAAATTTTTGTTATTTGTTTATTTGTTTGTGTATCAATCACGTCTAAACGGCTGAACCGATTTTTACGAAATTGGCACACAGTAACAGTGGCGGTGGAGGTTATAGGCTATGTTTAGATTGGATCCACTTTAGATACATCCACTTTTGGTTAGATGTTATGTCGTTTTGATCAACTAAATACTGATACAATATCATTGCAACCAGATTATATATGGGCCGTTATCAAAAATTTTTAACTTGGCTGAAACTGACTTAAATTCTTAATAAATTTTATCGTAGTGATAATTTCCAAATTTATCGTAGTGATTACAGATCTGAACTCATAAGACTTTAAAATAATAGAGTGCAAAATTTTAGCACCACAAGTTTCTCTTTATAGAAATTTACGTTCAAAAGAGAACTAATGATACATCATTGCACCAAAATATTATATATATATATATACATATATATATATTTTTTTTTAAAGTATAAAAAAAAAAAAATAATACCATATACAAATTAAATATATCTTTTTGTGAATAAAATACTGAATAAATATGAATGCATTTAAAAATGTCTCTGAAGGAATAATTTTCTTCCACCAAAAATTTATTTATATTTTATTCTCACATTCTTATAATATTTCTGAAAAAAATACCGAAATTTTTTTGGCCAAAATATACCAGACTTGAGATTTTTCAATCACTGGTAGGGAACTTAAGATATACAGTGAAAGCTGCCATAGGCGGACAGCGATCGTAACGCTGATTTTGTCCGTTATCGGGAGATGTCCGTCTATGGGAAATGGTACATAATTTTTTATTTACAAGGGGTAATTCAGTACTATATCTTTTTATTTCAACATCCAAGATTGATTGTAATGAATTAAATTAAAGATATACATATTCTTATTTATACTAAAATGCAAAAGGCCGTAACCACTTAGAAATCAAATGTTGGTTTTATTTACTGGATTATAATGTACTGATGCAAACTACATTTATACAAAAAATTTCATTCTCATCAAAAATTATATCAATATTGACAAAAATAAAAAAAATCGTAACATTAACTTCATAAACGACAGTCATAAATTTGTTCCATTTAAGAAAAATTTTATTTGAAGTGTTTTATGATTTATATATTTTTGCATTAAGTTAATGTTTGAAAAATTTTAAAGCAAAAAAAGTACAAATTTTGCTTTTTTCTTTTGTTTCTGCGGCAAACGACATTTTGCATTTTCATTTTGACATTATTTGCAATAAGTTATGATTTCATGAAATTTATTTTATTGAATTTATGGCCACAGTTCGCTTCTCTCCGTTTTCATTTTTCGTACGCGAAAAAAATCATCTCTTAATTGGCTAAGGGTCACAATTCTTTTAACAGCATTTTTACCAACGATTTTTCCACGAAATATTAAAAATTAAAAGCATGTTTAACAACAAAGTCATCTACATATGTTGGGAAAATGATGTTGGTGGCCTGGCCTTGATCTTAAGCAGCACCCAATTACTTTTGTCGCTCTGCACAACAAGAGCAGAATTTCTATGCATTTTCAAGTTTTCATTTTCTTTTTTCTAGTATGAAGAATTTTTAATGAAGTGTAAAAGTCAAAATTAAATAAAAAACTAGTTTTTGCTCAAAACCAGCAAAAAGTTAACAAAAAAACGAATAGTAAACTATTTTATTTAAAAAAATGTAAGTAAATATGAAATATGAATGTAAACACGGACAAAAATGATAATAAGTAGCATCTTATTATAAAATATTCGGTATATTTCTTTTACGGTTTATGATTTTGTCCGCCTACGAAAGATGTTTTCTCTAAAAACAGGTGTCCGCGTCCGCCCAAGAGAGCGTCCGCCTAGCGGAGATTAATTTATTCTCAAAATGACACCTAAACCATGGGACCTAAAAAATTGTCCGCCTACCGGAGATGTCCGCCTATGAGAGCTGTCCGTTAAGAGAGCTTAAATTTCGAATTAAACATATAAAGTAAATGTTAGTTGTCGCGTCAAATGGGATAGCGAAGCGCACCAGTAAAAGCTAGTAGTTTCATATTTTAGATTATTATATTTATTTTCGCAGAATCCTCCGTTTAAAAATTGTTGCTTATTATTTGATACTGTGTTATGATCTATGGATTTTACTTAAATTTTACCATTTTTAAGTTTTATTCATAACTTTATTACAATTACCCAATTCACAAAGTACATTATTTGAGTTATTGTATTATATGTTATTCAAAATAACACATTTTTTGAAAATCTATACGTGTGAAGAGAAATTTAAATTAACATTATAACATTGTAAAATCTATCCTTATGAATTTTGTTAAAAATTATTTTGTTTAAAAATTCGTCGATTTAGAAAAATCAATATTTTTTTATAAAATGCTCACCGAAACCCCATATTTACACAAATAATACGATTTTTAACTTTAAATATAATTTTTACCAAAACCCGATTTATCAATGAAAACGAGGTCAAGTCCAACAATATAATATTTTAAAAGATGTATAGAACTGAATTTCATACATATTTAAAAGAAAAAAATGCTGAAGAAAATCAATAATGAACCACAATAAAAACTAAAAATTAGCAACGTTAGCAGTACAATACTATTTGATCGAAATGGAAAAAGAGGAGCTAACAAATTGTTTTTACTTGTGCGAACATTTTTATTTGAGTACGATTTCTAAATGAAATCCAATTTTCTATAACTTTTAAAACCATCATGTACCTTATATGTAGCAACGAAGTCTAAAGATTTCTTATACGCCCGATTTTTTATCTAGCCATGTTCAACAGAATGAACTTGGAGGAATTGATAACAAAATATACCTAAATCATATGAAAGTTATAAAAATAGCTGACACTGAAAACAGTGTTGCCAATATATACATAGGTACACATATTCATAACTAGAAATTCTGTATGCATACTATGGTGGTCCTCTTTTATATGGAGGAAAATAAAGTCTCTTAGATTTTCAGTCTCACCCCCTAAAAATGTTCGAATAGCCCAAAAGCTATAAAATACAGTGTTTTAGGTTGATTGAAATAAATTTAGAGGTGGCTCAAAGCGATTGATACATTAAAAATTTAAATTTTTTTATTCTGTTCAAACATAAATAATTGATTAGAACTTAAAATTTTCTAGTTTTCATATTTTTGAACAACTAATAATATCATAGTATTAAACTAAATTTATGTAAAACGCGTAATTTTCAACCAAATACACCCCAGTAAAATAAGATTTCAACCAAAATTTGTGGGAGAGAAACGAAACTCGGAATATAGTTTTGTCTTTGTTGTACGTGTAATCTACGTACAACAATTTTGGGTCATAAAATTATTTACAGGATCTATAAAACATCAATAGGAAACAAAATGCCAAGTTTCGTTTCTCTCTCTTAAATTCTGGTTGAAATGTTATTTTCGGAGTCTATTTGTCCGAAAATTGCGTGTTTTACGGTTATTTTATTTTAATAACTATTACGTTATTAGTTATCCAATCTTCTTGATTTTAGGCATTTCTAAAAGCTCATAATCTGTGGAATTTAACAAGATTTAAATCTGGAAAATTGAATGTAAAATTAATTATCTATGATCAATGAAAGGAACAAAATTATAAAAGTCACAATTTTCAAGATTTGAGCCACCTCAAAATTTTCTTCAATTAGTTCAAAACTTCGCATGTCTTAGTTTTTCGACTATTCGAATATTTTCAGGGAGTGAGAACGAAAATCTGGACACTTTTTGAAATGAGTGCGACCCTAATGCATACATATTTCGTATATATTTATATTAGGGCAGTTAATTGTTTTGTCAAAAGACTTGCAGCAAAAACGTAATATACGAAAATTTCTAACAAACTAAATGCCTTAAAACCTAGCTCCCGCTGTGAGAAATAAAAATAAAAAATGCGCATAATAGTTCTCCGGAAGATCAAAATCCCATGGTGCGAAATTTTAAATATTTTTTTCATAACATGCTTAAAATTACAAATTGTTTAAGATCCATTTCGATGGGGAATTTTTATTTTTTAAATTCTTCAAGCGGAAATCTTTATGACTCTCGGCGGGATATAAGTATGTAGGTTTTAAATTTAGAATTTTGTGTAGATTTCGTTTTTTCCATACGTATTTTGCTTTTTGTTTTTACCCGAGTGTTTTGATCCACCCTAATATACGTTCATATGTATGTATGTACTTAGATATCTACGATGTTCTATGTAAATGCTTTGCAACTATGAAAATTGAAAGAATGACTGAATGAATGAATGGTTGAATGTATGATCGAATGAATGACTATTTGACTGACTGTATGAATGAGATAAAAGTATGTATGTATGTATGTATGTATGTATGTATGTATGTATGTATGTGTGTACAAAAATACAAAGAACGTATAATATGATTGACATACAAGTTGTCGAGTGCTGCGGATACGATATGGCAGATGCTTTGCGACAAATAATCGCATTTATATATGAAAAACAAAATTATATAGTTTCTTTGTTGCAACAAAAACGTTTCTATCAGACCCATTCAAAATACAACATGTAGAAATTAAAAGACAAAAACGAAACTGAAATAAACGGAACCAAATAAAATAAAAGCAATACTGGACGTATTTCATTTACTTTTTTTTTTTTTTTTTTGTTTTGTCATTTGGCTGAATCGAAAAAAAAAATGTTGACGAAAAACGGATAGTGGTAGTCAGTCGCACTGACTGCGCCGGCTGGCGTATTGATAAGAGTAGCATATGTGTGCTTCAACACCAAAAACTATGTCTGTATGTTTTGTGCATTTGTTCACAAATAGCTTTGTACAATTTACATACATACATTCATGCATATTTCTGTCTTAGACTTTGTCAATCGAAAACCACATTGCAAATAGTCAAATTTTCAAAAGCAATTTATGAATAAAACTTATGAGCATTTATTGATTAAATTACAAGCAAACTTAAATATTTCTTATATTTGACTGTATTCGCATCTTGAGTTAGTAATTTAAAGCTTAAATGTAATTTCCAAAGCACACATACAGATGTTCATACAAACAAATATACAAAGTAGTTATTATTAGATTTAGCTTTTTAGAGAAAGATACAGTATCGAATTCGATAGTTTTTATTAAGGAATCAAAGGTTAAATTATTTAAATTTGAAAACCGAAACACACAAGTACAAAATTTACATTTTTCAAAAAGATATGTATGTATGTATGTATGTATGTATGTATGTATCTACTTCCATTCAATGTGGGACGAAAGTAGGTTTCGCAATTTCCCCGATTTTTTGTCTTATCGGAATAGCGGAAAAAAAATTCGACTTCCTGGGAATCCCGGATTAATACTATTCTCATTATTTGAACAACTTAGACCCAAAGGGATATGTATTTTTAAATTAGCAGATTTAAAACAGAATTGTAAATGTAATTAGAAAAATAATTTTTATCAATTGCTCGAGTGAAAGAGCTTTGTGCATATCGACACAATATTAAGCAGATTGTCTTTTCCATAAACCGTCGGGTTAATTCAAATGTTTGTAGTTTCAATGGGTGATCCAACATTATATGAAAATATCAAACATATCTATGGCGAAAAGTAAAAACTACCATAATTCATTGTTATTGCTTTTCAGACCATTTTTAAGGTTTAAAAACTATATTAAAGGTCATAGGTATACAATTTTAAATTACCTTCCGTGTAAATATATCCGCAATTTGTTTGAAAATTATTTGATATATTTTTGGAACAGATGTGTATACTGGTTGTCGAATGGCATAGCAATAAAGTTGTTTTTCCTTTTATAAAATTTATATTTAGTTTAAATAATATCTCAAGTTATACATGAAATAAGTATGTTAAATTCAATCATGAATTTTAATATTGGAAATATGGAAAAAAAGCATACACAGAAAAAAGTCACCAATTAACAAATTTATATGAAAATAATTCATTCAGTTATAAACTTGTTTAAATTTGCACCTCTCACCAAAATGATTATATCAATTACTAAAAACTGTAAAAAATACAAAACAGAAAAAAATTCCCAATTAATAAATTAATTAAATCAATCAAGTAATTGATTGGATGAATTAAAAATGTATATAGGATATAAAAGTATAGTTAAATTTTATTTTTATTTCATTTTTGTTTGAATAAATTTATTAAATTTCGATGCAAAATGAAACAATAATATTAATTGAAAAAAAGACCGTGATAATTTTTTCTGTGTATGTTAATTTAAACATTTTTTACATTTCGAAAAAGGAAAATCAACCGAATTATGTTGTTTTTCAGACTACTATCTCCTAAAGTAATAGACAGATTTCTCTAAAAAATTTACACAATATGTAATGGAATACAACAATTCTAAAAATTAAAAAAAAAAAAAAAAAAAAAACTAAAATCAACATAACTCAAGTTATTTTTTTTAACGTACCTTCATAAAGTTTTGAACATAATATATAAAATCTAGAACTAATTTCAATTTCCTACACGGTCATCGAAATAAAATTAAATTTTATTACAATTTGATTTTTTCTTTTTGGAAGTGCTTTTTATCATTTTCAAAATGTAATAACTCTGAAACTAATAAACATATTTTCACAGTTCTTTCGCAGCCTATCTGACACAAGTCCATATAATATTTGTGTAAAATATTATACTGGTCGGAGTCGGATCCCGGGATGGGAAATCTCGGGTTGCAATCTCTAGACGAAAGTAAAAAAAAAAAAAAATAATAACACGGGAAAATCGCTCGAGAAGATGTATAAATTTTAATTTTTTTAATGGCATATCAACGCTATTTTATACCAACACTAACTGGCTTTAATGAAACACAAATCTGTTCGTATGAATTAATTTTAGCGAATGACGTCAGTGTTATGGAGGTTCAAAATATAAAGTTATTAAAAATTGCACTAATTATATTTGCAACAATATTTGAAAAATTACCATATTATTATGTAAAATACAAACTAAATGTGATACTATATAGTTGATGACGTCGAAGATAATAGAGTCATTCCATTTAAAACCAACACGAAAAATTACAATTTTTGACTTTATCTCTCCGAATTTAATGATATTTGGTACAATCATTATTTTTGTCAAAACTAAGGCTAATTCAAATTCTCCGATAATATCATCAAGTGTTTCGCGAAATATCGCGGTTTGAAAGAGCAAAATAGCTCAAAATGTGTACAAAGTTGCATACACAAAATTAGAAATATCTCTCGAAGTATTTATTATATAAGACTTATTGAGATGTCATAATAAAGGTATCAAAATTACCTTTAATATGACATATAATATGATTTTTTTCTCAATATCTAATTGGTCCATATCTCGCGATTTTCCATTCGCGTTCAAATATCTCGAAAAGTGGTCTTTTTAAAAATGTTGAAAAAATATACGTTAATGGCTAAAATGTCTTCTATAACCATGGTAATTGGCATTCTGGGTCTCACGATATTTTAGGAGTTATAATAATAAACGTCATAAAAAATACGAAATATTTGTTGAAACTGGTATTGTTTTGTTTGTAATAAAATTAGAAAATCGCAAATTTTTTCCAAAAATCATCCGAATTTAATGAAATTCGACAAAAATATTAATATTGACGCTGGTAACGCAAATACCGTGTTTGAGTTTGATTACCGCGATATTTCGCCATTTTGATGTTGAGAAAAAAATCATATTATATGTCATATTAAAGGTAATTTTAACACCTTTAATATGACATCTCAATAAATCTTATATAATAATCACTTCGAAAGATATTTGTAATTTTGTGTATGCAACTTTGTACATATTTTGAGGCATTTTGCACTTTCCAACCGCGATATTTCGCGAACCACTTGATGAAAATATCTGAAATTTGGAATAAGTCTTAGTTTTGACAATGATAATAATTGTACCAAATATAATCAAATTCTGAAAAGGTGAGAAAATCAGCTGGTTGGTTTAAAATGGAATGAATCAATAGCGATCATAATGATTTTTAACATTTCATTAAACAAATTTTTTAATCAACAAAGTACGCAGAGATTTTCTCGTCTTTTAATTTTATGGGCAAGAAATTACCGTTTTTGTTTTGGTAGTTAGAAATCAGAAAATTTATTTAAATCCGATGTCAAAAATAAATGTACCCATATAACATACACAAAGGTATACAAAATACTAAGGACCATAATGATTATTACTTTTTTAATAAAACTAAACAAAGAATGATTAACCTGGTCGGCAAAAAAAAAAAAAAAAAAAAAATAATAATAATAATAATCGTTCTCCTTCTAAAGAATTGGCTATAAACCGTTCTAATATAAAATTTTTATCTGCTTAATGAATTCTGAGTTATTTCGCAATAGGTGTCGGAAAAAAATTTGTTCATGCAAAATTGCATTTTTTTTTTTTTTGTAAAATTTCTTCTGAAAAGGGAAAACATTAAAAAGTTTTAGTTTATCATCTTTATCACAAAGCTGGTAAAATTACGAGTAAAATAAGATACGTATCTTTAAAATTGATGCACAAATCTTGATTACATTCCCAGTTAAATGAAAATACCCATGTATACATACCTACAATTAAGTGAAGATACACTGGTGGGCAAAAAAAAAAAAAAAATATATATATATATATATATATATATATATATATATATATATTTTTTTCTTCTTAAATAAAAAATCAATGGATTAGATGGAATTTAACATGCTCAACAAGAATCAGCTTTCACTTTTTTCTATCACGTATTGATTTTCTTTTATGGGCGTGACTACATAAATGTGACTAGGCAGTCACAATCGTCACACTGTATAACTCAAAAACGGTTCGTCCAATTTAGATAAATTAAACTACAACAGATAGCGATTAAAATTTCTTTCTGTTATATTCATATAATTTTTTGTTCAGTTAATATTTCCGCAGTAATTTGGAAATTAATAGCGAAAAAATTAAAAATCGGGGAAATATTGATCCTTAACTCTGAAATTATTGAAAAAAAAATAAAAAATAATGTATAAATATATGAAAATAACATTTGAATCTGCAATTGGTCTAGCCAGACTAGTCTGTAATGCGAAGGGTTAACTGTGAATAAAATCAAGATTTGTGTATAAATTTTGACGATACATGCCTACATGCAGCATTAACAGCTTTAAGATAAAGATGATAAACTAAAACATTGTTGATGTTTTAATTGTAGTAAACTAAAAAAAATCTTAAATTTAGCACGAAAAATTTTAATTTTTGTAAAAAAAAAAAAGTAAAAAAATGTAATGAAGAAAGCATTATCTTACTTGCCTTTTAGTGAACAAATTGAATTTATGATAAAAAAATTATTCTTTTTAGTAAGAATTGCATAAGTTTCATTTCCCATATTTAGTTTTATCTTGTAAGCAAAAAAAAAAACAAAAAAAAAAAAAAAACAATATAAGTTGAGCAAAAAAACACCACCATAGGTGGTTGGGGTATTATGCATTTGTGCTGATGTTAGTGACGCACAGAAAAAATTATCGTACCCCCACCTAAAAGTATACCGTTCGACTCAGAATCACTTTTAGTCCGTCTGGCTGGCTGGTTGTCCATGTAAACCTTGTGATAAATATCTTGATGAAATTTAGCACGAATAATTATTTTGACACAAGGACAAAGCTTATTGAAATTGGTTAAGATCGGTCCATTATTTTACCTAGACCCCATACAAATGTCCTCCCGGAATAGGGGTTTAACGATCATAAATGCCTTAAATATAGCATACAAAGGAGTTTTGTATAAGTGTTTTTGTGCCAAATTTCATCAAGATCGGTCCATAATTGACCATAGCTCCCATATAAATCCCCTCCTCCGAAAATCACTTTAACGTGCATAAATCCCATACGAATAATAGTATCAAGTTAATATTCGACATAAATAAGTTTTATGTAAGTAGAAACAACATTTCCAAAATTTATGAGAATCGGTCCATAATTTACCATAGCTCCCATATAAACCCACTTCCGGGAATCGTACAAAAGAGCATAAAATCATATAGATGTTAGTATCAATGCATTGTTCTGTATTTGTATAATTTATTTTACATTTAGTAAAAGTGTTGGTCTACAATTAGCCACAGGTCTAATTTTTAGCTCACACACAATGATGTAGGGTATCATATGGTCGGCCTTGACTGACTATAGTTTCACTCTCGTTTTTTATTTTATATAAATAGAAAAATATTTTATTAAATAGTGTAGAAGACCTGTAGAACCCCTTCTGCAGAAGGACTCTTGGTAGCACTTTTCAGAAGGCCTGCTGGCAGTTTTTAATAACAGAAGGGCTGCATCGGGTAGCGAATGTGTAAGGCTTTGCTCTCAATGACATCGCGTGTAAAAAATACATGAACATGGAATGCAGGAAGAAGCTCTTCTGGTTATAAAAAAGGCCTTCTAGAAGGGCTCTTTACCCCTTCTTTTTACCACTGGGATACATTTGTATGTATACAGATATGCCGACAATAACAAAAATTATAATATTTTTGAATATTTTGTAGAGTGACGGCATTTGACGTAAATCCAAAAATTGTACACTGAACAACAAAGCATAAAGAGTTACAGTTAAAAATAGAAAATAGTTATATCCATTGTTGACTGTAGAATAAAAAAGTTTATATTTTTAATATTTTTGCCCAGTGTTGCCAGCAGTTTAGAAAAAGATTGATAAATTGTACTTTAAAAAGATTTGACCAGTTTTAAATGCTAAATGCCAAAAAAAAAAAATAATAATAAAGATAGACAAGAGTTAACATTCTCTTTTTAATTTTAAAACTTATTTTCTTTTAGTTTTTGATATTTTTGTATAAGATATTGTAATAAATTTTTAAATACAACATAAAACAGCTGCCAGCAAAATTATCCAAAATGTTTAAATTGATAACTCTGTAAAAATAAAATGAATAATAGCAAATTAAAAATTATTACTATTTTTTCACTGCTAAAATACAATAATTTTAACCTTTTTTCTACCACTGAATAAAAATGTATATAGATTTAATATTAATAATAATTATTGCAGGTTTAATATTTGATGGAACCGATTTAAGGAACATTTTTTGATTAACGGTCTTAACAGTTATTTAGTTCATATGTTTGAGAAAACAGCATTTTTGATCCAGTACAGATAGGTCTGAAGATCAAAACTCAACTCGCGGAAACAAAAATATGCAGTGTAATTAGAGTTTTTCACGGGAAATCCCGGGACGAGAATTCCCGGGAATCCCGCCAAATTTTCACTCCCGTAATCCCGGGAAATCAAGCGGGAATTCCCGGGATTTCTTGTGTATGCAAAATGTTTATATTTAACAACTAATATATGGATATTTTAGTATATAATGTATTTTTACATTTGTTTTTATTTATTTAATTTGATTTGTTACAAATTTAAATATTTTTAAGAAAATTTCTAAATTTGTTTGATATTTTTCGTATAACAGTCTGAAAACAAAATATCGTTTTCCTTTTTTCTGAATAATTTAAAAAAAAATTGATTTTCAATTTTTTTAATTGTGGTCAAAAATAATATTTTTAAAATTCGATATTTAAGAACTATATTTATTTAACGATTTGAAGATGCAATTTGCACGCATGTGAAAGTTGTAAGAGGAATCTTTTTAAAATGTCTGGAAACCTCAAACAACAACTTACATTTTTAATGCCCCAACGAAAACATGAGACTAAAAGTATTCATACTGTAAAATTTCCTGAGGTTTTCTTAACAACAAGCTTACTTCCGTATAAATATTTAGAGATTTTTCCAAATAGGGTAAATGAAAACCAAGGTATTGATTCGACTTTCGTATGAGTTGTTATATAATAAAAAGTATTTATTCAATATTCAATATTTCAAAAGAATTAGTTTATAATTTTATGATTAATTAGTTTATTTTAATATTTTTTATCTTTTATTTAACTGAATATTAAAATTTTTAATTATTTATTTTCGGCGGGAATTCCCGGGATCTCGGGAAATTTAAAAATCAATCCCGATTTCCCGGGAGCGGAAAAAGTCCGGGAAAAGAAAAACTCTAAGTGTAATAGTAAACACTTCAATTAAGCAAAAATTTCATTTTGTTCTTTGAAAGAATAATTTCGCTTTAATCATAAAATTTACACATCTTTCTGAAAAGATATGTTAGTGAAAATATTTGTATATTTAAGCCTAAATGTCATATTCTAATAGCGTCCGCTGTTTTAAAATTTCACATTTTATTTTTTTATTTAGATATCGAGAAAACTCTTTTTAGATTAGTTCCCGCACTAAAGATTTCGTAGCTCCCTAAACTATTCATCAAGTTATGATTTTAAAATTGGTTCGAAAAGCGTAATAACGTAATTTTTTAACTATATTTTACACTTCAAATAAGAAATGATTTTTTCGATATTTGTTAATTTATTTTCCTTATCTTTTTCGAAATTTTATTTAAATATTTAAAAAAATTAAATGCTATCTCTACATAAAAACGCTTACAAACTCAAACATTAATTAAACATTTTCTAAACTTTATCAAAAAAATCTTCATATGGGGAATAAAAGGTTGGTAGCCGATTCAAAAAGATAATGATATTGATATTTCGGTAAGGATATTTTAGCGATAACGATATTTGCAGTTATTTCGGTAACGGTATTTTAGCGTTATCGTTATTCCGAGCTTATCCAGTAGTGGCATTTTAAGGTTAACAAGTATTTCAGAAATTTTGAAGTACACATATGTTCAGTGCCATAAAATTTAAACTGGAGTCAAGTATTATAAGGTCGGACTGAGATAGCTCTAACTTTATTATCGGTATTTCGAGCTATTTCGGTAACATTTATTAAGCGTTATCGGTATTTTGAGCTTTTTAGTAACGGTTTTTTAGCGGTAACGGTATTTACAATTATTTCGGTAAAATTAGTCAAGATAAATGGACTTTTTAAGTTTATCTCTATGAAATCGACCTTCGACCAAATATCTGTTTCTATTCTGATTTTTTTAAAATAACTTTTAATGTAATTATGTTAACAACACACTTAATAGAGTAAAACAACAAAAATTCAAGACCTGGAATTGTTCCATTTGGTACCGGTAAGCATCTAAATTAAAAAATAAAATGTTTTTTTCTTTCTTTTTATTGCCAAAATTTTAAAAATCTTATTTTTTACAGTTTTTAAATTAGAAAATTTGAACTGTTTCGAGTACTGCAAAATAAAGAATGTATGCTGCTGTAATTATGCATTTTTTGGGATACATCTCCCTTATATGTCCTCAACAGAAACGCTATGGGAGGTGCCCAAACTTGGGGAAACGAAAACATGAATGACTCTAAGAGGTGCCTTTTTCGCCAGGGACACACAGTTCTTTGTTCCATAGACAAAAATCCAAATAAAACGAGAGAAAAAGATATAGTCGGTCAAGCCCGACCATATGATACCCTACACCATTGTGTACATTATAATTCGGGGAGGGGTCTTGACTTGGAGTCAAATGTGGTCCGATACTCATAAGTGTAAAATAAAACACACGAATACAGAATATTACGTTGATGCTGACATGTATATGAATTTATTCACTTTTGGGTGATTCCCGAAAGAGGGTCTTATATGGGAGCTATGGTAAATTATGGACCGATCTTTTTAAAATTTGGCACTATCATTTATGTTCATATAAAACTTATTTGTGTCGAATATCAACTTGATACTAACATTTTAATGGGATTTATGCCCGTTAAAGTGATTTTCTGAAAAGGGGTTTATATGGGAGCTACGGTTAATTATGGACCGATCTTTTTAAAAATCGGCACACTTATTTAGACTTATATAAAACTTATATGTTCCAAATTTCATTAAAATATTGCTATATTTAAGGGATTTATGATCGTTAAACCCTTTTCCGGGAGGACATTTGTATGGGGGCTACGTGAAATAATGAACCGCTCATAACCAATTTCAATAGGCTTCGTTCCTGGACTAGAAGAAACCTGTGTACCAAATTTCATTAATTTTGGTTCAAAATTGCGACCTGTAGTTTGATTACAACGTTTACATGGACGGACAGACGGACAGACGGACGGACGGACATTGTTAAATCGACTCAGAAAATGATTCTAAGCCGATTGGTATAAATTAAGGTGGGTCTTAGACAAATATTTTTGGGTGTTACAAACATCAGCACAAACGCATAATACCCTCCCCACCTATGGTGGTGTAGGGTATAATTATAAAACATCATAAAATTTTTTTTACGGTTTATGTAAGTTTCACAGTTATTTAGCAGATTAAAAATAGTTAGAATCAATTTTTTGCCACAACTTTAAAAAAATTAAATTGAAAAAGTGTCTGATTTCCGTTTTTACTTCAATTTCAAAGAGTTCTCAATGTTGACGTAATTTATTTTGCTAAATTAAAATTAAATAATTATGAAAATTATTTCGAAATTTAAAAAACAACTAAAGGGGGTTTTACATTATAATACTTTGTATTAATACCAAAAATATTTTCAAATGTATTATGGTATAAATACCTTCAATACTTCGTATGTTGAAATCTTGAAATTTTTAAAACGTTATTGCATCTCCTTAAGTAAATTTCCGCACTCCTTTTTGTTTGTAGTTTGATTTGTATTCAGTTTAGTTAAATTTTTCGTTTTTAATTTATTAAGAAATATTTTAATAAAGAAAATAAAAAATATGACATTCAATAATACTTTTCATAATACATTTTTTGATATGTATTATAGAAAATGAAACTCTGGTTTTAATACCAAGTATTATAGTGTAAAACCACCTTAAGGAATAGAAAAATATACTCTTTGGACTCAATATATTATGTTAAAAATCCTCCAGATGGCACTAATTATAGACCATTTTTAAATTTTAATACAAAAATTACATGAGTTCGATGGAGTATTAAAAAAATTATAAAATTTTTTTTGCTTGATTCTAAAATTTTGTATTATTTTTTAATATATAAAAGAAGAATTACTTTCTATTTTTTGCCACAACTAAAAAAAAAAATTCAAAAAATTTTTAAATTTCCTTTTATTACACAAAAGTCAAAAAATTCTTTATGTTGAAATATTTCGTGTTGTTAAATCGACATTACTTTAAAATTGAATACAATATCGAAAACTAAAAAAATAAAAAAAATTGGACAGAAAAACGGGCGAAATTAGGCAAATTAATGATTTACTGAACATAAAATGTGGGTGCGGAAATTAAAATAATATTTAAAAAATTATAGGGTTTGGGGAAGGTAGATATGCTCTTGCTCCTATTAAATAAAATATTGTCTGACCCATAAAAACCCATTTCCAATAGCTATCGTAAATTTTGATACTATTTTGACCAGTATTGTGGAAGAAAATGCGTTTTTCACATTTTAGAATATATGAGAGGTAGGCGTGTTCTTGCTGCGATTTTTTCAAAACTATGTATATATTTACTCTGGTGTCTAAAGTAATATATGTGCCAAGTTTCAATTTTCTGCGACACCTCTTCTATTTTTATAAAATTAAATACGGTGTGTGAAATGCGTTTTTCTTATTTCAGGATATATGGGAGGTAGGAGCGTTCTTGTTCCGATTTAAATAAAAAATGGCAGAATCATAAATAATCTATATTTAACTGCAATCACTTTTGGTGAAATTCTGACTAGTATTCACGCAGTAAAGCGTTTTTAGTTTCAGGATATATGGGAGGTGGGCGTGTTCTTGCTCCGATTAAAAAATAAATTATAAGAAGTATAAGCAATCTATTTTTAATAGCTGTCACAAATTTTGGTTTGTGAAAATTTTTTCAAAACTTCGTATTTATTCATTCTAAGCCTAAAGTAAGTTTCAATTTGCTGCTCGTTTTGTGATTTTTCGATTTTCGAGAAAATCAATTTTTTCCGAATAAATTAGCATTGGAAATTTTTATCATTTACAAATGTCTAACCAAAGAACAAAAATGCCAGAATAAAAAAATAAACTAAAATATAGTTGTGTATCAAAATTAATGCTGCAAAAGCAAATACGCGCCTTTAGGTTGAGTTATAAGTGAAATATTTGTAAATTTCTTTTGAAATAACTTTAATTCTGACGCATAAAAAGTATAAAAAAGAATTAAATTTTTGAAATACAAAATAAATACATTAAATCATATTTCAAACAAGACAATCAGTTTTTTTCCATTTTGGTAATTTTGGCCAAGAAAAGTGGTCAGCGAAACCATAGTGCATTGTATGGAATTAAAACACTGTGGGATACTCCCAGCTTAATTTCAATGAAGCTAAAGCATCGCGTGATCAAAAAAGTTTCCAAATTACGTTTTAAAATCATTGTGGCGCGATAAAATATTAATTTGCAATAACTTTATAATATTTTTCTTGCACTATGAGTGAATTTAAATCTATAATAAGCATGTACATCCATATTGTTTTAGTTAAGCGCAAAATGAGTTTCAACAAAAAAACAAAAAAAAAAAAAAAAAAAACTCCATAGAATGTATTCATGACCTGATTAATTTTTCACAAATCGTCAAGGCACAACCGAGGTGTTAATTGAAATCGGTGAAAATGTATACCAATCTATAGCTGTTATAATACTTTATATCGGTATCGAGGAGTACTTGAAACACGTGTTTGAATTTAATGCAACGTTTTACATTTTGGGTGTGTATTGTTGTCACTGAAAAATGTATTTTATATTAATACAATTAATATTGCAACTTTTTAAACATCATTTGAAGAGTTTTTTTGTGGTAAGGTGAAAAATATAAAATAACAAAAATCTATGTTCACTTTGTTTTTTACTCGATATTCTAAAGGAAGGTTTAACAGATAAGTATGTATATGATCGCGATTGTGTTCATTATTATAGAGCTTATCGAACCTTCTTTAATTTGTATTTTGCAAGGACAGAAAATTTAAACAAAAAAATCGGATACAAGGAACAATCAGATAGAAGTATTAAATACAGAAATGAAATCCTCAGAACAAGTTCTATCGAAATCCGGAATAATTTTAATTATTTTTATTAACAAAGCAATTTTAATGATTATTTTTGAGTTTTATTTTATTATTATTATTTTTTTTTGCTCAACTTATATTGTTTTTTTTTTTTTTTTGTTTTTTTTTTTTTGCTTACAAGATAAAACTAAATATGGGAAATGAAACTTACGCAATTCTTACTAAAAAGAATAATTTTTTTATCATAAATTCAATTTGTTCACTAAAAGGCAAGTAAGATAATGCTTTCTTCATTACATTTTTTTACTTTTTTTTTTTTACAAAAATTAAAATTTTTCGTGCTAAATTTAAGATTTTTTTTAGTTTACTACAATTAAAACATCAACAATGTTTTAGTTTATCATCTTTATCTTAAAGCTGTTAATGCTGCATGTAGGCATGTATCGTCAAAATTTATACACAAATCTTGATTTTATTCACAGTTAACCCTTCGCATTACAGACTAGTCTGGCTAGACCAATTGCAGATTCAAATGTTATTTTCATATATTTATACATTATTTTTTATTTTTTTTTTTCAATAATTTCAGAGTTAAGGATCAATATTTCCAAGATTTTTAATTTTTTCGCTATTAATTTCCAAATTACTGCGGAAATATTAACTGAACAAAAAATTATATGAATATAACAGAAAGAAATTTTAATCGCTATCTGTTGTAGTTTAATTTATCTAAATTGGACGAACCGTTTTTGAGTTATACAGTGTGACGATTGTGACTGCCTAGTCACATTTATGTAGTCACGCCCATAAAAGAAAATCAATACGTGATAGAAAAAAGTGAAAGCTGATTCTTGTTGAGCATGTTAAATTCCATCTAATCCATTGATTTTTTATTTAAGAAGAAAAAATATATATATATATACATGCAGCATTAACAGCTTTAAGATAAAGATGATAAACTAAAACATTGTTGATGTTTTAATTGTAGTAAACTAAAAAAAATCTTAAATTTAGCACGAAAAATTTTAATTTTTGTAAAAAAAAAAAAGTAAAAAAATGTAATGAAGAAAGCATTATCTTACTTGCCTTTTAGTGAACAAATTGAATTTATGATAAAAAAATTATTCTTTTTAGTAAGAATTGCGTAAGTTTCATTTCCCATATTTAGTTTTATCTTGTAAGCAAAAAAAAAAAAAACAAAAAAAAAAAAAAAAACAATATAAGTTGAGCAAAAAAAAATAATAATAATAAAATAAAACTCAAAAATAATCATTAAAATTGCTTTGTTAATAAAAATAATTAAAATTATTCCGGATTTCGATAGAACTTGTTCTGAGGATTTCATTTCTGTATTTAATACTTCTATCTGATTGTTCCTTGTATCCGATTTTTTTGTTTAAATTTTCTGTCCTTGCAAAATACAAATTAAAGAAGGTTCGATAAGCTCTATAATAATGAACACAATCGCGATCATATACATACTTATCTGTTAAACCTTCCTTTAGAATATCGAGTAAAAAACAAAGTGAACATAGATTTTTGTTATTTTATATTTTTCACCTTACCACAAAAAAACTCTTCAAATGATGTTTAAAAAGTTGCAATATTAATTGTATTAATATAAAATACATTTTTCAGTGACAACAATACACACCCAAAATGTAAAACGTTGCATTAAATTCAAACACGTGTTTCAAGTACTCCTCGATACCGATATAAAGTATTATAACAGCTATAGATTGGTATACATTTTCACCGATTTCAATTAACACCTCGGTTGTGCCTTGACGATTTGTGAAAAATTAATCAGGTCATGAATACATTCTATGGAGTTTTTTTTTTTTTTTTTTTTTTTGTTTTTTTGTTGAAACTCATTTTGCGCTTAACTAAAACAATATGGATGTACATGCTTATTATAGATTTAAATTCACTCATAGTGCAAGAAAAATATTATAAAGTTATTGCAAATTAATATTTTATCGCGCCACAATGATTTTAAAACGTAATTTGGAAACTTTTTTGATCACGCGATGCTTTAGCTTCATTGAAATTAAGCTGGGAGTATCCCACAGTGTTTTAATTCCATACAATGCACTATGGTTTCGCTGACCACTTTTCTTGGCCAAAATTACCAAAATGGAAAAAAACTGATTGTCTTGTTTGAAATATGATTTAATGTATTTATTTTGTATTTCAAAAATTTAATTCTTTTTTATACTTTTTATGCGTCAGAATTAAAGTTATTTCAAAAGAAATTTACAAATATTTCACTTATAACTCAACCTAAAGGCGCGTATTTGCTTTTGCAGCATTAATTTTGATACACAACTATATTTTAGTTTATTTTTTTATTCTGGCATTTTTGTTCTTTGGTTAGACCTTTGTAAATGATAAAAATTTCCAATGCTAATTTATTCGGAAAAAATTGATTTTCTCGAAAATCGAAAAATCACAAAACGAGCAGCAAATTGAAACTTACTTTAGGCTTAGAATGAATAAATACGAAGTTTTGAAAAAATTTTCACAAACCAAAATTTGTGACAGCTATTAAAAATAGATTGCTTATACTTCTTATAATTTATTTTTTAATCGGAGCAAGAACACGCCCACCTCCCATATATCCTGAAACTAAAAACGCTTTACTGCGTGAATACTAGTCAGAATTTCACCAAAAGTGATTGCAGTTAAATATAGATTATTTATGATTCTGCCATTTTTTATTTAAATCGGAACAAGAACGCTCCTACCTCCCATATATCCTGAAATAAGAAAAACGCATTTCACACACCGTATTTAATTTTATAAAAATAGAAGAGGTGTCGCAGAAAATTGAAACTTGGCACATATATTACTTTAGACACCAGAGTAAATATATACATAGTTTTGAAAAAATCGCAGCAAGAACACGCCTACCTCTCATATATTCTAAAATGTGAAAAACGCATTTTCTTCCACAATACTGGTCAAAATAGTATCAAAATTTACGATAGCTATTGGAAATGGGTTTTTATGGGTCAGACAATATTTTATTTAATAGGAGCAAGAGCATATCTACCTTCCCCAAACCCTATAATTTTTTAAATATTATTTTAATTTCCGCACCCACATTTTATGTTCAGTAAATCATTAATTTGCCTAATTTCGCCCGTTTTTCTGTCCAATTTTTTTTATTTTTTTAGTTTTCGATATTGTATTCAATTTTAAAGTAATGTCGATTTAACAACACGAAATATTTCAACATAAAGAATTTTTTGACTTTTGTGTAATAAAAGGAAATTTAAAAATTTTTTGAATTTTTTTTTTTAGTTGTGGCAAAAAATAGAAAGTAATTCTTCTTTTATATATTAAAAAATAATACAAAATTTTAGAATCAAGCAAAAAAAATTTTATAATTTTTTTAATACTCCATCGAACTCATGTAATTTTTGTATTAAAATTTAAAAATGGTCTATAATTAGTGCCATCTGGAGGATTTTTAACATAATATATTGAGTCCAAAGAGTATATTTTTCTATTCCTTAAGGTGGTTTTACACTATAATACTTGGTATTAAAACCAGAGTTTCATTTTCTATAATACATATCAAAAAATGTATTATGAAAAGTATTATTGAATGTCATATTTTTTATTTTCTTTATTAAAATATTTCTTAATAAATTAAAAACGAAAAATTTAACTAAACTGAATACAAATCAAACTACAAACAAAAAGGAGTGCGGAAATTTACTTAAGGAGATGCAATAACGTTTTAAAAATTTCAAGATTTCAACATACGAAGTATTGAAGGTATTTATACCATAATACATTTGAAAATATTTTTGGTATTAATACAAAGTATTATAATGTAAAACCCCCTTTAGTTGTTTTTTAAATTTCGAAATAATTTTCATAATTATTTAATTTTAATTTAGCAAAATAAATTACGTCAACATTGAGAACTCTTTGAAATTGAAGTAAAAACGGAAATCAGACACTTTTTCAATTTAATTTTTTTAAAGTTGTGGCAAAAAATTGATTCTAACTATTTTTAATCTGCTAAATAACTGTGAAACTTACATAAACCGTAAAAAAAATTTTATGATGTTTTATAATTATACCCTACACCACCATAGGTGGGGAGGGTATTATGCGTTTGTGCTGATGTTTGTAACACCCAAAAATATTTGTCTAAGACCCACCTTAATTTATACCAATCGGCTTAGAATCATTTTCTGAGTCGATTTAACAATGTCCGTCCGTCCGTCTGTCCGTCTGTCCGTCCATGTAAACGTTGTAATCAAACTACAGGTCGCAATTTTGAACCAAAATTAATGAAATTTGGTACACAGGTTTCTTCTAGTCCAGGAACGAAGCCTATTGAAATTGGTTATGAGCGGTTCATTATTTCACGTAGCCCCCATACAAATGTCCTCCCGGAAAAGGGTTTAACGATCATAAATCCCTTAAATATAGCAATATTTTAATGAAATTTGGAACATATAAGTTTTATATAAGTCTAAATAAGTGTGCCGATTTTTAAAAAGATCGGTCCATAATTAACCGTAGCTCCCATATAAACCCCTTTTCAGAAAATCACTTTAACGGGCATAAATCCCATTAAAATGTTAGTATCAAGTTGATATTCGACACAAATAAGTTTTATATGAACATAAATGATAGTGCCAAATTTTAAAAAGATCGGTCCATAATTTACCATAGCTCCCATATAAGACCCTCTTTCGGGAATCACCCAAAAGTGAATAAATTCATATACATGTCAGCATCAACGTAATATTCTGTATTCGTGTGTTTTATTTTACACTTATGAGTATCGGACCACATTTGACTCCAAGTCAAGACCCCTCCCCGAATTATAATGTACACAATGGTGTAGGGTATCATATGGTCGGGCTTGACCGACTATATCTTTTTCTCTCGTTTTATTTGGATTTTTGTCTATGGAACAAAGAACTGTGTGTCCCTGGCGAAAAAGGCACCTCTTAGAGTCATTCATGTTTTCGTTTCCCCAAGTTTGGGCACCTCCCATAGCGTTTCTGTTGAGGACATATAAGGGAGATGTATCCCAAAAAATGCATAATTACAGCAGCATACATTCTTTATTTTGCAGTACTCGAAACAGTTCAAATTTTCTAATTTAAAAACTGTAAAAAATAAGATTTTTAAAATTTTGGCAATAAAAAGAAAGAAAAAAACATTTTATTTTTTAATTTAGATGCTTACCGGTACCAAATGGAACAATTCCAGGTCTTGAATTTTTGTTGTTTTACTCTATTAAGTGTGTTGTTAACATAATTACATTAAAAGTTATTTTAAAAAAATCAGAATAGAAACAGATATTTGGTCGAAGGTCGATTTCATAGAGATAAACTTAAAAAGTCCATTTATCTTGACTAATTTTACCGAAATAATTGTAAATACCGTTACCGCTAAAAAACCGTTACTAAAAAGCTCAAAATACCGATAACGCTTAATAAATGTTACCGAAATAGCTCGAAATACCGATAATAAAGTTAGAGCTATCTCAGTCCGACCTTATAATACTTGACTCCAGTTTAAATTTTATGGCACTGAACATATGTGTACTTCAAAATTTCTGAAATACTTGTTAACCTTAAAATGCCACTACTGGATAAGCTCGGAATAACGATAACGCTAAAATACCGTTACCGAAATAACTGCAAATATCGTTATCGCTAAAATATCCTTACCGAAATATCAATATCATTATCTTTTTGAATCGGCTACCAACCTTTTATTCCCCATATGAAGATTTTTTTGATAAAGTTTAGAAAATGTTTAATTAATGTTTGAGTTTGTAAGCGTTTTTATGTAGAGATAGCATTTAATTTTTTTAAATATTTAAATAAAATTTCGAAAAAGATAAGGAAAATAAATTAACAAATATCGAAAAAATCATTTCTTATTTGAAGTGTAAAATATAGTTAAAAAATTACGTTATTACGCTTTTCGAACCAATTTTAAAATCATAACTTGATGAATAGTTTAGGGAGCTACGAAATCTTTAGTGCGGGAACTAATCTAAAAAGAGTTTTCTCGATATCTAAATAAAAAAATAAAATGTGAAATTTTAAAACAGCGGACGCTATTAGAATATGACATTTAGGCTTAAATATACAAATATTTTCACTAACATATCTTTTCAGAAAGATGTGTAAATTTTATGATTAAAGCGAAATTATTCTTTCAAAGAACAAAATGAAATTTTTGCTTAATTGAAGTGTTTACTATTACACTTAGAGTTTTTCTTTTCCCGGACTTTTTCCGCTCCCGGGAAATCGGGATTGATTTTTAAATTTCCCGAGATCCCGGGAATTCCCGCCGAAAATAAATAATTAAAAATTTTAATATTCAGTTAAATAAAAGATAAAAAATATTAAAATAAACTAATTAATCATAAAATTATAAACTAATTCTTTTGAAATATTGAATATTGAATAAATACTTTTTATTATATAACAACTCATACGAAAGTCGAATCAATACCTTGGTTTTCATTTACCCTATTTGGAAAAATCTCTAAATATTTATACGGAAGTAAGCTTGTTGTTAAGAAAACCTCAGGAAATTTTACAGTATGAATACTTTTAGTCTCATGTTTTCGTTGGGGCATTAAAAATGTAAGTTTGTTGTTTGAGGTTTCCAGACATTTTAAAAAGATTCCTCTTACAACTTTCACATGCGTGCAAATTGCATCTTCAAATCGTTAAATAAATATAGTTCTTAAATATCGAATTTTAAAAATATTATTTTTGACCACAATTAAAAAAATTGAAAATCAATTTTTTTTTAAATTATTCAGAAAAAAGGAAAACGATATTTTGTTTTCAGACTGTTATACGAAAAATATCAAACAAATTTAGAAATTTTCTTAAAAATATTTAAATTTGTAACAAATCAAATTAAATAAATAAAAACAAATGTAAAAATACATTATATACTAAAATATCCATATATTAGTTGTTAAATATAAACATTTTGCATACACAAGAAATCCCGGGAATTCCCGCTTGATTTCCCGGGATTACGGGAGTGAAAATTTGGCGGGATTCCCGGGAATTCTCGTCCCGGGATTTCCCGTGAAAAACTCTAATTACACTGCATATTTTTGTTTCCGCGAGTTGAGTTTTGATCTTCAGACCTATCTGTACTGGATCAAAAATGCTGTTTTCTCAAACATATGAACTAAATAACTGTTAAGACCGTTAATCAAAAAATGTTCCTTAAATCGGTTCCATCAAATATTAAACCTGCAATAATTATTATTAATATTAAATCTATATACATTTTTATTCAGTGGTAGAAAAAAGGTTAAAATTATTGTATTTTAGCAGTGAAAAAATAGTAATAATTTTTAATTTGCTATTATTCATTTTATTTTTACAGAGTTATCAATTTAAACATTTTGGATAATTTTGCTGGCAGCTGTTTTATGTTGTATTTAAAAATTTATTACAATATCTTATACAAAAATATCAAAAACTAAAAGAAAATAAGTTTTAAAATTAAAAAGAGAATGTTAACTCTTGTCTATCTTTATTATTTTTTTTTTTTTGGCATTTAGCATTTAAAACTGGTCAAATCTTTTTAAAGTACAATTTATCAATCTTTTTCTAAACTGCTGGCAACACTGGGCAAAAATATTAAAAATATAAACTTTTTTATTCTACAGTCAACAATGGATATAACTATTTTCTATTTTTAACTGTAACTCTTTATGCTTTGTTGTTCAGTGTACAATTTTTGGATTTACGTCAAATGCCGTCACTCTACAAAATATTCAAAAATATTATAATTTTTGTTATTGTCGGCATATCTGTATACATACAAATGTATCCCAGTGGTAAAAAGAAGGGGTAAAGAGCCCTTCTAGAAGGCCTTTTTTATAACCAGAAGAGCTTCTTCCTGCATTCCATGTTCATGTATTTTTTACACGCGATGTCATTGAGAGCAAAGCCTTACACATTCGCTACCCGATGCAGCCCTTCTGTTATTAAAAACTGCCAGCAGGCCTTCTGAAAAGTGCTACCAAGAGTCCTTCTGCAGAAGGGGTTCTACAGGTCTTCTACACTATTTAATAAAATATTTTTCTATTTATATAAAATAAAAAACGAGAGTGAAACTATAGTCAGTCAAGGCCGACCATATGATACCCTACATCATTGTGTGTGAGCTAAAAATTAGACCTGTGGCTAATTGTAGACCAACACTTTTACTAAATGTAAAATAAATTATACAAATACAGAACAATGCATTGATACTAACATCTATATGATTTTATGCTCTTTTGTACGATTCCCGGAAGTGGGTTTATATGGGAGCTATGGTAAATTATGGACCGATTCTCATAAATTTTGGAAATGTTGTTTCTACTTACATAAAACTTATTTATGTCGAATATTAACTTGATACTATTATTCGTATGGGATTTATGCACGTTAAAGTGATTTTCGGAGGAGGGGATTTATATGGGAGCTATGGTCAATTATGGACCGATCTTGATGAAATTTGGCACAAAAACACTTATACAAAACTCCTTTGTACCGAGTTTCATTGAAATATTGCTATATTTAAGGCATTTATGTTTGTTAAACCCCTATTCCGGGAGGACATTTGTATGGGGTCTAGGTAAAATAATGGACCGATCATAACCAATTTCAATAAGCTTTGTCCTTGTGTCAAAATAATTATTCGTGCTAAATTTCATCAAGATATTTATCACAAGGTTTACATGGACAACCAGCCAGCCAGACGGACAAAAAGTGATTCTGAGTCGAACGGTATACTTTTAGGTGGGGGTACGATAATTTTTTCTGTGCGTCACTAACATCAGCACAAATGCATAATACCCCAACCACCTATGGTGGTGTAGGGTATAATAAAATTAACTTAGAAAAACACATCCTATTCAAACAAAGCATGGAACAAAACTAAATGAATTCTTATTATTTTTTTAGAATTTCTGCTTTGTTTTTGTAACGGTTTCTGTATGCTTTTGTTTTTTCAAATATTGAAGTCATTCTTCCCTTCTAAGACAAGGGAATTAAGACGTTGTATTTTTATACATATTTTTGTTGTTGCTAAAAATATGTATATTTAAAAAAATTACAACTTCTTACGATCCTTCTAAGAGAAGCGAAGTCGGAAGGTCTATCGGATCTTTTTGAAGGTAAGGATGAGGTATGCCTGAAGGCCTTACTGTAGAAGGCAGGTTAGCATGAGCAACGGCATCTGAAAGAAGGGGTAAATAGACTTTCTAGAAGGCCTGTATGGTAGAGGCCTTGAAATCTTTACCGCTGGGATATAAACATATGTATGTATGCATGTATGTATATATATGTACTGTATTGTATAGAACAAAATGGGAAAGTAAAAGGGTGGAAGTACAATGAGAGGGAGTGTATGAAAATTTAACAAAATGCATTATTATTTTTTGGCCAATGTTGTCGATGATGATATGAAATGTTCAGAAAAGCACGATATTACCATATGGAAAGGAACCCATGTGGTGATTATTGCCTCAATTTTTATGAACAAAGATACTCATACAAATACTATTTATTACTTTCATATATACAAACACAGATACATTTATACTAGTGCTGTTTGCAACATTTTTTTTTACTGCTGACAATGCGATTTCCCAACCGGAAGACAACATAGAGGTGTGTGGGAATCTAAGCGGCTACTACATACATATACTCACTCACACATGCAGACAAACATACATAAATATTTAAGTATATATGCATAATATTTGTCTGTTTCTTTTTTTTTTTTTATTTAAAACTTTTTGTCTAGCTTTTGTTTTCGCTGAATATGTGCAATTCAGTTAAATAGATCTTGTTGTGGAGCGTGCCACACAAATGCGATGCCTTTTATTCCCTTTTATTCCAGCATATTTATGAACCGTATGTTTTATCGTTGTTTTTAGCAGTGGCAAGTAGCTCATGCGTATTGGCCGTTCTTCACACTAGAGCAAAGGGTTTTGGCACATTGCCAATAAATTGATTTGTCGCAAAAGTCGCAAAAAAGTGAAATAAAACCAACCTACTTGCGGAAGCCGCAAAACTAACTAAAACCGTTTATATTGAACAAAAAAATCTTTAAAATAAAATGAATAAATAAAAAAATCAAAATCGTTTCATATTCCAGACACGGCTCAAAGGAGGTCCCCACTCGAGTCAAGGTTTCTATTAAGTATGCGGTAAAGTGCTAACACACATACAATTAGTTGCATATATTCCAGTTAATAAATATCTGTGTATGTGTGAAAGTGCAGTTGGATTGTTTGTGGGCGTTTGGGTGTTTAGTTATGAACTTGTTCAATAATAGTACTTGTGAATGAAGTACTAAATCTTTTTAAAATCGCTTCTTTTTTTTATTATTTTTTTTCTTTACTTTACTATTTTTTCGTCTTAAAATTGATCCTGATATATGTATGTACATAAGAATACACATACAAAGAGTTATTTTATACAAACACATATTGACTCACTCATACATCCATAAATAAAATTTTATTTTGGACGATTTTCCATCGTAAGTACAACTGCTGATTCGATTTAATGTTATTTTCAACTATAAACTCGTAGTATAAAGTAAAAAAATGTGTCATATGAGAGTGAAAGAACAAAAACGTAGTACAAAGAAAAAAGTTTAGTGGCAGTTTTTATGCGACATTATAAACTCATATGAAACGTACAATTGTATATTGATATTACGTCTAAAATGCATTAAATTGAACATTTATGTTTCACTTATTTTCTTCTCTTTTACGATTTTATTTTATTTATTATTATTTTTTTTTTTTTATAATAAATATTTGTACTATAAACTGAATGAACTTGTTCATAAAATGTAATTCGTCTTATAAATGTTCTTGTAATAATCCAATTTTTGTTTTAGAAATTAAATATAATTGAATTTTTGTGACACTTATTTATTATATTGATTGTAGAATCTTAAATTTTCAACGGTCATGGAAATATCTGAGAAAAATTGCACTCAATTTACAACACTAGCCTAAACATAACATTATTGGAAATATGTTTATGTTTTTTAATCTATAACAACTTATAGAATAGTAAAAAATAATTTTCTGAATATGAAATATGAATATTCTTAAAAAAAAAAAAAATCAAACAATATTTCTACAACATGATATACAAAGTCCTTAGATCATAGAATGAAATATACATACTATATATATTATTAATCTCAGAAACTTTCATTTGAGGTATTACATATGACTTTAATTTTAACTCTCAATCATAGTTAATACCATGACATAAAAATAATAAGGTAGTGCCGCTCTCTCTTTTTTTCAGCATGATAACCATCTGATGTTTAAGCCAATACTAATTTAATTCTCTCAAAATATATTCGGAATAAACCATTTTATTAATTTAAATTAATCCGTTAATTGGTTGTATCTAATGTTTCGATATAATGGTAATATTCAACTTATCATATTTTTATAGATAAAGTTTTATGCATATTTTTAACACAGATGTGTATGAGTCCCAACAACACCATTTATGCGACATTTTTGGTTATTTACAATATATAAATCACACATAAAAAAAAAATATTATTATAATTTTTTTTAATGGCAACCCTTTTTTTTTCTTTTTGTTTATTTACAAAACAACAAATATCAAATAATTGGATTAAAAGTAAAAAAAAAATCAGGGAGCGAACTGGAAATACCTTCTTATATGCATATATAGGAAATTCTTCCAACTCGTTTATTTGTGGATTTTTTTAATGGCACATAAACGCTATTTTGTACCAATTAAATGGCTTTAATGAAAGACATACATATCTGTTCGCGTGAATGACTTTTAGCGAACGGCGTCAGTGTTATGGAGGTTTTAGTTAAAAAGTTATAAAGTTTCCAAAATTCAGCAATATTTATTCAGCCGAAGATAATAGCAATCATAATGATTTTTTAACATTTCATTAAAAAATGAATCAACGCACATATTTTTTTGGCCTCTGATTTTATAAAATTCTTAAGTCTTGTATTAATGGTAGAGATGCCAAACGGGACTGGATTTTGCAAATCCCGGGATTCGGGATTTTATAATTTCAAATGCCGGGATTTTTCGGGATCTCGGGATTATTCGGGATTGATATTTCATATGAACACATTTTAAATATAAGGAAAAAAAAAATAAAATTTTTCATCATATTTCAATTAAAGAAATTCATTTCTTATAAAATTGATTTTATCTAAGGATATGTATGATTTTAAGACTTGTTGTATATCATCAATAGTTAATGTCCATGTAAATTACAAGTTGATTTGGAAGTTGTCTTTCCAGAATAGAGATTGACCCTATGTGGTAGAATTCAACACAAATAAAATCGTTTGTAACCTTAAACTACCAAATCAAATTTTTAACATTGGACCTCTCCTAATTTACTTAAACATGCATTAATCAGGCAAAAATATCAATGTGTATACGAATTGGCACATATTATTTAATACAAATCAATGTACCAATTTTTAAAATGATCAGTCCATAATTGACCACAGCTCCCATAAACAGGCCCTTTCCAAAGATCATAAAAGTGCATAAATTATCATTACAATAGAATTATGTATACGTAAGTTTTATAAAAGTATAAATCCAAAATTTGCAAGACTTCTTTCAAAATTGACCACAAAATCCAACAAAAATCGTTAAAAAAAATTAAACATATTGTTTCAAATTAAATTCAATAGGAATTTGAAAATAAAATATATTACTAGTTTTTCTCGTACAAATTATTCATGTAAAATACAGCAAAAGAAAAAATTATTTCTCTTGAAATGTTAATACTTTTACGATTTTACGAGAAAATAAAAAGAACCGTCATTGGAGGTGGCTAATTAGCCAAGACAGGTCACAGGACTGGTGCAAGAGGACAGGTTCAGTGTCAATTAATAAAATAAAAATTTGATAAAAATATGGTAATTGTTGAATTTTGGAAACATTATTATTTATTAAATTATATTAATTTTAATTTCATAATTTTCCGTTAATGTCGATGACGGCACCCCGAACGAACCCATTTTCATCCAACGTATGTTAATGTTTTATAATCACTAAGCCACTGATTGTTGTTGCGCGCGAGTTGCTAGTTGCGCACTTAAAAAGCAAGTTATAAACTGACTCTCAACTACTAAATAGTGAGTGTGTTTGTGTCAACTGGTTCTAATTTGGAACTTTGGTGACGAGTTAGATATCAATTGGTACTTAACTGGTACTGAGGGACCGGTCTATTACTGCAATTGCCACAAATTTTCCGCAAGATAGTAAGAATAGCGTACAAACGAACATACCTCTAATGTTCTTATCTACATAATCGATTTTTAAAATACAGTATGTCAAGAAAATGTTTTTACATTGAAGAAAATATTATTATTTCAAATTTATTTTACAATATTTTCAAATGTTTATAACATTGCAAATTTTTTTTTTTACATTTTGTTTTAGGTATATTTCTTTAACGGGTTTTACCAGAAAAAAATGCATTATGAATGTAATTACGAAAATACAACAACAAAAACTACACATACCCTTTAATCTACCTGTCAAGAAAATGTTTTTACATTTGCGTTTTTTTTCCCTATGTGAAACAATTTTTGGAATTTTGGGATGTATTATTGTCAATAAATCGTCAGTGTGATAATTATAATCACATAGTACAAGAATATGTGTTCAAATCCATGATATATATTACGAGTAATCCATAAATTACATATCAAGAGAAAAAACTCCAGATCATAAACCCATTGGGGGTTATTTATAACCTCCAATTCGGGAAAATTTTTAAAGATATTATACAAATGTATTCCTTATTAAGATATATACTTAATAGAATATTAAATCGTTGATATCTCTTAATATCCATCTACTTCAAATATTTGGCAGAGTTAAACCTAGAAAAATTAAGAAAAACTTGAATATATCCACTAGGGCTTATGATAAATTACTGTGGAAAGGGTATATCAATTTTAACTACCAAGAAACAATGAAAAAAACACAGATGGATTACAATTACAGATGGAAAACTATATGGAAAGAAACACTCTTATGGGGACTAAGTATTCAACAATTATAATCATTCTTAATGATTTAAGTTGATAAGCTTAAAAAGTTATGGAACGAATTATATGTTGTACATGAATGTTTATACTATATAAAAGTACAATTTAAAATGGTCAGAATACGCCGGTAACCTTCAAAATCATTTCGAAAATTAAATAATAAATATTCATACTTTCGTATTTAAAAGATATTGTTAAATACAGATCAATTTTATTCAAAATAGTTGGATAATCGGTTTAATTATGAAATAAAACAGGTGTGCAGTAACATTTCTAGACTTTTAAAGCTCATTTATTAAAAAGTGTTAATAAATATGAGTTTATGAAGGATAAAAACTAAAATTCAAGTCATAAGAAAAATAATGACTCCAAGCATATATAAGCAAATAGTATAATGCAGCAAAATTTATTTGGAAAAAGTTTTAAATATACCAGCATAAGCTCCAAACTTTCATACCACATCATTTTTTCTCCTTATTTGAAGAAGAAAGTGACTAAAAGGTATTACAGGACCATAATGAACTAAAAAACGCACTAATGTTGGAATATACAAAATTCCAATTGACTGTGACATTCATTAATAATTTAATTGATGAAAAAGGTTCCACAAGCAGTTATATATACCTGCTGTTACCATTTTAAATTAAAAATTTCGAAAATTTTTGATTTTCTTAAGCAGTTTTATAAATGTAAAAATAATTTCTTGACACTAAGATTTTTGTGTTTGTTTAGTTTTTGCTCCATTTCTAATAGTTTAAAATATTAAATATTAAGTTTCTTTGAGTTATATAGTAATAAATATATAAATTAATTAATTCGTATTAAAAATGTTTACATTAGCAAAAAATTATATAGTTTTTTAAAGCCAAACTTCGTCAAATTCATGTTTTCTTTTAATGTAAAAACATTTTCTTGACATACTGTATATTTGAAAATTTTCTGTAAATATTTTAATGTTCTGTCTTGCCTTGAGTTAATTTTTGGATTGTATTTATGTCAATAAATACCAAAAATGAAATCCCGGGATTTTTTTCGTCCAATCCCGGGATTCGAGATTTTGTAATCCCGAAAAATCCCGGGATTTTCGGAATTGGCATCCCTTATTAATGGACAAGAAATTACCGTTTATGTTCTGATAATTTGTAAAAATTACATCTTAAGTCCATTGTGAAAAGTAAATTAGGGTTATAACTATTTTTGGACTACAAAATACCATAGCACTGCCCTATAGCCAATATTGTCCTGATAATAAAAACCAGGATTTTACCTCAATTCGGACAAAAAACTTAACGTGCCTATAAGCGATTTCCAAAATGCTTTAGAACATTTGTTTAATATTTTTATTTTTATACTTATTTTTTAAATGCAATTCAAAAATTTTTTAAATCCCAAAGCATAATAATATCAATATAAAATTTTCACCGCGTTTGGTGGACGAAGTCTTTTAACGATCGCGAAAAATTAATATCATATTTCTTTATTATTTTTAATATTTTACAGACCTTCCTATGGTATTTTGGATATATGCAAAAAGTTAGTACCCTAATGCACATACTTATGTATGTAACCTACATAAAGGTATACAAAATACAAATTAAAGATAAGTTTTATATTAGTGAACATAATCGCGATTATATATCTGTAAACCTTCCTTTAGAAAATCGAGTAGAAAACAAAGAATGATTAAATTTTTATTTTTTTTTACTGAATTTAGTTCACTGATGTGTTTTTTATGTCTTACCAAAACAACTCTTCAAATGATGTTAATAAATAAAAAGTTGCAAATATTAATTGTATTGCAATAAAATAAATTTTTCAATGACAAAAATAGACAAAAGAAAGTTGTTCCAGCAAAAAGGTCTAAAATTCCTTTTTGCAAACTTCATTTAATTGTACCTAAAATTATGAAAGGTGATATCATTTAGAATGTAACCAAATTTCAACTACCTACGATGATTGGAACAGAAACATTTACGTCGATGATCTTAGAGCAAATTTTAAAACTTATTTCTCACCAATATTAATGATTTATCTACCAAATTATAGCTAAAGAAAAATAAATAGACCCACATTTTTTGATTTTTCACAAATAGCTAATAGAAAGGGTAAAATCATCATTTTAATAAAAATTACTCATATTAAAAAATTACGTAGAAATAAAAAGAAATCTTTAATAACAAATTTATAAATTTTATAAAATGTTCTTTTTCGTTCATATTGCAAAACATGGGTATAATAATTTTTTATTAGCTATCATTTGATGTACATATATATCATTAATTTTGGTGAGAAATTTTCTTTAGGATTTGTTTTAGAATTATCAACTTAAATGACCGTGTAGCATCCAGTTCCAACCATCGAACGAAGTTGAAATTTGGCAAATATGTTCTAAATTATTCCCTGTTTCATAATTTTGATATACAATACACTTTGGTTTTCTTCATACAATGTTGGATCACCCTAATACACACCCAAAAATTTTTAAAGTTGCATTAAGTTGAAACGTGTAAATATTTTCGGGTGCCACTTATTCCGATATGAACTATCATAACAGCTACAGATTGGTGCATATTTATACAGATTGCAATTAGTGCTTTTGGTGTGCCTCGACGATTTATGAAATATTAAAGACACCACGATCTAAGGTTCACGTTTTTGTCTCCCTATGTTTGGGCCACAAAGTAGAACAGAGTCGTCATATCGAGTCTCCAAATTTTCCAAAATCAGTTTTTTAGAATATGGCGGGAGAAAGAGATAGAAATGTTGCATGAATATAAAATTTACGAATGTAAAAGTGATACGCTATGTTAGTTGGAATTTTGAAACGAAGCAGAAAACCAAAACAAAAGAAACAAAAATCACATTCTACATAACAAAATAATTTAACAAGCAAAGCTTTAATATTTACATTTATGTGGAATAAAACAATATTTCCACAAATGAAATTTGTTTTCAGCACATAGATAATAACTTTCAATTTAATAACAATTTAATTAATAAATAATTGTATGTTAATTCTGTGGCCAAAAAATAGAATTAGAATAAAAGAAACTCGACAAAATCGAGAATGAATAATCAAAACAAAAACAAGTTAGAGAATTTTGTGTGAGTGATAGGCAATACACACTTACACACTTTCTGTCTCTGTTTTCTTACACTACTATATGTATACTGTGGTTTGGGCACCTCCTGTAACGTTTCCATTGAGGGCACATTAACGAGATATATATCAAACGATACACAAGTAATAAGGAAATGAACCTCCATCCTATATTCTGTGATACACGAAACAGCGTAAATTTTCTAATCAAAAAACTGCCAAAAATAAAAAAAATTTAAAATTTTGGTTTCACAACTTGTCCACAATATATTTCAACACTGGTCAACGACAAACATCGTTGGTCTATTGCTACAAATGTTTGTGGTTTACATTTGAAAAATTTGACACATATGCTAAAATCCGCGATTACAGCAATCAATAGAAAAAACAAAACTTGTTATTTTTAAACATTTTTTTTTTTACTTTGAGTGCTTGCTGGTGCCACATGAAACCATTTCAGGTTTTGAATTTTTGTTGTGTTCCTCCACCAAGTGTTTAAAAAAATTTAACTTAAAAAATATTTGAGGTTGAAGTCGATTTCATAAAGGTACACATGAAAAAAAAAATTTCCCATATATCATGGTTAATACACAAGAATTTTATTTCAATATATTTTAAAATTAAAATTGGTGAAAAAAAAAACAAATCCTGAAAGTTTTTTGAAATTGCATTTGGTGCGAGAGGTTTTTGTCCCAAAATACTAATTAAATATTAAATTTTAATATTACGTTTTAAAGGAACAGTTAAAAAATTGAAACAGTCTTAATCTTTTCATTGAATGAATTTATAAGGCCTCGCTTTTAAGGAATTTATAATTTAAGATTAATGTCACATGAACTTTGTTTTTCAAAAAACAAAAAAAAAAAAAAAAAAAATTGTTTTTTGTCCTTAACTGTGAATAAATCAAGATTTGTACATCAATTTTGATCTACATTACTTATTTTACTCTAAGCATTGCCAGCTTTGAGATAAAGATGATAAACTGAAACATTTTTGATGTTTTTATTTTTTAAGAGAAATTTTATTAAAAAATGTCTTCAATTTAGCAAGAAAATTTTGTTTGAATCCTAATGTCTCAATACCTCCGAAAATATTGAGCACATAAAAAATTGAGTTAGGATGGCTTGGAAACATTTTTAGTCTTAGATGATTTTATAAATATTATAAATATAAGATGCTTTTATAAAACATAAGCACTTTTGGAAAATATATATTTTTTTTATACTTACTTTTGTATTTATGCACGTTAAAGTTGTTTTCGGAAGAGGGGACCGATCATAATCGATTTCAATAGTCTTGTGCGAGGATAATCATATATGCCTGTGCTTTGAGAACCAGCCTATCAGATGAACGGATATCGTTAAACTGATTCAGAAAATGATTTTGAGTCAATTGGCACACTTTAAGGTGGGAGTTAGAATATTTTTTCTCTGCATTACAAACATTATCACAATCGCATAATAATTATATTCTAGTATACGGTATTAAATTTTATATTAATTCAATAGTTTTTTTCAGGGCTTGAAGACTATAAGGTTTTGAATTTATTTTTATTTAAATTCAAACTGAATTTTAGCAACATTTTCAACTGTAGGATTTCTTTTTCGTGTTTAATGTAAATAATTATGTTAATGGAAAACATTTTGGTAAAGTTTCACGTCTTTTACTGTATGTGAATGCTAAAATTTCTCTTAGTAATATAGTATCAATAAGATGCCTTAAAAAAAATTGTTTCCTAAATCAAATGTCAATAGTCTGTTCTTTTTAGCTGTTAAAAAAATAAACATATAGTCCATAATAATCCCTGGTATTTTACAGTTGCATTGTGCAATAATTGTAACATATTTTTTAGTAAATATATTATTACATTATATATTTTTAAACATGACAAAATATAAAATTTTAACGTATTTATTTTTCTATTATTAGTATTTTGTAAATACGTTACAGGTAATCACAATATTAACAATCATTTTATTTACACAAGAGACTCCACTTAAAAGGAATAAACTTTTCTATTTGTTTTCTACTTACTGATGACTATATTCTTAAGGGAAAATTAGTAGTAAATAATATTTTCAAAATGCCTTAAATATTTATTAAAAACGATGGTATCAAGGTGTATAAAAAGATTATTTTATTTCGAACTCTCTTTTATTAGATAAGTTGTTAAGAAATCATTATTTATAAAATATTTGATGATCTAAAATTGTTGTGATATAAAAAGGTTTTCATTTATATGTTAAACAGTTCTAAATCTTTGTAGGACCTCAGAGCTCTATACTCTGATGAATATTTAGAAAATTTTATCATTTGAAAATTTTTAATTGCATTGTTCTGTTAATGCGTTCAAAAGTTCTATTTAAAAAAATCGGAGAGTTGATACTTTCAATAAAATCAATTGCTTTTTACAACAATGTCTTTTCCCTTTTTGAAAATTCAAAAATAGGGGTTTAGTTTACGTATTTTTGTAACTAATAGAATAAGTAATAACAATACAGTCCAAGATTCTTTAAGTTTAATTAATTATTAGTCGATTAAAGTTTAGGACCTCAGAGTTCTATAATTGGCTCCCAAAAAAGGGAATGAAGAAAGTGGAATGAAGATAAACTGCAGTAAAACTGTTATGTTTAATAAAGAAGGAAAAGGCTTTTAAAGAAGGGCCATATAATGAAGTTTTCCCATTTTTGCCGCTGAGATTATATGCATACTTACTTACTACTTATGAATACTTAGTCTGGTACATACTCGTACATACACATATACCTATACGCAAGTATTTTACGTTCTCTATGCAAAACATTTTTTAAGAATTCTTTTGTTTCTTAAATCTTTTACTAACTTGTCTCTTATTGTTTAATTTTTATATTTTACTTTTGTGTTCCTTTTTCATATCCTTAAGAGGGTTGGAAGAATACTGGCGGCTACTTGTTGTAAGTAGAAATGTAAATGAGTTTTCAAATAAAATATTTCATAAGATTTTCTCTCATAATTTCTTTGGCTATATTGTTGTTGGTAATTGTGCATTTTGAAAATGTACTTTAAGCAGATTTTGTGGCTTTTGTTTTATGTTTTTACCTTAGAAGATGGTATTTATGCTCATAGACAACATAAATCTTTTGTGAATAATTTTATGATAATTTCCATAAACAAAAATGGAAAAAAAAAAATAATAAAATCGCTTAAAAAATATAAACATACAAATACTTGTACAACTCCTTTAGAACAAAGAATATGGTATATATATCTCATACTAAAAGTTAGATCATTAGAAGTTGTTGGGAACAATATTTTATGGGCATAATGATTCTTTAAATTCATCAAGACCTACATGAACTATTATGAAATATGTTAACTACTGCCTTAGATTAATTAACTTCCATATTTAGCTTGAGAACAAAATATAAAATACATCCTGCTAAGATGTACAATTGCTTTGTTTTAATATTTTAGGTATAAAAACAAATTCAACCGTCCTCTCTTTATATCCACCATCTAAAAGATGGGGGTATATTGATTTTGTCATTCCGTGTGTAACATGTCGAAGGAATCATCTAAGACCCCACAAAGTATATATTTTATGGGTCCTAGTTAGATTCTGAGTCGATCTAGCTATGTCCGTCCGTCTGTCCGTCTGTTGAAATTAGGATAGAGCTCGAACGGAAAAACGTAGGGGGACGAAATTTGGCACAAATGTTTGTCTTATATAAGGTTTGTTTGGGATTGCAAATGGGCAAAATCGGTTAATAAACAAAAAAGTTATGGGCTAAAAACTAGAAACACAGGGTGTCCGTTTTATACTTTTCTGCTGATATTTCTTCAACAAAAGCATGTACGACAACGAAATTTTATACGTATAGTTCGGTGATCAATGTAAACTCGGAAACAAAAAATGGGCGTGGTCCGCCCACTTTACTGCCCACTTTCCTGCCCCCTCCCATATAACGTAAAATTTGAAAAAGTTGATGGCGGGTATATAGATTCGGCCGGGCCGAATATAACATTCGCGCTTGTTTAATTAAATGTATGTTTCTGTTTGATGATACCATTGCAATATTTTTCAATAAAAAAGCTACATATGTACAGATCAAATAATGGTATGGTTGTAATTATTAAACATTTAATAAAAAGGTAGGAAGAAAGTATCCAATAGGGCATTTATTAATATGCAGTTTAGGCCAACAAGCACGAATGTCCATTTTTTGTTTCCGAGTTTATATTGGCCCTTGAACTATTTGTTAGTATTTCGATGATTTTCACCTTGGGCTGACCACGCTCATATTTGGTTTCCAAGTTTATATCGACCCTCGAACTATTTGTACATGCTTTTGTTTAAGAGATATCAGCAGAAAAGTATGACATAAAGCTACAACGTACATCCTTTACCCATAACTTTTTTTAGTTTGTTAACCGATTTGGCTCATTTTCAATACCAAATAAATATTTGGACCAACTTTCATCTACCTATGTTGTCCCGTTCGATCCCTATCCTGCTTTCAACATACAGACAGACGGACGGACATAGATAGATCGACTCAGAATCTAACCACGAACCAGAAAATATATACTTTATGGGGTCTTAAATGATTTTTTCGACATGTTACCTACGGAATGACTTTTTGATGGTGGGTATAAAAAGAGTATTATATTGATGCGTTTTTATTTATAAATGTTTTTATAATATTTAAAATGTTTTTCATAGACTATTATTTGATTCAAATTTTACATATACAAAGAGTTATCAAAGAACAAATATTAGTACAAAATTAAAAAAATATCACCCAATAATTATTAATAACTACTTTGTAAGCTTAAGCGGATATAATTTTTTTAATTGTTATTAAATAATGATGAACACAGATCGAATTTTACAATTAGTATTCGAGATAGAAAATGTCTGATGAAAATACAAAAATTTTATAATGCTGAATGCAAATCTTACAAAAAAGATATATTTAGTTTAATTACTTAGTTGAAATGCTTATCGCCCTAAATACACTGAAGGAAAAAATTTGATTCAAAAGCTACAATGGTAGTGGTCACAATGGCAATTTTCGGTATCGGCTTTTTGATACTGTTCGTTAATAGATATCGATTTTCATTAAGATTTTAACACTCAGTGTTGAATTTGAGCACATACGAGGTAGTTGCACTATTGACACTAAATGGCTTTCAGCACCTATGTGGTCGATTTTTCTCTGAGTGAAGGACTATACTACCTAATAAATGTATGTGCAAAAACTAATATCGAGTAATTGTATAGAAATAACTTCTTTGTCAATAAAAAAACTTCCGTATATTTTTGTATATTAATTCCTAATTAAATTAATCATCATTAATATATTAGGCAATATTGAAGGATGTAATAACCCAAAAATCTTGTTTGTAGGACAATTTGTTTAGATTTTAGAAAGTTTTTTGTGCCTCCTGTAAAGTTATGAAAAGTGATGTTACGTTGTTTTGCATTTTCGGTGACGATATACCCTGTGGTGAAGAGTATAAAAATAAGTTTCTCACTTTTAATAGTTGCTGATAACGTCAAATTCCATATATAAAAAATGTGAGCAAAAAGTCCACTCCGAACTAACACTACCTACTTTAATGTGCCTTAAATTTAAGATTAGTTTTTTTCACATGTGGTATATTTTTATATATATTTCAATTATTTTAATATTTAGCCGTATCAATGTTAAGAATTGACAAAATCCTATTGAAAGCAAATTCGCAAATTTTTAACTTTTAAAAATTTCCTATATATGACTTCATTAAAAATTCGTTTATTAAGTGCTTAATTATAACTAAATGGATAATACATTTTTTTTCATTAAATGGAATATATTGCTATTAACTTTTAATAGTGCAAATTTGCGAATAAAACTACATATCGTTATCATTATTTTCATATTTGTTGCAAATTTTCGAAACAGTTTAACTATGATCACGATTCAACATTAACCACATAATAAAGGTAAAATTTTATATTCACTGTCAGACTTCATAAAAAGAACCCATTATCAGTGCTAAGAATGTTGTGAATTTTCTCGCTACAATGACATTATTAACATTCAAAATGCTTTAATGTAACTATGCATATATGATAGCACTACTTTACTACATATTGTTGTATATATGAAAGTGTGACAGTGTTCTACGAACACATTTAAGAATAAATATTTACAACAATTATACCCTGCAGTTTTTGGAACTAGTTCTGGACTCTCGAATTCGACAACTACAACGAATCACTAATGAACTGTAATGCTAGTCGTAATTTTTAAATAAAAAACTTAATACCGTTAGTATGAAAAAGGGAAAAGAAACATAGCAAAGTTGAAAAATTTTTTTAAACTTTGCTATGTATTCTTATGAAATTTAGCAAAATAAAATCGAATAATGATTCTGCCTCTGTAAAAATAAATATTTCTTTATTTTATTAAAATATCAGCTCAAGAAAATTAGACGAAAAAGTGACTCAATCTCGGAATTTGATGGTGAGAAGCAAATTTTTTCATATAGCTTTGTTTTGGTGTCTTATACTATAAATATATACTACTAAAATTCACTGATAATCACGTATACGCTATGCGAGTTGTTCGTGGTTGATGTTTAAATTTTGACTTCCTTCTATATATCAGTTTCTGTTGTCTGTTAAATTTTTATTTTAATATTCTTACAATTTCATGGTTCTTAAGACAGTCAATCTGATTTAAATTTTACATAAATATATAGGTATCAAAATTCTTGTGTTGCTTTGAAAATAAAAATAAAAAAAATACAAATAATTTAAAAAAAAAATATCTTTTTTAAAAACGGTCCGGCTTACAGTCGGACAGCAGTAAAACTGAAATTTTCAGCTATTTTTAAAACGACAAGGTACTTCAAACATTATTAAGACAAATATATATAGGTAATTAAAGTATTACTTAAATTATGATAACATTTTGAATCCATTTAAGATATTATTGAAAAGTTTGTGAGATTCATATGTACTTATTTATGCACCTATTCATATATTTTTAATTCATTTTAATATATTATGCAAAAGCTCGTGAAAATCTTATGAACCTATGTATGTACCTATTCATATATACCTATGGATATTTGGACATTGATCCAATATTTTGAAGTACTGAAGAGAAGTCAATTACGCCAGTTTATACTTTCCTTCGTACTTTTACAGTGGTTCATTGAATTTATGTTCTTTAAAAATCAAACCCTAATGCATGTGGGTACAAGTGTAGACATCTGTTTCTTTATTTAAAATATAAAACATATTGTACATGTGTCCATAATGCTATCAAATTCACTATAGTTTACTAACATACACATATACATACATATGTATATATAAATATATGTGTCCCAGCAGTTTTACTTATGCATTACTTTTTGAAAGGTACTCCTTACTTATTCTGCATTTTTGGTTTTCTTAGTTTAGATATAAAAATTTAACAAACGTATGTTTATTTTAGTTCATTTGGTTTTTTAATTATCGAATTTGGCGCCAATTTAACATTTGATTTAATATCATTTTCTTTTTTGACTTAAATGTTGCTTTATTCGTTCCTTCGCTTTTATAGGCATCATTTTAAACAGAACAGAAATGCTATAAGTAAATACTGACAATCTTCTAGAACATAAAATTTTAAACATAACGAAACTTAAAATAACTAAACCAAAATATAAGTTTATTTATCTAATTAGAGATATGCCTAAAAACTACTAGGATGTATCATGTAAATGTTTGAAAAAAGTTTTTCACGTTAAATTTTTGGTTTGTTATAAATTTGTAAGCATGAACATATGTATGTTTGTATGTAATTATGTGTGTATAAAATGCACAAAATGTCATCACTAACCATTAAGTTTTATTACTGATACCTACACATTTTTTCTTCGTTACACTAAAAAAAAAAACCTTGTAAAATCTACAGGTCTACATTTTTGCCTTTATATAATTTTTTATATTTTTCACAGTAGTCATAATAAGTTCAAATAACAATTTCTAAACTGATCCCTATAAAATTATATAAAAATTATTATTAATAATTTTGCTTAGAAGATGAATTTTTTTTAAACTTTCTTTATTTATATATTGAATCTACCTTTTTAAGGCCTCATAAAATATACTCAAATTTTAAAACTAAAAACTAAAGACTACTTAATATTTAACGAGAGCATGACGATAGCAAGTGAATTATTTGTTCTTAATAACTGGGTGGAAGATATTCTGCGAGCGGGTTGGTGTGAGTCTGCAGTTTTACAATGTATTTTTCACTGCATTTTTTAAACTCGTCTTTTACAAATGGAACCTCTAAGTGACTATGGATATTCTCATTTCTTATATACCATGGTGCACCCTTCATGGCTCTAAGAATTTTTGATTAGGCCCTCTGTTTTACTGGCTGTACCCCATAATTGGATACCATAAATATGTCCAAATTGGTTTTAAAACAGATTTATACAGGATGACTTTATTGTCAAGGCTTGGTTTTGATTGGCTGTTTATTAACCAGAGAATGCTAGAAGCTTTTAACTTCATATGAAGTCTCTTGGTTTCTATATGACGACACCACGTTAGTCGCTTATCCAGTGTTGCCACTTCATGTGTAATTAAACATATCGTGTGTAATTTTTATTTACATGTGTAATTAGTTTCATGTGTAATCTATGTGTAATTTTAAGTCTCAGTGTAATGAAATTTTCCAAATTTTCTTTTTACAACATTTTCATGAAAAACAGTACACTTCTTAAGAAAAAACAATTGTACTTGAATCTTATGGGGAATTTTACTTAGAAATACATCAGATTAAATCTAAATTTGATTTAACCGATAATATTTTTACTCTTGCAGATATAGTTAATCTCAAAATTGTCCAATCTTTTCAACCAAAGAATATGCAATGAGAAATTTAATATCAATATAAATTCATACTGGCCAAAAAAGTTTTCATTTAATGGGAGAACAATTATTTCAAATCTAAAAAAAAGTAATTCAGTTCACTTTATTTTTACATTTTTCTAATGTTATATATTTAGTAATCTAATTTGAAAACAGATAAAATGTACTCCGAAGCAATCTCAGCAATTTTTTTTACAAAGGAAAGAATACTTCGAAATAATAAATTGGAACATAGTTCGACATAATATTTTTATTCTAAAAATTATCGGATTTTTTTTTAATATTACATTGTATTTTTAAAAATGTATGATATGTTTAATGGTTATCTATGTATGTTAAAATAAAATTTCATGTGTAGTTTCAGATGTGTAATTTGGCCATCGGTTATGTAAAGTTAGCAACATTCTTGGTGACAACACTGCGCCTATCTAACTGTATACCAAGGTATGTAACATGATCTGACTGGGGTATACTTATGTCATTAAGTTTAACAGGAGGACAATCTCCTCCTCCTCCTCAATTCATTCACTCGTATATGCCAAGTTTTCAACCATGTCTCCAAACGTCGGAGGTAAATATCATGTTGGCTAGATGCTACATGCGGGTTTTCGTGGGAATTAAGTATTGTCGTATCATCAGCAAACGTAGAAACAGTCAGTCTATCGCATACTGGTAAGTCAGAAGTGTAAATTAAGTACAAGGTAGGCCCAAGAACACTTCCCTGTGGGACACCTGCTTTTGTTTCAAATTCTTCTGTTACAAATTCGTTATATTTTACTCTAATAAATAAATAAGACTCCAATAATTTGTGGGTACTTGGTGGTAGTAGACATTTAATTTTATATGTTAGGCCCTTGTGCCAAACTTTGTTGAAAGCTTGCGAGATATCTAAAAAGATAGCTGAACAACATTTCTTTAATTCAAAACATTTTCTTGTCTCTCCAGTTAGACGATTCACTTGTTCTATGGTTCCATGTTTTTCACGAAAACCAAATTGGTGAACTGGGTCGATATATCTATCGTTCAAGAATGGTACAATTTTCTTTTGAATTACTTTCTGGAACAGCTTCGACAAACAAGATAGTAGGCTTCTATAAGAAGAGGGTATAGTAGATTCCTTTTCTGGATTTGGTATCATTTTGATCTGAGAAGTTTTCCACATTTTTTGAAAAATTCCTAGTTTTAATGTCGCATAGAAAATTATTGAAAGCACGATAATTGCCACATTCGGTACTTTTTTAATCATGGATGGTGTTATTGAATCATATCCAGGTGATTTTCTAACATTAATATTTTCCTTGATAACTGTATTAATATCCTCTGGGCTAACAACAAAGACTGAGCTTAAATAGCATGCAAATAAATTAACCTTATCTTCTGAACTATGTGTCCAGGTACCATGCCTTTACCGGTGGCTTAATATTTTTCGTTGCCTTCCATTGGGAAACATTTGTGTGTTTATTATTTATTAAGTTTTCAATGTAATTTGTGCACTGGTTATCCTCTTCCACTTAAGGGCTTTTTTTAGTTTTTTAATTGCGATATTAGTGAGTACGATTTTTTTTAGTGTATTTTTGCAAAAAATACTAAATACTTGCCGAACATTTTCATATCAACCATAAAAAGTGGTTTTTGATGTATCTATATACTTCTGTATATATGTGTGTATGTATACACATTATACATATGTTTGTGCTTTTTCTAGTAATTTTTTTTAGTAGCACTTTACTAAGTGTATTATTTAAAAATATGTGAAAGTGTGCAAAAGTATGAGCTTGAATGTTTGTATGTGTAAACGTTTGTTGGAATCGTGAAGACTCTCACATAATAATGAATCAGTGGAAAGAACAAAAAATTATTCCAAATGAAATAAAATTAAATAACATGCTGCATAATTTCAAACATAAAAAGCGAATACAAAAAAAAAGAATGAAACTAAAAAATACTTTTAAAAATAGATACACACACGTGCAGATATACACACATACTTATACAATGTGTAATAACAACTTCCGTTATATTATGCAATATTATTCTTTAATTTTTACTCATATACACATTCATACATATGTACATTAGGGTATAACATTTTTCAACCAAAAATATTCTCAAAAAAAGGTTGTTATGGGCATACAAAATGTCTTTAAAATCGGAAAATATGCCTTTAAAAGTAAAAAAAAATGCTCTTAAAATATTTCTTATACCCTACACCACCAAAGGTGGTTGGTCCGTCCGTCCGTCCGTCTGGTCGGCTAACTGGCTGGACGGCTGGCTGGCTGGCTGTCCATGTAAAGCTTGTGCGCAAAGTACAGGTCGCAATTTTGAAGATAATTTGATGAAATTTGGTACATATGCTTTTTTCAACACAAGGACAAAGCCTATTGAATTTGGTTATGATCGGCCTATTATTCCTCCCGGAATAGAGTTTTAACTCTTATAGATGCCTTAAAAATAGAAATATTTTAATGAAATTTAGTACAAATAAGTTCTATATCAACAAAAATCCGTCTGCCAAATTTCATGAAGATCGGTCCATAACTGACCATAGCTCCCATATAAATTCCTCTCACTAACGTGCATAAGTCCCATACAAATGTTAGTATTATGTTAATATTTAGCACAAGTAAGTTGTATATAAGTAAAAACAAAATTATGTGGATCGTAATGGTGTAGGGTATCATATAGTCGGGCTTGACCGACTATATCTTCTTCTCTCGTTTTTTTTTTTTTTTTTTTTTGTTTTTGCTAAATTTTAAATTATCAACTATTCAGCAATTGCGAAAAAAATATTATCTTTTGCTCTTAAAAGCATTCAAAGCTAATACCGTGTTTAAGGAAATTGCAAAATTTATATAAATTTTTTAAATGAAAATTATTAGGGGATCGGATTTGAAAAATGTATGTGAAAAAAATTTCGCTATTGGAAAATTATGTAAAAAATTCAATTGGGTTCAAAACATGCAAAATTGTGTCTAAAGTGTAAAATATGCAACCTTATGACCTTAATTAAAAATATGCAAAAATATATCATTTAAATTGCCAAAATGTATTCTAAAATAATGATTTATTATGAAAATATGATAAAAACATGCTGTTGTGATCAATATATGCAGTAACAAATCGATGCCAAGTTTCTTAAAATTATCTGAAATGGATAAATAACTGTTTAGCTCATTTGAAGCCCAGACAAGTTTCTTAAAATTGTCTGAAATGGATTAATAACTGCTTAGTTTATTTGAAGCTCAGACAAAAATTGATTTTGCATATTTTTGGTTGCCTTGTATGACATATCCGTAAAGCCCATGGTAAAATATAAAGAAATGCGATAGCAATTTTTCGCGTTTTTTTTTTTTTGCACCAAACGGGTTGAAATATTGAAGCTACTCATTTCTAATACCTTGTAGTACTTTTTGGATAATATATTGCAAATTTGAATATATATTTAAATTTTACTGTTATTAATAAACAAATAATTAAAAAATATTGTAATATTTTTTAATTATTTGTTAAAATTATTAATTAATAATATTAATTTTTTTTTCAACATTTTTAAAAGTAAACAAATTTATCAAAAAAAAAAAAAAAAACCCAGAAAGGGTTTAAAAATTGCTTTCGGTATGGAAAGTTCTTGTTCAAAAATGACTTTAAAGAATGTTTTTTTCTATCACTACAAGACTATCCATACATTATTTTAAATACTTTTTTTTAAAGTTTTACCCTAATATAAATGTATGTACTACAGAAATAAAAAAATACTTGTACACTTTTTGTTTATATGTTTTCGTGTATGTATATTTTACATACATATGTATGTATGTATGTATGGGTGTTTTTATAGTACATATACATACATATATACTTAAGAATGTATGTATTTGTATAATAATTGCAACATTGTTTTAAATTTTACTATGTGTATGTGTCTGTAAGTATGTATAATAGTAATGAGGTTTGTTGCATTTCATACAAATGCTTGTACAAATAAATGAAAAATGGCGGTAGGAGGGGAAATGAAAGTGAATGTTTATTATTTCTGCATAAAATTCTTAATGAGAATTTTCGAAATTGTTTCCACATTATGAAAAAGCGAAATTTAATTGAACCGAACATTGTTTTTATTATTATTATTTCTTTCTTTTTATCATTATTATTATTTTTTTTTTTTTTCATTATAATTGTTGCACATCCTTGTGTGCACATTGCTTTTACAATCACGCATACTAACACCAATAAGAACAAATACATACAACTTAACAATTAAGACAGTGGAATCTATTAAAAAAATAAGTTGTTTATATTTGTTTTCATACAAAAGTGTTATTACAGCTTGACTGAGGATTTTTTTTAAGCTGATACATTTTTCTCTTCGATTTCCGAAAAGAGTAATTTGTATTCAAATTGCAGCAATTTCATCATCTCATAGCCCAAACGGCTGAAGCTAGAGAGTCGAAATTTGAAACGTAGGTATACCACCATATAGATCCACTGGAAATTCGAATGTTTAGGGGGTAAAAGAGGGTAAAAACGGGTAAAATCGGTAACTCTATAACTCCCAGACTAATAAAGATACATAAAAAGTTGAATAGTTGTCGTTATTCATTTAAAAAATAATCGGACAGGTGTCTGGTACTTTTTTGTAAATCGGCCCTTTTAGGGAGAAAACGGGTAAAAACTGTATTTTGGTACTTTTTTGTCACCATATGTATCTTTGAAACCAATCAACATACAAATAAAATTTATGCCGTATTCATAACTTATCCAAAAACGAGAAATACAGATTTGGTACTTTTTCAAAATTCGAACGTTTAAGGGGTAAAAATCTTACCTATTTTTGGTATTTTTTTCATAAAACATTTTTCCATATTTATTGACATAACCATATGAGTATTTTAATATGGGATCTCACTATAATTTAGAAACTCATTGGAATACAATTTCTGATACTTCCATGGGTAAAAAAAATGGACCAAAAAGGGGGTAAAGGCGGGAAATTACATTTTATTCAAACTCAATAATAAATTTTCCATAACATTAAACACAGCAACATCCTGTGGGTAAGAATTCAAGAATATGAACTTTGTGGTACTTTTTTCTTCTTCTAATGGTACTTTTTGCATTTTTTGTAATATACAACTTAGAAACATGAAATTAAATATGCATGGTCCGATATGGGAAAGAATTCACAAAGGGGGACTTTGTGGTACTTTTTCGTTCTTCTAATGGTACTTTTTAAATTTTCTATAATAATGAACCTAGAAACATGAAATTATTTTATTTTTTATTTATTTTTTTTATGAAGTTTGAAGTTATGTGGCCCTAAGTGAGTGAGTATCCATAAGAAGGAATTTTGTGGTACATTTTCGTTCTTCTAACAATACTTTTTGAATGTTCTGTAATATACATCCTAGAAACATAAAATTGAAGATGTAAGGTCCTAAGTGAATCAGAATCCTTAAAAGTGAGTTTGTGGTTCTTTTTCTTTCTAATATTAGAAATCTAATATTAAAGAGATATTGTTATTTATGAATGAGAATTCTCAAGCTCTATTAGTCACATTCCTATATACTAAAAAATAATAATAGGAATACTTTGGTAATTTTTTAACTTTCGAATGTTAAAGATGCTAAAAATTGGTACTTTACTGGCACCCTATCAAACATGCCTTTTGTACTTTTCGAAAATCCTATTTTAAATTTATTTTATAGTATGGTTTTTATAAAAAATTTTCGCTAACGAAGTAGCGGGTTAACAGCTCGTATCCATATATTTTTATAGAAAAATATTCACCACAATATTACATGTGCATATGTTTTACAGAAATATAAATTATACCATCAAATCGTATATTAACAGGCCTATAACACTGGCCAACAAAAAAAAATTTTTCGTGCTCCTTCAAAAAAAAAAAAAAAAAAAAAAATATGTGGACTAGATGGAATTCCGTATGCTAAACTCGAATCTGCTTTCAGTTTTCTCCCATCAGGTCGAAATTTTCTTTTATGGGCGTGTCTAGTATTAAGCCTTAAATAAGTCGATTACTCGAGTATATTTCACTATAACTCGAGAGCGGTATGTACGATTTATATAAATAATACACCAAAATATGTGGAATAAAATTGGCCTTAAGTCGTTTAACTAACAAATTTTTATCCGCTCAATAGTTTTGGAGATATTTCGCAATAAGTGTCCGAAAAAAAATTGTTCATGCTAAATTCAAGATTTTTTTTTACCAAAACTTCTTTTTAAAAGTGAAAACATGAAAAATATTTAAGTTTATCTTTATCTCTTTATCTCAAAGCTGCAATGTGCTAAATAAGAATCAGCTTTTACTTTTTTCTATCACGTATTGATTTTTTGTATGGGCATGACTAATATGACCCCGCTTTTAGGCATTCACACTTGTATAACTCGAGAACTGTCTGTTCAATTAAGATAAATTAAACTCCAGTAGATAGTTATCTAAATTGTCTTTGAACTGAATTTACATAATTTTTGTATCCAGTTAATATTTCCATAGTTATTCGGTAATTATTAGCGAAAAATAATTTTTTTTTTTTTTTTTTTTTTTTTTTTTTTGAAAAATCGTGAAAATTTGTATCCATAACTCTGAAATTCTTGAGCGAATAAAAAATATTGTTGACATCAATATTATCAACCGTACACACCGTTCTTGAGTTATGAGGAAATATAACAAAGTAATGGCCTTACTATGGGCGAAATATTAGACATGCCCATGAACAAAAAATACAGAACTGATGGAAAAAAACTGAAAGCAGATTCTTGTTTAGCACATCAAAATATATCAAGTCCAACTATTCGTCTATGGGGGAGGATTTTTTTGTTGACCAGTGTAATTGACCATGAGTCCTATGAAAGACTTTTTCAGAAAATATTAAAAATACATAGTGTAGGTTATTAAATAATTGGATTTGACCTACTACATGTTGTTTACTTATTTTCTTCGAATACATTTTTAAATTTATTATGAAATAATAAAAATTTTGTAAAATCGTGCCTTTAAAATCATTATCTTCAGTGAAATTTGCGGATATTTAAAATAACTTTTTTAAAAATAGGTGTAAATTGATTTTATAAAGCAATAGTATGCAACTAAAATAAGATTTATTTCCCTAATTTTCTTTATTTTTTTCGGAATATCTCAAAATTTTTAATTGTTTTAGATTTTTTTAAATTGTTATGTAAGTCATATCTAAAAAATGATCTACAACCGAAATTAGACCGCTTTTCGAGTGAACGAAAAAAGTGTGATTTTGCAGCAGAATTAATAATAAATTTTAAACAAATATGTAAATTTCGTTTTTAGAGATATATATATGCATTTTAAGTAAAAGTGGAAAATAAAATAATTATTCTTAGTTTGTTTTTTAATGTGATCGACCCACTGTAAAATATACATATTTATATATAAATAATCATATATAAGTAAGTATTTGTACTTATATACGTGATATTAAATGAAGCATAAACTCTTATAGTTTTCGTTGCAGTAGGAATTGTACAAGTGGTAGTGACTATTATATTTTCTTATAAAATGCAAATATATAAACATGCAAACATATGTATGTATATTAAGGCATAGTTGTACATTCGCATAAAGACACACTCAGATACACAAATATTTCAGTTCATTTATATGAAAATATTTGGTGCAGTCATTGTAACTACTACTGCTGTTGTTGTAGTTTCTTCTTTTATAGTAAACTTGAAATTTTCGTAGGAATTTTGATATTCTGCTAATTCAAAGTCAAAATGCCACAAGTTTTAATACATTTTCAGTATATTAAAAGCATTTATTGTCTTAACCCAGTCTATGAAATGAAAAGGGGTGGTTTGGGTTGTATGGAATGTCGACGGTACGGCAGTTTATGATTAAAGATATTCTAAATATAGTTTATATCTCTAAGGTTTTATCAACTCATTAAACAGTCCATTAGAATAATATGTATGTATGTTAACTTTTTTTATAAGTAATGTTCTTTATGTTTAATTTTCTACAATGATATGCACTTTTTATATCTAGAGCGTCAAAGTGACATTAATGATGCAAAGTTAAAACATTAATATATTTTTATGAATATTCGCCAACAACTAAATAATGTTATAGTCGGTCAAGCACATCTACACTTTTTAGGAATGAAATGCATTTAAATGTGAATCAAAATTCGAGGAGGCGGTATATGTCATATGGTAAATTATGGACCGATACTTGCGTTAAAGGCCTTATATGGAAGCTATGTGAAATAATTTGAGAACAACAATTAATGCCAAATTACACAAAATTTTAAATATTTCTTTATGCTTATAAATTTATTTTTGATCTTTAAGAATAACATTTGGGCTAAAGTTGAGAAAGTATGATTTATCAAACATAGGGTTTGAGGTCCGGGACTATCCCGGGATGCTGTCGGGAATTTCATGAAATATCAAATATTCACCAAATTCAAATATTAACCCAAAAACTTATACTGTCCAGCAAAAACTTTTACTGGATTTGCGTCCGCGTACCAAAAATCCAGTAAAGTGGGAAAAAATTAAGAGAGAAAAATGAAAAATGATAAACTGAGTATTTAAATATTTTACTAGTTATAATCAGGTAAATCATATGGTTGCAAAAAACAAAAAAAAAAAAAAAATTATTTAGCATTAAAATTTTACTAAAAATACATTAAAAACAATAAATATGAAGATAACCGAAGTGTATCGCACACTTAAACGTACCTAAAATTATGAAAGGGATGACATTGCCAAATTTCAACCTCCTCTGATGGTTAGAACAGGATGCTTTTAAGTTGATGATTCAAATTAAAAAAAATATCACAAAAATTAATGATATATACATCAAATGATAGCGTAACTTTTTCCAAAAAATTTAATACGAAAGAAAAAATTATATTTTATTAAAAATTTGTTAGTAAAGTTTTACTTTTAATTTCTACGTAATTTGTTGATACCATGTCATAGATTAAGGGTTATTTTTTAAAAATGTTTACATCAGATACTTAGTTTATACATACACATCTTATTTACAAATAAGGTTATTTGTAAATACTGAAATCACAGTTTATACGTAGATAGTATGTATATTGTAAAAAAATAACTAGGGGTTTTCATATAATCGCATAAATGCCTCATAAAGATGATATATTAAAGGTATTCACCTTAGAAATTTGCAACTTTGCAAGACCCTTGCAAAGTAGAAAATTTACATCAATTTCTGTAAACTCAACAACAACCACATAAAATAAAATAAATAATAAATTTTGCACAACTTACTTTGCAAGTGTCTAGCAAAGTTGAAATTTTACCTTTATTGTATAAATTTATAAGCTCGTAAAAATTTTGTCAATTTATATTTCTTTACACTATAAATTCAATGTGTAAACGGCTTCGTAAACTAAATTTTAAATGTATTTAAACTATTTTGTTTTTTACTCAGGAAAAATTTTATAACATGTTCTAAAATCATTAGTTCTAGAACGGATATAATCAGAACCACTTCAGATTCTTAAATAACATCCTCAGAACTAGTGGTATCACAACCGACTCTGACACTAATGGAGTAGAACTTTATTGAGATTTTAAGTTCGTTTAAGGAATGTTTTAGTGAACTAGTGCTTAAAAACTAATTCTGTATGACTTCTACAACTGAGAACAAATTACTGATTCTCGAATGACTTCCTAGAACTGTTTAAAAAACGTATATAAAAATTATCTGAATATCCTGAATGTGACAATTTCGAACAAAAATTACTGATTAAAGAACTAGTTCTAGAACCGTTCCATAGAATGGGTACTGGATAGCTAACACTTTCTCAGAATTAATTATGGAGGTGACAATCTCAAACAAAAATCATTGGTTGTAACGCCAAAGTATAACAAGTGCAGGCTATTTTCATGTGTTCTGGAACTAGTTGCAGAACTAATACATTTTTTCCTGGGTATTTTCTAATTTTTCAAAAGAAAACAAATAAAAAATAGTTATTTTAAATGTTGAAAAATTATTCAATTGGCAAAATTCTTGATGCAAATAAAGAAATACAAAATATACTACGTTTATACGCACAATTATTGCAAGTAAAAATAACATGCAAATAAATAACGCACTGTTTATGCGCAAATTGTATAAAGAAATATAGAAAGAAGTGGCAACACCGTTCGCTTCTTTTGCAATTAGCGTCCTTGTTTAAATATTTGTCAGATTTTATTAACAAAATTTTAATATTTTTATATTGCATTTGCAATTAACAATTAAGATATTTAAAAATTATATTTTACGATCGTATAAATCTGTCAATGCTAGGAAATATAATATTCAGGGCAAGTTTTTATATGCACAAAAAAAAAAAAATTGAAATATGCGCCGAAAAGCACGAAAAAATTGTATAATATGCACAGAAATATGCAAAAATAGTATGAATATGTATATAAAAACCAAAGAATTTATGCATTCTTATATATTAATGTGTAGAAAATATACACAAATATGCATTTTTTAACTTTCAATCTCAAATAGATTTCGATATTTATAAATATATAACTATTTTAATTTTAAGTATCATATTTGACACTTCCGAATTTTTTTTTCTTTACAATATTTACAATGTACTCAAAATACTCACGAAAAAATTTTAGAAATTATTTGATTGAACTCCAAAAAATTGTGTTTTTGTTAAGAAAACTAACTTTTGTATCCATTATATGCAAATTTATGCGAAGATTTAATATATAAGCATTTTTTGTGAAATTCATTTGAAATATGCAAATGCTTACTTTCCAAGCGAAAAGCTTGAAAAACTTGCCCTAATAATTTTATGAAGATCGGTCCACGATTGACCATAGCTCCTATATAAACGCCGCTTCCGAGAAACACTTTAACGTGCATAAATCCCGTACGAATGTTACAATTGGCCATAGGTCTAATATAAATCCCCTTCCCGAATTTTTATTCTCATACATAATGGTATAGTCGGCCTTGACTGACTATATCTTCTGTTCTCGTTTTAATTTTCAATTGTCAAACTACAGAATTTTTTTTTTTTTTAATTACAAGCAATACAATTTAATTTAAAACCAATTAATGATTTATTTCAAAAATTCTAGCCATAATTATAGTTTTGTTTTTTTTTTTTTTTTTTTTTTCAAAAATTGTAATCGTATTTATAAAAGAAAAGTTAATTGTTAAAATCATCTTAATATTTAAATCACTTTAATTGCCCATCAATTGACATTTCCGCTTTATTGTTATTTTTTGTTCGTTTCTTTATTACATTTTTAATAACAGAATTTGTAATTTGTTAAAGTTGAAAATACTCGTAATAAAATATAAAAAAGCCAACAAAAAAAGAAAACATGAACATAAACATGCACGAATTTTAAACCTCAATTGTTGAAAGGACCACAAACATACTGGTGGTAGAATTCAACATGTTCGTTTGCTTGTTCCTTCATACTATTTGCGTACTTTTCTTATAATCCTCTGCAACAACAATAAACAAACAGCAGCAGAAGTGTAAAATTAAAGAGCAGATAAAGGGCAAAAATTTACATGTTTTTCGCCGCTTTTTTTAAATTTTTTTCTTCATTTTTTTACAGTTTTCATTTGGTGGAATGTATGAATGATTTAATTCTTTAGCCGCGAAAAGTACCACTTTTATATCTTGTTGCACATTACAAACCAACAAACTTGTAACTGTCTGTCTGTCTACTGACTGGTTGTTTGTTTCGTTCGTTGGATGATTCCATTGCTGAAACATTGAGAGGATGTGTATGTAGTAGATACATAAGTATTTAAGGTAGAGAAAATAAAGGATGCTTACTGCAAATGAATTCACAATTCATAGATATTTGCTCTTTTCTTGTTGTTGATTTTGTTTTTTTTTATGTTTTAATGCATGTATTTGCTGATAATGACGACGGTACTGTTGAGGAGAATGCTGATGATGGTGATGATGATGATGATTACAAATAAATCTACATTCGTTTGTTTGTTCATACATTAGTACATTTAATGTTTGTATGTTTGTTGAATTTATTTCAACATCAGTTCGTATTGTGTGGTATTATTCTACAAACAATTGCAAAATTCCATGGGCATGACCCCGGGAGCTTTTTCTCACCACAAACATACAGTATTAAATGAACGGATAAATGAATTGAAAACGTGCATATATGTATGAATATGCATAAGTACCCACACACAAAATATACTAATATTCACAATACACACATACATTCATATCTATGTATGTATGTACGTATGATAGTTTTTTTTTCTTAGTCATAGTATGTATTAAATCCACCCATCTATGAATATGGACTATGTACGTGCTGTTGTAACAACTGAGCTCAGCTCAACTTGGATCGGCTCATAGGAATATAATTTCATATTTAAATACGGGTTGGGAGTTAAATATTCAACAAAACTAGCCATTCTTTCAACGATCCTACAATCCAACAAACAGAGCCCTCTACCCACCAACGAGTCATATATTTTGTCTGACTGACTCGATGGCTGGCTGGTTGGTTAGATGGCTAGTTGTTTGGTTTGCTCGCTGGTAGTAGCTACCATCTAAACGAACGACCAAACAAATATTCATCCTTTTTTCAATTCCATGGATATTAATGTATATTTTATCTACATTTAGGTAAAAACTTATTTTTTTTTATATTTTCTCTATTTGTTTTTGCTTTTTTGTATATTTGTTTGTACGAGGACGTAGCCTCTGAGTGAAGTTTTTTATGCAAATGCCAGCAAAAGTAGCAGCAATAATTGCAATTGTTTTACCACACATACCAACATTAGTGGATCATGTTTTATATGGATTCAGAAACATAAATAAATGTATATTTAATCATGTATGCACATGAGAGCTTCTACACATATAGATATACATATGTGCATGTGTATGTTTTTTATATATATTTGAATGTGTGAGCAGGATTTTTTTTTAATTTCTTGATTTTTTACGCAACGTCACGTACTTTTTGCCAATCAACTAGTGCATCCATCAACATCACGTACACCTTTCACTCTTGGAACACGGCATTTATTTATTAAATAATTTTGGTTGGCTTTGCCCGAAAACAGATTTTCTGATTTATCAAGTGGGCAATTAAATTCATTGAAACTTTAATCTTGTATTTGCAAAGTTGAAGGGGTTATACATATATACTATTTTTTAAAAAGCTTTTCATTCCTAAACCAAATGACATTTTCAGGATATTCAAAATATATCCGATTTTCTTATATCGGATTGATTTAAGCATTTAATAGGGAATTTATTCAAACTATGTACCTTCAAATGTTCGAACAATTTGTAATGTTACTTATTCGAAGAATTTAAAAATTATTCTTTTCAAATAACAAAAAATAATTCAAATATTCGAGTAAAAGAAATAATATTATATTTTCAGAATTTCAATTGTAATTTTTTCACAATTTTGTAAAACGAATTTCAAAAAAGATATTAATCGAGATATAAGATTAATAAGATATTAATCGAGCTCTTACTGTGCGATTCTGTCCAATTGTACAGTGCTTTACAAAGCCGATTTTTTTTATTAGGAACTCAATGTATTCCATGGTTTTTTTAGGTAAAAAATAGGAAAATATGTTAAAAAATATTTTAGTTTATAGGATTTTATAACGTACTAATTCATAATTATAAAAGAACAGCTGCCATAGAAAATTAAATTTATAAAAATAGAGAAAATGATCGTTGCAAAGGCGTTTGTTGCTTAAAATATTGAAATGTTTTATAAATTTTTAAAATGAATACAAAAAAAGTTCAATTACGAAATTGCTTATATTAATTTTTAATTGATTTTTCTCCAATCATCAAAATGATAATATTAATAACTAGAATAATTTATTCTATTATTACTTCTTTTTCTTAAAAATTTCTTTTATTTATATATTTTTATAGACAAATTTTTCATTTTTCTTTTTATTTTATTAAAAAAATATTAACCAACTAGAAAATTAATTCCATTAATAAATAATATAATTAAACTCCAATATAAAGTTAGTTAATAATTTTATTAAAAAATTATTTGAAATATTTTTTCAGTGAACAAGCCTTAGGCATAGAAAAGAGAACGCATTTTTATTATTATTATTATTATTAAATATAAATTATTCAAAATCAAAAAAGAAAACTTTCATTTTATAAAGGCGCTATGTTAACTAGAAATGGGAAAACATGTTAGTATATAGCTTTTCATTTAATTTTGAATGTATATATTAAAAGAAAACCCGCAGAACGTTTTAAAAAATAATATAATAAAAATGATAGGCTTGTTCGTTTGTTTAACCCTTTGACGGACACTGACGTCTATAGACGTCATAACAAGGGTTTCTGGGGGGACATGACGTGTATACACGTCATAAATTGTTTCCTTCATAAAATCATTATAAAGAAGCTAATGCCCTTAAAAATTGGTTAAAATCAATAATATATCTGTTTTCTTTATAACGATATGTAGTTAAACATTGTTGCGGATAAAATACAGATACAAAGCTTACAAATATTGCAACATGCCAAATTTTTAATTTGGAACTTCCCCTGGTAACATGACGTGTATAGACGTCATACTTGTATTAGAACTTAATCAGTCGTGTAAAGTGTGTATTTCTGAATAGACACATTAAAAAAGAAAGATAAGTGTATTTATTAATTTTTAAGAGTGCTGTTTTCTTTAAATTTAAAGGTGATTATTTTTATTACAAGTGAAAATTATTCATGTGTTATGCATATATCACATATAAATTTATATATTATTCAATATTTTAAGTTTTTACTATGTCATACGAAAAACAAAACATTTCAAATAATGCTTGAAATGGTCTACTTGTACCATGACATGTATATACGTCATGACGTCTATAAACGTCATGACGTTTTGTATCAAATAAAATTTATAAGGAGACTCATGACGTCAATAAACGTCAAATATTAAAACCCATTTTTATGTTTTATATAGATTATATTTTCAATTTCCAGCAGTTTGGTGTTGTCGAAATTTTCGTATCTTGCCAAATAACGGAGATACAGCAAGTGTCCCACGGGAAGACCTCCTAAAATTTTGGTGTCCGTCAAAGGGTTAAAAAAATCTCTGAAATAAACTTTTACTTGAATAATACTGGCATATGTTCCTTTGCAGATAATTTTTCACATATTTTCCTATAAAATTTATTTCATCTAATGATATGAATGATGTTTAGCCTTGTTGAATATCATCAATAGTTGTCCGTCCATGTAAACTACGGGTAGATTTGGAAGATAAGTTAACAAAATTTGAAACACAGAACTTTTAAAATCCTAGCTTCCAAATGTCAAATGTCTTTCTAGAATACACTCAAAAAAATGCGTATAAAATTACTACTATAGATTAAATTTTTATTTAAATTTACAGAAAATGCTCAAATTTAGATATAATTAGTTTATCCAAATCAATTACTCACTTTTGTCTACAAAAATTCATTTAAAATGTAGTGTTTTCAATGTTGGTAAACATGTTTCTAATAAACCCAGCAAAAACTTGGTAATTGCATATAGTTACGGATGTAGTTACTTTTCAATGACAACAACATACTTTCTGTATTACATGAAAGTAGATTAGTAACTACTTTCTTTTAACCTGATATGTGATCAATTACTTAAGATAAATTTTTTGGAAATGTTACTTTTTATTACTCTTTATCAATCTTTTCATTTAATTAAAAATTATATATTTTAAGAGCAGAATCTTGGAAATACATAAATTACTTTTGTTTCTATGTGAAATTTTCATTTCGACTCTGGTTGAGTCGAATCCACGAAGAAAGCAAGACAGGCTAGCTTATGGTCAATAAATCCATTGGGGCACTTGTACATAGAATATAATTAAATCATGAAAAATTATAATTAAGCTAATTTGTTGAGTTCTTTAATTTAAATATATTAAATTGTTTATATTTTAAATGTTTTTCATATACATATGGACCTAAATATGAAAATGTTTTGCCATATTTGGTATCATGCATGAGAAAAATGTTCATATATTATAGCATAAAAATCTAGTTCACAAACATGCACTCAAGGTTAGTCTACATATTAAATGTAAGAATTTCACAAATTATTTAGTTCCTTATAAAGTCACTTAAGATTTTATAAATATACATCGCTATTTTTGGTGCCATTTTACGAATTTACATATGTATATCACTTTTAAATAGTTCAAACTATGATTTTTGCAGTTTAAGACTTGACAAAACTTTACTGTACATATATCAAAAAAATAATTTAAAATTTATAAACTATAAAAAAATGTTTGTCAATAATATTTAAAACAAAAAATAAAAATTTCTTGACTTTAAAAAATAAATTAGAAAATATCAAGAAAAAAATTTAATTGAACAAAAATATTTAACAAGCGCGAATGTTATATTCGGCCCGGCCGAATCTATATACCCACCATCAACTTTTTCAAATTTTACGTTATATGGGAGGAGGCGGTAAAGTGGGCGGACCACGCCCATTTTTGGTTTCCAAGTTTACATTGGTCCTTGAAATATTTGAACACAATTTTGTTGATTTTCACCTTATATGGGAGGTGGGCGGTAAAGTGGGCGGACCACGCCAATTTTTGGTTTCCGAGTTTACATCGATCCCCGAACTATACGTACAAAATTTCGTTGTCATATATGCTTTTGTTGAAGAACTATCAGCAGAAAAGTATAAAACGGACACCCTGTGTTTCTAGTTTTTAGCCCATAACTTTTTTATTTATCAACCGATTTTACTCCCATTTTCAACAAACCTTATATAAGACAAATATTTGTGCCAAATTTCGTCCCCCTACGTTGTCCCGTTCGCCCTATCCTGCTTTTAACAGACGGACAGACGGACGGACATAGCTAGATCGATTCAGAATTTAACCAGGACCCAGAAAATATATACTTTGTGGGGTCTTAAATGATTCCTACGACATGTTATATACGGAATGACAAAATCAATATACCCCCCATCTTTTTGATGGTGGGTATAAAAAGGAAAGAAATTCTTCACAATCAGTTCGTCATTCATTAGTATTAAATGACGGTAAGTGTGTAAATACTACCGCGTATTATTCTTTTACTAATATTACTATTTGTTGGATGTAAAGTAATAAATCTAGCTAAAGAATGTCAGCAAGTTCAGCAACAGTTTTTAATCTTTGTTGGTCTTGTATCTTATAAAGGTAAGAAATTTATCACTTATTTATTTATAAAAAAAAATCATAAGATTTCTTTAACGAATTTTAAATTTAACGTCTTTAGTATTGTAAAGATGTCCATCTTTCAAATTTGCTATCTCGCAAGCCTGGGCATCAAATCCATACGAAAAAGGAAGGAACCTCCAGTTCAAAAAAAGAAAAAAACATATTTATTACCATTTTTTTTATTTTAGTTTTTTTTTACATTTTAATTTTATTCTTTTATGCTTAAAATAAAAAAATAATTAATCCATAAATATATGATCCAGATATTTTTAGCTGGTTAAATTTAAAAAAAATATCGGTTTTTTCAGTACTTACTTGTAACCAATAATGTAACTAGTTACAATTCATTTTGGTAATAATGGCTTCTGTAATACTTGAATGACATATAAGTAATGACTTTCTGAAATGCCTACCTGTAATAATATAGAGTATGTAGTTGCCCCTAATGACATCATCGTGTTAAAATAATGAGTTATTCATCTAATGTGAAAGTAGTGAAGAGCCATTATATTAGCTTCTTAACTCATTACATGGCAACCAAAGTTTTTGCTGGGAAATAAACATTATAAATTTATTATTGCACAAACTTTGTTATTGTGCTTAATTAAACGAGTAAAATAGAAAAATGTAAAAATATATATATATATATATATAAAATATTTTTTTTTTTTGATACAATAAAAAGGAGACGATATGAAACTTTATAATTGTTGAAAAACGATGAATAAAAATGGATAAAAAATAACAATAGTGGAAATAAGTCGCAATTCAGTGCTGCATCGTAGACCTAAAAAAAGCTTCAACAAATTTATGTTCTCAAGACAAAATATCAAAAAAACAAGAAAACATTGCATGTGATGATCAGGGCAAGTTTTTATATGCACAGAAAAAATTGAAATATGCCCTTGAAAAAGCACGAAAAAATGGTAATATGCACAGAAATTTGCAAAAATAGCATGAATATGTATATAAAAACCAACGAATTTATGCATTCTTATACATTAATGTGCAAAAAATATGCACAAATATGCATTTTTTTAACTTTCAATCTCTAATAGATTTCGATGTTTATAAAAATATAACTATTTTAATTTAAAGTATCGTATTTGACGCTTTAAATTTTTTTTCTTTACAATATTTACAATGTACTCAAAATAATCACACAAAATTTTTAAAAATCATTTGTTTGAACTCCAAAAAATCACAAAAAAATTATGTTTCTGTTAAGAAAACTAACTTTTGTATCCATTATATGCAAATTTATGCAAAGATTTAAAGTATAAGCATTTTTTGTGAAATTCTTTTGAAATATGCAAATGCTTACTTTCCAAGCGAAAAGCTTGCCCTGGTGACTAATTTGAAGATGAAGGTTATTAATATAAAGATATGATAAATTTTAATGTATTACAATGTTTCTAACTTATGATGAAGAAGTTCTAATTTTATATTTTAATAAAACATAAATTAATATAAACAAATCTTTATTCTACTAATTATTAACATATTGTCCGATTTATACATATAAAACATTTTAGCTGTATATAAACCAATTTAAACTGTAGTTCTAAAAATTTTGAGAGTAACTTTAATATTTTGAATATTAATTGGTATTTTGTGTTTATTTTTTACATAAAAAATACCTTAGCATGTGAAATAAAACACTTCAAGTATTTTTAACCCAATTATAGTAGGAGTAAATCTACCTACTATAAATGGTGTAAATTTACATGAAAATTGATTAGAGTGTAGAGTTTGACCCTATAAATCTCTTCAATTCGACACAAATAAAATCTTTTGTAAAATTAAACTGCACCATAAAATTTTTAACTTTGGACTATAATTGACCATATCGTATGAGTAATATTAATCAATTGCATCACGTATACACCACTTTAACCATCTCAGCTAAAAACAAATACAGCCCTATCCATAAAAGCAGAAAAGTCGAGTTTAAATCCAAAAGTCGACTATTATTTTAAGTTCCTTACCATAAAGCTTTTTTCAAACAAAATTATGATGAGGAAGTTCTTTGGTTTTTATTGTATTGAAAGTTCATGTATAATTTATTTTTATAACTTTTTGAAATTTCTTTTTGTTATTTCAATTCATTGCAAAATATTTTCAAATTTTTTAATGTATGAGTTTTAAAAAACTTTTAAAATAGATTTTTAAATATTTCTTATGGTACGGAAAAACAAAACTTCTATTTTAAAATAAAGTTGACTTTAAAATTCTATTTTTGTTAAAGTCAACTTTATTTTAAAATAGAAGTTTTGATTTTCCGTACCAAAGGAAATATTTAAAAATCTATTTTAAAAGATTTTTTTATAACATTCATGCTACTGAAAAGCACTAATAAATGAATTTTAATATAAACCTAATTTTAGAGTTAAACGAAAAAAGTCTATAACACATTTTACAAAAAAAAAAAAAAAAAAAAAAAAAAATCGTATCCAATTCATTCGTAAACATAAGAATATTTCTTATATTCTATATACATTTTATGAAGCATTTTAATATTTTACGAAATTTACGAAAATTTAATATCGAATATGTTTTAAAAATAATTATCTTTATTCGATATTTTGATTTTACACTTAAAAGTTTGATGGTTTAAAATTTACATTTAAGCATAGCCAAAAAAGTTAATAAGATAGGATGAATGCTTAGTATCAATTGAAGACAACAATCAAAATTTGGGTGCTCAAATTGAATTTATAAATAACAATAATTGTAATGGGGCTGGTGATTTAAATTATGATTCCTAAGTTTATTTTTCAACACTTGAAAAGAACTGTACAAACAGTCTTATCTTTTAATGAATACTATTGAATAAAAGTGTAGTGGAATTCCACTTTTATTACACTTGAATTCCTGAAAAAATATTTATTGGGTTCTACGTAAAGTAAAAACTGTAACTTTTCTTGTCAATTGAAAATAAAAAATACAAATAAAATATTTTGTAGAAAAATTTAAAATATTTGGAGCATTATGAAAACTTTGTAAAAAAAAGCTGCAATATCCGATGAAAATCGGCAGAAAATGCGATTTCACTTATAACTGCATTTTTTTATGTTTTCATAATTTTTATTTTCATTGAAAATATATAATCACAACTCTTATGACTGTATACACAGAAAAAAATTATGAAAAAATAATTGCTTTAAATAAAATTTTATAAACAAGTGATTTCATATATTATTTTATTGGTTGTAAATTTTTTCTAAACCAATACAAAAAACAAGAATAATTTTTTGTCTTCTGACAATTAAAAAATAAAACAAGCGCGAATTATATTCGGCCCGGCCGAATCTATATACCCACCATCAACTTTTTCAAATTTTACGTTATATGGTAGGGGGCGGTAAAGTGGGCAGTAAATTGGACGGACCACGCCCATTTTTTGTTTCCGAGTTTACATTGGTCCTTGAAGTATTTGAACACAATTTCGTTGATTTCCACCTTATATGGGAGGTGGGCGGTAAAGTGGTCGGACCACGCCTATTTTTGGTTTCCGAGTTTATATCGATCCCCGAACTATACGTACAAAATTTCGTTGTCGTACATGCTTTTGTTGAAGAAATATCAGCAGAAAAGTATAAAACGGACACCCTGTGCTTCTAGTTTTTAGCTCATAACTTTTTTATTTATTAACCGATTTTGCCCATCAATATTTCAATACCAAACAAACCTTATATAATACAAATATTTGTGCCAAATTTCATCCCCCTACGTTGCTCCGTTCGAGCTCTATCCTGCTTTCAACATACAGACGGACAGACGGACGGACATAGCTAGATCGACTCAGAATCGAACCAGGACCCAGAAAATATATGCTTTGTGGGGTCTTAGATGATTCCTTTGACATATTACACACAGAATGACAAAATCAATGTACCCCCCATCAAAATGTATGCAAAAAATTATAAAATATAAAATACCACAGGTAAGTTATCTTAATTATCGTACAGAATTCAGAATACTTTTTTAGAATACTTGATTTACTTTTGTGTATCTTCTAGATAATTCGAAAACATATGAAGAATGTATAATAGAGTGTCCCGTAGACAAACATTTTGTAGGAACACCCCTCAAACGATGCGTAAAAATTAGCCGAATATGGGAAAAATATTAAAAAGAAATTTTAAATTGATCTTCAGTTCCCTACCAGCGATTGAATATCACGGGTCTAGAACATTTCGTCCAAAAAATAGTATTGAGTTTAGTCTTGAAGTGGGTATCAAAAAATTCGTAATTTTAAGCCAATTATAGAAAAAATATTAAAAAAAATGTTCGCAAAAATTTTGGTCCATAAATTCGATAATTTTTCTTAAAAAAATAGATAAGAATCTTATAGTTTTGTTCCTTTTTAGGCTAAAATTTTAAAGAATTGCATTGTAGTAAGAACTGTTAATAATATGTAATTTTTCAGATTTTTTAAAAAAATTGTTCATCAATATACCTTAAAATGTCTTCTAGCGAACGAAAATCCCATTGGAAAAATTTTTAAAATATTTTTTCCATAACGAACAAAAAATTAGGAATTTTTTTATATCCATTTCGATTAAAAAATCGAAATTTTTTTTTTTGAGCAGAATGTATGGGACCCATGATTTTAAAATCGCTGGTAGGGAACTGAAGACCAATTTTAAAATTTTTACGCATCGTTTTAGGGGTGTTCCTACATCGAAATATCGAAAAACGCTATTCTCGGGACACTCTAATGTATAATGTATTAAGCAATATATTGTATGAGTCGATAAAACAATGTCCTTTCAATTGTGCGCCTGAACAGGTATGCGGAAATAATTGAACTTCTTGAAAATAGTTGAACGTGTTTTAAAATTGTACTTCAAGCCATTTAAAGGTATTTTGTAGAAGGGAAATTTTGGTTTCCACAGTAAAAGGATATATACATATTTAACATGTTTTTAATAATAAATTACTTTTTGCATGTGTTTGGCAGTACCAAAACATAGTTAATGGATACCAGCATATGGACTTCAATTTTCTGTGCCGCTACATACTTCAGCATTCACTGTGTCCTATCCATTTAGGTTTCATTTAAACCGTTAATAGTAAGTAGTATTCATTAAGAAAAAAGTCTCAATTGATAACGATTATGTTTCTTTTTTATATCCATTTATACGCTAATGGAATTTGGAAGTAGTGCATATTTGCATTTCTGATTGTTTTATTTTTAGTCATAACAATTCGTTTAACAAGCTATTGAAAATGTAAAAAATTTTATTGAAAATTTAGTTAAAACAGAAATACAAATTTTTTGAAAATCGACTAAAAATTAAATTTTTTTTATTGCTTTTAACAAACCATATTATTGAATCTTATAAGAATTTTCAAATATTTAAATTTATAAATAATAAAAATATTAAGAAAAAATAAATAAAATTTTTCAATAAAATATTTACGAATTTGAATATTTGATTTTACTAATTCAGTAATATCCATAGGGACTTAGAGATACCACTGGTAAAGGAAGAATTTAAAAAATTCATTGAAAAATATATCCAGAAACTTCAAACTCATCCAAATCCACTCGCTAGACTCCTTGCTAAAGTGCAGGCACATTCAAGGCTTCATAGAGTCGACCTACCGCCCCGCTAATACTTTTTACAACTTAGCTCTCCTTAGAGAGTAGATATCTTTAAGTTTAGTTTTAAGACTTAAATACTTACTGTGAGGCCTAATAAAGGCGGATTCAGTAAATAAATAGAAAATAAAAAAAATAAAAAAATAATAGGTCCGATTTTAGTACAAAATATAATTGATTTTATGAATTTAGTAAAGATATATGAAATTTATTTTTTTTTTTCCGTGTAGTCATAATTTTTGTTTTATGACTATTTTTGTGTCACAATTTTTCTGCGAATAGGTATGTAAGTTTTAAACTAAACATTTTTAGAGTCGTGCAACACTTGACATAGTTATATCTGAATCTCCAGAAACTAGGGAACTTCTGTATTTATTAGGGTGATCGATTATTCGACTTTTTGAAGAAACCGGTTTTCGAATACTTTGAATAGTTGGTATTTTGAAAATCCGGTTGCACTTTTTTAAATTCAGAAAAACCAGTTTTTTTCTGCAGAAGTTAATATTTCAATAAAAAAAAAACTACATTTCTTTAAAAAATCAATAAATCTTATAATGTTCAAGATAAAATTTATTAAACATAATTGTTTTTGGAAATAACTATTAACCCATTAAGAACGAGAAAAAAAGATGTAGTCGGTCAAGCCGTCTTCTTTTTTCTAGACCTGTGGAATTGTGGACCGATACTTGTATTAAATGTATACAGTATAAACTCGATAATCCGGATAAATGATTGCAGACCCCTATCCGGATTATCAAGTTATCCGTATTATGCAGGTTTTTTCCTGGTCTCCTTTTGTTAAATAAAAACTATTAAAATATAATATAATTAAATATATGAAACAGTTAACATATCAAGTCTAAATTTTTCGAATAAAAACAGTCTGCATTTAAAGTTTTTTAAACATTTTTCATTTAACCCAAAAGACACAAACTTCTTTATATTCATTTTACTGAAACAATTTCGGGACAACTACTTAACTGAAAATGGCGAAATTCAATTATAATCAACTCTTACAATATAATTCTTATCATATTTTCTAAAGTTTGCTAAAATTTAAATGAAAAATTTACTTTTTATCTTCAATCCGGATTTCAAAGTTGCAATCAATCCGGATTATAGAGTATGTAATGAATTGGAAAATGCCGTCCGGATTACCGAATAATCCGGATTATCTAAATTATACTGTAATTAAATATACGAATACATATTACGTCGATACTAACATTTATATGAATTTATATGATAGCTATGGTCAGTTATGTACCGATCTTCATGAAATTCGACGCACAGACTTAAACTTATATGGAACTTACATATCGTCACCTAAAATGCAAAAGGCCGTAATATCAATTTCATAAACGAAACCGTTGTAAAATTTGGTGCGAAGATTGTTTTATGCTTTATCTATTTATGCTTTAAGTGAACAATTAACAAATTTTACTTAATTTTAAAGCAAAACATTTAAAATTGTGGTTACTACCTTATAGGCTTCGTCCTTGGAAGAAACCTGTGTGCCAAATTTCATTAATTTATGTTCAAATTTGCGATCTGTATTTTGAGTACAAGGTTTACATGGACAGACAGACGGACATCGTTAAATCGACTTAGAGCCGATTGGTACAAATTAAGGTGGGTCTTAGAGCAACATTTTTGGGTGTTACAAACATTAGTATAAACGCATAATACCCTTTCCATCTATGGTGGTGTAGGGTACAAAAATTGTAAGAAAATAATCATCAAAAATTATATTAACTTTTACTTAGCATAAACATAAACCATGGGTTAATATGGAAAAAAGGTGAAACTATTTTTAATACAACATCTCTGAAAATTAAGAAAGTATTGGATAAAAAAAAGAAAGACTAAAACATTTAAATTAGGTGTAAAAATACTACAGGTGTTACAAAATAAATAAATTTCATTCAGGATAATTATTACTAATTTATTTATTTAATCTTATAGAATTAACTTCGATTTAACCTTAAACTATATGTATTTTTAAAACACTTAAAATCATACTTTACGAATATTTAAAATATATATATATATATATATATATATATATATATATATATATATATATATATATATATATATATATATATATATATATATATATATATATATATATATATATTATAAATTTCTATTCAAATATCAGTATTTAGTACATGTTTTTTTAAATAAAAAGCTGTTTTTAAAACCGGTTTTTGTTAAAAAAAAAAAAGAAAAAAAGTAGGTCAATTCGAAAAATTAACATTTTGAAAAACAGACTCACAGATCACCCTAGTCTTCATTTATGATTATCTTGAACGATTGTTCCTTTTAAAAAGTATCTTATTTATACCAAAAAAATAAACTGAGGATATAGTTTTGTGATTTTTTTTTTTTTTGATATCCAATACGGAATACAATGTGAGTTTTTATTATATTGTTTTAAATTACTGGTAATTAAAGCGTCCTTGTTTTTAATGATTTAAATACACACTGTCTGTATTCGTATTTATTACATTGATATTGTGTGTGTGTGTGTGTGTGTGTGTGTGTGTGTGTGTGTGTGTGTGTGTGTGTGTGTGCGTTGATTGAATTATTCCGCCACTAACAGACTGTTGCCGATCGTGTTGTGCTTTCAATCATTTTATTCCATTTAACAATATTTTGATTGAAAATAAATCACACAAATTGCGGTTTGTTGTTCAGTAATTTTACATGCTTTTTATAGACGTTGCTGTTTTTGTTGCAGGTTTGATTTTCTCTTATTTTCTGTACTTTTTTGTATTTTAATCTGACGCACATTTTAAATAAATAAATAAATTGTTGATTGAAATTAAATGTTTTTATTTTGCAAAAATGTTGCCAAAGGACTAATTAAATAATGTTGAATACAAATATTTAAATACATTTCGATAAAAGTTTTATGTTCAACTATGTATATAAATTAAAATCAATGTTGTTCACTACTAAATTTAAAAAATACCTAAATCGAGAAAAATGATTAGTTAGTTTCTAAAATAGCATTCTAAACTAAATTTAAAAATATTTTCAAAATTTACAATTAAAGATGAATAAAACAATGGTATATATAATCAATGAGAAATATTAAATATTTGTTATGTAGAATTAGATAAATCATTTACTCTTCATAGCAAATACTTGATAATATTTCAATATAACATTTGTAAAAATCAAGGTTGGAAACCGATACCGTTATAAATACCGATACCGATTAAATACCGTTTAAAGTTGGTTACCGTAACTGATACCGATACCGAAATTATTATTTTGTTAAAAATGCCGGTATTCAAATACCATATCCCTCTGTACCGGTATATACCGGTAATTTAGTTTCGGTATTTTAAAAATATATTTTTTTCAACAGAATATGGTATTGCAAAAATAATTTCTTATATAATTTACTTGAGAAAATAAGAAAGATAAAATTATTTTTAATAATAAGTTTATTTCATGTACACAGAAAAAATTATTACCGTCTTTTTTTCAATTAACTCAGTTGTTTAATTTTGCAGCAAAATTTAATAAATATATTCAAGAAAAAATAAAATAAAAATAATTTTTTGTATGATTTTAACATTTTTAATTCATTCAATCATCTACTTGATTGATTTAATTAATTTATTAATTGGGAATTTTTTTCTGTTTTGTATTTTTTATAGTTTTTAGTAATTGATATAATCATTTTGGTGAGAGGTGCAAATTTAAACAAGTTTATAATTGAATGAATTATTTTCATATATATTTGTTAATTGGTGACTTTTTTCTGTGTAATAATTATAGAATTTTATTTTAAAGAGGACTTTTATTGTTTGTTTCTTGGTTATATCGTTTGCAATAAATATATTTATAAAGATGTTTAAATGCCTTAAACCTCACTTTTATAAAAAGTCTTAGTGCGAACACAAAAAATATATGGGCATTTAAACTTACGATATGATCTCAATTATTTGTCATATGACGCCCATGAACGTACTGTTGAAATTAATGATTCTTAGTTAACTGTTTGATATTTGCTTCTACGAAGATGCTCTCCTTAATTTTGGTTTTCCAAAAGACCGAAAATTTTCCTTCCGAAAGTTACAGCTTGGGCTATCTTTCCTTGTCATTGGTATGGACAACATCCGGAATTAATCTCTACAAATTTGTCAGACCATATAGCATCATGTTCCAATCATCAAAAATAATTACAGGGGAGGATGTTATGCCGCAAAATAAAGTTTCTTGGTTCATAATATAATACAAAGAAGCCATGATCACTGAATGGTAACCTGGTAGTGGAAGACAAATAGTATCTTCAGACTGTAGTACTCAGGCAAAATAGAAAGCATTTTGAGAGAAAATCCCCTCATTTCTGGAAGAAAAGTGTCAGAAAAAGTTAATTGCTTTGAATCTTTATCAGAAAATTTGAAAGGAAGTCTAGCCTGAAGACGTATTAAGTAAGAAAAAAATCATATAAGAAACGCAAGCAAGAATTTGGAGGCAAAAAATAACATGAAAGTATTTCGGACGAATTTTTTCAGAATTTTTATTTCTGTATAGTAGACGATGAAAACTTCCTAGCCAGAAATTCTATATCGCAGATGCTAGAGAGATTATGGCAGAAAAATTTCGTGTGTCAAAGAAATCAAAATTCCCAAGAAAGTTTTTGATTTGGGAAGTCATATGCATAAGCAGAAATGAAGCACTTCATTCCTAAAGAATGGTTGCATTAACACAGAAATATACGTGAATGAGTGCCTTTGGAAAATACTTCTCCCTTTCTTAATAAAATTCAGTGTATCCGCTATTTTCTGACATGTTTCCGCTTCTCCTCATTACAACAAAACAATGGCGTTGCAACAAAGAAATTGTAAGAGTTTGTACCGAAAGAGGCTAATCCATCAAGTTGTCCGAAACTCCGTGCAATTGAAAGATAGTGGACTCTAGTAAGTACGTTAAACGCTTAGCATAAAATGAAACGGAGTTTAAAAATAAGTGGACTTGTGCAAGCAAAAAAGTGACCGAAACACAATAAAACCTTTAATTAGAATAATTCCGGAAAAGATCTGATATTTCCTTAAAAACCAGCAGGAACTAATTTATTATTTTATGTTTAGAACTTGAACATAACAGTCATTAATAAAAATATCACTTTAAAAAAAATTCGCCCGCAGGTTTAGTTTCTATAAGCAGATTTGCATGCACGGATTTTTTCGTGCGCAGTCCTTATTTGAACTCACATTTTAAGTGAAATCCCGGGAAATCGAAAAGTCCTGGAAAATTTACTTCAGAGCGGCTTCAAAGTTTGAATTACATTTTAATTTCTTAACTTTAAAAATTTCTAGTGAGCAATTGGGATAATGGGGAGTTATGCCCTTAAATAGTACTTTATTGTTGTAGCAATATTTCTCCTCTACAAAATTCCTCGGCTGTAATTGGTACATTAGCTCATAATAAAAAATGTAAATAACAAATATGTAATTTAATAATTTTTTTTGCGAAATTCAAGTAAAAATTATTTAGAAATTTAACTATTTTAAGTTTTTCCTAGTTTTTTAATAATAACGGTATTTACCGGTATCTTAGTTTCGGTACCGATATACCGATACCGATATAATTTAAAATACCGTTATCGATACCGTTACCGAAATAAAATAAAATTTAATACCGATACCGTTATTCGTTTCGGTTTCCAACCTTGGTAAAAATGTTATATTTTTATTTTGCGAACGAATTTTTATTTCTAATGTTTAAAAGCCCTGAGTATGGTTTCTTTATAAAAATTGTATCTGGTACAATTTTAAAAGCTCTGAGTTGGCAAATACTATTTTTTATTTTATTTATTTTTTTTTTCATTTTTAATTTATAATTATTGATATTCTCTTACATAATCCAATTCGATATTTATATTGCCCTTGAAATGTGAAAAACATTTTAAAACAATTTTGAAAGAAATCCTTCCTTTTAGATGTAATAATACCCTTCAGTTAAAAGGAAAACAAGTTGATTTGAAGATAATTTAAAATTGCTAATATTTAATAGTTTTAACCACAAACGAATTAGTTAGTTGTGTTTACGTCAACAGTTATACAAAGCATTTTCTAAGAAAAACTAATCTCATATTTTACAGTTCTAATATTTAAACCATTTCATATTGTACAGTTCATAAAAGTTTATTTTGAAACTATTTACAAAAGATTAAAATCAAACCGAGTACTAAAATAGTTTTTCAATGTTTTGATGAACAACTTTATTGCTTAAAGTTTAAAAAGGAATACAATTTTAAATTTATTAAATTTTAGTTAGAAGGACATTTCTATTAGTTTTAAATCCTATTAAAGAAATTGTATGACACTGTTGTGTTTTATATTTTGCTTCTTGTGCTTGAAACGAATTTCAAAAATATAAGTTTTTGAATGTTTTTCTATTTTAATAAAGAAATAAATTTGTACATTTGATGTTTTTTTTTTTTTTTTTCTTTTTCTTTTTGCTAAAACAAATCTAAAAGATGTCATTCTGCATAAGTATTTTTGTTTATCTCTTTTTATTGTTGCCTTTAGAAAAATATCAACATTTTAAGGGAAAAACTACATAGTATATACATATATGTACATATACAAATACAGCTTTTAAAATATGTCAATGTGAGTAGATATTTGTCTGACATACATTTGTTGTAGAATGTAAAAGAAGAATGAAAGAAAGAGTAATTAAAGATTTACTAATACGCTTTCAAATATATCGTTGGTATTCCACCGAAATATTTTTTATTGACTGTTTTCTTTTAGTTGCTAATATAAATATTTACATATGTCCAAATATCTGTATTATTTCTGAAGTTATGAAAAGTAGTATCTTGTAATTTTATATGGCTTTCATACGAATATATATTAGTTTGTGTTCTCCTAAAAATACATACGAATTTTATTCTGTGCACCGTCGATATCTGTATGTGTTTACATACATGTGTATACAAACGTATTCACTAAGTTCGACTTTCATAAGATTAACGATTGATTAGCTAAGTTGAGTGCTCTAAAGCTTCTTAAATTCTTTACTCATTTATTTCAATTGAAGACTAAGAAATTTTATTCGATCATGATTAAATATTGTTTATAATTTTCTCCAAAGATTTGTACAAAACTTAAATTTAAAAGGCTAAAACCTCGGGTCCTCCTATTTGTACAAATTAAGCAGACCAATTAATACCCTTTTAAAATAACTTCGGCAATAAAATCTGTTCAATTTATATAAAAAAAAAAAAAAAAAAAAAAAAAAAAAAACATAGAAATTTTTTCCAAAAATGTCTTAATATTAAAAAAATCTCCATTTTTAAAAATTGTGCAAAAAATGAGGGTTAACCTAAATTATTTCTCCATATATTAAACGACAATATATTTTATTAGATTTATTACAAAATGCTATTGATCCTTTTTTAACTCAAGTAAATTTTTTTTAGTCCATAAAATGTATACCTTTCGCAATTTTTTGATGCGGATCTACATTTCCGTTTAGCATACAAACACCATCTTTTTATACCAATTATGCACAGTGGTTCCAAAACGCTTTTATGGAAATAATTCTGTAACTTTTGAACCTTTAGAGATATCTCAATAACATTTCACATGATCACAACTGAGGTGCTTTTGAGTTGATTTGGAGGACTACAGATTCCAAGAGTTTCGGGGGGACTAATGGTAGGCCCTCCAAAGCTGGCCATCTCGGGTATGTAACTTTTTTTTTCTTTTAACCGCTAAAAATTCATTTTTGATATGACAGAATAAATTTTATATATAGATAGTCCTTGTAAATCTCTGCAAAAATATGCTAACATTATCTCTATTAGTTTAAGAGATATTCAGGTCGAAATACATTTTTCTCTTTTGTTTTTTTTTTTTTTTTCTTTCTCTTAAAATTGGCGGGCTTAATATTGACGCCAAAATTTTTCTAAAATATTCGCCAGATTTTCTACAAAATTTAAATTAAAGAATAGAAAAACCTTATTTTTTTACCAAAATGCCCAAAATCTCAAACCGGGAAAAACATCTTTCAATACTTGACTTCTTTCATTGAAATCGTCACTCTCTCGTTGTAAGAGGATTTCGTCAGAAAATACTTTATGGGAATTTTACTGAAATAATTTTATGCTGGGATCAGGCTAGGGCTAGAGGCGAAGCCTTTGTTCCAAGCTTCTCCGGATTTACTTTACCTGCATTTGCCTTAACATTTCTTTTGAAGACATTAAAAAATTATATAGTCGGGAATTTTGTTTTTTTCCAACCTTTGAAACAATTTAGTACATTCACTTTTAGGTCTTTTTTTAAGTTTTTGAACTCTGAACAACAATGATGATTATAAAATGACGCTAAAATTTTGCCTTCTATTAGTTTAAATTCGCCTCTTTACATTCACCTCTTTACAAAAAAAGTTACAAAAGTTAGTCCCATGATTAACGATTTATTTTACTTATTTCAGTTGAAGACTATGAAATTTTATTCGAATACGGTTTATGAAAAACTTAAATGATTGGACCTTTAGTCCTCCAATTTTGTACAAATATCCTTTAGAATAATTCCGGCAATAAAATATATATGTTCAATTTTGACATTCTATATATGTATAAGTACATTAGAATGTCCCTGAGTGAGCTGAGTATGTTAAATATATTAAAATTCTTTTTAAGTTGATCTTCATTTCCCTGACAGCGATTGAAACTCACGGGTCTAAAACATTTTGTCCAAGAAAAAGTTTTGGGTTCTATGTCGAAATGGGTACCAAAACGCTCTTAATTTTGAGCCAATTATAAAAAAAAAGTAATAAATTTTTTCACTAAAACTTTGGACCATAAACCGTAATTTTAGTTTATAATGTGGAAAAAGTTTCGATATATAACTTCTTTTTAAAGGTAAAATATTAAAAAGTTGTATTTTAAAAAGTATGGCCCATAATATGTTATTATCGTTTTTGCAAGACATTTGCAAATGTGGTAAAAAAAGCACTTCATTCATAACGAAATAACACTTTTAACAGGAAACGCAAATAAGTGCCGTCAGAAAGGATTTCCTCCTATCAAAATTAAACGAATTCTAAATTATTTGGCCACATACCTCTTCTCATTATTACAACAAAAAAGTAACTGAGTTGCAGGAAACAAGTGGTGATGCTATGAACCAAAAATGCCAAACCACTAAACTGTTCAAAACTCAATTCACTTTAAATGTATCGGGTCATAGTAAAAATTTTTTGAAGATTACATAAAACTGACTAAAAAATAAAATAGAGTTTAAAAAGAAATGAACCCATTACAACAAAGCAAAAAAGTAACCGAAACCTAATAAAGCTCATGGAAAATATTCCAGAAAATATTAAATATTTTATTGAAAACTAATAATAAATGTTTCTTTTAATTTTTCGTAAAACTACTTTTTTAATAATATTTGTGGTTTTCCTGATAATTAGAAAGATAAATAAATCATGGATTTAGTTTTTATATCAAACTTGTACCAAATTTAAACGATTTTTTAAGAAATAATTAATAGAAATTGAAAAACTTCTGCTTGAAAAAATAAAACTCAGAAGAGAACAAACTAGATCGCCAGCTACAAAGCTGAGGCTGTCCATATCAAGCAAAAAACTAAAAAGAGCCCTTCAATTAGAAGAGGATCGCCAAAGTAGAAAATATATTGAAAGCTTAACGAATAATAAACATACCAATTTTTCAATATGGAAGGCAGCGAAAGATATTAAACCACCGGTAGAGGCACATAGTCCTTTAAGGTCTATGTGCACAGTCTTTCAACCCAATCCCCAAACAAATGATTTTGTATTGGGAGAGACACTTGACACTACACCGAATTACGATGACATAATTTTGTTTAGCCCAGAGGACATTGAAAAATAAATGTTAAAAAATCACTTGGATATGATTCAATAACACCATCAACGATTAAAAACCTACCGAATGTGGCAATAATTGTGCTATCAATCATTTTCAACGCGATCTTAAAACTAGGAGTCTTTCAAAAATTTGGAAAACTTCTCTGATTAAAATGATACCAAAGCCAGGAAAAGATTCTACTATAACATATTCATATAGACCCATTAGCTTACTTTCTTGCTTGTCGAAGCTGTTCGAAAAAGTATTTCAAAAGAAAATTCTACCATTCTTGAACGATGGAAATATCGTCCCAGTTCACCAGTTTGGTTTTCGTGAAAAACACGGAACCTTAAAACAAGTGAATCGTCTAACTGGAGAGAAATGTTTCTAATTAAAAAAAGTATTGTTCATCTATTTTCTTAGATTCAAAGGCCAAATCTATAAAATTAAATGTTTACTAACACCATGTACCCACAAATTGCTGGAGTCCTATCTATCTGATCGCATATTTAGGGTAAAATATAATGACTTTGTAACAGAAGAATTTGAAATAAAAGGCGGTGTTCCGCAGGGAAGTGTCCTTGGACCTACCCTATATCTAATTTACACCTCTGATTTGCCTATATCCCAGCAAAATATTTCAGAAGTTGTTTTAAAATCACAGCATTTTCATTACATACCAAGTAGCTTTAAGTTATGAATTTCATATTCTAAAATTGTTCTTTTTAGCAACATCTCAATATGTTAAAAAATTATATCATTTATATAATATTTGTATGTAAGCATTGTATATGTATGTATACTAAATTGTATTAAATTGTTTCACTAATGAAAAAAGAAACATGAAAAGGTATACTTTCATATAATACCTCAGTGTTCCTCAAAAGCACATACTATTCAGCTTTTTGGATCACTTCCGTCCTATGACAACCACGTGTTAAATTCATTGATGTTTCACCAGGAATGGAACTACTTCAGGTTCAGTAACATCAATGATTTAACTAATGATTGGTATGCTCTTTTTTTGCTGGGATGTGATGAACTGACTATTTCAACGTTTGCTGATGACACTGCAATACTCAGTTCTCACAAATAGCATTTAGCCAACTGGATATTTATCTCCGACGCGGGGAGACATGGTTGAAAAACTGGCGTATTCGTGTAAATGAAGTGAAAAGTAACCATGTTACATTCACCTTGAGAAGAGAAAACTGTCCTCCATTTACACTTAATGATATAAATATACCAAAGTCAGATCATGTTACATATCAGTGAAAAATACATACTTAAACTACAAACTCACCCCAACCCACTCGCAAGATTTCTTTCTGAAGTTCAGTCTGTTACAAGGCTTCGCAGAGCCGACTTTACACCCCGTTAATAGTAGGACCATGCAATAACCAATGATCTCGATAGAGATCGAATAGTGTTTAATATTTAGTTTTTAAGATTTTAATACATATTCTGAGGTCTAAAATAAAACAGATTCAATATACAAATAAAACGTAAAAAAAAGAAACTAATATAATAAAAAACTTATAAAATTCTCTTTAATTAAAGTTAGTTGGTATTTACCAGGGTTGGGGGTTAATGATTATTTTTTCAATTAAATTACTTTACAAGTAATTGTAATTGATATTTTTTCAATTACAATTACAGTAATTTTAATTGAAAATTTCCAATTACAATTACTATATAATTGAAAATCATTGTAATTAATTACACTCTTAAATCCTTTAAAATTAAATTTTATCGATATGCTATTAAAAAAATTCAACATACGATTTTTATTTCCGGTAATTTTGTACATTATTAACGCCACACAATCATCATTTTTTTTTAAACTTATACATTTCGAGTTTAATTAGTAATCGAAATTTTCAATTACAAATTACCGGTTAATTGTAATTGTGCATGTAATAGATTACCTAAAGTAATGATTACACCCCAACCCTGGTATTTACTTAAAAATCTGTTAATGTTTCAACCCATTAAAATTTATTAAAAATATTTATATTTATTTTTTAGAATTATAAGTGACTGATGTAATTGTGTGCAATTATTTAACAACAGCAAATGGATGCAATAGTTCCACATGGTCCTTCAGTCAGTTTTACTTATTTTCATGTCTCTGTTCACACTGATTTGTGTAAAAAATCTTCTAGAAAAAAAACAAAGGCAAAAATTTTCATGAAATTCCATTCGCTAGTAAATGTACAATCATGTATCAAAAGGAAACATCAAGCACGAGAGTACATGTAGACATGTACCAACTATGTTTATATGTTTAAGGGAATCCCTTAAAATAATCCTCTATGTAAAAACGTTTATTTTTCATATTTTTTTATATGTTTTAGAAAAAAAAAAATTAAATCGATAATAATTAACTATTACTAGTATGTTTAATGGAGTACAAATACTTGTTAAAATATATAAAATATCATCAGGGAAACCCTGTTTGTCTTTGAATGTGTGTTAAATTCTCCACTTTGTTTGCTTGTCAGTTCTCAAAAAATTTTAACTTAGTGTTAGTTTTAAATTGTTGCTATTTTCAAAACTTTTTTGTATGCATTTTTGGTGTTAGTCATGTTTTTTATTAATATATTTTTGTAGATATGTGTACATTTTTTTGATACTATCCACTAACAAATATAGATGAAATATTAAGTTAAATGGATAGCATAAATCTTTTTAGAAATCTTGCCTTAGAAGTAGGATCGATTGAAAAGTCTCGAGTGGGATCGATTCAATATATAAAATTTTTATACAAATTAGTCATTTGACAATAATATATAGAACATTTAAGTGGCAATATTTCATTGGAACCTGCTACTCATCTATCTCTGATTATATGGGGTCATTTCTGGTCCGTTTAAACAAAAATTAAACAAAAGTCCATTAAAACTTGAGTTTTGTGGATTAAAATATTCTACAGAAATTTTATACGTCGGATTTCACTAGGGGTCACCGAAAGTCCAAAGCTCATACAGTGAAGCGTTTATCCTAACAAATGAAATTGATGAAATTATTATTAATTTTGTTTAAGATTTGCACAAAACTTTTAATTTTATGTTATATTTCATTGCCTAGTTTAAGGAGTTTATATAAGAAATGTGGGAAAATTTCACAATTTTCTTTTTTAACAATATATGATAAGTAGAATGAATTTTTTGTCTTTGAAGACCCGTAGTAAAATTTTATGAAGAAAATATCTGTAAAACATTTGAACCCTTTAAACTCAAGTTTAAATCGACTTTCATGTCATTTCCTTAAAACGGACTAGAAATGACACCTTATAAGGTAAGATAAATGAATTTAAAGTTCTAATGAAATATTCCTCGTTAAATGCTCTAAATATTTATGGAAAATTATTTTAGCTTCGAACTATATTGATATTATTCTTTTCGATTTATCTGAAACTACTTTGGTGCAAAATAGAAAAGTTTAAAAGGTCATAAAACAAAAAATTTGTCTAGCAGCGAAAATCTTTTGGAGGGTTTATTAGACATACTAAGAGCTATCAATTGCAATCGGAATGATTCCGTCAATTAAAAAAAAATATATATAAAAAAAGTTTTGCCGACCAGTGTAATCCGACACGATTAGACCACAGGAAGCCCCTTTCCCTCTAGTATTTATCGAAAAAATATGCTTTGTCTTCAATAAATTTTACCACGCATGATTTAGTAGATATGAGCAATTAACCTTGATTTTTTTAGATTTTCAAATTTCAAAATGTCATAGTTTGGACCGTCAGTTAAATATTGATCATTTGAAATTATTGTATTTAAATACTTTGTTGAAATTGTAGATCTGAAATCAGATTGTTGAACGTTTTTTCGTGGAATCAGCCTTTTCTTAAATAACAATAACAAGTTCAAAGAGTAAGAGAACGAAACTTAGTTAGAGTTTCATCAATGTCAATGTCAAAATTTATCGATAATTACGTACTATCTTCACGTGATATTCCAGATCAAAAATCACAAAAATATTTTTTTTTGCTTGTTTTGATGCTAGTACAACATTTATGGACCATGCTAATACGAATTTTCAATATGTATAAAACGTTAAGACGAATCTTAGTAAGTTTCGTTTTTCTCCATCATATTCTTGACTATAATAACTATACACATGTAATTGAAAATTATATGCTTTACTGTAATTTTATTTTAATAACTATTATATTATTGGATATTCAATTCCCTTGATTTGCACACTTCGAAAAGGTAACAAACGATGGAAAGATGCAAATCGCGAAAATTTTAATTAATTACACACTGTTACAGTAAAAAATTATTCGAAAAATGTTTTTGGGTATGTTCTTGTATAATACTGTTAATCTTTTTCTTATTTTTCTTTGGAAAGTAAATGAAACAGGCTTTTCAACCGATTAATTTTGTATATCTGGGCCAAATATTAAAAGATAATTTTTAAACAACAATTAAAAAAAAAAAATTGTCCATAATTTTTCTAGTTTAACCCATTAATGCCCACGGCGATCCAGCCAACTTAGACATTTAAAATTTTGAACATCATGCCAAATGAGGCAAATAAACACACTGCCGGTGAACAATTTTTTATATTTGGTTTAGTAAGGAAGTTATACAACATTTATACTAATTCATCACTTAATTTTATTTCTAAATTCATATATGGAACGAAGTGAATACTTCCGGTTACCGGAAATGTCTTCCTCTGATTGATGTAGGATCACGACGACCTCATGATTTGTGTTTTCATACAGATATGTGGAAAAATAATAAAGTTATTCAAAAATAAATCTAACTGAATGCGTGTATAGCGCCTAGGGCGAAATTTTCCGTAGGCCCCCTTCCTATTGATACCCACAATATTTATCAAACTGCTAATAATAAACGAGAACAGTGCTACAATCAATTATTTAAAAAATTTATCATGTTTACTGATCAATTTGTATATTTTAATTGAAAAAAAGTACTGAGAATAACCCAGTGTTACGTATACGTAACACTTTCTTTTTCCACTTTCTAATTTTTATCAGATACGCCTTATATGTTCTTAAACAATCAAATAAACAAATCTGATGTGTTTTCTTTTAGTATACAAAGAAATTTTTTCGTTAAAATATGTTGTACGTACATAATAAGCCTTTTTGCAAACCTGCTGCTGTTAAAATCGAGTTTTTGCAAGCTTTCAAATAATGAACCTTACTAAATCACTTTTTACCGCAATAACAGGAGAGAAAGTAAAGAAAAAAGCATTTGAGGATGCAGGACGAATATTAAATTACACAATTCACAACAAAATTTAAGTTTATATTTTTGTTTTCAAGCTTACATAGGTCCTTAAAATATTTCTACAAAAGATATACATTATATACACATATAAACAAAAATAATAAATAACAAGCGCGAATGTTATATTCGGCCCGGCCGAATCTATATACCCACCATCAACTTTTTTAAATTTTACGTTATATGGGAGGGGCGGTAAAATGGGCAGTAAATTGGACGGACCACGCCCATTTTTTGTTTCCGAGTTTACATTGGTCCTTGAACTATTTGAACACAATTTCACCTCATATGGGAGGTGGGCGGCAAAGTGGGCAGACCACGCCCATTTTTGTTTTCCGAGTTTATATCGACCACCGAACTATACGTACAAAATTTCGTTGTCGTACATGCTTTTATTGAAGGAATATCAGCGGAAAAGTATGAAACGGACACCCTGTGTTTCTAGTTTTTAGCCCATTTTCAATACCAAACAAACCTTATATAAGATAAATATTTGAGCCAAATTTCGTCCACCTACGTTGCCCCGTTCGAGTCCTATCCGGCTTTCAACAGACAGACAGACGGACGGACATAGCTAGATCGACTCAGAATCTAACCAGGACCCAGAAAATATATACTTTGTGGGGTCTTAGATGATTCCTTCGACATGTTACACTTCAAATTGAAAGAAACAAATAATATTTGTTTCTTTTATTTTGAAATAAAAAGTGCCAACAGAAATTTTAGTTGTTTATTTACTAATGAAAAAGATATGAACGTTAATATTACTGTAGGGCAAGGCATACATGTTTTATTGTTTTACAAGTAGAAATACTTTGATCTGCACCGACGTGCTTATACCTTTCTTAGTGACGTGACAAATTTTTGTATGATTTCGAAGTTGTCAATTTATATTTCATAGTTATATTTTTGATAAAGTAATAGTTGTTATTTTTTACTTTTATATATTATATTTTAATATATTTCATCAAATGTGCAGATAATTTGTTTTTGGTGCTTTTTTACTATTATTATTTAAAAAAAAAAATTGCAATTAAAAAAATGTTTTTATAGATAATTTTTAATTTTAGAAATTTTTATAAAAAAAAAAATATTTTTTCATTTTTAAAAGTAAATATTTTTTCCATTTTTTTGGATTTTTTAGAAAAAAAATTAATTAAATAATATATAAAAAATTTTCCATTTTTTCGGAAAATAATTATTTTGTGATTTTTTCCAAGTTTTTGGGTTGTATTTTATTTGAAACAAGAAATTGTTATTAAAATATATATTTTTTATAGAAATAAATAATATTAATATTTTTAATTTTAAAACTTATTTTTAAATTATATATATTTTATTTAATAAAAAAATTGTTTTGAATAAAAAAAGGATTTCATTTCTTTTATTTTTGGGCAGAAATAATATTTATTTTGAAAAAAAAGTTTTTCGATTTATTTTTTCTAAGCAAAAAGTTTTTTATATATAAAAAGAAAATTTTTTTTATATATAAGAAAAAAATGTTCATATAGCAATCTTTCAATTTATAGACTTATTTTTTTTTTGTAAACAAAAATCCTGAAAAGTTTATTTATTTTTGTCATAACAATTTTTTATATAGTAGTTATATACAAATTAAATATTTTTTACAAAAGATCTTTTTTCAATAGAATTCCACCTTTTTCACAGAATAAAGCAAAATTATTAAAGAAAAATTTAATTTTTGTGGTGACAAATCCGATATGAATAAAAAAATAAAAATATTTTTTTTTTATATATTTTTCAAGTGGATAAATGTTATATTTTTGTTTTTATTTATTTAATTAATATACTTAACTTTTAACGTCTGTTACTTTGAATACATAAGTAACAAAACTGCACAAATCAAATTTTAAAATATAAATTGGATATTCTGAAAGTATATTTACATAAGTTCGTATGACGTTAAAAAGGCATAACTAGTTCGGTGCTGATTAAAGTATTTCTACTTTTAAAACAACAAAACACGTATGCTATGCCCTACACTAACATACGCGATCGTATTATATCTCCTTAAGTAAATAAAATAACAATTTCTTGTTTCTACTTTTTTATAGGCACTACACCAGCGATCGCCACTCTCATACATTCACAATTATGTTTGTGTATGTTTTGTTTTTCTGTCCCATTATTAAATTATACACCAAAAAAATAACATAATTTTTATAGTATTTTAATTTGAAAGTTTCTTCAAGACTTGTAAGTGGAAATACACGTTACTAGTTTAGAATTTAAATAGTAATAACCAGGGATCGCAACGATTACAATAGTAATCATAAAAATTACGATTTAATGTTTATTTTTTCTATTCTTTGATTAAAAAGGTATAACGATAAATTATTAATTTAGGATTTTAATTTCTTATTAAAAAATATCGAATAATTCAGCACGAAATATTATTTCAAATTTGTATTTTATAATAAAAAATTAAAATTAATTGTAATAAATTATTATTTATTAATTAAAAAAAAGATAGTTATTTAATAATAAATATTAATTAAACCTACTTAATACTAAATATTTTTCATGAGTGTATCTCAAGCAATAAGCAGTAACACAATATTCTTGCTTGAATGCTCGTACGAGATTGATTTTCTTGTGTGTTTTTTATTAATTTCAAGAGCATATCAAAAGAGATAAAAAACACGCAAGCTTCTTTTCCTTTTGTCTTCCCTCCCGCATCGTAAAATACTTTTAAAAAATATTTCAGTTTTCATTGACATGCGCTTTCTATATGTTGTATATTCTTTGCTAATACATAAAAAGTATATATGTATCCTCCTTTAAAGGTCGTCAAATAAAAACCAATAAATTGTCCCAAATAGTGTTTTCAATATTTTAATATAGATACATACATATGTATGTATGTATTCTAATATTATTTCAAATTATAGCAATTTCTTCACTTATGTCACAATTTTTTTGTAAATTTAAAATTAAATAAGTCCTGGTTCACACACAGCAATTTTTATTGCCGCAATTCTGACTTCGTACACGCAAAGAAAAAACATGATTCCTAAATGCTCGCGGAAATCAGGTGATGTTCCTAAATAGTTTATATGGCTAACACAATCAAATTATTGTGTTTTTGACTAAACTGAATCAATTATTTTTTGTTCTGATCATTTTAACATATGATACTTTGTAATAATATAAAGTCGGTGTACTAAAAGAATAATATGTTTCATAGTAACATATTATTTCAATGAAATATTTGTATGTAATATTTTAATGCGAGGGGTAACAATAACATGCTCGTCTTTATTGTTATCTCTCTTTCGAAATAATTTACTCAGTCAATAATGAAATCTTAAATGTGACGGACGTAAAGTGAAGAAAAACGTTTAAAAAGGTTCACAAAATTTTTACTAAAAAACTTTATTATTATTTTTTAATAACGAGATTCACGGAGTGCTGACGGAGCAAATCATCAATGTCCAAATTTAAAATTGGAAATATTTTTCGGTAAGCACAGTAAATATAAATAATTCAGTGCGGTCAAATATAAAAATAAAAATAAAAAAATGTATTTGTACAAATTTTCTTTTAGGTGTGTGAATGTGAAGATGAATTTTCTTGAACGACATCGTCCAGTGAAGGCTGTGGTATTTCTTTTTAAATTATTTTCTATTCGCAAAATTTAAATTAAAAAAAAAATAATAAATAAAAATACATTTTAACCGTATGCATAGTATTATGATTGGGGGTATTATAATATTTAATATAGGGATCATGTTATATTTATGCAGTATGGTTGTGAGGACTATCATATATAAATGTAATGATTGTGAGGTTCATATTATATTAATATTGGATAGGACAATATTATGTTCACAAAAGGGTATAATAACTGATATGATTGAGAGAATCATAAACCTAAACATTAATGATAGTTACCGATTATGATTTGACCAACCATGTTTTTTCTTTGCGTGTAGGCGAAAGAAGCAAAGAGAATGTAAAAGTTTACTCTTTCCTTCTCCTCTCTCATGTATAAACTCAGAATTGCGGCAAGAAAAATTGCTGTGTATGAACCAGGACTAACTCTTTACAAATTTTTCAAATATGTGTAGGGCATTCCAATTCGATCATGCTGAATTAATTATTTCAGCATGGTTTCTGCTATCAAAAACTATACACGTACGTTAACTACATATACAACATATGTACTATGTATTCATAAAAGCTTCTTTAGATAACAGTATATCGTCACCTAAAATGCAAAGGGGCCAATCAACACTTTAAAATGTTACAGAAGAGATAAAGAACTTAATAAGTTGAAAACAATTGTTTTTCTAAAACATTTGAAATTCAAAGTGCTAGCAAGTTTTCGTGGTTTAATATGAAATAATTTTTTCCTTCTCCGTTTTACTTTAAAATAAAACTAATTTGTTTACTCCTTTTGAATTTCTTTGATAAAGACGGTATTTATAATAATAGAAGCCTACAAATTTGTGATGTTATGTATTTTAATGCAATGTACAATTATCAATAAAAGAGGCAGTTTTGAATTTTTTGGTTGTTTGGCCATTTTGCATTTTAGAGGACGATATATTTGCACAAACACTCATTGAGACACATATCTAACACGACATTTAGTTGCCCTCTTATGCTACTTACAATATAAATATTCGTATAACTTTTCTGATATTATTTTTTATTTGTCTATTCTTTTTTCTATTGCAGACTATTTCTCTTGGTCTCTGGCATTAGTTATATATATTTCTTTGTTCACATCAGTAAGTAATATATGTATTCAAATACAAATACGTTTATATATAATTGTTGTATTCTTCAGGCGAGAATCCACACCGAATTGAAATTAACAAAAACTTAAAGCTTATACACACTTAAAAATCTTTACGGCCATTGTACTCACTCGTTCAAGAAGATATGAATATACCGGTTCTCAAATGAGTGTCCGCGATACACAAGTGTCACGAAGTTATTTACTTTAGCATACACAATTATAAACCTAATAAGTTTCAAAGAAACCTAAATGAATAAGACACCATGGATGCTGATGAAGTTTTTAGTTTCATGAAAATATGTATTTCATTATAATTATGGTCCACAAACTCTACTTTGCTACCTCCCGCCGGAAACAACAATACAATTTACGATTGCAAACTTGTTTAGATATGGTTTTACAATAATCTGAGCACAGTGATTTAAAATAAAGCCAAGAGGAATAAATAATTCCGCTATAGATTAATTTCGGTAAAACCCGGACTGTTATAAATCTTATATCAACAATTCCATTAAAAAAAAGAGTATTTTTAACCTGATTTCTTTCAATTTCCGTAATAATTTGTATACACAAACTCCAATAACCGATTTAAGTTTCGCAAACCATGCCTTTTTATTTCGCTTTTTCACTTTCATAATAACCAGAAAAAGTCAGAAGTATGAAAATTTAATTATCAATATCTTTAGGAAGGCTTTAATAATTTAAACTGTTCTTATACAGCTGTAATGCAAATATTTCTAAAAATAAAAAAAAAATAATAAAAAATTATTAAAATGCCATTTAAAAAATAATTTTTCTTTAAATATGATATCGCCGTTTTGTAATTGTTAAACATGTTAAGAATACGTATATGGAATCATTACTTTGAATTCAAATTCCAAAATTTTTTGAGATGTACATAATTTGATTTTTACAGAAACGTTAAAAATTTTTTATAAAAAATAACTGCAGAGAGATAAGCTATGTATACACGATTGTCAGATCTAACAATGTTGGCAGAAAAATGTTCAAAAAATGTCTAACAACCTTGTAAACTTACAATTTATGTCTTACAACGTTGTTAGAAAATGCATTGTCAATAAATTGTAACCCAACAATATTGTTAGACATCTGACAATCGTGTAAACACATAACGTTGCCATTGGCAGATAATTGTCTAACAATTTTTATTGTCAGCTGTGCGAATTTTATGCATCTGACAATGGCACCATTGTCAGATAAATCATTTGTAATGGCAACGCTGTACATTAAACAGCAAAGTTTATCCGTCTGATGACGGATCTGGTAACTTTTGCCATACAACAACCTGCCAACAGTGTAAACTGACAATTTTTGTTGGCAGATAAATTTATTGTCTGACAATTGACTGGCAATGAAATTGTAAGGTTTTCTTACGATCGTCTAAACTGGCAATTTACCTGTTGCTAACAATTTTTCATTGTCAGTACATTGACATTACATTGTCAGATCTGCTAACATTGTTAGATCTGACAACCGTGTATACATAGCTATACTGCCGATGAACCCTCCTATACGTGTGTGATTGACGATTTTACTACACATTCATCAATCAAAATTGAATTTTTGTGAGAAAATTCGATTTATTACTAAAAAATTTAAATAATATTTTTTATTTCTCTTTCAGTTAAAAAAGTCAAACTGAAATTTTCATAAAAGAAAAAGAAAAATTCAAAAATTCATTCAAAATATTTGTTTGCAGTATGAGTTCATTTTAAAATCAAAAAGATTTTGATTTTTCATGCTGCATTGTCGGTGTGACGCACACATTCTAAAGCTCTCTCAATTTTACTAACACATACTTATTGCAGGAGCTTATGCAGCATAGATTAACAACTAGATATTTATGTGAGAGAAAAAAACCTAATTCAATCAAAAACCCAATTCATACAAAAACAAAATACATGTAGTCACATATATTTTGTTTTTGTATTTTTAAAAAAATGAGTAAATTTTTTGAAAATTTAGTATAGGGTGGCTCTCACATAAACTTCTAGTTCTATTCTATGTTATGCAGTATGTGTCTATGGGGTGCTTTAGAACATTGCATTAAAGCACCCCATAGACACATACGGCATAAGCTCAAGCAATAAGTATGTATTAGTAAAATTGAGAGAGCTTTTGAATGTGTGCGTCACACCGACAATGCAGTATGAAAAATCAAAATCGTTTTAATTTTAAAATTAACTCATACTGCAGACAGTTATTTCGAATGAATTTGATTATTTTACTAATTATTTATTAAATTTTGTTGTCATTTTAATTTAAATAGAAAAATATTTTGAATTCTTTTTGTTTTAATCAATTTTTTTTTTTTTCACCAAAATACAAATTTGATTGAAGAATGTGTAGCAAATTCTTGAATCAAACACGTACAGGAGGGTTCATCGGCAGTAACTTTCTGCAGTATGTGTCTATGGGCGCCTAAATATACCTAAGGGCGCCCATAGACACATACTGCAGAGAGATACTGCCGATGAACCCTCCTGTACGTGTGTGATTGAGGAATTTGCTACACATTCTTCAATCAAATTTGTATTTTTGTGAAAAAAATTAATTAAAACAAATAAAGTTTAAAATATTTTTCTTTTTAAAATAAATTGACCACAGAAAATTTAATAAATATTAAGAAAAATAATCGAATTCATTCGAAAAAACTGTCTGCAGTATGAGTTCATTTTAAAATCAAAACGATTTTGATTTTTCATACTGCATTTTCGGTGTGACACGCACATTCAAAAGCTCTCTCAATTTTACTAACACAAACTTATTGCAGGAGCTTATGCAGTATGTGTCTATGGGGCGCTTAATATCAAAAATTATTATACTTCTACAAGTAAAGGCGCCCATAGACACATACTGAAGAGAGCTACTGCCGATGAACCCTCCTATACGTGTGTGATTGACGAACTTGCTACACATTCATCAATCAAAATTAAATTTTTGTGAGAAAATTCAATTAAATACTAAAAAAATTAAAATATTTTTTTTTTGTCTTTTGACAAACAGAAAATGTCATAAATGATAGAACTGTCTGCAGGACGAGTTCATTTTAAAATCAAAACGATTTTGATTCTTCATACTGCATTGCCTGTGTGACACACACATTCAAAAGCTCTCTCAATTATACTAATACATACTTATTGCAGGAGCTTATGCAGTATGTGTCTATGGGCGTGCTTAAGAAAGATATAGTCGGGCAAGACCGACTATATGATACCCTACACCATTGTGCAAGTGTACCAAAATAAAACATACAAATACAGAACAATACGTTGATGCTAATATTTATATGAATATGGATCGATCTTTATAAAATTTGGCACTACGTTTTATACTTATATAACACTTACTTGTGTCGAATATTGATACTAAGAGGGATTTATATGGGAGCTATGGACCGATCTTGATGAAATCTGAGACAAAGATTAGCACTTATACAAAACTTCTTTGCACCGAATTTCATTAAAATATTGCTTTATTTAAGGCATTTATGGTCCTTAAACCTATATTCCGGGAGGATATTTGTATGGAGTGAAATAATAGAGCGATGATGATATTTGCATATTAAATATCACTCTATCAGCTGTCAAAATATGCGAAATGAGAAGGTATACTATTCTTAACCCCAAAATACCATACAAATGTCTGTATCAAGTTAATATTCGACACAAATAAGTTTTGTTTAAGTAGAAATAACAGTGCCAAATTTTAAGAGGTTCGGTCCATAATTTATAATAGCTCCTATATAAACCAACTTGTTTTTGTTTAGTCAGCAGCACAAAAATATCTTTTCCATTGTAAAATATTTGTAAGATATAAATACAATTTAAAAAAACTTTTTTAAATCACAAAATTTTCCCTTTACTTTTAGTATTTTCAAATAGTTTTGTTTACTATAAATTGGTCTGGTACATAAAAGTTTACTATTTTTAATAAAGTTTTAAAAATTAACCCCATACCTTCGTTGCATATGTGCAAACCTACTCATTAAAAAAAAGTAATATCAGAAAAGTGGTAGTAGAATTTTTATATGAAAAAAAATGTGAATAATTTTTCGAAATCGTTCATTTCGATTTGTAAATCCCAAAAAAATTGTATTGTTATTTTAATGTAAAGATTTCCTACTTTCTAAATATATTTAAAAAACTGATATCTTGATAGAAAACCATAGAACTTTCTGAGGTACAATTTTTTTTTAAAAATCGAAAGACACTCGAAAAATTTTGAACGTTCTTTCATGAAACATATTGGATTGTTTTCAGTTTGTAATATCTCAAAGGGGACCATCAAATGGAAACTTGTGTGAACCACTGTAATAGGAAATACATACACAAATACAAAGTACTTTTTTAAAAGGTGCATGAAATTATTAAATCAATGTAAGATTTTTAATTATGTACTTACAGTGTTGTGTTATAGATAAAATAATAAAAATTGTTGCATTGCAAAATGGAAAAATAATTTTACACAAAAAAAAAAAAAAAAAAAAAAAAAAATTGTTTACTTAATTCAAATTGCGTAAAATTAAATATAATTATATTACACTATGCAACAGTATTTTGGGGGCGGAATCATTCCGATTGCAATTGATAGCTCTTGATATGTGCAATAACTCTTCAAAGGATTTTTTGCGGTTAGGCAAAATTTTTGTTTAATGACCACTTAAACTTTTCTATTTTTGCATCAAGGTAGTTACAGATAAATCGAAAAAATAATATCAATATAGTTCGAAGCTAAAATAATTTTCCATAAATGTTTAGAGCATTTAATGGGGAATATTTCATTAGAACTTTAAATTCATTTATCTTACCTTATAAGGGGAATTTCTAGTCCGTTTTAAGGAAATGTCATGAAAGTCGATTTAAACTTCAGTTTAATGGTTAAAATGTTCTACAGATATTTTCTTCTTTAAATTTTACTAGGGGTTTCCAAAGATCAAAATTCATCCCACTTATCATATGTTGTTAAAATAGAGTATTATGAAATTTTCCCACATTTCTTATATAAACTCCTTAAGCTAGGCAATGAAATCTAAATATATAAAAATTAATGTGTGTTTGTTTGTATGTATATATGTATGTATGTTTGTTTGAAGTTTATAGCCGCCTAAACGGCTAAACCGATTTTCTTGAATGTTTCACAGTGTATTCCTATATGCCTGGAAGGAAAAATAGGCTACTTTTTATTTTGAAATTCCATGTGGGCGAGGTGCCACGCCCACTTACTAAATAACTATTAAAAGTAGTATATCCCGGAAATTGGTAATACTAGAGTCCTCAAATTTTGCACGAACAACTTTGACACCTATATGAACATTCTGGAAAAAATAGGCGAACTAGCAATAGGGGGTGTGGCACATTCCACGCCTAATATTGCTTGCCAATACTAAATGCCGTAAATTTAGGAAACTATAACAGTTACATTTTCCAAATTTTGTGCAATAAACTTATGTGTCAATGTGAACATTTTGCGCAAAAATGGGCGGAAAAGAAATAGTGGGCGTGTCATCTCTCATATAAAGTTAATACCAAAATTTTTATATCTGGGAATCTATAAAAGTTAGAGAGCTGCAACAATTTTTGGTATTTAAATCGAAAACGTATGTGTAAATTAATTTTTATGCACATACTTGCCATATTTTTCGAAGTATTTCTGAAGAATTTACCAAAGTTATCGTCACTTTAATATCATCCCACTAGGTGTATCTATTATTTTGAGCAGATGTTTATGAATCCATAAAAAGTTATATTAATCTGAATTTAGAACTTTAAAAAAATTTTAAAATTTTTGGGTTTTTTTCCAAAAAGGTGGTAATATTTATTCACTGATGAAATGTGTTTTTTGTTCTGGGCTTTATCAATTTTTTTATGTTTTTAATGCAAATGCGTGTAAAGTAAATCGGGAGGAGTTTGGGGCAAAGGTCTGCCCACAAGCCCTATCCAAATTTTGTCAATTTTGGAAATTTTTTTCAATGAAAATAGTCAATTTTTTAACACGTTTTATGCGGATTGGGATTTTGGGTATTTTTATGTTAAAAAGTGGGAATTTTTTAATTATACGATTTTAGGACAAGTTTACATTTTATTGATGTTTAAATATTAATTTTATGTTTTGAAAAAACTCCAAAAATGCGAAATTTTTAGTCCTTCGAGAAATTTTGCGATCAAATTACATTCCACTAACTTTTATTTTATAAATTATCAGTTTTCATATTCTATATACCAAATACTTGTATAAAAAGTTAAATTAAATTAAATTTGAAAAAAATAATTTACAAAATTGTAAATTTGCAAAAGTAAATAAAAGAACAGATTTTATTCATATTAGATTTTATTCGAAAGGTATAACAACGATGCTTTTGTGTAAGATAATCATAACGCAATCTCCATTGTAACATCAAAAACGTGGTTTTGCTTAAAAAACATGACTCTAAAATCAGGTCATCTAATGCAACAGTTCTCTAACGGGGGTCTGCGACCCATAAGGGGTCCGCAGAGGCTTTCATTGAACACTCAATTTTTTAATGTAAGTATTATGTATAAGTTTAAATAAAATTCAAATGACAACTTCAAAATATTCAAAAATGGAAAGACATATTTTTAAAAAAACATCCCCAAATTAAAGACAAACATAAATTTTTTCTAAAAGAATCAAATAATGAAGGAACCTTCGATTGAAAGTATTATACTTGATAAAGGCAAGAATTATTAGATAAGGAAAGTGATACAGTCCAATGACATAATATAAAGGAGACTATAAGATGTGGCAGAGAATACAATTAATTAAAAAGATAAATAGTTCACTTAAATTTGATGAAATTATCGATATCTTACATGAAATCATACTTTTTTGTAAATACTTTTTTTGTAAATCATACTAACTCTTTTTATTTTATTTCAATATATTTAAAAGCATATTAAATAGTTGAAATATATTAAAGTCTGTCCGCTCGTTTGTTCCGAAACATTAAAACTATTAGAATAATTTTTATCAATATAGATTTTTATGTGAAAAATTTTGTTTCCCTTTTTTCCATTAAAAAGGATCTAATCTTTAGTGGACGCAGAGAATGATGTTAGATGCATTATCAGAAAAAGAAGTCCCATAATATTCATGATCTAAAAAAGCGAAAACAATGTCACACGTAATACTTGATTTTTAATCTTGTCAAAGTTGAAGTGGGTCGCGCTTCCACAACAATGTCAAAAAGGGGTCGCGAAGCAAGATCTTGTGAGAACCCCTGATTTAATGTATAACGAAAATGGTTTAATACGGTAAGTCCAACGCTCTGATAATTGCAATAAAATATTATTAATATGCATTTCTCTTTCAATTCTATATAATTATCACGTTAAATGTGAGTTTTTGCGTCCTTATGTTGGAAGGTCAGTCAAAAGTAATTAACAAAGACTTAAGTAGATGGATATATTTAATATCAAGATGTAGATGAATATCTTAATTTGTAACATCTATATATATAAAAGAGTAACGTTACTGACTGACTGATTCATCATCCCACAGCCCAAACGGCTGAAGCTAAAGAGACGAAATTTGGAAAGTAGGTAGGTCTCCCTCCATATAGATCCACTAAGACAGGATTTTTGGAAATTCGAATGTTTAGGGGGTAAAAACGGGTAAAATCGGTAACCTTATAACTCGCAAACTAATAATGATACAAAAAAAGTTGAATAGTTATCGTTATTTATTTAAAAAATAATTAGACAGGTGTCTGGTACTTTTTTGAAAATCGGCCGTTTTAGGGAGAAAACGGGTAAAAACTCTATTTTGGTACGTTTTTGACACCATATGTATCTTTGAAACCAATCAACATACAGATAAAATTTATGTTATATTCATAACTTATCAAAAAATGAGAAATATAAATTTGGTACTTTTTAGAAATTCAAACGATTAAGGGGTAAAAATCGTACCTATCTTTGGTACTTTTTTCATAAAACATTTTTTTATTTTTATTGACATAACCATATGCGTATTTTAATATGGGATCTCATTATAATTTTGAAACTCACTGGAATATAATTTCTGATACTTCTATGTGTAAAAAAAAAGTACTAAAAAAGGGGTACAGGCGGGAAATTACATTTTATTCAAACTTAATAATGAATTTTCAATTACATTAAACATAGAAACAAGAAATTAAGAAAATGTAGATAAGAATTCACAAGAGTGCAATTTTTGGTACTTAAAGATACATGGTCTGTGGGTAAGAATTCAAGAGGATGGAATTTGTGGTACTTTTTTCTTCTTCTATTGGTACTTTTTTGCATTTTCTGTAATATTTAACCTAGAAACATGAAATTAAATACGCATGGTCCTATGTGAGAAAGAATTCACAAGAGGGGCCTTTGTGGTACTTATTTTGTTCTTCTAATGGTACTTTTTGAATTTTATATAATTATGAATCTAGAAACATTAAATTAAAGATATGTGGTCCTAAATGAATGAGAATCCATAAGAAGGGACTTTTTGTATCTCTTTTCGTTTTTCTAATAGAACTTCTTGAATGTTCTGCAATTTTTATTCTTAGAAACATAAAATTTAAGATGTAAGGTACTAAGTGAATCAGAAAACTTAAAATGGGTTTTGTGGTCCTTTTTCTTTATTCTAATATACTTTTTAGTAATTCTGATATTTATTTTTCGTTATTCTAAGATTAGAAACCTGAAATTAAAGCGAAATTGTTATTTACGGATGACATAACACCATTATTAAAAATGTTCCCAAGGGTATGGTATATAGTATGGTTTTTATAAAAAATTTCCGCTAACGAAGTTGCGGGTTTACAGCTCGTTTTTATATATTTATATGGATTTATGTTTGATGTGTATGTATTTGTTTATTTAGTTTAATAAAAAAATAATAACAAAAAATTTAAAATAAATGTAATTAATATACATATGAAAAGAGTTAGTTTACCAAAAATATGTGCTTAATTTACTTAGCTTTCATAGGAAAATTTTCATAAAGTTTAAGTTTTTTTAACAAAAATTTTAGGTAATATTTCGAACATGAGCATTGTCTAAAGTTATAGTTATATTACCTAAGAAACTTTGTAACTGACATTCTACCATTTTGCTTAGTTAATTTTATACCAAGTTTTTTTAGAAATATTACCTAAGGATTTTTTTGTGTGTGATCGACGAGGTTTTCCAACCGGTTTTAAAACCGGTTTTTTCAGTCAATGTGCTGTCGGTTTTTTCAAAATGTTAATTTTTCGAATGTCGAATAGACCGGTTTTTTTAAACACAAAAAACCGGTTTTAAAAATAGCATTTTATTTCAGAAAACATGTACTAAATAGTGATAGTGATATTTGAAAATTTAGGAACAATTTTTTAAATATTCATAAAGACTGATTTCTTATGATTTTAAAATATAGTTTAAGTCTAAATTGGAATTTATTCTGTAATATTAAACAAATAAATAATTAATATTTCCTTTATTTTTTAAAGGTTTTGTGTTAAAAAAGTTTCACCTTTCAGAATCGTTTCAATTGAGACTTAATTAATATACTATCTCCATATTAAGCCATGGTTTCTGTTTATGCTAACTAAAATTTAGATAATTTTTTCTACAATTTTGAAACATAATTATCTTCTAGTCATCTAGATATATAATTTGCTTTTGATTTGAAATCTCTTTCCAGAGCTTTCTGAAGCTACCAAACGGCGTAGAAAATTTAAATTTGGCTTATTTATAAAACTTTTTGTCCAACAAATCCTAATGGAGCCATATTTTTAAATTTTTATCAGGGAGCGGATATAAGAGAATTTATGTGTCTTTTTCTAAGAATTTTTTCTCTTTCCAGAGTTTTCTAAAGCTCTCAGAAGACATAGAAAATTAAAATTCAGCTTAATTATAACCCTATTCGTCCTACAAATCCTAACGGAGCCAGATTTTGAAATCTCTATCAGGGAGCGAAAATACGTGGATCTATATATATGGATTTAAATATATCTTTCCTAAACAATGTTTCCTTTCCAGAGCTTTCTGAAGCTCCCAGACGACGTAAGAAACTAAAAATCGGCATACTTATAAAACTATTCGTTCAACAAATTCTAACAGTACCAGATGTTTCTATCAGGGACCAAAAAGTCTGTTTTGGTATTAAGAACTTTTGAGTTGCTATACTTATTGTTTGCTCTCCAAATCCTATAAAAAACTGATTCTGTATTTCGGCCAGGGAGCGCATTTACGACGATTTTTTTATTTTGAAAGGTTTACGAATTTAAAACTTTAATCAATATAAGTCCAATAAATTCGAACGGCTTCAAATAATTGACTTCGATTATTGAGAGGAAGGTGTCTAAATGTAAATTTTCTTCTTTTAATTTTCGAATTTGTTTGTGCATATTTTCATTATTATATTATTTTTCCTGACATTGTTAGGCTTTTACGCTTGTATTTAATAAATTTTAACTTAATTATAAGAATTGATTTTTTTAAAGAAATGTACCTAGTAGGTACATACATATTGTTATTTTTATTTATTTATTTATTTAATTCAGCTATAGATTCAAGAACAGCTGAGAACAAATTACAGTTAAATATAGATAATTAAAACAATTGGGATATTCACAAGGTGTGCTATTATGTCGTATTGTCATAATGTCATAAAATTTTACAAAGGAAAAACAATAACAATATTTTTTATACATTGAAATATTTTATGACTAATGTCAATACGACATGATAGCACACTTTGTGAATCCCCCAAAATATATATTTAACAACTATCATAAACAAAATTATTGGAATTAAAATAGCTTATTAATAAATGTTTTATTTCAGTACCAGTATCAACAAAATCAATTAGGTCATAATATTTATTCTTCTCTATATCCAGTATCAACAAAATCAATTAGGTCATAATATTTATTCTCCTCTATACATATTTTGCGAAATGGATCAAAGTCAGTGAAATTGGTTCTATAGAAGTGGATATAAAGTGGAACATATGATCTAAGTTGTCTATTTGGAACATTAATGAATACTTTACTAATGAGATATTCGGAATCAACATTTCCATTAACTATTGTAATGATCATTAACATCACAATGTCAATTTTACATTTTTTACACTCATTTACATGTAAATTGTTTTCTATATAACATTACATACATATGTTTATGTACATTCAAGGTATGTAATTGTTTACGCTACTTACATTTACATTAATACATATTTAACAGCCCATCACTGATGTAAATTAACAGTGATCGAAAAGTTTGCTCATTCTCAGTTAATACCTTAGTATATAGACTATAACGTTTGTCTTTCTTTATTTAATTACTTTTTTTGTCTATTTTATTCTTTGTGGTAATTTTCCACTATTGATCCAATTAGGCGTATTTATGAGTAAAAGTACATTTAAACATTCTTTTACTTTTTAATCGTCAAACAAATCAATTCGATAATAAGAATAAGTATCACATTTAATATTACAAGATCTTCTTAAATTCCAAGTGTTAACTTAAATTTAAAATATAGTTAATAAAAAAATATATTGAAAGTTAAAAATTATTTGAAATTCTGAATATTTGTTTTAATTCAAAAGTGATAAATAAATAAAGTAAATTTCCTCATATTTTTTTGGAAATCAAAAGATTTGTGTCGGAAGTATAAATCACCTTTTTTTTTTGTGAAATTTGATCCAGAATTTCGGCCATCTGGAACTCTAACCTCAATTTGAAAACAACTTTAAAATTAATTTAAAATTTCTTCGTCTGATAAAATTATCCACAGGTAATAAAGCTAGTATCAAAGAATTTTATTATATTACTTAAATTCCTAACAACGATTTTTCCATAAATTTTATAGCCATATTGAACGAAAAACGTGAGAATTCTTCTCGTTATATAACCTTCCATTCCCATGGCAATATTTTAGCCATTGGGAATGTGCATTTTTTCTTGGAGAGTTTACTAAACCTAAGAAGAGATATGGTCATTTACGGGATATCTTGTACATCACCAAAAATCTCAGTCGATTCATAAATTCCTAATCAATTTCATCATCATCTCATGTGCCTTCCAATTTCATCATTCGATTCAAAACAATCATCTATAATTCACCTCTCCAAACACGACATTTCCTAGTTCGAATTCGGAATTTTGAATGGATTTCTACCACCTGCAAAAATATCAGCAATCGAAAAAAAAAAAAATAACTAAATAAATTTCTACACCAGCTAAGTTTCATTAAATTTGCATGAAACGATTTGATAATTTTGATTAATTACTAAATTCTAGTTAATTTTCATTAAGGTTAACCTTATTTCAAAATTGCTTAAATCTTAAAGTTTAAATATTATTTTATTATAATTAAATACTTTGGCTTTATACAATCCATTTCTTTATATTCAAATTTTTGATTAGCTTAAATAAGATAAAATATTACATATATTATTTTATTTAAACTATCGCAAACAATTATTAAGATTATTAAGATTTCATCCGAGATAGCGCATATCATTAGTCGGTTTATACAGACATATCTATTTAATAGACACGCATTTTTTTTATTTAATACAACGCGTTTTTGTTGCTAATATTATCGGATCAAACATCGAACTTTATCAAAATATCAATCGTATGCACAAACAAATACCTATCTAACGTAAAACAATTTTTTTAATACATGTAACATCATACAACGTCGCTAGCAGTGTTATCATCGAGGCCTCAATGAACAACAACAGCAGCATCAGCATTTAACAGCGGTGAGTGTATCGAACCATATTTTTATTTTATTTGTTTTTGCATATTATTAATAAACAATGTTTGATCGAACATTGTTTCGTGAACTTTAAACAATTATAAAATACCAACAAATAAAGCAACACACACTAACACTTCAATTGTTATGTGTAAAAGCTTTTAAAGTTTGTTCATTAAGATAACTATTCCCAAATGATTTAAAATAACCCATTAGTTTCGTACCGAAAATAAATGAACCTCAATAGTCAATAATTAAAACTAAATTAAGAATCTATAAATTTAAGTTTTATTTTTATAGTAATTTGTGAACAATTTGTTCATTTTATTGTTTCATTTTCATTGGACAAAACTTGTTCGACTACTATGCGCTTCTCATTATTTTAATGTAAGCTAGTTTATTATAATTATATTTCTTTTTTTCACATATGAATGTTTAATAATTCTTAAGAATTTTTTTATTTGATTTCCTAAATTTTTTTCTTAATATATATATTTCTTAAGAATGTCAAATATATATTTATTATCTTCATGAATTGTTTTGAATAAATATATAAAATGAGTCTGTAATTTACAAAAAATAGTTTTCTTCGGGTGAGAGAATAACAAAGTAGTGATGAAGTTCGGGGTTTTATATACACAAATTTTGCCTATAAGACCATGGTAGGGAAGGGTAAAGAAAGGCTATGGGTTTCGTTAACACCTGGAGACCCTTTTATGAGATGTATTTGGTAACGATAGTATGTTTATTTTTATTGTGTTCCTATAGGACCAAAAGGGCATTTTTTTGTTTTGGTCATTTAAAATCTTTAACGTAAAGTCCGATTGTTTATTTGAGTATTTCAATTTACTAAACGGGAGTCTAAAATAAATTTTTATGTAACCTTGGTATGCATACGGCATTTGAACTAAAGTGGACCCGAACCCCCCGCCCGACTGAAGTTAGCTTTCAATGGCTCCCAGTCCTCTTTAGTTGCAAACTAATCTATATATAATTTTAGGACAGTCCTGCATACAACTTCATAATGCTTTTCATTTTGACCTGCGAGTTTACATTGATAGCAATATGTTGGTGAACATTACATAAAATGGCGCCCAACGTGGGGCCGAGAGATAAATTATTTTCCCACAAACTTATTTTACGCGTATTATTTTTTACTTTTCCGGAATTAGAGCTTTCTGATAGTGTTAGATATGCTCTCAGTAAAGTTTCGAAATAATATTGCGGATATTATTTTGTTTTTCCATCAAGAACGTGATAAATAGTGTCATTGTTTTTCAATAAATCTCTTTTGCTCCATTTCAGATTAATATTTATAATATACTATATATATTTTTTTATAATTTCATTCAAATTTAAAATTTGTAGAAAAATTTTGGTTATATCTCAGTTACTGAATAATTTTTGACACTTTTCAGGATTTTTTAGTTTTCTTGATCGTATCAGGTATACTAACCGATAAGTAGTTTGATAATTCTTTCTTTGACAAGATATTCCTTTATTTTTTTTTTTCAATATTTAATGTTTTGAATACATAAATTATGTCTACAAAATATTCAGTACCTGTTGACCGCTATAATGTAAGATTATGACTTTAAATGTTCATTAATACATCCATTAGACAGGGCCTGAACTTTTCGTGACATATTTAATGCATTCCAAGCTCCATAGATCAATTTGTTATAATCATTACATCTCATATATTTTCCACCTACTTTATATTAATTCTCTCACCAATGAAAGAAAACTAAAAGAAGTGTATATTCTGTTTTAAATCAATTTGTACTTAAATAAAAAATTGTTAAAAGGTTAGTCCTTTCTAATAATTTGCATAAACTTTGCACTCAGTTAAAATTCGTGTCTTATTTCGTTAAAAGTATTTTCTGAGCATATATATTTAATTTTTTTTCAAAATGTCAGTAGCACGAAGTCCACCTCCTCAAGATTCTCAGCCTAGTGTTATTAATTCAGATTGTGAGACGAATTGTCTCATATGTAAGGCCCAAATGATTTTCGAATCTCAGGATTGTTATAAAATAGCTGTCTGTAATCACATTTTCCATCGTAATTGTATTGAACTAGCTTTATCACAATCAGCTGAATGTCCCAAATGTCGAAAACCCTGTGAATTAGTAGATCTCCGTAAATATAGTTTACAACCTTCTATTGCTACGAATCCGATTGAGTTAAGTAATTCTGAAAATAACAATTCTCTGCCTATGTCAACTTCAAAATCCAAACCATTTACACGCAGTAAAGCTCGAGGTGCAATGGCAAAACGTTTTAACCCTCGTAATACTGATAAAAATTTTCCTATTGAAAATAATCCTCCAGAAGCCATAACTCCTCAAAATTCCCCAACAGTTCCAAATGATACTGAAGCTTCTTTTACCCCAATTCAATCTCGTCGTTATCAGGCTGATGTGAATAACAATTCCCCTGCTCCAGGTTTGACTTATGTACGTTCTAATCCAAATATAGATTATTCAAGAATAAATCAAATGATCGAGTCTAGTATCGTTAGAGCTTTGCAGAATCTTAATATTTCGTCCACAAGTCAAAATCCAGGTCAAATTAATCCCCAACGGGAAAGAATTCTCTATTCTGAAAATATTAACAATAATGTTTCAAATAATCGAAATGAAGACCATACTACGTTACGCTCAGAGAAGGTTACCTCTATAATTCAGAACTGGAACCTCAAGTTTGATGGTTCAGCAAATGGTCTGAGTGTTGAAGAATTCCTCTATCGCGTTAGGTCCTTGACAAAAGAAAATTTTAATAATGATTTTGATTTGATTTGTAAAAATCTACATATGCTTCTCACTGGCAAAGCCAGAGATTGGTATTGGAGATACCACAAACAGGTGGACTCCATCCAATGGTCTGAATTTTGTGCTGCATTAAGATATCAGTACAAAGACTTTCGTTCGAGTTATGATATCAGAGAAGAGATTAGAAGTCGCAAAATGAGAAACGGCGAATCCTTTGAGAGTTTTTATGAATCAGTTTGTTCTATTTTAGATAGGCTAGAAACGCCAATGTCTGAATCTGAACTTGTAGAAATTCTTGTTAGGAATTTAAGAGCGGACATTCGACACGAACTACTATATGTCCCAATTTACTCAATAGCGCATTTACGGAAGCTAGTCCAAATGCGGGAAAACTTATTGGGAGAGGATTCTTATCGTAGAAGTAGTACATTTAAAACCAACTCTCAATTAAACGTTAGAAGAGTGGCAGATATTTCCACTCAGGATGATCTTTCTAATGAGTTTCAAGTCGATGCTATTCGACAAGGTCCAATTTCAGTTAAATGCTGGAATTGTGATGAAATCGGCCATTTTTGGGAAGACTGTCTTAAGGACAGAACTATTTTCTGTTACGGCTGTGGAGCCAAAAAGGTTTATAAACCTCAGTGTACTGCTTGTGCTTCAAAAAAGTTACAGCATTCAAAAAACCAATATTACCCACCACCAACTCATCCACCACCTCGCCCATAAATGTAAATTCTGATCATAATACTTCTTCGCTTCCCACCTCTGATAATACTTTGCAACTTCTTCGATCTAATTGCTCTCATGGCTTAACCCCAAATAAACTGCTTTTTCCAATTCGACCATATCATGAACGTCTACGGGAATATATTGAGAAACGCAACACAATTTTCCATATGGATTCTATTTCTGTAAAAGAGTTGCCCAAACCCTCTAAAAGATCTACCGTAAGACTTCGAAATTATTATAAAAGAAGAAAAATGTTATCTAAGTATGTGATTTCCTCTGTTATAAGTAATCCTATTGATAAGCGTTATTACGCCAAAGTAAAATTCTTAAATTTTACCGAATACGGGTTATTAGATACAGGCGCTAATGTATCCTGTATTGGATCCACCTTAGCAGATACAGATTTCTTTGTTTTTGAAAATTTTGTAAATATTAAAACCATTGTAAAAACTGCGGACGGAAAAGTTCAGAAAACTTTGGGTTACATTGTAGCAGATATCACTTTTCGTAATCAGGTTCATCAATTGAAATTGTTAATTGTACCCTCTATTTCCCAGCGTTTGATCTTAGGTATTGATTTTTGGGTAGTTTTCAAGTTAGCGGCAGATATCTTTGACTCTGCAGTTGTGTCTGATTTATCAGTCCGTCTATCTGACTGTCCGTCTGAATTGTCTGCTTTAGAAAATGTATCCGATGTTAAGTCCGTTAATATTGACAAAGCTGCAATCTCAGCTGAACATATCTATCCCTTAACTCCAGCCCAAAGTCAGCATTTGACTGCTATAATAGGTTTATTCCCCAATTTTGAAACACATGGTTTAGGGAGAACCAGTCTAATTAGACATGAAATTGACGTAGCTAATGCTAAGCCAATTAAACAAAGGTTCTATCCGGTTTCTCCAGCAGTGGAGAAACTGATGTATCAAGAAATTGATAGAATGTTGGCCTTAGGGGTGATAGAACCTTCGTCATCACCATGGAGTTCCCCTATGCGTTTGGTAGTAAAACCAAACAAAATACGTTTGTGCTTAGACGCAAGGAAAGTCAACACAGTGACTAAAAAGGATGCATATCCTTTACCAAGCATTGAGGGAATCTTTTCTAGGCTTCCAAAAGCCAACCTAATTTCGAAGCTGGATTTGAAGGACGCGTATTGGCAAATCGGCCTCGCCGATGAAGCGAAACCAATAACGGCTTTTACAGTCCCCGGCAGGCCATTATATCAATTCGTAGTAATGCCCTTCGGATTATGTAATGCGCCACAAACCATGTGCCGGCTAATTGATGAACTCATACCAGCGGACTTAAAAAATTGTGTGTTTGGTTATTTAGATGACCTGATTATTGTATCCGAGGATTTTTCGACCCATTTATCTGTATTGGCACGAATAGCAAACGAATTTAGAAGAGCAAACCTAACAATAAATGTAGGAAAAAGCCGATTCTGCGTTACCGAAGTAAAATATTTAGGTTTTGTGATTGGGAATGGTGGTATAAAAACAGACCCGGACAAAATTGAGTCCATATTGAAATGGCCTGTACCTAAAAATATAAAACAAGTTCGCGGCTTTCTGGGACTTGCAGGGTGGTACAGAAGATTTATTCAAAATTTTTCCTCGATTGTATTTCCTATTACCGAAGTTCTTTCTACAAAACGGAAATTTGAGTGGACACCTGCAGCCCAGGAAGCCTTCGAAAATATTAAAACACTTTTGACTTCAGCACCAGTGCTAGTAAACCCAGATTTTTCCCGAAAATTCTATTTACATTGTGATGCTTCGGATTACGGTATTGGAGCCGTCCTAGTCCAGTTGGATGAAAACGGACAAGAAAAACCTATTGGATATATGTCCAAAAAACTTAACTCATCTCAACGCAATTACAGCGTGACGGAAAGAGAGTGTTTGGCGGCGATTGAAGCAATAAAAAAATTTAGGTGCTACCTGGAAATGCAAGAATTCGAGGTAGTTACGGATCATTCCTCTCTTCAGTGGTTAATGAAGCAAGCTGATTTGACAGGAAGATTAGCCCGTTGGGCCTTAAAATTACAATCGTTTAATTTCAGCATTAGCCACAGAAAAGGGAAAGATCACGTAGTACCGGATGCACTCTCCAGGATTTGTCACGATGAAATATCAGCCCTAGAACTTTCAGGACCAGAAATAGATTTGAAGTCCGAGCATTTCAACGATGAGGACTATACGGAATTAAGGAAACGAGTATTGGAAAACCCTGCAAAATACCCGGATATCAAAGTTGTGGACCAGTTTGTATATATTAGGACCAATCATTACACTGGAGATGAAATGCAAGACCAAAACGCATGGAAATTATGGATACCGAAAAATCTTCGCACCGATCTAATCATCAAAGCACATAATACAGCAATAACCGCACACGGAGGAATGATCAAAACATTGGAGTGGATAAGACGCAATTTTTTTTGGCCAGGAATCGTAAAAGATGTTCGAACTTATATTCGCGATTGTGAAATTTGCAAAGAAACAAAATCTCCAAATGTTGTATTACGACCGGAAATGGGTCAACATGTTACTTCTATTCGCCCATTTCAAAGGCTCTTTGTTGACATTTTAGGACCGTACCCTAGAAGTAAACATGGACATATAGGTTTATTAATCGTGTTGGACCACCTTACGAAATTTCACTGGCTTTGTCCACTAAAAAAATTTAACTCAATATCAGTACAAAATTTTCTTTTAGGCTCGATTTTTCATACTTATGGAGTCCCTGAAACAATTGTTACAGACAATGGTTCGCAATTCAGGGCAAATGAGTTTGAAGCTTTTTTAACGAAGCTTGGAATTAAACATGTTTTAACTGCTGTTTATGCGCCCCAGTCGAACGCCTCCGAACGGGTTAACCGTTCGATAATAGCAGGCATACGTACATATTTGAAGGAGGATCAGCGACTCTGGGACGAAAATATAACCGCAATTAGCTGTGCACTAAGAAATACGTACCACACTTCTATCAAATCATCCCCGTATCGAGCTTTGTATGGGTTTAATATGATAACCCATGGAGAATCATACGCTATGCTAAAAAATCTTAAACTATTGGACGAACCCGGTGTTGATTTATCGAGGGAAGATCAGCTTTCACTTTTACGAAAAGATTTACGCAAAAATATTGCACAAGCATATTCAACAAACAAAGATAGATATAATTTACGTGCCAGACCAGTATCGTTTAACGTAGGACAAATAGTCTTTAGAAGAAACTTCGCCCAAAGTTCCCAGGGAAAGAATTTTAACGCTAAATTAGCGCCAGTATTCCTTAAGGCAAAAATTACAAACAAAGTGGGAAACAATTATTATGTGTTAGAAGATATGGATGGTAAAAAAATTAGGAACATTTCACGCTAAAGATATTAGGCCCTGAAGAGGGAAAGAAAAAAAAAACAAGAAATTTCCGCCTCATTCTATTATCTAAAAGATTAGAATTATGCGGTTTTGTAATGATCATTAACATCACAATGTCAATTTTACATTTTTTACACTCATTTACATGTAAATTGTTTTCTATATAACATTACATACATATGTTTATGTACATTCAAGGTATGTAATTGTTTACGCTACTTACATTTACATTAATACATATTTAACAGCCCATCACTGATGTAAATTAACAGTGATCGAAAAGTTTGCTCATTCTCAGTTAATACCTTAGTATATAGACTATAACGTTTGTCTTTCTTTATTTAATTACTTTTTTTGTCTATTTTATTCTTTGTGGTAATTTTCCACTATTGATCCAATTAGGCGTATTTATGAGTAAAAGTACATTTAAACATTCTTTTACTTTTTAATCGTCAAACAAATCAGTTCGATAATAAGAATAAGTATCACATTTAATATTACAAGATCTTCTTAAATTCCAAGTGTTAACTTAAATTTAAAATATAGTTAATAAAAAAAATATATTGAAAGTTAAAAATTATTTGAAATTCTGAATATTTGTTTTAATTCAAAAGTGATAAATAAATAAAGTAAATTTCCTCATATTTTTTTGGAAATCAAAAGATTTGTGTCGGAAGTATAAATCACCTTTTTTTTTGTGAAATTTGATCCAGAATTTCGGCCATCTGGAACTCTAACCTCAATTTGAAAACAACTTTAAAATTAATTTAAAATTTCTTCGTCTGATAAAATTATCCACAGGTAATAAAGCTAGTATCAAAGAATTTTATTATATTACTTAAATTCCTAACAACGATTTTTCCATAAATTTTATAGCCATATTGAACGAAAAACGTGAGAATTCTTCTCGTTATATAACCTTCCATTCCCATGGCAATATTTTAGCCATTGGGAATGTGCATTTTTTCTTGGAGAGTTTACTAAACCTAAGAAGAGATATGGTCATTTACGGGATATCTTGTACATCACCAAAAATCTCAGTCGATTCATAAATTCCTAATCAATTTCATCATCATCTCATGTGCCTTCCAATTTCATCATTCGATTCAAAACAATCATCTATAATTCACCTCTCCAAACACGACATTTCCTAGTTCGAATTCGGAATTTTGAATGGATTTCTACCACCTGCAAAAATATCAGCAATCGAAAAAAAAAAAAATAACTAAATAAATTTCTACACCAGCTAAGTTTCATTAAATTTGCATGAAACGATTTGATAATTTTGATTAATTACTAAATTCTAGTTAATTTTCATTAAGGTTAACCTTATTTCAAAATTGCTTAAATCTTAAAGTTTAAATATTATTTTATTATAATTAAATACTTTGGCTTTATACAATCCATTTCTTTATATTCAAATTTTTGATTAGCTTAAATAAGATAAAATATTACATATATTATTTTATTTAAACTATCGCAAACAATTATTAAGATTATTAAGATTTCATCCGAGATAGCGCATATCATTAGTCGGTTTATACAGACATATCTATTTAATAGACACGCATTTTTTTTATTTAATACAACGCGTTTTTGTTGCTAATATTATCGGATCAAACATCGAACTTTATCAAAATATCAATCGTATGCACAAACAAATACCTATCTAACGTAAAACAATTTTTTTAATACATGTAACATCATACAACGTCGCTAGCAGTGTTATCATCGAGGCCTCAATGAACAACAACAGCAGCATCAGCATTTAACAGCGGTGAGTGTATCGAACCATATTTTTATTTTATTTGTTTTTGCATATTATTAATAAACAATGTTTGATCGAACATTGTTTCGTGAACTTTAAACAATTATAAAATACCAACAAATAAAGCAACACACACTAACACTTCAATTGTTATGTGTAAAAGCTTTTAAAGTTTGTTCATTAAGATAACTATTCCCAAATGATTTAAAATAACCCATTAGTTTCGTACCGAAAATAAATGAACCTCAATAGTCAATAATTAAAACTAAATTAAGAATCTATAAATTTAAGTTTTATTTTTATAGTAATTTGTGAACAATTTGTTCATTTTATTGTTTCATTTTCATTGGACAAAACTTGTTCGACTACTATGCGCTTCTCATTATTTTAATGTAAGCTAGTTTATTATAATTATATTTCTTTTTTTCACATATGAATGTTTAATAATTCTTAAGAATTTTTTTATTTGATTTCCTAAATTTTTTTCTTAATATATATATTTCTTAAGAATGTCAAATATATATTTATTATCTTCATGAATTGTTTTGAATAAATATGTAAAATGAGTCTGTAATTTACAAAAAATAGTTTTCTTCGGGTGAGAGAATAACAAAGTAGTGATGAAGTTCGGGGTTTTATATACACAAATTTTGCCTATAAGACCATGGTAGGGAAGGGTAAAGAAAGGCTATGGGTTTCGTTAACACCTGGAGACCCTTTTATGAGATGTATTTGGTAACGATAGTATGTTTATTTTTATTGTGTTCCTATAGGACCAAAAGGGCATTTTTTTGTTTTGGTCATTTAAAATCTTTAACGTAAAGTCCGATTGTTTATTTGAGTATTTCAATTTACTAAACGGGAGTCTAAAATAAATTTTTATGTAACCTTGGTATGCATACGGCATTTGAACTAAAGTGGACCCGAACCCCCCGCCCGACTGAAGTTAGCTTTCAATGGCTCCCAGTCCTCTTTAGTTGCAAACTAATCTATATATAATTTTAGGACAGTCCTGCATACAACTTCATAATGCTTTTCATTTTGACCTGCGAGTTTACATTGATAGCAATATGTTGGTGAACATTACACTATATTCAAGAAAAACGCGATGTTTGCAACGATCCTTCTACTTTTTAAAGTTGGAAGTTTTATAAGGGCCAAACGACTACGATATGGAGGAAGGTTTGAAACACGGTTCCATCTTAGGTTCCGGAGGCAAAAATTAAGAAACTGTTTTTGGACTGATGCAAGTTTACGAGTGTAATCATTATATTGTGGGTCCCAGATTACTGGACCGTATTCCATAATAGGCCTAACTAATGTAGTAAATAGCCTCTTCGTCACGTAAGGATCAGTGAATATATAAAACTTAAAACACCATATGCCTTGTTCACAGTCTTGAAGTTGAGTTTTTTATCAAAGTTTACTCCTAAATCAATGAAGGAATCAACCGAGATCAATTTTGTATCGCCAATATAGTAATCATTGCATATTGGGGAATATCTATAGAAAGACATGCAATGACATTTTTAAAGATTCAGTTCCATTAGGTTAATGTTGCACCAATTACTAAAGCTGGATATATCGGATTGTAAATTTAGTACGTCTTCTTTATTTGATAAAGTTAGAAAAAGCTTTATATCATCTGCATACATTAGAATCTTGCAATGTTGAATAGAATTAGGAAGATCATTTATAAAAAGTAGGTATAATAGTGGGCCAAGATGACTGCCTTGTGGGACTCCGGAAGTAACGTTCCCATAGTTAGACATTGTGCTATTGAACATTACGCATTGTTTACGATTCTTCAGATAGGAACAAATCCAATTAAGGAAGTTACCATAGAATCCAATTGCATCTAGTTTTGCAATTAATAGATCATGGTTAACTTTGTCAAAGGCTTTGCTAAGATCTTTATATACTACAACAGTTTGCGATCTTCTTCGAAAACCGAAATTAATATGTGATGTTGACTTCATTAGGTTGGTAGATGTTGATCGTCCATGGTAAAATCCATGCTGTGTTTTTGATATTATGGATGAAATTTCTGGCGATAGTATCGATGTTATAATTTTCTAAAATAGTTTAGGAATGGCACTAAGCCCTGCAATTGCTCTATAATTTGTCACTGCATTTCTACTTCCCGATTTATAAAGAGGAATTTTATAGGAATCCTTCCATCTTTCTAGAAAAATGTCGAACTTAAGAGAGTTATTATATATGTGAGTAAGAGGCATTGCTAATACTTCCGCAAAGTTTTTCAGGATACATGTGGGAATACTGTCAGTGTCAGAACTGAATGAGCTTTATACACTTTTTAAATATTTTAGGACTATTTCAACATCCAGGGGCAATATATTATTCGATGGTGAATGTGGGATAGCAAATGGATATTGTTTATTATTATGTCTCCTCGTGGAAAATGTTGATGCAAAAAAATCAGAAAATGCATTTGCTATATCTTTATCATTGGAAAACATTGTACTATTAATTTTCATTGTAGTTTAATGTCTAATTACATAAATACATTTTTTTTTCTAATATAACACAAATTTTGTAACATTTTGGATAAACTGCAACGTCGAAATATAGGTGTAATAATTTTTCTTTAGCTATAGTTTGATCTATAATATTTATATTGGAAATAAACATTTTTGAACATTTCTTCTGTAATAATCATCATAATATACATACATACATACATACATGCATACATACATGTATACAAATTTTGCCTTTTCATATTAATTTTAAATTAATGAATTTGTAAAATGAATTTAAAAATTAAAAAAAGGTATAATTTTCAAAAACTGATCATAAATAAGTAAATACATACCGGGTTATAAATAAATAGTTACTAAACTACATCTGTGTAATGCAAACGGTATGTTGTTGTCATCCGTAACTACATGCCATTACCAAGAATTCAAACATACTTTCGAAATATATAAAATTTTAAGTCGGATTCAACATGTTTTCAACTTTTTATTTCCTTCACTCATAAATTTGTATCTAAATAAATAAATGTATGTTAAAGTGACAATAAATGACATTAGTTAAAACACAAATATGTATTTAGTAGTATATACATACATATCATGCATGCATAGTAATAAATAAGATTAGTAGATAGTTAACACATTTGTGCAAGTACATATACATTGGTATTAGGTATGCCAATCTCGAAAATTCCGGTATTTTTCGGAATTACAAAATCCCGAATACCGGGATTGAACATAAAAAGAAAAAATCTCGCGATTTCAGTTTATAGATTTATTGATATAAATACATTCCAAAAATTAACTTAAGACAAGACAGAACATAAAAACATACAGAAATTTTTCAAAAATATTTTAAAAATCGAGTACATAGATAAGAACGTTATGTTTTGCATTTTAAAATACGAATGAATTTCTTTAACTAAATATGTATACAAAAATTATTTTTTCCTTATATTTAAAATGTGTTTTCATATGAAAAATAAATCTCGAATCCCGAAAAATGCCGGGATCCCGAGAAATTCCGGGGTCCAAAAAAATACCGAGATACCGGGACATTTTAAAATCCCGGGATTTGCTAAAACCATTCCCATTTGGCATCCTTAATTGGTACGTATTATTTTACAATATTGAAGTATTTATATAGAATATTTACATAAAATGCGTTTGTATAGATATACAATTTGTCTGTATAGCTGTTCAAAATTAATTAAATTGGTTACCGTAGCCGATATCGATTATTGTCAAAAATAATATTGTTTTAAAAAAAAATTTCCGATCAAATCCGATCTCAAAGAATATTTTTTTTTAGGTTTTATATTTCTCTAAAATCGGAGATAAAGTAAACAAGCGCGAATGTTATATTCGGCCCGGCGAATCTATATACCCACCATCAAATTTTGCATTATATAGAAGGGGGTGGTAAAGTGGGCGGACCACGCCCATTTTTGGTTTCCGAGTTTATATCGATCCCCGAACTATACTTACAAAATTTCGTTGTCGTACATGCTTTTGTTGAAGAAATATCAGCAGAAAAGTATAAAACGGACACCCTGTGTTTTTAGTTTTTAGCCCATAACATTTGTGCCAAATTTCGTTCCCCTACGTTGCTCCGTTCGAGCCCTATCCTGGTTTCAACAGACGGACAGACAGACGGACAGACGGACGGACATAGATAGATCGACTCAGAATCTAACCAGGACCCAGAAAATATATACTTTGTGGGGTCTTAGATGATTCCTTCAACATGTTACACACGGAATGACAAAATCAGTATACCCCCCATCTTTTTGATGGTGGGTATAAAAAGTGCTTTTTGCCTAAGATATCTCTTAAAATTAAAAAGACATCTACGCTTACATTTTGAATTTAACTCATTTTTCGGGAATAAGCCCTGAGGTATATGGAGGAAATTTTTTTTAAAATATTCTGTAACTTGTAATATATTACAAAATAATATGCTGAAAATAATGAACTTTCTTTATCAAAAATATAGTAAAATTTTTTCATGCGAGTTTTCTTTAATTTATGTACGCAGTTTAATTATAGAAATCGATTTGGCACTAAACTGACTAAGAGGAATGCAGATTTTATAAAAAAGTCGACTTTTTAAAGGACTTTTTTTAAATTGCACAAAAAACATTTTAGAATTATATTTTACTATTATTTCTAATGTATTTTATAAAACAAATACATATCAATCTTTCAATCCTTAAAAAATATTTAATAACCAATTTTTGGAAATTTTTCAAAAATAAAAAGCATTTAACAAATTTAATCTATTATTATATTTGAAGAGCCGCAGAACAAAACTTTTTATTATTATTTTTATTTGAATTTGCTGGGAAATTGAGAATTATTTTTTTCGTTCCCTTACAAAGCAGTTTGAATCTGGAAATGATAGGAAACGTACTCCGTTCTGTAAAATGCATCGAACGACATTAATTCTCCACAATAAATCTTAAGGACGTGTAAGATCAAAGGACTTTTATATGTAAAAAATAACGTTTTTTTAAAAAAAGATTTTGAAAAAATTTAAAATTTCTTTGTGTTTTAAAGGGAAAATTTTTCATGAATGTATTAAATGATCTGCAAATACTGTTCGCAAAAAATTGTGAACAAAAAAAAAAATGTTTGTTCTTAAGAAAAATATGTATATGGGCAATTATCAAAAATTTTTAACCTGGCTGAAACTGACTTAAATCCTTAGTAACTTTTGTGGTAATGACATTTTATACAAACTGGTTACAGATCTGAACTCACAAGACTTGAAACTAATAGAGTGCAAAATTTTAGCACAATAGGTTTCTTTTTATAACCATGATTGTTGTTCAAAATTCAAAAATATAGAAAAACTGATAAAAACTACTTAAGTTTTTACCATTCTTCTACAATTTTTGTTAGCGCGTTTATACTTTTTGATCTTACCCTATCATAAGTAAACCATCTTCGTTATTGTGCAGAGTTTCAACAACTAAATACAGGGTAGTAAACCGAATACAAAATTTGGAATAAGGTTTAATACTTGTTGTAATTGTACGAATTCTGTTGATGTGCCCTGTTGCTGTTGTGGAAAACAAGACCGAAAATTTTTCTAAAAGTCAGTTTTTCGCGAGGCACATTCACATTTTCATATGGAATTGTTTGAATTACTGCGTGAACTTAGTTCTTTTGTCATTTTACATAACAAAATCGGAAGAGTATTAAAAATAAATTTAATACAAACATTTTATGGACTTTTTGAAAATTATACAAAAATTGCACTTTTTGTTTTTGTATTTTTATATAGAAAATTGCAAATTAAACAAATATTGGATATAAGAGTGGCGATAAATATAATTGATCGGGATCATAAATTTAAGTCAAATGTCGTTGATAATTGAAAACGGGACACTTTTGTCAAAACACATTTCGTTAAGGCACATCGTGTGGACAACATGAAATTAACTATAATTGACATAATTAGTAGGTGCTTGTTATGCTTAATAAAAATTCGGAGGCGCATCCAAAAATTTTGAGAGATAAACATTTTATGGACCAAAAAATATTTACTTGTGTTAAAAAAGGATCACAATATTAAAAAGCATTTTTATGTAATAAACTCTAATGAAATATATTTTCAATCAATATATGGTGAAATAACTTAGATTCGATCCCAATTTTTCGCAAAATTTTTAAAAATCGCGACTAATACCATCAAACATTGAAAATATCATAAATTTTATTTGAATAACTCAATAGGTTTTGATATTATGTGTAATTTTGACCAGAAATGTACATAAACTTCTAGTTTGTAAATACTTTTATATGTTCAGCTTTAAACCGCCATAACTTTCGCGCCCCTACATAAAATGATTAACGCGAACTGATTATATATGCATCCGAGTCACTTTATATATATACAAAAGGATTTTAATGTGCCATCAAAAAAAATGTATAAATATATTTTTTTGAAGGGCTAAAATCAAAAATTTTTGAAAATTGCCCATATCTCTTAAAATACAAAAAAAGAACTTTTTTTTTACTTTTTGCAGAAAAAAATAAAAAAATTGTTCTAACAAAGTTTTTTCTGGTAGAGTTCAACCCATTGAATACAAAAATATTAAAAAAGCAATTTCTAAAAAAACGCAAAAAAGTACGCTTTGTTCTGCGGCTCCTCATTTGTAATATAAATTTTTGGTAAAATATAAATTTTTGGTAAAAATCTATAGAAAATTATGTTTTTAACGATACCAATCACTTATGTTAAAATGCCGCGGTTTTATTAATCCCACGTTTGGTATACCATTGCCCCTATGTGCATTGTCAAAAACCTAAGTCGGTTGTCAAAAATATCTAAGAATGTGTTAATAAAAAATTTCATTGAAAACAAAAAAATTGTAGTACGTGTCTGTTAGTTTTTAAGTTTTTTAAAAAATTTTGGAATGTGCAATTTTATATATCTAGAACATAGTTTTTTATTCGTTATACAAAAAGTTCGCAATAAACGTAGTTATTTGTATGGAAAATGTATGTAAAACCAATGAGAACGAAGAAAAGTATATATATAATATGGGAAACATTTCGATATTTTTCTAAAAACATTTTGATGAATTTTAATTTTATTCAAACTCGGTTAATTTTTTTAATATAATAGTCAGAGAAACCACAAATATGCAATTGCATACTTTTCTCCTGAACATAGAATGAAGCCAACGATAAAATATTTATCCGTTTCACAACAAATAAATTATTTTGGCATCTACTTGTAAGTGTATATTTTTTCATATTTTATCCTTAACGGCATATTTTTTATTACATTTAGTGATGTTTTTTTTTTTTTTTTTTTTGATTATGTAAAAAATAAAAAATCCAAAGATTTTAGTATGTAAAATTAACTTTGGATATCATTTTATCGCTCACGAACATGACTTATATCAACAACATTGGAGATTTAGAAATAGATTAATGATTTTATTTAAGCCATTTTTTATTGATCTTCATTGCAGCTATTTTCGAAATGTATTATTTTTTAAGCACGAATTGTATTTATAATATTTTAACTAATAATAATATTTAGAATTATATAATATAATAAAAATGGGGTACCAAATTTCGATACAGTTGATAAAATACAGTTTTACCTTATTTTTTGACATTCAAATATTAATAATATTTTTTGTTAAAAAATAACAAAAATTTGTTTGCTTTTTAAGTGCATATTTTCGGATTTTTTAGTTTTTTTTTTCATATTTAATGTGCATAAACCCCTTTTTTAGAGCATATTTGTGGTCAGAGTTCACGCGATAAGAAAAAAAAATTTACTCAGAATGTTTCATGGTTTTTTTGCCCAAATATTTAAGATATTTTTAATAAGTAATAATTTTTTAAGCCATCAATACTTCATAAATACTAATATAAAAAAAAACATCAATATATCACCAAAGTTAAGCGCTTATATGGTCTCCTATATATCTCCTAATTTGTATGTACAAATATTTTTATAACATTTGAGTTATCGGATACATTATTTGTTCTCCTGTTTATTGGTATATACCATTATATAGGCTGTATAAATGTTTTATTAATACATGCATATATGTATGTATGTATGTAGGTAGATACATATACAAGTATGTAGGTACTTAATACACATCCACAATGTTACTGTTTACATTTCTATTGAACAGTTGACAGCTTTTAAGACTCATATTGAGAACCATAATATTGGTTTTGAAATCTAAGCACATTTGACACGAGTTAATGGAGCATCCAAGTATGACATTTACTGTGAAAACATTCATGTTAAACACAAAATACTTTATACATTTGTATCGACTCACATACACACATATGTATGAATGTGTACGTACTTAGATTAATTTGTGTATGCGTATGAAAACGTGTGTACAAAAAATATTGTAGATATTTATATAAATCCATAATATTATGGTATATAAAATACAATAATATTTTATGTAGTCATTTACAAATTTATTTAACAAGTAGGATGTACGACTGAGTAAGTAAATGAATGAATGAGTGAATATGACAAATACATCAAATAAATATTTATAAAAAAAACAATGCAAATACATTAACAAACATTGCAATATCTGTTCAAACCTACATTTGAATATATCGTCACCGAAAATGCAAAACAACGTAACATCACTTTTCATAACTTTACAGGAGGCACAAAAAAACTTTCTAAAATCTAAACAAATTGTCCTACAAACAAGATTTTTGGGTTATTACATCCTTAAATATTGCCTAATATATTAATGATGAATAATTTAATTTTTATTAAACAATTTTTAAGTTATGTGGTTTACGTTTTTCAAGATTTCAATTTTATGAAGCCAAAAAAACGTAACATCAATAAAATTTTTAGAAAAATTATAATTAAAATGATTTTTGATAACTTTTACTAAAAAAATTTAATAGCTATTATATTTTTAATAATTTGCAATCTGAATTCGTAAAAAAAAAATATAAAAAAAATATATATTTTTTTTTTTTTTTTGGTTACCAAATGTGATGTTAGGTTATTTTGACTTAAAAAAATCATTGTTTTCTTTAACATAATCGTCATTTTTTGAACTACAAGTCTGAAAATTTGTGATCACACGTATTTTATAAAGATAAACTATATTTCATCAAAAACAAAAATTTGAAAATTTTGATGTTAAGTTGTTTTGCATTTTCGGTGACGATATATAATTTACCTTGTGGATATTTGAACATACATTTAATTTTATGATGTTTGTATATGTACTTATGTATGTATGACACACAGATACGCATTACATTTATTTTGCATCTGGCACTTTTTATCTGAATAGAAGGAAGGGGTTGGTCAAATATTATACATGTACATATGTATGTATATAGTAGGGATTTACTTTCAATTAAAAAGTCATTTTTTTAAGTTAATACTCCTATATTGTCCGCATTCTTTATATTATTGTACACACTTATTCACAGAAATATGTACATATTTATATTCATACAAATGCAAAATAGCCATCTATTTAATATTAAAGATCTCCATTTAAAAAAATGATGAATGCGTTTTCATTGTAATAATCCAAACAGCAGCCAATAAGCATTAAGTACAAACAAGAGGCAGCATTTGTTATTTTATTTATTTATTTTTTTTTTCTGTTGCAAATTCAATGACATTGGCCGGCCGTAAAAACCAACATTTTAAAATAAAAACTCAGGCTGGCAGACAGATAGACAATTACCATAAATAAAAAAAAAAAATTAAAAACCAATTAATCATAATGCGTTCGTAAGTATATTTTCCGGTTTTATTTATTTATTTATTTATTTTTATTCGGTCAAGTTAATATTGATTGAAATCCATCGTTAAGAAAAACCAATCAACAATGGTTTTTATGGTGAAATTATTTTAATTCATACAAAATTTATACTCCAATACATAAACGCATGTAAACAGATTCAGTGACAATTCATACACATAAATACAGACATATTCAAGTGAAAAATGTCCGAATTTTCATAGAATGTATGGGACTTTATATCTATCTTATTATGAGATTTGTTAAATGTATACAGATTATATAGATTTTAAATGTCCATAAACTAGTAATTAACGAATAAATTCAATATAAAAATCGTAAGCCCTTCTTATTCATCGCATTTTTGTTTAAAGGGAGATTTCTTTGCATTGATCGAAATAATTGTCCACGTCGATATAAAAACTAAAATCAAGTTGACACCACTTCAATTAAAAAATGTGTTAACTAATGGTATCCAAAATCCGAATGCAAACAATAAGCCTTTTTGCAATCTTTCTGCCGTTAAAATTGAGTATTTGTAAGCTTTCAAACAAAGAACAGGAGTTAAAATGGACAAAAAACTATTTGAGGATGCAAGACGAATATTGAATTAGACAATATATAACAAAATTTAAGTTTCATACATACATCGCGTTACATACATATATGTAACAGTGGGCATTAATGGTTAATTTACTACTGATTTCGTTGATTTCGTTAACTAATGAAAAATATTGGCTGTTTTTAAAGATTTTGCTTTTCTCTACCTAAGATAACTGTTTTTTTTTAGTATATTTTAATGACGATCGATAGAAATACTAGAATTGAAGAAATGTTGGAAAATATTATCTTATATAAATTTGGTGTTGAGTATTTAATATATTGAAAGTTTATATAGAAATTATGAATAAAAAAAAACAATATGAAACATAAATCCGTAGGAATTCATAAAATCTATAGTAAAGTATGGAACGATCTTGATGAAATTTGGCACAAAAATATAAAACTTCTTTGCACCGCATGTCTTTAAAATATTGCCTTCATGATCGTAAAATCTCTATTCCGGGAAGATATTTGTATGGGGACTTGGTCAAATAATGGATCGATCATAACCGTTTTCAATATGCTTCATCTCTTTGCCACAATAATTATTCATGCCAAATTTCATGACGATATCTTTAAAATTGCGATCTGTACTTTTTCACAATATTTACATGGACAGACAGTCAGCCAGACGGAAGGACAGACATCGTTAATTCGACTCACATAGTGATTTTGAATCGAACAGAGTACTATAAGGGGTCTGATAATTTTTTATATTTCTGTGCAAAGTCGATTTAAGAATGAAAAACTGAAATCTTATATTGCGTTCAAATCGAAGCTCGATTGTAAAAGCATATTTGTACAACAAATAGACCTTTTTTTCTTCACTATGTAATATTAATCGTAAACATTTTAATTTTTCCGAATTTAAAACTTATCATTATAATCAATATAATAAAATGTATCAATTATTTTTGTAAATCTGTGCTTACATCAAATTTATATTTAAGGTGGCGATTAGTGAATCATAATATTAGACCTGTGGCCAGTTGTGGATCGATATTTTTACCAAGTGTAAAATAAAATAAAGTATACAAATGTAGAATATTACATTAATGCTAACACGCACCAAAAATACGGTCAAGAGCCTCCAAAAAAGAACATTTTAATCACTTCAAAAGTGGAATAAAGTGCAAATTTCGAACTTTATTGGAAATTCTTAATAATTACTTCCAAAAAAGTGAAAATAAATGAATTTTTAGCGGAAAAAGTGTTAAAATTTCTAAGAAAATTTAAATTTTAAAAATTTTAAAGCGTTTTTATAATCTTTTAATAAGGCTAAAACGGAATTTTTGTTAAAAAAAAATTTTGTAAATATAATTAAAAGGAAAGTACTTCAAAAGCAATGAACAGAGAAAATAAAAAAAGAGCATTCCTCCAATGACAACCATGGGTTAAAAAAGAACTTCTGCTGCTCTTGTCACACAACCTTCCAATAACAACACATTGTTAAAATTATGACTTTTTCAGCTCTTTTTCAGTTCCTTTTTTCCTATATAAAACTTTTCATAGAATTTCATTAAAATATTACCATTATGAATGTTAAACACCTATTCCGGGAAGACATTTTTATGGTGGCTAGGTGAAATAATGAACCGATCATAACCAATTTCAATAGGCTTCGTTTTTATGTCAAAATATTTATTCGTGCCAAATTTCATTACGATATCTTTAAAATTACAACCTGTAATTAGTTCACAGGGTTAACATAGACAGACAGAAAGCCAGACGAACGGACAGACATTAGAGGACATTAGAGAGTCGTTTCTCTGATGATATTGGAAAAACTAAATGAGTAAACTAAAGCAAAGTATAATCTTCCAACTATAAGAGTTTCCCTCTGCATAATTTAAGGTGATTTATTTAAAAGAAATAAGCATTTACCGTTAAATTATATTATTTCTGTTCAAAGGTGCTCTTAAAAATTTTAAAAATTATATTTGAAGACTTTTATAAATACTAATCTTTAAGAAAATTCTAAGAATTAAAAATAAAAAGTTATAAATAAAATTCTAACATAACTAAGTTTTATTTTTACAATAAAAATTAAATTAAGTTATTAATTATAAACGCACTATAATAAATTATAAAGTAACATAAATTTGTATCAATTCTTTTTCTTCAATGTACTAAACAAAAATCTAAGAAATTAATAAACAATTTCATATTTATGGCAGCAACATTATACTTATTTACATCTACATGTTAGCAGACAAACTTTTAAAAAATATATTTACATATCCTTCTCTATCGATGTGTACATCTCGAAACACATCGAACTACTACTTATCTACTTAGTTTAGTAAACTTATTAACATATGTTGCTAATAAATAGCGAACACACCATGTCGTGGTGTGTTCGATGGTGACCACGATCAGGGCTGTCAGATGTGGCGATTTTTCGCCAAACGCGATTTTTAATTGCTTTTGGCGACTGAATTTTCCGTTTTGCGACATGGCGAATTTGTTGGCGATTTTTAAGAAGGTGGCGATTTATTTGGCTAATTTTTAAAATTTTATTAAATAGGTATTCGCATAGTAAAAGTATTACGTTTTCTTACTAGCCAACGTCTATTTTTAATATTTTTCTATCCAAAACGGCGGTTCTCAAATGGGGGTCCGCGGTTCTCAACAAAGGTGGTCGCTAAAACCTTTTGCTTGAACATAAAGTTAAATGTATTTCTTTAAAAAGCTATTTATGAACCCCGACTAACAAAATAAAGATCCTTAATTTATAAATATCTTCAATAAATGTTTGACAATTTGTTTTCCAACATCTTTCAAATATAAATATTAAGATTTTATGGGCCATAATGAAAAGAAAACGTTAATTAATAAATTAATTCTTCGAAACAATTTCTAAGTTTAATAGGATAATTATATAATTTTAGAATTATTCTGTTAAAATATTGTTGACCTAAAATTGAGCTATGTATGTCTGAAAAGTGTATTGAAATAAATATTTTTTTGTTATTCAATTAAGGAGTGCGTTCGAAAAAATCTTAACATATATAATATTCAATAACTTGGAAACGGTTGATCTTAGAGTTTTCATTCTTTTTTTATTTAATTGATAATTTATTACAGATCACAGAAAAATACAACTTTTATAGTTATAACCACTACTTATGAACTTATGGAAAATTTTTCGTAACCGTTCCGTTAGAGATTTGATAGTTACTTCAGTCACTTTTTTGGAATAGTGTGCATAGCCTTTTTTTAAATCTTCGGTATTTTTGGACACTTTTTTTGTGCCCTTCAATTCACTTTTCACAAGAGCTCAATATCTCTCCACTGGTCTTGGTACAAGAACTATGTTATTGTTTTTGTACCACTCCAGAGCTTTCTTACCGCAGTGATATGATGCCAAATCAGGCCAAAATATGCGGACACGTTGTGCTCTCTTATGAAAGGAAGAAGTCATTTTTGCAAATATTCTTTGATGTATATATTGGTATTTATAGAGCCGAATGTAGCAAATGACTTTCCTATTTTGCCGCAACTGCAAAAAGCTTGTTATACCAGGAATTTTTTAGGAAATTTTTTCTGCTTTTGGGTCTTAAACTTATCTTCAACATTGCCTCGAGCAATACCAATATAAAAGTTTTGACAAAGAAGCTGCGAAAATTCTGCCAGCACATACGTTTCTTCGTCAATTATACAACATGAGTATTTTTGTATGAAATTCGGTTTAATTTCCGTGTCCTATTCTTGGCTTCTAAATTTTTTGCAGCATTCCTATTTGGAACTTTTTGGATTTTATATGTTATGAACTCTGCATTACCTTTAACTTTTCGCACCAAATAGTCAAAGCACTGAGCTAACTTGGCTGCTTTTCTACAAGATTTGTTGGGAGTTCTTTTCAATACACAGAAAAAATTATTACCGTCTTTTTTACAATTAACTCAGTTGTTTAATTTTGCATCAAAATTTAATAAATATGTTCAAGAAAAAATAAAATAAAAAATAAATTTTGGTATGATTTTTTTCCTATACACATTTTTAATTCATTCAATCATCTACTTGATTGATTTAATTAATTTATTAATTGGGAATTTTTTTCTATTTTGTATTTTTTATAGTTTTTAGTAATTGATATAATCATTTTGATGAGAGGTGCAAATTTAAACAAGTTTATAATTGAATGAATTATTTTCATATATATTTGTTAATTGGTGACTTTTTTCTGTGTATGCTTTAAATTTTCTGGCCTTCCCAATATCATGTGGACTTTTTTTCTTCCCGAACCTGGTTTCCTATCAATGGTCAAATTCTCCTGATACTTTTTAATAACATTAGAAACAGTTTGACGGAAGAAATTTAATTCTGTGGTCAATTATTTGTAGGACCTATTTCATTTTTTTTGAAATTTTTTAATAATTTGTGGCACGTACATCTCTTTCGTCACTCATTTTGAGGCAAAACGTGTGTTAAAATTTTTTATTATTAGCTACTGAAATTATCATTGACTTTGTTGATGCTGAATTTACATTTTAAAATTATATAAAATTTGAAGCACTAAATATTTTAGTTGTTTTTAGTTTTTCTTTAAAAAATTAAAATTTAATTTTTGGCGATTTTTGATTAACAATTTGGCGACAGAGGCTCAAAAAAATCTAACAACCCTGACCACGATCAGACATCAAACTCAACATAGTTGCATACCTTTGTGTTTATCAATATTCATATTGAGGCGAACACACACATGCACTCTATATAAATTATAATATGATGTTTCAGAAAAACTTACGGCGTAGTAATCATAAAAACTGTTCATATTATTGTCTATAACTTTCCTACTGAACCGATTTAGCTAATTTTTGGCAGTAATTTAAAGTGAGATAGACATTTTTGTAAAATTTTATTAAAATCCGTTTATTGCTTGTTGAAATATTATCAGTCAAAGATTGATTTAGGGATTTTTTCAGATTTGGTAATATAACTTTTTTTCTACTGAACCGATTTGGCTGGTTTGCAATCCCAAACTGCTTGGGAGAACAACAAAGAACCTGAGTGATTTTCATTGGATTAGCTCAATTAGTTTGGACGTGAGAATGTTTTCAACAGACGGACATTGTTTAATCGACTCAGAATTTCATATGGTGCAATAATACATATACTTTATGGGGTCTTAAATGATTTTTTCTTGGTGTTACACACGGAACGACAAACTTAGTATACCCTCTTTCACCACTAGTGGTGGTGGAGGGTATAAAAAGTAGTTTAGATTACAATATTCATACAAAACACAATGCCACCGGCTACTACCTCACCACCAACAACTTCCAATGATGTCATCTATATCCTTCCATTTAGTTGTCGCAAAAGAACGTTTACTGGAGCTGCAAATAGATGTTCCGGCTGGTCTAGTAGTTACCAATGACAAGGAATATATTTGGCTTCAAAATTGTTGGTAGTTAACGTATAATCGGTCCATGAAGATAATTTATTCATTGAAAAAAATTTGTAAAACTTTTTTATTTTATTTATTTATTTTTTTTCAGTTTTTTGATATTTTATTTTAATTTTTTTACATTTTGTTTTCATTTCTTATTGTTTGACATTCAGGGTAAAATAAATTGAGAGCACTGTCTCTAATGATTCAACCTTCTGTTATTTTATCATGCTACGGAATATTTTTCACTAAAAATTAGAAACAAATTTTCTTCAAAATGCAGAGGTGTATTTTTCTACTTGAAAAAAAAAAAAATCATAGAAAATTTGTGGAAATTATATAATTTTTTATATTTTTTCTCTTGGCAATATGTGTTTTTGAATGTCAAAACTGGAAAGAGGAGAATTTTACATGTTTGAAAAATTAAATATTCGAAACTAAATATTGAAATGTTTTCGAAAGAAACATGTCTAAAAAAAATTTTAAAAAATAAATAAATAAATAAAACAAAAAACAAATATTTATCTATATTTTGCAAAACAATTAAATATTTAATAAATTTGATTAATTTAGCTTATAAATAATTTCAATGAATATTTAATAACATCAAAATTAATTGTGAAGCAAAAACAATGATAACATGATTTTTCGGAATTAAACGTGAGTATTGGAGAAATACCCAGATAATTCGAAAATTGCATATTGTTATCCTTGTTTAAATTTAAGATTTAAAAAAAAAAAAACTTGTCCTGAAATTTTAAAACTAAATATCAATTTAATCTTAATGAAACTAAAATTAATCTTTAAAAGAAAATATAATAATATCTTAAGTATTTCTATAAAAATTACCTATGTATATAAATTAATTTTTAAAAAAACTTCATAATTGCACAATTTTCCTAAAATGTTATTTTTTATTGATGTTCATTATTATGATTATTAAATTTAAAAAAAAAAAGAAAAGAAAATTATTGGCGTTCGTAGATATGTATAATATACATGTCTTCGACGAAGTTAATGTAAGTCTTGTTATTAACAATTTTAATAATATCCTATATATATGGACTTAATGTTCATAATTAAATTTTTTCGAATTGACGTTTTTTTAAATAAAATAATATAAATCGTATTGAAATAAAAATAATGAAATTTTAAAGGATTTTATTGTAGTTGTGATGGTAATGGGATATAAAAGTTAAGGAGGTGTTTTGTTCGTAATCGTATTTTTGTAGAAGTCAAAATACAATTATAAATTAAGACCATGAATCGATAATATTGAAATTCAGATAAACATGTACTGTTTGAACCCAAATATTTTTAGTGAGCAAAACCAGTACAGTTGCAAAAAATCCAAATTTTCACAAACAAATTTAAATTTGGATTAAAAATTAGAATTTTACAAAAAAAAAAAAAACAAAAAAAATCACAAAAAATACAAATCTTAACTAAAAATTCTTTATTTAAAAAACCCAAATTTTTACTAAAAAAAATCTGGTTATTTATTAAAAACATGTACACCAAAATTTACATTTTCAGTAAAAAATCGACTTTCACCAAAAAAATATTAAATTAAATAATTGAATTCTTTCACTTAGAAATGAATTTCATTACAAAACAATTTGTCCAAAAAATATAGAATTTTTATAGGGCTTTGCAAATAAAACCAAAGCTTTTCAAAATTGTAAATACAAAACAGTTATAAACAATCTGTTAATTTTCGTTAAAATTCAGTAAAAAATTTTTCGGAATTTTGGTGAACGAAATATCCGCAAAAACTATTTTGTAAACAATTACACTTAATATTCATTATATTTTTCTAATTTTATTATTTCTAAAACAGTTTTATAAAAATTAAAAAAACCTTATATATAGGGATGGAAGAGTTGATACTATAGTACTTTTTTTGATACTATTTAACATTCAAAAGTACCTCGAGTTATTTTATACTATCAAACGATTAGCTGGATATTCCACAATTCGAATTAAAAATCAAATTTTTAAAAATATATTTTGGAGATACATACATACATAATTTTCGAATGTTTTTTTTTTTAGCACCTTTGATTCACATTTATTTACAAATGGTGCTTAAATGCAAAAAATTTTTTTTTTATTTACATTTATTTAAATTACAATCTATCTTACAAACAAGATAATAAGCAATTGGGATGAAAATTAAAAATAACATTATTAGATGTACTCTTTTAAGTACAAATATAAGTTCAGATAATCTTCTTTTTAACAGTAAAATGCAAAAATGAAATACGAACGTATTGTAGTATATCATTGGCTAAATGTTAATAGGATAATTCAAATAAGTATATGTTCCATTTATCAAATAAGTTTCTATGCTCTATAAATTAAATTGAAGTGAAAATGTTCAAAATTTCAGACATCTAATAATGAATTATATTTAAACAAAACTAATGCTGAATTGTTCGATGGACGAACTTTTTTCTCCTTAGGTATATCTTAATAACAGGGCCACATTTATTAAGATCTTCATATTTGACTATAATATTTAATATTAATAAAAATTTAATAATTTGGCATTTTATTAAATCCTCCGTTTAAATATTAAAATATACAAATTACTTTTTTTGAGTTTTAAACAAAATAAAAATATAATAACTATCAAAAATTTTAGTACTCTGAGAATGAAAAAAGTACTATTTGAAATTTATTTTGATACCGAAAAATATTTTCCTTTTCCATCCCTGCTTATATAAGATTCAAAATCAACCTTTTTCTTATAGATTTTCAAAAACGAAATACAAAAACTTTACAACATCACAATTTTCGTTAACGAGAACGATTTTTTTAACTACCGTTGTGTATAGTATGTTTCATATTTATAGGAACATTATATTTTTTTAAATTCCTCACATATCTTATATGAAATTTGTTCCTTATATACAATTGACTTTCTTATATTTTCATTTATTCTTCTCTGATGTGCAATTTTATTTGTAATTATTATTTTTCTTTATAAGCAGTTGCCAGTGTTTCAAAATTATAGGAACATTTCATTGTTATTTGAAATAAAACAAAATTGTATGGGGTTTATGAACAAATTGGACTTCCTTTATTTTTAATTAAATTAAATATTCTTGAGTTAATACTTTGAACTAAGTTTTGAAGTAAATTTTTATCAATATTGGACCATTTGTCTAAAATAGCTCTTTTTAATGAATTTAAGTCATTGTATTGACGATTTCCAGAGTAAATTCGATGGGATAATATTCCCCAAAGATTTTTCATTGGATTAATATCAGGAGAGCACGCTGGCAATTCTAAAATGCTAATATTTTTGGAAATAAACAAATTTTTAGTGAATGCACTGGTGTGGGCAGGAGCATTGTCTTGTTGGAATACGTAAGTTTTTGTTGGATTTTTAGAAAGAAAATGAACTAGGCTCATCTCTAGTGTTTTTACGTATTCTACGCTATTCATTTTACATGATACGAATTGAATTTCTAGGCATTCGTCAGCGCAAAATGCTGCCCACGCCATAAGAGACCCACCACCAAAATTTCTTTTTGAAATGCATAGCGGTTCTCTCCTGATATCTCTTCAATAACCTCTATTTCCATCCGGACCATCCAAATTTCACTTTTTTCATGGGAAAATATAACCTACAATTTAATCCACGGTTAGTATTCAATTTATTAAAAATAAAAATTTATGTCATACTTGCATCCAATTGGTTGGCATATTGTCTCTAGCAAATTGGAGCCTTGCTGTTATATGCTGTACCAATAATCGAGGAACTTATTATATATATTATATTTTTGTTACTTGTTATTGTTCTCCAAATTGTAATTTTTGATGCAGTTACTCCTGTCTGGTTCTTTATGTCTCTTAGACTTAATGTAGAATGGCTCGCTAAACGAGTAATGTGTGATATTTCTCGCTGAGACAGAATTTTTTTTCGTCCAGGTTTTTTAGTCATACCGTAATTATTTGGATCACTCAAAAAATTCCGAACAACATTCACGCTTCTACTTAATTTTCGAGCAATTTCTCGAAATTTCAATCCTTGCTCTTTAAAGGCCAAGATTTTTTCTTTTTTACAATGAGATAAACTACAACCACGTGGCATTTTAAATTCAAAGAAAATACCCTTCATTTAATTCTACTTTTACCGTGAGTTAAAGCTCAACTGACATTATTTCCAATTTTTTCTTCAATTGTTCTTATAATTCTGAAACTCAGAAACAACGGTAATCTTAAAAAAATACAACAACAATATCCATTTCTCAATAATTATTTGCATATATGTATAAAGAGTACATTGAAAGTATAATAACTCTTACGGAAACTGTTACCAAATCAGTTAACAATTTAAGAGAATTTTTTAAAATTAAATTGTTCTTATAAATATGAAACATACTATATAACGACAAAAATCGGTAATATTTTGCTACAAAAATTTGTTAATTAAAAAATTTTCGATACTTACCCAGCAAAAACTTTTTGGTTTTCGGTTTCGGTAATGGCAACTACTTATTAAAGTACTTTCCTGGAAAGTAGGCGTCATTATTATTTGCCTTCTCTACATTACATAAATAAGTACTCAATAGTATAGATGGTGTACTGAGTAAGACATTAGTCATTGAAAACGACTAGTTAAAAGGGTCCGAAGTTCAAAACTGACTGACGGCAAATTTTTTTGTTTTTTTTTATTTTTATTTTTGTTTAGGTACATATTTTTTAGTATCACTAGAGTCTAATAATAACTACTGGAATTCATGGACAACTCGAACAAAAATAACTAGTTATTGAGACAAAAAATAAGTAGTTTATTTTTATTTCCAATTATACCTGCTAGCTTACCAGGAAAGCAAAGTTTTCGCTGGGTAACGACACATTTTTGTCGTAATAAAGTCACGGGATTGTGGCACTGTTCTCTATGCAACTACTTAAGGGGTTTTTACACTATAACACTTATTGTTAATACCAAAAATATTTTCAAATATATTATGGTGAAAATACTTTGTATGTTGAAATCTTGCAATTTTTTGAAACGTAATTGCATCTCTTAAAGTAAATTTCGTCACACTTTTTTATTTGTAATTTTATTTATATTTAAACAATATACCCCCCATCAAAAAGATGATATTGATTTTGTCATTCATGTCGAAGGAATCATTTAAGACCCTATAAAGTATATATTTTCTGAGTTCTGGTTAGATTCTAAGTCTAGCTATGTTCATCCATCTGTCTGTTTGTTGAAAGCAGGATAGGGCTCGAACGGGGAACTTAGGGTGGCGAAATATTAGCTCAAATATTTATCTTATATAAGGTTTATTTAGTATTGAAAATGAGCAAAATCGGTTTATAAACAAAAAAGTTATGGGCAAAATACTAGAAACACAGGGTGTCCCTTGTATCTTCATTTCATACTTTTCTGCTGATATTTTTTTAGCAAAAGCATGTACGATAACGAAATTTTGTACAGATAGTTCGAGGGTCGATATAAACTTGGACACCAAAAATGGGCGTGGGCCGCCTATTACCTCCCATATAAGGTGAAACGTCAACGAAATTTTGTACAAATAGCTTAAGGCCCAATGCAAACTCGGAAACAAAAAATGGTCTTAGTCCGCCCACTTTACCGCCCACCTCTAATATAACGTAAAATTTGAAAATCTTGATGGTGGGTATATAGATTCGGCCGAGCCGAATATAACATACGCTTGTTAATTTTTTAAAAAATATATTAATACAAAGTATAATAATGTAAAACGCCCTTTAATTTTTTTTAGTTTACAAAATAAATATGTTTAACATATTCAAAGAAAATTTTTTTATTTTTTATTTTACTTTCATCACAATCGAATTACTACTTTTAGTTCAATTGAGCCTACAAGCAATTGCAATCGCATTATGTGGTAGTACCTGGAGGATTCGATTCAATTCAATAGTCACAATGAAACTGTTTTCCCTGTGTGCAAATTTCGAAAGCATTTTCTTACTTTCTGTTTGTTATAATATTAAACCAAATTCCAAGGAATAAACTTAACAGATTTCTATCATAGCGTAATTAGAAAGTGCTCGCACAAAAACAACAATTGCTTGTATTTTGTTAGTGTAAAACTACTGCACATAATGTTAAAATGCTATGAACAGAAAATGAGCGAATGAAGGAGAGAAAGAGTAAAAAAAACTCGAAAAAAAAATTTACATATGAATACAAAAACAAGTTGATAGTTCCGCGAGGTTTGTCAATGAAAAAATTGTAAAACAGCTGATGCAGGATTCTGATGTAGTAAAGTAGTCTTTCTATGAAGCCGAAGAGTATTCATGAAAAATTTAACAATTATTATTTAGTACAAAATTTTCGAGTATATTTTTCGAAATACATAGGTATCATAAGCAGAGGCCGGATTTTAATACTAAAAAAACAATCTTTTCATTTTTATTTCAATCGAAAAACAATTCATCATGATGAAAATAAAAAATATAAATATCTTTTGTGATATTTATTACAAGTTGAAAATTATTTTGAACTTTTTTCATTGGATGGAAAAAATTCTAAACAACAACAATTTCATTTGAATAAAAAATATTTTAAAAACAAAAGTATGAAAAAAAAAAACAATCATTTGAAATTTTTTTCGAACTGATATTTTCGTTAAAGATATTTAATTTTTTCATCATTGATGGATATTTTATTTAACAATAAAAATCCCTCACATATTTTTTTTCAACAAATTAAAAAACATTTTGAACATTAAAGATATTTATTTTGATTGAAAAATAAAAATAAAACGTTTTCGGATGCTTGATCATAAGATTCATAATTTTGAAAGTGTAATGGAAAAATATTTTTAAAATTGTCCCCATGGGAATATGTTTCTTTAAAGAACTTTAAAGTACATTCAAATAAGTTATTGCAAACTATTTCAATATTTCAGTTATAAAAACAACAAAATAATGAATATTATTATTTTGCCAAAAAAAAAAATATGAAACTAAGTGTTTCCAAAAAAAAAAAAAAAAAAAAAACATATTTTTTTATATTGTTTTGGCTTAAGCTAAAAATTAAAAAATTGTATACCCATTGTTCCGGAATAAAAAAAAGACAATATTTTTTAAATATTGTTCCTGAATTCTGCTCTTTAATACTTAAAGGGTGTTCCTTAAAATTTTTCCACCGGACGCTCTAGTATCAACCGGACACTCTGAATTCTGCTCTTCAATACCTAAAGGGTGTTCCTTCACATTTTTTCAACCGGACACTCTAGTATTAATACATATCGTTGGTTTAATAAAGTAAAGGGGCAGTTTGTTTTCGAAATCACGTTTTGTAATCTAATAAACTGCAATTAAACAAATCTCTTAAATAATTTTGTTAGTTGTTATTACAAATGTCGAATTTATAGTCATTAAAAAAACGCCTAAGTTTTATTTTGAAAGAAATAGCTCTTACTCGTTGAAATTGAATTTATTGTTTTAGTTTTGTTAATGGCTTTACATAAAAAAGGGATTTTTCTTCAATTTGCTTATTTATCATAAATTAAATTTTATATTAAATTCGAACAATGCCTTTTATATGAGTATTGGAATGTTTTAAAAAAGAAATAGAATGTGAGCAATGCTTGTGCATATCCGAAAGAGGACTTTGTAGGAAATTTTCTAGACATTATTAAAAAAAAAAAATAGAACTGCGATGAAATTTTAACTTATTTTTAATAAGAATTACATAAAAATATGTATATTTTTATTTTAAGTTTTATTACATTTATTCGAGATATACTTTTTCTACATTAAGCTATCGATATGTTTATGAATTTTATTTAAATCTCTTAATTCACTTTAATGGAGAATGAATTTATTTATTTACTTTTAATATTTGGTTCTTTTTATTTCTGCATTAAATTAAAAAAAAAAAAAAAACAAAAACAAACAAGAAAAAATTGCCCAAAATGAAATGCATTTTATGCTGTTTCACTGAAATACCAAAGTGTAAAACTTTGTCTAGATTTTTCTCTTTTTAATTTCTTTTTCCATCACAGGAAGAACATTATGCACTTATTTTATCATAACGTTTGTAACAAATATTTCTTTTATTTTATTCTAGCATTTTCTTTAAAATGAGGCATAAGAATTCTGATAATAAGTGATCATTTTTGTATTCAAAAATGTTTGTCATATTTTTAATTGATACTAACTTATTCAAACTAAAAATCTTTAAAACATTTTCCTAAAGAATGACTTAAAAAAATGTTCACTCAAAATTTGGATAAGAATTTTAGAAAGAATATTCTATAAAAAATTATATTTCTATAGTAGGATCATATTTGTGATTTTCCACATACTGTTTGACGATGAGTATGTTTGATACGACCTAACTGAATAAAGAATTCTAACGTGTTCTTTTTTTTTTTTTTTTTTTTTTTTTGTAAATTTTCCATACATTTATGTTCTTGTCGAACTTGAGTAAAATTCTTTTCGCAACTTCTTGCAGAGTATGTTGTTTTCCATTTATTCATTCTTTTTGTTGCAAAGTTTTAACTGAAAAATTTGTTTTATTTTTTTTGCATTCGTTTTTTTTTACATTTTTTCATAAAATTTGAGTTAAATTTACTTGTAAAAAGAGGAAAAAGAATTAAATGAATGACGATTTATGCAAAGTTTTTGATAAATTCATTTTAGGTTATTGGCGTTTTATAATGACATTAGAAAAAAATTGATTTGTCATGTTTAAATTGCCTTTATAATAACATAAGATATACTTAGATACATGGTAAAGTAAAGATTAATAAGATAGTAAGGCCGTTGTAGATACCAAAAAACCTACCCTCAAGAATGTATTGGTAAAATCACATTTATGAGTAAAATGTTTACCGTACATTAAAAACTGCTTTAAAATGACACTTTCTCTTTAAAATATTTTAAAAACTCAAAAGGTTATTTCACTCTTTCGAAAGTTTATAAAAAAAATTGTTCATGTACTTATTTTAAGACAAATCATTTTATTCTATGTTTCGTTTGGGAAGTACTTTTTGAGATAAAAATTAAAAATGTATGAGAAATTTAAATATGTTTTTTCATATGTATAAAATTAAATAAGTTCCACAGTTTTTATCGATGCTGAAAAACTTAAATCTTGTTTTTCTTACAACAAAAGTATCTTGGAAAATAATTGTATATATCATAAATTGCAAGTAAACTTGAAAAATTAAAAAAAAATATATTTCTTGTTTATATTATGTAAACAAATTATCGATTTTATTCACAACTCTAATTCTTTAAAAAAAATCAAATATTTTGCAAGTTCTTTTTTTAAATACACACATGTTTCGCTGCTGAAGTCAGATTTCAATTCAAAGTAGAGAACAAAAGTAGAGAACTACGTTGAAATGAAATCACAATAAAAGAAAATTTTTTTTTTTTTTTTTTAAATAAATTTCCATGCAAATGCATTTTTTAGTGCATTTTGAACGTATTTTCTCCCTTTTATTTTATCAAATTAACTTAAAAATTTACAAATATACTCAATCATTCAGTTTAAAAGTTATAGTATCTTTTTATAAAAAACCCCGTTTTAATTTTCAATAACTTTTCAGGAAAGCTAAAAAACTGTTTAATTTCGCAGTTTTTTCGTTACTTCGCAAAATTTTTACTAAATTTTATCGTTTATGAATAGGCTTAATAACACAAATTATGCGCACTATGAAAAAGAACGAATTTTTTGGCGAATTTTGGAGAAAATCAACGAAAACGTTACATAGGTAATTTTGTGGCGCAATTTTTTTTAAGGTACGTTTTTGCTTATCTTTTTGTAAGTTCTTAAGTTATTTAAATTTAAGTTTGAACTATGGAAGAAGGTATTATTAGTAATATATTGGGCAAGTTTCAACTTTCTAAGATGATTGGAACATGCTACTAAACAGTAATTTGTTAATGAACTCAGAAAAATTTTCCAAAAAAGAATAAAACAAAACGTTCCTGCGCTGACTAAATTACCCATGTAATTTTTAATAACTTTTCAGGAAAGCTGAAAAACTGTTTAATTTTGCAGTTTCTTTGTTACTTCGCTAAATTGTTACAAATTTTCTTCACTTATGAATAGGCTTAGTAACACAAATTATGTGTTTTATGAAAAATAATGAAATTTTTGACGCGTTTTGGAAAAAATCAACGAAAACTTACATAAGTAAGTTTGTGGAGCAATTTTTTGTTAAGATATGATTGTGCTTCTCTTTTTGCAGGTTCTTAAGTTCATTTAAATATAAGTTTGTAATATGAAAGGAGGTATTATTAGTAATATCTTGGTCAAATTTCAACATCCTAAGATAATTGGAACATGCTATTAAACGGCAATTTTCTGATGATACCAGAAAAATCTTCAAAAAAATTAAAAAAAAAAATTCACCAATATTAACGTTACATATATTACATATATTAAACGATAGCTAAAGAAAAATTAATGAACCCGTATTTCATGATTTTTAGAAAAAAGATTTTAGATAAGATAAAATTAAACATTTAATAAAAATTCCTGAACTCAATAAAGTGCGTCAATTTGGGCGAACACAAAAAATGTTGCAAGTGTACCCTCCTAAAATTAAAGATTTATGTGTCTTAAACTGATTTTCAAAATATTAGGAATCAATTATTTCACTTTCGTGAGCTGGACCAATTTTAAAGTACCTCCAAAAATATAGTTTTCGATCAACACTGTACACAACTTTTAATTTTTGATTAAAAGAAATCCAATATATAATAGGTAACGCTCAGATGTCATTGACAGCATGGTATCCCGAACTTTTTTCTGTTCTGAAAAAATAAATAAATTTTATATTAATCTGAAACTGAATGATAGACAGATGGACAGACATCATCAAAGCATTAGTTTAGGCAAGTCTGTATCAGTTAATTTTAGTGTAACTAGACTTGGGATTATACTTTTAGGCATCATATTATAAGCACACAAGATTAAATATTTTATGCTTAAATTTTAATATTACCATTTTCTCTAATATTAATATTAATTTGTATGAAAAATTTTTTACATAGGTAATTTTGTTGGAGCATTTTATATATGGTTTTACATAGGTAATTTTGTAAATCCTAAACTATTCGAGATATCGACAAGTACTTTGGTGGTCATATGTATATCAAAATTTTTACATAGGTAATTCAGTCAGCGCAGGGACGAAAAATTCTTTCTAATATTAGTATTATGTTATACATAGTATTAATTATATTATTTTGTAAATCCTAAACCAATTAAAATATCGGCAAATGCTTTGGTGGTTTTATGTATGACTAGTAGGGGTTCTAAATGCAGCAATAAAAAAAATTTCAAAATTTTTACATAGGTAATTTAGTCAGCGCAGGGACGATATAATATATAGGTTATTTTTCGCTTATTTCTTAAATAAGGAATGAAAAGTGAACAGGAATGAAAATATAAATGAGTTATTACAAAAATTATTAAATATTAAAAATTAAAATATTTGTTTTGCTGATATAAAAAATAACGAAATCTTTAAAATATAAAAGTTCTGACTTTTGCACCACATCCAAATTTAATTAATAACAACTACTATTTCTGTTTAAATTTGCGAACGAAATAACATAAAAATATATAATTCAGATAAAATCTCCTAATGAAAAAATAAACTTCTAAGAATTCTGTTAAGAATATTTAAATATTAAAAATATATTGGAAGATAGATGGTTTGCAAAGACACAAAGCTGTCACAAACGGTCAAACGCAAATTTTTTGGTAATAAATCTGTATCTCCTAAACTACTGGTCGGATTAAATTGAAACGTATAGAAGAGTTGTAGAGGAGAACCTAAACTTTCAGAAAAATCATCTTGTAGTCACCAAATAAGCTACGGGGTGTCAAAGTTGACTACCTCGAGTATGTAAAAGTGTCAAAAAATCGTAACTTCTAGAAATGAAGTAGGATTTTAAAGATTTTTATATTTCTGTAAAGTGCTTGGCAAGATAAAAAAAATAAGCCTACATACCTAAGTCATCTCTTACAGTTAAAAATATATTTACATTTGAATTTCGAATTTTTGATTTTTTGCCTCGACTTTCTTTTATTTTTCGGGATAAGTCCTGAGGTATATGAGGTAAAATTTTTCTAAAAATAGTCTGTAATTATATATATATATATACATATATATATATATATATATATATATATATATTAAAATTATATGCTAGAATTCAGCATATCTGAAATCAGTATGAAAAATTGCAATTTTTTAACAAAAATATAGTTCAATTCTTTAACTTTTTTCTCGAAGTTCCGATAATAAAAAATCATAGTATGTTGCTCTTAGTTTATGGTCACCTAAACCATATTTTTTCTCTGCGTGTATAAATTCCTAAAAATGTTATAAATTCTGGACCGTAAAAACTGGAAATGACTTAAGTCGGCAGAAGAGATAAAAGCAAAAATATTTTTGTCTGAATGTAACAAGTTATTACGGTTCATATAAGTTGGTCCGATGGTACAAATTATTAGCATTGTGGGCTAGGAAAAATTCCTTGTACTAATCGCTAAAATGTTTCCAGTTTCTGGCAATATAATGTTAAAGAAATTGCGTTACAGAATAAAACTCGCTTAAAACATTAAGTGACAGGTTAAAGAGATCCGTAAAAAGCCCAGACTTAAAATCATATAAAAATGTGTAAAAACTGTTTTTAAAAAATACATAGATGCTGCTCTATTGGCCTTTCTACAACAAGCAGAAAATAACGAATTTCGAAACTTTTTTTGGCCGAAATATACCAAACATGAGATTTTTAATCGCTGTTAGGGAAATGAAGATGAATTTTAAACTTTTTTTTTTTTTTTTTGTTCTTTTTAATACATTTTTATGGATACTCTAAAGTTCATACATATATGGGGAAGTATTCAAAATCGTTTATTTCTGGGGTTCAAGAAAATTTGAAATGGTTTTAAATGGCACATCAACGCTATTTTGTAGCAATATTTACTGGCTTTAATGAATGACTTTTAGCAAAAGGGGTTCGGTGTTATGGAGATTAAAGATAAAAATTTGCCGAAATTCTATTTTCAGCTAAGTTTAAAAAAATACCACAAATGTGTAACCCGTATCAATATGTCTAAAATTCAAATTAATCGTGATACAAATCATAGTGATTTTTTAACATTTTATTAAAAAAAAAAAAATAATAATTAACAAAGTATGCATAGATATTCTCGTCTTTTGATTTTATAAAATTCTTTGGTATATTTTTAATATTTTACAGTTTTTTTTTTAACAAACAAAATACAAATTAAATTTGGATAAGTTTTATATTAGTAAACATAATCGCTATCATATAACTGTTCAAACCACCCTTTTAAATATCGAGTAAATAACAAAATTTAATTCAAATACGCAAAATTTTAAATCGACTTAAAAAAGTTATAAAATGTTTCCAAATTAATATTTTATCGCGCCACATAGATTTTAAAATGTAATTTGGAAACCTTTTTATCACGCGGTACTTATCTTCATTAAAATTACGCAGTGAATGTGCCACGCGAAGAAGGTACCTTTTCACGTTTTTGTCTCCAAAAGTTTGGGCACCGCCTTTAGCGTTTCTATTGGGGGCACATTAACGAGAACCGTTTCACGTCTTGAGTCTTTGTTGTGTTACTCCACCAAGTGTTGTTAACATAATTGCATCAAAAGTTATTTAAAAATATCAAATTATAGAAAAATATTTGATGTTGAAGGTCTGACACTTTCATAATTTTAGGTACGTTTAAGAGTTCGATACACTTTGAATTTCTTTATTTCTTTATGTTTTATAGTGTAATTTTAATCAAAATGTGGGAAAAACATTAAACAACTTTGTGTCTTATAAGTTGCATCCATAGCTAACTGTATATAAAATAGAAGAATGTTATTGTTCAAAGGAGAGCAACTGTCCCATCTTATTAGTCTCTATTTGAAATGAAAAGTATTGAATTCCAAAAAGGATTATTTGTTACTTAGAAACAGGTTTACCAGACGTGGTGAATGAGATTAAATATTTATAAGATGTCAAAATGAAAAAACTCTTATGCCTGTGTGTCACTCGAGCTTAAAGTATATAATGAACAAAATTACGTATTTTTTTTTTTTTTTTTAATTTAAAATTACATACATGTTTTATTTTCTGAAGAACAGAATTGCATCAAATAAAACTTTACTTTGTATTGTCCCAAAAATCAGCAAATTGGTAAAAAAAATAAAAATATATTCTCTTGCTTTTTATGTATTCAAATTTAACTTAAAATTAAAGAATTAACTAAACTGTTCATTAACATTTGAATAATATCTTTCATTGATTATAAAATTCCAGATTTTTGGTTTACATAAATCCTAACCTCATTCTTTTTCCGTAAAATTAAGAAATATTTTCACATAAATGCCTTAAATAGCTACATTTAATTAAGTATTGCCTTGGAAACCTATTTGGGGTTAATTCATTATACATTTTTGAAGAACAAAAAATATTAGTACTAAGAGTAAAAACTAACTTAATATTCTTGAACAAAAACCCAAAATAAAAACTAAATGAAAAGCTTAAGCAAAAACACAGAGAAAACAAACAGTAAAAAAAATAAAAATAAACAAAAACGACAGAAGTTTTCCTTTTGCATTATTAATGCATTTAAACATATAAATACAAAATAGTAAATACAAGTACGAATATAAAAAACTTTTAAACATTTAAACCAATTTAAAACTATTATTGGTCTGGTAAAAAACAAAACTTACACACACACATACAAACAATGTTTTGAATATTGGAGAGTAGTGGAATGGAAATTATAAAAATAATGGTGGTGAAGAAGAAAGTAATGACAACAGAAAAACAAATGCATCGAAATTTGCAAAAAAAAAAAAAAAAGTGGAACGAGAAGTAAACTCCTTTCCTGTTATTTTGTTTGTTTACTTTGTTTTATATACACAAATTTTTTTTTCGTTAAGTCCGTAATGCCAAAATGAATGAGTTTTCATTTTCCCTATTTTTTAGTATAAAGATACTTACATATACATATACAAAAGTACAAGATAAAAGTAGATCTGACCCAATTTACGCACGCATGAAGTATCGTAGAGAACTGTTGTATCTATGAATTTAAGGTGAGTAACTACAAGAGGTGTAAAAAACCCTTTCCCAATAATTATAATAAATGAAAAGGTAATAATATAAAATGTATATTACTTAAGCACATTGGGGTAAATGCTGTCGAAAATAGGATTTAACACAGACGAAGCATTTTCGATTCATGGATCATAAATAAACTGATAATTTTGTCACTGATAATGGGGCAAATATGGTTGGAACTAGCAGAGCGGCATTTGGTACAGGCAAGCATCTTCCATGTTTTGCACATACCCTTAATCTTGTAGTGAAAAAATATATAGAATTTTACTAAATCCAGGTGCAGAACTGCCAATAGACTTATATGCAGGCCAGTAAGACATTGGGGATGAAACAGAGGAATCTGAACTAAAAAGCATTATAAAAAAGTGAAACAAAAAATAGTAACATTTTTCAAACGGACCGAGTCCGCTAGCATTGCTCTTGATGACATGCAACAAGATGAAAATACTACATGTCAAAATAAAAAACTTATACAAGAAGTAAGGACACGGTGGAATTCCTTATATGAAATGATATCCAGATATTTGTAAATGCATGAGTCCGTGCTTTAAGAAAAATCATTACAGACAAATCATTTAAATGTAAACCACCTAGGGACTTATATGCGGAAAAAGCTGCAATTTTGATGAAGGTGTAAAAACTTCTGAAACCATTTTTAGTAACGCATTAGCTGTGCTCCCAAAAACATGTCACAATAAGTAAAATAATACCAATGATTAAAATATTGAACAGAGTAAGTATTGATTTATTTATTTTTTATTATTTGTTTGTTTTAATTTTTATTTTTACACATTTTAGAGTATTGAAAATAATCTCCCAATCAACGCGCCCGCATTTGAACTTAAAAGAAACCTTATTTTACATATGAACGAAAGATTTGGAATCACGATTTAAAAAAAATAATTTTAACGACGAAAACAATGTTTCAAACATAATATCAAAAATTGATAACACAGGGAAACACTGAATTTGCGGCATGGCATTGATTTTAATGAAATATGTCCTATTTTATTTGCAATAAATTTATCTTTATGATGAAAGAAAAAAAATTAATTTTTGACACTTTCGAATTTTTATGATTTAAAAAAGAAAAAAAATGTTTCTTGAAATTTTGTATAAAATTTAATATTTTCTCAAAAGAACTAGTCAATTCAAAAACAAAAAAAAAAAAAAAAAATAAATAAATTAGAGTCTTTGTACATATTAATACCGTGTATCCGAATTGACTGAGAAACCCCGTGCCGCAGGAAAATTTTTCTCATTTTGTAACTCCGTGTAATTATTGTGCATATATAAATTAATATTTTCTTTAATAAATTAATTTTCTTCAGTTATAAGAATAAAACAGAAAATTGTACCCTCAACAGAAAGCCACCGAACCAAGGGTCAAAAACGTGCCCGTTCTAAAATTAACGATGATGAAAGTTTGTGGAAAATTCATGATAGCATCGTAGAATACCAAAAATTAGAAGCCGATACAGACGCGATCTATGTTATACACATTGAATTACCAGGCCAGTTTCTGAAAAGAACGTAAATCCTCTGAAGGAATGGGAATAATATAAAATAATTTATTCAAATATTTATGAAATAGCTCGAGATTATTTGGCTACATAGTAGACATTTAAATCAACAGATTTTTTTACCGATTAATCGATTTTGAAAATTGAAATGAAAAAAAATGAAAAAGTTGATCGTAAAATAGAAAATTGATTTTTGGCATTGTCTAGAACAATATGTAATTAATCACCAAAGAAATATATATGGTTTATATATTTCTTAAGTTTTTAGTAGCGACTTTAAGGCAAATTAAAAATTGCGAATTGATTATAACGGCCAATAAATGCAATTCATAATCTTATGAAATTAATTAGATTTTTATTTAAAGTTTTTAAATTCACGCCTTTGAATAACTCTATACAATTTAAATTTGTTTTTATTTAATAAAAAAATACTTTAAGATTAACACCATATTAGTGTCGCCATTTTTAATTCCTGACATTTTATGTAAACTATAGTAATCAACATTTTATAACTTTCGGTTGCCATATTGGATTCGCATTTTTTTTTTTTTTTTTTTTTTGATCTGGAATTAAAGGGCTATGACTTACGCAGAAATTTAGATATAAAATACACTAGATCCGCATGGATCTAGGCTTTGAAAATACCTATTTTTGGAGAAAGATTATATTTTTGACAGTGATCTTACAGTTTCATATAAAAAAGCCTTATAATGTCACGATTTTTTATTCTATGTAAGTACTTATTTCAATCCCTTTTACCTGAGACAATTTTCAAACAACTTTTTGGTCCCTAGATTTTATGTACATCTGTATGAATTTTTCCTTTTTGGACTTTTTGCAAAAAATCGAACTTGTGAACCATATAACGAAGGCATTTAAGAACAAAACACAAATTGGACCAACATATAGCCTAATAGCTGATAAGTCAGATTTAAGGAATAATAATAATTGAGTTAATGCTGTCAACACAGTTCTGTCCGCCTTACCGATTTCATTTCCTTACATACAATATCACAAGTATACGTCGATTTTAAATCATTTACCGAACTGTTTTTTTTTTTATTTTCGAAAGGTAATAAATCAAAAGTCCATCTATAATTTTTACAAAATCATTTTACAGTATAAAACTATAAATCCCCAAAAAATATATATCGTCCACTTCATGAGAGATTTATAAAAAAATCCCTATTTTTTTACGGAGAGTCATCCGATTTTGTTAATATTTGGTACGCATATAACCTATGGAGCCATTTAAATATTTCCATTCTTATTTTTTAAATTTTTAAAAATTCGCGAATTTATTCACGATTTTCATTTTTCGAAAAGCATAAAAAATTGGAAAAGTATGTAATTTACACAGCAATATTTCTAAAAGTTATTAACGGATTTTAACAATTTAAACTGCATTTAGAAGATGAATATGTCTTCTTTTAATGTGGTAATTAAAAAATAATATTATAATTTAAAAATGCATTCATAATGCAAATGCAATTTTAGAATGCATTTTTTTCTACCCTTTCGATTTCAATTTTCTTTTAATGTGTTAAAAAGCAATATCTTTACTATAAAATGCAAAAATAACTCTTCTGGGATAATAAAATCTACTACTTTTAACATTTTTTTTTTTAAATTTCCTTAAATTTTTTCATACAAAAATTTAAATTTTTTTAAAAATTTAGTTTTTTTTTTTTATTTTTTTTTATACTCTTTTAGTAATATGCAGGGAAACAAAAATATGCTCTAAAAAAATGGGGTTTATGCGCATTAAATATGCAATTAAAAACGAAAAATATGCTCTAAAAAACGCGAAAATATGCACTTAAAAAACAGAGATTTTGTAACAAAAATTATGATTTTCATTAAAACAAAAGGTTTTATTAATGTTTCAACGTTATAAAATAAGGTAAGACTGAAATTTATCAACCTCGTCGAAATTTGATTCCCTTATTATTTCAGAAATTATTAAAATTATCATATCGATCACTGACCGAAAAATATCGTAATCGACAACATTTTCGAAATTCTTCTTTTGAGGAAAATCTATAATTTAGAATCATTCAGATCATTTGTCAAAATTTCATCGACGTATCAAGTGTCATTTCAGATTTATAGCGAAAGTAATTTTATCGTAAATGACATACATATAACAATGTGTAAACAATAATGTATAATATTTTGTTTTCTGCAATTATGATATTTTCGCGGTTAAGACTCGATATGCTTTCATAAAACAACAATTGTTTTTACAACATAAATAAACTTCAATCATAATATTAATTTTTTTTTATAAAATCAAATTTGAAAAACATTTCATGATTTATAAAAAAATTATCCTTAAAATATATCAAAATATGCTCTAAGAGGGTTAAATATGACTTAAAAATAACAAAATATGCTATAAATATGCACTAAAAATCGCCAAATGCAAAAATATGACGTTAAGAGTAAAATATGCAAAAATATGCACTAACAAATCGATGCCAAAATGATTTATTTGTTCTGAAACGGATAAATATTTAATCGATGGCTTCATTCAACGTCCAGGAAAAAACATGCAATTGCATATTGTGGTTTCCCTGGTAATATGTAACTTTAAATGTTTATAACTCCTTAACTATACATCGGATTTATTGATTTAAAAGCCAGTATAAAGTTTATTACAATAAATATAGTAAATTATATTGTATAAATCAAAAATATTTTTTATTGCTAAAGATGCACTCACGAAAAGAATGCAAATTTCGGATGCATTTTTAAGAAATTTCTACCCTTTTGATTTTTATTTGAAATTTGATTGCCATTTGAAATTTCGATTCATCTTAAAATATGTGTCCAAATCAGAAAGTAATGTTAAGAGATAAAGTCACAATTTATTCCAAAGTTGACCAAAATTCTATATACAGTGAAAGTTCTCATAGGTGGACAGCGACCGTCACGCTGATTTTGTCCGTTATCGGGAGATGTCCGCCTATGGGATATGGTATATAATATTTTTTTACAAGGAAATTTCCGCACTATATCCTTTTATTCCAACATTCAAGATTTATTGTAATGAATTAACTTTTAAATATACATATTCTTATTTATACAGATAGATCGTCAACTAAAATGCAAAAGGTCGTAACCACTTAAAAATCAAATGCTGTTTTTATATATTGATTTATAATGTACTGACCCAAGTTACATTTATACAAAAAATTTCATGTTCATATCTTCAAAAATTACATCAGTATTGATAAAAGTCAAATAATCGTAACTTTATCTTCATGAACGAAACAGTCGTAAAATTTTTTACATATAAGAAACATTTTATTTGAAAGGTGTTTTATGATTTACCTATTTTTGATTTTTTAGCAAAAAAACTAAAAATTGTGATTTCATTTTTCTTTTACATCTGCGGCAATGACGTTTTGCATTTTCATTTAGACATTATTTTCAATAAATTATAATTTTATGAAATTTATTTTATGGAATATATGGCTACAGTTCGATTCTCTCTGTTTTCATTCCATTTTCCTAAATTTACTATCTAAATTAAGTCATTTTTCATACGCGAAAAAAAGGTCAGATTTCTTTCAACAGCATTTTTACTAACGATTTTTCTACGAAATTTTAAAAATAAAAAGCATGTTGAGGACAAGTTTGACAACAAAGTCATCATTGGCATGTAACTCTATTTCAAAACTTGGGAAAATGATGTTGGTAGCCTGGCCTCGATCTTAAGCTGCGCCCAATTACTTTTTTTTATATGACTGATGACAATGTCGCCCGGCATGTTGTGTAGAATTTCTATGCCCTTTGATCAAAAAAGTTGTCAAGATTTGTAGGAATCTGTCGCGATTGTGTTCTCATCAAGACTACATTAGGACAAAATCAGGACATAAATAACTGGAACAGCATCTGTTTCAAGATTAATTGTCTCTTTTCTAGTATGAAGAATTTTTAATCAAGTGTAAAAAGTCAAAGTTAAATTTAAAAAAAATAGTTTTTGCTCAAAACCAGCAAAAAGTCAGGTTAACTTAAAAAAATGTAAATAAAGATGAAATATAAATGCAACCACGGACAAAAATGAAAATAAGAAGCATTTAATTATATAATATTTAATACATTTCTATTACCGTTTATGATTTGTGTCCGCCTACGAGAGATGTTTTCTTTAAAAACAGGTGTCCGCGTCCGCTCAAGAGAGCGTCCGCCTAGCGGAGATTAATTTATTCTAAAAATGCCACCTAAACCATGGGACCTCAAAAAATTGTCCGTCTACCGGAGCTGTCCGCCTATGGGAGATGTCCGTTAAGAGAGCTTTTACTGTACATTTTTTTTGATTGATGGCTTTTATACATTGATAACACAAGCAGTGTTACCGTTTGGCGACTTTAGTCCCCTTTTCCAACCTCCCGGACACTTTTTTGGCCCCTTTCGTAAATGGCGACTAAATTGCGACTTTTTAAGATTATGAGCAAAATGATGAGAAACTAAGTTGTTTGTAATATATCGACCCATTGTATATTAATTTATACAAAAAAATTAATTATTTTGATATTGTTTCACAGTATAGCAATATAAAGAGCCGCGGAATATTTATAAGTGGACTGAAACTGTTAGTAACTAAAAATAATATGCCGAAACTTTTTGGACTGGATTGAGAAAATAAAAAAAAGATGCGATGAATACTTATATCCTAATTTATATTTTTACATTCCTCATAGCAATTCCTCGCGAGAACTTGTTATTTTTTTTTTACTAAGTTATCAATAATAAAAAACAGTTTGTCTAACAGACTTAAGTTAATACTTTTGGATCTATACGTTCAGTCCTAAATCGGTTAGACGGGGATTTGAAAGATTGGAGTTCGAGTGAAGACCTCGTGCAAAAGTATAGATGTGTAATCAATAAAAAAGAATTGTATGTCAGCTATTTTTCTGAATTAATCTTTATTTTTGTAATAATAAAAATTGTTGTAAAATAATTATAAATCAATTATTTTGGTAGTAACAGAATTGGATTTAGTAGTTTGTCTTAAAACACACCATTTTTTGTTTTTGTTGTTATCAAATAAAAAAATTTTAAGGATTTTTTTAGTTTTCTAAGCAGCTGGCCCCTTTTTTTCTAAAAATCCCCTTTTTTGGACACTTTTTAAAAATTCTCAACGGTAACGCTGAACACAAGGCAATAAAATCAAAAAAATTTTGGAGGCTTTAAAAACCATTATACAATTTTGATGTATTGTGGTTCCAGTAGTACAAATATGGTCCAAATTTTAAATTATATGGAGAGTTTTTTTTTCCACATAATTAATAATAACTTAAAAAGTTTTAGTCCGATATTAATGAAAAAAAAAAAATTAGAAACAATTACATTTACATAACCTTCATATATTGCGTTTCAATCGGCTCGGTAGTTTCGGTTATAATAAAAAAATGAAACAAAAAATATATTTTTTTCGTGAAAATAGCAAGATTTTTTGTTTTAAAAAAAATCATTAAAAATCGAAAATGACAAAAACTGTTCTGATTTATTGCATTTTCGTAAAGTCACATGTAATAGCAACAAAATGAGATATAGATCATAAAAATCGATTGATTCGTTTCGAATTTAATCGCAATTAAGTGAATTCGCTCATTTTCACAAAATTTTAGTTTTTTGAAAAATTTCTTCAGTTCTAATCTGCGATTAAATTCGAAACGATTCAATCGATTTTTATGATCGATATCTCATTTTGTTGCATGTGACTTTACGATAAAGCAATAAATCAAAACAGTTTTTGTCATTTTCGATTTTTAATGATTTTTTTTTTAAAACAAAAAAACTTGCTATTTTCACGAAAAAAATATATTTTTTGTTTCATTTTTTTTATTATAACTCCGAAACTACCGAGGGGATTGAAACGCAATATATGAAGGGATTAAAGGCTATGTAAATAGAAATTTTTTCTAAATTTATTTCAATAATATCGGACTAAAACTTTTTGAGTTATCATTAATTATATGGAAAAATGCCTAAAAAAATTTTTAATTTTACAAAAAAATTAAAAAAAAAAAAACTTCTTAATAGAATTTTAAATTTTGCCCATTTTTGGACTACTGGAACCATAATACATCAAATCTATATAGTAGTTATTCAAGCCTTTTTTTGCTGTTGACCTGTGTAATCGCATTTAATTGTACATTATTTCCGATAACGAATACATTAAAACAATTCAATAGTGATTTAAAACTAAAAAAAAACAAACATTTTCGACAGTTATTTTTCTCTGGTATTAAATAACAAACAACGAGCCATTTTTGTGAAAAATTGTGAATTAAATTTGTATTTAAATGAAATTTATATTTAAATTCAATGGCGTTCTTCAGCGGCGACTTAAAATAGAGACATACATATTTGAATTCAGATTCCAACAAAATTTTGCCAATAATTGAAATTTATATCTTTGTGTTTGTTGGTTAAAAAATATTGAAAATTAAATGGAATATTTCAATCTTTTTTATAGAAATGAATCTTCTATCATCTATATATCTAATTTCTAAGCATTTTTGAACTTTTGGGCTTACTTATAAAACTTTTCGTGCAAGAAATTCTGTTGGAGCCAAATTTTAAAACTTCTATCAGTGAGCGGAAATAAGCGGGCTTGTGTGTCATTTTCTAGACTTTTTATCTCTTTCGTATATGGAAACTTTGAATTATATTTGACAATTGCATGCTTTGTAAAATCATATTTATTTTAGTTTTTTTTAACATTTCGCGATTTTATTCACGTTTTTAGTATCGCAAAAATTAAAATATGTATTTCACTTTTTATGTAATTTTAATAATTTAAAAGGCATTAGAAAGGCAATGAAATTCTATTTTAATATCATAATTAAAAAAAGAAATCATTTTTTAATATATGTATAATGTAAATGTATTTCTGAAAAATTTCTCGTTCGATTTTTTTTATTTTCCTAAATAAACGTTAAACTTGATATACATATTCTACTAAACAATTCAATTTGTTTTTTGTGACGAGAAGCTGTAGTATTTGATTATTATTTTTTTTAATAGCAACAAATCTTTTCATCAAAAAGCTTAATTATTTAAATATTTTTGTGATTTGGACTAAATTTGGTTTATTTATAAAAAGTTTAAAAAATATATAAAATATAATTAATAAAATTGTCAAATTTTAGTAAAATACATATTTTTTTAAAAAAATTTTATAAAAATTGCAGTTGCATTAATGCTTGTTATGCAACTAAACTAAAATTTTATTTTTGAATTATTTAACCTAAAGCAAATATAAACAATCGTTAAATTATTTTTAAAATCAATTAAATCAATAATGTAATTTTATACATTTTAAATTTTGCACACATTGCCGTAAACATATAATATATTAAAATATTTAAAATAGTAAATTTTAAATGAAAAAAGTGTTGGTATTTTTTTTTTTTTTTTCTAAAAGTTATTAAAAATAGTAATTATTTTCGTTAAAAAAAATTTAAATTGAATTGTTTAACCAACAGTTTTAATAGGAAACAAAAACATTTTAAATCGTAGGGGGAGTACATTCCAAAGATGGATTTGAAAATTTATTTAATATTATTTTATTTTTATTTATTAATAGTAAATAAATTTACATATCAATATATATAATAATAAGGAACTGTGGTCATCGTCCTTTCTTTTTAAAAAATAATTAAATTTAAAATATTTACATTTACAGTTACCTTAGTAAGTCAATTGGTATGTGTTGTTTAATTTTATTAAAGTCTAAAATTATTTAATATATTTATTACAAAAGAGGGGAAATGTATAACGAATGCATTTTAAATAATAAAAACCCGATAAGAAATACTGAAAAATTAGTCTATTACAATAGGAGTATTGCTAATTAATAAAAAATCTAAAATGTTTATAAATTTTTATTGACAGGTTTAAAGATGGTTTAATATGTTTATTTTAATAAACAATTATTAATAGTAAAATAACAAAGGTGTAATAAAAAATTAAATTAAGGAAAGTTATTTCGTTAAATTTCCATAAATTCGTTTCAAATTGGAATTGGGTTGGATTTCCATTTTTATTTTTATTTTCCATTTAAATTACGTTGAGGAACAGACTAAATACAATATAAATTCGTAACCCAAAATTTTAAGGAAGTATATTTTCAATACTTCCAAAATATCAATAGGAATACGTTTTCACGATCTTAAGAAGTAATATATATAATAATATTCATCCAAATATGTTATTAAAAATTAATTCAAAAGATCTTTTTTATATATTTGTTACGAAAAATTAATTTAATTTAAAAAATATATTGGTTTACATACAAATTAAGTTTAATTTCGCTGCAATGATAAAAAGAAAAAAATCTAAAGAACCAATTTTCCATAATATCGAGGACATGACTTCCTATTCAGTGAATAGGTATCAAAAAAGAGAACATCTTCCTATGACAAACCTATGTTAAATTCATTGGAAATGATCTGAATTTGGGTCACAAGCTCAGGATCTTACTGACTTCTTTGGATCTTCTTTTTTTTTTTGCTGAGCTCATTTTCGGAAAATCCTAACCATAATTTCAACACCAAATACGTTATTAGAGTTGTGGGAGATTGTACTTAATTAAAAATTTTTCGACTCATAAAAAATGTATTTCTAATAACCGTCGCAAATTCTGATATATACAATTGGTAAGCTCCGAATATTCCAAGACTTCCAAAATATTCACTCAGTGTCCAAAGTAATTTTGTTATTTTATTTTTTTAATTCGCTATAATCGCGTTCTTAAGTAAAAAAAATATTGATAAACGAACCAAGAAATCAACATTTGATTCCAATGTTTCTTTATTTTTTCGTTTTCTGTAGAATTTTTAAAATTCTACAGCTGTTTTTATTTTGAATAATTGTTCAGTTTTTTTTTTATAAAAAAAATATGTTAATATTTATAAGGTTTTTTTTTTTTCAGAAAAGAGATATCTAAGAAAAAGTACCTACATTTCGAAAGTAATAAAAAAATCTGACCCAATTTTCTCCACGTAGCTATTTTACCTACATGTTGGAATTTTTCCCCACTTCTGACATTACTCTGCTGTAACATTGGAATGGTTTATATGTACATATGTATGTGCAAATACATATGTATCTTCTTAATTATTATTATTTTTTTGTTAACTGAAACTTAAATATATAAGTATATAGCATGTATGTACTTACTCTTAATTACCCAACGAAAAGTATTATTCTTTAAATATACATAAATGTATATTTTTTTGATATGGTGCAGTTGTAGTTTTTGTTGCAGTAGTTGAAAGCACAAGTAATAGTGGAAGTTTTTTTAATGCAGTTTTATTAACAGTGATCACTATTTTATTAAGAGAAGAGCAGCAAATGTTGTAGTGTTATTTGAGGTATTTACATTAAATACATTTAACTGTAAAAGTGGTATGTATAAGTAGGTAAGTAGAGATATGCCGTTGTAAATAATATGCATGACATGACGTAGTAAAAATTACTCATACGCTACTTATACCAACATTTAGATTAATATTTTGTATTTTTCTACTGCAATTATTTTGTAAGTTTTTTTTTTTATTTTTTATTATTTTGCTTTTAATCTTTTAACGCTTATTTAAGTTGTTTTACTCCTTTTATTCAGTTGTTGCTGCTGTTTATTATTTTTCTTTATTTTTTTATGTTTTATTTATGCAAACTACTATATATTTATTTTGAAGACATGGTGTTGTACTAATTAATGATGGCATATTTAACATACACAAATATACAGATATGAACTTAAGAGTATACGAAAATTAAAGAAAAAATAAAAGGAAAAAAAGTAGTCAAAAAAATATTTACATTGTACATTAGAGTGACCAGAAAGTATGTAAACCTAAGGTTTTTGTTTAAATATTATTAATCAAATTTGCATGAACATTTTATTTTAAAAATAAACATTTTGTTGTGAATAGGGTAAGTTATTGTGGAGTTGTTCACAAAATTTAATGAAACACATACCACTCAAATAATTTTATACGTTTTTTTTTAGGTATTTAGTATTTATACTATTGAAAAAAATCAAATTATTAAATTGGTACTATACTTTTATAATGCAGATTGCTTTAAAATACATAGTATAAATATTATTTATTTAAGTATGTAGGTACTATTTTTAAATTATATTACATTTTGCTGTAAAAAAAATACCACAAAATTTAAAAAATAGATTTAGAATTTAAAAAAATTAAATTTACTAAATTCTTATTTTGTTTTCTGCATTCTATAATGATAAATTACAATATTATTTTGTAATTTAGCGTCGGTAAAGATTAATTTACACAATAATTACACAGGATGACAAAACATAATTTGCTATTTTTCCAAGACATTTCTCAGTCCTGTAAATTACTGAGAAATGTCATGGAAAAATAAAAAATTAAAAGAAATTGACTGTTAATTTCGAAATACAATTTTATAAGTGAAATTTAGGAATTTGCCCTTAATATTGTGGTATATCCTGATAAAAATTTATCCGATTTAGCTTAATAAAATTTAAAAAGATTTTTTGAATTCTATAAACTGTATTTTTATTAAGAATTATTTTGTAAAAGTGGTAAATTTTGTGCAAAATAAAATTAAAAAAACTTTTATTAATAAAAAAAAAATCGAAAACATCAAAGCTTAATATGTTAAAAAATAAAACAAGTCAATTTTCATTTAAATCTATGCATAAATTTTGACTTTATTTACAACTAAGTAATTGTTTCTCAATTACAAAAAATATATGTATATATTTATCGCATTCATGATTACTTAATTTAAATATTTACGAAATTATTTATTAAAAAAAAAAAAAAAAATTGTATATAGAACTAATTTATGCTATTTATATCAAATTTCTGAAAAAAAAGCAAAGCAAATATTTAATAATAACTCGGACATTTACTATTAAAAAAATCACATACCCAAGTCAATAATTATTAATTTTATTAGTGAATCAACGAAATCATAAACATTGAAAATTTAAAGTTGATAAGCTTTTATGTGAAAAATCTTCTTTTCGAGACATCCTATAGCAATTTAGTTTTATTTTAAATTGTAGACATTTTAACTGAAGAGAATGAAGAATTCATAACTTCACTAAACAGTTGGTATGGGTATGTTTGCTGCATATACCCAAATGTATGTGCATGTTTTATACATATTTTAGATATATATATATTTTTTTATTTAATTTTTGTTGTTCTTGGTTTTTATTTTTGCTACTGCTGTTAACGACAACGACTTTTGCAATTTTTCTTTCCGTTTCCGGTTGTTAGGTTTGTTTTATTTTACTTTTCACTTGTTTATCTTTCTACGTTGACTGTAATGCGTAGCGTTGCTGATATCTCGTTTATAACAAGAAAAAAATTATAATGAAAATATTAAAAAACACAAACACACACACACACATACAAAACTATAGTACAAATGTTAAAAACAGAACTTGGTGACTTCTTTTGGTAAAAATTATTTTCTATTTTAATATTTTAGTTTTGTTTTTGTAGCTTTTTTTTTTTTTTGGTTTTCGTTCAACAAATAGCAAAATAATTGAAGGACACTGCACAAACTATCTGTTCATGTGCTTTTTCATCTTCATCTTCATTTTTTTTTTTTTTGCTTTTCTTGTGCTATTAGCAGACAGTCAAACAAATGTGCACATATAGTATCACGTTCATACAGTCGTATTTGAACATACTGATATACAGAGAAAGGCAACTGGCAATCTGTAGATGCCACACAGAATAATATTCAATTATAAGCGGCGAATGGCAAAATGAAAAAGTACCATTGCAACAACTCATGATGCCAGCAGCAAGCGATTACAAAAGCAACACATGCTACAATTCACCAGCGCCATCAAACAAACAAACAAAGAACCAACCATCCAACACCACACAAAAACCAACTAAAAGTAACAGTCACAAGAAAAATTTTTGAAAATGCACATTTACATGTACACACACACATACAGACATACAACATTCGCTGAAATGAAAAGTGGAAAATCACCATGAAATGCATTCACTGTAATGGTTTTGGCCAAAAAGTGTTTGACAATTTTGCAGCAACATTTGTTTTCTTGTATTCTTTTGTTTAGCGATTGTCTTTGAAAAAAATATGCATACATACATATACTGTATGTATGAGCTATTTTGAATGCATGAATGCACACATTCATAAATAGATTGATATACACGTATGTAAATTTATATTTAGAGGTATTAGTAAAATGGATACTGGGTAACCAAAATTGATGCGAAAGGGGTTACCCGAAAGTTACAGTCAAGCTAACATCCGTTATGCGTTTCCGTATCCCTTTACACAAAAACACATTTAATCTGTGTATGTATGTGTGGGTATGTATAGTACTTAACATTACTCACAATCACACATATACATAAATAATATTAGTATTTGGTGTTAAAACAAAAAGCGCGCTTTTAAAAAATATATATAATCCTTTAACGCGTATACATATACATATTTCAAGTGTGTTTGAGTTATTGAGTGAATGACTATGTATGTTGCTTTTTTTTAATACATATTTATTGTTGTTCTTTTTGTTTTGTTACTGAAAATTAATTGTTTTTCATTATTCATACGACCGGTAATTTTTCAAACGTTTAAACTACAAACATGAATGTATATTAGACAACCATCAAAGAGATGACTTTAGGAGCAGCGTAAAAATAACAGCATCAATTTCAATTAAAAAAAATAGTAAAAAAGAAAAAAATACGAAATAAAATAAATGCTAAAAAGAGTTAAAGAAATTGGGTTTCCTATTTCTTTTTTAATTTTTCTATACACTCTCTGCATAAAAAAAAAAAAACTTTTTCGAGTTTAAATTAAATTTAATTGCATTTAACACTCATTGATTCACATACAGACGTTTACACATTTGAATTTATAATTCTTTATTTGTTTTTAAAAACACTTGTTTTGTATAAAAAATAAAAACTATTATTTATTAACGTTATTTCAAAAAAACATAATTTTTTTTTTCAAAAGAAGTTAACTCTATTACTAATTAAATTTTATTATTGTCATTATTTTCTGTTTTGGATGGTTTGTTTTATATTTTGATTTTTATTATTATTTTTTTTTCTTTTTATTATTTTCATCCGCTTTACTTCATCATATTTATTTTTATTTATTTGTGTATTTGTTTATTTATTTATTTTTCTTTTATTATCCGTTATTTGTTTGACGTTTTAACTGTAACTCATAAGAGCCCTATTGTTACTGAAAACAATTGCAAAAATGAACGCACATCCTTGTGTGTGTTCTTGTTCCCTATAGCTTCGTTAGCTAACTAACAAGTCGTGCTACTGCCTTCGTCTAACATTATTTTCCGACAGGCTAACAATTTGTTCGTTTAATCAGCACGAAGTTTGGATTTTGCAGCGAAATGCAATTCACCCATTGGTGGGTTGGGTATGTCTCCCCATTAGGAGTCATTACGTTTGACATAACATTAGTGTTTGAAGCATGAGTCGTAATTTATCATCCACCACGTGGTGTTAATTTGACCTACAACAAGGAATTTATACACACAAATGCTCTCTTTGTATTTGACGTTACTCTCTCTGGTTGTAGAAGATTTTCCCTAGAGGATTAGTAGATGAATTATTGCACTTGAAGAACGTTGTTGAAGGAATCCACATTTCCCCTTTTTTGGTGTTGGTGTATTTTAAAATTGTTGACTTAATGCGCATGTCATTGGAATTTGTATTTTTTTTTTTTCAGCAGGATATTAAAATGTTCAGTGTAATAGCAAAACTAATCAATGATGCTCTTTAGTTGTTGATGGATGCTGCTATAATGCACAACTATATTTAAAAAATAATAATAAAATATTTAAAACATTTGCATTTGTAAGTCTCATGATCATTTTACTAAAGGAAATTACATTCTGCGCTGCATATACCGCTGTCGAACAATAAAACATTTAATACGATTTAAAAACAGTTTTTGTATACACAGAAAAAAGTCACCAATTAACAAATATATATGAAAAACAATCCATTCAATTATAAACTTGTTTAAATTTGCACTTCTCACCAAAATGATTATATCAATTACTAAAAACTGTAAAAAATACAAAACCGAAAAAAATTCCCAATTAATAAATTAATTAAATCAATCAAGTAGTTGAGTGGATGAATTAAAAATGTATATATAGTATAAAAGTATAGTTAAATTCTATTTTTATTTCATTTTTGCTGGAATAAATTTATTAAAAACAATAATGTTAATTGAAAAAAGACCGTAAAAATATTTTAAAAATATTCATTGAGTCATAGTCGTATATGGGAAATTCTTCACTCATTTACTTTTGGGGTTAAAAAAATTATAAATTTTTCTTAATGGCACATTAACGCTATTTTGTTTCAATATTAAATGTCTTTAATGAAACACATTTAGCGTGAATCACTTTTAGCGAACGGCGTTGGTGTTATTTAGGTTTAAGGTAAAAAGTTATAAAAAATTGCCAAAAATTATATTTTTAGCAATGTATCAAAAGCAACCCACATCAATATGTCTAAAATACAAATTAAATTGATAATCGCGATCATAATGATTTTTTAAAATTTTAATAAAAAATTTTTTGATTAAAAAAGTACGCATAGATTTCCTCATCTTTTAATTTTATAAAATTTTTTTACATATTTTTTATATTTAACAATCAACATTTTTTTCGTTTTATATTAATGGACTAGAAATGACCGTTTATTTTTTGGTAGTTAAAAATCAAATATTTAAATAAATTGTAAAAATTATATTTTATGTCCGATGTCAAAAACAAATTCACACAAATACAAATAAAAAAAAAAAAAATCGATAAGTTTTATATTAGTGAACATAATCGCGATCATATGTCTATTTAAACCTCCTTTTCGAATATCGAGTAAAAAACAAAGTAATTTTTTAACTGAATTTAATTTACTGATGTATGATGTATGTTTTACCACTATAAAATTAAGTTTTCAATAATAAAAATACATACCCAAAAATTTTAAAAGTTACATTAATTTCAAACGCGTAATTATTTTTGAGTGCCACTTGATTCCAATATAAGTCATAATAAACAGCTACAAATTCGAATATATTTTGTCCAATCTTAATTGGGTGTGCCTCGACGATTTATGAAATATTAAAGTCACCGCGATCTCAGGTCATGAATACATTATATGCATTTTTTTTTTTTAATATAAATTAAAATTCACGAAAAAACTAATATAAAATTTAAGATAAATTTAAGAATGTTATAACATTTTTGCAAATTAATATTTTTAGCGCATCTATGATTTTAGAATGTAATTGAAATTACGATTTGAGTATGCCTCGCGAAAAAGGCACATCTAGAGCCATTCACATTTTTATCTCTCATTAACATTACATTAAAGAGATACATATATCTCAGACGATGCATAATTACAAATACAATAAACTTCCATTCTATATTCTGTGATACACGAAACGTGCAAATTTTCTAATAAAAAAAACTACAAGAATTTAAAATTTTGATTTCACAACTTGTCCACAATGTATTTCAGGACTGATTGAACACACGTTGGCCTATTTCTACAAGTTTTTGTGATTTACATTAGATGAATTGGACACATTTGCTAAAATTAGCGATTATAGCAATCAAAAGAAAGAAAAAAACTTAGTTTAGTTTCACACTTTTTTGGATTAATTGAGTTTGAGTACTTGCCGGTACCACATGAAAACGTTTTAGGTCTTGATTTTTTTTTTTCTTTTTTTTTTTTGTATTACAAACCCAAGTGTTGTTAATATAACTGCATCAAAAGTTATTTAAAAGTCAGAATTTAAAGAAATTCATAAGTATATTTATGTTTTTTTTTAATTTTTTAAAAACTTGGAATAGAAGTTAATTACTTTTGTTGTTATCAAATATTTCAATTGTTTTGTTGTTGAAAAGCCTAAAGTGTAGAGTAGATTGCTCAGTGGGGCAGAATCGAAATTGTTTGGAAATAAATCTGCAACTTTTAATCGGATGTATGTATTTGCATGAAATTTGGTACAGGCATAGCAAAGGAATGTACAATGTTAAGTTTGGAAGGGGGACCGACCAGACCCCTCAGGGACGGAGCTAAAGGGGCTCAAAGTTGGGTACCTCTGACACGGAAATTTTTTAATCGCTTGCCAAATTTTTTGTGAAAAAGTCTTTTTTTGAGGAACTCGAAATATTTTATCTGTAATAAAATCTTTGTTATTAAAGATATCTTAACGAAATCGGTGGATATTGACTTTATTGCATAAAATGAGAAAGTGAAAAAAACTTTAAGATTTTTGTAAAAGGCATCCCACAATTCCCAAAAAAACGCCAAAAATCCCAAAAACAGGTTTTTTCACATTTTCGGCTATAAAATCCACATTTTTCCGAAGTCCCGTAGATTTTTATTGAAAACTTTTAACAACATATTGCAGATTCTTAAACTGCATTTCTTTTGCTGATTCGTGCTTTGGAATTTGAGAAAATATAGGCTAAAGTAAAAACTTTGATATAAAATTCGGGAGGGTGTGTACCCTGGCCACTTACGTTATTGGGCTTGTTTTTTATTTTAAAGACTTCTCTATGAAGATACATTTCAGAAAAGTATAAAATTGTTATATCTTTTTAAAGAAAATTTTGTTGTAGAGAAAAAAGAGTGAAGATACTTTTTCGACCAAAAAAACACAAAAAGTCGTAATTTTTGCAATTTTCAAATTCAGAATCGCTTATTTTTGAACTCAGTAAAGATATCGACTTAAAATTTTTTGTATTCAATAGATAATTTTGTTCTTTAATTAGTTAAAGAAAAAACAAATGAAATCGGTCGGAAATACTAGGATATATATGAAAAAAACTGGACCAAGAACATGCAAAATTGAGGTACTTAAAAGTTCAAATGCAAATAAATCAAAAGCCATAAGAGATAAATAGATCATTCATGCATGCATGTTTTATGTAGGTCTTGTCAGTGTCTACAAAAATTTATAAAAATATTTGAAATTCGAAGAGAAAGAAAAATTTGGCAAGCGATTAAAAAATTTGTATGTCAGAGGTACCAAACTTTGAGCCCCTATAGCTCCGCCCCTGAGGGGTCTGGTCGGTCCCCCCTTCCAAACTTAACATTATAAACTCCTTTGCTATGCTTGTACCAAATTTCATGCAAATGCATCCAGCCGATCAAAAGTTACAGATTTATTTCCAAAAAATTTCGATTCTGCCCCACTGTGGATTGTGGTAATTCCTGAAAAAATTGTGGTATTTATTTCTGATATTCAAAGAAAAATTCATATTAATTTTTCATTTCAAAAGTATTCACACACACTTTATATTAGGGATGCCAATCCCGAAAATCCCGGATTTTTCGGGATTACAAAATCCGGGATTGGACGAAAAAAAAATCCCGGGATTTCAATTTCAATTTTTATTGACATAAATACAATCCAAAAATTAACTCAAGGCAAAAATATTTTAAAAATCGATTACATTTATAAGAATATATAGGTCTGTTTGTTTGTATGCTATTCTTACTAGTTTTACTATTTTAGCAAGTATTTTACTCAAAAAGAGTTTCTGTTCACATAAAAATAGTAAAAGTAGTAAACATTTCAAGAGAAACTAATTTTCTCTTTTGCTATATTTTATTTGAATATTTTGTACGAGAATAACTAGTAAAATATTTTATTTTGAAATTCCTATTAAATTTTAATTTAATTAATAACAATATGTTTAATTTTTCTTACGATTTTTGTACGAAGTCTTGCAAATTTTGGATTTATGATTTATACTTTTAAAAAACTTACGTATACATAAATGTATTGTAATACTAATTTATGCACCTTTATGATCCTTCAAAAGCTTATGGGAGATGTGGTCAATTATGGACTGATCATTTTAAAAATGAGTACATTGATTTGTATTAAATAATATGTGCCAATTCGTCTACACATTGATATTTTTGTCTGTTTAATGCATGTTTAAGTAAATTAGAAGAGGTCTTTGTATGAGGCTTATAGTAAATTATATACTATACAGGCGCGGATCCAGCCCAAGCATTTAGGGGGGGAAATTTTTTTGAGATTTTTTTTTATCGTCACTGAAAAAGATATGTTTCTATATACATATAATCTTTGAACAATGAACTTTTAATTACTTATTATTATTAATTTTGTTCGCTATTTCACTACATTATTTAATTTTATTTTTTGAATTACAAACAAAAATACCCAATTATAATTCTTAGCATACAGATCTTTCAGGGAATATTGAATGGATTTAAATTACTAAAGGTGTGTTTTTAATATACTATTATCCTCTAAATAATTTAAAATAAAATAAAATACGAAAAGTTAAGCTATGTAGGTCTAAATAGTATATCAAGCACTCTACACTATCTCTTCACTATATGACAAATTTTTAAAATTACTTTTTTCACTTAAATCGATCTAATTCTGTTCTTTAATACTTAAATCTTACTGATGTAAAATTTTTAAGCAAATCTAATAAAAGGAGCCTGTGCAGAAAATCAATTTTTTGAATCTTTTTCTTTAAGACTAATCAAATGTATTACTGTCTAAAGTTTTAATGCTATTTTGTCAATCTTTAAAATTGTTTAAAAACTTAGAATGATATTAAAAATATTAAAAATTTTATCAACACATTTTTCATGCATTTTAGGCAAATAAAATTTAATAAGTTCTACAGTTTTTGTCCAATTAAAAAAAAAAAAAAAAAAACTAAATCTAAATCTTGTTACTCTTACAACAAAAATGTTTTAAAAATGATTGCATAATTTTATAGAATTTTGTAGAAAAAATTGTGATAAATTGCATTGGAGTTTTTTAAGCATAACTCAAAACTTTGAGGGGTAATGGACATTTCTAAAACTTATTGATGATGCTATTTATGTCATTTCTCAATGGATTTTTCACTGTAGCAGAGTGTATTTTAAAAATAATTTCTGAATGTGAATATTGTTCACACATGTGTGCAGACAAAAAGTCCTATGTTTTTCAACAACTTCTCAGGAACACAAAAAAACAATTTATTTTTTGTATGAAAGCCACATAAAATTACATGTTATTCCTTTTGATAACTGGAACTAATACACACTGATTAAAATTTAAAATAGATCTTCAGTTAAGCTTTCCTATGGTCTAATAAAATATTTTCGTAAAAGTATTTTTCTATCTGATTTTTTTACGATAAAATACATAATATAATTGTATGTGTTTTCGAAACGTTTTGAATTCACATGAAATCTAATTTTACACGAAATTAAAAATTTGTGTTCCCGTTTTCACATTTTTTTGAACAATTAAAAAAATTAGTTAAACAAAAACAATTTTCCAGATTATAGCCACAAAAAGTTTTTTAAGCCAATATTTATGTTTAAGCAAAAAAATAAGTAAAATTAAAATGTTTTTGTTTTTCTCAAAATGTATGGGAATTATGAGAACCTTTTTATACCCTACACCACCATAGGTGGGGAGGGTATTATGCTTTTGTGCTGATGTTTGTAACACCCAAAAATATTGGTCTAAGACCCACCTTAATTTATACCAATTGGCTTAGAATCACTTTTTGAGTCGATTTAACGATTTCTGTCCGTCCGTCTGACCGTCTGTCCGTCCATGTAAACCTTGTAATCAAACTACAGGTCGCAATTTTGAACCAAAATTAATGAAATTTGGTACAAAGGTTTCTTATAGCCCAGGGACGAAGCCTATTGAAATTGGTTATGATGGTTTCACCTAGCCCCCATACAAATGTCCTCCCGGTAAGGGGTTTAATGATCATAAATCCCTTAAATATAGCAATATTTTTATGAAATTTTGCGCATATAAGTTTCACATAAGTCTAAATAAGTGTGCCGATTTTTAAAAATATCGGTCCATAATTAACTATAGCTCCCATATAAACCTCTTTTCAGAGAATCACTTTAACAGGCATAAATCCCATTAAAATGTTAGTATCAAGTTAATATTCGACACAAATAAGTTCTATATGAACACAAAAGATATTGCCAAATTTTACAAAGATCGGTCCATAATTTACCATAGCTCCCATATAAGGCCCTCTTTCGGGAATCACCCAAAAGTGAATAAATTCATATAAATGTCAGAATCATCGCATCAAATATTCTGTATTCGTATGTTCTATTTCATATTTATGAGTATCGGTCCACATTTGACTTGAAGTTAAATAAAAGACCCCTCCCCGAATTATAATGTACACAATGGTGTAGGGTATCATATAGTCGGGCTTGACCGACTATATCTTTTTCTCTCATTTTAAAATAAAATTTTGAATATAAAAATGGCTTAAATATTATTAAAAAATGTAAATTTACATAAATAACAATTCAAATTTTCATTATTTGTCGTTTTATTTTACAATTAATCGAATTATTTTCACCTACATATTTTTAAGTGAAAAGAATTCGATTATTTTTGTTCGTGAAATGTGAAATCGTTCGTCTTAACATTTATTTTTGTGAAATTGAAAACCAAAACACATACATATAATACATTCCAGCAAAAAAACGATCAAGAGCTTCCAAAAAAGAACATTTTTACCACTTCAATAGTAGAACACATTGCATATTTTAAACTTTTTTGGAAGTTCTTAATAATTACTTCCAAAAAAGTGAAAATAAATGAAATTTTAGCTGGAAAAAGGTTAATAATTTCTAAGAAAATTAAAATTTTATAAATTTGAATGCATTTTTATTATCTTTTAATAAGACTAAAACTGATTTTTTGTAAAAAATTTCATAAAAATAGTTTTAAAGGAAGTACTTCAAAAGAAATAAATAAGAAGCACAAAAGAAGAACATCTTACCAATGACAACCATGGGTTAAAAAAAGAACTTCTGCAGCTCTTTTGCACCAGTAAGTACTTCCTTCCAATGCCAACACAATGTTAAATTCATGACTTTTTCAGTTCCTTTTTTGCTGGGATTTAATAATATCTGGGAAAAAATATATATCGTCCATTCCATGAAAGAACGCCCAAAAATATACCAAGTGTCCTCCGATTTTTAAAAAAATTTATACGTATAAGGTCTCTGGATGTCTATAAATATTTCCGCTTTCAGATTCGCTAAATTCAGAAAATTCGCGATTTTATTTCGCTTTTTCACTTTTGAAAAAATCTAAAAAATCTCAAAAGTATACAACTTTAAATATAAATATTTCTGGGAAGGCTTTTGTGATTTAAACGTCGTTTGAATTGTAATTATGTTAGCTTAAACACGAATATTTTATAAATAAAAAATATTTTTTAAAAATGCATTTTAATGCAATTGCATTTTTTTAAATGCATTTTTCTTAAAATATGCTATTAAAATTTTTAAATTTTTTAACATAAATGAAAAGTTTGGAATATTTACACTAAAATAAAAATCTCAAATTTTTGGGACGGACACATGTACTGTGCACAATTTCCCCTTTTCTTCAACTAGTTTAAATTTTTTCACATAAAAATTATATTTTTCTGGTATTATAAGTATTTTGTTAAAAAAATTTATTGTGTTATTTTTTAAAAAATCCTGAAAAATAGTAAAACTTTATGTATCAGACTTTTTATTGTTTTAAGTTATAATAAACAAAGCATTTTTAAATACACTTTTGAAAAATTAAAATTTAATAAATTCGCAACTAACAAAAATGCATTTAAAAACTGCATTTATATTTTTAAAATATTATGGATCGAAGACGTGGTTTTTGAAATGCTGACTAAATTACACAAAAAATACTTTTTAAACTACAGAAATCTATCAATAACTTCAAGAGATATGAATATTTAAATTTGCATACTTTTTATATTTTGTTAACTTTTATAAAAATTTTAAAGAAAATTTCAAAAACAAGAAAAAAATTTAATTTTATATGAAAAATTTTAAACATTTTTTATAAAAATTGGATTATGCGTATAAGATTTTCGCATCCCAAAAATTTGACACTTTTGAGATATTGCTATTCAAAGTTACATACTTTTGAAATTTTTTTGATTTTTGAGAAAATTAAAAAGCGAAGTTAAATCGCGAGTTTTTGCAATTTCACAAAACTGAAAACTGTAACTGAACGGTATTAAAAAGCTGTTACCGTAAATTACCAATGTAAGCACAACAGTTGTTGATTTTGAATCGAATTTTTCCCTTAGTGAAAGCATGTACAGGTATTTCGACGATCGATATAAACTCGGAAACAAAAAAATGGGCTCGATCCGCCTACTTTACCGCCCACCTCCCAATATAATGTAAAATTTTAAAAAGTTGATGGTGAGTATATAGATTTGATCAGGCTGAATATAACATTCTCGCTTGTTCAGCACTACAGTTCTTTTTCATTGCTTTTTTTGTTGGGATATTTATATTTTAGAGATCATAATTTTTTAAATTTTTGATAATTTTAAGGCTTTGGTAATGTAATATGAGCTATCGACTCCGGCAATACTGACGGACAGTAAATGTTGATGATATTCAACAAGGCTTAAAATCATACATATCCTTAGATAAACGAAATTTGATAAGATATATTTGAAAAATGATCTGCAAAGGAACATAATCCCATATTTTTGAGGTGTTTCCAGGAATCCATTTAATATAAGTAAAAAAAAAAAAAATAAATAAACATTTTATTTTTTATTGAGACTAAAATTTATTTTACTATTTTATGTTTTCTTACTTTTTAAAGTAAAAGCTTATTTCTTAGAATTTTTTTTAAATTTCTCTTTTTTACTATTTTTACTAGAATTTCAAATGGACAAACCTTATGTTTTGCTTTTAAAATTGGAATGAATTTCTTTAATTGAAATATGTGTAAAAAATTTATTTTAAAATGTGTTTTCATATAAATATTAATAACGAATCCCGAAAAATCCCGGGATTAGAAATTATAAAATCCCGAATCCCGGGATTTGCAAAATCCAGTCCCGTTTGGCATCCTTACTTTATATATATCAAAATTATTCACAAAGCTTCGAAAATCAATTATGGTTCAAAATCTAATCTTAAAGGTAGTATGAAATCTTGAGATTCAAACACAACTTTAATAGGTCGCAAAAATATAAAAAATAGTGGCAAAAATTATGAAAAAATTTATCACATCCAAGCAAAAATTTAAATGAAGATTTAAAATAGTTCATCGTCATTATGGTTTGGAAAATGGAATGGGAATAGTTAAAGAATAGTGTAAGCCTTAGTTAAAAGATACAATTTCATGAAATTAAAAACAATTTAAAGAGAAAATGGAAAAAATCTATCAGAAAAATTTAACATCCCCGAGAATATTATCAACATTTTTTTGCAATTATTGCTATGTTCGGCGAGAATATATGATTTTTAGAAAGGTTCTGATCAGTGTTGCCAGGTCTTGTGAAAAAAATAAAATAAATTAGACTTTAAAAAAGGTCAGAAAAGGCTAAATGCCACAAAAAATAAAGCCAGAAAAATGCTAATGAAAAATTGTAAAAATAGTTCTGAATTTTCTTTTAGAAAAAATCGTCAAATTAGGGATAAAAATCGTCAAATCGTCAACAGGCCATTTTTAGACCCAAAAATCGTCAAAATGACGATAAATCGTCCAATCTGGCACAGTGTTCGGGGGTAGAGTCAGCTACCTTAATATCTAATTAGGGTGTCCATCGCTTGTCCTAAAGCGGAAATATAGATTGGCCTTTAAAATTTGGATTTTTCAACTTTTTATGAATTTAACGCATTATTTATGTTAACAGCTACAAGTTCAATGTTTTTATTAGTTTGATAGTTAGTCTGAGTAGTAATCTTCCATTTTCGGATATTGTTGCAATAATACACTGAGAAAGACAAAATGGCAACAACAAAACATGAAAGTAAGAAAATACTACTGCAAACATTTAACGCGGCACAAATTGGGCTGAATATTATGTCTTGTCATTCAACCAGAGACCAGAAATTACGAACAAAAAACATAAAATTTTAAGTTTTCATTGAAAAAATAAAAAACACTTAAGTTCAAAATAGAATATTTTTCTTAACTGTTCAAAAACAAAATAATAAAATTATTAAAACAAACATTTTAAGTAAAGTACAAAATAATTTTGTACTTTAAAAAAAATGTTTTAAAAAAAAGTTTTTTTTTTGTGTACGAAAAAACTTTTTCTTTGTATAATTTAAAAATATCAATTTAGAAATGAATTCATTTTAAACAACTGGAAATTTGGTAGTTGCTTAGTAATCATATTGGACTTTGAATATAATAAATGACCAAAGTCGCTGTGGATTATCGAAAAAAAGCAACGTTTTAAATGGTATACATTAGGATGGCCGCGAAATGAAAAAGTATAGATGTTCCTATCTTAAATAAAAATTTGATTCATTCTAAAGTACCGTTTCTCAAAATTTTGCTCCTGAAATTATCCTTTCGCGAGCAAGATCAAAATGATAATAGGTTCTTTTTTCAATAACAATATATAAATTTGGTATCGTAAGAAAGGACTTTAGAGCGAGCATTTAAAGACATAAGAAAAATTTAGGACCAGATTCAAATAAGATCAAAATTTTGGTTCGTCCTTGTGTTGAAGAAAGCATATGTACCAAATTTCATCAAATTACCTTCAAACTGCGCATAAGCTTTATATGGACAGCCAGCCAGCAAGAAAGCCGACCAGACGGACGGACATTGTTAAATCGACTAAGAAAGTGATTCTGAGTCGAACTGTGTACTTTAAGGTGTGGGTCCGAAGATTCTTCCTCTGCGTTACAATTTCTGCCCAAACAAATAATACACCAACATACCTATGGTGGTGTAGTGTATAAAAACAGAAAAACTTGTTTTGGTATAACTGCTATAGGATTATATTGTATTATTTTGATCCCAATTTTTTAAATATTTGTGTAAAAAATTCAAATTTTTAAATTTTTTGTGAAAAATTACAACATTTTGGACTTATTTGGAACTGGTTCTAAATTTTTGTTACGTCATTATATACCAGCCCCAAAGTCCATTCTTACGATACCAAATTTTCATATTGTTCCTTCGGCAGATATAGGAACCAAACTTTTGAGACGCGGTACCTTAGAATGAAATAAATTTTCATTTGAGATGAGAACATCGTTATCAGATAAAATACTCCATACAAACATTCATATGAATTTATCTTAGTTTGTGATGAAAACTGTTGATAAATATGAACAAAATCATTTAATTTGTTCATTATTTGTCTTAAAAATTTGCATTTATTATCAATATTTTATTTTAAATTTCATAAATATTTGACTTTGAAATGAAAAATTATTGTACAAAAAGAAAAGTTGTTTTGTGTTTTGTTTTCTTTGGAAATTTTTTTTTTTTTGAGAACTTTATTATTTTGTACTTGAAGAAAAACATTTTTTTAAAAACTTTTTTTTATATTTTTTGTTTTAGTATGTTATAAAATAATTTTTAACTTCAATGAAAATATTTTTTTGTAAAAAACAAAATAAAAAATGTTTCCGGTCTTTGCATTCAACACAATTATTAATGACTTCAAAGTCCAAAATTCTGCGGTGGTGCTTGACGATCGCATTTTTCGTTTATGAGAAAATTTGGAAAATGTAAAAAAAATCGAAAAAATTAAAAAAAAATGCGTTTTTTCCATCTTCATTCATATATAACTTTTGAAGTAGGAATGTAATCTTCAAGCACCACTGCAGAATTTTAGATATTATTGTCATCAACAATTATGTTGATTTTCAAGGCTTAACATTCAGTCCAATTTGTGCCGTATAAAAAAATAAAGCCTATTTTCGGGAAATTTTACGCATTCATTTAAAAAATAGAGTGCATATTTAAAAAAACGGGAGTTTATGTTACTGAAATGAATTATACATACACACTGTTTTTAATTTAAAACCCCATGAAGTATATGTTTTCTGTGTCCAGGTTAGATTCTGAGTCGATCTAACTATGTCCGTCTGTTGAAAGCAGGATAGGGCTCGAACGCCACAACGAAGGGGGACAAAATTAGGCCCAAATATTTAACTTATATAAGGTTTGTTTGATGTTGAAAATGAATAAAATCGGTAAATAAGAAAAAAAGTTATGAGCAAAATACTAGAAACACAGGGTATCCGTTGTAGCTTAATTTCACACTTTTCTGCTATATATCTCTTAAATAAAAGCATGTACTATAACAAAATTTTCGTGGGTCGATATAAACTTGGAAACAAAAAATGGGCGTGATCCGCCGACTTTACCGCCCACCTCCCATATAAGGTGAAAGGTCAAATAAATTTTGTACAAATGTAAACACGGAAACAAAAATAGGCGTGGTTCACCCACTTTACCGCCCACCTCTTATACAACATTCGCGCTTGTTTACATTTGTAATGTTATTATTTTTGTTGTTTTTATACCCTTCACCAAAGGTGTAAAGGGTATATATAAGTTTGTCATTCCGTTTGTAATTCCCACAATTTTCGTCGGAGAGCAAAAAAGTTGACATTTTCGGGATCCTTGTAAGAAATGATGACGATAGGACCATGTCCGTCCGTCCGTCCGTCCGTGTGTCGGTTGAAATGGCGTTTATGAAGCCCACCGATAACTGACATATATAATATATATATCAAACGATCGGGAATGCCTTCGAGAATTTTGCTATTGGAATTCAGCAAGATCGGTTCATACAATGCGGAGATATGTTAAAAAAACCGGTTTTTAGAACCGGTTTTCCAGTTTCTGAAGCCTCTGTATGTACTAGGGACTTCGTTTTTACAAAGAAGTCTCGGACATTTTTTTCTGAATTTTTGTTCTGAAAAAATGAAATAAATCGGTTCAATAATAACTGAGATATCGGACAAAACGCATTTTTTATTTTTTGAAGCCCTGGTTTAAGCTATAGATTTTTATTTTTATACAGATCGGTCACAAATATTTTTTTAAAATTTCGGTTTTTTGAATCAGCAGGATCGGTTTATAAATGGCGGAGATATGCTTTAAAAACCGGTTTTTGGAACCGGTTTTTCTTTTCTGAAGCCTTTGCATATACCAGGGACTTCGAATTTTTAATGGGGGCTCGGAAATTATTTTCTGAATTTTTGTTCTGAAAAAATGAAATAAATCGGTTCAGTAATAACTGAGATATCGGGGAAAACGATTTTTTTATTTTTGAAGCCCTTGTTTAAGTTACAGATTTTTATTTTTATATAGATCAGTCATAAATGTTTTTATAAAATTTCGTTTTTTTTAATAAACAAAATTCGTTCATAATCAACAGAGTTATGGCCCAAAAACAAATCTGTTAAGAATATAAATACACACACAAACATGTATATTAAGCATTGTAATGACTATTAGTGACGTTTTTTGTTTTTTGTATAGACAAGTAGTTTAGTTATTAACAGCAGTAATATGATGAATAACAGTGTTGTTGTTGTTGTTCTTTGTATATGCAGTCTGTACAAAAATAAATAGATATGGAATTGTTGTTTATTTTTTAAAACTAAAACATATCTGTTAAGAATATACATAAATACATACACAAACATGTATATTAAGCATTGTAATGACTATTAGTGACGTTTTTGCTTATAAGACAAGTAGTTTAGTTAGCAAAAGAAGTAATATAATGAATAACAGTGTTGTTGTTGTTCTTTGTATATGCAGTAAGTTTGTATATACACACATAAAAAAATAAATAAATATGGAATTGTTGTTGTTTATTTTTTAAAAGCAAAGCCTGCTATGATTGTTTTTTTTTTTCATATTCAAATTTTCGTAGTTTGAAAAAAATTTAGATTTATATATGTGAAAATATGAAAGCATACGTTAAGGCGAACATTTTATTATTTGTCGGTAATATGGTAATATGATGTCGATAAGATAGTAAGATGGTAATATGGTAATATGGTGAAGGGTATCAAAGATTCGGCACAGCCGAATCTTTTTTCAATTTCATTCTTTGTATCAATGTTTTTGTTTAGAAAACTTTTTACTGATTTTTGGTTATATTGCAATCGATTTTGGGAACGTTTTCAAATTACCCTTCTAATTGCTGAACATAGTTAGTACAAACTATTCCCGCTAAATGGAGCAAAATTCATTTTTTATTAAAAATGCATCAAAACACCCTGTATTTGCAAATATTATGAGTTCATATGTTCAGCAAAAATACTCGCCGAAGGATTTTGTACAAAGTTGCCAAACATCATTTGGTTGAATTCTGGAAATTTCAAGGTCAAAATTGTGATTTTCTTCAATAACATAAAAATAACGGTAATTTTGTAAATAACGGAATTATGAAAAAGTCGCATAACAAAAGTTGCTGCTGAAGCCCTAAAGAACCATTTGAGTCATTCCATTTAAAACTAACCAGCTGATTTTCTCACCTCTTCCGAATTTAATAATAATTAGTACAATAATTATTTTTGTCAAAACTATGACTAACTCAAAATTTCAGATAATTTCATCGAGTGGTTCGCGAAATATCACGGTTTGAAAGTGCAAAATAGTTCAAAATATGTACAAAGTTACATACACAAAATTACAAATATCTTTCGAAGTATTTACTATATAAGATTTATTGAGATGTTATATTAAAGGTATCAAAATTACCTTTAATATGACGTACACAGAAAAAATTATTACCGACTTTTTTACAATTAACTCAGTTGTTTAATTTTGCATCAAAATTTAATAAAAATGTTCAAGAAAAAATAAAATAAAAAATTAATTTTAGTATGATTTTTTTTCCTATAGACATTTTTAATTCATTCAATCATCTACTTGATTGATTTAATTAATTTATTAATTGGGAATTTTTTTCTGTTTTGTATTTTTTATAGTTTTTAGTAATTGATATAATCATTTTGGTGAGAGGTGCAATTTTAAACAAGTTTACAATTGAATGAATTATTTTCATATATATTTGTTAATTGGTGACTTTTTTCTGTGTATAATATGACTTTTTTCTCAACATCAAAATGGTCCATATCTCGCGATTTTTCGTTCGCGGGTAAATATCTCGAAAAGTGGCATTTTTAAAAATTTTAAAAATATATATGTTAATGACGAAAATGTTTTTTATAAACGTAGGAAGTGGTATTCTGGGACTCGCAATATTTTAGGAGTTATTACAACAAATGTCGTAATAAATACGAAATATTTATTGAAATTTGTATGTTTTGTTTGTAATAAAATAGAAAAATCGCCAATTTCTTCCAAAAATCATCCGAATGTAATAAAATTCGGCAAGAATATTAATATTGACGCTGGTACCTTTTGATACCTTTAATATGACATCTCAATAAATCTTATATAGTAAATACTTCGAAAGATATTTGTAATTATGTGTATGCAAGTTTGTACATATTTTGAGCTATTTTGCACTTTCAAACCGTGATATTTCTCGAACCACTTGATGAAATTATCTGAAATTTTGAATAAGTCTTAGTTTTGACAAAAATAATGATTGTACCAAATATCATTAAATTCGGAGAGGAAAAGTCAAAAATTGTAATTTTTCGTGTTGGTTTTAAATGGAATGACTCTATAGATGTTAGTATCAACGCATCATTCTCTATTTGTATATGTTTTATTACACTTAGTAAATGTTTTGGTCCGCAATTGAACACAGGTGTAATATATATAAGTCCCCTTCCCGAATTAATATGCTCATACACAATGGTGTAGGGTATCATATGGTCGTTCTTGACCGAATATTTCTTTCTTACTTGTTTAAAATGCTTGTTTTAGCAACAGCGGTATCTACACCAAATTTTATGATGCACAATTTCATTTATATACATTTTTTATTTGCACTTAATTAAGTCTCTAAAGTTGCATTAAATGCAAAGTCGTACTTTTTTTCGAACGAGATATTGATTTTGATATAGGGTAAATAGGGTGATCGACTCGGGTTTCCAACTGGTTTTAAAACCGTTTTTTTTACAGACAATGTGCTGTTGGTTTTTTAAAAATGTTCATTTTTTTAAAAGTCGAATAGACCAGTTTTTTTTTTTTTTTTAACACAAAAAACCGGGTTTAAAAGTAGCTTTTTATTTTAAAAAACATGTACTAAATACTGATATTTGAATCGAAGTTTGCGAATATTTTTTTTTTTTAATATTCACAAAGTATGATTTCTAATGTTTTAAAAATATAGTTTAAGGTTAAATCGAAATTAATTCTGTAAGACTAATTAAATAAATTAGTAATAATTATCCTGAATGAAATTTGTTTTATTTATTGTAACACCTGTAATATTTGTACACCTAATTTATATGTTTCAATCTTTTTTTATCCAATATTTTCTTTATTTTTCAAAGATGTATTAAAAAAAGTTTCACCTGCAGAATCGTTTCAATAAAATTGATTTTGGCTTTTTCTATATTAACCTATGGTTTCTGTTTATGCTAAGTAAAAGTTAATATCATTTTTGATATTACCGGTTAACCGGTTTTTTCTGAAGTCAGAAAAGTGAAACCGTTTCTTTTTTCAAAATACCAACTATTCGAACTATTACACAACCGGTTTCTCCGTATGATTGATATATATCATCGCCAATTTTAATTAGCGCCTTGGATGTGCCTCGACAATTAATATTAAATTAAAAACATCGCATTCTTAGCTCATGGAAAACGGTGATGAATATTTTTAACGAAATCATATTTTTTGCGTAAGTAAAACTTATCACAAGAACTTATTTGAGATTAAATTGACTTATAACGCCAAAATCAGCTATAACAAAATATGCAAAATTTCTGATTTTTTTAAATAATTATACAATTTATCAAACTAATATTTTAAAATGCCACAATGATTTTAAAATGTAATTTCGAAACGTTCTTTGATACTAGCTTCACTGAAATAACGTTGCAAGTGTGCCTCGCGAAAAAGGCACCTCTTGGAGCCATTCACGTTTTTTCTCTCCAAGTTTGGTTACCTCTTGCAGCATTTCTGTTGAGGGCACATTAACGATATATACGTCAAATGATATATACTTTCAAAATCTATTATGTTCCATTTTGAATTTTGCAATACCTGAAGCGACATAAAAAACTGCAAAATTTTGAAATTTTTTAAAATTTGGTTTCACGAATTTTGCACAACACAATTTGATATTGGTTAACATGCCAATTAAATCAATGTTGATCTTTTTCTACAAGTGTTTGTAGCCTACATTAGAAAAATTGGACACATTTGCTTAAATCAGCGATTACACCCAGCAAAAATTGCTGCATACCCAGAAGCAGGTTTGTAAGGGAGAGATAAGGGAATTCTCCCTTACCAACCTGCTTTAAGAAGGCATGATTTTTTTCATGATGTCCCACTTGGTAGGTCTCTTTGCTGCGCTACGTATTAGGTTCATACATCTCTCTATTATGCACATATATATGATGAATAGATGTGATGAAATCATGCCTCTTTTATGTGAATCTTTAAGAGATCCTAGAAGCTATGAAATCATGCCTTTTTGAATTAAAATAATGCATTTATAAAAATAATTATTATTTTTTTATTTATTTGATTTATTTTATAATCAACTTTTTGAATAAGAAAAATCTGAAATTTATTATATCAGTTCAACTAAATTTAATCAAATGGCCTTTTTATTGGGGTAATCCTTAATTGTTGAATCTGCAAAAAAATAAATTACTAAAAATTTTATATTACTTAATAGAAAAAAAGAAAAATTATCACAAAAAACATGGAACGTACAAAATAAAACAAAAACACAAAATTTCTCCATTTCTGTCAAACTGATAATTAAAAATAATAAAACACAAAATACGTTACAAAATATGTAATTTCTTGTATATTATAATGAGAATGATAAACTATATATTTGAAGCTTTATAATTTAATAAATAATTTTATTTTGTTATTATAAAAGAATTATTTTCAAAAATATATAAATTTTATATTTTATAAATATAAATTATAAATTTACTTATAATTTTAATTGGTTTTTAGGTATTTTTTTCCGACTTTCACGAACAAACTTACTTCTTAATACTTTGAACACACGATCACAACGAGTCAACGCAGTTGCTTCATCCGACTTAGCAGAACTTGTTTTCAAATCGTAAATAAAAATGGGGAGAAGAAAAGTCAATCGCTTACCATCCTGCATCCAAGTAAGCCAGAGAGGATGCAGGTTGTAAATAAAAAAAGAAAAATATATATATATGAACCTAATGTAAATTTCTCGCTTCCTTTTATAGCATACTCGAAAGCGCATCAAAGATGTGCTATCGCAGAAAAAAAACTGGTTAGTTTCAAATACTTTTTTTAGATTTTTTGACTTTGAGTGCCTGCCGGAACCACATGGAACCCCTCAATCGATGCGTAAAAATTAGTTTAATATGGGAAAAATACTAAAAAAAAATTTTAAAATTGATCTTCAGTTACCTACCAGCGACTGAAAGTCACGGGTCTAGAACATTTCGTCCAAAAAATAGTATTGAGTTGAAATGGGTATTAAAAAATTCGTACTTTTTAGCCAATTATAAAAAAATATTTTAAAAATTTCGTAAAAATTTTGGTCCATAAACAGTAATTTTAGTACATCATGCAAAAAAAAATTTCGATATTTTTCCTTAGAAATAAATTTATGATATCATACCAATCAGGAGGTAAAAAAGCGAAATTTTGTGGTTGGCTGGACCATTTTTAATCGTTAGAAATTTAAAATAACAGGAATATTTACTAAAAGGACGAAAATGTGTTCAAAAGTAAAATTATAAATTAAATTAAAAAAAATTGCAAAGAATTTTTATCTAATTATACTTTTTTTAAGAAACTACTTTTGGTATCTAAGATATTTTGCTTATAATTACGAATTTTATTAATTTTTTTCATTTCTGTCTTTAAATCTAGGGTATAGTGCTCCCTCTTAGCTTCATAAAATGTTGATAGGTATGATCTATAAGCATCTAAAAACGGCTAAAAATCTAACTTCGATGGATTTTTTCCTCAGACTGCATGGAGATAACAAAATTTTTATGAGATATTCTAGCTAATACCCGGTGTGCTTCGCCACCCCCCGAAATGAAATACATAGTAATTAAAGTATTAAAAAAATATATTTATTTAGTAATTAAAATATAACATTTTTCTTAAAAATTAGTTCTTATTATAAATTCTTTTGATGTACAATATATATAGTTTTAATACTTGACCTTATTCTAATAAAATATAAGCATTTAACATATAACATTTTTCTTATTTTTTTGTATTTAATTTTTATGGGAGGGACCATACCCCCATAATCCGCTAATTTATTAGACAAATGTTTTCATGGATGTCAAAATTCTTTGTGCAAAATTTGAGCATTCCAACTCCAATAGTTTCCCAGATATACGAATTTTTGCATTTAATTCATATGGGAGGTACTATGCCCCCTACTTCTAGTCCGCCCATATTTTTCTTAAATATTAATATTGATACCAAAGTGGCTCCGACAAAATTTTAGAACTCTAACTGTTATATTTTCTCAGATATGATAATTTAATATTTTCTTTATATGGGAGGTGCCACGCCCACTATTGCTAGTGTACCAATTTTTGTCCAAAATATTCATATTGAAGCTAATGCTAGTCGTACAAAATTTGCGCTCTCTAACTTTTATAGTTTCCCAGATATAAAAATTTTGGTATTAACTTTATATGAGAGATGACACGCCCACTATTTCTTTTTCTCTCATTTTTACACAAAATGTTCACATTGACACTTAAGTTTATTGCACAAAATTTGGGAAATGTAGCTGTTATAGTTTCCTAAATTTACGGCATTTGGTATTAGCAAGCAATATTAGGCGTGGGATGTGCCACACCCCCTATTGCTAGTTCGCCTATTTTTTTTTCCAGAATGTTCATATAGATGTCAAAGTTATTCGTGCAAAATTTGAGGACTCTAGTATTACCAATTTCCGTGATATACTACTTTTAATAATGGGTACCTCGCCCACATGGAATTTCAAAATAAAAAGTAGCCTATTTTTCCTTCCAGGCATATAGGAATACACTGTGAAAAATTCAAGAAAATCGGTTTAGCCGTTTAGGCGGCTATAGACTTCAAACAAACATACATACATACATACATACATACATACATACATACATACATACATACATACATACATACATACATACATACATACATACATACATACATACATACATACATACATACATACATACATACATACATACATACATACATACATACATACATACAAACAAACACACATTAATTTTTATATCAAACCTCAAAGAAAATTCTCATCATTTATCAATTTTTATTTTTACATTTCTCTGAAAATCAAATAAAAACTTGCACATAGCCCGTTTTGCCTTAAAAAAATATACTGTTTGAAGATAGGCCAAAAACAAAAAGTGAAAAACATAGTGTTAGAATTAACTTTTGACTCCAAAATTAACACCATATATAAAAATAGAAAACTAAAAAGTCTGACGCAAAAAAAAAATGTTTGTAAATCTGCATGAGGCCCGATTTGACTATAAGCCCTCGATATGAATAATATTCAATGTTAGAATAATCAAGTAAAAAACTTTTGATCATCTTTTTTTAATATTTGTTTTACTTTTGATTAAATAAAATATTTTAATTTTTAATTTATTTTGCTCAATTAGATACAAAATTATAATAAATTCAATTGTTTTAGTATAAATATAAATCCTTAATTTTTTTTTTATTTAAAAATTAGTAGATTGATTAACAAATATTTTTAACTAAAAATAAGAAATGGAAATGAAATAAAAAATATTTTATGGAAATGAAATAAAAAGTATATTAAGCCTAAAATTTGATTTGGGATTGATAGGGGGAGTAAATTTTCTTATTATATCTTCCGATTGAGCAAAGACCTTCGGCTTAAATCTACATATACATGAGACCATTTGAACAATGTGTCACCTGTATATTAAGATCAGCCCTGAAATTAAGATTGACTACAGAAAGATTTATAACCTTAATATTCGAATTGAGAGACCATTTGTTTCATAGAAGTGTATCACAAGAATTTTACTAGTCACTCACCCATATCTGCCAATTGGGGATGTGCTCGATGGGAGACAGACAAACTCACATACATTACATTTTTCTAATACTTATGCCAATTATATGAAAATTAGTGATGATATTTTCCAATGCCTGGCTTCTTGACATCAAGAAAATATGTATACATCAAACTGTAGGTCATTAAATTCACTTAATGGCGAAAAATTTCTATCCAAAAATCTGCACAAATTTTTAGTTTCACTTTTTATCGCTCCATAACTTTTCACCAGATAGTAAACCGGTTACTTGCCATACAACATATAACCGAACATAGTTTTAGTTCGTTATAAACATAGTTCGTTATATCCGTCTAAGAAAAAATAAAAATACAACAAAATTAAATTCATTGTTGTTTTTCGTTAATTTTATTAAACATACTAAAAAACTGATTTAAAACAAATTAAATTTGGTTTTAAGCAGGGACCGTAAATAATGATTATTACAAATTTTTAACACAAAAAATCAAAATAAGTCAACAATTTTAGAAATATGAATTATGCAATTCCAATTAATATAATGATTATTTTAGTTTTTTATACAACATTAATACAATATACAACTAAAATCATAATACAACTAGAACCTTCTGAAATTATTTTCATAACAAATCTTAATCTAAATTTAGTTTTAATTAAAACGAAATATCAAAATCATGTTTTATTATCATTTCGTTTTCGCAATAACTTATACTTTTTTCATTTCTACTATTTATGTTTATTGTTATATTTCTGTTTGTTCTATTTTATTTTTGTAAACAATCTGTAAATTTTTGGTTATTTGCTTTGTTTGGAGTTTGACGGTTTCATATATTGTCAACCATTCAGCAATTCACTGTAAGGCGAATTGGTAACATGTGATCTCTCATAACAGCTAAAAACGTCAAAATAATCAACGAAATGCCAACCTTTACATACAGTCGTATACTATTGTAACGAACGCTTGTTATTACGATCTAAAATTTTTTGGTGATTACAAAATTATACAGTATCGAGAAAAAAATTAATTAGAAATGAATGAAATGCATTATAGTTAGTGTAAATACCTTTGTTTTATATTTTACGTTCTTTTGTTAAATGTACAGCACACACTCTGGATAGCAGTTAAAGACTTTTAAGAAGATTGAATCAGAAAAAATTATTTCGAAAAATAGTCAAAACTTTATGAAAACGTTTTAATAGGTATGCTGATATAAAGTTTAAAATAATATAGAAAAAATATTAATTTTTTGTATAGTTATAATATTCAACTCAACATGCAATATGCTTTCAAAACTGAAATTATTCAAAGATTTATGTAGGGAACATATAGATTCGACATTGCAACTGTCGTGATCTGAATGGCAGAGAATCGATGAACTTGTTGACGTGTTGACACCTGTATTTAAAGCTACACAAAAACTCCAAATAGGACATTTAAATCTAGGAGATTTTTATAAACTATGGCTCGAATTACTTTCTATAGATGCTATGATCACTTCAAAAAGCAAACATGCTTTATAAAAAAAGAGGAAAACATTTTGGACAATGATACAGTGATGTCTGCTGTTTACTTAGATCCTAGAATTCCAAGAATTTTTCTCCAGAATCCCATTAAAATTATAAGTGCCATAACTCAAAAAAAAATATTTTGTAATTTTTATAAAAATTTAATTCAAGATTTTTCTATTTTGATCCTCTCTTCGCTATAACTTAGTATGACCAAAAAACTTCTTACAAATTATTTTATATTATTTTCTTTCATGCGATAATGGCACAAGTTCTGATGATGAACTATCCACATCCTCACAAGCATAATCTCATGAACTATTGGAAACCTTTTCTTTAATTAATGATGACAGAACTCAAAGTACATATTCTCTACTATACGATTATTTAAATTCCATTAGAGTAACTGAGCATGATTCAGATGGGGATATGATGAATATATTGAAAAGTGTTATCAGCGTTATAAGTGTTGAAAGTGCGTTTTTAGCTGATTTTGAGTGACTTAAGATGTAATATGTCTTCTGATACTTTAGTAATAACTTTATTTGCTAAACTAAATTAAGATCAAATATATAAATTTATTATAGGTAAATTAGTTTTTTAATGGATAAAAATTTTTAATAATAGTAATTTAAAAAAAAAAAAAATCAAAATTAATAATTAAATTTTGAGCAAAAAGTTAAAGTTATTTTCTGAGGAAAAAATAAAAATCAAAATATAATAATTAAATCGTTATTTTTATTATATTGCTCATAATCTTTACGGTCCCTGGTTTTAAGTAACATTAAATTCAGGTACTGTTTAGTGTTGTAATGTAACATTAATATTGAATGTACATTAAATTCAATAAAAGTAAATAATATAAAATAAACTAAAGCTAAACATAAAATACATTATATGTAAACTTTTTGAATATTAATTAATTTTAATAAAAAAAAAATTTAATAGAAAAATATAAAAAAATATTTATTTATTTTTTATTTTGTCTTAGCTCTATGATCTCTATGAATTTTGTTAACAGTTTCTCATAAATTAAATGTTTATGACATTATTTAATAAAAATGTTGTTTTAGGTTTCATAAGAGATAATAAAAATACTTATAAATTTGTGAAATTTTAATCTTCTTAGAAATTTACCTTTTCTTTGCTAAAAAATACATTTATATTAATTTTTTGGAATTAATTGTTCATAACTTCCAAAAAAGTCCAAAATATGCTGTAAGTTTTACTTTTGGATTGGTTAAAGCATTCGCTATACATAATGGAAATCACACGTTGCACATTTTTTCCTGTTCCTGTTACAATCTTCCATTAAAATACCACTGTGTTTTCGAGCCTTTTTTTTAAATTCAGTTTTTTATTTGCACAGTCTTAAATCTCTAAATTGGAGCAATTTTGTACAAAAATATGCATGAGAGACTTTATGAACAGTTAATTTACTTATTTATGAAATGAAGTTTCATTAAAATTACACAAAAATTACACGATTGCTGCATGAAGTTCTGTTGTAATGACACTATCAACAAATGATATATAATATTCACTAATGATGGTACATACTACGTTATTAATATCTACAGATTGCTGATTAGTCTTCTGAGAACCAAAGCCGTAATGCTGAAAACAGTGCATTATGGTGGTTTGCTTTACTTCGTCCCAGCTGATCTAAAAAGTATAAATAATATGATTATGGTTTGCAAGGAGTAATTTGCTAGAGTAAACTTACTGTATTTGGCGTCAAGAAAAACATTTTTACTGATTTTAGGTTACTTGTTAATGCAATTGTCTAAGATTAAGGCATTTTTTCTATTTTGATCAAAAAAATTGTTGTCGAAAATATGTAAATTCGGCCGTCATCCAAGCTTTAGAATTAGCTTTATATTCTATAGGAAATTCCCTTATATTATTGAGGCATCTTGGTCATGTAGACTTTTTAATTGATAACAATGGAGGTTTTCTGGTCCATCAGAGTCACAACCAAATAACAGGGTAACGTGCTTTTTGCCCTTTCTTTCCTGTGATATCATAAATGAATTTTTGGCGGTTTTTCAAAAAAAATCGAATCAAATCGAAAACACCTCAGCTCTGACCATATGAAATTTTATTGATTTCCAAAAAAGCGTTTTGGAGCCACTGTGCATAGGTGGTTGGGGTATTATGTGTTTGTACAGAAATTGTAATGTAGGGAAAAAATCTTCGGACCACCACTTTCTGAATCACTTTCAGGCTGGCTGTCCATGTAAAGCTTGTGTCGCAATTTTAAAAATAATTTAATGAAATTTGGTGCATATGCCTTTTTTAACACAAGGACGAAGTCTATTGAATTTGGTTAGGATCAGCCCATTATTTCACCTAGCATCCATACAAATGTCCTCTCGGAATGGAGTCTTGACACTCATAGATTATATTTGGCACAAATAAGTTTTATATAAGAATAAATCCGTATGCCAAATTTCATGATGTTCGGTCCATAATTGACAATATGAACCCCTCTCATAAAATCGCTTTAACATGCATAAATCCCATAAAAATGTTGTATAAACTTAATATTCGACTGAAATATTATTTGTTTTTTTTTTTTTTACGTATTGAATTGTATTTTTATAATGATTTTTTTAATAAAAAAATATTAAATAATAAACGAGCAATTAATCGATAATTGCGATTAATAGCTACATTTTTAATTGTAATTATAAGAAATTGCGATTATATGCAGAACGGTGATTTTTCGAACGGTGTACTGTTAAATTTTATTAAGATCGGTTTACTATTTTAAATAAGTTTTATATATGTACATAAGTAATAAAGATACTACAAATTAAAGTTTTCAGAGAATCGTTTCATAAATGACCCTAACTATCATATAAGGCCGACTTCTGAGAATTCATAATTTTATTATGGCTAAAATATATGATTATACTTGTGACTCGTTCATACTCTTTTATTGCCATTTGGAAATAAAAATTAAGGATAAAATTTTTTGTAAAACAAAAAATGTTTAGAGAGGAATGAATAACACTAACCAAAAAAAAAAATAACAAATAAAATATGTGGACTAGATGGAATTCCGTATGCTAAACTCGAATCTGCTTTCAGTTTTCTTCCAACAGGTCGAGATTTTTTATGGGCGTGTCTAATATTGTGCCCTAAATAAGCCGATTACTCGAGTATATTTCACTATAACTCGATAACGGTATGCACGATTGAAATAAATAATAAACCAAAATATGTGGAATAAAATTGGCTTTAAGTTTGTTATCCGCTCAATAGTTTTGAAGATATTTAGAAATAAGAGTCCGAAAATTTTTTTTTCATTCTAAATTCAATATTTCTTTTTTTTTACTAAAACTTATTTTTAAAAGTGAAAACATCAAAAATATTTCAGTTTATCATCTTTATCTCAAAGCTGGCAAAACTACGAGTAAATAAAGCCACGTATCATAAAAATTGATGCATAAATCTTGATTGGATTCACAGTTAAGTTAGGATACCCATGCATACCTACAGTTAAGTGGAAATAAAGAATTGAAAAATAGTGAAAATTTTGATCCATAACTGAAATTCTTGAGCGAATAAAAAATATTGTTGACATATATAGTCTAAATTTGACAAACCTTTCTCGAATTTTATAGTGTGACCGCTGAATAAGGTGATGATATTAGTCATGCACCTAAAAAAAAATCAGTACGTGATAGAAAAAATTGAATGCAGATTCATGTTTAACTTGTCAAAATCCACCTAGTCCACCTATTTTTGTTTCAAGAAAAAATAATGTTTTTATTATTATTTTTCTTTTTTTGCTCACCACTGTATTTCTACGCAATTGTATGTAACTTTGGTATTTTTACTTAACTGTGAATAAAATCACGATTTGTGCATCAATTTTGAAGAAACATACCTTATTTTGTTCGCAGCATTACCAGCTTGAAATGACAAACTGTAAAATTTTTTATGTTTTCATTTATTAAAATAAATTTTAGTAACAAAAAAATCTAAAATTTTGCACAAAAAAGATTTTTTTGGGCACTTAATTCAAAATAACTTCGAAACTTTTGAGCACATAAAAAATTAAATTATATGATAGTCACAACTTTTATGACTGTCTACTAGAGTGTCCCGTAGACAAAAATTTTGTAAGAAGACCGCCAAACAATGTGTAAAAATTTGCTTATGGGAAAAATATTAAAAAAAAAAAATTAAATTGATCTTCAGTTCCCTACCAGCGATTGAAAGTCACGGGTCTAGAACATTTCGTCCAAAAAATAGTATTGAGTTTGGTCTTGAAATGGGTATCAATAGTAATTTTTAGCTAATTATAAAAAAATATATTTAAAAACATTTTCTCAAACATTTTGGTCCATAAACCGTCATTTTAGTACATCATGGAAAAAAAAAAACGATATTTTTCTTAAAAAATCGATAGGAATTTTATAATTTTGTTCCCTTTATGGGTAAAATATTAAAAATTTGCAGTGTACTAAGTACTCCTGATAATATATAATTTTCCAAATTTTAAAAAAAAAAATTGTTCATCAAAATGCCTAAAACTAGCATAAAATTAAGAATTTTTTGACTCTACTGTCTACATATCAGGTCTTAATTTTGAAAACGAAAAAATAATAAATTTTTGTTTGTGAATAGAAAATTTAACACTATAGTCACAATTTGTGTTTTATGACTATTTTTCGGTCATAGTTTTTCTGTGAATAGACATGTTAATGAATAAAAATAATGATTTAAAGAAGAAGTAAGATATAGAAGACGGGAATCGGTGAAATCGAGCAAGTATTCTTTGTAAAACATGAACAAAAAATGGAAATTAATTACAATGTCACTTAAAGTAGGTTTAATGTAGATTCATACCTACTTTAAAATATTTAAATTACCTTTGTTAAATTTAAGTTCATAAGCACTTTTTGATTTTAACTTTAAGGAATTTAGCTTAACAATTCTTTGTGAATTGTTAAAAACTTTCCTCAATTTATTTAAAAACAGCATGTTCGAGTTATTTGATTAAAAAAATAGTGACAAATTTGGGTAAACCTTAGATATAGTTGAACCGAAATATTTGGTACATTTGCACTTTATTTTATTTATATTCTTTTTAATAAATAGAGTTATTGTTTCGAATATAAATAATTATGTTTTAATGTATTCCTTAGGTTAAATGCTTCTGTCGTGAAAGTGGTAAATTTATGTTTTACATACATATATTTTGTTTTTGTTTAAACATGACAATACCAAAACTACTTGTATAAAAATCATTTTCTCCCCTATGATTTATTTTGCAACAACGGCAGCACCGACAGAGAGGGAGAGTAAGAGAATGTGATAAGAACATAGAAAATATAATAGAGAACTTTTAGCGGATTCGGTGTTCTGTCCAATGCTGTCAGATGTGGCGATTTTTAACAAGGTGGCGATTTGTTTGGGTAATTCTTAAAATTATATAGGTATTCGTGGAGTAAAACTAGTATGTTTTCTTTCTAGCAAACGACTATTTTTAATCTAACACAACGGTACTCAAATGTGGGTCCGCGGTTCTCAACAAGGAATCCGTACAAAGATTGTTTGTTTAAACATAAAACTAGAAACATTTCTTTAAAGAAGTAACACATATTTATTTATTTCTCCGTACTTATAAAGTAATTCGAAGTTACTAATTAAAGTTGCCAAGTATTTAAAGATACTTATTCATATAGAGTAAAAATTGTAAAATTATTGTTTGTGACTGATTTAAATTATCATCCGGGTAAAAAATTAAATTGTAAAAAACATTTGATAGTGATATTTCGTCCTTGGCTCAAGATATTTGAACAAATCTTTTTTTAAACACAACGGTTTTACCTTAAATTTATAATTAATTTAAATCAAATGTTATTACTATTTTCTTAAATATATCCTGATTTAACAAAAGCGTTTGATATCAAATTGAGAAAATACCATTAGTTTTTTTTCTTTAAGTATTAATTTATTTTTGGAATAAGAATAATTTAGGAATAAATTTTGATATGAAATTGAGAAAGTATATCGTTTTTTTTTTTTTTTAATGAATACTAAATTTAATTTAAACTTGAAATTCAAAATATGTATTTTAAGAAATACGTTTAAATTATAAAATTTCAAAGATTTTTGTTTCTTAGAATATAGTTAATTTGCTACTCCAAAATGTCTGTGCGTCGTTTTCAAGTTGTAACTTCTCAAGTGGGTCACGAAGCAAGAGCTTGTGAAATACCCTGATCTAATTTATAAATAGCTTCAACAAACAAATTATTAATAAATTAATTCTTCGAAACAATTTATAACTTTAATAGGACAAATGATCTTTATATAATGTTAGAATTATTTTGTTAAAAAATATAAAAAATTTCAATAAAACTTTATTTCTTTCCTGACATAAGAAATAAAGTCGGCAGACTTTATGATAGAATTTGACAACTGCAATTATCATTGACTTTGTTAAATTATATGCAATTTGAAGACCTAAAAATCAAATTTAATTTTGGCGATTACTGATGAAATGGAATAGAACAGTTTGTTCATAAAAAGCTTTAGAAACTTTAACCAGTTTGTAATATTTGGTTTTGCTACAAAATTCCATTTAAGGCCAAGCTGAATAAAACTTGATATCGGTATCTATGATATCCGTAATTTTTTAAATTTTATCATCTTCTTATAAATAAACAATATACCATATTTATAATAGTAAACACTCATCCTTGTAACCTTATAAAAAGGTTTTTTTCGTTGTAATTTTTAATTTTTTCCCCACAAGTCTTATAAAACACACATTTTTTCAGAGAGATACAATTCGTATCATTGTTATTCCAATATGTATTTTTAAAATTTTCGTAAACTTTATACCTGTTATTAGCTGCTTACTAAATATAAAATCTCTACATTTTATAATAATAATTTATAAGCATAATTTTCCAGTGATTTTAGTTCTATCTTTCATAATATGTTAATGATTTTTATACCCTACACCACCATAGGTGGATGGGGTACAAAGCGTTTGTGCTGATGTTTGTAACGCACAGAAAAAATTATGAAATTTGGCACGAATAATTATTTTGATACAAGAATAAAGACTATTAAAATTGGTTATGATCGGTCTTTTATTTCACCTAGCCCCCATACAAATGTCCCCTGGAATAGAGGTTTAACGATTAAAAATGCCGTAAATATAGCAATATTTCAATGAAACTCGGTACAAAAGAATCTTTGTACCAAATTTCATCAAGATCAGTCCGTAATTGACCATAGCTCCCATATAAATCCCCTCTTCCGAAAAATCACTTTAACGTGCATAAATCCCATACAACTGATAGTATCAAGTTAATATTCGACACAAATAACTTTTATATAAGTAGAAACAACATTGCTAAAATTTATGAGAATCGGTCCATAATTTACCATAGCTCCCATATAAACCCACTTCCGGGAATTGCCCTAAAGGGCATAAAATCATATAAATGTTAGTATCAATGCATTGTTCTGTATTTGTATAATTTATTTTATATTTAGTAAAAGTGTTGATCTACAGTTAGCCACAGGTCTAATTTTTAGCTCATACAGAATTGTGTAGGGTATCATATGGTCGGTCTTGATCGACTATAGTTTCTCTCTCGTTTTTTTTTTTTTTTTTTTTGTTTTCATTCTTCCTAAATTAAATTTTTAACCTTTTAAATACAACACGTAAAATAGAGATTCCCGTTGATAAAAAATTTGTAGAAAGACCACTAGAATGCAGGAATAATATTTAAAAAATGTATTTTCAGTTCTCTACCAGTGTTTTTTTTAATTCAGTCTGCTGATATTCCAACTTATTTCCGTAGAAAATCCAACTCATTTGAGATTCATTGAATTCATAAGCTTTTAGGAAATTTTTGGGTATGGAATATGGACCGATCCTTATGAAATTAATTAATATGATTTCTGCTTATATTAAACTTATTTGTGTCAAATATCACTATGATACCAAATTTCATTTCACCAAAGTTTAAAATTTGTAAATTTTAGAACAACATCTTTCAGATACTTTAGGAAAAACGCACTTTTGCCTAAAGAAACATTTTATTAAAAAAAGTACACCTGAAGTTGATGAATTCTTTTTAATAAAAGAAATATTTAATATTTACAGATCAGAACAAAAAAAGAAAACAACACATGATGATTTCTATGGGTGTTGATACATACTTTTGTCTATTTTTATTCAGTACCCATTTTTATTACAAATAGTTAATTTTCAAAATCCATTTAATCGCCACTTTTGACCCATTTTACCTTAACGTGCAGCGTTTGAATTGTACTTATTACGTATATCAGTTTCAATACGGACAATCAATGACAAAATAAAATTTTATGCTTCAATGGAGTTCGTGTATAGAAATTTTGTATGGATATTATGGTTGTATACATTTTATGAGTAAAATGTGGAAGTTGATTTGTAGTTATTATGATCCATTCCTAATTCAGACTACCAAAACTTAAGACTATCGGAACACTCTATTTTATTTTGTAGTGTTATTAGGCAAAGAATAATATTATGTATCATAGATACACCTACATACATACGTTTGTAGTTTCTTTCTCTTCATTGAAACGGCAAAAAATTAAATACAACCCGTTATATGCAGTTATATATTTTATACTTAAGTATAACGGTAAAAGCAGTATGACGAAAAATAATTCAAATAACAAAATACCATTCATCAACTGTAACAATTTTACAGCTCTCCACAAAAAGGTATCTTGGTTATTTTGCTTGTAATAATGGTAAAGTAAATATTTTACTAAAAATTTCTTTTGCTTATGGTTGCTTCTATGAGTACTTTATACACGTAAGAAGAAGCAAGTAGTAGTAGGGTTGATAAATAAATATTTTTTCCTTTCAGCTCTCAAATTTGTACTGATTTTAATTAATGGTACTAAGATCGATTATCCTGGTAATATTTCTTCTAATTATCACTTTTGTAGTAAGAAATTATTGGGTTTTTATTTATGGTGAATATATTGTTTGTTGAATTTTCTTTGCAAAGTTGTAAAAAATAACATGAATTACTTTTTATTAAAATTTATGAAAATTTTCATACAAAACGTACCAAATGAGTCATTGTACCAAAAAAGTACTGGAGAATGGGGTAAAGTTTTACTTTTACAAACCAATCTTTTACTTAGAATTTTTTCCTATCCACACCTCGCGAAACTGTTAATTTGTTTTTGTATTTTTATGAATAATTTTTTTCTTCCTATGACAGTTATTGTTAATAAATGTTATTTTTTTTATTGTTTGATTATTAATAAGTAGTATAGGATATTAAAGACCTAACATGAACCAAGAAGTAATTCCTCGAATATTTTGTGTAACAATATATGAGTTAATATCTACAGTTTTAGACGTCTGTAAATATAGCGGGGACAAAAAGCTTTAATCCAACATAAATTATGCTATAATTCCAAAACGAAAAAAGGTACACTAAAATGTATATCAGCAAAATTGTAAAGCTAAATTCACATTGCTTTGCCTAATATGGACATGAAATATTTTTACGAACGAAACAAAATTGTGTGCTCACATAGATTTGGATAGTGTGAACCAAACTTGTTCATATTTTATTCTAAGGTCTGCGCACGGAAAAATTAGTGCATGTAGTTCAGCTTATCAAAAAGGTATTGATTTTGTCATTCCGTGTGTAACATGTCGAAGGAATCATTTAAGACCCCATAAAGAAAATATATTGTGGGTCCTGGTTCGATTCTGAGTCGATCTAGCTATGTCCGTCCGTCCGTCTGTTGAAAGCAGGATTGGGCTCGAACGGGACAATGTAGGGGGACGAAATTTGGCTGAAATATTTATCTTATATAAGGTTTGGTATTGAAAATGAGCAAAATCGGTTAATAAACAAAAAACTTGGGCAAAATACTAGAAACACAGGGTGTCCGTTGTAGTTCATTTCATACTTTTCTACTGATATCTTTTAAACAAAAGCATGTACGACAACGAAATTTTGCACAGATAGTTTGAGGGTCGATATAAACTTGGAAACCGCAAATGGACGTGGCCCGCCCACTTTACCGCCCACCTCTCATATAACGTAAAATTTGGAAAAGTTGATGGTGGGTATATAGATTCGGCCGAGCCGAATATAACTTTCGCGCTTGTTGAAATTTTATTTTGTTAAAGACTATTACATTCAAATGTTTTAAAGAATTAATTCTATAATTCACTTCTTATTGTACGGTATACAATTTACTCGCTTTGTTTATTATTCGATGAGAGAATTTTATACTGCTCGAATAATTATAATATTTTAAATATATTAAAGAAAATATTGATTTAGCTTTTTAAACTCTTTTACGATATAAGTCAAAAATCTACTGAAAAGTTATCAACTTATCTTAAATGTATAAAATTTTCTAGGATAGACAATTTTTTGTGAAAACCCAAATCTGGGGCAAATCTTTGGCAAAACTATTTAAGTCGAAAAGGGACATTGGAAGGGTTTTGAACAAAAAAAAATTACTTTTCCTTCGTCTTTGTTAAATTTTTAAAAGTCACAGAAATAGTTTTTTGGAAAAATAGACTATTAAAAAATTCAATTCAAAAATCGATTATTTGTTAAAATAATTTTCGAATGGTTAACTTAGTCAAAATAAATGAGACAATAAATAAAAAAAACATATTCATTAAACAAATTTAACAGAATTTTTCTTATTTAATCTTTATTTTTATTCCGATGACTATCTTAAGGATTCGAAAAAAAAACCAAAAACCGAAAATCATGAATTGAGTTTTATTTAACGAATATTTTTCAATAATCAAAAATGTAAGTAAGGCACAAATTTGGAGCCAAAAAAAAATTAATTATAATAATTTTTATAATACAGATATCAGCCACAGAATACCAAAACCAAAATAACGGGGTTTTAGCTAAATGTAAAGCTTTCAATACTGAAGTTAAGGGTACGTTAAATGTTTTATTTTTTGTTAAATATAAATGCAAACTTATTAATAATTAAAAAAACCTAAACACAAAATTCGATACAATTAGATTGACCGAAATGATTGCAGAAAGTATTGCTCTATTTACATTACTATGGAACAAGAGTATTAAAAAATTTCTGTTTTTATTTAATCTTCACTATTCGCTTTCGCATCCAACGGCAATTAAGCTTATAATCAGCATTATACTGAACTAAAAATTTAAATAAATACGCAATTGTAAACTAGACTGCTGCGTAAGATGATTTGAAAAGCAAATCCACTTGAATTTCAAGTGTGTGTTTCATAGCCAACATGTGCAAAAACAACAATAAATACTGTTCGTACTGTTCGCTGCCCGAAGCAAAGCAAGTGTTTACTGTGTATCAGCGACTCAGTGTTGCCAAAACGGCGGTTTTTCCGCTAGATCTGGCGTTATTTTGTTGTGCATAGCGGGTACTTTCCATAAAAAACCGCTAAGTGGATTTTCTGGTTGCAACATTTTTCTAGCTGGCGGTTTCTAGCGACTTTTCTTTATTGTAAAAACATGTTTTAAAGCAAAAGTAAGAAAAATTAATTTATTATTATACTTCTACTTTTACTTCTAATTTATCTAAAATATGAAGTTACCAGAAACTCGGAAATTGTACATAAAATCAACTGTTTTTCTATAAAAAAGATATTGAAATTAATTAAAGAAAACGTTTTCAAAAATGTATTTAAAATAGAATCGAAATATACAATAAGCCCCTCGGTCTGATGTTTTGCAGTATGAAGATGCAACTGAAACTGATTTTTTAAAAAATTACAAGTTGATTTTGTCTGCAAATGCTCTTAATATCAATGTCAGACGAATATAGTAAAATATAAGCAAAAATTATATTATAAGTTTTTAAATTTGATTTGATGACTCTGAAATGCATTTAGGTATCCAAAATTAAGTTTTTGAAGGATTAGCTATCAATTGTAAACATGTTGGAAGAGATGAAATATTTTAGCGGTAAAAATCGGCGATTTTATTTTAAGTGTAGGTGGTTTCTAGCGGTTTTTCAAATGCAATATGGTGGGACATGGCCTCAAAGTTTTGGCAACACTGCAGCGACTGCAAATCCGTGCGTTCAAATCATTTATCGTAAACAAGTGGTGCAAGTGGTGTGGCAAAAACAAGCAAATCGTACAAGACGTTGAGAAATGATTTAAAGCATTCAAATGTAATACGAAGTTGCTGTGTGTACCAAAAAATGTGTGCAAAGGGGTTGTTTATAAATGTTCTTGCATACACACATATATATTTATGTATACATTTTATTGTTGGTTTTTCTTTTTCACAGTAATGATCGCACACACACACATACATACATATGTTGTTCATAGAAGAACATGCAAAGAAAACAGAAAAAAATCTTTCTTTTTTTTTTCTTATTGAAGCAAACAAGTGGCCAAAAAATGTGTGCAAAGGGGTTGTTTATAAATGTTCTTGCATACACACATATATATTTATGTATACATTTTATTGTTGGTTTTTCTTTTTCACAGTAATGATCGCACACACACACATACATACATATGTTGTTCATAGAAGAACATGCAAAGAAAACAGAAAAAAATCTTTCTTTTTTTTTTCTTATTGAAGCAAACAAGTGGTCAAAAGGCTTGTATTTTTTTAGCGTCGCACTCTCATGTCTTGTTTGGTCGCTATCATAGCACACTCATGATTTGTTCATAAAGTTGAAGCACACACGCAGTATTTGTATGGTTTTAAGTGCCTGCAGAACAGTATTTATTTCTCCGCACACACACTGATAACAGCACTTGAAAAATATCAAGTGGTTTGTAATGCCTTATAAGACACAGTTTGCAGGGCTCTATTGCAAACATCAAACAATGTGTGCACAACTGCTGACATTTGGTCAACAAGCACTCGATAATTTTTGGCTACATTTGCCATTGGTTAAATAAACATTTTAAGAGAAAGTCCATTTCATTAGCAGGCATTTTACCGGAAGAAATAGGTTTTTAAAAATTAATGAAATATTAAATTATGAGCAAATGATGTGTATATTGACATTTAACCACTTGTTTGCTTCAAAAAATAATTTTTCTGTTTTCTTTGCATGTTTTTATATGATCAACATACATAAGTACTTATTTTTTTCTGCAAAATCAATTTCGATACAATGTTAATAAAAATAAAATTTTTAAGAGATCTTGTAACAATCACCTTACATCTATAATTATATTTTTTGATTTATTTTAACACGCAATAATTAAATAATTGTAAAAGCAACGCAAGGAAAATAATAACAAAAACCTTCAATAAAATTTTTATTATAAATAGATTATTAATTTGATTTACTTAATAGAAAATACTATCTAAACTTAGACAAGCGCGAATGTTATATTCGGCTCGGCCGAATCTAAATACCCATCATCATCTTTTTCAAATTTTACATTATATGGGATGTGGACGGACCACGCCCAATTTTTGTTTCCGAGTTTACATTGGTGTTTAAACTATTTGATTACAATTTCGTTTAAGTTTTGCCTTATGTAGGAGGTGGGCGGTAAAGTGGGCGGACCACACCCATTTTTGGTTTCCAAGGTTATATCGATCCTCAAACTATTTATACAAAATTTCGTTGTTGTACATGTTTTTGTTTAAGAAATATCAGCAGAAAAGTATGAAATGGACACCCTGTATTTCTAGTTTTTAGTCCATAACTTTTTTGTTTATTAACTGATTTTGCCCATTTTCAATATACAGTGGTTGTCAGCTTATTTAATGCAAGCAAAATAAAAATATTAAAATCCCTCTAACTCTTAAATTATTTTCCATTCCTGAAAAATTTTAAAACTCAGTTATTTTAAAAGTGTTTTTTACCAAAATCATAAATTTATTTATTTCATATTTATATTAAGGTAAAAAAAAAATAAGAAAAACAAAAAAGTCAAATTCACAGGAAGCAGCTTATTTGATGCAAGAAATTCAAATAAAAAAATTGTACTTTTGTTATTTTTTAAGGTAATCTATATATATATAAAAATTAATGTGTGTTAGGAAAAATAGGCTACTTTTTATTTTGAAATTCCATGTGGGCGAGGTGCCACACCCACTTACTAAATAACTATTAAAAGTAGTATATCTCGGAAATTGGTAATACTAGAGTCCTCAAATTTTGCACGAACATCTTTGACACCTATATGAACATTCTGGAAAAAATAGGCGAACTAGCAATAGGGGGTGTGGCACATCCCACGCCTAATATTGCTTGCCAATACCAAATGCCGTAAATTTAGGAAACTATAACAGTTACATTTCCCAAATTTTGTACAATAAACTTAAGTGTCAATGTGAACATTTTGTGCAAAAATGGGCGGAAAAGAAATAGTGGGCGTGTCATCTCTCATATAAAGTTAATACCAAAATTTTTATATCTGGGAAACTATAAAAGTTAGAGAGCTCAAATTTTGTACGACTAGCATTAGCTTCAATATGAATATTTTGGACAAAAATTGGTACACTAGCAATAGTGGGCGTGGCACCTTCCATATAAAGAAAATATTAAATTATCATATCTGAGAAAATATAACAGTTAGAGTTCTAAAATTTTGTCGGAGCCACTTTGGTATCAATATTAATATTTAAGAAAAATATGGGCGGACTAGAAGTAGGGGGCATAGTATCTCCCATATGAATTAAATGCAAAAATTCGTATATCTGGGAAACTATTGGAGTTGGAATGCTCAAATTTTGTACAAAGAATTTTGACATCCATGAAAACATTTGTCTAATAAATTAGCGGATTATGGGGTATGGTCCCTCCCATAAAAATTAAATACAAAAATTAGTATATTTGGGAAACTAATAGAGCTTAAATTTTCAAATTTTGCATGGGAAACATCTATCTATATAATTTTTAAGAAAAATGTTTTATTTTAATTACTAAATAAATATATTTTTTTAATCCTTTAATTACTATGTATTTCATTTCGGGAGGTGGCGAAGCATACCGGGTATTAGCTAGTTTTTTATAAAAATTAGTATTTAGTGTGGTAGCCTTTTTGATCCAAAACTGCTTTTAGCCTATTTGGCATTGAGGCAACCAGTTTCTTCTGTGGTACTCGACCATGAAAGTCATGTGATCGTAAAACACGACGAATTGTAGATGCAACACACGCCTTTCCAATACCAGTGACTACTTCATCTGATATTTTTTGCGCTGACGTTGTCCCGTTCGAGCCCTATCCTGCTTTCAACAGACGGACGGACATAGCAATATAGACTCAGAATCTAACCAGGACCCAGAAAATATATACTTTGTGTTACACACGGAATGACAAAATCAACATACCCGCCGTCTTTTTGATGGTGGGTATAAAAATAGGTAATGGGATAGCAAATAGGATGTAATTCAACATATGTATATACACTAGGGATGTCAATTTCTATGCACAATTGTGCTGGCTGAGTTCACACTTATTCTTACCCTCTTTCATTTAATCGTTGCTGAGAGTGCAAAGAGTACAAAATGCACTGGGAAAAATTGTGGGAATTAATTATTTGGTAATCAATTTCTTTAATAATTATATTTTTATACCCTACACCACCGAAGGTGGTTGGGGTATTATGTGTTTCTGCAGAAGTTGTAACGCAGAGAAAAAATCTTCGGACCCCCACCTTAAAGTATGCCGTTCGACTCAGAATCACTTTCTGAGTCGATTTAACGATGTCCGTCCTTCTGGTCGGCTGGCTGGCTGTCCATGTAAAGCTTGTGCGCAAAGTACAGGTCGCAATTTTGAAGATAATTTGATGAAATTTGGTACATATGCTTTTTTCAACACAAGGACGAAGCCTATTGAATTTGGTTAAGATCGGCCCATTATTTCACCTATCCCCCATACAAATGTTCTCCCGGAATAGAGTTTTAACACATAAAGATGCCTTAAAAATATGAATATTTTAATGAAATTTAGCAGAAATAAGTTTTATATCAACAAATTTCATGAAGATCGGTCCATAACTGACCATAGCTCCCATATAAATTCCTCTCCCGAAAATCACTAACGTGCATAAATCCCATACAAATGTTAGTATTATATTAATATTTAACACAAGTAAGTTGTATATAAGTAAAAAAAAAAATTATGTGGATCGAAATGGTGTAGGGTATCATATAGTCGGGCTTGACCGACTATATCTTCTTCTCTCGTGTTAATATTTAACACAAGTAAGTTATATACATATACGTAATTATGTGGATCGAAATGGTGTAGGGTATCATATAGTCGGGCCTGACCGACTATATCTTCTTCTCTCGTTTAAATCAATATTAATAAATTTCAGTGTAAGGAATGTGAAAGTGCATAAAAATATGTTTTATGTAACAATAAAAAACCATGTACATATACCTGTCGTATTATATTTATTAAATCCAGCTTTTCTTTAAGTGCATTTTTTTCACTCTCACAAACACAACCATATTTTTAGTCATTGACATCCCTAATATACACTATGGAGCAAAAGTGAACACTTTTTCGGTGAAATTCACTTTTTTTGGCCGCATCTTCTTAACGACATATAGGATTTAAAATATAAATAGTAGAATATAATCCTCGATGTCCAATTTGAAATATATGTATAATAAATATTAATATATTTGTTTGTGTAACATAAAAAATAAAGAAAACTTTAATATATAAAAGTGTTCAATTTTGCACCATTTTCTGATTGGATATATAATCGTGATTTATTCGGTAGTTTAAATTTGCAAATGAAAAAATATTGTAAAATATATTATTCAATGAAGAATGTTTAGTGCAAATACAAACTTGTTGGAGTTCTGCAAACGTTATTTAATTTGTAATAACCTTGATAAAATCCCGTAGTAGTGGAAATAAATAAATTAGAAAATATAGAAATTTGCAAAGATTATCGTTAAAAAAATCGCAAGAACTTAAAACTATCTCAAACCTTATTTTCAAAAAGACGTAAAATATATTTTTTATTTGGCAAAATCATCGAATATGTTAATTAATTAAATAAGATGCTGACAATTTTTTTTGAAAATAATTAAGATCGCGAAATATGAGATGCCATTAAAGCCTATTAAATTTAGTAATAGTAGAGCTAGTATTTAAACTGTTTGCAAGTAACATAAGAAACATTAAAATATTTGACAAAAACCACAAAATCTGTAACTACCTATTAGATGAAAGTTTATGATCTTTTTCAATATCATGAAATCTATTCATCTTGGGTCATGGTAAACTGGAAACGCAGATTAATAGTAAATGGACAATGGTAAACTAAATTAGGTTAGAAAATAATGATTTTTTTTAAGGTTTCAAAGTAAATATTCGACTTGTATTGCTACGTTATAAAAACTTTGAAGTAAAGGGATTGTTATATGGCGAACTAGGGAGGTATCTCACAGCTAGATGTCGGTCCGATTGGACTAATTAATGGAATTAAGCCTTAAAAAAGCAACCTCAACTATTCATTAAAATGTGTTTAAATTCTGAGAAGAAAATATTAAAAATATAATATTACGTCATAATATTCACCACGAATTACGTTCTAATACTACTATTTTCGCAAAAAATCATGCTCAGAATTTGTTTAAATATGAAATATACAAATGAAAGTGAAATTAAAAATATTAGAGTATCAGCTAGGAACTAATGACACTATCGGATACAATTGGTTTTTGTACCATATTTATATTTATTAACATCATGACTTCTTAAACTATGAAACAAATTTGCGAAGAGAAAGTATTATATTTCTAAAAATATATTTTGTTTTAATTTTTCTTAAGTGGTGCAAAACTGAACACTTTTTATTTCAAAAACATTTCAAATTTTTGCAAAAACTAAATTAGTTTTAACACTTTTTATTAATCATTACATTAAATAAATTCATCATGAAATAATACCATTAATTACTTTTTGTTATACCTTATATGATATGAAGATATCACCTAAAAACATAATCAGTTACAAAAATATGTTCACTTTTGCTCTATAGTGTAGGTTTGAATGTAATCGTTATTTGAATTTCTGCAACTGAATTTAAATTCGTCAAGAAGTTTGGGAATACGTGTAATGATATATTCTACATAGAGTTTTTCACGGGAAATCCCGGGACGAGAATTCCCGGGAATCCCGCCAAAATTTTCACTCTCGTAATCCCGGGAAATCAAGCGGGAATTCCCGGGATTTCTTGTGTATGCAAAATGTTTATATTTAACAAGTAATATATGGATATTTTAGTATATAATGTGTTTTTACATTTGTTTTTATTTATTTAATTTGATTTGTTACAAGTTTAAATATTTTTAAGGAAATTTCTCAATTTGTTTGATATTTTTCGTATAACAGTCTGCAAACAAAATATTGTTTTCCTTTTTTCTGAATAATTTAAAAAAAAATTGATTTTCAAATTTTTTCATTGTGGTTAAAAATAATATTTTTAAAATTCGATATTTAAGAAGTATATTTATTCATCGATTTGAAGATGCAATTTGCACGCATGTGAAAGTTGTAAGAGGAATCTTTTTAAAATGTCTGGAAACCTCAAACAACAACTTACATTTTTAATGCCCCAACGAAAACGTGAGACTAAAAGTATTCATACTTTAAAATTCCCTGAGGTTTTCTTAACAACAAGCTTACTTCCGTATAAATATTTAGAGATTTTTCCAAATAGGGTAAATGAAAACCAAGGTATTGATTCGACTTTCGTATGAGTTGTTATATAATAAAAAGTATTTATTCAATATTCAATATTTCAAAAAGAATTAGTTTATAATTTTATGATTAATTAGTTTATTTTAATATTTTTTATCTTTTATTTAACTGAATATTAAAATTTTTAATTATTTATTTTCGGCGGGAATTCCCGGGATCCCGGGAAATTTAAAAATCAAACCCGATTTCCCGGGAGCGGAAAAAGTCCGGAAAAAGAAAAACTCTAATTCTACATTACATTAAGTATCATGAATCAGCTATATTTATTTTCATAATAAAGAACAGTTAAATATATATTTTTTTTTAATATTAAAGGAGGGGTTATCAATCGGTTTTTACGAAAAAAGGAAATTTATGAAATCGCTATCTGATAAAAAGTAAAAAAAATTATTCAAAAATGAAAACTTTATTTTAATTCATGTTTATTGATACTACGGACAATACTTTTTAATAATAAAACTGATTTTTCCCATATTCTTGCAATTCCTTTAATACTTGTTTGGATAAAATAGGATACACAATTTTTTCTTTGAAAATTCTTTTTTCTGATTTCACTAACACGCATTTGAACTTAGTTAACTTCATGAATCCATCTGGAACATACAGGAAATCAATATTAATATTGTTATGATGAAAAAATGCACCTTCAAGCGCTGTAATTGCAATTTGGTTCAAATTCACTATTGAAGTAATTTTTGGATCCAATAAAAAATAAAATTTTTTCTTAATTTGAAAAGTATTTCTGTAATATACAAATATTTATCCAATTTATGCACTACACTACTATTTAGAGACATTAGATATCAAAACAGAAGATTTTTTAAAAGCCTTTCTTTTAAAAGGGGAGTTTCCTCGAATAATTTTAAAAATTTACTCACAGCTTACACAAAAAAAAATTCAGATGAAATCAATTGTCACCTAACGAAATTGTTGTTTAATAATTAAAGAATAGTTTTTTCACTTTGCTCTTTCAATTTTAAGTGAAAATCGCATTAAACCTACATTGAACCTATCATTATTTCGCTTTCATATATGATAAAACTGAAAATTTTTATATTTAACGTAGAAAAAACTCAAGGAAACTTTGTAATAGTTTTTATTATTTTCTACTGCATAGCATTAAAGTTTAAAAAACTTATCTATACTAATTTTGAACGATAAAAATGGATTTTTATGGGTGAACCTATCATTATTTCGGTGACTGTAGTTAAAGCTGTACACTACCGAATATTAATCCATTTGGTTATTCAAAGGGTCCTAAAGATTGAAACTTCGGTTATAAGCATTTTTAAAAACAATCCTGATTAGTTATATCTGAATCGATTTCATGAGTGAATTCTACTGGTCAAAATCTACAAAAAATTTCATTATAAAATTACACCCGATTTCCTGGAAATATTTTTTATTTTATTAATAACAAATAACAAAATTATGTAAAAAAAGTTGTAAAAATCTTTACGGAATACAAATTTATATTTAAACATTTAAACGAGTTTAAACATTTTATCAAATTAATATTCGACACAAAAAAGTTTTATATAAATATAAACAACATTGCCAAATTTTATTAGAATCGTCCATAATTTACTATAGCTGCCATATAAACCCACTTAGAGATAGAGATATTATTATCAACGCACTATTCTGTATTTATTTTTTAAATTTACATAGTAAAAGTGTTGGTCTACAATTGTCAATATGTAGATAAATTCTCACATATTATTTAAATACAAATCAATGCACCCAATAAAAAAAAAAAGTCAGTCCATAATTGACCACGATCCTTACCAAAAATCAAATTAGTATCACAATACAATTTTTAACATGTAACTAAGCTATATAAAAGTATTAATCATAAATCCAAAATTTGCAATACTTCATTCCAAATTGAGCATAGGCTACAACAAAAAACATTTAAAAATTAAACATACTTTGTAATTGTTTCGTTTCAAAATAAAATTTAATACGAATTTGAAAATGAAAATTTTTACTAGCTTTGCTCGTACAAAATATACAAACATTTAAAACCTACACAAAAGATTACAAATCTCGCCCTTAAAATGGCGATATTTGATGGCTAGAATTGCCAAGCAAAGTAGTGACCTCAAAATTTTTCCGCGCGCCTTAGGTTTCATCAAATTGACTTTCGAATAATTCGCCAATTCGTACCTTCAATTGCTTTTTATAACAAATATTTTTATTTTTAATTTATATAGGCCTTATGTAAATTTTCGCATATTATCTGACGCAGATTTCGGTATGAAATTTATTTGTACCAAAGAGTGCAAAGTACGTTGTAACGCCAATAGTTGTTTGCGCTGAAGATTTCAACGAAAATTCTATTTCGGGAGAATATTTGTCACACTCCGTATGATCTTGCAAATACGAACAGACTGCAGCCAAGATTGATTGATTCACGCACTCTGACGCTTTAGCCTGCGATGAGTGTGTAACAGTACGAATATTCCTAATACCGAAATTTTCTGCCGTATCTAAAAATTCTTTAGTGATAAATTACCTCCCGTTATCTAACTCAAAAAACACTTCAGATATTAGGAATTTTATAAAATTGTTTATGGTCAAAGATGATAAAAATAAAGCTATTTCCGTTTTTGGAACACGGATACGAACCCAAGAAATGACAGCATAATTTTGTATAAATTTTGCTCCGATGAAGCTCCAGGTGTGTTTCGAAAAGTGGCTTCTGCCTTCACATGACTGAAAGTAGGGTGCCCTGTAGTATCCGCGATTTTAATTATCGTTTGAAAATTCTGTATTTTCAGAGCCGCTTTTCCCACGAACGCTAGACAATTACGACCTAAGCACGTCACTGTTGCTCCACTATCAGACCTACTATCTCACAAACGTTATTACTTAATTCGTATAAAAACGCGAATCATTGCCTCACATAACGAAATGGACGCAAATTAATTTCGCAAGCATTTACGAATTTTCTATCGCTCCCGAGCTCTACTTATTTTACTTATTTAATTTATTTACAGTGGGCCTCGATTATCCATGATTTGATTAACCGGCAACGTCGATTATCCGGGAAAGAAAATTTGTAATTCGGTTAACCGTGATTACCCCTATTATCCGCTATTCTAAGCATATTGTTTTTCGATTGCTTTTGAACAATCAAACATAATGTGAATAAAACGAAAAAGGGCAATTCCCTCATTTAAATAAAATCCAAGTTTACCGCATTCGTGAAAAGAGTCATTCCATTTAAAACCAACACGAAAAATTACAATTTTTGACTTTTCCTCTCAGAATTTAATGATATTTGGTACAATCATTATTCTTGTCAAAACTAATTAACTAATTCAAAATTTCAGATAATTTCATCAAGTGGTTCGCGAAATATCGGGATTTGAAAATGTAAAATAGCTCAAAATATGTACAAACTTGTATACACATAATTACAAATATCTTTCAAAGTATTTATTATATAAGATTTAATGAAATGTCATATTAAAGGTATCAAAATTACCTTTAATATGACGTATAACATGACTTATTTCTCAAAATCAAAATGATCCATATCTCGCGATTTTTCGTTCGCGGGTAAATATCTCGAAAAATGGTATATTTAAAAATGTTCAAAAAATATATGTTAATGATGAAAATGTTTTCTATAACCGTGGAAAGTGGCATTCTGGGACTCGCAATATTTTAGGAGTTATTACAACAATCGCATAATAAATACGAAATATTTATTTCAATTTGTATTGTTTTGTTGTAATAAAAGAGAAAAATCACCAATTTCTTCCAAAAATCATCCGAATGTAATAAAATTCGTCAAGAATATTAATATTAACGCTGGTAACGTAATTGCCGAGTTTAAGATTGATTACCGCGATTGTTCGCGATTTATAATATCTCAAAAATGGGGAAAATTGTATTTTTAAAAATACAAATATCTTCTAAAATATTTATGTTGCAACGCACAGTGGGGTCAAACGCAAATTTTTTGGTAATAAATCTGTATCTCCAAAACTACTGCTCGGATTAAATGGAAATGTATGGAAGAGTTGCAGAGGAGGACCTAAGCTTTCAGAAAAATCATCTTGTGGTCACCCTGTGATAACACAAGATAAGCTACAGGGTGTCAAAACTGACTACCTCGAGTATGTAAAAGTTTAAAAAAATCGTAACTTCTTCAAATGAAGTCCGATTTTAAAGATTTTTATATTTTTGTAAAGTGCTTGGTAAGCTAAAAAAAAATAAGCTCACTTAGCAAATCTATCTCTAACAGTTAAAAAGATATTTACACTTGAATTTTGAATTTTTTATTTTTTGCCTCGACTTTCTTTCGTTTTTCAGGAATAAGTCCGGAGATATATGAGGAAAAAAATTTTAAAAAATATTTTTTAATTTGCTATATATTTCCAAATAATATGCTGAAAGAATTTTTGGATTATCTCGATTCGTCTAGACGTCAAAAATATTCAAAGTCAGCACTCTGAAATTGGTATGAAAAACTGCTATTTTTTACAAAAATATAGTACAATTCTTTCACTTTTTTCTCAAAGTTCCGTTAACGAAAAAATTCTTTCTTTATATATTTCAAAAGATAAAGCTTCAAAAATCTTTAATAACGAAATTTTGAATTAATTTATGTTTGCACCCTACAACAGGCATTGGTCAAAAATGGTCAATTTTGGAAAAAGGTAAAATTTTTATCGATTAATAAAAAAAATGTCACGCGAGCTTTTTTAAATTTTTTGACGATATTTCATCAAAAAATAAAATAAGAACGATTTGACACTAAATTGCTTCCCGCCCGACCAAAAACGAATGCAGGAGAGCAGATTTCATGAAAAAAGTCAATATTTTAAACGACTTTTTTTAATTGTATAAAAAAGCATATTAGCATAATATTTTCGCCATTATTTCTAATGTTTTGTATAAATTATATATATTACTGCAAAAATCATTAAAATATCTTTAAGACCCGATTTTTGGCAATTTTTCAAAAATAAAAAATGTTTAATAAATATAAGCGATTATTACGAATATTATCTCCTTTAACAACCAAAACGTGCCAATACAATTGTGTATTACGTATACGCACGTATGGAAATATTGTAAAACAGTGAATTTGGTGAGAGTTGACCTAAGTTGACAATTTTGAGACCATAGTATAATGCTTTTAGAACAATCTGTATATACATATTATACATCAATGTATTGTTAAATATGTCTATTTTCATATTATTGTAATATTTTATTAGGTTTTGGAAAATACGCGGAGTTTTGCTTTACAAAACATAATTTTTTTAGTTTTTATATCTTTTTTATATTTTTTAAATTTGAAAAATTGCCAAAAATTTATTTGTAAAGCTTTTTTAATGATATTTTCGGGAAAGAAAAATCGATATGAATTTTATACATTACATTAGAAATAATTGCGAAAGTATTATGCTAATATGCTTTTTTTATGCAGTTAAAAAAAGTTGTTTAAAAAATTTACTTTTTCATGAAATCCGCACTCCTGCATTCGTTTTTGGCCTGGCGGGAAGCAGTTTAGTGTCAAATCGATCTAAATCTATTTGTCGATAATATATCGTCAATAAATTTAAAAAAGCTCGCGTGACATTTTTTTATTAATTGATAAAAATTTAAATTTTTCCAAAATTCACCATTTTCGACAAATGCCTGATGTAGGGTGCAAGCCTAAATCAGTTCCAAATGTCTGTATTAGCCATTTGTGAAGTCTTGTTTTTTGAAATATATAAAGAAAGAAGTTTTTTCTTTAACGAAACTTTGAGAAAAAAGTGAAAGAATTGTACTAAATTTTTGTAAAAAATAGCAGTTTTTCATACCAATTTCAGAGTGCTGACTTTGAATATTTTTGACGTCTAGACGAATCGAGATAATCCAAAAATTCTTTCAGCATATTATTTGGAAATATATAGCAAATTAAAAAAAATTTTTTAAAATTTTTTTCCTTATATATCTCCGGACTTATTCCTGAAAAACGAAAGAAAGTCGAGGCAAAAAATCAAAAATTCAAAATTCAAGTGTAAATATCTTTTTAACTGTTAGAGATAGATTTGCTAAGTGAGCTTATTTTTTTTTAGCTTACCAAGCACTTTACAAAAATATAAAAATCTTTAAAATCGGACTTCATTTGTATAAGTTACGATTTTTTTAAACTTTTACATACTCGAGGTAGTCAATTTTGACACCCTGTAGATTTTCTTGTGTTATCACAGGGTGACCGTAAGATGATTTTTCTGAAAGCTTAGGTCCTCCTCTGCAACTATTCCATACATTTCCACTTAATCCGAGCAGTAGTTTAGGAGATACAGATTTATTACCAAAAAATTTGCGTTTGACCCCACTGTGCAACGTCCATTAAGACGAATATTTAAAGGCGCTAGTTGAAATCGGTCACAATTTATATCAACCTGCATTTGTTATTATAGCTTATATTGGAATTTAATGAAAATTTTAATTAAATTTATTTTATATTAATATAATTAATATTAGCAAATTTTCATTTATAAGCACTTGAAGGGTTTTTTGTGGTAAGATGTGAAAAATGCATCAGCGAATTAAATGCAATAAAACAATTTCAAAAAATCTATGTACACTTTATTTTTCACTCGATATTATAAATAGAGGTTTAAACAGATATATATTCACTAATAAAAAACTTGTCGAAACTTCTTTAATTTATATTATTTTTTTACTTTTGTACAGGTTACATATGTGCATTTATTTTTGTAATCGGACTTAAAATGTAATTTTTACAATTTATTTAAATTTCTGTTTTTTAATATATCAACGAATTTTATAAAATCAAAAGACGAAAAAATCTATGCGTACTTTGTTTATAAAAATTGGTTTGGATTTTATTTTTTGCATTTCCATTTTTTGTAGTGTGGATGGGACAACAAAAGAAAAAAACGAAAACAGCTGGTTGTTTATAAATAGCCACTGATGGTGTGGCCAGACTGACGGTGTCGCTGGTATGCTCGCATATACCGGGCTAACACTCGCCGGATTGGGTTGTTTTTGCTGTCAGTACTGGTAAGTTATCCACATACGAAAGATAAAGGAATATCCCATCTACACACAAACGAATTATATTTTTGGCCGATGGTTTGCCAATTAAGAAATTTTCATTCACTCTTTTAAGAGTTTTATTGAAACCTCCGTGAGAAGACTGTGGTGGGTTTCCATGAAAAATCTTCACTTAATAAACGGGTGGCCATCATACGGTACTACACGTTTATAAACAAAGTTGTCTACCACTTCTGGCTGTTGGTCAGCGTTCTCTTTTACTTTGTTGATCAACTCTTGATAATCATCACTTTTAAATGCTTCTTAGTTTAGTTGAATTAAATTATCTATATCAGCCGAAATTTCCTCCATATTGTACATAGAAAGCGTATCTGGGACAATGTTTTTCGACCCGGGTCTATGTTCAATCGCAAAAGTAAATGAAGGCTCCATCGAACGAGTCGTCCGCAGAGATCCTTATGCGACATAAGCCATTTCAGACTGCTGTGGTTAGTGATAACTGAAAATGGCATCAGCTCAATATACGGCCTAAACTTTTTAATGGCCAGTACGAATAATATTCCTGTGCCGGAGTCAACTTGCGAGAGAAAATCGCGATAGGATGTACGTCTTCTGCATCGTCCTTCTGAAATAATACGGCTCCAACTCCTAGTTCTGTTGCGTCGCATTGGACATAAAATGTATTGAATGTACAAGGACTGGACTTGTGGTTAGGGCAGTTTTAAGTTCATCAAATGCTGCTTTTGCGTCTTCAGGGAAATTGAAGGATCTTCCATTCTTTAGGGTGTTGAAAATGGGTATTGAAATTGAAGCATAGTCTTGAGTGAACCGACGGTAACAACCGGTGACTCCCATAAAACTCCTAACCAGCCCAGCTGTTTTCGGATATGGGTACTTTAAAATTGTACTAACTTTTTCGGGGTCTGGCTTCAAATTTTCCTCCTCCTATAATGTAGCCTAAATACCTATGTTCCCTAAAACAGAACTTGAACTTCGCGACGTTTATAGTCAAACCCGCCGATTCCAGACGATTAGATACCAGTTTAAGCAAACCCAGGTGAGTTTCAAAATCTGGCGATACAATTAGACGATCATCCAGATAGACGAAAACTCTATCACGTAGTGCAGCTGATATCACCTTATCCATTAAACGGCAAAGTCTTAGGGCTGCATTGCACAACCCAAAAGGCAATACAGTAAAATGTTAAAGTGGTCTACCTGGCACCGTGAATGCAGTTTTTTCTCTGCTGGATGCATCTAACGGCATCTACCAGAACGCATCTTTTAAATAAACTCTCGGAATGAAATGGGTGTCTCCTAACCAACTGAGCAGACCTTCAAAGTGCAGCAGAGGATAGGCGTCCTTGATCGTGAGGGCATTCAGCTTACGAGCGTTCAAGCACAACCGATTCTTCTCGCCCCTTCGGACGAGAGTAACCGGATGGATCCAAGGACTTTCGCTTTGCTCAATGACCCCAAGATCAAGCATCCTATCCAGCTCTTCTGCGCAGCTGGCGAGACAGGATAGTACTTGTCCTTCACCGGAGTCGCATCACAGGTGTCTATCATATGGACTTCGAGGTGGGTTCGACCAAGACCGCGCTTGGTATAACACGGAAACATAGCTACTACCTTATTCAACTGCGATTGCTGTTCCGGGGTTAGCACATGTGCCTTAACTTTAGCGGTTTCATCCGAATCAGGACCTAAATTAACTCCATTCGTGATGAGGCTGGAAACGTTTGCGAACAGACCGAATTAACGCATAAAATCTACCCCGAGGAAAAGTGGTCGATTTAGGGTAGGAACTAAATAAAATGTAATTTTACTAGAAATTTTATTAATTTGAATAAATTCCAAATAACCCTTACCTAAACAGGTTACTGTCGCTCCACTATCTAACAATCCTTCAATTTCATTTCCATTTATTGCTATCTTCACATAAAATCTAGTATCATCTCCCTTATATAAAGAAAGCCTCCATTATTTCCCTTCTGATCTGTTTTCTTTTCTTATATCTCACTCTAGCATTCTTAATTCTACTGGACATTTCACAAAAAATTCGAATTTTTGCCTCCTTATACTCTTGAATTCTTTGATGTAGCGGTTTTAATGGACGAATGTTAGGCTTTTCTATTACAAGTTCTTTCTTATCCGGGTTCTTTAATATCTCCATTTGTTTCATAGGCTCGATTTCAATATTACTCACACTGAGAATTGCCCTTACGTTTGGGTTGAACGAGTCTCCCCAGTTTGAGACTTGTTCGGTGGCAAGTTTCCCTAACATTTTGGAAATTTTACAACGTTATCACGACCACAACGGTAACAGAAAATTCTGCGTGTGGGTGACGGGTAATCCATAAAACTATGGCCTACTTGCTTGCAATTCCAACAAGTGTATCGATTAGTTGGTGTTAGAGCATCCACTTCCAAATCTTGCATTGGGGCGGAGTCTTCATCATATTCAATTTCATGCACACGCTGTGGTGCAAATGGATGTGGCTGGTACGGTTGTCGTTGACTGGCTAATAAATTCTCGGCACGTTTGACTTTTGACAATGAGAAAGTGATGGTTTTAGGTTGACTTTCATGATTTCTACGAGGTCTATTTCTGAATACGGGGATCTCTGCTGATTCCGTAACCTCATCACAGCGTTATAGAAATCCTCGAAAGACTCTTGCGGCATTTGACGGCGGTCCAAAATCTCTTTCATTTTCATACCTTCAGTGTGGCGTCAAAAATGCCCTCTCTAAATCTTGCCAAGATTGAATTGGTGTCAATTTACGTACATTTCAGTACCATTCCAAGGCCTGGCCTTCTAGCAACAAATGGAAACAGTACGGTCATGAGCCATTGACATAAATTATTGAACGGCTGGAGCCATTGCAGTTCTAGAAGTGGTGGCTGTGTCAGCATTGGTCGCGGAAATAACCGGGGGTGCTGTTGAAATAATTGTTTGATCGGTAGAACCCGGCACGCTTTCCATGTTTAAAACTCTATCTTGTACTGTATTAGCGTCACGACCTTCCGACAATAATCCATTCCTAACGGAACGAGTTAAAACTACAATGTCAAAAAGAATGATAATTTCAAAGTCTTTTGGTACGAAAACCAAAATAAAATCAAATATCAAAATACTAGCTGTTTTCAATTAAAACAAAAAAAAAAAAATCAAAAGAAAAGAAAAAATAATAGTAATGCTCAGATGAAAAAACTCTGACTTTCATTATGTCACGAAAAAGGTGAGCTGAAAAAAAGTCATTATCAAATAAACATGTTGCGGTGGTAAATCGGAGAGTAATAAAAATGGTAAGGTAACTTTCATGTATAAAATTCATATTTTGTGTGTAAATATGATATAATATCTTCCATATCTTATTTTTCAGGAGTTTGTATACGTATGAAATTTGGATAGAGCTGGGGTAACACTAACACCTAGCAGATAAAGTAATCGTGTTTTAGCTTGTATTCATATATCTGTTTCTCATGTTAAACAGACGTGTTTTTAACTCGCTCCGCGATTTTTTAATTATTCGTCGAGATTCATCGAAATTTAATTATAAAATAATACGCGGTTGGACGCTTTAAAATTTATTAAATTACCAGTGTTTATTTTATTAAATATAAACATACAACACATAAACAAATTAAATAAAACAAAAATATTTTGCATAAAATAAACAAACAAAAGAAAAGTTGTGATAAAGTGTTATACTTCAGTGAAATATAATTTAAAAGAGTCTATGAGTTCTCATGATGAGAGAAGACTCAGTTTAAACTGCAGAAATGCTTATATATTTCTCAACGGGGAGAGTGTGAAGAATAAAAATATTTGTGATCTACAATATAATAAAAATTATTTAACCGCCAAACCACTTGAGAGAGCTCGCTCTTGTTCCCCCGTAATTCAATTACCTGAAGAAAATACACAAACAATATCAACATCCAAAAAATGTTTAGAACAAAACATAAAAGAAAATATGAAAAAACTAAATACAACAACAACAACACTCATGGATATAAAAACAACTCAATCATTGCCTGTTAAAACACAAGCTTGTAAACCACTAGCAACAGCATAGATAGAAATGATGGTACACAAAAAGGTGCAATACCGAAAAATAATTTAAGTACAAAATCTCCAATCCCAACAGGTATGCTTAGATATGTAAGTATTAACAAAAGAAATTTAAGCCCCCAGAAAAGTTTTACTTCTGCTAAGAAACAAAAGATAAGAAACAAAAGATAATTGATGAATAACCGTTTTGCCTTATTGAGTGATAATATAGAAAAAAAAAATCATTCAAATGATAATTCTATTAAAAAATCACTTAAACCCCCACCAATATATCTTCGCGAACCTAGTTCCAATAATTTGGTTAAGACATTTATTGAGCTTATTGGTAAAAGAAATTTTCATATTGTTCCAATAAGAAACGGTGGCGTGCATGAAACAAAAATTGTAGTATACACTGAGGATTGTTATAGAAAAATCTCTCATAAAAGTTGTGGTCAATATTTTTAATAAGGATAATATTCCCCAACCAATGTTTAGAGTTGAGTTGGAGCCGAACGATGATAAGTTAAAGAAATGAAGCGCATCCTATATACTCTTTGCGATATCTTTTGAATCGCATAGTCACTATAGAGGAACCTCTTAAGAGAAAAAGACCTGTCCAATGTGGCAATTGCCAAGAGTTCGGTCATACTAAAAATTATTGTACCCTACGTACAGTATGTGTAGCATGCGGAGATCTTCATTCATCATCTCAATGTGATGTTGTGAAAAAAGGTCTCAGAGAAAATGTGGTAACTGCGGTGGCGACCATTCCGCCAATTACCGCGGCTGTCCAGTATATAAGGAATTGTTGAAAAGGTTAAGAGAGAATCAAAAGCTAAAAAGAAATGGAATTGCTGAATACGCACCTGTAAATACCATTACTAACCATATAAATTCTGGAGTAAGTGTTAGTAATGAGGGTATGGCTTCTGTTAAGCCAAGTTTAAACACTGACCAATCGAGTACAGCCAATCCTGGAAATATCTCCTATGCCAGTGTTTTAAGAACGAGTCTCCAGCAACCTAATTTTTCCCGAAATTCGAGAGGGTTAGAAACTTTAATGCAAACTCTTACGCAAACCGTTACCTCTCTAAACCAAAATATGACCAACTTTATGTCATCCATTCAGAACACAATACAAGAGCGCAGAACCAAATGATTTTAATCCTCTTAACGAAAAAATTAGTTATTTGAGAGTAAGTTTTTGGAATGCAAATGGTTTAAACTAACATAAATCGGAAATATCATACTTCATGAATCAGCAAAATATTGATGTGATGTTAGTCTCAGAGACTCATCTCACAAATAGATACAATTTTTATATTACAGGTTATTCATTCTACTTTACAAATCATCCGGATGGAAAAGCACATGGTGGTACTGGTATATTAATTAGAAATCGAATACGACATTATGTCCTAGATGAATTCTCGAAAGATTACCTGCAGGCAACTTCTATTAACCTTGAGTGTTTCGCTGGTGAATTAACGCTAAGCTCGGTGTATTGCCCACCAAGATTTTCTATGACCAAGGAAAAATTTGAAGAATTCTTTGAGACACTAGGAGATCATTTCCTGATATGTGGCGACTATATTTACTGGGGTTCCAGATTGATAAATCCCAGAGGTAGACAGCTCTATAAGGTACTAGTTGATCGCAAAAATGGCATGGATTTTGTGTCCCCTGGACATCCGACATATTGGCCAGCTGATCCTAGAAAAATTCCTGATCTCATAGATTTTGCCATATCTAAAAATATAAACCGAAACTCAATAACTACGGAAATTTCATATGATTTAACTTCTGACCATTCTCCGATAATAATAACTTATTACGGAAGGACTAACATACCAAATTATCCTACTAATACTTTTTATAGGACAAATTGGTTAAAATATAAAAAATACATCAGTAGTCATATACACACAGATCCATATTTTCAGTGTGAGGAAGATATAAACAAATGCGTACAAGACTTTACGTCGTTAATTAATTTAGCTATGGACCATGTTACATACCTTGGTATACATTTAGATAAGGACTAACGTGGTGTCGTCATATAGAAACCAAGAGACTTCATATGAAGTTAAAAGCTTCTAGCGTTCACTGGTTAATAAATAGCCAATCAAAACTAAGCCTTGACAATAAAGTCATCCTGTATAAAACCGTTTTAAAATCAATTTGGACATATGGTATCCAATTATGGGGTACAGCCAGTAAAACGAGTATCTATATTATACAGAGGGCCCAATCAAAAATTCTTAGAACCATATAAGAAATGAGAATATCCATAGAGATTTAGAGGTTCCATTTGTAAAAGACGAGTTTGAGAAAACCAGTGAAAAATACATTGTAAAATTAGAGACTCACCCCAACCCGCTTGCAAGACTTCTTACTGAAGTTCAACCAAGTTCAAGGTTTCGTAGAGCCGATTTTCCACCCCGTTACTAGCGAAGACAAATGATTCACTTGGGCATGCTCTCATTAGAGATAAAGTAGTCTTTAATTTTTAGTTTTAAGATTTGAATACATATTTTGAGGCCTTAAAAAAGGAAGACTCAATATATAAATAAAGAAAACGTTAAAAAAAAACTTGTATTCTGTTTAACAACTAAAGGTACTGAAAAAAAACATCCACTCATTCTTTACATCTTGAGCAGTTTAAAAACTGTTATTCTTTGAAAAATATATGTAAGTCTCAAGCTGTAAGTCAGGAGTAGGGACTGATGAATCTAGAATTCCTCATGACAATATCGTTCACTTCATTTATCGCAACTCGAATTAGACTTCCAGGTCCTGAAATTCGGGACTTACAGATGAAGGAACGATACGAGTAATGTTGAATTACGAGATTCAAAAATTCTATTACATACTACTTCATCTGAAAATAAAAAAAAATTGAGATTTTTGTTCAAGAAGTCGCTACGAATTCTTTTAACCTAATTGGTCGTACCCCTTTAACAAAAACCTATACTAAACTATTCTAATCCATTCCTGGCTATAGAACTGCTTCAGGCCCCACGTTGGGTGCCATTTTTTGTAGTATGGACTGGACGTAAACAACTAAACAGCTAGCCGGTCTATCACTCGCCGGATGGGGTGGTTCTTGCCGTCAGTACTGGTAAGTTATCCACCTACAAAAGATTCATACCAGCTGAAAAAGGTAAACATTGAATTTAAAATAATATATTTGAGGTCCGAAGAAGTTTTCCTAACATGGTACATGAAAAAGGAAGATTTATTTTTGGCAGATGTTTTTCCAAGTTTGTCATCATTCCTTGACATTTTATGAAAATTTTTAAAATGTTCCCGAAATCGACAGTCATCTTACCATTCTCTTCTCCCCGATTACTAACCGCTATTTTTTTCTACACCTTCATTTTATATGATATCATTATAATGATATACATTCGACCCAAAATTGTCATACGCACGTTAAAAAATTAATTTTATTTATGTTAAATTTTATACATATTATCAAATCAAATCAGCAAAAGAAATAATAGAGTAAATCAAATTAAAAATTAATGATTACTTAAATTTCTACTTTTAGGAATCGAAATATAATAAATTTATTAAAGAAAAACAAGGCAAATCATATAATTTATAAAATTCGATATTTTCCTTTTTTTTTTCTTTGGAGCCGCGGTTGAATTTTTCTTCTCATTCAATGGACTTTAAGGTGGAAGTGATCTATGTGGGTTACCGCGTAAGGTTTTTGGTCGTGCGTAAATTGTCCTAGGTTTTCGGTAAGTACTTTATTATATACATATATTACTTATTTTGTTATTAAATATCCTTTTTTTATAGAAAACAAATTTTTTTTATGTTTTATTTATATTTCTTTTATTTAAGGTTTATTTTTTATTTCTATTTTCAGTTTTCAGTTATTTTATTTATATTTTGTTTTTTTTTTAGATCTTAGAGCAGAAACATTTATGGAAAACAAAATTCCCGAAATCCCTTATCTAGGCCTGAGCTCAACCCTCTGACGCGCAAGTTTTATAAAAAAAAAGGACTTGTTTTGAATGATTGCCGGTAAATGTTTATCCCTACCTAATTGAACTACTGAAAAAATTATCTTTAATCTATCTTTTCCTTTTTTATAAATAAATAAATATATTACAGGTATATAGAGTAACTTTGGTTAAAATGGTATACCTAGTTTTCTTCGCTGTAAATTCTCGAAAGGATTTCCGATATATATATATATATATATATATTATATATGCTAGTTATCGGTAGGCTTCATAAACGCCATTTCAACCGACACACGGACGGACATGGTCCTATCATCGCTTCTTACAAAGATCCCGAAAATATAAGAATTTTTTGCTCTCCGACGAAAATTGTGGAAATTACAAACGGAATGACAAACTTATATATTTATACCTGTGGTGAAGGTTATAAAAATATTCACTAAATATACAATATCGTTGTATATATTATTTTCTAACTAAATACTCACCATTTACTGTAGTTTAAAACACTTGTTTTTCCCAAAAAAATCATATTTTTATCTGATTAGAAAAGAGTCGATCACACGACCACTTGGATTTTTGACAATTAACTCTCTGCATGACTTGCAAAAACCAAATAGACTTTTGCTTTCTTAATTATCTGAGAATACTAACCAATTAGGCATATTATCCGCCTATATTACCCAAACGAACTATAGTGTAGTGTTCTTACGTCTGCCTAAAACTTGTCTTCAATACCTCCGCACCCCGGATTGGTGGTGCTGCGCTGCTTTCCCATGTTGGATGAGACCACTTTGATGCAGTGGCTTTAAGTGGTGATGTTACACTTTTATGTTGGTTATGTTCTTTTATTCATATTTTTAAAGTTTTAATTTTTAATATTACTTTTTTTTTAGTTAACTTTATGTTCTTAATATAGTAATGTATCGTCACCGAAAATGCAAAACAACGTAATATCAACATTTTCAAATTTGTTTTTTTGATGAAATATAGTTTATTTCACAAATTTTCATACTTGTAGCTCAAAAAATAACGATTATATTAACGAAGGCAATAATTTTCTTAAGTCAAAACAAGGTAACATCACATTTGTTAAAAAAAAATAATTTTTTTTTTTTCTTTTTTTACGAATTTAGATAGCAAATTATTAAAAAATATAATAGCTTTTAAAATTTTGGAGTAAAATTTATTAAAAAATCTTTTAATTACAATTTTTATAAAATTTTTATTGATGTTACATTTTTTTGGCTTCACAAAATTGAAATCTTGAAAAACGTAAACCACATAACTTAAAAAATATTTAATAAAAATTAAAATATTCATCATCAATATATTAGGCAATATTTAAGGATGTAATAATCCAAAAATCTTGTTTATAGGACAATTTATTTAGATTTTTTAAAGTTGTTTATGCCTCCTGTAAAGTTGTGAAAAGTGATGTTAAGTTGTTTTTTTGCATTTTCTGTGACGATATAGTTTTTTTTTCTTTTTGCTTTATGTTTTTAATTTTTAAATAGTTTTTAAGTTTTGAAATTATATATATTTTCATTCAGCTTTTAAATTTTTAAATTTCAAATATTTTCATTTAGCTTTTGAGTTATTAAATTTTAAATAGTTTGTTTTGTAAATAGTATCTTTTATTTATTTAGCGGAAATGGTATGTCTGAGTCATTCAACAATACAGAGCATAATATCTTGGCTCACACTGAACCAAAAAAGAGCAGTAAATACGGTAAAATGGGGTGTCGAATTGAAGAAAAGTAGGTTAAATATCAACCAACAAAATCGTTATTCAATTTAACAGACGTTTTTGTTAATTTTATTTTAAATTAGTTAAATCGACGAAAATTCGTCAATATGACTAATTCAATTAGTTAATTAAAATGTAGTTAATTTGACAAATTTTTAGTCAAATTGAAGAAAATATTATTCAAATTAACTAAATTTTGTATTCATATTGAAGAATTTTTATTCAATTTAACTAAATTATTTTATTTAATTCTACTAAATTTTTGTTAAATTGAATAAAAAATTTATTCAAATTAACTATTTTTTTTCTTCAAATTGAAGAATGTTTATTCATTTTAACATTTGAATTTTATTCAATTTGACAAAATTTTGTCAATTCTAAAATGCTGTTTAAAACCCTGTAGGAAAATTTGCTATAAGTTGCTATCATCAGAAATAAAACAAATAAGAAATTTTAAAAAGTTTAATAATATTTACTGTATAAAAAATATGCTTAATATTAGAAATAAGTATTTAAAAACATATAGAAAATTATTTAATTAAATTTAGTACAAACTTACGTAGCAAAAGTTTAAATAATAAATAATTTTATGATAAAGGGTCTAATACGTTTTCAATAAGGTAAAATAAACCAAATAAACTACCGTCTGAAATATAAAAAAATATATCTGAGAAATAATAAATTCTGTTATTTTATAATTAAGTTGTAATATATTACCTTCAGGTATATTCTCTATTTGTTGCTTATTTTGTTACAAAAGTTTGTTTGCTGAATCCTTGATATGATCGCTATATAAGATGATGTTTTATGAAAATTATATTTATAATTCGAATGGAAACAACCCACATTTTAGTACAAGTCTTTAATCAATATCGACCTGGAAAAATAAAAAATATACATTTATTAAAATTTTTATTTAACTTAACAAACTATTTTGGTACCATTTATTAAGAGCATTAGATGTGCACTCAGTGATCACTGCACTGGTTGTCCATCAATTCAATTTCTGCTCATGCAGTTTTAGAACTGAATATTTTAACGTATATTTCTGGATGAAAATGTCAAGAAAAGGAAAATATAAACAGAGAAGTAGATATACATAGTACCAAAAATATTACCTTCATTTGCAAATCATTTGTTGTCACTTGTAGTAGGTTTGTTTTTACGTTTTTCAAGGAAATTTTTGTCGTGCAGTTCTCCATAATAAAACACAGCTCCTTGAGATGATGATGGCCATGGTCTAGCAGTTGATTAATTAAATTTGTTTATATTTGCTATCGAAATGATTTATAAATAAATATACCTAAAATATTAAAAACTTAAAATGTTTTACATTACCGTGAAAAGTGTGAAAAAGTCTTCCAAATGTCCATACGCTTAACAGTGCTTTAGTTCTATGGTTGCATTTTGTGCAAGCCATGAGTTTGCACATAAATTAAAAAGGAGAATTATATATTGATCGAAACTTGCTTGTTCTTGAAGTATATCTGATTAAACACAAATTCACACTTATTTTTCACTATGTTTTTTTGTTCGAGTATTTATATTTGTATAAACAACTTATAAACAAAATTTAAATTTATTGACACAAAAACATGTGCACAAGCTTTATTATTTGTCATTTAACTGATCTTCTTCACTATGCGTTTTCTGCATTGAAAAAATTTCTTTAGCTCTACATATAAGTCATTCCATTTAAAACCAACACGAAAAATTACAGTTTTTGACTTTTCCCCTCCGAATTTAATGATATTTGGTACAGTCATTATTCTTGCCAAAACTAAGACTAATTCATTATCGCGATTTGAAAGTGTAAAATAGCTCAAAATATGTACAAAGTTGTATACACATAATTACAAATATCTTTCAAAATATTTATTATATGTATATGATTTATTGAGATGCCATATTAAAGGTATCAAAATTACCTTTAATATAACGTATAACATGACTTATTTCTCAAAATCAAAATGGTCCATATCTCGCGATTTTTCGTTCGCGAGTAAATATCTCGAAAAGTGGTCTTTTTAAAAATTTTTAAAAAATATATGTTAATGATGAAAATGATTTCTATAACCGTGGAAAGTGGCATTCTGGGACTTGCAATATTTTAGGAGTTATTACAACAAATGTCGTAATAAATACGAAATATTTATTGCAATTTGTATTGTTTTGTTTGTAATAAAATAGAAAAATCGCCAATTTCTTCTAAAAAACATCCAAATGTAATAAAATTCGGCAAGAATATTAATATTGACGCTGGTAACGCAAATGCCGAGATTAAGTTTGATTACCGCGATAGTTTGCGATTTATAATATCGCAAAAATGAGGAAAATGGTATTTTTAAAAAGACAAATACCTTCCAAAATATTTACAAAAAGTTGTGAGTTAAATAGATGATGTTTACAGAGAACACCACTAAAGAATGCTGATGACGGTCGTGGTTGACTAGAAAATGTATTCCATTCTGACGAGTGTCCAATAAACTTTTACAATGTATTCTTCTAATTAATATAATTGAATTCGAGACTGAATAATTTTCAAAAATAATTATAACCAAAAAAGTTCGAATAAATAAAAATAATTAATAATTATTCTACGAACTTTTTCGTCAATATTACCTACGAGATTTGGTTCAGTGCAGGCATGAAAATAGAATTCATGATAAGGGGAGAAAAGCTCCCAATAAAATATTTAATGAAGCTGATGAGAGGTACGTTGTCCGAAAAATATAACGTGCCGCCAAAAATAGAGGGACTTGTCGTAGATGAATCAAATTTGGCACACACAATTTTTCGATAAAATAATATTCTTTACGAAATTTGGAAAAAATTGAACTATGGATACGCCCACCTACCATAGATTTTCAGATTCCCAAATAGGTAAAATCGGGAATTTCGGTGAAAAATTATTTCATAAAGCTTGGAATAATAACATTTGGATTCTTATAAAACGAATTGTTATTTTTATGTAATTCTTACTCAGAAACACTTTCTTGCGATATATTGATTAAATTATCTTATCAATTTGAGTAGAATATATTACTTAAAAAATAAAAAATAAAAAATCTTTAAGAAAAATTTTCTTTAGTGAAACTAAAAGAAGGCAAAATGAATTTATCCTCAATATAGTCTAAGAACGGCCAAACTATGTTTAGAAAAAAGTATTTATCTTAATTTCCCTTCGAAAATTTTTAAGGTAATAAATGGGTTTTTAAAATTGGGACTTTCTTAATAAAAGAAAATGCAATTCCAGCTTAAACTTTACACACGATTAAAAATTTATATGTCAATTAAAAAAATATTATGTAAGTGCTAGTTTCATCAGTCATATTGAAATTACACTAACTAATGTTTTAATAATGTTTAAAAATTTTGACTACATGAAAAAATTTTTATTTTATAAATTAGAATCTTTAAACATTTTATACGAAGCAATTTTTTAACATCAAAAATAAAGAAAAGCATTTACACAGAAAAAAATTAATAAAAGTTAACATTTTTTTAATAAAGAACACAAATGTTTTCCCAGCTCTTTTACACAAAAAATAATACTTTTTTATAGATTTAATAAATTTTACATATGATGGGAATTTTGGTTCACTATACGGATTTAATTTATAAATGAAATAATAAAAGTCTAAATATTGTAATTTTTCAAGAAAAATATTAAAAAAAATGTTTATTGAAAATATTCATAATTTTGTGTTAAGAAAATAATTCTTCAAATAAAAACCATTAATTTAAAATTTTCCCAAGAAAATGTCTACCATTTTCCTGTAAGACGGTGACAAAAGTAATACTTTTCGCTTAATTTTCCCCAAATATTCCATTAAACCTTCTGAAAATTGTACTGAAGAAAATAAATTGTTTTTTCTTTTCCATTCTGAAGAGTTGTTGTACTTTTTGTCGTACATCTGTGTGAACAATTTTCATATTTAGAAATTAATTTTTAAATACACTCTATAACATTTAAAAATTACTCGGGAAATGACATAATTAGCATCATAAATAATTTTTTTTTTTAAATACCTCTCAAAATTTGGAGTTATGCTTACATTTTTTTTTTTTTTAGTTCCTGTATTTTTTCTATTAAGCTTTTTTGAAAGTAGAATTATCAAGTTTGTTGTCGTATTTATTTCTTTAGTTTTGAATAATAATTTCTTTATAAAAGTCAATAAAAAATATGCAATATACAATTAATTTTAAAAATATAGCAAGATTTAGTTTTTTTAGTTAGACAAAAAGAGCTTACTCGATTTTATAAAAAAATTGTTGATAAAATTTTAGATTTTTTTAAACTATTTTAAAGATTGATATCTCATTTTATTGTAAACAAAATATCATTAAGACGATACATCTGGATGATTTTTGGAAGAAATTGGCGATCTATTTTATTATAAACAAAACAATTCGAATTGCAATAAATATTTCGTATTTATTATGACATTTGTGGTAATAACTCCTAAAATATTGCGAGTCTCAGAATGCTACTTTCCACCCTTATAGAAAACATTTTCATCATTAACATATATTTTTAAAAATTTTTAAAAATACCACTTTTCGAGATATTATTGATTTGGATACGGAAGATTTTGATGTTGAAATAAAAATCATGTTATACGATATTAAAGGTATCAAAATTACCTTTAATATGACATCTCAATAAATTATCATATCATAAATACTTTAAAAGATTTTTGTAATTTTGTACACATTTTAAGCTATTTTGCACATTCAAATCGCGATATTTCGCGAACCACTTGATAAAATTATTTGAAATTTGAATTAGTCTTAATTTTGACAGGAATAATAATTGTACCAAATATCACTAAATTCGGATGTAAAGTCAAAAATCGTAATTTTTCGTGTTGTTTTTAAATGAAATAACTCTATAGTTAAAAACTACGTTCTTCCTAATCAATTAAAAAATCTAAAATTAACCTAAAATTTAGGGAGCTACGAGTTTTTTAGTTCAGCAACTAATCTCAAAATTGTTTTTTTTTAATTTTCTCGAAAATTTGTTGGTGATGTACTTAAGAAAATCATTTTTCGAGTAAAACTACAAAAATATAATATAATATATATATAAAACAAAGTACTTATTTTGTTCTTATATAAATTTAAAATTTTATGAAATTTTAAATTTTAGACTGAAATAGTATGAAATTTTATAAAGTTATTTATTTATATAATTTTCACTAGATTTTCTTCACGGGCTCCACTTTGCAGAAAAAATTATTACCGTATATTTTTCAATTAACATATAATATATTCCAGTAAAAATTGAATTTAAGTAAGATTTTATTTCACAAATAAAAATTTCAAATTCATTCGATCATCTACTTGATTGATTTAATATACTGTTTAACTCGAACATTTTTTCTATTTTTCATTTTTTATAGTAATTGATATAATAATTTTGGTGAGATTTGAAAATTTAAAAAAGTTTTTTATTCAATGAGTTATTCACTAATACATTGGTTTATTGGATACTTGTTTCGGTGTTATCAGATTGACTTCAAATTTTACATCTAAGTAAGAAAATAAAAAAATGAATGGTTAAATTTTCATTATTCAAAAATTATATAAAACCATAATTTTTCCAGTGACGATAAAAAAATTTCCCCCCACCAAATGCTTTGGCTTGATCCGCGCCTGGATTAGTTTGGGTCATTTAGAAAATGAGATGTTCCTATAGGTCCTTATAAGGTTCCAAATAAGGTTTAAACTAATTTTTCTTAAAACTCTGTATGTTACTTGTACACCTTATTTTTTATAATATTCCTACTAAATTTGTGTAGTTTTTTATATATTCTGGAGCATTTTTTAGCAGTAACCTGCATACAATACTAAAACTACAGTTTTATATAAATATTTTTTTGACGTATAATAAAAACCCATTTGCAAAAATTATGAATTTCCAATACGTTGTTGTATAATGAAAAATTGTTTTAGCCGCAAATTGTTATTTTTTCAAACGCATCTCTACTTCTTTAGCATACTTACTAAACTTTTTTTATTATTGTCAAAATTATATTTTGTTTTTTATTTATTTATTTTGTTTTTTATTTATTGTTGTTATTTATTTCTTTTGTTTACCTTAAGAGCAATGATAAAATACCCACGATAAATAAATCATGAAAAAATCATGTCATCATACTTTAGTAATATCATACTATGCATTTTATGTAAAATAAAATCGTTTTGCGGAAGATTTTTATAAAATAAACCCATTTTTCTATTTGTATTTTTAAAGGTTTTTTCATTGCATTTTTAATAATTACCAACAATTTTCAACTTTGGCGGTCTTTAACTTTTTTAAAAATAAATATTTTTTAAAAATTGTTATTGGGTATTGTCGCTTAGAATGTCCCTAATAAAAGTGCATTTCAAAATTTTAAAAATTCTGAAAATAATTTTATCGTTTTGGCCGAAAAATACAACAAAAATACAACCACGTTGATCTATAAAACGAGCTAAAGCTGTAAAAAAGGCACGGGTAGATAAGTCGCTAACCGCTTCAAGATGGATCGCCTTTGTAGAGAAACAAACAAAGAGATACACATAACCTTTAGTAATTCGACAATATCTACCAATAAAGCTTTTTATTTCAAATGGGGCAGCAAAATCAACGCCTGTATTAGTAAAAGGGCTATTTAAATAGGTTCTTTCTTCGAACAAAGCTTGTGTTTGTAGACTTTTTTATGCAAAACACAAATCTTGCAATTGTGGGTAACGGTTTTTAAAGACTTTTAAAATCCAACACGCTTGACCTACAACATTGAAAACTAATCGGGGGCCGCCCTGAAGTACTAACTTATGGACAAATTAGACATACAAGCGAGCTAATCTGCTACCATATGCAAGTATTATGGGATGACGTTCATTGCAAGTCAAAAATTTGGTAGAACCAAGGCGAACATTTGCTCGTATAAGATTACTTTTATCTATGAATGGGGTTAGCGCTAACAATGGACTACGCGAGTCGATATTCTTTTTTGAGCAAATTTGTGTAAATCTGTTTTCCTGTACTGATTCTTACAATGTGGCTGCAATTCAGAGGAATCACAAAACCCATGAAACTTAATTTTTCAATCAGGTGAATATTGAACCAAACGAGGTAGTTTTATACTATCTATTTTATTGTATTCGGAAATGAGATTCTTCCATTTCTGTGGTGCTAATGGTTTAATTTTATCATCACATTCGATTTTATCGAGTCACATTTGCTGCATTAAAATTTTTGCCGATATAATCACCGGAGTTAACCAACCTGCTGGATCAAAGAGCCTAGCTATGATTGAAAGTACTTCTCTTTTTGTATAAGAAGGCTTTATAACAATTTTCTCTGTAGTGAAATAAAATACATCTTCTGCTGCATTCCAATGTACTCCGAGAGTACTTTTATCATCAAGCGACAAAAATCATCATTCTTAAAGGGCAAACAAATAATATATCTACCTTCGGAATTTCTTGTGGTAGTAGAACTATATAACTATATAGTAGAACTATATATAAACCTCTTCTAACTCCCAAAATTTTGCTAATTGGTCAATAATAGAGACTTTTTTCATATGAACTTTACTGGATGTTGGGGCAGTTACAATCCACCCAAAGATTGTTTCTTGAGCCACTAATCAGAAATATTATGCTGGACTCCTCCACGCAGTATTAAATGATACAGATTTCCTCCTAATAATAAATAAATTTTATTGCTTTTGTAAAATTTTGGATCCGCATTATTAAGTTTTGGAAGTTCAAAGTTTGATAAAGGCCTAAAATATGTGTAAATATATTACCAGTTATTTGAGACACTACTAGAGCCTGTATATTAAGAGACACATTCTGATCGAAAAGAGAAACTATTACAAAATTTGCTATTTTACTACAGTAACTTCTGCATGAACTGGACTAGTGGGCAACTTTAGCCTTTTTTGTATTTTTTCACATATAAAGCTTTCATCAGATCATGGGTCCATTGGAGCTCGCACTTTATAAGAAGAACCAAAACTTATAACATTAACCCAAGCTGTGGCTAGCATAACTTTTTTTGAGACAGAAGTGTGATGAGATTGAATAATTCCAGAATATTATCCGATTGTGATAATTGTTATTTTGGTTTTCGACATGTGACGCATTATTAGTTTGACTCTGTCTATTTTTATTTACGAATTCCCTATTCATTAACGTGTGATGTTTTTTCTTGCATTTCGAGCAATTATTTGGACTAGTACAATCGCCGTACATATGGCCAATATTGAGATATTTAAAATAAATTCTAAATTTCTTCAAAGTCGAAACACGGGTGTAATAATCCATATTTAACAACTTTTTACACTAACTAATTTTTTCATTTTCTTTGCATAGTTTACATAATGTCGAGTCAACTTTCACATGATTGGCCTAAAATTGCTTTACTTTTGTTGATGCTAAATAATTTTTATTATTAGACACAGTTTTAGAACTACTAGCAAACGCATTATTTGTTGAATCTATATCCAAAACACTCTCAAGAGCATGATACCTATCAGTGAGGAAATTATCTAATTCTTGCCATTTGCGAACCTCTGTTTTATTTGTTACTGATTGTTCCCAAAGGTTATCAATGTAGTATAAACTCAAAATCGACATACAATTATTTATTTCTCTTTTAATTCTTTTTATTACTCTTGATATTTCTTGGTTACATGAGGGCGCGTTTATTTTCATATTGATTTTTCAAGTTGTTTCACGCTATATCAAAATTTTTTATCATAAGAGCTACATTTCTATTAATTTCTCGAGCTTCACCTTCTGTTTTTTTCTAAAAAGGTAAACAAGTTTTTCTACTGGGCTAAGTCTAAAAAAAACAGCAGTGTCACACGGAAGCACGGACATAGAACCACAAATATTTGAAACCACTGCATCTACATTCTCATGTTTAATTTCGCCATGTGGTTGTCTAGCCTTTGCAGGTATATTTATGCATTTAACATATGTTTTTCTAACTTGAGGATGTTTAGTTTGAACTGCAACTAACTCCTTTCTTTTTCCTACCGTATCACGTTGGGGGAAAATATGTCAAAAGTGGCGCTTAATTGAATTCAAAAATTTAAATTTTTGTACTAAAGTTGGGTACCGAATAAAAATAGACAAAATTATGTATCAATATCAATTAAAATCTTAGCTTGTGTTGTTTTCTTATAAGGAGCTGTCAAAGTAAAACATTTTTTACATTTTTAAAAAATAGTCAAAAATTCAATTTTCATCAGATTTCAGTGTATTTATTTTAAATAAAAAGTCTTTTAAGGTAATAACTTGAAATGAAACCATCAACTTCAGATATTTAAGTGTACTTTTCTTCAAGAATTTGTAAATTATATCTTGACCTAATATTTTTGTTATTTTATTGAAAATTGTCCTAAAATACACTAATTTTCAACTTTCATGGAACGCAACTTAAAATGTTACATCATGTTTGTTCTGTATTGTATATATAGCCCGATTTGAGAAAATATTTTTTTTTTTCAACAAAACTCCAGTAGATTTCATACAAAACAGCTTAAGTGCGACATTTTCTTTGAAATTTCACATAGACGTAGTAGAGGGCAGTAGCATTCTGAGTTTAGAAGCAGGATCCAATATACGCATCAGGAGCGGAACTATGGGGCTTCAAAATAGGGTACTAGTGTCGTGGAAAATGTTTAAGCACTTTTGTTCCTTACCCGATTTCCAAGATTTTTATATCACCTTAAAGTCCTTAAGAAAACATGCTTGCATGTACTACATATCTTATATATTTTTCGAGTTATATACATTTAAAATTTAAAAAATCTCAATTTTACAAGATCCTGGTCAAGATCTTTCCATATATAGCCAACCGATTTTCTTATATTCTATGCAGTTGTTTAAAAAGTAAATTTATCTATCGAATCTATTGAATCAAAAGTTAAACGATTTTGAATTGGAAAGTTTTCAAAAATTAAAAAGCAGGCGGACAGATGGACGGACATAAGAATTCTCTCAAAAAGATCTTAAAATTCGAAAAATATTTTATTCCACTTCTCGATTAATATGAAAACCAAATGTATGTATTAAAAATTTTATGTCACCTTTCCCTGAATTAAGTGCATTTTCGACCCATTTAACCCAAATGTATAGACAGACGGACGGACATTGCCATGCTGCCAAAAATTATTTCAGAATTCTAAAAGTGCATTTTTTTACTAAATAATAAATAGACAAAATAGAACGTAATCATAAAAATGTGGATATCAGATTTTCTTGAATTAAGCGTCATTTTCGTCCCATTTAACCCAAATGTGAAGACGGACTTTACATTTGGGTTAAAAAAACATCTTATAATCAGGGACCGTAATGATTATGAGTTTTAAAATAATACTCAACAAGTAATCATTATTTTTGATTTTTTGCTCAACTCGTAATGATTATTTTTGATTTTTATTTTTTCGCTCAACTTTTAATGATTATTTTTGATTTTTACTTTTTTTGCTCACAATATAAAACTTAACATGATAAAACTTAACATGAGAAATGAAACTATTAACTAGTAAAAAATTTTTATTTAGTAAAAAATTAGATTTATTGCAAATAATTTTATTTTTAATAAAAAATTGATTTTAAATAAAAAAAATATATGATTTTTAGTAAAAAATTCGATTTCTAGTAAAAAAAAATCTGATTTTTCGTGAAGAATTTGATAAAAAAGATATCATCACGCTTGCCTTTTAGTAAAAATCTAATTTACCATGAGAAATATTTTTCATTAAAAATTGCGTAATAGTTTTATTTCTCAATGTTAAGTTTTATATTGTGAGCAAAAAAAGGAAAAAATCAAAAATAATCATTATGTGTTGAGCAAAAAAATAAAAATCTAAAATAATCATTATGAGTTGATCAAAGAAATAAAAACCAAAAATAATCATTAAAAGTTGAGCGAAAAAATAAAAATAAAAAAATAATCATTATGAGTTGAGCGAAAAAATAAAAAATAATCATTAATATTGATTTTTTTAATAAAAATCAAGAAAAACAAAAATCATTCCAGATTTCGATAGAACCTGTTCTGAAGATCACATTTCTGTATTGAGCACCTTTATCCGGTCGTTCTTGTATCTGATTTTTTGTTTAAATTTTCAAGAATAATGATTATTTTCTGTCCTTGCTTATAATTCTATGAATTATTAAAAAAAAAAAAAAAAATAAAAAATTAAACGTGATCATTAAAGTGTTGATACCACCCTTCCTTGAATTATGAATAATTTTCGACCTATTTAACTCTAATGTATAGACGGACGGACAGACATTACCGTTCTGCTAAAAAAATCTTAAAATTCTGAAACTTATTTTTTTACCTAATAATCAATAAAAAAAATAAAAGGTGTTCATTAAAATATTGATATCACCTTTCCCTGAGTTAATCGCCATTTTCGATCGCTTTTACACCAATGTGAGTATCTGCGGAATATAATTTCTTATATTTTTCCCAAGATTTGTTTAATTCACTGCTCAAATTCAAATGCCTCTTTAGTATATGTAGCGAAGTCCTCATTTTTTAATATTGCTCCAAAACTAATAACCTCTTCTGCCGCCCTCATATATTTTTCAAAAATCGACATATTTGTTTTGTATTCATTTTGAAAAAAAGAGAGATACTTTCCAACACAAAATTTTAAAAAGTTGCGTTGAACTGAGTAGAAACAAAAGTGAAAAAAAAACGCGCAAAAAAATCAAATTATCAATGAGTTACAACAAAATAAGAACAACAAATTTGCAAACGAATGAAACAACAATATTCGAACTATGAACTGAAGAAAAATGCTTTTCAAGTCACAAAGTAATATAACCTCACTTTTTCCGAGCCACAAATATATTTGAGACACCCTTGTGAATATCACTTTAAAAATTTCAGAATACGCACCTTAAATATCACCTTTTACGGGAGAAGGACCAATGTTACGTGCAAAGTTTTTATCTTTTTTGCTTGGTTGTTTTGTGTGGCAGCTTGCCGATCGGTCTTTTTGTTGCTCACAGACATACACGCTTTGCTGAATAAAACAACCTTAATTTGGTTTGCTATTAGTTTCTTATTTAATTTAGAACAACGTTGCTCGATTGCTTTTATATTTTTATTTTTTTTATTTTTTTTATTATTTCACGTTCACTTTTGTTTTTTACTCTAATAAGAAAAGAGTAAGTGTTGTAAAACGTCTAGAATACCCCAGTAGCCGTTTCTACACCGGCCGTATAAGAATAATGTTGTTTTGAGAGGCGGATGAATTACGGAGTTGTTGATTTGTAGTGTGGTTGGCTATGGCGCACAGTGGGGTCAAACGCAAATTTTTTGGTAATAAATCTGAATCTCCTAAACTACTGGTCGGATCAAATTGAAATGTATGGAAGAGTTGTAGAGGAGGACCTAAGCTTTCAGAAAAATCATCTTGTAGTCACCCTGTGATAACACGAGATAAGCTACAGGGTGTCAAGTTGACTACCTCGAGTATGTAAAAGTTAAAAAAATCGTAATTTGTACAAATGAAGTCCGATTTTAAAGATTTTTATATTTCTGGAAAGTGCTTGGCAAGATAAAGAAAAAATAAGCTTACTCATATAAGTTATCTCTTACAGTTAAAAAGATATTTACGCTTGAATTTTGAATTTTTGATTTTTTGGCTCGACTTTCTTTCGTTTTTCGGCAATAAGTCCGGAGATATATGAGGTAAAAATTTTTTAAAAATATTCTGTAATTTGCTACATATTTCAAAATAATAAGCTGAAAGAATTTTTGTATTATCTCAAGACGTGAAAAATATTCAAAGTCAGCACTCTGAAATTGGCATGAAAAATGGCTATTTATTGGTAAATAAGTCTATTTTTATATTCTTTTAACATTTTTAAAGTGTTTGCAAAATTTGTGGAGTTGTATTAAAAAAATTAAATTTTTTTGGATTTTCAGCTATTAAAAAAAAAAAAAAAAATTATTTTTGAAAAATTACAAAAAATAGGTTATTGGAGCTATTTTATTGATTTTTTTAGGAATGAAAGCTTGATTTGTGTTTTATACACTACATAAGAAATAATATTAAAAATATTATGATAATATGCTTTTAAAAATAGTCGTTAAAAAAACTGACTTTTAACATAAAATCTCCACTCCTGCATTCGTTTTTGACCGGGCGGGAAGCAGTTTAGTGTTAAATCATTCTGTAAAAAATATGGGTACCAAATTTAAAAAAGCTCGCGTGACATTTTTTTTTTATTAATCGATAAAAATGAAACTATTTTTTAAAATTGACAATTTTGGGCCAATGCTGGATGTAGGGTGCAAACCTAAATCAATTCAAAATTTCTTCATTAACCATTTATGAAGCCTTATCTTTTGAAATTAACAAGGAAAACAATTTTTTATTAACGGAACTTTGAGAAAAAAGTGAATGAATTGTACTATATTTTTGTAAAAAAATAGCAATTTTTCATGCCAATTTCAGAGTGCTGACTTTGAATATTTTTCACGTCTAGGCGAAATGAGATAATCCAAAAATTCTTTCAGCATATTATTTCGAAATATGTAGCAAATTACAGAATATTTTTAAAAAATTTTTACCTCATATATCTATTCAAAATTCAAGCGTAAATATCTTTTTAACTGTAAGAGATAACTTAGATGAGTAAGCTTATTTTTTCTTTATCTTGCCAAGCACTTTCCAGAAATATAAAAATCTTTAAATTCAGACTTCATTTGTACAAGTTACGATTTTTTTTAACTTTTACATACTCGAGGTAGTCAACTTTGTTTATCTCTTTATCTCATCTCGTGTTATCACAGGGTGACTACAAGATGATTTTTCTGAAAGCTTAGGTCCTCCTCTACAACTCTTCCATACATTTCAATTTGATCCGACCAGTAGTTTAGGAGATTCAGATTTATTACCAAAAAATTTGCGTTTGACCCCACTGTGTGGCGTCAGTGAGTCGACGCGGTCAGATTTGTTGACGCGATTTTGACGCTAACAAAAATAAAATATTAAACAAATAAACAATAAAATTCAATTGCTTATAAAATTGTGCAAAATTTTATTTAAAAAAAGTTTTATAAAACGTGGAATAGTTTCACGTCGTTAAGTGATTGTACAAATTTCTATATGTAAACATTGTACATTTTGCTCTTTTCGAAATCTTAATCAAACGAGATTTCAAGTGTATGTTTGAATGTGAATTGCAACTTTATTTTTATTTAAAAACATAATTTTTCCTAATTAAAATCATAAAAAAGTACTTATTTTTTTTTTTTTAGCTAAAACTATAAAATAAAATATGTATTCTCCCCTGTATATCTTTATTTCAATAGAAATTTAAAAGCGAAAATTCCGTGCCATTAGAATTCAAAATTGTGGTTCTTATAAAATAGTTTGATAAATTAAGAGCAATTCAGTTAGAGCACACACACACATAAATCAGCAGCTAAACCCCATCAGCATGTCGTATCGCGTACGAATACATTTCAATTAATAGAACAGATATTTGCGGGAATACGTAATCGTACTTGCTCCTTCTTCCTTCAAATAATTATTGTCTTTTAGTGGTTTCAATAGATTTTTCTTCTACTTCCACTTTTCGTTTTGTTCCTTCGTTAGCAGTAGAGGAAGGCAAGATGTGGAAACCAATTAAGTTTGGATTACGAAATAACAACTGTTTGGATTAAATACTTTCAACTCGTTAACTATAAATAGCAATATAAAATACACATAGTTAATATAAATACACACAAACTTTGGTTTCTTTTTAACTTTATTTTTCTAATCTTATTTTTCGACTGATGGCTATAAATCTTTATGACTTTGTCTGAATATGCTTGTATATTGCCAATGAAAAATTACTAATCTCAAAAATATAAAATTAGATTGATTAGCGATATAAATGCTTAGTGGAAAAAAGTACACAAGTGTTATAGGCACAACCAACTTAATTTTAAATTGTAAAATATTATAATCATATTATTAATTTTATATAATAATTTAGTTAAATAGACAGACACAGGCAATTCGTTACCAATATTTATATAACCCAGTAAAAAGTGTTAATAAGTAAGTTTTCAAATAAAATTTTAATTTTTAACCGACTCTAAAAACACATAATAGATAAGCAGCAAATGTGTATTTCAGAAATTGAGGTATAAAAAATATTTTTTACTGTATTTTGCTTGAATTATTAAATTTCTCGTAATTTTACAATGTAAGACGGAAACAAAAATTGAATTTTGAAAATAAATTTTAGCTTCTAATCCGATTCAAAAATAATTTCAGTGAATTATTCAATATACAATAAATATTCTTCTGTAAGAAATTTAAATCTTATTTTTATTATTTTTATTTTTTTTTAATTTTCCTTTAGTTATTTGTTGCCATTTATACTTATATTGACTTTTCCTAATTTTACAGGAGAACCCTAGAAAATTTTGATACAAAGTAATTGGTTAGAAGACGGTCAGAGTTATTAAATTAAAAGAAGAAGTTATTTCATTACAATTTCTATAATAATATTTATATAATGGGTTCCCATAGTAGCAGAAGTAGTACCATAATCATTTCATAATTGTTTTAATTGTTAATTTGGTTAATGTAAGCAATGGGTGTTGGTATAAACCAAAATTTAAAAATTCGGCAAAGACTATTAATATAAATTAATCCCAGTACAAAATATTGATAGTTGTAATCAAAAATATTTTAATGTAAGGATTATTGTACTCATAAATATATTATCAGTTATTGTATCCAATAATTCCGATAATATATTTATCAAATTCGGTTATAATTATCCAAAAATATATTCAGTATTCCGAATCGAAAAGTCAGTTGCATTTGGGAAAAAATAATAAAATAAATTTATTAAATTTGTAATAAAATTAAATAACTGTAAAGTTAGTTCTTATAATCAGGGCAAGTTCAAATATGCACAGAACAAATTAAAATATGCGCTTGAAAAAGCACGAAAATATTGGATAATATGCACAGAAATATGAAAAAATAGCATGAATATGCATAGAGAAACCAAAGAATTTATGCCTTCCTTTATATGTATGTAAAAAATATGCATAAATATGCATTTTTTAGCTTTCAATCACTAATAGATTTTGATTTTTATAAAAATATAACTATAATAATTTTAAGTCATATTTAACACAACTGAATTTTTTTCTTTACTGAAATTTATTCAATGTACTCAAAATACTCACAAAAAAAATTTTAGAAATCATTTCATTAAACTCCAAAAAATCACAAAAAAATGGAGCTTTATGAAAAAAAAGCAAATTTTTGTATCAATAATATTCAGATTTAAAAAACACGCATTTTTATGAAATACTGTTGAAATATGCAAATGCTTATTTTCCAAGCGAAAAACTTGCCCTGCTTGTAACATAAAATGAAGCAGTATACTTTTATCGTGGAATAATCATTATTCTGAAATTATAAACAAAAAATCAGATACAAGGAATGACCGAATAAAAGTGTAAAATACAGAAATGTAATCCTCAGAATAGATTCTATTGGAATCCAGAATGATTTTTATTATTATTATTTTTTTTTTTTTTTTTTTTGATTTTTATAAAAAAAAAATTTTAATGATTATTTGTTGAGTTTTATTTTAAAACTCATAATGATTACGATCCCTGATTCTAATAAATACTTCTAATAGGTCATCTGTGGTTGATCCTTTTTTATATATACGAAAGTGATCATCAGTGCTGCCAGTTTAGCCTTTTTAAGGCTAAATCTAGCCATTTTAGTTAGCTTTTTGCCTTAAAATTTTCTTTTTATCTTCTAGCCTTTTTTAATTATTGAAATAGCCTTAAAAAGGCTAATAGCCTGTTTCTCTATGTTGAACGAAAATCAAAGCGAACGAAAGCAAGTCGAACGAATTCAAATCAATTTGGGTTTCTGTATTTCCTACGCTTTCGTTTGCATGGAGTTACGTCTTTTCGTATTGTTTTTGTTTCAGAGCAACTTTTTTCGTAAAAATATTAAAAATACTACTAAATTGTTTAGACGTAGAACAGTGATCCCCACACTCATGCATACACAATTGTGTTTGTGTATGTTTGGTTAACTCTCTCACTTTGAAATTATACACCAAAAAAATAACCTAATTTTTATAGTAATTTAATTTTGAAAGTTTCTTCGTGAATTTAAGATATGTAAACGGAAATAAAATTTAATAGTTTACAATTTGAATAGTAATAAACAGAGACTCTAAACATGATATGACAATGACTATATTTTTGTATTTAATTAAAATATATTAGTTATATGTGACTTAAACGTAAAATATAACAATTATGTTAAATTTATATTATTGGTATATAAGACAAAAGATCGAAATCTTGATTTGAGTAAATAATAAAAATCAAAAATAAACATTATTTTTTCATCCATCAAGGACTCAAACTTCCATTTAATATTAAACATTTTTCATGAGTATATCTCAAGCAACAAGCGGTAGCACAACCTTTTTGTTTGAATGCTCGTGCGAGACTGAGTTGATTTGTGTATTTTTTATTAATTTGGAGAGAATAACACAAGAGACAAAATGCACCCGTGCACGACAGCGTTGAAGTAAACCCATCTCTTACATGGGGAATAAAATATTTTATCCAATACACGAATTAAAAAAAGCCTTTCGACCAAAAAACTCTAAAGAGATGAACCCAATATTTTTATAAGCTAAATTTTATATTGCAGTTCTTCATGCGCAGTGCTTATATTTCTATAAATTTATGTTTTTATTTTATTTTAACAAAATTATTTAAAATTATTTAATACATTTTTCAATAAGACATACTTATGTATGAAATTTACTGTGGTCCAAAAAATAATGAGAATACGTTCATAAGCAGGGCAAATTATTCAAGCTTTTGCTTGGAATGTAAGCATTTGCATATTTCAAAAGGATTTCACAAAAATGCTTGTTTTTTAAATTTTGCATAAATTTTGGAGTTCAATCAAATGATTTCTAAATTTTTTTTTGTGAGTATTTTAAGTCATTGTAAATATTGTAAAGAAAAAAAAATCGGAAACGTCAAATATATTATTTAAAATTAAAACAGTTATATTTTTATAAACATCGAAATCTATTAGAGATTGAAAGTTAAAAAATGCATATTTGTGCATATTTTCTACACATTTATATATAAAAATGCATAAATTTGTTGGTTTTTATATACATATTCATGCTATTTTTGCATATTTCTGTGCATATTAAACCATTTTTTCTTGCTTTTTCAAGCGCATATTTCAATTTTTTTTTGTGCATATAAAAACTTGCCCTATTCCTATCTTTATACTTATAAAGATAGGAAGTTATTCTGAATTGATTTGTTCCTTTAGAATTAATAATATGAGCAATATAATGGGCGTAAACCATACAAATTAAGAAAGAAATTGTGAATATATGCATAAATAACAAAAATGTTTATTCTAATTACTTAATTTAAAATTTAGCACTTTTTTCTAAAAAATTGCACTTTTTAACAATCATTTAGCACTTATTTTTCCTAAATTGCACTTTTTTAATAGCCATTTAGCACTTTTTCTCAGAGAAGTTCTGGCAACACTGGTGCACGGTTTTGGGGAACACTGACGTAGAAACAACCAAGTAAATAAACAAAGAAAATTAAAATAATTTCAAAATAAAAATTTTTTGCATTTGTTTTAGAAATTGTTTTTTAGCTACAAAATCTTCATTTGTGGATATCAAACACATCAAAATGAATAATAAACATGATTAAGGAACATTTGCAATGTCCTTGTGAGTATTTTTCCTATTTTTCTTTAAAAAATTCAACCAGTCGAAAACATAATAGCAAGTGACTGGTTTTGACATTTTTGTTCTTATCGTTCGAAATACAGAAACCCAATTTTATATAAAAACACTTACGTTTTCTTTCGACTTGTCGTTCGACTCATTGTTCTCATAAAAGTGAGTTAGAGAAACCCAAATCAGTTTTCGTTCGCTTAGAAGGCGAAAGGCTATAAAATTTTAGTATTTCAAGAAGAAAATAATTTCTTATTTGCTTTTGCCAATTTTATTTTTACAAAATCATACATTTAGGCATTTTTGTGTATCAATTCGCACAAAAAAATTGATTTTTCATATTTAACTAAAATTTTCGACTGCGGCGCTTTATTTTCCAAATCGAATATAGAGTGATTCCATGTCAAAACGAACAGCAATCGGACTTGACATCTCCGATGTCAATGAAATTCATTACAGATATTGGAAATTGGAAGTGTTTCTCAAATCGTTCAATTTTAGACTTATGCCCCCTTCCGGTCCAAAAATATGACGGTTTGAAAAACGAGAAAAAGCTAAAAAACTTGCAAGGATGCATTTTTTTAATTGCTAATAACTTTTTAACTATATAAGGTAGTTATTTAGTTTTAGTTTCGTAATAAAGACAAAAATATTACCTTTATAAAGATATCTATAAATTTTTTATAAATCAAAAGTTGAAAGGTCAAAGTTGGACTTATAATAATCAAATCATTATATTTCAAAAAACGGTATTTTTAAAATTCTGAACAAATTATATAATGTTGACGTAACTCTCCTTCCTACGTACGGAAAATCAAAAAACTGTATTTTAAAATTCTTAAAAAAATATATATTGATAACTTAACTCCATTCTATACTTGAGCCAAAATTCAAATTGGAGTCTCATTTAGTTTAGAAGTTATGGACCAAAATAAAATTTAATTACTTATAACTTCTAAACTATACACAATAAAATTTTAATTTTAGTATCATTTTAAAGATTAATGTAATGTCTTCAAAATTATATGTAGTAAATTTTTTTAATTTAAAAGTTCAAAGGACAAATTTAAACTTATAAAAATTTAATCTTTGTATCTCCGAAAACGATATCTTTAAAATTCTTAAAAAATTATATATTGTTAACACAACGCTTGTCCATGCCCATGCAAAATTTCATATTGGACACTCAATTAGTTTAGAAGTTATGTAACAAAATATATACCAGAGTCAAATTTTGTATATAAAATTTAGTATTTTTTGAATAAAAAAAAAAAAAATAATTAAAATAAATTTTAGTAAATATTTTAAATTTTTACATACAAAAAAATTGCTTTTTACTATATTTTGCTTCATAAATCCTAAACCAAAAGAGACTTCAACTTGAATTTTGGCTCAAGTATAGAATGGTGTTAAGTTATCAATATATATTTTTTTTAAATACCGTTTTTTGAGATATTCAGCTTTGATTATTATATTATAGATTTTGACCTTTGAACTTTCGAAGTAAATAAATTTTATATGCGTCATTTTAAAGCCAATATCTACTTCTATTAAATGAGATACAAATTAGAATTTTACAATGTATAGTTTAGAAGTTATGAGCAATGAACTATCTAAACTTTTGGATAAAATTTGATAGTTTTTTCATTTTTAAAACGTCATATTTTTGGACCGGAAAGGGTCTTAAATCTGAAAGTTTGCCATTTGAGCAACACTTGTAATAGGTAATAACTGTACCAAATTTAATTGAAATCGGAGACATGAAATCCGAAAATTACTGTTTTTTGTCCGTTTTGATATGAAATTACTCTATAACTTAATTATTATTATTAACCAAAGAAACTACTTTGAATATAATAAAAAAAAAATTTAACGCAAAAAATCATCCAAAAGTTATAAAAAATTACTCAAAAAAGGAAATATAATTCAAAAATAAAGAAAAATCGCTTCAAAACTTGAAATGAAATTTGAATTATAACCCAAATCTGTATGGGAATTTTGAAGGCAAATTTTCATTGGATCACTTTGTTGGTAGCCGTTCTATGTCTTATTTAAAATTATTTAACTATAGCTTTAAAAAAAATATCAAAAACTAATGAGAAAAAAAATGTTTTCAAATAAAAAAGTATTAGCTTTTTTTTTTTTGGTTTTATTTTTTTTTACGTTTTTGGTATACTTTAAAAGCATTGTTTGCTGAAACGAATAGTTAAATAATGCAGTTTATATTTTAAAGGTTCATTCGATTTCGAGTATTTTGTTATCTTTGGAACTGCTGTGTGACAATAATGATTTGAAGTCGGGTCATAATAGGTTTTAATACATGATTCTTAGCCGTTTATCGAATTTGATTTTTTTTAATGAATAAACCAGAATGTTGAAAAACATAAGTAGAATTATATTCCAGAAAATTGTGCAGTGTCAGCCCCCCAAAATGCCAAATGCCGTTGCATAATCATGTTGATGGTGGTCGTTGCATGGATGCATGATGCGGAAATCTGTTACAAAAAATATTGTTTATGCCAACAAAAGATGTAATTTATATACATTTTTATTCATTTTAATTTTAATATAATATAAAATGATTATACTTATATTTATTTATTTATTTATTTATTTATTTTTAAATAAACTGTCATAAATTTAAACTGAACATTTATTTAAATATAACTCACAATAGTAATTGAAATTTTTCACACATTTCACCCAATAGTTTTTTTTTTTTTAATCTGATGTAAAAAGATAAGTACTTTGAACTGACAAAATTCGATTGGCAAAAAACGAATATATTTTCTCTGTGTAACTAGTATTTATAAGTTATTTTTTAAATAAATTACTCCTGATGACTGATATTCCAAAGTTCGAAGCATGTTTACTATTGTATCTTCAGTGCGTCTTCTTGAAATTTGATATAATGTTTGATGATGAACATAGCTACCCTGGTTATCAAGAAAGCTCACTCTAAAAAAATACTCATATATTTCTCACCTTCGAATATTTTTGAGTCACAAATTTCAAACATACAACTTTCGAATTTTATAATTTTTTTGATATTTAGTATATTTTTTTTACAAAATAGGATTAATATCTCCATAACTGTTGACCGTATTAAAATATTTTCGAAATATTCTGCAATGTATGGAGCAACCTCCTTAATCGCGATTTGTCGCGAGAACTGTTTATTCAAAAAAAGTGGATTAAAGCCATATTTCTTGTTATTACCATGTATCCAAATTGACTGAGGAACCCCGTGTCCTAGAATTTTTTTTTTAAATTTGTAAACCTGTGTAGCGAATTAAGCTTCAAATGTGTTAGGGCTTTTACTTTCAAAATATATTTGAAATAAGAAAGGGTTTGTTTTTCTAAATGCTCACAAATCTTTTATTTACATACGTCTTTTCTATAATAACAATATGTAAAATTACTGTTATTTTTCCTAATCTCTGATTGAAAAACTTCTTTAAAAAGATCTCGATTCATTTAAATTATATACATATGTATAATCAATTTAAATAGTAACAATACCTCTCAATAACAGTACAAAATAATATATTTTTAACTGCACATAATAACTTTTAAAAATTCCGAAATATGTACATTATATTCATAGTTATCGGTTGTGTATAGCAGACGAAGACGAAGCAAACTCTAAAATTTGTTTCCTAAGTTTAGTAATTTTTCGTCCAATTCTTCTGGGCTAACTGGTATATTTTAATAGAAACAATTTGTTATTAATTTTGACTTGTGTAAAGGTCAATTTTCAAAGAAATATAATAAAAAAGAAGAAAAGAAATATATAAACCATTAATTATATTACAGGTGGTCTTAGTTATACTTGAGTAATAATGAAATAATTTCGTTATGGCCCTATTAACTTTAGTCTGGTTACATATTTATACACCCGAAATACCTACAATTATTTTCCAATTCATCTCAATTGCTTAAAATATGAATTTATTTATTGAGGAAAAGATAATACAAGCTCGTACTTATATACATACTCCTATTTACATTACAATTCCAATTATATGATTTTTAGTGAAATTAAGTTTAAACGTTTATTTAAATTAATAATTAGAAAACCTGAAAATATGATTCATTTTCACTTTCCATAATAGCAGTATCTCTATCAATGAAGCAGACAATTCTTACTTCTTAAATTAATCCAAGCTTTTTTTCATTATTGAAAACCACGTTTAATTTTTTTATTTAGATCAATTTTTGAATGAATACCTTCTTTTGAAGTGAAGCGTATTTCAGCTAGAAAATTTAAAATTGATCGAAACATATACTTCAGATGAGGTAAAACTTCTCAGAGCCTAATTTTTTTTACTGGTCGCGCAACATAAAGTTCGTGGCATATTCTGACTGTTTCTGAAAAATAGAAAAAACTATTTGGTCCAAAACATTAAAAAAAATTTATTGCTACTCTCTTGATAAATAAAATTTTGGTTAACTTTGCTTTTACTGTAATTCATTAACATCTTTACATGTATATGTTTAAACACATATAAGTACACTGTATACACATTTAGCCGTGAAGTAAATACACATTACTTCATATTCCTATAATATATATGTATATTAGGGTGGTTTAAAATTCCTTTTTGCGAGCTACACTTAAACGTACCTAAAATTATGAAAGTGGACATCATTTAGAAGATATTTGCAATTACGATAATTAGAACAGAATGCTACATGGCCGTTAACGTCGATGATCCAAGAACAAATCCTAAAATTTGTTTCTCACCAACATTAGTGATTTATACATCAAAATATAGCTAAGGAAAAATAAATATACCCATGTCTTTTGATTTTTAAGCAAGCGCGAATGTTATATTCGGCTCGGTCGAATCTATATACCCACCATCAACTTTTTCACATTTTACGTTATATGGGAGGTGGGCGGTAAAGTGGGCGGACCACTCCCATTTTTGTTTTCCGAATATATATCGACCCCCAAACTGCGTATACATGCTTTTGTTGAAGAGATATCAGCAGAAAAGTATGAAATGAAGCTGCACGGACACCCTGTGTTTCCAGTATTTTGCCCATAACTTTTTTGTTTATCAACCGATTTTGCCCATTTTTCGAGTCCTATCTTGCTTTCAACAGACGGACAGACGGACAAACATAGCTAGATCGACTCAGAATTTAACCAGGACACAGAAAATATACACTTTGTGGGGTCTTAAATGATTCCTTCGACATGTTAAACACAAAATGACAAAATCAATCTTTTTGATGGTGGGTATAAAAATAGCTAACAATATGGGTATAATAATTTTTTATTAGCTATCGTTTGATTTAATTTTGTTTTTCTCACCAATATATATGGTTTGTACATCAAACGATAGCTAAAGAAAAATAAATAGACCCATAATTTTTGATTTTTCAATAGAAGGGATAAAATCGTCATCATTTTAATAAAAATAACTCATATAAAAGAATTACATAAATAAAACGTAAAACTTTACTAACAAATTTGGTTTAAAATATCTTTTTTGAAAAATTGCGAAATATGGGTATAATAATTTTTAATTAGCTATAATTTGATGTATATATTATTAATTATGGTGAGAAATTTTTTTTTTTTTGGATTTGTTCTGGAATCATTAACATAAATGGCGGTGAATCGTCCTGTTGCAAGTAGGAATCGTTGGAAGCTGAAATTTGTCAAATATATTCTAAATGACATCGCTTTTCGTAATTTAAAGTACGTTTAAATGTGCGATACACATTGGTTTTCTTCATACAATGTTAAACCACCCTAATGTACATACATACATATGTAGTATATGTATATACAAAGATATCACAACGAATATATTGTTGTTTCAATTGTTTTCATTCATTAAGATGACTATTGTATTATGCTATTAGTGGTAACACATACAAACACACTCATTTACTTACTTAAATAAACAAACGAACGCATAGAAGGATACAAGTTCATATTAAATATAACAAAACGAACAATAATACACACCAATACATATAAACGGTAACACACTTGAATATAAATACTTTTATACCCTCAAGTACTCGTAGATAGAGGCACTTAACCCTCATGCCTTCTTGACTTGACTCGTATGATGTTCATCATGGTGATGAAGATGATGATGGAATGAATAAAGCAGAAAATGGTATTTATTGTTTGGAGAGAAAAAAAATCAAACGACAACAACAATAACGAAATAAAAAATGGTACGAAAAAATGATACCTAAACACTTACGTGCTACACACAATTGAACACATGTTCATGTATGGACTACACCCATACCCAGAAAAATTCATATCGCTGCCAAAATTGAAAAGAATCCTAACGAATTTTTTGTTATACTATATTCATAGCTTACGTGAGGACCATGTATCTATGAAGTTGTTTATTTAAATTCGGAAAACCTATTGACGGATTTTCACATACAAAGAAATTTAAAATTAAAAAAAAAGAAGTCATAAATTAGCCTTAATCGTTATTTTGGAAACGTATATGCACTAAAACTAAAAACTAAAACGTATATGACTAAAAAAGCCATTTATTGCACAATGGAAAGCCAATAAAACTTTTAGTTGGCTTTAAAAAACATTATAAATTTTTCTTTCATATCTGCTTGATTTCATCAAAATACTAAACTCGGGACCATATTCAGAGAAAATCCAACAACACAAGTTAAACTTTGTTTTAAAACCAACATAAACTTGAGATCCATTGAGAATTTTAAATCCTCTCTAAACTAATTGATTTCATATGTGATTTGAATTATCTAAAACGATTCATTGTAGTTTAGTTTTTATCGCATTTCAAAGTTATTTTTTTTTCCAGAATTTACTATATATATCTTTGAATCTATTTGCTCGATTTAAACAAATGTTGGCTACAATTAATGCTTAAAAAATCTAGTAAATAATTGTTATTGCACATGTGCCATTTTCGTATTTAACAGTATTAACAAAATTTAACAAAATTTCTGAAAAAACGTGAATTCTGAACAGCGATAATAACTAAACTTCAACAAATTAAAAATTTTTTCAGAACTTTAGATAATAATTTAGTAATGAGTGTGTATACTAAATTTCGTCGAAATCGGATGATGGTGAGGTTTGTAAGGTTTTCGAAACATATTGTTTTCTCCCATTTTTCAATGAATTTGTGATGTGGTTATTAATATTATATGGTGTGGTGAACAATACATTTATAAATTTAATTGAAATCGGAGAGCACACAGAAAAAAGTAAAAATGGACTTCAATTACGAAATTTACTTATATTAATTTATTTTTGATTGATTTTGCTCCAATCATCAAAATGATAATATTAACAACTAGAATAATTAATTTTAATATTAATGGTTTTTCTTGAAATTGACTTGAATTTATTTTATTTCATTATTTTTATAGATACATTTTTAATTTTTCTTTATATTTTATTGAGATCTTTCAATTTATTAAAAAAAAAAAGTAATAATGTAAACCAATTAGAAAATTACCCAGCAAAAACGTAGCTTCTATTTTTAAAAGCAACAGCTTACTGTATGCATTACAATGTAGCCTTATTCACCACTCGTAGCATTACCAAATAGTACTTCAATAACTAGTATTTAGGAAATATGCAAATAATTTGATTTTTACGTGGCTCAGTTGTCTAGAGCGCCTAACTAAAAAAACGTATATTTAAATTCAAAGAGAGTTCAACTCTCACTTAAGTAATTTTTTTTTTATATAAATTGTGTTTATTTATTTCCCTATATGAAAACTACTTTTTAGCACATAAAAACATAAGTCGTTTGTGGTGTAGCGAGTAAGACGGCAGACTAACAAACACAACAAGTATGTTGATGACTGGGTTTAAATCTCAAACGAGCCAAATGTTTTTTCTTGTGCGTAAAAAAAAAAATCAGCATCCAAAACAACTCTTTTGGAGCCCAAATAAAAACTTATGAAATTTTTGACATCGCGAACAAAATTCATCAGTTATAGCACTAAAAGTGGAAGCTGTTTTTCATACTGATTTCGCTTACAAATCACATTATTTAATAGGCGAAGTTTTTGCTGGGTAATTATATTAATAAATAACATAATTAAATTCCAATAAAGTTAGTTTATAATTTTATTAAAAAATAATTTGAAATATTTTGTTCTGTGCACAAATCGAAATATTATAGTTTTTGCTTGGTTCAATATGGAAAAAATATAATTTTTTTATTTTATTTTATTAAAATTGAATTCTTTTAATTAAGAAATAAAGAACTTTTGTTAGCGTATGATTAATATGTGTTAATGATAAGAAGTATACCGCGACCCACTATAACTTTGACAAGTTTAAAAATCGGATAAAATGTTATGCAAAGGTAAAATAATTACAAAGACTTTTTCGAACGCATATATATCAAAACATGATCGATTCTTTGTTTTAATGAACAAAAGGGCGAAAATTATTCTAATCACAGAAAAAAGTAAAAATGGACTTCAATTACGAAATTGCTTATATTAATTAATTTTTTATTGATTTTGCTCCAACCATCAAAATGATAATATTAATAACTAGAATAATTAATACTATTTTTTCCATTTTTTATATAATGAGCTGTAAATTTTAGGAAATTGAGTTAAATTTATTTTATTTTGATATTTTCATAGAAAAATCTTTCATTTTTCTTTATTTTTTATTAACATCTGTCAATTTTATAAAAAAAAAAAAGAAAACAAAATTGTAAACCAGTTAGAAAATTAATTATATTGATAAATCATTGTGTCATTGGACAACATTACATTACTTTATTTTATCAATGTTGGCTTTATCAAGCATAATATTTTCAATCGAAGTACGGGTTTCTTCATTGGTTTTTCTTGCAGGTAATACTAGTTGATTCTTAAAAGAACTCATTTTAGAAAAAAAAAAATACGTTTGTTTTTATTTTGGGTATTTTTTTGTATAAATATGTTGTTCCATTTTTAAATAGTTTCAGGCATAGATTAACAACTAGATATTTATGTGAGAGAAAAAAACCTAATTCAATTGTCAGAAACCTAATTCAAACAAAAACAAAATACATGTAGTCACATATATTTTGTTTTTGTATTTTCAAAAAATTGAGTAAATTTTTTTAAAATTTAGTATAGGGTGGCTCTCACATAAACTTCTAGTTCTATTCTATGGTTTCAGGCTTTCAGTTTATTGTTTTTTTTTAATTTCTACATAATATTTATATTAAAAAATTTTGTGTTCAAGAATATTTTCCAGGATATCTTCACAAACCCCCAGGAATGTCTTTACGGATCCCTTGTGAGTAGCGGACCCCAATTGAGAACCGTTGGTATTAACAGCAGATTGGACTTTTTTCAAATAATCAAACTAATAATTTTTTTGCCTGAATGAACTAAATGTATAAATGAATATAATTAAATTTTTGCAAACTTAGATCAACGAAATACCAAATAATGGTCGGTTTGCATTTTTGGAAACGAAATATTCATATGAATGTGTATGTTTAAATGTATGACATGTATTATGTGTTGCAGGGGAAATAAAATAAACCGTGTAAATTAGATGTTATGTTAACAAAATACGTGACACTAAATTATGATTATGTTTTGAATGTAGTTAGTTGTACACTAGTAACACTTACTTAATATGTTTGTGGATGTGTATTATTTACAAAACCCTATAAATTCGTCAGTCCTATAGTCGGCCAGAAACTGACCAACTAAGTAGTAAACAAACATATACACATAAGTATATTACCAATTACCCATATGGGTTCACTTTTGTGGCTTTTCTTTTCAATTCAACTCTGCTTTATTTTTATTTCTCATGTATTATTATTTTATTTTGTTTGCAAGTTGTAGCTAAAGTTTTTAATTCAGTGTTTCAAAAAGTAAAAAAAAAAACAAGACAAGAAACAAAATGATACTAATCATAAAGTATTTCTGTTATTCTTGTCTTTTTTTCTATCTTTCTGACATAAAAATGCGCCATAATGAAGGCATACAAACCTCCATTTCACTTAAATCTCTACGACAAACTAACACAAAGAAGTTTTTTCTGTGTTTTTAATACTCATACTAGTATGAATAAAAAAAAGTTCAGCTGGTTGTTACAAAGATTCAATTTAACTAAAAAAAACAAGAAGTATAGAAAAAGAAATGAATGTACACAAATAAAAACATAATTTAATTTTATGGGGACTAAAAGTTTTATTTCTTAGTAAAGAAAATAAAAATATAAAAAAACGAAAACATTTAAAAGGATTTCATAAATTTTCTTTCTGTGGTCCAATTTATTGAATCAAGTTTTCTATTAGAATTTATTGAAATTTGTTTTTGTTAACACACCCAGCCAAATACACAAGTTTAGTGTTTAGAAGTTAACATCCAATTTATATGATGAACTAAAATTCTATGAGATCTAAATATGTATGTACATATACACATACATATATTAAAGAAGCATCGTCGTTTACTTTTACGAATATCCACATTAAGAATTTTCATCTTTTCTTTAAACTGCATACGATATAATTTTTGTTGTGATTTTTGTGGCATTCTAATTTGCCAACTAAAAACATCCTTTTAGAAATTTAGCTCTAAGATACTTTCGAATTAAACAATAAAAAAAAAAAAAAACTTTAAGATCGCTATATTATTTATATGATGTTACAAAAATGCATTTTTCTACACAAAATTAACAAATTTCATAATTTTTTAAGACGCCCTTTGTTTTAGGGTAAATCATAGCAAAAGCTTTCTATCTAGACTTTTTTTATAGTTTTTTAGATTTATTTGTTATTAAGCAACACTTGTGGCAGTTTTTAATATACATTAACCAAATTTTTGGTATATGACTATATTGATTTAGTCAATAATTGCAGAAATATTTGTTTATTTTTCTCCCATACAAAAATGCTCTTTTTCTATTTATTTATTATGTCTATGGACAAAATCCTTACAGACAGAAAATACAAAATTATTACAAATTATATATTACATTAATTATTTAAGAATAAAATTAAATTACGTTTAATTAAATATACATTGAGAGACATATCAATAACATTATAAAGTTCATTAAAGTTTAAACATAATCTACGGAAGGGATCAGCGTTAGTATAGTTTTGTCGAAAATATTTTATAAATAATGGCTGAAAGTGACGTGAGGGACGTTGAAGTATGTTAAAATATATTCTATTCACAAGAAATTCTGCCTCGATGCTGGCAGATAAAAGATTGATAACGAAAATTATAGTTTAAAATAGTTCTTCGACTTGGAAATTTTTTTTGCAGTAGTCTGGTCTTACATGATGGCAAATTGTATATCGAATCCGGATAAGAATTTCTTAGTATAATAATGTATATAACATCAGTATATTGCCTTTTAGTGAAACCATAATTTATCAAGTTGTGATAAATTGGTTGCTGTTGAGTGTCCTTGTCGAAATCCATGTTGGTAGGGAGTAAGTATTGATGAAATTTGATGGTAAAGAGGGACATTGCTCAAAGAGTTTCGGGATAGCACTTAATTTAGCTATACCTTCCGTAAGTGATTTTTTAATATTGATGTTGTATTAGGAAAAAATTGTTTTTAAAATTTTTTATGTGCACAACATTCTTATAGCAAAAAATAAAAAGTAAATTTTTTTCACTTAAGAAGAACAAAATTGTAGACTGAATAAAGAAAATTTGAAGTCGATATATCCATAACTATAAAATAAACAAATGAAAATTTACTTACCTGTATGACATTAACATTTATTTTTCTGGCACAGCGTGAATTTTGTTTCTTTAGTTAGGAGTGAAAAGCATTTTATGCTAATATTTTGGAATATATATTTTTTTCATTATTATATTTATAGATAAATGTTTTTTAAGAAATATGTATATATACTAAACTATATGTATTACATTTTATATATACTTAATTCCCAAATCCATTTGGCAACATTGTGTAAAGTACTTGTTGCGGGGCAACCTTACGCCAAAAATTTCGTAGTCTATCCTGGGCCTGGTGAAATCCTTAAAATATTATGAATTCTTTTGATTATTATATATTTACAATTTGCTAAGAGTTATATGACAGCTGATGTAAAATAGTAGTATGGGCCACTGGAAAATAGTAGTATGATAGTATAATGCAAGAAAAAGTAGTAAAATAAGTTTTATCAATGTAATAATGATTATTATAAATTGTTTGAATCCAAAACGGAGAAATTGTCAAATGATCATTAGATTTAGCAAAATTTTATGTTGGATGAGGGGTATTAAACAGTTTTGTTTCACTAACAATTAGAACGGGAAGAATAGTGACCACTATTTAGTATCTTTGGGGAAGAAGGAAAAGTAGTATGATTATTGATTTCACAAATTTAGCAAAAAAAAAAAAAAAAAAAAAAAAAATAAACCTAGGAGGGCCATTTTTATTGAATCATAAAGAGAAAAGACGCCTACGAAACCAAACGTTTAGGAAATTTCTTAATTGTGTTATTTTTTATTTTATATTTAAAAGGAAATCCAGTTAAACTTAAAAGTAAGACATCTTCTTATATAAGCAGTTCCTGTCATTTAATCAATTTTTTAATTGTTGTGGGTAAGAAATAGGGTTTATATCCCGAGAATTCCTGGGACGAATTTCTCAGTAATTTTGGCAAATTTTAACTTCCCGATTCCCGGGAATTAAAAACTACTAAAAAATGTGCACTTTTACCATTTTTAAAATTAAAAATTTTATAAAAAACATTGATTTATCATAATCAAGTAAATACAATATTGCCATGCATTTAGTTCGATGTATATAAATACTAAAACACTTTCTACATATTTGGAAAATACGAATCTGTTTGACAGAATACTTCTATCTTATTATGTGTGTGAAGATAAATTTTAAATATCAAACCCTAAACACAAACCTTTAGATTTAACATAGCTCTATTAAGGCGTTAACATACCTCTGTTAAACTCTGTTAAATTGGGTGTATGACTTTAAAAAGGATTTTTGGCGTCATTTCCTGACAAAATGAACCAAAAAAATTAGAATCGAAAGTCCATTGTATGCATTATCAAAAAATTACATTATGTGAAAAATATTCTGTTAGTTTAAAATTTTATAGCGAAACAAAAAAACGAAAAAGTATTCAGGATACACATCCTTTATAGGATAACAGGACAACATCCGCGGATGAAAGTTGGTGGAATTTATAGACAAGGTGGACATCTATCATAATCAATAGTGAGAATATTTAACAGAGCGTGTTTTGATAGAAAAATTAGTGGAATTTATAGACAAGGTGGACATCTTATACAATAAATAGTCAGAATCTTTAACAGAGCATGTTTAAATTTCAAATTTCATATTTTTTTAAAGAACTTTTCAGGATTTAAGAAAAAAGGCACAACATGTTCCCTTTTCCCTTTTGGTGGGTGGATCAAAACACTCTGTTAAAAATTCTGACTATTGATTATGATAGATATCCACCAACTTCCATCCGCCCATGTTGTCCTGTTCTGATAATGCGTACAATGGACTTTCAATCCAAAATTTTTTGGTTCATTTGCTCAGAAAATGACGCCAAAAATCCTTTTTAAAGTCTTACACCCAATTTAACAGAAGTATGTTAACGCCTTAACAGAGCTCTGTTAAATCTAAAGGTTTGTGTCTAGGATTTAATATTTAAAATTTATCTTCACACACAGATTGCTGTTTGGAAGTACGTTTTTTGGCATCTTTAAGTTGAAGTGTGCACATGTTTTGCCGTGCAAAATTAAGATATCTTGAACCTGTTGTAGTGCCTTATTTTCATAATTTTCACATTCATGTATATGATTTTCGTATTGATGAGCAAAATCTTCCACAAAATTCTCCAAGAATCTATTCTAACCTTTCGTGTATTTTTGGGGCTGCCAAATATGCAAATAATTGTCGCATGGCATATTTATTGTTACAGCATCTTCGAGAGTAAATTGAATTATCTTTTAAAAGTTCTAAATTCTTAGCTGCTCCCTTGAAAGTGGAATACTTTACATCATTGACGGTTTTTAAATCTTCATATCCAATTACGCACGAAATATTTAGTAGAAGTAGTCTTAGATAATACCTCTCCACTTCAGAAATACTTACGATATACATACGACCTATAAATTTCTTTCCTCCTCTTTAACGTTTCTTCCAACCATTCGTTTTACTTGATTCATTGAATCTTGCCAGTTTGGTGATTAGGTATATGTACAGTAGATTGTCCCGTAGAAAAAAATTTTGTAGGAAGACCCCTCAAACGATGCGTATTAGAATTTCGATTTTTTAATCGTTATCTCTAAAAAGGCTTTCCTCGGGACACTCTAATGTACCACAAGACATATAATAGTGTGTGATTGATCGTGCATTGTCTTTGATAAAATTTCTTTCTCTGTTATTTCACATTTTGGGCAATCGTGTGGATTTGATATCTCTGCTTATACAATCGAATCAATATCATCTCTATCACGTGGTATGTTAGCGTTAGACAACATTATTAGCATTTGAGCAGGTGGTAAACCTCTCTTTTGAAATTAAATTACGTGGGTTTTTGCAATAACTTTGCCTAGCACATGCATTTTACTTATATTTGCTATAAGTTCTGAAAGCTTGAGATAAAAAAAACATGCGCAACCAAATCTGGTCGATCTGTTTAATATTCATGCATATTTTCTACTATTTCTTTCCATTTTATTCCGTTTTCAAACTTACGAACGATAGTCATTGCATCCTGATAATTTTATTGCATATTTCTCGAACTTCCAATGAACGTTATGGCAATATAATAGGGTTTCTAGCACTTAAACCTTCATCAGCTGCTCTAGAATGTAAAAAATGCATATGTCCTGATAGCTTTCAGCTTGAAGCTCGGTGATCTTTTATCCAACGTATACGATTAGACACAATTTTAACATAAGAATCCACAAAATACTGCTGTGTAAGTTTTCCAGGACTCAGAAATTAATTGAAATCTTTCGTTCTGCGATGCGATAGCTATAATAAGCCATTTGAGATACACGAATTATTTTACCCATGGAGCGAGATGATACTAATGGTATATCAGGATGCCACCCTGACTCACCAAATGGGAATAAAATGGGATCAGTCATTGGCTCTAAGCTTGGATGAAGAATGCTTTTTCGTTTTGCATTCGTCCTATTCGGGTTTGATGGATCTAGTCTCAAATAAATAAGAAGATCTGCTGATATTTCTCCTAAAAAGAACTTAGAACTACAAAAAGAACATTCCAAGGCTATTGCTCCACAATTATATTCCTCAACTCTTGTTTTCTTTTCCTGCGAATTTATTAATTCTCTTGCTCTTCTATAATAACTTCTTGTGAATGTCACCATTTGTAATTTCTGTTCTCACTTAACAATATCGCCTTGATTGACTTGAGCTATTCGATTCTCGATTAGAATTTCGTTTTCTATTATATTCTAACCACTTTTTCTTCTGACATTCTGTTACATTTTTTGTGCTGTAATAAAAGCATCGTTCTTTCTTTTTTTGTCAGCGTTTAATTGTTTGGGTACATTTTCTGGTGTTTCCTGCATTATATTTTTTCTTTTCCGATCCTTATCATTTTGCAATTGGTGTCTGATGTTCTTCTTTCGTTTTATTTTTGTTTGCACTTGAGATGGTTCATCTAAGGATATTTCTGAAATAGAAGAAATTTGCTCATATACATCGAAGTGGCCACCAGAAAGTTCTCCTGAAAATCGGAGTCGCCTAATTGGATTTTTTTATTTCCAAAAGAGCAATATTTTACTCCATTTCTTCAAATTTCAAACAAATATAACAAAATTTCATCAGCAGCTTCAAGCTCACACGTTGTAACATACGTCTCTCTTCTACTCATGTTATAAACATATTTTATAGTGTCATCATAGTTATGACCTTCAAAAGTGTACGTAAGAACTTGAAAACGGTCCCAATTATTAACCACGAGTTGTATAATTAAAGAGCGAACCTCCATACTATACATTTGCGCATGTGTATGTGAAGCAGCAATAAACTTGACTCGATTTGCATTGACATTAATGAGAGAGCAGAAGTCGAACGAAGTAGTTTATAGTGTACGTGTGAAGCAGCGTTGCGTAAGCAGCATTTGTAGTCTAAACTCGCGAGTCAGAAAATTTGCAAATTGCGAATCTCTGGTCTACATGCACAATCTATTGCAATAATAAAATGGCTTACGCCGCACAATGGCTTAAGCTGGCAAAAAGTCTATTTTTTTCAGTTATTTTTTAGAAATCTAATGATGCAATTCTGTAGAGAAATGTTTCATTAGTAGAAAGCCACGATTTGTTTTCGAAAAAAAATAAAATTTTGTATTAAAAAGAGTGTGGTAAAGTTATTAAATACTATACATCAAAAACTGATGAAAATTTTACTACATTTCAGTTGTTTATACAATAAATATGGTTCAACTACCAACAGTTTTAGAGTATTTTTATTAAAATATAGTATTTTAAATTTAATAGGAAAGAAAAAATATTTAAATTACATATACAGTTTAAGAGATCTGAGCAAATCAAAATGGCTCCAAAAATTTTAGCATTTGCAGTTTTCATTAGAAAAAAAAATATGTTAGCTCGGTCTACCTCCGTGTTAGCACTACTACTAAATGAAAGTTTGGAATATTTTCTTTCATTTTATGTAAAAAAATTCTGCGACTTTTTGCAATCGCAGAACAAACTTATAAATTTTGTGATAAAAATCACGTATTTTTTATGAATATTTACAATAAATTGCAATGTATATTTACAATAAAAGGTTTTGCATACTTTTAGGCCTTTACTTTTTAATAATTGATTGACAGCAATATCGAAAAAATGCATAACAAAAAAAGAAAAACAAAACCATATGATTAATTAAACCGTTATTTGAAATAATTATATTTGCCAAAAAAAAAAAAAAAAATAAATTTAAATGAATTCATTTTGTGTTTCATATAATGAATTGTGCAAGCAACTTATAAATTGCGATAATAATTTGGATTTATTAACAGATTTCATAAAAACAAAAAACATGGTGCTTACTAATAATGAAATTGAAATTGTGAAAAAATCATTTCAGAAGCGATTGGGCCGAATCTCACAGAAACAAATCATATTTCTTTAAGAAAAATGATGCTTGGCTAAAAAGTATGTTTCAAAACAAAATAATTAATGTGTTCTTTAAATATATAATTGAAAATTTTTAGATATATTTGAAATATCACTTACTGATGAGCAACCTAGGTGTTCAACAAAAATGGGAAGGCCAGCTAAGGAATTCGGCGATTGCGCTGATCGTAGCAAAAGGTACAAAGCTGATGATTTAGCGTCCCAGTATAGCAAACAACATTTAGAAATGGCAAGTGCATTAGCAGGCTCAAATTTAAAATCGCAATCATATATTCCTCCCTCAACTGCGCTGGCGTTGTTACTGGATGCAGAGTTACCAAAGTATCAGTACGAAACTATAAAATATGTTTTGCATAAAGAGGGATACAATATTTTACCTCCGTATGTAAAGGTACTAGATGAGAAGAAAAAGTGATATCCCAGTGAAGTTAAGATATCAGAAAAAGAAGCCTCAGTAAATTTGCAAAGTTTAATGGATCACACCACTAAGCGTTTATTTGAAAGTTTTTCATACGCAAATATTAATAATATGATCAATTTGAATTGCACTCTTATGTCAAAGTGGGGTTGCGATGACTCTTCTGGACATTCAGAGTACAATCAAAGTTTAGCACCTGATGTTACTGACAAGAACCTGTTATTAGTATCGTTGGTGCCCTTAAGTTTACGAGCAACCTCTGAAGAAGAATACTGGCGTAACAATAGTATATCATCAACAAGATATTGTCGTCTAATTTCTTTCGAATTCGATAAGGAGACTAAAGAAAAAGTTTTAACAGTTGTTGAGAAAATAAAGTCCGAAATTACCGCTTTAGGAAATACGACTTTTACAGAATGCGGCAAACAATTCAATGTAACACACAATTTAGTGTTCACGATGCTAGATGGCAAAACGGCTCAGACAGTTACAAATACTGCTTGAGCAGCCGTATGCTATATTTGTAAAGCGAAGACCTCTGAAATGAACCATTTGGATGTAATATCAACAAAAACCATTGATAGTGAAGCTTGTAAATTAGGTATTTCATCATTACACGCTCGAATAAAATTTATGGAGTGCATACTCCATATATCTTATAATATGTCTTTTCAAAAGTGGTCTGCAATTGAATCAAAAAATAAGATATTAAAACAAGAAAACAAACAGCGCATTCAAGCAGCATTTAAAGAACGCATGAACTTGCGAGTGGATGCTGTACAACAAGGAACTGGGTCGTCGAATGACGGAAATACTTCAAGGCGTTTCTTTTCAAATCCTGCTCTCGTAGCAGATATAACAGGTATTAGTGAAGAGCTAATAGATCGCTTCCGAATTATTCTCCAAATAATTACATGTTGGCAAAAAATTTATACGGGGAAGTTTAAGAAATTTCCGTGGGATACTGCTAAGCTATTCGTTCGTAAATACAATTGGTACTTCATGCCAGCTACTGTCCATAAAGTATTGATACATGGAAATGACATAATTGAAGCAGCAGTGCTCCCTATATGCATACTCTCCGAGGAAGCGGAAGAAGCACGTAATAAGGATTAGAGAAATTATAGATTAATGTTTTCCAGAAAATGTAGTAGAACTGCAACAAATACTGATGTTTTGCATCGTTTGCTTGCATCATCTGATCCCTATATAAGTAGTATAAGACGTCAACCACGTAAACTTATTTTGGAACTAGATGATGTAGTAAAAGAAATGATAATTGATGAATAAAAAGTTTAAAATGAGTTTAAAATTTTACTCATTTTGTTTATACTCAAATAAAATTATTCTTTAATTTGTATTATAGGTACGAAGGGTATCCGATAGGACTAATCGATTTCATGCATTTTTGACTTATTCTTTTGGAATATAGTACCATGATATACCAACCATTATTTCGAATTTTATAAATTTTATTGCGAAATCCCCGATTTTTGAAAAATGGGTTATATGGGGGATAGGAGCAATTATGCAATTATGCTATCCTTATGAAACTTAACAGATAGATTTGGGTTTATATAAAACTAGTTTATGTCGAATTTCATCACAATACTATTATTTTTATGTGATTTTTGAACGATAGAACTATTTTCAGAAAGGAACCTATATATGGACTTCATACTTTGTAGTATGATATCATGGCACTTGAAACTAACATATGCACAATTTAAATAAGATCGCTGCATTATTTAAGAATTTATGACTGATACAACGCTATTTTGAAAGGACCCTTGTATGGGAGGTACCCCTAGGGACTATCCGATATGAACCATTTTTAATATTTAGCTTTTCTATATAAAACTAGACAAGTGTACCAAATTTTATTATCATAGGAGCACTCCTTATACTTTTTGAAAAAAAATGTATGAACCCATACCACTGTGCGCCGTCCAGGAATTCCATTCCAAAATTATTTAATTTTGAAAAACTCTTTTTATTTTTAGCAGTATTTACTTTAAAAACTTTTTTCGAAAGCCTGTTAGTTAAAAATTTACGTATATCAATCTATCGTTGAAATTGAAGAATCGTAGAAAAGTTTTTTAAGTTGTTTTAGATAAATTTATTACTATTATACTTACATATAAATATTTATTTAATTTGTTTTTGTAAAAATAATCAAAAAAGTATAATAGAATTCGAGTTAATATAAAAAAATTAAAATAAATTAACTGTATCTATTATTATGAGCAACAATTTTTGGTATTTAAATCGAAAACGTATGTGCAAATTAATTTTTATGCACATACTTGCCATATTTGTCATTAAAGTATCATTGCCATATCAAATTCTTTACTAAAAGGAAAAACTCGAAGTATTTCTGAAGAATTTTCCAAAGTTATCGTCACTTTAATATCATCCCACTAGGTGTATCTATTATTTTGAGCAGATGTGTATATTTGGGTGACCCTCATTACAAAAAGTATACAGATTTTGGTTTTTACCCCCTGGAAATGTTCGTATAGTCGAAAAACAAAGACATGCCAAGTTTTGAACTGATTGAAAAACTTTTTTCCTTTCATCGATCATAAAAAAATTATTTTAAAATGCAATTTTCTAGGTTTTTCTGGCTTGAATTCCACATTTTATGAGTTTTCTGAAATTCCTAAGAGAAGATTGAATAACTAACTACATAATAGTTATTAAAATAAAATCACTGAAAAATACATAATTTTCGGGCAAATAAACCCTAAAAAACAAAATTTCAACCAAAATTTGAAGGAGAGAAACGAACTTGGCATGTAGATCCCCTATTGACGTTTTATATACACTGTTAATAATTTTATTATCCAAAATTGTTGTAATAGTAAAAAATACGTGGATGAGATTAACTTTGATCGTGAATATCTCACGTAGATCACACGTGATTGTTTTTTTACATGATGTATAAGATACCAAGACAAACCCATATGCCGAGTTTCGTTTCTCTCCCTAAAATTTTGGTTGAAATCTTATTTTACTGGGGTGTATTTGGTTGAAAATTATGCGTTTTAGGTAAATGCATTTCAACAAGTATGATATTATTGGTTGTTCAATTTTCTTAATTTTGGACATTTTAGAAAGGTACTGAGGAATTCAAAAAGATAAAAACGAGGAAAATTTGAGTTCTAATGAATTATTTATGAGTGAACAGAATAAAAAACTAAAATTTTAAATATTTCAATCGCTTTGAGCCACCTCTAAATTTGTTTCAATCAATCCAAAACTTTGTATTTTATAGTTTTTGTGCTATTCGAACATTTCTAGGGGGTGAGACTGAAAATTGATAAATCTTTATTTCCCTCCATATATGGATGTTTAAAACTAACTCCCCAAATATTTCGGTTCAATTGTTTCATTTACGTGAGCTGGACCACGTAAATTCATTTAACCCCTTAGTTGCACAAATAATATTTTGCGCTTTTCGGTCCATAATTGTTAAGGATATAAATGTGCCCAAAACATAAATTGATCAAGAAGGCTGTAAATTCCTGTAAAATAGCGCCTAAATTTCAAAAACTCCTTTTTATTCGATTATTTTCGCGGTTTTAAATAAACTTGTTATCTTTTTCACAAATTTATCAATACAGTCGGGCTCCGATTATCCGTGATCTGGTTAACTGGTAACCCCGATTAACCGTGATGACCAAGGATCAGTATAATCCCAGCAAAAACTTGGTAATGACATGTAGTTACGGATGTTGTTACTTTGTAATGACAACAACATACTATCTGCACTACATAGTAGTTGTTTAGTAACTAATTATTTATAACCCGAATGTAAATAATTATTTATGATCAGATTTTTGAAAATATTAATTTTTATTGATTTTTATAATGCAGTTACCAATTTATATATTTGAAGAAGGGATACATAAATAAAAGGCAAAATTTGCGTATGAATTAATTTGTAATCTAAAATATTTTATTTTTATTACATTTATTTTAATTACATTTTTGGTTGTTAAGTTTTTTAAATTAAAATTTAAAAAATCTTTTTACAACAAAAAAAATATTTTTTATCCTGATATTTCATTACTTATTTACAACCTAAAATGTAACTAGTTCCTATTGTTATTACTAATGATGACTTTAATCATGCTTTAAAGCTATTTAACAGCTTGGAAATAATTAGTTATTGTAATGACCTCTAAGTAATGTATAGGGTAAGTAGTTGCCTCTAATGTCATCACCGTGTTAATATAATGAGTTATTCAGCTAATGTGTAAGTAGTGGAGAGCCATTATATTTGCTTCTTAACTCATTACTTGGCAACCAAAGTTTTTGCTGGGATGTTTTCAAATTGTTTGCTTCGATTTACCGTGATTACCTCTATTATCCGTGATGGCAGAATTTTTTTTTATTAACTTCAAATTAATACATACAATATAATAAACATGAAAACGGGGAATTCGCTTGTTTGCATACTTTAAATCAGAAGCATTTACAAGTGATTAGTTTAATTTTGAAATTTCAGAAGTGCGGGTGGTTAGATCTAAATATATTTAGTATGGCATCGTTACCAGTTGTAAAAAGACAAAGAAACGTTTTAAATATTGAAGATAAAGTTAAAATAACTAACGAGCTTTCAAAAACTAATAAAGACCACTTTAAACCACTTTAAAAAAAGCGATAGAGGCATCTGGCACATTGCGGAATTTCCTAGATAACCCTGGTTGTTCCGGAAATTACAGAGCAGTATAATATTCAAGTTTATCGCATCCAAGAAAACTTTTAAAAGAAAATTATAAGTTGAAAAATATTAGACAAACAACATTACACGATTTTTTAAAGAAACTGTATTTTTTTTTTAATGTCCTTTTTTGCCTCATGATTTCAATAGAAATTTTAATGTATACATAAACTTCTTGAATTAATTTTTTTTAATGTAAATATGTATGTACATCAATGTTCACTTGTTAAATAATAAAAATATTGAAAAAACTGTATAATCAAAATTGTTATTCAATTAACCGTGAAAATCGGTTATCCGTAATGCTTCTGGTCCCGACCATCACGGATAATCGGAGCCCGACTGTAATTAAGTGCTTACATGCAACTTATTTGCAAAAATTTCTAATTCAACCTTTTGGGAATCAAATGCATAAAATTGGCTCTCTAGCTTTTAATGGGTTAATTATGTGTTATCTTCAATAGTAGCAGAAAAGACCATTCCTATGGTACATTAAAACCTAATATATTTTGAAAAATGTCCGAAATATATAAAATTACATGTTTGAACAAAGAAAATATGATAAAAAATGTTAGAAAAATCTTAATATTCCGCGACTGAAAAGAGACATAATAATTATTTAAATGAAAATTCAAAGTCGTAGTATGTCACTATTACAATTTAAAGGTTATTTTCTTATAACTAAAATTTTGATAATGATATTGAATGAAATACGTAATTTTAGAGTTGTTTTGAAAATGGTCCAGCTCACGTAAATTTAAACATTGAGATGAAATAGTTTGGGATTCATATAAGAACATACTAATCTTTATTTCTAGAGGCGTACATTTGCAACTTTTCTTCGTAAGGCACTGTAATAGCACTGTAAATTATATATGTATATATATTAGGGTTCGTTTCAAAAAAAAAAAAAATTTCTTTTGATATTTCGATATCATACCTTTTTTGAAGGTTTTTGCAGTAGTAACAATAATGGCGTATTTTGTTTTTTAAATTCCAACTCCTTCCCACATTTTGAGCGCTATTTTGTGCAGAGACGAATCCAATTGATGCATAGTGATCCAATTAGGGTGTCCGAAAAATTGACTTTTTTCAAAAAAGTTTTAAAAATATATTTTTTTTATAAACACAGTGAAAATATACTATTTGCTTTAAAAAATGGCGCAAAAATAATTAATCTACGACTCCTGGCTTTAGAGTTATAAGGCTAAGAAATTTTCAAGTAATAACTATAAAAAAATAATTATCTTAAAAAGTAATTGTTATTACAAATTTTAAAACATGCGCATTATAATTCACAATATTCTTTGCATCGGAAATTAAAAATGAAATTTTCGAACTAAGAAAAATTAAAATTTATAATAGGAAAAGGAAAAAATAAAAATTCTTTAAGAAAAATTTTTTTAGTGAAAATAAATAAGGCAGAATGAATTTATCTTCAATATAGGCTAAGAATGGCCAAACTATGGTTATAAAAAATGTATTTATCTTATTTTTCCTTCGAAAAATTTTAAGTAAATAAATGGGTTTTTGAAATTAGGAAAAATATAGGAAATACAATTCCTATATTTTCTCATTAAATTCAAGATTATACTTTACATACGATTAAAAATATATATTCCAAAAAAGTATATATATTTATAAGAGCTAGTTTCATAAGTCATATTGAAATTACATTAATTTTTTGATAATACTTAAAAATTTCGACTTCATGAAAAATATTTTTTATTTTGTAAATCCAAATCTCTTCAAAATTTTGTACGAAACAATTTTTTAACATCAAAAATGAACAAGGCATTTACACAGAAAAATGTAATAAAAATGAACAATTTTTTTTAATAAATAACACAATGTTTTTGCCAGCTCTTTTACACAAAATATAATTTTTTTTTCTAGATTTAATAAATTTTAAATATGATGGAAATTTTGGTTCACTATACATATTTAAATTATAAATAAAATAATAAAAGTAAAAATAAAATTTTTATTGAAAATATTCATAATTTTATGTTAAGAAAAAATTGTTTAAATAAAAACCATTAATTTAACATTTTCCCAAGAAAATGTCTACCATTTTTTAGAGGACGATGACAAAAATAATAATTTTTCGCTTAATCTTCGCCAAATATTTTATTAAACCTTCTGAAAATTGTACTGAAGAGAATAAATAGTTTTTTCTTTTGCTTTCCTGAAGAGTTGTATTTTTTGTCGCACACCTTGTGAACAATTTTCATATTTAGAAATCTATTTTTAAATACACTTTATAACATTGAAAAATCATTCAGGAAATGACATAAATAGCATCAATATCATTATAATAAATATGTTTTTTTAAATGTCCAATGCCTCTCAAAATTTGGAGTTATGCTTAAGTTTTTTAGGTTCTGTATTTTTCTGTAAAAGTCAACAAAAAATATGAAATAAATTTAACAACATTTTTGTTGTGAATATAGCAAGATTTAGTTTTTTTTAGTTAGACAAAAACTGCAGAGCTTATTCGATTTTATGTGAAATTCTCCAGAACGTATGCTACAAATAAAGCTCAAAATAAAATGATTTGCTTAAAATGTAAGAAAAAATTTTTTATAAAATTTCTGAATTTTTAAACGATTTTAAATATTGACATTTCATGTTATCGTAAACAAAATATCATCAAAACTTAAGAATGAAATACGTATGTTCAGTATCAAAAAAAAAATTACGTCATTGTTGGAGTTTAAAATAGAAAAATATTTTAATATAGTTAAAAGCTACGTTCTTCCTAATAAATTAAAAAAATCTAAAATTTACCTAAAATTAAGGGAGTTCCAAGATTTTTAGTTCAACAACTAATCTAAAAATTGTTTTTTAAATTTTTCTAGAAAATTGGTTGGTGATGTACTCAAGAAGATTGTTTTTTGAGTAAAACTACAAAAATATAAAATTGTAGCAGAGATCAAACACAGAAAAAATTATTACCATATATTTTTTAATTCACAAAGTTGTTTAATTTTACTTCAAAATTAAATTAATATATTCAAATAAGAATTAAATTTCAGTAATATTTTTTTTACTCATTTAAATTTTTAATTCATTCAATAACCCACTTAATTGATTTAATTAATTTTTTAATTGGACATTTTTTTCTGTTTTTCATTTTTTAAGGGTTTTGGTAATTGATATAATCATTTTGTTAATTAAATTAATTATTTACTAACATATTTGTTAATTGATATTATTTTTTGATTTTTCTGTGAATGAAAACAATGTACTTATTTTGTTCAGACTGAAATAGTATGAAATTTTATAAAGTGATTTATTTACATAATTTTCACTAGATTTTCTTTTTGGGCTGCTCTTTACAGAAAAAAATATTACCTCATATTTTTCAATTAACATATAATATAGTAAAAATTTAATTTAAGTAAGATTTTATTTCACATTTAAATGTTTAATTCATACAATCATCTACTTGACTGATTTAATAAATTTTTTAATTGAAATTTTTTTTCTATTTTTTTTAGTTTTTAGTAATTAGTATAATCCCAATAAACATTGATTCAAACCTTATAAATTTGTTGGTAAATTTCCTTTAATAAATAGCATAATTATCAAATTCAATTCAAATTTTAAAAATATAAGTTATGAAATAAACAAGAAAATTTCAAAAATTTCCAGTTAAAGTATAATGTTAGGTTTTTATAAAATTTTCAAGTGATTGTAAAGTGTATTAAGTTTTTTTATATTTGATTTATTTTGTATTTTTTCTATTGTATATAAGAAAATATTCAAATGTTTTTCATATATAAAAAAGCTTTAATTTTTTTTTTTTTTTTTTTTTCATAAAAAAGTTTAAAACTTAGACATGTTTGTTCAAAAAATAAAATATTATGCATACATTATAAAATGAAAATATTTGTACGCAATTATGCCGTAATAAAATGGACAAAATTAGCTAATACGGTCCATAAAAAATGGTGAACAATATGCTCAAAATTATTAATGCAAAATTTCCTTTTCAGCTAATATAAAAAATATATCAATATATAATTTATTCATGCAAAATTTCAGTTTTAAAAATAGTTTAGAAACAAATTTATTTCATGTTTAACTCAAGTGTATTTTTAAATTTGTAAAAAACGTTTTGAAAATATTTGAGAAACATTTGTTTGTTAAAGAAACTTCCAGCTTAATTTTAAATTATGAAAGCGTTTGACGAATACAATTGTTATATTAGAACATCTTTGTTGGAGAAAAGCACAGTTTTGTATTTGAAATAATATGAATTTAAAGCCTTTTCTCACAGCTAATGTTTGAAATTTAAACTTGCTTTCAAATGAATAGATATGAATTTTCAAAGGTTTTTGCTTATTGGGACAATTTTGGTGAGATTTGAAAATTTAAAAAACTTTTTTATTCAATGAGTTATTTACTAATACATTTGTTTATTGGATACTTGTTTTGTTGTTATCAGCATAACTTTATATTTTACATCTAAGTAAAAAAATAATTTTTGAAAATGTCTCATATAACGAAGAGATAGTTCAGTGCAGCGTTAAAGTTGAGAATTTTTAAAAAGTGTCCAAAAAAGGAGATTTTAAAATAAAAAGTCGCCAAAAAAGGGGATTTTTTGAAAAAAGGAGCCCAACTGTTTCAAAACCTAGAAAAACCCATCAAAATTAGTTTATTAGACAAAAACAAAAAATGTTTTAAGAAAAGCTACTAAATCATGTTTTATTACTAACAAAATATTTATTTTTTAATTATTTTGCAAAAATTGGTATTATTGCAAGATAAAGATTAATTCGCAAAAACAGTTGTCATACAATCCTTTTTTTATTAATTACATTTTTGTACTTTTGTACGAGGTCTTCACTCGTACTTCAATCTTTCAAATCCCCACAAGAATTGACGTAAGTCACTTGGACAAACTATTTCTTATTTTTTATAATGTAGTAAAAACAAACGTATTACCCCGAGGAATTCCTATGAGGAATGAAAAAATATTAATCAATTTAGTCCAAAAAGGTTCGACACATGATGATTTAAATAGCTGTTCATAAAATGTATTATTATGTTTAGTTACTAACTGTTTCAGTCCAATTGTAAATATTCCGCTGCTGTTAATATTACTATACAGTGAAACAATCTCAAAATAATTATTTTATTTGTTTAAATTAATATATAATGGGTCGATACATTACAAGAAACTTCGTTTCTCGTCATTTAACTAATAGTTTCAAAAAGTCGCCATTTAGTCGCCATTTAGCACTTGTTCAGTGTGCTTGACATCCTATTAAGATCTAAATTGCTTAGCTTTTGTGCTTTTCTAATGATGCATTCTTTATTTAAATTATTTTATTTTGAACTATTCAGGAGTAACACAAAAGTAAAAACACAGCTTTCATAATTAAACTCCATTCAATATTCCCTGAAAAATTTTTATTTAAATACATATTTGTAATTTTCCATTTTAGGTTGTAAATATAATATATATATATATATATATATATATATATATATATATATATATATATATATATATAACTAATGATATTAGTTAAATTTTCATAGTTCAAAAATTATGTAAAAAAACATACTTTTTTCAGTGACAATAACAAAAAATTTCCCCCCTCAAATGCTTTGGCTGGATATATATATATATATATATATATATATATATATATATATATATATATATACAGTGAACTCTCGATAATGTGAACTAATTAATGTCGGAAAATGCAAAGATTACTAAAGAAACTTTTTGTAATTTATTTGGAACATAAAAAGTTTTTAAAAATCCATTTTATAAAGAGTATACGTTAATTTTAAAATGATTTACGAACTGAGATTGCGCAGAAAGTTTTTCACCGCTTATCTGAAGGAGCCGAATTCCGTATCTCTTTTTAAATTTTTGTAGCCACCCATCGCTAGCATTGAAGTCATTTCCGTTTTCACTTATGTTTTTGTGAATTTGTTTGGCTTTCTCTTTCAACATCAACCCATCAACCCAGGGAGGTTTTTATTCCGCATGCAAATAAACCACTTATAGAGCGATTTTTCCATTTTTGGAAGCTCTGAAGATCGTAATGTTTTGCGTTTTCCGGGTCCATAAAACGTATTGTTCACACATTTTAAAATATTGTCTTTTTTATTTTTTATTGAACATATCGTTGATTTTGCAACTTTATACTTTTTACTTAACACTGTAATACTCGATCCTTTTTTTAAATATTGCAAAATTTCGCATTTTTCATTTAAGGATAAAAACTTTCGACTGTTTTTAGACATTACTAATTTTAAAAATAAATTCACGATCCTACCGCAACAAATGTGACTAGCATTAAATACCTTTAAAATAATGGCATGCTATGGTATTTATTAATTCGGGGATTCCCAACATTAAAAATAAATGCTTCTACAAATTAAAAAATCCCCAAAAATTAAAAAAAAAAATTGTTCACTATTTAGAGTCATTAAACTTTGTTCACTAGTTAGAGCGCCCATATAAAAAACTGAGTGTTCACATTAGTGGATAGTTCATTATATTGGATGTTCACATTACCGCTAGTTCACTGTATATATATCTGCGCAAGATGGCGCTCAAAATATGCGTTTTTAGCCGCAGATATGCAGGGGAAGGAGTTGGAATTTAAAAAAACAAAATACGCCATTATTTTTACTACTGCAAAAACCTCCTAAAAAGCTATGATATCTCAAAATCTAAATTATTCATGTCTGCCGATGCCCATCTTTGATGCGCTTTCGAGTATGCTATAAAAGGAAGCGAGAAATTTACATTAGGCACATATTTTTTTTTTTTTTTTTTTTGCAAAAAAGTTCTGCTAAGTTGGATGAAGCAACTACGTTGATTAGTTATGATCGTGTATTCAAAGTATTAAGAAGTAAGTTTGTTCGTGAAAGTCGAAAAAAATAATAATATACTTAAAAACCTATTAAAATTGTAAGTAGATTTATAATTAATATTTACAAAATATAAAATTTATATTTTTTTGAAAATAATTACTTTATAATAAGAAAATAAAATTATTTATTAAATTAGTAATAAAAAATATACTGTTTATCGTTTTCATTATAATATACAAGAAATTACATGTTTTGTAACGTATTTTGTGCTTTATTATTTTTAATTCTCAGTTTGACTTTTTTTGGAGAAATTTTTTGTTTTTGTTTTTATAAAAATATATTTTGTACGGTACGTATAACATTTTCCATGTTTTTTTATGATAATTTTTCTTTTTTTATATTAAGTAATATTAATTTTTTAGTTATTTATTTATTCAACAATTAATAAAAAGGGACATTTGATTCAATTTACTTAGTTGAACTGATTTAATAAATTTCAGATTTTTCTTATTCAAAAAATTGCTTATAAAATAAATAAAAAAAATAATAATTTTTTAAGATGCATTATTTTAAATAAAAAAGCATATTACGTATGTACTCTTTATAAAATGGATTTTTAAAAACTTTTTATGTTCCAAATAAATTACAAAAAGTTTTTTTTGAGTAATCTTTGCATTTTCATTCCTTGCAGAAATGATTTTTAGAAAGAATAACTTAGTAATATATATAAAAAAAATCACAATCGAAAATGTGAACAAATTGGAAAATATGAACTAGTTCACATTATAGAGAGTTCACTGTATATGAAAAATGTAACGATAAAATTACTTTCGCTACAAATCTGAAATGACCTGATACTTCGATTGATCTTAATGATTCTAAATTATAGATTTTTAACAAAACACGAATTTCTAAAGTCAGTTGCCGATATGATAACTCTGATAATTTCTTAACTAATAATAGTGTTTAGAATTAGATGGGTGAGAAAATAGAAGCTCAATAACATTTTTATGAGATACAGTAAAAAATGGGGAATCAAATTTAACGCGGTTGATAAATTTCAGTTTTGCCTTATTTTATAACGTTGAAACATGTATTAATAAAACCATTTGTTTCAATAATTTTGTTAAAAAAAAGTGTATATTTTCGCGTTTTTTAGATGCTTATTTAATGCGCATAAAACCCATTTTTTTTAGAGCATATTGTGGTTTCCCTGGTAATAAGATTTCAAAGTAAAGATTCAAAAAAATTATTAGTTTAAGAACTTGTAAAAAACAAAATTTACTTTTCCACTCTATATTTATTTTTTATTTATTATTTAATACACACAACACAATTGAAACAAGACTGACAAATTTTTTCATTTTTCTGTGATTTATATAATTTTTTGTTTTTTTTTTAACCAAGCTTGCTTAAGATTTTTTTTTCTTTTTGAAAAGTACAAATATAAATTCAAATTTGAAAGCAGAAATTAAACAAGTAGTAAAAATTATAAACAAATAAAGTCTAGAGTAAAATTCAAAAATTTAACTGTTAGAATTAACTTAGGTAAAATGTTAGCTTTTCGAATATCGAATAAACCGGGTTTTTTGCGTCGAATACTCGGTTTTTATTTTCCTTATAAATTTTGCCTAAAAAGTGATATATTTTCAAAATTATTTTTAAGTTTACAATTGTATCATAATAAATAGCTCTTGTAATCTGATTAATTTTTCTTATATAATGGTTTCACAATATGAACAGTAAATAAAAAGTATGTATGTCTTTATAAAATGAACATTTCATATCTTAAAAGTGGAAAATATTATAGGCAAATAATATAAGAAACCACATGATCAGTGTTGCTAGGAAGTGAGAAAAAGAGAGGCTAAATTGGACTTTTAAAAAGGTCAGAAAAGGGCTAAATGCCTCAAAAAATGAATCACGAATGAATCTAACATTTTTTATTTTATAACTTATTATTGTCCAATGATAAATCGACAACTTTGGCTTTTATTTCATATGAATAATTACTTAATTTTTTTAAAATGAATTTTCATAATTTTTCAAATTTTTGGTGTTTTTTTTTTTCTTTTATACTAATTTTTTAAAGTTATATTCATGAAGAGTTCTATGGCAAATAATAATAATTGTAGGAATTACTAAAATAAGTCCATAGTATGAGTTGGTATATTTAATTTTAAGTATGAAGCGCCGCGGGCGAAAATTTGTTCTATATATAAATAATCTCGATTTTTTGTGTGAATTAATACACAAAAAGGTATAAGGCATGGTTCCGTAAAGACTTAATTTGTAATAGGAAATAAGAAATTATTATCTTCTTTGTTGAAATACTAAATATTTTAGCCTTTTTAAGGCAATTTTAAGACTGAAAAGAAGGCTAGAAACTAAAACGAAATTTTTGAGGATTAAAGCAAAATAAAATAGATATAGCCTTAAAATGATAAACGGGCAATATTGCTCATAATTTAATTAATTGGCGGATAATAAGGCATATATAAAAAAATATTAAATTAATTAATGAGAAAATATATTTTAATAAAAAACATTATTTTTAGGTATAAAAAACATTGATTTTTTCATGAACAACATGAAATTTAATTCGTCCTTATACTAAAATATATATTTGTACCAAATTTTATTTTATCCTTCAAAAATGAGATCTGTGCATTTTCCGGACATAGATAAAACGACAAGGAAATTATTTTAAGTAAAACGGAATACTTTAAAGTGGGGATCCGAAAATTGTTTGTGCGTCACAATTATAATTACAAATGCATAATATCCGAAACATATATGGTTGTGTAAGATGTTTCTAACAATTTATCATCAAATTGCAGTAACTCCATTTTATATATATTTACCTAAGTTCTAATGTTAACAGAAAATCATGATTTGTTTGTAAATTTACATTTGTTTTGTTTATTATATTAAACTAAACTACCACGCTACATCTTTTTTCACAGTTTTAAGCAAAAACCGGTTAACCGGTTTTTCTAATATTTAGACATTTTTAACCGGTTTTTTTCAAATGACGAATATTCCAACTATTCGAAAACCGGCTTTCGCAAAAACCCGAATAATCGATCTCCCTAGTCAGAACATATGGGTTACCCAAAGAAGTTGCTTATACAGCATCTGTAAAGCGAATGTCCAGCAGTACAAGTGTGTAGACAGATTTCTCGGTATACAACTTATCTAGATTGTCTCATTAGCATGCCACACAGTTATCCCAAAACGATTTTTTCTTGGAAATAACCGTTGGAGATACATATCTAAATAAAATTTTACCTTGTCAGAGCTGAGCTGTTTTCGAGTTTAATTGGAGGAGTATATAAAAAATGGTAATATTCTTTCACTTCTAAAATATTAAAAAAAAAAGATCTACCCCCGTGAGCCAAAATTGAGGAGTCATCTTTTGAAAAATAACCCCAAAAATGTAAATTTTATTTAAAGTTTCAATTTCGGATTAATATAACTTTTTGTAAGATATGTTTATATGATTCTTAGAAAAATATTATTTGAAAATTGGAAGAAATTTAAATAACAACGAGGCCAAGAATGATGATAAAATATTTAAGAGCCAAAGGTTCAATTTTATACATTTAGTTACCAAAAGCTAAAGTCAGAATTTTTCCAAAAAAGATGTATAGAAATATTTATTATACAATGGACTTCTGAAATATATAATAATTTCTTTTAAAATCGCGGTAATAATCAAATAAAAGAAAATGAAGATGAATACAGCGACAAATTTAATAATAAAAGTTACGGATATAAGCAAAAATATCAGGGAAAAATACTAACTGCGAGCAATTAACCAACATACGTAACGAATAAATTGATAAAAAGTGACGTTGAAGTGTACCATACCTTCAAAAATTAACGGAGACAAAAACACACAGAGAAAACAGATTATCATCACAACCGAATTTTTAGCCAATCGAATTTGGTAGTTCTGAGAACTATCTCCTAATTCAATTGAAACAACCGAATGAATATGGTATACATAGCCGAATTGTTAAATGACTATTGTGAATTAATTTAAAAAATATTTGACGTTTTTTTTAAATTATTTTCGTATATTAGAAAATCAAAATTTACATAAAAATGTGCAAACTAAATAAATATAAAAGTGCTATAAAATATAAAACATTGCAGTTTGCTTTATGCTGGCTCGCAAACTGTTACCATTAGATGAATTATAGGACGGATTTATGCCACCTTTTTTAAAGTACCTTGATAGTGTCAGCAACCTGATTGTCCCAAAGACCACAGGTGTAGTTATGTTCGCAACACTATAATGAAGGTATAAGGAAAAATCATAAACAATTTGGATTAAAAGTTTTTCCTAAAAAACGTTCATGTACATACCTATGATGACTTCTTTAAAATCCTAGACCGAAACAGCTCTGTTTGCATTTTGAATACTCTTATTTTAAAAACAAATGCATATATGCAAAATAAAGAAAATTCTATTAAAGGTTCAAATACCAAATGAAGAATCAACGATATAAAACATACCTTTTACTTTTGTTAGTTGATCCATGGATGTAGTATTTTCCGTAATTATTTAAAAATTTATATTTAAATAATTGTTTTAATAAAACAAATTTTTCACAATTTTTTATTTTATTTATTTATGTATGTCAAAATTGGTTATCATTTTTATCATTTATGAGCAACGAATTTGATGTTTTGTTTAATATATTTAAATGATTTTTTGATTGCTATAATCAATATATGATAATGAGTTCTATACCATTGAATTAAACTCTTTTGTCTCTACTTACTCGCACTAATTAAAATTAATGAAGGTCTACATTGATTATTGGAACTAATATATTAATGATGCAAAGAGATATTTCACTGTAATTACGTTTTTAAAGTTTTAATTACAAATATTATGTCGAGTTAATTAAATTTTAATAATTTTAATTAAATATTATACCAAGGACATATATTTTCATAGCTATAACTATTTTCCAACTAATCTTTTTTCTGTGTGCAGAGCATGATCACGGACGAAACAATAAAGAAAACTTTAGACGAAAATAAATGAACATGAGGCACACATAAAGGCAAAATAGCGACGTCATTGTCACTGAAAAGCAGGGGTTTTCACAAGATTTTGCTTCGCGACCCCCTTTTGACATTGCACAGTGGTGCAGAATCAAAATTTTTTCTGCTAGTTGGTGACTTAATAAATTTTAAAGTGGCATAGTTTCGGTTCCGTAAAAGATATTGATTTCAATTTTCTTCTGCATAACGAAGAATTGCGTCAGCTACGCAATGTAATTTAGATGAAAAAAATCGAGTTTATACTTTTTCTGATTTTTGAAATTAAAGTAAAATTTTTGTAAAAAAGTGCTCTTTTGAGAAACTATAAATATTTCATCTGTAATAAAATCTTTGTTATTAAAGATATCTTAACAAAATTTTGCTATACCTTGTCGTATAACATTAGAAAGTGAAAAAAGCTTTAAGATTTTTGGAAAAGGAATTCCACAATTCCCAAAAAAAAAAAAAACAGCGAAAATCGCAAAAATGGGTTTTTTTACATTTTGGGCTATAAAATCCACATTTTTCGGAAGTCCCGTAGATTTTGATTGAAAACTTTTAATAACATATTACAGATTCTTAAACTGCGTTACGTTTGCCGATTCGTGCTCTGGGATTTGAGAAAATATAGACTAAAATCAAAACTTTCATACAAAATGGGTCAAATTCGGGAGTTTGTGTACCTTGACCACTTGAGTTATTGGGCTTACTTTTTGTCTTAGAGTCTTCTCTGTAAAGATATCTTTCCGAAAAGTATAAAATTATTATATGTTGTTAAAGAAAATTTTATTTTAGAGCAAAAAGAGTGAAGATACTTTTTCGGCCAAAAAAAAAAAAAAAAAAAAAAAAAAAAAGTCGTCATTTTTGCAATTTTTAAACTCAAAATCGTTTATTTTTGGACTCGGTAAAGACATCGACTTGAAATTTTTTTTATTCAATAGATGATTTTGTTCTTTAATTGGCTAAAGAATAAAGAAGTGAAATCGGTCGGAAACAATAGGATATATATGAGAAAAACTGGACCAAGAACATGCAAAATTGAAGTACTTGAAAATTCAAATGCAAATAACTCAAAAACTATACGATATAAATAGGACAAGCAAGGTCTTATCAGTGCCTACAATAATGTATAAAAATATTTGAAATTGGACGAGAAACAAAAATTTGGCAAGCGATTAAAAAATTTGTATATCAGAGGTACACAACTTTGAGCCCCTTTAGCTACGCCCCTGAGGAGTCTGTTCGGTTCCCCTTCCTAAGTTAACATTATACACTCCTCTGCTATGCCTATTCGTGCGAATCCAACTAGCCGACCAGAAGTTACAGATTTATTTCCAAAAAATTTCGATTCTGCCCCACTGTGCAATGTAATGAAAGCGCGACCCACTATAACTTCGACTAGTTAAGAAATCAGATAAAATGTTATATAAAGATAAAATAATATTAATAATTGCGACATTGTTTTTGCTTAATGATTTCTTTTTATTTTTAAATTTGATGGGCAAATGAAAGAATATGACAGTTCCACATAAAAATGTATGTTGATGAAAATTTTTCCAATACTTTTAGAACTTCGGAGTCAACAAGCAGATAAGCTATGCTATATTTCAAATAAAATACTTTTAAATCTACAGATTGAAAATAAAAATTTAAACCATGAGTTACATTTTAACACTTTTTGAAATGAATTTTTTATTTTATCAATATTCATATTGAAAGGATTTTAGCGCCTTTGAATTATAAAGTCGTTTAAACAAAATTAATTTTTACAGCCCGCAATTGTCTCTGTGAAATCAATGTAAATTTTAATAATTTTATTACACAGGATGTTATTTCATGGTTAAATGTCGAAAGGGCATTGAAACTACTTTATAAAAAAACATTGGCATTATTAACTTTTAGTTTCATCAAGTTAAAGTTAAATATTAATCTTTTTAATTAAAAGTATTCCCTGCCACATCGTAGTTTTCTTTATAATGTGTCATTCGACAGCATTACTTTCTTTATATGATCATTCCCAGCAGCATTCCCAGTTTTTGAGGAAGTACTTTTTCACTAATTCCGAAGTATCAAATAGTATATGTTTTCTTCCTCTTAAAAAGTTATCTAAACAGCATCCGCATATGTTATTAAAAAGAGATTCAAATGAAGTTTAATGATGAACGGTTTTAATTATCGCAAATATTTACCTTGCTGGCCAAAAATAAAAAAAATTGTTTATTTTATTTAAAAACGACATTTGTTTCTATTCGATGGAAATAACTCCATAGAAGCAATTTAAATTACATTACTAGTACTGATTTAAAACACCATAAAAATATATTTTTCATGACATCGGGATCGTGAGTTCCTACTAAGTGAATAGGCGTCAAAAAAGAGAACATTCTCCAATGACAAGCCTATGTTAAATTTATTTTAAATGATCCGAATTTGCACTATTTCTCGATCACTAGTTTAACACTATTAACTTCTTTGAATGTTCTTTTTTTGCTGGGTTGTTTTGTATATCAAACAGAATATTTCTAATAGAAGCTTGGGTTTCGGCAGCGGGTTTCTTGCAGCTAATGCAAATTGTTTTCTTAAAGAACTCATTCAAAAAACACTATTTCTGTCCTTAATTGGGGGATTTTTTGTATAAAAATATATTTGTATTTTTAAACAGTTTTATGCTTTTATTGGAATTTTTATTTAATTTTTTAGTAATATTTACATAAAAAATTCTTTGTCCAAGAACATTTTTCTGAATCTCTTCGCGACCCCCTACGAATGTCTGTACGGACCCCATTTGAGAACCGTTGCTGTAAAGGAATACGATCATAGCATAAACTTCGACAATGCACAGTGGTCCCAAAACGGAATTTTTTGGAAATAATTCTGTAACTTTAGAACTGCTGGATGTATTTGAATGAAATTTCACATGGGTAATCCTGAGGTGTATGGCAATTGATTTGGAGGAGGACAGGTAGCGGGTCTGGAGGACGAGAGGTGGACATCCAAAGTTGGTCACCTCGGGTACGAAAATTTTTTAGAAAATCGCCAAAACTTCATTTATGATTTGATTGAAAAAAAAAACAGATAGTCCTTATAATTCTCTACAAAAAATATGCTCACATGTGTGGGTTATCTCTTTTACTTTTAGAGATATTTGGACCAAAGTAAAATTTTGACCCATTTTTGGACAAGTTTTTTTTTAGTTCTTTTAACTTGGCGGGAGCAATTTGTGTCCTAAAATTTTTCTAAAATATTTTCTGGATTCTGTATAAAATTCTAAACAATTTTTGTGCAAAAAACATATACCTATGTGGTTTAGATAAAAAGTTATATTATTTTGAATTAGAAAATTTGAAAAAATTCTGATTTTTTTCAAAAAGGTGGTAACATTTTTTCACTTTAAAATCCGTTATGTTTCTCTGGACCATAATTTTTTTTTCATGTTTCTAAAATAATGCTTAATATAAATGCTTGTAAAACAAATCCGAGGGTAGTTGGGGTAACAGTCTCCCCGCTAGCCCTATCAGAATTTCGTTAATTTTAATTTTTGTGTTTTTAGTTTTTTGTGGAGCACAAAAATGTCAAAGCTAATATTAAAATAAAAATACCGTAGAAAGTTACCTCCATATGTTGGCTAAATACAAAAAAAAAAAAAAATTAAATAAGCTACGCGTCTTATAACGACAGGGTGACCATTTTACTGAAAAAGTCAATTTTTGAAGTAAGTTTTCCCCTAACAGGAATTTTGGCTATTTTGGAATAAAAAAATGGGAATCTATTTATACTCTTCTTTTAAGAACCATTATTTTTATATAATACTAAAATTTCAGAATGATAGCTTTATTATTATAGATTTTATATAAATTCAAATATTATTATTTTTTTTTTTAAATAACACTAAATACAAAAATTTTTAGTTTTTTGATCAATTTAAAGAAAAAATTTAGTTGGAATACTTTATTATTTCAATATTATTATTTTTCAAGTAATAACCTTTCCAACGATACCAAATACTTGCACAAATATTTTACGCAATCGTTTAAAAACTAACTGGAACTTTACCTCCTTCCGCAAAATTATTTTTCCTTCAATTTCTATCGTAAATGTGTGCTAAAGCATTCTATATACATAAGTGCACAGCAGTTTCAACGTGTTTTTTAAATAACTTTGTTTAACTTTTGAATCGTTCAATATATTTCAACGAAATTTTACATAGTTATTACTGAGGTAGTTTCCAACTGTTATGGAGGAGCACAAGTTTCTAGGTGGTCTCGGGGCAGGGGGGAGGACCGCCAAAATGGGTCACCTCGGATATTATATAAGAAATAATTAAAAGAGTTGACCACTTTCGGAGGTTCTACTCCTGCCCACAGACCATTTGTAATCCTTCGAAGTATTTGGAAAATACCTCAATAACTGTGTTATTACACTTCATTGAAATATATTTATCCGTTCAAAAGTTACGTTTTATTATTAAAAAATAATAAAACAGCAGTTTTAATGTGTTTTTTTAAATAATAAAACGTAACTTTTGAACGAAACATTTATTTCGCAGAGACAATTGCGGGCTGTAAAAATTAATTTTGTTTAAACGACTTTATAATTCAAAGGCGCTAAAATCCTTTCAATATAAAAACGTAACTTTTGAACGGATAAATATATTTCAATGAAATTTAACACGGTTATTACTGAGGTATTTTCCAAATACTTTGAAGGATTACAAATTTCTAGCTGGTCTGTGGGCCAGTACGGTATTTTTATTTTAATATTAGCTTTGACTTTTTGTGCTCCTCAAAAAACTAAAAACACAAAAATTAAAATTAACAAAATTCTGATAGGGCTAGCGGGGAGACTATTACCCCAACTGCCCTCGGATTTGTTTTACATGCATTTATATTAAGCATTATTTTAGAAACATGAAAAAAAATTTATGGTCCAGAGGAACATAACGGATTTTAAAGTGAAAAAATGTTACCACCTTTTTGAAAAAAATCACAAAAAATCAGAATTTTTTCAAATTTTCTAATTCAAAATAAGATAACTTTTTATCTAAACCATGATCTTATATGATCTTTGCACAAGAATTGTTTAGAATTTTATACAGAATGCAGAAAATATTTTTAGGACACAAATTGCGCCCGCCAAGTTAAAAGAACTAAAAAAAACATGTCCAAAAATGGGTCAAAATTTTACTTTGGTCCAAATATCTCTAAAAGTAAAAGAGATAACCCACACATGTAAGCGTAGAGAATTATAAGGACTATCTGTTTTTTTTTTTCAATCAAATCATAAATGAAGTTTTGGCGATTTTTTAAAAAATGTTCATACCCTAGGTGACCAACTTTGGAGGTCCACCCCTCGTCCTCCAGACCCGCTACCTGTCCTCCTCCAAATCAATTGCCATTCACCTCAGGATTACCCATGTGAAATTTCATTCAAATACATCCAGCAGTTCTAAAGTTACAGAATTATTTCCAAAAAATTCCGTTTTGGAACCACTGTGCAATGTCAAAATATTAAATAGAGAAAAGAAAGAAAATAAACGTTATATTCTTGAAAGCCTTAGGATACAACAAAAGATAAACAAGACGATGAACACAAAAGAAGACAAAGATAAAACTAAACTGCAATACTTCGCTGCAATACACTATGGTTTCGCTGACCATTTTTCTTGGCCAAATTTACAAAAATGGAAAAAAACTGATTGCCTTGTTTGAAATATGATTTGGATGAAAATCATTGTTTTGATTGTATTTATTTTGTGAATTAAAAATTTAATTAATTTTTACACTTTTTATGCGTCAGAAGTAAAGTCATTCCAAGGGAAGTTTGCAAATATTTCACTTATAACTCAAGCTAAAGACGTGTATTTTGCTTTTGCAGCATTAATTTTGATACATAACTATATTTTAGCAATATCTGCTAGTTTGTTTTTTATCCTAGCATTTTTGTTCTTTTAGACCTTTGTAAATGATGGGAATTTCCAATACTAACTTATTCGGAAAAAATTGATTTTCTCAAAAAACACAAAAAATCGCAAGACGAGGCAATATGGAAAATATATCCCATACATATGTTTATTTAATTCCGTTGAGTTTTTGTTAACCGATTTTCACCAAAAACTTGCAGGTCTAATTAAATGAATTTTTTTTTACGAATCCAATTTCATTTTGAGTATTTTTTAGTAATTTTTTAAGATGCCAACAAGTTCTTACTGATTTCGTATTCAATTATAAAAGTACTTATCCTAAGATCTATTTTACATAATAAACTTATTTAAAAAATTGTTACACTCAATAATTATAAAATAATGAAAACCATTGAAAAAAGGAACCTTTTTTATACATATTTTAAATTTACTTGAGAAACTGAACTTTGATATGTTGTATTATAAAGACAAATTAGTAAAAGTAGGAAAAAAACTTAATTTTTTGGCGTTTTGAAGTGTTTGCTATAAAACTACGATAATTAAAACACAAAAGTAAAATGTTAACAAAATTAATTTTGGCCAAGAAAAGTGGTCGGCGAAACCATAGTGCAATAGTACAATAAAATACAATTAGTTAAAGTTCTGTGCCATTAGCTTTAAGTTTGCCTTATAATTCTGTGTTTGTGTTGTACTGATTTATTGATTATTAACAGGGCAAGTTTTTCAAGCTTTTCACTTGAAAAGTAAGCATTTGCATATTTCAAAAGAATTTAACAAAAAATGCTTATATTTTAAATCTTTGCATAAATTTGCATATAATTGATACAAAAGTTAGTTTTCTTAACAAAAACACAATTTTTTGGTGATTTTTTAGAGTTCAGTCAAATGATTCCTAAAAAATTTTTGGTGAGCATTTTGAGTACATTGTAAATATTGTAAAGCAAAAAAATTCGGAAGCGTCTAATATGATACTTAAAATTAAAATAGTTATATTTTTATAAACATCGAAATCTATTAGAGATTGAAAGTTAAAAAATGCATATTTGTGCATATTTTCTACACATTAATATATAAGAATGCATAAATTCGTCGGTTTTTATATACATATTCATGCTATTTTTGCATATTTCTGTGCATATAACACCATTTTTTCGTGCTTTTTCAAGCGCATATTTAAAATTTTTTTGTGCATATAAAAACTTGCCCTGATTATTAATTAAAATTTTGTAAAAAAAAATAAAATAAAGAACTTTAAGAAAGCAAACGAAACATTGAGTAAAAAATAATAATGATTTGAGTCAGTGATGGAAAATTAAAATATTTTTGGGTATCAAAATAAATTTCAAATAGTATTTTTTCACCATCAGAATACTAAAATTAAATTTTTTTATAGTTACTTATTATTTATTTAGTGTAAAATTAAAAAACCGAATTTATGTACGCTAAACGAAGGATTAATTACGAAACCCAATCATTTAATGATTTTATTGAGATTAACATGCCTATTCACAGAAAATATTGTGACTGAAAAATAGTCATAACACACAAATTGTGACTATAGTCTTAAAATTCTATTCAGAATTAATACCTACATATCACAGTCATAAGTGTTGTGACTATCATAATAAGACGTTTTATTTGAAAATAAAAAATATTAAAGTATAAAAAAAATTTTTGTGGAAAAAACAATGCATGCATGCACATTTGAAACCATTGAGAGTCAAGGAGAGATAATACGTATAGCGAGAAATATATGTCAAACTCTTACCCACATTCCCAGCAGATTTTTATCGGATCTTGCATTCTATTTTGCATATTATCAGTTCTTATTTGAAAATTTAAAAATTGTGTACTAAATATTTTTCTTTTATGTTTTTTTTTTTTCAATTGACAAGAAAAGTCTAAATTTTTACTTTGCATAGAATGTTAAGCATGTTTTGTGACTATGTTAACAGAATATGGAGTTGTGATTGAGTCACAACAATAATGTTAACTTTTACATGCCTATTCATAGAAAAAGTCTTAAAAAAGTCACAGTTTTATTATGACTAAAAGTTACTACTATACTTGTGACTCGGTCATAACTTCATATTCTATTATCATAGTCACAAAACATGCTTAACATTTAAAATTATTGACTTTTCTTGTCAATTAAAAATAAAAATTATAAATAAAAATTTTTGTAAAAAATTTGAAATTTTTAGGGAAGAATGGTAATTAGCAAAGAATACTGCAAAATTTGATGAAAATCTGCAGGAAATGTGAGTAAGAGTGTGTTGTATATATACTTTATCGCTTTTTGGCCCTTAATTAATTAAAATATGTATGTATGCATTGTTTTTTCTACAACACATTTTTTGATAATTTCATATTTTTTATTTTCAATTAAAATAATTTCTTATGATAGTCACAATTCTTATGACTGCCTACATATAAGGTCTTAATTTTAAAACGAAATATTAAAAATCACAATTTTTCTGTGAATAGGCATGTTAGTCTTAATAAAATTGTGACTTTTTTAATATATTTTCTATGAATAGGCATGTAAATATTATAGTTAAATTTTTTTAACATTGAGTACCTTATATAATATAAATAAACTCAATTTATATATAAAAAAAATAAATATTTGCCTCAAGTGAACTCACTTTGAATTTAAGTACACGTTTTTTTAGATAGGCGCTCTAGACAACTGAGCCACGTAAAAATCAAATTACTTTCATATTTACTAAATACCAGTGATTGAAGTACTATTAGGTAATGCTGCGGGTAGCGAATAAGGCTACATTGTAATGCATACATGAAGCTGTTGCTTTTCAAAATAGAAGCTAAGTTTTTGTTGCGAATATATTCGCGATTAACGAATTTTTCGATTTTACGAATTGGCTTTACAATATATCATTCGTTAAACCGGGAAACCTCTGTATAATTTATTACCTATTGTTTTTAAAATTTTAAACATTTTCAATTCAATTTGATTTAAAGAGCATAGAAACTTGTAGTTTTTAGTAATGATTGTATATTTAAGAGTTTATATTTTTATAAATTAAACTTACAGCTCAAATATTTCTATAATATAGATCGTCTGCCCTATATACTTATTTAAATTGTCCTAATTACGGAACTCGAAGCCCTAACATTTAGTCGAAAATAGTGTTCATTAATATTATCATTATTGGACCAATTGTAAATATGTATTAATAAAATTGGTAAAAAAAACATAAATTTGTATTCCAAAATTATAGGTTTGTTCGTTTGAAATTCTAGCAAAACTAGTAAAAAAAGAGAAATTTAAAAATAATGCTCCAAAATAAACTTTTGCTTGAAAAAGTAAGAAAACGGAAAATAGTAAAATAAATTTTAGTGTCAATAAAAAATAAAATGTTTATAAAATTTTTTATTTTTGTTAAATGGAAACTTGGAAACAACTCAAAAATACTGGCATATGTTCCTTTGCAGATATTTTTTCACAAATTTTTTTATAGAATTTCTTCTATCTAATGACACGTATGATTTTTAGCCTTGTTGAATATCATCAATAGTTCATGTCCGCCCATGAAAACTGCAGGTAGATTTGGAAGATAATTTAATGCAATTTGGTACACAGAACTTGTAAAATCCAGGGACTAAGTCTATTGTTCAAAAATTGTCCATGATTTCACATAGCTTCTGAATGACAAACGTCTGCCTAGAATTGAGTTTGACCCCTATAAATCTCATAAATGTAGTAAAATACAACACAAATAAAATATTTTGTAACCTTAAACCACCACATGAAATTTTTTAACATTGGACTTTAATTGACCATAAGCTTCATACATACCTTCCCTAAATTACCTAAACATAATAAATATGTCAAAAATGACAATATGTACACGAATTCGCACATTTTATTTAAATACATGTCAATGTACCAAATTTTAAAAGGATCAGTCCATACTTGACCATGGCCTTTTCCGAAAACCGCTTAAATGTGCATAAATTAGTATTACAATACAATTTTATTTACGTAAGCTTTATAAAATTATTATTCATAAATCAAAAATTTGCAATACTTCATTCAAAATTGACCGATGGTTTCAACAAAAAACGTTAAAAAAATAAAGCATATTTTCTAATTGTTCTGTTTTAAAATAAAATTCAATAGAAATTTGAAAATAAAAATTTCTTACTACTTTTGCTCGTACAAAATATTCAAGTAATATATAGCAAAAGAGAAAAATATTTTCTCTTAAAATGTTTACTACTTTTACTATTTATATGTGCACAGAAACGCTTTTCGAGTAAAATACTTGCAAAAATAGTAAAACTAGTAACAATAGTATGCAAACGAACAGACCTTATATATCTTCAAAATTTATTTTCATTTAGAAATTTTATTTTTAATTCGAATTTTGGCATATCTAGCTAATCGTTTGACAGTATCAAATGACTCGAGATAGTACTTCGGTATTTTAGAATGTTAAATAGTATAAAAAAAGTACTATAGTATCAACTTTTCCATCCCCGATTTGAGTTTTATTTGCATTTGGAATTAATAACTAACTACAAATAGCACGTAACAAACATCATTTAAAATGTTTGCAATTTGGTCATTATTTAAATATTTAAAATTTTGACAAATGTGTGCTTCTTGTGACATTTATTTTCTTAACATTTATTTGCCATAAAAACCTTATCTATTATGAACCAGTGAATCCAAAATGTTACTTTTGTCACTAAAGGGTTTAATGAATACACATATCAATAGTACTGAATGATGCACTAAAATTTAAATTTCGATAAAAAAATCTGAGCTATTCAATCTTTAGTAAAATAATATTTAAAAAAAAATGCATAGGAAATTTAACTAAAATCTTAATTAGTTTCGCGAGTATGAAAACAAATTTAAATACTTAACTTCAATGAACTTTAATGTATATATTACTAAATTAAAAATGATTTTATGTGAATTTTATGTATTACATGTAACCATATTAATTTGATTATCAAAATGATTCAAGAGCTGGTATTATTTATGAATACTTTTTCCTTTTTTGTAAATAAACTTATAATTAGAAACATCCTAAGATATGTTAATAAATTGTACTATAACGAATAAAATTATTTGTTATTTTTATATTTACAGGATGTTAAAAATACAATATTTTCAAAACATAACAAATACACGAACATTTATCTGTATGTATGTACACCAGTGTTGCCGTTTGGTTACATTTGTTACATTTTTCGTAACTTTTGAGCGTTTCACGTAACATGTATTTTTTTTTCGTTTTTTACTTTTCGCAACTTTTTATACCTGTAGAACCAAATATTTATCACATCAGTAAGGATGGAGATTAACTTAAAATATTCACTTTTCTTGTCCATAAGAACCTTTTGTTCTCTCTGTCAGATGATATTATTAAAGTTTTTGTTGAAGTCAAATATAATTTTTAAATTGTACCAAACAGTATTTTGTTTATGTTTCTGATGACAATGTATAATTCTTTGAATAAAAGTTATTTACTTCTCCTTGCATCATATATTTTTGGTCTTATTTAACCCACTTCATAGTTTTGGTTTAATAATTAATATTCATATAAATAATTGATGTCAATGTGTCATCCAATATTTGGGAATCTGTGAGATTTCATACAATACATTATGTTTTTTCTTATAAAAGTACTTTATAGTGTATTATGGTTGGTTAAGTATCAAGTATTAGTGTACTCAGTACTCGATACTTTATTTAAGTTCAAATATTATTATTTATTTTATTTTTTATTTTTTTTGAAAAATAATACTAAAAACAAAAATACTCAAAACTAACTGAAACTTTACCCCCTTTGGCAAAATTTGCATATTTTCCTTCAATTTCTATGGTAAATGTGTGTTGAAGCATTCTATATACATAAGTGCACAACATGTAACGATTCTAAAAGTTGAGGTGAATGATTTTGGGAAATTTGCTACCTATTATTCGACCGTGCTCGTCGTTAGGGTGGGTGTAATAGGTTCCCAAATGAATAAATAACAAAAAAAAAATTTTGAATCGGTTACATCAGATTTTAAATTTAGGTAGCATGTATAAACACGAAAACAAACGGAAATAAAACAATTTTGTTGATTTTCACCTTATATGGGAGGTGGGCGGTAAAGTGGGCGGACCACGCCCATTTTTGATTTCCGAATTTATATCGATCCCCGAACTATACACACAAAATTTCGCTGTCGTACATGCTTTTGTTGCAGAAATATCGGCAGAAAAGTGTAAAATGGACACCCTGTGTTTCTAGTTTTAAGCCCATAACTTTTTTGTATATTAACCGATTTTGCCCAATCCCAAACAAACCTTATATAAGACAAACATTTGTGCCAAATTTCGTCCCCCTACGTTGGTCCGTTCGAGCCCTATCTTGCTTTCAACAGACGGACAGACGGACGGACATAGCTAGATCGACTCAGAATCTAACCAGCACCCAGAATATATATACTTTGTGGGGTCTTAGATGATTCCTTCGACATGTTACACACGGAATGACAAAATCAATATACCCCCATCTTTTTGATGGTGGGTATAATAAAGAGGTAATAAATAGTAGTCCCTAAGAGTTGTGTAGCTTAAGCTGTAATCTGCTACAATGGTCCTGAACCCTCCCGCCATGCTGACAATAAGAAACAATGGTTGTCAGCCCAAACAAAAAAAAACTGAACAAAAAAAATTTCCCTACCCCATATTTCCAACTTCACCTTTCACAATAAAATAATAATTGTAAATTTAATCCATATTCATAATCATTACAAAAAGGTTTATTAAATATTTAGATAGTCAAAATGTAAAAAGAAATAATAATAACACTATATTAAAATTTAATTTAATTTATATAAGACTTTTTTTTCCTGAATAGTAATGATTTTCGAAACGAAATACAGTCAACTCGCGAAAACGTGAACACTCGAAAGGGCGAACGTCTCAGAAACGAGAACATTTTTTTTTAAACAGACTATTGTAAAACATGAACACAATTCGAAACTTTCGAGCACTTTTTTAGATTTTCGTTACTTTTTAAACCTGTAATTTTAATTTGGGAAATCCCCAAATAAAGTGTTCACTTGTTTGATGATGTTACAACGATCTTTTTTCCTATTGTATGTGTATGTACTCATTGACCTGTTAATTGTTCTTTGACATTGCTACGTAAATGTTGAAAGTGTTTTATTCGTGAAAGTTAAAAATGTCATAAAAAAAAACGGAAAGTGTTATCTTTAAAAGATAAAGTGTATATTCTTGAATTATTGCAAATGGGTTACAGTGTTAGTGGTTCGGCAAGAAAATATGGTGTTGCTAAATCAACCGTTTGATCCATTAAAAATAAAAATCGGGAATTAACAAATCGTGTAAATAATACTCTTTATGGTACCGGGAAACGTAAAACATTACGTGCTTCTGAACTTCCGAAAATGGAAAAAACCCTTTATAAGTGGTTCCTTAGCATGCGAAACAAAAAATTGCCAGTAAGCGGACTAATGCTAAAAGCTAAAGCTTTGGAAATTCACCAACAAATCAAACAAAGTGATCATGGTTTTAATGCCAGCGATGGATGGCTCCAAAAATGTAAGCAGCGGTTTGGTGTTCGCCTTTTGAAAATTTCCTGAGAAAAGCTTTCTGCTCAACCACAACTTGTTGACCCGTTTAAAGAAAAATTAAGAGCAAAAATGGAAGAACTCTCTCTATGTGAAGACCAACTTTATAACGCTGACGAGTCCGGTTTGTACTGGAAGCAGCTGCCAGATAAAACATACATATCATCATTGGAGAAAAGTGCTCCAGGCGCAAAGATGGAGAAACAGCGATTAACTTTCATGAGCTGTTCGAATGCGACGGAAACACACAAACTTAAACTACTGGTAATTGGAAAATCTAAGAATCCTCGATGCTTCAAAAATTTTTCATGTCCAGTGAATTATAAATTCTCTAAGTCAGCATGGATAACAAGTACTATTTTTACGATTGGTTTCATCAATGCTTTGTTAAGGAGGTACAAATAATTTAAAAAAAAATTATGAACTGATAAATTAAAAACAAATTTTGCTTTAGGTTACTGAGTTCTTAACCAAAAAGAAGCTACCAGTAAAAGCCCTTCTATTAATTGACAATGCCCCTTCACATCCCCGTGAATCGCAATTAATTTCAGAAGACGGAACCATTTGTGTAATGTTTTTGCCACCCAATGTCACGTCATTAATTCGGCCAATGGACCAAAATATATTTAAAATTACAAAATTATATTACAAAAACAGCCTTTTGACATTAATCGCAGGAAAACATATAGATCCGTTAGATAATATTAAGATGTTATCTTCAAAAAATGCAACTAATCTTTTAAACTCAGCATGGAGTCGAATTTCACAAAAAATTTTAAACAAAGGCTGAAAAACATTTTAAATTTAGATTCAGACCAAGATAACCCCGATGAAAATATTCCTTTAAGTGTCCTTAGAGAGAGAATTTCTCCGCCAGAAATAAGGCAGCTAGAAGAAACTGCTATTAGACTTCTTCAGGCGCTAAATCCTCAGGTTTGTGTTATTATAGGTTTCCGTATTTTTTAAGAACTTAAATTAACCAAATTCATTTTATTATTGTAGATTTATTTTAAACAAAGGCTGAAAAACATTTTAAATTTAGATTCAGACCAAGATAACCCCGATGAAAATATTCCTTTAAGTGTCCTTAGAGAGAGAATTTCTCCGCCAGAAATAAGGCAGCTAGAAGAAACTGCTATTAGACTTCTTCAGGCGCTAAATCCTCAGGTTTGTGTTATTATAGGTTTCCGTATTTTTTAAGAACTTAAATTAACCAAATTCATTTTATTATTGTAGATTGAAGCGACCCTTTCCACTATTGAAGACTGGAACAACAATCTTGAAGAAAACTGCACAGAGGTAGATCATGTGGAAATTCCAGAAGATACCGACGATTCTATCATATATCAGCCTCAAATTAAAATTAACCCAAAGGAAGCTGTAGAAGCTCTCGATAAGGCTTTGATATGGGCTGAAAATGAGATGGTCGACCAAAATGAGATACGGGTGTTAAGAAATCTTAAAGAAAAACTTTGTTGAAGATGTCCCAACAATAAACTTACCAAAGAAGATGACCGATTTTTTCATATAAAATTTGATTTACCTCTTTGTTAAAAGAAAATGTTCCTATTAATTGTATGTGTATTTTTTGTGATATTTATCATAATTTTTTGTTTGTTTATCATAATCAAAGTGAACTGAATATGTGTATTGCATATTTTTGTTATTAAAAATTAATAAATTATTTGTTTTGTGATACTTCTTTAATATTTTTTATTAAAATATCATTTCTGATGCTGAATAGGGGTGTTATTTTTTTTTCCAAATTTTAGCATTCGATAACGTGAACAAACTCTAAAACGTGAACTACCATGGTAAAAATTAGTTCACGTTATCGCGAGTTCACTGTAGCAAATAATAAAATAATTAACAGTTAAATATACTAAATTATATATGGTCACCCTTTAATTAATAAAACATTTATGTAACATGCCTGATTTTAGATTATTTCAAGATGATAGTGATTGAAAATTTTATTATCGAAGCTGATATGTGTTTTAGTGTATGAAATTATACATGAAGTATGATTAATTTATATACAGGAGTAATATAACATTCATTTAACAAAATTTATCAAGTTTGTATCTGTCACTATTTATACAAAGCAATTTAAACTCTCGTGACTATATATATATATATATATATATATATATATATATATATATATATATATATATATGTATGTAGTTTTTTAAAAGCGTTTTGATGAACACTTTAGGGTTTTGTGACTTCCCTCTGTCACACTCTAACTCCTCTATTTTAAATTATATACACGACACTTCAAATTTCATATTTACATTATTATTTACAAAACTTAAAAATAGCCTAGCATTAACACAAACTCCTTTTGTGTTAAGCTACTTCAACTCAGCTCAACTCACACTGAGTAACTCTCTCTGTTTGTCCAAACTGTCGGTCTTTTATACCCACGTTCCCATTCCGTCTTATCCCGTCCTGCTTAAGCCCAACCCTTAAAACTCTAAACTAACGTCTCCGTCCAGCAAAACCTCGGTGATCCTCATATTTTCTCCTCCAGTTCCTACATTCGGCCCTCCTGACAGCACATTCGACCCCGAATGTAGTAACTCACGGATTCACGTCCTCTGTGACGTTGATACATCCACCAGAATCTCCGAATTAACCGATAATCTCCAACCAGTAACGACCATGTTCACCTCATCCAACATAAAGGTTAAAACAATGGCTACAGCTTCAGCCTATCATCAAGCTGTCTACACTCTACGTACACCATGCTTCTCTAAGGCAAGATCTTTAACGAAATCCTGTCCATTAGGGTTATGCGTCTTCCGAATACTTTCTCACTAGGCCTTGGGTTGGATATCTTCGAAAAGAATTCTGCACCATCAACACCATCACCGTTTTGCTTCCGTCAAACGTCAATAACTCCAAAAGTTCCATCTCGAATAAACATAAAAAAATATCAAACAAAAAAACTGTCAAAATAATAAATTAAAAAATAAAAGACCACTACGCACAATATCCTACCAAATAATATTAACTGCGTAGTTACAAAATAAACTAAAAAAAATGTAACCCAAAATAAAAACAAAATCCCAACAAGCAAAAAACGATCACAAAAAAAAATGATCCCTCCACCAAATTACAAAAACAAATAAACGGACAAAATTAAAAACATCAAAACAAAACGCTCTTCCCAAACACGTGTGCTTTGTCAACATACACAAACAACAAAAAATCACCCACAAAAAAAACTCAAAATACTAAACCCTTTCACAAAAAATAATAATGACCTAACGGACAACGGACACTAAAATTTCATTGCGCAGCTGCAAGTACTACAAATAAACAAATCCCAAAAAAACACTAACAACACAATACTGCGCACCCAAAAATTCACCTAACGGACACTCAACTAAAAAAAAATCAACACACAAAAAACAAACCAAATGCGTAAACAAATTGCACGTGCACACCAATACCCATACACGCACAATTTTCCTTAGAACGACTTAGAATTGAACAACAATCACACAATTACTCCTCTGGGCGGTATCTCACACTCTGTCATCGTTCTGTTGTCGCACAACGATCAACCTTCTCCTTTTGCTGCCTGTTGTATTGCCGCATGCTTCTAACACCTTAGTAAATCTCTGCTATTTACTACTCACTCTACAGGTTATGCGCCTCTGCAGATACTCTATATCCTTTCTCTCTCCCATGCTCAGCGCTCATAGGCGATATAGGGTAACTGTCTCTATCACACTCCTGCATACACATGTCTTCTCCCTTCATACGGTCAATTTACAACAGCGCCATCTATCAACAAGTATATCTCACCTCAGAAACTCATCGCGCCATCTATCAGTGAGTAAATACCACCGCAGCAACTCATCGTGTCACCTGTTAACGAGCACATTTCACTCAAATACACTCGTAAACACTTTATCCGCTATCTACGAAGGATTTTTTTTATACGAACGCCCACATCTGCTGCAATTCATCTGCTCAGTTGTTGTTTTGTCTCATCTAAACTGGTACTGCTCTCTCGACTGTTATTGTTTTCTCCTAACAAATAACTTTCCATACGTCTCACTCTTGCACACTGTACTTAATATTTTAACGAATATTGTTGTACGTTTTTTTCTCATTGGCTCATGAGAACATCCCGGACGAGTCCCCAATTGTAGTTTTTTAAAAGCGTTTTGATGAACACTTTAGGGTTTTGTGACTTCCCTCTGTCACACTCTAACTCCTCTATTTTAAATTATATACACGACACTTCAAATTTCATATTTACATTATTATTTACAAAACTTAAAAATAGCCTAGCATTAACACAAACTCCTTTTGTGTTAAGCTACTTCAACTCAGCTCAACTCACACTGAGTAACTCTCTCTGTTTGTCCAAACTGTCGGTCTTTTATACCCACGTTCCCATTCCGTCTTATCCCGTCCTGCTTAAGCCCAACCCTTAAAACTCTAAACTAACGTCTCCGTCCAGCAAAACCTCGGTGATCCTCCTATTTTCTCCTCCAGTTCCTACATATATATATATATATATATAATAGGAAGCATAAATCTGCGTACGAACAATTAAAAAATATTTTTTTCGTAATTTCTCCATTATATCTTTAAAGATTTAGATTTTCTATAGCTCTATATAAATGCTTGACAATATTATAGCAAAATATTAAGGTAAGAAATATGAATAGATTCGCGGTTTTTTAAGAATTTTTAAATTAAGGTTCTATTAATATAAAGCAAGTCTGCGTACACTATTAAAAAACGTACATTTTCGCGGATTTTTTTAATTTGACATGATTTAATTTGTTGGGTTTTAAATTTCTATTGATTACTTAAGTATTATTAAAAGTTTTGCAAAATATATCAAGATGTTTTTCGTAATAAATCAAAGAAGAAATTAATTTATCCTTATTTTAATTTGTGTAAGGATGCTGAATGAAAGTTCTGGAAATAATTATATAAAACCATCCATCTGTTTAAAGCGGAATGAGTACTTATCAAAATAATAGAGTTCCTTTTACTTAAATCACGTTTTGCAAGCATTTAGGACAAATATTTATGAAAAAATCAAAATTCAGGTCATATTATACGTCCAAAATTGGAATAAATCGCTATAAAATTTACTAAATTATGAAGATCTATTTAAATTGAAGTGTGTTTTTGTTGAAATTGTAAAAAAGATATCATTATATAAAAGGCTTTATGCTATAATACCACTAATATATACATATGCTTTATGAAAAAATAAAACAAAAAATATGTTCACTGCATAAAAGCGAAAAAATCAATAAAATTTCTAAAAAAAGTGTATCCTAAGATGATGCTAAATGTGGTTCTCTCTGAATAACGCCATATCACAACATAGTAAGAAAATCGGATCAAGCTATTATTGAAATAGTCCCATTATAAGAAAATCTGGTTGCTTTCTATTCAATTATAATATATAAAAATATTTTCGAGATACAACTTTACCGCGAGAATCAAGAATGTAAACACTATTTTTTATTAATTTTATCTGGAATACTCGTACATTATTCGAATTTATTATTTTTGTAAATTTAATAGCTGTTTGTCGCAATTTGTTAACGTATAACATGAACGCATTTAAATTTTTTCATTAATCCACGTTGTTAATTTCTCCAAAACGTGATTTAAGTGAAAAGGACACTAATAGTTCGGTTAATACTAATTTCTCCTTAGACAGGCAAATGGTTTTCTATTAATATTTCTGAATGTTTTATTCAGCATTCTTACAAAAATTTAATTCATACTTTCAGTAAGAATAAAATAATTTCTTTCTTGATTTATTACGAAAACATCTTTAATTATATTGAAAAATTTGTAACAACAATTAAGTAAACAACAGCAATTTAAAACGCAACAAAATTAATAATCTAAAACTGAAAAACCCGCGAAAAATTTAGATTTTTCAATAATGTACGCAGACTTTTGCTGTATAATTATATCACTCTATTTTAATATTATTGAATAACCGCGAATCTATTCACTTTTCTAAAGCTGATGTTTTATCTAAATATTGTTAAAGATCTTTTTAGAGAATTGTCGGTTCTCTATGATAAAATACAAACATTTGTGTATAAATATGTATATATTTTTTTAATATTTATTACTGTGATAAAAAAAATGTATTTTGAAGTTTATATAAAAATTAGGTGACCATCACAATATAAAGAAAAAAAAAAATAAAATTAATATTAGAAACTGATTCAAAAGTTAATTTTCAAAATTTTAATGTAAAAAAAATAATTTAAATGAATTTCGTTGTTTTAGTTCACGAATTTTGAGACAAAAAAAATGTATTAATTAATATAAAAATTCACAACGTTTGGTCACCCTATTTACACTTTAATGTGTAAGTGGGGTTATGTTCACTTTTCCCTTCCGACTTATATTCTTTCCGTATTGTGAAATGCAGGTAAAACTTTTACAGGAGATACAGGGAATCAGGAATTTTATTTAAGTTAATAAAGGGAACGACAAACTAGACCGTCCCTCGTATATTCTCCCGACACTCAAAGCTGAAGGTTTAGTAAAATCTCTAATTTCGGATATTATGACACTTGATCTATGCGAAATTGGAAACAATTTCCTACAAACAATAAAAATAAATACTATTTACCAAATATTCTTGACAAAAAATGGGAAGAACAGTAAAATCACTCTTACTAATTCCATGTTATATTTAAATAAAGAATTATACGATCTTTTAACATGAACTTTCAGGATCCCAAAAAGTAATAAAGGCACAAACAAAAATTCAAGTTGTCCTGCCTCTCTTCAAATATTTATATTTCAACTTTTCACAACAAAATTTTATATCAGAATGAAAAAATTTTCAATAATTTATGAATGTTTAAAAAGAAAAATATTTTTCTAATTAGTTGTGAAAGTATTTACCCCTAAATAAAAAAGTTAGTAAAAATTTTCATTATCACAAACAGTTTCAACCTGTTTTTTTAAATAACTTTCTGCATCTTTTGAACGAATAAATATATTTCAATGAAATTTCACATAGTTGTTACTGAGATAGTTTTCAAATGTTTTGGAGGAACATAAATTTCTAAGTGGTCTTGGAACAGGGGGGAGGACCGCCGAAATGTGTCACCTCGGATATTATATAAGAAACAATTAAAAAAGTTGATCACTTTCGGAGGTTCTCCTCCTGCCCACAGACCAGCTAGAAACTTGTACCCCACCAAAACATTTGGAAAATATCTCAGTAATAACTATGTTAAATTTCATTGAAATATTTTGAACTACTGAGATATTTTCCAAATGTTTTGGTGGAGTACAAGTTTAAATATTGCTATATTTAATGGATTTATGATCGTTAAACCTTTTTCCGGGAGGACATTTGTATGGGGGCTAGGTGAAATAATGGACCGATTATAACCAGTTTCAATAGGGTTCATCCTTGGCCTAATAGAAGAATGTGTGCTAAATTTAATTAACTTATCTTTAAAATTGCGACCTGTAGTTTGATTACAAGGTTTACATGGACAGACAGACGGTCAGACGGACGGACATTGTTAAATCGACTCAGTAAGTGATTCTGAGTCGAATGGTATACTTTAAGGTGGTGGTCTGATGGTATTTTCTATGCGTTACGAACATCAGCACAAACGCATAATACCCCAACCACCTATTGTGGTGTAGGGTATAAAGGGTTGAAACTGCTGTGCACTTATGTATATAGAATGCTTCAACACACATTTACCAAGAGGGTAAAGTTTCAGTTAGTTTTTAAACGATTGTGTAAAGTATTTATGCAAGTATTTGGTATCGTTTTTCATTAAATTGATCAAAAAACGAAAAATTTTTGTATTTAGTGTTATTAAAAAAAAAAAATTTATTTGAACTTAAATAAAATATACATTAATTAAGCATTGTGAAATTTCAGTATAATATAAAAAAATTTGTCATTAAAAGAACAAAATGAATAGATTCCCATTTTCTTATCCGAAATACCCAAAATTCCAGTTCGGGGAATACATGCTTCGAAAATTGACTTTTTTCAGTCGTTATAAGAGGCGTGGCTTATTAAATATTTTTTGTGTGTTTAGCTAACATATGTAGGTAAGTTTTTAAGGTATTATTTTTTTAATTTCAGCTTTGACATTTTTGAGCTCCACAAAAAACTAAAAACACAAAAATTAAAATTAAAAAAATTCTGATAGGGCTAGCGGGGAGACTGTTACCCCAACTGCCCTCGGATTTGTCTTACATGCATTTATGTTAGGTATTCTTTTGGAAACATGAAAAAAAATTTATGATCCGGAGATCATACATTGATCCGGATTTTAAAGTGAAAAAATGTTACCACCTTTTTGAAAAAAATCAAAATTTTTTTAAAATTTTCAACTTCAAAATCATATAACTTTTTATCTAAACTACATAGGTATATGATCCTTGCACAAAAATTATTTAGAATTTTGTGTATAATCCAGAGAATATTTTAGAAAAATTATAAGACTCAAATTGAGCCCGCAAGTTAAAAAAAAAAAACATGGTCAAAAATGGGTCAAAATTTTACTTTGGTCCAAATATCTCTTTAAGTAAAAGAGATAACCCACACATGTAAGCATATTTTTTGTAGAAAATTATAAGGACTATCTATGTGCAAATTTTTTTTTTTTGCAATCAAATAATAAATGAAATTTAGGTGATTTTTTTAAAAATGTTCATACCCGAGGTGACCAACTTTGGAGGTCAAACCCCCGTCCCCCAGACTCGCTAACAACCTGTCCTCCTCCAAATCAATTGGCATACACCTCATAATTGTCCATGCGAAATTTCATTCAAATACATCCAGCAGTTCTAAAGTTGCAGAAATATTTCCAAAAAAATTTGTTTTGGGACCACTGTGCATCGTTAAATCGATTCAAAAAGTGATATTGAGTCGATCGGTATACGTTAAGGAAGGGGTTCATCGATTTTTTCTGTGCGTTGCAAACATCAGCACAAACGCATAATACACCAACCATCTATGGTGGTGTAGGGCATAAATACATATTTTTAACAATGAATTACAAACATATTCAATAGGGAGGCTATAATGTATGGGGACCAATCTTTTTGAATCCCATATTTTTTTTTTTTTTTTTTTTTATATTTGTGTATTTAGCTCATAAATAAGCATATTTTAAGATGTCTTCCTTAATCAGAATTTAAAAAATTATGTTTCTGGGGACACTCTAATGTCCAAGAAGAGAAGCAATATTGGCTTCATTTTAAAGATATTAAAAATGAAAAAACGGAAAAATGCAATATTTGCAAAGTCGTTATTTATAAAAGTAAATATAGCACCCCATAGACACATACGGCATTAGTTCAAGCAATAAGAATGTATTAGTAAAATTGAGAGAGCTTTTGAATGTGTGCGTCACACCGACAATGCAGTATGAAAAATCAAAATAGTTTTGATTTCAAAATGAACACATACTGCAAACAGTTTTTTCAAATGAATTTGATTATTTTTTTCTTCATTTATGAAATTTTCTGTTTGTCATTTTAAATTAAAAGAAAAATTTTAAAAATATTTCAAATTATTTTAGTTTTAAACGAATTTTCATACAAAAATAAAATTTTGATTGACGAGTGTGTAGAAAAATCATCAAGCACACACGTATAGGAGGGTTCATCGGCAGTAGCTCTCTGCAGTATGTGTCTATGGGCGCCTTTACGTTTATAATAATGATGTTTATTATTTAATAAAAAGGTTTATTCTATTTGATATTATTTTGAAGACTGAAAAAATATTTTTTATTTGATTATACAAAAAGTTGACTTAAGAAATTAAATTTTTTTATTTTTAAACAAGTATTTTCGTTAAACAAGTATTTTTGTTAATTGCTACATATACTCCCCCACCAGAGAGTTTGTCATTAAGCTCTCGAAAATCTGACTTTTCTGGGAATTCTTGAGGATAATTTTGTATTCCTATTTATAGGTACATTTGAATTCTGTTTAAGTTGTATTGTAACATTACTTGGTTCTTCAATCATTCCATTATTAAACATAAATGCGGATTCGATTCGATCTATGACTTTGCTACATCCCTTGATATCTACAGTAAAAACTTTGTTTGTTTTCTTTATAACGCGATATGGACCATCATACGGCTGTTGAAGTGGTTTCTTTACTGCATCATTACGAACGAAAACGTGGGAACAGTTTTCCAAATTCTTGTGTAAAAATACAGCTCTATTTGACTTATGTTTAACATCAACAGGTTTAAGCATATTCATTTGGGACTTAAGGCTCTTAACAAAATCATCATTTGGCATTAATTCGTTAGAATTTTGGAAAAAATCGGTTGGTAAACGAATTGTTGTACCATATACCAATACGGCCGGAGTTGTGTTAACATCTTCTCGGATACTTGACCGTAGTCCCATTAGTACAGTAGGTAGTACTTCGAACCAATTTTTATTATTATGGCACATAAGTGAAGCCTTTAGGCATAGAAAACAACTAGAACTCCAACTTGCTCACAAAAAACCTAACTCAATTGTCAAAAAAACCTAACTATTTGTATGTGTTAGTAAAATTTTCTACAGAACAAATTTATACGTGTGAAGAGAGTAATTTTTTGTTTTTGAGCGAGTGAAAAGAGTTTGAATTCTAGTTGTTTTCTATGCCTTTAGGTTCTAATTCGTTTCGAACCAAGAATGCTTGCTAGCTCTTTGAAAAGATTGGACTCGAACTGACGACCTTGATCAGTGGTAGTTTTAGCTGGGACACCAAAACGAGATATCCAACCACTTTAGAGGGCTTCTGCCACTTTTCTGGCTGTAATATTCTCCAACGGAATTACCTCGTGCCATCGGGTAAACCTGTCTATGCAAGTTAACAGGTAGGTTAACTTTAGATCGCTGACATTGTAGGCATTCTTGAGTCCAACTTTGTATATCTTTCTTCATGTTCGGCCAAACAAAACGATCTTAAATTAGTTTTGTGGTTGCTTTTATGCCACCGTGTGACAAACCATGAAGTAGATTGAAAATAATTTTACGCAAAATTTGATGGTACGAAAGACCTTGCTTTTGTTGTCGAAATATCGCAAACGACTGGTGGTTTATCTTGAAAGAGTACCAAAGACTTTAAAACAAGTGACGTTTATTTATCTTTTAAAATTGCTTGAAGTTCTGGATCATCTACTTGAGGTTTGCTTAGCTCTTCGTAATCAACAGAAGCTGGTACATCGATGGTAGAAATACGTGAAAGTGCATCAGCAATTGTATTCGTATGACCGCTAATGTGGCGAATGTGTTGAAAACTGTGAAATAAAATCGAGTTGACGAAATTGACGTGGAGAAGCCTTCTCAGGATTTTGTTTAAATCCGAACGTTAACGGCTTGTGATCCGTAAATATAATAAAGTGACGTCCTTCAAGCATGTGTCTGAAATACTTAACCACAGCATATATAGCTAACAGCTCTCTGTCATATGTGCTGTATTTCTTTTGAGTTTCTGTGAGCTTTCTTGAAAAAAAGCTGAGAGGAAGCCATCCATCATCTGATTGTTGCTGTAGTACTCCACCTATAGCACTATCAGATTCATCGACCATTACACAAATTGGCTTGTTATCAATTGGATGAGCCAGGAGTGCAGCATTAGCTAAATCTGCTTTACATTTGTTAAAAGCGTTTTCTGCTTCTGGAGTTCACACTATTGCAGTTTTGTCATTTTTCTTGTTACCTTTTTGGAATTCTAGAAGAGGTATTTGGTTTTCAGCAGCATGACTAATAAATCTACGATAAAAGTTTATCATAGCAACAAAACGTCGAACTTATTTTACGGTAGTGGGTTTCGGATAATTGCTAATTGCAGCTACTTTATCAGGTAACGAATAAATACCATCTTTGAAAACCATATGACCAAGAAATTGAATTTCCGTTTGGCCAAAATGGCATTTTGATAAATTTATTACAATGCCGTAATCGTTAAAACGTTGAAATACCATTTCAAGATGACGTAGATGTTCTTCTTCAGTTTCGGAGGCAATAAAAACATCATCCAAATAACAAAAACAAAATTCAAGACCACGTATGACCTCGTGAATGAACCTTTGAAAAGTTTGGCCTGCATTACATAACCCAAACGTCATGTAATGAAATTTAAAGAGTCCAAATGGTGTAATAATCGCGGTTTTTGGGACATCTTCTGGAGCCACAGGGATTTGATTGTAGGCACGAACTAAATCTATTGTAGAAAAAAATTTCTTACCAAGCAATCGAAATCCAAAATCGTGAATATGTGGGAGTGGGTATTTATCAGGAATTGTTATGGCATTTAATCGTCTATAATCTCCGCATGGTCGCCATTGGCCATTCTTTTTAGGTACCATATGCAGAGGACTTGACCAATTGCTTTTGGATGGGCAGCACAAACCTTGTTCTATCATAAACTCGAATTCGCGTTTTACAATTTCATATTGTTCGGGTGATAAACGTAGGGCTTTAGAGGTTACAGGTTGTCCTTTCGTTTCAATAACGCGTTGCACATTGTGTTTCCTTTTTAAGGTTGTTGTAGAGGGATTTGTTATATCTGGAAAACGGCTAACTAAATCATGATATGGCACCTTATTGTTTACTGTTTTGACTTCTAAATTATTAGCCTTCTTCAAGAAAAACGTTGAATGTAGTCCAGTTGAGTTGTAGATGTTGTAAAAAGTCGGCACCAATTATCGGATGATTCACATCAGCGAAGATAAACTTCCAAGAGAAACTTCTTCTTAAACCTAGTGTAGGGGATAGGATAGCGTCACCATACGTATTAATAGAGGAACCATTATCGGCAAATAATTTAAAATTATCAGGATTTTTCTTGAAGTTTTGATGTGACAAAGGTAAAACTGATATATAAGCACCAGTGTCAATCAAAAATAGTTTTTGAAGTTGGGGATCGAAGATAAATAAACGATTTGTTGTTTGGCTTCGGTCACTAGTTGAATTTAGTGACCGCCTTGCGACTTTTCCGAATAAGCCACGTTATAGGAGCATGGTTGACGACAACATCGATCATTATTTCCAAATTTACGATGATAATAACATACCTGGGTTTAACAAAAAAGTTTATTCTATTTGATATTATATTGAAGACTGAAAAAATATTTTTATTTTTTATTTGATTATACAAAAAGTTGACTTAAGAAATTAAATTAAATTTTTTATTTTTTAAACAAGTATTTTCGTTAAACAAGTATTTTTGTTAATTGCTACACGTTCATTTTTTAGGCTGAGGTTTATTAAATTCAACAAGCGCGAATATATTCGGCCCGGCCGAATCTATATACCCACCATCAACTTTTTCAAATTTTACGTTATATGGGAGGGGGTAAAGTGGGCGGACCACGCCCATTTTTTGTTTCTGACTTTACATTGGTCTTTGAGCTGTTTGAACACAATTTCGTTGATTTTCACCTTATATGGGAGGTGGGCGGTAAAGTGAGCGTACCACGCCCATTTTTGGTTTCCAAGTTTATATCGACTCTCGATCTATATATACAAAATTTCGTTGTCGTACGTGCTTTTATTGAAGAAATATCACCAGAAAAGTATTTAATGGACACCCTGTGTTTCTAGTTTTTAGCCCATAACTTTTTTTGTCTATTAACCGATTTTGCCCATTTTCAATCCCAAACAAACCTTATATAGGAAAAACATTTGTGGCAAATTTCGTCCACCTACGTTGTCCCGTTCGAGCCCTATCCTGCTTTCAACAGACGGACAGACGGACGGACATAGCTAGGTCGACTCAGAATCTAACAAGGATCCAGAAAATATATATTTTGTGGGGTCTTAGATGATTCCTACGACATGTTACACACGGAATGACAAAATCATTTATACACCATCTTTTTGATGGTGGGTATAAAAACCGTTAAAGTATTGAGTAGTATCGAGTACCCAAAATAAAAGTATTGAGTAGTCAAAAGTACTCATAAATCACAACTCTATGGTGTATAAAGATTATACATATGTAAAGTTGAGATTGAATTATCAATCAAAAATAATCCTAGTGCATAATCTTAACTAATTTGATCCTTTTTAAACCCAGCTTGAATTGTTAAACTTACAATTTGGTTTTAAATAAGATAATTTTCTATAACAAATCTATAAAAACTTTTTATTGTACAAATTTTAATTGCACAAAATTCATAATTCGTCATTGTACTTTTCAATTTCTAATATACCAATAGATCAGGATAAATTATCAAACATAACGAAAGATAATTACCTCCCCCTTTTATACATAAAATAAAAATTACATTAAAAATCATCATAATATTTGAAATTAAAGAAAATGAGCACAGGAGGTCCTTTGTTTTAGTCAAAAAGGTTTAAAAGATTTATTAAATAAATTGTCTAGTTTTAATAATTTTATTTAAATAATTGCTCCCCGATAACAAAACATGAAGATCAATATAAACGTTCTAGTATTACTTTAATTTTAAAATTCGTGTAATCAAGAAATTTTTAGACAAATTTAACATGTAAGTTGTGATTTTTATAATTTATATTATATTAAACGTTTTATTAAAAAATTCAAAATGTAACCTTTTTTCAAAAACTTTAACTTTTTTCAAATTACCCCTGGCAACACTGATGTCCATTAAGGTGGCCCTCATTTCAACGAGTGTACAGATTCTTGTTCTTACCCTTTAGATATATTCGAATAGTCTAACGAGTAAGACAGGCAAAGTTTTGGACTTATTGAACAAAATTTAAAGGTAGCTCAAAGCAATCAAAATCTTGAAAATTATTTTCAACCAAATACACCTCAGTAAAATAAAATTTCAGACAGAATTTGAGGAAGAGAAACAGAACTTGTAATTTAGGTTCGTCTTGGGTTTTAGAGATCTTGTAAACAATTTTATGATTCAAAAATTTTATAATAGCATTAGTTATATGCAAAACAACGGATTTTTGTGAACTTTGACTGTAATATCTCACGTAGATCACACGTGGCTATCGAAAAATTTTGACTATATGCAGAACCATTTTTCGCCTTTAAATTTTGGTTGAAATCTTGTTTTACTGGGGTGTATATGGTGGAAAATTACGTGTTTTGCGGTAATTTTATTTTTATATCTGTTATATTTCAAAGGAGCGACACCCTAATGTACATGTATAAATTTTTGTAGATGTTTCGAAAAAAAAAGTTCTCTTAAAGCCTTCTTCAATACTCTTGAAAATTTTCTCTTATTTTTACTTATTTGTTCGTTTCCATGTGTGTGTTTACCTAATCGTAACGACAGGAAAATTATGATGTAAAGTGGCCTTCTATATAGCCTTGTTTAGCAAACTCACGAGACCGATATAAAACATTTTAACAATTTACGAAATTTTTCGTAGTGATTTCTTTCGTAATATTATATACTTTCGTTTTATAACAAAATATAATTTGTAATATTATTATACCCACCATCAAAAAGATGGGGGTATATTGATTTTGTCATTCCATGTGTAACATATCGAAGGAATCATCTAAGACCCCACAAATTATATATTTTCTGGGCCCTGGTTTGATTCTGAGTCGATCTAGCTATCCATCCGTCTGTCTGTCCGTCTGTTGAAAGCAGGATAGGGCTCTATCGGGTCCACGTAGGGGGACGAAATTTGGCACAAATATTTGTCTTATATAAGGTTTGTTTGGGATTGAAAATGGGCAAAATCGGTTAATAAACAAAAAAGAAATTTTGTACGTATAGTTCGGGGATCGATATAAACCCGGAAACCCACTTTCTTATTTTAAATATTACATAGAATTTTATTGTAATTTAAAACATTCTGATTTAAATAATTAAGGTTTTTTTTATTATATTATTTTGATATAAGATAATTTTCATATTATTTAATCATTAAATTTGGAGATATTTTTGACAAAAAAAAAAAAAAAAAAAGCATTTGCATAGAAATTGTTGATTTTTATACCTACCATCAAAAAGATGGGGGGAGGGGGGGTATATTGATTTTGTCATTCCGTGTATAACATGTCGAAGGAATCATCTAAGACCCCACAAAGTATATATTTTCTGGGTCCTGGTTAGATTCTGAGTCGATCTAGCTATGTCCGTCCGTCCGTCTGACTGTCGAAAGCAGGATAGGGCTCGAACGGGGCAACGTAGGGAGACGAAATTTGGCACAAATATTTTTCTTATATAAGGTTTTTCTTGGTATTGAAAATCGGTTAATAAACAAAAAAGTTATAGGCTAAAAACTAGAAAAACAGGGTGTCCGTTTCATACTTTTTTGCTGATATTTCGTCAATAAAAGCATGTACGACAACGAAATTTTGTACGTATAGTTCGGGGGTCGATATAAACTCGGAAACCAAAAATGGGCGTGGTTCGCCCACTTTACCGCACCCTCCCATATAACGTAAAATTTTAAAAAGTTGATGGTGGTATACAGATTCGGCCGGGCCGAATATAACATTCGCACTTGTTTTTTTTATTTTTTTTTTACAAAAAAAAAATTTAAAACCTGAGTTAAATTGTTTTGTCAAAAGTCCATGCCATAAATTAAAATAGGTTAATTTGAAAAATCTAATATTACAAAATTAATGAACGACGGAATCTTTAAAAAGTATTTTACGTAAAACAAGCCGCAAACGGAAGGATAAATGTTACAAAATTGGATATAGAATATGTTGTAAATATAATTTCCATTATTTTTGATTTTATTATTTCCGATATATTGAATTTACAGCTAAAAGTTTGCTTGTGCATATATAGAACAGTAAATATAAAATTTGACGAAAATGTTATATTCTTGGAGTCTAGTATATAAGACAGATCCGAACTTAATTTCGATTTATCACATTAAACTGCTTATCCGATCTTATATTACTAATTATTTTTGTTGATATTGTAAAACCTAATATTGAAAAAATTAATGAAGATTCCAATTCCAAAATTTCTCGCTGCTCAGGTCTAAAAAATTGTATACCTTTGTTATCATTTTTAATAAGAATGAATTTCAGATTTTTACTTTTACTTAAGAAAATAATTAAAAATACAGTCATAGTCATATATATTTACACATTTTAAAATTTTTCGAAAATTTGGAAAAGAAGTCAAATATTTTTGTTGTTATAAAATATTTTGAAAAAGTTCTTTTGTTATTGTAAAGCCTGAAATGTGTAGAGTAGATTGTACTAATTTTTGAAAAAGTTGCGGTATTTATTTCTGATATTGAAAGAAAAATTCATACGCATTTTTTAATTCAAAAGTATTTACACACATTTTTTATACTTCATAATTATTTACACAGCTTTTAAAAAGTTAATTATTTACGCTTAACTTTGCTAAAGATGGTCCCAAATCTTGTATGTATGTTTACAAAATCAAATTTACAAATCAAAAACTTTTCGATATCACTCATGCAATACCATTATTTTTTACGATCGCTACTTTTTAAATAATTATTTGTATGACAGCCAAAAAATCAGTTGATATACTTGCATACATACAAACTTACAAATTTAAAATAAACATATCATTGTAGTTTTTATAGTCATGTTATTTTCGACAGTTCATGCCGCTAAAAATTATTTTTTTATACATACATGTATGTATAAATGTACATGCACACAACGAACCTTTTTTTTTACTTTTTTCAATCACTTTTTTGCGCACATCATTGTACCATGTGTGTAGCGACCGAACCGTTTGTAATCGTAAAATAACGAAAAATCCCTACATGTAAGTATATTTTACGTAGGGAAAATCGGACAGATTTTTTGTTTTCCTAAAAATGTGGGTACTTTTTCTAAAGGTCCACTTTTTTGAAATAAACATTCTTCATTTTTGATATTATATTTATCAATACACAGAAAAAATTATTACTGTCTTTTTTTTCAATTAACATAGTTGTTTCATTTTGCAACGAAATTTAATAAATTTATTCAAGCAAAAATGAAATAAAAATAAAATTTAACTTTACTTTTATATCCTATATACATTTTTAATTATCCAATCAACTACTTGATTGATTTAATTTATTTATTAATTGAGGATTTTTTTCTGTTTTCTATTTTTTACAGTTTTTAGTAATTGATATAATCATTTTGGTGAGAGTTAAACAAGTTTTTAATTGAATGAATTATTTTTTAACATATTTGTGACTTTTTTCTGTGTATATATATGTATATAAAATTTAAAATGTAGAATTTGTATTCTCTATTATGAAGATAATATTATTCTCAAGAAAAAATTTTAAACAAGAAATTTAACAAACAATCCAAACATTATGTTTCGATTTATCTAATAGGAGAAGCTAACTCCGCTAACGTTAGGAAAAATCTTAAATGTTTTATTATCAATGAACTGGTAAGAACGCAATGAATTAAAATATAAATATATCAGTAGACAAAGTTAATTATAATTTTCTAAAGTTTAATTTTTGGAGGTTGGTAATTAGCATTTTTATACGATATAATTGAAAACAAATCTAAAAGAACTAAATTTCTTAAACTCAGAATATAGAGAAATCGGAAACAGTGAAAATGTCAGTATTTTTGAAGAATTTAGTTTGAATATAATCAATACTGTTAATTATTAGGCAAATTTTTATTAACTTTGGTATTTATAATGTGTAGAGATTTTTTGTAGGGAAATTTTATTGGACGCGTAGGGAAAAATAGAATTTTTTTCATCAGCCGTAGTAATAAAATTCTTCAATTTGAATAAATATCTTCAAATTTACTACAGACGTGTGGAATTTAAGAAATTTTTTTAATATTAACTAACTTATTTTAGTCAAATTTAATAAAATTCTTCAATTTGAAGAAATTTTTTTAAATTTATTAAGTCATATAGAATTGAATAAATTTCGTTAATTTAACTAATTGTTTTTAGTTAAATTGAAGAAAATATGTAGAACTGAAGACGTACAAAGTAGAACAAAATCCTAACACAAAAGCAATAATTTGGAGGTAAAAAAGTACGTGAAAGTACTTCAGAAATTTTTTCCCATAATTATGATTAGTGTATAATAGACGATTAAACGTTCGTACAGGCTGACTTTTTTCAACTTCCTGGCCAGGAATTATATGTTGCAGATGCTGGAGGAAATATAGCAGAAAAATATCGTGTATAAAAGAAACCAAAATTCCCATGAAAGTTTTTGATTTGGGAAGCCATAAAAAATGGTTCCATTAACACTGGAATATACGTGATTGAATGCCTTTGGAAAAGACTTCTCATTTTTCAAGAAAATACAGTGAATCCACTTTTTTCTGGCCAATTCCTGCTTCTTCCCATTACAGCAACAGTGTGGTAGTAAAGAAATTGTTAGTGTTTGCACCGAAAGTGGCTAATCAATTATATTGTCCGGAACTCTGTGCAATTGAAAGAAAGGCTCCACTAAAAAATAATTTAAAGGACATAAAAAGCTGACCATAAAACTGATTTTAAAAATAAGTGGACTTATACGAGCAAAAAAGTGACCGAATCACAATAAAAACTTTAATTGGAAGATTTCTGGAAAAGATCAGATATTTTCTTTAAAACCGACAGGAAATAATTTATATAGCCGTGTACTGTATGTACAGTGAAATTTTGCTTTTAAAAAAATTTAAAATAGGTGGCGGCAAACACTGTATTCTCAATACCCGTAACTTATTGGTAAAAATAATTTCAGAAGGTAAAATATACAAATTTCTGCAAAAATTTTGTGGAATGTTTGCAGTTATTGCAGATTTCAAGAAATATAATCCAATCCAAGAAACACAAACTCGCAAGTATAAAAATCTTTCAAGTGACTCTATGCGTACAAGGCGAATGGTTAACTCAAACACATTTATGACGTCCACTAAGGTAAAAAAGGACTTAGAGCGTCAACTATTTCTTGACATCTTCAAAAACAAAATCTTTAAGAAAGATTTCAAAGAAAAGTCCCATTACTTAACTATAGAAAGGTACGCAATTGTTCATATTTCGCGATACTTTACTCCGACTGGCCCCATACGAAATGGCACACATTCTGTGCACAAATGCGTCCAAAATAGTTTTTTTTTGTTTGGTCCGTCAAGCACTGTGGTGGGAAAATCAACATTTAGGACTGTTTTTCATATCATGGTCCATATTTTGGATACGAATTAACATGGACGCCCCAATGTATGTGGAAATAGTAAGAACAGTCATGTTATCTTATTCAGAGAAGAATATGCCTCAAATGTGTGTTTTAGCAGGAAAATTTTCGTAGGTTAATTGACAAAAAAAAAAAAAAATTCTTGCGTATTCAATCTCTTTAAGTATTTTATCTCAATTACGATGTTTAATTTTAAGATTTACTTATTTTTTTATAAAATTTGGGAAAAATATAAAAAAATTCAAGAACAAACATCTTCATTTTATTGTATATAAAAATGTACTATTATATTGCACACAGCTGTATGTATATACAGTGTTGAAAAAAATAATAGGGACGACCCTTACTTTCGCAAACAGTTTCTTTATATTAAGTTTTTTTTTGGGGTCCCGCTATTTAACAGTTCCTAAAACAACGGAATTTCATTATTTGTTTACTTTTTCTCTTTTGCGCTTTTATTTTATATTTTTTTGCAAAAAAATCAGTGAAGTTGTAATTTCAATTTGAAAAAATAATAGGGACGCACTTTAAAAATTACCATTAGTCAATAAAAATTATTATTTTTAACATAAACATATTAAAAATCCGTAAAGCAAAGTTTATGTGATTAATTTAATCATATTGTTTTCGTGTTAATGATTTATGTCTTCGGTAAATAAATTTGAAAATGGGTCGTGGTGTTCATTGTACTGAATCTGAAAAAAATGTTATTCTTAAATTAAATTCAGACGGGTTATCAATTAGAAAAATTGCACAGATAATGAAGTGTTCCAAAACTAAAGTATTCATTGCCATTCATTCGAAAAAAAAGTCATGAAACTAGAGGTAGAAAGCGTAAAACGTCAGCGCGTTTTGACCAACGTTTAGTTCGACTTTCCAAAAATAACCCCTTTATGTCATCAAGTAGCCTTAAAAATGAATTGTGTGCTTCAGTGAAAAGTTGAAAAATAAGAAATACGCTGCAGGAAGTCAGATTAATGGGACGCAGTCCGAGAAAAGTACCACTGTTGAGCAAGAAAAACATTCAAAAAAGGTTGGAATTTGCCAGGCGACACTTGTGCCGTAAAAACTGGAACAACATACTATGGTCAGACGAAACAAAAGTCAATTTATTTGGATCTGACGGAAAATCATTTGTACGTTGCCCTGCAAATGCTGAATTTGATCCAAAATATACCAAAAAAACCGTCAAACACGGTGGTGGTTCTATAATGCTATGGGGATGTTTTTAGGCTTCTGGAGTTGGTCCAATAGTTTGGATTCAGGGAAAAGTGAATACTGCTGACTATATAGACATTCTCCAGGATAAAATGCTTCCATTTGCTGAGGATGAAATGCCACAAAAATGGGAATTCATGCAGGATAATGATCCCAAGCATTCCGTTAGAAGCGTCAAAACGTGTTTTCAGCAGAATGAGGTGCCTGTAATGGAGTGGCCGTCCCAATCACCAGCCTTAAACATTGAGCATCTCTGGGGAGTCCTCAAAAATAAAATTGGTAGCTTTAAATCAAAAAATAAACAAGAGTTGTGGGAAAAAATTCAAGAAACCTGGTACTCAATTCCGCCCGAGGTATGTGCGAATCTTGTGGGATCTATGAATCGCCGTTGTCAGGAGGTTATAAAAATGAAAGGATCTTCAACCAAGTATTAAAAATGTATTTGGAAATGATGGTAATGTTTAAAAAAATAAATATTTTTTTCAAAACATTAAGTGTCCCTATTATTTTTTCCAGGCCTTTAAAAAAAAAAATATTTTTTTTGGCAGAACTAGTTCCTTATTTTTGCTTTATAAGTTAAAATATTTGAAGTTATTTAATTTTATGTAAACAAATAAAAAAGTAAGAATATATTGAAAAATTAGAGTGTCCCTATTATTTTTTCCAACACTGTATATTTAAAGTATTGAAAAAACAAAAATTCGACATATTTCATAAAAAAAAATAATTTTTAGCTTTTTGGTTCCTTAATATTTGCTTTAAATTCTGTGACTTTGGCGCCCTCTAGTAACCACACAAATTACTTCTTCCAAAAAATCTTTTTAAATTGTGTGATCTATATTGTCACCTTTCTTAAAACGTATATTTCAATACGATTTGAAGAATGTTTTTTTTTACGATTCAATCGGATCTTTTGTGATAATCAATTAGTGCTTATAATAAAGGACCCACCCAGAAGTGTGAAGTTTATATTAAAATTTTATTTCAAGTTCCTTTTTCATATAAAAATTAATTAATTCCTTCGGAAAAAATTAAGGCCTTTACGAAATATTTTATAATTTCCCCAAGGCAATACATACAAATATCATTAAACGCACACATACATAAATACTACTGCATAGAAAATATTTAATCCGGATTATGTTTGAATTCCTTCGAAATGTGTTGTTTCATACAGAACAATTGCCAAAACAATCAAAAAGTTGTTTGGTGAAATGAAAATAAATAAGAATGATGTTTGTTCTCCATAAGTTTGAGTTTAATATTTTTGTCGATATGTTTTGTTGCTGTAAGTAAGAAGGGGTTGAAAGAGTAAGTATTTACTAAGAGTAAGTACATATTTAGAAATAATTTTTTATTCCTTTATAAGGCAAAGATTACGAAAGAAGGAGGAGTTTTAATGTTATTTTCTATCAAAAAGCAAAAGTAAGAGCTCATTTACATTGGGGATTTTCCCTGGTAAAAATCGCTGCAACTTTTACGTTTGTAGGAAAGAGGTGTAGAGAGGCAAGCGGGGTAAGAAAAGTTGCAAGTCGTCGCAAAGCCAAAAAATTTCATGAAATTTTTTCAAATTTATTTTAAATTTTTATGATTTGTTGTTGTTTGTCAAACATTTTTGAAAAAATTTCACAATACAAATTTATATGTGTAAATGCAGAAGGGATTTGGAAGCAACTTCAAAACAAAATATCATTAAAAAATGCTGCGATAATCCCCAATGTAAATAGGCTCTAACATATAAAATAATAATTACAACAAATGGAAACAACGAAGGGAACAGAAACGTTGTAATCGTAACAACAATAATCATTAAGTATTGAACATTTGAATGTGTGTTCAAATAGTAATGCTGAATGAATGGATGTATGACAAGAAAGCAACCACGCAAGTAGTATTTGTAAGCAGTCTAATAAGACAATTAAAACAATTGACATTTTAATTTCAGACTTTATGTGTTGATATTATTATACATATACACATTCATACAGGGTAAAGCAAATAAAACATTAATAAGGAAATTAGAATGGAAAAGTCTCCAATCTATAGATGTCATTTTTATACCCAACACCACCAAAGGTGGTTGGGGTATTATTAACGTGACCAGACATCCCGCTTTTGGCGGGATTAACCCGCTTTTTAAACTTCGATCCCGCCAAAAATATTTTTCCCGCTTTTTATTAAGAAATCCAGCTTTTCTTATTTATTCGATTTCCTTATTTACGTTTTCAATAACATTCTTACTTATATTTAAGTGTAACTAAAAATATTTTTTTTTTTTTACTGGAAAGTTGATAATTTTGTACAAATCGTTTTTTATAACTAAAGGTTTTAAATATTTTGTTATGCCGATTATATTCTCTACTGACTAATCTTAAAAATACTTTATGTGTATTTTTTGACGACTTTGATGTAGACATGCAATTATTAAGCTTGTTAAAATATTTAAAAATTTTTTTAACATATCTTCAGTTCTCTACCAGTGAATGAAAAATCTCAAGTCTGATACACAGAAAAAATTAAAAATGGACTTATATTACGAAATTGTTTATATTAATTAATTTTTAATTGATTTTGCTCCAATCAATAAAATTATAATATCAATAATTAGAATAATTGATTTTATTATTATTTCTTTTCCTTAAATAGATATAATGAGCAGAACATTTTTTATAATTGACTTAATTTTATTTTATTTCTGTATTTTTATATACAAATCTTTAATTTTTCTTTATATTTTATTAACAGCTGTAAAGTTATTAAAAAACTAAGTTGCAAATAATTAGAAATTTTATTTTATTAATAAATACTATAATTAAATTTAAATATATAGTTAGTTAATAATTTTATTAAAAATAATTTTAAATATTTTTTTTTTTTTTTTTTTTTTTTGTGTATATTTTGAACAAAAAAAGTTTAGATGTTTTTTTTTTCCAGAAATAGGTCTAAAATTTTAATTATTTTAAGAACGTTAGAATAAAATCTAAATAAACTTTTGGAGAAAAAAACTTTGTTTTCAGAGAGATTTTTAGATTTTAAAAACTCATTTCGTGAGAATATTTGTGTGGGGGCTATTTAAATAATTTTTACAAATTTTATTTACCAAAATGTGCCATTTCAAAAAGATGTTTTGACATGAACTTTGATCTCAAGGTTAACATGGATATAAACAGGGCAAGTTTTTCAAGCTTTTCGCTTGGAAAGTAAGCATTTGCATTTTTTAAAATTATTTCACAAAAATGCTTGTTTTTTTAATATTGGCATATATTTGCGTATAATGGATAGTTTTCTTAAAAAAAACACCATTTTTTAGAGATTTTTTGGATTTCAATTAAATGATTTCTAAAATTTTGTTTGTGAGTATTTTAAATATGTACATTGTAAAAATTGTAATGTAAAAAATTCAGACACGTCAAATATGATATTTAAAATTAAAACAGTTATATTCTTATAAAAATCTAAATCTATCAGAGATTGAAAGTCAAAAAATGCATACTTGTGCATATTTTTTACATATCATTTTATATGCATATTCATACTATTTTTGCATATTTCTGTGCATATTATCCCATTTTTTCGTGCCTTTTCAAGCGCGTATTTTAATATTTTTCGTGCATATTTAAACTTGCCCTGGATATAAATATCTGGAACCATATTAACGATGTGCCTTTGTTTTATTTTTGTATAAACTGAAATTTATAGAAATATCTGGAACAATGTTTTTGATTAAATTTACTTAAAGTTAATGCTTACGAAAACCTTGTGTTAATGATTTTATTTTAATTTTTTCTTTTTACTGAATATTAGTGTTTAACTTGTTGGCAGCCGATTCAAAAAGGTGAAAAGTTAACAGTATATCGGATTATTTTCATAACGGTTTTTTAGAGGTAACGGCATGGCAATTTATGGGTAACTGTTATTTTAGAATTTTCAAAGTATCGGTTCAGAACTATAAAATATAATCTGAAGTCAAGTATTAGAATTACGAGTTGGGGTAGCCAAAACTTTATTACAAGTTTTATTTAAACTTTATTAAAAATAATAATATTTCTTAAACCCAAAAATAACGCAAACGGTATTTTAGCGTTTTGGATATTTCAATCTATTTTGGTAACGGATTTTTAGCGTTATATATTTTAGCGGTAGCCATATTTTCAATTATTTCGGGAAACTATATTTTAGGGGTGACGGTATTCAAGTTAAATGGTTTTTTAGCGGTAATGGCAACCAACCTTGGTTTTATTATTAACGGGTCTAAGACCCGTTTTCAAAAATTGAAATCTATCTAGGAATATTTTGAAAACATTTCGAAAAACACGTTAAAATTATACTTTTTAAGGTTTTAGTTTGTAGCGATATATTTACTTATTTCGATGTTCCAAAATTTTGAAGAGTCGTTCTCAATTTGCAATGTCTTAACTGGGTCCAACCAAGTGCTTGCGATAGAACAGCTGATAAAAAAAATTAATAAAAAACAAAATTATGTGGATCGGAATGGTGTAGGGTATCATATGATCGGTCTTGGTTGATGTATTTATATGCAACAATTTTTATGCGCATTTTTGTTTTATATATGTATGTATAATAAATTTTTTATTTTCAAATTAGGCAAAAACTGTAGAACTTATTCTAGTTTATCTTTAATAACTTCCTACAACTTGCAATACATTTTTTAATTTTTCCTTAAAAAGTTAAAAATAAGTAAGAAAGATAGAGTTGGTTAAGTCATATGATAACATACACCATTGTGTATGTGTACCAAAATTCGAGGAGGGGATCTTCTGTTAGGCCTGTGGCCAATTGTGTACCGATACTTATAATAAGTGTAAAATAAAATATACGAATGTATAGTATTACGTTAATACTAACTATAATACTATAATACTACTACTATAATACTATGTTTTTTTGAGTGATGATATGGTAAATTACGGACCGATATTCATACAAATTAACACTATCATTTATACTTACATGAAACTTATTTGTAGAATATTAACTTAATACTAAGATTTTTATAGGATTAATGGCCATTAAAGTGATTTTTAAAAGAAGTGTTTATATGGGAGCTATAGTCAATTATGGACTGATCCTAGCAGCATGTAGTTATTACTTTAATATTTGTTATACTCATCATTAAGTTATTAAGTTCTACATTAATAATAAATTAATTAAATAAATCCATGCAAAAAAAAAAAAAAATGGCCAAGGGCTTCCGAAAAAGAACATTTTTACAAATCCAAAAGTAGAACTAAGTGCATATTTAGTAGTTTTTGGGAGTTATTAGTAATTACTTCCAAAAATATGAAAATAAATGCATTTTTTTATAAAAAAGGTAAATAATTTCTAAGAAAATTAAAATATAAAACATTTTAAAGTGTTTTATTATCTTTAGAGTCTCAGTATAAGTAAGAATAAAAACTATAAAGTTAAAAATAATTGTTTTTATTAAATTTGGTGTCACAAAGGAAATTTTGTGGTTTTTAAATATTCTTTGACATTTAAATAATACTAAAATGAAATTACTGAGAATTAAGTCAATCGTATAAATTTAAGTAATTAATATAATTTATCAAAGACCAGATTTAATAGTAACACCCTTTATGTACTACTCGTACAGTGTAAACAAAGTGTTTACTAGGGTGGCTCCGTTTGTTTTGAATTTATTTTTATTTTTTTAATTGTTTGAATATAATTTATAAGTTATTAAAAATTTATTTAAAGCGGTAAAAATTAGTGTTTTTTTAAGAATTAAATAGTTTTTTTTTTTTTACATTTGTAGAATTCATTTTAAATAAGTTACACAAACAAGTGCAAAATACGAACTTAGTTCCGCTTTTAACGTTGTGGGCATGTTGTTAGATTCGAACTTCTTCTCATTTTTTTGCTGTCGACTCACTAATGAAAAACACTGTGTTTCTAAAAATTTCGTTCCTAAGGGGTAAGCACAAAAATTTCAAGCAGGATAACATTTTAATTGATTTTATGGAAACGCATCAAGACATAGCAAGGGGATATGTAAAATGCGATAAGGTTGTTGTAGATTTGTTATGGTCTGAATTGACTGAGGAAGTAAACAGTTCAGGGCCACCTTGTAAAGATGTTAAAGAGTGGAAAAAGACCTGGGCCGATTGGAAAACCAACGTAAAACGAAAAATGTCCCACATCACAAAAGAAAATAAGAAAACTGGTGGTGGAGGACATAATCAATATATTTTAACAGATATTGAAGAAGATATGTGTAGAACTTGTGGTTTTTATAAAACGGTTGGTGAAATCCCTGGTTCAAAAAATTTTTATAATCAAAAAGAAAATGAGGAGATTGATTTCAGACCTTCAAATTCAAAAAAGGAACTTCTTTAACATATCTTGCAGAAAAAAATTAACAAATATTATCCCTTCGAATTCAAAAAAGGCACTTTTGAATACACCCTGCCGAAAAAGATCAATAGATACAACTCCTTCGACCTCAAGTTCCAGTTCGCGATCACCTGAACCACGGCGATACAGTAATTCAACCTCATCAACTCCATCTTGTTCACCACCCTCACCAAAAAGAAAAAATCTTAATAGTCAAACTTCTCACAAGCCAACTATAAATACAACCAGAAGTCCAAATCCAAATACACCCAAAAGTAGAAATCAGTCAAAATTAAACTTAAACGATCTACTAGCCGAAGAAAATAATCACTTACAAAATTTGGGACAAATTTGTAAAATACTTGAGGAACAGCGAGACCAAATTAAAATACAAAATGAAAAAATAGATAGACTCTGCAATATTTTACAAAATAAATACGAAGCCGATAAACTTCACAACATTAAAATCCAAAAGAAATTGTGCGAGAAAAATGTACTAAAACTTAAAATGATCGAAATAGAAACCCTAAAAAATGAATTTGAAAAGGAAAACTTAAAAAGGAATTAATTAGTTTATTTAGTTAGGATTTTTTACAATGATCTCAAGTATGTATACTCATTCATAGATACGTATATTTTATTTTTATTAAAAAAATATCAAAGTGAATTTAATTTAAAAATCTTAAATTATTTGATTAGCAATATTGTCTCTTATTCATTTCGCCGTACTATACAAATTTAATTGTCTTCGAATTCATCGTGCACTTCACTTGCATCATCATCAACAAAGCAATTTTCAATTTCTATGTTGTATTCTCTACAAATGTTGTGTAAGCTGCAGCACACATTGATCATTTTCACAGTTTTTTCTGGAGTGTAGACCAGGGTTCCTTGCAAACAATGAAAACGGCTTTTAATACGCCAATTGTTCGTTTTTTATTAAATTTGTGCTCCACTGATCCGGAGATTGCATTTTTGTATGGAGTAAGCAGGAACGGTTCCAAACCATAGCCGGAATCTCCCAATAGCCATGAGTTTTTGTCTTCATTTTCATAATTATTAACAAAAAATGTTCTTGTTCCACTCATACTCCAAATCAGGGGTTCTCACAAGACCTCGCTTCGCGACCCCCTTTTGACATTGCAATGGAAGCGCGACCCAATACAACTTTGACTAATTTAAAAATCTAAAAAAACGTTATGTAAAGATGAAGGAATTTTAAAAAATAATATTAGTAATTGCGACATTTGCTTGAATATTAAGATACTTTTTTTGTATAATAAATATAATAATATTCTCTGCGTTCACAGAAGATCGAATCTCTGTTTTGAAGGACAGAGGAGTGAAAAAAGATATTTTACATAAAAATGTATGTTAAAGAAAAAATGTTTAATAGTTTTAGGTCTTCGGAGCCAACAAGCGGATAAACTTTGCTATATTTCACCGGTACCATGAAATAAGTCCCATGAAATAACTCCCAATGAAATTAGTCCCAACAAAAATGAAGAAATAAAAAAAAAAATTAAATAACTTCCAAAGGGATAAATGAAATAATTCCCAACAATTGGGAATTTTATCACAACAAAGGAAATAAGAGCCCCATTTAGTGAAATAACTCCCAATAAAATAAGTCCCAAAATAAATAAAATAAGATCTAATAAAATAGGTCCCCACACAAATTAAATAATTCCCAATTTAAAATTAGGAAATAAAATAATTAATAAGTTTTAGTTTCGGAGTTGCGTGAGCTGAAATAAAGCCAAATTGCAAAAATTAATGAAATAACTTCCAACAAAATTTCATTGGAAATTATTTCATTTGGGAGTTATTTCATTATAAAATAACATCCGATGATATAAAATGAAATAAGTTCCATTATTTCATAATAAAATCCAATTTGTATGGAAAAATATTGGGAATTATTTAATTTTTTTGCTGGGAATTATTTCATTTGAGAGTTATTTCATGGTACTTATTTCAACTAATTAAAATGCTTTTAAATCTTCAAGCAAATTTTCTTTATATAGCCGGGAAACTTATCCATGAAATAAAAACGATTTTGTAAAAAGTTCTTGACATAATATATTTTTATTTATATTTTTATAAAATAAAAGTAGAATTTCATGTGAAAAAACTATAGTTTCAACAAATTTAAGTGAACTACATATTTATCTTTTTAATTAATTGTGTTCCCTGCCATATCGTAAAGTTTTCTTTTTACTGTGTCATTGGACAGCTTTACTTTCTTCGTGTGATCAACAATCTTTATCAAGCATAATATTTTCAATCCAAGGTTCCTTCAATAGTAGTTCCTTATTTCTTAAAAGAACTCATTTTAGAAAAAAACTTTACGCTTGCCTTTAATTTGGGTATATTTTGTAAAATGGTGTATTTCCATTTTTAAATAGTTTCATGCTTTTATTGGAATTTTCATTTAAACTTCTAAATAAAATAATAACATTAAAAAATTGTGAGTTCAAGAATATTTTTCAGGAACTTTTCGCGACCCCCTACGAATGTCCTTACGGACCCCTTGTGGGTCGCGGACCCCCATTTGAGAACCGTTGCTCCAAATGAATGCATCATGGCATGACCCTGGTCTACATGCTCTTACTTTCATGTTGTAGTCACATATCTAAAAGCATTGTAAAATACACTCATACATACAGTACAAAAAATATAACACTTACTATCATTGCATTAATGCTGAAAGTTCCCTTCCTGTTGTAAAATAGTGACTCATCCTCATGTGGCTTACATATTTTGACATGTGTACCATCAATGCATCCTATAACGCCCGGTATTAGAATTTTTGAAAAAAAAAAAATGCTTCTTAGAATTCTTCATTGGACATTTTTAATTTAATCCAATTCGGGTATATATGTTCCTCAATAGCATTCAAAATTCTCCATAATATTGTTGAAACAGTACTTCGCCCATACTTATGTTTTCATCTTTTCCGATGACGCCTTGGTACGATCCCGTTGCCAAAAAACGAAGTGCTGTTGCTAATTGTATAATTGCCGGTATTGAAGAACGTTGCAGCGATGGTTCAATTCTTTCTAATACCATTACAAAATCTTCTTTGTTTAATCGGTACAAACTGATAAAACTATAAATAAATATTAGTAAATATTATAATCTCTGTAAATACTTAGTTTAAATTATTTTACTTACATTGCACTTGGATAAGACAAAAGATCTCATGCGTCCCTTAATGATTTTCACCTCAGTTTTTCAAGGAGATGTTCATTTCTTATTTCTTCTAATACAGCCACAATTGAAACACCAGTCATATTTAAAATCGTATAAAACTTATTTGTTTACACTTTTGGAATTAACTTTTTAATAGTAAACACAAATATCACTTTTAATTTCATTTGTTTATTCTCTTGTTTTGTTTTAATTTTCTTTGTTTATTAATCAGCTGTTATGTAATGATGCCACATTTTCTTAAGAAAAAATGTGTTTTTAATTTTTTTCGGATTTGCAAAAACGTATTAAAGCTGAAGAAGCAAAACAAACACGTTACGAATTCGACTATGCGAAAATTTTCACTTCCGAAAAATGTCTGTGACACACCTGAATAATTGAATTACGTATTCTAATTCTTATTCTAACACTTATAAGTTAAAAAGATGATATTTAGGGGTGTACGAATAATCGCCCAAACCCCATACATTTTTTTTTTTTTTTTTTTTTACATTTCATACTTTATTTATTGAATCTTCAGTAATTGTACATGAACTAAAAATAAGTATTAAAATCTTAAATCTAAATATTAATATCTAATTTTGTCCAACCACCGTCAGACAAAAATCTATTTTAATACGTATATTTTAGCTCCTCAAGTTTGATGTGTGCCTTCTTCTCAATTGAGTATATCCATTGCTTAGTAGGATGTTTCGAGCTAGAGGATTTGGGTGAATTTCTAGCCTCCTAAAATATTTTCTCAGTATCTTTCACAAAGGGGACGTTTAGATCTTTATGAATATTTGAGTTTTTGACGTACCATGGTGCCGCAGTTATTAACCGCAAAATCTTGTGTTGTCGTCTCTGTATTTTTTCTATATTTGACGCCGAGGCCGTGCCCCATAACTGAATGCCATAACTCCATATTGGCTTCAAAATAGAGTTATATAAAAGTAGTTTACAATCTAAAGTAAGTGTTGAGTTTCTACCGATAAGCCAATTTATTTGAAGTGCTTTCAGTTTTATTTGTGTCAACTTGGCATCAATATGGGATTTCCATGTAAGACGTGGATTACTTAAGAAGTCTCCCTCTTTAACAATAAATTTTCGATTAGTTAAATAGCTTTCCAATAATTTATGTGTATTAGTGGGTAAATTTTGCTTTATCTTATATATCATGCCATAGTACCATACTTTGTCGAAAGCTTGCGAAACATCGATAAAAAGATCAGAGCAATACTTCTTTTCTTCAAACGTTTTGTTAATAACATTTACAAGTCTGTGTGTTTGTTCGATAGTGCTGTGTTTTCTTCTAAATCCGAATTGATGATTGGGTATACATTGGTTTCGATTCAATAGAGGGGTTAACTTATTCATTAAGAGTTTCTCAAAGAGCTTTGACATATTTGATAATAGACTTATAGGTCTATACTATTCTACCAGGTGTTTTTTTTGTGTTTAAATCAACAATAGCCTTGTCGATCTCTCGAATCTCAAAACAAAGGGGTTCAACTGCTCTGAATTGGGGTACAACAGGTGGCAACTCAATTACGTCATTTGATACGTTAGGAGTAAATACATTTTTCAGATGACTTACAAACAGATTCCCTTTTTCGGTATCATTTCTTGCCCATCCTCCATTAGTATTACGTAAAGGAGGTTTACATATAACTGGTCTCTTAAGTTTTTTAGTAGCTCGCCATAGAGAATAATAAGACTGCGGTGTTGCATCAAGGTTTTCTAAATATTTATTAAAAGATTCAGTCTTTCGATTTTCCAAGAGCTTATTAAGACGATTTTTGCATTCTCTAAACTTAGATTTGAGTTGAGGGGATCTGTAGAGTTGCCACTCTCTTCGAGCTCTTCTTTTTTCAGTCAAGAGCCGTTCGACATCCACAGAATATATTCTATTATATATGTTTTGTCGGGGGGTAAAGGTAGCATGTTCAGCAGCAAGTTTCAAATTCATATTAAAATTATTGAGAGAGTGATCGATTTCTTCTGGTGTACTTATCAACATGTTCTCCGTGCAGCGTGTACTAAGGTATTTCATATATTTCAGCCAATTTATCCTTGTTCCTGATGTCGCCAAGTTACCAGACGGGGATACAATTTCTCGGGGGCTTAATAGCATAACAAAAGAGGGTGAATGATCCGAGGATAATTCCAGTGAAGATTCAACTCGTATTAGATCCATAGGAATGTTTTTTATAACTCCAAAGTCGATCACATCGGGTATCTTATTTGGATCAGACGGCCAGTAAGTAGGTTCTCTGCTCGAAATCACATTCAAACCCATTTTAGAAATTGTATGAAACAAAACACGACCTTTCGGGGTTATTAGTCGTGATCCCCAGAATGTATGCTTAGCATTATAATCGCCAGCTGCCAGGAAACGGGGTCCTAGTGATTTAAAATAGTGTTCATATTGATTTTCTGAAATTGAAAACCTGGGGGGTGAATATATCGATGAAATCACTAAGTTTCTATAACAATCTTCAATACAGATTGTTGTAGCTTGAAGATAATCTTCACAAAGTTCACACATTAAGTAGTGTTTAATTCGAGTCTTTTTTAGTATAGCCGAGCCTCCACATGCTCTTCCTCGGGTTCTTTTGTATCATAAAAAACATATCCATTTATCTGGAATATACTTCTAGATTATCTGGAATATACTTCTAGATGAATTTCAGAAACTAACATTATATCAACTTATTGGTTTTTCAGAAAATATTCAAGTTCATTTTTATGTAGCCTATGCCGTTTGCGTTCCAAAAGCATATCTTGAGACAATTCATGGTGTTTAGGTTTCAACGAAACCGAAATGGATAAGACACCACGAATGCTGATGAAGTGTATAGCGGCACAGAAAATACGTATTCCATTCTGCTGGTGTCCAATTATAGTCCACAAACTCTGCTTTGGTACCGCTAAACAGAGACAAGAAGGCAATTTGCGATTGCAAACTTGTTTATGGTCCTTCGAACCGGATGTCGGCTTACGACACTATGTAACCACATCTTAAACAGCGTTTACGACGCTAGGTTCAACCTCTTTTTTACTTGCCCCAAACGCCTGGCGCTGCTAACTGAGTCCCTCAAAATTGCACCGCGTGCAAGGCGGGCGAAATGTTTAGGTTTCAACGAAACCGAAATGGATAAGACAGCACGAATGCTGATGAAGTGTGTAGCGGCACAGAAAATACGTATTCCATTCTGCTGGTGTCCAATTATAGTCCACAAACTCTGCTTTGGTACCGCCAAACAGAGACAACAAGGCAATTTACGATTGCAAACTTGTTTAGATGGTTTATTTAGAATAGCTTGTAAAAGCATCGTTTGCATCTTGAGCATTTCCTGCATCATATTACTCATAGAGTTTGTAAAATTGTTTACCGATTGCACGAGCGTCTCTATTGTAGTTTCCAGCCTTGTAAAATTGAATTCATGCGATTTTTCCATTAAATCGGAATTCGAGTTAGTGTTTTTATTTTTAGACAAAGAATTTGCTGGTGGAGTTTAGTTGGTCCTATGAACATTTGCGTATGATTGTTTGTTGCCTTATGACTCTATTAATTGGGGGTAATTATTTCCAAGAATGTTTGGTGGTTGAGTGGGAGAAATCCTAGTTTTCTGTCCTAGGGATCGTTTGACGATGGCATACACTGGACAACCTCTATAGTTTGCTGTATGGTTTCCACCACAATTACTACATTTCTTTATGTTCGAGTCTGCCTTCGGTTTATCACATTGGGACGAGTTGCGTAAATCGCCACAAGCAACACAAACTGGATGTAATCTACAGTAAGCTTTAGTGTGTCCATATTCCTGACAGTTTACGTACTGGTCCTGATCGTTGATGCGGCTCTTCTATTGAAATTTCTCGGTGCAATAAATACTTCAAATGATATATTGGGTGGGTTTCGCCTTTTTTCAATTTAATGTCGCCGGGTTCTAATTCAACTTTAAAAAGTTGCTGGGGTGTTTTCTCGCGGTTACGCAGATTCAAAACATTTTTTATCTTAAATCCTTTATCTTCTAAACTGGTTTTTATTTCGATTGGTTCCACATTAGAATCAATGCCTTTTATAACAATTTGAAAGCCCTTACTACTTTTCAATTGATATGTATAAACAATTTTCTTATGGATTTCAAAATATGACACTATTTTACGATAATTATTTTCGTGATTAACCCCATAAATGAACATACGCCCTAAAAAAAAGACAATTTCAATTTGGGATCACTGTGTTTAGGTTTTTTGACATGTTTAATATTTTTGGTGTTTGTTCATTGTGAACAATCACCCAAATTTTAAAAATGTAGAATTACCCAAAAGTGTTTTTTGGGCAATTATTCATTTATCTTAACATTCGGCAAAATAATTTTTCTTAATAGCGGAAGGGTTTTTAACTCTGTGGTATGTGCAAAAGCGGCTTTGCTAACATAATATTAATTTTTACACAAATATTAAAAAAATAAGTTATATAAATATGATCTTGAAAGGTTTTTGAAAGGCCTATAAGTAACTATATTCAATTGCATTCAAAAACGTTTATGGCAATATTTTCATCATTAAACTTATTAATGACCAAACAAAAAATAGAAGTCAGAATCAGAGATCCCTAAATTCGGAAATTTTTTTTATTTTATTTTTTTTTTTTTTGTTAATGATAGTGCTTTTAACGGTGAAAATGTTGATGTAAAAAAAATTATGTAAGCGAAGCTGTTTTTGGATATATCACAGAGTTAAAAACCCTTCCGCTCGATAAAAATAACTTTTATTATTTATAAAAAATAACTTTTATTATTTATAATCTATAGCTAAATTATAGAATAAATGATAAAAAAAATGGCTGCATAAAGTTTTTAGAACAGTTTAATTAATTTTTGGATGAATATTCATAACAGTTATGGGTTACTTGACATTATGAAAAATAACCCAAACTGTTGGGTGATTGTTCATTTTGATATTTGGTTGATTATTCACCAAATTTTGGGTGATTTTGTGAATTTTTTGAGTTTTTGGTCACAAGCACACAAAGACCCATTTTTGGGTTTTAGGCGATTATTCGTACAGCCGATATGTCAATAACTAAAAATATAGTTATGTTTGTGAGAAATACATTAGTTGTACATGGTGCTTTATAATTATATAATTCTTATTATTTTTATGTACTTTCGCTTTCTTTACACTTTAACCTATTAATATTGCAATTATTTTACTATCCCTACAATTTTATCTTACAAAATTAATATCAAAGAAATTTTTTACCAAACAATTCATTCCATAATTTTTTTCCAGTGCATCTTGTACTCTCAGCAATGATTAAATAAATAAAAAGCATAAGAATACGTGTGTATTCAGCATGCACAATTGTGCTATGAAATTGACATCCTTACTTTATATCCAAAGTAAACAAAGTTTTGAAAAAATCGGACCAAGAACAAGCCTACCTCCCATATATCCTGAAATGTGAAAAACGCATTTTCTTCTAAAATACTGGTCAAAACAGTATCAAAATTTGCTATAGCCGCAGGAAATAGGTTTTAGATAGGTCAGACAATATTTTTTTGATATTTACAATTGACATTAAAGGCACGAACAATGCTGATGACGCACAGTGTGCTGTTTTAATATAACGAGCGGCCAAAAATAGAAGGACTTGTCGTAGATGAATGAAATTTGGCACACTAAATTTTTTAATAATATAATATTCTGCTCGAAAATTGTAAAAAATTGCACTATGGACACAACCACCTCCCATACAAATTTCAGATTCACAAATAGGTAAAATCGGAAATTATTTCAAAAAGCTTGGAATGTTATATTTAGCAACTTATATGATTTTTTCACAAATCGGATGAATGAAACTATATAAATTTGTATATATGAAAAAAATTATTTTGAGATTTTTCTTCATTTATAAATATAATATTAAAGATAATAGTTTTAATAAAAATATCTATTAATTCAATAATTTTAAACAAAAAATAAAAGATAAGCTAACTTATTTATTGAAATAATTTAAAATTATAATATTTATACAAAAAGCGAAATACCTTCAACATTTGGTTCCATATAAAACGTATTGTTATTTTTATGTAATTCTTACTCAGAAACAATTTATTGTGATATATTTATTAAATTATCTTCTCGATTTGTGAAGAATACATAATTTAGTGTTAAAACCATATAGTTCTTCATAAATCTTCCTATAATTTAGCTATTTTCTATATAGATTAGTTTGGGTCATTTAGAAAATAAGATGTTCCTTCAGGTCTTAATTAATATCTAGACAGCTATGTTTCCAAATAAGGTTTAAACTATTTTTTTCTAAAAACTCTGTGTTACTTGTATAGCTTCCCAGCGAAAAAAAAAACTGAAAAAGTCATGATTTTAACATTGTGTTGTCATTGGAAGGAAGTACTTAGTGTTAAAAAAAAGAGCTGTAGAAGTTCTTTTTTTAACCCATGGTTGTCATTGGCAGCGTTACCGTTTGGCGACTTTAGTCGCCAAATGCCCCTTTTTCAACCACCTGGACACTTTTTTGACCCCTTTTTTAAATGGCGACTAAATGGCGACTTTTTAAGACTATGACCTAAATTACGAAAATTAGTTCATTTAAACAAATAAATGAACTATTTTAATATTGTTTCATAGTATAGTAATACAAAGAACCGCCGAACATTTATAAATGGACTGAAATTGTTAGTTACTAAAAATAATAATAAAGTTTATGATTAGATATTTAAATCATCATATGCCGAATCTTTTTGGACTGGTTTGAAAAAGTAAAAAACAGATACATACTTTTATCCCTATTTATATTTTTACATTCTTCAAAGCAATTCCTAGGGGGGCGTATTTTTTTTACTAAGTTATCAATAATAAAAAATAGTTTGTCCAACAGACTTTAGTCAATATTTTTAGTTCCATACATTCAGTCCGAAATTGGTTCGACGAGGATTTGAAAGATTTGAGTACAAGTATAGACCTTGTACAAGAGTACAGAAGTGTAATTAATTAAAAATGATTGTATGTCAGCTATTTTTGTGAATAAATATTTTACAACAATAATAATAGTTGTAAAATATTTATAAATAAATTATTTTGTTGCTAACAGAATTGGATTTACTAGTTTTTCTCAAAACACAACATTTTTTGTTTTTGTTGTTATCAAATGAACAAAATTTAAGGAGTTTTTTAGGTTTTTAAGCAGTTGGCCCCTTTTTTTCACAAAATCCCCTTTTTTGGCGACTTTTTATTTTGAAATCCCTTTTTTTGGACACTTTCTAAAAATTCTCAACGGTAACGCTGGTCATTGGTAGGATGTTATTCTTTTATACTTCTTGTTCACTGCTTTTGAAGCAAAGAAATTTTGTTATTACCATTTTTTCCTGCTAAAATTTATATTCATATTTATTTTCACTTTTTTGGAAGTAATTATTAAGAACTTCCAAAAAAGTTTAAAATATGCACTTTGTTCCACTTTTGAAGTTGTGCAAATGTTCTTTTTTTGGAAGAACTTCATCATTTTTTGCTGGGTTATTTTAATAATGTTCCTACTAAATTTGTGTAGTTTTTTATATATTCTGTAGCATTTTTTTAGCAGATCTTTTAGATTTGCCTTCCAACATTTTTCTTACTTCTATGTACTCATATGTAGGATGTATTGTAATTTCAATAATTAAGCCAAATAACAAAAATATATAAAATCTGCACCTGACTTTAAGTTGAAAATGTGATAAAACTTATATAAAATGCAGGGTACTGCAAAAGAGACCTATATTTTTTGAAATTTCAGACTTATGCTAATAAAATTTAAAAAAATAAAAAATATAGTTTTTTTAATCTCTCTCTCTAAATCATTAAAAAAAATAATGTCAACATACTTTAGTAATATCATACTATGCATTTTATGTAAAATTAATCAGTTTTGCAGAAGATTTTTATAAAATAAATCCATTTTTCTATTTGTACTTTTGAAGGGTTTTTCATTGCAATTTACATCATTATTAAAAACTTTGAACTTTGAGGGTCTATAACTTTTGTAAAAATAAATATTTTTCAAAAATTGTTTTTGAGTATCAATCAAATATGACTGAAATTCCGTCAAGTAATAAAAAAATGAAATAAAACTCAATTTTAATAAACATCATCATTTTGGGGCCACCTTACTTTGCGTATACATATATGCATAGATACATGTAAATACTAGAAAGTTCTTATTGTACATACATACATACATACATATTTACATCATTTAGAATTGGCACAAAAAATCTGATCATGGTACAAATGAATTCTTACAAGAATATACATATATAAAAAATAGCTAACACAAAAGAAAAAAATTAAAACATTTTAGCTAAAATTCGGTTGTAAACTAATTTAAGACACCGAAGTACAATGGATTTGTCTTGAGTATTGCGTATGTGTGCGTACACATTATCTACTCGTAGACTACTTTGTCGCTAGGATATTTCCAAAAAATGCTGTACGCATTCTATAGGGTTGGGTATGCATTTGTGTGTGTGCATGTTCATATACTGTATAGTATAAGTACAAGTAAATCTTCTTAAAACAGATGAAGGAAGACGTTCTTGCTGAAGATGATTATGCTGCCAATGTAGACAACGATAAATACGTTAAGGAGTAACAGCAGCAATGAGTATACGTTACATAGATATGTATGAATAATAAGTGGAGGCAAAAGTTAATAAAGAAGCAAACAATAGCTACAAGGATAATTCAATCGCATTAAATAATAAAGCTCAAAAAACACTTTCAGATTAACTGAAGTGATTGTATAGAATTAGTTAGAATCACAAAGATTAGTGAGCATTCAAAAGAAAAACAAAATCTGTACAAAGTAAACAAACAAACAATCAAACCAACCAACCTACCAATGACTGACAAACAAACAAAAGAAAGAAAATATCTTTATTATTTCTTACACAAATACACATGTAAGAATCTAGCAGAATAAAATGTCACCGATGGATAATATCGCTTATTCTATGTATTTCACAACAAATTTTATATTGTTTTCAATTGTATAACAAATAAGTTATAAATAAATACTAGTACTTATTTCTTATTTTCTATTAAATAACTGGGTTACAACATTTAATAGATATTTGTTTGTTATATTCAAGTATACGAGGATAATTTTTAAAGTCATCTAAAAGTGTTCTGCGTACTTATTCTAATTATACAACTTATAATATGTATAGGAACATTAAATACAAAATACATGACACTTTTCGTTCTTAAAATTATGGCGTTTCTAAAAAAAAAAAAAAAAAAATCACAAAGGTGTAATTGTTTAATTGTTAATATCGTCTGAACTAAATAAGCGACCATCTTGATATTTTTCAAAAACTAAAATACCGTTTTTTGAGATATAAAAAATTACTTACCAGGACATGATAAATGTTCTTAAATTATCTTTGGTATTCCTTTGCAAAGATTTTCTTTATTATTATAATTTATAAATTGAAGTCATAAAATAAAAAAATTACAATAAACTTTAAGAATTTTTGGTTGTTAAAAAAAAAACTTGCTACCATGAGACCCAGTATTAATATTCTTGTATATTTACAGGTACAGGTTTTCGAAAACATTTGCAGTCCGCACATTTGTTTTTATTTACAGTTTTGGTTCTTTCATATTTTTCATAATGGCTCTCATTTGTTAAAGAACTTCTTTGACTATCATAGTAAATGTATGTATGCGTAGGTGATTTGATGTTTAATTCGGGATTATGTATTGTTTTTAATTCCTATTAATACCACTTTTCTTCTATTCTGTTTTATTCTTAAAAAATTATTCTTCATGATTTTTATATATTTTTTCTTTTGTTGCAAGTAAATTAAGCTCATCATATTCGGTTCATATAATTTAAAACACTTGGAATTTATGTGTTCTTTGTACCCTCGACAGTATTAATGTGTATTAATACAAAGAGCATACATGTGAAGGATTTTACACTAATGACATAAAATACTTACATATACTTGACTCAAACATACATTTTATGTATGAATGTGTTTAACTAATGTAACATTTTTTAATAGGGATTATTTTTCTTATGAAGACAATACCTTCTACAAATAAATACTAAATATGAAAGCGACATAAAAAAAAAATAAAAATAAAAAAAAAAAAAAAAAAAAACTTTTATAAGTTTTACCATTATTTGTTAGCACTAAGACTTGCAGTTAGTAAAATTCATAAAAATTCTGATTAAAGTTTCCTAAATATTTTAAAATTTTGTTCTAGATAAAATTTTCTAGAATTGATGAACCTGTTCACCAAAAACTTTACTTACTCTGTAAACCAAAAAATTACATTGAAGAATTTGATCACTACTTGCAATTCGATTGCAAAACTCATTATATTTGTGCGACAATGTGTAAGAATTCATGGGTCCACATTACTTATTGTAAACGTTAAAGCCCGGCGTGAAATTACGTAATTTCATGCTGAAATAACATACAAAATTCATACTATTCATACTGGTTAAATGACATTCGATGTAATTTCGTTAACAGCTGATACATTAATTACAAGATATATACAGTATGTAGCACAAATGAGTACATGCTTGTAATTTGTGCACTTGTCGTTGCATAAAAATAAAAGTAGTAAAGCAAATTCAAAAATTTTTTTTTTAATTTATTTTATGTTTAGTGTTTAATAAAATAATCTATAATTTAAAAATATAAGCATCGCGCTCTACCGATCCGATCTTCTACGAGTTATTAATATTACGTCTACTAAACCTCACACTGAAAAATAAATCTTTTAACTCCATTATTCGCGAACTTGTGGTAGATAGCCCGTTTTGTCTTAATTATTTTTAATGTTTGTTATAAAATGTTCATATAGCCCGTTTTGTTTATTGGAAATTAAAGAAGTAAAACATAATATTTTTGGAAAAAAAAAATTTACAATATGTTAAATTTATGATATCATACCAATCAGGAGGTAAAAAAGCGAAATTTTGTGGTTGGCTGGACCATTTTTAATCGTTAGAAATTTCAAATAACAGGAATGTGTACTAAAAGGACGAAAATGTGTTCAAGATTAAAATTATAAGTTAAATTTTGAAAAAAAAAAAAAAATTTAAACCAATTAAAATTGTATTAAAAACAGGAATGTTTACTAAATGGACGAAAATGTGTTCAAAATTAAAATTATAAATTAAATTTGAAAAAAAAATTGCATGCGAAAAAAATTGCAAAAATAAATTTTGCAAAAAAAAAAAAATGTTTTACCAATTAAAATTGTATTAAATTGCATATCAACAACTCAAAAATTATTAAAACCTTTAAAGACGATGTTTATTACACTTTTTATTTAATTATCATTTTTGTAAGACACTGCTTTTGGTATGTAAGATGTTTTGCTTATAATCACCAACTGTATAAAATTTGTTTCATTACTGTCTTCAAATCTATGGTATAGTGCTCCCAGTTAAGCCATGTATACACGGTTGTTAGATCTAACAATGTTGGCAGAAAAATGTTCAGAAAATATCTAACAACCGTGTAAACTTACAATTTATGTCTTGCAACGTTGTTAGAAAAAGCATTGTCAGTAAATTGTAACCCAATAATATTGTTAGACATCTGGCAATCCTGTAAACACATAACGTTGCCATTGCCATACAGCGTTACCGTTGAGAATTTTTAAAAAGTGTCCAAAAAAGGGGATTTCAAAATAAAAAGGCGCCAAAAAGGGGATTTTTTTAAAAAAAGGGGCAAACTACTTTAAAACCTAAAAAACTCCTTCAAATTTGTTTATTTGATAACAACAAATTATTGTATTTTAAGAAAAACTACAAAATTCAGTTCTATTAATAAAAAAATAATTTATTATTATTTTACAACAATTTTTATTATTGCAAAAATAAAGATTTATTCACAAAAATATTTAGCACACAATCCTCTTTTAATTAGTTAAACTCCTGTACTTTTGTAGGAGTTCTTACTCGTACTTTAAAATTTAGGATGGAACGCATGAATTCACAAGTACTGTCATAATTCTGTTAGATAAACTATTTCTTGTTTTTGATAATTTAGTAAAAACACGTTCCCCCGAGGGATTGCTCTTAGAAATGTAAAAATTTAAATTAGGATATAAGTATTCATCGAATCTTCTTTTATTTTTTCAATCCAGTCCAAAAAAATTGGCATATGATGATATAAATAGCTGTTCATAAACTTTATTATAATTTTTAATTACTAACAGTTTCAGTTCATTTATAAATACTACGCGGTTTATTATATCACTATACTGTAAGACAGTCCCAAAATTATTAATTTATTTGTTGAAATTAATATATAATGAGTCGATATATTTCAAACAACTTACTATATTGTAATTTAGAACATAGTCTTAAAAAGTCACCATTTAGTCGCCATTTAAAAAAGGGGCCAAAAAAGTGGCCAGGTGGTTGAAAAAGGGGCAAATGGCGACTAAAGTCGCCAAACGGTAACGCTGTTGCCATATAATTGTCTGACAATTTTTATTGTCAGCTGTGCGAATTTTATGCATCTGACAATGGTGCCATTGTCAGATAAATCATTTATACTTTATACATTTATATGGAGTCACTAATTTAAGCAGATTATCAAATTGCTAGGAGTCCATTCGTAAAAAATTACGATACAACTCCGGCTCTTCACAATTTAGCGTGAAATCCCTTCTGCTGGCGCTGAAGCACCCAATCCTTCACCCACACTTTGCGGCGCCTTTTTTTTTTTGTCTTCGTCCTCGCTGCTTTCGAGAACATATGCAGCTAAAATATTTGCAATATTTTTTTTTTTGTTCCAATGTTTTTAATTAAATTAATTTAACACACAATTTTCGTTTGACAGTTCTGGTAATGTCTGACAACAAATTTATCTGCCAATTTTTGTTGGCAGATAAATTTATTGTCTGACAATTGTCTGGCAATGAAATTGTAAGGTTTTTTACAATCGTCTAAACTGGCAATTTACCTGTTGCTAACAATTTTTCATTGTCAGTACATTGCCAGATCTGCCAACATTGTTAGATCTGACAACCGTGTATACATAGCTTTAGCTTCATAAAATGTTGATAGGTGTACCCGCGTATGATAAACAAGCATCTAAAAAAGGTCAAAAATCTAACTTCAATGGCTTTTTTCTCCAGACTGCATTGAGATAACAAAATTTTTATGAGATATATTAAGATTCTAATTCTAAATGTTTAAGAAAAGTTGAAACCGCAAAGAAAATTCTGATTATTTATCAATTTTTATACCCTTCACCACAGGTGTAAAGGGTATATATAAGTTTGTCATTCCGTTTGTAATTTCTACAATATTCATCTAAGACGCCAAAAAGTATATATGTTATGGATCCTTATTGATAGGGGAGTCGATATAAAGATGTCCGTCTGTCTGTTGAAATCAGTTTTTAGAAAGCCCCAGTTATCGGATATATATGTTTTATACATAAAATTATAGGAAATATTCCTTAGAAAATCGCTAATAAAAATGAGCAAAATCGGTTAATAAATAACTGAGATATCGGCAAAAAACCGAAGATACTCCCAAAAAATCGTATTTGTTGTCGGCTTTTCTCGGCTCCTATACAAGCTAGCGACTTCGTTTTTGCACAAAAAATTCAAAATCATCTTCAAATTTTTTTTCTGAAAAAAAACTGGTCCACTATATCTCAGATATCGGTCAAAACGCATTTTTGGACTTTTTGAAGCTCCTGTATAAGCTACGGGTTTTGAACAAGTTGGTCATAAATATTTTTACAAAATTTCGGGTTTTTTTAATCAACCAAATTCGTCCATAAACAACCGAGTTATGAGCCAAAAACTAAAAAAAAATTTAATAATATAAATACACAGAAAAATATTTATATTAAGCATTGTTTTTTTTTTTTTTTTTTTTTTTGTATGGGCAAGTAGTTTAGTAAGCAACAGCAGTAATATAATGAGTAACATTGTTGTTCTTGTTGTTATTTGAATATGCAGTCAGATTGTATATATTTGTATTCAATTGTTGTTATTGTTTATATTTTTAAAGCAATGCTTGCTATGACTTTTTTTTTCGTATTCAATTGTTCGTAGTTTGGAAAAAAAATTAGATTTATAAATGTGAAAATATGAAAGCATACATTAAGGCGAAAATTTTATTATTTGTCGGTAAGATGGTATTATGATGTCGGTAAGATGGTAATATGTTAATATGGTGAAGGGTATCAAAGATTCGGCACAGCCGAATCTTTTTTTAATTTCATTATTTTTACATTTCTTTGAAAATCAAACAAAAACTAGCATATAGCCCGTTTTGCCTTAAAAAGAATATACAAAAAGTGAAAAACATAGTGTTAGAATTAACTTTTGACTCCAAAATTAACATCATACAGTTACGGCCAAAAAAATAGGGTCAGGTATATTTATTTGAATTTTTTTGGAATTTTTGACTAAATTTTATGCGAACCAGTAAAACTTTTAATTCCAAATCATTGCGAATATATTGGGTTATAAACCTATACAGAAATAAAATATATATTCTTCTATAAAAAAAAAGTATTTATTTTATAGAAACTAAAACTCTCGCATGGGTCTCAAAAATACAGATTTGGAAACATTTAATACCCCATGTACAATTAAGCATAGTGGTGTTTGTAATATATCGGGGAGGGTTACTACCATTTCAAATTGTCAGGTCGATATCTCAGCATCAGGGAACTCTAGAATGGTCTTCCAAAGAAATAATGTTTCCTCCAATTGTTTTCTTATGTTCCCAGAACAAATTTGTGTTCCAAGTAGATTTTCAACCGAATTAATAGAATTAAAACTTTAAAAATTTTTAGATGATTTTCCGTTTCCGAAGAACTTTTTTTCACTTAATCTTTTTTAATTGATTTAAAGTTCTGCCATTTAATTGCAAATAAAATTATTTAACTATAATGATCGAATTCGATACTTATTTTTTATTGGATACGAATAGTTCTCGGAATTGAAGATCAATGATGATTCTCATCTTTTTTCAGTATTATATTTTAAATATCGTTGTCGAGATTTAAAAAAGTAAAGTTTCATAAAAATTTGTCAAAAAAAAAAAAAAAATTAACAAAATTACTGCTGACCCTATTTGTTTGTCCACACTGAAAAAGGACTATTTGAGCTTGAGACGTTGTACCGTGATCGAGATAATGTTAAGGGATATTATTTTTGTATATGTTTATAACCCAATATATTCCCAATAATTTGGCATTAAAAGTTGTATTGTTTTGCATAGAATTTTGTAGAAAACTCAAAAAATTTCAAATAATTATACTTGACCCTAAAAAAATTTTGTTAATCTGCATGAGGCCCGATTTGAATATAAGCCCTCGATATATGGGCAATTCTCTTTTTACGTTTGCCTTTATGAAACCGACCTTCAACCTCAAATATTTTGTAAATTCAGACTTTTTTAAAAAACTTTTGATACAATTATATTAACAACACTTTTTGCTGTACCAGAAAAAAAATTCAAGACCTGATACGGTTCCATGTGGTGCCGACAAGCACCCAAAGTAAAAAATTCAAAAAAAAAAAAAGTGTTTGAAACTAACAAGTTTTTTTTATTTCTTTTTATTGCTGTAGTCGCGGATTTTAACATAAGGGTTCAATTCTTCTAATGTAGACTCTAAATATTTGTAAGAAATGACCAGTATAGCTTTAATTAGCGTGCAATTAACCAGTGTCAAATTGTTTTGTGCAAAAGTCGTGAAACCAAATTTTAAGAAAATTCAAAATTTTGCAGTTTTTTGGATATTTCAAAAATCAAAACAGAGCCCAATAGCTCTTGAATTTGTGCATCGTTTGACATATATCTCGTTAATGTGCCCTCAACAGAAATGCTGTAGGAGGTACCCAAACTTGGAGAGAAAAAACGTGAATGGCTCCAAGAGGTGCATTTTTCGGGAGGCACACTCGTAACGTTATTTCAATGAAGCTAGAGTATAGCGTTATCAAAGAAGGTTTCCAAATGACATTTAAAAATCATTGTGGCGTTTTAAAATATTAATTTTAATTGTAATTTTATTAAATAAACCTGTATAGCAATTTTAAGAAATTCAGCAATTTTGCATATTTTGTTGTAGCGGATTTTGGTGTTATAAATCAATTCTAAACTTGTATTGAACACCATCTTGTTGTGTATTATGTATTCCAAACTTACTATGGAAATTTAAAATATTTGTTTCTGTTATTTTTCTTATTAAAAGAAAATCATATTACCTACAGAGACGAAAAGAACGAGGGAGCCTTTAACATGCTAGCTAATAAGTCGGGCTGGGGGGTTCGGTCCTTTCCCTCTCATGTGGATTTAGGTATTACAATAATAACTTTGAGGATTCCCTATAAAAATTGATAATTACTAAAAAAAAAAAAACTTTAAAGACCAAATATCTAGCTATTACAAACAAAAACTTAGCCCTTAACTAGATAAAATGAATTAAAATATAAATTAGTCTATCTTCATGAACAAAAGAAAAAAAAAAAAAAACATGGACTCTATGGTGGAGTTGAAACAGTCATGGCTCTTTACCCTCCTAAACCTATTTTCTAACATTGCCAAATTTAGTTAGAACCTTTATAACATCGTCAAAATCATCTTCAAAGAAAACACTACTATTTTAGTTTAGCAATTCATTATGAATTCAAAATAACAGTAATTTATTTCATCCCATTTGTAATGGTATTAAATTCTAACAAAAATAATTTTTAAATTATAAATTTATAATTTCTTTCAATTAACGTTAAATTAAAAAGTACAACAAAAAAAATATTACAACTAGAATAATTGTTTATCACAATGTTCACTTTTATTCTTATTTACCGGAAACAACATGTATTAAGTATCGAACATACCAGAACGTAGGGTACATAATACATTTGTTTTATATTATTATTTTCTGTTTAACTACGTTTTGTTTGTTTCATTAGTTATTTTATTTAACAAACAAAAGAATGATCAAAATTAAAAAATAGATTTTGTTTTGGTATATATATATATATATATATATATATATATATATATATATATATATATATATATATATATATATATATATATATATATATATACATATATATATATATATATATATATATATATATATATATATATATATATATATATATATATATATATATATATATATATATATATATATATATATATATATATATATATATACATATGTATATATATTTACAACACTGTAACAACAAGATCAACATTACCAGAGCACATTGGTTGCTGATGATATTTAAGAGCAAGTTAACAGATGAAACAAATGAACAGTGTAAAAGCTTTTACATTTGTTGATATTAAAGCAAATTCATTGAGGTTGTTATTACATTGCTGTTAAATATTTAGTTTTAAGTGTAAATGAAATGAAATTATCTATATACATATATAAAAGAGTAACGTTACTGACTGACTGAGTGATTGATTCATCATCCCACAGCCCAATCGGCTAAAGCTAGAGAGACGAAATTTGGAGCGTAGGTAGGTCTCCCTCCATATAGATTCACTAAGACGGGATTTTTGGAAATTCGAATGTTTAGGGGGTAAAAAAGGGTAAAATCGGTAACCTTATAACTCGCAAACTAATAATGATACAAAAAAGATGAATAGTTATCGTTATTCGTTTAAAAAATAATTGGACAGGTGTCTGCTACTTTTTTGAAAATCGGCCGTTTTAGGGAGAAAACGGGTAAAAACTGTATTTTGGTATTTTTTTTGGCACCATATGTATCTTTGAAACCAATCAACATACAAATAAAATTTATGTCGTATTCATAACTTATCAAGAAATGAGAAATACAAATTCGGTACTTTTTAGAAATTCGAACGTTTAAGGGGTAAAAATCTTACCTATTTTTGGTACTTTTTTCATAAAAAAATTTTTTATATTTATTGAAATATTCATATTAGTATTTTAATGCGGGATACCACTACAATTTAGAAATTTATTGGAATAAAATTTTTAATACTTCGATGGGTGAAAAAAAGTACAAAAAAAAAAATTAAAAGAAATTAAATATACATAATCAAATTATTTGATCTCAAAAATATTTAAAATAAATAACATTTTGTTTATGTAACTCAAAAAAAATATCAATATAAAAAAAAAATATTGTTTCACAGTATATTTATGTATATGTATGTTTGTGTTTATACAATATACAAGTTTTCAAATTCAAAAGAAAAATTTATTAACATTTATGTTAATTTTAAAATAGGGGTTGAAATTAATGTTATTAACATAATTTTAACATTATGTTAATATTTAAATTTATTTTTTCTTTTCAATTTGAATTTGTTTATACTATATTTTTTTTTATAAATAAAATAAGGTTTTTATAAATAAATAAATAATGAATTCAATAATAAAGCTTACCAAAACATGACGAAGAGATCAGCAGGCCTGTTGTCCTTCTCATTTTTGTTTTTCCGCAACGTTGATTTTTTTTTATATTTTAAATTACTTTATAATATTTATAAAAATTTGTATTAGTGTAACTGTAATATTTTTAAGTATGTATGCATTTAGTATAAGTGTTAAAGTGTAATATGTTTAAAAGTGTAAAATGTGAAAAAGTGTAATATGTATATAAGTGTATTTACATTATTTTTTTACATTATTTTAAAATTGTATAAAAAGTTAAATTAAAGCAAAATGTAAGTTAAATTAAGGTTGTTTTAATAAAATTTACAGTGAAAAGTTTAAATTTTTGTTAAATTAGTTTTAAGATAGATGATATTTAGTTAAAATTAATAGGTTTAAGTTAAAATTTAAATTAGTTTTAAGTCAAATTAAGATAATTATTTTCAAAATTAGATCAGGTTTCGTGATATGAGATTAGTTTAAAATTGGAAGGATTATTTTTGATGATTAGGTGGATTTAAGATTATTAACAGTGCAGATAGTTTTAAGGTATCGTAATATTCGTGATTTTCAGGTATGATGTTAAATTTTAGGAATTTTGGATTAACGGAGATAAGTTTAGACTAATTTTAAGTTAATAACTTCTTGATGTTAGCGTTTTTTTTTTTTGCAAATCTTAAAAAAATTCCAGAGTTTTAATGAATTGCAGAATCTGATGTTGCATAAATATAATCGATAGATAACTTTTAAATTTCTTCAGTTGTTCTGATACGCAACTTTCCATAAGACTCAATCCTAATTATACAAATATGATCCTAATTAGTTATACAACATAATATATTATCATTCTGGTTACCTTAAATTTCCTTACGATTTATTTCTTCAATCTAATTAAATTGCTGATCTCCAAAAATGTTAATGTATTTTTTTTCCAATTCCTAAACTTGTTTTTTTTAGTGCGTATACGTATGTATTTACCGTATGAAAATTTTTATCGAATGAAAAAAAATTTGATTTGTATGAAAATTTTTAATACAAAATTTTCATATCGTATACGTTCAAAAAAAAAATATATTTGTTAAGTATTTTAAACCTAACGAACAATTTTAATGAAAATATAGCCCTCACAAAACAGATACAGCTGCCTGGTATGTTTTAGCATACCAAAGAACTGGATCTGTAAAGGGCTATTAAGTATTAAATTCTATGAGTCCTTACGTCCATATGTCTTTGGCATGGTATATGCCAATGTTGTCGTTATCTATGTCTTGGAGTTCGTAACCAGTCTGTCCTATTTTACGCAAAACTTTAGCTTGAATACCTATAGGTGCTAGTTTCGAATTGTAGTTATTAATTTTTGAGCTTTGAGTAAAATTACGTCTAATAACAGTTTGTCCGATGTTAAAGTCTTTTGTCTGAGAACGTAAATTATAAGTCCTTGCATTTTTGTCGTACGCTTTTTTAATGAATTCTCTAATTTTGTCGCGTACTATAGTAAATTCGTCTTGTCGTTCAATAATCGAGTCACTGTCAGCCAAAATATTAAGATTTCTCAAAAGTTTATAGTCCTTCCCATGTGTCACCATTGTCTGTCCGAACACTACTTGGTATGGGGTCCTACCGATGGATTGATGGATACTGTTTCTAAGCGAACAATTAATACTGTCAGTGTATAGATCCCACACCCGTTGATATTTTCTTATGTAAGAACGCAAATCTTCATTTATGCAACGATTAACTCTTTCGCTTGCGTTCGCCTGTGGGCTATACACAGCTGTTAGCATATGCTGTACTCCATATTTAGATAAAAATCTTTCAAAATCTTTGGATTTAAATTGCGATCCATTGTCTGACACTAACGTTTCTAGAACCCCATAACAACAAAAAATTTCACTTCGTAAATAATTTATAATGCCCTTAGAAACAAATTTTCTTAATGGTTTAAGAAACGTAAATTTGGAAAAATGGTCAAGTACAATTTTTTTCGTACGCGGAAAAGGTCCAATTAAGTCGACGTACAGTCTTTGAAATGGTCTCTCAGTTTCAACCATCTGTCCTAAAGGTGGTCGTAAAAGTTAAAACCTTGAAGTTTTAAAGACCAACGAGGTACCAGAGAGATCACGCTGACCCATAAGCCACTTTAAACTGGCGTGATCAGTAACGACTTTAAATTCTAACCCCTCAATGTAAGCGCGAAACTTTTTGATTGCCATTACTACGATCAAGCATTCTAATTCGGTAATTGTGTAGTTTCTTTGAGCTCTATTGAGTTTGTGAGACATATAAGCAATCGGTCTCTCTGTCCCGTCCTCGTCTTTCTGCACCAGTACTGCACCCACCCCATAAGTGCTAGCGTCACACTGTAATATAAAAGGTTTAGTATAATCTGGGTGAATGAGTAAAGGAGCAGAAGTCAGTTTTGTCTTAAGTTTGTCAAAAGCTGCTTGAGCTTGGTCCGTCCAGACAAAAGTTTTCTTTTTCGTCAACAGTTCAGTCAATGGAAACGTTAATGTTGAATAGTCCTGTATAAATCTCCTGTACCAGCCAGTCATACCTAAAAAACGTCTTAAATGTTTTATTGACTTTGGTACAGGGAAGTCTTGTATTGCTTTAATTTTGTCTTCGTCCACTTGCAACTTATAGGGAATAACCATGTCCATTAGTCGGCACAACGTTTGCGGTGCATTACACAGTTCAAACGGCATTCTTGTAAATTTATACAATGGCCGATTAGGAACTGTGAAAGCTGTCTTAGGTTTTGAGTCTTCGTCCAGTTTGATTTGCCAAAAGGCATCTTTCAAATCGATTTTTGAAATACAATGAACTACAAGTGGAAGTCTCGATAAAAGTCCGTCAATGTTCGGTATTGGGTATGCGTCCTTAACTGTCACGGAATTTAATTTTCGACTGTCTACACACATTCTTATCTTACCAGATTTGACAACAACTACGGTCAGAGATGACCAAGGAGAGTGTGGAGCTTCCTCTATCACTCCCAAAGATAACATACGCTCTAATTCTCCACTAAGTTGAAATTGGGTAGTAGCGTTGTTTAATAGGCTTTGCATTACCTGTATCGATGCTGTGTGTTATTAATGTAGTACAGCCTAAACCATCTACATCAGAATTAAGGAACGTTGCAATAATTTGGTCAAGTCGTTGTTTCTGTTCAAAAGTCAGCTTCAGTTTGTCCGGGTCTGATTCGACACAGTCAATTTCACCAACAATCGGTAAAAAAATTTTGAGTCCAAAATCTTTCCAAAAATCAAAACCGTAAATTAAGTCATGTCTTATTGTCGTTGTCCGTCTGCAGTACGCACGTTACCTAAATATTTTCTAAATTGAGATCCACTTTGAATTTCTATTGCTAAATTCCCTCCAATTACGCTCTTATTTGCGCCACTATCTAGCAATGCCATATAAAATTTTTCATTAACTTTGGGGTTAATGTATGGCCTAGTATCTAGCTCATGAGAAATAACTGGGGAAATTGCACAAATTTTAAACATTTTAATTTTGCGATAAAAATCTCTAATCCTTTTGGAAGATCTACTAATTTTATTTTCTTCGAAAATCCTTGCACGAGCTTTCCTATATTCAGCTAAACGGATGTGATATGGTTTCATCAAAGGGTGCAAATTCTCTGTCTTGTTAATATTGTCCAAGTCAAAGTCCGAAGTTTTCTGTCCAAGTATGTTGGATGTCTTCAATGGGTCCGTCGAACATCCTTCTGTCCGTTTCCCGAAATTTTCTTAGAACACTTACTACAATTTGCTTATATATGTCTTTGGCACCACATACGTAACAAAAGATACGTCTATGTTCCAAACAATCAAAATAAGTATGTCCCTCTTTGTCACAGTTCCAACATTTTATATTGTGTTGTAGTACACAAATATCGTCTGTCACTGTATCTGCTTTGTCCTCTTCCTTATCGTCGTTGTCAATTTCAGAAATTCGTCCTTTATTTATTTTTCTAGATTCATATGTCTGGAGATCTTTTATAAATTTCTCATGCTTTCTAACTTCTCGACGAAGTTGAGAAACATTAGAAATATCTAAATGTAAAAGTTCATGACGAACTTCGGACTTTAAATTTCGAATGAGGATCTCACACAAGTTTCGGTCAGATATTGGTGTTTTAAGTCTATCTGTCATAGCCGAAATCGAATCCAAATATTCGTCAAAATTTTCATTGTGTTTCTGTCTTCGTCGTCGGTAAATTTGATTCGCCAATTACGAATAATTATTATTCAAATTGTAACGGCTAGGATTTGGTTAAATATTAGGGTTGTTTATAGTAGAAACATTTGGAGAGTTATTGTCAATCCGATTAGTATTTCCATTAGATGGAATATTTATGTTTCGGACCATTGTTGTCAATTCATTTGAAATAAAACTCATCATTTCTGTACGAAATGATCCTAAAGATTCTGCTACTATTTGTCTAAATTGAGTGTCATTGTTATGAATACTGTCCGCGTTACAATTCTGAGTTGGCTGTCCGGTTCTTTTCCTACCTGTTCGTGGCTGAGTTACCTGATTTGCATTAGCATTTGATGAATCCATATCTACCGTAAAGCTAACATTAGTAGGCTCATCTATATTTAACAAATTATCTCTACTACGTGTTAACGGCATATTAAAATTTACTAAAATCAAACAAAGTATTTACATTTTACTAATTAAATCATGTTATAGTTAGGAATCAAATAAAAAAAATATTGACTTAAGTTCAAACCAAAACTAAAAAATAAAATAATTCATTTAAACTTTCTAAAGAGTGTGTTATTGAAAGTAATGTCAATTAACAAAATCTCATTGGGAAAGCCTAAAATATAGATAGAAGAAAAATCTCAGTAGTTACATGATGGTAGTTATCGAACAATTATTCAAATAAAAGAAATCCGATCATGTTAAAAACTAAGCTAAAATTTTGAATAGAAGTAATGTAAACCAAAGAAAAATTATGTATGATATTCGTGAGTAAGATCCCAATTCAAACCAAGATCAAAAATCTCAAACGAAAAAAAAATTCACACAAAAAGTTAAGTGTGTATTCTAAACATTTGGTTCAAGTTTTCACTTTAGAATAAAATCCAAACTATTTAGTAAAACACATTGAAATTAAAATAAAATGAAATTGAAAAAAGATTCGGCTGTGCCGAATCTTTGATACCCTTCACCATATTACCATATTACCATCTTACTATCTTATCGACATCATATTACCATATTACCGACAAATAATAAAATTTTCGCCTTAACGTATGCTTTCATATTTTCACATATATAAATCTAAATTTTTTTCAAACTGCGAAAATTTGAATATATATAAAAAAAACAATCATAGCAGGCTTTGCTTTTAAAAAATAAACAACAACAACAATTCCATATTTATTTTTTTATGTGTGTATATACAAACTGGCTGCATATACAAAGAACAACAACAACACTGTTATTCATTATATTACTTCTGTTGCTAACTAAACTACTTGTCTTATAGGCAAAAACGTCACTAATAGTCATTGTACAAATTACATTTGTACACTCAAATGTATCGTTATGCAAGTATTTTAATTGTTTGAAGTAAATTATTTAAACTCACCACGCCTAATATCGCAGATTTAATGAAGGTTGCCAACACTTTAATTTTAATACTCGCTGTAGCTTTTCCAGTTGTCAATTGTAATGAGTTTTCGTTAAGTACTTGCATATAGAGCTAACAAAAGTTTTTGAGAAAAAGGGCGAACACTTACCTTGTGAGCAAGAGTTCGAGCAACATCAAAGCCCAACAGTGCAAGCAGCCTTCATTAAATCCCATTTAGTTGTATTACACTAATACATCTACGTATGTATACATAATTTAAGAAAAGAAACTTGAATTGTAATAAACCCATAAATGAAAAAATACTAAAATTCTGGTTTCATTTTCTTTCCTAAACCAATTCTATTATAATTACTCCTCTGGAGCAATTATAATAATAATCTGCTTTTGATAGCCCACTGTTCAAGTCTCAGCGGTCAACCTTTCTCATCTCTCAACAAGAAGATTATTTAGCATTGGTGTCCAACCCATACACACCAATACAGTCATTACAATGCTTAATATACATGTTTGTGTGTGTATTTATATTCTTAACAGATTTGTTTTTGTGCCATAACTCTGTTGATTATAAACAAATTTGGTTTATTAAAAAAAACGAAATTTTATAAAAACATTTATGACTGATCTATATAAAAATAAAAATCTGTAGCTTGAACAAGGGCTTCAAAAATAAAAAATTCGTTTTCCCCGATATCTCAGTTATTACTGAACCGATTTATTTCATTTTTTCAGAACAAAAATTCAGAAAATAATTTCCGAGCCCCCTTTAAAAATTCGAAGTCCCTGGTATATGCAGAGGCTTCAGAAACTGAAAAACCGGTTCCAAAAACCGGTTTTTAAAGCATATCTCCGAAATTTATAAACCTATCCTGCTGATTCAAATAACCGAAATTTTATAAAAATATTTGTGACCGTATAAAAATAAAAATCTATAGCTTAAACCAGGGCTTTAAAAAATAAAAAATGCGTTTTGTCCGATATCTCAGTTATTATTTATTTCATTTTTTCAGAACAAAAATTCAGAAAAAAATGTCCGAGACTTCTTTGTAAAAACGAAGTCCCTAGTATATACAGAGGCTTCAGAAACTGGAAAACCGGTTTTTTGAACATATCTCCGCATTGTATGAACCGATCTTGCTGAATTCCAATAGCAAAATTCTCGAAAGCATTTCCGATCGTTTGATATATATATTATATATGTCAGTTATCGGTATTCTTCATAAACGCCATTTCAACCGACACACGGACGGACGGACATGGTCCTATCGTCATCATTTCTTACAGGGATCCCGAAAATGTAAACTTTTTTGCTCTCCGACGAAAATTGTGGGAATTACAAACGGAATGACAAACTTATATATACCCTTTACACCTGTGGTGAAGGATATAAAAATTAATAAAATTTGTTAATACCACGTTAAATTGTTTATGGAACTTCAGCTAAGTTGTGAATATAAGTATTTTCCTATTTGATTTTCTAAAATTCCTCCATAGGTTATAGCTGAGGACCCACGTTGGGCGCCATTAAAGGCCCTAAGTGAGTGAGAATTCATAAGAGGGGACTTTGTGGTATTTTTTTTTTTTTTTTTTTTGTTCTTCTAATGGTACTTTTTGAATTTTCTATAATTATGAATCCAGAAACATGATATTAAGGACATGTGATACTAACATTTATATGAATTTATTAATTTTTGGGTGACTCCCGAAAAAAGGCCTTATATGGGAGCTATGGTAAATTATGGACCGATCTTCGTAAAATTTGGCATTTCATTAACATTTTTATAGAACTTATTTGTGTCGAATATTAACTTGATACTAACATTTTAATGGGATTTATGCCCTTTAAAGTGATTTTCGGAAGAGGGGTTTATATGGGACCTATGGTCAATTCTAGACCGATCTTTCTGAAATTCGGCACACATATTTAAACTTATATGGAACTTATATGTGCCAAAAATATTGCTATATTTAAAGGATTTATGATCGTTAAACCCTTTTCCGGTAGGACATTTGTATGGGGGCTAGGTGAAATAATGAACCGATCATAATCAGTTTCAATAGGGTTCGTCCTTGACGTAATAGAAAAAAATCGTGTGCTAAATTTCATTGACTTATCTTTAAAATTACGACCTGTAGTTTGATAACAAGGTTTACATGGACAGACAGACGGACGGGCGGACATCGTTAAATCGATTCAGGAAGTGGTTCTGAGTCGAATCGTATACTTTAAGGTGGTGGTCTGATGGTTTCTTTTCTATGCGTTACAAACATCAGCACAAACGCATAATATCCCAACCACCTATGGTGGTGTAGGGTATAAAAATCTAATATTAAAGAGATATTGTTATTTATGAATGAGAATTCTCAAGCTTTATTAGTCAGATTTCTCTATACTAAAAAATAATAATAGGAATACTTTGGTAGTTTTTTAACTTTCGAATGTTAAAGATGTAAAAAATTGTTACTTTACTGGCACCCTATCAGACATGCCTTTTGTACTTTTCGAAAATCCTATTTTAAATTTATTTTATAGTTTTTTAAAAAAATTCCGCTAACGATGTAGCGGGTTAACAGCTCGTGTTGTATAAAAATAAATTATGATTTATATGATTAATTTAAAAATAGAAAACTCACCAACATGTCTGACGTTCGAAGAAGGCCTTTTTTGATGTCCAAAAATTTTGTTCAGCAAAACTGAAATTTTTTTGAACATAAAAAGTAAACGAGTGAAGAATTGCCCATATATTTTTCATGCATTTAAAAATACAATTTTTTGATATACGTGACCGCGAAATTTAATTCGCGAATTTTCCACCAATAAAATTCAACATAAAAAAATGTTTCAGGTATCATTTTAAAGGTAACTTCATTTCCTTTAACTATTCGCATCAATGAACGTTATAACGTAAATATTTTGGGAGATATTCGTATTTTTTGAAAGACAATTTTTCTTATTTTTGATATATTATAAATCGCGAAATATCGTAGTAATCAAACTAAAACTCGACATTTGCGTTACCAGCGTCAATTTTAATATTCTTGCTGAATTTCTTTACATTTAGATGATTTTTGGATCCAATTGTCGATTTTTCTCTTTTATTATAAACAAAATAACACAAATTGAAATAAATATTTCGTATTTATTATGACATTTGTTGTAATAATTCATAAAATATTGCAAGTCCCAGAATGCCTCTTACCACGGTTATAGAAGACATTTTCGACATTAACATATATATATATATATATATATATATATATATATATATATATATATATATATATATATATATATATATATATATATATATATATATATATATATAATTTTTAAAAAGACCATTTTTCTAGATATTTACCCGCTAACTAAAAATCGCGAGATATGGACCATTTTGGTGTTGAGAAAAAAGTCATGTTATACATCATATTAAAGGTAATTTTAATACCTTTAGCAGGAAATATTTTATTAGAACTTTGAATTCATTTTTTCTTTTTTATAAGAAATAACATTAAAGTCGGTTAAAGCTTGTGTTTAATGGGTTAAAATGTTTTACAGATATTTTCTTCGTCAAATTTGACTAGGGCTCTGCAAAAGTGAAAAATTCATCCGACTTAAAATGTGTTATTAAAAAAGAAAATTACAAAATTTTCCCACATTTCTAGGGTTTGGGGTCCGAGAATTCCCGGGCGGGAAATCCCGGGAATTCCCGGAAATTTTTCGTCGGGAATTCCCGGGAATTTTTTTTAATTTTCCCGGGAAAAACGGGAAATTTAATATTCATGTAATTTTATAATCCTATTGGAAAAAATTTTACTGTTTGTATCGCCTAAGTGAAAATTGTACATTTGCTAAAGGAATTTTTAGATGCTAATACGAAATATAAATAAATATTTTTTTTTTTATTTTAGATTATTGAAAAACATTTCATCGGTGCGCTGATGAAAAGTCCTATTTGACTACTTTTCATTAGGAAAAAAACGTTTTATTTTGTCCAATCACATTCCGAAAACACAAGTTTTTAACTTTATATTTCTACAATCTTTTAAACATTTAATGATGATGTACCATTTTAAAATTTCATTTAAATACTAATTTTTCATTCCATAACAGCATTCACAAAGTGAATAAGTGAAAAGGGTAGACATTTTTCAAAAATACATCCTAAAATTGCATTTGCATTATGAATGCATTTTTAAATTGTAATATTATTTCTTAACTACTATGTTAAAAGAGGACATATTCATCTTCTACATGCAGTTTAAATCATTAAAATCCATTAACAACTTTTAGAGTTATTGATGTTTAAAGTTACACACTTTTCCGATTATTTTGACTTTTCGAAAAATTAAAATCGTGAATAAATACGCGAATTGTTTGAAATTCAAAAAAATAAAAATGGGAATATTTAAATGGCTCCATAGGAAATATGCGTGCTAAATATGAACAATATCGGATGATCCTCCGTCAAAAAATTGGCATTTTTTATAAATTTTTTATGGAATGGACGATATATATTTTTTAGTTTTCAATAAGTTTGTGCCCGTACTTTTTGGGTAAAGTGAGAAAAGGCTGATATTTCTCTAAAAAATGTACAAAAATACGGGAACATGAAAAGAATTTATTTAGAAGGTAAACATCAAACTATTTGGAAATTCATGTGTGAATGTTATTTTATTTTTTAGCATATATCAACGTTCTTAATTTTTTTAATTGAAACTTTCTTTTTAGTACCAAAAACTATATATTTATTATTTATTTTCATTCAAAGTTTTTATTTGTATATTTTTATTTTTTGTCTATTTGACTATTTACTAATTCTATCCAAAGATATAGTCTGTGCTGTTTCGTGCAAGAAGTAGAACATTATTCTCTTAAAATCTCTATCATTTCCCACTTTTGGAGTACGGGAACACTTTTCGCTAAAATAGGGATCCCGCGTGGTCCAATTTAGGTACGGGAACAAAGCTTTTACAAAATGAAACAAAAAATATTTTCTAAATCTAATTCGTAATAGATTTGAATAGAAGAACATTTGAATGATTCAAAATATTAATTCAAGCAATTAATTCTTGTGAAGTTAAAGAATTTAAATCTATGAATTAAATATGAAAGTTTTAAAGAAATTACTGGGAAAATAAATTTAATTCGATTTTCAAAAGTGAATTAAACAATTAAACCTTTGGAGCACTTATTTTTATTTTGTGAAATATTTAAGATTGTTTAAATTTTTAATTGGTTTTACACTATAATACTTTGTATTAATATCAAAAATATTTTCAAATGTATGTTGAAGTCTTTAAATTTTTTAAATGTAATTGCATCTCTTAAAGCAAATTTCGGCACATTTTTTTATTTGTAGTCAACTCTGCTCAATTTTTCGTTTTTAATGGTATTAATACAAAGTATTGTAGTGTAAAACCACCTTAACTAATCATAAATTTGATTTATAATGTTGTTTTATAGTACTGAATAGAAAAAAAATACATTCTTTATAAAAAATCATTGCTTTTTTTTAAATTTAAATTTCCCGGGATTCCCGGGAATTCCCGGGAAATCGAATTTTTTATTCCCGTTTCCCGGGAAACAAAATATCACGGGAAACCCCAAACCCTACACATTTCTTATATAAACTCCTTAAACTAGGCAATGAAATATAACATTAAATTAAAAGCTTTGTAGAAATCGTAAACAAAATGACCAATAATTTCATTAACTTCATTTTTTTTTTTTTTTTTTTGGATAAATGCTTCACCATATGAACTTTAGACCTTTTTTTTGAACGGACTAGAAACGATCCCTTTTTAAATAATCTAAACATTTATGTTAAAATATTTGTGCTTTGAACTACATTTATATTATTTTTTTTTATCTATCTGAAACTTATCTGCAAAAAAAAAAAGTTGAAAAGGTCATAAATCAAAAATTTTGACTACCAGCTATTCAATTGCAGGTGAAATGATTCCGCCCCCACGCGTTGATCCTCAATTTGCCACATAGTGTTATCAATAATAAAAAATAGTTTGTGTAACAAACTTAAGTCAATGCTTGTGGATCCATGCGTTTTATCCTAAATTTATCCGACGGGGGTTTGAAAGATGAAGTTCGAGTAGGGTTGCCAGATTCAAACTGTTATCTAACTTCAAATTCATGAAAAATTAAGTTGACTTTCGTCAATAATCTTTCAGAAGTAGTAAATACATATTGTCAGTATAAAGAATTAAATCTTTTAAAATTTTTGCGAAAATAGAAGTTTATATAGAAACATATCCGTTTAGGCCATGAATTAATATTAAGAAATACGGTATTCGATTTTTGCAATTGTTATTTAAAAAAATAATCATATGGCACTGCTTCTTTATATAAAGTCAATACAAATATTTCAATATCAATTAATATTGCCTTTGAACATTTATTCACAGCATTAAAAAAATTACTTCATGAAATGGTTTACAATAAAATATGGAAAAAAATAGCAGTTAATGTTTAAAATATCGCAATCAGCTTGTTCTGTTCAAATTTAAAACAGTCCTCTTCTGTAAAATGATTCGTATATCTTATATTTAAATGATTTTAATATTATTTAAAATTAAATTTTTTTATTGTGTAGATGTTTCAGTTTCGGGATGTAATAAAGCAAAAGACTTTGTATCCTGTAATATATAAAAATATGTTTCGGTCTTATCTCTATCAAATGATAAAATATTACAAATTATTTTCAACTTAATTAGGCTACGGACATAGTTTTTAGCCCATAACTTTTTTATTTATTAACCGATTTTGGCTATTTTCAATACCTATCCCTATCCTGCTTTCAACAGACGGACAGACGGACGGACATAGCTAGATCGACTTAGAATCTAACCAGGACCCAGAAAATATATACTTTATGGGGTCTTAAATTATTTAGATTATTATATTTGCCCTTTTTTAAAAAAATTACCCTTTTTTGTCAACTTTTTATTTTGAAATCCCGTTTTTTAGACTCTTTTTACAAATTCTCAACGGTAATTTTTTAACTACATGTCGGGTAGAAATAGCTGGTTAATAAGGAGTGCGATCGAAAAAATCTTAACACACATTTTGCCTTATAACTTTTTTCGGAATCAATATTAAATTTTATTTTGATATAGTTATCATGAAATAATACGTCAGTTATTATTTTTAATAACAACAATGTTGACTTGTCGCGATTTTCATCAAAATGAGTGACGAAAAGGATGTACGAGCTACAAATTATTAAAAAAAATCCAAATAGGTCTTACAAATAATTGGCCACAGAATTAAATTTCTGCCGCCAAACTTATTATAATGTTATTAAACAATATCAGGAGATTTGACCATTGATAGGAAACCTGGTTCGAAAAGAAAAAAAAAAGGTCCACACGATATTGGGAAGGCCAGAAAATTGAAAGAATATTGAAAGGAACTCCAAACACATCTGGTAGAAAAGCAGACCAGTTAGAAAGTGCTTTGACTATTTGGTGCGAAAATTTAAAGCTAATGGAGAGTTGATAACATATAAAGTCCAAAAAGTTCCAAATTCCAAAGCATTCCTGCTGCCAAAAATTTAGGAACCAAGTATAGGACACGGAAATTAAAACCAAATTTCATATAAAAATAATCAAGTTGTATAATTGACGAAGAAACGTATGTGCTGGTAGTATTTTCGCAGCTTCTGTGTCAAAACTTTTATATTGTTAATGCTCATGGCAATGTTAAAGATAAGTTTAGGACCCAAAAGCAGAAAAAATTTCTTACGAAATTCCTGGTATAACAAGCTTTTTGCAGTAGCTCCAAACAGTGAGGTCGTTTGATACATTCGGATCTATAAATACCAAAATACACATCAAGGAATATTTGCAAAAAAGACTTCTTCCTTTCATAAGAGAGCACAATATGTCCAGAAATTTTTGGCCCGATTTGGTATCATGTCACTACGGTAAGTAAGCTCTGGAGTGGTACTAAAACAATAACATAGTTTTTGTACCAAGAGAGGTCAATTTTCTAAATTGTCCATAGCTTAGACCAGTGGAGAGATATTGAGCTCTTGCGAAAAGTGAATTGAAGAGCACAAAAAAGGTGTCCCGAAATACCGAAGATTTTAAAAGGATATGTGCACACTGTTCCAAATAAGTGACTGAAGCAACTATCAAATCTTTAACGGAAGGGTTACCAAAAATGGTCCACAAGTTCATAAGTAGTGGTTAGAACTACAAAAGAAAAATCTCGACCTGATGGGAAAATACTGAAAGCAGATTCGTGCTAAGCATGACGAATTTCATCTAGTTCACATATTTTTTTTTTTGAAGGTGAACAAAAAAATTTTTTTTTTTTCGACCAGTGTTATTAGACGGTGAACACCCTAAGTGTTTGCAGTTTTATATTATACACCTAGAGATGTTGCCAGCTGATGCCAATCACTACCTTTATCACCGTCACACAGTGGCAGATTTAAAAAATAAAATGGAAATAAATCTGGAATTTTCGAACGATTCGATTCAATGAAATTTCACACAGTGAGTTATCAGTAGTTATCTCAGGAACAAAATTTTTACAACTTTTTTTCCTTCACACAATTTTCTATAGTTATCTTTCAGAAAAATATAAATACTGTATATGCTACATAAGTAGCAATATGCCAAAATCGACTTTTAGTGAAAAAGAACTTTTTTTAATGTTGAAAATGGCTTCAGCAGCAACTTTTGTTCTGCGACTTTTTCATAATTCCGTTATTTAAAAATTTACCGTTATTTTTAGGTTATTAAAGAAAATCAAAATTTTGACCTTCAAATTTCCAGAATTCGACCAAATGATGTTTAGCAACTTTGTACAAAATCCTTGGCGAGTATTTTTGCTGAACATATGAAACATAATATTTGCAAATACATGGTGTTTTGATGCTTTTTTAATAAAAAATTAATTTTGCGCCATCTAGCGCCAATAGTTTGTACTAACTGTTCAGCAATTAGAAGGGTAATTTTAATACCTTTCCAAAAACAACTCTTTTTTGAAAATCGGTTTGAGAAATAACCGAAAATCAGTAAAAAAAAATGTTCTAAACAAAAACAGTGAAACAACGAAAAACAAAAAAAACAATAACATTACAAATGTAAACAAGCGCGAATGTTGTATAAGAGGTGGGCGGTAAAGTCGGTGAATCACGCCTATTTTTTTCTCCGTGTTTACATTTATCCATGAAATATTTGTACAAAATTTCTTTGACCTTTCAGCTTATATGGGAGGTGGGCAGTAGATATTAAGATATTAATATTAAGGTAGCTGACTCTACCTACGAAGCATTAAAAATCATTTTGAATATAACTTTTGATTCTGTAAAGATTTTTACAATTTTTTCCTTTATATAATTTTGTTATTTGTTGTTAATAAAATAAAAAATATGGTGTCCAACTTTGGGACCAGGTCTATATGATCCAAACTCAAAACTTATTAAAATCGGATCATCCGTTCGGAAATTCCAGATTTATTTCCATTTTATTTTTTAAATGGGACACTGTGCGTCATAGTATTTACTGTATATATTTCTATTAACTGTGGTTATGTATGTAACACTAAAAATCTATGTATCTAACACTAAAAATCGTATAAGATTAACAATGATAAGTAATTTTATATTACTATGTACATTCTATAACTTGCCTACAGTGTGTTCAATTTATTAATTGTTCCAAACATGTGGCGCGAAGCAGATGGTTAAAAGTTAGCCTTTTTCGAGATTTCGATGTAGGAAGACCCCTCAAGCGATGCGTAAAAATTAGCTTAATACGAAAAAATTATTTAAAATAGGTCTTCAGTTCCCTAACAGCGATTGAAAAATCATGGGTCCCATACATTTTGGTAAAAAAAAAAAATTTTGATTTTTTAATCAAAATTGGTATCAAAAAATTCGTAATTTTATGCTGGTTAAGAAAAAAATATTTTAACAAATTTTCCAATGGGATTTTGTTTCGCTAGAAGACTTTTTAAGGTATTTTGATGAACATTTTTTTTTAAAATCTGGAAAATTATATATTATCAACAGTACTTACTACAATGCACATTTTTAATATTTTAGCCATAAAAGGAACAAAATTATAAAATTCTTATCTATTTTTTTAAGAAAAATATCGACAATTTTTTTTTTTTTTTTGCATGATGTACTAAAATGACGGTTTATGGATCAAAATTTTTGCGAAAAATTTTTAAAATATTTTTTCTATAATTGGCTTAAAATTACTATTTTTTGGACGAAATGTTCTAGACCTGTGACTTTCAATCGCTGGTAAGGAACTGAAGATCAATTTTAAAAAAATATTTTTAATATTTTTCCCATATTCAGCTCATTTTTACGCATCGTTTTATTCCTCAGAGGAATAAAATTGCAACAAAACTTTCGGAGTTGGTTAAAAATATTTTACTTATGGTAAAATGTTTTATTTTTATCAAAAATTTTGGATGGCGACGTGTCTTCATTACATATATTGTAAAAAATTTTATAGAACTATCTCGGAAAAATTTTATAATTTCTGTGATTATTTTTATATTTTATTTTAAAGTTGATTGATCTCACAAAAATAAATATTGAAGTATATTATCCAATAAAGATATATTTTTCTAAACTATATAAATATCCGAATATAACGTCAGGATGATATTGAGTGGTTGCAAAAATCGCTAAATTTAATAAAATTTTTAAATTTTGCAAATATTTCTAAATTAAAATCGCTTAACAAGTTTTTGACCAATTAAAACAGGGTAGAGTTTATATAATCTTGTTGGTAAAATCCCCATGCCAACTAGGGGAAAAAGAAGTCCGGAAAGGTCTAAGATCGAGTTTTCTTAACTGCTCTAAAAGTGCACATAGGGGTAAAAAAAAAAAAAAATATATATATATATATATATATATATATATATATATATATATATATATATATATATATATAAATGAATAAATTCTAAGAAAATTACCCAAAAAAAGTATGGGTAAGTATTCGAATAGTTCGAATATTCGTCATTTGAAAAAACCGGTTAAAAATTTCTAAATTTTATAAAAACCGGTTAACCGGTTTTTGCTTAAAACTGTGAAAAAAGATGTAGCGTGGTAGTTTAGTTTAATATAATAAACAAAACAAATGTAAATTTACAAACAAATCATGATTTTCTGTTAACATTAGAACTTAGGGTAATATATATAAAATGGGGTTACTGCAATTTGATGATCAATTGTTAGAAACATCTTACACAACCATATATGTTTCGGATATTATGCAATTGTAATTATAATTGTGACGCACAAACAATTTTCGGATCCCCACTTTAAAGTATTCCGTTTTACTTAAAATCATTTCCTTGTCGTTTTAACGATGTCCGGAAAATGCACAAATCTCATTTTTGAAGGATAAAATAAAATTTGGTACAAATATATATTTTAGTATAAGGACGAATTAAATTTCATGTTGTTTATGAAAAAATCAATGTTATGTTTTTTATACTTAAAAATAATGTTTTTTTTTATTAAAATATATTTTCTCATTAATTAATTTCATATTTTTATACCCTTCACCAAAGGTGTAAAGGGTATATATAAGTTTGTCATTCCGTTTGTAATTCCCACAATTTTCGTCGGAGAGCAAAAAAGTTTACATTTTCGGGATCCTTGTAAGTAATGGTGACGATAGGACCATGTCCGTCCGTCCGTCCGTGTGTCGGATGAAATGGCGTTTATGAAGCCCACCGATAACTGACATATATAATATATATATCAAACGATCGGAAATGCTTTCGAGAATTTTGCTATTGGAATTCAGCAAGATCGGTTCATAAAATGCGGAGATATGTTAAAAAACCGGTTTTTAGAACCGGTTTTCCAGTTTCTGAAGCCTCTGTATATACTAGGGACTTCGTTTTTACAAAGAAGTCTCGGAAATTTTTTTCTAAATTTTTGTTCTTAAATAAATCGGTTCAATAATAACTGAGATATCGGACAAAACGCATTTTTTATTTTTTGAAGCCCTGGTTTAAGCTATAGATTTTTATTTTTATACAAATCGGTCACAAATATTTTTATAAAATTTGGTTTTTTGAATCAGCAGGATCGGTTTATAAATGGCGGAGATATGCTTTAAAAACCGGTTTTTGGAACCGGTTTTTCAGTTTCTGAAGCCTCTGCATATACCAGGGACTTCGAATTTTTAAAGGGGGCTAGGAAATTATTTTCTGAATTTTTGTTCTGAAAAAATGAAATAAATCGGTTCAGTAATATCTGAGATATCGGGGAAAACGATTTTTTTTATTTTTGAAGCCCTTGTTCAAGCTACAGATTTTATTTTTATATAGATCAGTCATAAATGTTTTTATAAAATTTCGTTTTTTTTAGTAAACCAAATTCGTTCATAATCAACAGAGTTATGGCCCAAAAACAAATCTGTTAAGAATATAAATACACACACAAACATGTATATTAAGCATTGTAATGACTATTAGGAAAGAATATTCATATATAGAATGCGCATCATGTAGAAACAAAATTTCTTATGGCGGGTTCTAATCATAGTACCTGCTCTCATGTAATTCTCGCTCTCAACATTTTGCGATGATGAGGGGTATAAGTAACAAGGGAAAACTAAATCCACCACCAAAACAGAGAGAGAGAAAGAGTTTAAGTATATGTGTTTGTACATGTGTGTATTCCTTATAAAGAATTGCAAATAAAAACACGCACACATATATATAAGATTGTATATGTATATCTTTATTTCAAATTGAAAGAAACAATTTGTTTCTTGTATTTTGAAAAAAGTGCCAACAGAATTTTTAGTTGTTTATTTACTAATGGAAAAGATATGAACGTTAATATTACAGTAGGGCATAGCATACATGTTTTGTTGTTTTACAAGTAGATATACTTTGATCTGCACCGACGTGCTTATACCTTTCTTAGTGACGTGACAAATTTTTATATGATTTCGAAGTTGTCAATTTATATTTTATAGTTATATTTTTGATAAACTAATAATTGTTATATTTTACTTTTATATATTATATTTTTATATATTTCATAAAATGTGCATATAATTTGTTTTTGTTTATTATTATTAAAAAAAAGTTTTTATAGAGAATTTTTAGTTTTTGAAATTATTATTTAAAAAAATATTTAAATTTTTTCATTTTTAAAAATATATATTTTTCCATTTTTTGGATTTTTTAGAAAGAAAAATAAAAATAAAGTAAATAGTAAATAAAAGTTTTTCCTTTTTTTCGGAAAAAAATTATTTTGTGATTTTTTCCATGTTTTTGAGTTGTATTTTATTTGAATCAAGAAATTGTTATTAAAATATACATTTTTTTAGAAATAAATAATATTAATATTTTCAATTTTAAAACTTATTTTTAAATAATATATATTTTATTTAGTAAAAAAATAGTTTTGAATAAAAAAAGTATTTCATTTCTTTTATTTTTGGGCAGAAATAACATTTATTTTGAAAAATAAAGAAGTTTTTTTGATTTCCTTTTTCTAAGCAAAAAGTTATTATTTTTTTTTTATACAAAAAGAAATAAATATTCATACAGCAAAGATTCAATTTATAGACCTTAATTTTTTTATAAACAAAAATACTGATTTTTTTTAATATATAATTTATTTTTTTGGCAGGAAATAAGTTATTTTTTATTTATTCATTTATTTATTTTTGTCATAATAATTTTTTTATATAGAAGGTATATATACAAATTAAATATTTTTTCAAAAGATCTTTTTTCAATATAATTCCACCTTCTTTACAGAATAAAACAAAATTATTAAAGAAAAATCCAATTTTTTTGGTGACAAATTTGTTATGAATAAAAAAAATAAAAATATTTTTTTATATTTTTTTCAAGTGGATATAATTTTATATTTTTGTTTTTATTTATTTAATTAATTAATATACTTAACTTTAACATCTGTTACTTTGAATACATAAGTAACAAAACTACACAAATCAAATTTTAAAATACAAATTTGATATTCTGAAAGTATATTTACATAAGCTCATATGACGTTTAAAAAGGTATAAGTAGTTCGGTGACGATTAAAGTATTTCTATTTTTAAAACAACAAAACACATATGCTATGCCCTACACTAACATACACGATCGTATTTTATCTCCTTTAGTAAATAAACGACCAATTCCTTGTTTCTACTTTTTTATAGGCACTACACCAGCGATCGCCACACTCATACATTCACAATTATGTTTGTGTATGTTTTGTTTTTCCCATTATGAAATTGTACACCAAAAAAATAACATCATTTTTATAGTAATTTTATTTTGAAAGTTTCTTCGACAATTCAAGACTTGTAAGTGGAAATACACGTTACTAGTTTAGAATTTTAATAGTAATAACCAGGGATCGCAACGATTACCATAGTAATCATAAAAATTAAGATTTAATGTTTATTTTTTCTATTATTTGATTAAAAAAAAATATAACGATAAATTATTAATTTAGGATTTTAATTTCTTATTAAAAAATATCGAATAATTCAGCACGAACGATTATTTCAGATTTGTATTTTATAATAAAAAATTAATTGTAGTACATTATTAATTAAAAAAAGATAGTTATATAATTAAAAAATCATATTAATTAATCCTACTTAATATTAAATATTTTTCATGAGTGTATCTCAAGCAACAAGCAATAACACAACATTCTTGCTTGAATGCTCGTGCGAGACTGACTTTCTTGTGTGTTTTTTATTCATTTCAAGAGCATAACAAAAGAGATAAAAAACACGCAAGCTTCTTTTCCTTTTGCCTTCCCTCCCGCATCATGAAATACTTTTAAAAAATATTTCAGTTTTCATTGACATGCGCCTTCTATATGTTGTATATTCTTTGCTATTAGTGACGTTTTTTGTTTTTTGTATAGACAATTAGTTTAGTTAGAAACAGCAGTCATATAATGAATAACAGTGTTGTTGTTGTTCTTTGTATATACTGCATATATGTACAAAAATAAATAGATATGGAATTGTTGTTGTTTATTTTTTAAAACTAAAACATATCTGTTAAGAATATACATAAATACATACACAAACATGTATATTAAGCATTGTAATGACTATTAGTGACGTTTTTGTCTATAAGACAAGTAGTTTAGTTAGCAACAGAAATAATATAATGAATAACAGTGTTGTTGTTGTTCTTGGTATATGCAGTCAGTTTGTATATACACACATAAAAAAATAAATAAATAAATAAATATGGAATTGTTGTTGTTTATTTTTTAAAAGCAAAGCCTGCTATGATTGTTTTTTTTATATTTTCAAATTTTCGTAGTTTGAAAAAAATTTAGATTTATATATGTGAAAATATGAAAGCATACGTTAAGGCGAAAATTTTATTATTTGTCGGTAATATGGTAATATGATGTCGATAAGATAGTAAGATGGTAATATGGTGAAGGGTATCAAAGATTCGGCACAGCCGAATCTTTTTTCAATTTCATTTTATATATGCCTTATCATCCGCCAATTAATTAAATTATGAGAAGTATTGCCCGTTTGTCTTTTTAAGGCTATATCTAACTTTTTTATTTTGCTTTAAGCCTCAAAAATTTCGTTTTAGTTTCTAGCCTTCTTTTCAGTCTTAAAATTGCCTTAAAAAGGCTAAAATTTTTAGTATTTCAACAAAGAAGATAATAGTTTATTATTTCCTATTACAAATTAAGTTTTTACGGAACCATGCCTTATACCTTTTCTAGTAATCAGATTACAAGAGCTATTTATTATGATACAATTGTAAACTTAAAAATAATTTTGAAAATATATCACTTTTAGGCAAAATTTATAAGGAAAATAAAAACCGAGTGTTCAACGCAAAAACCCGATTTATTCGATATTCGAAAAGCTAACATTTTAAAAAAACCGACCCGAAATTTTAAAGTTGTAGATGTAAACTGTCGAAAAAATCTTAATTTAAATCTTAATTTCCTAAATGCTTAGCTTTATGGAAAAAATACGTTGAATTTGACGCAATTCAAAGATTTGTTCGAATGCCCCACGGTGCACAGTGGGGTCAAACGCAAATTTTTTGGTAATAAATCTGTATCTCCTAAACTACTGGTTGGATTAAATTGAAATGTATGGAAGAGTTGCAGAGGAGGGCCTTAGCTTTGTAGTCACCCTGTGATAACACAAGAAAATCTACAGGGTGTCAAAATTGACTACCTCGAGTATCTAAAAGTTTAAAAAAAATCGTAACTTATAAAAATGAAGTCCGATTTTATTGATTTTTATATTTCTGTAAAGTGCTTGGCAAGATAAAGAAAAAATAAGCTTACTCACCTAAGTTATCTCTTACAGTTAAAAAGATATTTATACTTGAATTTTGAATTTTTGATTTTTTGCCTTGACTTTCTTTGGTTTTTCGGAAATAAGTCCTGGGATATATGAGGAAAAAAATTTTTAAAAATATCATGTAATTTGCTATATATTTCAAAATAACATGCTGAAAGAATTTTTGGATTATCTCAATGCGTCTAGACGTGAAAAATATTCAAAGTAAGCACTCTGAAATTGGTATGAAAAATGGCTATTTTTTACAAAAATATAGTACAATTCTTTCACTTTTTTCTCAAAATTCCTTTAAAGAAAAATTTTTTTTTCTTTATATATTTCAAAAGACAAGGCTTCAAAAATGGTTAATGTAGAAATTTTGAACTGATTTAGGCTTGCACCCTACATCAGGCATTGGTCGAAAATGGTGAATTTTGGAAAAATTTAAATTTTTGTCGATTAATAAAAAAAATGTCACGCGAGCTTTTTTAAATTTATTGACGATATTTCATCAAAAAATGGATTTAGAATGATTTGACACTAAACTGCTTCCCGCCCGGCCAAAAACGAATGCAGGAGAGCAGATTTCATGAAAAAAGTAAATTTTTTCAAAATTCAAGTATAAATATATTTTTAACTGTAAGAGATAACTTAGGTGAGTAAGCTTATTTTTTCTTTATCTTGCCAAGCATTTTACAGAAATATAAAAATCATTAAAATCGGACTTCATTTTTATAAGTTACGATTTTTTTAAACTTTTAGATACTCGAGGTAGTCAATTTTGACACCCTGTAGATTTTCTTGTGTTATCACAGGGTGACTACAAGATAGTTTTTCTCAAAGCTAAGGTCCTCCTCTGCAACTCTTCCATACATTTCAATTTAATCCAACCAGTAGTTTAGGAGATACAGATTTATTACCAAAAAATTTGCGTTTGACCCCACTGTGCGGTGTTAAGATTTATAGGTGCCTCTTTTGTGATTATTATTGTAATTTTCTTCATTTTTAATGTATTTCATTACTACTTTATATGAACGTTTGATTATTTCAGCGATTTTGTAGGAAAACAAATTTACTTTAAATTCACAAAGATGATAGTTTAAGAGTGAGGTTAATTAAATCAATTTAGTGGATGATTGAATGATTTAAAAATTTAAATGAGAAATAAAATCTTACTTAAATTTTATTGCTATTTTGGTTTATTTGAATACATATTTTATATATCAAATATCCGAAGTTAATGATATTTCTGTACGGCATATGGACACAGAAAAAATTATTACCATATATTTTTTTAATTAACACAGTATCCACCATTATTATGGTCCCTAACAGATTTCCCAGAATAACGTCCATGTTTTAACAAGCCCAAATCCATCAACGGATCTGAATCCATTAGATAACTTGTTAAATGATTGGAAGAAAAGACTGTCGAAAAAATTAATCAAAAATTGAGAAGAATTATAGGGTAAAACATAAAAAAGTATGGTACAGGACTCCATTGGAAACACGTCCCAGACGAAAGAAGAAAGTTGGCCAAAATAAGGATGGATATAAAGGATATTAGTCCTTGTTTAACATTAGTTAATAGTTTTTAATAAAAACTAAACTAGTTTTAATAGTAAATAGTTATGTATCTATTATTATGAGCACCAAAATTTCTTATATAGTAATGTAATTATGAAATTAGCGTCTAATCCAAAATACTTTATGAATTGTTTAGCTTTCTTTTTACTCTCCTAATCGACTAAAATATGTATGAACTGATTTTTTTATTCTTTAATTAACAAAAACGTGGTTTATTTATTCCTTACATAAAGCGAACTTAGGTGTATCTATTATGTTGAGCAGGTGTGTAGATAGTCGTTGTAAAACTCTACAACAATTACGCTTACATGTGAAGGTTATCTCTTTTGGTTTAGGAGATATTCAGGTCGAAATAAATATGTCTCAATTTTAGATTCTTTTTAGTCCAAACTAAAAATTTAAACTTGGTTTCACATCTACTATAACCATGTGAAATTTCATAAAATTGGATAATCCTTCTTTTTTTTCATTTCTTGAAAACCAAAATATCCATAGAGGAAAGAGGACCGCTTCAAAAGTATTGACGTGACAGATTCTCAGGGTAAGTGACCATTTTTAGTTCCGGAAATTTATATGAAAGGAACCTGTCACCATTACATGGGGTTGTCATTGGAGGTGGCTAATTAACACCGTTTAACCACCTTGAGGCAGGTCCGTCTCAGTGTTCAGTGTCGATTAATGTAATACTAATTTGATAAAATTTAGTAGTTTTTAAACAATTTTTTTTTTTATTCTTTTATTTAATTATAAATATTTATTTTTATTTTATAATTTTTCGTTAATGCCTATGGCGGCACCCTGAATTGAACCCACGTCCATCTGAAGTATCTTTAACGTTAAAAACTCAACATCAGATTCTCTGTTCATTTGCTTGCCAGTTTTAGTATTTTCCAATATTTTTTTTTAATTGCCTGTTAAGACAATATGTAGTGTAAACATAAATGTAAAAAAATCTTACTAAAACTTGTTTTATAAAAATTAAGAAATTAATTCAATTATGGAACGATATTCACATTTTGGTAGAAACTGTTAATCTATGCTGGAAATTACATATAATTTTTAAATTATACTTAAAAGTTTAAATAATATATTAATTTTACTAAAAATATATTTCAATCCATAGCTCTCATAAGTATCCGTATTAATGTTTAAGTATGTGGGCATACATCCACCCCCCTCAATACTTACAGACGTTCATTCAGGTTTGGAAAAAAAATATATAACAGGCACTATTTTAAAGGCAAATAAACCATAAAATAAATAATTTCACTTTGAAACTTGGTTAACTTACCGTGTTGCATACAAAGACACAAATACACTTTCAACCCAAAAAGAACCTGCATCAATAGAACTCCCATCCTTGCCCGCGGCTAAGGCTGTAAATAGAAACGATGGTGCTTAGAATCTCATGAGTAGGGAATGAACGATTGTGTTAGTATGTGTGTCTGTTTATTGCAAACATTTACAGAGTTGAACAATTTTCTTTGAGATTTTATAAAAGTACAAAACAACAATAACAAAAATAAAATAAAAACAGAATAAAATAATAAAAAAAGAAGCACATTTCTTTAGAATTTATGGACAATTATATACAGAAGTTCTTACTCATACATATACTATACTGTTACGAAAAACAAACGGACACGACGAAATGGCAACGGAAAACGTTAAAATGAAATTGTCGTAAGTTTAAAAGTGACTCATTAAATGTATTTTTTAATGGATCTTACAGTTAGTAAACTTTTGGCGAAAATTAAAATTTCATTTTTCCAAAAACAACAACAACAGCAACAATATTCATACATATAGACGAGTGAAATACCATTTTTGAACCCCTTTCTTTATTAAACACACATTCACACATAAATATTCTCTCACACACACAAACATACAATACGATAACTGGATTGTATTTTCCCAATTGGCCAAATATTAAAATTATTTCTACAGAAATTTTTATTTGAAATAAAATTAGACACAATTAAATTTTCTATAAGCATTTTTTTCGGTTCGCATATATGAATTAAAAAAATCACTTTCACCCATTATACGTGCCTATATCGGGTGAATTCACATATTCTAAGCTATATACATATGTATCTATGTATGTGTAAATTCTTATTAAATATGATTTTTTTTTAACATATTCTCGATGATGTCTTGAAGGCACGGCAAATTGGGTATTTTACATTTGTATATATTCAGTCATATTTATGCGAAAAAGAAAACAATGAAGTGTAACTGTTTCGACAATTATACAATAACAATTGCCAAACTTTTAATATTTTTGTGAAAAATAATTAAAACAGATTTAATAACGATTAAGTAACACTCATAAACTTAAAGAAAAACTTTTTAGTAAAACACTTAGTGTTAATGTGTTTGAATATGGATCTGGAGCAAAAAGTACAAATAATAATCAAAATGAAGAAAAAAAGTACAATCGATTGAATACTTTTTTTTTTTTTTTTTTTTGTATATCATTATAAAATTAATTATGTATACGGTTATATTAAGCATATTTAATATATCGCACATTTGAAACTTTCCTTATCAATAAGTATTTTAAGTTTAATGTATGTTAATTTCTTATATTATTTTCTTAAAGTAAAATATTTAGTTTTAAGCGTTGGATTGTTTCGGAAAATTACATGTACATACGTTTATTAATCTTAATAAATTATTTAAGTAACAATGTAATTCTGATATGTTCTCCAAGTTAATAGAATGGATGATAGGATATATACTAGGGATGCCAAACGGTACTGGTTTTTACAAATCCTGGGATTCGGGAATTTATAATTTCAAATCCCGGGATTCCGGGATTTTTCGGGATTCAGGATTGATATTTCATATGAGAACATATTTTAAATATAAGGAAAAAATCATTTTTTCATACATATTTCAATTAAAGAAATTAATTCCTATATTTTAAAACAAAACATAAGGTTTGTTCGTTTGAAATTATAGTAAAACAATTAAAAATAGAAATTTAAAAAAATCTAAGAAACAAGCTTTTATTAAAAAAGTAAGAAAACGGAAAATAGTAAAATAAATTTTAGTGTCAATAAAAAATAAAATGTTTATTTAATTATATTAAATGGATTCCTAGAAACATCTCAAAAATACGCGAACATGTTCCTTTGCAGATAATTTTTCACATATTTTATATAAAATTTCTTTTATCTAAAGATATGTATGATTTTAAGCGTTATTGAATATCATCCATAGTTAATGTCCATCCATATAAACTACATGTTGATTTGAAAGATGTCATTCCAGAATAGAGTTTGACGTTATGTGGTACAATTCAGCACAAATAAAATAGTAGTAGCACATATTGTTTAATAAAAATCAATGTACCAATTTTTAGAATGATCTGTCCATAATTTACCACAGCTCCCATAAACAGGCCCTTTCCAAAGATCATAAAGGTGCATAAATTAGTATTACAATATAATTATGTATACGTAAGTTTTATAAAAGTATAAATAATAAATCAAAAATTTGAAATACTTCGTTCAAAATGGACCACAGATTCCAACAAAAATCGTTAAATAAATAAACATGATTCAATAGAAATTTGAAAGTAAAATATTTTACTAGTTTTTTCAAGTAAACTATAGCAAAAGAGAAAATAATTTTTTCTTGAAATGTTTACTACTTTTACTATTTTTGTGAGCTCAGAAACGATTTTTGAGTAAAATACTGGCAAAACTAGTAAGAAAAGCATACAAACGAACATGTTCTTATCTACATAATCGATTTTTAAAATATTTTTGAAAATTTTCTGTAAATATTTTAATTATCTGTCGTGCCTTAAGTTAATTTTTGGATTGTATTTATGTCAATAAATCCCGAAAATGAAATCCCGGGATTTATTTCGTCCATTCCCGGGATTCGGGATTTTGTAATCCCAAAAAATCCAGGGATTTTCGGGATCGGGATTTCGGGATTGGCATCCCTAATATATACTTAGCTTAATTATAACAATATTGTACAGAAATCATTTATTTAGTAGTATATTTGTACATTAAATGTCTTAAGTTTCACTCTAAGGGTTTTAAAAATCAGAATCCATTGTATTCTGTAAGATACGAAAACCGCTAACAAAAAACGAGAGAGAAACTAAAGTCGATCAGGACCGAGCATATGATACCCTACACCATTGTGTATGAGCCAAATATTAAACCTGTGGCCAATTGTAGACCAACACTTTTACTAAATGTAAAATAAAATATAAAAATACAGAACAATGCATTGATACTACATTAGGGTGATCGATTATTCGACATTTTTGAGAAACCAGTTTTCAAATAGTTCGAATAATTGGTATTTTAAAAAAACCGGTTGCACTTTTTGAAATTCAGAAAAAACCGGTTAACCTGTTTTTTGCAGAAGTTAATATTTATATAAAAAAACTACATTTCTTTAAAAAAATCAATTCTTATAATTAAGTTAAAATTTATTAAATACAAGCGTAAAAGCCTGACAATGTCAGGAAAAATAATATAATAATGAAAATATGCACAAACAAATCCGAAAATTAAAAGAAAAAAATATGAACAACATTTAGACACCTTCCTCTCCCTAATCGAAGTCAATTATTTGAAGCCGTTCAAATTTATTGGAATAATATTGATTAAAGTTTTAAATTCGTAAACCTTTCAAAATAAAAAAATCGTCGTAAATGCGCTCCCTGGCCGAAATACAGAATCAGTTTTTGATAGGATTTGGAGAGCAAACAATAAGTATAGCAACTCAAAAGTTCTTAATACCAAAACAGACTTTTTGGTCCTTGATAGAAACATCTGGCACTGTTAGAATTTGTTGAACGAACAGTTTTATAAGTATGCCGATTTTTAGTTTCTTACGTCGTCTGGGAGCTTCAGAAAGCTCTGGAATGGAAACATTGCTTAGGAAAGATATATTTAAATCCATATATATAGATCCATGTATTTTCGTTCCTTGATAGAGATTTCAAGATCTGGCTCCGTTAGGATTTGTAGGACGAATAGGGTTATAATTAAGCTGAATTTTAATTTTCTATGTCTTCTGGGAGCTTTAGAAAGCTCTGGAAAGAAAACAATTTTTAGAAAAAGACATATAAATCCTCTTATATCCGCTCCCTGATAAAAATTTCAAAATATGGCTCCATTAGGATTTGTTGGACAAAAAGTTTTATAATTAAGCCAAATTTTAATTTTCTACGTCGTTTGGTAGCTTCAGAAAGCTCTGAAAAGTAAAAAATGCTAAGCAAATTATATATCTAGATGACAAGAAGATAATTATGTTTCAAAATTGTAGAAAAAATCAACTAAATTTTAGTTAACATAAACAGAAACCATGGCTTGATATGGAAGCCTGTCTCAATTGAAACGATTCTGCAGGTGAAACTTTTTTAACACAACACCTTTAAAAAATAAAGGAAATATTTTATCAAAAAAATTAAATTGGGTCATACAGGATAATTATTAATTATTTATTTGTTTAATATTACAGAATAAATTCCAATTTAGAATTAAACCATATTTTAAAAACATAAGAAATCAGTCTTTATGAATATTTAAAAAATTACTAAGTTTTTTTTTTATATAGTTTAACACTTATACAAAACTCCTTTGTGCTGAATTTTATTAAAATATTGCTATATTTAAGGCATTTATGATTGTTAAACCCCTATTTCGGGAGGGCATTTGTATGGGGGCTAGGTGAAATAATGGACCGATCATAACCAATTTCAATAGGCTTCATCCTTGTGTCAAAATAACTATTCGTGCCAAATCTTTAGATATCTTTAAAATTGCGAACTGTACTTTGTTCACAAGGTTTATATGGACAGACAGCCAGCCAGTTAGACGGATGGACGGATAATCGACTCAGAAAGTGATTCTGAGTCGAAAGGTGTACTTTAAGGTGGGGGTCCGCATAATACTCCAACCACCTATAGTGGTGTAGGGTATAAAAATTATATAAATGTAATTTGTCGAATTGGTTTCAACTTGAAAAATTACATTTGAACTTGCAACATGACAACTTCTAAATTATCTTGAAAATCAAGTTCACTCAAGGCTGTCTGGCAACCCTAGTTGTTATACGTCACATTAAAGAAAATACAATTACCCAATTCACAAAGTATATTATTCGAGTTATTGTATTATATGTTATTAAAAAGAACTTAGTATTTTTTAATATTTTATGAAAATTTATATGGGCCATTATCAAAAATTTTGGATTTTAGCCCTTCAAAAAAATATTATTATTATTTTTTTTTTTTTATGACACATTAAAATCTTTTTGTAAACATATAAAGTGACTCAAATGCATATAGAATCAGTTCGCGTTAATCATTTCTCATAAAATATTTATCTTTCAAAATTTTTTGATGCGCCTCCGAATTTTTATTAAGCACGAGCTGTTAACCCGCTACTTCATTAGCGGATATTTTTTGTTAAACCATACTATAAAATAAATTTAAAATAGGATTTTCGAAAAGTACAAAAGGCATGTATGATAGGGTATGATAATCAAAAAAGTACCACAAAATCCCTTCTTATGGATACTCACTAACTTAGGGCCACATAACTTTAACTTCATGTTTCTAGGTTAAATATTATAGAAAGTTTAAAAAAAACACATGTCCTTAATTTCATGTTTCTAGGTTCATAATTATAGAAAATTCAAAAAGTACCATTAGAAGAACAAAAAAGTACCACAAAGTCCCCTCTTATGGATTCTCATTCACTTAGCATCACATGTGCTTAATATCATGTTTCTGGATTCATAATTATAGAAAATTCAAAAAGTACCATTAGAAGAACAAATTTTATAAATAAATTTTTTATTTACAATACCACAAAGTACCCTCTTATGGATTCTCATCCATTTAGTACCATAAATCTTTAATTTCATGTTTCTAGGTTAAATATTACCGAAAATTCAAAAAGTACCATTGGAATAACAAAAAATTACCACAAAGTCCTCTCTTATGGATTCTTATTCATTTAGGACCACATGTCCTTAATTTCATGTTTCTAAGTTCATAATTATAGAAAATTCAAAAAGTACCATTAGAAGAACAAAAAAGTACCACAAAATCCCCTCTTATGGATGCACATTCACTTAGGACCAAATATCTTAAATTCTATGTTTCTATGTTAAATATTATAGAAAATTCAAAAAGTACCATTAGAAGAACAAAAAAAGTACAACAAAACCCCTCTTATGGATGCACATTCACTTAGGACCAAATATCTTTAATTTTATGTTTCTATGTTAAATATTATAGAAAATTCAAAAAGTACCATTAGAAGAACGAAAAAGTACCACAAAGTTCTCTCTTATAGATTCTCATTTATTGAGGACCAGATATCGTCAATTTCATGTTTCTACGTTAAATATTATAGAAAATTCAAAAAGTACTATCAGAAGAACAACAAAGTACCACAAAATCCCCTCTTATGGATTCACATTCACTTAGGACCACTTATCCTTAATTTCATGTTTCTAGGTTCATAATTATAAAAAATTCAAAAAGTACCATTAGAAGAAGGAAAAAGTACCACAAAGTCCCCCCTTGTGAATTCTTTCCAACATCGGACCATGCGTATTTAATTTCATGTTTCTAGGTTAAATATTACAGAAAATGCAAAAAAGTACCAATAGAAGTAGAAAAAAGTACCACAAAGTCCATGCTCTTGAATTCTTACCCACAGGACCATGTATCTTTAAGTACCACAAATTCCACTCTTGTGAATTCTTATCTACATTTTCTAAATTTCATGTTTCTATGTTTAATGTAATTGAAAATTCATTATTAAGTTTGAAAAAAACTTAATTTCCCGCCTTTACCCCATTTTTTGGTACTTTTTTTGACCCATCGAAGTATTAAAAATTGTATTCTAAAAAATTTCTAAATTGTATTGGTATCCCGTATTAAAATACTCATATGATTATTTCAATAAATATAAAAAAATGTTTTATGAAAAAAGTACCAAAAATAGGTAAGATTTTTACCCCTGAAACGTTTGAATTTCTAAAAAGCACCAAATTTATATTTCTCATTTTTTTATAAGTTATGAATACGACATAAATTTTATCTGTATGTTGATTGGTTTCCAAGATACATATGGTGTCAAAAAAGTACCAAAATACAGTTTTTACCCGTTTTCTCCCTAAAACGGCCGACTTTCAAAAAAGTACCAGACACCTGTCCAATTATTTTTTAAATGAATAACGATAACCATTCAACTTTTTTTGTATCGTTATTAGTTTGCGAGTTATAAGGTTACCGATTTTACCCTTTTTTACCCCCTAAACATTCGAATTTCCAAAAATCCCGTCTTAGTGGATCTACATGGAGGGAGACCTTCCTACGTTCCAAATTTCGTCTCTGTAGCTTCAGCCGTTTGGGCTGTGGGATGATGAATCAGTCAGTCAGTAACGTTACTCTTTTATATATATAGATAACAAACACCTACTAATTATGCCAATTATAGTTAATTTCATGCTGTCCACACGATGTGCCTTAGCGAAATGTGTTTTGACAAAAGTGTCCCGTTTTCAATTAACAACAACATTTGACTTAAATTTATGATCCCGATCAATTATATTTATCGCCACTCTTATATCTATATATCCAATATTTGTTTAATTTGCAATTTTCTATATAAAAATAAAAAAATAAAAAGTGCAATTTTTGCATAGTTTTCAAAAAGTCCATAAAATTAAATTTATTTTAATGCTTTTCCGATTTGGTTATGTAAAAACTGACTTTTTGAAAAATTTTCGCACTTGTTTTCCAAACTTTGAGACAATCTACTACGTTGACTATTTCGGGCACATCAACGGGATATAACGCATAATACGCCCAATTACAACAAATATCAATCTCTATCCCAAATTTTGTATTCGGTTGAGGGTCGCAGAGGCCCCACCCAAAAAACTCAAAAATGTTCAAAGCTAAAAAAATTTTGCCATCAAAACTCGACTATCCTGTATTTAACTGTTGAAAGTCTGCACAAGAACAAAGATGATACAGAATTTATCTCTAAAGTCCGATTAGTTTACTTATGATAGAATGAGATAAATAAGTATAAACGCGCGAACAAAAATTGTAGAAGAATGGGAAAAACTTAAGTTATTTTTAGCCGTTTTTGTATGTTCTTGAACTTTGAACAACAATCATGATTATAAAAAGAAACTTATGGTGCTAAAATTTTGCACTCTATTAGTTTCAAGTCTTGTGAGTTCAGATCTGTAACCAATTTGTTTAAAATATCATTACCACAAAACTTAAGGATTTAAGTCAGTGGCAATGAACTGACCTTATCATTTTGACTCACTGGAAAGTTCACATTTTCAACACTTTTGTCTATAAAAAGATCAAATGTCAAATAAATATTTTAGCTAGTAGTATCCCTTGTACTTTTTAATACACGGTGCAATGAAAAGTGACCTTATAGTTTTTTGACACAAAATGAGATGTTTGAGACACAAAATGATTTTCGAGTTTTTGCAAATGACCTTATATGTGACCAATGGCCAATTGAGGACCTATCCTTATGAATATTTAGTACTATGGTTTCTGCTTATATAAAATTTTTTTGTGTTAAATATTATCCCAATACTGTCATTTGTGTGGTTTTTATGCGAGTTAGGGCTATTTTTTAGGATAAGGATCAATAATGTTTTGTAGTAAACGTAGCTTAAACTTAAAATGTAGTTTTCAACAATAGATTATCTAGAGTAAAAACTAGGTTTAACCAAGGAATATTCCCCAGTTAAACTTAAGTAACAATTGTCAGAATATAAAAATTAAAAAACTGAATAATTCAGTATCCCAGCAAAAACTTTGGTTGCCATTTAATGAGTTAAGAAGCTAATATAATGGCTCCCCACTACTTACACATTAGCTGAATAACTCATTATTTTAACCCGGGGATGACATTAGAGGCAACTACTTACCCTATATTATTACAAGTAGGCATTTAAGAAAGTCATTATGTAGATGTCGTTACAATAACTACTTATTTTTATGTTGTTCAATAATTCATTGATTTTAAAGCATTTCAAAAGTCATTATTAGTAGAAACAATAGAAACTAGTTATATTTGTGGTTACAAATAACAAAAGAACTTTTTTTTTTTTTTTTTTTTTGTTTTATTATTATTTTAATTTAATTCATTTTTTATTTCTTTTAATTTAAAAATAAATAACAAAATTTAATTTTATAAATAAACAAAAATATCTTAAAACATTGAAGAAAAATAATAAGGTAACAGAAAAAATGGCATTTAAAAAACGTTTATGTTAGTTAAAATATACTTTTTTTAAGTTTTGCAATAAATTTTTTAATTATCAAATTATTATTTTGCTAGTTTGATGGAATAATAATTTAAGTTTCAGTTTTATGAGTATCAACTTGTTTCTTCTTGTTAATGCTCACTCCTTTAAAGTGACGGTTTTTTTATGCATGTTATGGCTTTTCGTATATCTTGATCAAACGAATGAAGGTCTTTTGGGTTAACAGTGCTATCTGCAATACACATAAAATTAAATTAAAATTATTGTTACTATGAAATATACAAAGGAAATATAACTATATTTACTTACGCAAAAGAACATTCATAATTTTTGGGAAGTTTTGTAACCTTTTTTTGGTATGACTACCGTGAAAGTTATATTGCAGTATTAAGTCTGGGCTTAATATTAGTTTTAAATTTTTGGTTAAACCATTTCTTCCAATTAAACTTTTCACAGCATTAACCTAGAAGAAAAAATATTATTATACATTTTATAAAATGTAACTGTACGGAAGTTACCATCCCAATTTTGTTTTCTTCATCTATAGAACTTTCCCATTCCTGCAATTCCTCTTCTGTTTTTATTGGGAAACGGTCAAAGTGCTTAGGATTCTGCCAAAGAGAGGTTACGGTTGATTTTAATGTAACAATTTGATCTGCCAAGACGTTTCCAATATTTTTATTTGTTCTAAGGAATCATATAAATTAACATGCCTATTCACAGAAAAATTGTGACTGAAAAATAGTCATAAAACATAAATTGTGACTATAGTCTTTAATTTTCTATTCACAAACAAAAATGTATTAATATTTCGTTTTAAAATTAAGACCTGATATGTAGGCAGTCATAAGAATTGTGACTATCATAAGAAAACATTTTAATTGAAAATAAAAAATATGAAAATATAGAAAAATGTGTTGTAGAAAAAACAATGCATACATACATATTTGAAGTAATTGAGGGCCAAAAAGCCTCAAAGCATACATACAACACACTCTTACTTACATTTCTTGCCGATTTTCATCAAATTTTGCAGTATTCTTTGCAAATTTTCATTCTTCCCTAAAAATTTCAAATTTTTTACAAAAAATTTTATTCTTAATTTTTATTTTTAATTGACAAGAAAAGTCAACATTTTTAAATGTTAAGCATGTTTTGTGATTATGTTAACAGAATATGAAGTTATGACCGAGTCACAAGTATAGTCGTAACTTTTAGTCATAATAAAATTGTGACTTTTTTAAGACTTTTCCTATGAATAGGCATGTAAATTAACTATTCAAATAATATGAATAGAAAATAATTATTTATTTATTTATTTATTTATTTATTTATTTTTGTGTGAATGTATGTATGTATGTATTTAATAAACATGCGATATGTTGTAGATTTGCTGTGTTAAATGTTTTGGCATTTTCAAAGACCGTTTAATTTTTTTCATGTAGCTTTCAAAAGGATATGCTGAAAATGTATTTGGACTACCATATTCTTTTACAAAATCTACCAAATGCAATAAATTATGAACATTGTAAGTTACGCTCGATCTGCCGTACAAAACTGGAAACGTCTCCACAAATTTCCTTATCATTGACTGGACTTTTTCAAGCTCAACAATGTTAGCTAAATGAATCAAAGCTCTATATGAACAATGTAATAATAGAAAATGTTCGTAAATCTCAAGTGGAATGGTATCTTTCAATACTATAATTCCAGTATACAGTATGAACTGTCTAAACTCCGTAGCCTTCCATCTGGAAATCTTCGACAAACTTCTGGGCTTTCTAGAGAATTCACGAGGTATATTACAGTGAAATTTAACAAGATTTTCAGATATTAAGTTCACTGAGGATTGCGACAATGGGTTAATTGTTTTTTTTTTTTTGCTTATAATTGCCATTAATATTTTTTTGGTTATTCCAAGATCCACCAAGTGCATTACGTCGATTGGAAATTTTGATGTCATTTTAATTCCTACAGTTTCCAACTTCATTTGGAAGTCCAAATACAATGAGTTATGGAAATTTGTGAACTTTCTTTGTGAAAGTCTTCATCCGTCCTCATTTGTCCAACTGTTGTTGAGTACGTGTTGACATTATCAATTCTTGAGCCTACTTGTCAACTTCAATGTTTACATTATTTCCATTGCAATTAAAACCATTATTTTTCAATTCAGCCAGGTCTGCAACGAAGTCATGCAAGTAAGAATCCACATTGTATGGTTTGTTTATTCCCACATAGCACCCTATCATGAATACACTACATCCTGGAACATTTACAAATCTGCCTAATATAGGCCACAGACCGATGGCTGAACTTTTAAATAGTGGCAAACCATCTATGCCAATGTCAATAGAAACCAATTCCAAATTTTCTTTTTCTATAAAGCAGGTAATTTTTTCCAGTTGTGTTTTGAGCCCGATGTGAACGTATTTCCGGGAGAAGTAGTTCTTTCAACACATTTATCAGGCCTTCCTCTAAGTCCAACAACTGAAGAAGGTACTACTAAAATTTGAGATTTCAAGATTTTCAGTAGATCTTGAGTACATTCTACTGAAGGCTTATGTTTTTGGAACAATTTTTTTAATTGATCTGTCAAAATTTCACTGGAATTTATAGATACATCATTTAATTTTTCCAAATTTTGTGTCTCACTCAATTGATTGCCTACATTGTGCCCATCATCACTAGATGATTCAAAGTTTTCTTTTTGTGTCGCCGTTTTCTTAAGCATTGATAGCAAATTTTTTTCTTTTTCTTTGTTGGCATTTCTTTTAAATTGGCTTTTGCTTAACATACTTACACAAATTAAATGCACACTTTTATATTATTTTTTATATTTATTTGTTTTTTAATTAGTTATGCACTTTCTGTTTTGTTTTACTTTTTATACCCACCATCAAAAAGATGGAGGGTATATTGATTTTGTCATTCCGTGTGTAACATGTCGAAGAAATCATCTAAGACCCCACAAAGTATATATTTTCTGGGTCCTAGTTTGATTCTGAGTCGATCTAGCTATGTCCGTTCGTCTGTTGAAAGCAGGATAGTGCTCGAACGGGACAACGTAGGGGGACGAAATTTGGCACAAATATTTGTCTTATATAAGGTTTATTTGGGATTAAAAATAGGCAAAATCGGTTAATAAACAAAAAAGTTATGGGCTAAAAACTAGAAACACAGGGTGTCCGTTTTATACTTTTCTGCTGATATTTCTTCAACAAAAGCATGTACGACAACGAAATTTTGTACGTATAGTTCGGGGATCAATATAAACTCGGAAACCGAAAATGGGCGTGGTCCGCCCACTTTACTGCCCACCTCCTATATAAGGTGAAAATCAACGAAATTGTGTTCAAATAGTTCAAGGACCAATGTAAACTCGGAAACAAAAAATGGACATGGTCCGCCCACTTTAATGCCCACTTTACCGCCCCCTCCCATATAACGTAAAATTTGAAAAAGTTGATAGTGGGTATATAGATTCGGCCGGGCCGAAAATAAATCTGCATCTCCTAAACTACTGGTTGGATTAAATTGAAATGTATGGAAGAGTTTTAGAGGAGGACCTAAACTTTCAGAAAAATCATCTTGTAGTCACCATGTGATAACACAAGATAAGCTAAAGGGTGTCAAATTGTCTACCACGAATATGTAAAAGTTTAAAAAAAATTTTAACTTTTTCTTTATTTTTTTTCTGTTTGGGCAGAACATCTTTCGTAGGTCTTTTAACTAGCAGTTTAAAGGATTCACATTCACTATTACTTATTTTGCACTATAATATCAAAATCATTCGATGTAGTACTAATAGGATAAAAAAACACATTTAATTGCGGGTTTGGTACAATTTTAAAATTTCTTTCGCCATCTCTGGTTGTTTATACAAATTTTTATGTGAAGGAATTTTATTACATTCTCGCCTTTAAGCAAAATGTATGTAAGTATTAGTTATGAAGCATTTAAATAGCAAAGAAATTAGCATGGAATTTAATTAGTCGGTCATTGGATTTTGATTCTATAGGAATTAATTAACACAAATTGTTTCAATATTAATGTTTTAAATATTGCCTTGAAACAGAAAACTTTTGTTTAATTTGTTTTGTCGTTATAATATAATTAAATTCTAATTGTGTGACTTGACTGAATTTTTTTTTATTCATATCAAAGTTATACTTTTAAGTTTCTATATAAGATTAATTTAATTAAATAAATAAGTATATAAATACTAAAACAAATAAGAAAGTTATAGTTTGGCTAGCTTCATATTTTCAGACAATATGGTCTAATCGTAAAATTTAGTGCCATATTTCCAGTTTATATTATTATTTGCTTATTTGCTTCACAAATTATTTATTTGCCACAAATTAAGGATCATAGCGTGGGGGCGGATTCATTCCATCTGAAGATGGGGGGTATATTGATTTTGTCATTTCGCGTGTAACATGTCGAAGGAATCATTTAAGACCCCATAAAGTAAACTATTTTTTACATTACCAAATTATTTTCTTCAATTTAGTTTTCTTCTAGTTAGTTTTACCTACACTAATTGACAATTTCCAAAGGTGTTGAACACCTTTGACAATCATTTGTGTGTCATGAAAGTTTCCACTTGCTTATGTAAACAATTTTAAATTAATTTTTAAGTTTATTTTGGGTCTTTATTATGTTTGAATATCCAAAAGTTTTTTATCTCTAGAACTGAAAACAGTACTTTCTGCAGAATTTTTCTTTACACTTTCTTATTAATTTTCTCATCAATTTTACATAACGGTCCTAGTCATTTTCTCGAAAAGTATCCAAAGCCGTTACATGTCGCCTATGTTTTATACATAGTAGTATAAGGAATGCAAACCATAGTATATATATAACTAGTACAGAAACTCTCTAATTTGGTATCCAGCAGTTCGCCGAACTAGTTCCGTTACGTCGAATTCGTTAGCCACTAAGAACTACCACTAGTTATTCTTCAACCCACTCACAATACTTTTAACTGGTGAATTTAACATGGGGATGTCATTGGAGGTAACCAATTGGCAACCCTTTGTATTACTATTCACTAGTAGTTTGGATGGTACCATTTCTCTAGTAATTTCGAATGTAACATGATGCTACACATTGAACTGTTCGTGAGAAACTAGCACTATCAGCATAACAAGTCACTAGTAGTTTCAGTAGTACAAAAACTCTAGTATTTGGGACGAAAAAATTAAAAAAAAAAAAATTATACTTTTATTTTGTATTTTTAAAGTTTTAATTTCCCTGATAAGTAATTATTGTTTTTTATTTTATTAATTACATTAGTGAATACAATATTATTTTTATTTAAGAATTTTCTGATGTTTTTATTTTACATTTTCCTCCATCGATGTTTTTTCAGCTGGGCTTGAACTTCCAACCTTCTGGTTTGTAGGCACGCGTATTAACCACTGGGCTATTGATCTCTTTATTTAACATTCTGATATGTGCTGTTTTCAATTTCATGTGAATATTTGTTGTAATATATGCACCATCTGTTCCAAAAAAATTATACTAAAATACTAACGGCGAATTTCTGCATTACTTGTAGTTAGTGAATTGGCAATTTATATATGGTTTTGTTTATGAATTAAGAGAAAACGTATTATAAAAACAACAACAGCAAATTTGTGCATTACATGTAGTTAGCGAATTGGTAATATAAATATGGGTTTGTTTATGAATTTAGAGAAAATGTCTTGTTAAACAAAATACTAACGACGAATTTAGGCATGACATGTAGTTAGTGAATTGGTAATTTAATTACTACTTTATTATTTTTATATTATTTAGACAAAATGTGATCATCTAACAACAGCTGAATTATTAAAAGTAATTAGTATAACATATTATATTATAATAATGTATTAAGTGTAATGTTGTCCTATGAAAGAAAAATAAAACAATTTTTTTTTTTACTTTTTTTAACTGTTTTTAAAGAAAAATAAGAAACCTAATATTTTAATCATTTCACTAAATTTGTAAAAAAAAAAATAAATAAATAAATAAATAAATTAAATCTAATGATCAGGTATTTTATTATGTTGCTCCTGCAACTTTTGTCTCAATAATTATACTCTACACTACCATAGGTGATTGGGGTATTATCGGGTTAGGCCAATTATATATTTTTTTATTTTTTTTACTTTAAATTTATTAGAGTCCTAATCTCAATATTCAACAGAACAACTTTTTTTTTAATATTTTTGTTATAATTTATTTAATAATTAAATCAGAAATAGTTCCATATAAAGTTCTTGATAAATTGGACAAATTACCTACGTTAACTACTAAAATGATTTTTGATTAATCCTTATACTTATACGTTAAAAAAATTAAGTGTAAGTTAGTTTGTGCATAAATAACGTCTAAACTGATGAATGGATTTTTGGCACACAGACAGTACCAGTGACGGAAGTAGTTATATATATCTCGATTAAAGGTACGACGACTTTTTACGCCTACTTTAAAAAAATATATTTTTTCAATTTTACGCGTTATCAGTGTAGCTCTTTACTTTAAATTTTATATACAGATAGTGTTTGATCTGTAGAATTTTATTGGATCTCGATCGGATATCACGTCCATATTTTGCTCCCACTTTTTTAAAACTCTCAAACGGTTGAACCGATTGGCTGAAAATTTGTTGTCACTAAATTCAAATATGATATTTATTTTTTTTATCGTAGCAGAGCCCTGCAGGGGAGTGATAATCTAAAGAACTATTATAGTAAAAACCCTCAAACTTCATATGAACGTCCAGCTTATTATATCGCATTGATAAAATAAAAAAGGATACAAAAAAATATATTAATTTTCGCATATCTAAAGGAGTATTACAGTGAGTCTTAAAAATTTGTTATTTTCATATTAAAATTCGAATAGGTGCAGGGGTAGTAGTAGCCCCCATATAAAGTAAATATTAGTTGTTGCGTCAAATGGGGTAGCGAAGCGCACCGGGAAAAGCTAGTATTAAATATTTTTGTTGACAAAGTATATACATAAAAAAGTTTTTTAAATTTATTACCTTTTTTAGTTTAAATATCTCTTATAAATCTTGTAAAATAAATTTTTTTTGGTCAAAATATATATACCGACCAAAGTATTTGAGAACTTATATATATAGTGGCACTTATAGTAAAATAATTTTAAAAATATAATAAAAATAGACTATATTCCTTAAATATATTTATTAGGATAAATTTGAAAATTTTGATTTTGAGATATCATACCTTTTTACAAGGATTTTGCATCAGTAAAAATAATGGCGTATTTTGTTTTTTAAAATTCCAACTCCTTCCCCTGCATATCTTCGACTAAAAACGCACATTTGGAGCGCCATTTTGCGCAGAGACGAATCCCATTGATTCATAAAAAAATTTCTTTTATACATCAATTCTACATAAAATTTTAGTAAGAATAATTATCTCAAAAAATAATTCTTATTACAAAATATGTTATAAAATTTTGTAATAAGAATTATTATTCACAGTAGCCTTTGCATTTTATTGTTGCAATATTCAATATTTTTAATTTTGGTTTAAATAATTTTTTTTTTTTATGTTATTATATGAAAATTTTAATGTCTTATAACTTTATTTATATTTCTAAGCAAATGGTATATTTTCATTGTATTTATAAAAAAATATATAACTTTTTTGAAAAAAGTAAATTTTTCGGACACCCTAATTGGAACAGTATGCATTTTAAGCGGGTTGAATAGTGCTCATTCTTACTAAAATTTTATGTAGAATTGATGTATAAAAGAAATTTTTTTATGAATCAATTGTATTCGTCTCTGCGCAAAATGGCGCTCCAAATGTGCGTTTTTAGCCGAAGATATGCAGGGGAAGGAGTTGGAATTTTAAAAAACAAAAAACGCCATTATTTTTACTAATGCAAAACCTTCTAAAAAGGTATCATATCCAAATATCAAAAGAAATTTTTCTTTTCGAAACGAACCCTAATGTTTATATTTGAATAGTAAAATAAATTAATAATTGTAAAAATTAATTGTGTATTCACTAACAGAATAGTTGTAACGAATTTTTTATAATGTAGGGAATTTCTAGAGACAAATGCAACACTTTTTTTGCTAATTGGCCACTTATTACATTATATTTCAATAGTGAATTTACTATATTAATAGTTGTAACGAAATCGTATAAATTAATGTGAATTTCTGAAAACGAAGAGCCAACAATTTCACTACAATTCAATAGTGTATTCACTAATGTAATAGTTATAAGGAATTCCTATATAATCAAGTTTAATTCTAGAGACAAATTTAAGAATTTTTCTGATTGGCCACTAACTGCATTACATTTCAATACTGAATTCACTAAACTAATAGTTGTAACGAATTGGCATACAATAATGTAAATTTCTGAAGGCGAAAAGCCACTATCTGCACTATATTTCAATAGTGAATTCACTAAAAGAAATTTTGCAGCATATTCATATATAAAACGAGAGCAAATTTCTCAATAGAACTCTCAACGTCAATTTTATGCATTACATGTAAACATAGAAGTTGTAGTTTACTTTAAGATGTTATATTTTCTAATTAAAACAATAAACATTATTTATTAGTTATTTTTCTAGTGAAATGTAATGCAGAATGTGATCGTTTATTAACCACTTGCACTACCAAAAGTAATTAGTGAATCGTCTAAGTATTTATATATCTAGTGCTAATGGGTATATTGGCATCTTTTGAACTGCTGGGTACTTATCGCAGTTATTAAAGGTGCGTAACGCTAAGACTGTGTTAGTAACTAGGGTGATCGACGCGGTTTTCCAACCGGTTTTAAAACCGGGTTTTTCAGTCAATGTGCTGTCGGTTTTTTCAAAATGTTAATTTTTCGAATGTCGAATAGACCGGTTTTTTTTTAAACACAAAAAACCGGTTTTAAAAATAGCATTTTATTTCAGAAAACATGTACTAAATAGTGATAGTGATATTTGAAAATTTAAGAATAATTTTTTAAATATTCATAAAGACTGATTTCTTATGTTTTTTAAATATAGTTTAAGTCTAAATTGGAATTTATTCTGTAATATTAAACAAATAAATAATTAATAATTATCCTGTATGACCCAATTAAATTTTTTATTTTTTATTTTTTAAAGGTGTTGTGTTAAAAAAGTTTCACCTGCAGAATCGTTTAAATTGAGACAGGCTTCCATATTAAGTCATGGTTTCTGTTTATGCTAACTAAAATTTAGATGATTTTTTCTACAATTTTGAAACATAATTATCTTCTTGTCATCTAGATATATAATTTGCTTAGCATTTTTTCTCTTTCAAGAGCTTTCTGAAGCTACCAAACGACGTAAAAAATTAAAATTTGGCTTAATTATAAAACTTTTTGTCCAACAAATCCTAATGGAGCCATATTTTGAAATTTTTATCAGGGAGCGGATATAAGAGGATTTATGTGTATTTTTCTAAGAATTTTTTCTCTTTCCAGAGCTTTCTAAAGCTCCCAGAAGACATAGAAAATTAAAATTCAGCTTAATTATAACCCTATTCATCCTACAACTCCTAACGGAGCCAGATTTTGAAATCTCTATCAGGGAGCGAAAATACGTGAATCTATATATATGGATTTAAATATATCTTTCCTAAGCAATGTTTCCATTCCAGAGCTTTCTGAAGCTCCCAGACGACGTAAGAAACTCAAAATCGGCATACTTATAAAACTATTCGTTCAACAAATTCTAACAGTGCCAGATGTTTCTATCGGGGACCAAAAAGTCTGTTTTGGTATTAAGAACTTTTGAGTTGCTTTACTTATTGTTTGCTCTCCAAATCCTATAAAAAAATGATTCCGTATTTCGGCCCGGGAGCGCATTTACGACAATTTTTTTATTTTGAAAGGTTAACGAATTTAAAACTTTAATCAATATAATTCCAATAAATTTGAACGGCTTCAAATAATTGACTTCGATTAGGGAGAGGAAGGTGTCTAAATGTTGTTCATATTTTTTTCTTTTAATTTTCGGATTTGTTTGTGCATATTTTCATTATTATATTATCTTTCCTGACATTGTTAGGCTTTTACGCTTGTATTTAATAAATTTTAACTTAATTATAAGAATTGATTTTTTTTAAAGAAATGTAGTCTTTTGATATTCTGCAAAAAATCGGTTAACCGGTTTTTTCTGAATTTCAAAAAGTGCAACCGGTTTTTTTAAAATACCAATTATTCGAACTATTCGAAAACCGGTTTCTCAAAAAAGTCGAATAATCGATCACCCTATTAGTAACCCAGAAGTACTAAACCCAGCAGTTCGCCGAACTAGTTCCGTTACGTCGAATTCGTTAGCCACTAAGAACTACCACTAGTTACTCTTCAACCCACTCACAATGTATTTAACTGAATTTAACATGGGGATGTCATTGGAGGTAACCAATTGGCCACCCTTTGCATTACTACTCACTAGTATTTTGGAAGGTAACAATTGCACCGTTGATAAGAAACTAGCACTATCAACATTATAGGTAACTCGTATTTTCACTAGTGCGAAAAAACTAGTATTTGGGACGAAAAAGTTAAAAAAATAAAAAAGAAATTTATTTGACTATTATTTTGTATTTTTTAAGTTTTAATTTCCCTGAATAATTATTTTTATTTAAATTTTGTATTTCTCTGATGTTTTAATTTTAAATTTTTATCCATCGATGTCTTCAGCTGGGGTTGAACTTCTAACCTTCTGGTTTGTAGGCGCGCGTATTAACCACTGGGCTATTGATCTCATTATTTAACATTCTGCCATGTGCTGTTTTCAATTTCTGTGCCAAAAAACTTATACTAAAACACTAACGGCGAATCACTGCATTACATGTAGTTAGTGAATTGGTAATATATATGTAGGTTTGTTTATGAATTTAAAGAAAACTTATCATAAAAATACTAATGGCGAATTTCTGCATTACATGTAGTTAGCGAATTGGTAATTTAATAATTACTTATTATTATTATTTTGTATTATTATTTATTTTGACAAAATGTGATAATTTAAGAACCAGTTGAATTATTAAAAGTAACTAGTGTAACATATTAAATTATTATGATGTATTAAGTGTAATGTTATCATAAACATAGTAGATCTTTATGAAAGAAAAATAAAACAATTTTTTTAACTGAAAGAAGTATAATTAAAAATACGTAATATTTTTATTTAAAAATATTTTTAAAAGCTAATGATCATGTACTTTATTATTCCAGCAAAAAACGATCAAATGCTTCTAAAAAAGAAAAGTTTCACTACTTCAAAAGTGAAACAAAGTGTATATTTTTAACTTTTTTAGAAGTTCTTTATAATTACTTGCAAAAAAGTGAAAATAAATGAATTTTTAGCGGAAAAAGGTTAATAATTTCTAAAAAAAATTTAAATTTTACAAATTTTAAAGAATTTTTATTTAAATTTTATTAAACAAATTTGTAAACATAGTTTTAAGGAAAGTACTTCAAAAGAAATGAACAAGATGTATAAAAGAAAAACATTCTACCAATGACATCAATGGGTTAAAAAAGAACTTCTGCAGCTCTTTTCACCATTAAGTACTTTTTTCCAATGACAACACAATGTTTAATTCATGACTTTTTCAGCACTTTTTCCGCTCAATTTTTGTACCCTACACCAACGTAGGTGATTGGTTTTGTGCTGATATTTATAGCGCACTAAAATATGTATATCGTTAAATAGACTCATATATTCACTTTATGAGTCTATTTAAAGTGAACAAAGTACAAGTCACAATTTTAAAAATGATTTTATAAAATTTGACACATATAATTATTTTGTCATAACGATTCAATAATTTCATATAGACATATCTCAATGTCACTATTTCAATAAAATTCAGCATAAATAAAATTGATACAACTTCAGTCAGTGTTCCAAATGTAATGGAGATCGACCCATAATTATTGCTGCCAGGACTTGAGAAAAAAAGAAACTAAATAGGACTTTAAAAAAGGTCAGAAAAGGTTAGGCATTTAGCCTTTTCCGACCTTTTTTAAAGTAAAGCCAGAAAAAAACTAAATATTGTCTTATTTAAAGACGCATTCCATTTTTTGTTCGCATTAGTTTTTGGTATTTCTTAAACATATTTTATTGTGTTTAATACTACAACATAACTTGTTTCTATAGGTAATGAATAATTTCGATTTTTATTCGAATTAATACAAAAAATGTTTAAGTTAATGATTCTGTAAAAATAAAATAAGTAAAATTTTAGTCTTTTAAGGTTATGTTAAAAATCAAAAAATGGTAGAAGCTAAAACGAAAATTTTGAGGCTAAAATCAAAATAAAAAAGCTAAATTAAGCCGTATAAAGGCTAATATTTGACAATTGTTCCCAAACCAGGCCCAATTCCCAAAATCACTTTAATGTTTGTATCATGATAATAAGAAACAAATGTGTTTTATGTATACAAAAAGCACGGTGCCAGATTTTTATGAGAATCGTTCCATAATTGACCATATCTTTTATATAAGACATTCCCAAAAAATTACATAATGAATTTGTTTAATAATCAAATCAGAAATAGCTTCATTTAAAGTTCTAAATAAATTGTTCAAATTACCTATTCCCTCGCGAAGGGTAGTCATCTTGAAGCGATGCGAGGGCTTACGTGTAATGACCCATGAGGCCGTACTGGCAGGGCCACCCACACCAGAGGGGCTCATGGCGAGCAGTAACGAAGAACTACCCCCCCTGTCTGATAGCGTCTGTTATCCCTAGTAGGGGCGGCTATCAGACGTTCCCCCTAAATGTATTTTTCCATTCTCGCCAGGAATGGACATCTAGAGGGAACACGTCCGCTTGGATACATTGTATCCACATTGTCCACACAATCTGTGTACGTCAAAATCCACCAGCGTCTGTTTCCATAGTTTGGGCGGCTTGGTGGTCTGTTTGACCCCAGTGGGGCGGCAGTCTTAAAACTTGGCAGGAAGTATAAAATGCAATAGTAAAATTTGTCCGAATGTCAGATGAGAAGTCGTGCCCCAAGTATCCGGTCGGGGGCCTTAAAATCTCCGGAGACCCTATTCCCACGGCGGCAACCTCAGGCCGTGGTGAATCGAGAGCTACTGAGGTTCAGGTTAGTCTGGTGGAGGCACCGGGCCAGGCTAATCTGCGAGCTACTGGCGTCCAGCGACAATTAGCAGGAGGAGGTAAGGGGAAACCCAAACCTACTGACTGCGGAAAACCAGCTCCCAAACAAGGAAGCATATTCAAAGGCAGCGAGGTGCCTCTGAGCTTCAAACCAAGCACCTCAAAAGCTGCCCAGGCCCGCGCCGGCGTTAGACCGGCGAAACCCCTGCTTCGGGGACTGTCTGTCCGAAACAATCTCGGGCAGCAGCAACCCCAGTGCCTAATGTAACCAAAGGAGCTGCGAACAAGTTTTCGGGCTCCCAGGTGTTACCTCCCCCCGCCAGTGAAGGAAATGCGAACCAGTCTTCGGTTTCCGGATCTGTGCCTCCAGCCCCACAGGGCAAAAACCAGACCCAAAGGCACGTAACACCCGCCAGGAGGGCCTTCTTAAGACGGCGGGCCGCCGAACGATTTCTGGATCGGTTGGGAAAAAAGCCCGCCGAATCCCTTACTTCAGAGGAACTCGTTTCTCTAAATTGGGCAAGATCACTATTGGCTGAATTGCAGCGTAACCCCCTCCCCACGTCGAAAGACGGGCCTAAACGGCAACGTTCTGAGGAGGAGGCACAGCCGCAAAGCCAACAGCCCGGGGCCAAACGTCCAAAGCCCTACAATCCGATGGACAAATCGTATAGTGAAGTGGCCAAAGGTCACTTAATACGAGCCGTCATCGATAGGAGCGATCCAGATTGCGCTATATCCCATGCGAATTGGGATATTGTGCGGAGGAAGCTGATGGGAGTCTTCTGGAAAGTTCTGAAAGAGAACCCCGGTCCCTCCCCTCAGTGTGATGATGCAGGTTGGTATCGTAGCCGTGAAAAATTGATGGCCTGCTCAAATGAGAGATCAGCTCTGCTCTTGAAGCAGGCGATCGCTCTTTTGGACGGCCTATGGGAAGGCGCTAGACTGGACGTGGTTTCTATTGATGAGATTCCACGTCGGCCTAGAGCCATGGCCCGTGTACCGGACGAACCATCCAAACCAGAGGAGATTCTGGAACTCATTCGGTTCGGAAACCCTGAGATCCCAGGTCACCAGAGTTTCCGAATCCGACGGTGCATCCAGAAAGATTGTCATCGTTATGAACAAGGAGTCACTGCCACCCCTTCGTAAGAAAAGTGGGAAAATTTACTACGGTTTCGAGTCAATCTTCCTACAGGTCTACCGAGGTGATGACAGAGACAGACCGATTCAAAACGATGAAAATCAATCTCCGGAAGCAATGTCTTGTGAGGAGACTACTAGTTCTCTTGCTCAAGAGGACACTCATTCAAACTCCGAGTTTGTGGGTGAATTTTTTGAGCGAGTGGATGAAGTAGTTGACGAGGACGCCCTCTTGGATTCAGACCAAGATGACGTCAACGTCACAATCATCCCAAAAGACACACATGGTGAAGATAACGCAAGTTAATCTTCACCATTCAAAAGCAGCTTCGGCTGCGTTGCTCCTCCGAATGGTAGAAAAAGGAGAGGAGCTAGCACTAGTCCAAGAACCATGGATCGTTGGAGACAGAATTTGCGGACTACGTGCGGATAATTTTAAGCTGCTACACGCTACGGGGTCAGGTAGGATTCGATCTTGTATAGTAGCAAGCAAGAAACTCAGTATCTTCATTCTTTCTGATTTCAGTGATGAGGATACTGTAGTGGCGGCCTGGGAGACAAACGCTGGTGTTATATACATTGTCTCCAGCTATATGGCCCATGACCACAGCGACCTTCCACCAAATAACAAGGTACGCGAGATAACCAAGGCGGCTGAGAGAAACAATATACCGCTCGTCATTGGAGCTGATGCCAACGCCCATAATGCTGTTTGGGGAAGCTCCGACATTAATACAAGGGGTGAGTCTTTATACGATTTTATTCTTTGTAGTAGTTTAGATATTCTAAACATTGGTAGGGAACCGACCTTTGTAGTAGCAAATAGAAGGGAAGTTCTCGATATAACGCTAGTTAGTACTAGGCACTCTCATATGATTAGGGACTGGAGAGTCTCCAATGACTACTCCTTCTCTGATCACTTATATATTGATTTCAATATTGAAGTCGGTTTACCCAGGGTTAAGCCCTTTCAGAATAGGAGGAAGACAAATTGGACTGAACAATATAATATTCTGTCCCAGCTCCTCCCGAATCCCCCAATCATCAATGGTTGTGAGGACATTGAGTCCTGTGTTGAAACGCTGACGAACGCATTTGACACAGCGACTTCCATCGCATGCAGACCTAAGATCTGTAAAGGCAGGAGAAAACCACACTGGTGGAACTCCGAGATTGGCGAGACTCGTAAGGAATGTCGCCGACTATTTAATGAGGCAAAAATATTAGGTAACTGGTCTTCCTATAAGTCCTCAGTGAATAAGTTTAAAAACCAGATAAGAAACGCGAAACGAAAATCCTGGAGGGCTTTCTGTAGCGGCGTAGAAGGTCACTCTGAGACTAGTCGTCTTCGCAAAATTCTGGCATCATCACCTACTGTCCCAAGTTTCATTCAGAAACCCTGTGGCAGTTGGACAACAAGCGGCCAAGAGACCTTAGATGTCTTAATGGATGCGCACTTCCCCGGCAGTCTCTCCTTAACGGAGTATTCTGCGATACCCTCGGCAGCCCCACATGATGTTCCCTTTCCTATAAAGGAGAGTGAACTGAGATGGGCTCTGAAAAGCTTTGCCCCATTTAAATCCCCGGGCCCAGATGGCATTATACCTGCTGATTTGCAATATAATGCGGATATAGTAGTCCCCTGGCTAATTCGGATATACTCAGCATGCCTATCATGTTCATATATCCCTGAGTCGTGGACTAGATGCACTGTGGTCTTCATCCCAAAAGGGGGGAGGACCTCTCACACGAGACCGAAAGACTTCAGAGCTATCAGTCTGTCGTCCTTCCTCTTGAAGACAATGGAAAGGTTGATTGATCTTCATCTCCGTTCTGCAATCGACCCTAACCAATTATCAGCGTCTCAACATGCCTATATGAAGGGCAGATCTGTTGAGACTGCGTTACACTCGCTTGTAGGGCACATAGAATACGCTCTTGAGCATAAGGAGTTTGCATTAGTCGCCTTCTTAGACATAGAGGGGGCATTTAATAATGTGACTCCGGAGGCTATAAAATCGTCTCTTATAGGACTGAACATCAATCAGTCATTGATTAGCCTCATATGGAGACTACTAACCAATAGGGTTATAATTTCCAATATGGGAGCATCTACCATATACAGGGTAGCAAATAGGGGTACTCCGCAAGGAGGAGTTCTATCTCCTCTTCTTTGGAATATCGCCGTGAACCCACTACTCAGGGAACTAGATTCTCTGAAGTTTAGGACTGTCGCTTATGCGGACGATGTCGCGGTGGCTGTATCTGGGAAATATCTGGATACTATGTCACAACGCCTGCAAACTGCTCTGGGCCTGCTTAGTGCATGGAGCACAACCAGTGGCCTCAGTGTGAATCCAGGGAAAACGGAACTCGTTCTCTTCTCCAGAAGATACAAAATTCCATCTTTCCCGTTACCACGCCTAAATGGTGTTGAATTGAAGGTGTCGGATAGTGCGAAGTATCTAGGGATTATACTGGATTCTAAACTATCCTGGCTCCAAAACACAAAGGCAAGGGCCTCAAAGGCCGGAATCGCCCTATACATGTGTAGGAAAGCCATTGGGAAATCTTGGGGAATAAATCCTAGGAATACAAAATGGCTCTTCGACATGGTGATAAAGCCCATACTTATGTATGGAGCGTTAGTATGGTGGAAGGCTATGGAGAAATCCACCTTTTTCGGAATCTTTGAAAGGATTCTGCGTAGTTCGGCGCTACTTATCACAGGCGCGATGCGTACAACCCCATCTAAAGCCCTATTCGTTCTAATGAACTGGCTACCGGTGGACCTAATGGCCAAACAGATCGCCATCATGTCGGCGACTAGGCTCAGAATTACAGGTGCATGGACTGACAGAGAATACGGTCATGCAACCGTTTTAGGATTATTTGATGACATTCCTCGCAATATTGACTATTGCACTCCTATACCTTTTCTTGACAGAGGCTTCTCAGTGTCAATCTCGACTGATCCTGTACTGAGTGACAGCGCAGTGGAGGTCTACACTGATGGATCCAAATCTGCTGATGGGGTAGGAGGGGGTGTCTTTATTCCCGATTATAGGAAAAGTATTTCCTTTAGATTGCCGGATCACTGCAGTATTCTTCAAGCAGAGATCTCGGCCATAAAAAGAGCGGTGAACTGGTTGATGTACTATAGGGTATTCAGTGTGAATATCCGGATTTGTACGGACAGTCAAGCTGCGATCAAATCGCTCTCGGGTGTCTTTTCGACACCCAGGCTGGTACACGAATGCCGGACATCTCTAAACGAGATGGCGAGACATTCAAACCTAGAGCTTGTCTGGGTTAGGGGTCATTCTAATTCCCCGGGTAACATTACTGCGGACGAACTGGCCAAAAATGGTTCCCTTCTTCGACACGAAGAAGTGGATCAACTGGTCGGAGTACCGCTCTCCTCCTGCAGATCTATAATACTGCGGAATCTATCGAGGATTGCACAGGATAGATGGTCAAATCTGTCCATTTGCACAATCTCGAGGCAAATATGGCCCCAATATGATGAACCTCGTTCAAATCTCATTTTGGGACTACCAAGGCATCGGTTACGTATTTTGATATCCGTTGTTACAGGGCACTGGATTGCTGGTGAGCATGCTAGGAGATTAGGGCTCCCTTTTAACGACTTCTGTAGGAGTTGCCTTGATGAAGAGGAGGAGGAGACAGTGGAGCACTTCCTATGTCACTGTCCGACTCTCTCGGAGACGAGGACTGCTATACTCGGCAGTCCGATTATGCATGTACTATCTGATCTCTCTGATATTGATATCAGAGCGATCAACTCCTTTATACATGCGTCAGGTTGGTTCGATTCGAACGTAGTTTCGGACATATGAGCTTTACCATATGATCCATTAGGGTATCACAACGGGACCAAACTGGACCCACGTGAGCTGTCCTACGACTGTTTGGATAGCTGCCCACTTAACCTAACCTACCTATGCCAACTACTAAAATGATATTGATTAATCTTTATATATTAAAAAAATTAAATGTAAGTATGTTTTCTGATTATATTTGAGTAGAAAAATAAATTGCAATCATTCGCACATTTCAATAGTACATTCTGTAACATAATAATGGTAACAAATTTGTTTATATTGAAGGGAATTTCTAGAGATATATTCAATAACTTTTTGCCAATAAGCCACTTACTGTATAACATTTCAAAAGTGAATTCACTAAATTGTTTTAATAAAATTGCACAAATTAATATGAATTTCTGAGGACAAAGAGACACCAATTGCAATACATTTCAACAGAGTATTAACTAATGTAATAGTTATAACGAATTCCTATATAATCAAGTTTATTTCTAGAGGCAAGCTAAATTATTTTTTGCCAATTTGCCGCTTACTATATAACATTTCAATAGTGCATTCACTAATTTCAAAGTTGTAACGAATTCGTAAATAATCAGGGGAATTTCTAGAGACAAATTTAATAATTTATTGCTGATTGGTCACTAACTGCATTACTTTTCAATAGTGAATTCACTAAATTAATAGTTGTAACGAATTGGCATATATTAATGTAAATTTCTGAAGGCAAAAAGCCACCAGTTGCACTACATTTCAATAGTGAATTCACTAAAGGAAATGTTACAGCTTATTCATATACAACACGAGAGCAAATTTCTCAATTGACAATTTTAAAACTCTCAACGGCAATTCTTTTCATTACAGGTAACCATAGAAGTGGCTGTTTTGTGTATGATATTATATTCTCTAATTAAAACATTAAATATTCTCTACTATTTATTTCACTACCGAAATGTAGTGCAGAATGTGGTCGTTTAGTAACCACTTGCACTACCAAAAGTAACTAGTGAATCGTCTAACTAGTTACGTATCTAGTGATGAAGGGCAAATTGGCACCATTCGAACTGCTGGGAAAGGTACCAAATTACCCATTAGCACTAGATATATAACTACTAGACGATTTACAGGTTACTTTTCGTAGTGCAAGTGACAGATAAACGATCACCTTCTGTATTACATTTCGCTAGTGAAATAACTAATAAAGAATGTTTATTGTTTTAATTAGAAAATATAATATCTTAACGTAAACTGCCACTTCTATGTTTACATGTAATGCATAGAATTGCCGTTGAGCGTTTTAAAAGTGTCAATTGAGAAATTTGCTCTCGTGTTATAAACGAATATGCTGCAAAATTTCTTTTAGTGTATTCACTATTGAAATGTAGTTCAGATGGTGGCTTTCCGCCACCATCTGAACTTGAACTTAACGTGAACTTAACGTAAACTGCCACTTCTATGTTTACATGTAATGCATAGAATTGCCGTTGAGCGTTTTAAAAGTGTCAATTGAGAAATTTGCTCTCGTGTTATAAACGAATATGCTGCAAAATTTCTTTTAGTGTATTCACTATTGAAATGTAGTTCAGATGGTGGCTTTCCGCCTTCAGAAATTTACATTAATGTATGTCAATTCTATTAATTTAGTGAATTCATTATTGAAATGTAATGCTTTTAGTGGCCAATTGGTAAAAAATTATTAAATTTGCCTCTAGAGTTAAACCTGATTACATAGGAATTCGTTATAACTATTAAAATAGTGATACACTAATGAATTGTAGTGCAATTGATGGCTCTTCGTTTTCAGAAATTCACATTAACCCTGGAAGGGCTTCGATATTTTTACCCTTCTGATTGCTTCGTTAGTCGAAACGACTAACACTAACTTTTATTCAAAATATTTCAAGGCGTATCTTTAAAATGAACAAGCGCGAATGTTATATTCGGCTCGGCCGAATCTATATACCCACCATCAAGTTTTCAAAATTTCACATTATATAAGAGGTTTACATTTGTCCTTGAATATTTTGTACAATATTTCGTTGATTTTCACCTTATATGGGAGGTGGAAGGTAAAGTGGGCGCACCACGCCCATTTTTGGTTTCCAAGTTTATATCGAACTAACTGTACAAAATTTCGTTATCGTACACGCTTTTGTTTAAGAGTTATCAGCGGAAAACTATGAAAGCTACAACGGACACCCTGTGTATTTAGAATTTTGCCCATAACTTTTTTGTTTATGAACCGATTATGCTCATTTTCAATACCAAGCAAACCTTATATAAGATAAATATTTGAGCCAAATTTCGTCCTACGTGGCCCCGTTCGAGCCCTATCCAGCTTTCAACATACAGACAGGCGGACGGACGGATAGGGCTCGAACGTGGCCCCGTTCGAGCCCTATCCAGCTTTCAACATACAGACAGGCGGACGGACATAGCCAGATCGACTCAGAATCGATCCAGGACCCAGAAAATATATAGATTATGGGGTCTTAAAGGATTCCTTCGACATGTTAAACACGGAATGACAAAATCAATAAAAATAAAACAATTGATTTTTGGTTGATAAATTAATTTAAATAAAATAAAACCAAAGCAAAAATTCCTAAATACTTTCCGTTGTTTTGGTTGTTACCAACCAAAAAGGAATTAAAGAACAAATGTTTTTGCATATTCTGTGCATATTTCAAATTTGTGATACTTTTTTGCATTTTTTACAGTACCCCTTAGTAGTTCAGTGTTTTTTTAGCCGCATAAGCTGAACACTTATTTTTCTTTTTCTAAGATTTACACTATTGTTATAAATTTACCTGGAGATAGGAGATTTTCGACATTTATACGATGCTTGGTTGATATATTGGGAGTAGAACAAAGTCGATAAGACATTTGTCGCTTAGCTAGATCCTTATGCAGTTTTTAAGGAAATTTTAGAAAAAAATGGTTCTTTAATTGTTTTTAACTAATTTTTGAATAAACTATTAATATAATTAATGTTTATTTCGATGCAGAAAATATAGAGCAACACCGATAAATCTTGATTTAGTATGATATTTCACTGCATATTTGGTCGAAAATATCAATCGCGTCCTTAGGTTTTATTATAGAACTCATGAGATGAAGTCGATATGTACTATATAATATGGCTTTATTCAGTCTTCCGCGTACATTTTCTATTTGATATAGGATATAGAGCTTCCTCATCATCATTGCGTTATGTGACAAAAAAAATATCGATCCAAATTCGTTATATCTCAGCCGATTTAAAAGATATTTATATGAGTATATTTTGCTAGTCGAGATCTACAAAAAACATCGTCTTATAGTTTAAGAGATATTTGGCTTCAAACATTAAAATTTTTATTTTTGGACCTATCTTGGTAAAGTTTTTTCGCTATATAGGGTCCGAATTTCACTAGATTTTTTTTTTAATATTTTTTATTTTATTAACAATAAATAAAAAATTGTGTTGAAGAAACTTTTTGACAAAATCTTTACTGAATCAAAAGTTATAAGCATTTGAATTTTGAAAAAAGTCGATTTTTTGCCGTTCTTTTGCGAAAAAGGTAGTTACGTTCTTTTTGAGTTATAAAAAAAATGTCCTAAGTAACATGTATAGTATTTATACTTTTCTGAAAGATTACTTCATTGGGAATTGTGTAAAGGAAAAAAATAATTAAAAACTTTAATACTGCGTGAACCAGGGTCTCTCAAAATTTACCCATTTTTTTAAGATTTTCCAAATTTTGACTTCATTTCTCAAATCGCAAAGCTGGAATTAAAAAATAATTATATTTTTTACAAAGCTTGAGAATCCATAAGAAGGGACTTTGTAGTATCTTTTTTCGTTCTTCTAATAGTACTTCTTGAATGTTCTGCAATTTTCATCCTTAGAAACATAAAATTGAAGATGTAAGGTCCTAAGTGAATCAGAAACCTTAAAATGGATTTTGTGGTCCTTATTCTTTATTCTAACATAATTTTTCGTAATTTTGATATTTATTTTTCATTATTCTAAGATTATAAACCTGAAATTAAAGAGATATTGTTATTTATGGATGATATAACACCATTATTAAAAATGTTGCCAAGGATGTTAAGAATCTTAGTTTAAATTTATTATATAGTATGGTTTTTATAAAAAAATTCCGCTAACGAAATAGTGGGTTTACAGCTCGTTTTATATATTTTTGAAAAGAAGACAAAACTTCCTAAATATTGGTGTATAACAAGTCTATATCCTCTGTTTTGCGTATACAATTAAAGGATTCAAACTTAATAATTACATGTGATTTGTTTAATTTGCTTAATTTTTCCATGATTGGTAATGCCGTTTCTGATAATGCAGTATAAAGAAATATTGTAATAAAGCTTAACATTTACGTTTTTTTTGAGCATAGTGCTTAATTCATATCCTTTTGTTATAGCCATCAGGCTGACAAATAATACATATTATATTTCGTTGTTTAGGAAATTTTGTGTTCTTTTCAAATATATATAACAATTTTTATAATACGAAAATTTATTGAAGAATTTTCGCAAAAAACACCGAGAAGGGACAGATTTTGGATTTTTAACATATTATTCATTTTTAATTTTGGAATAAAATTTTTGTTTGGTAATATTATTAAATGAAATTTTGCACCCGTGTAGATTTTATGATGCTTAATTTTGACCTTTAGATTTCGCAATAGAAATCCCTCAAATCTCAAAAAACTTTAAAAAATTTCCAAAAATTGGATTTTTTAAGTTTTTGCTATATCTTCCCAACCGATTTCGGGGAGCAAAAATTTCTATTACCAAAAGATTAAAAACACATCAAACTTTGTAAAAAATAAAATCATTTTTTGATTCCAGCTTTGCGATTTGAGAAATTAAGGCAAAAATTGGAAAATCATGAAAAATGGAACAATTTTGAGAGACCCTGGTTCACGCAGTATTAAAGTTTTTAATTATTTTTTTCCTTTACACAATTCCCAATGAAGTAATCTTTCAGAAAAGTATAAATACTATACATGTTACTTTTTCGTTACCTTTATCACAAAAAAACGGTAAAAACTTTTTCAAAATTCAAACTCAAATGCTTATAACTTTCGGCCGAGCCGAATATAACATTCACGCTTGTTTTTTTTTTTTATTACAGATTGGTCCGGAAGGATTTTCTGTGTGTGATATGTACTTCTAAGAGAACAACTTCATCCTTAGAAGCATCCCTGCAGGAAATTTGTGGCAATTGCAGTAATGGACCGGTTTCTTTGTACCAGTTGAGTACCAATTCACACCTAACTCGTCACCAAAGTTCCAACTGAGAACCAGTTGACACAAACACATTCACTATTAACATGCTCGTGCGCAAATAGTGTTATGTTTTATAGTCTTCACTGAACCGGACAGAGGAACCGGACCATTACTGCAATTGTCACAAATTTCCCGCAAGGATAACATACGTCAGATGAACATGGGTTCGAGCCGGGGTGCCGCCATCGACATTAACGAAAAATTATAAAATTAAAATAAACATAATTTAATAAAGATAATAATAACGAGAGAAAAAGATATAGTCGGTCAAGCCCGACCATATGATACCCTACACCATTGTGTACATTATAATTCGGGGAGGGGTCTTGAGTTGGAGTCAGATGTGGACCGATACTCATAAGTGTAAAATAAAACATACGAATACAGAATATTACGTTGATGCTGACATTTATATGAATTTATTCACTTTTGTGTGATTCCCGAAAGAAGGCCTTATATGGGAGCTATAGTAAATTATGGACCGATCTTTGTAAAATTTGGCACTATCATTTATGTTCATATAAAACTTATTTGTGTCAAATATTAACTTGATACTAACATTTTAATGGGATTTATGCCCGTTAAAGTGATTTTCTGAAAAGGGGTTTATATGGGAGCTATGGTTAATTATGAACCGATCTTTTTAAAAATCGGCACACTTATTTAGACTTATATAAAACTTATATGTTCCAAATTTCATTAAAATATTGCTCTATTTAAGGGATTTATGATCGTTAAACCCTTTTCCGGGAGGACATTTGTATGGGGGCTAGGTGAAATAATGGACCGATCATAACCAATTTCAATAGGCTTCGTCCCTGGACTAAAAGAAACCTGTGTACCAAATTTCATTAATTTTGATTTAAAATTGCGACCTGTAGTTTGATTACAAGGTTTACATGGACGGACAGACGGACGGACGGACATCGTTAAATCGACTCAGAAAATGATTCTAAGCCGATTGGTATAAATTAAGGTGGGTCTTAGACCAATATTTTTGGGTGTTACAAACATCAGCACAAACGCATAATACCCTCCCCACCTATGATGGTGTAGGGTATAAAAAAAAATGTTTAACGAGAGCAAAAGCTATAGTCGGTCAAGCCCGACCATATGATACCCTACACCATTGTGTACATTATAATTCGGGGAGGGGTCTTTTATTAGACTTGGAGTCAAATGTGGACCGATACTCATAAGTGTAAAATAAAACATAAGAATACAGAATTTTACGTTGAGGCTGACATTTATATGAATTTATTCACTTTTGGGTGATTCCCGAAAGAGGGCCTTATATGGTAGCTATGGTAAATTATGGACCGATCTTTGTAAAATTTGACACTATCATTTATGTTCATATAAAACTTATTTGTGTCGAATATTAGCTTGATACTAACATTTTAATGGGGTTTATGGCCGTTAAAGTAATTTTCGAAAAGGGGTTTATATGGGAGCTATGGTTAATTATGGACCGATCTTTTTAAAAATCGGCACACTTATTTAGACTTATATGAAACCTATATGTGCCAAATTTCATTAAAATATTGCTATATTTAAGGGATTTATGATCGTTAAACCCTTTTCCGGGAGGACATTTGTATGGGAGCTAGGTGAAATAATGGACCGATCATAACCAATTTCAATAGGCTTCGTCCTGGACTATAAGAAGCCTGTGTACCAAATTTCATTAATTTTAGTTCAAAATTGCGACCTGTAGTTTGATTACAAGGTTTACATGGACGGACAGACGGTCAGACGGACAGACGGACGGACGGACGGACATCGTTAAATCGACTCAGAAAGTGAGGGCCTTATATGGGAGCTATGGTAAATTATGGACCGATCTTTGTAAAATTTGGCACTATCATTTATGTTCATATAAAACTTATTTGTGTCGAATATTAACTTGATACTAACATTTTAATGGGATTTATGCCCGTTAAAGTGATTTCCTGAAAAGGGGTTTATATGGGAGCTATGGTTAATTATGGACCGATCTTTTTAAAAATCGGCACACTTATTTAGACTTATATAAAACTTATATGTTCCAAATTTCATTAAAATATTGCTATATTTAAGGGATTTATGATCGTTAAACCCTTTTCCGGGAGGACATTTGTATGGGGGCTAGGTGAAATAATGGACCGATCATAAACAATTTCAATAGGTTTCGTCCCTGGACTAAATGAAACATGTGTACCAAATTTCATTAATTTTGATTCAAAATTGCGACCTGTAGTTTGATTACAAGGTTTACATGGACGGACAGACGGTCAGACGGACAGACGGACGGACGGACGGACGGACGGACATCGTTAAATCGACTCAGAAAATGATTCTAAGCCAATTGGTATAAATTAAGGTGGGTCTTAGACCAATATTTTTGGGTGTTACAAACATCAGCACAAACGCATAATACCCTCCCCACCTATGGTGGTGTAGGGTATAAAAATTACCGAATTTTTATAAAATTTTTATTACAATAATCGTTACTGAACCTGTCCTCTTGGACCTGTCCTAGGACCTATCCTGTGACCTGTCCCAAGGGGCTAATTAGCCACCACCAATGAGAACCCCATGTAAAAGTGACAGGTTTTTCTCATATAAAGTTCTGGAACTGGGACCGGTCACTAGCCCTGAGAACCTGTCACGTGACTAGTTTTGAACCGGTTCTCTTTACTCTAGGGATATAATGGAGTTCTAGGGAAAATGATTCCCAAACAAGGAAACTCTTTCAAATTTGATCAAACTTTGTAAGAAGAAGAATTTTCAAAAAGCCGTGAATTTTAACAGTTTGTCGATAGTGGTAGGTCATTTGGCGAGGCTAAGAGTAGAAAAACAAGCATTCACAAAGTCGCTTAAATTGAGAAATCAACTGACGATTTAAAGAAAGGTGTTATAAATGCTTCCACATTTTTAAACAGAATGGTTTTCTCCAAAAACAATATTTGTACTGGTATGGAACCAGATGATGATCTATTTGAAGAAATAGGAGGAAATTGAAAGACCCAAAATTATGTGTAGTTTGTATTGCAGAGGAGCCAAATACACATGCCGACATATGAAAACGTGTAAGGAATGTGTCATAGTATAATTATAAAGTATACTCGTAAGAACAGCTGTTTTACAATTTTTTCATTTACAAACCTCGCGGTACTGTCAAATTGTTTTTGTATTCATATGTAAAATTTTTTTCAAGTTTTTTTAATCTTGCTCTCCTTAATTCTCTAATTTTTCCGTTCAAAGCATTTTGACAGTGTGGGCAGTAGTTTTACACTAACAAAATACAAGCAATTGTTGTTTATACCCTACACCACCATAGGTGGTTGGGGTATTATGCGTTTGTGCTGAAGTTTGTAACGCATAGATGTTAGTATCAACGCATTATTCTGTATTTGTTTATTTTTTTACATTTAGTAAAAGTGTTGGTCTAATATAAGTCCCCTTCCCGAAATTTTATGGTCATACATAATGGTGTAGGGTATCATATGGTCGGTCTTGACCGACTATACCTTTTTTTCTCGTTTTTTAGATGTGCGAGTACTTTTTATTATACTATGGAATGTGTATTGAAAATACAAGCTCAGGCAAACTCCAATAATGTGCAACATTTTAATTGCCCAGTTTGTCGTATGCAAGTTTTTTTGTAAAAAATGTTAATAGCAAATTTTAAGTAATAAATATGCATCTATGAATTTAAATAATTTGGGTCTTATTTCATTTTCTTGGGAATTATTTCATTGGATCTTATTTCCAAATTTTTTGAGTGTTATTTTATTATGAAATAAAAACCCAAATTGAAATAAAAAAATTCGTGGAAATTTGGTGTTTTTTCATAATATTTTAGTTGGGAGTTATTTCATTTTATTGGGCTTTATTTCTCTGCGTGTTAATTCATTTTTCTAATTAGGCGTTATTTCATTGGCCTTTATTTCGTGTCGCCGTATTAAAGTATGTGCTGCAAATGATATTTTAAAAGATAATATTTGTTAATTTTTTGTTTTGTTTACATCTTTCACAAATGTGTTCAATTCAAACCAAATTTGTAGGAATTTTTCCTTTGGTATCCTTGGCTGAATCGATTTTTGGTAGATTTCAACCATAAAGAACTTGTTTTAAATTAAAAAATATGTATAATAGACTTATTCCGTAAAGTTCGGCAAAATAAAAAAATATAATAATATAATATTTCTCTCACAAAATCATAAAAATATACAAAAGTACAGAACAAAACAAAAAAACAATTTTGCATTTATTTTTATTTAAATTAATATCTGTTTATTTTTGCTTATTCGACAATTTACACAGTCTACCCAGAGGTGTTTCGTGCAAAAAGAAGTACATTATTCTGTTGAAATAAATCTCATTTAAAATTTTCTGGTACAGGTAGGCTTTTCGGTAAAAATGGAATCCCGAGTGCTTCCAAATTATAAAACAAAAAAAATAATTTTTTTAAAGATTTTAAAAAATACTTGGCAAATTGGATTATTTAAAGATGTATTTTAAATTCAATTGGATGGTTTAAAGATGTATTTTAAATTTCGCTTTGATACGAACCGGATTTTTTATATTTTAATATTTGTATTTATTTATTGTATTTTCTTAAAAATAGATCTAAAAATAAGTATTCAAATCTAAAATCTTAAAATTTAGATTTGAATTATCAATACCAGGGGGTTTTGGGAGTTTAAATCAACAATAGCCTTCTCGATCTCTCAAATCTCAAAACAGAGAGGTTCAACTGCTCTAAAATGGGTTTCAACTGGTGGCAACCAGTGGGGGATACAATTTCTCGGGGGTTAATAAAATTGGGTGAATGATCTGAAGATAATTCCAATCCGGATTCCACCTGAATTAGTTCCAGTTTAATATTATTTTCAACTACAATACGGAGAATCAAGTCGATGCAGAATTGTCGGCCGCGGCTTCCTGTATTGGTCGGCGACATCGGCTTTCACAAAAACGCGTCGGCGGCTAATACGTCGCCTTAATTTTTTTCTTGAAATTATAAAAAAGTGTTTTTTATGTATATGAGTTATTCCTTTTAAAAAAAACCAGCTGATTTCCTCTTTCGAATTTGATAAAATTTGGTACAAGCATTATGCTCGTCAAAACTAAATTGATTCAAATATAACTGTAGTATTATTGGCATTCTGAAACTCGCAATATTTTATGAATTATTACAACAAATGTCAGAATAAATACGTAATACTTTTTCCAATTTGTATTGTTTTGTTTATAATAAAACAGAAAAATCGTCAATTGCTTCCAAAAATCATCCGAATGTAATGAAATTCGGCAAGAATATTAACAATGACGCTGCACAGTGGTTCCAAAAGTGGTTGAAGTTTCTCAGCATTTATTCCTTTCAGAATACGTCTTCTATCTGCACTAAATAATTGTTTACTTGCAACACTCGTAGATGGAGCAGAGAAATATTTCACAGCATCCATTTTTACATTTTCGTAAGGCCTTTGATACCAATATCCATATATGTTGCATTTTCTGACTTTTAAAGGTTCACGAATATATAAAAATAACTCTCTTTTAAAAGATATATCATTTTGGATCGGCATAGTCATGTTTTTTCCCCAAGAGTACATTTTATCTTCCTACTTCTTTTTGTTACCACTTCCTTAGAAGATTGAACAACTGATTCTAAGGAGTTTGTAGGAGGTGGTTTGTCCAGAAAATCGTTTATTTCCTATTCCAAAATTTAAAGCTGTGTATCGTTCGAATATTTATTTTTAAAGCGTGGATCAAGCAATATTGCAACTAGGGATTCTTTCAGAAGGTTTCTAAAGTGTCCGGCATTCCCATCTTCATCCATTTTTGGTTTTAACATATCAATTTAAGGTAATACCAATGATACCGATACAATATCTTCAAACAAATCTACCGTCTGAAGATTAAAGGTACTCTATTAGACGTTCCACCATCAATTAAATGCTATTCCATCTTGTTTCCACATTTTGCACAAGTGAGTGTTTTTAAGGGAACACTTTTCTTGAATATTTCTTAAATATCTACTTACTTGTTGCGATCTTTTGAAGTGTTTAAAAACTGCACGACATTTTCTAATAATGTCTTGTATGTGCTTTTCCTTAAAAATGGCATCATTTATCACCAGTTGCAGCGTATGTGCTGAACAACCTAATGATATTACGTTTCCCAATTTCATAGCTGTTAACATTTTACGTGCATTATCGCAAACAGCTATGTGAATTTTTTCTTTCAAATTGAAATTAGCAATTATTTCCGATAGCTTTTCCTAAATATAAGTTCCTAAAATATTAAAGCAAATATTAGTAAAAACAATTAGCTTTATGGTCATTAATTTAAAATTATCTATTTTCAAATAACGAATAAATCGAATAATTTGTGTCGAATAACCGATTAACCGAAATTTAGTTTTTTTGGAGTTATAAATTAATAAAATTTTTATTTTTAAGATAAATTTATGTCAACTACATCTTCTTTTTAATGTCTATTATATTCCAGCAAAAATAAATAAAATTAATTTTAGGGAAGTACTTTTTCATTACTTTCAAAGTAACAATAAGTGTACATTGTATTGTGCATTAGAAGTGATGCAATTAGCATCAAAAAATACTATAAAAAATTCAAATGAATTGCTCTGCTATAAAACGTTGAAAATTGATTGTTATATATTTTTATATCCACCATCAAAAAGATGGGGGGTATATTGATTTTGTCATTCCGTGTGTAACATGTCAAAGAAATCATCTAAGACCCCACAAAGTATATATTTTCTAGGTCCTGGTTTGATTCTGCGTCGATCTAGCTATGTCCGTCCGTCTGTCTGTCTGTTGAAAACGTAGGGGGACGAAATTTGGCACAAATATTTGTTTTATTTAAGGTTTGTTTGGTATTGAAAATGGGCAAAATCGGTTAATAAATAAAAACGTTATGGGCTAAAAACTATAAACACAGGGTGTCCGTTTCACACTTTTCTGCTGATATCTCTTAAACAAAAGCATGTACGACAACGAAATTTTTTATAAATAGTTTGAGGGTCGACATAAACTTGGAAACCACAAATGGTAGTGGTCCGCCCACTTTACCGCCCACCTCCCATATAAGGTGAAACTTCAACGAAATTGTGTTCAAATAGTTCAAGGACCAATGTAAACTCGGAAACAAAAAATGGGCATGGTCCGCCCACTTTACCACCCACCTTCCATATAACGTAAAATTAGAAAAAGTTTTTGCTAAAAAGAACTGTTATGGAAATGAAAAATAATGTTATGCATAACTTTTTTATTAAAAAATATGTAAAAAAATATATAAAAAAATAAAATTTCTTTCGCCAATAAAAAATAATTTTGACATTGATTGCAATTTTGTATGAAGTCGTGAACATGACTTCCTTCTCTGTTAAATTCATTGAAATGATCCAACTTTGTATTACTTCTGGGTCACAAGTTTAGGACCTTATTTACTTCTTTGGATATTTTTTTATTAAGACAGTTTATTTGATAAAATGCGACATGAAAAGATTAAAATTTTACAAATACTTGAACTTGTAACAATAGAAATTCCGAAAATACAGTTTTAAAGTAAATTCAGAGTTTTTTATTTTACTTTTATGACAAAAAATGATTCTAACACAGAAAATAAAAAGAGTTACATTAAAAAGACTGATTTATTGAATAAAGTTTAATTAGGAGGATATTTTGTAGTATTAGTCGAAAAAAAAGAAATCGAACACATAAGCCCAATTGTTGATTTTGTTTAGAAATTATTTCATTTGAAATTACTTAATTTATTACTGAAAATTCCTGATATTACCATAACATTTCCATTAGTAAACATATATATTATTAGTAAACATATAATATCGGGGTAGCATTTGTAATTTTGCAACCACAAATGTTTACAAAAGAAAACTTTACTTCATTTGTTTTTTATAGTTTTTCCAAGTAAATCTACCTGTTTATGAAATCCTTATCGGAATTGGATTGGAAACGAAATTCCATTTTTATATTCTTAAATAAATAATGAACGGCTGTAAGCGTTGTTTTTAAATTCTCTTATAAACTGGAGACGAAAATATTAAAATTTTCAAATCCAATTGTTGTATTTCATAAATAGATATCGACTACATAAATCAATTTATTGGTTTTGTTGAGAAAATATTGTAAAGCCAGTCCGTGTTGGATTCTGTAAACAGGCAGAATACTTTGGTTTTATAACGGAATTTTTTAATAAAACATTGTGAATCTAAAACGATTTTTTTTTTTTATTTTATCAAAAATTTTTAATAGAAGAACGTCTCACGTTTGAACCACCTTGAAAAATCGTTTGCCAACGTTGGCCCGCTTGTGTTTTTCTTTCTTTTCTTAAAATTAAAATTTTTATATTTGTGGTAGATTTTAATTAAATACTATTTTATATAATTGGTTTATGTCTTTAAAGATAACATAAAGGGTCATTTATTATACAGTATCCTTTATGTAAAATCCTTTTCAGATACACATTCTAAAAATGTTTAAATTTAATATAAAAAGTGACATTTTAATTTTCTGTCTTATATACAAAATTACATACATGATTATTTTTCAGATAAAAACTTTTTATAAGACGCAAAAGCATAAATTTTAGTATGAAAAGAAATCTAAGAGTATTTAATTAAATACGGATTAATGTTAAAGACGAAATAATGTTCTTTGGAAAAAAATAATAATGTTTGTGTGGTTTTCGTTGGTATTGCTGTACTATACAAAAAAGCGATATTGTGTTTATGAACAAAAAAGCTGAAGTAAAGGAAAAGGAAAAATTGTCTCTAAGGATATCATTGACATAAAAAAGCAATGTTTCTATATACTCTCATACAACAAAAAAATTACCCATTCATGCTTTCAAACATTTGGAACCTAATAATGTTTATGATATTTGCCGGCGTCACGTCATAGTGACTTCTGGATGATAAATTGAAGAAAGTTGAAAACACATACCTACTCGAATTAAAAAAGAATAATTCCAATTATTTTTTAAGCTAAATTTAGTGAGACACTTATAGTTATTAAACTACATATTCTATATTATCTTCAAGTCACTGTGAATTTTGAAATTTTTCACATCAAAGTATTTGGCAAGATTTAATCAAGAGCTTCTTTTATTTTGATGTTTATATAGGTTACGCAGCCAAGCCATTCTCAGTATTTTAGGATCCACTTGGTGTTTAGTGCTTAAACATATTTATAAGTGAATTCATTTTAAAAGATTCGATCCGTAACTGACATTAACATACATAATAGATTCAACTGTCAAAATAATTTTGGTGTAATTGTTACGTCGAATCAAGATAAACGTCAAATTTTTATTTGAGTTGCAGATAATTTTTTATCTCTATTTATTATAGGAGAAAAGGTCATAATAAACAATTCAAAAAGTACATACAATAATCAAGATAGCGTCTTTTACCAAGCAATATCAAAACAGAGCTCAAGCGCTGACAATTTTCTTTAAACGCTGCAATAATACTAACAAATTCAGTCTACATTAGACAAATCATAGAAAACACTTTCGCAAATGCTTGCAGGGATGTGTATAATCACTAACACATGCAATATCTCTACCAAACACACTAAAACATACTTGGTAAACACACACAGTACTTATTTAAAAATGTATGAATGCAGAGTTAAAAGTGGCATGCTTTCGAACTTATAATGTTTATTCCATCCATTAAAGAATAATACGAAAATAATATGGTATTTTTCTTGGATATAACCAAATCTAAATCACATTAGTAGAAATATGTATTACAAATGGATATATAAATATTTTTTTTCTAATATCTATACACTTTTGAAGTTTAATGAAATTTCCCATATTAATATACATAAATATATAGGTATCTATATTTTTTGTTACATCTGCAAATTTTATCTAAAATAATACCCGAATATGCCTTAAATTGATTTTCTATTATCTCAAAACTAGGGATCGAATTTCAACTTCCGAAAGATTAAAAATTTAAGTCTAAATATCTTTTTAACCATTTTTTTTCCTTACCTGGAAAATTCATTGAAATGAAACTTTTTATGCTCGACGTTTACGTTTTATATGCTGGTAAACCTTGGTAACCTTTTCTAAAAAGTGGCGATAGCAATTCCTCATACTTTCTAAATGAAAGGTCTAAATCAGGGATGATAAATTCAGTACAAATTTACTTTTTTATAGTACAATTCACTCTTCTAAGTTACAGCAGTAACCCAGTGATTAATTTACTACAGTTATAAAATTTAATAAAATTTTAAATTGATTTGAAAAAAAATTCTTTAGACAATTTTTGGATTCTTTTAGAAATAATTTTAGAATAGTATTTAAAATTTGTTTTACATAAATACAACAACATTTTTGCATAACTTTTATAGACCTGAATGTTTTCCTTTTTGAAGTTATTTTTGGATATGCGTTTATTTAACTCAACTCGGACATTGTTTTTCGTAACTTTTTAACGCTCCACGTAACATGTAAATATTATCCGTTTTCGTAACTTTTTTATATGAAGAAAAATAATACTTTTTAAAAAGTAATACACTCTGTGAATATGTGTGTTATTTTCTAATGAGTTGTTAAGGTGAGATCGTAAAATTCTTAACACACGTTTTTATTAAAACTTTTAACCCAAGTATTATTTAATTTTTTTTATCAAGTTACCTTTGTAAAACATGTCAGTTATTATGTTTAATGTCAATTATATTCATTTGTTGTTAATCTGATTAAAATGAGTGACCAGAAAAAAGTGCGTACTAAAATTATTAAATATTTTCAACAAAACCCAACTTGGTCCTACAAAAAGTTGGCCAATTATTTAAAGGACGTCAAACTGTTTCCAATGTTATTAAACAGTACTAAGAGAATTTGTCCGTTGATAGAAAACCTGGTTCAGGTAGAAGGAATGGTCCACATGATGTTTCTAAAGCCAAAAAAATAGAATGCATTTTCAAAAGAGCTCCCAACACATCCGGTAGGAAAGCAGCCCGGTTAGCTCAGTGCTCGGACTATTTGGTACGAAAAGTTAAAGCTAATGCAGGTTTAAAAACATACAAGGCTCAAAAATTTCCTGACAGGAACGCTGCTAAAAATTTAGAGGCCAAAAACAGAGCACGGAAATTGAAGTCAAGTTTTATAAAAAATATTCTTGCTGCATAATGGATGACGAAACGTATGTTCTGGCAGATTTTTCGCAACTTCCTGGTCAAAAATTTTATGTTGCTGATGCTCGAGGGAATGTTGAAGAAAAGTTTAGGACCCAAAAGCAGACAAAATTTCCCAAAAAGTTCTTGGTATGGCAAGCAATATGCAGTTGCGGCAAAAGAAGCCAATCATTTGTTACAACGGGCTCTATAAATACCGAAATTTACATCAAGGAATGTTTACAAAAAAGACTGCTTTTCATAAGACTTCATAATGTGTCCACTTATTTTTGGCCTGACTTGGCATCCTGTCACTATGGTAAACAAGCCCTTGAGTGGTACAAGAACAATAATGTGGTATTTGTACCAAGAGAGGCAAATCCTCCAAACTGCCCGGAGCTAAGGCCATTGGAGAGATATTGGGCTCTTGTTAAAAGAGAATTGAAGAGCACAAAAAAGGTGTCCAAAAGTGTGGTAGATTTTAAACGGAGATGGACTACCTGTTCGAGCAAAGTGACAGAAAGCACTATAAAAACGTTAATGGAAGGGTTTCCGAAAAAGGTTCAAAATTTCATCACTAGTTATTAAAACTATAAAAATATTTTTTTTTATAAATTGTAATAATAATTTCAATCAAATAAAAAAAATTAAAACTGTAAGTTTAGTGGTTTCGTTTTTATTAAAATATATGTATGTTAAGAATTTTTCGATCTCACTCCTTGTTTGACCGAATTTGGAAAGTCTGCTGAAACTGACTGGTCCATTATTTCACCTTGCATTAATACAAACATTCCCCCGAAACAGTGTTTAAATACAAATAAATTTTTCAAAACAGTGAATCAGAATACCACATTTTATTAGTCCATAATAAAGCAAAGCTTCTTAATAAGACCAGAAAATTACTCTAACTCGCATTAAAACCACATTAATGACAGTATTGGGATAATATTTGATACAAATAAATTTTATATCAGCAGAAACTATAGTACAAAGTATAGGTGCACAATTGGCGATTGGTCACATAAAAGGCCATTTCCGAAAAACTAGAAAATCAATTTGAGCCTCAAATGGAAAGGTGTATGATATTATATTGCTGGACTTGAACAACTGTACTTTTTCACTTGTTTTCGTTGATAAACCGAATTTTTTAAACGTTTCGTGAAAAATCAAAATTTTTAGTTAAAAAGTGGAAAAACTAGAATTTTTAGTGATAAATTGATGTTTTATATGCCATTTACACCAAACAAAAACTAGTAGTTTTAGGCTTCATTTAGTTTTTGAATGAAAAACTACATAAATTTCTTTGGTTTTTCCATATAAATCAAAAACCATTTTCATATAGTTTTTGTCAAAAACTAAACGAAAACCACTTAAATAATTGTTTATGATACAGCCTGTTCATAAGTTTTAGATCATTAAGCTTTCGTATATGTTAGTTGAAAGAAAATGTCAAATTAATTCAATTAATTTTAATCGTTTTTTATATTTTTAAACAAACTATTTCTAGAACATTATTAAAAACAATATAAAAAAATAAAAGTGTACATAATTATAGTTCAAAAAGTAATTCCAAGAAATTTACAAACAATCAAAAACCATATGCTGGAAACACGAGGTATGTAAACAGTCTGGTTTTTGAGTTTCGGTTTTTCAAAAACCAATTTGTTTTTAATTTGGTATAAATGGCATATTAGTGAAAAATCGGATTGTAGTACAAATTTAGCTTATTGGTGAAAATTTTTATTTTTTATAAAAAATCTTATTTGATGTAAATTTCTATTTTTGTGGTATTTTTTGTAAAACAAAAATTTAATAAAATATTTTTTTAAAAAATCTAAAAATTTTTTCTTTTAACATAATTCATAAACATAGGTTTTACAAAGCTATAATGTTATTTTAAATTTCCGTATAAATTTTCAAAAATTGTGTTATATGCCATTTACACCAAAACTAAAACCAGTTGGTTTTGGAGAAACTAAATTTCAAAAACCAAGTCGTTTACATACCTTTTCTTTTGTCCATGTAGTTTTTATTGACGTATTTTCCTTTCCATGTTTTTGGATTTCCATAAAACGATATTACCTTTTGTTGTAAAAATGTTTTGAACAAAATTTTAAAATTAATTTTCACACAAAAATTATAAAACAAATAAAATTATTTAAGAAATTTTACAATTTTCTATGTATCTTCATATACAAAAGCTGATTTTTCTGAAAACACCTAAACAGGTTGTATCATAAATATTTATTTTAGTAGTTTTTGTTTGGTTTTAAATAAAAACTAGATGAAAATAGTTTTTGATTTGTATGGAAAAACTAAAGAAATTTATGTAGTTTTTCAATCAAAAACCAAATTAAGCCAAAAACCACTAGTTTTGGTTTGGTGTAAATGCCATATAATTTTAAATAATGTAACACAATAACTTAAATAATATAGCGTAGAGAGCGTAGATGGCTTAAATTGACCCTTCTATGGTAGATCATTTCTGCGAAGCCTTGAATATGTTCGGGCTTCTGCTAGTTGTCTTGCAAGTGAGTTTGGATGACTATGCAATTTTGCTATATATTTTGCCTTAAATTTGCTGAACTCGTCCCTGACAATGGGTACATCTAAATCATTATGGATGCTCTCGTTTCTTATATACCGTGTTGTAACCGTCATGGTTCTAAGAATTTTTGATTAGGCACTCTGTATAAGATCAATACTTGTATTGCTGGCAGTTCTCCACAATTGGATGCCATATGTCCAAAACGGTTTTAAATAGGATGACTTTATTGAGTTTCTACTGCTTATTTATTAACCAATGAAGGATGGAAGCTTTTAATTTCATACTAAGTATCTTGGTTTTTATATGACGGCGCCATGTAAGTCGTCTATCCGAATGAATTCCAAGGTATGTGATATAATCAGACTGGGGAATAACAATATTATTGAGTTTAACGGGTGGGCAGTTTCCTCTTCTCAGTGAGAAAGTAGTATATTTGATTTTTAACAAAGTCTCTACATGTTTAAGATAAGCATCTAGTTTATTAGAAGCTACATGCGGGTTTCCAAGTGAACTCAATATTGCTGTGTCAATTCTTGGTAAGACAGATATGTAGATTAAATACAAAATAGGGTCAGAACACTACACTGTGGGACACCTGCTTTTGTGCTTCTACCGGTGACATTATACTTTTAGCTGCCCTCCATAGGGGGAAGTTAGTGAATTTATTATTCGTCAAACTTTCAATGTAACTATTGTCTCGGCGATCCTCTTCTATTTGAAAGGCTCTTCTTAGTTTTTTGCGTGCAACGGGCAGCCTCAGCTTTGCAGCTGGTGATCTAGTTTGTTGCCATTCTCTTCTAAGTTTTCTCTTTTCAAAATGCAGTTTTTCAATATCTGAATTGGAATCTTAGAATGTTCCAAAGCTGAAGCAATTAACGACGTATAGTCGTTTGCAAATTTGTTTATATCTTCCTCACACTCATGATACAATGAATAACAAGGTACAATTATTAGAGAGAGTGTTCTCAAATTCATATTCCTTAAAAAGTCAGTCAAAAGAAAATATAAAAAATAAAATTCAAAAATGATTAACATTTAAATTTTTTTTTTTTAATTTGATATCAAGATTATAAATTGTGAAAAATTAACTTTTTAAGTGAAAAAAACTAATATGTGTATAACGAATTGTGCACAGCATATCATTTTGAAAAATATACGTGTTAAATTTCGCAAAATATCCAACAAATATTTCCACATTTCAAATGTAAACGAAACATATTTAAATTTTTTCATGTGTATTTTTGTTTTAAATTTTTCAATTATTTGACTTTACATTATTTGAAAATTACAACTCTCCTTAATAATTCTACCTTGTTATTTATTGTATCATGCCTCACACTCAAAATAAGGCTCAGTGTGGATATGACTGCTGACGTATTTTCTATATTTCAACCAATTCGTCCTATAAAAAGTATTTGTAAGTTATTTAGTTACATTCATTACTCGATAATATGCAACTATTATAGGATCAGCAGGTTAGTACGTTGGTTGTCCTGAGGACACGAAATCTATGCTTTTTTTTTTTTTTTGATAGAACCTTGTATAGCTGCCCACCTCTGGGATTCATTAACCTAGAACCCCAGTATGTGTGCTTAGCATTATAGTCACCACATGCCAGAAAACGATCTCCTAGCGTGCTAAAGAATTCCTCAAAATTTTTCTTGCTCATAAAAAATTGTTGGAGGTAGTAGGTGTATAAAATTCATAAATCTCTAAAAATGGAAAAGATGATTTTATTTAAAAACAAAACAATATTTTTATTAATTTACTTGCCATCACAATATCTAAATGCACAAACTGGCTGTTATGTTTTTTCACTTATTTTTGACGTTATAAAAGAAGATACTTATTTTTAAAATGATTTTACATCAGCTGATTTAAATTCAAAATAACACACTAAATAACAGTTGTATTTTTTTCAAGCTATTACTTAAATTTGGATTTATATTTTTTTCATACTTATGATATCTACGCACTTTTTGTCAGTGTGATTTTTACTATACTAATATAAAACCTACTTTCATGTATAATTTATATCACTTACTAATTTCCATCTTATACCTACCCCTTTTACCACAGTTTTACATGGTTTTATGAGGGTTGATTGACATGTTCTGGATTTTTACAACTTTTAAAGCTTCTTGCTAATTTAACTAATTTGAACTACCGATTATCTACATACAAACTTAAACACTTCTCTGGGAAGAATATTTTCTTTGGTCGTTAATGGGTTAAAAATGTGAAGTGATGGAGAAAAAAAAAAAAATAATAATAATAAATGTTCCTGGTGATTGAATGACTATAATGAAATATCTGCAACATTTTCACGATTCCTTTTTAATATTGGCCTGTTTAATTTAAATCATCTTTTGTAAAAGTGTGTAATACAAAAGATTTCTCAATTGAGGTAATGCCTGATGAAGATATTATACATTTCTAATAGAATAAAATAGCTAAAGAATGCATTTTCCGGGAATTTTTTCCGACGATTTACAGGAACAAAATACCTTTATATTAAAAAACGAGAGAAGAAGATATAGTCGGTCAAGCCCGACTATATGATACCCTACACCATTTCGATCCACATAATTTTGTTTTTACGTATATACAACTTACTCGTGTTAAATACTAACATAATACTAACATTTGTATGGGATTTATGCACGTTAGTGATTTTCGGGAGAGGAGTATATATGGGAGCTATGGTCAATTATGGACCGATCTTCATGAAATTTAGCAGACAGATTTTTGCTGATATAAAACTTATTTGTACTAAATTTTATTAAAATATTCCTATTTTTAAGGCATCTATAAGTGTTAAAACTCTATTCCGGGAGGACATTTGTATGGGGGCTAGGTGAAATAATGGGCCGATCATAACCGAATTCAATAGGCTTCGTCCTTGTGTTGAGAAAAGCATATGTACCAAATTTCATCAAATTATCTTCAAAATTGCGACCTGTACTTTGCGCACAAGTTTTACATGGACAGCCAGCCAGCCGACCAGACGGACGGACGGAAATCGTTAAATCGACTCAGAAAGTGATTCTGAGTCGAACGGTATACTTTAAGGTGGCTGTCCGAAGATTTTTTCTCTGCGTTACAATTTCTGCACACACATAATACCCCAACCACCTTTGCTGGTGTAGGGTATAACTAACGCATTCAAGTATAATTATTTCTCTCCCGAATACTTCACGTTGTTGAATATCGTTCTTCATATGACATTTACGTTTATTTATGTTTATTTAAATGCATAATACGCATATTTAATTTTACTGCTTTGGGTATTTGAGTGTATATGCGTACAATTCTTTTTATGAAACTGATGATGATTTTTGTAGTTTTTTTCTTTCTAATGATATATAATTCTTGTTATTTGTGAGAACAATACTGTTACTTTTGGAAACAGATTTATTTTACAAGGATATTTAAATTACATTTCGTCAGAATGCAAAAATACTGTTGAAAAATTTTTACAAATTAAATTTAATAAAGGAGAACAAATACATGTACATGAGTATATATATATATAAATATATAAATATATAAATAAATAAATAAATAAATAAATAAGTAAGTAAGTAAATAAATAAATAAATATATATATATATATATATATATATATATATATATATATATATATATATATATATATATATATATATATATATATATATATATATATATATATATATATATATATATATATATATATATATATATATATATATATATATATATATATATATATATATAAATAAATAAATAAACAATAAATAAACAAATAAATCACAAACTAGTTTTTTGTTTAGCATTTTTTTATTTTTAAGTAAAAGTATGATTCAAAATATATTATTCAGTCTTGTACGCAAGAAGAAATCTTGTATAATAAATTTCATTTCTTCAAACAATTGTCTAAAGACTAAATACCATATGTATAAATTTGTTTAATTCATATGTCGTCTAATTGTGCAATACAATTTACAATTACAGTTTCTGTTCAATAATAACGCTTATAATACGCATTCTACCCTTTTCAACAAGCAAAGATACTTGTCTGCTACGTAGTTAGACAACAATGTCAAATATTTACTTTTGATTTGTTCTTTCATTTCAATGTTGCCTCTACAGGTTAATAAAGAAATCAGAAATGGCAAATGACAATGGTGAAAGTGTGAAAACTGACACAAGCAAACTACAACAAAAACACTTGTACAACTTGAATCGTCCTGCAGTTTGAAAAAGTACGACTTTTGCATTGACGAATATGAAATTCTTAATTATTTAATAAAAACTACCACAACTTAAACCCTTTACGTGACCTAAAATGCAAGAGGGACTAACATCAATGCTACATCATTAGACGTTTTTCATTATATAAAAGTAAGTAATAAAGAGATAGATCAATAGCATAGTGTACAATGCACGTTAATATTGTGTTCCAGAATTATTTCCTGCAATGATCGCCTTTCATTTGTTAATAATATTTAATATTAAGTGACCTAATTACTTTACAAGATATATAGCAGTGAAATATATAGTAAATTTCATTAGCGATATATGTTAACTAGTGAAAAATTTGTAATTGCTACTTTTAAAAATGCAGGGTACATTGTCCATGCGAGTAAAAATTTGATTATGTACAATAAGGTTGTATGGCATCCCAGTAGTCCAGATGTCCATTAACGAAATGCATGTAGAGTAGTGAGCAAATTCTACTACATTTGAATACTCGATACTACTAAATACATTTTCATTTGGGTACTCGAAAGCACTGGTCAACAAAAAAATCCTCCCCCATAGCCGAATTGTTGGACTTGATTTATTTATTTTTTTCCATCAGGTCAGGATTTTTTTTTTATGGGCGTGTCTAATATTTCGCCCATAGTAAGGCCATTACTCTAGTATATTTCCTCATAACTCATGAACGGCGAGTACGATTGATCAAAGTGATACACCAAAAGATGCGAACTAAAAATATCTTCAAATTCGCCTAACTTAATTTTTTTATGTGCTCAATAGTTTCGGAGTTATTTTGAAGTAAGTGTCCGAAAAAAATAATTTTCATGCAAAATTTTAAATTTTTTTGTTACTAAAATTTCTTTTAATAAATGAAATAAAATGTTACAGTTTATCATCTTTATCTTAAAGCTGGTAATGTTGCGAATAAAATAAGGCATGTATCGTCAAAAGTTAAGTAAAAATACCCATGTTACATACAATTGAGTAGAAATACAGTGGTGGCCAAACATTTTTTTTCCATTTTTTCTTGAAACAAAAATAGGTGGACTAGGTAGATTTTGACGAGTTAAACAACAATCTGCATTCACTTTTTTTCTATCGGGTACTGATTTTTTTTATGTGCATGACTAATATCATCATAGCGGTCACACTATAAAATTCGAGAATGGTTTGTCAAACTTAGGTTATAACTCAAGAACCCTTTCAACGATTTTGATTAGTGATACATCGAAAGATGCATACGAAAATTGTCTTCAAGGTATATTAACAATATTTTTTATTCGCTTAAGAATTTCAGTTATGGATCAAAATTTTCACCCCTTTTCAAAAAAATAAATTTTAAAACTTTCGGTACTAATTACCGAACAACTACGGATATATTAACTGGACAAAAAATTATATAAATTCAGCTCAAAGAGAATTTAGGTCGCTATATATTAAAGTTTAATTGATCTTAATTGGACAAACTGTTCTCGAGTTATACAAGTGTGACTGCCTAACGGCGGGGTCATAGTAGTCATGCCCATAAATAAAATCAATGTGTGATAGAAAAAAAGTAAAAACTGATTCATATTTAGCACATTGAATTCCATCTAATGCACCTATTTTTTTTTTATTTAAGACGAAAAAAAATTTCTTTTTTTGTGCCCACTAGTGTATTTCCACTTAGTTATAGTTATGCATGGGTATCCAAATAACTGTGAATCCAATCAAGATTTGTGCATCAATTTTTATGATACGTGGCTTTATTTACTCATAGTTTTGCCAGCTTTGAGATGAAGATGATAAACTTAAATATTTTTGATGTTTTCTCTTTTAAAAAAAAGTTTTAGTAAAAAAAGAAATCTTGAATTTTGCATGAAAAATTTTTTTCCGACACTTTTTTCGAAATATCTCCTAAACTATTGAGAGGATAAAAATTTGATGGAAGAGCGATTTAAAGCTAATCTTATTCCGCATATCTTGATATATCATTTGCATACCGTTCTGGAGTTATAGTGAAATATACTCGAGTAATCGGCATATTTAGGGCCGATATGATGGAAAAAAACTGAAAGCAGATTCGAGTTTAGCATGCGGAATTCCATGTAGTCTACATATTTTTTTTGAAGAAGCTAGAAAAAATTTTTTTTGTCAACCAGTGTAATTAACGGATTTTTTAATTTGAAATATAATTTTTAATATACACTGAATCAATAAAGTCTCCGTACAGGTTGTATTATTTTATATATTGATAATTTATTATACTTTAAAAAAAATTTTGTAGATTTTTTTTATTTCATTTTACAGGTACTATTATTAATTATAAAAAAAACATAAATTAAATATCACATAATTCATTGAAAACACAAAAACTAAAGTAATTTCTTCAATTAATTAAAAAATAATGTCAAAAAAGTCTCCGTACAGTTTAGCAATTTCGATAAAAAAACATAAAAAAAAAATAAAAATATTAAATTATATTAAACTTTAATATGTAGTTGGACCTCCTTTATGGAAAATTACAGCATTCAATCGGCTTTTCATCGAATGGACCAGTTTTGTTGTGGTCATACGGTCAATTTTCTCCCACTCTTCCTTTATAACGGCTTTCAGCTGGTTTTTGTTAGTAATGCTGTGCTGCCGGATTTTTTTTTCTAAGTAGTCCCATAGATGCTTAATCGGGTTGAGGTCAGGTGACTGCGCAGGGTGGTTTAATTGATTTGGAACATTATTAATAAGCCATTCCTTTACTATTTTGGAGGTGTGTTTGGGGTCATTATCTTGTTGGAAGTAGTATAAATGCCCCAAACCCAATTTTTCGGCACTTTGATTTAAATTTTCTTTTAATATATTTAAATAGGCAAATTTATCCATCGTATTTTCTATAAAGACAATATTGCCTACGCCAGAAGAAGCCATACACCCCCAAACCATTACGTTGCCTCCACCATGCTTAACAGTTGGAGTCAAATGCTTCGGATTCATCTCGGTATTTGACTTTCTCCACACCATTTCTCATCGGTGAAAATAACTCGATCCCAAAACATGAAATCTTTATCAATATGCTCAAAGGCATAATCTAATCTCTTTTTCTTATTAACTTTTCGAACATATGGCTTCCGACGGCTAACTCGACCATTGTACCCATTTTTTTTAAGTACATTTCTTACCGTTTGAGGATGTAGAGTAATTCCATCACTGGATTTTAAATTTCCTGCAATGACACACGCACTTATTTTTGGATTATCACTAACAGTTCGAATAATTCTCCTCTCAGGGAATTGATTTACTTTCCTTGGACGACCACTCCTTGGTTTGTTTACCACTGTTCCGGATTTGTTATACTGCTGAATGACGTACTGAATGGACGAACGTGGTCTTTTTATAATTTCACTAATTTCTGAAAGACTTTTTCCATTATTTTTAAGGTCAATTATAATTTTTTTTGTATCTAATGAAATTTGCTTATTTTTGTTCTCCATAATGTTTGATTTATTTTTTTTAATGCATTATTTTAAAGAAAACACTATTTTTTATTGACAGCAATATTATTTATCTCACAGAAAGATATCAAAAATCCGTTATAATACAAAAACAAACACTGTACGGAGACTTTTTTGACTTTAAATTACAGTGTTGCCATATTAAAACCATTATAACGTGTTTGAAAAATTACCCATAAGTTGCCACACTGTTTCACTATTATCCCATATATAAAAATAAAATTGTTCACATAACGGTTTTTTTTATTTATAAGGTAAAAATATTAATATAACTAAGAATTAACAGCTGTACGGAGACTTTTTTGATTCAGTGAATATTCTTTTATTTAAAATTAAAACAAATATATTTAACTAATTACCATGAAAGTTTGTAAACTTGTTTATATAAAACACAAAATAAATAAAAACGTTAACTTTTAATTAATATTTTAAAACATTTACTTGTATCTTTATACAGAGTTGTATTTTAGCCGTTATATTTTTAATCTGACATCATTTAAAAATTGAACTCTGAAAGTATTGAGTAACTACTTTACAATATTGAGTACCCAAAAAAGCGCGCAAGTTGGTGGCCTGGTTTTAAATCTCAGCAGAACCCAATTTTTTTTTTTATTAATATGGTTAACGATAATATGGATAACGATGTCGCTCAAATTATCGAAAAAGTCACACATTTTTGTTGTTAAATCATCAAGACATCGACGATATAGTCTGCATGACTTGGACTACTGGGATCGAACAAACACATACATGAACAAATATACACATCAATACGGTGTTTAATATGCAACTTGTAGAAGTATCTGACCCTGAGTTTACAAGTTTATTGAAATGTATAAATCAACAGAAACAACACAAATAACAACAATAAAAGAAAACAATTGATGAACAACGAGTTCAACTCAATTAGTAAAGTACAAATAGACATCATTTCTATGAATTTATAATACATACATATTTATGTATAGTATATTAAAGAACTTGCAGTTGTATCGAAAAGTATTTATGTATGTAAGTATGTATAACGAACTATTTGACTTACGAATTTTAACTCACACACTTCTACAATAACACAAACACATCCATACATGTCTATAAATTTACAATAGACAAGTCGAATTTCGTGTCGTAGTTTTATAATACATATATATACATACATAAACATACATATATATGTATATTTTTTTGTACAAATTATGTCTGGCATAAGGACATTGTAAGTAGATACAAACAAATTGTAAATAATACTACAGATTCTTGTCAAGTTGTTGCTGTTGTTCTATTTTACATAAAATGCATTGTTGTATAGAAATTCCTTAAGCAACAACTGAAACTACAACGAAAATATAAAAAAAAAATTAAGAGAATTTATTTAGTTTAACTAAAGAAAATAATTTTTTTTGTTTGATATTATTGTTTTATATAAATTTATACAACCAAAATATGCAACAAAAATAAAACTCGCACAATGCAGATTTTATTTGTGTCTTTTATTTCAACATCATCAAACTCCATCACAGTGCTACGAAATTAAATTTTAATTCATAAGAATAGATTTTTTTTTTTTTTAATTTTTTCCAATATTTCAAAATAATTAGGATGTAAATTTTTTATTTCTACTAATTGTTCGTTGGCATACATTTCGTTAATATTACGTTCTGAATAAGTGATCTAAATAGAAAATGATACGATTGTAGCAATTAACAAGAAATACTTGTTAATATTAAGTAAAATAAACCTTATTATTATACAAGAAACATCATTATAATTGGTGACCCCGAATTCTTCAGGCATATTAATAAAAATTTGTGCAATGCCAAGAAATCTTGCTCAAGATTCCGCAGCAGAACCTGTTACAAGAACATCAAATGTAACACTTCGTGTTCCACGGTTTTGGAAGGAAAATTCAGCTATTTGATTTCTCAGTTGGAGGCTCAATTTGAAAATCATAATATTGTCAACGAAAAATCAAATACAAATAGGAAGTTACATTATAGACTATTTTTTGAAAAAAATAACAGTTATAAACACTGTAATGTAAAAATATAAACATTAAATGATTTACCCCCTGTTTTTATAAAACGAACGAAAAATTCGTTTCGACAATTTATATTGAAAACAACAAATAAATTTGTAAAAACTGGGGGTTAAGTATTTTTTTCAAACTAATCAACAGGAAAACCAAAAATAAGCTCTAAAAAATGGTTAAATATGCAGTAAAAAAAGAAAACATGCTCTAAAAAAGCGAAAATATGCAGTTAAACAACTAAATAATTTTACAATTTTTAAACAAATATTATGTTCTTCATTAACACATTATGTCTATACGCTACACCACCATAGGTGGTTGGGGTATTATATATGAGTTTGTGCAGAAATTGTAATTGTAATCTCCGGACCCCCACCTTACAGTATACCGTGGTCGGCTTGTTGTCCATGTAAAGCTAGCGCGCAAAGTACAGGTCGCAATTTTGAAAATAATAATAATGAAGATGTAATTTGGTATACATGCCCTTTTTAACACAAGGACGAAGCCTATTGAATTTGGTTAGGATCGACTTATTATACAAATACGTATAAATGTCCTCTCGAAATAGAGTCTTGAGACTCATAGATGCCCTAAAAATAAGAACATTTTCATGAAAAGACACAAATAAGTTTTATATAAACCCGTATACCAAATTTGGTGAAGATCGATCCATAATTGACCATAGATCATTCTTCCGTAAATCGCTTTTACATGCATAAACCTCATAAAAATGTTAGTATCAATTTAATATTCGATTCAAATAAATTTTTTATAAGCATAAATGACAGTGAAAATTTTTTTTAAGATCGGTCCATAATTTACCATATAAGACCCAATTTAGAGAATCACCAAAAGTTCATAAATACATGTGAATGGTAGTATCTATGTAATATTCTTTATTAGAGTATTTTATTTTACACTTAATACAAGTATCGGACCACAATTGGCCCCTTCCCGAATTTTGGTACACATAGACAATTGTGTTGGGTATCATATGGTCGGGCTTGACCGACTATATCTTTCTTTCTCGTTTATTAATATATTAATTGAAATTTATCAACCGTATCGAAATTTGATTCCCTGTTGATATTGATCTTTCTTACCCAACTAATTCTTGATATATTTATTAGTTCAAAAATTATCGATTATTATAAAAAATATTATTTTTACAACATTAACTGGTGCTATTAGGGCAAGTTTAAGTTTAAAAACATCCCAGGAAATATAAAAATAAATATCCTCAAAATGCCAAAATATGCTCTCAAAGGATTTAATATTCTCCAGAAGTAATAAAATATTCTATAAATATGCACTAAAAATCATTAAATGCAAAAATATGAACATACAAATCTATGCCAAAATCCTTATTGTTCTAAAACGATTAAATATTTTATAGTTGGCTTCATTCAATGTTCAGGAAAAAATATGCAAGTGCATATTTGTGGTTTACGTGCTAATTAAAATAGTTAAGGTTTTTTTGAACTTTCTTTACCCGTGCATTGAATTGTGAGACCAATTGCTAAGATCATTTTGGTAAAGTCCTCAGTGAATTGAAATTTTTGCTTTTAGATGTCTTATAAATTTAAAATGCAGTGACCAAGTTTTAAACATTACATACATACACAGAGAAAAAAAGTTAATTGGAATTCGATTTTTATCATACAAATTTAATAAAACTATAAAAAGTTATTACGATATTAAAAATTATATAAATAAAACAAATTTAACATATTAATTATGGAAAATAGTTATTTTGTTTAACTTAGGGATCCTACAATGATTAAATAAGTTATAGTTAAGTTCTTATTAATATCATTAATAAAATTAATTTAACATTTTATTGACGTCAACTGAATTACATTTAAATTTTTCAATATTAGTAATTACAACATTAAAAATTGATTGCATCAACATATTTTAAACATTTTGTTATTATAAACAATGAAATTTATATGATTATGAAGATCTAATTTTGGAAAACAGTTTTAAAGAAAACATAGCGAAAGCTTATATATTTTTATCTTGATTTCGATAAATTTGATATTGTAAAAACACATTTAACCTTCGACAGAGGTTGGAGTCAGTATTATTTTATAAAATTTGTAAAGTAAATTTTATTAATTAATATCATTGACAAAGAAAATGTTAATTACCCCATTCTGTCAAATAAAGTCATGTTAAACTATCCAAATTCATCATAGAAATTATTGCATCAAAATCCAGATAAAACGAGAAAAAAAGGTATAGTTGGTCAAGACCGACCATATGATACCCAACACCATTATGTATGACCATAAAATTTTGGGAAGGGGGCTTATATTAGACCAACACTTTTACTAAATGTAAAATAATATATACAAATACAAAATAATACGTGGATACTAACATCTACTTGATTTTATGCACTTTAGGGCGATTCTCGGAAGTGGTTTTATATGGGAGCTATGGTAAATTATGGACCGATTCTAATAAAACTTGGCAATGTTATTATAAAGTTAATGTTATTAACTTTATAATAACATTTGGTACGAAGATTGATACTTGTACAAAACTTTTTTGCATCGAATTTCATTAAAACATTCTTATTTTTAAGGCATTTTTGAGTGTTGAAACACAATTCCGGGGGGACATTTATATGGGGGCTAGGTGAAATTATGGACTGATCACAACCAATTTCAATAGGCTTCGTCTCTGTATCATAAGAGTACTACTTGCCAAATTTCATTGAATTATCTTCAAAATTGCGACCTTTACTTTGTGCACAAAGTTTACATGGACAGCCAGGCGGACGGACGGCCATCGTTAGATCGATTTAAAAAGTGATTCTGAGTCGATTAGTTACTTTAAGGTGGGTGTTGGATAACGCTTTCTATGCGTTACAAACATCAGCACAAACGCATAATACCCCAACCACCTATGGTGGTGTAGGATATAAAAATATTTTTTTTTTTTTTTTTGATGTTTTCCTTAAAAATTTTAAACATTTAAAATTTTGCCTATTGACCTTCATATTTTAAAGATGATCCTTGTACAATTTTCTCAAAAGCTTCAGAATATGTTTTCTGAGTTATCGTTTATCTTATTGTGTAATAAATTAGTTTAGTCACTATATCAGCTCGAACAAAGTTGACTTTTTAACTACAAAAAAAAAAAACTGTTAAAAATGCCCTCTATAAAACTGCAAAAATAAATAATTGTTCCTTAAAAATTTAAATTTTTTCTAATTTTGACCTTTAACCTCCTTATTTTAAAGGTTATCCTTGTCCAATTTTTTGTTTAAACTTCAGAATTTATTTCCCAACATATGTTTTACCTTATCACAATAATTTTTCTTAGTTTGTATTTGAATTGAATTTTTCAGTTATTATGGTTCAAATTCAATTAAAAATAGCATTTATTTAAACATTTCTTAAAAAATTTAAAATTAGTTAGAAAACTCATGTGATCGTTAATGGTTTGGGGAATTCGTAACAACTTAATAATTGTATGACTGAATTTTTATTTCATTTGAAAGATAATTATGTGTAGATTACGATTTTTAACATTTTGTTACAAAGCAAAGTACTCAAAGATATTTTTTTCTAAAACTTTAAAAATTAAATATTTTTCCCGTATAAATGAACTATACAAACTTCAGGTCCGATGAACGATATCCAATTTCACTAATATTTCACACAATATCTTTATACATCCCAATGAATAATTCGAAGAATTTCAAAAGTCGGTAAGTTTTGGTGCAGTCTAATGTGCGATACTTGTAGTAAGTGTAATGTATATTCCTATAAAACATATTTATATGGTATTTAAGCACTCTAAGGTAATTTCCGGAAGTGGACGATCTCAGAAATTCTAAGTCGAACGTTATACTTTATACCCAATCACTTATGGATTTCAGATCGTTTGATATATAAGTTATTTATGGCAGTTATCGGTGGACTACATAAACGCTGTTTTAACAGCATTGAGTACCAAGTGAGAAAGTTATAGCCGGTGAAGCCTAACAATATGATACCCAACAATAACGCGTTTGAAAAATTATTTTCGTGATTTTAAGAAATGAGCCTAATCCGGGACTTATGGCCATTTATGGACCGATCCTTACGAAATTGAATACTATGACTTTTGCAGAGTTGTGCCAAATTAAACAAAATATCTTGTGTTAACGATTAAAGTAAAAATTATAGTGGTATACATAAAGGTGGGTATTACAATATTTTTTTTTTGTGCGTTACAAACCAATAATATCAACCACTTTTGATGATGTAGGGTATACAAAATTCAACGTGTTTTATTAATAACATTTTTTGTTGTACTTTATATATTTTTGTATAATTTTTAATTCTTAAATACAAAAAAAATTAAAATATTTAAAACATATGAAATATTTTTTTAATAAATACAGTTTTGCATAAAATATACTATTTACATTACAGTGTGGACAAAAGTTTTGTCCAGGGGACAAATTATCTTAATATGGGAAAAATATTAAAAAAAAAAATTTAATTTGATCTTCAGTTCCCTACCATCAATTGAAAGTAACGGGTCTAGAACATTTCGTCCAAAAAATAGTACTGATTTTTGCCTTGAAATGGATATCAAAAAATTCGTATTTTTTTCGCAAAAATTTTGGTTTTGTAATTTTCCAAAAAAATTCTTTGTTCAAAAAGTCTTTTAGCGAAACAAAATCTCATGGGAAAATTTTTAAAATATTTTTTCCATAACCAGCATAAAATTATGAATTTTTTGATAACCATTTCAATTAAAAAATCTAAACTTTTTTTGACCAAAATGTATGGGACCCATGTTTTTTCAATTGCAGGTAGGGAACTGAAGACCAATTTTAAAATTTTTTTAAATAATTTTTTCGTATAATGCAAATTTTTACGCATCGTTTGAGGGGTCTTCCTACATCGAAATATCGAAAAATGCTTTCCTCAGGACACTAATGTACATTACAATGCCTTGATTTGTATGGGGATAAAAAAAAGTTGCAAATGTACCCCCTAAAATTAAAGTTTGATATGTTTTAAACTAATTCCTAAAATATTTCGGTTTAATTATTTAATTTACGTGAGCTGGACCATTTTTAAAATACTTCCAAAATTATGGTTTTCGATCAACAGTATACACAGTTTTTAACTTTTTGTCAAAAAAATTACAACATATGATAGAAAAACGACATCTAATACATATTGACCAAAAAATAACTTAAAATTATTTTTCATTATCGTGAAATTAAAATTTTCAATGATTTTATTTTAAATAGGCTTTTATTAAAGTTTGAATATTTTGGACATTTTTCATCGTAAATTATATTTAAGTACATCATTGGAAAGCTCTCATTAATTACTATGATATGTGCATTCCTTTAACCCTTTAGTTGCACAAATATATATGGTTAATTTAATTTTTATACCAAATAAATGGTTAGTTAAGGACAAACATGTCCTCAAAAGCATTTATTTATCAAAAAAGCGGCGAATTGTTGTAAAATGGCGGTTAAATTTAAAAAAACACCTTTCTATTCGATTATTGTCGCGGTTTTAAATGAAATTATTATGTTTTTCATAAATTTATCAGTATTTAAGTCTAATAAGTTCTTCCATGCGATTTATTTGCAAAAATTGCTAATTTAACCTTTTGGGAACTAAATGAATAAAATTGACCCTCTGGCTCATAATGATTTAATTACGTGTTATCTTCAATAGTAACAGGATATACCATTTCTATGGTACATTAAAACATAATATATTTTGAAAAATGTCCGAAATATTTTGGGAATCATATAAGAACATACTAATCTCCATTTCTAGAGGGGTACATTTGCATCTTTTTTTTCGTGAGGCACTTTAATGTACATTAGTGTTTCACACGTTTAAACGAACCTCAAAATATGAAAGAGGATATCTTTTAGAATATCTCTGCCACATTTCAACTTCTTACGACGGTTTGATGATTCCAGAACAAATCTTAAAAAAACGTTTTCACTAAAAATAACAAAATTACATCAAACGATAGCTAATAAAAAGTGATTATACCCATATTTTAAGCTATTTTTTAAAAATTAAAAAACATTGGTATCTTTATTTTTCCTTAGCTATAGTTTGATGTGCAAATCACTAATATTGGCGAGAAACAAATTTTAACATTTGTTCAAAAGAAAATTTGTAATTATATTATTTTTATTGTCAAACATTTTATTTTCTCTGGGAAAAGAGTTCTAATGTGGGCTAAAGACATTATCGAGGACATCACAAAATCATTTTAAAAAATTTCGAAACACGACCTAAATTTCGAGATAATGCAAAAAAAAAAAAACATTTTAGTGTAGTTCCTGTGCCATAGATCTCGTAGTTTAATAAGTTTTAAGTCAATTTAAGATTTTTGAACTTATTTATAAAACAGATGAACGTAACTTTCTTAATATTTATCAATATTTTATATACTATCTAATTACTTAATGATTTACAGCCGTATTCAAAATAAATAACGTATGTTTGATAACGACTTTTTTTTTTTTTTTTTTGTATGTAAATTTCCATAAGAAAAAGTTAGCCACTCGTTAGCAAGCATACATTATTTATTTTGAATACGGCTGTTATTCACGATTTCCAAATTTATATTTTTCGAATTTTTGATTTCCTTGATATAGAAGATGCCTTCAAGAATATAAAATCGCCTCTATCTCGGCTAGAACGCTTGTTGTAGATATAAGACCATGTTCGCAAAAGTCACTTGATACGGTTTCAAAACGCTCTAACTTTTAAGAAGTGCCTCTTGAAATGAAATATGCAGTATATATATTATTTGCTATGCTTTACTGGATTCCCCTGGATCCACAGGAGAAAAAGCATGCACTAAATGCTACGTTGAGATTAGACGCCAATGACAGCTGCCATTATAAACCGTATGGGCATGCTAGCATTTTGGGAACAATATGTAGATGTAATCCCGGAAGTTATGGATTACCATCTATACCAGGAAATTTTCGCGGACCCCTTGGGGCATTTCTAGTTTAATAAAAATATAAAATCTATTAACCTTTAAAAGCTCATAAATAATTAAAAATATTAATTAATATTAATACCGTTACATAAAGTACGGTTTAGTTAAATTTAACAACAACTTTTCTAAAATTTAATATTAGGCTAAAAGTGATATATCTGTATAACGGTATTAGAATTTTATGTATATAAATAAAGACCTTCTGTGTCTAATGGTATATTTTATTGAAGGAGTTTTAAAAACGTCAACATGTTACGAACCGCCATTCGGGAACCATAGCAATATTTAGAAGTGTCCGCGTATAATTCTGATTAATAAAATAATAAATATAATGTTGTACCTAGTTAATGAATACAAACAGTGAATTAAATCCTACAATTTCGTTTTGATATGTCCACAGTCGAATATTATTTGTGCCAAATTTCATCACCAGGTTAAAATTTTGGGAGATATATGAAATATAGATCAATCTTTTTGATGGGGGTTATTTACAAAACTTTAAATAATTTTAATTACCAAAATGTGGATGTTTTGATCCGAACTTTGTTCTCAAGTTTAATATAGATATTTTCGTATAGTCCACTATGCCAGTATGAGTGTTTTTAATAAATAGCTGAAGCAGTGTCTCCGATGTGCCTTTGTTTCGGATTGAAAACATTTATTTTTGTATAAAGTAAAAGTTAAAAAATAACTGGAAACTATTTTTGGTTAAATTGAATTTAAAATTACTTCTAACGAAAACTTTTTGACAATGATTTTATTTTAACTTTTTGGTTAAACTGAAAGTTAATGTTTAACTTCTACTTAAAATTTGTTTATGGTTAACTGTAGGTCAGAAAACCTACTTTCGAATAAATATACAAACTGCGCAAAACTTTTCAACGCTTCATTCCAAACCAACATGTAAACTTTGTAATACTTTAACCAAAATAAATTAAAAGTCAGCTTTGGCACACTAATCGTCTTTAGTTCTATTCCTTATTCTTGAAAATTATTGATTTGTCATCAATAGCAATTTTGACTGGATTCAAACGAAACTGGTTGACAAAAATTGGTTTCAGGCTCCAAGACATCATTCAAAAGGAGAAATGAAGAATATTTTGGTAGAGGGGATTTGAGACATATTTTTCATAAAGAAATTTTAAACATTAAAGCACTTATTGAATCAAATTCAGTTAATATATTTACTTCTTTAATATTAAGATTGTTTAACGATTCCAAAAATTTAGAGATATATACAAAGTAATGTAAAAAAATAGTTTCCAACAAAATGTTTATAAAGGTCTTCAATTTTGTACAAAAAGGAAAATATCTGTCTTTAATTTGTATAACTTCTCTTCAGCATATTTTCCTTTAAAATCCCACAGACATCAATATGAAGGAATTCCATACACATTTTCGATCTCCCTTGGAATATTGGCACGGACCCCTAGGGGTCCGCGGACCACCATTTGAGAATCCTTGATCTATACCACTATTCTCGTAGTTATTCACATCATCTTATGGTTCATTCTGAAATAACATTGGTAGACAAAAGAAATCCTCCCCCAAAAACGAACAGTTGAACTTGTTACATTTTGATGTGCTAAACACTCTAGTATATTTCCTCATAACTCAAGAACGATATGTACGATTGACATAATGTGACCAGACGTCCCGCATTTTAAACTTCGATCCCGCCTAAAATATTATTCCCGTTTTTTATTGAGAAATCCCGCTTTTTTAACTCTAACAATTACTTATTCGATTTCCTTATTTACGTTTTATATAACATTCTTACCAATATTTGAGTGTAACTAAAAATAATTTTTTTACTGGAAAGTTGATAATTTTTTACAAATCGTTTTTAATAATTAAAAGTTTTTAATATTTTGTTACGCTGATCTTCTATACTGACTAATCTTAAATGTACTTTGTGTGTATTTTTTAATGACTTCGATGTAGGAAGATCTCCCAAAGATGCACATTGTTAAGATTGTTAAAATATTTACAAATTTTTTAATATACCTACAGTTCTCTACCAGTGAATGAAAAATCTCAAGTCTGACATATTTTGACCAAAAAAAAATATATATATATAATTTTTTCCCAAAACTAGGTTTAAAACTCGTTATTTTAAGAATGTTAGAATATAATATAAATAAATTTTTGGAGAAAGAAATTTTGTTCTTTCATAGGGATTTTTAGATTTAAAAACTCATTCGTTGAGAATATTTGAATAGGGCTATTTAACTAATTTTTATCAATTTTATTTACCAAAATGTGCGATTTCAAAAAGATATTTTTACCCGAACTTTGGATATTTTCGTTTTGTACCTTTAATAAATAGCTGGAATCATATAAACGATGGGTCTTTGTTTCGGATTAGATAGATTTATTTTTTATTTTTGTATAAACTGAAAGTTATAAAAATATCTGGAAAAATGTTATCGATTAAATTTACTTTAAATTAGTGCTAACGAAAACATTTTGTTAATGATTTTAATTTAATTTTTTGTGTTAACTGAATATTAGTGTTTAACTTGCAGTTATTGTTTTATTCAAGTTTGGAAACCGATTCAAAAAGGTGAAAAGGTAACGGTATATTGGATTATTTCAGTAACGATATTTTTGCGGTATTTTCAGTTCTTTCGGTTACTTTATTCTAGCGTATTCCCTGTAACGATATTTTAAAAGGTGTGAACTAAAAATATCTTCAAATCATCCAAACTTAATTTTTTTATGTGCTCAATAGCTTCGGAGTTATTTTGAAATAAATGTCCAAAAAAAACTTTTTTATGCAAAATTTTAGATTTTTTTGTTACTAAAATTTCTTTTTAAAAGTGAAAACATCAAAAATGTTTCAGTTTATTATCCTTATCTTAAAGCTGGTATTGCATCGAATAAAATAATTGCTTCCTAAATAAGCCGATTACTCAGTATATTTCACTATAACTCGAGAACGGTATGCACGATTTATATAAATGATGCACCAAAATATGTGGAATAAAATTAAGTCGTTCTACTATAAAATTTTTATCCGCTCAATAGTTTAGGAAATATTTCGAAATAAGTGTCCGAGTTTAGGAAATATTTCGAAATAAGTGTCCGAAAAAAATTTCCGAAAATCATCAAAAATGTTCCAGTTTATTATCTTTATCTCAAAGCTGGTAAAACTACGAGTAAATAAAGCTACGTATCATCAAAATTGATGCACACATCTTGAGTTCATTCACAGTTAAGTAAAAATACCCATGTATACATACAATTGAATAGAAATACAGTGGTGGACAAAAAAACTTTTTTTTATTTTTTCTTGAAACTAAAATAGATGTACTAAATGGATTTTGACGAGTTAAACAAGAATCTGTATTCACTTTTTTTTTCTATCACGTACTGTTTTTTTTATGGGCATGAATAATATCATCACCTTATTCAGCGGTCATACTATAAAACTCGAGAATGGTTTGTACAGTATAACTCTAAAACCGTTTACAGGATTTTGATAAATGATCCAAATTTGTCTTCTATATGAATTTCAGAGTTATGGATCAAAATGTTCACAATTTTTAAATTTTTGTTTTTAATGTTTTCTTGCTACTAATTTCCGAAGAACTACGGAAATATTAACTGAACAAAAAATTATGTAAATTCAGCTCAAAAATAGTTTAAATCGCTATATATTGGAGTTTAATTTATCTTAATTGGACAAACCGTTCTCGAGTAATACAAGTGTGACTGCCTAAAAGCGGGGTCGTAGTAGTCTTGCCTACAAAAAAATCAATTCGTGATAGAAAAAAGGTGAAAGCTGATTCTTGTTTAGCACGTTAAATTACATCTAATTCACCTATTTTTATACCCACCATCAAAAAGATGGGGGGTATATTGATTTTGTCATTCCGTGTGTAACATGTCGAAGGAATCACCTAAGACCCCACAAAGTATATATTTTCTGGGTCCTGGTTAGATTCTGAGTCGATCTAGCTATGTCCGTCCGTCTGTCCGTCGGTCCGTCTGTTGAAAGCAGGATAGGGCTCAAACGGGACAACGTAGGCGGACGAAATTTGGCGCAAATGTTTGTCCTATATAAGGTTTGTTTGGGATTGAAAATGGGCAAAATTGGTTAATGAACAAATTTTTCTTCAACAAAAGCATGTACGACAACGAAATTTTGTACGTAAGTTCGGAGATCGATATAAACTAGCAAACGAAAAATGGGCGTGGTCCGCCCACTTTACCACCCACCTCCCATATAAGGTGAAAATCAATGTAATTGTGTTTAAATAGTTCAAGGACCAATGTAAACTCGGAAAAAAATGGGCGTGGTCCGCCCACTTTACCGCCCCCTCCCATATAACGTAGAATTTGAAAAAGTTAATGGTGGGTATATAGATTCGGACGGGCCGAATATAACATTCGCGCTTGTTTTTTATTTAAGACGAAAAAAAATTTTGTTTGCCCACTAGTGTATCTCCATTTAACTCTATGTATGCATGGATATTTTAACTTAACTGTGAATGAACTCAAGATGTGTGCATCAATTTTGATGATACGTAGCTTTATTTACTCGTAGTTTTACCAGCTTTGAGATAAAGATGATAAACTGGAACATTTTTGATGATTTCACTTTTAAAAAGAAATTTTAGTATAAACAAAAGAATTTAGCATTAACATTTTTTTCGGACCCTTATGTATTTCGAAATATCTCCTAACCTATTGAGCGGATAAAAATTTGATAGTAGAACGACTTAATTCCAATTTTATATTATTAATATATTTATATATTTTGGTGCATTGTTTAAATAGATCGCGCATACCGTTCTCGAGTAATAGTGAAATATACTCGAGTAATCGCCATATTTAGGACGCAATATTAGACACGCTTATAAAATAAAATTTCGACCTGATGGGAAAAAACTGAAAGCAGATTCGAATTTAGCATGCGGAAGTCCATCTAGTCCACATATTTTTTTTTTCTTTTTTTTTTAAGGAGCACGAAAAAAGATTTATTTGTTTACCAGTGTAATAGATGGAACCAAAATGAAGAACGGAGTTGGTTTTAGCGCCTACATTGAACAATTTCGTCCACGTATGTATATCATTTGGACTCCCAAAAGTGTATGGTTTCCTACAGCTAAGCAATTGTGTTCGAACATAAGCTGTTAAATTTGTAGTTTACTTGAAGTTGTATTGAAGTGTGCCCTTATTAACAAAATTAAATTAAAAATAAAAATGCTTTAACGTATACAAATACCATAAACATTTTAGTATCGAAATAAAATTTGTTGCGACTATTTTGTATTGAAGTTTAATCTCGCTATTAAATTTCCAAACGATCGGTCACTGATTGACCATATCCCCCGTACAACATCAATAAGTAATGAATTTAAAGCAGTGATGGATAACTCACACTACATTAGCATCAGAAAAATGAACTCTGCTCAAGTTTACACTGAAAAAACATTGCCATTATCGAAAGTAAAACGACAAAGGATTAAAATATCTCGAAAAGTGGTCTTTTTAAAAATTTTAAAAAATATATGTTAATGATGAAAATGTTTTCTATAACCGTGGAAAGTGGCATTCTGGGACTCGCAATATTTTACGAGTTATTACAATAAATGTCATAATAAATACGAAATATTTATTGCAATTTGTATTGTTTTGTTTGTAATAAAATAGAAAAATTGACAATTTCTTCCAAAAGTCATCCGAATGTAATAAAATTCGGCTAGAATATTAATATTGGCGCTGGTACCGCAAATGCCGAGTTTAAGTTTGATCACCGCAATAGTTCACGATTTATAATATCTCAAAAATTAGGAAAAATGTCTTTTTAAAAACACAAATATCTTCCATTGAGAGTCCCATCACGATACTTACATAGAACATTCAAAATGGTTCCATCCTCTACATATATATTTTTCACGAATTTAAAAATACCATTTTTGAAAATAAGCGACCGCGAAATTTAATTCGCGAATTATCCACCAATAAAATTCAACATGAAAACATGTTTCAGGTATCATTTTTCAGGTAATTTCATTACCTTTAAATTTTCACCTCAATGAACGTTGTAGGGTATTCACTCGAATATTGTTTGCTCGATTAATCGACAAATAAAAATCAAATATTGGTTCGATTAAATAAAAATCAAGAATTTCGAGTAAAAATTTATTCGAGCAAATTATGTCGATTAATCGAATAATTCGAATAAAAAATTATTTTAAATAGTTCCTTTCTTAACTATTTTTTAGGATAGCTAAATTTATTAAAAAAAAATTATCTTGTAAAAATAACATAATATACATATGTCTAAATTACAACCCTAGTTAAAGGTCGTTTTTTAATCACAAAAATTAAACAAAAATACAAACGTCCCTTTCAAAATTTATAATGTAAAATTCAAGTAGTTTTTTATTATTTTTAATAATATAAGAAGAATAAAGAAAATTGATTCTCCTTTTTATATTAAATGTTTTATAAGAAATAAATTGAAGGATTAATAACAGGATTTAGAAAAACATATTAATAAATTCTCAGTCTGGCGTGGAGGATATGATGGTGAAGGCTTAGATGAAATCAAAAATAGGAAGAGAGGAAAAATAAAATATTAAACATTTTGGGTAAAATTTATTGTTAATTTAGAATTAGAGCCAATTATAATTCTTATGCGTACATTTGGGAGAAAGAATTATATATTTCAAGTTTTCAATAAATTTGTGTATTAAATGAAGAAAAGTTATTCTAATTAACTTTACAAGTTTATAGAATTTATAAATAAAATTAAGAGTTGCGAAAAATTTTTGCACAAAACGGAACTAACATAATCACTAGATCACTATAATGTAAATAAGAGTAAAATCCTTAAAAACTATGTGCATTTGTACAATATTAAATGACTATCAAAAAATTTATTTGGCTATGTCTGGCTATGAGTCATTGTAGTATATGGGTAAAATGTTCCCAAACTTCAATTTGTGTAGTTTTGATACTAAAGATATTGAGATATGTTTTCGCTATAACTAAAGACATTTAACGCTCAAAATAAAACTGGGTTTGGTTGATTTCCGATACTTAAAAATTGCGCATATATTTCTAATATAGCTGAAAACCTCAGTGTAGCACATAGATTACTATGTGTCCAAATTGAAAAGTGAGGTTATGAGACAAAATCGCTAATTATTTCAAAGTCTAGACCTATTTAGTTTACTATCAATTAATAATAGTCAAATAATCAATAAAGACAAATATTCATAAATATTTAGGCAAATTTTAATTATTTTGGAAAGACTATTTCTTGTTTTAAGCTATATTTTTGTTTTATTTTTTAATAATCATTGAAAACAAACGAGTAAAATTCTAAGCTATAATTTACTCGAATAACTCGAGTAACTTAAAAGATTTAATCGATTAATCGAGTAACTTAAAAACTGCATTTTCGAATTATTTGATTATTCGAACAATGAAAAAGTCGAGTAAAATGAATACTCTAGAACGTTGTAACGTAAATATTTTGAAAGATATTCGTATTTCTAAAAATAAAATTTTTTCCATTTTTGAGAAGTTATAAATCGCGAACTATTGCGGTAATCAAACTTAAATTCGGTATTTGCGTTACCAGCGTTAATATTAATATTCTTGCCGAATTTTATTACATTCGGATGATTTTTGGAAGAAATTGGCGATTTTTCTATTTTACTACAAACAAAACAATACAAATTGCAATAAATATTTCGTATTTATTATGACATTTGTTGTAATAACTCCTAAAATATTGTGAGTCCCAGAATGCCACTTTCCACGGTTATAGAAAACATTTTCATCATTAACATATATTTTTTAAAATTTTTAAAACGACCACTTTTCGAGATATTTACCCTTGAACGAAAAATCGCGAGATATGGACCATTTTGATGTTGAGAAAAATGACATGTTATACGTCATATTGAAGGTAATTTTGATGCCTTTAATATGACATCTCAATAAATCTTATATAATTAGTCTTAGTTTTCACAATAATAATAATTGTACCAAATATTATCAAATTCGGAAGAGGTGAAAATCAGCTGGTTGGTTTTAAATGGAATGACTCATATAAGTTAATTTTTGTAACTGAATAAACTAGAACTTCATTCAGATGATAAAAAATACAAAAATAAATAGATAATAAACTGAAATTAATAAAATAAGGAATTTTTGCTTAGTGTATTTTTTTTAAATTGCGGTGAGAGGTCTCGCTTCAATAAGTGCTAAACTACAACTGACTTGATTTGTTTTGACAAAATTGATGAGAGAGCAACTGTCGAACGAAGTCAAACGAAGTAGTAGTGTACGTGTGCAACAACGATTCGTAAGCAGCATTTTTAACCTAACCTCGCGAGATAGGAAATCGCCCAATACTCATTTAAAGTAAAATAATATAAATACTGAATTTATTATCGCTTTAACATACAACGAGAAAAAAAAAGTATAGTCGGCCAAGCCCGACCATATGATACACTGTTTCTTCTAGACCTGTGGCCAATTGTGGACGTGTAAAATAAAACATACAGATACAGAATATTAACTCGAATTAAAATTTATATGAATTATATGGGGACTTTATTTATATTCATATAAAACTTTCTTGTGTCGAATATTAACTTGATATTAAAATTTTAATGGGATTTATGTTCGTTTAAGTGATTTTATGAAGAGGGAATTAAATTGGAGCTATGGTAAATTATAGACCGATCTTCATGAAATTCTATATGCCGAATTTTAATTCATATGACTTATATGTGCCAAATTTTTAAAATATAGCTATATTTAAGGGATTTATGATCGTTAAATCCCTTTAAAGGGGCTATGTGTAAAAATGGACCGATCATAATCAATTTCAATAGGTTCTTGCACTATAAGAAACTTGTGTGCCAAATTTCATTAATTTATATTCAAAATTGTGATTTGATTACAAGGTTTACATGGACGGGCAGACGGACGGACATCGCTAAATTGTCTCAGAAAGTGACTCTAAGGCGATTGATATAAGTTAAGGTGGGACTTAGACCAATATTTTTCGGTGTTACAAGCATTAGCACAAATGCATAATACCCTTCCTATGGTTGTGTAGGGTATAAATATATTTTGAAGTCATCCATATAATGTTGTCTTGTTACACATAAGGTAACAATTGCTTAAAACTTGAATTCTGAAAATTTAATTCATTTCCATGGTTTCTTCACCTCTTCCGAATTTGATAATATATGATACAGTCATTATGCTCGTCAAAACTATGACTAGCGCAATATTTTTATCAAGTGGTTCTCGAAATATTGCGATTTGAAAGTGTAAAATACCTAAAAATATTTACAAAGTTGTGTACACAATATTATTTTGTCATATTAAAGCTATCACAATTACCGTTAATATTACATCCATAGAGGGAAAGGAACTAACACAAAACATGTTACGGGATTGGTCCAAAGTGATAGGAACCGGTTCTAGTTCTTTGTGTGAGCTCGACCTGTCACTTTAACATAGTGTTAGGAGGGAGAAATTCACCCTTTTTAACCAGTTTTGGGACTCGTCACAGAACTAACCTAAAAGGACATATTCAGTATTAACAAATATATTACAATTTTTGAATGAAATTGGAAATTGTTTTATTTTTGTATATTTTTTATTTTTTAAATATTTTCATTTTATATTTTTTGTTAGTGTCCATGGCGGCATTTCGAATCGAATCTGTAAATTGTGAAAAGTTTTCGAAACGAAAACAATTTTAAAATTCTAGTAGTTATCCAGTTTTTTGCAGATTGATTCATATAATATTTGAAGTAAACACATTTAGTGTCATAAAAAAATAGACGATTCAATATTAATCACCCTATTTTAAACAAGACGACTATAAATTTCTCGAAATAAAATTGTCTCACAAAGTTACAGAACATAGGTACTGGTTACCTTTAACTATCTCATGTTTTATAGTTTTACACGCTTATCACTCAGCCACAGATTGTTATTGCGCGCGAGTTGCTAATTGCGCATTTAACAAGCAAGCTAAAAATTAGCTCTCACTGGTTCAAATGGTACTCAAATGCCACTCAACAGGAATTTTGCTGGCTATTAGGTACTGAGGGGCCGGTACTATTGCACCAATTGCTACAAATTTCTGGCAGAGGTATAACATGACTTTTTTTCTCAACATTAAAAGGGTCCATAACTCGAGATTTTTAGTACGCGACTAAATACAGTCGATCACGGTTATAACGAACACCGGTTATAGCGAACTATGCCCATAGCGAACACTTTTCTTGGGTCCCATTGATTTTACCAAAATTTTTCATACAAATAACTACGTTTATAACGAATTTAATTTTAAAGATTTAAAAAAAAATAAATAAATGTTAATGGTGAAATTCTTTTCTATAACCTTAGTAAATGGCATTCTGGGACTCGAAATATTTTAATAATTATTACAAAAAATGTCGGTTTAACGAATACTTAGTTTTTAACATTGAGTACCTTATATTACGAACAATTTATATATTTTAGTACTCGATATAACGAATTTTTTTAAAAAAATGTGATTTGAAATCTATAAAAATAAGAGAAACTAAATAAAACACAAATTTAAATATATATTTCGTATTTATTATTATTAATAAACTATTTCTAGTCCCAGAATGTCACAACAGATGTAGATAAAATTTTCTAAATATTGCGCCATTCTTATTTTTAGCATAATGATTGAACCAAATATCGTTAAATTCTTAGAGGTCCAAATTTTTAGTTTTTCGTGTCGGTTTTAACTGGAATAACTCTATATTGGTTTTGCATGCTCGATGTCTCACTAATAGCACAGATCAACAAAATCGCAAAAAAATTTATATCTCGAATAATTCTGCAAAATTATTATTCCTTGATATTGTGTAGGTAGTAAAATGAAAAATTTCCATCAAGTCACGTTTTTAACCCATTGAGGACCAAAAAGAATTTGTTTCCTTGAGCAGTTTTTAGGTTATAAAATTTTCTAAGTAATAGGCAGAGAAAATTAGTCACTCATGTTTTATAGCAAAGACACAGGGCTACATCAATGTAATACTAGTCAAGTCTTTAACTTCTAACACATAGCCCCTAGAAGTCTTTACAGTTGTAAAAATGGAGAATTTCTCAATTAACACAAAAATGAGGGGTAAGGAGAGGGTATAGAGGAAAAATTTGTATTTGATATAACTAATACAAGACCGCAGATTTCAATAATCGCATTGACGGAAAATGCAAAGACACCAAAAGTTAAAAAAAAAAATAAAAATCCAAGTTTAAGTAACAAAGTTAACAAAAAATTAGAAAAAAATTATATCTTAAATAATTTCGTTTAATTCTTACTCCTTGGGCTAAATATAGCGAAAAAAGTTTAATGAAACATTTCCATCAAATCACCTTTTAACCCATTGATGACCAAATGAAATATGTACCTCTAAGAAATATTTAGGTTATATAATTTTCTGGGTAACAGATAGAGCAAATTATGGATCCGTAGTAAAGGAATAATGCAACAAAAATGTAGAATATATACAGAATAATAACAGCACTGAAAAACTAGAAAAAATAATGCGAGCTTTTACACCGAAACGTTATTACTGAGAGATTATAGCAAGGCATATGGAATCCTATTTTGGTAACAGTCTATTGCTGCTTCTTAATATGAGAAAAAATTAAAAATAGTACATTCTTGAATCGTAATTTAAGAAAAAAAATATCCATATATTTTTCAATGCAAAACATTAAATATAAACATTATATATTTTAAAATTGTGACGTCGTGAAAATGTTTTATTTAGTTAAAATTAGGCCGAATTATTCGCGATATATTTTTATTATAATAATGCCTAAGCATTTTCTGTCAGTGAGATTTTAAAAATTTTACCAATTTTGAGATCTATGGTCTTTTGTTTTTTATCCTTACCCATCCTTTTTCACTGGTTTTATTAGGGTTAATTGAGAAATTAACGATTTTTACTTTAAAGACTTCTAGGGGCTATGTGTGACAAGTTAGTACTATATTCTTGTACCCTCATGTCTTTGGTATAAATCATAAGTGACTAATTTCCTCTACCTATTACCTGGAAAATTTTATAATTTAAAAACTCCTCAGGGAATGAGCAAATTTTCTTTGGTCCTCAATGGGTTAAAAATGTGACGTGATGGAGAAAAATCAAAATGTTCCTGGTCATTGGTATAACTATACCTACAGTATCTGCAGCATGATTTTCAAGATACATTTTTAGTATTGACCTGTGTAGCTTAAGAAAATAAGGTTTCCACCTTAGAATTTAACGCAGGGAAGCAAATTTTTATATATAGTTTTGTCTTGGTGTCTTATACATATTGTTAAAAGTCACCGGTAAACACGTGTTTGCTACGCGAGTTATTCGTAGTTAAAGGTTCCAAAAATCTATTTTTCATATAATATTACAAAATTTATAGAATTTAGAATATAAAATTTTCAACTAAGTACATTTTCATTAGTTTTGAAGTTATATTACATCTTATGTGCGATTTGATGTTTTTTCCTAGTCCATGTTTTGTTGTCCGCAAGTGTAAAATTTTCAATGAGGCTACCGAGTAAAATTACAATCGCAAACTGAAAACACTTCGGACACATGATCAATCAAGTCCTTTCAAGTTTTTATTAAAAGCTGATACTAAAAAATATTAAATCGTAAAAAATAAAATAAAAATCATCATTAGTTTTGAGGTTGAGCTACTTTTTTTATATAATTTTCCTGGAGTATAAACTGAAAATTAAATGTGTACAATTGTTCTTAGGAATAACTTTCAAATCATTGTATGAATTAAACTAATAAGGTTAAAACAATAAAATTTGAGAACTTGAAATTATATATTGGCATCTTTAACGCATATTATTTTTAAAATCATTTCTTGATAACTTTCTAAGAAATTAAAGGTTGAAATATTTGAAGAACTTTTTTTTGCAATTTTTAACAAATTTAAAATTCCTAAATCCATATCAAAACTTTAAAGTCCTTTAAAAAGAAAAAACGAACACGAAGTGAAAAACTGAAAACGCAGATATACGTCTCGTCTATATTTTCACGTAGTATGTATATAGAATTTATCATGTGTGGGACAATTTTTTTTATTTTTGTTGTACGGTGCAAGGATGTATTCGTGAATTGGAAAAATGTTTCGTATGAAGTTTAAAATTATATTAAAAATAATTGAATAAAAAATGATCATAAGTATTAAGAATTCGCACAAAAATAAATACGCATAAATCGAAAAGGTAAAATTCAAACTGCACGTTTTCAATTGTTTGTTTACTAGTTTACATTTGAAAACATCAACTGATGTACTGTGCACCTTTATTTACATATACGAATCCTCTTTTTGCATTAAACTTATGTTCCTTCTATTTGTACTTGTTTTTTAATTTCTTTTTCTTAAAGTCTTCTCCAAAATAGCAAAAAAAAAAAATAGTTTAATAGAAGAAAAAAAGCATTTGCTTATATATATACGAGTACATAAGATGATGTTCATGAACAAATTCCATTAGACTAAATTAAATGGAAATATAATTTGTATTGTTTTTAAAACTTTTCCAACTTAGAAGGGTAAACACAATTCAACTCAATTTGTGTCTGTTGCGACAGCAACTTTACAACATAAATGTAGTGCACTTTGTTGTTTAAAAAGTACTTTTAACAGAAACAATAAAAGAGTACTACAACCAACTACTACTACTACTACTGCCACTACTATGAGTACTACTATATACTAGAACTACTAAAACTATTACACACAACAACAAGAACTACGAAAATATATAAATACATGTAGTATCTTTATACAGGCTTCAAGTTGCAACAGATCTTAAGATGTTCTCGTTATAAAAATACAAACAGATTCAAACAAAACACAGACTTACACACACATACAACACTCACACTAACGTAGACAAAACTTCTTAAACGTAATCCCTGCAAACATTTTCTATTGCGGAAGTGGCTGAGAAGAGTCTTCCAGAAGTTGAAACTCATCGCCACGACTATTGCCAAAGTATCATTAAAATCATCTTCCGTCGGGAAGAACTGTTCCTCGTGGAAGTGTCTTCCAGACGACTCGAAGAAGACACTTCTGGAAGTGTCGAAGAAGACTCTTCTGAGCGCCACCCGGAAGATGGTCAGAGAAGAGTCGTCTTAGTCTCTTCTAGAAGATGATTTTTCATTTTTTATTTCTGTATTTATAATTAAATTTTTTTTTTTATATTTCATAATTATCTTTATTATACAATTATCTATACATATAAAAGTACACAATAAATAATTCACATATAAATTAATTTTACATTTAATAATAAAATCTTCATGTGAAATTTCTGGTCAAATCCGGTACCTTTAAAAGAAGAAAAGAAGGTTAATAATAATTTTATAGTTAAATTGTATTTAGATTACCTTTTCTACAAAGAATGCGGCAAGACACTTGTACAGGCAAAGTTTTGGACTTCTTTAAATATGCAAACACTTGTTTGTTTAATGAAGTTTTTCCTAAAATTAATATAATATATATAAATTCCGATATTACTAAATAAAAAAATTAAGAAGATTTACTTACCTTTTAAACATTTTATTTGTTAATAATTTCCAAATTATTAACAAAAAAAAAAAAAAAACACTTTATTATCAGGAACATTTTTCTTATTATGTTTATTATTGCAGCCAAACTATACCAAAGTTAAATTGTTACTGAAAACATGATTCTACCTGCTTCTTTATTGTGTTCTTTTCATTAAAAAAAACTGACAATCTTCCCAACGCACGTCAAGATGATTATTGCGCAATAGTAATGCATTTTGTTTTTGCTAAATTCGAATTGTCGTCTTATTATCTTCCAGAAGTGACTTCCAAGTATACTTCTGGAAGATCAAAGGACGATAGTAATGTATTTTGTTTTTGTGAATATCGTACACACTTCTGACAATCTTCTGGAAGTCTCTAAAAAGTGACGTCTAGACGATTAATATGCAATAGCAATGTATTTTGTTTTTGTATTTTTTGAAAAATCATCCGACAATCTTCTAGAAGTCACTAAGAAGTGACGTCTGGAAGATTAGCAACAAATTTATCTTCCAAATGTTTAAAGGGATAAAATGTGTAGAACAAGAATAATTGTAATCGTACTTCTACTACGAGTACTGCAACTACTACTACTACTAAATACTAGTTTTACGTTACGATACAAATAAAAATAACATGAAAGCACTTCAAACAGACTACAAGAAGAAATAAAGAATATAGGGAGAGGGTGTATTTGCAGCAACATGCCTAAAACATGTGCGAATTGAAGTAACTCTATTTTAGTTTTTAAATGTTATATTCTAAGACGTTGGCCAACTTATCGCTGCTCCAATAAAATGAAACTCACTTATTTTACATCACTGCTCACAGGACTAGTTTTGCAATATTAGTCCAAAACACACACCGACAAAAACAAACTACAACTACAGATGTAAGAATATACTTACAACGTATCTATTACAAAATTCCACAACGCGACCATTATAAGATAGAAAAGGCAACAACCACTCGAAATACACGACACCAAAGAAAAGTGTTTATTGAATGAAAAAGTTTGTCTGGATGCATGTCTGTATGGCGATCTACTCTTTATTTATTTAATTTTTATACGCAACTTCTTAAGAAGGTTTCCTTGGAAAAATAATGGCTTTAATTTATACATTTATTTCATTCAATTCTCTACAGCATTGCGGTGTAGATAAATAGCAAAGATACTATACAAATCTATATGTATTTGATGTTCAAAAATATTGTATTTATTACTTTGAAAATCATTCTATATCGTAAAAATATTTAAGGTTTTATTTTTTGGCATTACCATTAATTTGAAATTGACATCGATCAGCAGTTTAGCTTTCCGCCTAAAATATAGCGTTAAAGTAAATGTTTAGATATTTGTTATGAGAGCAATATCATAACTTCATCCCATTCGAGCAATAAAATTAGTTAGAAAAGCATGCAGGGTGGAAAATATTGCATATCAAAAGGTACAGTTGTTAGTATTTTTTCTAAATATACTTTGCATTTTGAAAAATTTTAACAATAAAAAGTATACTAAAGTTAAAAAAAAATATATATTTCATAAAATACCAAAATTAGTAGCTTCATAAATTACCAAATACATATGATACTTGTTAATAACAGGGTTTAGTTTTATAAATTTAAATTAATGACTAGATTTTTCTAGTTTACTACAGTTTATAAACTATTTTAATTTAAAAAATTTTAAAATATTTTAATTACAGCCATTTCTTCAATATGATTGAAAAAATTAAATAAATGAATCCAAATTTTATTATATGAGCTGAATGACTCTGCATTGCATGGGATCTAAAAAAAAAAGGTTAATAAAAATTACAAAATTTAAAAAACAGCTTTGGTCCATTATTTTTAAATATTAATGTTCCTCGTAATGCTTCTTTTCAAATTAAAGTTTGAAGTGCAAAAAAAAAAAAAACTAAAATATCTTCTTTGCCGCATAAAGTTCATCTATATTTAAAATTTTACAAACAAACAAAAACACACACTTGATTTTATAATATTAATATGAATTGTTGTTATTTTATATACTACTCGCATTATTATACCAGATTTTTACTGGATGCTAAACCCTTCTTAAGCTAATTTTTTGTCATAATATTTTTAATGTTATTTAATTTTTGTTTAAACCACTGAATCGATTATAATTAAACTTTTTCTAAAAAGGTTGCTTTTCTTTGACAGAGTTAAAAATATAATAGTATAACAAGTGTTAGCTAAAAATGGGCGTGTTTCCTATACATATAAAATTTTTTAATATACATTAATTTCCATTCCTTTTGCAAGTCAAATTTTATGTAAAGTAGGGATGTCAATGGCTAAAAATATAGTTGTGTTTGTGAGAGTGAAAAAATGCACTTAAAGAAAAGATTGAAAGATTAAAGCAAAAAATATAATTATCATTCCTGCAACTTTGTCTTAAAACATTATTATTAAAGAAACTGATTACCAAACATTTAATTTCCATAATTTTTTTCAGTGCATTTTGTACTCTTTGAACTCTCAGCAACGATTAAATGAAAGAGCATAAGAATACATGTGAACTCAACCAGCACAGTTGTGCTATGAAATTGACATCCCTAATGTAAAGTGTCTTAAGGTACGTTTACACTAAGCAAACATTTGACTAAAATTCACAAATGTGTCTTGGCCGTAATGTGACCATAAAATATTTTTGTGTGGCAAACAACAAATCAGCTGATTTTGGGAAAACAAAATTATTTAATAGCAAACAAAAATGTTCCTAATGTAAACATAGTGTGAACAAATAAGGAAAATTATTTTTCAATTTTTTGGCCAAATAATTATTTGATCTTACAAAATTTTTGTAAGAGAAAACAATATCAAATAATAGTTGTATTGAGCCATCTTGTTTACTATTGAATTTAAATCAATAAACTTTTAAATATATAAATAAATGTGAAATAAATTCCACCAATATAGAACAATATTTAATAATTTCATTAATTTATATATGTGTTATATATCTTCAGTTGGTAATCTAGACCAGGGGCTCCCAGCTCTTCATGCTTCACGGACCCTTTTAGAAATTTGTGTTTTTTCGCAGACCCCTTGGGATATTTTTAGTATTGTAGAAATGAAAAATAATAAAAGCTGAAAAAATATTTATTTTAAATAAAATTACGTTAGAAAAATTCATTTAAGTATTTAACAAAAATGTAAAGTCTATGAACCCTTAAAAGGCTCCTAAATAATTAAAAAATATTAAGCCCGCTACACAAAGTACGGTTAAGTTAAATTTTACAACAACTTTTCAAACTTCCAGTTAATATTAAACTAAAAATATTGGGAGACACTTCTTATAAAGACTCCTTAATTAATTTTCCACTTCCAAATTTGATTTAAATTTAGATTTTATGAATTGTAGGTCAGAAAATCTAATTTCGCACAAAATTTAAGATACAGACTGTGCAAAAATTTCAAAGCTTCAATCTCAACTAACATAAGCTGACTTCAAGGTCAGCTTTGGCACACGAATTGTTTTTTAGTTCTATTGCTTATTCTTGAAAATTAACAATAGCCATCAATAGCAATGTTGACTGGATTAGGAACTAATTAGGTTTGCAAAAATTGGTTTCAAGCTCCGGATAATATCGGGAAAAAATCATGATGAAGTGATTCCAAGTGCATTTTATTCTTGTCATATGTTATAACTATTTGAACATCAGATGAATCCAACACATCATTCAAAAGTTAAAATGAGAAATATTTTGGTAGAGGGGATTGAAGACGTCCCTTCCGTAAAGCAATTTTACACAAAAAAGCTCTTATTGAATCTAATTCAGTTAATATATTTACTTGTCTGCCTTGTTGTTTGTTTAATGTTAAGATTGCAGAGTGGGGCAAAATCGGAAATTTTTGGAAATAAATCTATAACTTCTGATTGGCTGATTGGATTTGAGTGAAATATGGTATAAACGTAGCAGAGGAGCGAACAATGTTAAGTTTGGAAGAGAGATCCAACAGACTACTCAGGGGCAGAGCTAAGAGGGCTCAAAGTAGGGTACCTCTGACATAAATAAATTTTAATCGCTTGCCAAATTTTTGTTTCTCGTCCAATTTCCGTGACTTGGCGTAGTTTCGGTTCTATAAAAGATATTGATTTCAATAATTTTTTTATATAACGAAATTATGTCAGCTAAGCAATGTGATTTAGATGAGGAAAATCGAGTCTATACTTTTTAAAATTTTTTAAATTAAAGCAAAATTGTTGCAAAAAATTGTTTTTTTGAGAATTTATAAATATTTCATCTGTAATAAAATCTTTGCTAGTAAGGATATTTTAACGAAATTTTTGGTGAATATAGACTTTATCATATAAAATAAGAAAGTGAAAAAAACTTTAAGATTTTTGTAAAAGTAATCCTACAAATCCCAAAAAAAAAGTTAAAATCTCAAAAATGGGGTTTTTTACATTTTCGGCTATAAAATCCACATTAGATAGAATTAGATTTTAATTGAAAGCTTTTAACAATATATCATCGATTTCCAAATTGCATTTCATTTGCCGATTTGTGTTTTGGGATTTTAGAAAATATAGACTAAAAAAAACACTTTAAAAAAAACTTAACTAAAGACAAAACTTTTATTTAAAATGGATCAAATTCGGGAGGGTGTGTACCTTGATCTCTTGCGTTATTGGGCTTGTTTTTTTATTTTAAAGTCATCTCTGTGAAGATACCTTTCAGAAAAGTATAAATTATATGTTGTTAAAGAAAATTTTATTTTAGAGAAAAAAGAGTAGATACTTTTTCGACAAAAAAAAAAAAAGTCGTAATTGTTGTAATTTTCAAATTGAAATTCGTTTATTTTTGGACTCGGTAAAGATATCGACTTCAAATTCTTTCTATTCAATAGATAATTTTGTTTTTTAAAGTTAAAGAAAAAACTAATAAAATCGGTCGGAAATCGGTAGGATATATATGAAAAAAGAAAAAAAAAACAGGATTGAGAACATGCAAAATTGAGGTACTTAAAAATTCAAACGTAAATAACTCAAAAATTATGAGAGATAAATAGGACATGCAAGCACTTTTGTTGTAGTTCTTATCAGAGTCTACATATGAGAAATTCTTTAAACTCGTTTATTTTTGATGTTCAAAAAAAATTTCGAAATTTTTTAAATGGCACATCAACGATATTTAGTACCAATATTCCTTGGCTCTAGTGGAACACAGATCTGTTCGCGTGAATGACTTTTACCGAACGGCATCAATGTTATGGCGGTTTAAGATAAGAATTAAAAAAAAAAATTGCCAAAATTCTATTTATAGTCCCAAATAAAAAATTATTGCATTTATTTATTCTACAATGCTGTACCTAAAATACAAATTAAAAATATCGTGATAAGTTAAGTATGCGTGGATATATTAGCGATTTAATAATTATTAAACCTTCTTATAAAATTTGCAAAATTCAGTTTTTAGTGATGTATTGTTGTTCATATTCATCCATTTATTGCAAAATTCATTATTTTTTTTTTTTTAATAAGTCACAAAACAATGTCATTTATATGCATTTTTTAATTGCACTTACTCGAATCTCTAAAGTTGCAATGAATGAAAAATCATACTTTTTTTCGAACGCCATATTGATATTGATATATGGTATTAAAGCAGCTACAGATTGATATACATCATCGCAAATTTTAATTAGCGCCTTGGGTGTGCCTCGACGATTAATGTTAAACTAAAAACATCGCGTTCTTAGCCCATGAAAACCGTTGATTTTCTTCTTAAGTAGAATTTTACATAGAAACTTATTTCAGTTTAAAATTAATTTATAACGCCAACAACTGTTGAATTCTTTAAAATAGCTATACACGTTTAGCAAATTAATATTTAAAAACGCCACAATGATTTTTAAATGTTATTTGGAAACCTTTTTTGATAACGCTATACTCTAGCTTAACGTTGCGAGTGTTCCTCACGAAAAAGGCACCTCTTGGGGCCATTCACGTTTTTTCTCTTCAAGTTTGGGTACCTCCTACAGCATTTCTGTCGAGGGCACATTAACGAGATATATGTCAATTTCAAGAGCTATTAGGCTCTGTTTTCAATTTTTAAATATCCGAAACGGCGTAAAATTCCCAGTGAAAAAACTGCAAAATTTTAAAATTTGGTTTCACGACGTTTCACGACAACACAATTTGACACTGGTTAATTGCACGCTAATTAAATCCATGCTGGTAATTTTCTACAAGTGTTTATAGTCTACATTAGAAGAATTTTACATTTATGCCAAAATCCGCGACTACAGCAATAGAGAGAAGTACTCCCTCGTGTCATTTGATACTGTCAAACAATTAGCTGAATATTTCACAATTCGAATTAAAAAATTTTAATGAAAATATATTTTTGAGATACATATTTTCGAATAGAAATCTATTAATATAATTTGATTTTTACGTGTTTACAATTGTAGAACAAACAAAAAATGGGAAAATAAATGTACGTAATGTGACCATAAAATAAACTACATATTACTTTGGAAACATTTTATGAATGTTCAGGAAAATAAATTCGAAATAAATATTTGCCTAATCTGACCGATACCATCAATAAATGAGCAAGATAAATTTATACTAAAAGGGGACAAAAATTTCGTTGTGGCATTCAACTAATATTTGAGCTCATAATTTTCTCCACAAAACGATTGAGATATGTACTTAATTTCATTTAAAATATCACAAAATAAAATTATTTTCAAAAAGTGGACGTAGCATTTTTATTACATAATTGTATATCCTATATATTTTGCATTCTATAAAACGATCTACCCATTAATATATTGAAATTTACTGATTAAAATGTTTTTCATTTTCATACATAATGCAAAAAGTACTCCAAAATATGCGAAGTTTAAGAGTTTATAAAATTAAAATTTGAACTAACATTGCAAAACTCTTTGGAGATTTTACTAATCTGAGGTTTAGGTTAGGTTTATGTTATAAGGGTCGCTCGGCATTGCAAGTACCTCGCTTCACTTAGAAACCAATCCGTTCTCCTGACAAACCTAATCAGGTATATCAGTGAAGAGTTGTGTACTGAGAAATTTACTAGAAGTCTACGCTTTTGTAGTGGTCTAAGTAGCTCCTTCAGTAGCTATTCCCTAGGTAACACATATGTTCTGACATACGTCCAATAATACAGTGTCCTTGATATCCTACAACTTGTTATTGAAGACCACCTTAGTATCAGCTTACTGACCATTCTTCAAGAGTATTGTATACGGCAACAATTGGAATACTGTCAAAAACGATGCGTTTACTGCGCATTCATGGGTCCTTTTGTTGCTTCGAATACCTCCGTGGCCTGGAATACAATGTTTGAAGAACAGAAATTAAGTTCCTGAATTCGCTTTGCTGCCATTTTGATGCTATATACTTCGACCTGAAAGACTGTAACACTGAGATTTGCCGCCCACTATACTCTAGATGGGAGTATAGGACATCAAAATTCATCTTTTATATTAAATAATCGGTCTCCTGTACCAGAGTTGGTCTGTCTATTTTATCCAGAATAGCTCCATGACCAACGCGTGTTTAAGTCCGGCTGTCTCTTTGAGACGTAGAATGTTTTTTATAAATGAAAATATCAAGATGAAGATTGTCAAATATCGTGATTGAGAGAAAAGACAATCTCTGCACTTTGTTTAGAGTAGATATGTGTGTCTTCCTGTCTACTGCTTTGCAACATAAAAATGCTCCGTTGGTAAGAATAGGCCTAATAACCGCAGTGTACATCCAATATACTAGATATACGGTTTTAGACTCCATCTTTGCCCGAATTTACTTTGGAAATCTTTAGTAGACTGGTAATGCTGGGTAATAAGCACTCATCTCGGCTATTTATATCTATACTCCCCCACTGAGTATGGTAGGCATTGGCATCGCATCCTAGGACAACATCGTGGCCCCTTGTACTGTTACTCGTGCATTAAAGTAATTAAAAAGAAGAAAAATCCAATACATTTTTGGAGATCTCTTAGCATTTGCCTGTCAGTTATTATGTAACAAAAAATATGCATTTGGGAGCTACCACTCATACAATTTTCATTATTATGTATGGGTTAATGATGTTAACCACTTAAAAGTTGTCGCTCGTTTTTGGTCTATTTCAGTTTGAATGGCTAAACTGGGGTTTGGGAAAATCAAGTCTTTTTACTTAAATTTAAAAATTAATCACGAAATTTAAACAAAATAAAAAACTGAGATTCTTTTGAAGTAAAGTATCATTAATTTGTATTATCAAATATATTTTAAACGCTAAATAATATGCTTTGTATGGGTCAATGACATCCCTTTGGACCATTTGCTCCATGTTCATCTTAATGTGGCACTTGATAATAAAGTCGGAAAGATACGGATATCTTAGAATTTCACAAGTACTAGAATATTCCTACGTATATATATATATATATATATATATATATATGTATTTTAAGGACAGATCTAGTATTTATTAGAGAATCTGTTTGCAATTCTGAAGTAGGAAGACGATGCGTATTGATGAAAAAAAAAAATAATAATAATAATAATGATATTTTAACATCATTATATTACTTTAAACTTTGTAAACATATTTAAAAAATGGAAAACACAGCAATTTTACGTTTGTCACAATAATATTATGGCTACTCAAACGTGTGTGTTTATTGATGTAGACTTTCCTTAAAGCGACGCTTAATTTGTATAATCTTAAATAAATTATTTAACTTAATTTCGGAGCCCTTCCCTGTTGTGGTCCAAAAAAAATCACAAGTTCAAATTTAGTATTAGCATACATATTGGTGTGAGTGCATTGAATGAAAAATTAACAATTTTGTTATCTTCTGATGCTACTTGAATTCCAAAAACAACTGTCAGTGATTGTTGCTTGTAACTTTTCTACAATAATATCAACAAAACACAACTTTCACAACATTGACTGCCAACAGAGAACATAGAAAGAGAGTATTTCATCAAGTGTCGTTTGGTCATCCGCATACATTCTTTTTAAGCATTCATTGCGTGCTCAGACTTTAGTAACAACTACATACATACAATTTATATACAAAATTCATGAAAATACACTTCCTACAATCCCTTTGTACAAAAGGAAACTTTCAATTCCGGAAAATTTAACAATTAAAAGATGAAACTTTTCAAAATAACTTGATACGATTTTTGTTAGTTTTTTCTTTTTGTTGCTTTGTTTTTTGAATTGTCACAAGAAAAAAGATTTATAACATGGTAATGATTTCTTTTCCTTTGACAAAGAAGCCAAAGGAATTGCCATGAAATGATGAAACTTTATTTTCTAACTGTAAGAAGTGTGTTTCTAAGTGTAATAGTGAGAGTTGTTGTAGTAAGGAAAACATAGACAAGCCGTTTAAAATAATAAAACAATTTGAAAATCTTTTGATTGCTAGAATTAAGATGGTCCTTTACATAATTAAAAGGAATTTTTATAACACAAATTGTTTGTGATACAAAAAAAAGTACAAAAAAATTTATAATAAAGTATTTAAAACAAATGCCAAGAACCTAAAATATTAACTACAAGAAACACAACAACAAAAACTATGCAAATATTTGTAAATCTATTTTACATAACATTTCTGATCTTTCCCCCTCCAATTTCTATTAACAGTCATATTTACTGATGCACAAATACCCTACAGTTCTTAAATTTCTTATTGCAATAAATCGCTTTTACCACTAAATATTTACAATTAAAGAGTTAATAACTAATTAATTCATCAGCGAATAGTAAGCTGGAATACGGCGAATAAGCACTCAACAATAACATGTTCATATTAAATTCACAAGTCAAAAGCTTTACAAGAAGGCTGGTAAAAAAGAAGTGGTAATTCTTTGTTGAAATAAAGGATATCTGCGAATTCTAACAATCAAGCATTGACAAATACATATACGTACAAACAATAAGACCTTTATATCCTTTAGGCAAACAATTTTATTGTACTTTGCAACAATTTTCTTTGTTTGCTCCACGTTGTTTTTTTTTCTGATGCTGTTTTTATTGCGGATGTAATAAGTTTACGCCAAAAATCTTATTTAAATGTTTTCGGCACAAATTCGTTTCAAATTGCCTGAAATAAAAGAAATAAACTTTCAAGCCACAAACGAAGTATTTTTAAGAAAAAAAAAAAAAAACATATTTTTATTGAATTGGCAAGGATATGCAACACATGATAATTGTTTCCTGTACTATTGTCAGTTTTTATAACGACATTTAAATATTTGTCAAAATTGAATAAAGAAATGTGATTGAAGGATTTAAATGTAGAAACGAACATGTACGTTTTTTAAGTTAAAATTAATTAGCATAACAGCAAAGAAAATTTTATTTTTGTAAAAATCGTCATTATTTTAGTTTTTCCGTACCATGGATATACAGCGAACTGTTTTGTTTTCTAATTTTTTATGATGAAATTGGAAATCGAAGAATTGGATTTTACTTTGCACAGTGGTTCCAAAACTTTTTTAAATTAATTCTGGAACTAGTGAACCGTTTGAGATATCTCTATAAAATGTCATATTGGCAGCACAGAAAAAAGTAAAAATGGATTTCAATAACGATATTGCTTATATTAATAAAATTTAATTGATTTTGCTCCAATCATCAAATCATCAAATATTAATAACTAGAATAATTGATTTAATTATTACTTTTTCTTAAATACATAGATATAATAAACTGATTTTTTTTTGGAAATTTACTTAAATTTATTTTTATAGACACATTTGTCATTTTGAAGTGAAGTATTTTTGAGTTGATTTGGAGGAGTACGGATTCCTAGCGGGGTTGTAGGTGGCCTTACAAAATTGGCTATCTCAGGTATGTCATTAAAAAGAACGCCAAAAATTCATTTGTGATATGACAGAAAAGAAATTCTGTATAGATAGTCTGCTATCAAAGATCCGAAAAACGGAAAATTAATATATAAACAGATTTTGAGTTAAATTTTTTTAAAAATAATCTTAATAATTAAATTAAGGTAAAATTCAAACGAACAAAGAATCTTATTAAAATATTGATATAATGTAGAAAAACTTGGTCTAAAATTAAAGGCTAGAAAAATAAACACTTTTTTGTACCAAAATATCCAAAATCTCAATTCGGGAAAAACATATTTCAAAAATTTCTCTTTTCATTGAAACCGTCATTATGTCATTATAAAAGGCGTCGTACAGTGATTCGTTTCATTGACAAAAATACAAAAGTAATAATTTTAAGAAACACTTATTTAATAGCTAAAAAGATGAGCTTTTTAAAAATGTATGTCGCATATTTTTAGAAAGCATTAACATTTTCTTCAACATATTTCTATGTAGTTAAGCTCAGCATAACACAAGTTTTAACAAAATAAAACGTTAAAATTTAAAAATGTTCATCAATTTTATATATGATTTTATTATACCCCACACAACCAAAGGTGGTTGTGTGGGGTATAATATGTATTTGTGCAGAAGTTGTAACGCAGAGAAAAAAATCTTCGGACCCCCACCTTAAAGTATACCGTTCGACTCAGAATCACTTTCTGAGTCGATTTAACGATTTCCGTCCGTCCGTCTGGTCGGCTGGCTGGCTGTCCATGTAAAGCTTGTGCGCAAAGTACAGGTCGCAATTTTGAAGATAATTTGATGAAATTTGGTACATATGCTTTTTTCAACACAAGGACGAATTTATTGAATTTATGATCGGCCCATTATTTCACCTAGCCCACATACAAATGTTCTCCCGGAATAGAGTTTTAACACTTATATATGCCTTAAAAATAGGAATATTTTATGAAATTTAGTACAAATAAGTTTTATATCAGCATAAATCTGTCCGCCAAATTTCATGAAGATCGGTCCATAACTGTCCATGCTCCCATATAAACTCCTCTCCTGAAAATCGCTAACGTGCGTGCATAAATCCCATACAAATGTTCGTATTATGTTAATATTTAGCACAAGTAAGTTGTATATAAGTAAAAACAAAATTATGTGGATCTAAATGGTGTAGGGTATCATATAGTCGGGCTTGACCGACTATATCTTCTTCTCTCGTTTTGACTTAAAAACATAAAATTGCCAAAGTTGAATGAAATATATAAGTAAGATGGTGCATGATTTTTAAATATAGTTTTTCTTTTTTATTTCCTCTTTTTTCAAAATAGTAATCAATAAAGCACGGAACCACTTTTTGCTTATTATTTTTTTTTTTAATTTATATTTTTTTAGGAATATATGAATGTGGGAAAAATATTAAAAAAATTTTTAAAATTGGTATTCAGTTCCCTACCAGCGATTTTAAAATCATGGGTCCCATACATTTTGGTAAAAAAAGTTTAGATTTTGTAATCGAAATGGGTATCAAAAAATTCGTAATTTTATGCTGGTTATGGAAAAAATATTTTAAAAATTTTTCCAAAGGGATTTTGGTTCGCTAGAAGACATTTTAAGGTATTTTGATGAACAATTTTTTTAAAAAATCTGGAAAATTACATATTATCAACAGTTCTAACTACAATGCAATTTTTTGCAATTTTTTAATTTTAGCCTTAAAAGGAACAAAATTATAAAATTCTTATCTATTTTTTTTAAGAAAAATATCGAAATTTTTTTTTGCATGATGTACTAAAATAAAGGTTTATGGACCAAAATTTTTGCAAACATTTTTTAAAATATTTTTTCTATAATTGGCTTAAAATTACGAATTTTTTGATACCCATTTCAAGACTAAACTCAATACTATTTTTTGGACGAAATGTTCAATCGCTGGTAGGGAACTGAAGATCAATTTAAAACATTTTTGAAATATTTTTCCCATATTCAGCTTATTTTTACGCATCGTTTGATTTACGTTACATTAAACCTCTTGTTATTTTTAAAATAATAATAAAAATTAATATTTGTTTCGTAATAAATTTTAAAGTCCTCATTTCTAAGCTAAATAAGTTTAAGTAATAACTAATTAAGATTTTTAATGATTTTTTTTTTCCAACAAGAAGATTTTTTAGGTAATTTTATTTGTTTCATCTGAATAGGTTCAACATTTATTCAATAAAACAACAAGATGTATCGATTAATATGGTTCTTTTTTGTTTTGTTATATAATTTGGAAGTAATTAATAATAAGAATAGCCTTTATTATTTAATTTCACCTAAAAAATTATATTTGGAAGGGACTTATAAAAATTTTCAACTTGTAACAAAGAATGTTTGCTCCAACTTTTTTTAATCTCTTCAGATAACGAATTTTTGTGCTCGTATTGTCTGTCCGACTCATAAACATTACGTGACAGCAATTTCCGTACATTTTCTATTATATTAAGGTCGAGAGAGTATGATAACCATTTCTAAGTGGTAAAATTTTGACTTCGAATTCTTTGTTTCCACGCTCCTGCAGTGTGAATAGGGACATTGTCGAACTGGAATGTCCATGAAATGAATTAAAATAGTGTATACAATGTTAGAAATTCTTTTCCCGTAAACTTTTGTATGTTTTTTCCGTAATTCTATGCGTAGAAAATCGAAGTTCTCATGTCTCATAATATGAAGTAGCACTCTACACCATTACACTTCCTTCGCATCTTTATAGGATACATAAGTAGCATCCTTTTATAGTCATTGGAGCCTTCCATATTGATTTTTTTTATTCTATAGAACAATATGTTTCATTCCTTTTTCGTTCACGGGAAAACGGGAGTAGTTTTACTTCACGAATGGTGTTTAGAGACGGGTTCTTTATTATTTTTAGTCTTCTTAGGTGCACTGGATTTCGAATAACACGTTTTACGGTAAAACACTTGCTTAAATTCCTGATTTTGTTTAATTTTGGACGCAGAATCAGTAGATTTGGAGGCATTTCGAATGGTGAATCTTCTGCTAGTGTTCGTTGTTGCTTTATAAGTACCTCTTTTCATATTTTGTCCATAGCAGGAGTGATTTCCTAAAAAGCTGTTGACAATATTTTAACTTCGCTCAATTTTTCTTTGCCATATTTCATAGATTAAGTCTGAATTGTCCCTACGCTATAATTTTGCTCTTTTCTTTATCTGAAAACTTTTTACGCGACCAGTTTTAAAAGATTCTTATAGAAAACAGTTTGATTTTTTGACAAATTAATTTTATTCTTAATGAACCTATTCAGATGAAACAAAAAAATTGCCTTAAAAAATACATTTGTTGGAAGAAAATCCGCTAAAAATCGTACTAAGTTCGTTATTAATTATTTTTTGCTATTAAGCATCTTAGAACTCAAGACTTTAGAAATCAAGATAAAAATATATTCGTATACTCGTATTAAAAATAATACGAGTTCGAAAATCTTGAACCTATTCAGATGAAATGTACTGTATTATTTATAACACGTATAGTATAGTCTAATATTCCTTACTAACATTTATATTATTAAAAACATATATATTTCCATAATTTATATGTTATTTGTCCAAATCCAATAAATATGTGTAGTTTTAGCAGTTTTACGACGTTTTTAGTAAAAAGAATGTACGACAGCTACGAGAGTCCTTGCTCCAATTAGAAATAAAAATCACACACCTAATTACAGTCATATAAGTACTAATATGACCAACATGTATGATTTTATTTTTAAGTTTGTGGAAAATGTATTTTTAAATTTCAGGATGTATGGAAGGTTAAGAGCCCTTGCACCGATTCGTATTTTTCTTAATTATTCCAATTTTTAATAGTATACCTAATATGTATTATATGGGAACGAATTAGAAAATACTTTTTGGGTGTTTACTAGGGTGATCGATACGGTTTTCCAACCGGTTTTTAAACCGGTTTTTTCTGTCGATGTGCTGTCGGTTTTTTCAAAATGTTCATTTTTCGAATGTCGAATAGACCGGTTTTTTTAAACACAAGAAACCGGTTTTAAAAAAAGCTTTTTATTTCAAAAAACATGTACTAAATACTGATATTTGAATGTTTTAGTCTTTTTTTTATTCAATATTTTCTTTATTTTTCAAAGATTTTATTTTAAAAAAGTTTCAGTAAAATTGATTCTGGCTCTTATCATAGTAACCCATGGTTTCTGTTTTGTTTCTTTTGATGATTATTTTCTTAAAATTTTTATATTATTCGTTCGTTCATATGCTTTGTAACACCCAAAAATATTGGTTTAAGACCCGCCTTAATTTATACCAATCGTCTTTAAGTCGATTTGATGATGTTCGTCCGTCCGTCTGTCTGTTCATAAAAAAAATAATTAATTAATTAATTAATTAAAATGCAGGTCACAATTTTGAACATGTATTAAATTTGAAATTTGGCACACAGGTTTCTTATAGTATAAGAACGAAGCGTGTTGATATTGGTTATGATCGTTCCATTATTTAAACTAGCGCCATGCAAATACCCTCCCGGAAAAGGGGTTTAACGGTCATAAATCCTTTAAATGTAGTAAGAATTTTTTTACACATGTAAGTTCCATATAAGTTAAAATCTGAGTTCCGAATTTCATGAAGATCGGTCCATAATTGAACATAGTATTGGCCCACAATTCCACAGGTTTAGAAAAGAAGACACTTCCCCGAATTTGGTGCATATAATTGAGTAGGGTATTGTCGGACTTGACCGACTATTTCTTTCTCGTTCTTATTGGATTAATAGTTATTTCCAAAAATACTTATGTGTGATATATTTTAACTTGAACATCATAATATTTATTGATTTTTCTTTAAGAAATGTAGTCTTTTGGTAGAAATATTTACTTCTGCAAAAAAACCGGTTAACCGGTTTTTTCTGAATTTAAAAAAGTGTAACCGGTTTTTTCAAAATACCAACTATTCGAACTATTCGAAAACCGGTTTCTCCAAAAAGTCGAATAATCGATCACCCTAGTGTTTACCTTACATATAGAGGTATGTAATTAATATAATAATTGTATGTTAACCCAAGCTATGCAATTTGAAATTTAATTTTAAAATATTTAAAATTTTTTCAATATTGACAGATTTTGATATTTATATAATTCTTGCAGAAAATCTGTAACATCTAGCTAACATCCTATATTTTATCACTATATAGAAATTTTTACCCAATTTTAGCCAATAACTTGTGGTGATACTACAATTAAATTTGTACTTTATAAATTTAAAAAATAATTTTTATCAAATATGCTATGATTTTATAATTTTTTCTTTTGAAAATTGTCAATAAATGAAGTTTAGTTTTGTTTGAATTTTTATAAGTAAATGTGTTTCAATAACCACATTTAATTGGTGACCCCGAGTTTTTAGATTAAATAATTAGAAATGTCGTTTCCTGATATACCAACGAATTAAAATTCTAGGGATGCTGCAGATAGTGCAAGTGTACAAGTTGCCACTTCTAGTATTCACAAGCTACCACCTTTTTGGAAGGAAAACCCCAAACTTTGGTTCATGCAAATCGAATCCATATTTGGTATTTCTGGTATTACACGTTCACCACAAGTTTTTGAAATTAATTCTCTTCCTGGTAATGCTGATATTTCTATGATTTGCCAAAAGATCGATGCGTTGGAGAAGAAATGTAACAATTTCTCGCGAAGTCGAAATACATAGCGAAATTTAAATGCAGATACTTCTAGATCAGGTAAGTCTAGAAATCGAAGCAAATCTTGTATAAAGAATGGTGCTGGTACCATAACAGATTTGCTGAGACAACATCAAAATGCATTAAGCCATGTTCTTTTTCAAAATACTAAAAATTTTTTCGAATCTTGCGACAGTTTCGGATGACAATGTTTCTTCATGTCGCTTATTTGTTAAAGATAAAACGTTAAATAAAAGTTTCCTCATTGATACTGGTGCGGACGTATCAATAATCCCTCCAAACTACACAAATTCTTTGAACTCTCAAAATTTAGGAATCACAATTTTTGCCGCTAATGGTTCTCAAATTCGTAGTTTTGGTACTAAGATTTTACATCTTGATCTTCCATCATTATCATCAATGGAAATCAAAGTTTTAATTCAAGATGATAGTATATATAATATGCTTTTATTGAAGTACCCTGATGTATAACAAACTAAAGCATAACCTGGAATAAAAAGTAAGCATAACGTTCATCATCATATAAAAACCACAGGGCAACCAGTATAAGCTAATGCACGTCACACAGTGTCCCATTCAAAAAATAAAATGGAAATAAATTTGGAATTTTCAAACAGTAGGCGGGTTAAAGTTTTGAGTTTCGACGTTATAGACATAACGGGGACATCCTCGTATGTGTAGGTTATCTCTTTTAGTTTAAGAGATATTTGGCTTCAAAGATTTAAATTTTTATTTTTGGACCTATCTTGGTAAAGTTTTTCCGCTATAGCCAAATTTAAAAAATGGGGCTAAAATTGGACCCGCTGTAACGAAAAAACTTCACCAAGACAGGCTAAAAAGTAAAAATTTTAATTTTTGAAGCTTAATATCTCTTAAACAAAAAGAGTTAATATATGCATACGACAATGTTTTTTGTAGATATCGATTAGCATAATCCTCCCATATAAAAATCTTTGAAATCGGTTCAGATATAAGGAATCAGGATAGTTTTTAATAAATTTTATACCCGAGGTGACCAACTTTGGGACCCTGTGGACTCGCCCCCTGTAGGTCTATATGGTCCAAGCTCAAAACCTACACCTCTACTATCACCATGTGAAATTTCATGGAAATCGATGCAACCATTCCGAAGTTCCATAATTATTTCCATTTCATTTTTTTAATCGCACACTGTATGCTGGTTGCACAGTATTTTCGAAGTTGGATCTTGTTCGTGCATTCTACCAAATACATGTCTATCCAGATGATGTACCAAAAACAGCAGTAATAAGTCCCTTTGGGTTATATGAATTCCTTAAAATGCCATTCGGTTTAAGGAATGCCGCACAAAGCTTCCAGAGGCTAATGGATGAAGTTCTTCGTGGATTACCCTTTGTGTATGTGTATATAGATGATATCTTAAAAATTAAAATTTTTTAAAAAAATTTTGATTTTTAACTTGTAACTTTAAATGTTTATAACTCCTTAACTATATGTCGGATTTTATTGATTTAAAACCAGTATAAAGTTTATCACAATAAATATTGTAAATTATATTGTTTAAATCAAAAATATTTTTTTTTTTTTTTTTTTGCTAAAGATGCCATCACGAAAATAATGCAATTTTCTGATGCATTTTTAAGAAATTTCTACCATTTGATTTTAAATATTTTTGCTTAATATTGAAGACAAATATAATTATCACATAATACATCAGCATTTAATCTGGGACAAATAAATATTATACCACAAATAACAAATTATGAAATATTATGATTAAAATTAATTTTATAATAAACTCACAAAAAAATAAAAAATACAAAAATTAAAAAAAAATTTTTTTGTATGAAAAAATTTGAATAAATATTTTTAAAAAATTGTTTAAAATAGTGGACCATTTTGTCCCAGGGCAATTTAAATTGCAATTTTTAGCAAACATAATGTTGAAAATGAACTTGTTACTTCTATACATTATGTTTTGAAATCAAATATGTTTTGATATTTTTGATTCATGAAAATTGTTTTAATAAGATATTCCTTGCTTCTTTTACAAACATTAAAATTGTTCACATGAATTTTACTTAATATAACAACTTTCAATAGGTTATGGGCCTTTTGTCTCGCGTTTAATAATTCGTGTTTAATTGTAAAACGATTTCTTTTGTGTTTGTTGTAATTGTGCTGAATATTACTATTCTGAAATGATTTCGATGTTTGGCGGAGACATGCGAAATCGTATTTAGTAATTAAAAATTTTTGGAATGTCGTTGATAAAGGTATATCAGGTCCGCAAGATCAAGATGTGAATGAACTCGCACTTGCTGAAACAACCTTGATGATTGAACCAACTAATTTTGCACATATTGCAACTGTAACAACAGCTAAAGAAGCCTGGGATTCTCTTGTTCGTGCATATGAAGACAACGGTTTAACAAGAAAAGTTGAGTTGCTGAAACAGCTTGTACAGCTAAAGCTAACGGATTTTAATTCCATGCAAGATTACGTAAATGCTATGGTAATGACATCATTAAAAGTTAAAAATACTGGTCTCAACATTGATGACGAACCAACAGCATCCTTAACGCTTGCTGGTTTTCCTGATGATTTTCGTGCATTAGTTATGGCTGTGGAAAACTCAAAAACGAATTTAACAGTAGATGCAATCAAGAATTTGTTACTTCAAGATGCAAAATTTGATAACAATAGTAGTTCATTAGTGTTGAAAAATAAATTTAAAAATAAAAGAGAGAAAAAGATATAGTCGGTCAAGCCCGACCATATGATACCCTATACCATTGTATACATTATAATTCGGGGAGGGGTCTTGACTTGGAGTCAAATGTGGACCGATACTCATAAGTGTAAAATAAAACATACGAATACGTTGATGCTGACATTTATATGAATTTATTCACTTTTGGGTAATTCCCGAAAGAGGGCCTTATATTTAGCTATGGTAAATTATGGACCGATCTTTGTAAAATTTGCACTATCATTTATGTTCATATAAAACTTATTTGTGTCGAATATTAACTTGATACTAACATTTTAATGGGATTTATGCCCGTTAAAGTGATTTTCTGAAAAGGGGTTATATGGGAGCTATGGTTAATTAAGAACCGATCTTTTTAAAAATCGGCAAACTTATTTAGACTTATATGAAACTTATATGTTCCAAATTTCATTAAAATATTGCAATATTTAAGGGATTTATGACCGTTAAACCCTTTTCCGGGAGGACATTTGTATGGGGACTAAGTGAAATAATAGGCTTCGTCCCTGGACTATAAGAAACCTGTGTACCAAATTTCATTAATTTTAATTCAAAATTGCGACCTGTAGTTTGATTACAAGATTTACATGGACGGACAGACGGTCAGACGGACGGACGGACATCGTTAGACATCGACGGATTCTAAGCCGATTAGTATAAATTAAGGTGGGTCTTAGACCAATATTTTTGGGTGTTACAAACATCAGCACAAACGCATAATACCCTCCCCACCTATGGTGGTGTAGGGTATAAAAATTTAAGTGTCATTCGTGTAATTGTCCCAACAAGAACGAGAGAAAAAGATATAGTCGGTCAAGCCCGACCATATGATACCCTACACCATTGTGTACATTATAATTCGGTGAGGGGTCTTTTATTAGACTTGGAGTCAAATGTGGACCGATACTCATAAGTGTAAAATAAAACATACGAATACAGAATATTACGTTGATGCTGACATGTATATGAATTTATTCACTTTTGGGTGATTCCCGAAAAAGGGCCTTATATGGGAGCTATGGTAAATTATGGACCGATCTTTTTAAAATTTGGCACTATCATTTATGTTTATATAAAACTTATTTGTGTCGAATATTAACTTGATACTAACATTTTAATGGGATTTATGCCCGTTAAAGTGATTTTTTGAAAAGGGGTTTATATGGGAGCTATGGTTAATTATGGACCGATCTTTTACAAAATCGGCACACTTATTTAGACTTATATAAGACTTATTTTTTCCAAATTTCATTAAACTATTGCTATATTTAAGGGATTTATGATCGTTAAACCCTTTTCCGGGAGGACATTTGTATGGGGGCTAGGTGAAATAATGGACCGATCATAACCAATTTCAATAGGCTTTGTCCCTGGACTAGAAGAAACCTGTGTACCAAATTTCATTAATTTTGGTTCAAAACTGCGACTTGTAGTTTGATTACAAGGTTTACATGGACGGACAGACGGTCAGACGGACGGACTGACGGACATCGTTAAATCGACTCAGAAAGTGATTCTAAGCCGATTGGTATAAATTAAGGAGGGCCTTAGACCAATATTTTGGGGTGTTACAAACATCAGTACAAACGCATTATACCTCCCCACCTATGGTGGTGTAGGGTATAAAAATGCGAAACCGAATAATGGAAAATTCAAAAACGGTATTATTACAGCACTTTTCTCAAATGACAATAATTCAGACCAATGCACAGTGGGGCAGAATCGAAATTTTATGGAAATAAATCTGTAACTTCTGATCGGCTAGTTGGATTTGCATGAAATTTGGTACAGACGTAGCAGAGGAGCGTGCAATGATAAGTTTAGAAGTTGGGTACCTCTAAAATATTTTTATGCAAAAATACGAAAAAATCGAATTTTGCGTGACTTAATAAACTTTAAAGTGCCATAGTTTTAGTTCTGTAAAAGATATTAATTTTGTATTGTATTTAATTAGCCAAAGAAAAAATAAATGAAATCGGTCGGAAACAATAGGATATATATCACAAAAACTGGACCATGCTAAATTCAGGTACTTAATAATTCAAATGCAAATAACTCAAAAACTATAAGAGATAAATTGGACCTACAAGCATGTTTTTTGTAGGTCTTATCAGTGCCTACAATACAATAAAAATATTTGAAATTGGACGAGAAACAAAAATTTGGCAAGCGATTAAAAAATTTGTATATCAGAGGTACCCAACTTTGAGCGCCTTTAGTTCCAGCCGATCAGAAGTTACAGATTCATTTCCAAAAAATTAATAAATAAATAAATAAATAAATAATAAAAAAATTAAAATATTACCTACAGACAATGGTACTGAATATGTAAATAATAAATTTTCAACTTTTTTGGTAAAAACGGTATTGTTCATCAAAAAACGTGTCCTTATATCCTGAACAAAAGGGAGTTGCTGAGCGTATGAATAGAACGCTAATAGAAAGAATGAGGTGTATGTTATTTCATGCTGAATTAATTGAAAAATTTTGGGCTGAAACTAATCGTGTACCATGTAGAGGAAATCAAGTTACTCCAGAAGAGATTTGGTCTGACAAGAAACCTACGTTAAAACATTTAAGAGTATTTGGATGTAAAGTTATGGTTCATATTCCCAAAGAAAAGCGAAAGAAGTTAGACAAAAATTCCATTGATGGTATTCTGGTGGGATATAATTCGGAATCAAAGGCATACGAAATTTATAATCCAAATACAAACGAAATAATAACGAGTAGTAATATGTATTTACCAATATTAATTGAAAAACCCGAAGAAAATCGGAACGAGCCAATAAATTCTGTTCAAAATGAAATGGAATCCATAGTAAGTGGTGAAGATTTTATGGGATTTCCTGAAGAAACCCACAACAATGTACAAGACAACCAAAACAAAGGCAGATGTTAAAATTGTTAGAAGAAAAGCTAGATTAGGGGCTAAAGGTTATAGTCAAGAAGAAGGAGTCGACTATAACGAAACATTTGAACCTGTAGTGAGGTATGAATCGTTAAGGTATTTAATTGCGTTAGCAGTTGGTTACGATTTAATAATTCATCAAATATATTTTTTAATAGTACCTTGAAGGAAGAAATTTATGTGAAGCAACCAGAAGGTATGGATGATGGCTCTGGAAAGGTATGTAAACTACAAAAATCTATATACGGTCTTAAACAAGCAAGTCGAGTGTGGAATGAGACTCTAAACAATGTGTTATTATAATTGGACGTTAAAAGAAGTGAAGTTGACCAGTGTATTTATTATCATGTTTCATCGAACAAAATCTTATTCATTACAATCTATGTAGATGATGTTTTAATATTTTCTAACAATATGGAAATCATAAACAATGCGAAAGAAAAACTAATGAGTAATTTTAAGATGAAAGATATGGGTGAAGCTTTAACTATATTGGGAAAATGAATAACACGAACTAATAATTCAATAAAGTTGTATCAATCCCAGTATATATCGAATGTACTGAAACGTTTTGGAATGGAAAATTGTAATCCTGTTAATAGTCCAGTGGACTGTAATCAGAAAATATCAGTTGAATTTTGTCCAAAAAGTGAAGATGAGCAAAATGAAATGTCAAATATACCATATATGGAGGCGATTGGATGTTTGTTGTTTGCTGCCCAAGTAACATGTCCTGATATCTGCTATATTGTAAATGTTTTAAGCAGATATGGTGGGAATTCAGGAAAACCACATTGGGAAGCAATCAAACGTGTGTTTCGATATCTAAACGGTACTTTAGACAAAGGTCTTATGTATACCAAAGGAAACGATGAATTGGCTGGATATTGTGATGCAGACTGGACGAGTGACGTTGATGAGAGGCGTTCAACAACAGGCTACTTATTTACTCTTCAATTTGTTGCAATATCATGGTGTACTAAGCGACAAGCCTTATCCACAACTGAAGCGGAGTTTATATCAATGGTAGCAGCTATTCAAGAAGCAATCTGGTTAAAGAGACTAGAAAATGAAATTTCACCAAATCCTATCAAAACGATGATTCTGCATTGTGATAATAAATGTGCCATACATGTTGCGCTAAACAATGCATATTCATCACGAACAAAACACATTGATGTGAGAGTAAAATTTATTCGTGAATATTTTGAAAATAAATTAATTAAATTATCATATTTATCTACAAATAATATGTTAGCTGACTTGTTAACTAAAGGTGTCCTTTAACTAATTTTGTTAATTTTTTTTATTTATTTAATTTGATATTTTTAAAGAAATAACATGTTCAGGGAAGGTGTTGAAAATGAACTTGTTACTTCTATACTTTATGTTTTGATTCATTAAAATTGTTTTAATAAAGTTTTCCTTGCTTCTTTTACAAACATTAAAATTGTTCACACGAATTTTACTTAATATAACAACTTTCAATACATAATAATGTTTTTTTATATCAGAAGATGAAAAAAATTGAAAGGGTAGACATTTTTCAACAATGCATTCCAAAATTGCATTTGCATTATGATTGCATTTTTAAATGGTAATATTATTTTTAAATCACTACATTTGTAGTGGACATATTACTTTTGCACAATATTATATTTTTTTTTTGCACTTTTTTAAACTTTTTTGTTAAAGTGCACCGATTTGTTAACGAATATTTTTGCATGTTTTTTTCAATAATGCATATCATTTGCTTATTTTTACTTTTTTTAACTTATAGTTCTATTTTTCTAGCACACATAATAGGCGCATTATAGCGAATATCATAGGAAGTGCGTAATAATTTTGATTATATCGATTCGTTGATTTCATATGGAGAACAGATACATACAAAAAGTAAAAATTGTCTTCAATTACGAAATTGCTTATATTAATTAATTTTTGTCTTATTTTGCTCCAATCATTAAAATGATAATATTAATACTTAAATGAAATTGAAAAAAAAGATTCGGCTGTGCCGAATCTTTGATACCCTTCACCATATTACCATATTACCATCTTATCGACATCATATTACCATATTACCGACAAATAATAAAATTTTCGCTTAACGTATGCTTTTATATTTTCACATATTTAAATCTAAATTTTTTTCAAACTGCGAAAATTTGAATATGAAAAAAAAAACAATCATAGCAGTCTTTGCTTTTAAAAAATAAACAACAACAATTCCATATTTATTTATTTTTTTATGTGTGTATATACAAACTGACTGCATATACAAAGAACAACAACAACACTGTTATTCATTATATTACTTCTGTTGCTAACTAAACTACTTGTCTTATAGGCAAAAACGTCACTAATAGTCATTACAATGCTTAATATACATGTTTGTGTATTTATATTCTTAACAGATTTGTTTTTGGTCCATAACTCTGTTGATTCTGAACGAATTTGGTTTATTAAAAAAAACGAAATTTTATAAAAATATTTATGACTGATCTATATAAAAATAAAAATCTGTAGCTTGAACAAGGGCTTCAAAAATAAAGAAATCGTTTTCCCCGATATCTCAGTAATTACTGAACCGATTTATTTCATTTTTTCAGAACAAAAATTCAGAAAATAATTTCCGAGCCCCCTTTAAAAATTCGAAGTCCCTGGTATATGCAGATGCTTCAGAACCTGAAAAACCGGTTTTTAAAGCATATCTCCGCCATTTACAAACCGATCCTGCTGATTCAAAAAACCGAAATTTTAAAAAAATATTTGTGACCGATTTGTATAAAAATAAAAATCTATAGCTTAAACCAGGGCTTCAAAAAAAAAAAAAATACGTTGTGTCCGATATCTCAGTTATTATTGAACCGATTTATTTAATTTTTTCAGAACAAAAATTCAGAAAAAAAATGTCCGAGACTTCTTTGTAAAAACGAAGTCCCTAGTATATACAGAGGCTTCAGAAACTGGAAAACCGGTTCTAAAAACCGGTTTTTTTAACATATCTCCGCATTGTATGAACCGATCTTGCTGAATTCCAATAGCAAAATTCTCGAAAGCATTTCCGATCGTTTGATATATATATTATATATGTCAGTTATCGGTGGGCTTCATAAACGCCATTTCAACCGACACACGGACGGACGGACATGGTCCTATCGTCATCATTTCTTACAAGGATCCCGAAAATGTAAACTTTTTTGCTCTCCGACGAAAATTGTGAGAATTACAAACGGAATGACAAACTTATATATACCCTTTACACCTTTGGTGAAGGGTATAATAATTGCTTCTATTGATTGATTGATTTTTTATACCTTTCACCACAGGTGTAAAGGGTATATATAAGTTTGTCATTCCGTTTGTAATTTTCACAATTTTAGTCGGAGAGCAGAAAATATTTTCTTTTAAGAAGAGATGACGATAGGACCATGTCCGTCCGTCCATGTGTCGGTTGAAATGGCGTTTATGAAGCCCACCGATAACTGGCATATATTACATATATATCAAACAATCGGAAATCCTTTCGAGAATTTTGCTATTGAAATTCAGCAAGATCGGTTCATACGTTGCGGAGACATACCTAAAAAACCGGTTTTTAGAACCAGTTTTCCAGTTTCTAAAGCATCTGTAAATACTAGGGACTTCGTTTTTGCAAAAAAGGCTCGGATATTTTTTACAAATTTTTGTGCTGAAAAGACGAAATAAATCGGTTCAATAACAACTGAGATATCTGGCAAAACGCATTTTTGGTTTTTTGAAGCCCTTCCTTAAGCTATAGATTTTTATTTTTATATAGATCGGTCATAAATATTTTTATAAAATGTCGGGTTTTTTAATCAACCAAATTTGTTCATAACCAACCGAGTTATGGGCCAAAAACTAAAACAAATCTGTCAAGAATATAAATACACATACAAACATGTATATTAAGCATTGTAATGACCATTAACGATGTTTTTGCTTTTTGTATAGGTAAGTAGTTTAGTTAGCAACAGCAGTAATATAATGAATAACAGTGTTCTTGTTGTTCTTTGTATATGCAGTCAGTTTGTACAAACATATGTACATATAATATTTAAATATGGAATTATTGTTGTTGTTTATTTTTTTTAAAGCAATGCTTGCTATGATTGTTTATTTTTTTCCTCGTATTCAAATTTTCGTAGTTTGAAAAAAAAATGTAGATTAATAAATATGAAAGTATGATAACATACGTTAAGGCAAAAATTTTATTACTTGTTGGTAAGATGGTGAAGGGTATCAAAAATTCGGCACAGCTGATTTTTTTTTATTTTATTCTTTTTTTTTTAATTTCATTAAATAGATACAATGAGCTGAAAATTGTTGGAAATTAACTTAAATTTATTTTATTTTTATATTTTTGTAGACAAATTTTTAATTTTTCTTTATATATTATTAAAAAAAAGTGTAAACCAATTAGAATTAAATAATATAATGCTCTAGTTCTACTCCGGGACCGGAGTGGCCAGAGAGTGGTGATTGAGGACCACCTGAGTTCTATTTCATTCACCACTCATTTATCAAGAGTATTGTCTCCGCAAACGAGTGCCTCGTCCAAAGACGATGCATTTACTGCACATTCATCCGCCATTTCGTTACCTCGTATACCTGTACGGCCCGGAACACATATCAGCTCCACCCGAAGGTGTCTTAGCTAAGTTAACGAGCGTATACAGTCGTCAACACATCTCGATCTTATAATGGGGGAATTCAGAGCCTTGATTGCTGCTAGGCTGTTTACATATATATCAATGTTCGAAGCGCGGAAATGAAATTCCTGTATTCGCTTCGCTGCCACGTTGAAGGTATATACTTCGGCCTGGAAGATTGTACACGAATTGGGTAAGCTGAGAGATATCGCAATGTCGAAGATGGGATTCTATTGTCTAAGATGGGATTCTAATGTCAAGCATAGTCTCCAGACTGGCTTGGGGAGTGGAACCCATTCAACCAGTAGATGAGAGACATGCCAATATCTGCACTTTATTTAGAGTAGAGATATGTGTCATCGTGCCTACTGCCCTCCACGACTTTCCTCGAGCTACTCACTGGAATTGATGGCTCTGCTTTTCAGCATGTTTCCCGTCCAGTTCCTTATTCTCCGATCGACTCCCAGGTCATCTAGTGCCATAAGAATCGTCGATATGTTCACATTATTGAAGTCGCCCTCTATATCTAGAAAGGAAGCCATCACATACTCTTTCCTGTCGAGCGAATCATCTATCGTACCGACCACGTCAGGCAGTGCCGTTTCCACTGACTTGCCCTTTAGGTAGGCATGTTGTGCCCTGCACATTGTGTTATATTGATTGTGGAAAAAATATTTTCAGGCAGGTTTGAATAATAGGGATATTAATGATATTGAAGAGGAGGAAAATTGTGTAAGCGAAGTTTTGACATTTTCCTCAGAATTTGATTTTGTCATCCAAAGACTTAAAATGGATCTCATACTTTAAGTATCTTTTGTTTTTTTAAAGCATTTGAATTACAATAAATAATAATATGTAAAGGTTTTTGTTTAAACTATTGATTTTATTTAAATCAATATTTGATTATATTTTAAATAAACTTTTATTTTTTATTTTTAAAAGTGGTTTTATTGAAGAAAGCACATACTTTGTATATAGTCCAAAATGTGTTTTATATCAGGATTCAGGTATAGTCCATAAAGTGACTTAAAAAGAAATTCGGTTATAGTCCTAATTCGCTTATAGTCCACAAAAATTTTGCAACTGTAGTTGTGGACTATAGGCGAAAACTACTGTAATTCCAGAGTCTCCTTACTACTTTCGGTAAAAATACCATCAGGGTTCATGAGGAAGCCGGGCGTGCCAGGATCCTTGGATAGTAGCTTACGTAGCCTAGATGCATCCGTAGTGCTCTCCAAGTCTCCACAGAATCTTTCCCAGGATTCCCTCTTAGCCTTCCTGGTCTCCCTTTTAAAAGTATTGAAACTGCGACGATAATTGTTCCAGTCCACTGAATCTTTCGACCTTTTCGTCCTATTGAAGTTTTTTACATTCATTCCTTGACTGCCTAGGTCTTAGACACTACCACGATTGTCGTGGGGGTGGATTTTCTTCATCATACGGTAGGCGCCGCCACCGTTAAATCACTCTTGCTGTAATTGAATATGAGAAAAAGCTTTCCAAAATACAACTTTTAGTTTTACCTTCTGTGTTAGGAAATAGATTCACATAGTTTTGTGACAGGACGCCTCGAACTTTACTGGCTACAAGCCAGGGTTCTTGGATATTAAGGCCAAGTGAATAACATCCTTCTCCATGAAACGCAGCAAATTATCCGTCGTTGCTTCGGAGGCTACTTGGGATCTTTATTTATTCCTGGAGGAATCAGCCGAAGCTGATTCAATTTATAACGCCGTTAGAGGGACGTAGAAATCGGATGGATTCTGAACCAATTTTGATCCAGAGATCCTTTCCTTCACCTTTGTCTCTCGCGCGTTTTCTCTCGATCGTCCAATCCTCCGTACCAAGCGTCAAAATAAGGACGCTTAATGAGAATAAGTGTGGCTTCGTCCTCCAGAATAGGAGGAGGAACCCATACTCTCACAGTCGTTCGAAAAGGGACTTGATCCAGGAAGACGATCTCGATTTTTGATTAGGCCAGAGTACGTCAAGTCCTCGGATGCAGTTTTTAAGAATGTCGCATCCGCATCCGATGATCTTGACACCCTTTAACCATTTGGCGCCATCAAACGCAGTGAAGGAGTCATCATCACTGCGTCCGAGTTCGTCAACTAGTGCCCACAAAATCTTCTCCTCCAGTAGTAGCCATCTGTCCGTAGTCATTTTGCCCTCGGGCTGACTACGGTCTATGATGCCTACTTGTAGCTCAGGAGCTGATGACAAGCTAGTTGAGAGTTTCAACCGCTTGCCCTCAGGTACCTGCGTCTCACCTGATCTTTGCCGCTTTGAACAGTGTTTGCCGACATTACCTTTGGTAACGGCTGCTGGACCTCTAGTGGAGGTTTGTGTAGACCTCTCACCTCTCTTTGAACCTGCTGCGGCTTCCTTATAAGTGGAAGGTCAAGCAACAGATTTTTCAGCCAGTGATCGTGCTCGGTCCAGAGTTAACACGGGGCACAGGTTTGGCTGTTATCACCTTCATACTCTGGTTATTATTTTCATTCGTCGTCCGGGATGTCCTGACATCCACAACAGTAGTATTAAACATAGCTTCATACTTCTGTATGTGGTAGGTGTGCTTTCGCCTCAAACGCTTTTCCCGGGTTGTCAAGGTCGTGGGATCACGAGCATCCAGCGACCTAACGTACCGGAGAGATCGTTTGTAGCCCGCCAACCTCTTTCGTTCGTCCTGTTTCTTGACCTTTTGTCCGTTTTCTCCCTTTGCGGGATCATGGGCCTCCTGTTGTTGTCCATTTAAGTGAAGCCTTTCGGAGGACACCATACGAATGTCGTCCTCATCGGTCTCATAAAGGTTCAGACTTTTGAGGCCTTCGAGGTGGTCAGAGTCCTTTTCACTGTTTTGTGCTGTCCAAACTGTCTTGTCTCGTCAGAAATCTGTGGCACTCGGATCTGTGGCCTCCGCCTGAGTACTCACGTTTCCCCTGGAGATTCTAGAACCCTCGACCAGGGAAATAGGGCCGTTCACTAAGTTCATTATTCATAGATTGGCTGTTTATACATATTTTCACAATTTTTAGAAATTTTTAATGCATTTCTATTAAGGACATTCTAAGCGATTTTTGAAAAATATTTATTTTTACAAAATTTATAGACCGTCAAAGTTGAAAGTTTTTGGTAATGATGTAAAATGCAATGAAAAACCCTTCAAAAGTATAAATAGAAAAATGGATTTATTTGATAAAAATCTTCGCAAAACTATTTAATTTTACATAAAATGTATAGTATGATATTACTAAAGTATGGTAACATGATTTTTTTCATGATTTATTTGTTGTTTTTTATCATTGCTATGAAGGTAAACAAAAGAAATTAATAACAATTTTATATAAGTTTTAACTTTAGAGAGAGATTAAAAAAAAAACTATATTTTTTTATATTTTAATATGTTATTATTATAAGTCTGAAAATTCAAAAAATATTGGACTCTTTTCCAGTGCCCTGTTTTTTCTATAAGTTTTATTACATTTTTAGTGCAAAGTCAGGTGCAAATTTGAGATATTTTTGTTATTTGGCTCAATATTTGAAATTACAATGCGGCCTACATATGAGTATATAGAAGTAAGAAAAATGTTGGAAGGCAATTCCAGAAGAGAGCTTGCTAAATGTGCTAAATGTGCTAAATATGATACCGAAGTAAAAACAGAAAATAAACATTTTCGGGTAAATAAATTTTTCATTACGGAACAAGGTATTGGAAATGCATAATCTTTGTAAATATCGTTTACAAAATAAAAAAAATATATAATCTGTTTTTTGTTGTACGTCAAAAAATATTTATATAAAACGAGTCGTCATGTATTTTAATCCCATTTTAGCAAAGTTTTACCGTAGTTTAAGATTATATGCAGGTTACAGCTAAAAAAAAATGCTACAAAATATATAAAAAACTACACAAATTTAGTAAGAATATTCTCAAAAGAAGTAACATACAGAGTTTTTAGAAAAATTCGTTTGAATCTTATTTGTAAACATAGCTGTCTAGATATTAATAAAGACCTGATATAACATCTTAATTTTTGAATACTAATCTATACAGAATATAGATAAATCATAGGAAGATTTACGAAGAAAGATATAGTTTTTAACACTAAATAATGTATTTTTTACAAATCGAGAAAAAAATTTAATAAATATATTATAAGAAAATGTTTATGAGTAAGAATTACATAAAAATAACAATCCGTTTTAGAAGGATCCAAATTTTGATTGTATTTCGCTTTTTGTATAAACATTATAATTTTAAATTATTTTAATAAATATTAAGTTAATTTACTTTTTATTTTTTATTTAAAATAATTGAATTAATAGGTGTTTTCATTAAAAATATTATATCTTTAATATTATATATGGAATTGAAATTTAAAATATCAGAAAAATCCAAAATACATTTTTTCATGTATGTAAATTTATATAGTTTCCTTTGTCAGATTTGTGAAAAAATCATAAAATAATGTTTTTTTTTTCAGAAATTCCCGATGTTACCTATTTGGGAATCTAAAATTTGTATGGGAGGTAGGCGTGTCCATGGTCCAATTTCTTTGATAAAGTACAGAAGATTACTTTATCAAAGAAATTGTGTATGCCAAATTTCATTCATCTACGACAAGTTCTTCTATTTTTGGCCGCTCGTTATATGAAAACACAATGTGAGTCGTGGAGTATGGGATGGGTGATTCGCATACTGTGGATGCTTAAGCCCCTGCACCATGTCTGAAGACTCAAGGTTATCACCCCTCGCAGGGTTACATACTCTATAATCCGTATTGATTGTAACTTTGTAATCCGGATTGAATATAAAAAGTGAATTCTTTTAAAATCTTTGGTATTTTGGGACACCTCTTTTGGGCTCTTCAATTTACTTTTCACAAGAGCTCAAAATCTCTCCAATGGTCTAAGCTATGGACAATTTGGAAAATTTACCTCTCTTAGTGTTTTGGTACCACTCCAGAGCTTTCTTACCGTAGTGACAAGATACCAAATAGGGTCAAAAAAGTGTGGACTCGTTGTGCTCTCTTTCTTGCAAATATTCCTTCGTGTATATTTTGGTATTTATAGATCCGAATGTATCAAATGACTTTCCTGTTTTGCCGCAACTGCAAAATGCTTGTTATACCAGGAATTTTGTAAGAAATTTTTTATGATTTTGGGTCCTAAACTTAAACAATAAAAAGTTTTGAAACAGAAGCTGCAAAAATTCTGCCAGCACATACGTTTCTTCGTCAATTATACAACTTGAGTATTTTTGAATGAAATTTGGTTTTAATTTTCGTGTCCTATTTTCGGCTTCTAAATTTTTTGCAGCATTCATGTTTGGAACTTTTTGGACTTTATATGTTATCAACTCTGCATTAGCTTTAATTTTTCGCATCAAATAGTCAAAGCACTGAGCTAACTGGGCTGATTTTCTACCAGATGTGTTTGGAGTTCCTTTCAATATGCTTACAATTTTCTGGCCTTCCCAATATCATGTGGACCTTTTTTTCTTTCCGAACCAGGTTTCCTATCAATGGTCAAATTTTCCTGATACTGTTTAATAACATTAGAAACAGTTTGACGGCAGAAATTTAATTCTGTGGCCAATTATTTGTAGGACCTATTTGGATTTTTTTTTTTTTTTTTTTAAATTTTTTAATGATTTATAGCACGTATATCTTTTTCGTCACATTTTGATGAAAATCACGACAAATCAACATGGTTGTTATTAAAAATAATAATTGACGTATTTTTCCATTATAACTAGATCAAAAAAAATTTTTGATATTGATTCCGAAAAAAGTTATGAGGCAAAACGTATGTTAAGATTTTTTCGATCGCACTCCTTATTAAATTTTAATGGTTTCCATTTAACAAAAGGTGGCCAGGAAAAACCACGATAATCCAAATAATTTGATAATCCGGATAGGGGTCTGCATCGATTATCCGGATTATCGAGTTTATACTGTATATAGAAGATGAGAGCTTGATATTATAAATTGAGTACGAACAGGCTGTTTCATAAATAATTATTTTAGTAATTTTATTTTATTCGCAAAAAACTAATTGAAAATTATTTTTGATTTGTATAAGAAAACTAAGAAAATTAATCTAGTTTTTCATTCAAAACCGAATAATGCCAAAAACTGCTAGTTCGGTGTAAACATCACATAAGCGAGCATTATTTTTCAACATTTTTTATCATTAATTTTTGTTAAATTTGCGACAAAAGGATAACTTTTTTTTTTATATTACATAAGTAGTCATATTTGGTTTCATGATTGTCTTAATGGCAAATGATCAACATAAACAGCATAAACATTGGTTGCTTTTTTTCAGTGTAATAAATATAATGCGTGTTTTATGTGAATAGAAATACAATCACAAACCCTTAAGCAAAAAATAAATGAGAATGAAAAGCATAATAAAATTTTCTGTTTTTTATTACTATTATTGTCAAAAATTATATGTATGTATATGTGTGTTATATACAAGCATTTACACACATGAGTGGTCGTGTACTTACATAAATACCTATGTGAATAAATATGTATGTAATTTCAATCAAATTTCATATTTCATTATATTCCTGTGCTGCAAAAAGTGAATGTTTTGTGATTATAAAAAGAGAAAATAACATTAAATTATACCAGTGATATAAGTATGCGTTTACATGTGTATACTCACATACATACATATATACAAATGTATTTATTTTTATTTAAGGCCAAATCCGCAAAAAAAGGAAACCTAATTATCGATATGTAACAACTGCGTCTTATAGATTTATATACATATCGTCACATAAAATGCAAAAGGCCGTAACCACACTTTAATTTTATTTCAGCAGTAGCAAAAAAAAAAAAAAACATAATGAAAATCCATAATTTTTAATTTTTTTGCTTTAAAATTAAGCAATTAAGTAATTTTTTTTTTTTTTAACGATCACTCAAAGCAGAAATAGTTAAATCTTTTAAATTTTTATTCTTCAAACAAAAAATTGTCTTAAATGGAACAAAACTCATTCTTTTTTGCCGAGAATATTGATATCGTCACGTGTTTACTTTGTATTCTTAGGGTTTCTGCCCTCTTAATTTCTTCTAAAATTCGTTTTGAATTGTTATTTTATATAACGAAATGAATCTTTTAGAATCAGATTCTAAAAAGCTTCATTTTAAAGACAATTACATTAATCTTACTTCATTTTCTCTATCTGGAATCAAGAAATCTTACTGGATTGTTGTCGAAGACTTTCCGATAATATGGCGGGATCTATCCTTGTTTTTCAAATGTAATAACAATTTAAATTGAATTTAATGATTAGAATATTAAAATCTAATTCTTTTTAAGCATATGCCTTCCATTTTATGTCAAAAAATTTCGAAAATTGGAAGCAAAATTTAAAAAATTAAGTAAAGTGTCACTTTATTTTGTCGCACAAAATCCATGACCAACACAAACCTTTTACTCCAAACTCGAAATGTACATTATTTCAAAAACTTATTTTGTTTATTAAATTAAAGAATATAAAACGACAAATACGTGGACACCACAAATGTAGACCATAATGAACCTAGAATGCAATTATTATGAAATAAATAGCAAGAGTAAAAAACCGCACTTTATTTTGTCCGACAGTGTAGATAGTCCTTATTTAGTTTAAGAGATATTCATTCCAAAATTTTAAATAATATTGCTGCAAGAATCATATAAATATATGAATCCGTTAAATAGTTATATTAATCTGAAGTTGGAACTTTAACAAAATTTCAAATTTTTTGTGTTTCTTCCAAAAAGGTAGCAATAATTATTAACTGATAAAATTTGTTTTTTGTTCCGGGCTTTATAATTTTTTAATGTTTTCAAAAGAAATCTTAATGCAAATGCGTGTAAAGTAAATCTGGAGCAGCTTGGGGCAAAGTTCTACCCACAAGCCCTATCCAAACTTTGTCAATTTTGAAAACTTCTTTTAATCCTTTTCTTAAGTTCTCAAATTACAAAGCTGGGATCGACTTAAAATTATTTTAATTATATATCTCCATTAGGCTGCACCAAAATTTACCAACTTTCAAATTTTGACCGAAACTCCTCCTAGAATTGTTCTTTGGGTTGAAAAACGTACTCTGTGAAATATTATTAAAATCGGATATCGTTAACCCGTGCCGCATCGGACCAGAAATTTTTAGGGTGCGTTTATATGGGAAAAAGTTGGCCTTTTTACAGTTTTTAGAAACATTTTGCTATTAAATATTTTGTTTTGCAATTATATGTTAAAAAATCGTAATCTAGATATTAGGGTATTCACTCGAATATTGTTTGCTCGATTAATCGATAAATTGAAATCAAATATTGGTTCGATTAAATTAAAATCAAGAATTTCGAGTAAAAATTTATTCGAACAAATTATGCTGATTAAACGAATAATTCGAGTAAAAAAAATGTTTTAAATAGTTCCTTTCCTAAGTATTTTTTAGGATGTTTTGATTTTAGTTCTTTAGCTTGAAAACAATGTTTCAAAATTTTCATAGGATGTTTAGAATCTAAAAGTGGCACCACAATTCGGAAGTTTATTAAAAATATATATTTAGTAAAAAGAACGGAATATATGCCTAAATTACAGCACGTAGTTAACGGTCGTTTCGATCACAAAAATACAAACGTCCCTTTAAAAAATTCTAATGTAAGATTCAAATAATTTTTTATAATTTTAATAATCTGAGAAGGATAAAGAAAATGGAATGTCCTTTTTATATTAAATGTTTTATACGAAATAAATTAGAGGATTTCAAACTTGATTTACAAAAACATATCAATAAATTCCCAGTTTGGTCTGGAGGATATGATGGTGATGGCTTGAATGAAATCAAAAATAGGAAGAAAGGAGAAATAAAATATTAAACATTTTGGGTAAAAATTATAGTTAAGTTCAAAATAGAGCCAATTGTAACATTTGGGAGAAAGAATTATATATTTTAAATTTACAAACACAAAATTTGTCTATTAAATGGAGAAAAGTTGTTAGTTTTAACAAACTGTATATAAGACTAATTTACTGTAAATGTTTATAGAATGTATAAAGAATTTTTTATACTTTTACACCGGTATTGTTAGGAAATTAAGAGTTGCGAAACATTTTTGGACAAAAAAGAACTAAAACATAATTTAAATAAGAATAAATTATCTTAAAAACTATATACATTTGTATAATATTAAATTACTTTCTAATCCCAGTCGGAGATAGAAGGGCTAAAGATACATTCTAAAATGCCTTTTTTAAGATCTACAAGGCCTGCCACTCGCATTGCAACACTATTTCTTTTTTACATGGCGTGTCATTGGAGGCAAGGCCTTCCCTTCTCCCTTCCAAAAAAAAGGCAAGGACTCTTAAATAAATAAATAAATAAATAAGCTCTCTTAAATATGGGTAAAACGTCCCCAAATATTGTACAAATATTTTTAATATAACTGAAAACCTCTGTGTACCACACAGTATGTGTCCAAATTGAAAAGTGAGACAAAATCGCTACTTATTTCAAAGTTGTTAAAAACTCAACATTAATAGCCTGTTTCTCTATGTCGAACGAAAATCTAAGCGAACGAAAGCAAGTCGAACGAATTCGAATCAATTTGGGTTTCTGTATTTCTTACGCTTTCGTTCGCATGGAGTTACGTCTTTTCGTATTGTTTTCGTATTATTTTTCTTTCAGAGTAACTTTTTTCGCAAAAATATTAAAAATACTACTAAATTGTTTAAACGTAGATACAACCAAGTAAATAAACAAGCAAATATAAATGAATTTAAAAAAATTAAAAAACAAAAAATTTTTTTAAATTTCTTTAGAAATTGTTTTTTAGATACAAAATCGTCATTTATCGATACAATATTTATCAAAACGAATAAATAACATGATTGAGGAACATTTGCAATGTCCTGATGAGAAGTTTTCCTATTTTTCATTAAAAAATTCAACCAGTCGAAAGCAAAATAGCAAGTGACTGATTTTGACATTTTTGTTCTTATCGTTCGAAATACAGAAACCCAATTTTATATGAAAACACTTACGTTTTCTTTCGACTTGTCGTTTGACTCATTGTTCGCATAGAAGTAAGTTAGAGAAACCCAAATCAGTTTTCGTTCGCTTAGAAGGCGAAAGAAAGCATTCGTTCGACATAGAGAAACAGGCTATAAATTGTTATCGAAAGTATAGATAATAAACTTTAATAGGGTATTAGTGTAAAAACTAGTAATTTTATAGTAATTTTATTTTTTCATTCAACCATCATTGAAAAAAACGAGTAAAATTTTAAGGTATAATTTATTCGAATAACTCTAGTAACTAGTAACTCTAGTTTTACTCGATTATTCGAGTAACTTAAAAACTGCATTTTCGAGTTATTTGATTATTCGAACAATGAAAAAGTCGTGTAAAATGAATACTCTAGTAGATATACAAGGTATTAACCTACAGTATCTCACATAAATTATTGAACTTTAATTTTTAAATAAAAAATAAAATTTTTTATGAATGGGATTTTTCTGTCTGACTTGTCTTCCACCAAATGCAGCAAAAAGTAGCACAAAATGTTGAATCGTTTCCGAGAAATTGAGAAAAATAACGCGTGGAGTCATTTCAGGTACTTCCCATAAGTATTTAAATTTTATATTTGAAGATACTCAAAATACAAAAAAGGTAAAAAAGTTATGTTTATTTATATTAATTGTTAAGTTTTTACTTATTTTATATATTTGAGGGTAAAATTTAGGGAAATTAAGCGAAGTTTCTTTACATGTATCTTACGAAAAAGAATATTAGAATAATATGGTAATTTTTCCTAAATTATTTCTTAAATTTAATTTATTTTATTTGGAAATATAAATTGACTTTGTCATGTCCTCGAAAAATAATTTTAACTGCAGAAGGTCTAAATATTGACATTCCAAGCGGTGTACTTTGGTTCATTATTTTGTTAGAAATGAAAAATCTTCAACATTAATCCCTTAAACTTTTATATTGTGTTTCTATATGTATTAGCTGTTATAAAATGGGAGAATTGGATACCGGTTACAAAGCCAATTTGTTCCATAGTATAAAACGTGATATGAGGTATTCTTTGAGTTACATAACAACACGTCTTTCAATCTATAGGGGCACTATAAAAGGTAAAAACACCTAAAAAAGTTTACTTTTCTGTTAATATTACTTGTGTTTATGAAACTAAAATTTTAAATTTTTCGGAGCGCAAGTTATTAATCCAAAAATGATTTGGCTATGTAATCAGAGAATAAAACCAAGTACAATTATTAGGGGTATATTTTGGAGCTATATCGTAAAGTCAGGTGTGTTAGATTCCAAATTTATCAATGGTTATATATCGGGAAGATATTTCTCAACATTTTGAAATAAATTTTTGATACAAAGAGTACTAAAATGGGCTTGATATTTAAGATATTATATTTTTATTGGTGCAATGCCTCATAATTAACGACTTGGACCCTTCATATATAGCGTTTTAACAAAAAAACTTATAAGGAACTAAATACTTATTATTTTTTATCATAATGACAAAAAAGATCATATCTATCTATTATATTTGTCATTTATAGAAAAAAAATAGGCGTGTTCTTCCTAAATCAATTTTCTAAGTACATTAAATAAAAAATTGGACTAAAAATCCCCCAAACTTTAACTCCAAATTGGGGAAATAAATCAGTAAACATTTAATAGTGATAATTATGACCTATTATTAATACAAATTACGATAATTTCATCTATTTTTATTTTGTTTGACATTCACAAATACAAATGTGATAAAAATTCAAATACTTTTGTGGGGTAAATTCGATGACTTTTCATATTATTTCTTGAATAATTTGGAAACAAAGTAATATTTTTAATTGCAGTTTTTTGCATTATGAAGCTAATAAAGAGACAAATACAATTCAGTTAATAAATCCAAGAATTATTTTTTTAAATCGAGAAGTAAACCCGTTTTTATTATTAATTAAAAAATTTAAATACTTTAGTGAGACACTGTAATTTTTTTTTTTTTTTTAATTTTATAAAGTGTTGTTTATAAACCTGCAAAGTTTTTGTTTAACTTTTTTGAAATTTGTTTAACAAACTTTTTTTAAGTTGGAAAATGTAGTTTTGAAACAGTAAGTATTTTCTGACGGACACCCCTTAAAACTACATGTAAATCAATAAAAAGTAAAAGAAAATTTTTTAAATACGTTTTATATGGATTGGGATTTTGGGTATTTTCACGTAAAAAAGTAGGAGTTTTTTTAATTCTCTGATTTTAAGATAAGTTTATACATATTATACTGAAATTTCAATAAAATATCACAATTAGGTTTAAATTTCATTAAAGCATAAATATTAACTTTATATTTTAAACAACCCACAAAATTTTGAGTCTTTCGAGAAACTCTGCGATCAAATTACATTCCATTTATTTGTTTCTAAATTAATATAACTTTAACCATGTGAAATTTTATTGAAATATATTCAACGGCTCAAAATTTACAAAATTAGTTCTGAAAAAAAGCGTTTTGGAATCACTGTCTGCTACGGATAAATAATAGGGCCAACTATATTTACTTTAAATTATTTGAATATTCGACAAAATTTTATGCAAAACATTAAAATTTTGTGTGCCAAATCGCTACAAATATGTAAATTTAATCATAAATCTATCCAAAAATATATTTTACCATTACACTAATAACTATACATCGTTTCATGCACAAATAGCATTTTTTTAGTGCGGACAAAAAAAATTGTCAAAGTTTTTTTTTAATTTTAAAAAAATTTTTTTTAACTTTATTTTATTTCTTATTTTAAATCTCGATAACAATATCAACAATCTTTAATTCCTAACTGTTTTTATCAAAAAGGATCTATAGAATAGAAACGTCAATAATATATGAAATATACACGCAAAGAAAAAACATGGTTGGTCAAATCATAATCGGTAACTATCATTAATGTTTAGGTTTATGATTCCCTCAATCATATCAGTTATTATACCCTTTTGTGAACATAATATTGTCCTATCCAATATTAATATAATATGGGCCTTACAATCATAACATTTATATGTGATAGTCCTCACAACCATACTGCATAAATATAACATGATCCCTATATTAAATATTATAATACCCCCAATCATAATACTATGCATACGGTTAAAATGTATTTTTATTTATTATTATTTTTTTAATTTAAATTTTGCGAATAGAAAATAATTAAAAAACAAATACCACAGCCTTCAATGGACGATTTCGTTCAAGAAAATTCATCTTCACATTCACACACCTAAAAGAAAATTGTAGAAATACATTTTTTTTATTATTATTTTTATATTTGACCGCACTGAATTATTGATATTTATTGTACTTACCGAAAAATATTTCCAATTTGAAATGTGGTCATTGATGATTTGCTCCGTCAGCACTCCGTGGATCTCGTTATTAAAAAATAATAATAGTTTTTTAATAAAAATTTTGTGAACTTTTTTAAACGATTTTATTCACTTTACGTCCGTCATATTTAAGATTTAATTACTGAATGAGTAAATTATTTCGAAAGAGAGATAACAATAAAGACGAGCATATTATTGTCACCCCTCGCATTAAAATATTACATATAAATATTTCATTGAAATAATATGTTACTATGAAACATATTATTCTTTTAGTACACCGACTTTATATTATTACAAAGTACCATATGTTAAAATGATCAGAACAAAAAATAATTGATTCAGCTTAGTCTAAAACACAATAATTTGATTGTGTTAGCCATATAAACTACTTAGGAACATCACTTGATTTCCGCGAGCATTTCGGAATCATGTTTTTTCTTTGCGTGTATCCAGAAGAAATTTATCCTTGTAAATTTTTAACCGACCTAATGGAATTAAAAGTTACCGGGTATGTATGTATGTATGTATGTATATATGTATGTATATATATATGGGCAATTATCAAAAATGATTTTAGCCCTTTAAAAAAAATATTTATTTTTTTGATGGCACATATAAAGTAACTCGAATGTATGTAGAATCAGTTCGCGTTAATCATTTCATGTGAGGCGCGCGAAAGTTATGGCGGTTTAAAGCCGAACATATAAAAATTATTACAAACTAGAAGTTTATGTATAATTCTGCTCAAAAATACACATAATATCAAAACCTACTGAGTTCCCTGCAGTAAATGGTGACTGTCCGAAACCAGTTACTTGACTGACGAATTTAGGGCACCACTAGTCACTTTACCAATCACCTGACTAGTCACTTTAACATGGGGATGTCCTAGGAAGAGGTGTATTGTCACCAAAGGACCAAAAGGTGGCGATATAGTGACTAGTACGAAAAAGTCAGTTCATAGGAATCCTTTTACTGGTGAAATTGAGTCAGTCACCTGACAATCATTTTAACTGGTCACTTTACTAATCACCTGACTAGTCACTTTAACATGATGACGTCCTAAGAAGAATTGGCACCAAAGGACCAAAAGTGGCGATATAGTGACTAGTACGAAAAAGTTAATCTTTAAATTAGTTATTTTCTGAATGTAAAAAAATTAAAAGATTTTTTTTGTGCATATTTTTTTTTATTTCTTTTCTTTTTTTTTTGTAATTTTCTTTTTCTTCTTTTTTGTTTTTATTTAATACATCTTTTCATATTATTTTGTACGAGCTGTTAACCCGCTACTTCGTTAGCGGAAATTTTTTATAAAAACCATACTATAAAATAAATTTAAAATAGGATTTTCGAAAAGTACAAAAAGCATGTTTGATAGGGTGCCAGTAAAGTATCAATTTTTAACATCTTTAACATTCGAAAGTTAAAAAACTACCAAAGTATTCCTATTATTATTTTTTAGTATAAAGGAATGTGACTAATAGAGCTTGAGAATTCTCATTCATAAATAACAATATCTCTTTAATATTACATTTCTAATATTAGAATAACGAAAAATAAATATTAGAATAACGAAGAAGTATTTTAGAATAAGTAAAAAGAGCCTTTTAAGGATTCTGATTCACTTAGGACCTTACATCTTCAATTTTATGTTTCTAGGATGTATATTACAGAACATTCGAAAAGTATTGTTTGAAGAACGAAAAAGTACCACAAAATCCCTTCTTATAGATACTCACTCACTAAGGGCCACATAACTTTAACTTCATGTTTCTAGGTTAAATATTATATAAAGTTTAAAAAAACACATGTCCTTAATTTCATGTTTCTAGGTTCATAAATATAAAAAATTCTAAAAGTACCATTAGAAGAACAAAAAAGTACCACAAAGTCCCCTTTTATGGAATTTCATTCATTAAGGACCACATATTTTTAATTTCATGTTCCTAATTTAAATTTTATAGAAAATTCAAAAAGTACCATTAGAAGAACAAAAAAAAAGTACCACAAAATCCGCTATTGTGGATTCTCATTCACTTAGCACCACATGTCCTTAATTTCATGTTTCTAGGTTCATAATTATAGAAAATTCATTATGTACCATTAGAAGATCGAAAAAGTACCAACAAATCCCTTCTTATGAATTCTCACTCACTTAGAGCCATGTTCCTACACTGAACCAAAAAAGAGCAGTAAATACGGTAAAATGGGGTGTAGAATTGAAGAAAAGTAGGTTAAATATCAACCAACAAACTCATTATTCAATTCAACAGAATTTTTTTTTTTTTAATTTTTCGTAAATTAGTTAAATAGAAGAAAATTCGTCAATATGACTAATCCAATTAGTTAATTAAAAGGTAGTTAATTTGACAAATTTTTAGTCAAATTGAAGAAAATAATATTCAAATTAACTAAAAATTTTATTCATATTGAAGAATTTTTATTCAATTTAACTAAATTATTTTATTTAGTTCTACTAAATTTTTGTTGAATTGAATAAAAAATTTATTCAAATTAACTAATTTTTTTCTTCAAATTGAAGAATGTATATTCATTTTAACATTTGAATTTCATTATATTGACAAAATTTTGTCAATTTTAAAATGCTGTTTTAACCCCTGTAGGAAAATTAGCTATAAGTTGCTATCATCAGAAATAAAACAAATAAGAAATTTTAAAAAGTTTAATAATATTTATTGTATAAAAAAGTATATTTCATAGTAGAAATAAACATTAAGAATTTATATAGAAAATTATTTAATTAAAATTAGTACAAATTTACGTACCAAAAGTTTTAATTATAAGTAATTTTATGATAAAGGGTATAATACGTTTTCAATAAGGTAAAATAAACCAAATAATCTACCATCTGAAATATAACAAATATAGTTTAGAAATAAAAAATTCTCTTATTTTATAAGTTGTAATATATTACCTTAAGGTATATACTCCATTTGTATCCTATTTTGTTACAAAAGTTTGTTTGCTGGATCCCCGATATGATCATTAAATAAGATGATGTTTTATGAAAATGCCTCATAATTCGAATGGAAACAACCCACATTTAAGTACAGGTAATCGATATCGACTTGAAAAATAAAAATATACATTTATTAAACATTTTATTTAACTTAAAAACTTTTGTTCAATTTTAACTCATGCAATAACTCAATATTTTTAACGTTTATTTCTGGATGATCTATAGCTACTTATACAAAATTACAAGAAAAGGAAAATATAAATAGAAAATTATTTACCTACATTTGTAAATCATTTGTGGTCACTTGTAGTAGGTTTGTTTTTAGGTTTTCCAAGGAAATTTTTGTCGTGCAGTTATCCATAATCCAAAACGGCTCCTTCAATTTATTTATATTTGTATCGAAGTGATTAATAAAAAAGTAAATATATTAAAAACTTCAAATGTTTAACATTACAGTGAAAAAGTCTTCCAAATGTCCATACTTTTAGTTCTGTGAATGCATTTTGTGCCATCCATGGGTTTGCACATAAGTTAATATTTGTTTAAAGAGATTTATATATTGATCGAGACTTGTTTGTTTTTGAAGTATATCTGATTTAACACAAATTCACACTTATTTTTCACTACGTTTTATTTATTTTTAAACAAAATTTAAATTTATTGACACAAAAACACGTACACAAGCTTTATTATTAGTAGTTCAACTGATTTTCTTCACTATGCGTTTTCTGTATTGAAAAAATTTCTTCAGTTCTACATATGTTTCTTCAATTCGACTAAAACAAATTATAAAAATTAACGAAATTTATTCAATTCTACATGTCTTTAGTAAATTTGAAGAAATTTCGCCAAATTGAAGAATTTTATTCAATTTGACTAAAACTAATTAGTTAATATTAACGAAATTTCTTCAATTCTACACGTCTTTAGTAAATTTGAAGATATTTAGTCAAATTGAAGAATATTATTCAATTTGACTAAAATAAAATTGTTAATTTTAACAAAATTTCCTCAATTTTACATGTCTTTAGTTAATTTGAAAATATTTATTCAAATTGAAGAATTTTATTCAAAGTGCCTAAAAAATATTAGTCAATTTTAAAATTCACGAAAAATATTAGTTAAATTAACAGAAAATTTATTCAAATTAACTTCTTTTTGGGACGTTAAATTGAATAAAATTGTGTGTTGTTTTTGATTTTTCGTAAATTTTTTAACGAAATTTTATTCAAATCAACGTCTTTTACGAAAAAATATTTTTGACAAAAAATTTTTTAGTAGATTTGAAGAAAATTTGTTGATTCGAAGAAAAATTCTATTGATTTGAAGAAAAAATCTGTTAATTTAAATATTTTTTTTCGTTAAAATTCTATGAAAATTTTTCGTCAATATTAGCTACGAGATTTGGTTCAGTGTAGTTTAAATATTATAGAAAATTCAAAAAGTACCATTAGAAGAACAAAAAAGTACCACAACCTCCCCTCTAATGAATTCCCATTTATTTAGGACCAAATATCTTTAATTTCATGTTTCTATGTTATGTATTATAGAAAATTCAAAAAGTACCATTAAAATAACAAAAAGTACCACAACGTCCCCTCTTATAGATTCTCATTAACTAAGGACCACATATCCTTAATTTCATGTTTCTAGATTGATAATTATAGAAAATTCAAGAAGTACCATTAGAAGAACGAAAAAGTACCACAAATGAATTCTTTCCAACATCGGACCATGCGTATTGAATTTCATGTTTCTAGGTTAAATATTACAGAAAATGTAAAAAGTACCAATAGAAGAAGAAAAAAGTACCACAAAGTCCATCCTCTTGAATTCTTACCCACAGGATTATATATCTTTAAGTACCACAAATTCCACTCTTGTGAACTCTTATCATTTTCTTAATTTCATGTTTCTATGTTTAATGTAATTGAAAATTCATTATTAAGTTTGAATAAAATGTAATTTCCCGTCTTTACCCCTTTTTTTGGTACTTTTTTTCCACCCATTGAAGTATCAAAAATTGTATTCCAATAAATTTCTAAATTGTAGTGGTATCCCATATTAAAATACTCATATGAATATTTCAATAAATATAAAAAATGTTTTATGAAAAAAGTACCAAAAATAGGTACGATTTTTACCCCTTAAACGTTTGAATTTCTAAAAAGTACCAAATTTGCATTTCTCATTTTTTGATATGTTATGAATACGATATAAATTTTATCCGTGTGTTGTTTGGAAAGATACATACCCAGCAAAAATTTTTTAGGTACTGGTAAACAGTGCAAAATTATTCATGCCTGCCGATAGCACATCATTGATGCGCATTTGAGTAAGCTATAAAAGGAAGCGAGATATTTACATTGGGCTCATATTTTTTTTTACCGAATTACAACCTGCATCCTCTCTCGCTTACGTGGATGCAGGATTGTAAGCAAATGACTTTCTTCTCCCCATTTTTATTTACAATTTAATACAAAAAGTTCTGCTAAGTTGGATGATGCAATATTTTCAAATGAGTTGATGATCGAACGTTCAAAGTGTTAAGAGGTAAGTTTGTTCGTGAAAGTCGGAAAAAATAATGTACAAAAATTACATTAAAATTGTAAGTAAAATTTTATTTATTTTAAATAACTATTATATTAACAAAATAATATTATTTATTAAATAAATAAAGCTCTAAATATGTATTTTGTATTTAGTTTTCTTTATAATATACAAGAAATGACATGTTTTGTAACGTATTTTGTGTTTTATTACTTTTTTTTAATTTTCATTTTGATTTGTTTTGAATAAATTTTGTGTTTTTGTTTTTATACGATTAGAAAAAAAAATACGATTAGAGAAAAAACAATGGGTTATTTATATTTTTAATATACGGTACGTATAACATAATCTTATGTTTTTGTGTTAATTTTTTTCTATTAAGTAATATATCTTTTTATTATTATAATTTTTTTGCAGATTAAATAATTAAGGATTCCCCCAATAAAAAGGCCAGTTGATGATCTGATTTAAAAAATTGTCGATTTTTCTTTTTAAATATTTATAAAACAAATCAAATAGAAAATAATAATAAATAAAAATAATATTTTTTATAAATGCATTATTTTAATTTAAGGTATGATTTCACAGCTTCTGGGATCTCTAAAAGATGCACATAAAAGAAGCATGAAATTATCACATCTATGATGCCTTAAAATGCACATAATAAAGGCATGTATGAACCTAATACGTAGCGCAGCAAAGAGCCCTACCAAGTGGGACACCACGAACAAAAATCATGCCTTCTTGAAGCAGGTTGGTAAGGGAGAGTTCTCTAATCTCTCCCTTACAAACCTGCTTCTGGGTATGTAGCAATTTTTGCTGGGTATAGTGCCAAAAAAGTACTAAAATACAGTTTTTACCCGTTTTCTCCCTAAAACGGCCGATTTTCAAAAAAGTACCAGACACCTGTCCAATTATTTTTTAAATGAATAACGATAACTATTTAACTTTGTTTGTATCATTATTAGTTTGCGAGTTATAAGGTTTCCGATTTTACCCTTTTTTACCCCCTAAACATTCGAATTTCCAAAAATCCCGTCTTAGTGGATCTATATGGAGGGAGACCTACCTACGTTCCAAATTTCGTCTCGTTAGGGCTGTGGGATGATGAATCAGTCAGTCAGTAACGTTACTTTTTTATATACATACATATATATATATATATATATATATATATAACATCATATATACCTTTTTTTATTCAAAAAATTAAATCCTATAAATCTTCCTTCCAATACATTGGTCGACAAAAGAAATACAACACCATATATGAATAGTTGGACTTGATGTATTTTGATGTGCTAAACACGAATCTGCTTTCAGTTTTTTTTCCATCAGGTCTGGATTTTTTTTTATGGGCATGTCTAATATTTCGGCCATAGTAAGGCCATTACTTTAGTATATTTCCTTATAACTCAAGAACGGTGTACGATTGACATGAGTGATACACCAAAAGATGCGTACTAAAAATATCTTCAAATTTCGTAAATTTAATTTTTTTATGTGCTCAATAGTTTCGAAGTTATTTTGAAATAAGTGTCAAAAAAACTCTTCATGCAAAATTTTAGATATTTTTGCTACAAATTTTTTTTTTAATAAATGAAAACATCAAAAATGTTTCAGTTTATCAACTTTATCTTAAAGCTGGTAATGATGCGAATCAAATAAGGCATGTATCTTTAAAATTGATGCATAAATCTTTTATTTTTTATTCACTGATAAGTAAAAATACCCATGTTACATACAATTGTATAGAAATAAAGTGGTGGGCAAAAAAATATTTTTTATTTTTTCTTGAAACAAAAATAGGTGAACTAAGTAGATTTTGACGAGTTAAACAAGGATCTGCATTTTCTTTTTTTCTATCACGTACTGATTTCTTTTTATGGGCATGCTAATATCATCACCTTATTCAGCGGTCACACTATAAAATTCGAGAATCATTTATCAAAATCGTGTAAACGGTTCTTGAGTTTTAGCCTAAATTTGACAAATAACTACGGAAATATTAACTGAACAAAAATATATGTAAATTCAGTTTAAAGACAATTTAAGTCGCTGTGTATTGCAGTTTAATTTATCGTAATAGAACAAATCGTTCTCGAGTTATACAAGTGTGACTGCCTAAAGGCGGGGTCATAGTAGTCATGCCCATAAAAAAAATCGATACGTGATAGAAAAAAAAGTATAAACTGATTCTTATTTAGGACGTTAAATTCCATCTAATCCACCTATTTTTTTTTTTTTTTTTATTTAAGACGAACATTTTTTTTTTTTTTTTTGCCCACTAGTGTATCTCCTCTTAACTGTAGGTTGTGCATCAATTTTTATGATACGTGGCTTTATTTACTCGTAGGTTTACCAGCTTTGAGATAAAAATGATAAACTGAATCATTTTTGATGTTTTCACTTTTAAAAAGAAGTTTTAGTAAAAAAAAGCAGTCTTGAATTTAGCATGAACAAATTTTTTTCGGACACTTATTTCGAAATATCTCCAAAACTATTGAGAGGATACAAATTTGTTAGTAGAACAAAGCCAAATTTTATTAAGCCGATTACTCGAGTATATTTCACTATAACTCGAGAACGGTATTTATATAAATGATGCACCAAAATATGTATGTGGAATAAAATTGACTTTGTCATTCTACAAAAAATTTTATCCGCTAAATAGTTTAGGAGATAATTCGAAATAAGTGTCCGAAAAAAATTTGACATGTGCTGATAGTACTTTAGATGTTCTATAAAATCACGTTGTTTCGATTTTGATAAAGCCAAAGCTCTTTAAGTTTTTTTTTTTTTTTTTTTACTTTAACATTCAAACATCCACAAGTTTTGCCCTCATTATCAAAATTAGCGTTAATATGACGTATAACATGACTTTTTTCTCAACATCAAAATGGTCTATATCATCGCGGGTAAATATCTCGAAAAAAAGTATTTTTAAAAATTAAAAAAAAACATATGTTAAAGGTGAAAATGTTTTCTATAACCATGGTAAGTGGCATTCTGGGACTCTCAATATTTTACAAATTATGACAATGAACGTCATAATAAATACGAAATATTTATTTCAATTTGTATTGTTTTGTTTATAATAAAACAGAATAATCGCCAATTGCTTCCTAAAATCATCCGATGTGAATGAAATTCGGCAAGGATATTAATATTGGTAACTCAAAAATGGTATTTTTAAATTCGTGAAAAATATATATATAGGGGATGGAGACATTTTGAATGTTCTCTGTAAGTATCGTGATGGGATTCTCAATAGTTTATGAGTTATTGGAAAAAAGTCGCGCTGAATAAAGTGAAAAAATTCATGCTTGAAATTTCTTTAAAAATAATTATTTTTTTTAACACTGCGTTATAGTTTTTTTAATAACTCAGAAGCCATCGACAGAGAATTTATTTTGCGATATCCATCCCTTCTTTTCTGCATATTCAGTAGAAAACTCTTAAAAAGTAAATTTTTAAAGCACACCTTTAATTATATTTTAGGAATTGATTTCTACCGATAATGGCTTTACGGGCCAATAATAATGCATATTGCGACTTTCTTCTCCTTGGGCTTTTGGAGCCTATCCAAAGGTACTTTTTAAAAACGCATCAGTTTTAAAAATGCCTTTTATTAGCCTCCTGGCTAAATGACAGGCTTTAAATGACGACCCTAAGACACACTCATATACGGTTTTTCTACAGAAAATATCATCTTTCAAAAGTACCATCTGAGAATAAAAAAAGGAAATACATAAAGTGTTCAACAGATCGATAGTATCATATTTAGCATAATTGCATTATAACTTACTTCTTTTTGATAATTTTTTCCGTACAATTGACTGTCTGTGGGGGGCTCATTTTCCATGTCGTTGCAAGTTTTTGTAGTTGGATTATCATATAAAGTTTCCGTTGTTGAATTTAATAAATCTAGCTTCTTTTTTAGTTCATCAATTGTCTGAAACAATACTTTTTCATCTTTTTTCTTTGCGAAGAAGTGTATAAATGAGAAAATATAAGTTAAAATTATATGAACGTAATGTAAATTAAAGAAAAAAACAATTTATTAGTATTTAATTATCATTATTTTTTTATTTAAAATTATAAACAAGAAATATACAAAAAATACGATTCTGATGAACATTAATATTAAAGCCAAGGGCTTATGGCCGAACAGTTTCCAAAGGAAATAAAACTCTAACCAACTTTATGAACATCTTGCCACCAAACTGATGATTCCCTCTGAGATGTGACGCAAGCTAATATAAAAATTAAAAAAAGACACCTATTTAAGCATTCTTATATTTTTTAAAATGATTTTGAGGTTCTATTTCATATTTAAATCGGAAAATGAGCAATAAAAAAGGAAATTGGAAATTTTTAACTTTTATTTAATTTTTATTTTAGATTTTTTTTTTTGTTTACTTTATAAAAACATATGGTTTTTGTTTACATTTTCTTATATTTATTCAGTGTTGTAAAACAAATTTATTCAAGTTTTTCACAACACTGAAGAAACATCTCGATTCGTTTGCTATCGAGTAACATCATTAGAAAAATAAGTACTATCGAAATTATTCTCGATTCGTAGTTTATTTCGATCACGAGTGCGAGAATAACCCCCCTTGTTTTAGAAATTATTGGCTTTTTTTATTGTTTTTAATTAACTATTTTTAAAAAAATGTTTATGTATTTTTTAAATATTTTTATTTTTAGTTAAAATATTTTTGAAGTTTTTATCAGTGTTGTAAACATATAAACTAATTTACGATCAGTAGTTGGCTCCTGGTACCAATTATTATAGGCAAAAAATATTAATTAAATAAAGCTTTTGAATGCAACTTATTTAACTTTGAATCCATCTTATCTAACTTTTCATAACTTTACAGGAAGTATAAAAAACCTACTAAAATAAAAAATAAAAATTGTCTTACAAACAAAATTTTTGGGATTTTACATCCATAAATATCGCCTAATATAAAAATGGTGAATATTTTCATTTGTTTTAAATATCATAACATCTTGGCAAATAACAATTTCTTTGTTACGATTTTTTTTTATTTATTAACAACAATTGTATCATTTTTTGTCTTTTTTGGTTTTTTAAATGTTAATCATTTTATTCTAACATATTACCTATACTCGAAGTCAGGAACATTGCATAGGATTCATTCCCACACAATTACCTAAATTTCTAGCATGCTAGATAATTATTTTCCTTTACAACTGTCTCTCACATTACAATTTATTTATATAGTTGTATATACATATATAATGCAAATTAAATCAATCTCAATTTAAAAGCTTTTGTGGAAAATTATTCTGTCTTCTTTTAGCAGATGGTAATGTAATTGCACATTTAAAATTATTAGTTTCTCATTGGAAGTAATTACGCAGTTATTTAATTCTTTCTAGAAAGACATTCCTTAGCTTAAATTGGTCAATATAAGTCGTGGGAAATACTAGTGAAATTAAAATTAAATTTAATAGTGTGCATAATTACATAATTTTTCCATGTGGAAAATTTATTAAAATATAATAAACTGACAGTAAAATATTAAACAAAATTTTGTGTGTCAAAATTGTTTCTTGAGAGGAGATGTATTATTCATCCTCCTAAATTCCGGCGACTTAAAATCTTTCAATGCCCTGCTTTCCTGCGATGAGATCAAGCCTTATACTATCAGCATATAGTCCTAGAATAGAGGAATTATATAAGAGCCTCCTTACGTACGTTAGAGACATATGTCACAGAATCGTCTATATAAAAGCAACATGGTTTTGATTCTAACCACCTACAAAAAAAATCTACCTCGTGTTACGTAGTGTCTCAAAATCATGTCCAGCAATGTATATTAATGCTTTAACGTCTTTATAAAACCTATTTTAATTATCCAGAATTTATTTAAAAACATTCAATAAAAATATTAAATTTTGTTACATAATAACGTCACACTTGAAAAATTTTAAAATCTAATTAAATATAATGAATTAAATTAATCTAGTTAAATCAAATGTTCCCTGATTTCATTTATAAATATTAGGGTAAGTTTGAAAATTTTGATTTTGAGATATCATACCTTTTTGTAAGGTTTGTGCAGCAGTAAAAATAAAAATAAATTGATTTTGAGATATCATACCTTTTTGTAAGGTTTGTGCAGCAGTAAAAATAAAAATAAATTGATTTTGAGATATCATACCTTTTTGTAAGGTTTGTGCAGCAGTAAAAATAATGACGTAATTTTTTTTTTTTAATTTTCCAACTCGTGCATATCTGCGGCTAAAAAAGTACAATTTGAGCGCCATTTTGCGCAGAGACAAATTTATACAAAATTTTATTTTATACATCGATTTAACATACAATTTTAGTAAGAATGAGCATTATTCGACCCGTTTATAATATATCGTATAGTAATTAGGGTGTCCGAAAAATTTACTTTTTTCAAAAAAGTAAAAAAAAAAAAAAATTTTTATATATACAATGAAAACATACTATTTGCTTAGAAATATAACGCAAAAATATTTACTTTACCACTTTTCGCTTTAAAGTTATAAGGCATTAAAATTTTCATATAATAGCAAAAAAAAAATTTTATTTAAACCAAAATTAAAAATATTGAAATTTAAAACAATGTAAAGACTACTATGAATTATAATACTCATGTTTTAAAATTTATTAATAACAATTATTTTTTAAGATATTTACTTTTTTATAGTTATCATTTAAAAATTTCTTTGTCTTATAACTCTAAAGCGAAAAGTCGTAGATTAATTATTTTTGCGCCATTTTTTAAAGCAAATAGTATATTTTCACTGTGTTTATAAAAAAATATACTTTTAAAACTTTTTTGAAGAAAGTCAATTTTTCGGACACCCTAATTGGAACACGATGCATTTTAAGCGGGTTAAATTGTGCTCATTCTTGCTAAAATTTTATGTAGAACGAGCTGTTAACCCGCTACTTCGTTAGCGGAAATTTTTTATAAAAACCATACTATAAAATAAATTTAAAAAAGGATTTTCGAAAACTACAAAAGGCATGTTTGATAGGGTGCCAGTAAAGTACCAATTTTTAACATCTTTAACATTCGAAAGTTAAAAAACTACCAAAGTATTCCTATTATTATTTTTTAGTATAGAGGAATGTGACTAATAGAGCTTGAGAATTCTCATTCATAAATAACAATATCTCTATAATATTACATTTCTAATATTAAAATAACGAAAAATAAATATTAGAACAACGAAAAAGTATTTTAGAATAAGGAAAAAGTACCACAAAATCTCTTTTAAGAATTCTGATTCACTTAGGACCTTACATCTTCAATTTTATGTTTCTAGGATGTATATTACAGAACATTCAAAAAGTATTGTTAGAAGAACGAAAAAGTACCACAAAATCCCTTCTTATGAATACTCACTCACTTAGGCCACATAACTTTAACTTCATGTTTCTAGGTTAAATATTATAGAAAATTCATAAATTACTATTAGAAGAGCAAAAAAAGTACCACAAAATCACCAATTGTGGATTCTCATTCATTTAGGACCATATATCTTTAATTTCATGTTTCTAGGTTAAATATTACCGAAAATTCAAAAATTACCATTGGAATAACAAAAAAGTACCACAAAGTCCCCTCCTATGGATTCTCATTCACTTAGCACCACATGTCCTTAATTAAATGTTTCTAGGTTCATAATTATAGAAAATTCAAAAAGTACCATTAGAAGAACGAAAAAGTACCAAAAAATCCCTTCTTGTTAATTCTCACTCACTTAGGGACACATGTCTTTAATTCCGTGTTCCTAGTTTAAATATTATAGAAAATTCAAAAAGTACCATTAGAAGAACAAAAAAGTACCACAAAGACCCCTCTTATGGATACTTTCCCACATTGGACCATGCATATTTAATTTCATGTTTCTAGGTTAAATATTACAGAAAATGCAAAAAGTCCATTAGAAGAAGAAAAAAGTACCACAAAGTTCATCCTCTTGAATTCTTACCCACAGGATGTTTCTATCTTTAAAATAATTGAAAATTCATAATTAAGTTTGAATAAAATGTAATTTCCCGCCTTTACCCCCAATTTGATACTTTTTTTGCCCATAGAAGTATCAGAAATTGTATTCCAATTAGTTTCTAAATTATAGTGAGATCCCATATTAAAATATGCATATGGTTATGTCAATAAATATAAAAAAATGTTTTATGAAAAAAGTACCAAAAATAGGAATGTTCGAATTTCGAAAACGTACCAAATTTATATTTCTAGTTTTTTGATAAGTTATGAATACGGCATAAATTTTATTTGTATGTTGATTGGTTTCAAAGATACATATGGTGACAAAAAAAGTACAAAAATACAGTTTTTACCCGTTTTCTCCCTAAAAGGGCCGATTTTCAAAAAAGTACCAGACACCTGTCCGATTTTTTTTTAAATGAATAATGACAACTATTCAACTTTTTGTGTATCTTTATTAGTTTGGGAGTTATAGAGTTACCGATTTTACCCGTTTTTACCCTTTTTTACCCCCTAAACATTCGAATTTCCAAAAATCCCGTTTTGTGGATCTATAAATGGCGCTCAAAATGTGCGTTTTTAGCCGCAGATATGCAGGGGAAAGAGTTGGAAATTAAAAAAGCAAAATTCGCCATTATTTTTACTGCTGCAAGAACCTTCTAAAAAGATATAATATCCAATTATCAAAAGAAATTTTTCTTTTCGAAACGAACCCTAATAAATATATACCAAAATATTTTCATTTTTATATGAAATTTTTATAAAAAATGATAGAAATCATATAATTTGGCTTATTGTAACCAAAAAAGTTATATCAAACTATCTTTCAAAATACTTAAATCTATAATTAAAAGTTATTTAAAACGTTTGTAAATGATGAATATTTTTCGAACTTTTTTATGAATTAATCAATTTTGAATTTTTATTCAGGCTCAAGTTCATTATTGTAATAATTTTTTAGAATACAGAAAAAGATTTATTATACACTAGCAGGATGGAATGCATTTTCTGATCCGCTACGATCTTCGTCAGCATCCATTTGTGCCTTTTAGTGCTAATCGTAAAGATCTTTCATTTAACTCACACTTTTGAATAATTAGAATACGTAACTTAATCACTTTACATATTCTAAATCCTTAAGTATTAAGCTGAAATAACTTTACAAAAGCTTTTTCTTATATTTATTGTATTCTACATTATTATAATGTTGTTTTACTGCTCTAGCTAACCGTCGGTAAGCATAGTATGCAGATTTATATGTTGTTTGTTTTGTCTGTTACATTGTTGGTTCTATACTAGAATTCCAACATACAATCAGTAAACTAGTTAAAAGTTCTAAAAAATTATTACAATAATGAACTTGAGCCTGAATAAAAATTCAAAATTAATTAAGTTATTTAAAACTATATTGCAGTCTAAAAAGCTATAACTATAATTAACGATGACTTAAAACTAATAATACTTAGCACAAAGTTGCACATTTCCAAAATATATTTACAGATATTAAGAAAAAAAAAAAAAAAAAAGCTTATGGTCTTTAAATTATATTAATTGTTTTGAAAATAGTTTTTTTTTTATAAATATTGCACATAATTTGTTCCTTAGAAGTTGTTAACGTCAAAACGGCGTTAACTAAGTTGACTGCGGCGACTCACAGACGCCACAGTCAACCACACTTAAAATCAACCGCCTCTCAAAACATTATTGTTATACAGCCGGTGTAGAAACGGCTATTGGGATATTTCATACGCTTTACAGCACTATCTTTTTATTAGAACAAAAAACAAAGTGAGTCATGCATATTCTATTAAGGTGCGTATTCTGAAATTTTTAAAGAAATATTCTCAAGTGTGTCCATAATTCGAATATTGCTGTTTCATTCGTTTGCAAATTTGTTGTTCTTATTTTGTTGTAACTCATTGGAACTTTGATTTTTAAGCGGTTTTTTTCCACTTTTGTTTCTCCTTTGTTCAATGCCAGAATCAAGCTAATAATGTGTTACGGGCAAAGGTTTTACCTCTTGTGTAGCAGTTTGCCGGCCGGACCTTTGATGCACACACACACACTTTATGAGAAAAACAACCCTTATTTTTTGTTCGTTTAAACTTTAATTATTTTGTTTATTTCTTATTTCTTTTGTGGTTCTTTACACCTTTTTTATTTTACTTTTTAATTTAAAACAATATTTGTTTGTTCTTAATTTCTTTTATTTGCACTTAATGTTGCTCTTATTAGAATATGCGTGGCTCACTTTGCTTTTTGTTCTAATAAAAAGATAGTGCTGTAAAGCGTATGAAATATCCCAATAGCCGTTTCTACACTGGCCGTATAACAATAATGTTTTGAGAAAGCGATTGATTTTTAGTGTGGATGACTGTGGCGTCTGTGAGTCGCCGCAGTCAACTTAGTTAACGCCGTTTTGACGTTAACAGAAGTATTAATTACTCTAATATTGTATTATATAAAATAATTATTAAACGTATTTTAAGTATTTGAAATAAAATTATATATATTTTCTTTTTGGAAATTTATTATAAATCAGGTATTGTTAATTATTCCATTTTTCCTATATATTTAATTTCCAATGTATATTTTAGATTCATAGAAATATTATTTTTATGTTATATTTAATTATTAATTTTGGTTTAATAATGGCTAGCTAACATTTTACTACACTATGTTGCAGAACTATAAATACACACTATTATTGCGGATTTCTGGAGATATAAAAGTCGTAGAATAATGAAAATTGGCAATATGTAAAAACAGTTTAAGCAGAAAATATTCCTGCTAACAAATTTTTTCTACTTTGAATTTTAGTATGTATTTTAAGGTGAAAATGACTTAGCATTGTTTCATAACTATAAATACACTTAAATAAAAACATCAAAATTTTTAAAACGGAAAGAACAAAAAGAATATAAATTAATAATGAGTATGTATAATTGTATTATTAAATATTTAAAAAAATTTCACCGGCGTTCACTTTACCAGTGTTGCCATCATGTTATCGGTTAAGGACCTCCTGCTTCAATTATTAGTTATTTTGGATGGAAATCACTTTCATATTTCCGGTTTTCAGAATAAATCCCACGGAATAGCAATCCCCAAATATTTCCAATTAGGCTTTAATCCGAAAATCAAGTGGGCGATTCAAAAATATTATGTTATTGTAATGTGTGTATATTTTTGATGGTTGAATTTTATGGACTGGAGCGTCCTTTTGGTTGAAAATTGGCTCATATCTGCGAAAATTGTCTACAAAAGGAACTATTTTATTATCTAAATACTCCATAGAATCCTCGTGGGTGCAAAGAAATGCCAGTTGAAACTTAACCGCAGCATAGAGAAATCTCAAACGTATTGCAAATCTGCCTATGTGATTTATTTAAATTAAATATCAAAAATCCTTTAGAAGGCTAATGTTACACCGTTTTTATATAGAATAATGTAATTTAATAGCCTTTTAATAGTAATGAGATGGATCTTTAAAAAAATTTTCCATATTTTCATAAAAATACATCTTGGTGGTAAATCTTCAATGGATTTGGGATTTTCTCTGTGCGCTGACGTATTCTAGCCTTTTCACGAATTGTTTAGTAAATTGGAGTGTAATAAGGTGAACTTATTCCCTTCGAGGAAAATTTTTAAATAAATATGTATAAGTAAAGGTATTTTTTTTTTGTAAGGGTCAGATTTATAATCAGGGGTAACGTATTTGTCTAGGCGTTTAGTAATTGGGTGGGAGAATTATACCCTTTGGCACGTCACCTCGCCATAAATCTGTTTTGTTCATTAAGAAAGTAACATATATTTTTTTCTTTTTCGATATAGTTCTGTATAAATTATATACATACATACTCTTAAGTAATTTTAATGTTATGAAAGTGCATGTTTTTATATGATTACGCAATTGGAACTCGGGTTGAGAACTACTTCTGCCAAAGAGCTAACGGGAAAATCTTGTTCAGCCCTTAACCTTAATTTCTATTTTGGCAATACAAATTATTCTAAACGATTTTTATTATTAATACAGATTAGCCGCGCGTAATATCTTACATTACACTTAAACTAAGAAGTCTTGCAAAAAATATATACATTAATAAAATTTAAATTTATTTGGAATATGTGAAACTATTTTTTTTACATATAAATAAAACATGATTATTTATATGTAAAAACAGCACTAGTAATCAAATAAAAATCATTCTAAATTTTCATTAAATAAATTAGAAAGAATATTATTTAATTCTAAAAAAAATGGAAGCAAATAGCAACCAGGTGGGAAGAAAACGGAAATACAAAGCTCGGAAGTATACTAATGCTGTTTTCACACTTGCGTACATCTTAAAAGAATGCATGGAAGATGTTAAAAATGTGAAACATTTGTTCACACTTGGAACATCTAACATCTACCATCATTCATCAATGAAAAAGTCACATGGTTGAGGAAAAATGCTTGAGGGAAAAAAATAAAATTTATAAGATCAAGAAAAATAATCAATAATTTTATTAAATATTACAATGAAACAATAAAAACAATTATTAATTCGTCAATTTATATGATATATTTTTTTAATATTTGTATTTTAATTAAAGTTTTAATACATATTTTGTTGTTGTGTTCCTATAATTTTTTTTGTTTGCATTTTTTTTTTTTTTTTTTTCTTCTTGATTTTTTCAGTTTCATGTCATTTTTCTAGTGATGACACTAAAATAATCGAAAGATGTTAGGTGGAACAAAATGAGATAGGAACATCTTTTAAAGATGTTGAAAGATGTTGAGTTCTAAGCCCTATACAATTCATATGGGAAGATGTTAACATCTTGTGAAATTGATGGTAGATGTGAGCAAGTGTGAATACCACATAACGAACAAAATAAAGTGCGTTTTTTTACTCTTGCTATTTAGTTCATAATTATTGTCTTCTAGGTGTATAATAGTCTACATTTTTGGTGTCCAGGTATTTGTCGTATTATATTCTTTAAATAAATATGCAAAAGAAGTTTTTGAAAAATGTTGTGTTGGTCATGCATTTTGTGCGACATAATAAAGTGACACTTTACATTATTTCCTAAAATTTTTAAATTTTTTGTTCCAAAATGGAAGACATATTCTTAAGAAGTACTAAATTTTATTATTCTATTCATAAATTCTTTTAAAATTATTATTGCATTTGAAAAATAAGGATAAATTCGGCCATATTATCAGTAAGTCTTCGACCACAATCGAAGAAAAAATTAATTAAGATTAATGTAATTGTCTTTAAATTGCAATATTTAAGAATCTGAGGTGAAAAAATCATTTCATTATACAAAATTACAATTTAGAATGAAAATAATAAGAAATTGAGGGCCAGAAACCCTAATACTACGAAGTAAATTCGTAGCTATATCGTAATTCTCGCCAAAAAGAATCTCATATTTCTAAGCGGAGAGATAAAGGAGGAAGTAATTTTAATTATTACTAGCCTAACTGTCCAGACCAGGTTCATACAAATGGGTTTCATATGTACCAAATTTAAGAAAACATTTTTTATACGATCTTCTAATACAAAAATTTAAAACTTCAGATTTTTCCATGGCAGTTTCCAAAATTTTCTCAGTTTTTTTTTTAAGTTTTAATAAGATTTATGTTTATTCATCTAAATAATTGCATTTTAGAATGGTTCTGGGACTTTTTCTATTACGGGTCGCTTTGTTATATTAGCACAAAAATGATATGACTTTTACTTAGAATAGGTACTTCTAAAACTCCTATGTTTGAAAAAAGCTAATATATTTATAATTACTTCTTTCTTTATGTATTTAAATGATGAAACTCATTCTCTTTTGGCGAGAATATTGATATCGTTACGATTTTACTTCGTAGTCTTATGGTTTCTGCCCTCTCAATTTCATATTATTTTGATTCTAAATTGTAATTTTGTGTAATGAAATGGTTTTTTTTCGGCGTCAGATTATAAAATGTTGCAGTTTAAAGACAATTACATTAATGTTAATTAGTTTTCTCTATCTGGAATCAAGAAATCTTACTGGATTGTGGTCGAAGAGTTACTGATAATATGGCCGAATTTATCTTTATTTTTCAAATGCAATAATAATTTTAATAGAATTTATGAATAGAATAATAAAATTTTGAACTTCTTAAGAATATGCCTTCCATTTTGTATCAAAAAACTTAAAAATTTTTAGGAAATAGTGTAAAGTTTCACTTTATTATGTCGCACAAAATGTATGACCAACACCACACTTTTGCCCCAAACTCGAAATACATATATTTCAAAAACTTCTTTTGCATATTAATTTAAAGAATATAATACGACAATTACCTTGACACCAAAAATGTAGACCATTATGAACCTAGAAGACAATAATTATGAACTAAATAGCAAGTGCAAAAAACCGCACTTTATTTTGTCCGATAGTGTATGATGCTTCAGCTATTTTTAGTTATTGATTAAATAAAAAAAAGTAATTATTTTATACAAAAATGTGCGTTATTATGCATGTAGGTACCGATTAAGACAAGGGGAGATGGAGAAGAAATAAAATGAGTATTGTCGAAGAAGATGAGGTCATTGCAACTATTGACGATCATAAACGCAACAGCAATAAAAGAGAAAATGTGGACAATGAGATCTTTATTCTTAATAGCTGCCATGGATCCTCATATTCTGATAATAGTTCATCTTCTGATTTAGTTATTAAAGAAAGTGAAAAAGAATCAGAATTTTCTTTTTCTGATATAGAATCCGATGGAGACAATGATAATTTTGGAAGAACTTTTGTCAAAACACCTCTGTATGAAAACAGTACAATGACAATCGATGAAGCCGTTCAAAGTGTACTGGATATGCTTTTAATACATAAATTATCATAAACGGCATTAAAGGACCAGTTAAAGTTAATAAATCGTATGTTGCCTAGAGAAAATAATATTCCGAAAACACTGTACCAGCTTTTAAATATGTAAAAAAACAAGCTTCTTCATGCCACACAATAAAACATTTTTTCTGTAAAAATTGTAAAATTTACATAACAATACAGGAGAATGCTTGTAGCTACTGTGAAGAAGTAAATATTTCATATTTTTATGAAATAGATATTATAGATCAATTAGTTCTTTTGTTTGAAGAGGATCGTGTTTATGAAAATCTTATGGAAACTTCATTTAATGAAGATTTAATTAATGATATTTGTGATCAGAACATCGGAGAATTAACTACAATAGGCAAAAATACGATTTAACACTAGTGATGTATGCAGATGGCATTTCCTTAGTTATCGTAATTGTATTGATGACACCTTCTCCTGCAGACTCAATTCAATCCTTGGAAAGGAGAAGATTTTTTGCCCAAACTCATTGCAAGTAACTGTAGTGCAACATATGCATTTAAATACAAATGCATCACTTTTTTATGACAGAGCAAGATTTAAGAAAACTATTTTTACATCTACTTTATATAAAGAAACAAAATGTAACAATTATACCGTTAGAGTAAAGAATAAAGCGTGAATTAGTTGGTTGTTTATGTGACGTTTCCTCCCACGAAGGAAACAGCTTATCGTTTATATTGCATGTATTGTAATGCTAACAATTATAAAAACTTGACGTTGATGTAATGTGATGTCTGATTCTGTTGAAAACAGAATTTTCTTGCGTTGTTCCGTGACAGTTGTTAGCAGTGTTGCCAAACAATAACTTTTTTCTTACAAATAAACAAATGCTTAACGAAATAAAAAGGAAAAACCACTAAGTAAATAAAGAAATAAATAAACAAAAATAATTAAATACACAAACAATTAAATAGATAAATATTTGGCATGTTTAATTTCAATCAGAGTTGCATTTTTAAGCTTTTTCTAGTAAATAATTTATGGTAACTGTGTTTTTGCTAACAAATGTCACGTTATTAATTTTGGATAATTGCACAAAATTCTTCCCGTAAATAAACCGGACATCAACATCACATAAACAACCAACTAACCCGGCCTTAATAATTATGACAAATACGTCATTATTAACTGTGATATGCCAACTAACAACCGAACCCATACATCAACATTTGCTGATGACACAGCTATTTTAAGTACACATGATAGCCCCCAAGAAGCATCTCGACTCTTGCAAGACCATATACTAGACATTGAAAGATGGTTACGTAAATGGAAAATAAAGGTAAAGGAGCAAAAATGCATACACATAACATTTACATTGCGTAGAGAAACATGCCCACCCATCTTTATTAATAACCAAGTTATTCCCCAGCAATCAGAGGTCAAATACCTCGGTATCCATCTTGATCGACGTCTTACATTTAAATCCCATATTGATGCCAAGTTGACACAAATAAAACTGAAAGCACTTCAAATAAATTGGCTTATAGGTAGAAACTCAACACTTACTTTAGATTGTAAACTACTTTTATATAACTCTATTTTGAAGCCAATATGGAGTTATGGCATTCAGTTATGGGGCACGGCCTTGGCGTCAAATATAGAAAAAAATACAGAGACGACAAAACAAGATTTTGCGGACAATAACTGCGGCACCATGGTACGTCAAAAACTCAAATATTCATAAGGATCTAAACGTCCCCTTTGTGAAAGGTGTAATAAGAGAACATACTGAGAAATATTTTAGGCGGCTAGAAATTCACCCAAATCCTCTAGCTCGAAACATCCTACTAAGCAATGGATATACTCGATTGAGAAGAAGGCACACATCAAACTTGAGGAGCTAAAATATACGTATTAAAATATATTTTTGTCTGACGGTAGTTGGACAAAACTAGATATTAATATTTAGATTTAAGATTTTAATACTTATTGTTAGTTCATGTACAATTACTGAAGATTCAATAAATAAAGTATGTAATGTAAAAAAAAAAAAATTATTAACTGTTTTATACGGAAACATAATACATTTTATATACTGGCTCAAAATTTTAATTCAGTTGCTACAAAAAATCAAAAGTACAGCATATACTGTCTTATAAAACTACGAACATTTTTAGTGTTATAAAAATTGAAGACAAACAAAATATGGTTTCTGTAATGCAGGTTGGGAATTACATTTGCAAAATGAATAAAACATATAATACTGTTTTTTGAAAAAAATAAAAAATTTATACCAAAATATTATACTTTCGCCTTCTTTAAAATTTTATCAAATACCTACTTATTATTAAATAATTCAATTAAATTTTCTTTCCATGTATGAAAAAATGTTATCATATATGTATTATAATTAAAAACTAGAGATCATATATGATTCATATTTAAAATATATTTTCATATCATCATCGAAAATGCAAAAAAAGTAACATCACTTTTTATAACTTTACAGGAGGCACAAAATACTTTATAAAATTAAAACAAACTGTCCTACCAACAAGATTTTTGGGTTATTACATATTTTTATTTTTATTAAATATTTTTTAAGTTATGTGGTTTACGTTTTTCAAGATTTCAATTTTCTGAAGCCAAAAGAAAGTAACATCAATACAAATTTTAGTAAAAATTATAACTATGATAACTTTTGCTCCAACATTTTAATAGCTATTATATTTTTAATAATTTACAATATAAATTTGAAAAAAAAAAAAAAAAACATTTTTTAATTTTTTAACAAATGTGATGTTACGTTATTTTGACTTAAGGAAATCATTACATTTGTTAATATAATCGTTATTTTTTGAGATACAAGTCTGAAAATTTGTGATCACACGTAGTTTGGAAAAATAAACTATATTTCATCATAAAGTCAATTTTGAAAATTTTGATGTTACGTTGTTTTGCATTTTCGGTGACGATATATAATTCATATATAACAAAAAAGTACATATATGAACAAAATATTATCATATATATTATAATATACATATGTATTCATACATTGCTAGCAAGTTCATATGGAAATCCATATATTCCCATTTATGAATCTATATATGTTCATACATGGATAATATATTAAAATATATGATCGTATCGAATTATATTCGGCCCGGCCAAATTTATATACCCACCATCAACTTTTTCAAATTTTACATTATATGGGAGGGGGCGGTAAAGTGGGCGGACCACGCCCATTTTTTGTTTCCGAGTTTACATTGGTCCTTGAACTATTTGAACACGATTTCGTTGATTTTCACCTTATATGGGAGGTGGGCGGTAAAGTGGGCGGACCACGCCCATTTTTGGTTTCCGAGTTTATATCGACCCCCGAACTATACATACAAAATATCGCTGCCGTACATGCTTTTATTGAAGAAATGTCAGCACAGGGTGTCCGTTTCTAGTTTTTAGCCCATTACTTTTTTGTTTATTAACCGATTTTGCCCATTTTAATACCAAACAAACCTTATATAAGACCAAATTTCGTCCCCCTACGTTACCCCGTTCGAGCCCTATCCTTTCATGCTTTCAACAGACAGACAGACGGACATACATAGCTAGATCGACTCAGAATCTAACCAGGATCCAGAAAATATATACTTTGTGGCGTCTTAGATGATTCCTTCGACATGTTACACACGGCATGACAAAATCAATATACCCCCCATCTTTTTGATGGTGGGTATAAAAATAATTAAAATTTGTTAGAACTTATCGTTATACTAAGTCTCCACTTACACTCATAGAAACCTTGTTAATTATTAAGTTCTGTTAATTTACAATAGTTTTTAAATAATATAATGATACGCATTAATACACGTACTTTTTCATATTTTTTTATATAAAATATGCAATTCTAAACATCTTCTTTAACATTTCATAAACAATTTTAACACTGGAAGTTAAAATTTTAGTGAGCTATTCGCAGCATTATAATGAATAGCATAGGTCAAGGGCGGATAAAGAGAAAAGAGACATTTTACATCTGGTTTCTCAGTTGTAAAACACATTTCCTTTTTTTCATTTATTTATCCCCAGTTTTTATAAGACAAACGAAAAAATTGACTTGTCAAAATGTATGGAAAACAACAAATAAATTTGAAATTTATTTGTTGCTTTCCATACATTTTGACGAGACAAATTTTCCGCTTGTCTTATAAAAACAGGGGATTAAACTTATTTTTTTATATCTACTAAACATCTGCATCAATCATTTGTAATTCGTTTTTAATTACTCACTTTCTTTTCAATTGTTGACTGTTATTGTTTTTTAAACTTAAAATCAATTCTCTGTGTGTGCGTACGTATGAAAAAGACAAAGAAATCAAAACAAAAAGAAACAGAGTCATAAAAACATTTTAGCAACAAATCATTTCGAACTGAATTGAATTGAATTAAATATAAATAGGCAAAAATTGCAATACTGTCAATTGTTTGTTTTTTTTACAAAATTTGAAGTGAAGGAAATATTAAATTAAAAAATGTAAATATTATAGGTATGTAATTAAAAGTAAATAAAAATATCACAAATAAAATAAATTTTATTTCATTTTAGATATAATTAAATATAATTAAAATAACAAATTATTACATTTTCTAAGCAAAAACATTGAAATCGAACGTAATTATTATCTGTTGTTTATTTAAAAATACATAATTCTTACGTTCCATGCATTTTTTCATATTAGATATAAGGGAATGACAGTAATTCACAGTTTTGTTTTTATGTTTTTTATTTAACATTATTGTTTTTCTAAAAATCTCTCATAAGCAGTAATTTCTCAAAGAGAACAGAACATGTTTTGTTTTTGCTTCATCGTTTCAATTCAACTCAATTCAAATAATTTTTTTTACGGAGTTTGTTTTGTATTGTTTTGAGCATATATTAAAAAACATTACTGTGAATTAAAAAGCAAATGATTTGATGCAGATGTTTAGTATCTACTGTAATGATAGCTACCTAAGTTTTAATTTCATGGCAACGTACATATTTATTCATAGCCGATGTAGGTAGCGTATGTTCTAAAGAATATGAGCTGTTACATGCAATGAGAATCGTTACATGCAATGCCTCATAATTAACGACTTGGACCCTTCATATATGGCGTTTTAACCAAAAAAAACTTATAGGGAACTAAATACTTATTATTTTTTTACTATAATGACAAAAAAATTATCATATTTGTCATTTATAGGAGAAAAATAGGCGTGTTCTTCCTAAATCAATCTTCTAAGTCCATTAAATAAAAAATTGGTCTAAAAATCCCCCAAACTTTAACTCCAAATTGGGTAAATAAATCAGTAAACATTTAATAGTGATAATTATGTCCTATTATTAATAAAAATTACATATATTTTAATTTTGTTTGGCATTCTCAAATACAAAGTGATAAAAATTCATATACTTATGTAAGGTAAATTCGATGACTTTTCATACTATTTCTGGAATAACTTGGCCACAATGCAATATTTTTGATTGCAGTTTTTTGCATTATGAAGTTAAAAAATAGATAAACATAATTCATTTAATAATTTTTTTTCTTAAATCACGTAATAAAACCGTTTATATTATTATTAAAAAAATTCAAATGCTTTAGTGAGATACTGTATGAGTATTATACAATTATCGCATATTTGCCATGGTGTAAGTTATTATATTGTCGAGCTTGACCGGCTATGTATTTTTATTTGTCTAATAATAATTAAATGAAGGAAGTGGTCTAGTGCCGACATTTTGATGTTCAATTCGAAAGATAAAAAAAAAATCAATTAAAATTGGTCAAAGATTAAAGAAGTACATAATTTTTTATTATTATTATTATTATTTTCATTTTTATTATAAAAACGATTAACCAAATTGTAAATACTCTAAACTAAACATACAGCGAACTCGCGGTAATGTGAACATCCAATATAATGAACTATCCACTAATGTGAACACTCAGTTTTTTATATGGGCGCTCTAAATAGTGAACAAAGTTTAATGGCTCTAAATAGTGAACAATTTTTTTTTTTTTAATTTGTGGGGATTTTTTAATTTGTAGAAGAATTTTTTTTTTTAATGTTGGGAATCCCCGAATTAAGAAATACCATAGTATGCCATTATTTTAAAGGTATTTAATGCTAGTCGCTTTATGTAACTTCTTGCGGTAGGTTCGTGAATTTATTTTTAAAATTAGTAATGTCTAAAAACAGTCGAAAGTTTTTATCCTTAAATAAAAAATGCGAAATTTTGGAATATTTAAAAAAAGGATCGAGTGTTACAGTGTGAAGTAAAAAGTATAAAGTTGCAAAATCAACGATATGTTCAATAAAAAATAAAAAAGACAATATTTTAAAATGTGTGAACAATACGTTTTATGGACCCGGAAAACGCAAAACATTACGATCTTCAGAGCTTCCAAAAATGGAAAAATCGCTCTATAAGTGGTTTATTTGCATGCGGAATAAAAACCTCCCTGTAAGTGGGTTGATGTTGAAAGAGAAAGCCAAACAAATTCACAAAAACATAAGTGAAAACGGAAATGACTTCAATGCTAGCGATGGGTGGCTACAAAAATTTAAAAAGAGATACGGAATTCAGCTCCTTCAGATAAGTGGTGAAAAACTTTCTGCGCAATCTCAGTTCGTAAATCCTTTTAAAATTAAATTGAAAGCAAAGATAGAAGATTTGGGTATATCCAATGATCAGTTGTATAATGCCAATGAGTCTGGTCTATATTGGAAACTTCTCCCACAAAAGACATATGTAACGTCATTGGAGAAAAGCGCCCCAGGTGCAAAAATGGAAAAGCAAAGGATAACATTTTTATGCTGTGCAAATGCGTCAGGATCTCATAAAATAAAACTTTTAGTAATAGGAAAATCGAAAAATCCTCGCAGTTTTAAAAATTTTATCTGTCCCGTAAACTACAGAAATTCAAAGTCTGCTTGGATGACTTCTTCCATTTTTAAATAATGGTTTCACAACTGTTTTGTGCCAGAGGTAAGTAAACATGTAAAAATAGTTCAATTGGGATTCTTACTGTTTTATTTTTCATTAAGGTGACAGATTTTTTAACGAAGAAAGGATTACCAGTAAAAGCTTTACTCCTAATAGATTATGCCCCATCCCATCCACCAGAATCCGACCTTAAATCCGAGGATGGTTCCATAGAAGCTATGTTCATGCCTCCAAATGTAACGGCTCTGATCCAGCCAATGGATCAAAATGCAATTAGAATCACCAAACTTCATTATAGGAACAGTCTTCTGGCAACAATTATTGCAAAAGAGAAGGATTTGCTTGAGTCGATGAAAAAAATCACACTTAAAGAAGGAGTTTCTATTCTAGAGGCATCCTGGAACCGAGTTGGTAAAGAAACTTTATCTAACTGTTGGAAAAATATTTTGAATATGGTAAATGATGAAAACCATCCTGAATTTAATGTTCCTTTGAGCGTTTTAAAAGAAAAGTGGCAATCAGAGGTTAGATCTTTAGAAAATACTGCTGCAGATCTTCTACAGACATTGTGCCCTCGGGAAGAATTTACTGCTGTAAACATTAGAGATTGGATCAATAATCCTTGTGAGGACGTCACGCCATTTGATGAAAATGATTTAATTGAAGAGTCCGACGATGATGAAGACTGTTTTATTGAAGCGCCTGAAAACAACATTAAAGCCAAAGAAGCTGTCGAAATTTTTAACAAAGCTGTCCAATGGGCTGAATTTCAAATGGTCGATCAAATTGACATTAAAGTATTGAAAAAAATCAGGGAATTGGCGGTAAATAAGCTGGTCGAACAAAAGAAAAAACAGAAAATAATAACCGATTATTTCCATATTTAATTATATATGTATGTACCTATCTTTTTTCATTGTAAATTTTATTTATCTTTTTGTCGTAATATTTTGTTTGTTTTTTATGTACATACTACGTATGTACTCTTTATAAAATGGATTTTTAAAAACTTTTTATGTTCCAAATAAATTACAAAAAGTTTTTTTTAGTAATCTTTGCATTTTCATTCCTTGCAGAAATGATTTTTAGAAAGAATAACTTAGTAATATATATAAAAAAAATCACAATCGAAAATGTGAACAAATTCGAAAATATGAACTACCCCGACATTAATTAGTTCACATTATCGAGAGTTCACTGTATTTATAAACATGAGAGAATTAAATGTTTGGTATAAAATAACTTTTGGCTGATTACAAGTGACATGCATAACATATCAGATAAAGCCCTTTTTACAAAAACTCCCAATGGATAAGAATGACTGACTGGATGAATGAGCGCGAACTGAAAAAATATTTAAGAAGAAAATGAGTAAGTCCGTCTTTCAAGCTGTCTAATGTACTCACATCTTTATAAAAAAAATATAGAACGTATCGCTAATACAACGTAGCAAATGAAACATTATACATTTTTACACTTGGAATTTTGCACACATTGTCAATGTTGCTGAAAATATGAAATGGAAAGAAATGAAGTGCTTATCATCAAAACTACTTATGCGGCAAAATCAGTAACTCAGATACAAAAAAAATAAAAAATATAACAAAAACGAAAAAAACACATTAACTGGGATAAACGGAAATACTACTCAGTTAAAAGATGCTTATTTTCCACAAAAACATATATTCGTATAAATATATATGAACATACATATATATAATTCGATTTATATACATACGACTATGTATGCTTTAATATATGAATGTAAGTATGTATGTATTTACGTATGGGTTTTATGGACTTTGTCATTTCATTTACTAAAGATACTTACATTGGTATACTTACACTTACATGAATACGCTTAATAATACTCATATAAATATATCTATACCAGGGATGTAAAATGAATATTATAATTTGTTTCTACATATATTTTATAAATTGTGTCTTAAAATTTAAAATTGCTCTTCATTTACAAAAATGCATAACACAGAGCCACAAGAAAAATGTTCCTTAACGCAAAATGATAACATAGCAGTAGTCTAACAGAACCCTTAAAGGGTTTTTCAAAGCTTTTTTTTTTTTCTTTTTCAAAATTTGGTTGTATGACCTTTTGAATTTCGAGTTTATGGGGCCCCTGTTTTTTAAATATTATTGAAAAAAAAAAATAAATAAATAAATATTTAATCCAAATATTATGTGCTGTTCTTTTATTGAACACTGCTATAACTATACTAGACTTTTCCTGGACTTTTTACGCTTATTTTGGTTATAACATTGATTTTTATACTAAACTACTGAACCGATTAAAATGAAACTTGGTACATAAAATGCCTCAATTTGTACGAGGATAAAAAAAGTTGCAAATGCACCCCTCTAAAATTAAATTTTGATATGTTTAAAACTAATTCCCAAAATATTTTGGTTCAATTATTTCATTTACGTGAACTGGACCCTCAATTATACCAAAATAGAAAATTGTTATTAAAATTACTTCAGAGTTTCTAAATTCTTGGAAAAATATGGTATCAGAAAACTACTTCACAAATTATAATCACTTCCGGTTTTATTTCATTATGAAATAACGCCCAATGGGTTGGAACTTATTTCATTATTTTCTATAGGAAGTTATTTCATAATGAAATAACACCCAAAGGAAATATTTTATAGCGAAATTTTGTTGGGAATTATTTAAGTCCTTTCACAATTTGGAATTATTTCATTTCGTTTGGTCCGCCAACTTTACCCCCACCTCCTATATAAAGTGATATTTTAAATAAGTTGCAGATGGTTAGTATATTTGTACTTATAACAAAAAGTCTAAATTAAGCCTATTTTAAATTTAAAGCTTCAACGAATGACCAATCTTAAGATTTTGTTCTCAATAATATTAATGATTTATACATTAAAAAATAGCCAAAGAGAAAAAAAAAAATGTATCAAAATTTTTAAATTTTCCAAAAATTGTTAATTGGAATGATAAAACCTTAATTTCACGATATATGGATATAATAATTTATATATTTATAATATAAAAACACTCGAACCTCGCCCAGAGTTTATTGGAGTTGAAAGTGAAACAGAGTCCACGATAAATAAAACCCCTTTGAATAACATAAATACAAGTGTTAATAATGAATCATTTAATGAAGCTATTTCAAGGTGGTCCGTTAAACGTCAAATTACAATTGCAGCTGCAAATGAGCTGCTACATATTTTAAATGAGCATATTGACACCATAAATCTTCCAAAAGACATTCGTACTTTAAGAAACATACCTACAAGTATACCAAAATATTGCATGGGAGATGGAGAATATATGCACTATGGACTTCAAAATTGCTTGAGTGAGTTCTTAAAACACTGTCAATACACTACAAATATAACTTTAAATGTTAATATTGATGGTTTGCCTCTTTTCAAAAGCTCTAAACGTCAACTTTGGCCAATCATTGTTAATGTACAAAATACAAAGTTTGTATCATTAATAGGAGTATTTGATGGAAACGGCAAACTTTCCAATAGAAATATGTTTCTAGATAAATTTGTTTTAGATGTTAAGGATTTAGTTGAAAATGGGTTTAATTGTAACAATAAAAAATATTATGTCAAATTGGGGGCTTTTATTTGCGATACACTTGCGAGATCTTTTGTGTTAGGTGTAAAAGGACATACAGGCTATTATTCATGTATAAAATGTTGCCAAAAAGGTGAATAATTTTTAGACTTGAAAATAATAAGCCACGTACTAACTATGGATTTAGAGGAAGTGTACATGTAGAACACCATAACACTTTAGAAGAAATAGCATTAGAAAAGCTACCAAATGATATCGTAAAACAATTCCCATTCGACTACATACACGTTGTATGTTTAGGTGTTATGAAAGCTCTTTTGGTAGCTTGGTTTAGTAATAGGTGCAGCTATTCACTTGATAAAGCAGAAAGCCAAGACCATTTTCAGAGTTGGAAATCAACAGAATTTCGTCAATTTCTTTTGTATTCAGGACTGTTTTTATTAAAAAATATTTTAAATGAACAAAGATATCAAAATTTTTTACGACTTCAGAATTCTTTTAAATCCCCATAGCACTATAATGCTAAACAGATGTTATATAATTTTTTATCTGATATTCCCATACATTATGGTTAACAATTTTGATCATACAATGTTCACTGTCTTACTCATTTGGTGGAAGATGTAAAACAATTTGGATCGTTAGAATCATTCAGTGCATTTCCTTTTGAAAACCATTTACAAAAAGTAAAAAGACAAGTTAAAAGGGTAATCAAATAACATCACAAATTTATATGTAAGAATGATAGACTCTAGTATACATGATTTAAAACAAAAACATGTAGACAAATATATTCTAGGTCCTGAAAAAAATCGAATCTACTCCTACGTAAGAACAGATGAATTTTATTTATCATCTCAAAAACCAAATAATTACTATTCTGTAAATGGTAATGTTTTCAAAGTTAAACAAATAAGTATGGTTTCAAATGGTCTCTTAATAAGTGGAAACAAAGTAAACAATCTACAAAACTATTTTGTTAACCCATTAAGCTCATCTCATTTAAGAATTTACAGCTCAAATACCCAAAATATTTGTAGTAATATAAACTCACATGAGCTAAATAAAATTTAATCGAAGATTATTTATTTAAAACTAGAATCACAAGATTTTTATATACCTCTCATTCATGGCAACAATTAATTAAAATCATTTGAAATTAGATAACAGTTTCAATATTGTTATACCCTTCACCAAAGGTGTAAAGGGTATATATAAGTTTGTAATTCCGTTTGTAATTCCCACAATTTTCGTCGGAGAGCAAAAAAGTTGACATTTTCGGGATCCTTGTAAGAAGTGATGACGATAGGACCATGTCCGTCCGTCCGTCCGTGTGTCGGTTGAAATGGCGTTTATGAAGCCCACCGATAACTGACATATATAATATATAAATCAAACGATCGGAAATGCTTTCGAGAATTTTGCTATTGGAATTCAGCAAGATCGGTTCATACAATGCGGAGATATGTTAAAAAAACCGGTTTTTGGAACCGGTTTTCCAGTTTCTGAAGCCTCTGTATATACTAGGGACTTCGTTTTTATAAAGAAGTCTCGGACATTTTTTTCTGAATTTTTGTTCTGAAAAAATGAAATAAATCGGTTCAATAATAACTGAGATATCGGACAAAACGCATTTTTTATTTTTTGAAGCCCTGGTTTAAGCTATAGATTTTTATTTTTATACAGATCGGTCACAAATATTTTTATAAAATTTGGTTTTTTGAATCAGCAGGATCGGTTTATAAATGGCGGAGATATGCTTTAAAAACCGGTTTTTGGAACCGGTTTTTCAGTTTCTGAAGCCTCTGTATATACCAGGGACTTCGAATTTTTAAAGGGGTCTCGGATATTATTTTCTGAATTTTTGTTCTGAAATAATGAAATAAATCGGTTCAGTAATAACTGGGATATCGGGGAAAACTAATTTTTTATTTTTGAAGCCCTTGTTCAAGCTACAGATTTTTATTTTTATATAGATCAGTCATAAATGTTTTTATAAAATTTCGTTTTTTTTAATAAACCAAATTCGTTCATAATCAACAGAGTTATGGCCCAAAAACAAATCTGTTAAGAATATAAATACACACACAAACATGTATATTAAGCATTGTAATGACTATTAGTGACGTTATTTGTTTTTTGTATAGACAAGTAGTTTAGTTAGAAACAGCAGTCATATAATGAATAACAGTGTTGTTGTTGTTCTTTGTATATGCAACCAGTTTGTATATACATACATAAAAAAATAAATAAATATGGAATTGTTGTTGTTGTTTATTTTTTAAAAGCAAAGCCTGCTATTATTGTTTTTTTTATATATTCAAATTTTCGTAGTTTGAAAAAAATTTAGATTTATATATGTGAAAATATGAAAGCATACGTTAAGGCGAAAATTTTATTATTTGTCGGTAATATGGTAATATGATGTCGATAAGATACTAAGATGGTAATATGGTAATATGGTGAAGGGTATCAAAGATTCGGCACAGCCGAATCTTTTTTCAATTTCATTTTTATTTAAAATATGTATACCGTTAAATATTTAAAAAATCGTCCATGCATTATTTGTCACCATTCATTTATATTTCATACACAAAATCATTCTACAAAAAACAAAAAACATAAAAAACTTAAAAAAATAAAATACAAATAAATAATTAAAAATTTAAGACACATAAAAGGGAAAAAATATAAAAAATTAAGAAAGAAGGTAAGAAATTCAAGGAAACAAAGCAATAATATACATATAAAAGAGTTCCTCCTTTTAGAACTTTTGGCAGAAATACAAAAATCATTAAAGGACTCAGAACGTCGCATGATTCTTATAATACTCCAAGCAATGGAAGAAGTTTTAGTTACTCGATCTGAAATTCGAGAAGTGATAAAATGCTATTCAAACCCTTCCGAAAGAGGCATTCAAAAGTATGGTAGAGTTTGAGTTATTTGAAAACGATTTAAAAGAGAATCCAGAGAAGCTGCGGTTAGTGGTAAGAATATGAAATTGAATAAATTTATATGCCATAAGTACAATTTCTACTTCAAGACTAAATAATACACAGGAAAGAGAATTTTATTTATCAAGTGACAAAAGCACGAAAGATTTTCTTCGACGTAACTGGCGTAAAGTTATGAGTGATTCATTGGCAACAAAATTTGCTTGGACTGGGACATCTTCAAAACTTATTTGCGCACTACCATTACAGTAACTGCTCTCAAAAGTATGACTCATATCCTTTCTCTACTATAATCATATAAAATATTTTTTTAAATTTCTTAGATACATTTCGATTCAGATATAAGGATACATCGGAATATGAGTTTGATGAGATTTGCATGAAGCACATATAAACAGCTGCTGACAGAATAAAAAAACTTAACATACGGTAGAAGATAAGGCGGAAAACGAAGAATTTGTATTATTAAAAGATGCAAATGATGCTGGAAGAAAGTGAATGTTGGAAAAAAATTAAATACATATCAAAAAAATTTAAGACATCCAAGAAAAACTTTTTAATTTATAATTTAATATACATATGATTAAAAAAATTATTTTTTTATTTGTTGCAAATTTTAACTATTATATATAAACCATTATTAAAAATTTTTACTTACATGATCTAATAAAATAATTACTTTTTTACATAATTCGTTTTTATTAATTTCTTGACATTATACAGGATTCAAAATGCAGAAAATTTCAGGAAAAATGTTTTAATTTCAATATATTTTCGAATCACATTTAATATTTAAAAATTATCCTAATTTGCTCCGAAAACGATTCATTTTTAATACCGAAAAGGGCTCAATACTATGATTTATATATGAATCAATATAAATTTAACTTATCGACTCTTTTTCGTCCTGCATTCTACATAGGAAAAAACGTACATTCTCGGCATTATATCGAACACGAAATCGATGAATTTTAAGAAAAAATGATTCGATTTTGATAAAATTTCGAATAAATTTCGAAATTGCATACTGGGGTTCTATTCTGTTTCATTTTCTTTCCCATTTAAAATTAAAAGCTGATTACATTGTTAAAGAATTTTTTTTTTATTGTAAACTTAACTAACTAAAGTCTCAATCATATTAATTTCTCTATTGCCCAAATCAACATTTTTCTTAGGTCCAGGTACTGAATTAATCTGCAAGAAAAAAAAATTATCATTTAAATAAATATGTAATTTTGCGAATGTCTTTTGACATGTTTCAATATTACTACACCATTTTTATAATTATTTTCCAGAAAAGGTTTTTAAAGTTAAATTTAAATAACCGTTCAATATGAACTATGACTAAAATATGACATGTACAAATGAGAAAATACGTAATAAAATATCGAAAAATTGAGAAAAATAGATAATTTCTTGAAACATTTACTTTCGAGATTTTATCGAAAAAATTTAATATGGTGATAATCTGATATTTTAAGAATTCTCGAACATCGAAAAATTATCGAGTTAGTTGCGATGCTACGAACATTCACATTTTTTTTTAATTTTCGATAATTTCTCGAATATATTTGTTTCGAAAATACCTCGTTTTTGCGAACATTCACTAATATCTTGTTTCTAGTCAAGGTATGTTTAGACTAGTCAAATTTTTTACCAAAATGGCGTAGGTTAGGTTAGGTTCAATGGGCAGCTGTGTGAACAGTACAGGACAGCTCACGTGGGTCCAGTTTTGGTCCCGTTTTGATACCATGAGGGATCATGGATCATGGGATCAACCCGACGCATGTATGAAGGAATTGATTGCTATGATGTCGATATCAGAGTGATCTGACAGTACATGCACAGGCGGACTACCAAATTTAGCAGTCATTATTCCAGTGAATGTTGGACAGTGGCATAGCAAATACCCCACTGTCTCTTCCTCTTCTTCATGATAGCAACTCCTACAGAAGTCGTTGAAAGGGAGCCCTATGAGGTTTGACCGAAGTCTATCATAATGAGGCCATTTTTGCCTCGAGGTTGAACATATGGACAAATTTGTCCATCTATACTGTGCAATCCTCGATAGGTTCCGCAGTATTGTCGATCTGCAGGAATCGATTTAATCGCAGCTTGACTTCCCGTACAGAATTGGATATCCACACCGAATACCCTATAGTACATCAACCAGTTTACCGCTCTTTTTATGGCCGAGATCTCTACTAGAAGAATACTGCAGTGATCCGGCAGTTTGAAAGAAATACTTTTCCCATATGCGGGAATGAAGACACCCCCTCCAACCCCATCAACAGATTTGGACCCATCAGTGCAAACCTCCACTGAGCCTGCTCTAAGTACCGGAGTAGTCGAGATTGACACTGGGAAGTTTCTGTCAAGAAAAGGTGTAGGGGTGCCATAATCGATTTTGTAAGAATTGTCGTCAAAAAAACCCTAAAACAGCCACATGGCCATATCCTCTATCGGTCCATGCACCTATAGTTTTTAGCATAGTCGCCGACATGATGGCGATCTATTTGGCCATAAGGTCCACCGGTAGCCAGTTCATTCGAACGAATAGGGCTTTAGATGGAGTTGTACGTAGCGCGCCTGTAATGAATAGCGCTGAACTACGCAGAATCCTTTCAAAGATTCAGAAAAATGTTGATTTCTTCATAGCCTTCGCTCCTTACATAAGTATGGGTTTGGAGTCCAGTATAATCCCTAGGTACTTCGCACTATCTGATACCTTCAGTTCAACACCATTTACGCGTGATAATGGGAAATATGGAATCTTATATCTTCTAGAGAAGAGGACATGTTCAGTTTTTCCTTGATTTGCACTAGTTGTGCCCCACGCTGAGTACACCTAGAGCAGTTTGCAGGCGTTCAGAGAAGGAGCAGTCATTGTAGACTCTCCAGTTCCTGATCATATTAGAGTGCCTAGTACTAACTAGCGTTATATCGAGAACTTCCTTTCTATTAGCTACTAAAAAGGTCGGTTCCTTAACAATGCTCGGAATATCTAAAGTCTTGGTTATTTCGCGAACCTTATTGTTGGGTGGTGGGTCACTATGGTCATGGCCATATAACTGGAGACAATATACATAATGCCAGTACTTGTCTCCCAGGCCGAGAGAATGAAGATACTGAGTTTCTTGCTTGCTACTATACAAGATCGAATCCTACCTGACCCCGCAGCGTGTAGCAGCTTAAAATTGCCTGCACGTAGTCCGCAAATTCTATCTCCAACGATCCAGGGTTCTTGGACTAGTGCTAGCTCCTCTACCATTCGGAGGATAGGCGCAGTTGAAGCTGCTTTGGAATGGTGAAGATCGAAGTTGACGTCATCTTGGTCAGATTCCAAGAGGGCGTCCTCGTCAACTACTTCACACTCGGGGAAGGGACCTGGGTTCACTTTTAGAACTTTCCAGAAGATTCCCATCAGCTTCCTCCGCCTTTGGCCACTTCACTATACGATTTGTCCATCGGGTTGTAAGTCCTTAGACTCTGGGCCCCGGGCTGTTGGCTTTGTGGCTGTGCCTCCTCAAAACGTTGCCGTTTACGCCAGTCTTTCGACGTGGGGAGGTGGTTGCGCTGCAACTCGGCCAATAACGATTTTGTCCAATTTAGAGAAACAAGTTCCTCTGGTGTAAGGGACTCGGCGGGCTTTTTAACCAACCGATTTAGAAAAGGTTCGGCGGCACGCCTTCATAAAAAAGATCTCCTGGCGGGTGTAATGTGCCTTTGGGACTGGTTTTTGTCCCGTTGGGCTGGAGGCTCAGTTCCGAAAACCTTCTCTAGCGGGAGGAGGTAAAGCTTGGGTGCCCGAAGACTTGTTCGCAACTCTTTTGGTTATAGTAGACACTGGAGTTACTGCCACCCGAGTTGATTTCTAGTGCCGGCGCGGGCTAGAACAGCTTTTGAGGTGTTTGGGTTGAAGCACAGAGGCCCCTTGCTGCCTTTTACTTTGCTTCCCTGTTTGAGAGCTAGTTTTGCGCAGTCAGTAGGTTTGGGTTTCCCCTTACCTCCTTCTGTTGGTTGTTATTGGACGCCATTAGCTCGCAGATTAGCCTGGCCCGGTGCCTTCACTAGACTATCCAGCTACCTTAAATCTACCTCCGAAGATACTAATGAAAATGCCGAAAGTAATGTTATAAGCTCTGAAGATACAGATTCTGATAAATCAGAAGGTCTTGATGAAAAAGCCTTTTTCAAAAATTAAACTGATATTCAGATCAGTGATTATGAAGACATTCTTCGGCGCAAAAATTATTTTTACTGAGCGCAAAAGAAGTGGTTCAATAGTATGGACTTATTTTGGAACGCTTAATATCAGGGGGAAAACAATGTTTGAAAAATACCGTTTCTATAAGCTGTGTTTCGAAATGGAACTTACGAAGCTAAAAGGGTAATTTGTTTTCCTTTCAGGCTTTAGAACAATAAAACAGTTTCTTCAAAATATTTTGTAACAATAAAAAATTTTGACTGCCAAAATTAAAAAAAGTTTAAATATATGGGCCATTATCAAAAATGTTTAACCTGGCTGAAACTGAAGTTATTCCTTCATAAGTTTTGAGTCAAAATTACTTTAAGCAAGTAGATAACAGATCTGGTTTTTACATTTTTTGAATATGCCGATATAAGAACCGATACACATACTACTGTTTGGTGCCAAAATTTTAAGTCAAATCTCTTTGATAATTGAAAACGGGACACTTTTGTAAAAACACATTTTACTAAGGCACATCGCATGGACATTAACCATAATTGGCATTAATAAGTTGTATTTGTTCTGCTAAATGTATAAAAAATTTCGAGAGATAAAATTTTTGTGGACCAAACAAAATTTATTTTGGTTAAAAAGAGATTATAATACTAAATAACATTTTTTAATAAACTCTAATTAAACTTATTTTCGTATTATATATGAAAAAATAACTTAGTTCCGAAGTCCATTTTTCGAAAAAAAAAAAATCGCGGCTTAGTAATATTTCCATATCGGCTTTCAAAAAGCCAATCAAGCACTCTCGGCATCATCTTCAAAAGGTTTTACAATTAAAGATTATGCAATATTTTCAAAATGTGCTGCACCGATTTACAGCCCTTCAATATTACAGAAAGAAAGGGGTTTCATATTTAAAGCAAGATTTGGAAATGCCACGTGGACGTACAGTAGCAACAACTACCTTGCAGAATGTGTACGAGGTTTACGAAAAAATCGTGAAAGATGTTTTGTCCACTGCTCCATTAAATATCTCATTAGTGTTGGACTTGTGGACTGACAACTACAAAAAAATTTTGTACGTGAATATTAAAATACACTACTGTCAACAATTTCAATTAATTTCAACATCGTTAAAAACGGTGTATTTTCCTCACCCACACACTGGCTTACGAATTGCAGAAAAAATTAAAAGTACCTTGAAGGAGTTTAAACTGAACAATAGGATTATTCACGGTAGTGATGGTGGTAGCAACATTATGGCTGGGCTGAAAATTGGAGATATAACCAGATACGAGTGTATGGCCCACTCTTTTATCGGGTTTTGGTTCACGATGTACTAGAAAACCCGAATTCGTTGTTGTAAGCAATTTGGTTAAAAAACTGAGGAATTGGCAAATATACAAAGAGCCTATTCCGAAGATGGATTAATAGATATTCTATTACAAACAAATCAAATTGTAGAGGCACTTAAATTAGAGGAAGAATTCGGAGATTCTATTATCGCTGACCCTCACTCAACTTTAAAAAACTCTAATGATACTAGATGGAATACACTTTTAACGATGTTCCGAAGTTTTTCCAAAAAAAAATTAATACAATAAACATCGCTTTGATAAAAGCTGGAAAAGAAGCATTTGTTTTTAATGAGATGGAAAAGAAAATTATAAAAGAATTTACTTCATTTTTAGCCATATTTGGAAAAGCAACAACCTATTTGCAGGGACGTAACTACTCCACAATATGTAGCAACATATTTTTTTTATGAAAACATCATGTCCCAAACTTCAAATAATGAGCTGGTGGCTGAATTTGGGACATCGATTTCATTGTCTCAGTAATTTCCTTCATCGATTTAAAGTAAAAAAAAATCCACGTAATTGCTGCTTAAATGGATCCCTGCCAACGCAATTGGCCCGTTTTAAACAACTGGCTAAAAAAAATTCCCAAAAACAACAACAGGATTTAAACGCAGTTTTAGATTTTGTGTACAGTGAAGGTTTTTACCAAAGTATATACAAGTAGTCCGACTCTTTGGCAGCAGTACCTAACTCTAAAGGCTGGGTTAGTTGGTTGTTTATGTGATGTAGATCCCATTTATTTACGGGAAGAATTCTGTGCGATTATTAAAAATTATTAACGTGACATATGTTTTTGACATTTGTTAGCAAACGCACAGAGTTACCATAAATTGTTTGTTAGAAAAAACCTAAAAATGCAACTCTGTTTGAAATTAAACATGCCAAATATTTATCTATTTAGTTGTTTGTGCATTTAATTATTTTTGTTCATTTATTTCTTTGTTTATTTAGTGGTTTTTCCTTTTTATTTCGTTAAGCATTTGTTTATTTGTAAGAAAAAAGTTATTGTTTGGCAACACTGCTAACAACTGTCACGGAACAACGCAAGAAAATTCTGTTTTCAACAGAATCAGACATCACATCAATGTCAAGTTTAAACTCTGTTGTAAATATAATTTGTAAAACAAATTGTCAAAAATTAATAAAAAGAAAAAATATTTTATGTTTTGTACTAAATTGGACCCATTTTTTAAATAAAATTGGGCTTTTAGTTTTACAAAAAATTATAAAAGTGTGTGCGGTTGTGTAAAAATTTTTAAAAATTTTCAATTCAAAAATTTCAAATTCAAAGATTTAAAGTTAAAATTTTGTTTGTTTTTTCTTTGTATTAGTTCTCTCATAATTCACATGGCACCCGTATATGTGAGAGAGAAATTTAACTAAAAGAGATTCGGACTAGTTTGTATACTTTGGTTTTTATATAACAAAAGAAAAATTAATTAACAAGGAATTACTTAAAATTTTAAACAGCTCCTCCTAGGATTCAACACCAAAAAATAGTTTGGAAGAACCTGGCCCTTCAAAAAAAAAAAAAAAATAATAATAAAAATCGTGAGTAAATTTTAACTATTTTCTTTGTATATTTTTTAATTTATTGTAATCTTTAAAATTTTTTTTTATATTTTCGTGTCAACAAAAATAATTCTAACTATAGAAAATTATAAATTTGCATATTTTTTTACAAAAATTCATAATTTTTTATTTTATAATTTTTAAACTTTTGATTCATTAAATATAATGTTAGTCATCATTATTTCTGAAATGTATTTTAAACTAATTTTCCTTTATATATGGCGGTTAAAATTATAATTTTAATAAATTTTCTGAATTAAACAAAAGCTTAAGTATATAGACCATAAATATAAAAATATAAAAACAATATTAAGAAATTGGCAATTTTAAATTTAATATGGCAACAGCTAGTTGTATACTTTTTGTGGATTTTTTTTTTTTTTTTCAATAAATTAATAAATATCATTTTTTATATATTCCTAGCAAAAACTTTTTGGTTTTCGGTAATGGCAACTACTTATTAAAGTACTTTCCTGGAAAGTAGGCGTCATTATTATTTGCCTTCTCTACATTACATAAATAAGTACTCAATAGTATAATTGCGTAGTAAGTTAAAATCACATGGATCAGTTGTCTAGAGCGCAGGATTAGCAACCAGAAGGTTGCCGGTTCAACCCCATTCTGATGCTATTCGTTTTTTTAACAAGATATTTTAAAAATATATTTTATGCTAAAACAAGTTTTTTAGCTTCGAATATTAAGTGCGAGATGGTGTACTGAGCAAGACGTTAGTCATTAAAAACGACTAGTTAATAGGGTCCCAAGTTCAAAACTCACTGACGGCAAATTTTTTCGTTTTTTTTTTTTTTTATATTTTTATTTTTGTTCAGGTACATATTTTTTAGTATCACTAGAGTCTAAAAATAACTACTAGAATTCATGGACAACACGAACAAAAATAACTAGTTATTGAGACAAATAATAAGTAGTTTGTATACACAATTTTTTGCCTTAAATTTTCTCCTTCTTATATTAAAACGAGAGAAAAAGCTATAGTCGGTCAAGCCCGACCATATGATACCCTACACCATTGTGTACATTATAATTCGGGGAGGGGTCTTTTATTAGACTTGGAGTCAAATGTGGACTGATACTCATAAGTGTAAAATAAAACATAAGAATGCAGAATTTTACGTTGAGGCTGATATTTATATGAATTTATTCACTTTTGTATAATTTGGCACTATCATTTATGTTCATATAAAACTTATTTGTGTCGAATAATAGCACGATACTAACATTTTAATGGGATTTATGGCCTTTAAAGTGATTTTCGGAAAGGGGCTTATATGGGAGCTATGGTTAATTATGGACCGATCTTTTTGAAAATCGGCACACTTAGACTTATATGAAACTTATATGTGCCAAATTTCATTAAAATATTGCTATATTTAAGGGATTTATGATCGTTAAACCCTTTTCCGGGAGGACATTTGTATGGGAGCTAGGTGAAATAGTGGACCGATCATAACCAATTTCAATAGGCCCTGGACTATAAGAAGCCTGTGTACCAAATTTCATTAATTTTGGTTCAAAATTGCGACCTGTAGTTTGATTACAAGGTTTACATGGACGGACAGACGGACGGACATCGTTAAATCGACTCAGAAAGTGATTCTAAGCCGATTGGTATAAATTAAGGTGGGTCTTACACCAATATTTTTGGGTGTTACAAACATCAGCTCAAACGCATAATACCCTCCCCACCTATGGTGGTGTAGGGTATAAATATTATGTTTGCTTAAAATTGCAATATAAATTATTCAATATATTTTAAAGATAATATTTCATAATTTATTATTTTTGGTATAACACCTATTTGTCCCCGATTAAATGCTAGTGTACTATGTAACAATGTTAAAAATAAATATTTGAAATCAAAAAGGAAGTAATTTCTTAAAAATACATCCGAAATTGCATTGTTATTGTGAATGTATCTTTAGCAAAAGAAAAAAAAAAAATAATAATAATTTTGATTTATGCAAAATAGTTTACATTCTTATGCAATTATTAAAACGCTGAAGAAATATACATACATAAAGTAAACAAAAATATTCCAATGTTAGAGAATTTTGTAAAATAATGTTTAAATTATAATTTTTTGTTCATTGTGAAAATTTATTCTGTACATATATACGTATATATGTATATATTTTTAATTATAGAAGCTCTCTACCATTCGAAAGGAAATGCTTGAATTTGTTGCATCCACAAGTTCACTTGAATCGGGTGATTGCGATGTATTATCAGAAATTAAAGCTTATTTTAAAGCTCCTAATGAGGATAATGAATGTTTATAGTGGTGAGAAATAAAAGTGATGTTTTCCTAAAATTATCAAAGCTAGCAGAATTCTGCTTTGGAATTCGGCTACTTCTGCATCGTCGGAGGAAGCATTTTCCGTAGCAGGAGCTTGTATTTCCGCCAAGAGAAGTCGTGTAAGTCCATTTACAGTTAAACGGCAGTTATTTGTCTACGACAATTACCATTTAGTTGAGCCTGTCCTTCAAAGCCAATAAAATTTTAAATTATTTGGTTTTGTGTAAGTCTTATTGTTTAAAAGAAAGAAACTACATACAAATTTATTGATCTCATGGATTATTTTTAGTTGTATTTTGAACTATAATTAATTAACACTAAATTTTGTTACAAATAAACAACTTAGCTGAGCGATTTTCATTTAATTTTTATTTTCTTTTGTGTATTTTATGGAGAATTACGTTACAAAATATTTTGTCCCAGAATTTTTAAATTTGCATTACTTTATATTTTGAAAGTTATATACCAAAAATTCAGTACTGCTTTTTTTTCAATCGAATAAATATTAAATTGTAAACATTTAAGTTATAATTGCGGATAAGCACTATTTTTTGTAATTGTAATTCTATGAATTTGGATCAAGATGGTAAGGAATTTTTTTATTTTTTTAAATTTAGCTGCATGAGAGAAATTAAATTATACTTTTTTATTTTTAATACGACAATGCTCATTCAATATAGTTGAATTCTTACACTTTTCTTGCGGCGAAATGACTCTAAATGCCGTCATATGGGCAGTTTGAAATTCCAGTTTTGGTGCCCTTGGGGCTCATGTCTTATATCATCCCAGTAGTATTGACTGTCATCTGCGACATTTAAATTTAATTAATTTTGATCAAAAATCTATATTTAGGCCAAAATATTTATATGTTTTACAAGTTTATTAAACGGTTTTTAGTGGAAATTTTCTTTGTGTTTGTTTCCTATTAGGTTTCGTTTTATAACATGAATGCCAAATCTTATTCAATATATAGTTCAGGAAGATGGTCAGTAAATTAATTTTAGAAATCTGTTACACAACATAAATAATTTAGTTTCAGTTTTTGTTAAGACTGTAATGAAAATATTAGAAGAGATTGTTGAAAATTGACGAAAGTAGTTAATCGGAAACCAGATGTACTGAATATATCGGACTCGTAAAACAAACTTTTTTGAAAAGAACTTTTGGAATGCATAGCTAAGTACTATAAAATATAGAACTTGGATAAAAAATTACATTTACATTACCTCACTATTTAAAAATAGACAGATTTTTTGTTATTTCTTCTAAATTCGTATTTAATGTTAAAAATTTGTCCTTCGAAACCATTAAAAATCTATTTCATACTTTATTCAGAATCTGCAAACAATATTAGTTGCATTAAAGTAAAAATGTTCTTATATACCGAACACATTCACCATTTTTTTGCGAACTGACGCTATAATTATGACACTGAGTATTAAATTATTTGTTAATAAACATACAACAACAATAACAATAATTTTCAAAATTATATGATCAATAGAAAACCTCATATGGAAACATAATATTAAAAAATATAAGCAATTTAAAGAATATTAACAAAAATATATTAATAAATAAAATGACGTTATAAATATGAAAAGCACTGTATACTATTGAGGTATTACTGAATACTGATTTTGATTATACAAAAAAGCAATAATGTGGCAATTTTTTCATCCCTGATACTAACATAACGCAAATCTGTTTGTATTCTATTTAAAAATTACATACTTTCATACATATGTACATGTACTAAGTATATGAATGTTTGTGCGGTGATTTTTACAGTGTATGTGAGTATTTTCACATTCTAAGTATACGCGATTGTATTATGATTATCTATGACTGACTGTATGTTGTTTCACTGTAAGCGTTGAACTTAAAAAATGAACAAAAATAAAAATATATTTTTCTTATTCGAAATGTAACAACCGTATGAACGCCTGTCAATGTTTACAAAAATATTTACTTGTATTATTCTTTTATTCCTTTATTGTTGTTGCTGTAGTTGTTTGGTTTTCTTAACACCATCGCTTCATGAAAACATACGAATTGAAATATACAGTCAAAAAGCAACTGTTAATAAATAAAAGATTTAAAAAATTCACACAAATTTTATATCAACTGATTATTAAAATATAAATACGGAAAATCGTGGAATCGTACTTTCTATTATAATGTCATTTTTTGGATACGAAATAAATATTCATTATGGCCTAAATGATGTATCGTTATAAATAGATATTAAGTATAGGGTTGAAACGTTTTATTCCCTTCTATTTTTCGAGTGTATTTTCACATATTTTTACTTGTACATGAATAGAATTGCATATTCTCTGATGTATAGGAAGTTAAAAGTATACAAATATAGTGCTCATCAAAATTTACAATTATGTGACTACGTAACTTTCTATAATTAGAGAAGGCTTTAAAAACTTTGCGAGTATTCCACAAATTCTTATAATAAAAATGACTTAATATAGTTAGATATGTCTGGAAATTGCTATCCGTTTTCTATTATTTAAAGTATATATTTATTTTTAATTACCTATATTCCTAAAAATACAATTACCAACAATTATATTACAGATAAAAGTCACCAGTCTCCAACTATATTAGTAAATAATTCATTCACTTGAAAACTTTTTTTAAAATTTCAGCTCTCACCAAAATGATTATATCAATTACTAAAAACTGTAAAAAATTAAAAGCTGAAAATGTTTCCAGTTAAAAAATTGATTAAATTAATCAAGTAGATGATTGAATAAATTAAAAATTTAAATGAGAAATAAAATCTTACTTTTTATTTTTATTTTATTTACTTAAATATATTTATTAAATTTTTATGCAAAATGAACCAACTGTGTTAATTGAGAAATATACGATCATAATTTTTTCTGTGATATGAAAATCATTCACATTCCATAAAGATTTTCAGTCAAGTCTAGGTATAAACCGTTTTAAATTCTTGCAGCTATATAAGAACTTTTTTGAACATATAACAAAATGAATACATACATATGTATGTTTAATATAAATTGATTGACTGGTTTTTTCCCTGAAATACATATTAAATCTAAATAATTATTTATGGCGCTCAGTGTTCTATCCACAGACAAATATCGAACACATTCATTTATACATGTGCATGTTCATATGGTTGGCTGGCTGGTTAGTTGTTTACAACTAGTACCGTTACTCTTACATTCAAGTTTTGAAACCACATTTTAAGTTGGAAATAAAATTAAGATGAATATGTCGGATTGGGATTATTATTTTCTTATGACAGGAAAGGATAAAGGAAATGTGTTTAAATTTTATTAACTTGAGCGTGGTTTGCCTGAAATGATGTTATTGTGTGAGAGTGAATGACTGTGTGTATGATATCTTCACACATGCATATACTCTGGTACTCAAGTTTATGTGTATGTCATATAACAGTTCACTTGTTTTTGTACTTTATACTTACGAGTACAAAAAAAAAATGTGTGTATTTTACTTATTCTTTCTTATCCTCTCTCCATCCGTAAACATTTTTATAAAAACTTATTTGTATTGAAGTGTGTTGCGTTTAAACGGATAAACAGGAAATTGAAATGTGGTTTTTATATTTCCTTCGAAGACAGTTTGAATTATAATGTTGAAAATAAAAAAAAAAAAAAAAAATGAACTAAATATAAGAATATTCACGAGTACACTTTTACACACACACATTCTAATGCTTTTCTAAGCATGTGTGAAAAATAATGACGGTTGAATGGACTCATACTGATTTTTAATAGATTTTCTCCTTTTTCTCTTCAAATAAACATCAAAAAGATTATATCTGTTAAATTAGTATTTATATTGTCATAAAATGATATGCAGAACTTTTATATTTAACTGAAAATATCACATTAAACATACAACTCTGTATCAACTCTTATACGTGTCAGATATAATTTTTTATATATGTAAAGCATAAGAGGTTTTCATGGGATTAAAATAAATAACTACCGAAAACAAATACATATGTATGTATATGTAATGCAATGATTTACGTACATATATATTATTTTTCTTGTCACCTGCTTAAATAACTCTGATATGAAATAGAATAATAGACATTAAATAAATAGAATCTATTAATCTTCAAATCTTTAGATAACAAAATGCTTTCTATATACCTTGAATAAATTGCAAAAGTTTTATATTATTTATTATTTCGGTACGCATATAATACTTTGGCAAATTATACATGAATTTTAAACGCACATTAATAGGTATCTCTGAAGGTAAAACGTTGCACCATCGTATCACATTATCATAAAGGCTAAAATCTGTCCAACAATTTATTCCTATCAATACTTTTTTCAAACAAAAAATATTTTTTAAATTAATTAATTCGAACTTGGATTTTTAAGCCTACAAATCATTTTTCTTATTCTAATACAGTTTGCGAGATAAAATTTTTTATAAAAAAAAAAAAAATCATATTTTTAAGTTGTTCAATAACTTATTGATTCTAAAGTATCACTAAAGTCATTATATTTTAAAACAAGAGGAACTAGTTGCGTTCTAGGTTAGAAATAAGTAATGAATTTTTTTCTCTTTTTAATTTTAAACGTGGAAAGATTTTATAAATTTTAATTTAAAAAACTTAACAATAAGGAAAAACTAAATATTTTAGGAACTATTTTAGACTGAAAAATAATTCATACGCAAATTTTGTCTCATCATATTTTATACATTCTTTAAATATATTAATTGGTAAACTGAATAAAAAATCCATAAAAAGTACATTTTCAAAAAAAAATTATAATAAATAAGTAATTATATACAGGGTTATAAATATGTAGTCACTAAACTACTTCTATGTAAAGTAGACATTATGTTGTAGTCATTGAAAAGTAACTACACTTGCCAGAAAAGTGAAGTTATATAGTATAACACCTTGAGTTATAAATTTCAAACACAAAAATAATCATGTTTTTTAAAACCGATTTGGTCAGTAAGTTTTTCAAAGATGTAATGTAGGTTGTATTTGCTTTTTATTATTTTTTCTTCTTCTTTTTAACACTAAAATAACAAAATTATAATATTAATTCACCAGAAAAAGTATTCGTACATATTAAATATTTTTATATTAAAGTTAGTTTATGACAGCTTCAGTATATTATTAAAAACTAGTTGGATATCCTTTACGTCGAAGAACTTCTGAAAGTCGTTTTGGCATTGATTTAACTAGTTTGCTTTCGTCCGAAAACATTTCTAATTCGGAACAATTTACCACTGAGACAAACTATATCAAATTAAGTAGAGCTTTTACTGTTCTGTTGTTTTCTGTAATATTGACACACTTTGGCTTGATAAAAAATTCATGGGTTTCCGCGAAATGAAAGTGTACGAATATTTTTTTTGGTAGGAAAGCGTTGCCATGCTGCATTTTTTTATTAAAAATTTGTGAGAGCATAGAGTTTGGGAAATATACCAAAATTAAAGAAAATTGTATGATGAACAAATAATGTTAAATTGTGGCACCAATCTATTCTAATCATTTTTTTATAGTTATTTTATAATTATATATTGGAGTGTACGAATATTTATTCTGGCAAGTGTACATACATCTGTAACTACATGCAGTTACCAAGTTTTTGCTGGGTATTGTTATTTAAAAAAAACTGTTATTGTTCCAATTCTCTACGTCCATTTTTGTCGTTTTCCGACTAAAAATCTATTAAGTGTTTTTTTTTTCATTTTCCCAATGTCACTATACGGCAGTTTCGGTTTTTGTCTTTGATGACAATTCATTACGTTATATGTTTTAAAATTTTGTATTCTGTATGTCGATACTAGTCGATTGAAATGTCAAAACAGTCACATATAATTTTCCTACCGTTTTGATTGTGATGAAGCAATAAAAACGTGTATTTTTAATGTTTTGTATATAAATATGAATTATTTATTAATTTATGTATTTGTAATTCTATGCACAAGACTTAAAGTCTTATGTTTCAGCATAGAACTTAGTAAATTTGGTATTACAATAATTTCATAAAAGTACATACATTACTACAAAATAATTACATAAAATATGTGTGAATGATACAAAATTATTTTATAAAAGATCATTCACAATTAGATAAAAAAAAACTAACATTATACATTAACTTTTAACTGTTGCTTTCAAAATTAAACTAATTTGCGTAATGTTGCAGTATTAAATTTTTAAAAGATGTTGCATTACTAGTGTTTTGTACGCTATAAGGTAGAGCGTTCCAAAGACGAATAGCATGAATAAAAAATTGCCATTCAGTTATTAAATTATTGTATTGTGGTGTATTAATGCTTCTACCTCTAGTTGATCTAGAAAATTGAAGACGTTTGTAAAGTTGATCAGGCTGCTGCTTATAAATAATTTTATGTAACATTATTAAGACTTTTGTTTTAAGTAAATTGACAAAAGTAAGACCATAGATTTGTTGCGAAATAAATGACACTTTAGTACGACTTCTTAAGTTGAAAACGTAACGGGCGATATTATTGAAGGTTACTTTCAATTTTGATTTGCTATGAGTGTCACAACTGCCAAATAATTCACATCCGTAGAGTAATGTGGGCATAAGATATGTTTTTGCAAGTAGTATTCTTATTTTGATAGGTGTGCAATATTGTGTTTTCCATAGAGACCTGAGCATAGAACATGTACAACCGCATGCATATATAATGTGGTCCTTCCAATTTAGGTTATTATTAAAGATGAGGCCTAGATTTTTAGTGGAATTTACGACGTTGATTGTATTGTTCTTTATAGTAATTTGAGGCAATTGACGTTAGTTTACTGCTGATATAAATTTGGATGTCATCTGCATACAATCTTATTTTACAGTGCTTGAGTTGATGGGGTAAGTCATTTGTATAGAGTGAAAAAAGAAGAGTTCCAATTATTCAACCCTGAGGAACACCTCTTTCAACTTCCAGGCATTTAGAGTCAAAGGAAGTAGTGTGAACATACTGGTTACGGTGTTCAAGATATGATAACAATAATCGTGAGGTGATGGACGAGAAATTTAAGAAATTTCGTAACTTGTATCCAAGTATTGTGTGGTCGACTGTGTCAAAGGCTTTAGAATGATCTAACAAAACGAGAAAAGTAGCGTTATTTTTATCAATTTCTTTTCTGACATCTTCAGTAACGTCTATTAATGTAGTTAAACAGCTATGATTAGCTCTAAACCCATATTGTCGATCAGTGATCATATTGTTGTTGTATAGGAAAGTGGGCATTTGCTTATGCAGAAGTTTTTCAAACGCTTTTGATAGAAATGGAAGAATTGCTATGGGTCTGTAATCCGTATTTGTTTTAGGTATTGGTATTATTTTGGCCTTTTTCCATTTGGATGGAAAATTATAAGAACTGATGATTTTATTAAAGATATGTTTAATTTGTGTAGAAGTTGTGGCAAAAGAATCTTTAGAAATTTTGGATTTATTTCGTCAGATCCAACATCGTTAGATTTTATAGACATGCAACTGTTGTAGACTTCTATTTGAGTAACACCTATAAAATTGAGTTGGTTGTGCCTATTAGCTGTATTGATGTAGATGGAGAAAAAATTTTGATTAGCTTCAATCATAGTTAAATTCACAAATTTCTCGTTAATTATATCAGCGTCAATATTTATGTTTGCACGATTGGTAAGCTTTCCTATTTCACGAATATGTTTCGAAGTTTTCTTAGAACCAATAGAACTAGAAAATTTATTTGAGTAGTAAGAAGATTTTGCATCTTTAATACATTTATTTGTTGCATTTCGAGCAGAATGATATATATTATGCAGCTGAGTAGTTCGAAACCGTTTCCAACGGGAATAAGCAGTATCTCTTTTTTTACTTTTTGTCCAACTACTATTGTTTTCAGAGGTACTGTTTCATGAAATAAACCATTCATATTTTCTTCCAGGAAAGATGGATTCAACATAGTAGATGGTAGACCAGTCAATTTTATAAAATTCATGCTGCAAGAAGTTTTAATCAATGTTAATGAAGTCACGATAGTTGAAAATTATACGACATGAAAATGAGATCATGTTTAGAAAAGCAAGGTGCGGATAACTGATCATATAAATTATGTCCAAAAATTTTCTATTGGTTTTAGTAAAGTGTGTGGTTGTGGTAGTATTGGTTGGTGTTAGTCCAAGAGACTTCAAATTGTCAGCAAGTTGAGAGAGTAAGTTAATATATTGGAGTTAAAATCGCGAAGAATGACAACATCTTCATACGATAATATTTTTAAAATATCCGTAAAAGAGTCTATGAATATTCTACTATTAGCCCTGTAGACAGTACTCACAAGTATTTTTTGCCCTCGATCACTTTTTCAATAAAAATGTATTCGACCCAGGGATGTCAAAATTGGTACAATTGTACTTTTTTTGGTACAATTCGAGCCTGAAAAGTACAATAGTACACCAATGACCAATTTGGTACAATTTAAATTTGTACCTACTTTAAATTTCTTATAAAGTTGCTATTGAAAATTAGAAATTATAAACTAAATTTCAACATTAATTGTAAAGAAAATTTAAATTAGTTACTATGATTATTCTTGATACCCACTCTCAGCTTCATATTTTAAAATAAAATTCTTCTATACTTGAAAGTATTATAAGTTTATTTCGGGATACAGTGTGAGATTTCGATGACTTAGCAGACCAAAAGTCTATTTTTTATTATTGAATTTAATGAAAAAATGTACGTAGACAAATAAAACAAAAAAACATGTAATTTCACATACAATAACTGTTTAGCGACGAGTCGATTCAAATTGAGATATTTTTTTTATTATTTTCCGGGTATTTAGTTAGTTATAGTATGAAAATTTGGTTAAATGTGAGCCGAAAGTGATTATAATTTGTGAAGTAAGTAGTTTTCAGATACCTAAGATTTATTTTCCTAGAGTTTCATTTCGATACCACATTTTTCAAGAATTTCGAAACTCTAAAGTGATTCTGAAGGGAATGTTATAACCCCATGTTATTTGCATTGATTATTTTGATTTCTATGTATAAAATATACTAAATACTAAATTCCTAATTCAGTAATGTCAAAATTAGAATTTTGACCTGTTAATTTAGCAAAATATCATACTGTGCGAGAGTTCTACAGAATTTTAGATTTTTTTTTAACAATTTCCTATTTCGGTACAAATGAAGTTAAAAAAGTACTATTTTAACAGGTGTTTAGTACAATTTAAAGTTTTCAATTTTTCAATTGACATCTCTGATTCGACATGAGTTACTCTTAGTGAGTTGTATTTTATACCATTTTTACACCACCTCCATGTTTTACTCTATCTGCTTTTAAGATTGTGTAGCCAATCAGAGATACATACAAGTCATTTATAACTGAGTTAAACCAGGTCTCTGAAACACATGTCCATGCTCGAATTTTCGAAAATATATCTAAACTCATCAATTTTCTAGTTCAAACTTTGAGCATTTATATGGCAAATTTTAAGCCCATGCTTCTGTTTGCAAAGTACTTTTAACATACACGCTGTCCCGTCTTTAGAATTATTTCTTGCTAGGTTGGGTATCTCCAGTCAAAGTATAATAAAATAATATTTATATAATATCGTACAAAAAGTAGTGTAATTTTTAGTAAAAAAGTCCCTAATGTTAAGGTTAATATAACTTGGTTGATTAAACAGAAAATAATTAGTAATAAAAATAATGGAAATGTATTTAAATTATATTTAATTTGTGCTGCTCTTTGGTGATCAGCAAGAAAGCTCCCATCAGAATCTTCAAAGTGGCTTTCCGCTGACTTTTTAATATACAAAATAAATTTTCAATTATAACAAAGGAAGAGTTAACTATCTTCAGAATATTTCAATGATGATTATAAATTGGTTCCGCTAATGTGTAATTTCTCTGGTCACAGCTCAAATAAACGCAGTACGCAAATTCTTAATAATGTGTGGAAATTACAACATTAAAAATTTTTATAGCAATTGTTTTAAATTTTATTTTGTTTATTTTTGAGTTGTCACTTTTATTATAATCAATATTAACATTGTTTGTCCACTTTTTATCTTTTATTTTTTTATTTAAAATTATGAATTTTAATTTTATTTTTTTTATTTTTTTTTTTTTTGTTTTACTTTTTTTAATAATAATAAATTGCATTTTTAATAATAATAATAAAAATTTGAACTCATAATACTTACCTTTTATACTCACCAATTAGTTTAAGTAGCATTAGTAAACCTTATTTGCTTAAAATTTAAAAAGTAACGGGGTTTGCTGAAACTTATGTACATAGAAAAAGTAGACTTTTATTATAAATAGAAAATAAAGAATACTTGCAAATTCAACTTATAACCTTTCGGTCGTGTTTTCATTTGTTCTAATCGTTTTTCACAAGTGCCCATTTTTTAATTTAAATTATAATTTAATTAATTTAAATTTTTTAAAAATTATTAAGAAACATGAAACATCGGTTGAAATGGCGTTTATGAAGCCCGCCGTTAACTGACATATATAATATATATCGACGCCTCCATTCTATAACGTTCTAAATGTACTTAGAACGTTTTTAATGTTCTTTAATTTTTGAATCCTACGTTCTCTAATTTAATACTGTCAAAATTTGTTTAAGATGGGCCGATCCGTTCCGAAGTTATAGGCATAAAGATACTTAGACTACACACATAGTCGTAAAAATTTTCCATTCTAAAATGTAGTAAGTACACTTAGAATACTTTTGCTTGGACAATTTTAAATTGACTTGAAAACTAAGTTGACTTAGTATGTTATGGAAGGGACATTTCTTAACGTTGTGTTTTCTATGTGTATTTGGTATGTTCAGTGTGCTTTTTTTAGTGTCTGTAAGTGTAGTTAAAAGGTTTTTCCCCGAATTAAAAAAATAATTTTGCGCGTGTAAGTGTACATAAGATGTTTTAGTTTGGAAAAAGTAGTCAACCAAATCGGACGCCTAATTTTTGTATTTTCGAATATAAAATGATTTCGCGTGCAAAAAAAATTATAAATTTAGCACAAAATAACGTGAGAGGTATTATTTATTAGATTTCCATATTATCTGATATAATTAATAAGTTTGTTCTTAGGAAAAGGTGAATCAAAAAGTATAAGTTCAATGTAATATAATCATGAGGAAAGTGTTGATAAGAAATTTACGACTTAAGTTAAATGTTGTGCTTATTTATATTGGATTTTTTTGACAGGAAATAAAGAGCAAACTAGTCCAGCAAACGAAAAATCGTCTAAATTTGATAATGAAAATAGTGAAAATTCTGATTCACAGGTATGTGATATATTAATATTTAAATTATTTTATATTAAGTAATTAATTTTTTAGAAACATATCCCGGGAGTGACTGCGAATATAACACATCGAATAATTCATCTTCAATAGGTATGTTTATAGACACTTTTTTATATAATTTATTTTAAGTATCGCTTCAACTTTTAAAGCCATTTCCCGGCAGTTGCAGCGAATATAATCCATCAAGTACTTCGTCGGAAGCAGAATCAAATCCAGAATTTAGTCCAATAACTCCAAAATTAAAAAAGAAAAAATTAAATCCGGAATTTGATACACCACCCGAAAACTTTTGCAAAAGACATAGACGTCCATCCGAGTGGAACAAAAATAAAGCAAAATATTTAAAAAACCATTATAATAAAAAAGGTCAGTTTATACCAAAGAAAGAGTTAAAAGAAGGTTGCAAAGAATCTTGTAGAATGAGATGTTCACAAAAGCTGTATAAAGATATAAGAACACAAATTTTTCCAATATAGAAAATTCGCGAAAAATGTGTCAAGAAAGTATTTTCCAAGTTTGATGAGAATTTCAAAGAAATAAAAATATATGATGAAACTAGGAAGAGAAGAAAAGAAAATAAAATTGTTATTGAAGAAATACCAAAAGCATACATATCCGGATTTCCTATAACGGAAGATAAACGTAAAGATCTTTTATATCTGTGTGATCAAAATTTAATTCCAAAATTTTACCAAAATTTCTACAGACAACTTAATGGTTTTAATGGAATAAAATGAATTTAAAAAGAAAATAATAGTTTTTTTTGTATATCATTTTAACTAAAAATTCGTCTATGTAGGAAAATATAATTTTCTAAAATTTTTTTCCAAACTAAAATATTATATGTATACTTAGGTGATTAACTTAAAAACAATAGACCTATCAAAAACAAGCTAAGTACACTTAGACGACCAATAGCCAATGTTTTCTCCGTGCTAAAACATTTTATATCATATTTAGCTATGATTCAATTAAAATTTGTAAATTAAGAAAATACTATAAAAATTCTACTCAAATTCTACTAAAAACAGTGAAAGAACAAATGTCGTATCTTATATAGTTTATGAGATATCGCGTGAAAACTTTGAGAGCTCGTAACTCAAAACTGACATTTTCGACTTAGAATTTTATAGAATGGAGGCGTCGATATATCAAACGATCGGAAATCCTTTCGAGAATTTTGCTATTGGAATTCAGTAAGATCGGTTCTTACAATGCGGAGATATGTTAAAAAAACGGTTTTTAGAACCGGTTTTCCAGTTTCTGAAGCCTCTGTATATACTAGGGACTTCGTTTTTACAAAGTAGTCTCGGACATTTTTTTCTGAATTTTTGTTCTGAAAAAAAAAAAAAATGAAATAAATCGGTTCAGTAATAACTAAGATATCAGACAAAACGTATTTTTTACTTTTTGAAGCCCTGGTTAAAGCTATAGATTTATATTTTTATACAGATCGGTCACAAATATTTTTATAAAATTTCGGCTTTTTGAATCAGCAAGATCGGTTTATAAATGGTGGAGATATGTTTTAAAAACCGGTTTTAGAACCGGTTTTTCAGTTTCTGAAGCCTCTGCATATACCAGGGACTTCGAATTTTTAAAGGGGGCTCGGAAATTATTTTCTGAATTTTTGTTCTGAAAAAATGAAATAAATTGGTTCAGTAATAACTGAGATATCGGGGAAAACGAATTTTTTATTTTTGAAGCCCTTGTTCAAGCTACAGATTTTTATTTTTATATAGATCAGTCAAAAATATTTTTATAAAATTTCGTTCTTTTTAATAAACCAAATTCGTTCATAATCAACAGAGTTATGGCCCAAAAACAAATCTGTTAAGAATATAAATACACACACAAACATGTATATTAAGCATTGTAATGACTATTAGTGACGTTTTTTTGTTTTTTGTATAGACAAGTAGTTTAGTTAGAAACAGCAGTAATATAGTGAATAACAGTGGTGTTGTTGTTCTTTGTATATGCAGTCTGTACAAAAATAAATAAAATATGGAATTGTTGTTGTTTATTTTTAAAAACTAAAACATATCTGTTAAGAATATACATAAATACATACACAAACATATGTATTAAGCATTGTAATGACTATTAGTGACGTTTTTGCCTATAAGACAAGTAGTTTAGTTAGCAACAACAGTATATAATGAATAACAGTGTTGTTGTTCTTTGTATATGCAGTCAGTTTGTATATACACACATAAAAAATAAATAAATATGGAATTGTTGTTGTTGTTTATTTTTTAAAAGCAAAGCCTGCTATGATTGATTTTTTTTTCATATTCAAATTTTCGTAGTTTGAAACAAATTTAGATTTATATATGTGAAAATATGAAAGCATACGTTAAGGCGAAAATTTTATTATTTGTCGGTAATATGGTAATATGATGTCGATAAGATGGTAATATGGTAATATGGTGAAGGGTATCAAAGATTCGGCACAGCCGAATCTTTTCAATTTCATTTAAAGTAGTTTAAACTTTAAAGTGCTTTTGAAAATATTTTATTTAAATTAAAAATAATAAAAAAGTGATATTGTTTTAAAAAATATTTTTATTAAAAAAACATAAATAAATAAAGCAAATAAAACAATTCACTAACAAAAGTACATAAAACAATCACAAACAAACAATAAAACAACTAAAAAAAATAAAACTATAAATAAACAAAATAAAAACACAACGTCAACAACAACAGATCATCATCGTTGCTGCCATCATCTTAGTTGTCCGTTCCAAATGCCCCGTCGTTGCCGCTGCAATATTTGTAGTGCCGAAGCCAATCAGGGGAGAATTCTGAGTCTGGTTTATCTGAACAACAGGTAACAAGTGTAAAAAATATTTGTGTAAAAACCTTAAATTTGTAAATTAATCAAATTTTGTAAATTATTCAAATTATTCTCTTTGAAGTATTTTATTTGTTTAATAATTTATATAAACAAAAAACCCACCCTTAAAAGTGAAACGATCGCGAGTGTTTCTTTTGTTTTTAATAAATAAACATACACTCACGCACACGTATAAATTCTCATTTATATCGACTAACAATTTAAAAAATTATTTCTTATTTTGCCGTCGGTATTGCAATCGTTTGCTAAAAAATGTATTTTTTAATATATTTAAAATAAATACACAATATTCGCGAGTGTTAATTTTTATTTTTTATAAAATAATTAATTAATAATCGCTGTTTTCTTTTGTGCTTCATTCTTTTATTCGTTGTTCGTCAACTTGTTCATTTCAATTCCTCCTTTTCCTATACCTCTTACATTAATTTATTAATATCAGCTGTTAACAGTGTAGTGCATTTACACTAGCATCGAAAAGTGTAATTTCATACAAATTAAAAATATTAAGTTGAAAGTGCGTTCACACCAGTGTGTTCATACTTTAGATAATAATTTTAAATACAATTTGTATGAAATTTTAATAAATAAATATCGATTTTTCTTGGTAAATGAACAATACTAAATAGATTGATTTTACCAAAGGCTGATTAAAGTGGATTTTTTCGGGAAATTAAATAAATTATTTTTAATTGGAGTGAATTGAACTTTAACGATAAATGGAGAAATTACAAACAAAAAAAGCTAAAGTTGTACAAAATATTGTACGAATTCGTCAATCCATTCGGGAAAAGACGATTTCTTTTAATCCAGTAGAATTAGAATGTCGATTGGACATTCTTAAAATATTCCGATTATAAAAATTTTATGAGCTTATTTGAGAACTTGGTCCGCAATGATCCGACGTTGACAGATATAGAAAAATTTAATCATTAAATATCATGCTTGTCCGATGAAGCTTTGGGTACAGTTAAAGCTTTTCAGAATTCAGAAGATAATTATCCCAAAGCATTAATCATTGAAAAATGTGGGGTAAGGAGTGGGTGTAGAGGGGAAAATTGTATTTGATATAACAAACAAAAGACCGTAGATCTCAAAAATGATAAAATTTTTAAAATCGCACTGACAAAAAATGCGTAGTCATAAAAAATATGAAAAAAAAAAAAATAATAATAATTCCAACTTAAATAACAGAGTTAACAAAAAATTATAAGAAAAATATTTGTTAATAAATTGGCCTAATTTTAACTCCTTACACTAAATATAGTGCAGAAAGTTAAATTAAACATTTCCATGACGTCACAATTTTAAAATATATAATTTATTTATTTTTTTTTTTTTTATTTTTAACTTCATTGAAAAATATATGGATCTTTTTTTCTTCAGCTAGGATTTAAGAATGTACTATTTTGAATTTTAACTCATATTAAGAAGCATCAATAGTCAGTCACCAAAGTAGGATTCCATATGCGTTGATATAATATCTCAGTAACAGCGTTTTGGAGTAAAAGCTCCTATTGTTCTTCGCATATTTTATCTTCTTTTTAGTGCTTTTAGCAATTTTAAAGACTTTTAGGTGTTATGCAGGGCATGTTAGAGACATGGCATATTCTACACTTTTGTTTCACTATTCCTTCTGTATAAAATACGGATCCATAATTTGATCTATCTATTTACCCAGAAAATTATATAATCCTAAAAATTTCTTAGAGGTACATATTTCATTTGGTCATCAATGGGTTAAAAGTGTGATGTGATGGAAATGTTTTATGTTACTTTTTTCACTACATTTAGTCTTAGAAGCAGCGTTTAATTTTAAGCACACAAAAATTTTTTTCAACTGGCGACTGCGCTGAAAACAGTTTAAGTTTTCATTTTCGATCACATGCTTACTTAACAAAATTTGCTGCTCAAACACAAAACTGAAATAAGCAGCAACCAGTTTTTATTTTGTTCAGCAGCCAAATTAAATAAGCAGCGCACACACTCAGTTTTTTGCTCAGCCAAGTTGATTTTACGTCTTAGTCGTGTGCGCTCAGCACAACGTAGAATCATTTTTCAGCAACGTAAGAACAACTGGATAGTAAGACTGTATAGTTCTGTACAGTTGATTTACAAAGTTGTTTGGTTTTTGTTTATACATTTAAGAAGGAAAATGAAGTTGTTTTTTTTAAATAAAAACAAATAGAAAACGGTGCAATAAAATACTACGAATTGTATTAAAGATATTTATATGTAGATTTATTAATTTTAATTAAAAAAAAAACAAAAATTTTTTATATAATCCATTTATTTACAATTTATTTAAGATGATAGAACTTTTATAAAAATATTAGATAATATTTAATACTAGTAGATGAGAAAATATTAACTAAATATTAAATGTTGTTTAAATTAAAGAAAAAATTAAAAACATTTTTGTTATTTGCAATAAGAAGAAAATTTTGTTATTTTGTATAACTTTCTTTGTTTTGGTCTATTACACAAAGTTGTTTTTGTTTTTAAATTTTAGAAGGAAAATGAAGTTGATTATTTTAAATGAAAACAAATAGAAAACGGTCCAATAAAATAATATGAATTTTATTGAAGATATTACATACATATATCTTTATTTTTTTTAATTTTAAATAAAAAAAGTTTTTCATTTAACAAATATAGAAATTTTGTAAAGATAAATAAAAAAAGACATTATATTTATTTGTATGTATTATGTTACCGAAATAATAAAGATTTGTTGTGATTTTTATTTATTTATTTATTTGTTTATTTATTTGATGATCGGCTTTAATGTCTTAATTAATTTTTTACTTTTATTAATACCTCAGCCGAACAATAAGACATTTGATTATACAAAAATAATTATAATAACAGTGCAATTCTCGACCGAGTGACAAAAAAAAAAAATAAAAATTATTGTGATAGTAAAAAAACATGACAATAATGTTTTTTTTTTTATTCTGGCTTTGAAAAAAAAATGTGTTTATATATTTTTGGTGATAGTTGTCACACTCATAAAAGCATATAATAAGTAATTATTAATTAATGATAATTGTCATGAATTAGAGAATAGCACTGTAAGTAACATTTATATAATATTTAAGATTTACGTAAGTTATAATAAATTATCCGCTTTATAAAATATAACCAACTGCTGGAAAATTATATACATATGTAACTCTCTTTTAGTAAAATTATGTCACTATTTACAAATTGGAATTGAAGTTGAAGGGTTGTTGAGTAATGAAATATTTTTAATAATAACAAACGAATCAAAATTAAGCAGATCATCTGCTAATAAATAAAAGTTGAATGTGGTTTTAAACGGAAAAATATAGTCAATTAAACAATTTATCAAAGAAATATTCTATTTATTTCAAAATTTAAATATTCTAAAACATTAACAAATCAAATTATAATGCGCTAACTTTTATTAAAAAAGTCCCAGCAAAAAAAAAAAAAAGTAGAACAAAGTGTATATATACTTTTTTGTTACAACTACTTTGTTTCAACTTTTTTCAAATTTAATAATAATTACTTCCAAAAAAATTAAAATTAATGAATTTCTAGCGGGAAAAAAGGTTAATAATTTCTAAGAAAATTTAAATTTATAAATTTTAAATCATATTCATTGTATTTTGATAGCTCTAAAACAGACTTTTTGTTATAAAATTTTATAAATATTGTTTTAAAGGAAGTACTTCAAAAGAAATGAACTAGAAATATAGAAGAAGAACATCTTACCAATAACAATCATGGGTTAGAAAAAGAACTTCTGCAGCTCTTTTCCACCACTAAGTACTTCCTTCAGCTCTTTATTAGTTCCTTTTTTGTTGGGGTGCTACATTCCATGTTATATCTTTCGGAATAGTAGGTCCATATGTTAGGAAAAATTTTTAAATTTCATATAGTTTTTTTTTTTTTTTCACTCACACGGATCTACTCTAAAATTAAAATTTTTTTTTTTTTCTACTAAATATGATCCTTAATCAATTTAATAAAATTTAAGATATTTTCAATTTTGTGATTATTAATATTTAATAATATATATTTTGAGACTTGAAATTCCCTAAATAATAAAAAAAAACTTGGGCCATTATGCTCAGAATAATTTCTGTCCACCAGGGGGGTTATTGTGTAATTCGATTCGAAAGAAAACACTTTCGAATTTCAATGTATAAAGTATACAAATTCGAAAGATTTTCCTTTCGAATTTAGTTACAAAATAACCCAGGTTTTATAGTACTTTGTAATTTTTTGATTAATTTTGTTCAATATTTAAACGAGTGTACATTATAATTCGGGGAGGAGTCTTTTATTAGACTTGGAGTCAAATGTAGACCGAAACTCATAAGTGTAAAATAAAACATACGAATACAGAATAGTACGTTGATGCTGACATTTATGTGAATTTATTCAATTTTGGGTGATTCCCAAAAGAGGGCCTTATATGGGAGCTATGGTAAATTATGGACCGATCTTTGTAAAATTTGGCACTATCATTTATGTTCATATAAAATTTATTTGTGTCGAATACTAACTTGATACTAACATTTTAATGGGATTTATGCCCGTTAAAGTTATTTTCTGAAAGGGGTTTATATGGGAGCTATGGTTTATTATGGACCGATCTTTTTAAAAATCGGCACACTTATTTAGACTTATGTGAAACTTATATATTTCATTAAAATATTGCTATATTTAAGGGATTTATGATCGTTAAACCCTTTTCCGGGAGGACATTTGTATGGGGGCTAGGTGAAATAATGGACCGATCATAACCAATTTCAATAGGCTTCGTCACTGGGCTATAAGAAACCTTTGTACCAAATTTCATTAATTTTGGTTCAAAATTGCGACCTGTAGTTTGATTACAAGGTTTACATGGACGGACAGACGGACGGACATCGTTAAATCGACTCAGAAAGTGATTCTAAGCCGATTGGTATAAATTAAGGTGGGTCTTAGACCAATATTTTTGGGTGTTACAAACATCAGCACAAACGCATTATACCCTCCCCACCTATGGTGGTGTAGGGTATAAAAAGGCTACAATTTATTTACAAATATAAACAATTTTTGAGATAATTTACTCTTATTTGTATTAATGATCTATTCGCTAATTCTAACTTACTAACAATATCGATGAAAAAATACAGAAAATTCAACATAAATTTTACATACTTGTATAATCAATGAGTCAAATATACAATTGTTAGAACTACTTTTTTTCCATTTAATAGTCATATGTATTGCAAATTTAAAATATATAATTTTTCTTCCAAATGTACGCCTATATCTTCAACTAAGTCATAATTTTTACCGAAAGTGTCCAAATTTTTTCTTTTTTATCTTTTATTATTTCGTTATAATATACGATTCTGACCAGTATAATATTGTATACATATACATGTTATTAGGAATTATATCAGGTTATGAACATATATTTATTAGTTTCTCAGTTATTGCATTTTAAAAATGACAAAAAGCTCTTTGAACCACCCTTTATTTAAAAAAAAAAAATAAGAGTTTCGTATTACAACTTAACGTTTTAATTCAATTAAACATTGCTTTTATTGGGTCCAAAAGTTAAGCTTAACTACAATTTCTTTAATAGATCAAAACAAAGAAAATTATACAAAATAACAAAATTTTCTTCTTATTCAAAAGAACAAACATTGTTTTTTTAATTTTTTTCTTTAATTTAAACAATATTTAATATTTAGTTAATATTTTTTCATCTACTAATATTAAATATTATCTAATATTTTTATAAAAGTTCTACAAAAATTTTAAATAAATTGCAAATAAATATATTATACAAAAAAAATTTTTGTTTTTTTAATTAAAATTAATAAATCTACATATAAATATCTTTAATACAATTCATAGTATTTTATTGTACCGTTTTCTATTTGTTTTCATTTAAAAACTATACCACTTCATTTTCCTTCTTAAATGTAAAAACCATAACCAAACAACTTTGTATATTGACTGCGCAGAACTGTACAGTCTTACTATCCAGTTGTTCTTACGTTGCTGAAAAAGGTTTCTACGTTGTGCTGAGCGCACACGACTAAGACGTAAAATAAACTGGCTGAGTAAAAAACTGAGTTTGTGCGCTGCTTATTTAATTTGACTGCTGAACAAAATAAAAACTTGATGCTGCTTAAATCAGTTTTGTGTGTGAGCAGCAAAATGTGTTTAGTTAGTATGTGGTGAATAACTAAATCAAGTAAACTTGTTTCAGCAAGATGCTGTAAAAAAAGCAACTGTTTAGAAAATTACGACTGCTTTAAGCAGCCATTCGAAACACTGCTTAGAAGTAAGAATTAAACAAGATTATTCAAGATATATTTTTTTCCTAATTTTTTGTTAGCTTTGTTATTTAAACTTGGATTTTTATTTTTTTCAAACCTTTGGTGTCTACGCATTTTCTGTCAATGCGATTTTAAAAATTTTACCATTTTTAAAATCTGCGGTCTTGTATTAGTTATATCAAATACAAATTTCCACTATACACCCACTCTCATCTCCATGGTTTTATGAGGGTTAATTGAGAAATTCTTGATTTTTACAACTTTAACGACTTCTTTACTAGTACTATATTTCTGTAGCCCCATGTCTTGCCTATAAAACATGTATGAAAAATTTCCTCTACCTATTACCTGGAAAATTTCATAACCTAAAACCTTCTCAAGGAAAAAAATTTTGTTTGGTCCTCAATGGGTTAAAAATGAGACGTGTGTAATTGCCCTTTTACTGCTGAGCCTGTAATTCAAAGATTTGATTTTATAAAATCTGTGCCAGCATGTATAAATTGTTTGAAAAAATTTCATACAGTAGCCAGATGTACATCATCTAAGTGTACATCCACTACAAAGGATCCCACAATTCACTACTACAAAGATACAATACAAGTTCTAGTAATAATAACCAATTGAATAACTACTCTGAACAGCCGTCAACTTCTCACGCTTCCGTGAATTATTCATCTTCGGATAAAAGAATTATTTTAGCGACGGCTGTAGTCAAAGTAAGAAAAAGTTCTGATGATTTTATATTAGCCAAAGCTATTTTAGATTCAGGTTCTCAACCGAATTTGATAACTGAGGAACTTGCACAGCTACTACGATTAAAAAGAGAAGGTGGCAGATTGAATTTAAATGGTATTAGCGAGACAAATTCATTTTTAAAATCTTGTGTAAATTTAACTGTCACGTCGAGGGTTAACTCTACTCATTTTACTTCAAAGTTTTGGGTATTGAGTTCAATAACAAATTTAAAACCTGATAAGATGATAAGTACAGCAAGCTTTGACGTTCCTAAAAATATAGAATTAGCTGATCCTAGCTTTCATAGATTTACTTATAGGCGCGGATTTAATTTGTGTAGGACAAATAAAGTCTAGTCCGAGCCTCCCTATTTTACAGAAAACTTCACTTGGTTGGATTGTTGCTGGAAAGTATAATCAATCAAAGGGCTCGAATAACAACCAAGTTTGTCATTTCTTAGAAAACGAGAGCAATATAGATTCAATTGTTAGAAAATTCTGGGAATTGGAAGAAATTCCGAAAGAATTAACGAAAATATATTCTGAGGAACAGCAACAATGTGAGGAAATCTTTAGAAATTCAGTACGGCGTTTAACGTCAGGACGATTTGAAGTCTCTTTGCTTTTCAAATCTAATATAAAAACGTTAGGTTCATTTTCGAAAAAGCTAAAAGACGATTTCTTTCATTGGAACGAAAAATTTCCAAAGATAACGTTATGAAAGAAATGTATCATGATTTCATGAAAGAGTATTTCGACTTAGGTCATATGACAATATTAGATAATATACCAAATTTTCCTCACTATTTTATTCCACATCAATGTGTTTTGCGACCTCAGAGTACAACAACGAAACTTCGAGTTGTTTTTGGTGCTTCTTGTCGAACTTCTTCACAGGTATCACTTAACGATTTGTTAATGGTTGGTCCTACCATACAAGAAGAATTATATTCGACATTGATCCGTTTTCGATTACATAAAATTACATAAATATGCAATCACTGCCGATATTGAAAAAATGTATCGTCAAGTTTTAATTGGCGAAAATGATGGTAATTATCAATTGATCCTTTTTAGATTGAAAATTTAAAAGTGTTTCGGTTAAACACTGTAACATATGCCACGGCATCTGCGCCATTTTTAGCCATCAGATGTTTGATTCATTTAAGCGATTTATTCAAAGAGACTTTACCTATCGGTTCAAAAGTTGTTTGCAGTGATTTTTACGTGGATGATTTGTTAACTGGAGCTGAAGCTACCAAGACCTAAACATAATGCGCAACCAGGTCACTGAAATTTTAAGTTCAGCTAGTTTTAAACTAACAAAATGGTTTTCAAATCATCCTGACTTTATAAGTTCATTAGGGAATGAAAAATTACTACATAGTGATTCCGATTCAGCTAAAGCGCTTGACAAATTTTAAGTTCCGAAGAATGATTCATTTAAGTTTCATTTGGAAGACAATTTTCAAGATTTAAAAGCGACTTAAAGAAACATTTTATCAGTTTCGTCGCGTTTGTTTGATCCTCTCGGACTTTTATGCCCATTAGTTCCAAAATCTAAAATGTTACTACAAGAACTTTGGATACAAAATCTTGATTGGGATGAATCAATTCCAATGAGATTTTTAACTAAATCTAATTTAATGGAAATTGATTCAATTACAATCCCAAGATTCGCCTACATACCAACTAAAAAAAAAATCCAGCTGACATTGCATCAAGAGGATGTGATGTCAATGAATTTAAAAATTCTATTTGGTTTGAAGGACCTTCGTTTTTGTTAAGCGATAGTTTAAAATGGCCTGTTAACGAATATTTTGAGTTAACGGGGAACCAACAAGCATTAGAAATGCGAAGAACTAATATTGTTCTGACAGTAGAGGGTCAGCAAAACTGTTTGCTTGATCTGATAGATAAATATTTTTCATATAAGAAGTTACTACGAGTAACTGCTTTCGTATTTAGATCTGTTGATATTCTGAAAAAACAAAAAATTGAGAAAACATTTACACCTACAGCCAAAGAATTTAAATGGTCATTTTATCGACTTGTAGAGACTGTCCAGAAATATAACTTTTCTGAGGAGATAGCTAAAATGCATAAATCTCAAGTCTTGCCGTCAAATATACAAAAATTAACGTCATTTATTCATTAATTTACTGAAGAAAGTAGATCATTTTCACTGATAAGCGTAGGTAGGAGATTGCTAAATGCAAATTTGGATTACAATACCAAATTCCCATTTTTATTGCCGAAAAGAAACAGCTTTGTCATACTATATTTGCGAAATCTTCATCTTGATAATTGTCATGCTGGTGCAAAAGCTTTAATAGCTCTTTTTTATTTCAATAAAAATCGCGATTTTTTAAAATTTGTGAAAAATTTTGATCGAATCTAAGTTATTTCTCCATATATTGATTGAAAATATATTTTGTTAGAGTTTATTACATAGAAATGCTTTTTAATATTGTGATCCTTTTTTAACACAAGTAAATATTTTTTGTTCCATAAAATGTTTATCTCTCAAAATTTTTTTATGCGCCACCGAATCTTTATTAAGCATAAACAGCACCTACTAATTATGTCAATTATAGTTAATTTCATGTTGTCCACACGATGTGCCTTAGCGAAATGTGTTTTGACAAAAGTGTCCCGTTTTAAATTATCAACGACATTTCACTTAAATTTATGATCCCGATCAATTATATTTATCGCCACTCTTATATCTATCTATATATCTAATATTTGTTTAAATTGAAATTTTCTATATAAAAATACAAAAACAAAAAGTACAATTTTTGCATAATTTTCAAAAAGTCCATAAAATTTTTGTACTAAATTTATTTTTAATGCTTCTCCGATTTTGTTATGTAAAATGAAAAGTTCACGCAGTAATCCAAGCAATTCCATATGAAAATGTGAATGTGCCTCGCGAAAAACGGACTTTTTGAAAAATTTTCGCACTTGTTTTCCAAACTTTGAGACTATCTACTACGTTGAATATTCACATTCGGTTGAGGGGCGCACAGACCGCGCCCAAAAACTGAAAAATTTAAAAAGCCAAAAAATTTTGTCATCAAAACTTTACTACCCTGTATTTAGTTGTTAAAAGTCTGCACAACAACAAATATGGTGCAGGATTTATGTACCAAGTCCAATTAGTTTACTTATGATAGAGTAAGATCAAAAAGTATAAACGCGTGAACAAAAATTGTAGAAGAATGCACAGTGGAGCAGAATCGAAATTTTTTTGGAAATAAATCTGTAACTTCTGACCGGCTGGTTGAATTTGCATGAAATTTGGTATATGCGAAGCAGAGGAGTGTACAATTTTAAGTTTGGAAGGGGTACCGTACATACCTCTCAGGGGCTGAGCCAAAGGGTCTCAAAGTTGGGTACCTCTGACATACAAATTTTTTAATCGCTTGCCAAATTTTTCTCGTCCAATTTCAAATATTTTTATACATTATTGTAGGCACTGATAAGGCTTAAAAAAACATGGAGGTCCAAAGATTTTTTCACTGCGTTACAATTTCTGCAAAAACACATAATATCCCAACCACCTATGGTGGTGTAGGGTATAAAAAAGTAAAATTATACAAAAAACTTCGACTGAATTTTTTAATATTATTTTTTTTTAATATTGGCAACATCACACATGAAAGAGACCTAAACCACGTAACATAAACGAAAAAAAAAAACATATCGACATAGAGAATACCATTTGTGACTGCTTTCCGTCTACAGTCGTAACGTAAAATCGAGATAGAGAATACGGGCATAAAATTTTAATTTATTTTATTTTTTAATGAAAAATGTTGGATTTTTATTTATTACAACATTTTAAGGTATACAAATTGATACAAAATCAATCTCCAAGCCGATTAAACGATGTCCGGCCGCCTTGCATGTTGCCTGGTTGCACTGCTACCTTGTTGTCTGTGTATGTAAAACCTGTGCACAAAGAACAAGTCGTAATTATAGCGTACACCACCATAGGAGGTTGGGGTATTATGCGTTTTTTCTGATGTTTGTAACACATAGAAAAAGTTATTCAACCTTAAAGTATACTAATCGACTCACTATCACTTTTTAAATCGATCTAACGATGTCCGTCCCTCTGGTTGGCTGGTTGGCTGGCTGGCTGTCCATGTAAATCTTGTGCACAAAGTACAGGACGAAGCCTATTGAATTTGGTTGTGATCGGTTCATTATTTCACCTAGCTCTCCTACAAATGTCCGCCCGGAATAGAAATTTAATACCAAAAAATGCCTTAAAAATATAATTATTTTAATGAAATTCGGCACTAAGAAGTTTTGTACAAGTATCAATCTTTGTTCCAAATTTTAAGAAGATCGGTTCACAATTGACCATAGCTCCCATATAAACCCCTTTTCCGAAAATCACTTTAATGTGCATAAATCCCATACGAATGTTAGTATCAAGTTAATATTCGCCAATTTTTATGAGAATCAGTCCATAGTTTATCATAGCTCCCATATAAACCCTCTTCCGGAAATCGCCCTAAAATGCATAAAATAATATAAATTTTAGTAAAATAAAATATTTGTATATTTTATTTTACATTTAGTAAAAGTGTTGGTCATCGATTGGCCAAAGGTTTAATATAAGTCTACCTTTTTTTTCTCGTTTTAAAGATAATTTGATCGCTTTTGGCAAATGTGACTATTTAAGTATAACACTAAAGTCTGGTAAAATTGGTTATGATCGGCCCATTATTTCACCTTCCGTGCAAATATTCCCTCGGAACAGTGTTTAAATACTCATAAATACATTATTTATGCCACGGTTTCAATAAAGTTTGGTACAAATTTTATAAAATAGTGAATTCGAATACCAGAAACAGATTAAAAAAATACTCCAACTCGCATAAAAACCACATTAATGACAATATTGAGATAATATTTTACACAATAAATAGTAAAAAGGTTTCATAAGGATAGGTCCAAAAGTGTCCATTGGTCGCATATAAGAACATTTCCGAAAAACTAAAAAATCTTCTTGTGTCCAATAGTGCAGAATATTATATTGTTGGACTTGTTGATAAATAGATTTTTTAAAATTTTTTATTAAAAAATCGGATTTTAGTAAAAAATTTTATTTTTCGAGAAATATCTAATTTTTTAGTTAAAAATCTATTCTTTAGTTAAAAATCGAGTTTTTACTAAAAAATCAGATTGTAGTAAAAATTTAGTTTATTTGTAAACAAAATTTTATTTAATTATAATTATTTTTATTTATTCGAACTTTTTGGTTATAATTATTTTTGAAAATTATTCAGGCTCGAGTTCAATTATATTAATTAGAAGAATACATTGTAAAAGTTTATTGGACACCCGGCAGAATGGAATACAAAATAATTGTAAAAGCTTTATCGTAAACCATTCGTCTAAATCAGAAAAAGTCACGGATTCCATTTCCCAAAAAGTTGTGAGTTAAATAGATGATGTTTACAGAGAACACCACGGTGGGACACTAAAGAGTGCTGATGACGGTCGTGGCTGACTAGAAAATGCATTCCATTCTGCCGAGTGTCCAATAAACTTTTACAATGTATTCTTCTGATTAATATAATTGAACTCGAGCCTGAATAATTTTCAAAAATAATCAAAATTTTATTTTTTATGAGAAATCTTATTTTTGATGTAAATTTGTGTTTTTAGTGATACATTTTGCAAAACAAAAATTTAATATTTTTATTTTTTAAGAAATCTACCAATATTTAAACAAAATACTTTTTAGTATAATTCATAAACAGAGGTTTCACAACGTTATACATTCTCTTATAATATAAAGATGTACATATAGTACATATGTATGTTATAGTCAAAAGGAAATATATCTTATTAAATTCAATGTGTAAATGTCGACTTTATTCATTATAGTTAAAAAGATTATAACTTATTAAAAAAAAATTGATTTTCTTAAATTTCTCGTATATAAATGCATTAGGCTGCACCAAAATTTACCAACTTTCGAATTTTAACCGTTTTAACTCCCTATAGAATCGTTCTTTGGGTTGCAAAAATGTACCGTGTAAGATATTAGTGAAATCGGATATCGCTAACCCGTGCCGCATCGGACCTGAAGTCTTTAGGGTGCGTTTATATGGGAAAAATTTGGTTTATATAGGAAAAATGCTGCTACTAAATACTTTGTTCTGCAACACAATATTAAAAAATGTACTCAACACATAATTATCTATCCAATAAGATACAAAAAAAGAAAATCAGTTAAAAAGTAAATTATAAGTAATTACGAATTTCCTAATCCATCAATATGTTTTAGAACAATTGCGTAAGGAATGTACAACAAAATTTTTAATTTTTTGATAAATATGTAAATATAATATAATTTTTAATTAAATTTTAAACATGATTACTGAAAAATATTTTTGTTTTCGCAGGATAATACAAACACCTTTCTATGCTCGGTTAAAAAATTTTTACATTTTTCGAAATGTAAGACTCCATTTCAAACTTTAAAAATGTTTGTTAAACAAATTTCAAAAAAGTGCGAATAAAATTTTCCAAGTTAGATATTAGATATTAATACTAAACATATCTGAGGCCAAAAGGAAAAACTACATAACTTGAGTTATGTCGTTTTTGGTTTTTTTAATTTTTATAATTGTTGTATTTCATTACATATTGTGTAAATTTTTTGCAGAAATCTGAGCATTACTTTAGGAGTTAGTAATCTGAATAACAACGTAATTCAGTTGATTTTCCTTTTTTCAAAATGTATAAATTAACATATCGTCCATGCGCTGACTAAATTAGCTATGTAATTTTTAATAACTTTTCAGGAAAGCTTTTGCAGTTTCTGTGTTACTTTGCTAAATTCAAAAAAAAAAAAATTTTCGTCTATAAATAGGCTTAGTAACGCAAATTATGTTTTTTATGAAAAATAATGAAATTTTTGGCGTGTTTTGGAGAAAATCAACGAAAACTTTACATAAATAATTTTGTGGAGCAATTTTTTGTTAAGATATGATTGTGTTTTTCATTTTGCAGGTTCTTAAGTTCATTTAAATATAAGTTTGTTTTATGGAAGGAGGTATTGTTAGTAATATCTTGGTCAAATTTCAACTTCCTAAGATAATTGGAACATGCTATTAAATGGTAATTTGTTGATGATCCCAGAAAAATCTTCAAAAAAAAAAAACTAAAAAAGAAAATTCACCAATATTACACTAAGGGAAAAAATTCGATTCAAAATCAACAACGGTTGTGGCCACATTGGTAATTTACGGTAACAGCTTTTTAATACCTTTCGTTAACAAATTTAATACAAAACATATGTAATTTAAAAATTTGATACCGAAATGGTTTCAACTTGGTGCCAATTAGGTATCGATTTTCAATAAGAATTGAACACGCAGTGTTTAATTTAAACACATACGGTGTAGATTCACTATTGACACAGAATGGTATCGTTTTCAACACGTATGTGATTGATATTTCTCTGGGTGTAATGTTACATGTACCAAATGATAGGTAAAGAAAAATCAAAGAACCCGTATTTCATGATTTTTAGAGAAAAGATTTTAAATAAGATAAAATCAACGATTTACTAAAAATTCCTGAACTCAATAAAGTGCGTCAATTTGTGTGAAGACATAAAAATTTTGCAAGTGTACCCTCATAAAATTAAACATTTTTGTGTCTTAAACTAGTTCCCAAAATATTAGGAATCAATTATTTCACTTTCGTGAGCTGGACCAATTTTAAATTACCTCCAAAAATATCATTTTCGATCAACACTATACACAACTTTTAATTATTGATTAAAAGAAATCCAACATATAATAGGTAACGCAAGAATGTTATTGACAGTATGGTCTCCCGAGCTTTTTCCTGTTCTGAATATAAAAAAAAGAAATAAATTTTATAATAATCTGAAACTGAAAGACAGACAGACGGACAGACATCATCAAAGCTTTAGTTGACGTAAATCTGTATCAGTTAACTTTGGTGTAACTAGTCTTGGGATGTACACTTTCAGGCGGCATATCATAAGCATAAAATATTAACGAGAAAAGAAGATTTAGTCGGTCAAGGCCGACTATATGATACCCTACACCATTGCGTATGAGCATAGCAATTCGGGAAGTGGATTTATATTACACCTGTAGACCAACACTTTTACTAAATCCAAAATAAAGTATTTCCGGAAGTGGGTTTATATTGGAGGCATAGAAAATTATGGACCGATTCTCATAAAATTTTGCAATGTTGTTTCTATTTAAATAAAACTTTTTTGTATCGATATGCACGATAAAATGATTTTCGGAAGGGGGGTTTATATGGGAGTTATGGTCAACCGTGGACCGATTTTCATAAAATTTGTTACAAAGATTGATACTTGCATTAATTTTCGTTAAAATATTCTTATTATTAAGACATTTTTAAGTGTGGAAACTCTATTCTGGTGGGACATTTGTATGGGGGGTAGGTGAAATAATGGACCGATCATAACCAATTTCAATAGGCTTCGTCCTTGTATCACAAAGGTTCATTGAAATTTCATTCATTATCTTCAAAATTGTACTTTGTGCACAAGGTTTACATGGACAGCCAGCCAGCCGTCCAGCCAGACGGACGGACAGACATCGTTAGATCGATTTAAAAAGTGATTCTGAGTCGATTGGTATACTTTAAGGTGAGTGTTGGATAACGTTTTATATACGTTACAAACATCCCAACCACTTATGGTGGTGTAGGGTATAAATATTTTATGTTAAATTTTCAATATTACCAGTATTTCTAAGAATATTAATAATATTAACTTGTATGAAAAATTATTTACATAGGTAATTTTGTTGGAGCATTTTATATATGGTTTTACATAGGTAATTTTGTAAATCCTAAACTAGTCGAGAAATCAACAAATGCTTTGGTGGTCTTGTGTGTAATTAGTAGGGTATCTAAATGCAGAAACAAAAAAAATCCAAAATTTTTACATAAGTAATTCAGTCAGCGCATGGGCGATATGCTTTTTTCCCATATTTCTTAAATAAAAATTCATGATTGAATTTAACATACTTATTTGAAATATGTAGTTTTTTAATACATAAATTATATTATTTTAATATTTTGGAAATGGAATAAGTACATAATTCAACATATTCATAATATATTTTAAAATTCCATTTTTGGAAAAATTTATAATTTGAGATATTATTGAAATAAAATATAAATTTTATAAAGGGAAAAACAACACCATTACTTTATTGCTATATTATTCGATAACGAGTACACATATTGGTTGTAAAAATATACCAAATAATTTTTATACGAATTGCACATATATTTACACGGAAAGTAATTTAAAATTGTATACCAATAACCTTTAATTTCAATTGGGAAATTGGGGAAAATTTTTTAATTTTGACAACAGTGTTTTGACATAAATGCTGCTATCTCAAAAAGTACTCAAGATACAGATCTCAGTTAGTTTTAAAATAATAGGTAATGAGAGCAACTTAAAAATGGCACTCCACATTTTTTTTTAATAAACGTAAAAGATCATTGGTTAACCCTTAAGTTTTGGAAAGCTATATCTCAAAAAGCGCTATTTTAAAAATTTTGCTATATACTTAAGTTTAAATTTTCAGAATAGAGAGTTGATTGGATCCTGATATATTAATGAAAACATAGTGGCAGGTAAAAACGGCGTATTTTCCTTAGAAAAAAATATTTGTTTTTTTCTGTAGGACACTGGTACCAAAATGCACTTTTGTAAATGTTTTTGGTATGCGTTTTGCCAGCTGAGTTTGAATATGACCTTGGAAATGTTCTATCACTTTTGGTTTTTGAGATATGCGGCCAAGTAAAATTCATTAAAATGTGTCATATTTCTTGAGCAATACTTAGTGGGAACATAATAAATTATTTGTAGTCAAACATACCAAAAGTTGCTAGTTTTTTCATAATCCAACCTTTAATAAAACACGGGTTAGTAATAAAATTTTTAACAAAATGAAAGCAGATTCTTGAAGCTCACAAAATTTGCTATAAAAAAAGCCCAAATTAATAGTATATTATGTTTGGATTTAGTGATAACATGTTGTTTTGCAATAAATCTTTAAATACCTTAAACTAAAATGTACATGTCTCTCGGCGGGAGCTAGGTTTTCGCTTTAGACCCATACATTCTTTGGGTATCTTTCTTAGAATTTTGTGTAGATTTCGATTTTGCTATACGCCTGTCACGTTTTTTCTCACCCGAACAAATTGATCCACACACATATATATATATATATATATATATATATATATATATATATATATATATATATATATATATATATATATATATATATATATATATACAGTGTTGGAAAAAATAATAGGGACGACCCTTACTTTCGCAAACAGACGCAAACAGTTTCTTTATATTTTTTTGGGGCCCCGCTATTTAACTGTTCCTAAAATAACGGAATTTCATTATTTGTTTACTTTTTCTCTTTTGCGCTTTTATTTTCTATTTATTTACAAAAAAATCTGTGAAGTTGTAATTTCAAACGAAAAAAAAAAATAATCGGGACGCACTACAAAAAAATTACCATTAGTCAATAAAAATTATTATTTTTATCATAAACACATTAAAAATCCGTAAAGCTAAGTTTATGTGGTTAATTTAATCATATTGGTTTCGTGTTTATGATTTATGTCTTCGGTAAATAAATTTGAAAATGGGTCGTGGTGTTCATTGTACTGAATCTGAAAAAAATGTTATTCTTAAATTAAATTCGGACGAATTATCAATTAGAAAAATTGCACAGATAATGAAATGTTCCAAAACTAAAGTATTCAATGCCATTCATTCGAAAAAAAAGTCATGAAACTAGAGGTAGAAAGCGTAAAACGTTAGCGCGTTTTGACCAACGTTTAGTTCGACATTCCAAAAATAACCCCTTTATGTCATCAAGTAGCCTTAAAAATGAATTGTGTGCTTCAGTGACAAGACGAACAATAAGAAATAGGCTGCAGGAAGTCGGATTAATGGGACGCAGTCCGAGAAAAGTACCACTGTTGAGCAAGAAAAACATATAAAAAAGGTTGGAATTTGCCAGGCGATACCTGTGCCGTAAAAACTGGTACAATGTACTATGGTCAGACGAAACAAAAGTCAATTTATTTGGATCTGACGGAAAATCATTTGTACGTCGTCCTGCAAATGCTGAATTTGATCCAAAATATAAAAAAAAAACCGTCAAACACGGTGGTGGGATGTTTTTCGGCATCTGGAGTTGGTCCATTGGTTGGATTCAGGGAAAAATGAATGCTGCTGACTATATAGACATTCTGCAGAATAAAATGCTTCCATTTGCTGAGGATAAAAAGCCACTAAAATGGGAATTCATGCAGGATAATGATCCCAAGCATTCCGCTAGAAGCGTCAAAACGTGTTTTCAGCAGAATGAGGTGCCTGTAATGGAGTGGCCGTCCCAATCACCAGACTTAAATCCCATTGAGCATCTCTGGGGAGTTCTCAAAAATAAAACTGGTACTTTTAAATCAAAAAATAAACAAGAGTTGTGGGAAAAAATTCAAGAAACCTGGTACTCAATTCCGCCCGAAGTATGTGCGAATCTTGTGGGATCTATGAATCGCCGTTGTCAGGAGGTTATAATAATGAAAGTATCTTCAACCAAGTATTGAAAAAGTATTTGGAAATGATGGTAATGTTAAAAAAAATAAATATTTTTTCCAAAACATTAAGTGTCCCTATTATTTTTTCCAGGCCTTTAAAAAAAATAAAAAATATTATTTGGCAGAACTAGTTCCTTATTTTTGCTTTATAAGTTGAAATATTTGAAGTTATTTAATTTTATGTGTATTCCTTTTAATATTTATGGAATAGTAAATAAAAAAGTAAGAATATATTGAAAAATTAGACTGTCCCTATTATTTTTTCCAACACTGTTTGAAAATCATGATTTTGAGATATCATATCTTTTTGGAAGGTTTGTGCAACAGTAAAAATAATTGTGATTGACTAAAATTATACTAAATATAAAGATGTTTTAGAAGGTGTTGGAAAATTTAGTGAAGACTATAGCATAGAAATTGATCAAAGTGCTGTTCCAGTAGCGCATCCACTTATAAGAGTTCCAATGAAAATGAAAAATAGATTAAAAAATAAATTAGATGAATTGGTGAATATGAATATTATTGAGAAAACAAATAAACCTCAAGCATGGGTTAGTAACTTAGTTATTCGTGAGAAAATGGATGAAAGTTTACGTTTATGTTTGGATCCAACGAGTAAATGGCTAAATTGGCAACACTGACCAAAGTTATATGATTTTTTGAAGGATGGCCTTAAAATTTTTATCCAGCAATAACACCTAGAGATCATTCTAGGTGAAACAAGTGAGAAATATCATTGTGTATCTTTACGAAAATTTGGGAAGGTGTCTTATATTGGATCTGTGGCTAATTGTGTTTATATATTTTTAAAAACATACGTATGTATGATTAACTATGGACCTATCTCGACAAAATTTGATACATACATATATATAATATATTTCTTTCAAATATTAATTTGATACAACCACCTATGGTCGTGTATGGTATAAAAGGTACGCATTTCTACTTTGTATTTCAAATATAAAAAGCTGCGCATATGTTTCGTCCTTTTTAGATATTTCATCTTATCTATAAAAATTCAAGTCTTCTGAAGACAATTACTTAGCTGTTTACGTCATTTTGTCGTTATAATGTAAACATTTCAAAATGGGATCAGAAGTTATAAAGGTTTATCAGTTAGTACAATTTTTTGATCTACTATATAAAAATCTAAATAACTATATCAATATGAATATAAATCCATTAAAAAATTAGTTAATTGTTAAAGAAAAATTGTTGTAACTTCTGAACCATTGAGACCCCATTTTTTACACTACAACGATAAGTCTATTTTAAATATCGTGTGGAAAAATAATGAAAATTAAAAGACCCTTTTTCAGAATATCCAAGGATAAAGGATATTTTTTTTCATTTTACAGGCTCTTGCTCCAGTAAGATGTGCTACTTATTTTATTTTTTGATTAAGTCCTTTCCAATGCTAGCAAAATTGTTTAAATCTTAAGATGCTTATAAAAGTTAATCAAGCATAAATTTTACCTATTTTTGACAAAAAAGCTCGAGGTGTCCAACTTTAGCGGTTCATATGAAGCAGGTTAATACGCCATATGAAGCGCATAGAGAAGTGCTAAATTTTATCAAAATCGAAGATGACAAAAATCCGAGCTGAGTCGAAATTTGTTGGAATTACCCATAACGAAAAATTATGTCAGATATGAAATATAATTTAGATAAAAAAATTGAGTTTATACTTTCTCGGATTTTTGCAATTAAAGTAAAATTAAAAAAAAAAATGTTTTTTTAAACAACTAAATATTATATTTGTAATTAAATCTTAGTTGGCAACCATTCTATAATTTTCAAAAATTTCAAAAATAATTTCGGTGGTAGATTTGTCCTTTGGGATTTTAGAAAATAAAGTAAAAAATTCGGGAGGGTGCGTACCTTGACAGCTTGGATTATTGGAATTGTTTTCAATTTTAAAATAAAATTATTATATGTTTTTAAAGAAAATTATAATTTAGAGAAAAAATAGTGGACATTTTTTCAGTAAAAAAAAATCATAATTTTTGCAATTTTCCAATTCAAAATCGTTTATTTTTGGATTCGGTAAAGATATTGACTTCAAATGTTCTTTATTCAATTTTGTTATTTAATTAGCTAAAAATACTACGATATATATGAATAAATCAGGACCAAGAACTTGCAAAATTGAGGTACTTAAAATTTCAAAAGCAAATAACTCAAAAACTATAAGAGATAAATAGCACACAAGTCACCAAGGCCTACAAGAATATATAAAAATATTTGAAATCGGACAAAATACAAAAATTTGGAAAGCGATCAAAAATTTGATATGTTAAAGATACCCTACTTTAAGCTCCCTCAGCTCCGCCCCTGAGGGGTCTGGTGGGTCCCCCTTCCAAACATAACATTATACACTCCTCTTACGATTAGAAGTTACAGATTTATTAACAGAAACTTTGGATTCTGTCCCGCTTATGATTGTTTAATGTTTTTCGTATTCAAATTTTTGTAGTTTGGAAAAAATTTAGATTTAAAAATTTGAAAGTATGGAAGCATACTTTAAGGCGAAAATTGTATTATTTGTCCGTAAGATGGTGAAGCTATAAAAGATTCGGCGCAACCGAATATAGCCTAGATCTCGTTTTTATATATTTTGTTCTTAAAAATTGTTAGCCATTTCCAAACACAGTTTTAGCCATTTTTGTCATGAATTTAGCCATTTCTGACCAAGAATTGGCAACACTGCTTTGGCTATATATAACTAATGAAAATAATTACAAGAAAATAAATCAAGATATACATATTTCAAAAGCACTCTCTAGAATTTATTTCACATATACAATTTTTATTTTACAAAGAAAAGTGTTCTAATAAAACGTATAAAAAATTTACTAAATTTCTAAAGTTTTGATTTATATTTTCAGAAAAGTTGGAAAAAACAATATAAAATAAAATTTTCATAATTTATTTTAAGGTAATAATGCAAAAAAAAATGAAATTAAACTAAAAATAATACATAAAAATATGAAATTAGAAAAAAGCTAATAAGAACGTTATATTCGGCTTTGCCCAATCAATATATCCACCATCTGGAACTTTTTAAAATACTACCTGACATAAGAAGTGGGGCGTAAAGTGAGCGGACACGCCCATTTTTGGTTTTCGAGGAAATATTGGTCCTTGAATTATTTGTATACTATTTTTTGACGTTTTACATTTTATCTCTTTATGGATGGTAGGCGAACCACGCCCATCTTCGGTTTACAAGTTGACATTGGACCTTAAAGTAATTGTGCAAAACTTTGTTGGCGTACATGCTTTTTGTAAAAAGTATCGGCCAAAAAGTATAAACTGGAGTTACAATGTACATCCTGAGTTTCTAGTGTCTGTTGTTTAAGAATCGATTTTACCCATTTTCAATGCCAGACAATCCTTATATAAGAAAATGTGGTCTGCTCCAAGTCCTACACTGGTTTCAACAGCCAGAAATACTTAAATAACACTGGTCGACAAAAAAAAAATTTTTTTTCGTGCTCCTTTAAAAAACATTTGGACTAGATGGAATTCTGCATGCTAAACTCGAATATGCCTTCAGTTTTAACCCATCAGGTCGAGGTTTTTTTTATAAGCGTGTCTAATATTGCGCCCTAAATAAGCCGATTACTCCAGTATATTTCACTATATCTCGAGAAATCTATGCACGATTTATATAAATAATACACCAAAATATGTGGAATAAAATTGGCTTTAAGTCGTTCTACTATCAAATTTTTATCCGCTCAATAGTTTTGGAGATATTTCGAAATAAATGACCGAAAAAAAATTTTCCTGCTAAATTCCAGATTTCTTTTTTTCTAAAACTTCTTTTTAAAAGTGAAAACATCAAAAATGTTTCAGTTTATAATCTTTATCTCAAAGCTGGTAAAACTACGAGTAAATAAGGCCACGTATCATAAAAATTGATGCAAAAATTGTGATTGCATTCACAATTAAGTTAGGATACCCATGTATACCTACAGTTAAGTGGAGATACACTAGTGGGCAAAACAAATTTTTTTTCGTCTTAATTAAAAAAAATATGTGGATTAGATGGAACTTAACATGCTAAACAAGAATCAGCTTTTACTTTTTTTCTATCACGTATCGATTTTTTTTATGGGCATGCATACTATGACTCCGCCTTTAAAATAAATTTACATTATTTTTTGCTTTAGCGAAAAAATTTTAATTTTTTTTTTTTTTTTTTGAAAAATTGTAAAAATTTTTTATTCATAACTCTGAAATTCTTGAGCGAATAAAAAATATTGTTGATATACCTTGCATCTTTTGGTGTATCATTTATCAAAATCGCGTAAACGGTTCTTGAGTTATAGTCAAAATTGTACAAACCATTCTCGAGTTTTATAGTGTGACTGCTAAATAAGGTGATGATATTAGTCATGCCCATAAAAAAAATCAGTACGTGATAGAAAAAAAGTGAATCCAGATTCTTGTTTGACTTCAAAATCCACCTAGTCCACCTATTTTTGTTTCAAGAAAAAATAAAAAAAAAAAATGTTTGCCCACTGCTGTATTTCTACTCAATTGTATGTATATATGGGTACTTTTACCTAACTGTGAATAAAATCAAGATTTGTGCATCAATTTTTAAGATAGATGCCTCATTTTATTCACAGCATTACCAGATTTAAAATGATAAACTGAAACATTTTTGATGTTTTTATTTATTAAAAGAAATTTTAGTAACAAAAAAATCTAAAATTTTGCATGAAAAAGATTTTTTGGACAATTATTTAAAAATAACTTCGAAACTATTGAGCACACAAAAAAATTAAGTGATTTGAAGGGTGATTTGAAGATACTTTCATTACGCATCTTATGTCAATCGTACACACCGTTCTTCAGTTATGAGGGTTTTGAGTTATATACTAGAGTAAAGGCCCTACTATGGGCGAAATCCAGACCTGATGGAAAGAAACTGAAAGCAGATTCGTTTTTAGCACAACAAAATACATCAAGATAAGTTATTCGTCTTTGGGGGAGGATTTTTTGTCGACCAGTGTAATTTTTTCGACATATTACAAACAGAATGACAAACTCAATATGCCCCCAACTTATGATGGTAGGTATGAAAACACAATCTTAAAAAAGAAAATATTTTATTTGATTTGAGATTTAAACTAAGACAACAGAACTTATATGCAAATGAAGTACAAGTATTTGGGTAGAATTGCACTGAAGTCCTCTGACTACATCTAAGGAAAATTTTCGATCATTTTAATAATTAATTTTGACAAGAAAATTATCTATATATATTAGAAAAAAGAAAAAAACGTGACAGGCGTATAGCAAAATCGAAATTTACACAAAATTTTAAGAAAGTTACCCAAAGAAAGTATGGGTCTAAAACGAAAACCTAGCTCACGCCGAGAGACATGAAGATTTTAGTTTAAGGTATTTAAAAAGTGCATAGATTTAATGGAGAACAACATGTTATCACTAAATCCAAACATAATATACTATTAATTTGGGCTTATTTTAAAGCAAATTTTTCGAGTTTTAATAATCTGCACCTAAATGTCAAAAAGCACAGTTATTCGATTTGCGCAATTTTCAAACACATCTCAAAAACTAAAAGAAATAGAACATTTCTAATGTCATATTCAAACTCAGCAGGCAAAACGCATGCCAAAAACATTTAGAAAAGTGAATTTTTATACCAGTGTCTTACAGAAAAAAACAAATATTTTATTTCTGAGGAAAATACACCGTTTTTACCTGCCACTATGTTTCCATTAATATCTCAACTCTCTATTCTGAAAATTTAAACTTAAGTAGTATAGAAAATCTGTATTAACATACGTGTTTTGCAAAATTTTTAAAATAACGCTTTTTGAGATATAAGGACTGCGCACGAAAAAATCCGTGCATGCTCTTGGGCTTATACCTTTTGATGTGGTGAAAAATTATTAATTCTGTTAACTGGTTTGTATTTACCATTATGCTCACTTGCCATGTGCTAAGTTTCATGGTAATAGCAAAATTGGTTTTTCTTAAAATGGAAGTTTAATAAAAAACACAAAAACACATAATTCAAATTGTTCAGAAATCTTGCATTGGTCATATAAAATAATTGCAAGGAAGGATGTTGTGCCGCAAAATACAGTTTCTTGGGTCATAATATTATACAAGGAAGTTATGATCACTGAATGGTAACCTCGTAATGGAAGACAAATAGTATCTTCAGGCTGTAGGACTCAGACAAAATAGAAGGATTTTGGGGAAAATTCACCTCATCTCTGGAAGAGAAGTGTCACAAAAAGTTAATTGCTTTGAATCTTTATCAGAAAATTTGAAAGGAAGTCTAGCCTGAAGACTTATAAAGCAAGAAAAAAATCCTAATAGAAACGCAAGCAAGAATTTGGAGGTAAAAAATAACATGAAAATTCTTCGGACGAATTTTTTCAGAAATTTTGTTTCTGTATAGTAGACTATGAAACGTTCGTATAGGCTGACTTTTTTCATCTTCGTAGCCAGGAATTCTATGTCGCAGATGCTAGAGGGATTATGGCAAAAAAATTTCGTGTATCAAAGAAATCAAAATTCCCAACAAAGTTTTTGATTTGGGAAGTCATATGCATACGCAGGAATGAAGCACTTCATTCTTAAAAAATGGTTGCATTTAGACAGAAATATAAGTGCATGAGTGCCTTTGGAAACGACTTCTCCCTTTCCCAATAAAATTTAGTATGTCCCCTGTTTTCTGACCTCTTACCGCTTTTTCTCATTACAACAACAAAACAATGGAGTTGTAATAAAGAAATTGTAATGAGTTTGTACCGATAGAGGCTAATCTATTAAATTGTCCGAAACTCCGTGCAATTGGACTCTAGTAAAAAATAATTTAAAGGACATTAAAAGCGCAGCATAAAATGGAACGGAGTTTAGAAATAAGTGGACTTGTTCAATTTCCAAAATTCCATTATGTCTCTCGACGGATCTAGGCTTGGATTTTAGACTCATAGTTTCTTAGGCTAGTTTTGTTTTATTGTAGATTACATTTTTGCTATACACCTATTTACAAAAAAAATTTAACCACCCTAATATATATGTTCAAATCATTTTCGTGGATTAACTGAATTTTAGTCTCTCACAGGATGGATGTTAGTTGTGCAATAAAGTCAAACATTAATTAATTAATTATGTATATTTGGAACCGGAAACATTTCTTAAACATGATATTTCCGGTTAATTAAAGAAGTTTTCTTAGTTTTTCATATGAACGCCTTATATGCCAAAAACGTTCACCAAAATAAATATATATGGAAAATTCTTCAAACTCGTTTACCTTTGAGGTTCAAAAAATTTTGAAATTGTCTTTAATGGCTCATCAACGCTATTTTGTACCAATATTAACTGTCTTTAAGGAAACAAAAATCTGTTCGCGTGAATGACTTTTAGCGAACGGCATCGGTGTTATGGAGGTTTAAGAAAAAAAGTTATAATAAATTGTAAAAATTCTATTTTTAGCAATATTTCAAAAATTACCACACTTGTGTAATCCACATCAATATGTCTAAAATACAAATTAAAGGTGATACGATGTAGTTGATGCCGACGAAGATAATTGCGATCATTATGATTTTTTTACATTTCATTAAAAAACGAGAAAAAAGATATAGTCGGTCAAGCCCGACACCTTTGTGTACATTATAATTCGGGGAGGGGTCTTTTATTAGACTTGGAGCCAAATGTGGACCAATACTCATATTAAGTGTAAAAGAAAACATGCGAATGCAGAATATTACCTCGATGTTAACATTTATATGAATTTATTCACTTTTGGGTGATTCCCGAAAGAGGACCTTATATGGGAGCTATGGTAAATTATGGTCCGATCTTTCTTAAATTTGGAACTATCATTTATGTTTATATAAAACTTATTTATGTCAAATATTAACTTGATACTAATATTTTAATGGAATTTATACCCGTTAAAATGGTTTTCTGAAAAGGGGTTTATATGGGACCTATGGTCAATTATGGGCACACTTATTAAGACTTATGTGAAACTTATATATGCCAAATTTCATTAAAATATTGCAATATTTAAGGGATTCATTTGTATGGGGGCTAGGTGAAATAATGGACCGATCATAACCAATTTCAACAGTCTTCGTCCCTGGAATGTAAGAAATATGTAAAATTTTATTAATTTCGGTTCAAAATTGCGACCTACCCCACCTATGGTGGTGTAGGGTATAAAAACAAAATTATGAGGATAGGAATGGTGTAGGTTATCATATGGTCGGTCTTGACCGACTATACTTTTCTAGTTTTTAACTGCATTTAATTCACTGATGTGTTTATACTCTCGCGCAAAGGGCACCTCTGTGAGCCATTCACGTTTTGTCTCCCAAAGTTTTGGGCACCTCCTGTAGCGTTACTATTGAGGGCACATTAGCGAGATATATCTCAAACTATACATAATTACAAAGACAGTAAAACCTCCATCCTATATTCAGTGATACACAAAACGGCGCAAATTTTCTCATTAAAAACTGCAAAAAATTAAAAATTTTAAAATTTTGGTTTCACAACTTGTCCGCAATGTATTTCAACATTGGTCAACGACAGACTGATTGAACGCACGTTAGCCTATTTCTGAAGGTGTTTGTGGTTTACATTAGAAGAATTGGACACATATGCTAAAATCCGCGATAACAGCAATCAAATGAAAGAAAAAAACTTGTTAGTTTCAAACACTTTTTCTGATTTTTTTTTGACTTTGGGTGCTTGCTGCTACCACATGGATCCATTTCAGGTCTTGATTTTTGTTTTTGTGTTACCATAATTTAAAAAAATATTCGAGGTTGAAGGTTGGTTTCATAAAGGTAAACGTAAAAAGAGAATTGCCCATATATGTCTTTTTCAATACCGATTAATTAATAAGAAATAAGAAATTCTTGTGTTTTTTGTAAACCCCGTATATTTCCTGCTAATGAATTGCTTATTATAGTTTGCAAACTTTCTAATTAATCAAATTGGATCTGTTAACTCCTTTTAAAGCTTGTATAAACTTGAAAAGAATTCTTAAATTAATCTAAAATAAATATAATGTTAATCCATGTGTAGTAAAAATACCTGAAATAATCATAACAAATGACCAAATAGGGAGAATGTAAATAATTATAAGCAATAAAACAGTGTAAAATTTAACCAAATTCGAATTTCCAATTTATAGATAAGCACTCAGTGTATCTTATAAGACACAACCATCTAATAAGGCTTTATGGCTCGGTTCGCAAGCTTTTTTTCCAGATTTTTTCTATAGCTTCTAGACATATTTTCACACAACTTCATATTTTTTTTTTTCTTGGTCTCAGTTACAACTCTGGTTTTAGATTTTACATTGCAAAATATGTAGTTTATTTAATTTTAACAAAAATAATTATTCGTGCCAAATTTCATCAATATATCTTTAAAATTGCGACCTGTACTTTGTTCACAAGGTTTACAGGCAGCCAGCCAGCCGACCAGACGGACGGACATCGTTAAATCGACTCAGAAAGTGATTCTAAGTCGATTAGTATACTTTTAGGTAGGGGTCTGAAGATTTTTTTCTGTGCGTTACAAACATCAGCACAAACGACCTATGGTGGTTTAGGGTATAAATACATACTTCATTATTTATGAAATTCGGATTACTTTAGTTACATATGTATGCATATAAAAATTTCCTTCAATTGGTGGAAATCTTTTTTAATTTATTTTATTAATTTTTAATTTAATTTCATTTATCAATCAAATTATCATTCTTGAGGTGGTAATATAGACAAACTATATTGACATCTCACCCTCCAAAAAAATTTTACTTAATATCAAAAATTACATAATTTGACAAATAATAAAAAGATAAACTAGATCGTTAAGAAAATACTTTGTAGCTTATTTTATTAAATCACTTTTTTCTCATTAATTTTAAAAAATATACTTGTAAGTAAATAGTTACTACTTATGTATTTTATTTTTTTGAAGAATCTTCATGGTATACAAACATAAACTCTACTATATATATGTAATTGAATTATAGTTAAGTCAACTAAGAACAAGCTGTTGTAACTTTCAATTAGACATTTGCCAAGTTTTAATCCTTTTTAGGAGAATAAGAAAAAGAACAAGATGAAATGGAAAAACAACATTTAGAGAAACCAAACAGGAAACATTGTATTCCTTGGCTTCTTGCCAACTGTAATCAAGAGTAAAAACATGTGGATAGAAGATATCCTTATGCATTCTTAAGCAATTAAGGTGTAAATTTTCTATTTATTCAATTAGGTTCTACAAAAACTTGTTTCCAACAACAACTAGTTGTTGTTGTATGTACTAATAAAACTACCACTACCATCACCACGTACACTTGTACAAATATTGAAAATAAGTGTGTACGTGTTTTGTGTTACGAGTTCTGTACGTTCAACAGGACTATCGATTAGATACTTACGTGTAACATTTTATTAAGCAACAAGTTGTTAAATTGTTGATATCAATTCCATCAATCGGTAACTTTCGAGTTTGTGTATCACAAATGAAAGAATGGTGGAATGTTATGGCTTGACAAGACAATTGTAAAGTATTGTTGTTTTGTTTACCTATGTAAATATACATGAACACATGTATGTAAATTGTATATCTATGATAAATATACATATCAGCGTGATTGTGTATCAGCTGCCTTTGTCATTCTTTTGTATATTCTGTGCTTTTGCATGAATGAGGTTAAGATACTAATTATGTTTTCATTACATTTGTCTCGTGACAACAAAAACAAAAATGTTGGAGATAACAACAACAGTATTAAAAAAAAAAAAACAGGAATATTTATAGAAAGAATAAATATTTAAATTTCAATTAAACCATGATGTTCGTGTAAATTACACTTCATTAAGAACGAACCAAAGAAAATTTCATAGACTACTGTACCATGAACAATTAATTTTTGTATCCTACATTTTTAAAGGTTAGGTGGGAGAGTTAGCATAGGTTTTGTAACACATATCGCTCATTTGCTGCAACGGCCTTTTAAATTTCACGTAGCATTATGAAAAAAAAAAAAAAAAACATTTTGCTTTATTACACTATACAACAAATTGAGGTTCATCGCGTGGGGGCGGAATCATTCCGATTGCAATTGATAGCTCTTGAGCAGTGTTGCCAGGACTTGAGAAAAAAAGAAGCTAAATTATACTTTAAAAAAAGTCAGAAAAGAATAATGTCCCAAAAAATAAAGCCAGAAAAAGCTAAGATATTATTTTATTTAAAAACGCATTTATTTATTTTTTTCTCATTAGATTTTGGTATTTCTTAAAGATATTTTAGCGAATTTGTAAATATAACATAAATAGTTTTTATAGGTAACAAAGTTTGTTAGAAAATACTTATAATATTTTCGTAGAATGTAGCGCCGCAGGCGAAAATTTTCATTAAATATAAATAATTTCGATTTTTTTGTGCGAACTAATACACAAAAATGCTTAAATTGAAGATTCTGTAGAAATAAAATTAGTAAATTTTTAGCCTTTTTAAGGCTTGTTTAAAAATAAAAAAAGCTAGAAAAAAGGCTAGAAGCTAAAACGAAAACTTTGAGGCTTAAAGCAAAATAAAAAGGCTAGATTTAGCCTTAAAAAGGCTAAACTGGCAACACTGCTCTTGAGGTATGTAATAAACCCTCCAAAGGATTTTTCACTTGTAGGAAAAATTTTTGTTTTATGACCACTTAAACTTTTCTATTTTTGCACCAAAGTACTTTCAGATAAATATAAAAAATATTATAAATATAGTTCGAAACTAAAATATTTTTACATAAATGTTTAGAGCACTTAAATGGCAATATTTCATTAGAACTTTCTATTAATTTATCTCTAATAATAGGGGGACATTTCTAGTCCTTTTAAACAAAATTAAACAAAAGTCCATTAAAACTTGAGTTTAATGGGTCTCCAAAGATAAAAAATTCATCCGACTTATCATATGTTGTTAAAAAAGAAAATTATGAAATTTTCCCACATTTCTTACATAAACTCCTTAAACTAGGCAATGAAATATGTCATAAAATTAAAAGTTTTGTACAAATCGTAAACAAAATTAATAATAATTTCATAAATTTCATTTATTTGGATGAAGGCTTCATCGTATGAACTTTGGACCTTCGGTGACACCTAGTGAAATTCGACGTAGAAAATTTCTGTAGAATATTTTAACCCATTAAACTCAAGTTTTAATGGACTTTTGTTTAATTTTGTTTAAAAGGACTAGAAATGACCTCTTATTATTAGAGTTAAATTAATAGAAAGTTCTAATGAAATATTGCCATTTAAGTGCTCTAAACATTTATGTAAAATATTTTAGTTTCGAACTATGTTTATATTATTTTTTTCTATTTATCTGAAACTACTTTTGTGCAAAAATAGAAAAGTTTAAGTGGTCATAAAACAAAAGTTTTGCCTACCAGCGAAAAATCCTTTGGAGGGTTCATTACACATATCAAGAGCTATCAATTGCAATCGGAATGATTCCGCCCCCAAAATTACTGTTGTATAGTGTTATATAATAGGGTACCAACTATTTAGGTATTTATATTAACCGGTTAATTCGAGCAATAATTATTCGGAATTAAAAGTTGATCGGCTTATAACCGATTAATGGAAAATTACCCGCTGCTACAAAATGTCACTTTTAATTATTACTAAGAAAACGATCTATTGTGGGTTTTAGAGATTCTTGAAAACATCTTAAAACAATTTTAAAAAAACTTCGAAACATCCTCTTAATTTCGAGATATTGCGAAAAAAAAACGCTTTTAGTGTAGGTTCAATACTACACGCAAAGAAAAAATATGGTTCTAGTGACCATAAACTAAGAGCAACATACTATGATTGTAATATATGATTACATATAAAAATAAGTACAATTGTACGTAATTATTATTATGATTCCATTTTATAATTTTTAGTAAGGTTTATAACCTTTTCTTAAATATTGCTTCTAATTTCATTATGTTTTTATCATTTAATAATCCCATGTTATAATATATATAAACTAATTTCTTCCTATATATAATTCCATTTTATCATATATATAATTTCATTTTGTCATATATATAATCTCATTTGATCATATATATGTATATATAGGAGGATTTTATATGGGAGCTATGGTCAGTTATGTACCGATCTTCATGAAATTCGGCAGACGGATTTTAGCTTATATAGAACTTATTGGTGTTAAATTTCATTAAAATATTCCTATTTGTAAGCCATCTGTACGTGTTAAAACTCTATTCGGGGAGGACATTTGTATGGGGGCTAGGTGAAATAATGGGCCGATCATAACCAAATTCAATAAACTTGTGTTAAAAAATGCATATGTACCAAATTTCATCAAATTATCTTCAAAATTGCGACCTGTACTTTGTGCACAAGCTTTACATGGACAGCCAGCCAGCCAGCCGACCAGACGAACGGACGGACGGACATCGTTAAATTGACTCAGAAAGTGATTCTGAGTCGAACGGTATACTTTAAGGTGGGGGTCCGAAGATTTTTTCTCCGCATTACAACTTCTGCAAAAACACATAATACCCCAACCACCTTTGGTGGTGTAGGGTATAAATATTTAAATACATATTGTAATTCAGTCAACCATGTTAAAATTTTGATTGTGGAATCACTAAATTATCAAACAGAATCATAAACGTTGCTATCATGAACACGGTATTATTTAAAAAATCAATGAAAAACGGCTATACAAACATTGAATAGTTGTAGTGATCATGCTATAACCATATTTTTTCTCTGCGTGTGTAGACCCCTAAATTTTAATTTAATATTTTTAAGATTATTAAATTGATTTAAAAAGCAGAAATAAGTAGCTTTTTGACTGTATTATTTTTTTATATACACTCGAATATTTACTTTGGCTTTGATGTAAAAATTAAAAATGTATGGAAATTTTTAGTACGTTGTTACATATAAAATCTAATTAAAAATAAAAACATTTGTTATATGTACGACAAAAATACCCGTAAAGTCGTAATAACTTTAACATTTTCTTACTGATTTTCGCTTTTTATATTTTATTAGATAGATTTTTAACATTTAGTTGCAAAACAGAGTATTTAATAGCAACATTTTTCTAAAAACGGTAAAAGGGCCAACTTTTTCCCATATAATCGCATCCTACAAACTTCAGGTCCGATGAGGCACGGGTTAACAATATCCGACTACACTAATATTTCACAAACTACGTTTTTGCAACTTAAAGAACAATTCTAGGGGGAGTTACGGTCAAAACTCGAAAGTTGGTAAATTTTAATGTAGCCTAATATACATAAATGCATAACATTATGTTTCTTATGCTTAAAACAGTTCGTTTTAGTAACAAGTATTTACAAAAATAACAACCGAATCTCAAAATTTTATAGCAAAACAATTAATTTGAATCTATTTCTAATAATATCTGTGGATGCTACTTTTATTAGCTTTTTAGTTCTTTGTCTTTATCCCTAAAAATTAGGTACATATATTTGCAACTAACCCCGATTATTTAAGTTATTGACCGCAGTAAAAAATGTAGCTTCCTTGGATGCATTGCATATAAAAAATACTAAGTCACATTTAGAGGCTTGACTAGTACAACATTCTTGTTGCCCAATGTCTTGGTTGTAAAACATGAGTGACTAATTTCCTCTACCTATTACCTAAACAATTGTATAACCTAAAAACTTCTCAAGGAAGCATATTTTTTTGAGTCTTCAATTGGTTAAAAATGTGATGTAATGGAGAAAGACCAAAATGTTCCTGGTGATTGAGATGACTATACCTGACTATTGATGACTATTTTCAAGATACTATTTTAGTATTGACCCTAATTAGTAAATGATATAATCTCTTTGGTGAGAGAGGCAAATATAAACCTTTTTTATATTGTATGAATCATTTTGATAATGAATCATTTTTACTTTTTTCTATGTCCTAACAATAAAACTGATGTAAGGTATTAGATGGTTCTTGTTGGACTATACTTCTTTCATTAAAGTATATAAGTATGTCAGTATAAATATGTATATTTATGCGTCTGTTCTGTCTTCAAATGTATGTACATTTAGACTTGTTGAATAAGCAAATGAATAAGAGATTTAACACGAACAACGACGACAGTCCTTTTTTTTCTCCATTCATTCTTTTATGTCTTCTTTCAGTTTTTTTCCTTTAATACCAAGACAAACGATAGAAAAAACGGGAGAATGTAGACACAGACTGTGTATATGGGAAGGACGAATGGACGGACGGAAGGTATTTTCTGTGAGTGTGCGAATAATGTAGCATGAAATATGAAAATGTATGCCTCCTGGCACATTAACATAAAACTGTCTGCAGGGTGGCAAGAGATGTTAAGTGATGATGATGGCACTAGTAGATTTGGTTAATTGTCGCCTTCACACTAAAAATGTCCCTAATTAACATTTTTAAGTGCTTTGCATAATGTACAAACACACACACACATTCCTACATACTTACAACTGGTACAATGTAACTAAATTGGATTTTATGAACTAAAACTACAAATGCGAATATTTTTATAAAGTTCTTAATGTTCATTATTATTTAATACGCCGACACTCACACTCTCACACCTACATACATTTAAATTTCATATTTTTTATGCTGCTAAATGAGTTTTCTATATACATACATATATAAATACATTAAAATTCCAAATTTACATTTCGATGGTAGTCGACAAATCTAACAAGCTAATTATTTTAAATGTTAAATAAGAACTAAATATTGCCCGCGACCAAAACATATTTTCTCAATTGATAGACAAATAAATGTTTAAGTGTTAATGCATATAGTTATGCTTCGTAGATTGTTTAAGTTCGAGGGCAGAATGAATTTACTTTAGATTTATAAAATTATATTCCAAAACGAAATTAAATTTTCTCTCACTTTTTTAAATAAAATTAATAAGTAAATATAGCCAAATAAATGTATGTCATAATGTAAAGCTTCTGGCGGTCCTCAATCGATTATTTAGAGTAAATTGTACTGTATATGTGTTAAGGAATTATGAAATAAAATCCAAACATTTCTTACAAGTCTGATTTGCCAATTTGCTATAAATTGACTATATCCAAGTTTGCAGATGATAATGCAGTTCACATCTGGACATATACAAATCATATAGAGGGCTCGATTACGTATTGAGATGTAATTGAAGAACTGGCGAATAGTATTAAATGAACTCAAAAGTACATAGGTTATAGTTGTGGTAATATAATTTATTTTTAATAAATAATTTTCCATGTTGGATGATTTTTCGCTTTTATATTTTTTTAATTATATTCACTTGTAAACTGTTTCTATGGTATCCCTGCAAAAACTTTACTTGCACGGTAAACTTATATATAACATTGCCAAAAGATGTTAACTACGAAGTTATGGGTTTACACAGGATGTAAACAACACCCTTCGATGTTGAAACAAAAAAATTTTGCCATTTTAAGGAAAACTAAAAAAGCTAGATGCTAACACGAAAATGTTGAGGGTAAATGAAAAATAAAAAGGCGAGATTTAGCCTTAAAAAAGTTAAATTGGCAACACTGCTACCAACCTACTAAATTGAGACTTATTTGTCTTCATAGCTGTCAAATGATAATTAATATTTGTTTTTTTAGTTATATGATTAAAGTACTTAAGGTCTAGGAACTAGTGACCGTTTTAAAAATAAGTAAATAAATAAATAAAAACTGCTTCATGCAATTTCTATAGAGTGTCCAAACATCTTACTACAAAGAAACTATAGATCTAAAAGGCGTCAATTGTATTTCACTTAAACGTTTTATGTAGGGTATTGCATCTATGTAAATTATACCACAAACAAAGAGTATAAAAACAGTTAAGTGGTTTTTATCAACATTTTACGGAACCCAGCCACTAATTAGGAAATGGCGCATTATGATTTAGACGTTGTTTTATTTTCTAAAATAATTTTCATGGCTTCCAGGCAAAATTTCCGTTTCACCACAATTACGAAGGCCTTCCGTTGTCCAGCATAAAAATTTATACAATTAAATATATTAAAGATAAGCAATGAAAATTCTTAATTTAAACGTATGTAGCGAGGAAATAGCGAATGTTGATGAAAGGTAGTTATTAATGGTAAATTACCATTTAATTTTTATTTTTTTAAAATTGATTTTTGTTTTTGTTTGTGTCACTAAAAACGAATGATGATTTAATTTTTGATGCTTTAATCGAATGGTAGTAAACCATGACATTAAATACGTTTCCATTCATTCCATGATATTTGTCAAACAACTTAAATCATAGTACGGGAAGTAGTAGTTACACTGCACCAAAATGTTAGTCATACCACATATAAGAACTATTACTGAGAGGGTACTTAAATTTTGTGTGATTTAAGTCTTAAAATTTCGTGAAAATAATTGTCCTATCAAAATACGTATCTGATATGAAAAATAATATTAGGATATTAGGCAAGCTTTTTGATTATTTAAAGTTTTGTGAAGAATTATTTAAATCAACTAAATTTCTGGTTTTCAATTATTCGTAATAACGCGCTGACACAAATTTAAAATATTGCTCAAAACCCGTTTTAGGAATATTCTTATAATAAAGATCTCGCAGCTCCCTAAGAATTTCAAATTTACTTAAAAGCAGAAAAATTTTTCTTTAAACTACAAACACTGAACCAAATCACTTAGGTGACAAAAATTTTAACGTACACAAATAAGAACTGCGCACGAAAAAACTGTGCATGCTCTTGGGCTTATAACTTTTGATGTGGTGAAAAATAAATAATTTTGTTAACTGGATTACATATGCCATTGTGCTCAATAGCCATGTGCTAAGTTTAATTTCCATTCTTAAAATGGAAATTTTTTGTCAGCGGTGACAAAAAATACAGTTCTTGGGTCATAATATTAAACAAAGAAGTCATGGAATGGAAACCTGGTTGTGAAAGAAAAATGGTATCTTCAGGCTGTAGGACTCAGACAAAATAGAAAGTATTTTGAGAGAAAATCCCCTCATCTCAGAAAGAGATGAGTTATTTGCTTCGAATATTTATCAGAAAAGTTGAAAGGAAATCGGGTCTGAAGACGTATAAAGTACAAAAAAATCCTAATAAAAACGCAAGCAAGAATTTGGAGGTAAAAAAAAAAACGTGAAAGTACTTCAGACGATTTTTTTTCATAATTGTGATTAGTGTATAATAGACGATGAAACGTTTGTACAGGCTGGCTGACTTTTTTAAACTTCCTGGCCAGGAATTCTATGTTTCATATGCTAGATGAAATATGGCAGAAAAATATCGTGTATCAAACGTCCCAAGAAAGTTTTAGGTTTGGGAAGCCATATGCATATGCGAGAAATAAGCACATCATTCATAAAAAATGGTTCCATTAACACAGAAATATACGTGAATGAGTGCCTTTGGAAAAGACTTCTCCCTTTACACAGTGTATCCTTTTTTTTCTGTACTCTTCTCACTTCTTCTAATTACAGCAACAAAACAAATGCAAAATTTTTTAGTGTATGTATCCATCAAATTGGTCGGAACTTCGTGCATTTGAAATATATTGGGCTCTAGTAAAAAATTATTCAAAGGACATTGTTAAACTAAATTTAAAAAAAATTTTGGCTTAAAATATTTTTAAATGATGTATACAATTGTTTTTGATGCGATCAATAGTTTCAAAGTTATGAAAAAAATAGTTAGGCAAAAAATATAGTTAGTAAAAAAAATCAAAGAAAAACAATCGAAGATGTTATATTCGGCTTGGCCGAATATATATATATACCCACCATCAACTTTTCCAAATTTTACGCTATATAGGAGGTGGGCGGTAAGGTGGGTGACCACCTTATGAAAGTATGAAACGGACACCCTGTGTTTCTAGTTTTTAGCCCATAACATTTTTATTTATTAACCGATTTTGACCATTTTCAATATCAAACAAACCTTAAAGATGTGGGGCATATAAAGAGATTAAAGGTAAATATAAATTTTTCTAAGTTTATTTCAATAATATCGGACTAACGCTTTTTGAGTTATCATTAATTATGTGGAAAAACGTCTAAAAAAATTTATAATTTTAAAAAAAATTTTTTTTCGAAAAAAACCTCTACATAGAATTTTAAATTTGGACCATATTTGGACTACTGGAACCATAATACTTCAAAATTGTAAAATGTTTTTTCAAGCCTTTTAAATTTTTTCGAAATTTTTACGCATCGTTTGAGAGGTCTTCCTATATCGAAATCTCAAAAAAGGCTATCCTCGGGACACTCTAATCTACATACATATATCTAAATACCCTATTTTTTCATATACATTGTACATGAGTCAATCCATTTAAAACCAACCAGCTGATTTCCTCACCTCTTCCGAATTTGATAAATATTGGAAATACGAGACCGCGAAATTGAATTCGCGAATTATCCACCAATAAAATTCAACATAAAAAAAAAATGTTTCAAATATCATTTTAAAGGTAATTTCATTTCCTTTAAATATTCGCTTAAATGAACGTTGCGACGTACATAAATATTTTGGAAAATATTCGTATTTTTAAGGAGACAATTTATCTTATTTTTAAAATATTACAAATCGCGAACCATCGTGGAAATCAAGCTAAAACTCAATATTTGCGTTATCAGCATCAGTGTTAATATTCTTACCGAATTTCATTACATTCGGATGATTTTTGAAGCAAATGGATATTTTTCTGTTTTATAATAAACATAACAATACAAATTAAAATAAATATTTCGTATTCACACAAAAAAATAATCAAGGTATTATTTTCTAAGTCGGCTTAGGTAGTTACTATTTGTATGGAAATAAAATATCAAGTTTTATTATCTAAGTGAATTAGTTATTTATAAAAAATATGTTGCCTAAAATCCGAGTTAATTTTACTAATACAATAGATATCTTCTTCGAAAAAAATGTTTACCATTTTATTTATTTATATGTCAAAAAAATAAAAAAAAATTTTTGAAAATGTAATACTAAACTTTTCATTTCATAAAAACATTAAAATATTTTTATATACATATATGTTAGAAAAACAAAGACAAAATCTATTGCAAGTGTTTCAATTGAAAATGGTAATTCTTAATGCAGTTACAATCTAAAAATTCGTTTAAAGATCAAGAATCGATTGGTTTTATTTCAGGCCTACAATCGGAGGTTTATTTTTTTTGAATCCGCTGCAAATATGTACATACATCAATAGCTGAATTTAAGTGATGACATGAGATTTTGATTCTAACTGCTTTAGATGATAAAGCTGTTAGACTGAGATACCCTCAAAAGTGCAAGTAGCCACTGTGTAATAAAAAATTTTGAAAAAAAAAAAATAGCTTGATATATTGTTTACATAACGGAATTGGTCATCGTCGATATTTCAGCACTTTGCTTGTTAATAGCAAATGGTGAAAAATTAGATTTTGCAGTAAGTTCTAATTTAACACATTCATAATTTCAATAAGATGTTGTAGATATATCTACCTTATTTATTTATGTGTAGCAATTATCGTGTTGGATGTGGCGAATCTTGGTTAACCGCGTTCTAATGCAGAAAAATCTGTCAACGGTTGTTATTATTAGTTTGAGTTTTAAATATTTTTTAGTTTATTAATAAAGAAATAAATCAAATAAATTATTGTTGCTTATTTAATTTAGTTAGTATACACAAGAAAAATGGAATTTGATTCAAATAATAGAAATTTAGCAAATTACCAAAAATAATTATATAAAATTACTTTGATATCATAGGTAATTTTTCCATATGATTAAGATGTTTTACCAAAAATTTTAGGAAAATTTTCGAACATAGAACTCACCTAAATTTATAGTTATATTACCTAAGAAACTTTGTAACTGCCATTCTACCCTTTTGCTTAGATAATTTTATACCAAGTTTTTAGGAATTTTTACCTACGTATTTTTTTGTGTGTTTATTATGACATTTGTTGTAATAATTCATAAAATATTGCGAGTCCCAGAATGCCACTTACCACTGTTATACAAAATATTTTCATCATTTACATATATATATATATATATATATATATATATATATATATATATATATATATATATATATATATATATATATATATATATATATATATATATATATATATATATATATATATATATATATATGTATATATATATGTATATTTTTTTTTTAAACGACCACTTTTTTTAGATATTTACCCGCGAACTAAATTTCGCGAGATATGGACCATTTTGATATTGAGAAAAAAAGTCATGTTAAACGTCATATTAAAGGTAATTTTGATACCATTAATATGACATCTCAATAAGTCTTATATCATAAATACTTTGAAAGATATTTGTAATTGTGTATACAACTTTGTAAATATTTTTAGCGTTTTTGCACTTTCAAATCGCTATATTTCGCGAACCACTTGATGCAATTATCTGAAAAATTCGTCTTAGTTTTGACTACTATAATGATTGTACCAACAAATATCATTAAATTCGGAGAGGTAAGGACCAAAGTTGTAATTTTTCGCGTTGGTTTTAAATGGAATGAAATCAAAAAATTTCGAAATTATTTGAAACCTACTTTTAGTGTCTGGTTTGTTTTAATGTTAGGAAAACTGTTTATGGTTTTTTGTAGATCTTACAAAAAAAAAAAATAATAATAATAATAATAAGAAATCCTAAATTTTAAGTCATTCGCTTAAAATCTCAAGGAAATACAAGCATTCAAAACTAAAATATGTAAAAAAAAAACTGAGTTAAAACTTTCGACGATTTTTTAATTCATTTTAGTTTTACAATTTATTGACTTAAACCAACAACCAGTCGAAAGATAAAACGTAAGTAATTCATTTGCTGTATAATAAGCAGTGTTGCCAGGACTTGAGAAAAAAAGAAGCTAAATTAGACTTTAAAAAAAGTCAGAAAAGGCTAAATGTCCCAAAAAATAAAGCCAGAAAAATGCTAATATATTGTCTTATTTAAAAACGCATTTATTTATTTTTTTCTCATTCGATTTTGGTATTTCTTAAAGATATTTTAGTGAATTTGTAAATATAACATAAATAGTTTTTATAGATAATAAAGTTTGTTAAAAAATACTTATATTTTCGTAGAATGAAGCACCGCAGGCGAAAATTTTCGTTAAATATAAATAATTTCGATTTTTTGTGCAAACTAATACACAAAAATGCTTAAATTGATGATTCTGTAGAAATGAGTAAATTTTTTTTTTTGTTAAGAATAAAAAAAAGCTAGAAAAAAGGCTAGAAGCTAAAACGAAAATTTTGAGGCTAAAAGCAAAATAAAAAGGCTAGATTTAGCCTCAAAAAGGCTAAACTGGCAACACTGATAATAAGCATCCGGTTTTCTATCCGTTAAAAGTTATGCGATGATAAATAACGAAACCAAAAATTTACGATTTTTGAAAATTTTCTGATTTTTTGATAGAAAATTTGCGCCATTCAGTGAATTTAAATTTAGAGGGTAGAATTTTAAAGGCGAAGTGATTACCTACCAAACTTTTGCTCGCATTGATAAAAAAGATTAACGCAAACAGATTTTTTATGCATAAATAGTCGATAACAAAACCATAAATCGACGTTAGTGTCAGAAGAAAAAAAATTTGAAAATATTTTTATTTAAAATTTTAAAATTTTTTTATTTTCCTGATATACAGTGGCTCACAGCTTATTTCAACCAGCACCTATTCAAATATTTAACTGACTGAGGCTCTCGAACCAAATAATATATACAGATTCTTTAAAAGCAAATTCATAGATAGAAAGGATCTAACATCAAGTTTAAAAAAAAAATCAAAAAATTCTTTATAACTGACCTGCAATGATAAAAAAATCTATTGTGTTGCATAAATTTGCCTCACAGCTTATTTCAACCACATTATTAATAGAAACTTTATTTTGGTTTTACGCGTCAAATATCGGTTTTTTTTTCTTGTTTGTACTTTGTTATTGTTTGTAGAACAATTTATAGTAACAACTTGACAGTCAACTTATTTACGTGAGTTATTTTTTACAATGGGACGACGTACAACTATTGAGCAGCTTATAAAAGGCTTTTTGCGAGCAAATCTACCTTTAAAGTCATGGTTTCGTAGTACTCGACGGATGGTTTCTGCACTACAAGATTTCCTTAACTCATTCTTTATCTCAGTGGCAAGTTTAGGTGCCGATAACTTCGCATTTTCTTTTATTTTTCGGGTAATATAACGCTCATCCGCAGCGGTAAAAATTTTGTTTGGAGCAGTTCGGCCTTTGTCGTGAACTCTATTCTCACGTACAAAGCGCGATATAATGCTCTGCACAGTTGAGTCACTTAAGCATACCATTTCTGCTATTTTCCGGCGTGAATGACCATTTTTAAAATGGTTTAAAACTAACTCTCGCTGCTCAATAGTTGTACGTCGTCCCATTGTAAAAAATAACTCACGTAAATAAGTTGACTGTCAAGTTGTTACTATAAATTGTTCTACAAACAATAACAAAGTACAAACAAGAAAAAAACCGATATTTGACGCGTAAAACCAAAATAAAGTTTCTATTAATAATGTGGTTGAAATAAGCTGTGAGGCAAATTTATGCAACACAATAGATTTTTTTATCATTGCAGGTCAGTTATAAAGAATTTTTTGATTTTTTTTTTTAAACTTGATGTTAGATCCTTTCTATCTATGAATTTGCTTTTAAAGAATCTGTATATATTATTTGGTTCGAGAGCCTCAGTCAGTTAAATATTTGAATAGGTGCTGGTTGAAATAAGCTGTGAGCCACTGTATGTTGAGTTTTAAAAAGTTATTGGATCAGATTGGGTAAAAATATTTATATAGTGATAAAATATAGAATGTTAGCTAGTGTAATAAATGAAAAATATTAAAGTTTATATTAAAATAAATCAGTTGAAATTATGCAAAAAACTCTATCAGATAAAACTCATTATAATTGCTAATATAATGTTATATTTATGCGATCCGGAAGGGTTTTCTGTATGGGTGGTGTGGTCGAATATGGACCGATCCTTATGAAATTGGGTAGTATGATTTTTGCTAAGATAAATCTTAATTGTGTGAATTTTATTTAAATATAGATAAATATATTAGAAGTATTTATGAGCATTTGACCAATTTTCAGGAAAATTTTAGTATAGCGGCTGAGGGAAGTAATGATTACATTTTAGCCAATTTTATTTTGATACCTTATTGGACCAAAATAAGCTTAAGTGCCAAATTTCATAAAGCTACCTCTAAAAGTTTTACCTACTGAAATTTATAGCCTAATTCTATAACTCAAACGTTCGTTCTGTTAACGTTGATAACATGGAATTTCTGATATTTATATTCCATAAACTAATTATTTTATTTACAGAACGAAAATCTGTTCTTAACATAAATTACGTTGATTTAACAGAAATTCATATTTTAAAAGCAATGTTAGAACGAATTTACTTGTCATTTTCAACGATAGCTTTTATGAAGGTGATGAGTTATTTTTTCGTAAATTATTACTAAATAAATTTTATATTTAATAACACTTGAATAAGAATAATGGACTTGTTTTTCTGGGAGGATTGTACATGGAGACTAATTATGGTTTGATGATATCATGGACTCAGTAGTACAGTTTTCTGAATAGATTTATTAATGTCCGTCTCTATTGATATGTTGTCTGTCGTTGTAAACTCAGACTGTTGTTAAAATGAAATAAACGTGTAGTTTTAAGCAAAAGTGAAAAATATATCGTCACCGAAAATGCAAAACCACTCAACATCAAAATTTTCAAATTTGTGTTTTTGATGAAATATAGTTTATTTTTCTAAAATACGAGTGATCACAAATTTTCAGACTTGTAGCTCAAAAAATGACGATTATATTAACGAAGGCAATAATTTTCTTAAGTCAAAATAACGTAACATCACATTTGTTAAAAAAAATAAAATTTTTTTTTTCTTTTTTTTTACGAATTTAGATTGCAAATGATTACAAATATAATGGCTATTAAAATTTTGGAGTAAAGGTTATCAGAAATCATTTTAATTGCAATTTTTCTAAAATTTGTATTGATGTTACGTTGTTTTGACTTCCGAAAATTTAAATCTTGAAAAACGTAAACCACATAACTTAAAAAATATTTAACAACAATTAAATTATTCATCATCAATATATTAGGCAATATTTAAAGATGTAATAACCCAAAAATCTTGTTTGTAGACCAATTTGTTTAGATTTTAGAAAATTTGTTGTGCCTTCTGTAGTTATGAAAAGTGATGTTACGTTGTTTTGCATTTTCGGTGACGATATAAACATATATATTTTTGTGCATGTCCAATTTTTATTGACTCTGCCTAACAAATTTAGCATAATTTGCCCAATTGTCTTGACAATCGGACAGCCCACAATGAGGAGTAAATTTGCATCACGACTTTCGAGCCAGTTTCCATCATTTATGCAATTGAGTCATGCATAACAAAATAACAGATTGGAAAATAATCGGCTAGTTGATAAAGACCGGTGACTTACGAAATCTCCATTAAAACGAATGAATGAACAATTCTTTTTTCGTAGAGTTAATCATATATTTGGTCAAAAGTTCTAAAAAGATGATACTTCATACAAAAGTAATAATTTTCGAAATTCTTGTATTTATTGAGATTTCGGAAATTCTATGCTTTGTCAATTTGTCGATTATTTTGCAAACTGCTTGTATTGTGTATTGAATGTAATACTCCGTCATACTACATAAATCGAATGATTTTGAATAAAAAAAAATCTTTAGAAAAAAATTGCTTTTTAAATAAATTTGATATATTTTTGTTTTAACAAAATGAATTGTCATTCAATTGTATGAATATTGTTACCATATTACAAATATAGAATTTTTTAGAATATAGTTTTCTTTGAATCAACTCTGAAAACAACAAAATTTGAAACAGGCAATTATATAAAAAATAACTTGACGTAACCAGTGCAATATTAACATATTTTATTTATGTTAAACGTAACGAGTGATACAGAATAACAAAAATAACTGTTAACGTTTTCGCTTCTGGGCATTAACAAAACGAACGAAAATTTATAGAATTAGGCTGTTAATTTTTTTTTAACTTAAATTTGTTTGTTAACACTTTATTATAATTATTATTATGTATTTTTTGTTTTTACACGCAAAGAAAAAATATGGTGAATAGCAACCATAATCGAGTACTATCATATTATGGTTGTTTGTAAATTATATTATGGTTAGATATGGCACCATAACATGGTTGAATCACAATAAAAATATTGTTGATCTGAAACCATATTTTTGTTGTATATATACTTCATTTATGTATACAGCAATAATATGGTTAAATCACGATAAAAATATTATTGATCTGCAACCATATTTTTGTTGCATATATACTTGATTCATGTACACAGCAATAATATGGTTGAATCACAATAAAAATATTGTTGATCTGCAACCATATTATTATTAATAAAAGCCAATTAATTTATCGTATGATGGTTTTTATTAAAATTAATTATAATTTAGCTATGTAAAATTAATCACTTTGGTATAAAAAGATAGATTCATCACTGGTGAATGATGAAACCTGAGAAATTTTTTAGCTCTCCGAAGATAACCTATTATGTAGTTTTCTTTGTATATTATGCATTTAGTTAAAATATTTTCACAATCTGAAACACTTATTTATTTAATTTTAATTAAAATAAAAATTAAAATTTTAAATAATTCACTTTTTTAAATATACATTCAGTATATTTTCTAATACATTTTTAACTTGCCGACGACAACTAGCTCTATGCCAAAAGCACACTAAACTGAATAAAAATCAGCAAGTATACTTATTGTCAAGTACTAATAATGTATATTGTTGCCAATACAAAATAAAAATTTTGTTGTCAATTAAAAATTACAAACACAATAATAAATTCAGTTATTGAAAGTAATTTTTTGCACAAGGAATTTTAACAACAGTAATATGGTTCTAATTTAAACATATTGCTTAACATGTTGTGTCAACAATATAATTGTGAATCGAGAAAAAGTGTATAATTGCTATAACAAAATTGTTTTTAAAATAAAATATACTCAACAATAAGAATGTTTGCGATGGAAAAATTTCTTTGCGATGAAAATAATATTATTGGGGCAACCATATTGAGAAATGTTTTTTATCTGCGTGTAATTGTTGATCAAATTGAAACTTAATTTATTTATTTTAGAAGATTAGAATAGCAAAAAACAAATTAACATTCTACTTACAATTGATATAATCAAGTATTTTGGAAATACCTTATATTTTTCTTTATTTTTTATTTATTATTATTTTTTTAAACCTCCAAAAAACAATATCAACGGATATTTTTATTATTTGTATACTCTTCACCACAGATTTAAAGGGTATATATAAGTTTGTCATTCCGTTTGTATGAGCTACCGTATATTTTTTGTAATATTTGAAAAGATCGCAAAAAGTCGAAATCAATATTCTCAGATATAATTTTATGGATGTTCTTAGAGTGTCCCGAGAAAAGCCTTTTTTTACGCATCATTTGAGAGGCATTCGATGTAGGAATACCTTTTAAACGATGCATAAAAATTTGATTAATACAAAAAAATTATTTTAGAAAAATTTAAAATTGGATTGTATCGCTAGAAGACTTTTTTTTGAAAAATTATATATTATCAGCAGTACTTAATACATTGCACATTTCTCACATTTTAGACATAAAGGGAACAAAATTTTAAAATTCTTATTTTTAGAAAAATATCGAAATTTTTATTTTGCATGATGTACTAAAAAATGACGGTTTATGGACCAAATTTTTTTACGAAATTTTTTTAAATATTTTTTTTGCAAATAATGAAGGCATCTCATAAATTTAAAACTTTTGTTCATACTAAATGTATGTATACTAGGTACATACATTTATTATGTATGTTTTTCTGTATTTAAATAATTTAATAATTTGTAAAGCCCATTTCTTAAGCAATTTCATGTACATAAAAATATGTATTGCTTGTATACAATACATTGAAATGCGATAGTAGATATATAAGTATTAAACCAAATAGTAATTAATACCTACTTATTGTACATATTTTTTATGTTTTCAAAGTAAATAGTTTTTAAACATAAACCAATTGGCTAATTATATTTAATTGTTTTAAATATACTTTTACTTTCATTTGATTGATTAGAAGTGCAATTTAAAGCACCAACGTATTTTGTTTTCAGTTTTATACTTTTATAGGAAACATGTAGATTATGGTGGTCCAACATTGTCCGTAACTGTATATTTGGAAATAAATAGTAAAAAGGAAAATTATAAAAAGAATGCTTTCCTAAGTTTTGCGATGCAACATTTAAATTATATATTTTATTATATTGTAGGGATTCTTAAATTTCATTTGATACCCACATTGGGTTCATATAATATGTAAAAATATTTTATAAAAAAAGTACACAGTACGCAGGGAATACGCAGTTTTATCACATATGTTCTATGTATGAAACATATACGGTTTTTATACCCTACACCACCATAGGTGGTTGGGGTATACTGCGTTTGTGCTGATTTTTGTAACGCACAGAAAAAATTATCGGACCCTCAACTTAAAGTATACCGTTCGACTCGAATGTAAGAATCACTTTCTGAGTCGATTAAACGATGTCCGTCCGTCCGTTTGGTCGGCTGGCTGGCTGTCTGTCCATGTGAACCTTGTGAACAAAGTACAGATCGCAATTTTAAAGATATCTTGATGAAATTTGGCACAAATAATGATTTTCGCATACAAATGTCCTCCCGGAATAGAGGTTTAACGATCATAAATGCCTTAAATATAGCAATATTTCAAACTCGGTACAAAAAAGTTTTGTATAAGTGTTAATCTTTGTGCCAAATTTCATCAAGATCGGTCTATAATTGACCATAGCTCCCATATAAATCCCCTCCTCCGAAAATCACTTTAACGTACATAAATCCCATATGAATAATAGTATCAAGTTAATATGATTAATATTATGAATTACACTACAAAATATTTCATCCCCGTCACTTTCAGGATCACCTTGCAAAATTTGGACCCATTGTCTGTTATTGTTAGCACAAACTCTCTGTGGATGTTTTTAACCATTTCCGCAATTTTTTTCATATGTGTTGGATCCTGTGAATCGACGACATGCCAATGCAATATGTTTTCTTTCAAAGGTATCTGGTTTAATGTAATGATGTGTATCCAAAAAATGATCTCTGACGTGATGAACAAATATCTGCAGTAGTGCAGCAATATCGAATTTCTTTCAACTCTGATGACATTTGTACTAACCACTCACCCCCAGCAAAAACTTCGCTTACCAAATAACGTGATTTGTAAGCGAAGTCGGTATGAAAAACTGCTTCCATTTTTGGTGCTATAACTGATGAATTTTGTTCGAGATGTCCAAAATTAAATAAGTTTTTTTTTGGGTTCCAAAAGAGCTATTTTGGATGCTGTTTTTTTACGCACAAAAAAAAAACATTTGGCTCGGTTGAGATTTGAACCCACGCATCAACATACTGGTTGTGTTTGTTAGTCTATATGAAAATGTAGTTTTCATATAGGGAAATAAATAAACACAATTTATAAAAAAATGCGTTTACCTTGAGTGGGAGTTGAACTCTCTTTAATTTTAAAAACACATTTTTTTAGTTAGGCGCTCTAGACAACTGATCCACTTAAAAATCAAATTACTTTCATATTTACTAAATACCAGTTATTGAAGTAGTATTAAGTAATGCTGCGAGTGGCGAATAAGGCTACAATGTAATGCATACAGGAAGCTGTTGATTTTAAAAATAGAAGCTAAGTTTTTGCTGGTACCATGGTTTTCTTCCAACTAATTTTCCATTATACGCCTACTTTTGTATTTGACTGGAAAGTCCTTAAACAAATCTGAAACTGAGGCTTTTCGACCGCACTAAGGGAACTGTTGGATACATGTTTGGATTTTCTACCTTTTTCATATTGCTCGTACTCTTTTGGGTGTTTAAGCCGTAAGTGACGAATAAAGTTGGAACTAACTCGTATGGACCCCTTTACCTTTTCGAAACAAATTTTACATTGAGCTAAAATTCCTCCCAGTTTCTTTAAATAACTTGTTCCCTCTCTCTTTTTTATTGTATTAAAATAACTATTAAAAAGAATGGTATCGCTCTATCCGTACTAATTTTGATACCATTTTCATTTGAATTGCTTGTTTCATCTTGTATATCTCTAGAAATTAGATTATATTATGTTTCAAAGATTCAAAATATTTTAATTTGATTTACTTACAAAGTTTGTGATACAACCACTCTTATTTTTTTGTTTTCATTTGTTACCACATTTTTTCCCTTTCGTTTTAAAAAGCAAGATGTAGTTGGTGTATCATCAGATATATATGAAAGAACAATAAGACTATCAGCACTGTCAAAACCAAAATTTTCCATATTAAATATTTATTTTTAAAACAGATTTTGACCGATTAATTAATTTTTAAAATTAAAAACTTCACACAATACTTTAGACATTAAAAATTAGTAATTACTATAATAAAAAGACAAGAAGAGAAACCTCCAATAAAACCCAGGGAGCCTATTAGTTTTTTCACAGAAACACAAAGCAAAGAACTTCCATAAAAAACTGATCTTAGAAAGAGAAATAAAAGAAAGTAAAATACTAAGTGAATAAATCATTCATCTGTATGCTTACTTCCAACGAGTAATGGCGACTTGGCTTTTCAATGAAGTTATAAATTAAATTTTTAACACCAAAAAATTTTATTTTACTCCAAAAAATTATATAACGTATTTTAGAAACTAGTTTTTTCCCTATAACATTTTTCAAAAAGAAACAAATTTTAGAAATGTGTTTATGTGAAGAATGTAATTTATTTTGAATTTTAAAATATTATTTTCTAAGTTGCCTTTTTTACTTATTCTCTTTGATCTCATTTGTTTATTTTTCACTTGCAAATTCGCAGTAACATGTAATTCTTATTGTTGTTATTACTTATCATCATATTGTTTAAAATCAATTAGCTCAGTTGAGCTGTGACCACGAAAATATAAAGAACTTGTTTACATCAACAAAATAAAGTGCATGAAGTAAGTTTTTACAACAACATAAAAATTATTTGTGTATTTTTTATTTTTTTATTTTATTATAATATTAGTAATTATTTTATTTATTCCCCAATAAACAAAATATTTATTTTTTTATTGGGATGGGTAAGAATTTTTTTTTTTCTTTTTGATGAGTCGTCTTTCTAACTTTTTCTCCATTTGGTGTGATAACTAATATTCATTTTATATGGGGCTGGTACTGCCCTATGTCTATTCACCCTATTAGAACGAAAAAAAAAGTACCACAAAGTCGCCTCTTGTGAATTATTACCCACATGGAACCATCGATATTTAAACACATACGACTTTTCTAAGTTCATGTTTTTAGGTTGATTATAACAAAAAAAGGTTCAATATTATAGAAAATACAAAAAGTACCATTAAAAGAAAGTACCACAATGTCCCCCTTCTTGGACCATGTATTTTTAAAATACATGTATTATAAAAGTTGCTATAAAACAAATTCAAAAAGTACCACTGGATGGACGAAAAGGTATCACAAAATACCCCTTTTGTATTCCGACTCACATAGGACTACTTATACTCAATTTCATGTTTCTAAGTTTAATATTATAGAAAATTCGCCATAAAGTGTGAACAAAGTATATATATGTATGTATATAAATATATCGCTTTTACCTCCTCAGTTAGTAAGTAGAAAAATGTTAAATAAGTACGAAAAACTGGTACGATTTTGTATTGACAATTTTTCGATAACCCAACAAACCAAGAAACGATACAGTATCATTAATGATATCGTAATTTTAAAATTATATGATAAAATTTCGAAATAAATTTTTCCTTAGAAAAAACTTCAAACATTAAAGAAAATAAAAATAATTTAAATTTTTTGTAGAAAAAAAAAATATTTTGTGTTATGTTTCATATTAAAATTATATTTTTATACCCTTCACCACAGGTGTAAAGGGTATATATAAGTTTGTCATTCCGTTTGTAATTTCCACAATTTTCGTCGGAGAGCAAAAAAGTGTAAGAAGCGATGACGATTGGACCATGTCCGTCCGTCCGTCCGTCCGTGTGTCGGTTGAAATGGCGTTTATGAAGCCCACCGATAACTGACATATATAATATGTATGTCAAACGATCGGAAATGCTTTCGAGAATTTTGCTATTGGAATTCAGCAAGATAGGTTCATACAATGCGGAGATATGTTAAAAAAACCGGTTTTTTGAACCGGTTTTCCAGTTTCTGAAGCCTCTGTATACACTACGGACTTCGTTTTTACAAAGAATTCTTGGACATTTTTTTCTGAATTTTTGTTCTGAAAAAATGAAATAAATCGGTTCAGTAATAACTGAGATATCGGACAAAACGCATTTTTTATTTTTTGAAGCCTTGGTTTAAGCTATAGATTTTTATTTTTATACAGATCGGTCACAAATATTTTTGTAAAATTTCAGTTTTTTGAATCAGGAAGATCGGTTTATAAATGGTGGAGATATGCTTTAAAAACCGGTTTTTAGAACCGGTTTTTTAGTTTCTGAAGCCTCTGCATATACCAGGGACTTCGAATTTTTAAAAGGGGCTCGAAAATTATTTTCTGAATTTTTGTTCTGAAAAAATTAAATAAATCGGTTCAGTAATAACTGAGATATCGGGGAAAAGGAATTTTTTATTTTTGAAGCCCTTGTTCAAGCTATAGTTTTTATTTTTATATAGATCAGTCATAAATATTTTTATAAAATTTCGGTTTTTTTAATAAACCAAATTCGTTCATAATCAACAGAGTTATGGCCCAAAAACAAATCTGTTAAGAATATAAATACACCAACAAACATGTATATTAAGCATTGTAATGACTATTAGTGACGTTTTTTGTTTTTTGTATAGACAAGTAGTTTAGTTATCAACAGCAGTAATATGATGAATAACAGTGTTGTTGTTGTTGTTCTTTGTATATGCAGTCTGTACAAAAATAAATAGATATGGAATTGTAGTTGTTTATTTTTAAAAACTAAAACATATCTGTTAAGAATATACATAAATACATACACAAACATGTATATTAAGCATTGTAATGACTATTAGTGACGTTTTTTGTTTTTTGTATAGACAAGTAGTTTAGTTAGCAACAGCAGTAATATAATGAATAACAGTGTTGTTGTTGTTCTTTGTGTATTCAGTCAGTTTGTACATACAAAAATAAATATATATGGAATTGATGTTGTTTCTTTTTTAAAAGCAAAGCCTGTTATGATTGTTTTTTTTTTTTTTTCATATTCAAATTTTCGTAGTTTGAAAAAAATTTAGATTTAGAAAATATGCAAGCATACGTTAAGGCGAAAATTTTATTAATTGTCGGTAATATGGTAATATGATGTCGATAAGAGGGTAAGATGATAATATGGTGAAGGGTATCAAAGATTCGGCACAGCCGAATCTTTTTTCAATTTCATTACAGCTAAATTTTACGAAATCGCAAAAAATAAAAGACGATAAGATAAAGGAATCAATATGAGTTTGGATTTAAAGGGGATCTTTTTTTTTGATTACTAAATTTTATTTGGAGCAGGATGGACTTTATTGTTATATCGTTTTAATTTCAAAATATTTAGAACATTAATTCATCCAATATTGGGACATATGTATGTTCTAAATTATGTAGTGTTGTTCAAAAACAATTATAAATTTGATAGTTACCATCATAGCTTTCTAAAATCAATTTAGTTTTGATTGGAAAAATTTCATGTTTAGTGAAAAAAATGTCATATTTATGTTTTATTTGCAGCTTATGTGAAGTGACTGTTAAAATTTTGAACTATTGAGTGTAGTGCAAATTTGTTCATTACCACTAAATTTAGTTATAGTGAAAAAATTGCAATATCACTAACATTTTTTAGTGGTAGTAAAAAAATGTTTCACTATAACTATAGTGGTGGCCAGTGTTGCCAGTTTAGCCTTTTTAAGGCTAGAGCTAGCCTTTTTATTTTGATTTTAGCCTCAAATTTTTCGTTTTAGCTTCTAGCTTTTTTGTTAGCCTTTTTTATTTTTAACAAATTTTACAAATTTTATTTTTACAAAATCATCAAGAAATGCTTAATTCTGTATATTAATTCTTACAAAAATATCGAAATTATTTATATTTAATGAAAATTTTCGCCTGCGGCGCTTCATTCTACAAAAATATTACAATTATTTTTTGACAAACTTTATTACCCATATAAACTAATTACTTTATATTTACAAATTCACTAAAATATATTTAACAAATACCAAAATCTAATAAGAACAAAAAAATTAATGCTTTTTTAAATAATAAAATATGTTAGCTTTTTTATGGTTTTATTTTTTGTGGCATTTAGCCTTTTCTGACCTTTTTTTAAGTCCAATTTAGCTTCTTTTTTTCTCAAGTCCTGGCAACACTGGTGGTGGCAAATAGTTAAAAATCAAAGAAATTAAAATTCATCTATGAAGAAATGCTGACTGAACTAATCAAAAGGAAGACAATATCATTTTAAATGCTTTTAAAATTAAACAAATCCGTAAATAACATTAAGAGATATAAATATTTAAAGTTATAAACTTTCTATATTTTTTAAACTTTTACATAAATTTAAGTAATTTTTTATTATTATTTTTTTTTTTCCAAAAAATAAGAAACAAAAATTTGTTTTTATATGAAAAATGAGGATAGCACACTTGCTACTGCCTATCTTTAAAAGCAAATATTTCCTGTATTTCTTAATTTTCTTTAATATTTCTTTTATATACGCGTAACATGTCTTGCTAAGATCACGTCACAATATATTCATTGTCATTCCTATATATATCTTTGCTGTTTTTCTGTTCAGATAGAATAACCGTCAAAAAACACTGGACAGTATTTTAACACAAAATAAAAAAAAAAAAAATATTCACATTTAAAAAAAAGTACCAAAACAGAAAACTTATTTCACTATAAACTTAGTACTTAGATAGGTATCCATTATTTTTTATTATAGCTGCCAATCTCCTTGGCATACTTTCCACAAGTCCCATACAGCGCTCCACTGAAATAGCATACCAAGCTTTTTCTATTTCTGTCCATAAATCGGCTAAATTTTTAGGTTTTGCTCCCATTACGTGCTTTTCCACATCATTCCAAAGGTTCTCAATGGGATTGAAATCCGGAGATTGGGCTGGCCATTTTAACACGTTAATATTGTTCTCTTCCAAGCAACTGCTCACTATGCGTGAGGAGTGTTTTGGGTATTGGCGTGCATAAAACTCCACCTAAGTGGCATGTTGTCCTCTGCATAAGGCATCATTGTATTTAGTAGTATATTCTGGTATACATATTGATCCATACGCGTATCAATATTGCATATAGGACCAACGCCATGCCCAGAAAAAGCTGCCCACACCATCACATTTCCTCCACCATGTTTTATTGTTTCAGAAGTGTACTTTGGATTGTGTTGCATGTTTGGACGCCATACATACCTCTTACCATCCGATACGAATCTACAAAACTTGGATTCATCACTCCAGAGGACATTTTTCCAAAAAACTAATGGCTTTTCCAAATGCTCACGAGCAAAGCACAACCGATCCCGAAGGTTCTTTTTTGAAACGTGTGGCTTATGCTGAGAAATGCATCCACGTAAATTTTTTCATTAAGTCTTCTTCTTATTGTTCTGCAGGACACGTTGATACCATATTTTCTTGAAATTTCCCTCTGAATTATGGTGGAGCTTTTAAAAGGATCTTCGACAGAGGTTCTATATATTAAAGAATCATCTTTACGCGACGTTTTTCTTGGTCTAGGAGCCTGTGTAACATTTTTAAATGTTTCATACTTTTGAATATGGTTTAGTGCATTATAAACCATCTTTCTGGAACATTCCAAAGTATTAGCAATCTCACTTATGCTTATTCCTCTTGAGTACATCTGTTGAATAATCTTACGTTGTTCCTCTGACATGTCCAAATGATGTTTATTTATTTAATTTTTTATCTTCATTGACGAAATAATATCCAAACTTATCAATTAATTATTTATATTCACAAAAAACATATAAAAACATATTTTAGTAAATAATTGTAATGAGACGAAATAATTTTATTTTAAAAACAGTAGATATGATGTGTGCTAACCTCATATATATATATATATATATAGATATATTATGCATATCAGATTTGCGCATCCCAAAAAGTTTCGATTTTTATTTTAATGTTAAGATTCTAAATTTTCCCAATACTTATGTTGAAAAAAGTAATTCCATTTTAAATATCGAGGGCTTATATTCAAAACGGGCTTCAAGCACCATTGTTCAGGAGAACATAAAAACTGTTTATTTTCCTCATTTTTCAATATTTTGCAATCCGTTCTTCTACGAGTTATTAATATTACGTCTACTAAACCTCAAACTGAAAAATAAATCTTTTAACTCCATTATTCGCGAAGTTATAGTAGGTAGCCCGTTTTGTCTTAATTATTTTTAATGTATGTTATAAAATGTTCATATAGCCCGTTTTGTTTATTGGAAATTAAAGAAGTAAAACATAAAAAAAATTCAAATCGCAAAGAAAATTCTCATTAATTATCAGTTTTTATTTTTATATATTTCCTTAAAAAATATACTGTTGTAGATAGCTTAAAAAAAAAAAGTGAAAACATAGTGTTAGAATTAACTTTTCACTCCAAAATAAAAAATAGAAAACTGAAGAGTCTGACGCAAAGAAACATTTTTGTAAATCTGCATGAGGCCCAATTTGAATATAAGCCCTCGATATACAAAATTTTGACTCTTGGTTACTGATTTGTATAGAATTTGGTGAGGGAGATACAAAAGCATGGAAAATTAATATTATTCGCTTTTATTTTGAATACTGTGGCAACTCTATGCCTTTGAAAGTGATTAACATATATTTTGAACTAATTATTTTATATTAATTTTTTTCGTTTTTATATTATCCGTTTATGCTGATATTTGCTTGATACCCATCGACTCAGATCGGCTGGCTGGTCCATGTGCACTGATTATGTAAGCATTTCGTGCAATTCTTCATCTTCAAACTTTTTTCGCTCAACGAAATTGTCACTTTCTTTACGTTGACTATTTCGGACACATCAACGAGAAAGCTCAAAATACACACAATTACATCAAGTATCAATCCCTACTTAAAAATTGAATTTCATCATTTTAGGTTAAATATTTTATAAAATTTCAAAAGTATCATTAGAATTCTAACTCACTTAGGACTACATGCTCTTAAGTTCATGTCTCTTTGTTAAATATAATAAAAAAAATCCATTATTGAATTTGAATAAAATTTAATTTCCCGATTTTATCCCCAGTTTGGTACTTTTTATTCCCCTTGGATGTAACAAAAATTGTATTCCAGAATTTGTAATGTGTTAGTAAAAACAAAAAAATAATTTGTTAAAAAAGTACCAAAAAAAAGGTACGATTTTTTCCCATTAAACGTTTGAATTTCCAAAAAGTATCAAACTTGTATTCGCCAATTTTCGATAAGGCACTAATGTGATGAACATTTTATTTATATGCTTACTGGATTAAAATAGCGCTAGGGTGCCAAAAAAAAAGTACCAAAATAGAGTTTTTACCCGTTTTCTCCCCAAAAAGGACGAATTTCAAGAAAGTACCAGAAACATAACCGATTATTTGTTAAATGTATAACTGTAGTCCTATTAGTTTAGGAGACATAAGGTTACCGAATTAACCCATTTTACCACCTAAACATTCAAATTCCTAAAAATCCGTCCTTAATGGATGTCTAAGCTGGGAAACGAACCAAAAGGCTAAGTTTCATACGTATTATTTTCATTCTGGAAAAATTTACTTTTTGCAGAACAAAACGTACTTTTTTCATAAGTATATCGTCTATTCCATGATAGAACGCCTAAAAATATTTTTATGTCTTTCGATTTTAATAATATTTGGCATATGCATAGCCTATGGAACCATTTAAATATCTCCATTTTTATTTTATTTATTTTTTAAATTTTGAAAAATTTTAGAATTTATTCGCGATTTTGGTTTTTCGAAAAGTCAACAAAATCGCAAAAGTGTCTATCAATATTTCTAAAAGTTGTTAACGGATTTTAATGATTTAAATTGCATATTTAAGAAGAATATGTCCACTATAAATGTAGTAATTAAAAAAATAATATTATCATTTACAAATGCATTCATTCATGCAAATGCAATTTTAGGATGCATTTTTAAAAAAATTCTACCCTTTCAATTTGTTTCTGCCTCTAATATAAAAAGAAAATTATTATGTTTGATAAAAATTGCAATATAAATTGTTCTGGAACAAAATGGTTCACTATTTAAAAAAAATGTTAAAAATATTTCTTCAAATTTTTTCAAACGAAACTTTTTTTCTTTTAATTTTTGTGAGCTTATTTTAAAATTAATTTTAATCATAATATTTCATAATTTGTTATTTGCCCCAGATATAGTGCTGATATTTTATATAAAAACATATTTGTCTTCAATATTAAGCAAAATCTTTTAAAATCAAATGGGTAGAAATATCTTAAAAATGCATCTGAAAATTATATTCTTTTCGTGACTACATATTTAACAAAAAATTTACAATATTTTACAATATTTATTGTAGTAAACTTTATACTGTTTTTTAAATCAATAAAATCCGACGAATAGTTAAGGAGTTATAAACATTTAAAAAAAATAATAAAAATCAATATTTTTTTAAAAAATTATAATTTTTTAGAAAAAAATTTATAGAAATTAAAAAAAAAAATCAAAAATAGTAGATTTTATTGTCACAGAACAGTTGTTTTTGCATTTTATAGTAAAGATATTGCTTTTTAACATATTAAAAAATATATAAATTCGAAAGGGTAGAAATTTAAAAAAAATCCATCCTAAAATTCCGTTTGCATTATAAATGCATTTTTACATTATAATATTATTTTGAAATTACTACATTAAAAGAGGACATATTCATCTTCTACATGCAGTTTAAATCATTAAACTTTTAGAGATATTGATGTGTGAAATTATACACTTTTTCGATTTTTTTGACTTTTCGAAAAATTAAAATCGTGAATAAATTCGCGAATTTTTTAAAATTCAAAAAAATAAAAATGGAGATATTTAAAAGGCTCCATAGGATATATGCGTACCAAGTATGAACAAAATCGGATGACCCTCCGTAAAAAAAATGGCATTTTTTATAAATCTCTCATGGAATGGACGATATATATTTTTATTTTAAGAGGTATATTTCTCTTAAGAAGTTTTCTTAGTTCTTATGGTTCACAATTTATTGTGAACATTATTTTTGGACCATTTAATAATAGATTCATGAAAAATATTATCCTTAAAACACAAAGAAATTATACACTTTTCGATTTTTTTTAACAAAACGTGCTTTTTTACATTTAAAAGTCCTTTGATCTCACATATATTTAAGATTTTTTGTGCATGAATCGCTTGATGCATTTTATGGAAAGGAGAATACTTGTTACTATTTCCAGATTCAAACTGCTTTGTAAGGTAACGAAATAATTAATTCTTTTATTCCCAGCAAAGTACGTTTTATTCTGAGGCTCCTCATATAAAGATTGAATGAGATCAAAAAGTATAAACGCCCGAACAAAAAGTGTAGGAGAGTGAGAAAAAATTATGTAATTTATAGCCTTTTTCTAAGTTTTTTAACTTTGAACAATAATCATGATAATAAAATGAATAATGATTTTGCACTCAAATAGTTTCAACTCTTGTGAGTTCAGACCTGCAATATGTTTCTTTAAAATAATATAACCACAAAACATATTAAGGATTAAAGTCATTTTCAGACTAAAGTAAAGTAAGCAAAAAGTAATTTTGGACCACCCTAATGTATATGTATATCTGCAAACTTAGAAATTCAAACCAAACAATTTAAAATATTTGTAAACCATCCGTAGTAATTGAATTTGCGATTTGGTAATTTAATTCAACAAATATTCATTTCCAAAATGTGATGGAAATTGTTTCGGGAACTTTGTGGATTTGATGATTACTAATCGTCTCTAAAATTATCACCCAACTAATGCATAAACTTGCATTTCCTGTTTGCAATCATCAGATGATTAATTGAATCAACCAACATTAGAAAGGCGTTCCAAAGAACAGATCACTTGACTTTATACTCGTATTCTCTCATAATACCAAAATCTAGCCAGTGCGTCAGCACCAGTTAACAATGTTATGTTGATTGTGTAAGAGTATAGAAATGTTTCCAAAACAAACACTACAATACTATTCTACAATTGTTTCATAAACAATGTTTGTGTGATGAACAGTCGTCCATCCTACGACCAGTCGCTGCAGTAAAGGAGAAAAAAAAATTAACATGACTAACAAATTTGTAGATTTTGTTCGACTGTAATTGAGATTGTCGCAAGGATGCTTATTGTCTTTTTGTGTATTTCTACAGTTGTGCGTTAAAAACTAGAAGTATTTTAAATAATTATATTTGTAATATTATTTTCTTTTTCATTCAATTCTTCATTTACATTTTGTATTTTGGTTCATTTTCATTCAAATCATTCAATTCATTCAAAAAATAAAATTTTGTTTTGAAATTAATATTATTGCAGCTTTTAAACTTCAACATAGTATTACTAAGTTGCTATAAAATAAACAATACATTCTGCTATTTTTTTAATCGAACTGCTATATTATTTCTTCATATATGTATAGAACATATTAGTATGTGTCGATTTGCAAAACAATGATTATTTCTGTTAATATTGTTTTATAGCCACCTCCATCATCACTACTTACTTCTTTTTACAAATGGTCGAGTCCCAAAGTTTTGCAAAATACAAACGTGAATAAAAAATGTAAACGAATTGTATCCATATGTGGCCACTATATACACTTTTGTACAAATACATTTTATATATAAACTTAAGCATTCAAAAACATACCAAACGAAGTACTCCTTATGTCTCTCTCATACACATGCATATTTCGATACTCGTATTTAGTTGGTAATAAGTATTGAATTGTCCAATATGATAGCCATATCTTTGAAATTGTACATAAATGTGTTGCAGTATTACAAATCAAGTACTGACAGAAACATACGTACCACAACAAATACTAAATACACAATGTCCCTTTATTTTATTTTAGATACAAAATTAATTTCAAATTTCTAAAACTAGGAATGCTCGTACTTTTATTGTAATTAGTATGTATTTCGGAATGAGCAGTTACTACTGGTCTTGCTTAAATATTTACATGATTTTCAATTAAGTAAAGAACAATATGAAAGCGAAATAGATTGTATCTTATATGGTAATTGTAATATACGTACATACTATGTATGTTGTACAAGCAAATATATTATAGGAGTGTATAAACCAATATTTAACTATTTATATTTTAATAATGAACTAAAAGTAATAAATAGGTTTTGAATCTTCAGTAATTGTAAAAGAACTATGATAAGAAGGGCAAGTTTTTCAAGCTTTTCGCTTGGAAAGTAAGCATTTGCATATTTCAAAACAATTTCACAAAAAATGCTTATATTTTAAATTTTTGCGTAAATTTGCATATAATGGAGATAAGTTAGTTTTCTTAACAAAAACACAATTTTTTGGTGATTTTTTAGAGTTCAATCAAATAATTTCTAAAAAATTTTTGGTGAGAATTTTGAGTACATTGCAAATATTGTAAAGAAAAATAATTTGGAAGCTTCAAATATGATACTTAAAATTAAATAATAATATTAAATAATAATATAAACATCGAAATCTATTGCCCTGATGATAAGTATTCGAATCTTAAATCTAAATATTAATCATAATTAAGATTGTTGAAGCCTTTTACGAAAATGGGCATTCAAATCATGCTCTTCGTGATTTTTTTGGTCACCATAATCGACTAAATGTGTCCACAATCGGGAGAATTGGTAGCAAATTTCAGCAAACCGAGTCTGTCGGAAATGTGAAAACACATGTGCATACTCGCCCAGTTCGTTTGGTGCGGTTTATTGGCTGGCGGCTGTAATGGTTATTTTTCGGAAAACAAAAATTGGTAAAAATAAGTAAAAATGTTCAATGAAATAATTATGGAAATTAATCAAAAACTTCTTTACTATATTGATGTTAAAATGTTAGATCATAAATTTATTATTAAATCATCTACCCTCGTTAACTCGAATCAACACAATAAAAAAACAAGTTGAAAATAGAATATAAAAATTAGTTATAAAAATTTACGATTAACAAATTACCAACGTTAATGTTTGTCAGACTTAGGTCGGCGGGACCCATCATATCAGCTAGGATCAGTCGTTGGGCAGGTTCTTGACCCTCGTCTACAAACCACACCATACACATATTTTTATTACAGAGTCCCTAAGAAATTTATATAAATGGAAATGATACCGGTATACTACACTATTGCCCAATAAGAATGAGAATTTAATTAATGGAGTCACAGAAATTGAAATCTAATCTTGGGTTTATTCAATGTAAATTTCCTAGGTGGAAAAGATGAAATACCACCGTGTTCAAAACCCTCCCAACCATGTCCTTCATGGCACTGAATTTCACTGAAGGACCCTAACGTAATAATTATTTTCTACCCCATAGGAAAAAGTCGCTAGTTTATTTATTCACACATAGTGATATACTATTTTATTAAACAATAATTCATTTATAACACATTGTTTTATATATTTTTTTAATTATCTACCCAAAAAGCGAAATTTTTCTTCATACGAAAATGATTTCTTTTCAAAAATTATAGAAAATTTGTAAATAGAATAATTTTATATAAATGTCTTAATTAAAATTTTTAATAATAAATGTATTTAGTTGCACTAATAAACGCTCGAAGATATTTCATTTGTTAAAAAAAATCAACCGAAGTTTAAATAAAAACTTATAACGCAACGAACGTGTGATGTTACCGAAATTTATGTAGGGGATTCAAATTTATTTTTAAAAGAAACACAACAAAAATGTTTAATATTTTTTTTTTTTAATTTCTTATTACATATATCTCTTTCTCTTTTATTTAATATCTTTTTTTTTTTTTTTTTTTAGTGGTGAGTTTTTATTATTTTTTTTTTTTCTTGATGTTATTAAAAATATTGATTGTTTACTTAAATTTGTTTTGTTCTGATCTTTGACTATTATTTTAAAACGGTTTTATTTTATTGTTCTTTTTTTTCATTCATTTAATTAAATTTATTCTTTAACCAAAATTCTTAAACAAAAAAAAAAAATTTTTTACCACAAATCTCATTGGTTAAACAATTTTCGTTGAAAAGAACAACAAAATTTGTTTTAAGAAAAGAACAAAAAAAAAAAATGGGGTAAATACGAAAAAAAACTAAATAGGACTGGTGATCATATAAAGAATAATTAATTATAAGTATCCTAGTTCAATTTAAAACAAAATTAAATTCCAATATAATTTAGAAAAAAAAAACTTTTAAGTAAAATTTTAGGAACAAAAATTTTAATATTAATAAATAATTGAACTAAAATACTTAAATAAAAACAAAATCCAAAATAAAAATAATAAAATTGACTTACAGACAGTGACGATGAAAGGCCCTCCACAGTTCTGCTTGCGATGTCAGCTACCGCACTGCTATGATCAGTGTATAAATATGTATATAGGTAGATGCACTTTTGGTATTTTCTTTTGGTTAATTTTTTTCTTTGTATGATCACTTGTTTTTTTATTTTGATTTTTATGATTTTGCTTTGTAGTTTTTTTTTTCAATTCTCTTGTAATAATTTAAAACACAATTGCGTTATTTTCTTTTATTTAGATCACAGTGTATCGAATTATGATAAATATAATTCAAAATAATTTTATTATATTTTTTTTTAAGTTTTTTTGTTTTTAATACAATTTTTTTCAAACTGTGATATCAACAATTAGGACTGTGATATTATATGTATATATATATATATATATATATATATATATATATATATATATATATATATATATATATATATATATATATATATATATATATATATATATATATATATATATATATATATATATATATATATATATATATATATATATATATATATATATATATATATATATATATATATATATATATATATATATATATATATATATATTTTTTTTTTTTTTTTTTGTTTTTAATTTTAAACAATAAAAACTCACATATGTTTGGCAGTGATTTTTATAAAATTTTCTGTAATATACATATATATTTTCTTGTAATATATTTTGTACAGATATATATTTTTAATTTTTTTTCTTTTTTCATTGGTAAAGAGATTAATGTATTTTTTAGACTTAAGTTTTGCACGTTTACCGAAACCGATTTTATTCGTTATTTTTACTAATTCGGAAGACTATGCCGTAAATAAACGTTTATTAGTGCACTTTTAATGGTTATTTTCGTTATTGAAAATTAATTTATGTGTATATAAAATGTTACCAGTTAAATTAAAAATTAATTAATTATATGAAATTTAATTTTACCACAATTTGGCTACTGATATTCTTTTTATATTATTTTTTCTCAATTTCTTCACTTTTAAAATATTTTGTATAATTAAAATTTCTTGGTTTTTCTCTTTTTTTAAATTGTTTTTTTTTTCCATGTAACTTGATCAACACTTCACTATATAATGATGAGGAGTATAGTTTAAATTTAACTAAAAGCGAGCCTTCTCTGTTCTGCTTTGTGCGAACCTTCTTATGACCATTAAACTAGAGAAATTCTTTTGGTGGAAAAATGATCTGTATAAAAAAAAAATATTGTTGTTGCTCTCTTTAAATGCTTTTTGCTCATTAATTATGTATATTACCTTTTCATATAGAACAATCTGGAGCTGTTATTTAACCCTCGACTTATAAATACGGGACGAGCCCAAAATTAGATTCCAAGATAAATTAGTAACAGTAATAAGCTTTTAGATTCTGGCAAAAGTTTTCCTTTTCCGTGGAAAAATTTATTTAACTAGTGAAGGAACATTAATGAATTTAGTTTAATTTTATTACATTTATTTATTGAAATTTACTGTGATTTTGCCTGTGATATTTTCTTATTTTAGATTTAAGATCTTTCGCCAATTATAAAGTAAATTTTATGCAAAAGCTATAAAACATTTTTTTTTTTTTTTTAATTTTAATAAATTTAAGAAATTATAAATTAAACTGAAGTCAAAAAAAAATTACCTTAAACTATAAATCTTGCCCAATAAGTTAGAAAAAAAAATGGAGATTTTTTTATTTAATCGAACTTAAAAAAAACTTAGATGTTGTCATGGCAAAAGTTTCCACAGAAAAGAATGATGGCGACTTAAGTTTAGCTCCTCCTAACTTTTCTAAAAAATAAAATTTCCCATAACCTTGAAATGTTCTTTAATTTTTCCAAATCAATGTTAATTTAAACAAATATTATGTGTTTAAAAATATTTAGACTGAATTTACAACAATATTTAAGATATAGATTGATCCAAAAATTACTAAAAAACAAGAAAACAAAATTTAAAAAGAAAATTATTAAAACCTATAAAAACTGAGGGATCGCACATTACAAAACCGTATAATATGAAGAATTTTCGTACATATTAGCCGGAAAAAAGCGATCATGGTTTGATGTCCTTTGCATGGTATGTGCCACAATTTTTACCTTCCACATCCTCCAGTATATAGTAACAGTTTCCAAGTTTTTCCTTCACATAAGCTTTAACAAACATTGGACTCAGTTTGGCATTAAATTTTTTCTCGGCATTACTCTGAGCAAAATTTCGTCGGTATACTTTTTGACCAACGGAGTAATTTATACTTCTAGCTCTAAGGTTGTATTGTTTCACGTTAGACTCATAAGCTTTTGTTATATTCTGAGAAATTTGCTTTCGAAGTAATGATAATTTATCATCTCTCTCGATGTTGGCTACAGATTCATCTATTGATTGTATGGATTTTAATAATTTAAATGTTGATCCATGAGTAACCATATTAAAACCGTATAACGCGTGGTAAGGAGAAACTTTGATAGCATTATGAATAGAATTTCGAAGTGCACAACTAATAAACGATATATGTTCGTCCCATTCTCTATGATCCTTCTTCAAATATCCTCTAATTGCAGCTATTATTGATCGATTGACTCTCTCAGAGGCATTGCTCTGAGGAGAATACAATGCAGTATACATATGGCAAATTCCATAACGTGTTAAGAAAGCATTAAAATCATTAGATTTGAATTGGCTACCATTATCACTAATAAGGGTTTCAGGAACCCCATAGTGATGGAAAATTTGTTTCTCTAAGAAATCTGTTATTATTTGAGAGGTGAATTTTTTTAATGGACAAAGCCAATGGAATTTTGAAAAATGATCTAAAACTATCAATAGACCTATATAACCTTTTTTGCTTCTTGGATATGGTCCAAGTATATCTACATACATTCGTTGGAATGGTCTGCAGGATGTAGTCATGTTACCCATTTGTGGTGTGAGGATCTGATTAGTTGGCTTTGTGGTTTTACATACTTCACATTTACCTATATATTCCTTAACATCTGAAACTAATTTCGGCCAGTAAAAATGTCGCCTTATTAGTGAAAGAGTTTTTGATATCCCCCCATGAGAAGCAATTACTGAATCATGAGATCTCTTGAGAATAGATTCGCGCAACGCTTTAGGAATCCATAGTTTCCAACAATTTTCATCTGTTTCTTTATCTCCTGTAGCATATGTAGTTCTAATGTAAATAAATTTGTCTATTATTTTAATATCCGGAAACTTTTCTTGATTTTCTAAAAAATTTTTCTTAAGACTCTTATATTCCTCATCAAAGAAATGTATAGAATCTAAGTCAATTTCCGGTCCAATTAATTCAAAAGCTGATATCTCACTTTCATGCATGCGACTGAGAGCATCGGGCACAACATTATCTTTACCTTTTCGATGGGTTATAGTAAATTTATATGATAGTAATTTTAGAGCCCATCTAGCAAGTCTACCCTTCAAATTTGGCTGCTTCATAAGCCACACAAGACTGCTATGATCCGTAATTATTTCAAAATCTTGCAACTCAACATAACATCTAAATTTCTCTATTGCTTCGATCGCAGCTAAGCACTCTTTTTCAGTTACTGAATAATTTCTTTGCGAAGAATTAAGTTTTCTTGACATAAACGCTATGGGTGATTCTGAACCTTCATCATCAATTTGAACTAGGACTGCTCCTATTCCAAAATCACTCGCATCGCAATGAATATAAAATTTTCTAGAAAAATCTGGATTTTTTTAACACGGGAGCGCTTGTCATTAACTGTTTAAGTTTCTTAAATGCTTCTTCTGCTTCTTGAGTCCATTCGAATTTTCTTTTCTTTGAGAGTACTTCAGTTATAGGGTGAGTAACATCCGCAAAATTAGAGATAAATCGCCGGTACCATCCAGTAAGTCCAAGGAAGCCTCGTACTTGTTTGAGTGTTTTAGGTGTTGGCCAGTTTAAAATCGATTCGATTTTTGCTGGATCTGTGGAAATACCTCCATCGCCAATAATATATCCTAAGTATTGTACCCTTTTTACACAAAATTTGCTCTTATTCAAATTTAATGTCAAATTTGCATTTCTGAATTGATTTGCCAATCTTACGAGAATAGCTAAGTGTTCTTCAAACGTTTCCGATACGACACATACATCATCCAAGTAACCAAATACGGAATGTTTTAAATCAGGTGGGATTATCGAATCCATCAACCTGCACATCGTTTGAGGTGCCGTACACAGGCCGAATGGCATCACAGTGAACTGGTATAATGGCCTACCAGGTATTGTAAAGGCCGTTATTGGCTTCGATTCATTGTCTAACTCAATTTGCCAGTATGCGTCCTTTAAATCAATTTTCGAAATGATGTTTGCCTTTGGCAAACGAGCAAAAATACCTTCAATATTTGGTAACGGATACGCATCCTTTTTCGTTACCTCATTGATCTTTCTGGCATCCAGACAAAGCCTTACTTTTCCTGGTTTCAAAACCATTCTCATAGGAGAACTCCTGGCACTTGTACTTGGTTCTATAACACCTAGACTTAGCATCCTATCAATTTCGGTATATATCAACTTTTCCACTGCCGGCGATACCGGATAAAATCGCTGTTTTATGGGTCTAGCATTTCCAATATCTATACTATGCTTTATCAATGATGTCTTGCCTAACCCTTGGGACTCAAAATTAGGAAAAAGTGATTTCACTATTTCTAATTGTTTCTTCTGTGAATCAGAAAGCGGAAACACGTCCGGATCATTACTATCCGACGCTAAAGACTGCTCCAAAGACAACCCAAAAATAAAATTATTAATCAAACCAAAAGATCTAAAGAAATCCAAACCTAATATTAACCTTTGACTTAGAGATGGGACTATATATAACTTAATTTTCCTAATTTCATTTTTATATGACACATCAACTTCAATCAAACCAGTAACATTCTGAGATTGACCATCAGCTGTTTTCACATTAGATTTGATTTTATTGTAACCGTCTAGTCCAGAAAAATTTGTTGTGGCTAATTCCTGGCCTATGCAACTAATATTTGCACCGGTATCCAATAATCCTAGCTCTTTCCTATTTAAAAACTCAACCTCTGCATACAATCTACCATCCTTTTCCGAATTAATAATAGAGGAAATACATGACTTATTCGCATGCTTTAATTTCCTGTAAAAATTCCTCATACGCACGGTTGACCTTTTATATTTTCTTCTAATACTACTATCTAAATTCTTATCACTAAAAAGTTTATCCCTTAATGTAATATGATTCATCAAACGAGCATGTAAAGAACGTATTTTAAAAATATTTTTATCTTCATGTTCAAATTCATTATTCCGATTTTCAATTTTCATTTGTTTAAATTCAAAATTTTGTTCCTTATCATCAATAATATTTTTCTCTTTTAAAAAATTATCATTCAAATTTGTCGATGATTTGGAACGAAGTTCTTCAAGTTTTTTGAACTTTTCGAACAATTAACGCACTGTGGCTTATAAACGTTTTTGAGCCCACATCCATAGCAAAATATATTCCTATCCCTCAAACACATATCCCAGTAGTGACCCTCTTCATCGCAGTTCCAACACTTTATTGGTTTTGATATCGTAGTTAGAGCATTAATTTCAAATTCATCATCATGTGGAAGATTTTCAGCCTCCTCTAATTTACTTTCCTGAGAATCGATAGTAGCTACTTTTCTATTAAAATTAAAGTTACCTGGAAATCTGTTGAAACTACCTTTTCTAAAACATTCCTCACTCAATAACTTTTCCCTCATTAGACAAAGTTTTTTTAAATGTGAAATGGATCTTATCTGCACGTATAATAATTCGTGCCTTATTTCTGGCCTGAGATTTCTTGTAATAATCTCTATAAGATCTTCATCATCCAAGGGTACTTCTAGTCTATCGCTTATGTCAGTAATTGCATCGAAAAACGATTGAAATGACTCAGCAGGTTTCTGTTTTCGACTGTGTAGTTCCTCACGTATATCATATGCAGTTCTATAGTCTCGGTATTGCTTTTTTAAGGCCGAACAAAAAGATTCCCATTGAATGCGATCGACAGATTTGTGATACTTCCAGTACCAATCCTTTGCTTTACCAGTTAGAAGTATGTGAAGATTGGCACAGATGCAATCAAAGTTTCCATTAAAATTTTCCATAGTTAGGCAACGAATCCTATATAAAAATTCCTCACATCTAAGACCGTTAGAAGAACCATCAAATTTAACATTCCAATTCTGTATAATTGTGGTAACTTTTGCTGAATTTGGGTTAAATGAGAACGAAAATGGTTGAGAATTTACATTGCTATTGGATGTTGAATTGTTCTGAGAATTGGCTATAATATGTGGAACTCGTTGTGGAATTGGAGAGTTAATATGTAAGTTAGATAAAAGTCTTTGTACACTTGACTCTATCATCTGAGATATTTGATCATAATCGACCTGTGACCGTCGATTTCGATTAAGACGACGTGGATAATTGGACTGGTTCACCGAATCTCGAGATACGTTAACATTAGGACTTGTATCCATATTCAAATCAACCAAGGGTACGTCAGCTATTCCAGTTTCAACAAGTTCACTTTGGACTCCCTGAGAAATATGTGTATCCTCTTGGCGTCTGGTACTTCGAGTTTGATACCTCTTGATTGCGGACCCACGACCCCTACCTCTATTGCGTATATTACCATGTTCCCTAACAGATGTATTGACTTTTTCTACGGGCTCTGTAGGTTTGTTTAATTGGCATTGACCGGGTACAACTAAATCACGTTCGTGACATAACGCTTTGCAATTGGGACAATCATGTGATTCTCCTAGCCACTTAGTTATACATACTTTATGAAATAAATGCTTACACTTTGTGCTAAGACAATCAGAAAGAGTTGACATTTCTTTCTCACACAAGGAACAAAGATTAGCAAGATTAGTTTCACCTGTAGCGGTCAGATCCTCATTACTGTGAGCCAAAACCATCTTAATTTTTTTTAAATTTATCAAATAAAAGCGCCAAAAATACTAATAAGTAAAATTTTGAAATTAATCGTTACTCAACGAACATTAAAGCAGAAAAAAAACTTTTTCCTTGCTTTTTTTTTTTTTTTTTTTGTTTTTTTTATTTTATTCTAATAAAATATAATTATATATTCGACTTTCCCTGTATGGGTAAGAAAATAATTTTATCTACGAAAAAAAATATGTGTTATATAACTGACGAAAATTAAAGGAATTTACACTAAATAAACAGAAAAAATAAAACCGGGTTATTGATGAGCGATCTTTATTTTTAATTTAATAACATTCACCAAATGGAAATCTTATTAACCGGATCAAAACATACTATAAGGAGTAACATTTTGATAAACCATTGAAAATAAATCTAACCACTTAAGTTAATTCATTAAACTAAAAATTAAAATCTTTAGATTACCAAAAATTAATTTAATCTAGATAAGAACTCAGAAATGAATTTCTTAGAAACAATCGGTCAAATCTACCCGTACCAATTTTACGACAGGTAGTCGAAATCCTAAAAGTCCGTAAAATTTATTCTAAATCATCAAAACTTGAATAAAACTAATTTTTGAATATCCAATAACAAATGAAAAATTATACAAACATTTTGTGAAGATTTATGAACACAGAATGATCTGCTACAAAGGAGTCACCACTCCTCTATAAGAGACCTGATTCATTGACATGATTATCTCCCAATTGAGACATAATATATCAACGAATACAGGCCCCACGTTGGGCGCCATTTTATGTAATGGTTATTTTTCGGAAAACAAAAATTGGTAAAAATAAGTAAAAATGTTCAATGAAATAATTATGGAAATTAATCAAAAACTTCTTTACTATATTGATGTTAAAATGTTAGATCATAAATTTATTATTAAATCATCTACCCTCGTTAACTCGAATCAACACAATAAAAAAACAAGTTGAAAATAGAATATAAAAATTAGTTATAAAAATTTACGATTAACAAATTACCAACGTTAATGTTTGTCAGACTTAGGTCGGCGGGACCCATCATATCAGCTAGGATCAGTCGTTGGGCAGGTTCTTGACCCTCGTCTACAAACCACACCATACACATATTTTTATTACAGAGTCCCTAAGAAATTTATATAAATGGAAATGATACCGGTATACTACACTATTGCCCAATAAGAATGAGAATTTAATTAATGGAGTCACAGAAATTGAAATCTAATCTTGGGTTTATTCAATGTAAATTTCCTAGGTGGAAAAGATGAAATACCACCGTGTTCAAAACCCTCCCAACCATGTCCTTCATGGCACTGAATTTCACTGAAGGACCCTAACGTAATAATTATTTTCTACCCCATAGGAAAAAGTCGCTAGTTTATTTATTCACACATAGTGATATACTATTTTATTAAACAATAATTCATTTATAACACATTGTTTTATATATTTTTTTAATTATCTACCCAAAAAGCGAAATTTTTCTTCATACGAAAATGATTTCTTTTCAAAAATTATAGAAAATTTGTAAATAGAATAATTTTATATAAATGTCTTAATTAAAATTTTTAATAATAAATGTATTTAGTTGCACTAATAAACGCTCGAAGATATTTCATTTGTTAAAAAAAATCAACCGAAGTTTAAATAAAAACTTATAACGCAACGAACGTGTGATGTTACCGAAATTTATGTAGGGGATTCAAATTTATTTTTAAAAGAAACACAACAAAAATGTTTAATATTTTTTTTTTTTAATTTCTTATTACATATATCTCTTTCTCTTTTATTTAATATCTTTTTTTTTTTTTTTTTTTTAGTGGTGAGTTTTTATTATTTTTTTTTTTTTCTTGATGTTATTAAAAATATTGATTGTTTACTTAAATTTGTTTTGTTCTGATCTTTGACTATTATTTTAAAACGGTTTTATTTTATTGTTCTTTTTTTTCATTCATTTAATTAAATTTATTCTTTAACCAAAATTCTTAAACAAAAAAAAAAAATTTTTTACCACAAATCTCATTGGTTAAACAATTTTCGTTGAAAAGAACAACAAAATTTGTTTTAAGAAAAGAACAAAAAAAAAAAATGGGGTAAATACGAAAAAAAACTAAATAGGACTGGTGATCATATAAAGAATAATTAATTATAAGTATCCTAGTTCAATTTAAAACAAAATTAAATTCCAATATAATTTAGAAAAAAAAAACTTTTAAGTAAAATTTTAGGAACAAAAATTTTAATATTAATAAATAATTGAACTAAAATACTTAAATAAAAACAAAATCCAAAATAAAAATAATAAAATTGACTTACAGACAGTGACGATGAAAGGCCCTCCACAGTTCTGCTTGCGATGTCAGCTACCGCACTGCTATGATCAGTGTATAAATATGTATATAGGTAGATGCACTTTTGGTATTTTCTTTTGGTTAATTTTTTTCTTTGTATGATCACTTGTTTTTTTATTTTGATTTTTATGATTTTGCTTTGTAGTTTTTTTTTTCAATTCTCTTGTAATAATTTAAAACACAATTGCGTTATTTTCTTTTATTTAGATCACAGTGTATCGAATTATGATAAATATAATTCAAAATAATTTTATTATATTTTTTTTTAAGTTTTTTTGTTTTTAATACAATTTTTTTCAAACTGTGATATCAACAATTAGGACTGTGATATTATATGTATATATATATATATATATATATATATATATATATATATATATATATATATATATATATATATATATATATATATATATATATATATATATATATATATATATATATATTTTTTTTTTTTTTTTTTGTTTTTAATTTTAAACAATAAAAACTCACATATGTTTGGCAGTGATTTTTATAAAATTTTCTGTAATATACATATATATTTTCTTGTAATATATTTTGTACAGATATATATTTTTAATTTTTTTTTCTTTTTTCATTGGTAAAGAGATTAATGTATTTTTTAGACTTAAGTTTTGCACGTTTACCGAAACCGATTTTATTCGTTATTTTTACTAATTCGGAAGACTATGCCGTAAATAAACGTTTATTAGTGCACTTTTAATGGTTATTTTCGTTATTGAAAATTAATTTATGTGTATATAAAATGTTACCAGTTAAATTAAAAATTAATTAATTATATGAAATTTAATTTTACCACAATTTGGCTACTGATATTCTTTTTATATTATTTTTTCTCAATTTCTTCACTTTTAAAATATTTTGTATAATTAAAATTTCTTGGTTTTTCTCTTTTTTTAAATTGTTTTTTTTTTCCATGTAACTTGATCAACACTTCACTATATAATGATGAGGAGTATAGTTTAAATTTAACTAAAAGCGAGCCTTCTCTGTTCTGCTTTGTGCGAACCTTCTTATGACCATTAAACTAGAGAAATTCTTTTGGTGGAAAAATGATCTGTATAAAAAAAAAATATTGTTGTTGCTCTCTTTAAATGCTTTTTGCTCATTAATTATGTATATTACCTTTTCATATAGAACAATCTGGAGCTGTTATTTAACCCTCGACTTATAAATACGGGACGAGCCCAAAATTAGATTCCAAGATAAATTAGTAACAGTAATAAGCTTTTAGATTCTGGCAAAAGTTTTCCTTTTCCGTGGAAAAATTTATTTAACTAGTGAAGGAACATTAATGAATTTAGTTTTTTTATTACATTTATTTATTGAAATTTACTGTGATTTTGCCTGTGATATTTTCTTATTTTAGATTTAAGATCTTTCGCCAATTATAAAGTAAATTTTATGCAAAAGCTATAAAACATTTTTTTTTTTTTTTTAATTTTAATAAATTTAAGAAATTATAAATTAAACTGAAGTCAAAAAAAAATTACCTTAAACTATAAATCTTGCCCAATAAGTTAGAAAAAAAAATGGAGATTTTTTTATTTAATCGAACTTAAAAAAAACTTAGATGTTGTCATGGCAAAAGTTTCCACAGAAAAGAATGATGGCGACTTAAGTTTAGCTCCTCCTAACTTTTCTAAAAAATAAAATTTCCCATAACCTTGAAATGTTCTTTAATTTTTCCAAATCAATGTTAATTTAAACAAATATTATGTGTTTAAAAATATTTAGACTGAATTTACAACAATATTTAAGATATAGATTGATCCAAAAATTACTAAAAAACAAGAAAACAAAATTTAAAAAGAAAATTATTAAAACCTATAAAAACTGAGGGATCGCACATTACAAAACCGTATAATATGAAGAATTTTCGTACATATTAGCCGGAAAAAAGCGATCATGGTTTGATGTCCTTTGCATGGTATGTGCCACAATTTTTACCTTCCACATCCTCCAGTATATAGTAACAGTTTCCAAGTTTTTCCTTCACATAAGCTTTAACAAACATTGGACTCAGTTTGGCATTAAATTTTTTCTCGGCATTACTCTGAGCAAAATTTCGTCGGTATACTTTTTGACCAACGGAGTAATTTATACTTCTAGCTCTAAGGTTGTATTGTTTCACGTTAGACTCATAAGCTTTTGTTATATTCTGAGAAATTTGCTTTCGAAGTAATGATAATTTATCATCTCTCTCGATGTTGGCTACAGATTCATCTATTGATTGTATGGATTTTAATAATTTAAATGTTGATCCATGAGTAACCATATTAAAACCGTATAACGCGTGGTAAGGAGAAACTTTGATAGCATTATGAATAGAATTTCGAAGTGCACAACTAATAAACGATATATGTTCGTCCCATTCTCTATGATCCTTCTTCAAATATCCTCTAATTGCAGCTATTATTGATCGATTGACTCTCTCAGAGGCATTGCTCTGAGGAGAATACAATGCAGTATACATATGGCAAATTCCATAACGTGTTAAGAAAGCATTAAAATCATTAGATTTGAATTGGCTACCATTATCACTAATAAGGGTTTCAGGAACCCCATAGTGATGGAAAATTTGTTTCTCTAAGAAATCTGTTATTATTTGAGAGGTGAATTTTTTTAATGGACAAAGCCAATGGAATTTTGAAAAATGATCTAAAACTATCAATAGACCTATATAACCTTTTTTGCTTCTTGGATATGGTCCAAGTATATCTACATACATTCGTTGGAATGGTCTGCAGGATGTAGTCATGTTACCCATTTGTGGTGTGAGGATCTGATTAGTTGGCTTTGTGGTTTTACATACTTCACATTTACCTATATATTCCTTAACATCTGAAACTAATTTCGGCCAGTAAAAATGTCGCCTTATTAGTGAAAGAGTTTTTGATATCCCCCCATGAGAAGCAATTACTGAATCATGAGATCTCTTGAGAATAGATTCGCGCAACGCTTTAGGAATCCATAGTTTCCAACAATTTTCATCTGTTTCTTTATCTCCTGTAGCATATGTAGTTCTAATGTAAATAAATTTGTCTATTATTTTAATATCCGGAAACTTTTCTTGATTTTCTAAAAAATTTTTCTTAAGACTCTTATATTCCTCATCAAAGAAATGTATAGAATCTAAGTCAATTTCCGGTCCAATTAATTCAAAAGCTGATATCTCACTTTCATGCATGCGACTGAGAGCATCGGGCACAACATTATCTTTACCTTTTCGATGGGTTATAGTAAATTTATATGATAGTAATTTTAGAGCCCATCTAGCAAGTCTACCCTTCAAATTTGGCTGCTTCATAAGCCACACAAGACTGCTATGATCCGTAATTATTTCAAAATCTTGCAACTCAACATAACATCTAAATTTCTCTATTGCTTCGATCGCAGCTAAGCACTCTTTTTCAGTTACTGAATAATTTCTTTGCGAAGAATTAAGTTTTCTTGACATAAACGCTATGGGTGATTCTGAACCTTCATCATCAATTTGAACTAGGACTGCTCCTATTCCAAAATCACTCGCATCGCAATGAATATAAAATTTTCTAGAAAAATCTGGATTTTTTTAACACGGGAGCGCTTGTCATTAACTGTTTAAGTTTCTTAAATGCTTCTTCTGCTTCTTGAGTCCATTCGAATTTTCTTTTCTTTGAGAGTACTTCAGTTATAGGGTGAGTAACATCCGCAAAATTAGAGATAAATCGCCGGTACCATCCAGTAAGTCCAAGGAAGCCTCGTACTTGTTTGAGTGTTTTAGGTGTTGGCCAGTTTAAAATCGATTCGATTTTTGCTGGATCTGTGGAAATACCTCCATCGCCAATAATATATCCTAAGTATTGTACCCTTTTTACACAAAATTTGCTCTTATTCAAATTTAATGTCAAATTTGCATTTCTGAATTGATTTGCCAATCTTACGAGAATAGCTAAGTGTTCTTCAAACGTTTCCGATACGACACATACATCATCCAAGTAACCAAATACGGAATGTTTTAAATCAGGTGGGATTATCGAATCCATCAACCTGCACATCGTTTGAGGTGCCGTACACAGGCCGAATGGCATCACAGTGAACTGGTATAATGGCCTACCAGGTATTGTAAAGGCCGTTATTGGCTTCGATTCATTGTCTAACTCAATTTGCCAGTATGCGTCCTTTAAATCAATTTTCGAAATGATGTTTGCCTTTGGCAAACGAGCAAAAATACCTTCAATATTTGGTAACGGATACGCATCCTTTTTCGTTACCTCATTGATCTTTCTGGCATCCAGACAAAGCCTTACTTTTCCTGGTTTCAAAACCATTCTCATAGGAGAACTCCTGGCACTTGTACTTGGTTCTATAACACCTAGACTTAGCATCCTATCAATTTCGGTATATATCAACTTTTCCACTGCCGGCGATACCGGATAAAATCGCTGTTTTATGGGTCTAGCATTTCCAATATCTATACTATGCTTTATCAATGATGTCTTGCCTAACCCTTGGGACTCAAAATTAGGAAAAAGTGATTTCACTATTTCTAATTGTTTCTTCTGTGAATCAGAAAGCGGAAACACGTCCGGATCATTACTATCCGACGCTAAAGACTGCTCCAAAGACAACCCAAAAATAAAATTATTAATCAAACCAAAAGATCTAAAGAAATCCAAACCTAATATTAACCTTTGACTTAGAGATGGGACTATATATAACTTAATTTTCCTAATTTCATTTTTATATGACACATCAACTTCAATCAAACCAGTAACATTCTGAGATTGACCATCAGCTGTTTTCACATTAGATTTGATTTTATTGTAACCGTCTAGTCCAGAAAAATTTGTTGTGGCTAATTCCTGGCCTATGCAACTAATATTTGCACCGGTATCCAATAATCCTAGCTCTTTCCTATTTAAAAACTCAACCTCTGCATACAATCTACCATCCTTTTCCGAATTAATAATAGAGGAAATACATGACTTATTCGCATGCTTTAATTTCCTGTAAAAATTCCTCATACGCACGGTTGACCTTTTATATTTTCTTCTAATACTACTATCTAAATTCTTATCACTAAAAAGTTTATCCCTTAATGTAATATGATTCATCAAACGAGCATGTAAAGAACGTATTTTAAAAATATTTTTATCTTCATGTTCAAATTCATTATTCCGATTTTCAATTTTCATTTGTTTAAATTCAAAATTTTGTTCCTTATCATCAATAATATTTTTCTCTTTTAAAAAATTATCATTCAAATTTGTCGATGATTTGGAACGAAGTTCTTCAAGTTTTTTGAACTTTTCGAACAATTAACGCACTGTGGCTTATAAACGTTTTTGAGCCCACATCCATAGCAAAATATATTCCTATCCCTCAAACACATATCCCAGTAGTGACCCTCTTCATCGCAGTTCCAACACTTTATTGGTTTTGATATCGTAGTTAGAGCATTAATTTCAAATTCATCATCATGTGGAAGATTTTCAGCCTCCTCTAATTTACTTTCCTGAGAATCGATAGTAGCTACTTTTCTATTAAAATTAAAGTTACCTGGAAATCTGTTGAAACTACCTTTTCTAAAACATTCCTCACTCAATAACTTTTCCCTCATTAGACAAAGTTTTTTTAAATGTGAAATGGATCTTATCTGCACGTATAATAATTCGTGCCTTATTTCTGGCCTGAGATTTCTTGTAATAATCTCTATAAGATCTTCATCATCCAAGGGTACTTCTAGTCTATCGCTTATGTCAGTAATTGCATCGAAAAACGATTGAAATGACTCAGCAGGTTTCTGTTTTCGACTGTGTAGTTCCTCACGTATATCATATGCAGTTCTATAGTCTCGGTATTGCTTTTTTAAGGCCGAACAAAAAGATTCCCATTGAATGCGATCGACAGATTTGTGATACTTCCAGTACCAATCCTTTGCTTTACCAGTTAGAAGTATGTGAAGATTGGCACAGATGCAATCAAAGTTTCCATTAAAATTTTCCATAGTTAGGCAACGAATCCTATATAAAAATTCCTCACATCTAAGACCGTTAGAAGAACCATCAAATTTAACATTCCAATTCTGTATAATTGTGGTAACTTTTGCTGAATTTGGGTTAAATGAGAACGAAAATGGTTGAGAATTTACATTGCTATTGGATGTTGAATTGTTCTGAGAATTGGCTATAATATGTGGAACTCGTTGTGGAATTGGAGAGTTAATATGTAAGTTAGATAAAAGTCTTTGTACACTTGACTCTATCATCTGAGATATTTGATCATAATCGACCTGTGACCGTCGATTTCGATTAAGACGACGTGGATAATTGGACTGGTTCACCGAATCTCGAGATACGTTAACATTAGGACTTGTATCCATATTCAAATCAACCAAGGGTACGTCAGCTATTCCAGTTTCAACAAGTTCACTTTGGACTCCCTGAGAAATATGTGTATCCTCTTGGCGTCTGGTACTTCGAGTTTGATACCTCTTGATTGCGGACCCACGACCCCTACCTCTATTGCGTATATTACCATGTTCCCTAACAGATGTATTGACTTTTTCTACGGGCTCTGTAGGTTTGTTTAATTGGCATTGACCGGGTACAACTAAATCACGTTCGTGACATAACGCTTTGCAATTGGGACAATCATGTGATTCTCCTAGCCACTTAGTTATACATACTTTATGAAATAAATGCTTACACTTTGTGCTAAGACAATCAGAAAGAGTTGACATTTCTTTCTCACACAAGGAACAAAGATTAGCAAGATTAGTTTCACCTGTAGCGGTCAGATCCTCATTACTGTGAGCCAAAACCATCTTAATTTTTTTTAAATTTATCAAATAAAAGCGCCAAAAATACTAATAAGTAAAATTTTGAAATTAATCGTTACTCAACGAACATTAAAGCAGAAAAAAAACTTTTTCCTTGCTTTTTTTTTTTTTTTTTTTGTTTTTTTTATTTTATTCTAATAAAATATAATTATATATTCGACTTTCCCTGTATGGGTAAGAAAATAATTTTATCTACGAAAAAAAATATGTGTTATATAACTGACGAAAATTAAAGGAATTTACACTAAATAAACAGAAAAAATAAAACCGGGTTATTGATGAGCGATCTTTATTTTTAATTTAATAACATTCACCAAATGGAAATCTTATTAACCGGATCAAAACATACTATAAGGAGTAACATTTTGATAAACCATTGAAAATAAATCTAACCACTTAAGTTAATTCATTAAACTAAAAATTAAAATCTTTAGATTACCAAAAATTAATTTAATCTAGATAAGAACTCAGAAATGAATTTCTTAGAAACAATCGGTCAAATCTACCCGTACCAATTTTACGACAGGTAGTCGAAATCCTAAAAGTCCGTAAAATTTATTCTAAATCAACAAAACTTGAATAAAACTAATTTTTGAATATCCAATAACAAATGAAAAATTATACAAACATTTTGTGAAGATTTATGAACACAGAATGATCTGCTACAAAGGAGTCACCACTCCTCTATAAGAGACCTGATTCATTGACATGATTATCTCCCAATTGAGACATAATATATCAACGAATACAGGCCCCACGTTGGGCGCCATTTTATGTAATGGTTATTTTTCGGAAAACAAAAATTGGTAAAAATAAGTAAAAATGTTCAATGAAATAATTATGGAAATTAATCAAAAACTTCTTTACTATATTGATGTTAAAATGTTAGATCATAAATTTATTATTAAATCATCTACCCTCGTTAACTCGAATCAACACAATAAAAAAACAAGTTGAAAATAGAATATAAAAATTAGTTATAAAAATTTACGATTAACAAATTACCAACGTTAATGTTTGTCAGACTTAGGTCGGCGGGACCCATCATATCAGCTAGGATCAGTCGTTGGGCAGGTTCTTGACCCTCGTCTACAAACCACACCATACACATATTTTTATTACAGAGTCCCTAAGAAATTTATATAAATGGAAATGATACCGGTATACTACACTATTGCCCAATAAGAATGAGAATTTAATTAATGGAGTCACAGAAATTGAAATCTAATCTTGGGTTTATTCAATGTAAATTTCCTAGGTGGAAAAGATGAAATACCACCGTGTTCAAAACCCTCCCAACCATGTCCTTCATGGCACTGAATTTCACTGAAGGACCCTAACGTAATAATTATTTTCTACCCCATAGGAAAAAGTCGCTAGTTTATTTATTCACACATAGTGATATACTATTTTATTAAACAATAATTCATTTATAACACATTGTTTTATATATTTTTTTAATTATCTACCCAAAAAGCGAAATTTTTCTTCATACGAAAATGATTTCTTTTCAAAAATTATAGAAAATTTGTAAATAGAATAATTTTATATAAATGTCTTAATTAAAATTTTTAATAATAAATGTATTTAGTTGCACTAATAAACGCTCGAAGATATTTCATTTGTTAAAAAAAATCAACCGAAGTTTAAATAAAAACTTATAACGCAACGAACGTGTGATGTTACCGAAATTTATGTAGGGGATTCAAATTTATTTTTAAAAGAAACACAACAAAAATGTTTAATATTTTTTTTTTTTAATTTCTTATTACATATATCTCTTTCTCTTTTATTTAATATCTTTTTTTTTTTTTTTTTTTAGTGGTGAGTTTTTATTATTTTTTTTTTTTCTTGATGTTATTAAAAATATTGATTGTTTACTTAAATTTGTTTTGTTCTGATCTTTGACTATTATTTTAAAACGGTTTTATTTTATTGTTCTTTTTTTTCATTCATTTAATTAAATTTATTCTTTAACCAAAATTCTTAAACAAAAAAAAAAAATTTTTTACCACAAATCTCATTGGTTAAACAATTTTCGTTGAAAAGAACAACAAAATTTGTTTTAAGAAAAGAACAAAAAAAAAAAATGGGGTAAATACGAAAAAAAACTAAATAGGACTGGTGATCATATAAAGAATAATTAATTATAAGTATCCTAGTTCAATTTAAAACAAAATTAAATTCCAATATAATTTAGAAAAAAAAAACTTTTAAGTAAAATTTTAGGAACAAAAATTTTAATATTAATAAATAATTGAACTAAAATACTTAAATAAAAACAAAATCCAAAATAAAAATAATAAAATTGACTTACAGACAGTGACGATGAAAGGCCCTCCACAGTTCTGCTTGCGATGTCAGCTACCGCACTGCTATGATCAGTGTATAAATATGTATATAGGTAGATGCACTTTTGGTATTTTCTTTTGGTTAATTTTTTTCTTTGTATGATCACTTGTTTTTTTATTTTGATTTTTATGATTTTGCTTTGTAGTTTTTTTTTCAATTCTCTTGTAATAATTTAAAACACAATTGCGTTATTTTCTTTTATTTAGATCACAGTGTATCGAATTATGATAAATATAATTCAAAATAATTTTATTATATTTTTTTTTAAGTTTTTTTGTTTTTAATACAATTTTTTTCAAACTGTGATATCAACAATTAGGACTGTGATATTATATGTATATATATATATATATATATATATATATATATATATATATATATATATATATATATATATATATATATATATATATATATATATATATATATATATATATATATATATATTTTTTTTTTTTTTTTGTTTTTAATTTTAAACAATAAAAACTCACATATGTTTGGCAGTGATTTTTATAAAATTTTCTGTAATATACATATATATTTTCTTGTAATATATTTTGTACAGATATATATTTTTAATTTTTTTTTCTTTTTTCATTGGTAAAGAGATTAATGTATTTTTTAGACTTAAGTTTTGCACGTTTACCGAAACCGATTTTATTCGTTATTTTTACTAATTCGGAAGACTATGCCGTAAATAAACGTTTATTAGTGCACTTTTAATGGTTATTTTCGTTATTGAAAATTAATTTATGTGTATATAAAATGTTACCAGTTAAATTAAAAATTAATTAATTATATGAAATTTAATTTTACCACAATTTGGCTACTGATATTCTTTTTATATTATTTTTTCTCAATTTCTTCACTTTTAAAATATTTTGTATAATTAAAATTTCTTGGTTTTTCTCTTTTTTTAAATTGTTTTTTTTTTTTTCCATGTAACTTGATCAACACTTCACTATATAATGATGAGGAGTATAGTTTAAATTTAACTAAAAGCGAGCCTTCTCTGTTCTGCTTTGTGCGAACCTTCTTATGACCATTAAACTAGAGAAATTCTTTTGGTGGAAAAATGATCTGTATAAAAAAAAAATATTGTTGTTGCTCTCTTTAAATGCTTTTTGCTCATTAATTATGTATATTACCTTTTCATATAGAACAATCTGGAGCTGTTATTTAACCCTCGACTTATAAATACGGGACGAGCCCAAAATTAGATTCCAAGATAAATTAGTAACAGTAATAAGCTTTTAGATTCTGGCAAAAGTTTTCCTTTTCCGTGGAAAAATTTATTTAACTAGTGAAGGAACATTAATGAATTTAGTTTAATTTTATTACATTTATTTATTGAAACTTACTGTGATTTTGCCTGTGATATTTTCTTATTTTAGATTTAAGATCTTTCGCCAATTATAAAGTAAATTTTATGCAAAAGCTATAAAACATTTTTTTTTTTTTAATTTTAATAAATTTAAGAAATTATAAATTAAACTGAAGTCAAAAAAAAATTACCTTAAACTATAAATCTTGCCCAATAAGTTAGAAAAAAATGGAGATTTTTTTATTTAATCGAACTTAAAAAAAACTTAGATGTTGTCATGGCAAAAGTTTCCACAGAAAAGAATGATGGCGACTTAAGTTTAGCTCCTCCTAACTTTTCTAAAAAATAAAATTTCCCATAACCTTGAAATGTTCTTTAATTTTTCCAAATTTATTCGCTAGTTTCCTATGTTGCCAGTATCTACTAATGCCTTAATCATTATTCTTGTAACCACTCCTATTGTATAACAGTTTAAGAAATGATAATGCCGTAAACATTTGTTAATTTAAACAAATATTATGTGTTTAAAAATATTTAGACTGAATTTACAACAATATTTAAGATATAGATTGATCCAAAAATTACTAAAAAACAAGAAAACAAAATTTAAAAAGAAAATTATTAAAACCTATAAAAACTGAGGGATCGCACATTACACGGCGTCATCGATCCGTACTTCGTCGACCAAGCAGTTACCGTGAATGGTGTTCGCTATCGCGAGATGGACGCCGTTGGACTTCTTTCTTTGGGGATATTTAAAACAATAAGCCAAGAACAATTCTAGAGCTAAAGGATGAGATAGTTCGGCAAATTAACGACATTGAACCTCAATTATGTTTCAGAGTCATTGAAAATATGGACACTCGGATAGAGGTATGCCACCGAAGCCGGGACGAGCATTTGGCCTATATTTTGTTTCTCACATAATTGTGATAGATCCTTCTATCATAATAAAAAATATTAACATAATTCTCTGAAAATTTTATGTTTTATTTACAATTAACATCGTGCGTTTTGGTTGGATTTATTTAAAAGTTCAATAACAGCGTTGTCAACTCAACTTTAGTGCTTTTTAAAGTTTTTATTGACACCAAATTTTAATACTTAGCACATAAATGGTTTTTACTATTGAAAACTTGCAACAAAATTACATATTGAAGGCCTATACTCAAAACCATCTATCTCAAGATTTCATGAAACTGCGTTTTTGAGGCAATTATATTGCCTATAGTAACTCTCATCTATTAAATAAATTTCAATTGGAAATTGGAAAAGTCAAAATATTTAAAATAATTAATAAAAAAAAAAACGTGGAATTAATTATCTTCCAAAAGGATTTTCGGACTTTATGTGAGAGCTATGGTCAATTACAAACCAGTTAATATGTATTCGTCGACCCCCTTAAATGTTGCTAGGGACCGCCATTCGGTAACTGCATCAACATTTAAAGGTGTCCGCGAATAGTTCGAATTAATAAAATAAGTATAAAGTAATATTCCAATGAATACAAACAATCAACTAAATTGATTTCGTTCTGATATATCCACTTGTTAGAAATAAGAATGATGTTAAGGACTGGGCAGTCGAAAATTATTTGTGCCAAATTTCATCACCAGGTACTAAATTATTTTTGAGAGTAGAACAAATATAGAAGATATGACATTTAAAAACCCATTTCAAGAGAACATTTTTATGGTGGTTATTTAAAAAAGTTTAAAAAATTTTTTGTTTACCAAAATGTGCCATTTCAAAAAGACATTTTGACCCCAACTTTTATCCCAAGGTTAACATACATAGTTATTTTCGTATTGTCTTTTAATAAATATCCGAAACCATGTAAGCAATTGTTTCATATTGCACACATTTTTTTATATAATTTTTGTATAAACTAAAAGTTAAAAATATAACCGAAAGATTTTTTTCGATTAAATTTAACTTAAAGTTAGTGCTAACTAAAACGTTGTGTTAATGAATTTATTTTAACTCTTTTTTAAAACTGAAAATTAGAATATAACTTCCAGTTATTGTTTTATTATTAATATTTTTTACATCATGAATTAATTGGTAATTTACTGTGTTTTCTGCAATATAAAACTCTCTTTAAAATGGCCAATATTGCAAAATATTAAAAATAAATTATATAAAAGCCCAGCAAAAAACGATGATGTTCTTCCAAATAAAGAACATTTTCACAACTTCAAAAGTGGAACAAAGTGCATATTTTAAACTTTTTTTAAGTTGTTAATAATTACTTCCAAAACAGTAAAAATAAATGAATTTTTAGCGAGAAAAAAAGGTAATTCCATTTAAAACCAACACAAAAAATTATAATTTTTGACTTTACATCTCCGAATTTAATGATATTTGGTACAATCATTATTCTTGTCAAAACTGAGACTTATTCAAAATTTCAGATAATTTCATCAAGTGGTTCGCGAAATATCGCGGTTGGAAAGTGCAAAATAGCTCAAAATGCGTACAAAGTTGCATACACAAAATTACAAATATCTTTCGAAGTATTTATTATATAAGATTTATTGAGATGTCATATTAAAGGTATTAAAATTACCTTTAATATGATGTATAATATGATTTTTTTCTGATCAAAATGGTCCATATCTCGCGATTTTTCATTCGCGGGCAAATATCTCGAAAAGTGGTCTTTTTAAAAATTTAAAAAAAAATATATGTTAATGGGTAAAATGTTTTCTATAAGCGTGGTAAGTGGCATTCTGGGACTCGCAATATTTTAGGAGTTATTACAATAAATGTCATAATAAATACGAAATATTTGTTGCAACTGATATTGTTTTATTTGTAATAAAATTGAAAAGACGTAAATTTTTCCCAAAAATCATCCGAATTTAATGAAATTCGATAAGATTATTAATATTGACGCTGGTAACGCAAATGCCGAGTTTAAATTTGATAACCGCAATATTTCGCGATTTGTAATATATCAAAAATGAGGAAAATTGTGTTTTTAAAAATACAAATATCTTCCAAAATATTATTCATTAAGGCAAATATTTAAAGCTAATGAAATTACCTTTAAAATGATATCTGGAACATGTTTTCATGTTGAATTTTTTTGGCGAAAATTCGCGAATTAAATTTCGCGGTCGCGTAATTCAAAAAGTGGTATTATTAAATTCGTGAAAATATATATTTAGAGGATGTAACCATTCTAAATGCTCCCTGTAAGTATCGTGAGCAGACTTTCAATAGTTTATGAGTTATTGAAAAAAGTCGCGCCTAATAAAGTGAACAAATTTATGCTTGAAATTTCTTTCAAAATAATTATTTTTTTTATTTTACACTGCGTTATATTTTTTGCAATAATTCAGAAGCTATTTATAGTCCTAGCACGATACTTACAGAGAGCACTCAGAAAGACTAAATCATCTAGATATATATTTTTCACGAATTTAAAAATACCACTTTTTGAAATACGCGACCGCGAAATTAAATTCGCGAATTTTCCGCCAAAAAAATTCAACATGAAAACATGTTCCAGTTACCATTTTAAAGGCAATTTCATTACCTTTAAATACTCACCTCAATGAACATTGTAACGTAAATATTTTGGAAGATATTTGTATTTAAAAAAAAAAAAAATTTTCCTCATTTTTGAGATATAACAAATCGCAAAATATTGCGGTTATCAAACTTAAACTCGGCATTTGCGTTACCAGCGTCAATATTAATATTCTTATCGAATTTCATTAAATTCGGATGATTTTTTGGAAAAATTTACGTCTTTTCAATTTTATTTTATTACAAATAAAACAATATCAGTTGCAACAAATATTTCGTATTTATTATGACATTTATTGTAATAACTCCTAAAATATTGCGAGTCCCAGAATGCCACTTACCACGCTTATAGAAAACATTTTACCCATTAACATATATTTTTTTAACATTTTTAAAAAGACCACTTTTCGAGATATTTGCCCGCGAATGAAAAATCGCGAGATATGGACCATTTTGATGTTGAGAAAAAAATCATATTATACATCATATTAAAGGTAATTTTAATACCTTTAATATGACATCTCAATAAATCTTATATAATAAATACTTCGAAAGATATTTGTAATTTTGTGTATGCAACTTTGTACGCATTTTGAGCTATTTTGCACTTTCCAACCGCGATATTTCGCGAACCACTTGATGAAATTATCTGAAATTTTAAATAAGTCTTAGTTTTGACAAGAATAATAATTGTACCAAAAATGATCAAATTCGGAAGAGGTGAGAAAATCAGCTGGTTGGTTATAAATGGAATGACTCAATAATTTCTAAGAAAATTAAAATTTTAAAAATTTTAAAGCATTTTTATTATATTTTAATAAGGCTAAAACAGAATTTTTGTTAAAAAATTTTATAAACATAGTTTTAAGGGAAGTACTTCAAAAGAAATGAACAAGAAGTATAAAATAATAACATCCTACCAATGACAACCATGGGTTAAAAAAAGAACTTCTGCAGCTCTTTTTCACTTCTTTCCAATGACAACACAATGTTAAAGTCATGACTTTTTCAGTTATTTTTTTGCTGGGAGATTAATTCGTAGTTTTAAATAAATATTGTAAATAAAAATTTTTTTAATACTTGAAAAATACTCGAAATAAACAATTTTTTTTTCTTATGGAAAGTTGTGTTTTTCTAAATAGAGGGTATATATATTTATATTATTATTACATTATTTATTTTATTATTAATACATTTTTATTTAATTAGATTATCATATTATATTGATTTTATTGTTACGAATGTAAGAAAAATTTTTTCCAAAAGTAAATATTTCTTAGGAGGTTTTAGAAAAATTACTTAATACTGTTTTCTTTATTGCTTCAAAGTGAAAAACTATTGTTGCGATTATCGTGATCATTATTCGCATTTATTTTAAAAATAAAATTCCGTTATATGTTTTAAAATTATGAAAATTAACATAGAATTTGAATTTATACAACTAATGCAATTCGATGTTAAAAAATATAATAAAAAAATATTTCATATTTATTTGTCTATTTATATATTGATACTCTATTCAACAAGACAAAGTCTTATAATTTTATTACAGGATTATATTTCTTACAAAAATTAGCCATAATATTCAAAATACAATTTTTTAATTAAAAATGAATTTAAGAAACATATAAAATTTTAAACTTTTAAGATCACAAAAATTACATAATCAGCCTAATTATAAAAGCACAAAAGTCGATTTTCAACCCAAAAGTCTACTATTATTTTAAGTTTCTTACCATGAACTTTTTTTTCAAACAAAATTTTAAAATTTCACTTTAAATTTTAAAACAACCTTTTTGGTTTCTATTGTATTGAAAGTTCATGTATAATTTGTTTTTATAATTTTTTTAAATTTCTTTTTGCTATTTCAATTTAATGAAAAATATTTTGAAATGTTTCAAAAAGTTTTAAAAAGCTTTTAAAATAGATTTTTAAATATTTCTTATGGTACGGAAAACAAAACTTCTATTTTAAAACAAAGTTGATTTTAACAAAAATATAATTTGAAATTTTTTTTGTGATTAGGCTGAATGATAAGAAGACTAATAACCACAAATATGCAATTGTTGTTTTTTCCTGGAGGTTGAATGAATCCGTCGATAAAATATTTATCCGTTTCAGAATAAATAAATCATTTTGGCATCGATTTGTTAGTGCATATTTTTTCATATTTTACTCCTAACGGCATATTTTTGCATTTGTGAATTTTTGGTGCATATTTATTAGGGTAAATTTGAAAATTACCTTTTGGAAGGTTTGTGCAGCTGTAGAAATAATGGCGTAATTTTTGAAATTTTGAGCGCAAATTTGCGCAAAGACAAAGCGGGTTGATTTATACAAAATTTTATTTTATACATCGATTAAACATAAAATTTTAGTAAGAATGAGCATTATTCGACCCGTTTAAAATAAAGCGTGTTGTAATTAGAGTGTACGAAAAATTTACTTTTTTCAAAAAAGTTTTTTATAAATACAATGAAAATATACTATTTGCTTAGAAATATAACGCAAAAATATTTACTTTACCACTTTTCGCTTTTAAAGTTATGAAGCATTAAAATTTTATTTAAACCAAAATAAAAAATATTGAATATTGTAACAGTAAAATGCAAAGGCTACTGTGAATTATAATGCTCATGTTTTAAAATTGTTTAATAACAATTATTTTTTAAGATATTTATTCTTTATAATTATTATTTGAAAGTTTCTTAGTCTTATAACTCTAAAGCGAAAAGTCGTAGATTAATTACTTTTGCTCCATTTTTTAAAGCAAATAGTATATTTTCACTGTGTTTATAAAAAAAATATATTTTTAAAACATCTTGAAAAAAGTTAATTTTTCGGACACCCTAATTGGAATACGATGCATTTTAAGCGGGTTGAATAGTGCTCATTCTTACTAAAATTTTATGTAGAATTGATGTATAAAAGATTTTTTTTTTTAAATCAATTGGATTCGTCTCTGCGCAAAATGGCACTCAAAATGTGCGTTTTTAGCCGCAGATATGCAGGGGAAGGAGTTAGAATTTAAAAAAACAAAATACGCCATTATTTTAACTGCTAAAAAGGTATGATATCAAAATCAAAAGAAATTTTTCTTTTCGAATAGAACCCTAATATTTATAGCATATCTTGTTATTTTTAGGTCATATTTAACCCTTTAGAGCATATTTTGACATTTTAAAGATAATTTTTTATACCTCATGAAATTTTTTCAAATTTGATTTTATAAAAAAATGAGGAAACAAAAAAAAATAATAATAATACAAAAATTTTAAAATTAACTTTAATGGATACCATTTTATAGTTGAGATGTCTTGTGGCAACAAGATTGAATATTATGATTGAAGTTTATTTTGTAAAAACAATATTTATACCCTACAGCACCATAGGTGGTTGGGGTATAATGTGTTTGTGCTGATGTTTGTAACGCACAGAACAAAGTACAGGTCGCAATTTTAAAGATATCTTGATGAAATTCAGCACAAGGACGAAGCCTATTGAAATTGGTTATGATCGGTCCATTATTTCACATAGCCCCTATACAAATGTCCTTCCGGAATAGGTGTTTAACGATCATAAATGCTTTAAGTATAGCAATATTTCAATGAAACAAGAGAGTTTTGTATAAGTGTCAATCTTTGTGTTAAATTTCATCAATATCGGTCTATAATTGAGCATAGCTCCCATATAAATCCCCTCTTCCGAAAATCACTTTAACGTGCATAAATCCCATACGAATGATAGATAGTATCAAGTTAATATTCGACTCAAATAAGTTTTATATAAGTAGAAATAACATTGTCAAAATTTATGAGAATCGGTCCATAATTTACAAAAGCTCCCATATAATGCCACTTCCGGGAATCGCCCTATAGTGCGTAAAATTATATAGATATTAGTATCAATGCACTGTTCTGTATTTGTATAATTTATTTTACATTGAGTGTTGGTCTACAATTAGCCACAGGTCTAATTTTTAGCTCATACAGAATGGTGTAGGGTATCATATGGTCGGTCTCGACCGACTATAGTTTCTCTCGTTTTTTTATGAAAGCATATCGAGCCCTAACCGCGAAAATGCTGTAAGTGCAGAAAACAAAACATTTTTGTAATTTTTTACACATTGTTATATGTATGAAAAATGTAACGATAAAATTACTTTCGCTATAAATCTGAAATGACACTTGATACGTCTATGAAATTTTGACAAATGATCTAAATGATTCTAAATTATAGATTTTCATCAAAACACGAATTTCGCAAATGTTGTCGGTTACAATATTTTGCCGGTCAGGGATTAATATGATAATTTCTGAACTATTAATAGTGTCTAGAATTAGATGGGTAATAAAATAGAATATCAATAAAATTTTTATGAGATACAGTAAAAAATGGGAATCAAATTTCGACGCGATTGATAAATTTCAGTTTTGCCTTATTTTAGAACGTTGAAATATTAATAAAACCCTTTGTTTTAATGAAAAACATAATTTTGTTAAAAAAATTACACAAAATCTTTGTTTTTTTAAGCATATTTTCGCGTTTTTTAGAGCATATTTAATGCGCATAAAACCCATTTTTTTAGAGCATAGTGTGGTTTCCCTGCAAATAACTAATAGCAACATTAAAAATAAACTATAAATTTAGGTTACACAGAAAAAAATACTTTAAATTATTTTTTTATAAAATTATTAACTAACTTCATACTGGAATTTAATTATACTATTTATTAATATAATAAATTTTCTAATTGATTTACAATTTTGTTTTTTAATAAATTGACATCTGTTAATAAAATATAAAGAGAAATGATAGATTTGTCTATAAAAATACAGAAATAAAATAAATTTAAGTCAATTTCCAAAAATTTTCAGCTCATTTTATCTATTTAGTGAAAAGAAGTAAAATAAATCAATTATTCTAATTATTAATATTATCATTTTGATGATTGGAGCAAAATCAATTAAAAAATTTAAGTCCATTTTTACTTATTTCTGTGAACTTATAGAAATTAAATAGCAACTGTAAAGCATGTGGAATAGTATCCCAAAGACGTATAGCGTTTGTGAAAAAATACCATTCTGATAAAAGTAAGGTATAAAAAATATTTTACCCCTAGTATTCCGTAGCAACATTCCATGGGGTCCACGAGAGAGATCGAAAATGTTTATAGAACTATTATATACATATATGATATACCTATTTCGCGATCAGGTTGTCAACCTATAAGTATCTGCGAAAACCATGTCTGGTATATTTAAAAGTGGTCTTCAACCTACTATAGACGTAATAAATTTTACAAAATTAATGCCTTAAGAAATATACACTATCGGACAAAATAAAGTGCGGTTTCTTACCCTTGCTATTCAGTTCATAATTATTGTCTTCTAGGTGCATAATGGTCTACATTTTTAGTGTCCAGGTAATTGTACTATTATATTCTTTAAATTAATATGCAAAAGAAGTTTTTGAAATATGTGTATTTCGAGTTTGGGGCAAAAGTGTGGTGTTGGTCATGCATTTTGTGCGACATAATAAAGTGAAACTTTAAACTATTTCCTAAAAATTTTTAAGTTTTTTGATACAAAATGGAAGGCATATTCTTAAGAAGTTCAAAATTTTATTATTCTATTCATAAATTCTATTAAAATTATTATTGCATTTGAAAAATAAAGATAAATTCGGCCATATTATCAGTAAGTCTTCGACCACAATCCAGTAAGATTTCTTGATTCCAGATAGAGAAAACTAATTAACATTAATGTAATTGTCTTTAAAGTGCAACATTTTATAATTTGACGCCGAAAAAAACCATTTCATTATACAAAATTACAATTTAGAATCAAAATAATATGAAATTGAGAGGGCAGAAACCATAAGACTACGAAGTAAAATCGTAACGATACCAATATTCTCGCCAAAAGAGAATGAGTTTCATCATTTAAATACATAAAGAAAAAGGTAGTTATAAATATATTAGCTTTTACTGCCAGGAAAAAGCTCAAACATAGGAGTTTTAGAAGTACATATTCTAAGTAAAAGTCATATCATTTTTGTGCTAATATAACAAAGCGACCCGTAATAGAAAAAGTCCCAGAACCATTCTAAAATGCAATTATTTTGATGAATAAACATAAATCTTATTAAAACTTTTAAAAAAACTGAGAAAATTTTGGAAACTGCCATGGAAAAATCTGAAGTTTTAAATTTTTGTATAAGAAGATCGTATAAAAAATGTTTTCTTAAATTTGGTACATATTAAACCCATTTGTATGAACCTTGTCTGGACAGTTAGGCTAGTAATAATTAAAATTACTTCCTCCTTTATCTCTCCGCTTAGAAATATGAGATTCTTTTTGGCGAGAATTACGATATAACTACGACTTTAGGGTTTCTGGCCCTCAATTTCTTATTATTTTCATTCTAAATTGTAATTTTGTATAATGAAATGATTTTGCAATAATAATTTTAATAGAATTTATGAACAGAATAATAAAATTTAGCACTTCTTAAGAATTTGACTTCCATTTTGGATCAAAAAATTTAAAAATTTTAGGAAATAGTGTAAAGTGTCACTTTATTATGTCGCACAAAATGCATGACCAACACAACACTTTTAAAAAACTTCTTTTGCATATTTATTTAAAGAATATAATACGACAAATACCTGGACACCAAAAATGTAGACTATTATACACCTAGAAGACAATAATTATGAACTAAATAGCAAGAGTAAAAAAACGCACTTTATTTTGTCCGATAGTGTACTTCCAAGCTTGTATTTCCGTTTACTTCCCACCTGGTTGCTATTTGCTTCCATTTTTTTTTTTTAGAATTAAATAATATTCTTTCTAATTGATTTAATGAAAATTTAAAATGTTTTTTATTTGATTACTAGTGCTGTTTTTTACATATAAATAATCATGTTTTATTTATATGTAAAAAAAATAGTTTCACATATTCCAAATAAATTTAAATTTTATTAATGTATATATTTTTTGCAAGACTTCTTAGTTTAAGTGTAATGTAAGATGTTACGCGCGGCTAATCTGTATTAATAATAAAAATCGTTTAGAATAATTTGTATTACCAAAATAGAAATTAAGGTTAAGGGCACGAACAAGATTTTCCCGTTAGCTCTTTGGCAGAAGTAGTTCTCAACCCGAGTTCCAATTGCGTAATCATATAAAAACATGCACTTTCATAACATTAAAATTACTTAAGAGTATGTATGTATGTAATTTATACAGAACTATATTGAAAAAGAAAAAAATATATGTTACTTTCTTAATGAACAAAACAGATTTATGGCAAGGTGACGTGCCATAGGGTATAATTCTCCCACCCAATTACTAAACGCCTAGACATATACGTTACCCCTGATTATAAATCTGTCCCTTACAAAAAAAAAAAAATACTTTTACTTATACATATTTACATTTTGATTTTGCTATTCTTCCCATTAAAAAGTTAGTGGCTCATTTTATAACAAAAGTTCATTAATTAATTTATAAAAACAGATATAAAAAAAATTTAAACAAATAAAGCAAAAAATAGAAATGACAGAGATATTCATTAATATAACATATAAACATGAATATTTACAAATATATTATATATAAGTACGTATATGTGTAAAAAAAATAAACTCTTAGAGAGTGATAATAAAAGGAATGAAAAAAATTATAAGTTCTTATTTATGTTTGGTACAAAGTAGAAATCGGACCAACAGAATGACATACATAAGTGTAAATAAAATAATAAAGAGATGTAATTCTCTGTTTCATAAATAATTGAAATTATGTTAATTACTCACAAAATCATTGAAGAGTTGTTCCAATTTAAGATGTCTCGTTGATGTTGGGCCAGCAATCAGGAGTACATTTGGTTTTTGTTAATGTTATTTAAATAATAGAATTAGTGAAATATGATTTTGAGAATAATGTTTAGATGTAGATTAGCCAAAAAATAAAAAAAATAAGGTTTATACAAATATTAAAGATATCAAATCCAGATTAAGAAAAGATACTTTAATACACTAATAGTAAAATGTTAGCTAGCAATTATTAAACCAAAATTAATAATTAAATATAACATAAAAATAATATTTCTATGAATCTAAAATATACATTGGAAATTAAATATATAGGAAAATGGAATAATTAACAATACCTGATTTATAATAAATTTCCAAAAAGAAAATATATATAATTTTATTTCAAATACTTAAAATACGTTTAATAATTATTTTATATAATACAGTATTAGAGTAATTAATACTTCTGTTAACGTCAAAACGGCGTTAACTAAGTTGACTGCGGCGACTCACAGACGCCACAGTCATCCACACTAAAAATCAATCGCTTTCTCAAAACATTATTGTTATACGGCCAGTGTAGAAACGGCTATTGGGATATTTCATACGCTTTACAGCACTATCTTTTTATTAGAACAAAAAACAAAGTGAGCCACGCATATTCTAAAGAGTGAATTGAATGTGACGTTTCCTCCCGCGAAGGAAACAGCTGATCGTTTATTTTGTTTGTATTGTAATGCTAACAATTATTGAAGCTTGTCGTTGATGTTATGTGATGTCTGATTCTGTTGAAAACGGAATTTTCTTGCGTTGTTCCGTGGCAGTTGTTAGCAGTGTTGCCAAACAATCACTTTTTTCTTACAAAAAAAACAAATACTTAACGAAATAAAAAAGAAAAACCACTAATTAAACGAAGAAATAAATGAACAAAAATAATTAAATACACAAACAATTAAATAGATAAATGTTTGACATGTTTAATTTCAATCAGAGTTGCATTTTTAGGTTTTTTCTAGCAAATAAGTTTGGTAACTCTGTGTTTTTTCTAACAAATGCCAAAAACATATGTCGCGTTATTAATTTTGGATAATTGCACAAAATTCTTGCCGTAAATAAACGGTACATCAACATCACATAAACAACCAACTAATCCGGCCTTAATAAGAGCAACATTAAGTGCAAATAAAAGAAATTAAGAACAAACAAATATTGTTTTAAATTAAAAAGTAAAATAAAAAAGGTGTAAAGAACCACAAAAGAAATAAGAAATAAACAAAATAATTAAAGTTTAAACGAACAAAAAATAAGGGTTGTTTTTCTCATAAAGTGTGTGTGTGTGCATCAAAGGTCCGGCCGGCAAACTGCTACACAAGAGGTAAAACCTTTGCCCGTAACACATTATTAGCTTGATTCTGGCGTTGAAAAAAGGAGGAACAAAGGAGAAACATAAGTGAAAAAAAAACCGCGCAAAAATTTAATTTTTAAGTTTTTTGATACAAAATGGAAGGCAAATTCTTAAGAAGTGCTAAATTTTATTATTCTGTTCATAAATTATATTAAAATTATTATTGCATTTGAAAAATAAGGATAAATTCTGCCATATTATCAGTAAGTCTTCGGCCACAATCCAGTAAGATTTCTTGATTCCTGATAGAGAAAATTAATTAAGATTAATATAATTATCTTTAAAGAGCAATATTTTAGAATCTGAGGTCAAAAACAAAACATTTCATTATAAAAAATTACAATTTAGAATGAAAATAATAAGAAATTGAGGTCCAGAAACCCTAATACTGCGAAGTAAAGTCGTAGCTATATCGCAATTCTCGCCAAAAAGAATTTCATATTTCTAACGGAGAGATAAAGGAGGAAGTAATTTTAATTATTACAAGCCTAACTGTCCAGACAAGATTCAAATAAATGGGTTTCATATGTACCAAATTTAAGAATACATTTTTTATACGATCTTCTAATACAAAAATTTAAAACTTCAGATTTTTCCATGGCAGTTTCCAAAATTTTCTCAGTTTTTTTAAAAGTTTTAATAAGATTTATGTTTATTCATCCAAATAACTGCATTTTAAAATGGTTCTGGAACTTTAACGATTATTTTTCTATTAAGGGTCGCTTAGTTGTATTAGAACAGCAATGATGTGACTTTTACTTAGAATAGGTACTTCTAAAACTCCTATGTTTGAGCTTTTTCCTGTCAGTAAAAGCTAATATATTTATAATTACTTCTTTCTTTATGTATTTAAATGATGAAACTCATTATCTTGTGGCGAGAATATTGATATCGTTACGATTTTACTTCGTAGTCTTAGGGTTTCTGCCCTCTCAATTTCATATTATTTTGATTTTAAATTGTAATTTTGTATAATGAAGTGGGTTTTTTTTACATTAATGTTAATTAGTTTTCTCTATCTGGAATCAAGAAATCTTACTGGATTGTGGTCGAAAACTTAATGATAATATGGCCGAATTTATCCTTATTTTTCAAATGCAACAATAATTTTAATAGAATTTAATGAATAGAATAATAAAATTTAGCACTTCTTGAGAATATGCCTACCATTTTGTATCAAAAAATTTCAAAAATTTTAGGAAATAATGTAGTGTCACTTTATTATGTCGCACGATATGCATTACCGACACCACACTTTTGTCCCAAACTGGAAATACACATATTTCAAAAACTTCTTTTGCATATTAATTTAAACAAAATAATGCGACAAATACCTGGACACCAAAAATGTAAACCATTCTGCACCTAGAAGACAATAATTATGAACTGAATAGCAAGAGTTAAAAACCGCACTTTATTTTGTCCGATAGTGTGTATGGGCAATTATCAAAAATTATCAAAAACCATGATTGTTGTTCAAAGTTCAAGAATATAGAAAACTGATAAAAACTACTTAAGTTTTTACCATTCTTCTACAATTTTTGTTCGGACTTTGTACATAAATTCTGCACCATCTTTGTTGTTGTGCAGACTTTCAACAACTAAATATAGGGTAGTAAAGTTTTGATGACAAAATTTTTTGGTTTTTTAAATTTTTCAGTTTTTTGGGCGCGGTCTGTGCGCCCCTCAACCGAATACAAAATTTGGGATAAGGATTAATACTTGTTGTAATTGTACGTATTTTGCGCTATATCTCTTTGATGTGCCCGAAATAGTCAACGTAGTAGATAGTCTCAAAGTTTGGAAAACAGGTGCGAAACAGGTGATGTGCCCGAAATTGTCAACGTAGCAGATAGTCTCAAAGTTTGGAAAACAAGTGCGAAAATTTTACAAAAAGTCAGTCTTTCGCAAGGCACATTCACATTTTCATATGGAATTGCTTGGATTACTGCGTGAACTTAGTTTTTTGTCATTTTACATAACAAAATCGGAGGAGCTCTAAAAATAAATTTAATACAAAAATTTTATGGACTTTTTGAAAATTATGCAAAAATTGCACTTTTTTTTTTGTATTTTTATATAGAAAATTGCAATATAAACAAATATTGCATATATAGATACAAGAGTGGCGATAAATATAATTGATCGCGATCACAAATTTAAGTCAAATGTCGTTAATAGTTAAAAACGGGACACTTTTGTCAAAACACATTTCGCTAAGGCACATCGTGTGGACAGCATGAAATTAACTATAATTGACATAATTAGTAGGTGTTTGTTATGCTTAATAAAAATTCGGAGGCGCATCAAAAAATTTTGAGAGATAAACATTTTATGGACCAAAAAATATTTACTTGTGTTAAAAAAGGATCACAATATTTAAAAGCATTTCTATGTAATAAACTGTAACAAAATATATTTTCAATCAATATATGAAGAAATAACTTAGACTCGATCCAAATTGTTCACAAAATGTTTAAAAATCGCGATTTTTATTGAAAATAAAATTTTTGTGTTAAAAAACTATCACAATATTTAAAAGCATTTCTATGTAATAAACTGTAACAAAATATATTTTCAATCAATATATGAAGAAATAACTTAGAAAAATAACAGCAGCGAATTTCATTGAAATCGGATATGTCAAATCCGAAAATGTCTGTTTTTTTTTTTTTCATTTATTGAATTACTCATACATCTTTCTTTTGATTACTTTATTAAATGTTATTGATAAGAAAAAAAACTTTTTATTTTATTCACAAATGTGTGTAACTTCAAACATCAATATCATTTATAACGTGTAGTTACAAATATTAACATATTGTAACTACTGTAGTAGTTACAATACATATGAGAATTTATAATTCTCATTTAGTTTATGTTAATTTAAACATAAATAGTCAAGATTACGACAACACATTTGAGCAAGAACCGAAGTACCGATCTTGTTATACTTTGATCTTAGGGAACAAAGTATCACCAGACACGACCGAAGTTCTTTCTTCCGAACCGTAACCGAATCCGTAGTTAGCCGACCGAGAGCCGAAGAATTTATCTCGTCGGATTGTAGTAGAACCGTAGTTAGCCGATTGAGAGCTGAAGAATTTATCTCATCGGATTGTATTTAGTTTGTAAAATACCTCATACGAACTTAGTTAGCCGACAGAGAGCCGAAGCATTTATCTCGTCGGATTGTATTTATTAGTGCGTACGATCCTAGTTAGCCGATAGAGAGCCGAAGCATTTATCTCGTCGGATTGTATTTAGTAGTCCATACGATCTTAGTTAGCCGACAGAGAGCCGAAGCATTTATCTCGTCGGATTTATTTCGTAGACTAGTTCATACGATCTTAGTTAGCCAATCGAGAGCAGAAGCATTTATCTCGTCGGATCGTATTTTAGAGACGAAACCCGTAGTTAGCCGATTGAGAGTTGAAGAATTTGTCTCGTCGGATTTAATCTTGTTAACCAACCTAAGAAATAAAATTGCCAACCCTATGCTTTCCCCTCATAGATAGGTATCATTTCGTCGTTGTTCTTGTCCCAAGGAAGCTCTGTGGTAACAATCAAAGGAAGCAGACCTTTAAAGAAACTGGACAGACTGAGTATACCCCAACTGGAAACAAAACTGCATTACAAATGGCGCTCGAGCAGGGACCCTACTCCAAACCCGAATCAAGTGGAAAAACTACGACCGCAACCACCAACGGGGGAGGAGCAGAGTCAAAGAGAACCACCATAGCAGCCTTGGACATTCAGCAAAATTGCAAACCGACTCAGTCGGATGGATTTACCTTCTACGAAAGGACAAGCTGATTGATGTCTGCGAGGAAAATGGAATTTCGACAGAAGGGGCAACGGTAGACCAACTTAGACGTCCACTAGGGGAACTAATTCGACGAAAACAATCGAGAGCATCATCGGAGAATCTACTTGGTTCCCTAGAGGAGGAAGTTTTAGAAGAGGAAAGAAAAAGAAAGTTCCATCTAAAGAAATGCACGCAACACATAGCACACCAAGTGACTCCGAAGTACGATGGGATTTGATTTATGACGGTGATGAACACTTAATGGATTTTATAGAACGACTAGAAGAATTAGCCGAGTGTTATTCGTTCGCTCGAAGTATACTTTTATTTGCCCTACTAGAGGTTTTGAAAGGCCGTGCACTCCAATGGTATCGAGTAAAAAGAACAGAAAGCCACTCATGGGATATGTTCGAAGATCAGGCAATTCGTTTCTTTCTTCCGAAGCGGCACTTAGCTCATTTAGAAGAAAATATCTACCATCGGAAACAAGGACCGAGAGAGAAAGCCAAGGATTATATAATAACCTTGCAAACTCTAATCCGACAGCATCCCGAACTCCGTAAATTGAATCACACTGATCGCATTTATGACGGCTTAAGATGTGAATACAAATTATACGTACGTCAAAATGATTTTAAAACCCTAGATGAGCTTATGGAACTTACCGACGAGTTACTTCGTCGCGAAGAAGCAAAGCAAACCAGGCCTCAACCAAGTCATTATATGGCTAATTCTACAAAATATATCCGCGTTTAACTTGCTGGAGGTGTAAACAACAAGGCCACTACAGGACTCAATGCACCAATTCCGCAAGACTGTTATCCCGAGACTGCACTTGTGATACGCAAGGAGTGGAAGAGAAAAATGACGGCCGTTACTACCTGAATATAACCATAAACAACCTGCATATCCGAGCATTAGTTGATACCGGCTCTACGCTGACGTATCTAGGGGAAGATATACGGCAGCATTTGTAACGAAGTCACATTCGGCCTCGTATGGAAGAAAGATCGGTTCAATTAGCAGATGGGACATGCATTAAGGGTATAAAAGTTTACCCGATTATTGTAACTTTCAATGGTCAATCCACTCGTTTACTAGCATCAGCCTTAACTAATTTAGCCGAACCGGTAATTTTAGGCATGGATTTCTTGCGACGTCGACATGTTCGTCTAACTATCGATGGCGTTCAGTTAAAAGGGTCAGAAAAACCGCAGTTTTCTATCTCCAGACGAAGAGAGTCAGTTAGAAACATTACTAACCAGGATGAAAAAGGCGTTCAATGATGTCAAGGGCCCCAGTACTGCTGGGAGTCATACAATAAATATGAAGCACGACCGTCCAATAAAACAGAGGTATTATCCTCGCAATCCCGCAATGCAGGCCATTTTGATCGAAGAAGTGGACGAATTACTGCGAATGGATCGCATAGAACCATCTTTCAGTCCGTACAGTTCACTGGTGGTATTAGTAAAGAAAAAGCTTGGAACCAGGAGAATGTGCATTGATTTTCGACAAATAAATAGCGCAGCAGAACCTGATGCATACCCTTTGCCGCAAATTAACTCTATTCTCGACCAACTTCGTGAGGCAAAGTACATATCCATCATAGACCTTAAAAATGGGTATTGGCAGATACCACTAGATCCTAAATCTAGACAATATTTTACGGTACCGGGACGAGGGTTATTCCAATGGAAGGTTATGCCCTTTGGCTTGCACTCGGCACCGGCAACTTTTTAGCGAATACTAGATACCGTCATCGGTCCCGAACTACATCCTCGGGTTTTTGCCTACCTAGATGATATTATCGTTCTGAGTCGATCGTTTGAGGAACGTTTAACCAATCTTACTAATGTATTCAACCGGTTATTAACAGTTCAACTTCAAATAAATTTTGACAAAAGTGATTTTGTTCAAACAAGCTTGAAATATTTGGGTCATGTCGTTTGTTCCGAAGGCCTCCATACCGATCCATCAAAAGTGGAAGCAATGAAAGAGATGGCATCTCCTAAATCAATAAGAGACCACCGAAGGATTTTGGGTGTCGCGTCATGGCATCGGCGGTTCGTCCCCGATTTCTCCACTTTCGTAGAACCGATGACTAGACTTTTAAGGAAAAACGTACCATGGAAATGGGATACCGAACAAGAGAGAGCATACTATAATTTGAAACAAAAACTAACCGAAGCCCCCATACTATGCTGTCAGAATTTTGAAAAACCTTTCTTTCTACAGACAGACGCTAGCGGGGAAGGTTTGGGAGCTGTTCTGTTCCAAAGGAAGAATGAGAAAGAGTCTGTAGTTGCATATGCTAGCAGAACGTTAAATGATGCCGAACGGAAATATTCAGCTACAGAACAAGAATGTTTGGCAGTACTATGGGGTATCTGAAAGATGAGACCTTATTAAGAAGGCTACCACTTAGGGTGATCGACGCGGTTTTCCAACCGGTTTTTTCAGTCAATGTGCTGTCGGTTTTTTCAAAATGTTCATTTTTCGAATGTCGAATAGACCGGTTTTTTTTAAACACAAAAAACCGGTTTTAAAAATAGCATTTTATTTCAGAAAACATGTACTAAATAGTAATATTTGAATCGAAATTTAGGAATAATTTTTGAAATATTCATAAAGACTGATTTCTTATGTTTTTAAAATATGGTTTAAGTCTAAATTGGAATTTATTCTGTAATATTAAACAAATAATTAATAATTATCCTGTATGACCCAATTTATTTTTTTTGATCCAATATTTCCTTTATTTTTTAAAGGTGTTGTGTTAAAAAAGATTCACCTGCAGAATCGTTTCAATTGAGACAGGCTTCCATATTAAGCCATGGTTTCTGTTTATGCTAACAAAAATTTAGATGATTTTTTCTACAATTTTGAAACATAATTATCTTCTAGTCATCTAGATTTTTTTCTTTCCAGAGCTTTCTGAAGCTACCAAACGACGTAGAAAATTAAAATTTGGCTTAATTATAAAACTTTTTGTCCAACAAACCCTACTGGAGCTATATTTTGAAATTTTTATCAGGGAGTGGATATAAGAGGATTTATATGTCTTTTTCTAAGATTTTTTTTCTTTCCAGAGCTTTCTAAAGCTCCCAGAAGACATAGAAAATTAAAATTCAGCTTAATTATAACCCTATTCGTCCTACAAGTCCTAACGGAGCCAGATTTTGAAATCTCTATCAGGGAGCGAAAATACATGGATCTATATATATGGATTTAAATATATCTTTCCTAAGCAATGTTTCCTTTCCAGAGCTTTCTGAAGCTCCCAGACGGCATACTTATAAAACTATTCGTTCAACAAATTCTAACAGTGCCAGATGTTTCTATCAAGGACCAAAAAGTCTGTTTTGGTATTAAGAACTTTTGAGTTGCTATACTTATTGTTTGCTCTCCAAATCCTATAAAAAACTGATCTGTATTTCGGCGATTTACGACGATTTTTTTATTTTGAAGGTTTACGAATTTAAAACTTTAATCAATATTATTCCAATAAATTTGAAAGGCTTCAAATAATTGAATTCGATTAGGGAGAGGAAGGTGTCAAATGTTGTTCATATTTTTTCTTTTAATTTTCGGATTTTTTTGTGCATATTTTCATTATTATATTATTTTTCCTGACATTGTCAGGCTTTTACGCTTGTATTTAATAAATTTTAACTTAATTATAAGAATTGATTTTTTTAAAGAAATGTGGTCTTTTGATATAAATATTAACTTCTGCAAAAAACCGGTTAACCGGTTTTTTTTGAATTTCAAAAAGTGCAACCGGTTTTTTTAAAATACCAATTATTCGAACTATTCGAAAACCGGTTTCTCAAAAATGTCGAATAATCGATCACCCTACTACCACTTCACTGTTATTACCGATCATCAATCCTTAAAATGGCTTCATTCACTGCAGAATCCGTCCGGACGATTAGCACGATGGGCGCTAGAATAACAACAATACGATTTTGAAATAGATTATCGTCGGAGAAAACTCAATGTTGTAGCGGATTCCTTATCGCGAAGTCCCTTATCAGATAATAATGAAATTTTCCCTTTAGCCGCTGCTACGAACGTAAATTCAGGGAAGTCCTACAAAATATCAAGAAGTATCCCGACTTCCATTGTAGATGGTAGGTTATTCAAGCATATACCTCGTAAATCTATAGTAAGTAACAACCCTCAATGAAAATTGTGTGTACCAGATGAGAGAAAAGAAGAAATATAAAAGGAAAATCACGACGATGTAGATGCGGGTCATCTTGGTGTACATAAAACTACGAAACGTGTCCAGCACAGCTACTATTGGCCAGGTATGGGTCGCGATATCCGCAAATATGTAAGATCATGTACAACTTGCGGAATGTATAAAGTAGAACAAGTGAAAAAGCCGGGGTTAATGTACACACTCAACAACGAAAAACCATGGGAAATTGTATGCGCCGATTTCATAGGTCCTCTACCAAAATCATCTAAAGGAAACTGTTGGTTGTTAGTAATAATTGATAAATTTAGTAAATTGGTAGTACTAGTGGCTTTGAGGTCTGCGACGGCCAACGCCGTAATTACTGCATTAAAGGAACGAGTGATATATAGATTCGGTTGATATATAAGCGACTATCTCAAGAACGTAGGGATTGATCATCGGTTCACCGCACCTTACACCCCACAGGAAAATCCTACTGAGAGGGCCAATCGGGTAATAAAAACCATGATCGCACAGAATACCGGAGAATACCATCGTCACTGGGACAACTATTTACCAGAAATATCGTTTGCCATAAATACGGCAATTCACGAGACAACCAAACATTCAGCTGCCGAAATTCTTTTCGGCCGGAACCTCGTTTCACCTCTGCAAGTCCGCGCAGAACACGAAGTTCCTATAGAGATTCCGACGAAAATGGTAGGGCAGAACGAATGGCGTAGGATAGCCGGAATAGCGGCAGAAGCCTCAAATAAACAAAAACACTATTACAATCTCAGACACAGCGATTGGTTACCGAATATTGGCGATCTAGTTTATAAGAAGAATCATAATCTTTCGTCGGCAGCAGCCTATTTTACTAGCAAATTAGCACCGAAATTTAGTGGACCACACAAAATTGTTGGGAAAATTACGAAGAATATTATACTTCTTGAGGTCGACAAGAAAAAACAAAGGGTCCACATACAAGATCTTAAGCTTTTTCATCAACGCGACGATTAAAAAAAAAAAAATATAAATAGCCCCACAAAAATTAAAACACTATCAGTCTAAACATGGAAAGAAAACCAACAAGACCTCTTGTCCCAGGCAGCATAAAAAAATATTTAAGAGAGACCACCATGCCGAAAAAAATCAAGGACTTTTTACCACCGTTTGAAGCCAGACCCAGACATCAACATTGTGCAGCAAAAACAAACCCCGTCACCGTGACAGAAGTAAAAACTGCTTCGCTGACAAGATCAGGGAATTCGGAAGCTGACATATATGCCAAAACGTTTTGGCATAGTCGGAAAGCACATGCTCTACATACGATGACTTCACCACCGCCCCTAGCTCCTCTGTCTAATGCATCGGTAAGACCCAAATCAACACCCGAGTATCACGATGTCCCTCCGTTAATCCCCTTGGATAAGGGGAACAATGAAGATGCCGGGGAAGCACAAAAGGCAGATATACCTTCTTTAAGTTGGGCCGAACAAGTGAACCAGGCAGAAGATGATTGATTGATGTTCTTCAGCTAAATTCACTAGAGGAGGAGCTCAGTATGCTGCTAGGAGAAGACCCACAGCCCGGTGAAGACCTGTTTGAGGGCATACAAATATCAGATCCTGGTGTTAGGCAGAAGATGTGGTACATCTATCCACCTGAACGACCGAAAGTACAGGTGATTGTAAAAAATGGCAAGGCAACGTTGAGGTGCTTGCGAAGAACCAAGGAGCTGATTCTCAAATAAATTATTAATATAAAAAAATATATATATATATATATAATCAATAATAATGAAAAAAAAAATTAAAAAAAAAAAAATTATAAAAAAAAATGAATTGGGTAAAAAATATTTTTATTGCACATAAGGATCGAGCCGAAGTCCTTATGACTTCGGTAAATGTTACCTTCGGCTAGTGCAGATCGCAAGATCGAAACTCGCCTAGTGCAAACATATATATTTTTTTTCTCAAAGTAAGGGGGGAATGTAACGTGTAGTTACAAATATTAAACCACCAACATATTAACATATTGTAACTACTGTAGTAGTTACAATACATATGAGAATTTATAATTCTCATTTAGTTTATGTTAATTTAAACATAAATAGTCAAGATTACGACAACACATTTGAGCAAGAACAGAAGTACCGATCTTGTTATACTTTGATCTTAGGGAACAAAGTATCATCAGACACGACCGAAGTTCTTTCTTCCGAACCGTAGCCGAATCCGTAGTTAGCCGACCGAGAGCCGAAAAATTTGTCTCATCGGATTGTAGTAGAACTTAGTTAGCCGATTGAGAGCTGAAGAATTTATCTCATCGGATTGTATTTTGAAGGCCGAACCTTGTAGTTAGCCGACCGAGAGCCGAAGAATTTATCTCGTCGGATCGTATTTAGTACCATAGTAAACCGATTGAGAGCTGAAGAATTTATCTCATCGGATTGCATTTAGTTTGTAAAATACCTCATACGAACTTAGTTAGCCGACAGAGAGCCGAAGCATTTATCTCGTCGAATTGTATCTAGTAGTGCATACGATCTTAGTTAGCCGACAGAGAGCCGAAACATTTATCTCGTCGGATTATATTTAGTAGTGCGTACGATCCTAGTTAGCCGACAGAGAGTCGAAGCATTTATCTCGTCGGATTGTATCTAGTAGTGCATACGATCTTAGTTAGCCGACAGAGAGCCGAAGCATTTATCTCGTCGGATTGTATTTAGTAGTGCGTACGATCTTAGTTAGCCGACAGAGAGCCGAAGCATTTATCTCGTCGGATTTATTTCGTAAACTAGTTCATACGATCTTAGTTAGCCGATCGAGAGCAGAAGCATTTATCTCGTCGGATCGTATTTTAGAGACGAAACCCGTAGTTAGCCGATTGAGAGTTGAAGAATTTGTCTCGTCGGATTTAATCTTGTTAACCAACCTAAGAACTAAAATTGCCAACCCTATTCTTTCCCCTCATAGGTAGGTATCATTTCGTCGTTGTTCTTGTCACAAGGAAGTTCTGTGGTAACAATCAAAGGAAGCAGACCTTTGAAGAAACTGGACAGACTGAGTATACCCCAGCTGGGAACAAAACTGCATTACACACTTAAAAGTTGTTAACGGATTTTAACGATTTGCACTGCATGTGGAAGATGAATATGTCCTCCTTTTATGTAGTAATTCAAAAATAATTTTATCATTTAAAAAAATATTTCTTAAAAGTTTTCATACACATTTTTTTTTTTTTTTTTTAATTTTTATATTTTTTTATTTTTTGTGAGTTTATTTTAAAATTAAGTTTAATTATAATATTTCAAAATTTGTTATTTGTGGTATAAGATCTATTTGTTCCAGATTAAATGCTGATGTATTATGTGATACAAAATATTTTTGATTAATACAATATAATTTACAATATTCATTGAAATATACCTTATACTGGTTTTTAAATCAATAAAATCCGACTTTTAGTTAAGGAGTAATCAACATTCTCGCGGTTTATAGTTCGCGTGTAAATATCTTGAAAATGAGAGAGAAACTATAGTCGGTCAAGAACGACCATATGATACCCTACAACATTGAATATGAGCCAAAAATTAGACCTGTGGCCAATTGTGCACCAACACTTTTACTAAATGTAAAACCAATTATACACATAGAGAACAATGCTTTTTACTAACATCTATGTGAATTTATGCCCTTTAGGCCGATTCCCGGAAGTGGGTTCATATGGGAGCTTTGGCCAATTGAAGACCGATTCTCATAAAATTTGGAAATGTTATTTCTAGTTATATAATACTTTTTTGTTAATAATTTGATACTATCATTCATATGGGATTCACGCACGTTAAAGTGATTTTCAGAAGAGGGGTTTATATGGGAGCAATGGTCAATTATGGACTGATCTTGATGAAATTTTGAACAAAGATTGACACTTATACAAAACTCTTTTGTACTGAATTTCTTTGAAATATTGCTATATTTAACCCCTGTTCCGGGAGGACATTTGTGTGGGGGCTAGGTGATCATAACCAATTTCCATAGGCATTGTCCTTGTGTTAAAGTAATTATTTGTGCCAAATTTCATCAATATATCTTTAAAATTCTGAGTCGAACGGTATACTTTAAGGTTTGGGACCGATCATTTTTTCTGTGCGTTACAAACATCAGCACAAACGCATAATACCCCAACTACCTATAGTGGTGTAGGGTATAAATAGTATTTTTAAAAATTTTTAAAAATATGTGTAAATGATGAAGATGTTTTATATAACCGTGGTAAGTGGCATTCTGGGACTCGAAATATTTTATGAATTATTACAGCAAATGTCATAATAAATACAAAATATTTATTTTAATTTTTATTGTTTTGTTTATAATAAAACAGGAAAATTGCTTCTAAAAATCATCCGAATGTAATGAAGTTTGGCAATATTAACATTGACGCTGGTAACGCAAATACCCATATACTTTAGTTTAAATCACGGTTCAAATTTCACTTCTATCACACATTTTTTATACCCTACACCAACATAAGTGATTGGGTATTATGTGTTTGTGCTTATATTTTTAAAGCATAGTAAAAGTTACTTAACACCCACCATAAACATAAAGTAGAACAATCAACTCAGAATCAGGGAACCAGCCGCCGATACAATCGGCTGCGCTTTAGGCAAACACTGTTTTATAAAAATTAAAATATTTTTTTACATAAAAATTTGCTGAAACCTGCATATGTTAAACGGAACTACTAATTTTAATAAAAATACATAAGAAATGTACTTAATTTATGAATATAATACAAAGAACAATTTGAGCCGACAAATAAGCCGCCGCCGATATGACGTTGTAAAAGGCGCCGCCGCCGACCAAAATAGCCCCCCTCAGCCGCCGACGAAAATTTTGCCACGGCGTGGTTATCTGCTAAGAATCACCTTTTTAATCGATCAAATGATGTCCGTCCGTCTGGCTGGCTGTCCATGCAAACCTAGTACACAAAATACAGGTCGTAATTTTGAAGATAATTCAATGAAATTTGGCACGTGGGACTTTTATGATACAAAGACGAAGCCTATTGAAATTGGTTGTGATCATTATTTCACCTAGTCCCCATACAAATGTCTACCCGGAATAGAGTTTCAACACTCAAAAATGCCTTAAAAATAATAATATTTTAATGAAATTCGGTGCAAAGAAGTTCTGTACTAGTGTCAATCTTTGTATAATTGACCACAGCTCCCATATAAGCGCCTCTTCTGAAAATCACTTTAACACGCATAAATCCCATACGAATGTTAGTATAAAGTTAATATTCTATACAAATAAGTAAGTTTATGTAAGTAGAAACAACATTGCCAAATTTTATGAGAATCGGACCATAATTTACCATAGCCCCCAAAGGTATTCCAATAAAATTTTGGCACAATATAGAAAAACTTGTTTTAAAATCAGTGAGTTAAAAAAACTCCCACATTTTTTCAGCAAAATTCCCGAAATCCCAGTCCGGAAAAAAATTGATTAAAAAAATTGACTTGTAAATGGCGTGGCTCAGACAATATGTTTATTGCCAATATATTTTTTGTTGATTTCGGCTTTGACATTTTTGAATTAAAAAAAAAATAAAAAATTTTAAAAAATTTTCAAATTTGACAAAGTTTAGATAGGGTTTGGGAGAAAATCATTACCCAGCCTCCGATTTTATACGAATTTACGTTAATATTTCTTTAGTAGTGAAAGAATATTACCACCTTTTTGGAAAATAGCCCCAAAAATGTTAATTTTTTTAAAGTTTCAACTTCAGATTAATAGAACTTTTTATTGGATAGATATATTTATATGATTCTTAGGCTCCCCATAGACACATACTGCAGAGAGTTACTCCTATACGTGTGTAATTGACGATTTTACTACACATTCATCAATCAAAATTTAATATTTTTGAGGAAATTCGATTTAATACTAAAAGAATTAAAATATTTTTTTATTTTTCTTTCAGTTTAAAAAGTCAAACTGAAATTTTCATAAAAGAAAAAAAAAAAAAAAACTTCAAAAATTCGTTAAAAATATTTGTTTGCAGTATTAGTTCATTTTGAAATCAAAAACATTTTGACACTGACAATGCAGTATGAAAAATCAAATCAAAATCGTTTTGATTTTAAAATGAACTCATACTGCAGACAGTTTTTTCGAATGAATTTGATTAATTTTCTTATTATTTAATAAATTCGATGTTGTCATTTTAAATAAAAAAATATATATACATATTTTAAATTCTTTTTGTTTTAATCAATTTTTTCACAAAAATGTAAATTTGATTGATGAATGTGTAGACAATTCGTCACTCACACATGCACAGGAGAGTTCACCGGCAGAATCGCTCTGCAGTATGTGTCTATGGGCGCCTTTACAGTAATATTGTTTAATTATTTTCAAAAAATTTAAGGGCCCAAATTAAGGCCCCCAAGTTTAAAAAACATAACAAATACGATGCCAAAAATGAGGGTAAAATTTTCTTCGACCCAAATGTCTCTTAAACCAAAAGAGATAACCTACACATGTAAACACGTTATTTGTAGAGATTTACAAGGACTACCTAATTTTTTACATTTAAATCATAAATATATTTTTAATCTCATTTAGAATGCTGGAGAATTAATCAAAGGTATTTTAAATTTGTGATTAAACATTTAATTATTTTTTTCTTTCCTATCAAATAATTTTTCTACATATATGTATATATGAAACTAAATACAGTGCACTCGCGAAAACGTGAACACTCGAAAGCGTGAACGGATCAGAAATGAGAACAAATTTTTTTAAACAGACTATTCTAAAACGTTAATAAAACATAAAAGCTCAAAAACGTGATTTTTTTTTTTTTTTAATTTTTGTTTTTTTATAAATTGGAAAAATCCCCGAATAAGAATAAAATGTTTTTATTTCTAATCTTAGAAGCATATAATACCTGTTCTTGTTCGTTAAAACAAAAAAGTTTTATATTTATGTTTACCAATCGAAAATGTGAACAGTCTCGAAAACGTGAACATCCTTGGTAGAAATTAGTTCACGTTTCCGCGAGCCTACTGTAGGTGGAAAAATAATAGCTATAAAAATGCTTATATTCGAGGATATTAATATTTCTAAAATTTGCAAGTAATTATGATTCAAGGGCTACAAACGCATTCTACAATACATTACAAAACTACAAGTATATATTATTTTTATTGCCTGTATGATTTCCGTATCAAAACTCATTTGAAAATATTTGAGAAATGTTATTCTGTTGAATTTACTCCAAAACCAGAAATATGAAAGTGATTTGCATTAAAAATAACCAATGCGTGGAGGTCCTTAAGCGAAAAAAAGATAACAGCACTCATGAACAGCGTTACCGTTGAGAATTTTTAAAAAGTGTTCAAAAAAGGGGATTTCAAAATAAAAAGTCACCAAAAAAGGGGTTTTTTTAAAAAAAGGGGGCCAACTGCTTTAAAACCTAAAAAACTCTTTAAAATTTGTTTATTTGATAACAAAAAAAACTGCTTTAAAACCTAAAAAGCTCTTTAAAATTTGTTTATTTGATAACAAAAAAAATTAAGAAAAACTACAAAATTCAGTTTTATTAATAACAACATAATTTATAATTATTTTGCAACAATTTTTATTATTGTAAAAATAAAGATTTATTCTCAGAAATAGTTAACATACAATCCACTTTTAATTAATTAAACTTCTGTACTTTTGTACAAGTTCTTCACTCATACTCCAGTCTTTCAAATCCCATTCGGAAAAATTTAAGACGTAGCACATGGATTCACAAGTATTGGCTTAAGTCTGTAAGACATACTACTTTTTATTATTGATAATTTAGTAAAAAATACGTTCCCCGAAGGAGGTAGAAATATAAATTAGGATTCATCGAATTTTTTTTTTTTTATTTTTTCAATCCAGTGCAAAAAAATTCGGCATATGATGATATAAATAGCTGTTCAAAAATTTTATTATTATTTTTAGTTATTAACAATTTCAGTTCATTTATAAATACTCCGCGGTTTTTTATATCACTATACTATGAAACAATCTCAAAATGATTTATTTGTTTAAATTAATATATAATGGGTCGATATATTTCAAACAACTTAGTTTCTAGTCATTTAGTGCATAGTCTTAAAAAGTCGCCATTTAAAAAAGGGGCCCAAAAAGAAGCCAGGTGGTTAAAAAAGGGGCAAATGGCGACTAAAGTCGCCAAACGGTAACACTGCTCATGAAGGCCGCACATGGGAAATTGGTTTATTAATTTATTATAACACAGGTCAACAGCAAAAAAAAGGCTTCAATAACTACTATATAGATTTGATGTAGCATGGTTCCAGTAGTCCAAAAATGGGCAAAATTTAAAATTCTATGGCGAGGTTTTTTTTTAATTTTTTTTTTCTTTTTTTTTGTAAAATTTTAAAATTACTCAAAAAGTTTTAGTCCGATTTTATTGAAATAATTTTGAAAAATTTATATTTTCATAACCTTTAATCCCTTCATATATTGCGTTTCAATCGGCTCAGTAGTTAATCATTAAAAATCGAAAACGGCAAAAACTGTTCAGATTTATTGCGTTATCGTAAACCCACATATTATAGCAATAAAATTTATTCACAATTAAGTGAATTTGGTCATTTTCACAAAATTTTAGTTTTTTAAACTAAATTTACAAAAATTTTGGCTTACAATATCTTCAAATGATGTATACAATTGTTTTTGATGCGATCAATAGTTTCAAAGTTATGAAAAAAATTGTTAGGCACAAAATATAAAGTTAGTAAAAGAAATTAAAAAAAACAAGCGATAATGTTATATTCGGCTTGGTCGAATATATATACCTACCATCAACTTTTCCAAATTTTACGTTATATAGGAGGTGGGCGGTAAGGTGGGTGACCACGCCCATTTTTTGTTTCCGAGTTTACATTGATCCTTGAACTATTTGTACAAAATTTCGTTGACATTTCACCTTATACGGGAGGTGAGATATTGTAAGCCAAAATTTTTGTAAATTTAGTTTAACAAAATCGGACAAGTTGTTTTTGAGTTATGACAACATAAGTGGAGAAATTTTTCAAAAAACTTAAATTTTGTGAAAATGAGCGAATTCACTTAATTGCGAATAAAATAATCAATAGATTTTTATGACCGATATCTCATTTTGTTGCTATTACATGCGGCTTTGCGATAAAGTAATAAATCTGAACAGTTTTTTCCGTTTTCGATTTTTAATGATTTTTTTAAAACAAAAAAAAAAATTGCTATTTTCACGTAAAAAATTTATTTTTTGTTTCATTTTTTAATTATAACTCCGAAACTAATGAGCCGATTGAAACGCAAAAAATTTTCAAAATTTTATAGTGGTATTTAAAGACTCCAAAATTTTTTGGATTTTGTTGCCTTGTGTAATTTATTAGCAGAGTTGGTTATTTGGGCGTATATTTGCTTGATATTTTGATTGGTATTATTCATACGCTCATAATGCCAAACACATGAAAATATATATTTTTTTATTATTATTTTTTAGTAAAACATACTGTCGAATTTTATTTTTTGGTAATAAATTAATAAACTAACAAAAAAAAAAAAAAAATTAAAATAATATAAATTTTAACGCTATTTTTACTACCTCCAATTTGGAAAATTAGAAGTGAATTTCAAAGAAACATCTCTGCAAATGAGTGCATTTCACTAATTTAACAAAAATTTTCAAACTATTATTTTATTTTTATTTATCATTTAATGAATGTTTTCTTTAGATTATTATTTATTAAGTTCCAATAATAAAAACAATTAATTTTTTTTTTTTAAATTTAGTTGGAGTTCACACACAGCAATTTTTCTTGCCGTAATTCTGACTTCGTAGACTCTGAACTCCTTCAAGAAAAATAGCTGTTTGTGAACTCCGACTTATACATGGTAGATTATGTATGACAACCGAATTTTAGTTGTGTTGCCTGCTGACAATGCTAATCCATTAGAATTGCAGACTTTTCAATAAAAAAATGTTTGTTTCAACTATAAAGCTTATTTTCGTCTCCCAAAAGATGGTCTATTTGGTGGAAACTTTAAGAAATGAATTTCAACAGCAATACCTCCGCTGTTAAAAGTTTGTATTCTTTAAGATTTTTTGCTGAAGGAAGTTTTAAAAAATCTCACGGCAACGATTTCAATCTGGAAATGGTTTAATCTACGTTTTCGGTTGTTTTAAAAAGCTTTTAAAATTAATAGAAGACAAAATTTGTAAAGTGTGGATTGTTGAAAAATTACTTTTACAAAAAAAAAAAAAAATCTTTTCTAGTTTATTTCTAGGAGATGCAGTTAAAAAAAAATAAGGCATATTTGGTACTTAAAGGAATCTAGGCTCAAATATTACTATATGTTGAGTTTTTTTTTTTTTTTTATTTTTTATTTTGAATAAAAATATATGAAGAATTTTAAAATTCTTTGAAATCTACATTTAGTGTCTTGTATTTCCCAATTTTTTTTAAAGTAAGAAAAGTGTTGATGGATTTTAGTATTTAATTACTCATAATTTTGCGAAATTTTAAAATATTGTTTTATTGCTATTTACGAAATTGTGCAGAAAATAATATTGAATTTTTTAAAATGTATTTCGATAAATATTGAGGATTATGTAATAACTTTGACATGTGTCTTTTTATTTCGATAAAGTCAAAGCTACAATTTTAAGATTTTTAAAGTTTCAAATTCCAACCTCTACAACTTTTGCGTGTATTGATAAAAATTATTAACGCGAACAGATTTTGTATGTACAAATAGTCGTTAATATAACCAGATATCGACGTAGGTGTCAGAATTTTATTTAGATTTTATTAAAAAATAAATTAATTACGGAGTTACATCATTTTTAAACGAAACGAGAGAAGAAGATATAGTCGGTCAAGCCCGACCATATGATACCCTACACCATTGTGTACATTATAATTCGGGGAGGGGTCTTTTATTAGGTATAAATTAAGGTGGGTCTTAGACCAATATTTGTGGGTGTTACAAACATCAGCACAAACGCATAATACCCTCCCCACCTATGGTGGTGCAGGGTATAAAAATAATATAAACAAATGTATACAGTGACTTTAATATAATTTTCAGTAAGTCTGAAATGTGTTAATAATACAAAATTTAATGTTTCCTTGTCTATAAAACTTTTGTGCTTCAAAAAATTAAAAAGAAATCAAATCTTTGTATACTTATGAAGTTTGTTTCACGGAGACAACTTCTTAAGTATTAAAAAAAAGCAGAGTTTCCCTCTAACCGGCTGGGTAACCAAAATTGAGCCTCGAATAATTTAAATTGTTTGATAAGATTGGACATTTAAGTCGCTTTACCCATATTTAAAAGTAAATAATTATATTACTCATTTAAATAAATGTCTGCGTATTTACAGCAAGAACATTGGGAACTCTGCTCCTTGGTAGTATGACATGTTCAATATTTGTTTATATCTTGTCCGAACAATAAAAAGATACACAAAGAAGCAAAAATGATGGAGAAAAAACGAACACAACAGCACAAGGACTTATGTTCAGGAATTAGGATAATAAAATTACATCTGATACTTTGTGTAAACAAACGATAACACTGTTTATTTTTGTCTTTTAAGGCACACAGTAGGGATTATTTAGTTTTGTTGTGGTTTAATTTTAATATTATTCCGCAAAAAACACAAAATTATTTTCTGCTTTAAAATTATATTAATAGACAGCCTGTTTTTTTATTTAAAGCAAATTGTCCATTGCAATAACAAATAAAAAAAACTTTAGATTTAAGTAAACAATTGGTGACGATTGGCCAAATAATACAAACATACATACTACATACTTTTCATATTGAATACTTACAATGCGTGTTTTTAAATTAAAGATAAATAAACATTTCCATGAAAGTTTTTATTAAAATTGTGTAATTATTATAAGATTTCTTTTTATAAATTTTAAATATGGTTTTTTATGAAAGTATATTGCAAAAAATAATATTTAAACATTCGAATTTTTTTATTATTGAAAAATAATTTAAATATTGTTCTTATAATTTTTGGAAGTAATTGTTTAGCTTTTGTAATGCCTTAAGTGTGTCGTGTAAATTATGTTTATTTTCACAAAAAAAAAAAAAAAAAAAAAAATCATTTATGACTTGAATAATAAAAAAAAAACTGTAAATATAGGTAGTCCTTATAAATCTCTACAAAAAACATGTGTACATGTGTAGGTTAACTATTATATCGTTTATACGCACATCTTACTCGCAATTAAAAATATTGTGATATGAAAATTTTGCCGTATAAACGGTGAGTTAATATTTTATTTGCAAGTTAATAACTCACAAAACTTAATCGTAATTAGTGACAATAATTGCAATTAAAGCGTACAGCGTTGCCACTTTCTTTTACGATCATAGATAATAGTTGTATTTTTCCCATCTGGCACAACGAAAAGGAAAATTTATTTCTTTGTGCAATTTGCGTATATATTTGCAATAATCGTGCGTATAAACGTAATATCTTTTTGTTTAATATATGTGAAATTTGATTGATTTTCTCATTAAATTCTTTGTTTTTAGTTAGAAAATCAAAATAGAATTTATATAAATGTTTTAAATTCACCTCTTTGTACAAAAAAATATTATTATTTGTTGAAGATTAACTTTTTTGTTCAAATATTTTTAACCTGGAACCATTTATTAAGAAAACTGTTTAAATGCATAGAAAATAGTGATTCGATTTGCGTAGGTTTAGTTTGCGTTAGAATTCTCCGGTTCCCATTAAGGGCTCAGACTGGGGCATTAGTGTACTTCATACAGACGTGTGACTTATTGGTTAGGTTCCGTTCTATATAAATTCGTGTATTTAACTTCAGCTTTAAGTTGCAGTTGAAGCGAAAGTGTTGTATGTGTTTGGGTCATTTTATGTATTAGTGGTATATAAGGACTGCGCACGAAAAGTTAATTGCTGACTTTTTTCAATTTCCTGGCCAGGAATTCTATGTTGCAGATTCTAGAGGGAATATGGCAGAAAAATATCGTGTATCAAAGAAATCAAAATTCCCAAGGAAGCTTTTGATTTGGGAAGCCATATGCGGGAAAGAAGCACATCATAAAAAATGGTTCCATTAACACAGAAATATACGTGAATGAGTGCAAATAGAAAAGACTTCTCTCTTTCCCAAGAAAATACAGTGTAACCCAGGGTTCCAAGATTATATTCGAGTCATATCCCCAAATAGCGAGTTTTCATCCCCAAAAATCCCCACTAAAATAATACCTTAATTTTTAGAGATTAGTATATACACATTATGTCTTATTTCTGCTTCAATACATTTTTTCCAAATAGTCAATAATATAAAAGAAAATTTCATAGAAATTTTCGAAAAATAAGATTTTATATAAATTTTTAAATATCTTTATAGTTAATGCAATGACCGAAAATTACATTTTTGTTTAATATTCAAAAGTATGAAAATATGATTATCCAAATTCCATTGAATCAATTTTGATACACTTCCTCCCTTCAACTTTTAAATAACTACTTGCTGAAGACTGAAGATCAAATTATTTCAACTCTTGTTTACTATTACAATCACAATAATGGAACATCATTTACTCAAAAATTACTTTCATAGCAATTCCGTACAGAAATATTAATAATTTTATGGACTTTATAGTACCAATTCAGTATTACAGTTATCTTTAATTGTCGTCAGGACACTGTTGTTGAAATAAATATAGTTCTATCTTACCTAGAACTTCATATCCAGCGGAAAAATATATTTTTTCTATTGTTTTTAAGTAAAAAAAGAAGATTTTTTTATATTAAAATAAAAATCCCCAAAAATCTTCAAAACTTCCCCAAGGCTTTTAAATTATCCCCAACAAATCCCCTAATCCCCAAACCAAAATTTTCATCCCCATTTCCAAAAATAAATCCCCAATTTGGGGATAAATCCCCTAATCTGACAACACTGGTGTAACCAATTTTTTCTGGCCTGTTCTCGCCTCTTCTTATTACAACAACAAAACAATGGAGTGGTAATAATAAAATTGTTAGTGTTTGTGCCGAAAGAGAGCACAATCCATCAAATTGTCCAGAACTCGGAGCAATTGAAAGATATTGGGCTCTAGTAAAAAATAATTTAAAGGACATTAAAAGCTCAGCTTAAAATGAAACGGAGCTTAAAAATAAGAGGACTCAGACACAATTAAACCTTTAATTAGAATAATTCTGGAAAAAGATCAGATATTTCCTTAAAAACCAAAAGGAAATAATTTATTCTTCTATGTGTAGAACTTCGTGGGATATATAGAGAAATCTCTCGAATACGGCAACTATACAATGGCGGCCTTTCTGGATATAGAAGGCGCTTTTAATAATGTTGAACTGACATCTATAAGGCTTGCTCTGGAGGATCTGGGGCTGGACCAATCAGTGGTAGAGTTTGCATCAAACCTACTTAACCTTAGGATCATCAGATCCAGCATGGGCACTGCCACTATTAAAAGGCATGCGACACGGGGCACTCCACAAGGAGGGGTACTATCACCTCTACTTTGGAATCTGGCTCTAAATAAACTACTCACACAAATGGATTCATATGGTTTTAAAACCATAGCCTACGCGGATGACTTGGCTGTGGTCATATCCGGAATCCATCTGGATACGCTATCTCAACGGATGGAGATGGCGCTTAAGACGATCAATGGTTGGTGTAACAACAGTGGCTTAAGCGTAAACCCCTCCAAAACGGAACTTGTACTTTTCTCAAGAAGATACAAAATACCATATTTAATTGAATGGTACTGAACTTGCTCTGTCCACCAGTGCTAAATATCTGGGCATAATTCTGGATAACAAATTGTCTTGGAAGCCCAATATGCAGGCAAGAATATCAAAGGCTATAACGGCTATATTTGTCTGTAGGAGGGCCATAGGGGCCAAATGGGGCTTAAATCCCGTCAACGTGAATTGGATTTACGAGACTGTCGTCAAACCAATACTATTCTACGGAGTGTCAGTATGGTGGAACTCACTTGATACTGCTTCGAATTGCTCCAAACTCGAAGGAGTCCTACGTAGAATGGGACTTCTCATTACCGGCGCAATGCGCTCCACGTCTTCAAAAACGCTATTTGCGATGCTGAACTGGATCCCAGTGGACCTTCTGGCTCGAAAGCTCGCCATGAATACGGCAACTAGGCTCAACGCCACAGGTGATTGGCAATATAAGACGTATGGTCACTCGATCATACTAGGAACAACTAACGTTCTCCCCGTGCTGATTGACTACTGCGCTCCCAAACCGATCCTCTCGAGACGGTATACTTTTTCCATTTCTGAGGACCCAAACAACACACCCCCAGATGGAGTCCATGCATCTACACCGATGGCTCAAAGAATGCTCGTGGTGTTGGTGGTGGCATTTACATTGCTGAATTCGGGATAAAAAGGTCGTTCAGACTCCCTAACGAATGCAGTATTTTACAGGCCGAAATTATGGCCATTAAAGGAGCGGTTAATTGGCTAAGGTATTATAGGATATACGGTAGGGATATCGTAATTTTTACCGACAGTCAAGCTGCAATCAGAACCCTGACAGGTGTATATACTACATCAAATCTAGTCCATGAATGCCGGACATCCCTAAATGAGATGGCGTCACATTCGAGAATTGCACTCAATTGGGTGCGTGGACACGGGGTCAATCAAGGCAATAACACTGCCGATGAGTTAGCAAGGCACGGTACTACCCTACAGGACGCTGATATAGATTGGTTCTGTGGTCTACCCCTGAATGCCTGTAAGAAGCGTATTGAAATCGCATTTTATGACATGGCACAACACAGATGGGAAATCGAACCCACATGTCAAATTACAAGGATGATATGGCCCAGGCTTGACGTAGCTAGATCATCTTTCCTTTTGCGTCTCTCGAGACCACATCTGAGAAATGTAGTATCAGCAGTCTCAGGACACTGCAGATTTGGCATTCATGCCAACAGACTGGGAATCCAGTCATATGATTTTTGCAGAAGCTATAACAACGAGGAAGAGGAGGAATCTATCTTCCATCTCTTCTGTTCATGCCCTGCCCTGGTAAACCTTCGATCGCGTTATCTGGGACAAGGTTTCCTCGATAGCCTCACCGACTTATCGATCAGCAGCTTTAATGGCATTAACTCATTCGTGAGGGAATGCGGATGGTTCCGGGAATAGAACTCCAACACGTGGACTCTTTTGATGTCTATACAGCGACAGATTCTTCTACATTTTCTGTATGCAACTACTAATACTATTATCTCGCTAGACTACTTCTATGCATTCTCTTTGAACTATTATTTCTCTTTTTCTCTAACTCTTAACTTTCATCCTACCCCCTTTTTTCTCTCCCTTCTCCTGCATCCTTCCACATCCTCTGCCTATCTTTTTCTCTTCTTCTTACAGGTAACACAAAGGGACCTCTCAGGACCCAAGTGAGCCGTAATCTAGTTTATATGGCGGCAACCTGAAGAACCTAACCTAACCATGTGTAGAACTTGAACATAATAGTCATTAATAAAAATATAATTTAAACAAATTCGCCCACTGGTTTAGTTTCTACAAGCAGATTTGTATGCACGGATTTTTTCGTGTGCAGTCCTTATATGTATACCCTGATTTTTAAGTAAAAGTAAATCCCATAAATGGTGTGAACTCAGAAAATTTACATCCCTATTATAATATACAAAATATTGATTTAAACATTTTTGAATGCAATTCAATATGTGTAATTCTTTGCAAACCTTTTAAACTCATATTTTTTAATAAAATAAATTGATTAATAGGATGATTATGTTAGCGAAATTGATTAAAAGGATGATTATGTTAGCGAAATTGATTTTGGACATACCTCAGCTTTTAAAACCCATTCGCCTGTCCGAAGGCCCGTTATTAATAAAAACTATTACTCCAAAAAAATGTTAATCAAAAATTATTTTCTCCGAAAATAATTAGCACAGACCCAAAGATACACTCATGTTCATATGAGGATTAGCTTTTTAGAAAGTGGGAGATAAGCTAAGCCGCACAATTGATAGACAAAATCCTGTAGAAAAACTGACACTTAATAAGGAAAAAATTTTTGTATAAAAATTTCAAAGAACAAAGCAATAAAATTAATTGAAATCGAATTAGAATTACAAATTTCCACAAAAAAGTAAAATTAAATAAAAAATAAATATAGCAATTTTATCATAACTATCAGAAAATTTTCTCTTAATCGTTTACTTGTGATAGTTCGGGAAATTATAAAAATGTTTTCGTTCTTTGTGCTAGTAATTTGTAAGGTACACTTATTACAAAGTATCTATATGGGAGCAGAATAATATTTGGTGACAGTTTACAACAAATTATAGAATAGTTCTCATTTTAAGAATATTTGAATTCGCTATTTATTTCTTCATGTTAAAACAAACGAATATTCGATCAAAAAACATTTTTGAGTTATTATACATTTTAAAAATTTGGACAAAATATTTGGAATAAGTAAAAGGGCTATCCATCATTTTAATACTACAATAAGATGCTCTTTTCATGCCGATCCGATCATTTGATACCCTATACGATTCTCAATATTTTCAGAGGGGATCTTTCATGAGATCTTTGGTCAATTGTCAACCGGTTATAATTAGATTTGATGGTGTAATTTATATTTCTGTAAAACATATTTATACGCAATATTACCATTTATATGGTATTTATCATTCTCTTGATTCCCGAAAGTAGGTTTTATATTTCAGATAAGATCAATTATGAACCGACTATGATAAAACTTTGCATTAGGTTTTCTACCCATATAAATCTTAATCGCGTCAAATATTGTTGTTATACTTGCATTTATATGTGACTTATGAACTTTAAAATGATTTCCGGAATATGGATTTTATATGGAAACTATGGTCAACTTTTTACCGAACTTCGTGAAATTTGGCACCTGATTTATGCATATTTACATTTGGTCCGAATTACAAACAAATCGTGAATAATATTAAGCATTTATACATTCATTACTACTACTGTAAGCCCACATTTCATTTTAAGCCATTTTCTGTATCAAAATTCGGCATATTCTAATCCGAATTTTTTCGCGACACTTTTTTTTTTTTTTTTGTTGAAAAAATGTAAGAAAACGATTAAGTTTTATAATTTTGAAGTTTTAATCGTTTCCTGTTAAATATTCTTTATGGTTCATAAGCCCTTATACGCGTCCATGCTTCAATTGTATGTTTAATTAATGTTTATACAATTATTGAGTTATTATTAAACTAAAGGACTTGTAATCAAATCCAAAATATTTTGAAATATACCATTTGTAGTAATTTTCTACGCATTAAATATACTTTCAAATGCAGAATGTTATTTAATGAAATAACAAAAAAACAACAACAATGTATGTACGTACTAAAAATTAACTTCATTTAAATATGTATTTCGATGAAATTAATACTTTATATCAATTTTAATTTTCAATATTAATTTATTTGAATAGACGATGAACAGGTGTAGTGTTTATATCATAAGTAATTAATATAAATATAAATATATGTATATATACTTACATACATACATACATACATACATACACATATACATATATACTAACATACGCACATATATATATTAGTGTACAAATTAATACATATACATACATATATACAGCTGTGTGCAAAAAAATATTAGCACTAAAACATTCTTTGGAGTTTTTGTTGCTGCTCAACTCCTAGACAAGGAATTCAAAAACAATTTTCTTATATGAAAGTCTTAAACAGGGACAATAATTATATAAAAAATAATAATAATACGATGAAAAATGTCCAAAATATTCAAAGTTTAATAAAATACTATTTAAAATAAAATCATTGAAAATTTTAGTAAAATTTTAATTTCGCAATAATTAAAACAAATTTTAAATTATTTTTTATTTAATATGGTAGATATCTTTTGTCTATCATATGTTGTAATTTTTTTAACAAAAAGTTAAAAAATATGTATACAGTCGATCGAAAACCATATTTTTGGACCAGCTCACGTAAATTAAATAATTGAACCGAAATATTTTGGGAATTAATTTAAAACATATCAAACTTTAATTTTAGGGGGGTACATTTACAACTTTTTTTGTTCTCATAAAAATCAAGGCACTGTACTGTACATACAGTGAAATATTGCTTTTAAAAAATTTTTAAAATAGGTGGCACCAAACACTGTATTCCTAGTAAAAAGACTCTCTCAAGGTAAAACATACAAATTTCTCCAAAAATTTTGGAGGTACTAAATTTCTAAAATATATTGTCCAAACCAATAAACACGAACTCGCGTGTAAAAAAATCTTCTAAGTGACTTTACGTTTTAAAAGCGAATGGTTAACTCAAACACATTTCTGACGTTTACTAAGGCAAAAGAGGACTTAGTGCTGAAAGTTGATACGTCAACTATTTTTCGACATCTACAGAAACAAAATCTTCAAGCAAGATTCCAAAGAAAAGTCCCATTACTAACCTACAGACAGGTACGCAATCGCCCTTATTTAGCGATACTTTACTCCAACTGGCACCAACAGAAATGGCGCATATTCTCTGCACAAATGCGTCAAAAGTAGTTCTTGTTGGTGCATATGGGACGCATGGGACAAGAATATATGTGACGTAACTAAATAAACAATAATATGACCAAAATTTGTTCAAGTTCGTCAAGCATTATGGTGGGAAAATCAACATTTGAGGATGTTTTTCATATCATGGCCCATATTTTGGATAAAAGGTAACATGGGTGCCCCAATGTATGTGGAAATAGTAACAACAGTCATGTTGTCTTATTCAGAGAAGAATATGCCATTCAAATGGGTGTTTTACTCTTTTCTAAAAAAAGAGTAAATTTTCCAAAAAAAAAAAAAAAAAAAAAAATGGTTTTCCGAAAATTAAAAGTGATCTTTTGGAGTGATCGACTCAGTCACCATATCTGATCTACATTGAAAATCTTTGGGGAGATGTCAAAGATGCTCTTTTTAAAAAGAAACCGGGAAATTTGCAGGAATTATGGACGCCAGTGCAATCAGCTAGGAAAAATATTCCCATTGAGAGACCAGGGGTCATTAGTGCACACAGTGCCCGACACTGCGCCGCTCAAAGGACCAATAAGGGCTATTCCGCAAAATATTAATGTGTATAAACAAAATACGCCAAAAAAAGAAAAACTTTATCACGTAGTTTTGTCTGCACAGGAGTTTTTTATCAATACTACTATTATTTTGCACAGCTAATTTCTTGTGTATTTAATCTCTTTAAGTATTTTATCTGAATTACGATATTTAATTTTAAGATTTACTTATTTTTTATAATATTTGGGAAATATATAATAAAATCCAACAAAAAAATTTCTTAAAATCAACAAAACATCTTCATTTTATTGAATGTAAAAACGCTACATATGGCGCTACTATTATTTTGCACACAGCTGCATATATATATGTAGCTGAGTATTTAAAATGGAGGAGTATTCGCACTTGTATACGTTTGTATATATACAAACGTAAGGATTTTTACATACACAAATGTATGTACAAATAATAGTTCGCTAATAGTACAGATGCGGGCCATAAACAATATAATAAATTCTAATAAATCACGTTTTTCCAAAATCTTTATAAAAAATATTAAAAACGTATCAAAAACATTGAAATAAACATTTTGTTTGTAAATTTTCAATTGTAATCGAATTTTAGCGGCAAATTGATTTACTATTTAGTAACATTCAGTGTCACTATATCGATAAACAAACACCACCCAGCCCTCCATAAAAACTCTTCAGCAAATATATACAATGTATGTACAGTTAAACGTATTTAGAGAATAAATAAAACCATGCTCATACGAACATTTACTTGTTTGTACATGTGTATTGATAGACAGTAAAAATCTGTTTGTTTAAAGCAAATTCTATTTATGCCATAAATTACGAATGTTATCTGGATTTATCGATGGAAAATCATTCACTTGATTGAGTTTCAATTTTATTCAATTCTTTATTTTTTTATTTTATTTCAATGTATGTGGATGTGTGAGTGTTGTTTTTTGGCACACCAATCTTACAACAATAACCAGCGACAATAACAAATCGTAAATATATTTATATACAAACACACGCTTACCAGATCCACACTGTTAAAATACGTTGGGTTGTCTATTTGTCTACCAGGAGCAGAATACAATCTCAATCTGTCTATCTTTGTATAATACTACATACATAGTATAATCTACAGTGTATTTGTGTGTATACACGCATACATTGACACATGGACTACACTACGAATGCATAAACATATGTATATAGGATATACTACAGTGTATCAACAAAATCTTTTGACAAAAAGTAAATTATTATTTGACGTATTAAGATATCTTAGACATTAGTTTTGCTATTTTTTAATTTCCTTAAGGATCGGTCTTTGATAACTGTTTAATTTTCTTGACGTGTTTTAAAAATATATAAAGAATAGTTTTCTTTATAATTATAACAAAATTTTTAAGCTTTCATGTCATAACGTCCATCAACATTATGACACACAAAAATGTGTGACAGTGTCCACTATCAGAAGTATCATTATGTTCAAGAAAGAAATGGCATAAATCTTATTTGGAAAAACTTTGACCTATCGAAGCCGGTGTTTAAGATACAACAGAGTTGTCTAGAATCCCTTTTTAATCTAGACCAGAATTGTACCCATGTAAAATGTATAACCATCTTAATCTTGTCAAGAAATTTAACTTAACATTTATTTATATAATGTGTTCACTTCCATACCATAAAGTGTCATAATGACCATGACCATAAAATCATTTTCAAATGTGTCCATGTACATTATAACATGCTCCTATTTTAAGTCACAATAGGCAATTAAAAAAGCAAATATATCGTTTCTTATTGTCGAAAGAATTTGTCAGCACATTGTACATCAGTAGTCAGTCTTTTAGTAAGTTAAATTTATACTGTGTTGAAAATGACATTGCTATTTTAGTGTTGACACTTTTGTGCAATCACAATTCAATACAAATACACTGGGTAAATGAGCAATTGTATATATATACGTATATATATATGAAAATGTGAGTGCAGGTACGGGTATTCTTACATACATATGTATGTAAAAATATAGACATAAATATAACATTTGGTAGTTTTAAAAATTTCAATTGTTTATTTCTCAATACCTTAGTGTCTACAGGTATTTTGGAAAGTAGGGTAATAATTTTCTTTCATTTTATATATATAAATCTGTCTAAATCCATGAGAAATACACACTTTTGGTAAGCAGTGGTAGTTCTTAGGTGTTGACAAGTTCACCAATGTGGTTCTAGTTCCATGAACTGCAGGGTAGTTATAATCACATACAATCGTATAGTAAATAAATATAATAAATATTTCATTGAATTTAAGCCAATTGAGTCTATATTTTATTGACAGTATACTATAAATACAAACTAACACCTACACAACGACTCATACATAAACACATAGGGTTAAATAATTGATTGTTTTATTGAAAATAAAATAAGAAAGTTCTAGTCGGTCAAAATAGAACATTTTATAAATTTGGTCTATATTTGGCTATGTTAAATACATAAATAAAATATGTATTGTGGTTTATTTTAACTAAAAATTCTAGTAAGTACTAAGATATGTAATTTAATATGCTTCAATTATAAACTTTTTAAAATAAATAACATTTTAACTAACAGCTATATACTCCTTTAAAAATATTGAATAAAGTTACGTTTATGTTGAATACAAGTTTTATCGTTTTATTTGTCTTTCAGAGAATTTTCGAATGAATTATAAATAAGTATGCAAGTTGGATTAAGAACGATTACACGCTGTTACAAAATCGAACTTCTTATTTTCATTCAGAATACGATCTAATGTAGATTATAGACCTTCTTGAAGACATCATAAAACAATTTTAAAAAATTTCGAAACCCCACCTAAATTTCGGTATATGGTGAAAAAATTGTTTTTAGGGTAGTTTCTGTACTATAGATCTTGTAGCTTCATAAATTTTTAATATTTTTTTTTTTTTTTTAATTTTAAACATATTTAGAAAGCATACGATCGATTTAATGAAGATTTAAAAAGAAAACGACCTTATATGGACAAGAAAAAGTTCTTTTTCATCAAGATAATGCACGGGTGCACACGTGTGCAGGCTCAATGGCAAAACTCTATGAATTGGGCTACGAATTGGCACCTCATCCGCCATATTCTCCGGATTTAGCCCCTAGTGACTACTTCCTATTTCCAAACCTAAAGAAATGGCTCGGTGGAAAGTGATTCAGCTCCAACGATGAAATTACACTGGTCGACAAAAAAATTTTTTTCGAGATCCTTTAAAAAAATAAAAAATATGTAGACTAGATGGAATTCCGCATGCTAAACTGAAATCTGCTTTAAGTTTTTTCCATCAGGAATGGATTTTGTTTTATGGGCGTGTCAAATATTGTGCCCTAAATATGCCAATTACTCGAGTATATTTCACTATTACTTGAGAACATTATGCACGATTTATATAAATGATATACCATGATATGCGGAATAAAATTAGCTTTAAATCGCTCCACTATCATCAATTTTTATCCGCTCAATAGTTTAGGATATTTTGAAAAAAGAGTCGCAAAAAATTTTTTTATGCAAAATTAAAGATTTCTTTTTTTACTAAAACATTTTTTAAAAGTGAAAACATCAAAAATATTTAAGTTTATCACCTTAATCCCAAAGCTGGCGAAACTATTAGTAAATAAAGCCACGTATCATAAAAATTGATGCACAAATCTTGATTGGATTCACAGTTAAGTTTGGATACCCATGTATACCTATAGCTAAGTGGAAATACACTAGTGGGCAAAAAAAAATTTTTTTCGTCTTAAATAAAAAAAGTGAGTGGAATCCAACGTGCTAAATAAGAATCAGCTTTTACTTTTTTTCTATCACGCATTGATTTTTTTATGGGCATGACTACTATGACCCCGCCTTTAGGCAATCACACTTGTATATCTCGAGAACAGTTTGTCCAATTAAGATAAATTGAACTTTAATATATAGCGACCTAAATTGTCTTTGAGCTGAATTTATATAATTTTTTGTCCAGTTAATATTTCCGTAGCTATTCGGTAATTAGTACCGAAAATTTTAAAATTTATTTTTTTGAAAAGTGGTGTACATTTTGATTCATAACTCTGAAGTTCTTGAGTGAATGAAAAACATTGTTGACATATCTTGAAGACAATTTCTGTATGCATCTTTCGATGTATCACTTATCAAAATCGTTTAAAGGATTCTTGAGTTATAGCCTAAGTTTGACAAACCATTCTCGAATTTTATAGTGTGACCGCTGAATAAGGTGATGATATTAGTCATGTACATAAAAAAAATCAGTACCCGGTAAAGAAAAGTGAATGCAGATTCTTGTTTAACTCGTCAGAATCCACCTAGTCCACCTATTTTGTTTCAAGAAAAAATATTTTTTTTTGGCCACCACTGTATTTCTACTATATTGTATGTAACATGGGTATTTTTACTTAACTGTGAATAAAATTTAGATTTCTGAATCAATTTTGAAAATACATGCCTTATTTTATTCGCAGCATTACCAGCTTTAAGATAAAGATAATAAACTGTAACATTTTAGATGTCTTCATTTATTAAAAGAAATTTAAGTAACAAAAAAATCTAAAATCTTGCATGAAAATGAATTTTTTCGGACACTTTTTTTAAAATAACTCCGAAACTATCGAGCACATACAAAAATTAAGTTTGGAGAATTTGAAGATATTTTATTTTTGAAGATAGTCCGCATCTTTTGGTGTATCACTTTGATCAATCGTACACACCGTTCTTGAGTTATGAGGAAATATACTAAAGTAATGACCTTACTATGGGCGAAATATTAGACATGCCCATAAAAAAATCCAGACCTGATGGAAAAAAACTGAAAGCAGATTCGTGTTTCGCATATCAAAATACATCAAGTCCAACTATTCGTCTATGGGGGAGGATTTTTTTATTGACCAGTGTTATTGACCAAACAAATGCCTATTTTAAGGACCTCGAAAAATCCTATTTTTTGGAAGGGATACAATAACTGGAGCTACGTTGGACTAAGTGTATTGAGTTAAAAGGAGATTATATTGAAAAATAAATTTTTGTTTTGCAAAAAACACTGTGTTTCATTCAAAAAATCACGGACTTATTGATCCGTCCTTTAAAACCATAGAAATTGGCAATACCAAATTTTTTATATAATAATGGTATTGGCAATTTATTAATTGAAAATAATAATTTGAATGAATTTACAATGTTTCATAAAATTTATAGCCTGTTTCTCTATGTCGAACGAAAGCTTTCTTTCGCCTTCTAAGCGAAAGAAAACTGATTTAGGTTTCTCTAACTAGTGTTTATAAAAAACCGACTTTTCAGAAAACCGGTTTGACGGTTAACCGAAAATTGGGTAAAATTAAAAATCCGGTTTTTCGGTTAACCGTCTACTAAAAAACCGGTTAAACCGGTTAACCGACATTTTAGTAATTGCTCTAATTTGAAGCTTAATAAAAATATTTTTGGTTAAAAAATGTGTTTTTCAACTTATTGGTTTAACCATGCACCAAATAATAAACGGTGCACTGCAATGTTCGTTATAAATTGCGTTTGATTTACATCGAAAATTTATAATTTTTTTTTCAGCCTTTAGACTAGTTTTAATATAATTTATAAAAACAACTTCTTTGGCATCTTTTAGCACAGTTTTTGAAGCTTTATAATGATCTAAAATTATTCTATAAAGTATTTTTTTCAGTTTTTTTTTATTATATTTTTTTATTTTTCATTTCAGCATTTTTCATTTTATAAAAAAATGTAATAAAAATATTTACATAAAATTGGAAAAATAATTAACATTTTTTCTGCTAAAAAGAGATTTGTTTTTAATTTTTAGAAGATTATTAATCATTTAAAAGTAAATTTTCTGCACTTATTAAGTTCTATTTTTGAAGTCTTTAATTCTATTATCCCATATAAAATTTTATTTTTCTCTTAAGCAATACATTAATAGGTGTAATGTTACATATTTTCTTCTTTTGGAAAAATTCATTTACATGAAATTAAAGTTTTTGTAAATGGAATACTTAATTAACTTAATACTATCTGATTTATTATACATACAGTTTTAAAATATATTTAATTTCCCACAAGTAAATAGATCTATCACCCGACTACTTGCTAACTCAAACAGCAAGCATTTTTAGTAGTTTCAACATACTATTTTCTTATATTTTAAATTCAGAAAAAAGCAACTAAAGGTCGAAATTTAGTGATATTTTTAGCAAATTTTTGAAACCGGTTAACCGACACAAAAAAACCGGGTAAACCGGTTAACCGAAATTGAATATTTCAAATAAACCGGTTCGCAAATAACCGAAATTTGAAGAAAAACCCGGTTTTTCGGTTAACCGGTTAACCGGTTTATAAACACTATCTCTAACTCACTTCTATGCGAACAATGAGTCAAACGACAAGTCGAAAGAAAACGTAAGTGTTTTCATATAAAATTGGGTTTCTCTATTTCGAACGATAAGAACAAAAATGTCAAAATCAGTCACTTGCTATTTTGCTTTCGACTGGTTGAATTCTTTTAAGAAAAATAGGAAAAATACACACAAGGACATTGCAAATGTTCCTTAATCATGTTTATTATTCATTTTGATGTATTTGGTATCCATAAATGACGATTTTGTGCCTTAAAAACAATTTCTAAAAAAAGATTAAAAAAAAATTATTTTTTAATTATTTTAATTTTGTTTGTTTATTTCCTTGGTTGTATATACGTTAAAACAATTTAGTAGTACTTTTAATATTTTTACGAAAAAAAATTACTCTGAAAGCAAAATAAAACAAAAACAATACGAAAAGACGTAACTCCATGCGAACGAAAGCGTAGGAAATACAGAAACCCAAATTGATTCGAATTCGTTCGACTTGCTTTCGTTCGCTTTGATTCTCGTTCGACATAGAGAAACAGGCTATTAATATAGTTTAAAAAATGTAAATTTCAAAGAAATATTGTTAACAAAATTATTTGTGAACAGGTAGAATTTTATTTACTACATTCTCTCACACCTATTGTGGTTCCAATCTAATTTTCTTCCTTATTCGTTTTGATCGTCTAGGAGTAAATTGTTGTTGACGTTTTTTGGATCGCCTATTTATAAACATTTGTTGGCGATCAACAAATTCTTCAGCATTTGTTATTACATTTGAAGGAATTTGCATATTTGTGGTAGACCAATGAGCCAAGTTTGACAAATTGGATCTTGTTGTTTATTCAGTGGTTGTATATTTGTAGGAACATTTGAGGTAAGAGTTGATTCATTAGTTGGTAATTGTATATGTTCCAAATTTTGTGATTGACGTTGCTGATAGTTGCATTGTTTATTAAGAAGTATTATGTCAATATCAAAAAATGTTCATTTGATTTTGATGCCTTTTAATCAAACCTTGCGATGTTTCCACTATACACACAAAACGAGAGAAAAAGATATAGCCCGACCATATGATACCCTACACCATTACAATTACATGTGGATCGATACTCATGTTAGGTGTAAAATAAAGATACGAATACAGAATATTACGTCGATGCTAACATTTAAGTATATGAATTTATTCACTTTCGGGTAATTCCCGAAAGCTGTGGTAAATTATGAACCGATCTTTGTAAAATTTGGCACTATCATTTATGTTTATATAAAACTTATTTGTGTCGAATATTAATTTGATACTAATATTTTAATGAGATTTATGCCCGTTAAAGTATTTTCTAAAAAGGGGTTTATATGGGAGCTGTGGTCAATTATGGACCGATTTTTCTAAAAATTGTCACACTTATTTAAACTTATTTAAATTTTAATTAAAATATTGCTATATTTAAGGGATTTATGACCGTTAAACGCTTTTCCGGGAGGACATTTGTATGGGGGCTAGGTGAAAGAATGAACTGATCATAACCAATTTCAATAGGCTTCGTCACCGGACTGTAAGAAACCTGTGTGCGAAATTTCATTAAATTTTGTAGTCCGTCTGTCCGTCCATGTAAACCTGCAGTTTGATTACAAGGTTTACATGGACGCACTGACGGATGGAGGGACGGACATCGTTAAATCGACTTAGAAAGTGATTCTAAGCCGATTGGTATAAATTAAGGTGGGTCTTAGACCAATATTTTTAATAATATCCTCTCCTTTCAGAAAATCACTTTAACAGGCATAAATCCCATTGAAATGTTAGTATAAAGTTAATATTCGAAACAAATAAGTTTTATATAAACATAAATTATACTGCCATAATTTTTTTTTTTTTTTTTGGGGATTTTAAGTTCAATGGCAAAACATGTATTTATATGCCAGGGCTAGCGGGTTAATTAATTTCCTTCTTCAAATAGGGTTGATAATCATCAAGCTTCTGAGTTTTAATGGTACTCCGCCATGTCCTTCTTCACAAAAGCTTTAATGGACCTCCACTAATTAAACCCCCAAAAAAAATTTGAAAGAACTCCATTAGCTTATTTTTCTAATAAAAATTAATTTTTTATGGTCCTCTACCAGGTTATTTTCCCAAAAAGAGTTTTGTGTGGTCCTCCACCAAATTTTTCACGTAACCTCAATTTGTGTTAAAAGCACCAATATAAAATGAACGCATGTATACGACGCCAACTGAAAAAACAGTTATGTGAGTTATTACATCAATACCAATGTGAAAGTGAGCGGCAAAATTTTTAAAGGCCAAGCAACAAGAAATCCGCCTGGATGTATTTAAAAGATAATTAGAACGAGCCGAAAGTTGTTTCCCAACCCAGAGCTACTTCATGACTGAGTGCCAAATTTTACAAAGTTCGGTCCATAACTTACCATAGCTACCATACTTATAAAGCCCTCTTTTGGGAATCACCCAAAAGTGAATAAATTCAAATACAGTTAAGGAAAAAACTCTACATACACCCTATGATTTTGAAATTTAAATACATTGTTGATGAAAATAGAAAAAAATTTATATATCAATTATAGTTTAAATAATATTTAAGACTATCTGAAGAAAAAAAACCTAAAAAATATGAATAGCATAGAAGTTGCTAGCATTAAACATAATAATTAACGCGAAAAAATTCTACATACAGTGTGGTAGCTCCTAAAATTAAACAGAAAAATTTTAACAAAGAAAGGAAAAAACCCGTTAGTTTTTCTAAATTGCTTCATTTTGCAAACCTTACTATCATTCAAGTGTAGAAAGTAATTATTAAAGCAAGCTTTCTTTGTATTTTATTCTTTGAAAATGGAAAATAGAAAAGAAATACAGCTTTCAGTTAGAAATTTAGTAGTAAAAATGCGTAGTGAAAATAAATCATATAGTGAAATTGGAAAAATATTAAAACCAAGTCGGTCGACTGTTCCAACCATTATTAGGAACTATGAAGGCACAAATAGTACTGAAAATAAGCCACGATCGGGTAGACCTAGGAAGCTTTCAAGGCGCGATGTAAGCAGTATCCTTAAAGAAGAAAACCAAGAACCAAAAATTAGTGCTTCTAAATTGGCGGAATACCTTGAAAGACATTCTAGTGTTACTGTCACACCCAGAACAATAATAAATATATTACATGACAACGGTTTTAGAAGCAGAACGGCACGCAAAAAGGCATTAATTTCAGCAAAAAATCGTCAACTTCGCCTTGAATTTGCTATAGCTCATTTGAATAAGGATATGAGTTTTTGGAAATCTGTTATATTCACCGACGAAAGTAAGTACAACATTTTTGAAAATGATGACCGATCAAAGATTTGGAGAAAACCAAACACTGCCCTCGATCCAAAAAATATTATACCTATAGTGAAACATGGTGGAGGAAATGTTATGGTTTGGGGAGCTATGGCGTGATCTGGGGAGGTTTTTTTCGAAGGTAATATGGACCGGTATCAATATAAGAACATATTGGAACTAAATCTAAAGGCGTCTGTTGAAAGCTTGGGACTGGGAAATCAATGGATTTTCCAGCAAGACAATGATCATAAGCATACTGCGCACGTTGTTCGAGACTGCCTTCTATATCATGCGCCAAGACAGCTAAATTCACCACCCCAGTCACCAGATCTTAACCCCATAGAGCACATTTAGGATATTTTGGGAAAAATGGTGCGAAAATATGAAACCAGAAGTCGCAAAACTCTCAAAACCGCTCTTAATCGTGCCTGGACCGAAATAACACCCGATATCACCGAGTATTTGGTTATGTCCTTGCCCCGACGATTTCAAGCAGTAATTGATGCCCAGGTGGTCCAACTAAATACTCATTTTTTATTTTTGATTTGACTATGTACAAAATTTTTAATTAATACTTATATTTTCTGGCTGTATGTTGACTTTTTTCTTATGAATTTTTTATGTTTTTGTTATTGTTATGCTTATGAATGTGCACTTTGTTTTATAAATAAACATATTTATTAATTCCTTACATAATGAAGTAATTTTATTTTCTTTTTCTTTTTAAAAGGTCCTTAAAACGACAAAATCAAAGGGTGTATGTAGAGTTTTTTCCTTAACTGTAAATGTTTGCATCGACTAGGGTTTGGGGTTTCCCGTGATATTTTGTTTCCCGGGAAACGGGAATGAAAAATTCGATTTCCCGGGAATTCCGGGAAACTTAAAATTTAAGAAAAAGCAATGATTTTTTATAAAGAATGTTATTTTTTCTATTCAATACTATAATACAACATTATAAATCACATTTATGATTAATTAACAGAAAATAAAACAATATTGAAGTATGACTTCCAATTTGTAAGCAAAGGTTCCAAAGATTTAATTCTTTAATTCACTTTTCAAAATCGAATTAAATTTATTATCCCAGTCATTTCTTTGAAGCATTCATAACAATTCAATTCATAGTCTTAAATTCTTGGACTTCGCAATAATTAATTGCTTAAAGAATGCTCTACCAATTATAGAATTCAAGCTTAAACAATATTTTGAATCATTAAAATTTTCTTCTATTTAAATCTTTTAGGAATTAGCATCAGAAAATATTTTTTGATTTATTTGTAAAATATTAGCTTTCTTCGCGTATTGTAAATTGAGAGCACGCGGGATCCCTATTTTACCGAAAAGTGTTCCCGTACTCGAAAATTGGGAAATGAGAGTGATTTTGAGAGAAAAATATTCTTCTTCTTGGACGAAACAGCCCAGACTATTTCTTTGGATAGAATTAGTAAATTGTCAAATAAGCGAAAAATAAAAATATTCACAATAATTCAGATTTTTAACTTAAATAGTTTTTCAGGCTAAAAATTTAAAAAGATAAACACTCATCTGTGGCATAAATTTCAGTATAAATAGTTTTTCTTATCGCTTTAATTCGTTCTAAAAGAAAAATCTAAAAACTTTTAAAGTTGGTTCTCAACAGTATTTAGCGGTCCGATGATATAGTGTTCGGAAATCTGACAAAAATTAGTTTTCATTTAACATATGAAATTTAGAAATTTAATTTAGACGAATATTTTTGAAAAATAAAATACATTCGTAGTTTAATATATTTACGCGTTTTAAAATTTTTCAAAAGTAGAATTGTAATAAATTATGTAAAAGTAGCGGTATGTATTTCTGATGTTAAAAGAAAAGTTTCTATCCATTTTTCATTTAAAAACTTTTACATATTTAATATTTATACATATTTCAAAATTATTTACACAGCTTCAAAGATTAATTATTTACGTTTATTATTGACAAATAAACGTAAATAATTAATCGTGCGTTTAAGATAGTATAAAATCATGTGATACAAACTGGACTTTAATATGTCGAAAAAATCTAAAGATATTGGCAAAAAAATATGAAAAAACCTTTCAGAGCCAAGATGAGATTTAAATGAAGTTTTAAAATAGTACATCATCATTAAAATGTTTAAAAGATTATAGCAATATGTAGTTAAAAACTCGTGTACTTGTAATGTGAATTGACAAAATAAATCGTTTTTTCCTAATGAAAAGTAGTCAAATAGGAATTTTCATCAGCGCACCGATTAAATGTTTTTGAATAATATAAAATATCACTTGTATCGAATTTCATGTATGTACATATATTTTGTATTAACATCTAAAAATACCTTTAGTAAGTAGTGTGTTTACATTAATGTAAAATTTTCACTGAGGCGATACTTAGAAACACTTTTTGCTATAGAATTATAAAATTACGTAAATATTAAATTTCCCGTTTTTCCCGGGAAAATTGAAAAAAATTTCCGGGAATTCTCGACGAAAAATTTACGGGAATTCCCGGGCGGGAAATCCCGGGAATTCCCGGACCCCAAACCCTAGCATCGACGTAATATTCTGTATTCGTATGTTTTATTTTACACTTAATACAAGTATCGGTCCATATAAAAGACCCCTCTCCGAATTTTAATGTACACTATGGAGTAGGGTATCATATGGTCGGGCTTGAGCGACTATATCTTTTTCTCTCGTTTTTATTTCATCATATCTTAGCAAATTCACCATTAATTCCACTTATTGCATTAATTTGATTTTCTTTTTTATTAATCAAATAAATATATAATTTACATTTCTTAATCTTGAAATAAAATCACTGCAAAATACATACACATAATATAAAAAATAACGAGAATCATTTGTAAGTGTATTTTGTGAGGCTCTAGTTTCGAGTTTTTTTATCAGAATAGTTTAGAAAATTTTTTCATAAAATTCAAAACTTTAAAATTATTTTTTTTATAATTGAAAAATTTTTAAATTGAATAGTAAAAATTAATAATAATAAATTTGTGTCATATACAATTTAAAATTTTGTTTGCCGTTGTGAAAAATTTATAAATTGTAACCCAAAGTTTTTCCGTGATTATACCCTACACCACCAAAGGTGGTTGGGGTATTATGTATTTGTGCAGAAGTTGTAACGCAAAGAAAAAATCTTCCGACCCCCACCTTAAAGTATACCGTTCGACTCAGAATCACTTTCTGAGTCGATTTAACGATGTCCGTCCATCCGTCCGTCCGTCTGGTAGGCTGGCTGGCTGTCCATGTAAAGCTTGTGCGCAAAGTGCAGTTCGCAATTTTGAAGATAATTTGATGAAATTTGGTACATATGCTTTTTTCAACACAAGGACGAAGCCTATTGAATTTGGTTATGATCGGCCCATTATTTCACCTAGCCCCCATACAAATGTCCTCCAGGAATAGAGTTTTAACACTTACAGATGCCTTAAAAATGGGAATATTTTAATGAAATTTAGTACAAATAAGTTTTATATCAGCAAAAATCCGTCTGCCAAATTTCATGAAGATCGATTCATAACTGACCATAGCTCCCATACAAACTCCTCTCCCGAAAATTACTAACGTGCATAAATCCCATACAAATGTTAGTATTATGTTAATATTTAACACAAGTAAGTTGTACATATGTGTAAAAATAAAATTATGTGGATCGAAATGGTGTAGGGTATCATATAGTCGGGCTTGACCGACTATATCTTCTTCTCTCGTTTTTTATTGCAATTTTGCCAATATTAACTGCGTCTTCCAAGGTTTCGAAATTTTGGGGTAAGAATTTGTTATATTGTTGTTGGGTTTTTAAGAATCTTATAATAATTTATTTTGTAGTTGTGTTGGCCATATTGTAGCTAGTTGTGAAGAGGGATATCTCATTAATAATTGTGTCTAACGATTTTTCTTTGGTGACCCAATTATTTTGAAACCTATATTTCGAAGGACGAATATTAATAAAGAGAATCTTGACGTCTAACTATTATCGATTTTGCCTTGGATATTCCAATATTTTAAAACTTAAAATCTTCTGGGCACAAAAATACTTAAAACAGAAACGTAAACGTCACCTTATTGGGCTTTATACTGGCCTGTTTGCCAGTATAAAACACATAATACAAACTAGGAAATTTTGTACCTGTAATCCTATGCCAGAGTTAGTGTACTGGTAATCGTTTGGCAGGATATTTCTTATACAAGTCTATGGGAAATCTAATTGAGTGACAGAATCAAAAATTACGTTCATTCCCTTGCTAAATTTCACATCTATAATAACAAAACTATCAAAAGATTCCTCATCTATATTATTTGTATCATTTTGTGTTGCAATTCAACTGGATTGGATTCAAACTCATTTTAATATAAAACTCAACAAGAAGACTCGTTAAAATTACATTACGTAACTTTGTTATTTAAAATATTTCACGTATATTTCAACTTAATTCTAATTAACATAATTCTAACAAAACACACTGTTATTGAGTGAAAATTTAACACATTTAATCCAGCAACTCAAATTATCTCGGACAACAGGCCTGGTGTCAACGTGGGATAAAGAATGGTGAGTTTAAAAATTTCATTAAATGTTTTTTTGTTAATATTTTTCACTCAAAAACTATATAATCACAAATATATATGAAAAATACACCTAATTTCTTAACAAATTTTATTTCCCCAATCAGCTTTCTTGTTTTTTAATTACAATACACATTTTGATATAATAATGTTAAAATATTAACATCATTTAACGCAGGGGTTCTCACAAGATCTTGCTTCGCGACCCCTTTTTGGCATATCAATGGTAGCGTGACCCACAACAACTTTTATTGGCTTAAAAATATAAAATAACCCAACATAAAAACGATTAAGTGCTTCTAAAAAAGAACATTTTCACCACTTCAAAAGTAGAACTAAGCGCATATTTTTATATTTTTAAGTTCCTTATAATTACTTCTAAAAAAGTGAAAGTAAATGAATTTTTAGCGCAAAAAAGGTTAATAATTTCTACAAATTATTATTTCGCTAATTTTAAAACATATTTATTATATTTTAATAAGAATAAAATTGAATTTTTATTAAAAAATGTTATACACATGGTTTTAAGAGATGTACTTCAAAAGCAATGCACACGAAGTATAAAAGAACATCCTACCAATTACAACACAATGTTATATTCATGACTTTTTCAGTTCCTTGTTCTTTCTTCATGAGATCTTTGTATAAGAAAGGAGATAGTTTCACATTAAAATGTATGTTGATGAAAATTATTCTAATATTTTTAGGGGTTCGGACCCAACAAACGGATCTGTATTTCTACAAAAATGGTTTGAAATCAAATAAAAATTTATTTAATGAGTTACTTTTTTAACTCCTTTTGAAATACATAAATATGGAATATTAAATATCGTTATTCATATCAAAAGAATTGCTCCGTATTCAAATTATAAAATCTTTTAAAAAAATTTTATTGTTATAGCCCGAAAATTTCTCTGAGAAATAAAAGTTTTGATCACTCAGCATTAAGAAGTCGCCCCGCATCTTTCAAGCAAATCTATTTGCACAGATATTATTCTATGATTGAAAGTCGGAAAGCCATTAAACTTTATAAAAATTTCTACAAAAAATTTAAGGTTTCATGTCAAAAACTGATTTACTCAAATAAAAGTGAACTGTTTTCTAAAAGATCTCATTTTATAAAATAATCTTTACTTTTGTCTTTAATTCCATTTCTGAATAGTTTAATTATAATTACATTAAAAAAATTTTGTGTTAAAAAAATATTTCTCAAGATTTCGCGACCCCCCATGAATACCCTTGCGGACCCCCATTTGAGAACCGTTGATTTAAAGTAATACATTTTTATATTTGTTTGTTATTAGTTTAAATTTGTTTAAATAACAACGTTAACCTTATATACAATATTCTTTTTTTTGACGTTCATAATTAAATTTTTGAGTTAATTTATAATATCAAAAAGAAATAAATATATTATACTTTAATACCTAATAGTAATATAATCTACAAATTTAAGTATGGTTTGAATAAAGATATGTTTTCTTATAATATGAAATTTAAAATTTTTTTAATAATTTCAATGAAAGGATAAGGACAGTATAAGGTTAGTCATTTTAGGGCTATATGAAAACTATTTTAACCGAATATAGCAAGATTTGGGAGGGTGAAGAATAAGGTAGAGATGATTACATCTTAATCTCTGCAACTAAGCAGCTTCTATTATTTTATTTATTTATTTTTTTTTTTTTTGTTATATGATTATTTGTTTTATTATTATTTTATATTATATTTTTTTGTTTTGCTTTTGATTTTGTTAGTCGATTTTATCTTACAAAAGCTACCCAAATTTTAAATTATTGTTTTGAAACGTAGTCTAACCAGAGACCGATCACTTTTCGACGGCGGCGGCGGCGGCGGCTGAAGTAAAATTAATCGGCGGCGGCTCAAAATCGGCTGCAGCCGGCTGAAAATGTGTTCCATTTGGGGAAAATTGGTAAAGGATTTCTTTGTTTGCGGGTACCATAGTGTAATTTTCGTTGATTTTATTAAAAAATAACATAATAGATCTTAAAGTAAACCGATACATACATGTAGAAAAACATGTTTCAGTATTTAAGTGATGTCCGTCTGTCTGGCAGGCCATATTAAACTTTAAATGAAAATACAAATCGCAGTTTTGGAGATATTTGGCTTTGTATGATATAGACACGATCTCTGTTAAAATTAGTTCATAGTGGTTATCTATTATAACCATGTCTCTATACAATTTTTCTCCAATAATAGGATTTTGATGTTCATATATGGGCAATTATCAACAATTTTTGATTTTAGCCCCTCAAAAAAATATAATTTTTTTTGATGGCACATTTAAATCCTTTTGTATACATATAAAGTGACTCGAATGCATGTAGAATCAGTTCGCTTTACCCATTTCGTGTGAGGGGCACGAAAGTTATGGCGGTTTAAAGTTGAACATATAAAAATATTTACAAACTAGAAGTTTATGTACATACATTTATGGTCAAAATTACACGTAATATCAAAACCTACTAAATTATTCAAATAAAATTTATGATATCAATGTTTGATCTAATTAGTGCAGCATATTTCAGGGTTTCCTAGTAAAATTTTAAAAGTTTTCTTTTCCATAAAAATATATATATCCAATATTTGCTTAAATTGCAATTTTCTGTATAAAAATACAAAAACAAAAAGTGAAATTTTTGCATAATTTTCAAAAAGTCCATAAAACTGTTATATTAAATTTATTTTTAATGCTCCTCCGATTTTGTTATGTAAAATAACAAAAAACTAAGTTCACGTAGTAATCCAAGCAATTCCATATGAAAACGTGAATGTGCCTCCCGAAAAACTGACTTTTTGAAAAATTGTCGGTCTTGTTTTGCAAATTTTGAGACTATCTACTACATTGACTATTTCGGGCACATCAACGGGATATATCGCAAAATACGTACAATTACAACAAGTATCAATCCTTATCCCAAATTTTGTATTCGGTTGAGGGGCGCACAGACCGTGCCCAAAAAACTGAAAATTTTAAAAAACCAAAAAATTTTGTCATCAAAACTTAACTACCCTGTATTTAGTTGTTCAAAGTCTGCACATCAACAAATATGGTGCAGAATTTATGTACAAAGTCCGATTAGTTTACTTATGTTAGAGTAAGATCAAAAAGTATCAACGCGCGTTTAAAAATTGTAGAAGAATGGTAAAAACTTAAGTAGTTTTTATCAGTTTTTCTATATTCTTGAACTTTGAACAACAATCATAGTTAGAAAAAGAAACCTATTGTGCTAAAGTTTTGCACTGTATTAGTTTCAAGTCTTGTGAGTCATTACCGCAAAACTTATTAAGGATTTAATTCAGTTTCAGCTATGTTAAAAATTTTTGATAATTGCCCATATTTTTTTGTAGTATTGCATAATTTAGTATATATAAAACTTTTATGTGCGTTAAAAACATTATCTAATTTTATAAAATAATTTTTTTAACATAAAAACCAATCTATTAAATTTCTTATCAGTTTCGCATCTCAAAAATTCATAGCTCCCATATGTGGCTCATTTTCGAATATCATAATAAAGTTCGTAAATTAGTACTGATAGACATTACGTTTTATGTGAACAAAAGATTGTAAAAATTATAAAATGTAATTTAAAATTTTACAATAAAATTTGATTTATAGTAAATCACACTTTCCATATATTTAAACTCTCCGATAAAATTTGTCAAGACAGACTATAACATTTTCACAGTCCTAAAGAATGTTAGCACTTCACCCACAATTGAGCACAAGATCCATATAATATCCTCACCGAAAATATCTCACGTCCGAAAATAACTTTTTTTACAATAAGGAATGTTGTCAGTGTTGGCATAGAGTACTATCAAGTTTGGAGCTACAATATGTAAAGTTTACGTTCCTTAGCACAAACAATATGAACAAAATTTCTTTGAAAAGTTTTTAGCTCCTCACATGTTATCCTTTATTACTCCTTCTGAAGTTCCTAAATAAACTAGAAATTAAAAAAAAAAAAAAAAAAAAATAGTTTTCTTTCAAATCCCAACCTAGCCATTTTTAATAATTTGATAATTTTGACTATCACGGATATGCTTATTCAGTAGTTTAAACAAATAATAAATAGTGCAAAGAAAGGTTAATTGTAGTGCAAAATACAAAAATTATATGCGGGTACCATGGGTGATGACTCCCGCAGGTATCAATTTTAAAGCCATTTTTCATATAACAAGTTAATAAAATTAAGATTTTTTCTGTATTTATAATGTATAAACATCTTAATTTATTAATAAAGAAGTGCGAGCACTTTAAAATTAAAAATGGTACCCGGGTATGTACATCTCAATCTTTAAATTTACGTGAGCTGGACCATTTTAAAACACCTCTATAATTACGTATTTTTTTCATATTATTATAAAATTTTATGTGATAAAAAAATTAACTTCAAATTATAATAGCGGCATACTATGACCATGAATATTCATTTAAATTATTATGTCCCTTTTCATTCGAGAAATATTAAGATTTTACTAAAATTTTTAATCATATATTCTTCGTAAACATTCCAAACTTTTTTAATGTAAGACACAAGAAAATTGTGAATGTGGATGTACAAATGCGACAAAAAAAAATATTTTGGAAAAAATCGACGGCGGCTTTTTTCAAGCCGTCAGAAGCCGACATTTTTGTCGGCGGCTATTGAAATTCTTCGGCGGCTCGGCTCAGTCGGCTGATTTACCGGCTGGCGCAGGTCTCTGAGTCTAACTAGAAAGTGGTAAGAACCAGAAAAGCAAGCCGACTATATTTTATCGGCGGCGGCTTAAAGAGTATTTTTCATCGGCGGCGGCGGCTAATCGGCTGCGCGCCGATTTTCCACCGGCTTGAGATTTTTTTCGGCTCAGCCGAATTTATTTGTTAAAAATTTATATTTTTAGAGAAATATAGAAAATTATGTAGCAAAATCTAATAGAGTGATTCAAATCTAATTTATATGCATGAATAACCAAAACGAAAAAATAAATACATCACAAATGTTTTTGATTTGTAATCCATTTGGTTTTATGCGCATTAAATATGCAGTAAAAAACGAAAAATATGCTCTAAAAAACGAGAAAATATACACTTAAAAACAAAGGTTTTGCATATTTTTTTTACAAAATTTTGTTTTTCATTAAAACAAAGGGTTTTCTTAATATTTCAACGTTATAAAATAAAGCAAAACTGAAATTTATCAACAGCATTTTTAACTGTATCTCATAAAAACGTTACTGATCTTTTATTATCTTACCCATCTAATTCTAGGCACTATTACTATATCTACTATATTACTAAATCTATAATTTAGAATCATTTAGATCATTTCTCAAAATTTCATCGACATATCAAGTGTCATTTCAAATTGATAGCGAAAGTAATTTTATCGTAACATTTTTCATATATCAATGTGTAAATAATAACAATAAATAAATATGACCTAATAATAACAAGATAAATATGCACTAAAAATCGCCAAATGCAAAAATATGCCGTTAAGAGTAAAATATGCACTAACAAATCGATGCCAAAATGATTTGTTCTGAAACGGATAACTATTTAATCGATGGATTCGTTCAACGTCCAGGAATAAACATGCAACTGCATATTTGTGGTTTCCCTGGTCATATGTAATTTCATTGAATATCTTATATAACAAATGAAAATCGAATTTTACTCCCGACATAATGAATATAATGCTGCTTCAAGCTGCTTTCCTTGCACTGTCTAAAGGAAGGTATTATTAAGATTATAAGTAGGGTGATCGTATTATTCGACTTTATGGAGAAACCGGTTTTCGAATAGTTCCAATAGTTGGTATTTTGAAAAAACCGGTTGCACTTTTTTAAATTCAGAAAGAACCGGTTAACCGGTTTTTTTTTTGCAGAAGTTAATATTTCTACCAAAAGACTACATTTCTTAAAGGAAAATCAATAAATATTATGATGTTCAAGTTAAAATATATCACACATAATTATTTTTGGAAATAACTATTAGTCCAATAAGAACGAGAAAGAAACAGTCGGTCAAGTCCGACAATACCCTACTCAATTATATGCACCAAATTCGGGGAAGTGTCTTCTTTTCTAAACCTGTGGAATTGTGGGCCAATACTATTTTCAATTATGGACCGATCTTCATGAAATTCGGAACACAGATTTTGACTTATATGGAACTTACATGTGTAAAAAAAATTCTTACTACATTTAAGGGATTTATGATCGTTAAACCCCTTTTCCGGGAGGATATTTGCATGGCGCTAGTTTAAATAATGGAAAGATTATAACCAATTTCAACACGCTTCGTTCTTAGACTATAAGAAACCTGTGTGCCAAATTTCAAAGTTAATACATGTTCAAAATTTTAATTAATTAATTATTTTTTTTATGAACAGACAGACGGACGGACGAACATCATCAAATCGACTTAAAGACGATTGGTACAAATTACCAATATTTTTGGGTGTTACAAAGCATATGAACGAACGAATAATATAATATAAAAATTTTAAGAAAATAATCATCAAAACAAAAAAAAACAGAAACCATGGGTTAATATGATTTTCACTGAAACTATTCTGTAGGAGAAACTTTTTTAAAACAAAATCTTTGAAAAATTAAGAAAATATTGAATAAAAAAAAAGACTAAAACATTCAAATTAAGTGTAAAAATATTATAGGTAATATTACAATCGTTTTAACCTTAAACTATATTTTTAAAACATTACAAATAATACTCTAAAAAATATTCATATATTTCGATTCAAATATCAGTATTTAGTATATGTTTTTTGAAATAAAAAGCTTTTTTTAAAACCGGTTTTTTGTGTTTAAAAAACCGGTCTATTCGACATTCGAAAAATGAACATTTTGAAAAAACCGACAGCACATTTACGGAAAAAACCGGTTTAAAAACCGGTTGGAAAACCGTATCGATCACCCTAATTATAAGATTATCGTTGTTTCTTTTTGGTTGTATTATTTAAATTATCGATAAATTAAAACCTATTATAATTCAATATGATTTATTTGAAAATGCAACGAAAGGGCCTGACATTTTTAATTAAAAAGTTTTTTTTTTTATGTTATTAATGTTTTATCAATAAAACATAAAACATTTTGGCGTATAAACTGTGAGCTTAGTATTTTATCTGCGAGTTAGTAACTAATCCTTTGATGATAATAACTGTACTTTTCCCATTTGGCACGACAAATAAACAAATATATTTCTTTGTGCATTTTGTGTATAAAAAGTGAGTTATAAACGTTTATATAGCGTATAAACGTAATTATAATGGTAAATGTAAAATTGGCTTAGCCGTTTTTATCGACTTAGCCGATTAAAATGGCTTGAAAATAAGCCGCCGATGAGCCGATTATATCGGCGGCGGTGCGGCTCGTAAAAATTCATCGGCTAAGCGGCTAGCCGCCGGTCAAGCCGATACGGCTTGTTTCTCTGATTGGGACTGTTGACAGATGGTAGTAAGACTGTGTTACAGGAAAGGCTAATAAGGCACTTTCAATCCCCTGGTACTGCAGATGATGATAATTCTGAGTACGGAGAAGCGGCTTCTGGTGTTCAGCGCGCAGAGATGTATCATCAACCTTTACCTTGAGGGATATTGAGGAAACTTTGTCGAAATTCTCAGGAGAAGGCCAGCCGGAGGTTAACCAGTGGCTCCGTGATTTTGAAGATTGCGCCCATACAGTGAGGTGGAATGACCTTCAGAAGTATATCTATGTCAGGCAATTACTTATTGGAGCTGCTAAGATGTTTGTAAGAAGCCAAACTTCAATTCGCGATTGGTGTTCATTAAAAACTTCATTGCGTAGCAGTTTGGAGAGCAGCTTTCATCAATAGAAGTGCATAGATTATTGAAGAGCCCTAGAAAGAAGCCGGATGAAAGTTTCCGGGAGTATTTGTATGCTCTGATGGAGATAGGGGCACCAATTGGCTTGGATCAAGAGAGCATTATAGAGTACTTTATAGAAGGTATCCCGGATTCGAAGGTCAACAAGTCTGTCTTATATCAAGCTATAGATGTTAATGATTTAAAAGCCAAGATACGAGTTTATGAGAAGATTGGTACAGGGCAACAATCAAATCCACAAAGTATGCATTCAAAACAAGAGCAGGCAGAGGTGTCCAAGCGGTATGAAGAAGTTGTAAGGTGCAAAGAGTTGGGCCACAAGAGCTTCAACTGCAAGAAGAACATTGTTGATGAGAATGCCAAATCTGTGAAGAAGGAAGAAACCAGTGTTCATACGATGTCATCATTATTTTCGCATCGAGTCTACAAGAGAATCACGGTTCAAAACAACGAAGTTTCCGCAATCGTTGATACTGGTAGGGATGTAAGCTGTTTACGCAAAGAATGGCTGGTGGTGATGGAAGACATGAAGTTGAAGCCTGAAAAAAGAACGTTGAAAGGCATTGGCCAGAAGAACATAACAACACTTGGGTGGTTTTCTACAAATATTGAGATAGATGGATTTTTAGTGCCAATTACATTCCACGTTGTGAGAGACCAGGATATTTTGTATGAAGCTGTTCTCGGTAACGATGTTCTTGAGTTTGTGAATATGGCAATCAATAAAAATGGTGTGAGATTTTTCCCAAAAATATGCAGTCTACAGCCTAAAGATGAAGGTGAGCATAAGTTTCCGGTTATGAAGGAGGTATTTTGTGAGCTTGCGGATGTTGCAGAGTTGCTGAATTGTGTAAGAGTAAGCAGATAGAGCTTAGCCATATGAAAGAGGATCAAATACGACAAAATTGGGAGGATACCTCGTCTAGAGTAAGCATGATCGTTGAGGAAGCCCCTGCTATTCGACAGGTCAGAGAAGCTGTAGCAGTTAGCAATCAAGAAGTGAGTACGAGTTTACAAAAGACAGGCGAGATTAAGATGCATCATCTCGATGGATATGATTTCGTTAAAAAACGTGTTCTAAAGAGGCAATATGATGACAATGATGTGGTGACTTTGAAGCAAAAAGAGTTTGGTGAGGACTTAAAGCTGCAGCCTAAGTGTTTGGGTCCATACGAAGTCGGCAAAAGAGCGAAACGTGGTCATTCCAAGATAAAGAAGGTTGGAGGATTCGAAGGTTCCGGAAGGTATATCGCTGTCGCTGAACACATGGAGCCGTGGAGTTCTACATTCGGGTCGAATGTAAGGTCAGGAGGGCCGAATGTAGGAAATGAGGGTAAAGGTAGGGGAATATCTTCTAGCTTGACATGTTAGTGATTGACTTGTAATGGGTTGGGTTTAGGACAAACGGAACATGACGGAATAGGGACAGGGATATAAAAGACCGACGTTATGGACAAAGATCATCAAGTGTCTTAGAGTTATTGAGGCGAACGTTTAACTACTAATAAAATTATTTTGTTATTTTGCTAATGTTATTTTTAAGTTTTAAAATGTGTAAATATTGTAAATAGTAAATTAGTGTATAAGTAAATATTATAATGAATTGAGTGTGAACTGTGTTTTTTTAATTGAAGAGGAGAGTTGCTGAGGAAAAGCATCAAAAATCAAAAGTAGCTGAAGTGTTCATTAAAATACTTCAAATTCTACATAAATATATAAAAGTTGAAAATTATTTTGAACTTTTTTCATCGGATGGAAAAAATTCTAAACAACAACAATTTCATTTGAATAAAAAAATATTTTGAAAACAAAACAAAAGTATGAATAAAATAAAACAATCATTTGAAATTTTTTTCGAACTGATATTTATTGTTAAAGATATTTATCGTAAAAGATATTTATTTTTTTCGTCATTGATGGATATTTATTTTAAAAATAAAAATCCCTCACATATTGTTTTCAACAAATGAAAAAATATTTTGAACATTAAAGATATTTATTTTGATTGAAAAATAAAAATAAAACGTTTTCGGGTACTTGGTTTTTGGTATGTTTAATGCAATGAATTCTTTTGCAATAGATTTTAAAGCGAGTACGAAAATTTGTGCGATTTGAAAACGATAATAGCATTTCAATTTCTATTTTCAGTCGCAAGATTTTCATAAAACAAAATGGAAAATTAAATCGCGTTCGTTTTTAGAATAAAACGAAAATTAAATTGAAAAATATATGTATGTGTATCACAACTTGTTTCGTTTTTAAATCGTTTTTGGCTTGAAGTCGATTTTTCACATACCCAATAAACTAACAAAATCAGAAGATTAGTTAGGGCATTTCCAGAAGTAGATTAAAAGAATAAAGTTCTCTGGGCATTGAAGTACCGTTACAAAGAGAAGTGGAGAATTTTAATAAGACAGTGTCCCGAATTATATATGTAGATTTGAAAAGCGTTTTGATGAACACTTTAGGGTTTTGTGACTTCCCTCTGTCACACTCTAACTCCTCTATTTTAAATTATATACACATATTCAGATTTAATATTTACATTTATTTACAGTATATTTACAACACTTAGCATTAACACAAACTCCTTTTGTGTTAATGCTACATCCACTCAGTTCAACTCACACTGAGTAACTCTCCCCGTTTGTCCAAACTGTCGGTCTTTTATACCCACGTTCCCATTCCGTCTTATCCCGTCCTGTTTAAGCCCAACCCTTAAAACTCCGAACCAACATCCCTGTCCAGCAAAACCTCGGTGATACTCCCATCTTTCCCCTCCGGTTCCTACATATATGTAACTACAAAAAGGAAGTGTCGGAGAAAATATTTTCTGGTAATAGCAGATCTAACATTTATTCGCACCTAAGAATAACAAATGTAACTTTAAAATTGTGTTGTATGAACTTGTTAAGCTATAAATGTAGAATTCTTAGATTTCGTAGGGTATATTTAATATTTAGTTACCTTTTTTTCTTTACACTTCACGTATTTTCTAGTTTATTTATTACTATAACACTTGTACATTAAAAAAAATTTATATATTTAGTTAAGTTTTTCAACAAACATAATTTGAGTTTTTTTGTTTCTATTTTATTTTTATTATGTTGCAAAGATGTTCTATGAATGTGATAAATAATTCCTTTTTAAGATCTTCTACTTATATAGTATGTTTTTGTTATTATTATTTTTTCTTAACTTTATTAGTTTTTTTTCTTTATAAAACTTTAAATTTTATATAAAACATTTGTATACAAATACGTAAAATGCTATGTTAACACACACACACACATTTATAAATTCATTTATGTATTTTACATGCTGTTAGTTTGAAAGAATTTACATCAAAAACATTTCAGAGGAATTTTTTCGTATAAAATTCTATTTACCAAAAATTATTATTATATTTTAAATAATTTTCAACAACTTGTTAGATACGCCTAAACATGTCTAACCCCCATCACCCCTTCAACATTATCGTCATCGGGTCTATCATCATCATCATCATGAGCATCAAATTTTAGTATTCTTCTCCTTGGCATTTTTTCAGTATTGTGCAGTCCTGAGCAGAGCACGAGTGAAAGGATGAAACGGTAAAACAATACCACAAGTGAAATTCCATAGGAGTAGATTTAAAATAAAAAAGAAAAATTTGTTTATATAAAATTCCAAATGTTTTATACTCTTTACTATTTATTTTATTTTTTCCTTTTTTTCATTTTTTCTATATCATTCCTTTTTACCTTTTGTTTGTATGTGTGTATCTATTTTAGTTGGGGGGTGTGTGTATATGTATGTGTGCAGTACTTTGGTTTAACTCCTTTTTTAGTAGTCTTTTTACCTTGAGTGAAGAGGAGCATATTTGACATTCCATTCTTTTGTAGATTTTAAATATTTTGTTGTTTTGTAACAAAATTGAGAGTATTCATGAATGTATGTTTGTGTAAATGTTTTTAAAATGTTATAATAATGTAGGTATCTATGTGTACTTAATATTTTATATCAAATTTTGTCATTGCATATTTACCTGTAAGAGAATTTCAAGTTATAGTTTATGTACATAAAAATATGTTTCTTTTAGCTATACCCTACAAAAAGTAATATGGAAAGTTCACATAAAATCACCATTTAGGTATAATTAATAAAATTAACAATAATAATTAAAAAAATGCATGACTGGATTCTAGATGAAATATTCACAGAATTATATTGAAAGAACTTCGTAGCAGTATTTGTAAATAATACAACTCATAGAAACGAAAATATTCAACTGGGAAGCACACATATCTTTATTTTCAATTACATTTTTATTTTTTCATATCCCACTATCTTCAATTTACTGAAAGTATTTCAAATTTGATCCCATCCATAGTTTTTAGAACATAGATACCTTCGTTGAAATATAACGCAACAATAACTTGGAGTAATTCAGTATGTTGATTATAAATATTTCTTTTATGAAAAATATTGACTTTTTATCAGCTTTCAAGTGTGCATGCAATTCGTTAAACATAAAAATGTAATTCTTATTTGTTTTTCATCAAAGAAATTTTAAGTGGTTTTATAGAATATAATGAAAAATAAGTATAGTATATGCATAAAAGAGTTCCATCATATACATATTTTTTTTATAACTAAACTTACAAAAAGACACACATAACTATGGAGTAAGCGATATAGAAAGCATTTTTAAATTAACTATTAAAAATGTAATTGATCGTATTATGGTTATAACGTGATAAAAAATAAATACCTTGTGGAACAATAATTAAAACAAATTACACAGAGCAACACTAAAAAAGTATCTTGAAAATCATGTTGCAGATATTGTAGGTAGTCATCGCAATCACCAGAAATATTTCAGTTTTTCTCCATCACGTAGAAATGTGAGGTCCAAAGAAAATATGCTTCCTAGGAAAAACGAGGAAGAAAGATATAGGCGGTCAAGCCCGACCCTATGATACTCTACACCTTTGTGTGCATCAAAATTCGGGGAGGGGTCTTTTTTTTCTAGACCTGTGCCAAATTGTGGAACAATACTTGTATTAAGTGTAAAATAAAAGCACAGAATATTAAGTCGCACAATGTACTTTTTTAGGGGTATGAGTGATCAAAAATCAATAACTTTTTAACGGGTTAATATTTTTGTCCGCGACTTTTTTTAACTTGTTTTACACAAAATTATCAATCGCCAACAATACAATAATCATTTCATATTTCCATATTTTGCCTTGTAAAATTCATTAAAGTATTATGAATTTTAAAGTGTATGGATCAGAATATTGTAGCACTATGTCCACAATATGTATACGTAAAATTTCAACCAACGCTAACAATTTTAGTGAAACGCGTACAGAGGTCAATGATCTAATCTTCAGACGGACGTCCGGACGGACACAATTAAAATACAATATGGTTATCAAATGACTAAAAAAAAATATATAAGTATTATCCACTATTGTGTCCTCCATACGTACATAAATGTTCATAATATGTTCCTAAATTATCAGCAAAAATGTTCTGTGAAATCTAAATATAATTTTTAAACTTTTATGGAAAATATGGATAAATTTTTAATTTCAATGAAACTTCTCCCTATCATTATGTCTAAATGAGGTTTTTCGTCAGAATGTTAACATTAATCTCAATTTAAGCACACAGACTAATTGGTAATTTTGTTTTATTTTTTATTTTATGTAATTTTTTATGGTATGTTAGTAAGTTTCCTTTCCTTTTCCTTAAAAAAGTAATTATTTTGTTTTATAAAGTACAAAACAACATGATTTTTTTTATAAAATTCATTCCTACATCAAGTCTTGCACTTTCTTGCAGCTAAATTATACATGAATCAAATCAAGATAACTTACACTACAAGCAAATGTAAGTAGAATTTTTTGCTGGTTTTAGCTACATAGTTAAAAGTCTAGTTAAAACAAAAAATAAGGTGAAATAAAGGTTTTTTTGAAAACAAAAAATGAATATGTTTAAATTATCGGAAATTAAAAATAGGATTTGCACTAGACTAGACTTGAACATAACATTCTAATAAAAGAGTAAAAATGTAAATGTTTCTAACCGTTTCAAAATAATGCGTATCGAAATACAAAAAATTTTCCTAACAAAAATTATTTTTTCATTGTGACTAAATTTAGCCGATTTCCAAACCAAATATCTTCTCAAGTATAACAGATACAAGAAAGGCAATAACAGATTTAGAAATTTCATCATGTTTTACATTAAGATTAATATTACAATTTAAATTATACAAACATTGATTCTAAGTTTTTACTTATTTTCGATCACTCACACCCTAAAAATGGTAAATTATGGACTGATCTTCGTAAAAATTCTTTTATATTTATATAAAACTTTTTTGTGTCGAATATTAACTTGATAATAACATTTTAATGGGATTTATGTTTGTGCTAAATTGCTGAAGTGAGTTACGGCATAATTTTTTATAATATTTCAAAAGATCGCAAAAAACGCAGCCAATTTTCTTAAATATAATTTTACACATGCTCTTTTATTTTATAATCGTATTTTTAAATTGGAACTCGTTAGAACTTTTTAGTTCCAGTCCATTAAAAATAAAATTGCCCAAAAAATTTATTTTTTAATATTATGATTTCTTTTAAATAAAATACAATATTTTCAGTATGGTTTTTTTAACCTAACAAATTATTTCAGAATAATCTAAATACAATTATTATTACATTCCAAAAACAATCATATCAATATCTGTACTAATTACAGAGACATATGAAGTTAAAGTTAACATACTTTTTTACAAAAGTAAATAAAACGAGAGAGAAACTATAGTCGGTCAAGACCGACAATATGATACCCTACATCATTGTGTATGAGCTAAAAATTAGACCTGTAAGCAATTGTAGACCAACACTTTTACTAATTGTAAAATATATTATACAAATACAGAACAATGCATTGATACTAACATCTATATGATTTTATGCCCTTTAGGGCGATTCCCGGAAGTGAGTTTATATGGGATCTATGGTAAATTATGGATCGATTCTCATAAATTTTGACAATGTTGTTTCTACTTATATAAAACTTATTTGTGTAGAATATTAACTTGATACTATCATACGTATGGGATTTTTGCAAGTTAAAGTGATAGCCTTCATCATTGTGTCACAATAATTATTTGTGCCAAATTTCATCAAAATATATTTAAAATTGTGACCTGTACTTTATTCACAAGGTTTACATGGACAGACAGACAGCCAGACGGATATCGTTAAATCGACTCAGAAAGTGATTCTGAGTCGAACGATATACTTTAAGGTGGGGTCCGATAATTTTTTCTGTGCGTTACAAACATCAGCACAAACGCATAATACCCCAACCACCTATGGTGGTGTAGGGTATAATTAAAATATTTATAAAAGTTACAACTTTGAAAAGCCTTAATTCGCTCTATAGACACTTTCCAACATTTTAAGTATTTTTTCCATAATATATGATATGTTTACTAATAAAAGCGAAAAGAATTATTTCAAATAATAAACTTTTATTTTCGTATTTTTGTCGTTCTAATTTAGATAAATGTGACACTGTGCGTCTGTTTGTCCATATAAACCTTGTAATCAATCTACAATCAATCAATAAATTTATTATAAAGTTATTAAAATTTAGCGTACAATCTTCTATTAAGTTGTATGTAGGACGAACCCTATTAAAACTGGTTATGATCGGTCCATTATTTCACCTAGCCTCCATACAAACATCCTCCCGAAGAGGGGTTTAACGACTTTAAATACCTTAAATATTGCGATATTTTAATAAAATTCAGTACAAGAAAGTTCTATATAAAATAAATCTGTGCTCCAAATTTTATAAAGCCCCCAATTGACCATAGCTTCGATATAATATATGTTGGTATAAAGTTAAACATTGCCAATTTTAATGAGAATTGGTCCATAATTTATCATATAAGGCTCACATCCGGGAATCATGTTAAAGTGCAGAATCCCATATAAATGTTAGTATCTACCTAATATAATGCATATGAGTGATTCCATATCAAAATGGACAAAAAACAGACATTTTCGGATTTGATATCTCCGATTTTAATGAAATTCGCTACAGATATTAAGTATTGCAAATGTTGCTCAAATCACAAACTTTCTGAGTAAAGACTCTTCCCGGTCCAAAAATATGACGTTTCAAAAACGAAAAAGCGGTTGATTTTTTTCCAAAAGTAATCACTTTTTTGCTCATAACGTCGAAAATAAACATTGTAAAATTCTTATTTTTATTTCATTTAATAGAAAAAGACATTGACTTTAAAACGATAAGTAATGTAACTCTATTCTATATTTGTTCCAAATTTCAAGTTGGAGCCTCTTTTGGTTTAAGAGTTATGAAGAAAAATACGGAAAAAAGCACATTTTTTTGCATGTAAAATTTAAATTATTTACAAAAATTATTTTGAAATTATTTTTTCTACGAGCACATATTTAAAAAAAATAAAATTTTATATACAAAATTTGACTTCAGTTTATATTTTGTTACATAACTTCCAAACTAAAGAAGTGTCCAACATGAAATTTTGCAAAAGTATAAAGAAGAGTTGTATTAATATTATGCAATTTTTTTATCATTTTAAATATCGTTCGCGGAGATATAATGGTTTATTTTGACCTTTGAACTTTCGAACTAAAGTAACTCACTATAGATCATTTGAAAGGTAATGGCTTTGTTCTTAAAATTACACTAAAATTAACATTTTAGTTTTTATAGTTTAGGAGTTATTAATAATTAGATTTTATTTTTGTCCATAACTTCTAAACTAAATAAGGCTCCAACTTGAAATTTAGATCCATACAGAAAAAATTTATCACAACAATATATGAATTTTTAAGAATTTTAAAAATACCGGTTTTTGAGATATACTAATTTGAATTTTTTAATGTCCAACTTTGAACTTTGAACTTTCGATGTAAAAAACTTTGTATATATCATTATAAAGGCAACATTTTTGTCTTTAATATGAAGCAACAACTAGAGATCTAACATGTATATGAGTCATTCCATTTAAAACCAACACGAAAAATTCCAATTTTTGACTTTTCCCCTCCGAATTTAATTATATTTGGTACAATCATTATTCTTGTCAAAGCTAAAACTAATTCAAAATTTCAGATAATTTCAAGAAGTGGTTCGTGAAATATTGCGGTTTTAAAGTGCAAAATAGCTCAAAATATGTACAAAGTTGCATACACAAAATTACAAATATCTTTCGAAGTATTTATTATATAAGATTTATTGAGATGTCATATTAAAGGTATCAAAATTATCTTTAATATGACGTATGACATGACTTTTTTCTCAATACCAAAATGGTCCATATCTCGCAATGTTTCGTTCGCGGGTAAATATCTCGAAAAGTGGTCTTTTTAAAAATTTAAAAAAAAATATATGGTAATGATGAGAATGTTTTCTATAACCGTGGAAAGTGGCATTCTGGGACTCGCAATATTTTAGGAGTTATTACAACAAATGTAATAATAAATACGAAATATTTATTGCAATTTGTATTGTTTTGTTTGCAATAAAATAGAAAAATCGCCAATTTCTTCCAAAAATCATCCGAATGTAATCAAATTCGGCAAGAATATTAATATTGACGCTGGTAACGCAAATGCCGAGTTTAAGTTTGATTACCGCGATAATTCGCGATTTATAATATCTCAAAAATGAGGAAAATTGTCTTTTAAGAAATACATATATCTTCCAAAGTATTTACGTTACAATGTTCATTAAGGCAAATATTTATTAAGGCAAATATTTAAAGGTAATTCGGATGATTTTTGGAAGAAATTGGCGATTTTTCTATTTTATTACAAACAAAACAATACAAATTGCAATAAATATTTCGTATTTATTATTACATTTGTTGTAATAACTCCTAAAATATTGCGAGTCCCAGAATGCCACTTTCCACGGTTATAGAAAACATTCTCATCATTACCATATATTTTTTTTTAAATTTTTAAATAGACCACTTTTCGAGATATTTACCAGCGAACGAAACATCGCGATATATGGACCATTTTGGTTTTGAGAAAAAAGTCATGTCATACGTCATATTAAAGATAATTTTGATACCTTTAATATGACATCTCAATAAATCTTATATAATAAATACTTCGAAAGATATTTGTAATTTTGTGTATGCAACTTTGTAGATATTTTGAACTATTTTGCACTTTCAAACCGCGATATTTCGCAAACCACTTCTTGAAATTATCTGAAAATTTGAATTAGTCTTAGTTTTGACAATAGTAATAATTGTACCAAATATTATCAAATTCGGAAGAGGTGAGAAAATCAGCTGGTTGGTTTTTTATGGAATTACTCATATTTAAGAAGTTTTTAGAAGTTAAATAAGTATTCATTTGTGAAGTTTTTATAATTTTTTCGTTTTTTAAATCGTCACATTTCTGGGCCATCCATGGGTCAGAAATTTTATGTTTTCGCAAACACTTCCAATAACTCTTAGAGGCTATGTGTGACAAGTTAGAGACTTGATTAGTACTATATTTTTTTATAGCCCCATGCCTTAGATATAAAACTTCCGCTACTTATTGCCTAAAAAAATATAAAACCAAAAAACTCCTCAAGGAAGCAAATTTTCTGTGGTCCTCAATGGGTTAAATATGTTACGTAATGAAAATTTTTCATTTTACTTTCTACACTATATCAAGCTTAAGGGATAATAAAATCTGTAAAAGAAGGGTTTATATTTGACTTATCAAATCAGGTGCAAATAAATTGCCATAGTTTGGGAAAAATTATTACCAAATAAAAAATCTTTCTCACTCATAATTAATTTGATATACAGTGCATAGCGGGGCAAAATCGATTTCTTTTTAAATAAATCTCTAACTTAATTGGCTGGTTAAATTTATATAAAATTATACAGGCGTAGCAGAGGACTGTACAATTTTAAGTTTGTAAGAGGGTCACATATTCACTTCAGACACGGGTACCTCTAATATAGAAAAATTTTCATCGCTTGCCAAATGTTTGTTTCTTATACGATTTTTGTTTCTTTCTTTTTAATTTTTTTTTTTTTTAATGCTCTCGAGAAAACCTACGAAATATATGCTTGTGTGCGTTATTTAGATTTAGATTCTATAGATTCAAGTTATTTGCATTTGAAATTTCAACTATCTCAATTCGACTTAGTTTCTTAGTTTCTCCAAAATCAATTTTTTACAAAAGTTATAATTTAATTCCTAAAATCTTGAAAACTATGGACTTTCGCATGAAATCTAGCAGACAAAATTTTTGTTTATTTACGAAAAGAATCAATATCTTTTATAGAACCAAAATTATGCCACTTTAGCTATATTGTGGATGTTAAAAAGTCATAATTTAATAAACAATTTATTTTCAAAGCCAATGGTCGAAGCTGTGTTTGCGGTAAAAGGGTATTATTTCGTGAAATATTAGAACTTAAAGGCGTAGTTTTTCAGAAAGAGAAAAATTAAAGGATAACTTTCGTAAAAAAATTGGGATCTAATAAAAAATCTTGATTTTTTAAGATATCTTAACGAAATTTTCAGCGGTTGTTGACTTTATCATTTGAAATGCTATAGTGAAGAAAATTTAAGATTTAAGCTAAAAGAAATTGGATATTGTGGGACAATTTCCAAAAAAACGACGAAAATTGCCCATAAAGTCCACATTTATTGCAGGTTTGGAAAACGCCATTAGCAAACTCTATTTTTAAAACTCGGCACATTTATTTAAACTTATATGAAACTTATATGTGCCAAATAATATTAAAATATTCCTATATTTAAGGGATTTATGATCGTTAAACCCTTTTCCGGGAGGACATTTGTATGGGGGCTAGGTGAAATAATGGACCGAGCATAACCAATTTCAATAGGCTTCGTCCCTGGACCAAAAAAATGCTGTGTACCAAATTTCATAAATTTTGGTTCAAAATTGCGACCTGTAGTTTGATTACAAGGTTTACATGGACGAACAGACGGTCAGACGGACAGACGGACGGACGGACATCGTTAAATCGACTCAGAAAGTGATTCTAAGCCGATTGGTATAAATTAAGGTGGGTCTTAGACCAATATTTTTGGGTGTTACAAACATCAGCACAAACGCATAATACCCTCCCCACCTATGGTGGTGTAGGGTTTAAATATACCACATCTTCTCAGTAATGACTCATTATAATTATTTCAATACCCATTGATATTGCACGGCATAAAAAAATGCATTTAAGCGAAGGTGTTTTGAAAGTTTTCAAATAAGTCTCGAGGAAACAGTGATCGATGTGTAATGATGTTTTTCTTGAAGAATTTTTTGTAAATTTAAAATAGTCCTCTATTGTAAAACGATTCGTATATCTCATATACATATGATTTAAAGATTATTTAAAATTCAGTCATTATATGGTGTAATTCTATACAAGTTTCACTTTCAGGGTATAATAAAGCAGATGGCATTAGATTCTCTAAAATATAAAAATATGCTTCTGAATTATTGCTATCAAGAAAAATCTTCATTGCTACAAATTACTTTAACTTCACAAATTACATTTGAACTTGAAACTTGACAACTTCTAAAATATCTTGACAATCAGGTTCATTCAAGGCCGTGTAGCTACCTTATTTCTCTCTTCGGTATATGGCTTTCGATAGACTAGGACATTCATTTGCATATTGCAAAAATTTTATTTTATATATTTATTATATATTATTATATTATATTATTATATATTATATTTCCCTTTGAGATGTGGGGGATTCATTATACCAGACCTAGCTCTAAAATTATGTATTTATTTAATATCTCTAAATTTCTAGAATTTCTAGAATTTAATTTTCCTACTTTCTTTGCTAAAAAGTATTAATTATGGAGATTTTGGCATCAATTGTAGTTTATTATTACTGTTATTTATTTATTATTGTTATTTATTTATTATTATTATTTTATTATTATTATTATTATTATTATTATTATTATTATTATTATTATTTTTTTTTTTTGGGTCCTTTATTTACACAAAATCACAATAAAATGGTATAAAATTATTTAAAACACTTGTAATTGTTATCCTAGTTGTAAAACCAACAAGTTATCGGAAATAGACAAATGATCAACATGTCGAATATTTTTTTCTTTGCGTTTGAATTCGTATACTGTTGAAAAATATAAAAGCACCAATAACCTAATGGGTCAAGGTACAAACCATCCCAAATTTTGTATAATGGACGATGATTTTTCGCAGCTTCCGGGTCAAAATTTGTATGTTGCTAATGCTTAAGGACACGCTGAAGATAAGTTTGGGACTTAAAGTAGACAAAATTTCTTTGCTCCGTTTTTAAAAGTTCATGGGGTATTTTATGGTATTGATAGCTAAAAGACTTATTACTGAAATGTGTTCCTACATGCACCGTTTGGTATAATTTAGGATTAATTTTTCACTTTTATCGTGAAAAACTAAAAAGAAAACTAAACTGACTTCATAATTTTGACACATTGAAAGGTTTACATTTTCACCATTTTTATCTATAACATATATATGATACCAAACGGTGCATGTAAGAACACCTTTCAGTAATAAGTATTTTAGCTATTAGTACCATCAAATATCCTTTGAACTTTTAAATAAACGTAGCAAGGAAATGTTACCTTATAATTTTGCTGCGCACCTTAGATTGGCTTAACTAACGTGACCAGACAAACCGCTTTTGGCGGGATTATCCCGCTTTTTAAATTTCTATCCCGCCTAATATGTTTCCTATAACATTCTTACCAATATTTAAGTGTAACTAAAATTAATTTTTTTCACTGGAAAGTTGATAATTTTTTACAAATTGTTTTTGATTATTAAAAGTTTTAAATATTTTGTTACGTTGATCATCTTCTCTACTGACTAATCTTAAATGTACATTGTATGTATTTTTTGATGACTTCGATGTAGGAAGACCTCCCAAAAGATACGCATTATTAAGCTTGTTAAAATATTTACACATTTTTTAACATATCTTCAGTTCTCTACCAGTGAATGAAAAATCTCAAGTCTGATAAAGTTCAGAATTTTTTTCCAGAATGTTAGAATCAAATATAAATAATTTTTGGAGGAAGAAGTTTTGTTCTTTCAAAGAGATTTTTAGATTTTAAAAACTCATTTCGTTAGAACATTTGGGTGGGGGGCTATTTTAATAATTTTTACCAATTTTGTTTACCAAAATGTGCAATTTCAAAAAGATGTTTTGACATGAACTTTGATCTCAAGGTATACATGGATATATTCATATTGTATCTGGAACCATATATGTTTCGGATTGGATACTTTTTTATCTGTGTATAAACTGAAAGTTGTAGAAATATCTGGAATAATGTTTTCGATTAAATTTACTATTTAAAGTTAGTGCTTACGAAAACGTTGTGTTAATGATTTTATTTTAACATTTAATTTGACTGAATATTAGTGTTTAACTTGTTGGCAGCCGATTCAAAAATGTGAAAAGGTAACAGTGTATCGGATTATTTTGAAATCGGTTTTTTAAAGTAACGGTATTTTTAGTTATTTCTGTAATGGTATTTAGCTTTATCTGTATTTCGAGTTATTTCTATAACGAAATTTTAAGGGTAACTGTTGTTTCAGAAATATCAAAGTTTCGGTTCAGAACCATAAAATATAATCTGTAGTCAAGTATTATAATGACGAGCTGGGGTAGCCATAACTTTATTACAAGTTTTATTTCAACTTTATTAAAAATAATATTTCTTAAACCCAAAAATAACGCTAACGGTATTTTAGCGTTAACGGTATTTCGAGTTATTTCGGTAACGGTTTTTTAGCGTTATATATTTTAGCGGTATCCGTATTTTCAATTATTTCGGTAACTGTATTTTAGGGGTACGGTAGTCAAGTTGAATGTTTTTTTTTTATCTGTATCGGCAACCAACCATGATTTTATTGTTAACGGGTCTAAGAATTATTTAAGAAAAACTATTGCTATCAAATTCAATAAGTATCGTTTTTTTTTTTTTTGTCAATCTTGAAATTTAACTAGAAATATTTTGAAAACATTTCGAGATATACGTTAAAATTATAATTTTTAATGTTTCAGTTTGTTGGGATATATATAATTATTTCGATGTTCCAAAATTTTGATGGGTTGTTCTCAATTTGTAACGTCTCAATTGAGTCGTGAACCAAGTGTTTGCGAGACAACAGTTGATTCAGATTTTTAATAGAGATATAAAAAGAAAATCCCTCTTTTTTTACAAAACTTTTCAAAATCCCGCTTTCTCCATGTAATTTTGTTCAGAATTCCGCTTTTTAGTCATTCGGGTCCCGCTTTTTGATAAAAACCCTCTGGTCACGTTAGGCTTAACCCTCGTAGCAAAATAATAATTAATTACGATATATTATGATGTCGATAAATCGAGTGAGAAAGCACAAACTAAGGTATAAAACGAGAAAGGTATATTCGGTCAAGACCGACCATATGATACCCTACACCATTCCGTTACACATAATATAGTTTTTACTTATATAAAACTTATTTGTGTTAAATATTAACATTTGCTGGGACACAGCAATAAGAGAAATGTTTCACCAAACGTATTGCCTGGATGAAAATAATTATTGCGGTAATAATCGAATTCGTATTGCGGAAGATACTTCCTTCGGGTGAAAAAGTGTCTCGATGGCAATACTCCTAAGCAATACGATAGCAATTCTTCTAGATGATAATCTGGCAATATCGCTAGATAATCACATGGAAGAAAATAGGATGATATTGCTTAAATGATATTTGGAAGATAAATAGAAGATTTTGCCCAGAACCTACCCAGAATAAAAATAAAATTATGCATTTATATTATACGAAATATTATTATTTTGGTAGTATTTGCATTAATTAGAAAGAACTTAAAAAAGATAGTGATATTAAATCTGCTTTCACGGTTCTATTTAGAGTTTCTTTACATAACAGTGCTGACCTTAATACCATTGATTTTTCTTCATATACCTTTTAACAAAAAATTATATTTGTAAATTTTGCAAATGTATAAAAACTATAATTTTATTTACCTTGAGGATGTCTTAAGTATTTGTTGAAGCCAATAAAGAAACGAAATTCAATTAATATTAAAAATTATCTAAACAAAATTTAAAAAAATAAACAAATAAAAATTGACAATAAATAATTTTTTTTTTATTTTATATTGCGGAAATTTCTCGGAAGCAACAAAAGGAAGAAAATACAAAATGTAACTTGATTATTTTCTCTTAGATAATAAATTGGGGATATTGCCACTTTATCATCCAAGAAGATATCTTCCATTTGTTTGCAGGGATAATACTAACATTTGTATGGAATTTATGCACGTTAAAGTGATTTACGGGAGAAAGGTTTATGAGGGGGTTATGGTCAATTATAGACCGATCTTTATGAAATTTGGCAAACGGATTTGTGCTTATATTAAACTTATTTGTGCTAAATTTCATTAAAATAGAGTTGAAACTCTATTCCGGGAGGACATTTGTATGGGGGATAGGTGAAATAATGGGCCAAATTAAATAGGCTTCGTCCTTGTATTGAAAATATATGTATCAAATTTCATCAAATTATCTTCAAAATTGCGACCTGTACTTTGTGCACATGGATCATGACATTCTGAGTCGTATGGTATACTTTAAGATGAGGTCTGAAGATTTTTTATCTGCACAAACTCAAAATACCCCAACCACTTATTGTGATGTAGGTTATAAATATTCACATTTTTTTATACTAATAATAAACGATTTAATTGTCATATGTATATTTTGCGATGCTTTAAAAATTTCCTTAAGCAATGATTTTATTGATTTTATTCTTCACCCATTTATTTTTTCAAGTTGCATGATCAGAAAAAGCAGTAAATAACATTGATAATCATTGGTATTAAATACTCGTTTATACCAAATGGAAATACAAAATAAAATCCTCAAAAACCAAGGAAAAAATTCAAAGTGACTAGAACACAACACTTAACTTTCTACTTCTATCACTGCGTACCCAAAGGATTTCAATTATACATCGGTTATGAATTATTTTCATGTTTTCCAATACATACAGACATAACTATGCATCCTTAAAAAAGTATATTAGAGTGTCCCGTTGAAAAAAAATTAGGAAGACCACTTATATGCACTAAAAAGGCGTCTCATGGAGCTAAATCAAATTTTTAAATATTTTTTGAAAAACAAGCTAAATATATGAAATTTATAGCATCCATTTAGAGAAAAAAAAAATTAAAATTTTTTGTTGGCCTAAATATACCCTGCAAACAAATGGAAGATATTTTGATCCATGATAATGTGGAAATATCCCAATTTTTCATGAAGATTACTGAAGTAATGTTTTGTGTTTTCATCCTATTTCTATTTCCAAGAAATTTCCTCGACAAAAAATAGTAATTTTTTGTAATTTCTAATTTGTTTATTTAATAAAACTGTGCAGATAATTTTAGGCACATATTTATTGATATTCGTTTTTCTACAAAATATAGAAAAAATCCTCAAGGTAAATTAAGTTATGGATTTTGTACATTTGCAAAATCCTCAAATATTCCATATTTTTTAAAGAATATATGGGGAAATATCTAAATTAATTAATTATTTATTATTATTTCTTCATAAAGCACCCTTATAAAATTGTGCAATAAAACCGTGAATTATGTTTTATCAATAGAATCAACATATTTTTTATAATATAAAATCTAGAATTTTTTTTCTTCTGGATGGGTTCACGTTTTATCTTTTTATTATCATTTTATTCCTATATATTATATTGCCAGATTATCGTCCAGAAAAATGGTTATCGTATTGGTTAGGAATATTGTCTTCGGGACACATTTTCATCCGAAGGAAGTTTCTTCCATAACACTAATTCGATTATTGCCGCAATCATATTTTTCATCCAGGCAATTCTTATTTTATATTGCCGTGTTTGCTGGGTATGAGACCCATGATTTTTATTATTCGTTGCTAAGGAAGTGAAGACCAATTTCTAATATTTTTTAGTGTTTTTCCTATTGTTTTGCTAATCAATACAAATCGTTTGAGTGGTCTTTATAAATCTTTAAAAAACAGTTGCTTGGGACACTCTAATATACATGTATGTATTTGTACATGAAACCTACTTATGTATGTATTTAAACACATATGTACATAGGTTATATATACAATAACATGAGTACATGTGTTTTTAAAATTCACACATGTGTACTTTATGTTTACAGAAATATATACATACATAAGTGCATAAACATTAGGGATATAACCAAATTTTAGCCCTAGCACCACGCGATGGCGAATGTTGTGTTATTTACGAAAACAATTTTTTCGATTTCTTAAAATCTCCACAAAAAAAGTACATACATTTTAAATAAAAAATTTTAAATATTTTATTAATAAAGTAAAATAGTAAAGTGAAAAATGTTTTTTTTTATTTATTAAAAGACATAAACTTCAAATTTAATGTCAACATTGTTTTGCATAATGGATAAATGTTCTGTACTACTTTAATACCATGTTGTGTGCATATGTTGCTTCGCTGTTACATTGGGATTATTGATTTCCAAACTTTACCGCGTTTTGTGGGTGAGCTTTTTTGACAACCGCGAAAAAGTAATACCATTTTTTTAAATAATTTTCAATGGCCTATTCAACTATGCTAGGGCCATTTTGATATTTGCAAAAAATGGGAAAAAGTTATAGCACTAATATGCATATTGTTCACTAGATTGATCCAACTTTAACATTTTATATAGCCTACCTTGATGACTGGCTAAATCACAACATCCGCTATACATTCGTTAATTGAAATAAGATGCTTCACAAATATACATATGCTCTTTTTAAAGAATAGTAAATTCTACATCTTCTTTGAAGGTGATGGGAAAACATTTGTATTTCAAATCAATTACAAATAGTAATTATTTGTATATTTCTTAAAGATAATGTACATATTAAATGTTTTGACCATTTAGATCTGGGTTCTAGGTACTTAATAATTTCATCACCATCTGTAACAATATGCACGTTGAAATATGCCTAATAAAAAAGGTAAATTTGAACCACTCTAATGTACATATGTACATATGCACTTATGTATATGATTGCTCTTTTTTTAATTTTTGCCGAGTTTTTAAAACTTCCACATGCCTAGTCAAAGTCATACTCGTATTTGGAAATGCGAACATTTTGTGGTTCACAATAATTTTGTTTTTTGCTCTTTTCGAGTAAGATTAATTAAACTTGAAAAATCAACGAAATAAATAAATGTTTTTACAGGGTGTTTTCCCCAGGGATTATTTGTCTTAAAACAGCACCACCACGTTTATTATGTCTGGTTGCACAAGTTATATTAAAAAATTTAATATTTTTTAAAATGTTTACCACTACCAATTGCAGTATTTCTTCATATTAAGAAATCTTATGAGTTCAACTATTAATCGCCATCCTTACAAATACATATAAGTATGCAAGGCAAAGTAAGGAAAACAATTTGTAATGCTGTATTGGCCAGAGCTAACATCAAATACCTTCTAACAATAATTTCAGTTACATAAACCACATTCGTCGTAACACATATTTAATGAACATTAGAGTATCACGAGGAAATCCTTTTTTTTTTTTTTTTTTTGTGATGGACAGGAAAAATTTTAAAAAATCACTTTTAATTACCAACAACGATGTAAAATCAAGGAAATAGTACATTTTACAAAAAAAAAAAAAAAAAAGTTTCTAGCTCTTTTTTTTCTAAATAAGAGCTTATTTATTATACAGTGAGACCCCGATTATCTGTAATGATCGGGACCGGAAGCATTCTGGATAATCAATTTTCCCCGGTTAATTGAGTACAAATTTTGAGTAGTATTTTTAAAACATTTTTTATTTATATACCCAGGAAAAACTTTGCTTGCCATGTAATGAGATAAGAAACTAATATAATGGCTCTACACTACTTTCACATTAGATGAATAACTCATTATTTTAACACGGTGATGTCATTAGAGGCAACTACTTACTCTATATTATTACAGGTAGGCATTTCAGAAAGTCATTACTTAGATGTCGTTACATGAACTAATTACTTTGTAGCTATTCAATCACTCATTAGTTTCAAAGTATTATAGAAGTCATTATTAGCAAAATGAATAGTAACTAGTTACATTATCGGTTACAAGTAAGTACTGAAGTATTGAAAATAAAAAGCAGATCATTTTTTTTAAATTTATTTATCAGGATTTGACATACTATTTCATACCATAAACTTAGAGTTAATTCTTGAAGCGCATTCTTGTGACACGTGCAGAAATTGAATAAAATACCGGACCTTACTGACCTGCCCCCTTCTGAAAATTGTTAAGAGTTTGATACGGTTTTAAGGTAAATTTTATAACTTTGATAATACGGCAATATCAAAGCAAAAAGCGATTACTTTTGGCCACTTTACGTAGTGGCAACATGTACTATTTGAACGTAACTGCCACTAACGGAAATATAAACAAATAAAAAACAAATAAATTTTTAAAATAAATGAGTTTTAGCTAACTAAAACATATATATAGACAGACAAATTACTAAAAAATACAGCGGAATAAATACGATTTTATTTATTTCTTCTATAAAACAGAAAATATGACAGCTCTGAGTACATAAACTGTCCGATAAAAGTTAAATGTCAGATGTTCTTACCTTTAGCTTATTGGTCACTTTTGGCTTAACTTATACTTATAACAACCAAAAACAGTTAAAGTGAACGATAACATCCTAACTTTAGTTATTGGAAAGTTATAATAACGGGCCTAAGAGTTATACCGTATTTTATGTTTGATGTAGTATTTCACATTTCAATGAATTCATGTACGTATAAAGTGGCCTAATGGATTTGTTAACAATAAGCTATTCTGTCTGCTTACGTCGTGGTTACGACTTCACCGGAGACTGGTGTGTTTACGATTAAACAAATAAATAATAATTAATGTATTTTCATATTTTACCCACTTTTAAAATATATAATTTTTATAATATAAACGAAGAGATAGATAAAAAGTAACATTTCCAAAAATCCCCAGCAAAAACTTAACTTCTATTTTTAAAATCAACAGCTTCCTGTATGCATTACATTGTAGCCTTATTCGCCACTCGCAGCATTACCTAAAACTACTTCAATAACTGGTATTTAGTAAATATGAAAGTAATTTGATTTTTAAGTGGATCAGTTGTCTAGAGCGCCTAACTAAAAAACTGTGTTTTTAAAATCAAAGAGAGTTCAACTCCCACTTAAGGTAAACGCATTTTTTTATAAATTATGTTTATTTATTTCCCTATATGAAAACCACTTTTTAGCACACAAAACTATAAGTCGATTGTGGTGTAGTGAGTAAGACTGCAAACTAACAAACGCAACCAGTATGTTGATACGTGGGTTCAAATCCCAGCCGAGCCAAATGTATTTTTTGTGCGTAAAAAAACAGCACCCAAAACAACTCTTTTGGAAACCAAAAAAGAACTTATTTAATTTTGGACATCCGGAACAAAATTCATCAGTTATAACACCAAAAACGGAAGCAGTTTTTCATACCGATTTCGCTTACAAATCACGTTATTTAGTAGGCGAAGTTTTTGCTGGGTCTGATCTTTTGTTACTGATTACATATCAAGTTAAAGGTAAGTAGTTACTAATCTACTTTCATGTAATGTAGAAAGTATGTTGTTATGATTGAAAAGTAACTACATCCGTAACTACCTATCATTACCAAGTTTTTGCTGGTATAATTCAATTATTCAGGAATTTAATATAAATGTTTAAATAATATAAGGAAAAAAGTAAGTGGAAAAAACAGAGAACAATATATAAGGTTTTCATTTTAAGTAGTTTCTTAAAAAAATCATATAATGTTGTTTGTTTCTTCTTTTTCAAATTCATATTTTCGTTAACTAGCTTTTCATGAATGCAGTAAACTTGGATTTTACCTTGCTTTGAATCATCTTATTCAAACGAGAAATTCCCCTTTTTTGTTTTATTCACATTGTGTTTGATTGTTCAAAAGCAATTGAAAAAATTATGCTTAGGATCCCAGATAATAGAGGTAAACACGGTTAATCGATCCAAAAAATGGATGGAAAAAAGCAAACAATTGTATTTGTTTTTTTACTAATACATTCTTAGACTTAAGTTTTTTTTTACAACAAACCTAGGTTTCTGACAATGGAGCTTCATGCCTATTTATGTTAATCTATGAGTTGAAAAAAAATGTTACTCAAAAAGTACTTTTTTTTTTTCTTTGTCAACGAAATGTGAACACTAAATATTTTTACGAACCAAGGAAGAAAAGAATAGATTTTAGTCAAACTAAAATATTTGTCTTCATTCCAAAATGTATCAAGTGTGAACATTGTCCGAACAGAATATGTAAAATATTTACCACTTTTTGGGGCATATAACAGTTGATGTGGGGGACTGGTTGAGTTGAAAAAGTTGTTTTTGTTTTTTTGTAAATAAAATGTAACATTATATTTTATATATTAAAATGCGGTCTTCAAATAAAAATTTTAAATAATTTTTATTAACATTATATTGAGAAGCAGCAGAAAAAAACATACTTTTTTGTTCATTTAAATTTGTTGGGAAATTGAGAATTATTTTGCACAACGAACGTAAAAATAATAATAATCTATTTACTAATCGTATTAAACTACAAAAAATCGCCTTAATAGTGTTAAGGATGTATGAGATCTAAGAATTTTCAATTGTAAAGAAATATGTTATGTTAAAAAAAAAAATCGAAAAGGAATATTTTGTTTAAAAAAATATTGAAAAAGTACGTTTTGAGTATATTTTTTATAACGTTATTATTGCAGAATATTTTAAATCATCCAGAAATATTCCTTTTTGCTTAAGATAAAATATCCAAAAAGGATAAGTTAATTTCTTTAAATCGGACAGAAATTAGATTTGAAATCTTAGATATTAATGAAATTCAGTGTAGATATTACATGTTGGTGTTTCTTAAATCACAAAAATTTTGACACAGGACCCTAACACATTAAAAAAAATGGCAGTTTAAAAATAAGAAAAATTAAAAATTTCAAACAATTTTAACTGCTTAATTGGTCTTATCTAAATTATACATAGTAAAATTCTAATTATACATTCATTATGTATGAATGAAGATGTATGAAGATATTTTATTTCGAAAGCTTAAAGGTTTCAGTGCTTCATCTCAAAAACAAAAAAAAAAAATTTTATTGGAATATATGAAGCAAATACATATGTCCATATAATTTAAGTCCATTTTTTTATACACAACTATGAGTTCAAAAAAATATAAGTTAGATTAAATTTATTTATTAAATTTTATTATAATCTTAATGAGAGTCCACTTTCAATGTTGGTTTAAATATCGAAATGGATTACCTGATCAATATATCCTTTGGAAACTTTTAAAAATACTGCATTTTAAAATATATGGCTTTGAACTTTGAATTTTTTTAATATGGAATATGTTAAGTAATAATTCCCAGCTAAAACTTTGGTTGCCATGTAATGAATATAATTGCTTTTCACTACTTACACACTAGCTGAATACCTCATTATTTTAACACGGTGATGACATTAGAGACAACTACGATGGACCTTACCTACCCTATAAATTACTTAGATGACATTACAATAATAAATTACTTCCAAGCTGTTCAATAACGCATTGATTTTTAAGCATAACTGAAGTCATGATTAATGAAAACAATAGGAACTAGTCACATTTTAGGTTATAAATAACTAAAATGGTTTTAATTTAAAAAAGTTAACAATAACCAAAAGTTAACAATAACTGATTTTTTATGGGCATGTCTTATAAATCTCATTCAGCGTTCACACTATAAAACTCGAGAATGGTTTGTTCAATTTAGACTATAACTAAAGAACCGTTTGCACGATTTTGATAAACGAAACAACAAAAGATACAAATGTAAATTGTCTTCAAGGTAAGTTAATATTATTTTTTATTCGATCAATAATTTTATAGTTCAACATTTTTCGGACTTTATCTTTTTTTAACATTTTCGCTACTAATTTCCGAATAACTACGGATTTTTAAGTCAACAAATAATTATACGAATACTAGCTGTTTGTACCCGGCGTTGCCCGGGTTTTCCGATATATTAAAAAAATAACATTAAAATAAAACTTAATTTAAGTAAATATTAAAACTTTCACTTATTATAATTATTATATTTCCGATCTGTTGTTCAGTGCATCTTAATATATATATTGGGAAATTTTAGGAGTTGTACCTTGGAATATTGGAATATTATAGGGAAATTTTAGTAGTTGTCCTTTGGAATCAAAGACTAATCGTAAAGTTAGAAAGACTTACGTTAAAAACACTCACCGTTTTCAGAAATTAATTTATTAAATTGCGTAGTTGGATGAAAAATATACTTCTTTAAGCCTATATATATTTTCATATTTCGAGTTGAAATCATAGTTTAAATCACTTAATAAATATTCCTGAATATATAAAATTATTACGTTGAACGAAATAACCTTATGGTCCTGTGAGTGATATATGAAGTTTATAGTTGAAATGGTAAAAATGTTCGAATATGTGAGAAGGTAAGTGTTAAAACTTCGTGAAATTTTTTTTTGTCAAACTACTTAGCTGCAATGAATTATTATATTAGATTATTATATATCAAGGTAATTATTACAATGATAGTCTTCTTCTTTAAAATTCTTATTACTTTAATTAAAATTAAGCGAATACGATCGAGTAGTGGTTAAATTCTTCTCTTAATCATATAAGCATGGATAACGTGACTAATATTTCTTTTTCTGAATTTTTTAACTTCCATCATATTCTTGGCCCACTACTTCAAATAGAGAACCAAAAGGATGTCTCACTTTCTAGATTGGCTCATAACACATTTTTAAATGATTTTTTTAAGAAGGGATGGCAGTAGCAATATTGTGCAGAAAAACAAATTCAATCGTATAAAAGGAATAATAATTTTTAAAAAATTACTAATTTTAAACTATTTTTAATAAATATTGTACTTGAAAATAATATAGTTTGTATGAAAAGTTGCGTTAAAACGATGTATAAAAGTGAATATGGCACATGATCAAGAACAGCATATATAACCACTCGCGAAATCCACTATTAATGTAATAAATTTCATATGTATCCAAAATAAAAGTTGTATAAATTTTTGTGAATTGAAGTAGATATTTTGTTAAAACTTAAATAAAACATTTCTTTAAAAAAGTGCTTAAATAAACAGAAATTGGTAACGCCTAAGAGTAATATATTTGTGTCAAATATATTACTTCAGTAGTTTTGACGTAATGTCTCAAATATGGCAAAGAAATCTCAAAACTGTACGGCGGAAAAGGATGCTTGGAATTTTATGAAATGGTTGTAACATGTATTACTTCCATACACAGAAAAAATTATTACCCAACATTTTTCAATTAACACTGTTGATTAGATTTTGTAATAAAATTATATTAAATGGTTGAATCAAAACAATCACTTATTAATTTGTTATACACATTTTCAAAAAAAGAAACAAATATTTGACTTTTGCTTAAAAAAAAATCAAGTTGAATGTAAGAAATAGAAATAAAAAAATTTTTGTATTCCAAGAATAAATTTATATTTCTAAATGTTCTTTTGGTTCCGGACGTTTTCTTCCATGCTTGGAAATGCAACGAAGTCCGCGGGTTCGTATAAATGTGTATTGTTTTATTATTATCTCTAAAATGTTGTGGTGTTTTTATAGGTACTCGAGTGCAGTCGTAGACGGAAAATTTTTTAAAAGTTAAAGATCAATAGAAAGAGTCCTTGAAAGTGATTTATATGTACACTAGCACAGTAAGTATAGACGAAACTAAATATCAAGTTGAGTCCAAATATTGTAACTTCCCCCTTCCGCACAAATTTTTTATTCCAGGAATTGCCTTTCTCAAATCAGGAACATATTAATATCACGTTGCGCCTGGGATTAATCAGCAATAGTGAGATCAAGAAAAGACAACAGGCAAAGAAGTAGCTGAAAGATTACATGCATAAAAGTTTTGGAAAAAACAATTTATAATTTATTTTTGTAATATTAGACATAAGAATGAAAAAGTGGAAATTAAAGAGAATAGGAAATAAAAAAAAATCGTTTATCAATTAACACATTGCTCAAATCAATCATTTACTTGATTGATATGATTAAAATACAGAATTTTTTCCATTTAAAATTATGATTCATTCGATTAACAAGTTGTTTTAAATTAATATTTTTCAAATTATTTTTTTAATTAAAATTTTAAAACTGTTTAATTGGAAAAAAATTTGTACTTTGACAGTTTTTACAATTGTAAGTAATTGATATAATTATTTTGGTGAGAGGTGCAAATTTAAATAATTTTTGAATTGAATGAACCATTTTGATAATTAAAATCATTTTTTACTTCTTTCTGTGTACTATATGAGTGTCATAAGCTGTATAAATTATTCCTTTCCGAAATTAGAAAAATCAAGTAGAATAATATGTAAAAAAGTGAGCATAAAAAGTGCGTGACATACAATAGATAATTCTTTTAAGTTTAAGTTCCATCTGAACGGTATGCGTATCAAATTTCACTTAAATCCATTGATTTAAAAATAATAAAAATCAAGCCGAATAAAGCCAAAAGTGGGCGTAAAAAGCGTGGATTAAAATAAATAAATCGTATAAGTTGATTCAAAACTATATTTTTTAACAAATTTCATGTAAAGCGGTTTAGCAAAATTATATTTTATAAGAAGTAGGCATAAAAAGGGGAGTGGCATCCCGTAAAAAGGTCTTTTAAGTATATCAAATTTCTTAATTATAAGTGTACAAAATTTACATAAATGAATTAAAGCAATAGGTCACAAATGAATTTAAATGAAGTCAAATATAATTTTCACAAAAAGTGGGCATTAAAAGGGGCGTGGCGTAAAATTTGGATCCGACATGGCTTATAGTTCCTTCCCGAAAACGAACCATCTGTGTGCCAAATTTCATGAAAATCGATTCAGTAATTTTGCTGTGAAATAATAACAAACAATATCTTTATAGGATATAATTTTTGAAAAAAGTTGGCGTTAAAAGTAGGCGTGGCATCCAGTATATAGATAATTTATTATTTTTCTTTGGAACTATTTTTGTGTGCCAAATTTTGCGTGAATCAATCCAGGGAAAGGGTAAAAAACTAAGTCAAATATCATTTTTACAAAAAGTGGGCGTAAAAAGGGGCGTGGCGTCCAATTTGGATCTCATATGGCCTATAGTTCCTTCCCAAAAACGAATAATCTATGTGCCGTCCAGTAGTTTTGCCTGTAATAATAACAAACAAATAAACAAACAGTCTCCTTAACAAAAAATGGGCGTAAGAATGGGCGTGGCATCCAATAAATAGGTCATTTATGTAGCTTTTCCTAGGAACTATTTTTGGTGTGTCAAATTTTATGCGAATTAATGAGGTGATGGTAATTTTGCCGTGAAAGAATAACAAACAAACAGTTTCCTTTATATATATATATATATATATATATAGGATAGGTTAACTCAAAGTTAATTTGAATCGCTATCTATTGGAGTTTAATTTCTCTAAATTGGACAAACTGTTCTCGAGTTACACAAGTATTACTGCTTAAAGGCGGAGTCATAGCAGTCGTGCCCGAATTTTTTTTCCCCACCAGTGTCCATTTAATTGTAGGTATAAATGGGTATTTTCACTTAACTGTGAATGAAATCGGTGTTTGTGCATACGTTGCTTATTTTACTCGTAGTCTTTCCAGCTTTGAGATAAAGATGATAAACTGAAACACATGTATTCATTTTTCAAGAGAAATTATAGTACAAAAAACTTAATTTTAGAACGACATAAAGACAATTTTACTCCACATATTTTGGTCTATCATTTATATAAATCGTGCACACCGTTCTCGTTATAGTTATAGTGAAATATACTGGAATAATTGGTTTATTTATGGCGAAATATTAGACACGCCCATAAAAAAAATCTCGACCTGATGGTAAAAAACTGAAAGCAGATTCGTGTTTAGCATGTCAAAGTCCATCTAGTTCACGTATTTTTTTTTTTTTTTTTGAAGAAGGACGAAAAATTTTTTGTCGACCAGTGTTTATTTATACCTTCTTAAGATATACACATCTGCTCAAAATAATAGATTCACCTAGTGGGATTATATTAAAGTGACGATAACTTTGGAAAATTCTCCAGAATCTTAATCGAGATTTTTTCTTTTAGTAAACAATTTAATCTGGCAATGATACTTTAATGAAAAATATGGCAAGCATGTGCATAAAAATTAATTTGCACATACGTTTTCGATTTAAATACCAATAATTGTTGCTCATAATAATAGATACAGTTAATTTATTTCTATCTTTTTTTTTATTTTAAGTCAAATTTTACTGTACTTTTTTAATTAGTTTTACATAACAGAATAAAAAAAAGTTTCATTTAGGTTGAAAATTTTATAAAGAAATAGTATTCTGACACAGAAAATGGGAAGAAACAATCAGTGTACCAAATAGGAGAGAAAAATTGTTCAAACCAAGAGAAAAATATCTACCTTTTCTACAAAATACTTTACATAAAAGACTAACGATTGGAACTTGTAATAGACTTCATAAAATAACCTCAAAATCAGATAGAAGGATTATATTATTGGCAAAAAAGGACCCCTTCAATTCTCTGAGGGATATTTCAGCTGAAATTTTTGATGGGATAGGCCCACAAAGAGTTCGTCTTCGTTTGTGCAGTATCCCAATATATCCCAGTATCAATATGCATTTATTGTATTTATCAGTATGATAAATAGGACCATTTGAATTTAATTAAAAGCATTCCCAAACCTTTATATTTTCACCTCACTCCGAAAGGGTAATATTTTTAATTTAACGTAGAATTTTTTTCCTACAGATGTCCTCTAGAGCCTCTATTTGCTATTTCAAGAAACGACTTTGCACTTTTGCTTGTTTGTTCTCTCCTACTTGGTGCACTGATGGTTTCTTCCCATTTTCTGTGGCAGAATACTACCTCTTTATAATATTTTAAATCTAAATGCAACTTTTTTTATTCTATTATGTAAAAATAATCAAAAAAGTACAATAGAATTCGGCTTAAAATTAGAAAACGTAACATTGTTAGTTCCATTTAAATTTCAATATACAAAAAAGAAAAAACTATTTTTTCAGTTTGTGGAAAATATTCGTTTAACGGGAGCTAAAATACAATAAACGTGCGTGAAAAAATAATAAAAATATCATGTGCTAATGGAAAAATGGGTGGCATGTGTAATTTTCCTTAAATTTTAAGGAAAATATTTATTTATTTTGTGTTGTTTCTCTCTCTCTCACAAGTGTGTTGAATTCACACAGAACTTGTATGTGAGGAGAGAGAAATTTTGTTGTTGTACGATTTTGACAAGCCTTCTACTCTTAGTATTCTTGGTCTTTAAATCTAAGGTATAGTGCTCCCACTTAGCCTCATAAAATGTTGATAGGTGTACCCGCGTATGATCTATAAACCTGCAAAAAGGGTTAGAAATTTAACTTTAATGGCTTTTTTCTTCAACTGCATTGAGATAACATAATTTTGATGAGATATTTTAAGATTCTAATTTAAAATATTTAAAAAAAAGTTAAAATCACAAAGAAACTTCTCATTTACCCAACTCACAACCCCGCTATTGTGTTATTTGTTAAAGTTTTATATGAAGAAAAATAATACTTTTTAAAAAATAATACACTTTGTAAATATGTGTGTTATTTTCGAATGATTTGAAGTCATTCCATTTAAAACCAACCAGCTGATTTCCTCACCTCTTCCGAATTTGATAATATTTGGTACAGTTATTATTATTGTAAGATTAATTCAAAATTTCAGATAATTTCATCAAGTGGTTCGCGAAATATCGCGGTTTGAAAGTGTAAAATAGCTCAAAATGTGTACAAAGTTGCATACACAAAATTACAAATATCTTTCGAAGTATTTATTATATAAGATTTATTGAGATGTCATATTAAAGGTATCAAAATTATATCCATATCTCGCGATTTTTCGTTCGCGGGTAAATATATCGAAAAGTGGTCTTTTTAAAAATTTTTAAAAAATATATGTTAATGATGAAAATGTTTTCTATAACCATGGAAAGTGGCATTCTGGGACTCGCAATATTTTAGGTGTTATTACAACAAATGTCATAATAAATACGAAATATTTATTGCAATTTGTATTGTTTTGTTTGTAATAAAATAGAAAAATCGACAATTTCTTCCCAAAATCATCCGAATGTAATAAATAAAAATGAAATTACCTTTAAAATGATACCTGAAACATTTTTTATGTGGAGTTTTATTGCTGGATAATTCGCGAATTAAATTTCGCGGTCGCGTATTTTCAAAAATGGTATTTTTAAATTCGTGAAAAATATATATTTCGCGAACCACTTGATGAAATTTTGAATTAATCTTAGTTTTGTTAAGAATAATGATTGTACCAAATATCATTAAATTCGGAGAGGAAAAGTCAAAAATTGCAATTTTTCGTGTTGGTTTTAAATGGAATGACTCTTTGTTATATCGTTATTTTATTATTTTTAATGAAAAATGTTGAATAAAATCTTACTTTTTGAAAACTAAGACTTTTATATTTACTACATCCATTTTAAAGTATACCAATCGATTCGGAATCAATTTCCAAGTCGCCCGCCTTACATACTGCCTGGTTGCACTGCTAGCTTGTTGTCTGTGTATGTAAAACTTGGGCACAAAGAACAGGTTTTAATTTTAAAGATAATTTGATCTAATTTGAAAACGGAACTATTTTGGTATAATGATAAAGTTTACTGAAGTTGGTTATGATCGGTCTATTATTTCACTTTGCATCCATGCAAATATTCTCCCTGAACAGTGTTTAAATATTAGGGTGATCGACGCGGTTTTCCAACCGGTTTTAAACCCGGTTTTTTCTGTCCATGTGCTGTCGGTTTTTTCAAAATGTTCATTTTTCGAATGTCGAATAGTTTTAAAAATAGCATTTTATTTCAAAAAACATGTACTAAATAGTGATATTTGAATCGAAATTTAGGAATAATTTTTTAAATATTCATAAAGACTGATTTCTTATGTTTTAAAAATATAGTTTAAGTCTAAATTGGAATTTATTCTGTAATATTAAACAAATAAATAATTAATAATTATCCTGTATGAATTTTTTAATCTATTGTAATATCTGTAATATTTTTACATTCAATTTAATTTTTTATGATCCAATATTTCCTTTATTTTTTAAAGGTGTTGTGTTAAAAAAGTTTCACCTGCAGAATAATTTCAATTGAGACAGACTTCCATATTAAGCCATGGTTTCTGTTTAAGCTAACTAAAATTTAGTCTAATTTTGATGATTTTTTCTACAATTTTGAAACATAATTATCTTCTAGTCATCTAGATATATAATTTGCTTAGCATTTTTTCTCTTTCCAGAGCTTTCTAAAGCTCCCAAACGACGTAGAAAATTAAAATTTGGCTTAATTATAAAACTTTTCGTCTAACAAATCCTAACGGAGAAATATTTTGAAATTTTTATCAGGAAGTGGATATAAGAGGATTTATGTGTCTTTTTCTAAATTTTTTTTTCTCTTTCTAGAGCTTTCTAAAGCTCCCAGAAGACGTAGACAATTAAAATTCGGCTTACTTATAACCCTATTCGTCCTACAAATCCTAACGGAGCCAGATTTTGAAATCTCTATCAGGGAGCGAAAACACGTGGATCTATATATATGGATTTATATATATCATTCCTAAGCATTGTTTTCTCTCCAGAACTTTCTGAAGCTCCCAGACGATATATGACACTAAAAATCGGCTTACTTATAAAACTATTCATTCTACAAATTCTAACGGACCCAGATGTTTCTATCAGGGACCGAAAAGTCTATTTTTGGTATTAAGAACTTTTGAATTGCTATACTTATTATTTGCTCTGCAAATCCTTTCAAAAACTGATTCTGCATTTCGGTCAGGGAGCGCATTACGACGATTTTTTTTATTTTGAAAGGTTTACGAATTTAAAACTTTAATCAGTATTATTCCAATAAATTCTAACGGCTTCAAATAATTGACTTCGATTAGTGAGAGGAAGGTGTCATATTTTTTTTTTTTTTTCTTTTTATTTTCGGATTTGTTTGTACATATAATATTAATTTTTCCTGGCATTGTCAGGCTTATACGCTTGTATTTAATAAATTTTAACTTGAATATTATAAGAATTATTGATATTTTTAAAGAAATGTAGCCTCTTGATATAAATATTAGCTTCTGCAAAAAGCCGGTTAACCGGTTTTTTCTGAATTTCAAAAAGTGCAACCGGTTTTTTTAAAATACCAACTATTCGAACTATTCGAAAACCGGTTTCTCAAAAAAGTCGAATAATCGATCACCCTATTAAATATACATAAATACATTATTTATGCAACGATTTCAATAAAGTTTGGTATAAATTCATTTTATAAAAGAGAGAATCAGAATCAGACCTGAAAATTACTCTAACACGCATAAAATCCACGTTAATGACAGAATTGGGATAATATTTGACATACATAAATTTAAAGACAGAAACCATAATAACTAGGATTCATAAGAATAGGTTTGCAATTGGCCATTGGTCACATATAAGTTCATTTCCTAAAAACTCGAAGACCATCTTGTGGTCAAAGCAAGGGTATAGAATATTATTTTGTTGGACTAACCAATTATACTTTTGGACTTGTTTTCATTGGTAAAGATTTTTTTTTTTTTTTTAATTTTTAGTGCAAAATCTAATTCTTTATTTAAAAATCGAGTTTTTAGAGGAAAATAGAATTTTTAGTGAGAAATCGATTTTTTAGTGAAAAACCTGATTTTACCGAAGATTTTTCTTATTGGTACAAAATTGGATTTTTCATGAAAAATCTTATTTTTTATGTAAATTTTTGTTTTTAGTGATACATTTTATAAAACAAAAATTTTAAAAGAAACTACATTTGTTTAAAAAATCTAAAAATTTTTAAACAAAATACACAAGGCAACAAAATGGAAAAAATTTTAAAGGCTTGAAAAACCATTTTACAATTTTAATGTAATATGGTTTCAGTAGTCCAAATATGGTCCAAATTTTAAATTCTATGGAGAGGTTTTTTTTTAATTGTTTTCTGAAATTATAATTTCTTTTAGACGTTTTTCCACATAATTAATGATAACTCAAAAATTGTTATTCCGATATTATTGAAATAAACTTAGAAAAATTTATATTTACATAACCTTTAATCCCTTTATCTTATACGTTTTAATCGGCTCAGTAGTTTCGGAGTTATAGTAAAAAAAAGTTAAACAAAAAATAAATTTTTTACGTGAAATAAGCAAGTTTTTTTTTAATTTAAAAAAATCATAAAAAATCGAAAACGGCAAAAACTGTTCAGATTTATTGCTTTATCGTTTATATTGACCCTCAAACTAAATATTTCTTTCAGAAATATTAGCAGAAAAGTATGAAACGGACACCCTGTGTTTCTAGATTTAGGCCCATAACATTTTTATTTATTAATCGATTTTGACCATTTTCATACTTTCTGCTAATATTTCTGGAAAAAAAATTTTGTATAAATAGTTTCAGGGTCGATATAAACTTGTAAACCAAAAATGGGCGTGGTCCGCCCACTTTATCGCCCACCTCCCATATAAGGTGAAATGTCAACGAAATCTTGTACAAATAGTTCAAAGATCAATGTAAACTCGGAAATAAAAATGGACGTGGTCACACACCTCACCGCCCACCTCCTATATAACGTAAAATTTGGAAAAGTTGATGGTGGGTATATAAATTCGGCCAAGCCGAATATAACATTCCTCCTTGTTTTTTTAAATTTTTTTTCTAACTTTATATTTTTTGCCTAACAATTTTTATACCCTTCACCACAGGTGTAAAGGGTATATATAAGTTTGTCATTCCGTTTGTAATTTCCACAATTTTCGTCGGAGAGCAAAAAAGTTTATATTTTCGGAATCCTTGTAAGAAGCGATGACGATTGGACCATGTCCGTCCGTCCGTCCGTGTGTCGGTTGAAATGGCGTTTATGAAGCCCACCGATAACTGACATATATAATATGTATGTCAAACGATCGGAAATGCTTTCGAGAATTTTGCTATTGGAATTCAGCAAGATAGGTTCATACAATGCGGAGATATGTTCAAAAAACCGGTTTTTTGAACCGGTTTTCCAGTTTCTGAAGCCTCTGTATACACTACGGACTTCGTTTTTACAAAGAATTCTCGGACATTTTTTTCTGAATTTTTGTTCTGAAAAAATGAAATAAATCGGTTCAGTAATAACTGAGATATCGGACAAAACGCATTTTTTATTTTTTGAAGCCTTGGTTTAAGCTATAGATTTTTATTTTTATACAGATCGGTCACAAATATTTTTATAAAATTTCGGTTTTTTGAATCAGGAAGATCGGTTTATAAATGGTGGAGATATGCTTTAAAAACCGGTTTTTAGAACCGGTTTTTTAGTTTCTGAAGCCTCTGCATATACCAGGGACTTCGAATTTTTAAAGGGGGCTCGAAAATTATTTTCTGAATTTTTGTTCTGAAAAAATTAAATAAATCGGTTCAGTAATAACTGAGATATCGGGGAAAACGAATTTTTTATTTTTGAAGCCCTTGTTCAAGCTACAGATTTCTATTTTTATATAGATCAGTCATAAATATTTTTATAAAATTTCGGTTTTTTTAATAAACCAAATTCGTTCATAATCAACAGAGTTATGGCCCAAAAACAAATCTGTTAAGAATATAAATACACCAACAAACATGTATATTAAGCATTGTAATGACTATTAGTGACGTTTTTTGTTTTTTGTATAGACAAGTAGTTTAGTTAGCAACAGCAGTAATATAATGAATAACAGTGTTGTTGTTGTTCTTTGTGTATTCAGTCAGTTTGTACATACAAAAATAAATATATATGGAATTGTTGTTGTTTCTTTTTTAAAAGCAAAGCCTGTTATGACTGTTTTTTTTTTCATATTCAAATTTTCGTAGTTTGAAAAAAATTTAGATTTAGAAAATATGCAAGCATACGTTAAGGCGAAAATTTTATTAATTGTCGGTAATATGGTAATATGATGTCGATAAGATGGTAAGATGGTAATATGGTGAAGGGTATCAAAGATTCGGCACAGCCGAATCTTTTTTCAATTTCATTTTTCATAACTTTGAAACTATTGATCGCATCAAAAACAATCGTATACATCATTTAAAGATATTGTAAGCCAAAATTTTTGTAAACAAGTTGTTTTTGAGTTATGACAACATAAGTGGAGAAATTTCTCCAAAAACTAAAATTTTGTGAAAATGAGCAAATTCACTCAATTGCGAATAAATTCGAAAAGAATCAGTAGATTTTTATGATCGATATCTCATTTTGTTGCTATTACATGTGGCTTTACGATAAAGCAATAAATCTGAACAGTTTTTGCCGTTTTTAAAACAAGAAAATTTGCTATTTTCACGTAAAAAATATATTTTTTGTTTAATTTTTTTATTATAACTCCGAAACTACTGAGCCGATTAAAACGTAATATATAAAGGGATTAAAGGTTATGTAAATATAAATTTTTCTAAGTTTATTTCAATAATATCGGACTAACACTTTTTGAGTTATCATTAATTATGTGGAAAAACGTCTGAAAAAATTTATAATTTTCGAAAAAAAATTGTTTAAAAAAACATCTCCATAGAATTTAAAATTTGGACCATATTCGGACTACTGGAACCATAATACATCAAATCTTTATAGTAGTTATTCAAGCCTTTTTTTGCTGTTGACCTGTGATATTTTTTAACATAATTCATAAACATAGGTTTCACAATGTTATAATGTTATTTTAAATTTCCATATAAATTTTCAAAAAATTTTAAAAAATGTGTTATCTTAAATAACATATAACACAATAACTCAAATAATATACTTTGTGAATTGGATAATTATTTATCAATTTTTATTTTTACACTAAGCCCGATCATGTGATACCCTAAACCATTGTGTACATCCAAATTCGGTGAGCGGTCTTTAATTAGACTTGTGGCCAATTGTGGACCGATACTCATATTAACCCCCTGTTTTTATAAAACGAACGAAAAATTCGTTTCGTCAAAATGTGTGGAAAACAACAAATAAATTTGAAATTTATTTGTTGTTTTCAATATAAATTGTCGAAACGAATTTTTCTTTCGTTTTATAAAAACAGGGGGTAGGTGTAAAATAAAACATACGAATACAGAATATTATGTCGATACTAACATTTATAAGAATTTAATCACTTTTGGGTGATTCCCGAAAGAGGGCTTTATATGGCAGCTATGGACCGATCTTAGTAAAATTTGGCACTATTATATTTATATAAAACTGATTTGTATCAAATATTAACTAACATTTTAATGGAATTTATGCCCGTTAAAGTGATTTTCTGAAAAGGGCTTTATATAGGAGCTATGGTTAATTATGGACCGATCTTCCTGAAATTCGGCACACATGTTTAAACTTTAATGGAATTTATATTTATCAAATTTCATTCAAATATTGCTAAAAAATAGGGGCTAGGTGATCATAACCAATACCAAGGGGCTTCGTCCCTGTACTATAAGAAACCAAATTTCATTAATTTTCAAAATTGCGATCTGTTTTTTGATTACAAGGTTTACATGGGCGGACAGACGGTCAGACGGACGGACATCGACTCAGAACATGATTCTAAGCCGATTGGTATAAATTAAGGTGGTTGTTAGCAAAAAAAAAATGGGAAATCTGCATACGACTCGTTTTGAATATAAGCTCTCGATATATAATGAAACAAATGTACACAAAATTCAAATTAAAGAAGGTTCGAAAAGTTCTATATTAAAGAACATATTCGCGATCATACATCTGTTGAAAACTCTCTTAAGAATATCAAGTAAAATACAAAGTGTGCATACATTTTTACAAAATTGTTCAGTGGCATTTAATTCGCGGATGTGCTTTTCCCATCATACTTTTAAAAAAACTTTTCAATTGATATTAACAAATAAATAGTTGCAAATATTACTTATATTACTATAAAATAAATTTTTCAATTACAACAAGCGCGAATGTTATATTCGGCTCAACCGAATCTATATACCCACCATCAAATTTTTCAAATTTTACGTTATATGAGAGGTGGTCCCATTTTTTGTTTCCGAGTATACATTGGTCTTTAAACTATTTGTACAAATAGCTACAACGGACACCCTGTGTTTCTAGTATTTTGCCCATAACAATACCAAACAAACCTTATATAAGATAAATATTTGAGCCAAATTTTGTCCCTCTAGGTTGTCCCGTTCGAGTCCTATCCTATATACAGGACCCAGGAAAATATACACTTTATGGGATCTTAAATGATTTTTTTTGACACGGAATGACAAAATCAATATACCCCCCATCTTTTTGATGGTGAGTATAAAAATACACTCTTGATTCCGATATAAGCTATAATAACAGCTGCAGATTGGTATACATTTTAACCAATTTTATTTAGCGCCATGGGTGTACTTCCACAATTTATGATATATTAAAGACACCAAATTTTTTGGTTGAAACCCATTTTTTGCTTAACTAAAACCATATAGACGTACGTACTATAAATTTAAATTCACTCATAGTGCGAAAAAATTCGATTTTGAAATTGTTATAAACATTTTCAAATTTATATTTTATCACACCTATATGATTTTAAAATTTTGATAACGCGATAATTTAGTTTCATTGAAATTACGCTTTGAGTGCACCTCGCGCAAAAAGCACCTTTCACGTTTTTCTCAGATATTACAAACTTTAGACTACAAGTGTTTGTGGTTTACATTAGGAGAATTGGACACATATGTTAAAATCCGCGATTACAGCAATCAAAAGAAAAAAAAACTTATTTTCAAACATTCTTTTTTGGATTTTATGACTTGGATAATAATCCAGGTCTTGTATTATTATTGTGTTACTCCGCCAAGTGTTATTAACACAATTCCATCAAAATTTATTAAACAAATCAGAATAGTAAAAGATAATTAAGGTTTAAGGTAGGTTTCATATAGGTTAGCTTGAATAGAGAATTCCCCATTGGGGTAAAGTGGAACGTATTTTAATCTAACTACAATGAAATGCAAACTAGTAATATCTTAAAGCTTCTATATAGAATGGAACTATTATACAGTAAAAGCTCCCTTAACGGACAGCTCCCATAGCCGGACAGCTCCGTTAGGCGGACAATGTTTTAGGTCCCATGGTTTAGGTGGCATTTTTAGAACAAATTAATCTCCGCTAGGCGGACGCTCTCTTGGGCGGACGCGGACACCTGTTTTTAAAGAAAACATCTCTCGTAGGTACCGAATGCTTCTTATTTTCATGTTTGTCCATGTTTGCATTCACATTTCATCTTTATTACATTTTTTGAAGTTAAAAAGAATACTTAACCTTTTGCCGGTTTTAAGCAAAATCAAGTTTTTTAATATAACTTTGACTTTTACACTTGCTTAAAAATTCTTCATACTAGAAAAGAGGAAATGAAAACTTGATCCCTAAAAACAGATGTTGTCTATGTCTCGATGATAAGTCCATGATTTGTCGTAGAACACAATGGCGACAGGTTCCTACAAATCTTGACAACTTTTTTGAACAAACGGCATAGAAATTCTGCACAACAAGCAGAGAGACATTGTCATCAGTCATATAAAAAAAGTAATTGGGTGCTGCTTAAGATCGAAGATTAAAATTTCGTGTAAAAATCGTTAGTAAAAATGCTGTTGAAAGAAGTCTGACCCTTAGCTAGTTAAGAGATGATTTTTTTCGCGTACGAAAATTTACTAAATTTAGAAAGTAATTTTAGGAAAATGGAAAGAAGCGAATTGTAGCCATAAATTACACAAAATAAATTTCATAAAATCATAATTTATTGCAAATAATGTCTAAATAAAAATGCAAAACGTCGTTTGCCGCAGAAGAAGAAAAAAGAAACCACAATTTTTAGTTTTTTTACTTTAAAATTGAGCCATTAAGTCAAATTTTTCAAACGTTCCCTTAATGCAAAAATAGATAAATCATAAAACACCTTTCAAATAAAATTTTTCTTAAATGGAACAAATTTTATGACTGTTTCGTTTATGAAGTTAATGTTACGATCTTTTGACTTTTGTCAATATTGACTTAATTTTTGAGAATATGATCGTGAAATTTTTTGTATAAATGTATTTTGGGTTAGTACATTATAATCCAATAAATAAAATCAACATTTGATTTTTAAGTGGTTACGGCCTTTTGCATTTTAGTTGACGATATATAAGTATAAATAAGAATATGTGTATCTATAAGTTAATTCTTTACAATCAATCTTGAATATTGAAATAAAAAGATATAGTACTGAATTACCCCCAGTAAAAAAAATTATGTACCATATCCCATAGGTGGACATCTCCCGATAACGGGTGGGCTAAAATGTGACTATTACAGTATATAAATTGATAAAATATGTTACTATGAAAAAAATATTAAGAAATATGTTTTCTTATAAAGTATGGGTCAAAAATATCGGTAAAATTAAAAAAAAATCATTTACAAGGTGGTATAAAGAGGAGGTATATAGTTTGATAAAGAGGAGGTATATGGTTTGTTCTCTGTCCATATGCTACAAATTTCAAACCATATGTATTAAAAAAAGTTGTTAGTAATGTCATTGTTCTCACCAACAGTTTTGGTGTCCATATAGAATCGTAATATGGTTGCCACTCAACTATAATTTTATTTTGTCTGAACCGTATTACGGTTTTATACATAAAACCAAGTCCATATACAACAAAAAAATAGTTGCAGCTCAATAAAATCTTAATTGCGTCCCAAACATATTTTGATTAGAAACATAAAATCAAGTCCATATAAAACCATTATATAGTTGCAGCACAACCATATTACTAATATAATTCACCATCAACCATACATACATATACTTGCAGAAGGCCATGAAGAATACTGCCAAAATGCAATCCATTGATAAACTCGTGTAAAGTACCGCAACAAAATTTACAATGGTTATTATTAAAATATTAAATTTATTAATACAGTTCCTTATTTTTGTTATTTTATTATAATGTGCGATTAATTAAACTATGATATATTCACAATAAAATAGTCTGTGTCTATAATAACGAAAAAAGAAATTTAAATTATAGTAAAATAAATAATAAATACAGGATAATAATTTTTTTTTTTTTTTTTTCAAAAAATCTTAAATTTTGTAGTTTTGAGAAACACTTGAAATATTTATAATACTTACTTACATACATTCATAGTTAATATCCTTATGTATAATATATAAATATATTTATTTCCAATTTTAAAACTTAAATATCCATAGTTATTATTAACTAAACTATTTTACTATTCTTTGCACGTCTTTTGCTGCAAAAATATTTAAGACAAAGTCTGACAAAACTTGGGTATTTATGTGGAAGAGACAAACAATGAAAATTCACATAATTTGAAAGTTGTCACCAATAAAAGCTTAAAATTAATACCTTTTGCTTTTATAAGTAATCTCTACCTGTTTTGTTCATACAATTTCAAACTTCCACTCAGAGACCGATATTGTGGGTGAAATTAAAGTCCTGTCAAAATAACAACAATTATGATGACAAAGCGTTTTGACTGAAAAGTTTATATGCGTGACAAGTATTTCAAAATAATTTTATTTAAAAATGAATTTCTAGACTTGTTGATAGACAACTTTATTTCTCACATACTTAATAAGTAAGAGCACCTTGTGTGTTTGTTGTAAAATAGAGAAAAAAAAATAAATAGTAAAAAGTCATTGTTTAAACATTAGTCAGGGTTGGGCAACATACCAGGAAAGGAAGTTCTTATATACATATTGTCACCGAAAATGCAAAACAACGTAACAGCAATATTTTCAAATTTGGATTTTTGATGAAATATAGTTTATATTTCCAAAATATGCGTAATTACAAATTTTCAGACTTGTAGCTCAAAAAATAACGATTATATATATTAACGAAGGGAATGATTTTTTTAAGTCAAAATAACGTAACATCACATACGTTAAAAAATTAAAATAAAATATTTGTTCTTTTTCTTAATAATTTAAATTGCAAATTATTAAAAATAAAGTTATCAAAAATCTTTTTAATTACAGTTAGGGACAAAACTATTTGTACACCTCATATATTTCGTATACCTTCACGCACATTTTCAACAGATCCGCTGTTTTTATACTTGCTTACAATGTATTGTACTGTGGAATGTTGCAAATTTACTAAATTACTTATATTCCGGAGAGATTTTCCTTTTTTATGTTCATCAATAATTAAATTTTTAATATCCAAACTCAACTCTTTTCGCTTTCCCATTTTTGATGTGCTTATTATTCAAAACGTTAAAACCAACTTCTTATTTTGTAAAATAAAACTCGATTAACGAAGAAAATATAACGGTATTTAAAAAACGTACAAATAATTGTACAAAGTACTGATGTACAAATACTTTTGTCCCAAAGATTTTTACTTAAATTGTACTTTTTTTTAACAATGTGTTATATATTAATTTATTTTTTTATCAAATAATTCAATAAAAATGGACCTGAATTAAAACTACATATAATAATTTTTTATTCTTTATAAATTATTGAAGATATACGAAATGCATGGGTGTACAAATAGTTTTGTCCCTAACTGTATATCTTTTACTAAAATTTTATTGATGTTACGTTCTTTTGGTTTCAAAAAACAAACATAACTTGAAAAATATTTAAAACAAATTGAAATATTTATCACCAATATATTAAGCGATATTTAAGGATGTAATAACCAAAACATCTTTTTGTTTTGGGACAATTCATTTTCATTTTAGAAAGTTTTTTGTGCCTCCTGTAATTTATGAAAAGTGATGTTAAGTTGTTTTGCATTTTCGATGACGATATGTACATAAGAAGGCATTTAAATTCCTAAGTACATACTTATTTACATTAGGGTGGACTATTTGTATGGAGATGAAATGTGGTATCGATGTTCCCAGCTCAAATGAAAATCTAGTTTATTTGAAGATAATGTTTTGAAAATTGTCGTCGTAGCATTAACATTTTGTGAGCTGTTTCTTTTATTTTTATTGTTTTTACAATATAAACATTTGTTATTAAAAGAAAAGTTTTTGGGGTGTGAATTTAAAAAATAAGACCAAAATATCACTACATATTCATATAATCCTCTAACAGTTATAACTAAACGGTTTTTCTTTTTTTAATTCGAACTAGTTCGATGAAGTAAACTTTCATTTGAGTTGGGAATATCGACACCCTTCATTTTGATGCTACCATAATGTACTTGTGTATACTAAATTTTGGTAGTTTTTATGGGCCACCAGAAAATTAAGATTTCATGATGTTACAAGTCTAAGTGTTATATTTAAAATAGACAAATATACAAAAATTGCTTGTCATAACTAGTGTTAAGATGACTTTTGTGTTACAGTTCAATTTTGTCTTTTCTCTAAGAAATATTCTTTTCAAACATAAAATTTTTTAAATTTGTTTATTTTTACGATGCTTTTACATATTTGCTCATATTTTGTCAATTTATATATATGTATGATTACTAAGAAAAAAGATGAAAAGATGCCAATGTACGGAAAAATAGAAAATTAACATTTTTATAAATAATATCAGATTATTTTCGCTCGAAAAGTAAACTTTTGCATACATATTTCATAAATATTGCCTTTTAAATCTTACATAAAATAATAAATAGGTACATACAATAAAAAAATATTTTGAGTTATTTTTGACTTTAAATTAACTTACTTGTATAAATTACAATGTTGGAAACCGAAACGAATAACGGTATCGATATTCAATTTATTTTTATTTCGGTAATGGTATCGGTAACGGTATTTTAAATTATATTGGTATACCGGTACCGAAACTAAAATACCGGTAAATACCGTTATTATTAAAAAACTGGAAAAATCTTAAAAAAGTAAAATTTTAAAATAATTATACCCTTCACCAAAGGTGTAAAGGGTATATATAAGTTTGTCATTCCTAGTGTTTATAAAAAACCGACTTTTCAGAAAACCGGTTTGACGGTTAACCGAAAATTGGGTAAAATTAAAAATCCGGTTTTTCGGTTAACCGTCTACTAAAAAACCGGTTAAACCGGTTAACCGACATTTTAGTAATTGCTCTAATTTGAAGCTTAATAAAAATATTTTTGGTTAAAAAATGTGTTTTTCAACTTATTGGTTTAACCATGCACCAAATAATAAACGGTGCACTGCAATGTTCGTTATAAATTGCGTTTGATTTACATCGAAAATTTATAATTCTTTTTTCAGCCTTTAGACTAGTTTTAATATAATTTATAAAAACAACTTCTTTGGCATCTTTTAGCACAGTTTTTGAAGCTTTATAATGATCTAAAATTATTCTATAAAGTATTTTTTTCAGTTTTTTTTTATTATATTTTTTTATTTTTCATTTCAGCATTTTTCATTTTATAAAAAAATGTAATAAAAATATTTACATAAAATTGGAAAAATAATTAACATTTTTTCTGCTAAAAAGAGATTTGTTTTTAATTTTTAGAAGATTATTAATCATTTAAAAGTAAATTTTCTGCACTTATTAAGTTCTATTTTTGAAGTCTTTAATTCTATTATCCCATATAAAATTTTATTTTTCTCTTAAGCAATACATTAATAGGTGTAATGTTACATATTTTCTTCTTTTGGAAAAATTCATTTACATGAAATTAAAGTTTTTGTAAATGGAATACTTAATTAACTTAATACTATCTGATTTATTATACATACAGTTTTAAAATATATTTAATTTCCCACAAGTAAATAGATCTATCACCCGACTACTTGCTAACTCAAACAGCAAGCATTTTTAGTAGTTTCAACATACTATTTTCTTATATTTTAAATTCAGAAAAAAGCAACTAAAGGTCGAAATTTAGTGATATTTTTAGCAAATTTTTGAAACCGGTTAACCGACACAAAAAAACCGGGTAAACCGGTTAACCGAAATTGAATATTTCAAATAAACCGGTTCGCAAATAACCGAAATTTGAAGAAAAACCCGGTTTTTCGGTTAACCGGTTTATAAACACTAGTCATTCCGTTTGTAATTCCCACAATTTTCGTCGGAGAGCAAAAAAGTTTACATTTTCGGGATCCTTGTCCGTCCGTCCGTGTGTCGGTTGAAATGGCGTTTATGAAACCCACCGATAACTGACATATATAATATATATATCAAACGATCGGAAATGCTTTCGAGAATTTTGCTATTGGAACAGCAAGATCGGTTCATACAATGCGGAGATATGTTAAAAAAACCGGTTTTTAGAACCGGTTTTCCAGTTTCTGGAGCCTCTGTATATACTAGGGACTTCGTTTTTACAAAGAATTCTCTGACATTTTTTGTTTTTTTTTTTTAATTTTTGTTCTGAAAAAAATGAAATAAATCGGTTCAATAATAACTAAGATATCGGACAAAACGCATTTTTTATTTTTTGAAGCCCTGGTTTAAGCTATAGATTTTTATTTTTATACAGATCGGTCACAAATATTTTTTTAAAATTTCGGTTTTTTGAATCAGCAGGATCGGTTTATAAATGGTGGAGATATGCTTTAAAAACTGGTTTTTGAAACCGGTTTTTCAGTTTCTGAAGCCTCTGCATATACCAGGGACTTCGAATTTTCAAAGGAAGCTCGGACATTTTTTTCTAAATTTTTGTTCTGAAAAAATGAAATAAATCGGTTCAATAATGACTGAGATATCGGACAAAACGCATTTTTTATTTTTTGAAGCCCTGGTTTAAGCCCTAGATTTTTATTTTTATACAGATCGGTCACAAATATTTTTATAAAATTTCGGTTTTTTGAATCAGCAGGATCGGTTTATAAATTGCGGAGATAGGCTTTAAAAACTGGTTTTTGAAACCGGTTTTTCAGTTTCTGAAGCCTCTGTATATACCAGGGGCTTCGAATTTTTAAAGAGGTCTCGGACATTTTTTTCTAAATTTTTGTTCTGAAAAAATGAAATAAATCGGTTCAATAATGACTGAGATATCGGACAAAACGCATTTTTTATTTTTTGAAGCCCTGGTTTAAGCCCTAGATTTTTATTTTTATACAGATCGGTCACAAATATTTTTATAAAATTTCGGTTTTTTGAATCAGCAGGATCGGTTTATAAATTGCGGAGATAGGCTTTAAAAACCGGTTTTTGAAACCGGTTTTTCAGTTTCTGAAGCCTCTGCATATACCAGGGACTTCGAATTTTCAAAGGAGGCTCGGAAATTATTTTCTGAATTTTTGTTCTGAAAAAATTAAATAAATCGGTTCAGTAATAACTGAGATATCGGGGAAAACGAATTTTTTATTTTTGAAGCCCTTGTTCAAGCTACAGATTTTTATTTTTATATAGGTCAGTCATAAATGTTTTTATAAAATTTCGTTTTTTTAATAAACCAAATTTGTTTATAATCAACAGAGTTATGGCACAAAAACCAATCTGTTAAGAATATAAATACACACACAAACATGTATATTAAGCATTGTAATGACTATTAGTGACGTTTTTGCCTATAAGAAAGTAGTTTAGTTAGCAACAGAAGTAATATAATGAATAACAGTGTTGTTGTTGTTCTTTGTATATGCAGTCAGTTTGTATATACATACATAAAAAAATAAATAAATATGGAATTGTTGTTGTTTATTTTTTAAAAGCAAAGCCTGCTATGATTGTTTTTTTTCACATTCAAATTTTCGTAGTTTGAAAAAAATTTAGATTTAAATATGTGAAAATATGAAAGGATACGTTAAGGCGAAAATTTTATTATTTGTCGGTAATATGGTAATATGATGTCGATAAGATAGTAAGATGGTAATATGGTGAAGGGTATCAAAGATTCGGCACAGCCGAATCTTTTTTTAATTTAATTTTTACTTGAATTTTGCAAACTATGTATACAAAAATTTCGTTGTCGTACATGCTTTTGTTGAAGATATATCAGCATAAAAGTATGAAACGGACACCTTGTGTTTCTAGTTTTTAGCTCATAGTTTTTTTGTTTATTAACCGACTGCCCATTTTCAATCCCAAACAAACCATATATAAGACAAATATTTGTACCAAATTTCGTCCCCCTACGTTGTCCCGTTCGAGCCCTATCCTGCTTTTAGCAGATTTTCAATCCCAAAACAAACCATATATAAGACAAATATTTGTGCCAAATTTCGTCCCCCTACGTTGTCCCGTTCGAGCCCTATCCTGCTTTGAACAGACGGACGGACATAGCTAGATCGACTCAGAATCTTACCAGGACCCAGAAAATGTATACTTTGTGGGGTCTTAAATGATTCCTTCGACATGTTACACACGGAATAACAAAATCAAAAACTAATTTTATTCTACAAATTTCAAAGCATAGCTTTTTTGTTTTTTTTTATTTCATCAGAGACTAATGCTGCAAAAATATGGAAAATGCGTTTTGGATATCGTAGGAATATTTATTCCAATCACCATAAAAATTAGCAAAGAAAATATGATTCCCCAAAGAGCGGGAATATATTGTATATATATGTACTTTGAAACAGTTTTTTTTAGTTTCCGTACAATTGTTTTTCATACATATATCAGACATGTATCTAAAAAAGTCGTAGGGTTATGTTTGGTTTAAACCAGAAAGTTGAATAACAAAATATTTACTTAGACATTTCATATACTTTATTAAAACATTTTTACACAAGCTTCGAATATATCTTTGAAAAATTCATTTATTAAAAATGTAGAATTTAATAATTAATGAGTTAAAAGCTTATAAAGGTCTTTTCCGAAACCGTTTGAGCTAATTTAAATGTGAGTTCAAATGGTTTAAAATTATAAAATAATGAAAGTATCTCTCATTTTTAAATGCACAAAAATCATGAAATAATATTTTCGAAAAATAACAACTACCTATGATGCTATTTGACATGACTATCGTTTCTTAATTCCAAATTTCTAGAGATTAATTTCGGATATTGTCCATACTAATGACAAATTTATATAATTTATTTAAGATGCTTACTAGATCCTTTCATTGAGTTTTAGTTTTTTCACTTGCTGCTTCTTAGTGTCGACATGATGTTTATTTGAATTCATATCTAAGATTCATCCTATACTAACATCCTATACAAGCAATTCAGAATAATGAAATTATATAAATAGTTCCCAGTTGGATTCAGCATATCGAGGTCTTATTTTCAAAACGGGCCATATGCTAAACCCCAATTGTTTAGGAGAACATAAATACTGTTTATTTCACTTATTTTTCAACATTTTGCAATCCCGTCTTCTACGAGTTATTAATATTATGTCCACTAAACCTTACACTGAAAAATAAATCTTTTAACCCCATTATTGGCGAAGTTATGGTAGACAGCCCTTTTTGTCTTAATTTAATTTTAATGTGTGTTATAAAATGTTCATATTGCCCGTATAGTTTATTGAAAATTAAAGTAAAAGATATTTTTGGGAAAAAAAATTTACAATATGTTAAATTTATGATATACCAATCAGGAGAAAAAAAAAAAAAGCAAAATTTTGTGGTTGACAGAACCATCTTTAAACGTACAACTGTCAAATAACAGGTGTGTACTCAAAAAACCCAAATGTGTTCAAAATTAAAATTATAAATTAAAAATTGGAAAAAGATTGCAAAAAATTTTTTGCAAAGAAAAATTCAAATCAATTAAAATTTTATTAAATTGCATATCAACAAGTCAATTGGGATTAAAGCCTTCAAAGACGATGTTTACCGCACTTTTTATTTAATTATAATTTTTTAAGAAACTGCTTTTGGTATTTAATATATTTTGCTTATAATCACGAATTGTATTTAAATTATTTCAGTCCTGTCTTCAAATCTAAGGTATAATGCCCCCACTTAGTCTCATAAAATGTTGACGGATGTACCCGCGTGCGGTCTATAAGCTTCCAGAAAAGGTTAAAAATCTAACTCTAATGGTTTTTTTCTTCAGACTGCATTGAGAAAAGATAATTTTGAACTTTTGGCTTCAAAATTAATACCAGGTATAAACTAAAAAGAAGCTATAGTCGGTCAACACCAACAATATGATAACCTACATCATTGTATATAAGCTAAAAATTAGACCTGTGGCCAATTGTACACCAACACATTTACTAAATGTAAAATAAATTATACAAATGCAGAACAATGCATTGATACTAACATCTACATGATTTTATTTTCTTTGGGGCTATTCCCGGAAGTGGGTTTATATGGAGCTATGGTAAATTATGGACCGATTCTAATAAATTTTGGAAATGTTGTTTCTACTTATATAAAACTTATTTATGAAAAATATTAAATTGATATTATCATTCGTATGGGATTTTTGCACGTTAAAGTGATGTTCGGAACAGAGGATTTATATGGGAGCTATGGTCAATTATGGACCGACCTTGATGAAATTTGGAACCAAAACTAACACTTATATAAAACTCCTTTGAACCAAGTTTCTTTGCTATATTTAAGGCATTTATGATCGTTAAACCCCTATTCCGGGAGGACATTTGTATGGGGGCTAGGTGAAATAATGAACCGATCATAACCAGTTTCAATATGCTTCGTCCTTGTGTCAAAATAATTATTCCTGCCAAATTTCATCACCAAAATTGTGACCTGTACTTTGTTCACAAGGTTTACACAACTGCACAAACTGCCAGCCAGCCAGACGGACATTGTTAAATCGACTCAGAAAATGATTCTGAGTCGATTGGTATACTTTAAGGTGGGTGTTGGATAACTCATTCTATGCGTTACAAACATCAGCACAAACGCATAATACCCCAACCACTTATTGTGGTGTATTATGCGTCTGACTAAAGAGTCTGACGCAAACAATTTTTATACCCTACACCACCATAGGATTTGTGTTTTTACTTCTAGTAATTTTTGTGAAATGAAACAATTTTTTTTTAAAAATTATTAATTTTGCTTTTACACCAATCACTAAATAAGCACATATATAATGAGTTTGCTAGAGGTAACTGTATCTAAATTCTAAAACACCCATTATCATTTTTCTTTTTTTGTACTCAAAATGAATTATACTATAAACGGAATAGAATATTTATAAAAGAAACATTTTGAAATCGTACATATGCTTTTATTTAATACGTTATTATTTTATTTTTTTATTTTTTTTTTTCTGAGTGACTTAATTATATGAGCACAAGTGTGTTTCTGTGTATCATTTATATGAATCGTGCATACCGTTCTCGAGTTATAGTGAAATATACTCTAGTAATCGGCTTATTTAGAACGCAATATTATACACGCCCATAAAAAATCTCGACCTGATGTGAAAAACTGAAAGCATGCGGAATTCCATCTAGTCTACATTTTTTTTATTATTTTTTTTTTTTTTTTTGAAGGAGCACGAACAAAATTTTTTTGCAGACCAGTGTAATTTTATCATTCTTATTTCCTCAAGTAAATTATACAAGAAATTATTCTTACCTACCATATTATGTCGAAAAAATTGTATTTTTAAAATACCGAAACATAAATACCGGTACAAAGGGAAGCGGTTTTTATTACGGTAACCAACTTTAAACGGTATTTAATCGGTATCGGTATTCATAACGGTATCGGTTTCCAAACTTCATAGATTATAACAAATATGAATCAAAATCAATTTACGTGTACTTTCAATATATTTTTGGACCCTGAATTTGAAAAACGAAACGAAAATCAAAAACTATATTTACAAAACAAAACACATGAATTTGTTTTTCTCTGTATATTCATTAAGGTTATCGGTTGAAGTACTTCGATTTTTGTTCTAATCTTAAGTATGCCGGTTTTTTGAACACAAACGATGCACCATTGCGTGCATCAAAATTCGGGGAGATGTCTTCTTTTTTAGACCTGTGGCCAATTGTGGACCGATACTTGTATTAAGTGTAAAATAAAACATACGAATACAGAATATTACGTCGATACTAACATTTATATGATTTTTTTTTTTTAATTTGGGTGATTCCCAAAAGTGGGCCTTATATAGGTGGCTATGGAAAATTATGGACCGATCTTCGTAAAATTTTGCACTCATTTATATAAAACTTATTTGCATCGAATATTAATTTGATATCAACATTTTAATGGGATTTATGCCCGTTAAAGTGATTTTATGAAAAGGGGATTATGTGGGAGCTACAGTCAATTATGGACCGATCTTCATGAAATTCGACACACTTATTTAAACTTATATTTAATTTATATGTTATATTGCTCTATCTAAGGGATTTATGATCGTTAAACCCCTCTTCCGGAAGGATATTTGTATGGGGGCTAGGTAAAATAATGAACCGATCATATATTTCAATAGGCTTTATACTTGGACAATAAGAAACCATTTCTTGTCTCAAAATACAATTCTAGATGCCCTATTGTTTTGTTAACAGCTATATACTATCAATAATCAAGATGCTGTAAGCATGAACTGATTTGAATATTACTTGCTTATATTCACCTATAACTTCTGGTGATACAAATTAATTTAAAAAAATGTTCAGTGCTAATTGGTTTACAAACGACACTGATTAAATAGCAAACACTCCAATTTAAAATGATTTTACAATTTATTTCTTTGGTAAAACTAAATCAATTACGAGTCAAATTTTAAAACAATTAAGCCTTAAGACAAACAATATTTGTGGCAAAGAATTGTGGTCTTATAAAACCAATCAATTTAACTCAAAATACAAATGGCAATGAGTTCCTCACATTTATTTATAATAGTTAATAAACACTCCTTAAATTATGCTGCACATACTCGTACATTTACACACTCACAGACACAAACATTTTTACTTTTGTGGTAGTGGTATATTTAAAATTGTAAATTAGCAATTTATGGCTCATACGTACTGGTGGCATTCACTCGTGCTTACACTTGGGCTGTGTGTGACATGACCGCCCATATAATTTGTTTTGATATTAAATTTCATTAAGAAAATTGTGTTTTATTTTTCATTTTCTATAAAAAGTCCATTAAATGTATAAATATTATTATTGTTATTATTTTCTCTTTGTAGTTTATTTTTATTTTTTTCTTCTCAATGTTGCCAAGTAAAAGGATATTATGTCTTATATAAACTAATACAATATACTCTTGTATATATACAGTATATCAAGAAATTTATCAAACATTTTGTGATAACATATTTTCACAGTCCTGTTAGTATGAAATTTCAAAAATATTTCGATACAGCACGAAATCACGATACATAACTGTCATATTGTTCCTTCGACAAAAGTGTAAAAAAAATTTTTGGATTCACTTAGATGAAAATTTTATGGTATCTTAAATGAAGTAAATTTGTATTTAAGCTGGAAACTTTGAAACCTTTCTTGACACTGTTTCATGAGTTTATTATAATGTTTCGACAGTTTCAAATATTATATTATTATATATATAATATTACCTTATAAACTCAACTTATAATGGCAATCATTGAATCTAAATAAAATTAATTTATCATAAAAAAAATTTTGTCCTAAAAATTTCAAAGTATACTGTAGGATTTTGTTCGTTTGTTGGTAAATAGTTTCACACACATAGATTTGTATGGGTATGTATAGTTATTATAACTATAAAAATATTATTTTGCAATCAATAAAATGTCAATTTGTTATAATGCCAGTAGCAATGATGTTTCTACTTCGATGTCTGTAACTGTTTACAATGTGACACAAGATATTGTTCATACAAGTCCACATATACTACTTACGGGCACTTACAAATGTATAAATGTGTGTATTTTCAGTAAAAATGTTTGCTTAAATGTATTTTGTCGAAAGGTATGTGAAAAATTGTTTGACTTTTTGGTTGAGTGCATAAAACACTGATTGTTTACTTAATAAAATGGATAAAAATATGTTTATATGTTTGTAAATGTGAATGTATGATTGCACACATACATTTGTACTAAATTACATGCACACAAATAAATACTTAGTGTTGGGCAAAATTGACTATAGAAAACAAACTTTCCGAGATATGTTTATTCAGATATTTCAATGGATTAATTCGTGCTTATCGATTTTCCTAAGAGATTCTTTTGTACTGAACAACGAAACAAAATAATGATTTGTAATATATCTATTTACATCAGTTCATAAATATAATATTTATGATTAAGTATAACAAATTCTAGGGATCATAATTTCTTAAAAACACAAAACTAATGCATAGAGGGCGGATTTTAATACAAATGCATGTTTTTTCTAGAGCATTTAAAAACTATCTTATGTAGTTACCCTGCGGGAAATTTGTGGCAATTGCAGTAATGCAATGATCCCTCAGTACCAGTTGAGTACCAAATTGACACCTAATTCGTCACCAAAGTTCCAATTGAGAACTAGTTGACAAAAAAACACTCACTATTTAATAGTTGAGAGTTAATTTATAACATGCTTGTTAAGTACGCAATTAGCAACTCGCGCACAATAACAATCAGTGGTTGAGTGGTTAGCGTTGAAGACTATAAAACGTTAGATGAAATTGGGTTCGATTCGGGGTGCCGCCATCGACATTAACGAAAAATTATAAAATAAAAATAAACATAATTTAATTAAAAATAATAATAAAAAAATGTTCAAAGAGTCTATTATATTAATCGTCACTAAACCTGTCCTCTTGGACCAGTCCTGAGACCTGTCCCAAGGGGCTATTTAGCCACCTCCAATGACATTCCCCATGTAAATGTGACGGGTTTTTCTCATATAAAGTTCCGGAACTGGGACCGGCTCACTAGCTCTGAGAGCCTGTCAGGCTCTTAGGCTAGTGAACCGGTTCTCTTTACTGTAGGGTATCTATCCGAGTAAGACATTTTAGTAAAAAATTACACCGATATGTTAGTGCATATTTTTGCATATTTAGTAGAAAATGCATATTTTTCTTAATAATGCATATTAATTTGCATATTTTTAATTTTTTTACTTTTTTGTTTAAATTCTGTTTTCTTATTCTTCATTTTAAAGTAAAACGTGCATAGCAGATGTTCTACCGATTTTTTACTTTTATTGTTAACCATTAATTCACAAACAAATAATTTCAACATGGACTTGTATGAAGCCTTTGTTGTTTCTCTTATCCGATTTTATAGAATTTATTTAAGTTAAATAATGAAAACATTCCATCTGAATCAGAAAAAGTTCTGTTGAAAAAGTATCAGATATTAAACTGGAAGAAATATAATCGTTAAAAAAAAAACAATTTTATATGGATAAGTATGGATGAAACCACCGACATTACTGGCTGATATATAGTAAATGTAACTGTTGGAGTTTTGGATTACAACGTAGAAAGTGTGAATCACGAAACAAGTGCACGTACGTTTCATGCAATGTTGTCAGATAAGGTGATATGTCTCCAAATTGGGGATTTAAACTTTTTTATGACAGATTTTCGTGGGAATGGTTTCGGGGATTATTATATATATTATTTATATATGTTTTTATATTTGTGATAATTTTAAGTACCCAGGAACAATTGCGAAATTTGTACTAAAATCTACAATTGATGTAATCAGAAGCACTTGAGATTCTTTAATAAAATTCTTAGAATTAGTAGTGTTCCAACTAATCCTGACACTTATGGAGTAGAACTATGATTTTAAATTGGTTTTAAATAATGTTTTTGAGAATTTTTGCTTAACAACTAGTTTTTTATTAGTTCGTCGTCAGTTTTTCGACAAAATTACTTATTCCCTAAAAAAATAAATAAATATTGATTTAAATGTGGCCTTTAGAAATGGCACATTTGAATGAGAAATAAAATCAAATAAAAATCACTGATCTAAATAACATCTTATTTAACCGTTCCCTAATCCTTCTATAGAACGAGACAATTTTGAACTAAAATAATGGGTCGCTAAAAACGACTACAAATATTTCCATGCGATGTGGGATAATTTAAATTATGAACACATTTTCGTCCTTTGGAGTGCTCACACTTGTTGCTTTACAGTTATAACGTTCGAAAATGGAATACTGAAGGAAACAGATTTTACGCTATCCTGAACAATTGGGTGTTTCTGGATTGCTCTTTTTGAATATATGCCCTTGATAAATAATAGGTTCCTTTAGCTCCACACAGTACTTATGTTGTTCTCTTTGCAGTTAATCCTTTGATTCTTTGTTAATCCATTTGGGGCCTCGATTGTCGTGTTAGTTGACCTCCATTATTACTTGTTTAATGTATCTCTGTAACCTTGATAAATTCCACAATTTTTAATGGACTTATTTCTCTTAAGTCCTCCAAGTTTTGACAAAAATAAGAGTGATAGTGCAGCAAACTCACAGAGAAGGTGAAATGTATTCCCTTGCTCCTCGCTGCACCATTTGCAGTTATTATCATCACCAAGACCTATGTTTAGGTTTCAACGAAACCGAAATGGTTAAGACACCACGAATGGCGATGAAGTGTGTAGAGGCACAGAAAATACGTATTCCATTAAACTGGTGTCTAATTATAGTCCACAAACTCTGTTTTGGAACCGTCAAACAGAGACAACAAGGCAATTTACGATTGCAAACTTGTTTAACCTATTTTATTAAGAATATATTTTAAGTCGTTATGACCCGTAATAATACCTACAAACATTTTCAATTAATTTTTCCATATCTAGAAACTTCTTAAATATTTTGTTATCTTTTGATTTTCATAAAGCTTTTGATTACTTAAATTTCAATTAATTATCCCAGAGTGCATTAACATCCAGTATGAATTTATTTTCTATTTTTCGATATATATATAAACCAGTCCAGGATAAATGTCTTCACATTTGGTACCCGTTTCCATATCTGCCCCGTACTTATTCATCAGCTACTTATATCGGTATGTTATTGTCACCCGGTACCTAACACAGTTTTAAAAAGTGTCGTTCGTTGAAAACTCGTAGATCTCTGCGAAACGGCTGACCACCTTTGATCTAATATTTGCATTACATCATAGATATAAGTATTGATGCTTGAGACATTGCAAATATTTCAGCTTGGAAAATACTACAAGCGTTGTTTAGTCTTGGCACTTCCCGTTCCATTCTCTTTTCTAAGACAATCAGAGCACACCTCAATACCCTTTATGTTACGATTATTGGTCTCTCTTATAATATTCCACCAAACCACGGTTGCAATGTAATCAGTTGTTAAATTTTCAAATTAGGGATCCGTTATATCTATATTCCAGCTGTCCATTTGACTCAACCTAGTATATAAATTAAGCGGTAAAATTTCTAGAATTCTGCAGAATGCTTCAGTGTCGGTGGATCTTCTTGCTCCTGTTATGCGCAACTACCCTATTTACACGTTTAATAAAAAGAGCATATGATTTGGTGTTTATAACTTCACAACAAACAAGTGATCCGTGTGTTAAGGCTCCATTACTCTAGTGTAAATGAGAAAACGTAAATGTAAACAGAACGTAATTTAAAAAACGTAAATGAGTATATATGTATAGAGTCATTCCTTTTAAAACCAACATGAAAAATTCCAATTCTTGACTTTTCCTCTCCGAATTTAATGATATTTGGTACAATCATTATTCTTGTCAGACTTTCATCAAGTGGTTCGCGAATTATCCGCCAATAAAATTCAACATAAAAACATGTTTCAGATATCATTATTAATATAATTTTATTACCTATAAATATTTGCCTTAATTAACATTGTAACGTAAATACTTTGGAAGATATTTGTGTTTTTAAAAAGACAATTTTCCTTATTTTTGAGATATTATAAATCGCGAAATATCGCGGTAATCAAACTTAAACTCGGCATTTGCGTTACCAGCATCTATATTAATATTCTTGCCGAATTTTATTACATTCGGATGATTTTTGGAAGAAATCGTCGATTTTTATATTTTATTACAAACAAAACAATACAAATTGAAACAAATATTTCGTATTTATTATGACATTTGTTGTAATAACTCCTAAAATATTGCGAGTCCCAAAATCCACGGTTATAGAAAACATTTTCATCATCAACATCATTAACATATATTTTTTAAAAAATTTTAAAAATACCACTTTTCGAGATATTTACCCGCGAACGAAAAATCGTGAGTTATGGACCATTTTGATGTTGAGAAAAAAGTCATGTTATACATCATATTAAAGTTAATTTTGATACCTTAAATATGACATCTCAATAAATCTTATATAATAAATACTTCGAAAGATATTTGTAATTTTGTGTATGCAACTTTGTACATATTTTGCACTTTCAAACCGCGATATTTCGCGAACCACTTGATGAAATTATCTGAAATTTTAAATTAGTCTTAGTTGTGACAATAATAATAATTGTACCAAATATTATCAAATTCGGAAGAGGTGAGAAAATCAGCTGGTTGGTTTTAAATGGAATGACTCTATATTTGAGTGTCCCGAGGAAAACCTTTTTCCATATTTCGATGTAGGAAGACCCCTCAAACGATGCGTAAAAACTTGATAAACACGAAAAAGTTATTTAAAAAATTTTTAAAATTGGTCTTCAGTTCCCCACCAGCGATTCAAAAATTATGAATCCCATACATTTTGGTCAAAAAAAGTTTAGATTTTTTAATAGAAATGGGTATCAAATGGTTATGGAAAAAAATATTTTAAAAATTTTCCCATAAGATTTTGTTTTGCTAGAAGACTTTTTAAGGCATTTCAATGAACGATTTTTTGGACAAATTTGGAAAATGATTTATTGTCAACAATACTTACCATAATGCAATTTTTTAATATTTTAACCTTAATGGCAACAAAATTATTAAATTCTTATCCATTTTTTAAGAGAAATATCGACGGTTTATGGACCAAATATTTGCGAAAATTTTTTTATATATTTTTTTTTTTATAATTGGCTAAAAATTACGAATTTTTTGATACCCATTTCAAGATAACACTCAATACTATTTTTTGGACGAAATGTTCTACACCCGTAACTTTCAATCGCTGGTGAGAACTGAAGATCAATTTTAAAATTTTTTTTAATATTTTTCACATATTAAGCTAATTTTTACGCATCGTTTGAGGGGTCTTCCTACAAAATTTTTGTCTACGGGACACTCTAATGTATATATATATATATATATATATATATATATATATATATATATATATATATATATATATATATATATATATATATATTTCTTTTTAAAAGATTATCGGACTTGTTTGTGGATATTTTTGTTATTATTTTTTTTCTGGCATTGCCGGGATTATACACTCGTTAAACTATAATAAACAATAGTTAATATATTATAATTATATACACTTTTACAAAGTCCATTTTCGGGTCTCTCAGGTTATACTTACTTGAGAAAAACTAGTACATTTGAGTGATTCCATATCAAAACGGACAAAAAAACAGACATTTTCAGATTTGATATCTCCGAATTCAATGAAATATGCTACAGATATTACATATTGCAAATGTTGCTCATAAACTTTCTGAGTAAAGACTCTTCCCAGTCCAAGAATATGACGTTCCAAAGATGAAAAAGCGGTTAAATTTTTGTCCAAAGGTAATCACATTTGATTGCTCATAACTTCTAAAATATACGTGTAAAATTCTTATTTTTATTTCATTTAATAGAAAAACACATTGACTTTAAAACGTCAAGTAAAATATTTATATACTTCGAAAGTTAAAAGGTCAAAATCGATAACATAAATTTCAAAGCTTAATATCTCAAAAAACGGTATTTTATTATGAAGACAAAAGAACATTTTTCGTGTGTAAAATTTAAAATATTTACAAAAATTATTTTAAAATTATTTTTTTATACGAGCACATTTAAAAAAATAAAATTGTATATACAAAATATGACTTCAGTTTTTATTTTGTTATATAACTTCTAAAGTAAATTAGTGTCCAACATGAACAAGTATAAAGAAGAATTATATTAATATTATGTAATTTTCTTAGCATTTTAAAGACATCGTTTTCGGAGATACAATAGTTTTTTTTGTAAGTCTTTTTTTGACCTTTGAACCTTTGATCTTAACTCTACGTCACCACGCAGACATTTTTATTTCCTAACATAAGAAATAACGTCTGCAGAATAACGGGAACAAGCTTTTATTTCCAACTTTATGTTAAGGGGTGGAGAAAACGTACATGAGAAATGTAAATTTTAATTTGTCTTTTTTAACGAAAATTTTATTTTTTTCTCCATTTTTGTTTTTTAGTTGTCTTTTTAAAACAAAATTAATTAATTTTCCATCTTTGTTTTGTTAAAAAAATTAAAATTTTAGAAAATAATAACAGATTTGACAGCTTAAGTTAAACATTATTGCTCAGCCTTGTGTTTAAACATTTATTGCGAAATAAATTGCGCAATAGATTTCTTATTGCACGTAACATTTTGAAGAGAGAGATAGAATTTGACAATTGCGGACACAAAAATGTCTGCGTGGAGACTAGGGTTAAGTAACACGCTATATAGCATTTTAATGATAATGTCTTTGCTCTTAAAGTTACACTAAAATTAACATTTTATTTTCTTAGCTTAGGAGTTACTAATAACACTGTTCGACAAAAAAAATTTTTTTTGAGCTCCTTCAAAAAAAAATATGTAGACTAGATGGAATTCCGCATGCTAAACTCGAATCTACTTTCAGTTTTTTTCCATCAAGTCGGGATTTTTTTTATCTGCGTGTCTAATATTGTGTCCTAAATATGCCGATTACTCGAATATATTTCACTATTACTTGAGAACGGTACGCGCGATTTATAGAAATGATATACCCAAATATGCGGAATAAAATTAGCTTTAAATCACTCTTCTATCAAATTTTAATCCGCTCAATAGTTTAGGAGATAAAATTCGGAAAAAAATTTTTTCATGCAAAATTCAAGATTTCTTTTTTTACTAAAACTTTTTTTAAAAGTGAAAACATCAAAAATATTTAAGTTTATCACCTTTATCTCAAAGCTGGCAAAACTACGAGTATATAAAGCCACGTATCATAAAAATTGATGTACAAATCTTGATTGGATTTACAGTTAAGTTTGGATACCCATGCATAACTATAGCTAAGTGGAAATACATGTTGGGATGCTGAATTAAAACACTGATTTCGGAACAATATGTTTATAGATATGAAGCACAAGTTTTATTATATTAAGAGTTCAAAAAAGGAAGTAGAAGTTACAAAAGGGAATGTAATTAAAGTTATAATAAGAGTTGCACAAAAAGTGCATTATAGATTTTCTCACACCAACAATACATTAGTGGGCAAAAAAAAAAAAATTTTTTTCGTCTTAAAAAAAAAAAAAAATAGCTGGATTAGATGGAATTTAATGTGCTAAATAAGATTCAGCTTTTACTTTTTTTCTGTGACGCATTGATTTTTTTATGGGCATGACTACTATGACCCCACCGTTAGGCAGTCACACTTGTATAACTCAAGAACAGTTTGTCCAATTAAGATAAACCGAACTTTAATATATAGCGACCTAAATTGTCTTTGAGCTGAATTTATAAAATTTTTTGTCCAGTTGATATTTCCGTAGTTATTCGGTAATTAGTACCGAAAATTTTAAAATTTATTTTTTTGAAAAGTGGTGAACATTTTTATCCATAACTCTGAAATTCTTCAGCGAATGAAAAATATTATTGACATACCTTGAAAACAATTTTCGTATGCATCTTTTGATGTATCACTTATCAAAATCGTGTAAAGGGTTCTGGAGTTATAGCCTAAGTTTGACAAACCATTCTCGAATTTTATAGTGTGACCGCTGAATAAGGTGATATAAGGTGATGAATAAGGTGTTACACATAAAAAAAAATCAGTACCCGATAGAAAAAAAGTGAATACAGATTCTTGTTTAACTCGTCAAAATCCACCTAGTCCACCTATTTTTGTTTCAAGAAAACAAAAAAAAAATTGTTGTGGCCATCACTGTATTTCTACTCAATTGTATGTAACAAGGGTATTTTTACGTAACTGTGAATAAAATTTAGATTTGTGCATAAATTTTGAAGATATATGCCTTATTTTATTCGCAGCATTATCAGCTTTAAGATAAAGATGATAAACTATAACATTTTCATTTATTAAAAGAAATTTTAGTAACAAAAAAATCTAAAATTTTGCATGAAAATTATTTTTTTCGGACACTTAGTTCAAAATAACTCCGAAACTATTGAGCACATAAAAAACTTTAAGTTTGAAAATATTTTTAGTCCGCATCTTTTGGTGTATCACTTTGATCAATCGTACACACCGTTCTTGAGTTATGAGGAAATGTACTAGAGTAATGGCCTTACTATAGGCGAAATATTAGACATGCCCATAAAAAAAAATCCAGACCTGATGGGAAAAAACTGAAAGCAGATTCGTGTTTAGCACATCAAAATACATCAAGTTCAACTATTCGTCTATGGGGGATGATTTTTTTGTTTACCAGTGTAATTGGATTTTATTTTTGTCCATAACTGAGGCTCCAACTTGTAATTTTATATCCATATGTAGAAAAGTTATGTCAACAATATATAATTTTTTAAGAAAATATCGGTTTTTGAGATATAATAGCTTGAATTTTTTTATGTTCAACTTTGACCTTTGAACTTTTGATGTAAAAAACTTTGTATATATCGTTGTGAAAGCAATATCTTTGTCTTTAATATGCAGCAACAACTAGAGATCTAATATGTATATTTAAGAAGTTTAAGTATTAATTTGCAAAGTTTTTAACATTTTTTCGTTTTTTGAACCGTTATATTTCCGGACCGGAAAAAACATTGGTCTGAAATTTCATGTTTTCAGAAACACTTCCAATGGTCAATGCTTGTAGTGAATTTCATTGAAATCGGAATGTCAAATCCGATTGCTGTCCGTTTTGACGTGGAATCACTCATTTATTTATAAAGTTATGTTTTAATTACACGCAAAGAAAAAACATGGTTCCAAATGCTCGCGGCAATTAAGTGATGTTCCTAAGTAGATTATATATGGCTAACACAATAAAATTATTATGTTTTAGACTAAGCTCAATCAATTAATTTTTGTTCTGATCATTTTAACATATGGTACTTTCTAATAATATGATATAATTAAGCCTTGATACATAACACACACAAAAAAATAGTCGATGTAATATTTCCTAATTCTTTTAGTAAGAAAATATATGATTAAGTTTTGTTACCTAAGGCGATGTTATTTTAAAAATATCGTTTACTTTAAAGCCTATGCTTATGAAAGTATTCTTTGTTGCAAAATTTTTGTACAGAATTCACCGTAGACGCTATCCTCGACTCTCTAACGTTTAGTGGACGATTTCGGGAGGATCAGCATAGAAAACTATCAAAAACCAACCAAATTTTAAAGTGAGGTTGTCAATACACACAAAAAAATACGTAGGTAAAAATTCCTAAAAACTTGGTATAAAATTATCTAAGCAAAAGGGTAGAATGGCAGTTACAAAGTTTCTTAGGTAATATAACTATAAATTTAGGTGAGTTCTATGTTCGAAAATTTTCCTAAAATTTTTGGTAAAACATCTTAATCATATGGAAAAATTACCTATGATATCAAAGTAATTTTATATAATTATTTTTGGTAATTTGCTAAATTTCTATTATTTGAATCAAATTCCATTTTTCTTGTGTATACTAACTAAATTAAATAAGCAACAATAATTTATTTGATTTATTTCTTTATTAATAAACTAAAAAATATTTAAAACTCAAACTAATAATAACAACCGTTGACAGATTTTTCTGCATTAGAACGCGGTTAACCAAGATTCGCCACATCCAACACGATAATTGCTACACATAAATAAATAAGGTAGATATATCTACAACATCTTATTGAAATTATGAATGTGTTAAATTAGAACTTACTGCAAAATCTAATTTTTCACCATTTGCTATTAACAAGCAAAGTGCTGAAATATCGACGATGACCAATTCCGTTATGTAAACAATATATCAAGCTATTTTTTTTTTTTCAAAATTTTTTATTACACAGTGGCTACTTGCACTTTTGAGGGTATCTCAGTCTAACAGCTTTATCATCTAAAGCAGTTAGAATCAAAATCTCATGTCATCACTTAAATTCAGCTATTGATGTATGTACATATTTGCAGCGGATTCAAAAAAAATAAACCTCCGATTGTAGGCCTGAAATAAAACCAATCGATTCTTGATCTTTAAACGAATTTTTAGATTGTAACTGCATTAAGAATTACCATTTTCAATTGAAACACTTGCAATAGATTTTGTCTTTGTTTTTCTAACATATATGTATATAAAAATATTTTAATGTTTTTATGAAATGAAAAGTTTAGTATTACATTTTCAAAAATTTTTTTTTATTTTTTTGACATATAAATAAATAAAATGGTAAACATTTTTTTCGAAGAAGATATCTATTGTATTAGTAAAATTAACTCGGATTTTAGGCAACATATTTTTTATAAATAACTAATTCACTTAGATAATAAAACTTGATATTTTATTTCCATACAAATAGTAACTACCTAAGCCGACTTAGAAAATAATACCTTGATTATTTTTTTGTGTGTAGCGGAAAGAGTGCATAAAATAGTTCGCAATGATATATTGAACAATATTATAATGAGATTTTGAGGTAAGTTTTTTAAGTAACAGAATAATTTTTAACAAATTTTATTACTTAATAAAGCTTTTTTTCTATTATATGTATACTTGATGGAAGTGAGAGCCCTATACAAAACACGATTGGAACGTAAATCAACGGTAAACTTATCAAACCATCACGTTTCTTCTCCTTGTTAAGACTTTGGTGGTTTAAAATGTATTTTAATATTTAAGTTTAATATTTTTTAAATAAAAGTACTAAAAAATGCAAAAAATTGCGGTTATTGAATTTATTTTTTTAATATATATACAGGAAAATTACTAATTTGGCAAATTTAGAAAACAGTAATTTTATCAATTGATAATGTATAAACTTTCTTTGTTCTATATGTAATTTTTTTAAATATTACTTAACCAAAAACTTTAGGTAATATTTCGAACACAGAAATTACCTAATTATAATTGTCATATTATCTAAGAAACTTTGTAACTTGTAACCCTCTTGCTTAGTTAATTTTATACCAATTTTTAAGGTGATATTACCTATGGATTTTTTGTGTGCAGTCTTCACTGTTGTGTTTACGTATTTTGAATGAAACAAATATTTATTCATCAAATTTCATGAGTATTAAAACATAAAAATTTATCAAGATAAATACCTAAATATTTTTCTACTTGTTTATTTGGTATTGATTTATTTTGGATTAAATTCTTTTTATATTACTATTACATTTACCTACTGGAGGTCTAATAATAAAAAAAAATTGGATTTTATAGACGAAAATGTGAAAAAACATTTTTGGGATACAAGATATTGACCCAATTCTTTTTCAATTTTATTTCCTATGGTGTTGTTTATAAAACTGCATAGTTTTATTTTAACTTTTTTCAAAATTTGTTTAAACATGTTTTTAAAAAATGTTAAAATAAAATTAAATCATCGACTTTGAATTATTCTTCAGAAACTTTATTAGTTATTCTTTTTCGGTAATTAAAATTTATAAAGCGATTTTACTTTTCATTTAAACATTTCTCAAAATATTAAAAATTTCCTTGTACACTCCTTACACAAGTATTCAAGAACATATTAATGGTTTGGGGTATTAGTTATTACTTTAACATTTTTTAAATGATTTTTTCTTTTTATATAATATTTAATAGACAATTATGTTTAGACTACGATATTGTAACATTACAAAACAAATTATTTATTAGGAATTTTTTTCTAAAAACTGTAAAAGGGACAATTCTTTTCCTTTTAAACGCACCTTATAAACTTCAGGTCCAAGGGGCAGAAGTTAACGTTATACGATTTTGTTAATATTTCACAAAAAATAGTTTTGCAACCCAAAGAATAATTTTAGGGGGAGTTAAGGTGAAAATTTGCTGAATTTTGGTGCAGTCTACGTAATAACTCTGACAAAAACGAATTTTTAAAATCTTAAAAAAAAAAAATGTACATTCATTTTAAATAAAAAAAAATGTTTAATATCTTATTAATAAGGTAAAATAGCAACGTGAAAAATGTTGCTTAATTATTAAAAGACATAAACTTCAAATTTAACGTGCACGTGGTTTTGAATAATGGATTAAAACATTGGCATTACGTAATTTTGATATTTTCAAAAAATCAATACATATGTATATACAAATGTAGTTAATCAGCAGTTATTTTCATAACATAAATGTTGTGGATCTCTTTTGATGTATTACTTAAAATATTAAAAAAGTAATAGATAGGCGTAATAGTAAATAAAATAAGAAACTTCAAATTTTAATCTTTTTTTTCACAATTTGTTTATTTTTGCCATTTTGTTCGTTCATCCGAAATAATTGTAATCTAAGTACAATAAACCTCAACAAATAAGAGAATGAACTACTATCATTACTGCACAACACAAATAAGATTTAAGCAAAACACATGTATGTACATACATATGAACATTTTGGGGTATATTTGTTATCCAGTAAACATTTTCTTTCGAATCCGATAGCAAATTGATTAAACATTTTACAGTTAAAGGAAAATTGTAATATATACATATATATGTGATTGATGCAAGATAATAGTGTAGAAAAACCACAAATATTGCTTCAAAAATTTCAATAAGCATCACAATTTTCCAAAACATTAGTATTATATATTTTCTAATCAAAATTTATTTCACAACTCAAAAAAATTTATAAATATCAAATCAAAATTAAAAGTACAATTTAAATGCATATTAGTTTGAGAAATTATTTTATGAACAAGTTAAATATTATCCTCCGCATATATTTTGTATTTAATTCTAGAGAATGTGTTTCAGCTTTTATTTTAATTCTATTTGATCTTCTTAGTACAGGTTGACCTAATAATGCCGGATTGGAATTAAACTGTTCTGAAATTAAATTATGTTGTTTGTTTCTATAATTAGTACTAATAGTAGGTTGGTCTGAAATGATAGAGAATTCCCCATTATTGAAGAGAAATAAACTAGATAATTTTTGCGCATCATTAAAATCTTCAGCTGCTAAGCTTTGTTGATTATTTATAATTATTTGGTTCAGCGTTTGAAAAACTAGACTGCAAGTATTCGTAGCACCAAAATATAACTAAAATTGGAGTACAAAAAATGTTTAAAACTTGTAATCGTTTACTTGCTTATACTACAGCTTCCTTCACTTTTTGGTAGCAGTATTTTTTATTCTATTCAAAAACTGTATTTTTGAAAGTAGTGAAGTTTTTATAATTGTATTACTGCCTCTCTTTCACATAAAAGTATTTTTAGTTTTACCAATATTCATAAAAAAAAAAACGACTACTTACTTTGCTTAGTTTTAAAAGTAGTAAGTAGAAAGCAGAGAGAGCAGCAGAGGTAGGAGTTGAAGTAGTTTAATATAAAATTAAGTAGCTTAAAATATCAACTCAGATTATAAAATTAAAGGTAATGTAACAAATATACAGTTGCGAGCATTAAAAATGCAACGCTATGTGATTTTATCTTTGTTCGCATATATTTGGCTTATAGCATGTCCTAATGTAACAGTACTATTGTGATTTTATTATTTGTGCTCATAGACACCTGTTGCATATAATTTTGTGGAATATTTTTGTACGTAAGGAAAATTATTTAACGTTTAGTAAAAGCAGTTGTAAATTTGAGCGAACAAAAAAAATTCAACTCTAAACAAATAAACATGATTTTTCAAATTTTGATAAGCATTTTTATTGGAAATGGTTGGAGACTATAGTATATAGACTAAAATACATGAAATCTACAAATAATATAAATATTAACAATAAATTCCAATTTTATGAAATTTTGATATTTTTCTGAACTATTTTGGGCATTGTTCAATAAAGATTAATAGTTTTGGAATTATTATTTATTTTGTTAGTTATTTCAACTTCAACATACATTTTCTATAAATAATCGATTTAAATATTTATGATAGTTTGGCTTAATTTCATAATTTATTGAGTAAGACCTTTCTGCCGAAATAACGCAACCAGTTTCGATCGTTATTGTGATGGAAACAACAGCTAAATATATTTTTTTTCGCAATGATATAACATTATCGAATGCCCGGTATAGCTATAAAGTTCAAATGTCCCTTGTTTTTGGTCATGGAACAAATTCTGACACAAGGAAAGACAGTTAAGAAATATACCTATTTTGACCTCTTCATATGTTGAATAATTAAAAGTACATCCTTCGTGATTATTGGACTTGTTTACTATTGGAAATTAATATTTAAGTAAGTATGTCTACCTAGACCGTCTAAAATCTAAATTTATGCGCTTAGAGTCAAATTAGTTCATGTTATCGTAATAGGCTCCATTTCCATTATACAATACTAAAAAAAAAATAATAATAAAGGACCTGACTCTAAAAGTAAAGGTAGTTTGATTTTATTAAATAATATATGTTATGTTAGAAGGATATCCAGTTTTAATATTTACAACACTAAGGGCCGTTATTATAATCTACCTATAAGGTATCAGATAGTTAAAAGTAAGATAAACTAAAGTGAACGATAAAGTGAGCTTTATCTACTTTTGGTTATTACAACTTGGTTTTAAGGTAAATTTTATAATTTTGATAATACGGCAATATCAAAGCAAAAACCGATTACTTTTCGCCACTTAACGTAGTTTCAACATGTACTATTTGAACGTAACTGGCACTAACGGAAATATAAACAAATAAAAAACAAAGAAATTTTTAAAATAAATGAGTTTAAGCTAACTAAAAGAAAACGCCAGAGCAAATATAAATATAGACAGACAAATTACTAAAAACTACAGCGGAATAAATATGATTTTATTTATTTCTTTTATAAAGCAGAAAATATGGCAGCTCTGAATACATAAACCGTCCGATAAAAGTTAATGGTCAGATGTTCTTACCTTTAGCTTATTGGTCACTTTTGGCTTAACTTATACTTATAACAACTAAAAACAGTTAAAGTGAACGATAACATCCTAACTTTAGTTATTGGAAAGTTATAATAACTGGCCTAAATCAACGATTGCTGGCAATAGTAGCTTTAAATGGAAAAAATTCATTCAGATAATATCAAATATCTACTGTTAAATGACTTGTATCAATTGTTACAGGCATGATCGTTTCAATATTGTTTCTTTAAGATAATTTTTAAGAATCTTCATATTAGAACTATATATTAATATTATTTCACTGCCATTATCAAAATGTTATTCAAAAATATTACAAAATTCTTAAAAATTATGGAGAAAAGAGTGTTTTTTAATATTATTAATATCTTTTGTAGTTAAAATTATCTTAAATTTATATGTATTGGTAGTAATTAGTAGTAATACTACTTATTATGGTTTTCAGCATTTTTCAATAATTATTTTCATCAAAATTTCAAAAATTCCGTTGATTTTTTAGGAGTTGGAGTTTTTTTTTTTTTTTTGCTCCCCTAAATTTACAACTAAAAAAAAAAAAAAATGTTAACTGTTCGTATGCGTAACAATTTGGAACAAAATGATATACAATAGTTGGCTAAGGCCACAAAGAATAAAATCACAACAGAATTGGCTAATTTTATGACGTTCTAGCCCTAATCAATACGATCAAAAATCATATAGCCTAGCGTTGCATTTTTTATGCTCGCAGCTGTAAATATATTAGTTCATATTAACATCATTAATTTTTAATTTAATTGATATTGATATGACATTAGTTTAAAACTTTAAATAAATTTCCAAATATTTAAAACTGATTTTAAAATGTATCATAAAATTAAAGAATTATTAGCCCTTTTTATTTATTTTGTTTTATATATTTTAATATTTCTAAAGTATTTTTTACATATTTATTAAATATGTTGCCGGATTTTTTACATGCTTCAATTTATTAGTCATTGAATTTTTGAAATTTAGTTTTTTCTTTTCTATTTATTTAAGAAATATGAAGTATGAATACAGTTGAAAAATGTTGAATTTAATAATATACTTAAATGTTATATTAAATATGTATTTACATTTTAATACTTGAAATTTTTTGTTTTATTTCTTCTTTTTATTTTTGTAAAAATATTTACATTTTCCTCCATTTTACAAATAAATTAAAGTTGCCATCTGGGTTTCCAATATTTAAATAATAATCCGGATTAATTACTTACAAAATATAGTCAATTTCCCATTAAGTATAATTCTTCTTGGCGAAAAACAAAATAAAAAAAAGAGATATTTTTGTTTTTTAATTTACAAAATTTAAATAAAACTCAAATTTTATAAATATATAAAGAAAAAAAGCATTTAAATGTAATACAAAATAAAAACTAATCCTTCATATTATAAAAGAAAGTTAAAAAATTAATATGTAACATGTAACATAATGAAATAGTATGGCAATATTAACACACATTTTATAAAAAAGGCAACCTTATCAAAAGCGAATGATATTGTCTTATTACAAAAATAAGACACTTTTGTTTATATTTATTTTCTAGTTTTACTGCTACCTCATTTTTAGTATTAATTACTCATTGAAGGTAGCAGTAAAAATAAAAAATATTGTAGGGTTTGTTTTGGTTTGAATTTTTTCTGATCTGATCCATTCAAAAATATCTGTACCCATCCAAGAAATGAAATATGACTTCATTTGTTCGGATTCCTAAATACCATAGGCTTTAAAATGTTCCTACTTTGTTTTGCACCTAAATGTTAAACAATTTTTATCTACAAATAATTATCTATCAAATAAGATATAAAAAGAGAAAAATCGATAAAAAAAAAGTTAAAGTTATTACAAATTCCCCAAACCATTAATGTGTTTTACACTTGTGTAAGAAGTGTACAACGAAATTATTAATTTTTTGAAAAATTATTAAATAAAAAGCTATTTTCAATTCAATTTGAGCCACAATTACATAAAAATACATTTTTATTTCCGCAGGATAATCCAAACACCTTTCTATGCATAGGTGAAAAAGAGAACCAATAGCTTCTCTCCTAAGGGGACTGTGGGATCTAGTAAGCGCCACGTAGCTGATTAAGAAGTTCCTGGAGAATAAGTTTTATTGGATTACTATCAGTTTGTTGATTGCTCCCCAGGAATTTATAAAAACACTTAATGTAACTACTTGTTTATTACTATCAAGTTTATAAAACGGAAAAAATCTTTGATCAAATCCAAAAACCATGAGTTATCACAGAAAGTACCCACAGTGAAATATTTGGGAGAGTATTGAAAAAACAACTAATCACCTCTACCTCCGAACAAACGTAAAATAACAATATCAAAATTTATTGGATTAAAGATCTGTGATAGAGGAAAATAAAATAAATTATTAACATAAAGAATATTACTTCCTTTTCAAGATAATCTAAAATCTGCGTCTATCCGAATGCTCCCCCTTCTACCCTATATGAAATTTATCATGTATGGTTTGTTAAACAAAATATATCTGACTTATTTCTACAAATCAAAAGCGAAAATGCGTTCTGTGAAAGGTCGACGTCCAACCGACGGACAAATTAAAAAAACAAGAAAGACAGTCGGTCAACCATATGATACCCTACACCACTGTATATTTGCATCAAAATTCGGGAGGGTCTTAAATGGGAGCCGTGACAAACTGTAGACTGATACTTGTAATAAGCATAGTGTATATTTCTATGAAACATACGTATAAACTAAATTATGTTATTTATACACTTCAGGGTGATTGCCGAATGATGAACTTATTTGAGAGCTATGGTAAATTAAAGAACGATCCTCATTAAATTTCTGTAATATTTACTTATATAAAACATATTTGGGTCAAATATTAACTTGATATTAACTTTAGTATAGGATTTATGTTAGATAAGGTGACTTTTGCTGTTTTAATTATGGACTCATCTTTATGAAACGGATTTATACTTATAAAAAACTTATTTGTACCAAATTTCATTAAAATATTCCTATTTTTAACAGAGTGGGGGGTAGTGCACTAAATTTGCAGTTTCCACTAACATTTAGTGATAGTGAAAAATTTTTAATTATTGGTGTAAATTTAAGTTTTATATGATAAAAAAATTATTTAATATCATTTTATTTTGTAAAAAATCAAAATACTTAATATACTTGGGAAAATTAAACTTAATAAAATTGTAAATGCTTCGGTTCATAAGTAACTTTAAAAAAACTTTCAAATATGCGGTCGTCGATACGACGAAGTATAATCTTTACGCGATAAAAATAAGAGTAGCCTTACAGGAACCATAAGATTTTAAGATTTAAATATTATTAAAATGACTAATACCATAACGACATTTTTAACTAGGGAAATATCCCGGGATTCCAGATTAAAAACTATAATTAATCACTACTTCAGATTTATTTGTTATATTATTAAATAACAAAATATTAACTCAAACATTGATATTATTCAAACACTTTTTAAGCAAGTTTCGTGAATCTCTTTAAAAATTTATTTTTTTCAATTCAATTGTTTGCAGCCTCAATATGCTGCTCCAACAACCATAACCAAAAGATATCATACATTTAGACGTACCTAAAATTATGAAACGGGGTGTTACACGGTGACCAATGATGTTGATATTTGTATATACTTATGTTTTTGTTAAAGTTCCGGACAAAATTCCTAGGAAGACCACTGGAGATCGATTATTCGGGATTTTGCGAAAACCGGAATAATCATTTGAAAAAACCGGTTACAAATTTCTAAATTTTAGAAAAACCGGTTAACCGGTTTTAATTTTGGAAAACAGCGTATAGTGTTTAGTTTAATATTTCAAACAATACAAATATAAATTTACAAAAACAAATGATTTTCTGTTATCATTAGAACTTAGGGTAATGTAGACTATCCTTCTAATGTAGTTACTACAATTTGATGATCAATTGTTAGAAACATCATACACCACCATATGTGGTTAGGATATTACGGATTTGTGCTTATGATTGTAACACAAAAAATCTTAGGATGCCCACTTTAAAGTATTCCGATCTACTCAAAATCATTTCCTTTGTCGTTTTAACGATGTCCGAAAAAAGCAGAGATCCTAATTTTGAAGACCTTAATGAAATTTGGTACAAATATATATTTTGGTATAAGAACGAATTAAATTTCATGTTTTTTATTGAAAAATCAGTTATCTTTTTTATACCTAAAAATAAAGTTCTTTTTTTTTATTAAAAGTTATTTATATTTTTTTATTAATTAATTTAATATTTTTTTACATGTATGCCATATTATCCACCAATTAATTTAATCATGAGGTTTCTTATATTATTTGCCTATAATATTTTAAAGATATGAAATGTTTATTAGAAAGGGACATATTTTTTATTTTCTGTTCATATTGTGAAACAATTTTATAAGAAAAATTAATGATTGATTCTACCGAAGTCACTACAAATTAGGACAAATATTTTTCTAATTTAAAAGCTATTGATTATGATGCAATTGTAAACTTAAGTATAATTTTTAAAATATATTACTCTTTTAGGCAAAATTTATAAAGAAAATAAAAACCGAGTATTCGACACAAAAGACCCAGTTTATTCGATATTCGAAAAGCTAACATTTAAAAAAAACCGATCATGATTATATCGACATATTACACACGGAATGACTCATTGTACTCCTCCTATTATTGATGGTGGATATAAAAAATAAATCTTCATGATTGGAGAGTAATTAAATTAGTAGAAATTGCAATATTTTAACTATTTAAGAATAATATCAGATATAATTTTAACTATGCAAACACAAAATTAAGTTATCCAATTGCAAAATGTTTATTGGGATTTAATAAATATAACTTGTGTACATACTACAGATGTATGCAAATATCTATGCACGACGGAAAATTCATTTAAAAGTTAACATAAAATTAAGTTCTTCAAAATGGTTGCTTCCGTCAATCTGTGTGAATTTTTTGTTAAAGTGACACAAACTAATCAAGCGAATGTTATATTCGGCTCGGCCGAATCCATATACCCACCATCAATTTTTTCGTTATAAGGGAGGTGGGCGGTAAAGTGGGCGGGCCACGCCCATATATTGTTTACATTGGTCCTTGAACTATATGAACACAATTTCATTGACGTTTCACCCTCTATGAGAGGTTTGCTGTAAAGTGCGCGGACCACGCCCATTTTTTGGTTCCAAGTTTATATCGACCCCAACCTTTCCGTACAAAATTTCGATGTCGTACATGCTTTTGTTTAAGAGATATCAGCAGAAAAGTATGAAATTAAGCTACAAAGGACACTGTTTTCTAGTTTTTAGACCATAACTTTTTTGTTTATTAGCCGATTTTTCCCATTTTCAATACCAAATAAACCTTATATAAGATAAATATTTGTGCCATATTTCGTCCCACTACGTTGTCCCGTTCGAGCCCTATCCTGCTTTCAACAGACAGACGGACGGACATAGCTAGATCGACTCAGAATCGAACCAGGACCCAGAAAATATATACTTTATGGGGTCTTAAATGATTCCTTCGACATGTTACACACGGAATGACAAAATCAATATACCCCCCATCTTTTTGATGGTGGGTATAAAAAGTGAGTTTTTTTTAGCTCGGAACATAACTTGTTCGTCATGCACCGATTATTTAAAAAAAATGTGTTTCAGTGAGATGAAAGTACTTTTCGTTTTCGTATTTTGAAATAACTTTTCAGTCCATTTTTACAACAATTAGATCTCTGTGCGTATGCACATAAATTCGCATATATGTACATATGTATGTATGTTTATGTTACATACAGCGTTGCCATTGATTTCATATTTTTGATGATTTTTTAACACAAATATTGTTTGATGATTCTTTTCCAGAAAATTATGATTTTTTAGTAATCTGTTTCTTTCTATTCTAATAAAACACTGTCCTTTGCTTTATATAGTAACGTCAATCAAATTTACGCTTGTTTTTTTTAACAAAAAACAGACTGTTAAATGTTAGTTGAAGGAACGTACAAAGTATTTTGTGGGACAGTACAGAAAACAAAGTATATATAAAAATACAACGCTGTTTTATTATTTTTTAAAAGGTGTGTTGCTTACTTTCCAGCAAAATTTATCCAGCAATATTTTTTAAAAGAGAGAAAAAAATCTATTTATTCTGAAATTGAAAAAATATTTAAAAAAGTACGCGAACAACATTTTGCAAAAATTTGCAGGTTTTTGTTTGTAAACAACAAAAAGTAATGTCCCCTCATTAAATTAAAAAACGCTAATCTATATATAAAAATAAAAAAAAACATAAACAAAAACAAGAGAAGAAGATATAGTCGGTCAAGCCCGACTATATGATACCCTACACCATTTCGATTTACATAATTTTGCTTTTACTTATATACAACTTACTTGTGTTAAATATTAACATAATACTAACATTTGTATGGGATTTATGTACGTTAGTGATTTTCGGGAGAGCAGTTTATATGGGAGCTATGGTCAGTTATGGACCGATCTTCATGAAATTTGGCAGACAGATTTTTGCTGATATAAAACTTATTTGTACTAAATATTCCTATTTTTAAGGCATCTATAAGTGTTAAAACTGTATTCCGGGAGGACATTTGTATGGGGGCTAGGTGAAATAATGGGTCGATCATAACCAAATTCAATAGGCTTCGTCCTTGTGGTAAAAAAAGCATATGTACCAAATTTCATCAAATTATCTTCAAAATTGCGACCTGTACTTTGCGCACAAGCTTTACATGGACAGCCAGCCAGCCAGCCAGACGACCAGACGGACGGACGGACGGACGGACATCGTTAAATCGACTCAGAAAGTGATTCTGAGTCGAACGGTATACTTTAAGGTGGGGGTCCGAAGATTTTTTCTCTGCGTTACAACTTCTGCACAAACACATAATACCCCAACCACCTTTGGTGGTGTAGGGTATAAAAAACTATTACGATCTTTTTATCAAATAACATAGTTCTTTCATTATTGCATCGAAATTTAATTAATTTATTCAAGCAAAAATGAAATAAAAACAAGCGAGAATGTTATATTCGGCTCGACCGAATATAAATACCCACCATCAACTTTTTCAAATTTTACGTTATATGGAAGGTGGGCGGTAAAGTGGGTGGAACACGCTCATTTTTTGTTTCCATGTTAACATTAGTCCTTGAACTATTTGAACACAATTTCGTTGAAGTTTCACCTTATATGGGAGGTGGGCGGTAAAGTGGGCGGACCCGCCCATTTTTAGTTTCCAAGTTTATATCGATCCTTTAACTATTTATACAAAATTTCGTTGTCGTACATGCTTTTGTTTAAGAAATATCAGCAGAAAAGTATGAAATGGTTTCTAGTTTAGTTTTTAGTTTCGATCCCTATCCTGCTTTCAACAGACGAACGGACATAGCTAGATCGACTCAGAATCTAACCAGAACCCAGAAAATATATACTTTGTGGGGTCTTAAATGATTCCTTCGACATGTTACACACGGAATGACAAAATCAATATACCCCCCCATATTTTTGATGGTGGGTATAATAAAATTTAACTATACTTTTATATTCTATATACATTTTTAATTCATCCAATCAACTACTTGATTGATTTAATTAATTTATTAATTGGGAATTTTTTTGTGTTTTATATTTTCCACTTTTTAGTAATTGATATAATCATTTTGGTGAGAGGTACAAATTTAAACAAGTTTTTAATTGAATGAATTATTTTCTAACATATTTGTTAATTGGTGACTTTTTTCTGTGTATATTAAATATCATTTGTTAAAAACATTAAGTTCAAAGTTTATTCATTAAAATATAATTTTTAACCAAAACATTAAAAAAAACTGAAAATCCTTAACTTAAAACGCTAACATGGCATCTCTTAAAATGATTTTCAACGCAAAATAAAAACTTATAAGTTAATTTTTATCTAATTCTTTAACATAAATATAAACAAATGTAAATTGTAAGTTCATTTGTATAATATTTTATTACATTTATTTTTCTAACTTTTCGTAGAATTTTAGTTTTTATATTTAAATTTTCTTTGTTTACATTTGTAAACAAATGATCATATGTTTCTTTCAACATATGTTTTGCTAATGGCAGTTGATGCAAGAAAAACAGCCAGCAGCTTTAATCAATTTCCCCTTCAATGAACTGTCAAATTTTGACTCTTTCTTGCTCTCAATTACAATATTTTTATCGTAAAGGAACGTGATTTAGCAACATCCAGCAACATTTTGTGATAATTATCACGAAATATCAGGTACGCGAACGCAGCTAAAATCTACCTAAAAGCATTATTGAACTTGTGATTGCAAATGTTTCGGGAAAAATTGAAAAGAAAAACGTTATTATTAAATTTTTAAATATATGCAAATGGGGAAAAATGTTTTTTTCGCTTACATCTTGTATTCAGAAACATTATAAAATTCCTACATTATATTTTAAATTACTAAAGTTAAATAGTGACACTTTAGTGTTATTGTGATTATCATAGTGCACCTTTTTTAAACTTAATTAAAAAACAAAAAGAAAAAAAGTTATTTCATTTAACATTTATACAACGAAATAGACTAACAAAAAGCACATACATATAATTCTCTTAAACTGATCTATCAAATCATAATCCCATCATAAACAACATAAACAATTCTCTTAAATAAACAAATTCCGCCAAAATAGATAAGCACTTGTCAGTCGGTTTTTTCGTGTTTCCACTTATAGTTTGTCATTTGTATTATTAGCGCCATCTAGTGGTCAGTACTTAACAAATTTTGCACAGTAACCGTCTCATTATTAAGTTCAGCTATTTTTTTAAATTCGTTTATCAACCTAAACCTTCATTACTACTATGATTTGCTCTAAACCGAAGTGTAGAAATAAGTCTGATGACCCAATGATGTCTTGCTGGCTATGTAATACTATTTATCACGCCAAATGTGTTGACCTAGCCCCACGGACTGCTGATAATATTCGGGAAGATAAAGGTCTGCGTTGGTGCTGTAACAAATGCATTGTTTTTGATGTCGAATTCTATTAAATTTTTAAAAGCACACGAGACGAGTTGAACGATATATACAATGACTTAATATGTCTAAAAAATTTGTGAAATATAAAAAAAAATTTTGAAAATGCGTCGTACTCACCGAAAAGGAAAAAAAACAACTCCTACTTTGAAATTTTACCTTCAACAATTGAAAACATTACTCAAAATGTACCTAACAATTCACAGCCTCCTCCTGGTTCTAATGTACATAATTGACCATCATCTATAACACAAAATCTTGAAGTTCAAATCAATCCATTGCTCAAAGTGCTCCTAACCTTTTGAAACCTTCTGCTGGCTCTAATCTACACAATTCTTCATCTTTGTTACAAAGCCCAGAATCTCTTTCAAATAATTTATCTTATACTCAATCATATGATGTAGTAGCTCCATCTATTATATCAAATCAACAGCCATATATAACTGACTTGCCTCTTTAAAATTCCATCGATACAACGCTTCATCCAATAGTAAGCCATCCCCAAAAAAACGATTTTTGCTGCTTGATTCTCTTCAGATACAACAACTGAATCAATTATTCAATATATAAAATATAAAATTGGCATGAATATTGATGTAACTGTTTTTAAATTTTGCTATGATTGTAAATCCCGATTTTTGGCCACATAGAGCAATTATTCATGAATATGAATATAGAAATGCTGCTCATTCAGATATTGTATATTTACCTATTCAAAATAACTTTAATATTCTAAAAACTAAAAATTTTATCAACCAATAGCCACATAAATATAGCATACCAAAACGTTCAAGGTCTGAATACAAAATCAACCACACTCTAGAATAACAGTTTTGATTTTACTTTCCACATTATTGACTTCACCGAAGTATGGTTTAATGAACGAAAATGTGTACTAAATAATGAAGTGTTATGTCCTAATTACCAAATATTTAGACAAGACCAACTGCGTAAACTTGGTGGCGGTGTACTTATTGCTGTTCTAAATTCCCATCCTTGTGAAGATATGTATAATAAACATCTTTCCGCCATTCAAAGCCTATTTCAACAATCTAAACCATAATATATATTTATTGTTCTAGGCGATTTCAACCTCCCTTCCGTACTGTGGAATAAATCTGATGATTTGAATTATCTAATTCCTACAAAAACAAATTAATTTATTAACTCGTTATAATGTTTGGGATTATTCCAAATTAACCACGTATATAATCCTTTTGGGAAACTTTTAGACCTTTCATTTGTAAACCATCCGAAGGAAATAAGGTCTGCGCACGAAAAAATCCGTGCATGCTCTTTAGCTTATAACTTTTGATGTGGTGAAAAATTAATAATTCTGTTAACTGGTTTGTATTTGTTATTATGCTCACTTGCCATGTGCTAAGTTTCATTTTAATAGCAAAAATGGTTTTTCTTAAAATGGAAGTTTAACAAAAAAACTCCAAAACACATAATTCAAATTTTTCATGAAATCTAGCATTGGTCATATAAAATAATTGAAAGGAAGGCTGTTGTGCCACAAAATACAGTTTCTTGGGTCATAATATTATACAAAAAAGTCATGATCACTGAATGGTAAACTAGTAATGGAAGACAAATAGTATCTTCAGGCTCTAGGACTCAGGAAAATAGAAAGGATTTTGAGAGAAAATTTTAAGGAAGTCTTCAGACTTATAAAGTAAGAAAAAAATTTGGAGGTAAAAAATAACATGGAAGAACGTCAAACGAATTTTTTCAGAAATTTTATTTCCGTGTAGTAAACGATGAAGCGTTCGTACAGGGTAAATTCTTTCAACTTCCTAGCCTGGAATTCTATGTTGCAGATGCTAGGGGGATTATGGCAGAAAAAGTTCGTGTATCAAAGAAATCAAAATTCCCAAGAAAGTTTTTGATTTGGAAAGTCATATGCATACACAGGAATAAAGATCTTCATTAGTAAAAAAGTGGTTGCATTAACACAGAAATGAGTGCCTTTGGAAAAGACCAAAGGAAAAACAAACTTTATAAGAAATACAAAAAAAAAAAAAAAACTGGCTTATCTGTTGATTATGGATATTACTCGATTGCACGATCGGAATATAATATTGCAAATAAATTAGCATACGATAAATATATTACTCGAATGAAGTCTAATCCTAAATCATTTTATAAATTCGTCAACTCCAAACGTAAATCATATAATAATCGTAAATTTCTTAAATTCGGAGCTGTTGAAGCTGATACTGCTGAATCGATCAGCAATATGTTTTCTGACTTTTTTGCTACCACATATTGTAAAAAATCATATAATAAAACAATTTCCTACCCTTACAGTATATCGCAATCACCTGGAATATATTTTATGTCTATCAGTAACACAACAATATTATTTAATTTAAAATCACTAAAAAATTCATTTATCCACTTACTGTTATTTTTAATAAATCAATTGAAACATGTTATTTACCCCCGATGTGGAAATCATCGTATATAATTCCATTGTTCAAAACTGGAAATAAACCTGAGGTGTCAAACTATAGAGGAATTGCTAAACTTAGTGCGATTCCTAAACTATAGGAAAAAATTCTCACAGATAACTTGTTTCATTAAATTTCATTTTAACACTATGTTAACACGGTTTCCGTAAATCTCGACCTACATTAAAAAACATCCTGGAACTTACCACAATTATAAATGATGGCTTTGTTCCTATCTATCTGAAATAACCTAAAAAGTAAAGTTTGAAAGTGCCACTTCGAAATCCATTAATGTTTCCTCTGGCGTTCCCCAAGGTAAAGTGGCTACCTTGGGGAACGCCAGAGGAAATCCCATCCCAATCCCATCTTATTTACTTTATTTATAAATGATCTTCCTTCCGTCGTTCAATATTCAAATGTTTTGATGTATGCTGACGATATCAAAATTTTTCAATCTCTTACTGAACCTGCAGACCAAATATTACTTCAGGCAGACATCACACAAATATCGTACTGGTGCAAAATTAACCTAATGGAACTGAATATAAAAAAATTTAAACAAATGACTTTCTACAGAAGCAATAAATTAAAGCATGTAAACGAAAATAAATTTTCAAATGTAAACATTTAGGTACCTATATAAGGTATCTCAAAAATGTTATATTTTTATGAAACTAGAGACTCCAAAGAATACAAATATGCTTATTATTTTTCCCTAAAATTATGAGTCGCTGAATAAATATAAAAATTGTAGAAATTCAGAAAAAATTTTTGGACACGTTTTTTACATAATTTTTTAAGATCTTTTGTTCACAATTTTTTTTACATTTTACATGTTTTTTTCGACACAGTTTCAATCTGAGATGTAAAATTTTTGAACTGGTTTTCATCCTTATTAATTTTTTATGATACCCGTATGCAGTGCGTTTTACTGGTTTTTATCATAACCCTTTTCCCGATTCACTTTTCGATGCCAAATTTTGCCCGAGTGTTAATCAACACATTATTTAGTATTTAAATTGATAGATTATGAAATTGTCTTTGCTTTGATGTATCATTTACCAAAATTGTCATTGTTAAACTAGGATTTTTTTTACTTGAAGTTGATTGACGCAGTGTTCAAAAAAATTTTCTCAAAATTAATTTTCTGTTATTTTCCAACTTTTAAGAATATGAATTAACAGTTTGGATATAATAAAAAAATATTACATATTTAAAATCTTCGGGCTTCGCAAATTCAGAAAAGTATCCCATCTATATCATATTGCTTATAGCGACTGAAATATTTACGTTTAAAAATGTAAAAAAATTTTCGTTTACACATTTTTTTAAGAAATTTGTCCAAAATATTTTTGCTCATGTTTTGCAATTTTTAAGATATTTTGTTGACTGATATCTCGAAACTCAAAATGTAAATGTATAAATATTCTCAAGGCTTTACAGAATCAGAAACCTTTTAGCTTTTTCCAATATTATATACTGTGGCTTAAATATATGCAAATGAAAATGTAAAAAATTTTTCTTTTACATGCTTTAGATTCGTACTACAATATTAATGGGAATACGATTGAAAAAGTTCAAAACTTTCTTGACCTTGGCGTTCTCCTTAACCATTAATTAAATTTGGATGTATGAAGCGATGGTCCAAGGAATTTTCAGATCCCTATATACCGAAACAACTATCATTAGTTCGACCAATTCTAGAATACGGATCAATCATATAGAATCCTTCCTATACTACATATATAAACTGCATTGAATCAGTACAAAAACAATTTTTAATATTTGGCTTGCTAATATTTCGCTCTAATTACGCTAATAATATCCCTTTTCGTTCCTTATGTTAAAACTTCAATAAATATTATCATTGTATCAATCTATCAGAACCTAGAGAAAATTTAAAAAGAAAAATTATTTTGTATATAAATAGTTAAGTTGAAACTTTATTTTATATACCTTTAGTCTGTAAGGATTTTTAAATCTATAGACCAAATAAAGCAAAAAAAGAAAATAACTTCCATGAAAGTTTAAAATATGCACTTTCTTTTACTTTTAAAGTGGTGAAAATGTTCTTTTTTTGGAAGCTCTTGATAATTTTTTTTTTTTTTTGCTGGGAAAGGTAAGCTTGTTATTATGATTTATCGCAAAGTTCTATGTGAAAGTTTTAATTATAGATGGAAACAACAATAGTGAAGACGAAAAAAAGCAATACATCAGTGGAAAATGAAGTTATATTTTAATAAATTAAGTAATATTTTAAATGTTTATGTATATTTTTAATTTTAGAAAACAAAAAATTTGGTCTTCGTGGTAGCAAAAAGTGAGGAGGATGTCTATTGCAAAATTATTAATCGAAGAATCAAATACAATATCGTTATCTTTGGTGGTGCGGGTAACTTATAATAACTATACAAAGGATTATTTTTTAGTGTTAATCGAAGTAGATAATTAATTGGTATCGCAACAGATGGTGTTCCTAATATGACAGGAAAAAACATCCGGTCACCAAATTATTGAAAAACGAAAATTTATTTGTGTTGAAGTGTGTTTGCCATTCCACCGCTCTCTGTTAGTCATATGACTGCTTAAAAATGTCATCAGAAGTAGATTCATTGGTACGCGACGCAAATAGCCCAATCGGAATTTGCAATTTCAAAACTTCTAGAATACAAATCAAAAAAAGTGTTACATCCAGTTGAAACGAGATGGCTTTCTATGGAGGCAGTCGTAGTTAGAGTTTTAGAATCCTGTGAACCACTTAAAATATTGTTTGCTTTTGCCTCTAATATAGACCATATTTTGATAGTGCCATAAATATTAAAAATAAATTAAACGACATGAATGAACTATATTTATGTTTCTTGAAGTACATTCTTCATGTTTTTAATAGCATAAGTAAATTATTTCAAAGTTCAAATTAACAAATACAACATATTTATAATTAATTAGAATGTCTATACTTAAAAATATTGGATCATTAGATGAAACATTACATTACATATTGTACATTGAAATACAGAACAAGATTTCAAAAACATTGACATTTTCTTACAAAAAGAAGTTTATTTAGGTGTTTTTGTAAAGAAACAAATATCTGATTCAAATTTTAGTGCAGACGAAATAAATTCACTGACAATTGTATTGTTTTTATATTGTTTGCAAATTACAGAAGGATTTGATTTTTATGATTTTTGCTTCAAGGAATTCTATTGTTCACAACCCCTACAAATTATTAATAAAAAAGTTTCATCTCTTGTAAGTCTAATAGATAAATTTCGATTCTAAATTTAGATGACGAATTTAGAGAATTGCGTTACATAAGTCTTAATAACTATTTTTCAAACATAGAAAAAATTATGTGTGAATAAATTTGTAGCTCAGTATCCAAAATAAGTCGAGCAGATAACACTATGCAACAGTATTTTGGGGACGGAATCATTCCAACTACAATTGATAGCTCTTGATATGTGTAATAAATCCTCCAAAGGATTTTTCGCTGGTAGGCAACATTTTTGTTTTATGACCTTTTAAACTTTTCTATTTTTACACAAAGGTAGTCTCAGAAAAATTCGAAAGAAATAATAGTAGAGTAGAAGCTAACATATTTTGCATAAATCTTTAGAGCACTTAACGGGGAATATTTTATTAGAATTTCAATTCATTTATCTTACCTTTTAAAGAGTAATTTCTAGTCCGTTTTTAAGAAATGATATGAAATGATATGACTTGGGTTTAATGGGTTAAAATGTTATACAGATATTCCAAAGGCAAAAAAATCATCCGACTTATCAAGTGTGGTTAAAAAACAAATAACAAAATTTTCCCACATTTCTTATATAAACTCCTTAAAGTAGGCAATGAAATATAACACAAAATTAAAATTTTTGTTGAAATCGTAAACAAAATTAATAATAATTTTATCAATTTCATTTCTTTGGATAAATGCTTTTCCGTATGATCTTTAGACCTTCGCTGACTAGTGAAATTTGATGTAGAAAATTTCTGTAGAACATTTTAACCCATTAAACTCAAGTTTTAATCAACTTTTATTTAATTTTTTCTAAACGGACTGGAAATGACCCCATATAATGAGAGATAGATGAACAGAAAGTTCTAATGAAATATTTCCATTTAAATGCTCTAAAAATTTATATTAAAATACTTGAGCTTCGAGGTATATTTGTATTATTTTTTTCTTCATATCTGAAACTACTTTGGTCCAAAAATAGAAAAGTTTAAAAGATCATGAAACAAAAATGTTGCCCACCATCGAAAAACCTTTTGGGAGGTTTATAATACATAGCAAGAGCTATCAATTGCAGATGGAATGATTTCGCCTCCACGCAATGATCCTTAATTTGTCACACAGTGTAATCAATTAATTTTTCCAACGTTATCTAAATATGCTTCAAATCTAATGTGGTTTGCCTTTCTTAACAGCAAATGATGTAAGAATTTTTTTAAAAGTAAGATCCTCATTTTGTAAAACGAAACGTTTTCAAACGTTCAAAATTTGTATGAAGAATACTGGGAAATTTCAATTTTTTCCATACAAATTTTTTTAAACGTTTTTCGTTTCGTTTTATAAAATGAGTCCCTAAATTTAAATAAAACGAAATATTGAAACAGGTTAGATAACACAACGTTAGAAAGGACTCTACATTCACAAGATTATTTGTTGTTTTAATTTAAAGATCGGTAACAATAATAACAAATATTTTAAACCAGATCAGACATTTTAAATTTATTTGTTGTTTTTAATATAAATTGTCGAAACGAATTTTTCGTTCGTTTTATAAAAACAGGGGGTAAATTTAAAATTGGTTTGTGAATACGTGAGTATAACTTTTTATGAAATGTTTTTTTTTATATAAGTATAAGTATACATATGTATGTTAGATACATATATGAATTGTTACTTTTTTATTTTATGTTAATTATATAATAATAAAAGTTGTTTTATATAATAATAAAAGTTGTTTTTTCTTCAAAATTATGAATTTTCTCCTAAAGTTTCTGGCAACGCTGGTTACATAATATGTATGTGTTTTTAGTTTTCAAAATAAGTATAAAACATACATATGCAAGGCCTTTTTGTTGAACTTTGAATTTGACTTTCGATGTACATATTTGTGTTTGTTCCTCTTTTGAATATGCGGATTATTTGATGATTGTACTTTATTTATTGTTTCTAAACATCAACAGCAACAATACTCCATCGTATTTGCGTGTGCCTTTTATTGCCTGCTTGGCTGTAGGCAGCTGATATCAACTAATCTTTTGTCAGACGAAAACTTGTGGATTTTTTTACCACAAACTTTTCAATGAAAATGATTTCTTTTAAGTAGTTTTGTTCCAAAGTAAAACAATTAAACTAACAAACTCAATAATCACATAAAGATGAATTTAAACTTATAATTAAAACTATCAGTATACATATAACAACATTCATTTTGTAAATAGATATTAATAATTAACTTTAATATAATATATTCAGTTTAACAATGTGATACATGCTTTTTTTAATTAACATGCCTATTCTTAAAAAAAATCACAATTTTATTATGACTAAAAATTACGACTATACTTGTGACTCGGTCATAACTTTATATTCTGTTAACATAGTCACAAAACATGCTTAACATTTAAAAATGTTGACTTTTCTTGTCAATTGAAAATAAAAATAAAATTTTTTGTAAAAAATTTGAAATTTTTAGAGAAGAATGGATAATTTGCAAATAATACTGCAAAATTCGATGAAAATCTGCAGGAAATGCGAGTAAGAGTGTGTTGTATATATGCTTTATCGCTCTTTGGCCCTCAAATGTTTCAAATAAGTATGTATGCATTGTTTTTTCTACAACACATTTTTTTATATTTTCATATTTTTTTATTTTCAATTAAAATGTCTTTTTATTATAGTCACAATTCTTATGACTGTCTACATATCAGGTCTTAATTTGAAAACGAAATATTAATACATTTTTGTTTGTGAATAAAAAATTAAAGACTATAGTCACAATTTTTGTTTTATGACTATTTTTCAGTCACAACTTTTCTGTGAATAGGCATGTAAGTTTGCCTTTTAGAAATGAAAAGTTTACAACAAAAGTAGTCAAGAACATTTCATAACTCTTTAGCCCTTTAGGGTCCAATTCTCCACATAAAGTTCAACGGACCAACCGATTAAGGCTCCAATTTATTGAGACTGGCTACCTTATATTCCATCCGTGCTCAGGGAAATTGGGTATGGTTCTTGTTTCTAATAAATCAGATTTATATCAATTATAAAATTTCTAAATTAGGTAGATTCCAGAATCGACAGACAACTTAAATAAAAATAAAACAATACGAATTGAAACGAAAAGAAGAGATTTAGATGTTATTACCTCTTCATGTGTCTATACCCTCTCTACCAATGCTATTTATACCCTACACCATAGGTGGTTGCGGTATTATGTGTTTGTGCAAATATTGTAACGCAGAGAAAAAACCTTAAAGTATACCTTTCGACTGAGAATCACTTTCTGAGTCAATTTAATCATGTCCGTTCGTCTGTTCGCAAATTGGAAGATAATTTGATACAAGGAGGAAGACTATTGAATTTGGTCATGATCGGCCCAGATTTCACTTGGCCCCCATACAAATGTCCTCCCGGAATACAGTTTTCACACTTATAATTACCCTAAAAATAGGAATATTTTAATGAAATTTGGCACAAAAAGTTTTATTTAAGTATAAATATGAATACCAAATTTCGTGATTGGTCCATAACTTACCATGGCTCCCATATGAACCCTTCTTCCGAAAATCACTTTAACGTTCATAAATCCCATAAAATGTCAGTATCAACTTAATATTCAACACAAATTAATTTTTTATAAGTATAAATGACAGTGCAAAATTTAATGAAGATGGTTCCATAATTTACTATAGCTTCCATATAAGACCCAATTTCCGGAATCACCCAAAAGTAAATAAATACATGCAGATGTTAGTATCGATATAATATCCCAGCAAAAAAGGAACTGAAAAAGTCATGAATTTAACATTGTGTTGGCATTGGAAGGAAGTACTTACTGGTGCAAAAGAACTGCAGAAGTTCTTTTTTTAACCCATGGTTGTCATTGGTAGGATTTTCTTCTTTTAAGTTTCTTATTCATTTCTTTTGAAGTACTTCCTTTAAAACTAAGTTTATGAAATTTTTTTACAAAAATTCAGTTTTAATCTTATTAAAAGATAATAAAAATGCATTAAAATTTATAAAATTTTAATTTTCTTAGAAATTATTAAACTTTTTTCCAGCTAAAATTTCATTTATTTTCACTTTTTTGGAAGTAATTATTAAGAACTTCCAAAAAAGTTTAAAATATTCACTTTATTCTACTTTCGAAGTGGTGAAAATGTTCTTTTTTTGAAGCTCTTGATCGTTTTTTTGCTGGGATTCTGTATTAGTATGTTTTTTACACTTTTATACAAGTATCGGTCTACAACTGGCCCCTTCCCGAATTTTGGTACACATAGACAATTAGGTATCATATGGTCGGACTTGACCGTCTATCACTTTTGTTGTCGTTTTAAAATATATCAAATAGGCCTAAATTTACTGCCTTGTTTACATCCTTAACCGTTCATGAATATAAAAACGGACATACAAACAACTTACAAACACATGTTCCAAAAAATTACTGTTTAATTAGGAATTTTTTATTAGTGTATTTTTTCTTTATCTTTGCTTAAATTATTTCGTACTACGTTAGGATTTTTTGTACTCCTTATTTAGCACCCTTGGGTGGGAGTTTTGCTATAAATTCTAACGAGTAAAACTGTTAACGGTACCCTTTTTAGACATTGCCCTTTGTCATCGTTTTTTCTTTGGCTAAATTACTTTACTCGTTTTGTGATCGCCATTTGTGCTACCACGTAAAACAAAGCTCCCGCAACATTTTATACCAAAAAAGGTAATATTTAAATAAAGAAATTTTCTTTACATTTACAAACATAAAAATTTGTGTTTTATTTATTTTTTATTTGCACGCAAACATTTTGGTCCTTACTTTGAGTCTACATTAGAGAAATTTTTATCAAGACAAACGGCAATATATACATACATAAAACATTAATGAATTCGCCATATTGTTGTTTTTGCACAATTGTTGCCATTTTCCATAAATTCGAGTAATGTAGACTCAAAGTTATCGAGACGGATTAATGCTTATGGTAAAACACTTGGAAGTAATTGGATTTTCTTCTCTTCTTTTCTATAGAAAGATCTCCATCTTCATTGGTCAAAAGCATATAAGTTTTTACTTTAATTATTTGAAAAAACAAGGTGCGTATTAATGAAATTCCAAGTGTAAAAAATTTGTGCAAAAATAAACCATACAAGTTAAAAAGAAAATTTAAATATTGCCAAACAAATAGAAAGAAATAAACCAAAGAGCAATAAACTACCAATACAAACATAAATTGTGTAATTTATATTATTGTGAATGATCGCTTTAGCAACTTTCGTGGTAACATTTGTTTAGGGACAGCTGTTTTGTTCCTTTTTTTATTTATTTTATACGGAATTATCAACTGTGTTTTTTGTTTGTTTACACAGACGGACGAAATTGTTGAACAATTTTTTTTGTAAAATTTGTATTATTTTGATAAATTGGTAAATTTAAATTATTCGTGATCCCAGATAATAATAGTGATTAACATCAAGTGAAATAAATTTATTTAGTGGTTTTTGTGCTCTTTATACTTTTTTTTCATACAGTCCAACTACTAAGTTGTCTTTTTATTATTCTTCTTCTTGGTACCATATAACACCCTACGGTCGGTCATTTTGACTATTAACTTATTTCTATTCAAATTAAAATATTTTTTTAGAGAATTTTGTTTGCTTTTTAGAAAAAATGAATTGAATAAAAATAAATTATTATTATTTTTTTTTTTAATAATTTTCGGATTTTATGTAGAAATAATTTAAAATAAATTTATATTGTTTTAATTAATTATTTTTTCTAATAAAATTATTAAATAAATTTTAATTTCGAATACACATTTTTTGGGTCCAATTAAAAAGAAGAAGAATGCCTATTTCACCATTAGATAAATTTATTAGAGCTTCAGATGCTCTTGTCGCTTTTGAGGCGAATTTTAATGACATTAAAGAAGAAGTGCATACCGTTCTCGCATTAGAACTTCATGGCAGTGAGTTGAAACTTTTATGGGATAAAGTTAAAGTGATATATGAACAGTGTATAGATTATTTGAATACCTCTGACGATGTAGAGCCTGATGATGTCGAAATATAAGGCCACATATAATGCATATATCAGTTGTTTGTGGAGGATTCATGAAAAGTCGAATATATATCCTTCAACGAATAAATCAAATCACTTAAAACCATGTTCACATGTTGTTGGCAGGGCTGTCAGATGTGGCGATTTTTCGCCAAACGTGGCGATTTTTAATTGCTCTTGGCGACTGAATTTTGCGATTTGCGACATGGCGAATTTTTTGGCGATTTTTAACAATATGGCGATTTATTTGGCTAATTTTTAAAATTTTATTAAATAGGTATTCGCATAGTAAAACTATTACGTTTTTTTACTAGCCAACGTCTATTTTTAGTACTTTTCTATCCAAAACGGCGGTTCTCACCAAGGGTCCGTATAAAGATTGTAAGGTGGTCGCTAAGACCTTTTGCCTGAACATAAAATTAAAAGAATTTCTTTAAACAGATAACACACATATGTATATTAGGGCGGCCCCATAATGAAAAGTGTGGATGTTCCCAGCTTAAATGAATATTTACTTCATTCTAAGAGATAGTTTCTCAAAATTTTTGTTCTGACATTATCCTTTCGCGAGCAAGATCAAAATGAATATAGGTCCTTTTTTCGGGTTTTCCGATTTTTTTTTGTATATTTCTGCCAAAGGAACAATATGCAAATCTGGTGTGGCATGAAAGGTCTTTGGGGTTCGCATTTAATGATATAATAAAAATTTGGGATCAGATCCAAATAAGTCCAAAATTTTGCAATTTTTCACAAAAAATTTAGAAATTTGAATTTCTAAATTTTTGTTATGTCGTTAAATGCGCGACTCGAAAGCCTTTCTTACGATATCAAATTTTCGTATTGTTCCTTTGGCAGAAATATGCAAAAGATTCGAAAAACCCAAAAAAAGGGACATATTTTCATTTTGATCTAGCTCACGAAAGGATAATATCAGGACAAAAAATAAAGAGTAAAATTTCTAAAACTATTGTTTGTGCATGATTTTTATTATCATTCTGGTAATTTTTGCAAATTGTAAAAACCATTTAATAATATTTCGTCCTTAGCATGAGACATTTATTTTAAATTTAAATAAATTTTAAAATTAAATAAATATTTGACAATTTGTTTTCCATCATCTTTCAAATATAAATATTAAGATTTTATGGGCCATAGTGAAAAGAAATCGTTCACGAATAAATTAGTTCTTCGAAACAATTTATAAGTTTAATAGGACAAATGTTCATTACATAATATTAGAATTATTCTGTTAAAAAATATAATAAATTTCAAAAACTTTGAAATTTATTATATTTTTTAATAAAAGTGAGCAATGTATGTATGTCACAAAAGTGTATAAAAAAATATTAATTTCAATATTTTTATACCCTTCACCACAGGTGTAAAGGGTATATATAAGTTTGTCATTCCGTTTGTAATTTCCACAATTTTCGTCGGAGAGCAAAAAAGTTTATATTTTCGGAATCCTTGTAAGAAGCGATGACGATTGGACCATGTCCGTCCGTCCGTCCGTGTGTCGGTTGAAATGGCGTTTATGAAGCCCACCGATAACTGACATATATAATATGTATGTCAAACGATCGGAAATGCTTTCGAGAATTTTGCTATTGGAATTCAGCAAGATAGGTTCATACAATGCGGAGATATGTTCAAAAAACCGGTTTTTTGAACCGGTTTTCCAGTTTCTGAAGCCTCTGTATACACTACGGACTTCGTTTTTACAAAGAATTCTCGGACATTTTTTTCTGAATTTTTGTTCTGAAAAAATGAAATAAATCGGTTCAGTAATAACTGAGATATCGGACAAAACGCATTTTTTATTTTTTGAAGCCTTGGTTTAAGCTATAGATTTTTATTTTTATACAGATCGGTCACAAATATTTTTATAAAATTTCAGTTTTTTGAATCAGGAAGATCGGTTTATAAATGGTGGAGATATGCTTTAAAAACCGGTTTTTAGAACCGGTTTTTTAGTTTCTGAAGCCTCTGCATATACCAGGGACTTCGAATTTTTAAAGGGGGCTCGAAAATTATTTTCTGAATTTTTGTTCTGAAAAAATTAAATAAATCGGTTCAGTAATAACTGAGATATCGGGGAAAACGAATTTTTTATTTTTGAAGCCCTTGTTCAAGCTATAGATTTTTATTATACCCTTCACCACAGGTGTAAAGGGTATATATAAGTTTGTCATTCCGTTTGTAATTTCCACAATTTTCGTCGGAGAGCAAAAAAGTTTATATTTTCGGAATCCTTGTAAGAAGCGATGACGATTGGACCATGTCCGTCCGTCCGTCCGTCCGTCCGTCCGTCCGTCCGTGTGTCGGTTGAAATGGCGTTTATGAAGCCCACCGATAACTGACATATATAATATGTATGTCAAACGATCGGAAATGCTTTCGAGAATTTTGCTATTGGAATTCAGCAAGATAGGTTCATACAATGCGGAGATATGTTCAAAAAACCGGTTTTTTGAACCGGTTTTCCAGTTTCTGAAGCCTCTGTATATACTAGGGACTTCGTTTTTACAAAAAAGTCTCGGACATTTTTTTCTGAATTTTTGTTCTGAAAAAATGAAATAAATCGGTTCAGTAATAACTGAGATATCTGACAAAACGCATTTTTTATTTTTTGAAGCCTTGGTTTCAGCTATAGATTTTTATTTTTATACAGATCGGTCACAAATATTTTTATAAAATTTCAGTTTTTTGAATCAGGAAGATCGGTTTATAAATGGTGGAGATATGCTTTAAAAACCGGTTTTTAGAACCGGTTTTTTAGTTTCTGAAGCCTCTGCATATACCAGGGACTTCGAATTTTTAAAGGGGGCTCGAAAATTATTTTCTGAATTTTTGTTCTGAAAAAATTAAATAAATCGGTTCAGTAATAACTGAGATATCGGGGAAAACGAATTTTTTATTTTTGAAGCCCTTGTTCAAGCTATAGATTTTTATTTAGATCAGTCATAAATATTTTTATAAAATTTCGGTTTTTTTAATAAACCAAATTCGTTCATAATCAACAGAGTTATGGCCAAAAAACAAATCTGTTAAGAATATAAATACACCAACAAACATGTATATTAAGCATTGTAATGACTATTAGTGACGTTATTTGTTTTTTGTATAGGCAAGTAGTTTAGTTATCAACAGCAGTAATATGATGAATAACAGTGTTGTTGTTGTTGTTCTTTGTATATGCAGTCTGTACAAAAATAAATAGATATGGAATTGTTGTTGTTTATTTTTTAAAACTAAAACATATGTTAAGAATATACATAAATACATACACAAACATGTATATTAAGCATTGTAATGACTATTAGTGACGTTTTTTGTTTTTTGTATAGACAAGTAGTTTAGTTAGCAACAGCAGTAATATAATGAATAACAGTGTTGTTGTTGTTCTTTGTGTATTCAGTCAGTTTGTACATACAAAAATAAATATATATGGAATTGTTGTTGTTTCTTTTTTAAAAGCAAAGCCTGTTATGATTGTTTTTTTTTTCATATTCAAATTTTCGTAGTTTGAAGAAAATTTAGATTTAGAAAATATGCAAGCATACGTTAAGGCGAAAATTTTATTAATTGTCGGTAATATGGTAATATGATGTCGATGAGATGGTAATATGGTGAAGGGTATCAAAGATTCGGCACAGCCGAATCTTTTTTCAATTTCATTTTTATATAGATCAGTCATAAATATTTTTATAAAATTTCTGTTTTTTTAATAAACCAAATTCGTTCATAATCAACAGAGTTATGGCCCAAAAACAAATCTGTTAAGAATATAAATACACCAACAAACATGTATATTAAGCATTGAATGACTATTAGTGACGTTTTTTGTTTTTTGTATAGACAAGTAGTTTAGTTATCAACAGCAGTAATATGATGAATAACAGTGTTTTTGTTGTTGTTCTTTGTATATGCAGTCTGTACAAAAATAAATAGATATGGAATTGTAGTTGTTTATTTTTAAAAACTAAAACATATCTGTTAAGAATATACATAAATACATACACAAACATGTATATTAAGCATTGTAATGACTATTAGTGACGTTTTTTGTATAGATAAGTAGTTTAGTTAGCAACAGCAGTAATATAATGAATAACAGTGTTGTTGTTGTTCTTTGTGTATTCAGTCAGTTTGTACATACAAAAATAAATATATATGGAATTGTTGTTGTTTCTTTTTTAAAAGCAAAGCCTGTTATGATTGTTTTTTTTTTTCATATTCAAATTTTCGTAGTTTGAAAAAAATTTAGATTTAGAAAATATGCAAGCATACGTTAAGGCGAAAATTTTATTAATTGTCGGTAATATGGTAATATGATGTCGATAAGATGGTAAGATGGTAATATGGTAATATGGTGAAGGGTATCAAAGATTCGGCACAGCCGAATCTTTTTTTTCAATTTCATTTTATTCAATTATTATTAGCTACTGAAATTATAATTGATTTTGTTGATGCTGAATATACATTTTAAAATTATATAAAATTTTAAGCATTAAATATTTTAGTTGTTTTTAGTTTTTCTTAAAAAAATATACAAAATTTAAATTTGGCGATTTTTGGCGATTTCTAATTAACAACTTGGCGACAGAGGCTCAAAAAAATCTGACAACCCTGGTTGTTGGACCGACTTTCAACTGTGTATATAGCCAGAAATTTTATCACTTTGGTTATAGGATGGTGGCGGTATGTAATTCCGATTATTTGATCAAATTTTTTTTTTAGCGAAAAATCCTAAATATTTGCAGATATGTACTGTTTTATAAAAGAAATTCTTTTTTTTTATTATTTATAAATATAGGGGATGTTTTTATTTTGTGTTTATTTTTAATTGTCACTTGTTCAGTGTTTTCACATTCAAAAAATTTTAAATTATAAAAAAAATCATATAAAAATTTTTTCAATTCGTATTGTTTTCAATATTGGTAACAAAGTATACAAAGAAGTCCGACTTTCTTTTCGTAATATTTCTCTCTCTCACATACGTGTGCCGCGTGAATTGTGAGAGAACTAATACAAACAAAAACGAGAGAAGATATAGTCGGTCAAGCCCGACTATATGATACCCTACACTATTTCGATCCACATAATTTTGTTTTTACTCATATACAACTTACTTGTGTTAAATATTAACATAATACTAACATCTGTATGGGATTTATGCACGTTAAAGTGATTTTCGAGAGAGGGTTTATATGGGAGCAATGGTCAGTTATGGACCGATCTTCATGAAATTTGGCAAACGGATTTGTGCTTATATAAAACTTATTTGTGACAAAATTCATTAAAATATTCCTATTTTTAAGGCATCTAAAAGCGTTAAAACTCTATTCCGGGAGGACATTTGTATGGGGGCTAGGTGAAATAATGGGCCGATCATAACCAAAAAAAGCATATGTAACAAATTTCATCAAATTATCTTCAAAATTGCTACCTGTACTTTGCGCACAGCCAGCCAGCCGACCGGATGGACATCGCTAAATCGACTCAGAAAGTGATTCTGAGTCGAACGGTATACTTTAAGGTGGGTATACGAAGATTTTTTCTCTGCGTTACAATTTCTGCACAAACACAAAATACCCCAACCACCTATGGTGGTGTAGGGTAAAAACACAGAAATTTTACCTCCAAATATTTGATTAAGAATTTTTGCAGCTTTTAACAAAATCACACAATAATTTATAAATTTTTTGGAAAGCATAAGCCCACTTTTATTTTGAAAATTTGTCTAATTTGCACAAAACACAAAATATTTTTTCTTAATTTTTGACAATTTATTTTAGAAATTAAAACGTATAAGAGCATATTTACATTGGGGATTATCGCACGGTATTTTTATGATATTTTGTTTTCAAGTTGCTTCGAAATCCCTTCCATATTTACACATAGAGCCTATTTACATTGGGGATTATAGCAGCGTTTTTTTATGATATTTTGTTTTCAAGTTGCTTCGAAATCCCTTCTACATTTACACATTTAAATTTGTATTGTGAAATTTTTTAAAAAATGTTTGACAAAAAACAACAAATCAGAAAAATTAAAAATAAAATTGAAAAAATTTAATAAAATTTTTAGCTTTGCTACGACGTGCAACTTTTCTTACCCCGCTTGCTTCTCTACACCTCTTGCCTACAAACGTAAAAGTTGCAGCGAATTATTCCAATTGATATCCCCAATGTAAATGGGCTCTAACAGAGTTTAAATTTTTAGTATTGAAAATTCAAACAAATTGAATTTTAAAACATTTTTGTAGAACTCTTTGTGAATGGGAAAAATAAAAAAGCAACAACACAATTTAATTTTTGTTACGAACACATACTAAGAGTTAGGTACTTTTCACTAACACACTCTTAGAGTTAGGTACTCCTGCCAAAGAGTCGGACTACTTGTATATACTTTGATTGGTAATATAGCATTTGAAAGCAACGCATATCGCAGACCTAAACCACGTAACGCAAACGACAAAGATATTTCGAGATAGAGAATAGCATTTGTGACTGTTCCCCGCCTACAGACGGAACTTAAAATCGAGATAAGTTCTGATCTGTAACCAAGATGAGTTCTGATCTGTAACCAATTTTTGAAAAATATCATTACCACAGAACTACGTTTGCTATTTATTTCATATTAATTATGGGCTAATTTGTTGCTATCCAAGTATTTGTCCTTTTATATGTTTAATTTAATAAAGAAAATAAGTTTTGGATTAATGTTTATTTCGAGTTTGGAGCTAAAGTGTTGTGTTGGTTATGGACTTTGTGCGACAAAATAAAGTCACACTTTAATTAATTTTTTAATTTGGCGTCCAATTTTCGAATTTTTTGAATCGGCTTTGAAAATCGACTATATCTTAATTTAACAATTAACATTTAATTATACCTTATACCATTAGGGGGTGTTATGTGTATCTGTCGTTTATAACACACGATATAACGTTCGAATAAGAATCACTTTCTGAGTCGATTTAACTATGCCAGTTTGTTCGGCTGGCTTGCTGTCCATGTATACCTTGTGCGTAAAGTACAGTTCGAAAAATTAATAAAAATAGTATGATGAAGTTTGCAACATATTTTTTTTTTTTTGTACAAGGGCTTGTACCGAATGCTCTAAAAATAAGAATGTTGTATTGAAATATCATAATTTCATGAAGAATGGTATTTTATATGTACATGTGTTTTACAAAAATATACATTACACTTTCTATAAGTAGCCATGCACGTTTCGACACATATTCAAAGTTGATTAACTATATTTTAATACTTGTTTTTGGATGTGGAATGTTTCATGAAAAATGGTCTCTTATGTGTACGTGTGTTTTATAGAAATATACTTTACACTTTCTATAAGTATAAATGTGCGTTTAGACACATAGTCAGTCTTGATGGACTATATTTTATCACTTGTTTTTCGATGTGTTATGCGATTTATAGGTGCATTTAAAACTTGAGACACAAAACTGAGGTTTGCTATAAGTTATCGTTTACGTTTTCCAATATCTTTGCGTTATTTAGCCACGTGTGATTCTTTCAGATCGTTGGAGTATTAGAGCCGAATCACTGAAAAAACTATGTATAAGTCAGTATTTACTTGAAGTGCTTAATGCGTTAATATAATTGTCGCACTATGAATATTTGAAAATAAGATTTAAAGCAATAAAAAAAATTTTATATATAATCACCGCTATTATTTTAGTTTCCCTTTACTGAAAATCAGTAGCTTAATGTGGCTAATGAGTTTAACCATTTGGGGCAATTTTTCCACACTTTGAAAGCAATGGACGGAAGCACATGCGTATCAAAGCCCAACCACACTCCGGATCAGATTATTTTTTTTTTTTTTAATTATAAAGTATTTTTCAGTACTGTTCTTTTTGCGCTGGTTGATGCAAAATGCTGTTTTATATATGTTGACGTTGGCGAAAATGGCCGTGTATCAAAAATTCTACGCTGTATAAAGCCTTGAAAGAAAAAAAATTGAACCTACCATTAGACAGGCCACTCTAGGGACAAGTATTTAAAACTCCCTATTATTTTATAGAGGACGACATTTTTGGTTTGGATCGGCATGTCTTAAAAGGCCATAATAGAAATTTTAATTTACCAACGTGCCAGGAAATTTTCAACTATAGACTCAGTAGAGCTAGAATGCCAGTTGAAATGGCATTCGGAAAATTAGCTGCGAGGTTTAGATTTTTCCATCGTCTTACCGAAGTAAATCTTGAAACCTGCGATTTATTATTGAAGACCTGTTGTTCTTTACACATCTATCTTTCTAAAGGTATGACAAGCACAGCCACTTTGAGACGCAACCACAAAATCTACCAAATATCATGATATACTACCACCACAAAATCAAGACCAGGTTCGATTTGCTAATGAAGTTAAAGATAATGTACTAAGATATCTAGTCACAGATGGAGATGAAGCTTTTCAATTGTATCGCTTTTTTTTCAATATGAGAATTGACTCCTTTTTGACATATGACCTTCATAGGATCATTATTTTAATGGATAATCGTGCCATTAACGTTAATACTAACATTTATATGAATTTATTCGCTTTAGGGTGATTCCCGAAAGTGGATTTATATGGGAGCTATTAAAAATTGTGGACCAAACTACATAAAATTTGGCACTGTGATTTCTACTTAAATAAAACTTATTTGTGTTGAATATTAACTTGATACTAACATTTGTAAGGGATTTATGCACGTTAAAGTGATTTTCGGAAGAGGGAACTATGGTCAATTAGGGACCAATCATGATGAAATTTAGCACAAAGATTGACACTTATACAAAACTTTTTTGCACCGAATTTCATTGAAATATTTCTATCGCTTTTATATCTTTTTCATTTTTATAACATGTATGAGGAAGTAAAGTAAACAATGAAATGTTATACTGGAGTTTGAAATATGTCGGAGTTGAAATTCTCTGTGTATGACTGAAGGCTGACCGTCTAGAAAATCAATCAATTTAATCCATAATTAAATCCAAAGTTAGAACCATTTTCATTCTGAAGATGGCTGATTTTGTATAGATAACGAAAAATTGCCGTTGACTATGGAAATCTCTGTCCCAAAATTCACATGGCCTGAAAATTAAATTTTCCACGACAAATCTTTCTATTTTTATAAAAATCAGACCAGTATTTTAGTTTCAATACTATTTTCTTGTCTCGATTAAAAACTAATAGACTCATAAATAATCTACACTTAACTACAATCACAAATTTAGATAAAATTCTGACAAGTATTTGAACAGTAAGTCCGTTTTTAATTGCAGCATTTTTGGGGTGCTCCAAATAAAAATAAACTAGCGGACTCACTAATAATCTGTTTCTTTAGATTTTTAATTTCGGAATATATGGGAGGTTGGCATGGCTTTGCAAAGATTCAAAATTTCGTATATGTATAATATTTTAAGTCTAGAGTTACATGCGTACCAAGTTTTAACTTTCCACAACATCTATTTTTATTCCTTCATTGTTTGGGAACAAAGCATTGTGCTTTGTCTTATGCAAAAGAATTTTTTTTCGGTATGCGGCAACTACAAAACAATTTTTCTTTCACCCTATAGTAAATATTAGAGAAGAGGAACACACAGAATGCTTGTGTGTTCCGCTTCTCTTGAAAAAAGGTGAATGAGAAAATAATTAAAAGCAGCTGGGTATTACTATTTCCCGAAAAATGGGAGTCTAAAGATGATTTTACATTATCCACATTGCAAGAAAGATACTGATGAAAATGTTGTGAATAAAAACATAGCATTTTTATCGGATATTTAAAAAAATTCATTTGAGGTAAACATTAGTTATAAGGTTGAAGTGTTTATCAATGATAATGATTTACGATATTTAAATTTAATATCAAGAAGAAGATTAAAAACCAGAATTAAAGCTAAGGGAGCCTTTTAAAGTACAAAAACATACATAGAGTTTGCAACAAAACAGATAAGGTACGTATATATTACGGTACTTAAAGAAATTAAAATCGCTTCTTTAAATTAATATTTGAAGCATGGACGCATATAAGGGCATATAAATCCAATCTTTCGAAATGCGTCTATGTATACAAAAATAATTTTAAATAACCGCCAATTTCACTGAAGAAATAACTTTCAAGGTTCGGTTTTAGGAATTTTTATTATTTCATACTAATTTTATTCTTGAATTTTGAATAATTTTACAGTTTTTTTAGTAAAATTATGTAGTACAATTATTTCCAACTTAATAGAATTAAAACTTAATTGTTGTATTTTTATTACGACATCTTAATCTAATGTAAATTATAATTATCTGTAGCGGCTCTATTTGCATGGAGATGTTTACTATCGCGTTGTCGAAGGGCTTAACCAATTTTTTCTCCACGATTTCATAATCCAAGTCTTCCTTTCTGTTGTGAAATGTCAAGAAGCAAATAAAAAGTTGTTATACATCCATGTCTTAATATTAAAATTATTTTTAATGGCAGGGTAATCCAGTATCAAATAAAGAAAAAAAGCCATTTCTTCCAAAATTTCCAAAAATTTTTTCTTTTAGCTGCCTCAAAAGAGCAATCTGCATGAGATTGTTTTAATGCTGAAACTTCACATGATCTTTCAATAAATGTTGATATCCATGGTACATTGTTTATGCAGTTAAATTGCGCTTACAGATTTTTCCTGCATTAATATAATTGCGCGTGTGACATCAAATAAAACATATTAAATGCGAAGTTTTATACGATAAAATCCTATATTTTCCCCTATCTCAACTGGCAGCTTGATAATTTTATATACCTTAGAACTGTGTCCTTGTATTAAGGAAATTTCTACTTAAACGTTTGTCAACAATAGTTCATTTATCTTTTAATTTATGTTTTTAATTTAAATTTATTTTATTTATCAGAGATTTTTTGCACTAAATTAAATTTTTTATAAAGTTTTCTAATTTTTTCTATTTCATGCGTTTCATAGTAAAGCAGCAAGATTGAACATACCCTTGTCTTCTTCTTTTTCTTTCGATTCAGTTTTTGGTTGGAATAGCTTTTTTCGATTTGTGCATAACTGAATGTGGAAACGAAATCGTAATGCAGAATAAGGGTGATTTATTCTATCTGTACTTGTAAGGTACTCATTTCTTCATATGTAAGCTTTGATTCACCAAACGAAATTTTTAAATAAAATTTTACCAATTTTTCACTCGCTTCCAAAATTCCTAAAAAAAATTAATGATGATTATGATTATGAGTTTTAAAGTAAAACTCAACATATAATAATTAATTTTGATTTTTTACTTTATCGCTCAAGTTTTAATAATTATTTTGTCATTTTTATTTTATTGCTCAAAGAATTAAACTTATTACCAATTCTTAGTGAAAAATTTATTTTTTTTTTTTGTTATAAATTAGATTTTTTTTAATATTGGTATTTATTAATTGTGTCTTCTTAAAAATAGAACTAACAATAAGAATTCAAATCTTAAATCTAAAAATTATAATTTATTTAGTCCAACCAGTGTCTGATCCGTAGAAATCCATTTCCGTGGATTTCTACGGATCAGCTCTCACATATTTCTACTTTCGATTTAAAACCAGATTTGAAAAATTTTTTTCTAAAAATAAAATATTTACAAAATAATGTTTTTTACTAATTTGAAATTTTGAAAAAATATTGATTTTTGTTAAAAATCTGTTTTTTTTAAACTGAATTTATAACAAAAAAATCAAAAATTCTTAGTAAAGAATTGGTAATAAGTTTTATTATTTGAGCAATAAAATAAAAATCACAAAATAATCATTATAAGTTGAACGAATATACTAAAATCAAAAGTAATCATTACAAGTTGTGCAAAAGAATAAAATTTTGTATGACCTTTGTACTCTGAAATAGAGTATTCCATTTGAATAGTCGACTCTAACTTATTTAAATGGAGCTGAAATCGTTACCCTTGATTCTGAAAGAGACCTCATCAGTTGTTGGGCCTTTTTCTGACTATATTAAATGCATTTAGCGCAGTTGCGAATACATTTTTTAATATTATTCTTCATATTTATATATTAATCCTATATTTTCTTCGCAGGGTAAATTCCAGTATACGACTAATAGAGACCTGCGCCGACCGGCTGAAATTCGGCTAAGCCGAGCCGCCGAAGAAATTTTGGAAGCCGCCGCCGCCGAAAAATTTTCGGCTTAACTCGGCTTAAAAACAGCCGCCGTTTTGAAATTATTTTTGAAAAATATGTTAAAAAGAACACACTTTTTTATTATTTGAAAGCGTCATTTCCCACTTATGTATTGCTGCTATTAAAGAAAGGGTTTTTTTTCGTTAAACTAGTTATTTTTTCTGGTTTTTAACTTGTCAATGCCAGAAACAAAAAACATTATAAAAATGCAAAAAGGTCGTATCCATAAGTTTAAATTTTTTGCTTCTTCGATCTTCGAATCAAATTTTTCTTAAATGAAAAAAGTTTGACAACGGTTTCGTTTATGACTTTTGTTAATATTGATGTAATTTTTGAAGATATGAATATAGTATTTTGTATAGATGTAGTTTGGATCAGTGCATTATAATACAGTAAAAAAACAACATTTGATATTTCAGTGGTAACGGCCTTTTGCATTATATGTGACGATATTTTCCTCTTAAAAGCTGCTTGAATATAATATATAAATTAAAATAAAATCTTCCATATCGCTAAAAAAAATTTAGTCCTATTTTCATGAAAAATGTTCAATGGGGAATGAAAATAATTTTTTTTAATTAGAAAATGTATGCCTAATTTCAGCCGGCTGACAGCCGATTTTAAGCCGCCGCCGAAGCTTTTTTACACAAGCCGCCGCCGCCGATAAAATTCCTCGGCGCAGGTCTCTGACGACTACCACCATGTCGATTTATATTGTGGTAACTATTGATTATATTTACTATTTGAGATTTTTCACGATGAATTGCTACTGTTGATTAAACGATATATTAGTGTTTTATAACCTACCAGCAACACGTATTAAACAATCCTTGTCGATGAAAGGAAAAAGTTTCGCTATTTTACTGCTTCCATTGACTGCATTATACTTCTTTAAATCTTTAATGTCTTAAAAAAGATCGTATCTTTGATGACATCGTATTGGGCGTCTCTAATTCCTTTACTAAATGATATTACGAATTATTGAATTTGCCTTTCAGTTTATTTATGAATCTTAAGATGAATGCATTTACATTTTGATAATTTGAATTTTTGTTAATTGAATCTATAAGAAAATCACTAATTCGGTACTTTATTCCTTATTTGGCAAAGATGTGTGTGATGATAGTCGTGTAGCGCAAATTTCTCGAGATGCATTTCTCACGAAATCATCTTTGTTTGTTTTGTTTTTAAGCCATGATAGCGTTATTGTTTCATCACTCCAAGCATATATCGTATGTTACCCTCTAATAATATACGATACCTTTTTTAGTAGTTTTGCTAATAGGTGTGCAGTAGATTACCCATGAATACAAAATTTTTGATTTTACTTGCTCCACCGGCAGTTTTTGGTAGATGGGGCTAAAAAAATAATATGTGTGCAAAAATTGGGTCGATCGATCGTAAACCGGCCAGTCGACTTTGACCTTTGTCCTAAAACAAGGCTTAAAAGTAACTAATATCTTTATTGCGCTATAACTCTTTAATTCAACATTTTCCGATAAAATACTATGTAAGCTTTTTTATTCAGAATAAAATGCAGAAATTTTTGACATATAATTTTTTAGCCTACTCTGACCTGTTGTGATGTTATTAGCAATCAAAGTAAAAATTTTTACATGAACTTTTTTTTAAAAAGCCCTGGTTTTAATATGGGCTTAGCCTGCTAGAAACGGTTTTTATTATTTTATAGAGCAGGATTTGTAGTTTTTATAAATCGATACGTTTTGTCACATTTGCTTAATATATTGGAGTAGATGGACCAAAATCTGAATTTGGGGTATCAATTGTTTACTTATTACACAAATATTGGTACTAAATGCAGGGTGTAGCATGAAATTTTGAATCATTACAGATAGTATTTTTAAATTGCTATCGAATTAAATAGTCACTAGAAATTTAGGTGTTGCCGATTAACCAAAAATTATAAAAGTTGATATGTTAATATTTTGACACATAAACCACTTTTTTATTCCTTCTGCCTTAAAAATCGGCTAAATATATTAAACAAATATAACTTTTTTATCAACAGCTCGCAAATAGGTAAATAATTATGTGTAATATTAATAACAATTTTCATTATTATTCGTAAAAATTTAAAATTAAAACAGTGCTGATGATGAATTTCTAAATGTAGAATGGAAGTAATTAGTTTATAAAACCTTGTATTCAAGTAAATATTTAAATACCATGTATGTACTTCTTGATAAATACATTAAAGCTGAGATTAAAAATTACAATTTAAGTGTTCAATACAATGCATTACGGAAATAAAATGGTTTACTTTTAATTAACCTTTATTATGTCATGTACCCTCAATATAGATAAATAATAAAATAAATTGCATAATTGTTCCTTTTTGAAAGGAAACTAAACAACAACAGACAAAAAATATTTCTGATGGAATCGAAACAAAACTAAATTCCGTTATTCTATGAATTTAACTCACATATGTTAATTTACTAGTTCTTTTGAAAATATCTTTTTATTTATTTCCAAGTTTTTGTTGTCTATTTTTAATATATATCACCGATTTGTAAGTTAAAAGAGATAAAAAAGTTGTTTATATGCAAAAATATTAACATGTAAACTTTTATAATTTTTGGTTAATCGGCAACACCTAAATTTCGAGTGACTGTTTAATTTGATAGCAATTTAAAAATACTATCTGTAATGATTCAAAATTTCATGCTACACCCTACATTTAGTACCAATATTTGTATAATAAGTAAAAAATTGATACCCCAAATTCAGATTTTGGTCCATCTACTATAATATATTAAGCAAATGTGACAAAACGTATCGATTTATAAAAACTACAAATCCTGCTCTATAAAATAATAAAAACCGTTTCTAGCAGGCTAAGCCCATATTAAAACCAGGGCTTTTTAAAAAAAAGTTCATGTAAACATTTTTACTTTGATTGCTAATAACATCACAGCAAGTCATAGTAGGCTAAACAATTATGTGTCAAGAATTTCTACATTTTATTCTGAATAAAAAAGCTTATACAGTATTTTATCGGAAAATGTTGAATTAAAGAGTTATAGCGCAATAAAGATATTAGTTACTTTTAAGCCTTGTTTTAGGACAAAGGTCAAAGTCGACTGGCCGGTTTACGATCGATCGACCCAATTTTTGCACACATATTATTTTTTTAGCCCCATCTACCAGAAACTGCCGATGGAGCAAGCAAAATTAAAACTTTTGTAAAATCCATACATTTTATGGGTAATCTAGTGTGCAGCACAAAATTCCAATATCGGTAAAGTTTTCCTATTTTTATAGGATTAAATTTTGTTTTGGCGGCAATCAAAACTTTTTGGAAGGGAATCTGTAACTTCTAACCGGCTGATTGTATTTGATAAAGGCATATCAAAGGAGTGTACAATGTTAAGTTTGGAAGGGGGGCCCATCAGACCCCTCAAGGGCGGAGCTAAGGGGGCTTAACGTAGGGTACCTTTGACATATAAATCTCTTCACAAATTTTTGCTTCTAGGCCAATATTTTCCGATATTCTGGTAGGCCATAACAAGACCTGCAAAAAACATGCTTGTTGGTGCTATTAATCTCTCATAGTTTTCGAGTTATATGCTTCTGAAATTTTAAGTACATAAATTTTTCAAGTTCTTGGTGAAGATTTTTTCATATATATCCCACTATTTCCGACCGATTTTACTAGTTTCTTCTCTAGCTAATTAAAGAACTACTGAATAAGGAAATTTTAAAGTCGATGTCTTTACTTATTATCAGCGACTCAACATGCCTGTATGAAAGACAGATCCGATGAGAATGCATTACAATCACTTGTAGGGCATATAGAAAATTCTCTTTACATCAGTTGCCTTCTTCGACATAGAGGGGGCTTTTATTAATGTGACTCCGAAGGCAATCAAATTGTCTCTGGAAAGATTGGATAATTAGCCTCATATGGAAACTTTTTACCAACAGGTTTATAATATTCAATATGGGAGCATCTACCATATACAGGGTAGCAAATAGGGGTACTCCGCAAGGGGGAGTTTTATCTCCTCTTCTTTGGAATATCGCCGTGAACCCACTACTCAGGGAACTTGACTCTCTGAAGTTAAAGACTTTCGTTTATGCGGACGATGTTTCGGTGGCTGTACCTGAGAAATATCTGGATACTATGTCTCAACGTCTGCAAACTGCTCTAGATCTACTCAGTGTGTGGAGCACATCTAGTGGCCTTAGTGTAAATCTAGGAAAAATGGAACTTATCCTCTTCTCTAGAAGATATAAGATTCCATCTTTCCCATTACCACGCGTAAATGGTGTTGAACTGAAGGTGTCAGATAGCGCGAAGTACCTAGGGATTATACTGGACTCCGAACTATCCTGCCTCCAGAATACAAGGGCTAGAGCCTCAAAAGCCAACATATATGCAGGAAAGCCATTGGGAAATCCTTCGGAATCTTTAAAAGGATTCTGCGTAATTTAGCGCTACTCATTATAAGCGCGCTACGTACAACTCCATCTAAAGACCTACTCGTTCTAATGAACTGGCTACCTTTGAACCTTATGGCCAAATAGGTCGCCATCATGTCGGCGAATAGGCTCAAAAATATAGGTCCTGGTTCTTCCGGTAAGTATTTTATATCGTTGGCCACAGGTCTCACCTTTTTCAGAGCCTAAAAGGAAATGGAACGAATTTTTCTCAACAAAACCGCTTGTGGTATAGTTGTAATTTATTTCTATGAATTCTATAGGTCCACTTTAAACGCTGCCGATACCTATAAAACAGATTAATATTAATTTGTAATTTTAACATTCTGGACATTCGGCTATAAAATAGCCAAAATCATATTCATATTGAATACTTTTAACAATATATTATAGATTTCTAAACTGCATTCCGTTTGTAGATTCGTGCTTTGGGATTTTATTAAATTTCATATAAAATGGGAAAAATTCGAGAGGGTGTGTACTTGGACCGCCTGGGTCATTGGGATACATTTCATAAAAGTATAAAATTATTATATGTTTTTAAAGAAAATTTTAATTTAAAATAAAACAGTATAGAAACTTTTTCGGTAAAGAAAATCATAATTTTGCAGTTGTCAAATTCAATAGGTCTGAAGTCTTTCGGTCTCATGTGTGAGGTCCTCCTTTTGGGATGAAGACCACTGTACATCTAGTCCATGACTCGATATAAGAACATGATGGGCATGCTGAGTATATCCGAGTTAGCCAGGGATCTATTATGTCCGCATTATATTGCAAATCAGCAGGTATAATTCCATCTGGGCCCGGGGATTTGAATGGGGCAAAGCTTTTCAGAGCCCATCTCAGTTCACCATCCGTTATAGGGAAGGGCACTTCATGTGAAGCTACCGAAGATACCGCAGAATACTTCGTTAAAGAGATATTGCCGGGAAAATGCATATCCATTAAGACATCCAAGGTCCGTTGGAGGATTATTATCCAGCTGCCACAGGGTTACTGAATGAAACTTGGGACAACAGGTGATGATGCCAGAATTTTACGGAGACGACTAGTCCCAGAGTGACCTTCTACGCCGCTACAGAAAGCCCTCCAGGATTTGCGCCTCGCGTTTCTCATCTGGTTTTTAAATTTATTGACTGGACTTATAGGTAGACCAATTACTCATTCTTTTTGCCTCATTGAATAAACGGTGACATTCTTTGCGAGTCTTGCCAATCTCGGAGTTCCACCAGTGTGGTTTACTTTGCAGACCTTAGGTCTGCATGCAACAGAAGGCGCTATGTCAAACGCATTTGTCAGCATTTCAACACAGGATACAATGTCCTCGCAACCGTTGATGGTAGGGGGATTAGGGAGGAGTTGGGACAAAATGTTAAGTTGCTCTGTCCAATTTATCTTCCTCCTTTTCTGAAAGGGTTTAACCCTGGGTAAACAGACTTCAACATTGAAGTCGATGTATAAATGATCAGAGAAGGAGCAGTCGTTAGAGACTCTCCAGTTCCTGATCATATTAGAGTGCCTAGTACTAACTAGCGTTATATCGAGAACTTCACTTCTATTAGCTAATAAAAAGGTCGGTTCCTTACCAATGTATATTCTGAACACTAAACTACTACAAAGAATAAAATCGTATAAAGACTCACCCCTTGTATTTGTGTCAGAGCTTCGCCAAACAGCATGTTGGTTGTTTTTGTGATGGTTGAGTTGTTTTCCTTAGCCGCCTTGGTTATTTCGCGAACCTTATTTTTAGGTGGTGGGTCTCTATAGTCGTAGGCCATATATGTAGCTGGAGACGATATAGATAACACCAGCATTTGTCTTCCAGGCCGCCACTACAGTATCCTCATCACTAAAATCAGAGAGAATAAAGATACTGAGTTTCTTGCTTGCTATTATACAAGATCGAATCCTACATGATCCCCTAACGTGTAGCAGCTTAAAATTGTCCGCACGATACCAACCTGCATGACACTGAGGGGTGCGACCGGGGCTCTTCTTCAGAACTTTCAAGAAGACTACCATCAACTTCCTCCGCACTATATTCTAGTTCGTATGGGATATAACGCAATCTGGATCGCTCCTGTCGATAACGGCTTGTATTAAGTGGCATTAGGGCTTTGGACGCTTGGCCCCGCGCTGTTGGCTTTGCGGCTGTGCCCCCTCCTCAGAACGTTGCCGTTTAGCCCCGTCTTTCGACGTCGGGATGGGGTTGCGCTGCAACTCGGTTAATAATGATTTTGCCCGTCGAGCCCCTTTTCACACAACCGATCCCGAAAACGTTCGGCAGCGCGCCGTCTTAAAAAGGCCCTCCTGGCGGGTGTGATGTGTCTTTGTTCTTGCCCTGTTGGGCGGGGATTATAAAGCCCCCGACCGGATACTTGCGGAACGACTTCTTTTCAGACATCGGACAAATTTAAGGACTTTTGCATTTTAGCCGCCCAAACTTTGGAAACAGACGATGGTGGATTTTGACGTACACAGAGTATATGGACGATGTGGATATATGTATCCAACGGACGTGTTCCCTTTAGATGTCCATTCCTGGCGAGAATTGAAAACACTATCAGACAGGGGGGGATAGTTCTTAGTTTGTGTTCGCCATGAGCCCCTCTGGCATGGGTCATTACGCGTAAGCCCTCGCATCACTTCAAGATGACTATCCTTCGCGAGGGGGGTAGTCAAACAAATTATTGTTAAAAAAGAAAATTCGACTTTAACATTTGTAAAATCCTTAAATGCTCAGATTTTAAATTAATTTAATTACTCTGGCAAACTAAAATGTGAATGTTTCAAAAATGTAGTTTTTAATAAACACAACCATAATTATAATGTGAAATGAAATTTTAAAGGTCTTATCATTTACGAAACATGAACGGTTTAAGAAAAATAAAGCAAAAAGGGGGGGATTATAAATAAATTGGTAAGGTGAGGTAAGATTAGGGCATTCCAAGAACAAAAATAAGGCGTGCTAAGGTGTGATTATTCTCTATTTGGAATGAAAAACTTGGCAAAACATCGGCCAAAGATATAATTATTTTGTGTAGCAGGGAGTTAGGAAAACTGTTTCGGTCCTCAAATATATTCTTTTTTTAATGTTTACCTTTTTCAGCTGGTATAAATCTTTTGTATGTGGATAACTTCCCAGTTCTGGCGGCAAGAACCACCCCATCCGGCGAGTGATAGCCCGGCATATGCGAGCTTACCAGCGACGCCATCAGTTTGGCCACACCGTGATCTGGTTGAAAACCAGGTGATTAGTTGTTTATGTGTAGTCCATAGTACAAATATGGCGCCCAACGTGGGGCTAGAAGCAGTTCCATAGCCTGGAAATGATTAGAATAGTTTGATATAGGTTTTTGTTAAAGAGGTATGACCAATTAGGTTAAAAGAGTCCCTAATTCGCAGAGACTGTCTAAAAAAAATCTAAAAAAAATATGTTTTTCCCCTCGTAACGAGATTGTAGTATGAAGGTCGTGACGCTTATACAGTACAAAATACCGTTTTAAACATGGAAAGCGTTATTCCAACTGCAGCCCTGGTTATTTCCACGACCAATGCTAACACAGCCATCAAATCTAGAGCTGCAGTGGCTCCAGCAATTCAACAATTTATATCAATGGCTCATGACCGCACTGAATCGAATTTGTCAAATACGTCAATAACCCCTCCTGAGTACAGCAGAAGGGGTACAACAGCCATATTCGCACCAACAAACACCAATTTATACAGTTAATGCCAAATACCAACAACCAATGTCTCACCAACCACCGGTAATAGTCGCTAATTCGTCACCTGCACCAAGTTTGCCTCCAGAATTTACCTTTACAAACCAGCGAAAGGTAGATTTGTCTAAATGGTGCATCAAATTTGAAAGCACTATCAAGCCAATGAGTGCTGAAGGCCTTATCTTTCGAGTTGACGTTCTACGGCAGGATTATAACGTTCAACGATTTTCATTTGTTGTTAGAAGGCCAGGTCTTGGATTGGTACTGGAATGTCCGTAAATTGACACCAATTCAGTCTTGGGAAGATTTAGAAAGGGCATTTTTAACGCAATATCGAAAACGAGTTCCAGCTGTAGAAGAAGATAATGGACTGCCGTCAAATATCGCAGGAGTCTTTCGAGGATTTATATAAAACAGTAATGAGGTTACGGAATCAACAGAGATCCCCGTATTCAGAAAATTACCTCGTCGAAATCACGAAAGCCAACCTCAAATCATCACTTTCTCATTTATTATTTTCGTTTAGAATAGATGGGTTAAATGAATTTTGTCAGCAAGCAAGCGTGCCGAGAATTTATGATCCAGTCTGGCGGCACCAGCAATGGTTATATATAAACTACCAGCTGTTTTCAGTTTGTCGATTTACCAACACCTCAGGAAGCAATCCTGACTTAGCGGTTGCGTCGTATGACGTATAGGCCCCATTACGCATCACTACGTGCCTCAGATTTCACAATGGGGCAGAATAGATTTGGAATTTTTTGGAAATAAATCTGTAACTTCTGATCGGCTGATTGGATTTGCATGAAATAGGCGTAGCAGAGAATTCTACAATATTAAGCTTGGAAGGGGGACCGTACAGACTCCTCAGAGACGGAGCTAAAGTGGCCCAAAGTTGGGTACCTCTGACATAAACAATTTTTAATCGCTTGCCAATTATTTTTTCTCGTCCAATATGAAATATTTTTATTTATCTTTTATAGTTTTTGAGTTATTCGCATTTGAATTTTTAAGTGCCTCAATTTTGCATGTTCTTGGTCCAGTTTTTTCCATATATAATCTAGTATTTCCGACCGATTTTATCTGCTTTTTCTTTAGCTAATTAAAGAACAAAATTATCTATTGAATAAAAAAAAAATTTAAGTCGATATATTTACCGAGTCCAAAAATAAACGATTTTGAATTTAAAAATTGCAAAAATTACGACTTTTTATGTTTTTTGGCCGAAAAAGTATCTACACTCTTTTTTCTCTAAAATAACATTTTCTTTAAAAACATATAATAAATTTATACTTTTCAGAAAGGTGTCTTCACACAGAAGACTTTAACAGAAAAAGTAAGCCCAATATCGCAAGTGGTCAAGGTACACACCCGCCCGAATTCAACCCATTTTATATGAAAGTTTTGATTTTAGTCTATATTTTCTCAAATCCCTAAGCACGAATAGGCAAACGGAATGCAGTTTAAGAATTTGTAATATGTCGTTAAAGGTTTTCAATCAAAATCTAAGGGACTTCGGAAAAATGTAGATTTTATAACCGAAAATGCGAAAAAAAAAAACATTTTTGAGATTTTCGGTATTTTTTGGGAATTATGGGATTCCTTTTACAAAAATCGTAAGATTTTTTTTTAATTTTCTCATTTTATACGTTAAAGTCCACATCCACTGAAAATTTCGTTAAGATATCTTTAATAACAAAGATTTAAAAAAAAAAATATTATTTTAACTGCAAAAATCAGAAAAAGTATAAACTCGATTTTTTTTCATCTAAATTACATTACTTAGCTGACAAAAGTCTTCATTATAAAGAAAAAAATTTAAATCAAAATCTTTTATAGAATCGAAACTACCCCACTTTAAAGTTTTATACTTAACTTACTTAACTTAACACTAACTCTTCTGCTATGCCTATTCCAAATTTCATGCAAATCCAATCAGCCTAGCAGAAGTTACAGATTTATTTCCAAAAAAATTCGATTCTGCCCCACTGTGGATTGTACAGTTTTCGTTTACGTATATAATAAGACAAATATTTGTGCCAAATTTCGTCCCCCTACGTTATCCCGTTCGAGCCCTATCCTGCTTTCAACAGACGGACGGACATAGCTAGATCGACTCAGAATCGAACCAGGACCCAGAAAATATATACTTTGTGGGGTCTTGGATGATTTCTTCGACATGTTACACACGGAATGACAAATCGGACCTATAATGAATAAATATATCGGCCTTAAGAAGAAGAATGATAAAGAGTACTAGAATAGGGGACAACAAGCGAGAATTTTTTGCAAAACAGAAAGAGAAATAGGAAATTTATCATAATGTCACTTGTAGTAAGTTTAATTTAAGTTCATACCTACTTTAAAATATTTAGATTACGTTTTTATATTTAAGTTAATAAACGTTTTTGCATACAGTTTTAAGGAATTTAGCTTGACAATACTTTGTAAAGCTGAAATAAGTTTTTTTTGCATACGGCCGTAAATATATAAATAAATAAGTAAATAAATAAATAGAATAATTAAAAATAAATACTTATATGATTTATAAACATAAATATTAATTTGAAAATTTAAAACTAAATAAACAAATCTTGTCTTAAAACTTTAACATAATACACAATAAATAACAAGGTAGAATTATTAGAGGGAGTTGTCATTTTCAAGTCAAATAATTGAAAACTTTAAAACAAAAATACACATGAAAAAATTTAAATATGTTTCGTTTACATATGAAATGTGGAAATATTTGTTGAATATTTTGCGAAATATAACACGTATACTTTTCAAAATGATATTCTGTGCACAACTTGTGATACACATATTAGTTTTTTCACATAAAAAGTTAATTTTTCACAATTTATAATTTTGATATCAAATTAAAAAATGTTTTTTGTTAAGTGTTCTTTAGTTTTTACAATTTCTTTTGACTGACTTTTTAAGGAAAATAAATTTGAGAACTCTCTCTCTAATAATTGTACCTTGTTATTTATTGTATGACATAAAGATAAAAATACCTATTATTTAATTTTACATTTTAATATTTGTTTTTAGTGATTTGTTTAGTGTCTGTGCACATAATTTTTTACATATTTTTCCGACCTTCTTGTTTTCTTTAGTTCTTTTGAAAGTAAAATTTTGTTACTGTTTTTGTTAAATATATTTATTAATTTTTAGCCCGGCCTTCTTGTATGGTTTTCTTTTTTTTATTTTGTTTTAAAATTTTGTTATTTAAAACAGTTGTTTGTTAAATTTTTTGTTAGTGATTTAATAACAAAAATCATGAGCAAACGAAATACTAGAAGACAAATTGAAAAATAAAAGGATAATTTGTTAAATAGATTTTTAGGCATTCAAACTGAACAGAACGAACCTTTAAATATTGACCATGTGACTATTACTTTAGATGAAATAGCCAGTGATATGTGTGCAAGTGTTGTCGATGATATTGTCCCAGAAGATGTGAATGGAGAAAATCTTTCTAAAGAAAAGCAGACCCAGCCGCAAATGTGCAAAAGCATTAGTAAAAATTCTTATACTTTTCAAAATCCCACAAGCGCAGAAATTGTTACTATTGCAGGGGGTCATATCTTGACATAGGTGTTGTACCGCAAATTAAAAAAACATTGAATGCTTCAAATGTTCCAAATATTATTAATGTCGACATTAATATTGACGGTCTTCCTTTGTTTAAAAGGCCTATTTTGTTAAAAATTATCAATATTCAAAATTGTTCTGTATTTCCAGTTGGTATTTATATGGGTAAAATCAAGCCAAATAACTGTTCTGAATATTTGGAAAAATTTATATCGGAAATGAGAGAATTACTTTCAAACGGATTTGAATTTAAAGGAAAATTAATCCACGTTAAAATCAGAGCAATAATATGTGCGGCACCTGCAAGAGCTTTCATAAGTGGTACACCATGTCATACATCGAAACATGGCTGTTCTAAATGTACACACGTTGCAAAAAAGATTAATGGGATATTAACGTATTCCACAAAATTCGGAATCTTAATAACAGACCGTCATTTTTCTAATAGGAGATATTCAGAACATCATCAAGATGAATATTTAAATCAAATGTCTCCGTTTGAGAAACTTAATTTGGCAATGGTTACCCAAATACCGTTAGATATAATGCATCTAATCGATCTAGGCGTAATGCGAAAGTTTTTGCTAAGAATTATTAGTAATAAGTCAAATTTTAATGTATCAAATAAAAATAAAATATCCGAAAATCTCCTCAAAATTCGAAAAAATTTCCCAAGAGAATTTGTTCGGAAACCTAGGTCCTTAGATGAGTTGGTCCATTAGAATGTTACGGAGTATAGGTAATTTTTACTATACACGGGTATAATAGTTCTTAAAGATGAAGTTCATGTTGATCTCTTTTACGAGTTTATTATGTTGTCCTAACTAACTAATTTGAATACAGCTCAATCATTGTTAAATTTATTTGTTCAAAACTTTCCAGTTTTGTTTGGAGAAAATAGCGTGACATACAATGTTCATAGTTTACTTCACTTTAAGAAATCGGTAGAAATAGTGGGTGACCCTGTTAAAGGTACATCCTACACATTTGAAAACTATTTACAAATTTTAAAGAAGAAAGTAAAAAAAAACTAACAAAATACTTCAATAAATCCACAGATTTTGGAAAATTTTGTTCGATAAAAGCCAAGTATGAGGAAATGTAGCCAAGATCTTCCTCTATTTTTGAAAATTTTGTTCGTAGAAACTACGACATTATCCAAATAAGGCATAAGAAACTGGTGTCTGAGTGGCAATTTTTCATTAGTTGTATACGTCTTTGGAACTCACTACCATCCAATTCTTAAATAGAGCAACTCAATTTAGCATTTAAATGTTTTTGATCTATTGTTTGAAATTTCAGTATTTGCTTTAATATTTTTATTATATATTTTACATTTTTATATTCTTATTATCTTTATTATTAAATGTAATGTTTATATTGTCTAACTTGTTACTACTACACGATTTACTTATCCTATACTTTAATTATAAGACTTTTAGTCTTTTTGTATAGGAAAACAAATAAATAAATAAACACAAGGAAATGTAGCCAAGATCTTCCTCTATCAGATGGTATATTCCGATTTTTGTCACATGTCCCTGTTTTGTTCGAACGCAAGGGTTCTTCGGGAAAAACCAAGTATGAGGAAATGTAGCCAGATGGTATATTCCGATTTTTGTCGCATGTCCCTGTTTTGACGCTGTAGGTCAAAAAGTGGTATGAGTAACTTGTTTAGCAATAGGTCGAGCAATATAATAAAAAATTTTTTTTTGAGCAATTTAAATGATAAAAATAATACCAATTTAAATAAAATAATCCAAAATAATGGAAATAAAAGAAATATATTTTATTCATTCCATAAATTGTTCAACAAAAATTATTTAACGATTTTTTAAAACATTTTATATAAAAAGTTTGTTGGAATTCATTAAACAAACTTTTACATATTTCTTATATTTGCAATGGTATTGCCATTTTTTATATCTCTTTAATTTCAGGTTTTTAATCTTAGAATAATGAAAAATAAATATCAGAATTACGAAAAAGTATATTAGAATAAAGAAAAAGGACCACAAAATCCATTTTAAGGTTTCTGATTCAATTAGGACCTTACATCTTCAATTTTATGTTTCTAAGGATGAAAATTGCAGAACATTCAAGATGTACTATTAGAAGAACGAAAAAAGATACCACAAAATCCCTTCTTATGGATTCCCATTCATTTAGGACTACATATCCTTATTTCATGTTTCTATGTCAAATATTACTGAAGATTAAAAAAGTACCATTAGAAGAACAAAAAAGTACCTACTTCCATGTTTCTAGGTTCATAATTATAGAAAATTCAAAAAGTACCATTAGAAGAACAAAAAGGTACCAAAAAGTCCCCTATAATGAATTCTCATTCATTTAGGACATTCAAAAAGTACCATTAGCAGAACAAAAAAGTACCACAAAGTCCCCTCTAATGAATTCTCATTCATTTAGGACCAAATATCTTTAATTTTATGTTTCTATATTAAATATTATAGAAAATTCAAAAAGTACCATTAGAAGAACGGAAAAGTACCACAAAGTTCTCTCTTATGAATTCTCATTAACTAAGGACAACATATCCCTAATTTCATGTTTCTATGTTCATAATTATAGAAAATTCAAAAAGTACCATTAGAAGAACGAAAAAGTACCAAAAAGTCCCCCCTTGTGAATTCTTTCCAACATCGGACCATTCGTATTTAATCTCATGTTTCTAGGTTAAATATTACAGAAAATGCAAAAAAGTACCAATAGAAAAAGAAAAAAGTACCACAGAGTCCATCCTCTTGAATTATTACCCACAGGACCATGTATCTTTAAGTACCACAAATTCCACTCTTGTGAATTCTTATCTACATTTTCTTAATTTCATATTTCTATGTTTAATGTAATTGAAAATTCATTATTTAGTTTGAATAAAATGTAATTTCCCACCTTTACCCCCTTTTTTGGTACTTTTTTTTCACCCATCGAAGTACCAAAAATTGTATTCCAATAAATTTCTAAATTGTAGTGGTATCCCATATTAAAATACTCATATGAATATTTCAATATATATAAAAAAATGTTTTATGAAAAAAGTACCAAAAATAGGTACGATTTTTACCCCTTAAACGTTTGAATTTCTAAAAAGTACCAAATTTTTATTTCTCATTTTTTGATAAGTTATGAATACGACATACATTTTTTTTTGTATGTTGATTGGTTTCAAAGATACATATGGTGCCAAAAAAGTACCAAAATACAGTTTTTACCCGTTTTCTCCCTAAAACGGCCGATTTTCAAAAAAGTACCAGACACCTGTCCAATTATTTTTTAAATGAATAACGACAACTATTCAACTTTTTTTGTATCATTATTAGTTTGCGAGTTATAAGGTTACCGATTTTACCCGTTTTTACCCCCTAAACATTCGAATTTCCAAAAATCCCATCTTAGTGGATCTATATGGTGGGAGACCTACCTACGTTCCAAATTTCGTCTCTCTAGCTTCAGACGTTTGGGCTGTGGGATGATGAATTAGTCAGTCAGTCAGTAACGTTACTCTTTTATATATATAGATAGTACTAAATTCATAAAATTTTACTTGGTAGCACTTAAATTTTTGTCTGCAAGGTTGAAAATTCTCATTTCTGGTCGGCAAAAGATAGTTTGTTGAAAATGTTTGTTGAGAAGTTTGTTACTCTCTGAAAAAGGAAAAAGAAGAAAAAGTTTTTTGAAAAAGTTTGTTACCTTCACGGACATAAAAATTAAATATAATAAAAACGTAAAAACAAATAAAACTTCAATGCTTCGAGCCCAGCAGGTTACAGTTAGCTACGACGTAAAGATTTAATAGTTCAGTTTTTTCTTAATTTATCTAATTAAAGTTTTGAAAGGTAAGTTTTATTGTATTTTTTATTTTAATTTCAATAAATTGTCATAGTCAAAAGTTTCTGAAAATATATCTAACAGATCTTTAGTTGTATTACGAGATTGTTAAAGAGTAAATTATAAATATGAGATTCAAGCAGCATTCAATCTTTTGCAAAACATTAAAAATGTCGGACGATGATGATAGCCCGCCAATAAAAATTAAATGCGTTTGTGAAAAAGAGGTAAAAGTGAGTATTTATTAATATTTTATACCGATGAATTTTTCATGTTTGTAAGGCACAGAAAAACTCATCGGAACCCCCACCTTAAAGTACAACGTTTGACTCAGAATAACTTTCTGAGTCGATTTGGTTATGTTTGGTCCATTATTTCGGCTATCCTCTTCCAAGAATTGGTGTTTAGTGTTCATAAATGCCTACATATAGCAATATTTTAATGAAATTCGGTGCAAAGATGTTTTGTATAAGTATTAAACTTTGTGCCAAATTTCATGAAGACCGGTTCATAATTTACCAAAGCTTACATATAAACACCTCTTCCGGAAATAACACAAATAAGTTTTATATAAGTAGAAACAAAATTGCCAAATTTTATTAGAATCGATCCATAATTTATATAACTCCCACATAAACCAACTTCCGGAAATGGCTTAAAAGTGCATAAAATCATATAGATGTTAGTATCAACGCATTGTTCTGCATTTGTATATTTTATTTATTTTTAGTAAAAGTGTTGGTGTACTATTGGCCACAGATCCAATATACCTCCTTCCCTAATTTTTATGCGCATACAGGTATCATATGATCGGTCTTGATCGACTATATATTTTTTTTTCTTAATTCTATTAATCTATTGATATGTAATTTAATATTTCAGGTAAAACTTGCAACTGTGAAAATAAAATAAATAAGTTACAAGGTATAAATATTTACTTCCTTTTATTTCGTTTTCAATAACTTTTGTTTATGGTTTTCAGACAATATTGCGAAGAACTTTAATAAACTACAAGGTAAGTATCGTGGAAATAACAATTTTTTATGCCTACCACAGACTTTTTACTTACATTTATATTATTTTCAACTTCTAGATGCAGTAGACAAAAAATTGTGCCAAATTCAATTTAATTAATTTTATTATTTTTCGAAGTTGTGCTTATAATTATATATATATTTGTTATTTATATAGCCCAAATGAAAGTTCTTTTGGAAATTCAAGCGGAACAAAATGTGTTCACAAAATATTTAGCGGTACAATTTAGCGGTTCTCGAGTTGATCTCTTTTCAAAATTTCCAATTCAATCGGAAGATGAACTTAACGAAGTTGAAAACGACATTAACGATCTTAACAAGAAAGAATTTGTAAAAACTCCGAATTTTATACCAATAAACTTTTAATTGTAATCTTCTTTCTTTTTAGATAAAAACAGTTAAATCACTATTGAAACCTCAGGGAATTATGAAAAATCTTAAGTATATAATTTCAACAGAATTAATTGATAAATTTAACGTCGACGGTGTACATGGAAAGCAGTCCCCAAGAAGCTTTAAAAACTTTTATAACGTATTTATGGGTATTTAAATTGTATACATATTTTGATATTTGGTTTTATACTTATATTAATATTTTTTTTCAGAGTCAATCGTTGTTGAAAATAAATTATTTGCTTTGTAAATTTATAAAAATTTGTCAAAATTTTAAATTGTTTTTCTTTTTTTATGAAATACTAAAATGATTAAAATCCAGTAAAATAAAATATTAAAATCAAATAATTATTTTAACAAAATTGAAATTAAAACGAAACAAAGATTTATTTAAAAAATTTTTGTTATTCTTTTTTTCTGTGTATGAATTATGTTGTGAGCACTGTTGCCAGATTTTACGATTTATCGTCATTTTGACGATTTTTGGGTCTAAAAATGGCCTGTTGACGATTTTTACCCCTAATTTGACGATTTTTCTAAAAGAAAATTCAGAACTATTTTTACAATTTTTTATATATTATTGTTTAAAAGTAAATTAGTTGGTATAAAAATATTAACAATTTAAATAAAAATCTTCTTAAATTTGCTAATGTAAATGGTTCATTTATTAGGAAGGATTTATGGGAACCAATATATTATTTTATTACGAAATGGGAATAAACCCTACAAATGGCCTAAATACTTAAATAGTAGGGTGATCGATTATTCGACTTTTTGGAGAAACCGGTTTTCGAATAGTTCGAATAGTTGGTATTTTGAAAAAACCGGTTGCACTTTTTAAAATTCAGAAAAAAACGGTTAACCGGTTTTTTTCAGAAGTTAATATTTCTATCAAAAGACTACATTTCTTAAAAAAAAATCAATAAATCTTATAATGTTCAAGTTAAAATTTATTAAACATAATAATTTTTGGAAATAACTATTAACCCAAAATAACCTAAACCATTCGGGGAGGGGGCTTTTTGGAATTGTAGACCAATACTATGGTCAATTATGGACCGATCTTCACGAAAATCGGCACACAGATTTAAACTTAAGACATCAAAGGATGCCGCCGCCGCTTTTCCAATTGGAATGATGACAAAGTAAGCGGACATGTAATGTGCATTTCCAATTGGATTGTGTGTGTTGTGAGAGTGAGAGAGATTATTGTGAGAGAGAGAATGTTAGTTGGTGTGATAGAGTGTTGTCAGGTAGATTTGTGTGTGTTAAGTTTTTGAGGGTTGATTATGTGGGTGATGGAAGAAAACCAGTTATAGTGTATAGGGAAAATAGGTACCTGTTGTGTTTTTGAAGATCAAGATGGTTGAAATGTGTGTTTTGTTAGTTTGTGATTGGTGGTTGGTTTTATGTTTGTTATGGTGGAGAGAGTGATGTTTGTATATTATTGTTGGTGTATTGGTGTTAATTTTTCAGAGATTGTTTACTATCTAAAGAATTTTATTTCTGGATGGGATTTTCAAAATTAAGGTATTTTTTATATGAATATTTGTTGAATGATATTCCAACTGGATTTTCTATTTGTATGTGAGGTATAATAAGTATCAGTGAGTTTTTGGAAATATTTATAAAGTTGTCTGTTAAATGTGTATGCGGTAGACTAGTAACTATGAGTTTAATTGGTTTTAGTTGGTAATTTTTCCAAAATTAATGTAATTGGGATTTTTGAAATTTTCTTGTAAGAGGAATGAAAAGTATGTGAGGAAAGTGTTTTGTAGCATGAAAAAAGTGAATACTGTTTAGTTTTAGTTATTTAGTTGATTGATAAAAAATTTATAATATGTTTTTATTAGATGAGTAGCATTATCTTTTTTTAATTCAAATTTAATACAATCACACAAAATGTTAGATCTACAATCACAAATGTTGCATATCGTAGGGCAGTTGATAAAATGTTTTCCATGTATTGAGGTAATTAACTCCATATTTTCGTATTTGTCAAGCATTCTTTTAAAATGGTTTATCATTTGTAAATGTTCATCAAATATGCTGCCTTGAAAATCATATAAAAATTTCTCTATTATATTTCAATATGTCATTTTCTTTAAAAATATGTTCCTTCTCTTTATTCTTTCTTGTCTTCTCATTTTCAACTGCTCTTATCTGGATTGTATGTTACTATTTAAACAATGCCTTTACAATGCGCTAGCATGAATGATCATGCTTCTATCTGATATATTTGATTGGTTGTTTTTTATAAAATGGGCAAGACCATGAGTGGAATAATTAATTCAAAGATCAAAAATGTTTAAGCATGTCCATTCTTGTTTTTAAGAAAATGTAATAAATTCTATATGCATATTATTTGAAACACGTGCATACATACATAAGTATTGATCACATAAAATGTATTGACATGACATTTCAAGTATTGATCACATAAAATGTGTTGACATGACACTTCAAGACAACAAACCAAAAAACCTAAAGGTGAAAACAGGTAAGTACGTTTATTTTATTCTTTTTTTAAAAAAAGGGTTTCATAATTAAAAATTGTATCTCGTATACCATAAAAAGCAAACCACGAGACATTTATGACTTCCTTTGTTAAAAAAGGTCTATGTCAACCTGTAGAATTAAAAAAAAATACATTTGTAATGGTTTTGTAAATATCACACACCTGAAAAAAAAAACCATTTTCTCACCTATTAAAAAAAAAATAATAAATAAATGTATGTATATTTTCTTATATTATAATTTTTATTTTAATTAAATACTGTAGAATAATTGTGAATTAATTGTATTGCATTATGTTTTCTTAAATTAAATATGGTGCAAAAGCAAGTATCTGGTCCTTCTTTGCAATCATCATAAAACCAAGGACAGCATACAAAGTGGCCTCTATTAAATTCCTCTTCTTTATCAGCATATCCTTTCCCCATCTCATCATGTTCATTGAGCATCGCCATAAATATATCTATTTGCAACATATGGTCCGGCAAAATGGTAGTTCCATAAATGGATAGAAAATTTATAATTGCGTCCTTTATGTTAAACATTTTCATTTTATTATATTTAATTTTTTTTGTTCTTCTTATCAGTACTTTCTTCTCTGAACAAATTATCAGAATGTTATTTATTTTAAAAAAGTTGGATTATTATTTGAATATATCTGAAGTGCGTAATAATTGTTACTTTCTCTTTCACTCATTTTTAAATATCTTGAATTAAATATATTTAATTTTTTTCATTGAGGATAGAGTGAAAGGTATATGTATCTATCTATCCTTTACTATTCATTCTTTACTTCATTCTAAAATAATAGTGCCTAATTAATATTCTATTCTGTTTTTACTTAACTTGGTGTAATGGAAATAGAAATATAATATAATATATATTTTTCTTTCATCTCTTTTTATAATTACTATTTAGAAAACAAAGAAAAAATTAATGATTTTGCTAGGGGTCTAATAATTATAATAAAATTTTAAGAATTTCAATTTATTAAAAACACTTACAGAGAAAACACTTACAGAAGAAAAATGGACAGCGCTACTCTTTTGATCAACAAATTTAACGCATTGAATCAAAAATCAGTGATTCATGTGAAGGATTTAAAACTAGGAACAAAGTACCCAATATTCAAGGCAAAGAGGGTAAACACGAAATTTGGGGCGACAGTCCTAATTGAGCTGCAGGACAACATAATCTTTCTACCCAACAGATATAATAATTTGAGCGATGAGGATATAGGCGAATTGTCAACTGGCATATATCGAGTGTGCAGAGAAGGGGAAAAGAATCTGATTCTAAACACATTCAACGAGATGGAAGATTTTATACCCAACGGGCAATATCCCGTTGGGTATAAAAATGTTTAGAATAAATATTTATAGTATTAAAATAAAAAAAAAAAAAATAAAAAACGAGTTATAATATTAGTAATAGCAACAATAATAATGTAAACAATATAGAAATAAATGAAACATATGATTTTGTTCATTATTTAAACAAATGAAATAAAAACAATCTTTTTATTTTTTTTTATTTACTTTTATTTTCAGCTATTTGGTGTAAAAATTTAATACATAAATGACCACAATTAAATGAATTATAATTTTGATGTTGATTATAATTATATTTAATATTCTTTCCAATGGTTGTAAGTTTCCAAAACTGTCAAATTATTCGACTTGTTTCTTGTTTTTATAATATGCTACCCAATGAGTTCCACTTCCCATAGAAGAATCCAAATTTACAATTCCACTTTCGTTTTTTTCTTGAACGTTTTGGCAATGAATCTAACAAAAAAACTCCTCTAAAATTTTGAATATTTTGTGAAAACTTTATTAAGTCGACATCAGTGAGTGATCTGTTAGGTAGCAATTCTACAAGTTTTTTGATTTTTTTTTTTTAAAGAGTAATCCATATCCTCTTTTGTACGGTTTGAGAAAAAGACCTTTTCCCATTGCTATAGCTTCCATTGTTTTGTTATGTCTATTTGCCTCATCGAGTTGCTGTTTAGCATTTCTTGCTGCATCTACAGCCTTTGCTATGGCAGCTCCTCCACTGGATAAGGTTCCAATTGCACTTAAAGCTATTAAAATTGGTATCAAAGGTAAAACTCCACCAATTTTCGGAACACTTATTACTCGTGGTACTACAACTTGAGACTTTTTTCCCTTGAATGATTTGTTAATAGCTTTTCGCGCAATTCTAATGGCAGAGTTAATATCTTTTGGTTTTTCTTGATGTATAATTTTATTTGCCCCTTTAACCGTGGTATTAAATAATTTGCTTCCATTAGATTTATTTATTTTTGAACATTTGTCTTTTTTTTCTTTTCTAGACCCATACCGAATTTTCTCTTTGCCTTCATTGCGTTAGTAACCAAATATGCAAATGATTTTTCTGCAAGACCACTATCTTTAGAAAGTACCCGTTCCCAAGCTCTATTCTCTAGAATTTTGTCAGCTTGATGTCTTATGTTTATATCTTTACTCTTGGAATATGATATATCGTGATCTCTGCAAGCGGCATCTAATTGATTTATCCCCTTATCACCTTGTTCTAAACGTTTTTGTAATTTTGTTCCAGGGCCGCAAAATTGATAACCAGGAAGATGCAATTCAATTGGCAGGGAATTAATAATTTTATTTACCAAACCGCTCCCCTTGACATCTCTTTGATGAATAACTTTTTTATTATATTGTATTACCATCTTATTTTACTAGATAATAAGAAGAAATATTTAATTATTTTTAGTTATAAAAATGCGTTTAATAAAACAACATAAAAATATTTCAATTCGCAATATTGATTCTTCAACGAATACAAATGCTAAAATGAGACACAGTTCTTTATTACCTAATTCTATTCGAGCGCTTATTGTAGGTCCATCAAATTGTGGAAAGACTAACGTTATGATTGGATTATTAGAAAGTCCTAATGGACTAAAATTTGAAAACGTCTATTTATACTCAAAATCATTATATCAACCAAAATATGAGTATTTGAAGAGTCTGTTATCACCGATTAAAGGAATGGGCTATTATACTTTTTCAGATAATGAATCTGTTATATCTCCTGAAGAGGCTAAAAGCAATTCAGTTATGATTTTCGATGATGTTTCTTGCGAAAAACAAAACAATATACGAGCATATTTTTGTATGGGTAGACATAGAAACGTTGATTCTTTCTATTTATGTCAAACTTATACAAGGATCCCAAAACATTTAGTAAGAGATAATGCTAATATGATTATTGCATTTAAGCAGGACGAAATGAATTTAAAACATATATATGGAGATCAAGTTGGAAATGATATGAGTTATGAAAAGTTTAATGAAATTTGTCGAGAATGTTGGAAAGACAAGTATGGCTTTCTGGTTATAAGTAAAGATGATGATTTAAACAAAGGGCGGTAAAGAAAGCTATTTGATTATTTTATAACAATATAAGCTGTTTTCATAATATATTTTACCATCAGTATAATATCAGATAGTAAACGTATTACATCAGCATACAATCAGCATACAAATATATATATATATATATATATATATATATATATATATATATATATATATATATATATATATATATATATATATATATATATATATATATTTGATTGAAAGGTACATATATATATATATATATATATATATATATACCTTTCAATCAAACTGATATTAGATCTGATAGCTGATATATGACCTGATAATTGATATCAGACCAGATAATTGAAATCAGAACTGATTGGTAATAACCGACCTGATAGCTGATATCAGACCTGATAGTCTATATCAGACCTGTTAATTGATATCTAATATTGGACCTGATATCGACCTTTTACCTGATACCTGATATCAGACCCGATACCTGATGAGAATTTAAATAGTATTGAAACTTATCCCAACTTATCAGTTTTGGAAATTAAAAATGAACTAGATACCCTTTATGGTCCACATAAAGATTCTAATAATTAATGGAAGTTTGGAAATAGTAATATTAAATTCTATGAAGATAAGATTCGTATTGGAAATCAAATATGTTCCATAAAATACCAAAGAACTATGATAAATCAGAATTACAAATTTATAAAAACATTCTTATTAACACAAATGCGTACAAAAGGGATTATAAATCTGATGGTCAAGTAAAGGGAACCAGAGCATATAAATATAGAAATATTATTGGAAAATTCTTCAAGGAAAAATCTGAAACAAATTCCTCAATGTTAGCGACATCATCTCCAACTACTGAGAAAAATAACTATATGGGTAGTGGTGTGATGAATTTGAACTTACATAAATCCAACTATATATATTGGGATGATCCAAACGAGTTGGTAGATCGACTTAGACTACTGCTCGCATCACAAGCTGCTGGTCATACCAATCATAATAACGAGATTGTATCAATAATTGAAGAATTACATGAAGCTAATATTATAGAATAATATCAATCAAAACAATGTCTGTTGATAAATTTGGTCACTACCTTAACGATACAAGTGGTATAATTTCAGTAAAAAATGCACCTAAATTGCTGGGCTTCTTTACGGATGCGGATAACCACATTGATGTCCAGAACAAAAGAATCAGAAATGTTTCAAATGCTTTGGAAGAGAATGATGTTGTCAATAAAATGTTTTTGCAATCTCACATTGAGAAATCAAAGAAGGGAATATTAGATCTTTTAGAAGAGAATATTAAAGAAATTCGTGAATTATTATTAAATATGAAAATAACATTTGAAGAAGAAATTAGAGTGATACGTGAAAAAATTTATAAATTTGAACATTTTAATATAGTAACAATAGATGAAGGTACTTCAACTGTTAACATCCAACGGAAGTGATCTTAAAAATTAATAATAATGACTTCAAAAAGAGACTTAGTAAATGAACTACACAAACAAGCTAGAAAAAATTTTACTCGTAGAAGAGTTATAATGAGGGGAGTCGACGATCTTTGGCAGGCTGATTTGGTGGAGATGGGAAATTATTCAAAATCTAATAAAAATTATAAATATTTATTAACTATCATTGACACATTTTCTAAGTTTGCTTGGGCTGTAGCAATTAAAAATAAAACTGCACTCGAAGTCACAAAGACAATGGATAGTATTTTAAAATTGGGTAGAGTTCCCAAAAACTTACAAACTGAAGATGGCAAAGAATTTTTTAATAAACATTTTGGTAACCTCATGCAGAAATATAATATCAATCATTACTCAACATATAGTAGAATGAAGGCATCTATAGTAGAACGTTTCAATCGAACATTAAAAGGGATGATGTGGAAAGAATTTAGCTTGAATGGTTCATACAACTGGCTAAATATTTATAAAAATCTTATTGATTCATATAATAGATAAGTTCATCGCACAATAAAAATGGCTCCAATTAATGTTAACTCCCTAAATGAGAAAAAATTGATGAAAAAGGTGTATAATCATTTAAAAATATATAAAGTATCTAAATTCAATGTTGGTGATTATGTACATATAAGTAAATATAAACACATTTTCGAGAAAGGATATACTCCTAACTGGACAACAGAGATTTTTAAAATCAAAAGTGTAAAAAATACCTATCCTACAACATACATATGGGAGGACTATCTCGGCAATACTATCAAAGGCAGATTCTATGATGAAGAACTTTCCAAAACTAAATTTCCAAATACATATCTGGTTGAAAAAATCTTAAAAACCAAAGGAGAGAAGGCATTTGTAAAATGGTTGGGATTTTCCAATGAACATATGGATTAACAAACATGAAATATTATAGTTTTTTTTTAATATACGAGAATAATTGTATGTGTATAAATTAAAAGAAAAAAATAAATAAATAAAACATTTTTAATACACAGAATAAGCTAAAATTGTTTTATTTATAATCCAACAACCACAATGTCAATAACACTAACTTTAAGCTCTATGGATCTTATGAATTGAATGATATAGTTGATTATATAAAAGAACAGTATAAGCGGTATAGTCCAAAAAATAAAATTATTATAGAGGCGAATAATAATACAATGCAAGTAAAAATATATAGCTCGAAAGATCATATACACTTTAATAGGGAGAATACAATTGCAAAATTATTAGGATTTAATAAAAAAAACCTTATCTCCTAATAAAGATCACTACTCAGACCTTCCGGTTAATATTTTTAAAGTAAACATCTTGCGTGTTGAAGGTAATATTGCGGTCAACACTTATACGAATAATTCTCAGTCTCACACTTTGCACGAGTTTGCAATTAATGTTCCTCCTGGGTATAAAATTGATGAGATTCCTAGGAATCTCATTTACTTGCCAATCAACTGTAGAGAGATAAGTTCTCTGGCTCTAAGAGTAGTTGATCAGCACGGAGATTTAATTAATTTCCGAGGAGAGGAAATTACAATTCGAATACATTTGAAACCATCCAAATAATGATTATTTATAAGAATAATTTATCTAAAAATAAAATATCACATAATTCCAACACATTCGAGAAAATCAAAGTTAAAAAGAATAAATCTTTTCAACACTTAAAATTAACACCAGCAAATAGAGAATTTCTAAAATTATTGAATTTTAAATTGAAGAGACCATGAATTCAATAATAGATGTTCTGGAAAAACCTGTATCAGATGATAATATAATTAAAAAAGATTAGCACACATACACTCCATATCTACAATCATACAGCAACAATGATGAAATTCGAATTTCAATACAAAACCAGGATTTATATGTACTACCTGCTGAAAGTTTTATTTATGTTGAAGGATTCGTGAAAGATGCAAATAACACAAAACTAGTTCCGTCCACATCCACACCCAGAGAAATATCAATCACATACGTGTTGAAAACGATACCATTCTGTGTCAATAGTGAATCTACACCGTATGTGTTTAAATTAAACACTGCGTGTTCAATTCTTATTGAAAATCGATACCTAATTGGCACCAAGTTGAAACCATTTCGGTATCAAATTTTTAAATTACATATGTTTTATATTAAATTTGTTAACGAAAGGTATTAAAAAGCTGTTACCGTAAATTACCAATGTGACCACAACCGTTGTTGATTTTGAATCGAATTTTTTCCCTTAGTGCAACTTCAAATTAAAAAATAATTTTGTTGCATACCTATTTGATGAAATTCGTTACGAACTAAATGGTATTGAAATTGATCATACAAGGCACTTAGGAACCTCAAGTACTATAAAAAATTTGATTTCTTTATCACCAACGGATAGTAGTGTAATGCAAAATGCTGGTTGGAACAAAGTTGATGACGTGAATGGATATTTTAACTTTTATGTACCACTTAAACTGTTTTTGGGATTTGCTGAAGACTACAATAAAATCATATTAAATGGAAAACATGAGCTGATACTCTTGCGCAACAAAAATAATGAAAATCTTGTTTATTCAACAGCTTCTACTGAAAAGGCGAAATTGACAATTTCTAATATATCTTGGAGAATTCCTCATGTTCAACTATCTGATTTTAGTAAATTGAATATGATAAAAATAATAAATAGTGGTGCTTCTATACCAATAGCATTTCGAAGTTGGGATTGTCACATTAATCCACAATTAAATATAAAATATTAAATATTGATTGCTTTCCAACATGAGAAGAAATTTGTTCATTGTGATCTAACTAATTTAAAAGTGCATTTAAACTCAGAAACTTAACCATATGATGATCTTAATATTAAATTCAAAAATGAACGTTATGCCATTCTATATGATATGTATGTAAGATTTCAGCAAAACTATTATATGAAAGATTCTCAACCTCTTCTCACCGCACAAGAGTTTAAAAATAAAGCTCCCATAATAGTAGTTGATGTTAGTCATCAAAACGAAAGTGTCAATACCGGACCGCTTGATATAAAAATTGAATTTGAAACTGACACAAATATTCCAGCAAATACATCCGCCTATTGTATTCTTATTCATGATAGAATAATTGAATACACACCACTTCGAGGAGAAATTAGAAAATTCATATAAAATATAAATAATGACAAATACAATTTTCATCGACTTGCAAGGCTTTAAATTCAATTCCAACAATTTCATTGCAAAAGAAATTGCAATGGTTTTCAATTCTACGGAGTATATTAATTTCATCATAAAACCGCCATTCCCCTTCAAGTCACTCTCACCACAGAAACAGAGGCAAGCAAATTGGTTAATGAGGCATTTCCATCATCTTAATTGGAATGATGGATTCATATCATTTAAAAGTGTTCGTAAATTTTTGAAATCGAATGCAAAATATTCTGATGTATATGTTAAAGGTGCTAAAAAGAAAATCTGGTTGGAAAAAATACTACACCAAGAAGTTTTTAACGTTGAAGATTATGGATGTATTAATTTTCGACAATTGGAGATGAAATATCCTGAAACCATTTGTTGTAATTATCATAACCGTGGCGTCTGTGCATTAAGAAATGCTATTTTACTTGAAAAAGAAAACACTATTTGAAATAATATTTTTGTATTTTATTTTTGTTTTTTTATTTTTATTTTATTTATAATTTTCTTATTACATATATCACATTTTTTTTTTCTTAAACCTTAAAATAAATTAAAATATATGTACATACACAGAAAAAATTATTACCAAGCATTTTTTAACAAATACTGTTGTTTGAGTGCTTATTAAAATTTAATTAAAAAATTAATTTATTCAATTAGTTGTTAATTGATTAAAAATATTTTCAAAAAACATAAAATATTTTGACTTTTTTTTTTTTAAGAATTTTAAATGAAAAAATTAAAATATGGAAAAATGGATACATTTTCTTTACTAACAATATATGTTTACATGTTTATAAAAAAGATTAGTCTCCTCCATGGACAGAAAGGTCTTAAATTCAGTAAGTTATTCATGGTTGTAATATGATAAAGATGATTGTCGAGATACATACATCTTTATGTACATTTTAGATGTTTTAGTCGAGGAATCCTAAGAAGAATTTTGGCGTCTCTCACAAGAAAAATAATGAACAAATCTAGGCCGAATTAAAAATTGAAGCTGTCCAGTGAGTATAACATATTTAAATTTAGCTATTAAAACTACCACAATATCAATTATAGATCCAAAAGAAAAGGATTTGCTGCTTTTGATCTTTCTAAACAATAGCGTTAAGCCAAGAACAATTTAATATTCATTGAGAAAACAAACATTTAAAGTAGGAAGAGATAAATCGAATATAAAATCCACGTATCCATAGCGTAGATATCCAAAACTTTTATCCAAAAACTCTTTTAACCCGCCAAAATTCGCTTTGTTTCATGGAAAACCTTTTTTTTTACTGGTGAGGGTTGGCCTGAATGGAATCCCTAAAAACTGATAACAAATGAAAAATTTGGTAACAGAATCTTAACTGCAGGAAGAACTTACCGGAAGAAACCATGATCCAAAAATATAAAAACAAAAAGAACGGATAATTATTAAAAAAAGTATAAATAGAAATATTTTTCTTCTTTTGCTTTTAAAAAATTGAAATTGTCAATAAAGGAAAAAAAAATCAAATTAAATATTTTTTTTTTTTTTTTCATTTAATTTTATGATTTTTCCAATAAACACGTTGTTTAAAATGTCTAAAATTTTCAATTATTTCATTAATTAAAACTTTTAATTGGAAATTTTACAATTTTGATAATTGATATAATCATTTTGATGAGAGGTGCAAATTTAAACATTTTTTCAATTGTATTAATTATTTTGATAATTAAAACAAATTTTTACTTTTTTCTGTGTATACTATGTATTTTATCTTATGTTTAAATAGATATATTAAAAAAATTCTTAAATTTAGAGAGTTTGTTAATAAATACAATTTTTATCAATACATGTTGTTTATCTTTGATTAACATTTTTGACCACTGTCATATCACATACAATTATTATAATTTCATTAGCTAGTCAATTTCCATAGCAGAATTAATTCTGTCTCTGTAATGACCCCAAGCACGAGTTTTTACTCGATCTACCATAATATTTCTTTTATCATCTGTAAGGCTGAGAACTACCTTATGTAATTTTTGTGTGTACAACTGATGAGCTTTTGATCTAAATAATACCATTTCATCTCTTTCAATTTTTTGTTCAAACAAACAATCTTTATAATCATTTAATGTTGGTCTTTTTATAACTGATTTTTTTGACGCCTTTTGATTTTTTATTTTCTTCCGCATTAACTGTCGAAAGTGAATACATTTTTTATCGTAAACCTACAAATTCTGTCATAATGGAAGTCATACATCTTCCATTTTGATAGCTCTAACACTGTAAACCCAATGTAAATGGATTTATTATAATAGGGATTCATTTTCTTAAGCTCTACGGCGTACATTGTCTCATTAAATTTTGATAAACTTAGGAAATTCGGTTTAGATATTAATGATCTGAGACCTAAATGATTTTTGTTTGTATTTTCCCACTCTGTGGCAATACGAATATCTTTCCTTTTGTCTATAAACTCCATTGTCTTCCCGAAAACAGCATTGTTTAAAAATTTAAAAAAGTCTTTCTCAAAATTATTTTTGGCATTTGTCCTATGGAAAGTATTTAAATCTATATAAGTTTTAAGCCATGCAGATTGTCTAAATTGCAATATTCTATGAATCTTTTTTACAACTAATCCATTTGCAATACATTGCTTTAAAACTCTATAGTGTATCGCATAATTCTGCTTATTGTATAAATCCGCAATTAATTTTTTACACTTAGAATTTGTTGGGACTTTATATACCTGGTGCAGTATAATAATGGCAAGGATCCAAACTGTAAATGTTTTTACAAATCTTTGTAAAATTTTCAAATATATCTGTTAAAAGAAGTACATCTGACTTCAAATAAAGTTCAGTATAATATCAAAGAGTCTTACAATTGAATTCCCTCCATGCTCTTTGCGAATGCTCATAATCAACCTCACTACATTCTTCATTATTTAAAATATTAAAAAGTTTTCTCTGCTAGGTAATTGGCATTCACTGAATTTAGCAAACGAATCCATATATGAATATGGATATACCCCTTTTCTTCTAATTAAATTAAACTGATTTTCATTATTGAAATATTCTCGAACACTGTTAAAATCTTTTGCATCGAGATTTTTAGCAAGGTTGTCTAAACTAGAAGCCATAAACCTAACAGAATCTAAAAACCTTATTTCGAAACTTCTATGCTTATCTATTTTAATAAATACAGATAGGGAAATATATTTTTCTTTATTTTGTGGAATTACTTTAATGGTCGCATTTTTATTGAGGAAAGATCCTTACAAAATAAGTGCATATCATATGCAGAAAGATTATGAAAAATGACTGGAATTAATTTCGGAGTCTTATATTTTAAATTGCACTCGTTATGAGCAGCTCCACGAAAATTGCCAGTGAGATGGCAGTGGTCTCTAACTTTATCATCATTTAAAAGTTTTTGGCAAATGTGACACTTTATTGACTTATTGAAAACGTCAATTTCTTCTGGTGTCATAATCATTACCTTCACTTTTGACAAATGATTTGTGTAAATTTCTGTTGAATCTTTAACTATTTGTTCAACAAAAATCTTGGAGGCATTTTCGCCTAAATAATACCTAATCTTATTATTATTTTTATTAAAACTACATTTAATATTATAACTAAAAGCACAAGGGGTGTGCTTTTGTATGTTAACAACATTTTTACTCACTCTATCTTCCGTTTTTTCCAAAATGGATTCGAAGTCAGCATAAATTGTAAAGGGTACATCGATCTGCTTATGATGGTTGATGAATTTCACTTTGGCATTCTCAGGCTTGGGCATTTCTGATACTTTTTCTCCACAGTCCTTCATTTTGTGTTCATTGAGCAAATTCTCTTCCTGCGTGTAATACAGACAGGTGTTGCAAACGTAAATTTTTCTTCTGTGTGACGTTATACTGGATCGAATTAGTCTATAAAAAAAAAATTAAATACACATGCAATTTTGAATTATAAAATAAAAAATAACCAAACCAAAACAAAAAAAAAAAAAAAAAAGTAATAATAATAAAAATAAAGAAAAACTTACTTAGAGATATCACTTATAAGAACATAATCTAATTTATGTGTTTAGATTTTTCCTCCATCGTAATATAGTATGGCCCCACAATGGATGAGTCCTCGAAACCAAAAACATTGACGCTCACCGAATTTTGTTTTCCAAATTTTTTTACATCTTTCAGAGATAGTGGGAATTCTAATCCCTCAAAATTCAGAGTATGCTCACCAACCGCTATTATAGGGCTCTCAATATTAACGCTGAATGCATTGCAGTTTTTTCTCTGTCTTACATCCAATCCCTCATATAATGCTGCAAGCAAAGTCCATTTAAAACAGTAGGCATCTCTGTTTTCCACGTTAATACATGCTCCCTTTTTGCTACTTAGCATCTTCGGAAGTGGGATAAATTGGGATCTCCTTATCAAACTCACTTTGTTTATATTAATTTCTAGAGAATTCATTTTTATAAGGGTCCATCCACTATCCCTCTCTTGGAATTCCTCCATTTTTGTTATAATTTCGTCTACGTGTTTTGAGTATACTTCAGAGATGTCATCGGCCATAGTTACCAATGTCATTTTTGATATATGAGCTATTGGTGCTATTATTATGTCATCATCAACAGTCTTCATATAATCGCATAGTAATTCCATATTACTTTTAAATATCGTATGCTTCGAAATACTCTCCCTCAATTGTTCAATAACAGAATCTTTTGCTGCATTGAAAAATTCTTCTGGCATTAGGAGTTCCTCCTTGCTGTTCAAGAAAGTATAGGCTTCAATACGTCCATTAAAAGCACTATTCTTCACAGCTAATTTTTCCTTAGTTTTCATTGCATCTTGATTTATGTGAGATGATTTAGAAGGAGTGGGGTTGTTGTGGCTTATGCTCAATAAGTTTTCTTGTACTCATAAAAACTTTAGCACAAATAGGACAATGAAGGTTTATGTGGGCCTTCAAAATTGTTTTTTTGATCATTCTGCTACAAATTGGACATGCTTCCTGCTGATCCGTAGATGTTCCATGTTCCACATTCATGTGCTCCTTTAGCTTTAAATGAGACATGAACAGTTTCTTGCATAAGTCGCAATGAAGAGAGCGATGAGCCTTATTCATGTTGGCGTTGCTGGATTCGATTCCACAAATTTTGCACGATACTGGAGCCATTATATATATATATATATATATATATATTTTATTTTAATTTTAAAAAATGTTTGTAATTTATAATATATATTCACTTTTTTTTTTTTTTTGGTTATTTTCTCTTGTTTTTTTTTTTTTCCAAGTTCAAAAACTTTCACGTATTACAATTATTTATTTTTTATTTAATTCAGACTGCACTTATGACTTTTTTTTTACTTTAAACTTTGGTACTTCGAATTTATTTATTTTTTTTTTCAAATTAGTATATTGCAATATATATCCAAATATTTAAAAAAAAAATAAATAAATTCGAAGTACCAAAGTTTAAAGTAAAAAAAAGTCATAAGTGCAGTCTGAATTAAATAAAAAATAAATAATTGTAATACGTGAAAGTTTTTGAACTTGGAAAAAAAAAACAAGAGAAAATAACCAAAAAAAAAAAAAGTGAATATATATTATAAATTACAAACATTTTTTAAAATTAAAATAAAATATATATATATATATATATATATATAATGGCTCCAGTATCGTGCAAAATTTGTGGAATCGAATCCAGCAACGCCAACATGAATAAGGCTCATCGCTCTCTTCATTGCGACTTATGCAAGAAACTGTTCATGTCTCATTTAAAGCTAAAGGAGCACATGAATATGGAACATGGAACATCTACGGATCAGCAGGAAGCATGTCCAATTTGTAGCAGAATGATCAAAAAAACAATTTTGAAGGCCCACATAAACCTTCATTGTCCTATTTGTGCTAAAGTTTTTATGAGTACAAGAAAACTTATTGAGCATAAGCCACAACAACCCCACTCCTTCTAAATCATCTCACATAAATCAAGATGCAATGAAAACTAAGGAAAAATTAGCTGTGAAGAATAGTGCTTTTAATGGACGTATTGAAGCCTATACTTTCTTGAACAGCAAGGAGGAACTCCTAATGCCAGAAGAATTTTTCAATGCAGCAAAAGATTCTGTTATTGAACAATTGAGGGAGAGTATTTCGAAGCATACGATATTTAAAAGTAATATGGAATTACTATGCGATTATATGAAGACTGTTGATGATGACATAATAATAGCACCAATAGCTCATATATCAAAAATGACATTGGTAACTATGGCCGATGACATCTCTGAAGTATACTCAAAACACGTAGACGAAATTATAACAAAAATGGAGGAATTCCAAGAGAGGGATAGTGGATGGACCCTTATAAAAATTAATTCTCTAGAAATTAATATAAACAAAGTGAGTTTGATAAGGAGATCCCAATTTATCCCACTTCCGAAGATGCTAAGTAGCAAAAAGGAAATGTATTAACGTGGAAAACAGAGATGCCTACTGTTTTAAATGGACTTTGCTTGCAGCATTATATGAGGGATTGGATGTAAGACAGAGAAAAAACTGCAATGCATTCAGCGTTAATATTGAGAGCCCTATAATAGCGGTTGGTGAGCATACTCTGAATTTTGAGGGATTAGAATTCCCACTATCTCTGAAAGATGTAAAAAAATTTGGAAAACAAAATTCGGTGAGCGTCAATGTTTTTGGTTTCGAGGACTCATCCATTGTGGGGCCATACTATATTACGATGGAGGAAAAATCTAAACACATAAATTAGATTATGTTCTTATAAGTGATATCTCTAAGTAAGTTTTTCTTTATTTTTATTATTATTACTTTTTTTTTTTTTTTTTTGTTTTGGTTTGGTTATTTTTTATTTTATAATTCAAAATTGCATGTGTATTTAATTTTTTTTTTATAGACTAATTCGATCCAGTATAACGTCACACAGAAGAAAAATTTACGTTTGCAACACCTGTCTGTATTACACGCAGGAAGAGAATTTGCTCAATGAACACAAAATGAAGGACTGTGGAGAAAAAGTATCAGAAATGCCCAAGCCTGAGAATGCCAAAGTGAAATTCATCAACCATCATAAGCAGATCGATGTACCCTTTACAATTTATGCTGACTTCGAATCCATTTTGGAAAAAACGGAAGATAGAGTGAGTAAAAATGTTGTTAACATACAAAAGCACACCCCTTGTGCTTTTAGTTATAATATTAAATGTAGTTTTAATAAAAATAATAATAAGATTAGGTATTATTTAGGCGAAAATGCCTCCAAGATTTTTGTTGAACAAATAGTTAAAGATTCAACAGAAATTTACACAAATCATTTGTCAAAAGTGAAGGTAATGATTATGACACCAGAAGAAATTGACGTTTTCAATAAGTCAATAAAGTGTCACATTTGCCAAAAACTTTTAAATGATGATAAAGTTAGAGACCACTGCCATCTCACTGGCAATTTTCGTGGAGCTGCTCATAACGAGTGCAATTTAAAATATAAGACTCCGAAATTAATTCCAGTCATTTTTCATAATCTTTCTGCATATGATATGCACTTATTTTGTAAGGATCTTTCCTCAATAAAAATGCGACCATTAAAGTAATTCCACAAAATAAAGAAAAATATATTTCCCTATCTGTATTTATTAAAATAGATAAGCATAGAAGTTTCGAAATAAGGTTTTTAGATTCTGTTAGGTTTATGGCTTCTAGTTTAGACAACCTTGCTAAAAATCTCGATGCAAAAGATTTTAACAGTGTTCGAGAATATTTCAATAATGAAAATCAGTTTAATTTAATTAGAAGAAAAGGGGTATATCCATATTCATATATGGATTCGTTTGCTAAATTCAGTGAATGCCAATTACCTAGCAGAGAAAACTTTTTAATATTTTAAATAATGAAGAATGTAGTGAGGTTGATTATGAGCATTCGCAAAGAGCATGGAGGGAATTCAATTGTAAGACTCTTTGATATTATACTGAACTTTATTTGAAGTCAGATGTACTTCTTTTAACAGATATATTTGAAAATTTTACAAAGATTTGTAAAAACATTTACAGTTTGGATCCTTGCCATTATTATACTGCACCAGGTTTATCTTGGGATGCAATGCTCAAAACAACTGAAATATCATTAGAAAAATGTATCTTTTTATGCAAAATGGAATAAGAGGTGGTTTAGTTCAATGCACGAAAAGGCACTCTAAATCAAACCATAAATATATGAATAATTTTGATGATCAGAAGCAATCAGAATATTTAATGTATTTGGATGCAAATAATCTGTATGGCTTGGCAATGTCCGAATACCTCCCTTATGGAGATTTTCAATGGCTAGATTCGGAGAAAGTTGATGAGTTTGATGTTTTAAATGTATCAGATACATCAGAATATGGATACGTTTTAGAAGTCGATTTAGAATATCCCGACTCACTACATGATTTACACAATGACCTACCATTTTGCCCCTTTAGCTTTAAATGAGACATGAACAGTTTCTTGCATAAGTCGCAATGAAGAGAGCGATGAGCCTTATTCATGTTGGCGTTGCTGGATTCGATTCCACAAATTTTGCACGATACTGGAGCCATTATATATATATATATATTTTATTTTAATTTTAAAAAATGTTTGTAATTTATAATATATATTCACTTTTTTTTTTTGGTTATTTTCTCTTGTTTTTTTTTTTCCAAGTTCAAAAACTTTCACGTATTACAATTATTTATTTTTTATTTAATTCAGACTACACTTATGACTTTTTTTTACTTTAAACTTTGGTACTTCGAATTTATTTATTTTTTTTTTTAAATATTTGGATACATATTGCAATATACTAATTTGAAAGAATAGTTATATTCTTAGGTAGGTTAGAAAATGTTCAAATAGTAATGTTAGTGACTAAAATACTAAAATATATTTCTTCATAATTAACAGTATGATATGGAGGAAAGTGTTAAAAAATAAATTTAAAGTTGATCAAACAACTAATTTTTTTTTTTTTATTTTTTAATTCTACAGGTTGACATAGACCTTTTTTAACAAAGGAAGTCATAAATCTCGTGGTTTGCTTTTTATGGTATACGAGATTTTTTTTAATTATGAAACCCTTTTTTTAAAAAAGAATAAAATAAATAGTACTTAACTGTTTTCACCTTTAGGTTTTTTGGTTTGTTGTCTTGAAGTGTCATGTCAACACATTTTATGTGATCAATACTTGAAATGTCATGTCAATACATTTTATGTGATCAATACTTATGTATGTATGCACGTGTTTCAAATAATATGCATATAGAATTTATTACATTTTCTTAAAAACAAGAATGGACATGCTTACACATTTTTGATCTTTGAATTAATTATTCCACTCATGGTCTTGCCCATTTTATAAAAAACAACCAATCAAATATATCAGATAGAAGCATGATCATTCATGCTAGCACATTGTAAGGGCATTGTTTAATTAGTAACATACAATCCAGATAAGAGCAGTTGAAAATGAGAAGACAAGAAAGAATAAAGAGAAGGAACATCTTTTTAAAGAAAATGACATATTGAAATATAATAGAGAATTTTTTATATGATTTTCAAGGCAGCATATTTGATGAACATTTACAAATGATAAACCATTTTAAAAGAATGCTTGACAAATACGAAAATATGGAGTTAATTACCTCAATACATGGAAAACATTTTATCAACTGCCCTACGATATGCAACATTTGTGATTGTAGATCTAACATTTTGTGTGATTGTATTAAATTTGAATTAAAAAAAGATAATGCTATTCATCTAATAAAAACATATTATACATTTTTTATCAATAAAATAAATAACTAAAACTAAACAGTATTCACTTTTTTCATGCTACAAAACACTTCCCTCACATACTTTTCATTCCTCTTACAAGAAAATTTCAAAAATCCCAATTACATTAATTTTGGAAAAAATACCAACTAAAACCAATTAAAATCATAGTTACTAGTCTACCGCATACACATTTAATAGACAACTTTATAAATATTTCCAAAAACTCACTGATACTTATTATACCTCACATACAACAAATTTCATATAAAAAAATACCTTAAGTTGGAAAATCCCATCCAGAAATAAAATTCTTTAGATAGTAAACAATCTCTGAAAAATTAACACCAATACACCAACAATAATATACAAACATCACTCTCTCCACGATAACCAACATAAAACCAATCACAAACTAACAAAACACACACTTCAACCATCTTGATCTTCAAAAACACAACAGGTACCTATTTTCCCTATACACTAAAACTGGTTTTCTTCCATCACCCACATAATCAACCCTCAAAAACTTAACACACACAAATCTACCTGTCAACACTCTATCACACCAACTAACATTCTCTCTCACAATAATCTCTCTCACTCTCACAACACACACAATCCAATTGGAAATGCACATTACATGTCCGCTTACTTTGTCATCATTCCAATTGGAAAAGCGGCGGCGGCATCCTTTGATATCTAAGATCCTCATTACCCATCTAATAACTTATATGGAACTTACATGTGCAAAAATTCTTGCTACATTTAAAGGATTTATGATCGCTAAACCTTTTTTCCGGGAGGTTATTTGTACAGGGGTTAGGTGAAATAATGAACCGATCATAACCAATTCAACACGCTTCGTCCTTGGACTATAAGAAACCTGCGTGCCAAATTTAATTAATTTATGTTCAAAATTGCGACCTGTATTATGGTGGGTCTTAGACCAATATTTTTGGGTGTTACAAACATCAGCACAAACGCATAATACCCTCGCTACCTATGGTGGTGTAGGGTATAAAAAATATAAGAAAATAATCATAAAAAATGTTATTAACTTTTACTTAGCATAAACAGAAACCATGGATTAATATGTAAAAAGTCAGAATCAATTTTATTGAAACGATTCTGCCGATGAAACTTTTTTAAACAAAATCTTTGAAAAATTAAGAAAATATTGAATGAAAAAAAATACTAAAAAAAATACTAAAAAAATATTCATTAATTTATATTCAAATATCAATATTTAGTGCATGTTTTGTGAAATAAAAAGCTATTATTAAAACCGGTTTTTTGTGTTTAAAAAAACCGGTCTATTCGACATTCGAAAAATGAACATTTTCAAAAAACCGAAGGCACATTGACTGAAAAAACCGGTGGGAAAACCGTGTCGATCACCCTATTAAATAGTCGAACTAAGAATCCAAAGACATTTTTGATGAATTCATTCAAAATTAAATTTTGTATATATTGTAGATAGGTTCACAAAGGAGCCTATGTGTTTTTTTTATAACAAGATAAGATAAATTACTTATTTTGGTTTGAAAGTCAAACAAAATTGCATACAGGTAACCCTCGATTTACGCGATACATATTTACGCAATTTCTTTATAACACGATTCTATTATTGACCATTTTTTGAAATACGAGTTTTTATTTAACGCGAACTTGGTATAACGCGTATAAACAATAGTGACAAACTTTGAATTGCGCAAATTTCGGTAGATTATTTAATGAAATAATGGATACAAAATAAAAAAAAATGAGTGTTGCATAATTGCTTAAATATTTTTTGTAAGATTAAAAAAGCGGAAACGGCAAAATATATAACAAGATTATAAAACTTTAATAAAAATACAATAAGAACAATCCCAAAAATATGTATGTATATTTAAATAAGTATGTATACATATAATCAGACTTAGTAGGTAATGTGTACTTGATTTTCATAATATGCTACCAATATAAAATTAATGTAATTTTTATTAATTTCTTTACAATTAAAAATTTAATTTTTCATCAGAAAAAGCATAAAAACTGTTCATTAACGTATAAAATACGTAGTTTTTCATATTGACGATTTTTTGATCATTTCAAATAGTTAATTTGACGGTTTTTACGATTTTTTTCTCCAAATTTGACGATTTTTCACCAAATTTATCTGGCAACTATGGTTGTGAGTGTTATTTTAAATATTTCATGCAATTTCGCTAAATATAAGCTAAATTTGGTGTCAATACACTTCTTCCTAGGACATGTTAAAGTGACTAGTCAGGTGATTAGTAAAGTGACAAGTTAAAAAGATTGTCATTTGACTAACTCAATTTCACCAGTAAAAGGATTCCTATGAATTGACTTTTTCGTACTAGTCACTATATCGCCACCTTTTGGTACTTTAGTAGCAATACACCTCTTCCTAGGACATCCCCATGTTAAAGTGACTAGTCAGGTGATTAGTAAAGTGACTAGTGGTGCCCTAATGTCGTCAGTCAAGTAACTGGTTTCGGACAGTCACCATTGACTGCAGGGTATTATTAACTTTACTTTCAAGTACACATTTGTTACCCAACACTTAAAGGCTAACAAGCTTTTGTTAAAATAACGTATGCAAAAACACTGTTTTAAAAGACAAAGTTTTTTTAACATTGATAACGGCAACACTAGTAATTTTCCTCTCTTTATAGTTAAAGTTGTACACTACCGAATATTAATACATTCGGTTAATCAAATTTTTAATAACATTGAATTAATTATTTTTAAAATATTGTTTCTATTATTGTAACTTAGTAAAAATACAAAAAATAAATGAACTAAAAGAATTTAAAAAGTAAAAAGATGAAAAATTTTATGGAACGGATAAAATAAGTATTCGAACAACGAGCTTATTTTATTTGTTTTGATTGAACGTACATCACTAAAACATTTTTCACATTTTTATTATTTTTTATGTGATGTTATTTGAATTTTTTAGTTTTTTTCTCTAAATATTTGTCTGAGATAGACAAATCGCACCTATAGTGAATAAATATAATGGTCTAAAGAAGAAGGAAGATATAGATAACTAGAAAAAGGGGGAACAAGCGATTACTTTTTGTAAGACACTAAGAAAAAAGGAAATTAATCATAATGCCACTTGTAGTAAGTTTAATGTTGTAAGTTCATACTTGCTTTAACATATTTAGCAATATGCCAAAATCGACTTTTTGCGAAAAACAACTTTTTATTGTTGAAAATGGTTCTTTATGGCTCCAGTTTTTGTTCTGCGACTTTTTCATAATTTCGTTATTTACAAAATTACCGTTATTTTTAGGTTATTGAAGAAAATCAAAATTTTGACCTAATTTTCAGATAATTTCCAAATGATGTTTGGCAACTTTGTACAAAATCCTTTGGCGAGTGTTTTTGCTGAATATATGAACTCATAATATTTGCAAATACAGGGTGTTTTGATGCATTTTTAATAAAAAAAATGAGTTTTGCGCCATCTAGCGGCAATAATTTGTACTATGTTCAGCAATTATAAAGGTAATTTGAATAGAAAAATTAGATCGTCAAGCACCACCGCAAATCTTAGACTTTGAAGTCATTAACAACTGTGTTGAATGGCAAGACATAATGTTCAGCCCAATTTGTACCGCGTTAAATGTTAGCAGTAGTATTTTCTTACTTCCATGTTTTGTTGTTGCCATTTTGTTTTTCTCAGTGTATTATTGCAACAGTATCCTAAAATGGAAGATTACTATCCAGACTAACTATTCAACTAATAAAAACATTGAAATTGTAGCTATCAACATAAATAATGCGTTAAATTCATAAAAAGTTAAACAAGCGCAAATGTTATATTCGGCCCGGCCGAATCTATATACCCACTATCAACTTTTTCAAATTTTACGTTATATGGGAACGGCGGTAAAGTAGGCAGTAAAGTGGGTGGATCACGCCCATTTTTTGTTTCCGAGTTTACATTGGTCCTTGAACTATTTGAACTTATTTTCGTTGATTTTCACCTTATATGAGAAGTGGGCGGACCACGCCCATTTTTTGTTTCCGAGTTTATATCGATCCGAGAACTATACGTACAAAATTTCGTTGTCGTATATGCTTTTGTTGCAGAGATATCAGCAGAAAACTATAAAACGGACACTCTGTGTTTCTAGTTTTTAGCCCATAACTTTTTTTATTAACCGATTTTGCCCATTTTCAATCCCAAACAAACCTCATATAAGACAAATATGTGTCAAATTTCGTCCCCCTACGTTGTCCCGTTCGAGCCCTATCCTGCTTTCAACAGACGGACGTACATAGCTAGATCGACTCAGAATCTAACCAGAACCCAGAAAATATACACTTTGTGGGGTCTTAGATGTTTCCTTCGACATGTTACATACGGAATGACAAAATCAATATACCCCCATCTTTTTGATGGTGGGTATAAAAAATCCAAGTTTTAAAGGCAACCCTATGTTTCCTTTTTAGGACAAGCGATGGAAACCCTAATTAGATACTAAGGATCATTCGGCATTCATAGCTTGAAAATTAAAAATTACTTTTTTTTTGGCATATTGCTAAACATATTTAGATTACATTTGTTATATTTTAGTTAATAAACGTTTTTGCATACAGTTTTAAAGAATTTAGCTTAACAATGCACAGTGGGCAGAATCGACATTTTTTGGAAATAAATCTGTAACTTCTGATCGGCTGCTGGGATTTGCATGAAATTTGGTATATGCGTAGCAGAGGAGTGTGCAATGCTAAGTTTGGAAGGGGTCCGAACAGACCTCTCAGGGGCGGAGCTAAGGGGGCTCAAAGTTGGGTACCTCTGACATACAAATTTTTTAATCGCTTGCCAAATTTTTGTTTCTCGTCCAATTTCAAATATTTTTATACATTATTATAAGCCCTGATAAGACCTATAAAAAAATCCAAAAACATTATACTATTGTGGATGTGAAAAAGCCATAACAACATAAATAATTTGTTCCTTTAGCCTATGTTCGAATGTGCGTTTGTGCAAAAATACACAAAAAATGAATTTTGCATGACTTAATAAATTTTAAAGTGGCATAGTTTCGGTTCTGTAAAAGATATTGATTTCAGTCTTTTTCTGTATAACAAATAATTACGTCAGCTAAACAATGTAATTTAGATGAAAATCGAGTTTATACATATTTTGATTTTTGAAATTAAAGTAAAATTTTTTTAAAAAACTTTTTTTTTTGAGAAACTTTAAATATTTTATCTGTAATAAAATCTTCGTTATTAAAGATATATTAACGAAATTTTCGGTGGATGTGGACTTTATCGTATAAAATGAGAAAGTGAAAAAAAAAACTTTAAGATTTTCATAAAAAGAATCCCACAATTCCCGAAAAAACGCCGAAAAATCCCAAAAATGGATTTTTTCACATTTTCGGCTATAAAATCCACATTTTTCCGAAGTCCCGTAGATTTTGATTGAAAACTTTTAACAACTTATTACAGATTCTTAAACTGCATTCCGTTTGCCGATTCGTGCTTTGGGATTTGAGAAAATATAGACCAAAATCAAAACTTTCATATAAATTGGGTCGAATTCGGGAGGGTGTGTACCTTGACCATTTGAGTTATTGGGCTTGCTTTTTATTTTAAAGTCTTTTCTGTGAAGATACCTTTCAGAAAAGTATAAAATTATTATATGTTGTTAAACAAAATTTTATTTTAGAGAAAAAAGAGTTTAAATACTTTTTCGGAAAAACAATAAAAACACAAAAAGTCGTCATTTTTGCAATTTTCAAATTCAAAATCGTTTATTTTTGGACCAGGTAATTTTCGATCTTTAATTAGTTAAAGAAAAAACAAATAAAATCGGTCGGAAACACTAGGATATATATGAATAAAACTGGACCAAGAACATGAAAAATTGAGGTATTTAAAAATTCAAATGCAAATAACTCAAAAACTATAAGAGATAAATATTTGAAATTGGACGAGAAACAAAAATTTGGCAAGCGATTAAAAAATTTGTATGTCAGAGGTACCCAACATTGAGCCTTTTTAGCTCCGCCCTGAGAGTTTGTTCGGCCCCCCTTCCAAACTTAACATTGTACACTCCTCTGCTACGCATATACCAAATTTCATGCAAATCCCACCAGCCGATCAGAAGTTACAGATTTATTTCCAAAAAATTTTGATTCTGCCCCACTGTGCAATGCTTACAATGCTTTGATAAGTTTTTTTGCATACGGCCGTTCGTTTTTAATGACAAAAAATTTTTTTTTCGTACTCCTTCAAAAAAAAATATATGGACTAGATGGAATTGCTTAACTCGAATCTACTTTCAGTTTTTTCCCATCAGGTCGAGATTTTTTTATGGGCGTGTCTAGTATTGCGTCTTAAATATGCCGATTACTCGAGTATATTTCACTATAACTCGAGAACGGTATGCACGATTTATATAAATAATACACCAAAATATGCGAAATAAATTTGTCTTTAAGTCGTTCTACTATCAATTTTGAAGATACATACTTTATTTCATTCGCAGCATTACCAGCTTTAAGATAAAAATAATAAACTGAAACATTTTTGATGTTTTCATTTATCAAAAAAAATTTTACTAACAAAAAAATTTAAAATTTAGCATGAAAAAGATTTTTTTGACACTTATTTCAAAATAACTTCGAAACTATTGAGCACATAAAAAAATTTTGTTTGGGTGATTTGAATATATTTATCGTGCACATCTTTTGGTGTATCACTTATGTTAACCGCACATATGTGTAGTTATGAGGAAATATACTAGAGTAATGGTCTTACTATGGGCGAAATATTAGACACGCCCATAAAAAAAATCCAGACGTGATGGAAATAAACTGAAAGCAGATTCGTGTTAAGCACATAAAACTGCATCAAGTCCAACTATTCGTCTTTGGGGGAGGATTTTTTTGTCGTCCAGTGTTATCGTAGTATTTGCAGTATGTTAGTTGCTGAATATTAGTGCAGCATATTAGTTGAGGCACACTGTGTGGTGAGTGCGGCCAAAAATAAAAAAATGATTTTCACAATTTTAAAAATTTTGTAATGCGTTTCTATTAAGGATATTCTAAGCGACAATACCCAAAAACTATTTTTCAAAAATATTTAGTTTTAAAAAAGTTATAGACCGTCAAAGTTGAAAGATGTTGGTAATAATGAAAAATGCAATGAAAAACCCTTTAAAAGTACAAATAGTAAAATGGGGTTATTTTATAAAAATATTCGACGAAACTATTTTATTTTACATAAAATGCATAATATGATCTTACTAAAGTATGGTGACATTATTTTTTTCATAATTAACTTGTCGTGGGAATTTTATTATTGATCTTAAGGTAGACAAGAGAAATAAATAACAATTTTATATAACTTTCAACTTTACAGAGAGATTAAAAAAAAAAAAACTATAAAAGACTATATTTTTTATATTTTAATATAATATTACCATAAGTCTGAAATTTAAAAAAATATGGGTCTCTTTTGCAGTGCCCTATAAGTTATCATATTTTCAGTGTAAAGTCAGGTGAAAATTTGACATATTTTTGTTATTTGGCTTAATTATTGAAATTAAAAACAGCCTACATATGAGTATATAGAAGTAAGAAAAATGTTGGAAGGCAAATCTAAAAGAAAGCTTCGACTAATAAATAAATAAAAACAAAATTTAATTTTGGCAAGAATACAAAAAGTTTGGTAAATATGCTATGGAAAAAAAATTTTCATTACAAAACAACGTATTGGAAGTTCATTATTTTTGCAAATATCTTTTACATAATAATAATATAAGCTGCTTTTATATATACTTTGTATTATACGTCAATAAATAGTAATATAAAACAAGTGGTCATGCATTTTTAATCCAATAATATCAAAGTTTTATCATAGTTTTAGTATTATTTATGCAGATTACTGCTAAAAAATGCTACAAAATTTATAAAAAAAACTATACGTAGGAATGTTACCAAAAGAAGCTATACAAGTCATGGTGGAATGAGTACAAGGTGAAATTGTAAAATCAGCTGATTATTTTTTGCTTAATTTTGTTGTGTAAGACTGAAATGTCAAAATTTTTTTTAAGTTTGTATGTGTTGGTTTGTTTACAATCAAAAGCAAATATTTTCGGTGGTGAAATTTGTAATATTAATAAAGAAAAATGCTATTTATAAAAAGGAAGTATAAAATGGAGATGTAACATATCTTATTGTACCAAAAAAACAATAAAATACAATTTATTCATATTAATTTTCAAATTCAGCAAACATTGTTTACAATTTGCACGTCTTTTTCTTTTTTTCTTTTGTTTAACGTTTCAGTCTCATTTCCAACGAAAAAAATGGCTGTTATTATTGCATTGTTGTAGTTGTTGCCTTTATGCATACACCTTGTTAAAGTAATTCCATCATGATACAAGTAACATACAGAGTTTTAAGAAAAATTAGTTTAAGCCTTATAGCTGTCTAGATATTAATAAAGACCTGAAGGAACATCTTATTTTCTAAATGACCCAAACTAATCTATACAGAAAATAGTTAAATTATAGGAAGATATATGAAGAAATATATGGTTTTAACGCTAAATAATGTATTTTTCATAAATCGAGAAGATAATTTAATAATTATATCACAAGAAAGTGTTTCTGGATAAGAATTACATTAAAATAACAATCCGTTTTATAAACGGATAAACATTATGGTTTTCTTGTATAAACATTATGGTTTTTAATTATTTAAAAAAATAAGTTAGTTAAATTATTGAATTAAAAGGTATTTTTATTAAATATATTATGTCTTTAATATTATATTTGGAATTGAATTTTAAAATATCAAAAAATCTCAAAATACATTTTTTCATATATACAAATTTATATATTTTCATTCATCCGATTTGTGAAAAAATCACATAAATTGCTATATACGGCATTCCAAGCTGTATAAAATAATTTTTTTTCCAAAATTCCCGATTTTACATATTTGGAAATCTGAAATTTGTATGGGAGGTGGGCGTGTCAATAGTCTATTTTTTTCTAAATTTCGTGAAGAATACTATTTTATCAAAAAATTGTGTGTGCCAAATTTCATTCATCTACGATAAGTCCTTATATTTTTGGCCGCTCGTTATATGAAAACACCACACTGTGCGGCATACTACACAAGTATTATTCTTATTTAGTCTTAACAAATAATATTCTAAAAACTATAATAAAACCAAGTACATATTACTAGCTACTAAAGGGCTGCGCAAACACATTCATTTTCTTGCCGGCGTAAAACATTCACTTCAATGAACTCTGTTATAGTGAAAAATTATGTGTATAGATAAGTATACCATTCATTCATTATAAGAAAGTGTGAGTATATAAAACGAAAATAAAAAAACAATTCTGTGTATGTTTTGGCAATGATCGTAGGCTAACAGTTACTTCGTTGTGAGTTTTTTTTTCGCTGTTCGTATCAACTTCACTCAGTGTACGACCATTTTCATGAATAATTCGAATTATCAGTATATAATATGAATGATTATGCTTTATGTGATGGATATTATGTTTTGCTTGTTTGGTGGTTGCTTTATAACGTAGTAAAAAAAAAAAAAAAAAACAGAAGTTTATGGTAACATTCTAAAGGTTTTACATATTGATATAGTTACAAAATGAAATATTGGGATATTTTAATTGTATTTTTATTTATAATACATCAATTAAATTTGTTATAATTTTCTATTTAATTAAAAAAAAAAAAAAAAATTAAAGAAGAACATATTTAATTTAATCAAAATTAAAACAAATATTTTTTTCTTAAGAAGATATTCATACGTTTTTATATGATTATTGTAATCTTAAATAATTTTCATATATATTTTATTTAAATGAAAAAATTCAACAAATTTTTATGATTTTGATTGCAAAACAATATATTTAAATAGAAAAAAAAAAGAAAAATAATTTTATTAAGCAAAAATTCCAAAGAAATAAAAATATTCAGCCACAGAAGGTTTAAAAAAAAAAGTTACATAGTTTTTTTCAAATATTTAAGTATAAAAATGAAAATATTACTTATTTTTATTATTCCAGTCAATTTTAAAAATATTACAAAATATTAATGATATTCAAATTTTTTAAAATTGAATATAAAATATAGATTAATTGTATTCAACCTAAGGAAATAAGATATGTATATTTTGAATTTCGTTGAAGACTTTGGAATTTGATTTAAAATTTTTATTTTATATGACAAATAGAAAAATATTTAAAAAATTTTATTTCAAATTATTTTCAAGCAATTGAAGAATATTTTACATTTTTTTATTTTACATCTAAAATATAAATAAACTACATAAAATAATTTATTTTCAAGGACCCAAAATAATTGTTATCATAATTTTCGAAATCGAAAAAATTGTCACTTTTTAAGAGTTATTACAAAAAGTTGATTTTTAATAATTATTGAAAAATATATAAATATAAGTTACTTATAACTATTATTTTTTAACTAATATTTTAAAAATTAATTAAAATATTTATTGATGAATAAATAAAATATAAATTTCAAATAATTATTATTCTTCGTTATATATTTAATAACAATTATAATAATAATTTTTTATAATAATTAATAGCGAATATCATTGCAATTTCATCATCTCAATCCTCAGATGATATTACAAATCTAATTGAACATACGTATACTGTTTTTATAAAATTTCAAAGAAAAATACCCAAATAAAATATGCATGAATTTAAAAATTATACATAATTTTAACTATTATGGATTATATTTTTCAATAACTATTAAAAAATAATTTTTAAATAAAAAGTTAAAAAATAACTATTATAAATAATATATATTATTTTTCTCAATCATAATTATTATTATTTCGATAAAAATATATTAATTGAAAGCAAATAATTATTAATAAGGAAAAAAATAAAAATTGCATATAATAGTTACAATTTAAGAAATTCGACATAAAAATTGTAATAATTAAGACCTTGTTTATTTTTAACAAATATTTTAGATGAAAATATTCACAAACATTCAAAACTTATTATATTATATATAAAAGCCTGAAATAATAATTATTAGTTTAACAGAAATAAAACTTATTTTCATCAGAGAAATACAAAACAAAATAATGGAAAATTTTACTTTCAATAAAAATCAAATAATAATTTCTTAAACAATTATCAAATTTTCATATAACATTTAAATTAAATTTATAAAGTTTAAGATATAAATTGACCTTTTTAAAGTAGATATGTCACTGAGAAAGGTATAATCAACTCGGTGCGGATCAACGTATTTCAACTTGTAAAACAACAAAACACGTATGCTATACCCTACAGTAACAAAAAGGTCACAACTCGTCCATTAGTAAACAAACAACTAAAACTTCAAATTAAAGAACGTTATAAAAAGAACACACATGTATAAACTAATGTATTGCTCTGTATTTTTTGTATTTCTTTATGGGTAGTACATACATGTACGAACTCATATATGGCTTTTGATTTTTTTTTGTGCTTCTTTGGTGGTGGATTTTGTCTTTGCTTTTGCCATGCACTTTTTATATACAAATCAAAACAAAAGCGAAAAAGAAAATACAATGAATTATCTATTTCATTGCACAATGAAATCGTATACAACATATTCACACAACTCACATAGGTTCTGTACTATATGGTTTTGCATTCTCTACTCATATGTTTTGAGTTTTCGTGGTCAGTTATTGTGGATAATACTCATTCATTCATTTCACAATGAAAAAGCACACAACATGAACTAACTGTTTTTACGATGAATGTATTCAGCATTCATTTTTCGGCATTCATGCAGCCCTTTACTAGCTACTCTAATAAATTGATTTAGTGGTCTTTATTCTTTATTTTAACCAAGAATTATTTATTTCTAAATTCAAATTTAGCTAAATAAAATGATTATTTAGAAAAAATAATTAATTACAACAATATAAATTAATTTTAAATTATTTTCACAAACTTTATGTACCTTTGTAATTTTTTATTGATTTTTTTTACACAATTTCACACCTAAAATTTCACAAATATATCTTTTGAACAAAAATTTTTTGTGGACAAGATTGATTTCTTTCTATGTAAAAATAATGAAATAAGATAATAAGTGATTTAGTGTTTGATGGTATTAATGGGGTATATTTTAGGGTTCCCTAGTAAAAAAAAAAAAATTATAATAAGTCGTGATTTTTACAAATTTTGCATAAAATGGCCATTGAATTTAAGTTGTTTTACCATATAGTATACGAAAATATATTTTATTACAAAGAAATACTATTTAATATTCTGATCCTTTTTTTACCCTAGTAAATATTGTTTGGTTCATAAAATTTTATATCTTTCGAAATTTTATATGTGCCTCCGCATTTTCATTAGGCATTACAAACACCACCAAATTATGCCAATTACAATTAATTTCGTGCTGTCCACACGATGTGCCTATACAAAAGGTGTTTTGACAAAAGAGTGCCGACTTCAAAGAGATTCTACTTTTTTGATCCCAGTCAATTAAATTCTTCACCATTCTTATATCTATATGTCCATGATTTGTAAAAATTTCGATTTGCTATATAAAAATGCAAAAACAAAAGTGCACTTTTTGCGTAATTTTCAAAAAGTCCTAAAATTTTTGTATTTAATATATTTTTAACGTTCCACCGATTTTATTGTATAAAATTACAAAAAAAAAAAAGGTTCACACAGTAATCCAAGCTATTCCATACGAAAATGTGCTACACGAAAAACTGACACCATTTCAAAAAAAAAAAAAAAAAACAAAAATTTTAAAAAATTTAAAAATTTTGTCATCAAAACTCGGTTACTCTGTGCAGACTTTAAGTAGTTAAATACAGAGTAACCGAGTTTTGATGACAAAATTTTTAAAATTTAAAAAATTTAAAAAAATTTAAAAATGTTGTCATCAAAACTCGGTTACTCTGTATTTAACTACTGAAAGTCTGCACAATGAAAGAGGTGGTGCAGAATTTACCCACAAAGTCGGATTAGTTTATATGTATATGATAGACTGAGATCAAAAAATATAAACGCGTAAACCAATTTTTGGGAGCTTGATGTTTCTATCTCAAAAAAAAAAAAAAAATTTTCCCAAAGAGTGAATATTTTATTATTTTTTTATGCTTTGGAAAAGTTATTTTAGATGCTTGGCACAATTTTTCGATTTATTTTTTAAATTTTAACAAAGGTCCATTTTATAGACCTTTTTTTGAACCGCTCTATCAGGGGTAAAAATTCTTTAGAATTAAAATTTTTTACATTTAGTTAAGAATCCAAGCTATATGTACATGTATAAAACATTATCATTAATCTTCAACTAAATTACGCTATAGGTAAAGTTACTGATGCGAAATCCAAGAACTTTAACAGAACAATAGTGTTGATGCGAACATGCATTTCTACCTAGAAAATTATTAAATTTCCCACTATTCCACATAACTATTGGAATATAGAGGAAAATATTTGATTCTTTGTTATTGTAACTGAATTGTTGTTTATAGCATGTGGGAGTATTTCATTGCTGTGTACAGTGACATCTGTAAACAGCCCTTGTAACAGTTATTTTATCAGAGAATCTGTCATATATATGCGCAAAAAAGAAGAATAAATAAAAGCAAAAGCTTTAAAATATTCGTAGCTTGGAACTTAAAATTAACAAAAGATGTCGCTATTTAAAAATGTTTCATACCAATGTGTTAATATACATACCCACAAAAAAATTGAAAAGACCTGAAAAATGAATGATTTTAACATTAGTTTGCCATATGAAAATCATTACGTAAAGCAAAAGTGTAGAGGAATGGGAAAAACTTAAGTAATTTTTAGCTGTTTTTGAACTTTGAACAACAATCATGACTGTAATTATTATTAGTTTTTTTGTCTTTGAGTGAGTTCAGATCTGTAGCCATTTTTTTTAAATATCATTTCCACAAAACTTGTTAAAAATTTAAGTCAGTTTCAGCAAGGTTAAACATTTTTGATAACGGCCCATATACGTTTGTATATTATGGACCAAATGTTTGCGTGGAAATAAAAAGATATAAAGCAAAAGCTTTTCAATTCATATAAAGCTTTTCAATTTGTATAGACGCTTTTGTAACATTCACAAAACCAGTAATGTATATTAAAAAAAAAAGATGAGATGGGAAAAAACATGCTCAGTTTTTACTCGTTAGAATAATAATGGGTGCAAAATAATAAATCTTAACGTAGCAGTAAGCGTTACATAAAGCTGAATAAAATATATGCGCTACTAAAACTCCAAATTAAATATACGCAGTACTCTCATTGTACAATTAAAACTCATCTAGTAGTGTTGGGAAAACATTTCTTTTTGGTGAATCGTTCGTTATCGGTCAGAATGACTGACTGAAGTATTTCATTCTTTTCTTTCATCTTTCATTTACTGAATTGTTTACATATGAAATAGTAATGAATGAAAGATGCTTGTTTGTTTCATGAAATAATGAACTGTCTGTCAATTTCGGGTGAGTGAACAATAACATTAAAACAAAAATAAAGGAAAATATGTAATTATTTTTATTTTTTAGATCAAAAGTTAAGTTTTAAGCTACTAAAATCTCGAGTGAATTGTCTGTAAAATTCAGGTAAGTGGTACAATAACTTTGAAAAAAGTTTTGTATTGTCTGACTTTAAATTTTATTTTTTAGATACAAATTGTTGAGGATATAATCCTTTAGACTTGCTTTTGTTGGATGCTACCGCAGTTTTTATAAACGCTAAATATAAGGAACAATTTCTATCTGCAATAGTTTACTTTATTTACGTACATATCTGTGGCAACAAGGATAAGTGGTTGTTTTCAAAATTTCAGAAGAGCTGTGGAAATTTTTAATTTCAAGAAATATTTCCTAGATTTTTACAAAAAAATCAAAAATGGAAAAACTATTTTTATATATCTTAAGCTTTAGTTCTTCCACAGATATGTATGTAGATAGAATTAACTATCGCAGGTGGAAATTGTTCCTTGAATTAGCGTCTATAGCATACTCGAATATGGCATGTAATATTCTTTAAAATATGGTATTACTTTTTCGCGTTTGTCAAAAAAGTTCACCCACAAAAGGTAAAGGTAAAAGTTTTGAAATCGATAATGTAACAGCGAAGCCACATATGCACACAAAGTGGTATTAAAGAAGTACGCAGCATTCATCCATTAGACAAAACAATGCGTAATTTCTTTTCCCAACAAACCAAATGACATCATAATGTTATCATAATTTTTTAAAATTGTTACGGACCGTTTGGCTGGCGAGGTTTCCAACTAGCTCTGGGCATGTTTATCTTCAGGAAGGTTCCAACCCTTCCTCACCAGCCTCGTACCCGCACACTAAAATTTGAACAAAATACAACAACTAAACAGAAACTACAACAACTATACCACACGAAGAATTTTCGAGACAGCTGATCGTCTCTTTTGCCCTCCCAACCTTGTCATAGATGCATCCGCAATATCTCTCTTCTATGACCCAAAATACCACTCGACCTATCTCTCCACTCTTACCTTTCCATCAATACCAAATCAAGCCAAAATCATTAATTTCAATAAAATAAAAATTACATTATTTTATTTATAAATTATAATATGTAAAATTTAACAATAATACTAATAATAATAATAACAATAACAAAATAATAAAAAAAATAATAACACTAATATTAACAAATAAACATTTACACCAATATTTACAAAAACTTAAATGTCCCTTTTTTATATACATATTTTTGGCCGTTATTTCTAAAATTTCTCAATAATTTTATATTCAAATTTTCTTTAATTCTTTCCTTCCAGTTTTTTTCTTTTCTCTTATACATATATATATCTATTTTTTTTTTTTTTTTGAATATTAACCTTATTTTTTTTTTATTTTCCTATATTTGAAGGAGCTCCGTAAAATATCTGATTTTTAATTAATTTTATTTTTTTTCTTTGATTTTTATATATATATGTATATCTGTTAATTAGCCGACAATCGAGGGTCAGGTGTTAACATATGGTTACACGTAAATATATAGGACACACACATAAACTACTACACTTGACACTGGTTTAACAATTTTAACGGGACAAACTACACTTATCAATAACTTAATTTAAACTTATTTATATTTTTATTATTTAAATGTTCCTTTTTTCCTAGTCATCATTATATGATGACATTTATTTTTACTTTAATTTTTAATTCATCTTTTCTTTTTATATACCGCTTTAGGATTTGTTTTTAGCACTTTTATTATCTTTCTTAGCTTTAATCTCTTTAGATTGAATTAATACACATATTTACATATTCAGCAGAAAGATTTATATTTTATCACTTGTTGCATACCCAATGCCAGTAATAAATTTCATTAGTTTTCTTTATATCTTATTTCTCTTCTTTTGGGGCCAAAGTTGGTTTTTTTCGCAACAAGAATTAATTTAAATAAAATTTGGTAAAACTTTGTTACCCGACTATTTTCCTGTGTGCGGCTTTTAGGACGGCCAGAATTTGTTGAGAAAATAGCCAGCTGTAAAAAACGTTAAATTTTAATCTATTGCACTTTCACTATCGTTATTTTATTTTTTTTATTATTATAAAAAAAACTTTTCTATTAAACTTACGTTCTATTTTAATTTATATCAAATAAAAAAAATTATTGCACACACACGTAATTTTAATTTGCACCGTCCTTATTGTTACATTTATAATTCGCTTCTGAGTAAAATTTCCTTTTTGTCTGTTTTAGAATTGTTATTATTTGTTTATGTATATTAACGGTTTTAGCCATATACTGGAAAATAGGCTGTTGCCAATTTTCTATTTATCATTAATTTATCTCCTAATATTCTCAATACAACTCAGTGTTGAAATCTACTAAATACTGCTACAATTTGGCACATAAATTTAGTACTAAATACAACACTATCTCATGCATCTACATAAAAAAAACATTCAACATGACATTCACGATTAAAAAAAAACAAACAACATGATCACAATAAAAAAAATCAGATATAAAACAAAAGTACCAAACAAACCAATGCTACATTTTAAATAAAACAAAACAAAAAAAAACTACAAAACACAAGTAGACAAAAAAATAAACAAACAAATTCAACAATAATAACAAGAAGGACAATAAAAGAAGGAAACACAAAAAATACCATAACACCACCCAACAAACAATTCAATATTCAATAACAAAATGAGAAAAAGAAAATTAATCTAAATAATTTTGTCTAATACCGCCCGCAACAAAACTCCGGTTTCGCTGGCAATAGCCAGAGGGAACGGTGTGCGGGTGAGATTTCTATTTAAGAGCCCAACGTGGGGAACTCTCACACCCTGAAATAGAGTCTCAAACTCTACCCTAGAATTAGCCGGGCAATAAAATCAAACATAAGTTAATTTTTTTTTTTTTCAGTAAAACCTCGCGATTCAATTTAAAACATCCGTTCGACATTAAGGGAAACTAAAATATATTTCATATAGCTGTTCAGACTCAAGCACTCTTCCGAAATCTTTTGCTATTGGTAAAAGAAGTCATAGAGGCAACCCACTTAAACCAAAACAAAATATTTTTTCTTTTTACTGGCATATAGCCAGCAGTGCACAAAATATGCGTAATTAATTAAATCGAACGCCCTTTTGAGGCTAAAAGTAATCTTAAAAACTAAATCTACAAACTAACACTTGGGTCACACCTCTATACTTATTTACCCGGATACCTAAAGTCTAAATTAAACCTATGAATTCTGAGGTTCTTTTAAAGTTAAAAGATTCAGAATATAGAAATATCTCCTAGTCCCTATAATATAACGGAAAGTATTTCTTGATTAATCACTAATATAAATGTTTATTTGCAACTCTCTTTTCCTTTTGTTTCAAAAAAATCGTATAGCACAACATAGATACATTAGTGCAATATAGAATAACTATATTGCACTAATCTTCATTATATATATAACACAAAATAAAACATCACAACTTAAACATCTATATCACAGATTAAATCACAGTTTTATTACTAACTATATTGCAGTTCCCTAATCTAAATATTGCACTAATCGACTAACCTAAAGTAATTGCATAAAAATTGTTTGTTGGGTGATCACAGATGTTGATACAGGTACTTAAAGTAATGCTATCACAGATTTCAAGTTTTTACTCTTTTACATTTAGGACAAAAGTAAAAAAAAAATCCCAATATTTAAAAAAATTATCTAATTATATACACTTAAGTCCTAATATTTCACAGTCTTCACTATTATTTATTTTTATAAATTGCGATCATGTGATAACTTACTATATACAACAATTATCAACATATCACCATGGAAACTGACTTCTAACTAAATTATCTATTCGGTACAAAAGGTTAATTTTTTGAATAATAGAAATACCGTTAAATTTTTCAGACAAGAGATAAATGTAATAGTTCCTAAAATTTTTCAAAAATAAAAATTTTTCAAAAATATTTTTTTTTTAACCATCTACATAACTTAGATGGTTAAAAAAAATGTGTGTGCAAAAATTTTTCAGATAGTGATTAAAAAAAAGATAGAAATAAAATTTTAATATTGGAAAATCTTTCTGACAGTGGAAAAGTGTGGTATTTACAAATCTGGCAACATTTTTGGCAAATCAATTTCTTTTTGAAAGTAATAAAAAAATAAATTATTCGTTTTCAGTAATAATAAATAATAAATTAGATGAAAATAATCATAAAATATAATATTATAATATAATTAAATCCTTGCAAATAAATATAAACATAAAAATAATTATTTATCATGCATATTAAAACTTAAACTATAATAAATAATAAACAACACAACATGCAATTGTATAAATAATCAAAATAAATATATAAATAAATAAATAAATAATCACAAACTTAAACTAGAAATTAAAATAAAAAAATAAGTAATATGTCAAGATATAAAATAAAACATGCAATAAACATTACAAATTATGAACTAAATAATATAAAAAATAAAATAAGTAAAAATAATTAAATTAATAAATCATATCATGCAAAAAATATATAAAAATGAAATTGAAAAAAGATTCGGCTGTGCCGAATCTTTGATACCCTTCACCATATTACCATCTTACTATCTTATCGACATCATATTACCATATTACCGACAAATAATAAAATTTTCGCCTTAACGTATGCTTTCATATTTCCACATATTTAAATCTAAATTTTTTTCAAACTACGAAAATTTGAATATGAAAAAAAAAAAACAATCATAGCAGGCTTTGCTTTTAAAAAATAAACAACAACAATTCCATATTTATTTATTTTTTTATGTGTGTATATACAAACTGACTGAATATACAAAGAACAACAACAACACTGTTATTCATTATATTACTTCTGTTGCTAACTAAACTACTTGTCTTATAGGCAAAAACGTCACTAATAGTCTTTACAATGCTTAATATACATGTTTGTGTATGTATTTATGTATATTCATAAAAGATATGTTTTAGTTTTAAAAAATAAACAACAACAATTCCATATCTATTTATTTTTGTACAGACTGCATATACAAAGAAGAACAACAACACTGTTATTCATTATATGACTGCTGTTTCTAACTAAACTACTTGTCTATACAAAAAACAAAAAACGTCACTAATAGTCATTACAATGCTTAATATACATGTTTGTGTGTGTATTTATATTCTTAACAGATTTGTTTTTGGTCCATAACTCTGTTGATTCTGAACGAATTTGGTTTATTAAAAAAAACGAAATTTTATAAAAACATTTATGACTGATCTATATAAAAATAAAAATCTGTAGCTTGAACAAGGGCTTCAAAAATAAAAAAATCGTTTTCCCCGATATCTCAGTTATTACTGAACCGATTTATTTCATTTTTTCAGAACAAAAATTCAGAAAATAATTTTCGAGCCCCCTTTAAAAATTCGAAGTCCCTGGTATATGCAGAGGCTTCAGAAACTGAAAAACCGGTTCCAAAAACCGGTTTTTAAAGCATATCTCCGCCATTTACAAACCGATCCTGCTGATTCAAAAAACCGAAATTTTATAAAAATATTTGTGACTGATCTGTATAAAAACAAAAATCTATAGCTTAAACCAGGGCTTTAAAAAATAAAAAATGCGTTTTGTCCGATATCTCAGTTATTATTGAACCGATTTATTTCATTTTTTCAGAACAAAAATTCAGAAAAAAATGTCCGAGACTTCTTGGTAAAAACGAAGTCCCTAGTATATACAGAGGCTTCAGAAACTGGAAAACCGGTTCTAAAAACCGGTTTTTTTAACATATCTCCGCATTGTATGAACCGATCTTGCTGAATTCCAATAGCAAAATTCTCGAAAGCATTTCCGATCGTTTGATATATATATTATATATGTCAGTTATCGGTGGGCTTCATAAACGCCATTTCAACCGACACACGGACGGACGGACATGGTCCTATCGTCATTTCTTACAAGGATCCCGAAAATGTCAACTTTTTTGCTCTCCGACGAAAATTGTGGGAATTACAAACGGAATGACAAACTTATATATACCCTTTACACCTTTGGTGAAGGGTATAATAAAAAACGAATTAATCATAATAAATAAAAATTTTAATTTGGTTTAGGCAATGATGGACGGACGTGGAGGTCAAAGCGGTAAACCAAACTCTTTTTTTTAATTCTTCATGTGGTATACAAACAAAACTACAAACAAAAACTAAACAATCATTTTTAGGACGAACATTACTAACTCTGATACTACACACTTCTCGATACATATGATCGGACAGGCTATCAGACATTAGACACCATCCAGCACTAAACAATGATCTTCAATACAGTTGAACTTTAAAATAATTAAAACAATAATGGAAACGAATACAATACATTTGGGGACACACCAGGTCACTCTCAAGCTACTGTATTACAATCCACATTAAACATTCACCACCGATCACCACATCATCTAGTTACAATCACATACACATTCTATTACGTCTTAGAACTGCTACATGACTAACTACCACAACATGAATCACGGTTACATTTGGACTATTACAAAAATAAATTATTGGACTATTACTACATGCATAGATGACTTCACATGTTCGATATACATTTGTTTGGGCGCCATTTTGGTTTACAGCAACAAGAACTGTTCAAAAAAAATATCAATACATAAATTTTGTCATCGATCACCTCATTATCTTTTCTGATTGGTCGATGATCACGACACTTTTCTCTCGTGATTGGCAGAAAGTAAATTTGATCACGACATTCTTTGTCATGATAGGTAATTTTTTCGCAGATCGCGTCATTTGACATTATATATGAAATTACCCTGCCGATCAATTCCTTTGTCCTCCAAATATATTAACTATACCATTTTCATTTGGCGGGTTTTTTTTTCTTGAAAATATAATAATATCGAGACTAAAGTTTATTTTTATTATTTATTTATAATTCTCATCATGCACTTTTACCGAGATTTCCCTTCTTATGCTATCATGATATATCAGGCTCTCATGAAATTCTGCAAGTAAATTATTTTCATTCATAAATTTTATAAATTTAAAATTTCAATATTTATTTTTCCTTAACTGAATGAAAAATACAACACTGTACCACTTTACTATAAGTACCGTGTGGCCACTCAGTTTTTTACTATCTTTAGTACTAACACAACTCTACATATATCATGATACACTAACACATATGAGTAGTTGTGTTCTTTATTTATTTGCCGGCCATTACTTTGAGTCTACATTAGACAAATTTTTATCAAGACAAACGTCAAAATCGGTGCGAATCTATACAAGGTAGCCTCAGTTAAACAGCTGATAATTATTTTTGGTTGTTACAGCTGTCAAACTGCATACATAAAAAACATTAATGAATTCGCCATATTGTTGTTTTTGCACAATTGTTGCCACCTTCCATAAATTCGAGTTCATTTTGACGTTTGTCTTGATAAAAATTTGTCTAATGTAGACTCAAAGTTAAGGGAGAATTCACATGTAAGTATAATTTTATTAATATTTATTTTCCTTTTCTTTTCAGATTTAAGGACTTAAAAATAACATAAGGAGAAGTATTAGAGTAAGTACATTCCTTTAAAGTTTTTATTTATTTCAAAAAACTTTTTATACTTTTTCTTTTCAGGGTAAAATATAAACAAAACAAAAAAAAACTCCAACAACAAAAACAAACAAAAAGAAAACCTAAAACAGTCAACATAAAGACCGCAACAAAATAACGATATTAGTAATGATATCATTAAACTTAAGCAGCGCGATAATTTAACAACATATTGCAGAATATATACATACATATCTGCTAAGATTGGGTGAATATATAATATTCTAAATGTTACTAATGAGACTATATCGTTTTAAAACAAATTGTTTTACTGTTTTACTTTATTAAATGAAATATCTAACATTTTTAATTATAATATATGTATTTTTTTGGGAGGAGATTTTTAAAATTAATTTTTGTGGGTGAGGTTTTATTCCAAAATGATCCGAAAAAATTGTTTTCGTACATAACACAACATTCGCCATCAAGTGGTGCTGGGACCAAAATTTGGTTATATCCCTAATGTACACATATACATACACTGGCAAACAAATTTTATTGCAAATATTTATGGCCATGGACTTTTTTATCGGAAATGGTATGTGAAAATAAAAAAAAAAATTAATTTAAAATTTTTTTTTGCTTATGCAATAATTAAAAAAGTATGTATGTATAATTAGAAATCAAACGCGTTAGTAAAGTATAACATTTCAAACTGAATTTTAAGTAAAAAGAATAAAAATAAAAAAATAAAAAAATTATTAAACGTATGCGTCTGTTTTATTAAATAATTTTGCCAATGTATAATTTTAGGAACATTGAGGTAGCGTTTCATATATTATTTGAAAATTCTATTTCTTAAATATATGAAAGTTTTAAAATTTGGATTTATTTAATATTATTTCTTGGTATATACATAAAGTATGAAGTACCAATTACAATTATTAAAATAATTAAAAAATATTGTAAAAAATTTATTAGTTTTTGTGTTTAGAACAGAGCATAAACTATTATCACATTAATTCATTGTTAATTCAGTCTTCAAAAGTTAAATTAAAAAGTATAATAATAAAAATTTAAAAAAAAAAAAATAAAAATAAAATAAGTAAGAAAAAAATAATAATAATAAGTAAGAAAAAAAAAAAAAATAATAATAAAAAACAAGTTATTAAATTGTAACTTAAAAGCTAATATATACACACTTTTTAAAAGTTTAAAATAAGAAACAAATATAAATATTATTTACATTATATACAATATTACATATTATTATGTAAAAAAATTATACCCTCCACTTTTGTTGGCTTCAGAAGTGTTCTTCTCTCATTAATAATTTGCCCTGTTGCAGAAAATATTCGCTCGCATGGAACTGAAGTTGCCGTAATGCAGAGTCGTTTAAGCGCGTGCATATACACTCGGTGATATAGACTTTTTTTTTCCTTCCACCATAACAGAGGATCCTTTTTTCTATCTAAATATTCCTCATTTAGATATTTGTCCAATTCGCGGATGGAAGCAGCGGCATTGTTGTCTAGCCTTACTGTTTTGCTAAATTCAACATCGTATGCTTCCCATATACTTTCAACTCCTGCTTCAGTGCCACTTGGTGTTGTTGGAGTTTCCTCTTCCGCATTTGGTAATCTTATGGAGGAAATTCTGCTTCTTAAAGTCATCAACGCCTGTTCGTAAGAAGCACTATTTTTAAAGCCTTTCCGTTTAAAACGTGGATCTAAAATAGTGCTTTCTGCGTTCAAATTATTTCTTTCCAAATTACCAAAGCGAGAAAGTATACCTCTCTGAAGATGCGATGCCATTGTGCGTACTTTTGGATTGAGCAGGGAACACTTGGATACAAAGCTTTCTAAAAGGTTACATAGAATTGTAACCTTTGAAAGAGTTACATTTTTTTTTCGGCAGATATTTCCATTGTTACCTCATAAAACGGCTTTAATATAGGTAAAGCTTCGTTTATAATTTCCCAATCCCCAGGAGACAACGTTAGCTCTGGACGAATTATTGACACGGTGGAAATGACAGCATCTTTTATTTGGTTATCGCGTTGTAACATATCATATGTTGAATTCTACCTTGTTACAACATCTTATTTTAATTTTAGATCTGGGAGGTCCATTTGCTTTTGAGCAGTTTGCAACTTCTTCAGAGCCTGTGAGCTTTTGTGAAAATACTCAACAATTTTTCTCACATTGGAAACTGTGTCTGCGATTTCTTCAGTTGCAGCTTTAACTATTAAGTTCAACGAGTAAGCAAAGCAACCAATTCCCCGCCATTCTCCCTGTCGGATTGCAGCAACTATATTTGGAGCGTTGTCACTCACAATGGCAGTTATTTTTTCACTTATTGAGAAGTCCGCATCAACTTTCTTTAAAAAGCTGCACAAGTTTTCAGCTGTATGTCTTATTTCGAACTCTCCACAAGCTAACAAATGTGATGCTATTTCTGCATTAGAATTTATGTAGTGAGCGGTTTCAGCTACATAGCTAACATTTGTGCGAGATGTCCAACCATCCGTGGTGAGGCAAACGGCTGCAGCAGATTGAATTTTAATCTTTATGTTTTCTAAAATTTCCATCTGAACACTTGGTAGCAAACAGTTAGACAAAGTTTTCCTTGAAGGCAAAGTGTAGCCTGGACAATGTGACACATCAGTAATCAATTTTTTAAATTCTGGTTCTTCTACTAATCGGAATGAGTGATGTCCTTTTGCGATCATTTTTAAAACCTGTCTATCTTCGAAAAAATTGCGTTATCTGGTGCTGTTGGGTTGCCAATCTAATAGCTTGAGTGCTGGTTGAAGGTTGCTCGTTCATGGGCTCTTCCAAAATAATCGTTTCCTCATTTTGTGGAGCTTGCTTTTCCACATTCATTGACGTAAGAGGATGTTTCGATTTTAAATGTCTGCTCAAATTACCATGGGATCCACCAGAAAAACTTAATAAAGATTTGCAATATTTTCACTTCGCCTTTTGACCATCTACATCCTCGAAATGTAACCAAACTGAACTATATTTTCTTTTTGACATTTTAAAAGAATTATACGATATTAATAAAAATAATAAACGTCTTGTTTTAAAATATCTTGCACTTGTATGAAATAACGATTTCAGTTAAATTGGAATGTTTCGCAACGGCCATTTTGCAAAACCGTTTAGAATTAAAAAGAACAATTAAAATTGTGCTACCATATTTCTACTACAACTATAAAAGAACTTTCTGGTATCATGATAGATATTTGAAAGTGGAAAAGTAATTTAATTTTCTTTTTTATTTATATTTGTATAGTTTATACATATAGTTTATATATATAGTTTAATTTGATAAACATTTTTCAATAAATGCATATAATAATGTCGCAATATTAATAATAATAAAAAAGCATTGTTTTAATTTGCCAATTGACAAAAAAACTGTCATTATATTTCTACTTCATGCATTGTAGCTGTCAAAATCAATATATAAAAAATCAACAAAAGTGAATTGTGCCACTTTCAAATGTATATTGCCAGATGAATGTTGAATTGTTTGAAAAGAAAGACAACATATGACAGAAAGATAGAATGAAATAAAAGAAACAAGAAATATGAAAGAGTAATGAAATGTGAATGAAAAGTGAGAGATGAAACATAAGCATGAAAGATTGTGAACTATTTCATATCTTTCACTTTACTGAATCCATAGTAAAATAATAAAGTACTCGCACATCTACAAAAACAAAAATTGCTTGTATTTTGTTAGTGTAAAACTACTGCCCACAATGTCAAAATGCTTTGAACGGAAAAATGAGAGAACGAAAGAGAGCAAGAGAAAAAAAAATTAAAAAAATTTACATGTGAATACAAAAACAATTTGACAGTACCGCGAGGTTTGCCAATGAAAAAATTGTAAAACAGCTGTTCTTACGAGTATACTTTATAATTATACTATGACTGAATCGTTCAACTGAAGTATTTCTTTTATGAACGATACAACACTATCATCTAGTAATATGTTATAAACCCATTTCTGACCACTACCCGATTCCGTTAAGAAAAATTAATAAAATTTGATGTAGGGTCTATTTTAGTAATTGTGATCAAAAAATCGAATGATTTGTGTTTCTAGCTTTTTTAGTTTCCGGTATATCGGGTGTTGCGAAAACCTATTAGGATCAATTAGGGGTATATTGCTACGCTCATATAAGAAGCAGTCGTTTTAAAAAATTGTATGGAAAAATTAGTTTCATTTGTCATTTTATGATAATTTTGCAAATTATATATTAAATATATCTAGTGTGGAGCAGAAAAATTTTAGGTGGACTATTCCAATTAAAATTTAATGCAATTAAATAATGATGTCGTTAAAATAATTTGACGGTGTAAGACCAAATAATTTGTAATAATGTATAAAATATAATTATTTTTTTCTGAAATATGTTACACGTTAAGGCATTTGGAATATTAATGTACATTGAATTTGATTATGTGTTTGTGTACTATCTCGATTTTAATTTAAATATAGCAGTCAGGACACACTTTTGGTCCTTCATACGGGTGGAATAATATGATGTCGAGTTTTTTTTAAGACAATTTACTTTCGATTTCAGACTGGGTGTTGAACTATTTACATTTAGTTCTAATCTATTTACTGAGGAATTGATAACATTATATAATGGCCAGTACCACGTTTTACTTCAAACACAAATGTCACTTAAATCGATTCTGTTATTCTTGGCTGAGCAGGATGAATTTCCATCCCGTATATTGTGAAATCGTAAATTGTGGTTAAGTACCAAAAACAGTGGCGCATAATCTGTTGCATTTCTACTGGATCACGATTTCAAAATTGCCCTGATAAAGAAAAAAATATTTTGCTTTCACTTATCTCTTGAATATTCCCCGAGTTGCTCTTTTGTAGCCACTATAACTGCCTCATTTCTTTCTGTAATATGTTGCAAAATGTTAGCGCTTTTCATAATTTTATGACCTTTGAAATAATTTTGTTATGTTTTTTGAAGACATTTTCAAAAAATTTAGGAATAGATTACACAGTTTTATTGGTTTCATTAGTTTTTGACATAATACAGGTAACTCCTTGAAATTTGGTGATCATATTCAATATATACATATTATACCATCACAAAATACTTCTCATATGCTTGTAATTTGCTGAAAATTGCTTATTTTTTGCTGCATATGTCATAAAAAATCTAGAACAAAAATATTTGTATAAGCCTACAGTAAAAAAAATTCTATATTCGTTTATAAACAATAATTTTTTTAATTATTTTGCATATTTTTCTAATTGACCATTGATGCGTTTTCGCAACACCAATTTTTGGGAGCTTGATGTTTCTATCTCAAAAAAAAAATTTTTCCCAAAGAGTGAATATTTTCTTATTTTTGATGCTTTGGAAAAGTTATTTTAGATGCTTGGCACAATTTTTCGATTTATTTTTTAAATTTTAACAAAGGTCCATTTTATAGACCTTTTTTTGAACCGTTCTATCAGGGGTAAAAATTCTTTAGAATTAAAATTTTTTACATTTAGTTAAGATTCCAAGCTATATATACATGTATAAAACATTATCATTAATCTTCAACTAAATTACGCTATAGGTAAAGTTACTGATGCGAAATCCAAGAACTTTAACAGAACAATAGTGTTGATGCGAACATGCATTTCTACCTAGAAAATTATTAAATTTCCCACTATTCCACATAACTATTGGAATATAGAGGAAAATATTTGTTTCTTTGTTATTGTAACTGAATTGTTGTTTATAGCATGTGGGAGTATTTCATTGCTGTGTACAGTGACATCTGTAAACAACCCTTGTAACAGTTATTTTATCAGAGAATCTGTCATATATATGCGCAAAAAAGAAGAATAAATAAACAAAAGCAAAAGCTTTAAAATATTCGTAGCTTGGAACTTAAAATTAACAAAAGATGTCGCTATTTAAAAATGTTTCAGTACCAATGTGTTAATATACATACCCACAAAAAAATTGAAAAGACCTGAAAAATTAATGATTTTGACATTAGTTTGCCATATGAAAATCATTACTTACTGCAGAAAAAGAGCTGCAATAGTTCTTTTTTTAAACCCATGGTTGCCATTGGAAGGATGTTCTTCTTATATGCCTCCTTGTTCATTGCTTACACGCAAAGAAAAAACATGATTCCGAAATGCTCGCGGAAATCAGGTGATGTTCCTAAATAGTTTATATGGCTAACACAATCAAATTATTGTGTTTTTGACTAAACTGAATCAATTATTTTTTGTTCTGATCATTTTAACATATGGTACTTTGTAATAATATAAAGTCGGTGTACTAAAAGAATAATATGTTTCATAGTAACATATTATTTCAATGAAATATTTGTATGTAATATTTTAATGCGAGGGGTGACAATAATATGCTCATCTTTATTGTTATCTCTCTTTCGAAATAATTTACTCAGTCAGTAATGAAATCTTAAATGTGACGGACGTAAAGTGAAGAAAAACGTTTAAAAAGGTTCACAAAATTTTTACTAAAAAACTTTATTATTATTTTTTAATAACGAGATCCACGGAGTGCTGACGGAGCAAATCATCAATGGCCAAATTTAAAATTGGAAATATTTTTCGGTAAGTACAATAAATATCAATAATTCTGTGCGGTAAAATATAAAAATAAAAAAATGTATTTGTACAAATTTTCTTTTAGGTGTGTGAATGTGAAGATGAATTTTCTTGAACGACATCGTCCAGTGAAGGCTGTGGTATTTGTTTTTTAATTATTTTCTATTCGCAAAATTTAAATTAAAAAAATAATAATAAATATAAATACATTTTAACCGTATGCATAGTATTATGATTGGGGGTATTATAATATTTGATATAGGGATCATGTTATATTTATGCAGTATGGTTGTGAGGACTATCACATATAAATGTTATGATTGTGAGATTCACATTATATTAATATTGGATAGGACAATATTATGTTCACAAAAGGGTATAATAACTGATTTGATTGAGGGAATCATAAACCTAAACATTAATGATAGTTACCGATTATGATTTGACCAACCATGTTTTTTCTTTGCGTGTAAATGTTAAAAATCTTTGAATAAAAATTCAGTTTTAGCCTTATTAAAAGATAAAAATGCTTTTCAATTTGTGAAATTTTATTTTTTTTTAGAAATTATTAATTTTTTTCTGCTAAAATACATTTATTTGTACCGTGAGGACGGGCGGCGCTCGCTTATTCCGTGTACACCTCCTATTGTCTTACCCCGGAAATGATATAAAATGAAATGCTGTCCGTCACGTGTCCTAAGTCCTAATCTTGGTCCTGTTCATATTTGTTTATAGCTGACTTCACTGGCGTCCACAATTCCTGCAAATTTCCCGGTTTCTTTTTTAAATGAGCATCTTTGACATCTCCTCAAAGATTTTCAATGCAGATCAGATATGGTGACCGAGTCGGTCACTCTTAATCATCACTTTTATTTTCGGAATTTGTCAATTTGCTCGTTTCTTACGAATATTTTCTTGCTAAAACGCCCATTTGAATGGCATATTCTTCTCTGAATAAGACAACATGGCTGTTCTTACTATTTGCATATACATTGGGGCATCCATGTTACCTCTTATCCAAACTTTGGACCATGATATGAAAAACATTCCCAAAGGTTGATTTTCCCACCGCAGGACTTGACGGTCTTAAACAAATTTTGGGTCATATTATTTGTTATTTGGTCCCATCACATATATTCTTGTCACATGCGTCTCATATGCACCAAAAAGTACTACTTTGGACGTATTTGTGCATAGAATGTGCGCCATTTCGTAACGGGCCAGTCGGAGTAAAGTATCGCGAAATAAGGGCGATTGCGTGCCTGGCTGTAGTTTAGTAATGGAGTTTTCTTTTGTAATCTTGCTTACAGATTTTGTTTTTGGAGATGTGAAGAAATAGTTGACGCATCAACTTTCAGCTCTAAGTCCTGTTTTACCTTAGAGGACGTCACAAATGTGTTTGAGTCAACCGTTCGCTTTGTACGCGTAGAGTAAGAAGATTTTTTTACTTGCGAGTTCGTGTTTCTTGGTTTGGATTATATTTTTTGAAAATTGCAATAACTGCGGGAGAACATTCCACAAATTTTTTGCAGAAATTTTTATGTTTTATCTTTTGAAAGTATTTTTACCATAAGGGTTCTGTGGTCGGAATACAGTAATTGGTACGACCTATTTTAAAATTTTTTAAAAGCAAAGTTTCACTGTATGTACAGTACATTGCTAAATAATTTACTTAAAAACTAAAAGGATTCAAAATTATAAAACAATAACACTATTTTGCAATGTATATTATTTTGCACAGGCAAAAACCAAACGGCTTAAGTAAAATAACGGTAACTTCCGAAGAAGAGTAAAAATGAAAAATAATTTTTATATAATTATGGTCCCTGTTTAAGACTTCCATATAAACAAATTGTTTTTGAATTCCTTGTTCAGAAATTGAGCAGCAACAAAACTCCAAAGTATGTTTAAGTGCTACTATTTTTATGCACACAGCTGTATATATATATATATATATTTGTGTACAAAAAAATAGGGTCAAGTATATTTATTAGAATTTTTTTGGAGTTTTCGACTAAATTTTACTCAAAACAATAAAACTTTTAATACAAAAAATATTAAAAATTTTAACAAAATTACTGCTGACCACATTTTTTTGTCCACACTGAAAATGGACTATTTGAGCTCGCGACAATGTACCGTGTTCGAGATAATTTTAAAGGATATTATTTTTGTATAAGTTTATAACCAAATATATTCGCAATGATTTGGCCTTAAAGTTTTATTGTTTTCCATTTGTCGAAATATTTCAAATAATTATACTTGATATTTTTGTTTTTTGTCCGTAACTGTATATATATACTATATATTAGGGTGGCCCTCATTACAAAAAGTGTCCAGATTTTGGTTCTCACCCCTGCAAATGTACAAATAGTCGAAAAACTAAGATATGCAAAGTTTGCAAAAAAATTAAGAGGTTTATATTATTATATATTTTTTTTTTTTAATATTTTCCCTTTCATTGATCGTAAAAAATTTGAAAAAAAATTGTGGTTTTTTTCAAAAAGGTGGTAACATTTTTTCACTTTAAAATCTATGATTTTCCTCTGGACCATAAAATTTTGTTCATGTTTCTAAAAGAATGTTTAATATAAATGCATGTAAAACAAATCTGAGGGCAGTTGGGGTCAATTTTGAAGCAAGCTTTCCCCGAACTGGAATTTTGGGCATTTCGGAGAAAGAAAATGGGAATCTACTTATTCTTTTCTTTTAATATTATACCAAATTTCTTTTTTGTAAAAGTGTGGAATACAAAAAGTGGAATTCAAAATTTTTTTTATCAATTTAATGAAAAAATTGAGTTCGAATACCTTATTATTTATATATTATTATTTTAGAAGTAATAAACTTTCCAATGATACCAAATACTTGCATAAATACTTTACACAATCGTTTATCCCTTCGTCTTACAAACTAGTCTGACCATACCAATTGCAGAATGTGGTTTTCATATATTTATAATTAAGCTAGATACTTGAAATTTCAGGTACCCTCCTACAATTTTGTTTTCTAACGATCTGTGAAAAAACCAGAACGATAAACCTAACACAAGGATAGTTATGAGGATAAATTAATGTACATATCACATTCGTACTAAATATGGTCTGGCTGGACCAGTTATATTTTGTGTGGAAAATTATGTGGTTTGACGATGTTATTCGTTCTTTTTTTATTGTATTTTATTTTATTAAAAACTTTCAAACTGAGGTCTCATCGTTATTTTATGATTTTCCACCTATTCGTTCATATTTTGTGCTTTGAGTTTAATACCGATAAAACCACAAATGTTTGAAAAGAAAAATTGTGTGCATATGTAGGCTCAAAACAATGAGAATAACGTGAAACTATGTAGTAGTGATGCTAAAGTATAGTTATGCAAATGTAATTATATAAAAAATTCACCAAAATTTTCATTAAAATATATAAAATAACAGAGCTGGTTTGGCCAGACCATATCTGTTACGAATGTGACAATTGAAACATCTGTATGACGAAGGGTTAAAAACTAACTGAAACCTCAAGCCCTCTAGAAAAATGTGTACATTTTCCATCATTTCTATATTAAATGTGTGCTGCAGCATTCTATATACATAAGTGCACAGCAGTTTCAACGAGTTTTTTTAAATAATTTTGTGTAACTTTTGAACGAATAAATATATTTCTATAAAATTTCACATAGTTATTGCTGAGATATTTTCCAACTGTTTTGGAGGAGCTGTAAGGAACCTCCGGTTATCCGGGTTTGCAGCTGGGGTAAAACTCAGTCGCGTCCAAGGTTCTTACATAAATAAATACACTGTTTAAGATTTATAGTTTACGCCTTGCTGTTTATTGCCTTTTATTTTACTTAATTTTTCTTAATCACATACTTATTTTTATTGAGACACTTTTTATTGAAAGCTTCTTTATTGAGAACTGTGCTGTTCCGTGAAGCTTCTGTGTTGCCTTGCCGGTTCTACACCTCCTATTTAATATCTCCTATAATTTCTTAGATCTTGGGTGTTTCTATCTCCTGTATTTTCTGAGTGAAAACTTCCAACAAATATTCTAACACTTGGCCCTGAGCGGTGTGTATCTCCTGTCACTTCAACCCCATTTTAAACCTTCTTGAAGTCTTTAATCTTACTGATTGGACGTATACCTTACGTTGGATTGATGTAATCAATTCAACCACTTGTTATTATTATTTTTTTCCTAACACTGCTCTGTTAATCTTTTATTTTTTTTTATTCACCGGCTACTCACAACGTCTGCTTTGTTCACTGTCCAGCACCAAAAATTAAGAGACTGCTTGTAAATTTACTTCGCCTTATATACATTTCTTAAAACTAATATTATTGCAGTTTTCTTGCAGTTGGTTCGAACCGATAGCGGTTGTTGCATCGAACCTTGTTTTTCTGTTGTCTTGATGTTCGCTGCTGTAACAGTTTCATGATCTGTGTGTGAGTTTCTGTTTATGTGGCTTCTATGCATTGTCTCCTTCTGTCTTGCTGCGTTTAAATGTCTCCTCTGATCACTGCTACTCTTACACTGCTTTGTATTTTTCCCTGCTGCTTCTTCACTCTACTCCGGCCTTTTCTCGCTGCTACCTCCATGTTTTGTTAGTTCTGCTACTCGCCTGCTCAGCTGTGACGATGTAGGCATTGACGTCTTCATTTCGGTCTTTCTCTCTGCTGCTACTTCTTCCTGTTGTGTTCTTTTACTTAAAATGGCTAGCGTGACATTTAAGATCAAACCCACCTCCTGTGTACCCCCATCGACCTTCGGAAAACTTTGTTCCATCCTATACCCGATAGACCTCCGGAACATCTGAAAAGAAAAGAGGAACATAGGCGAATGTAATTCGCCTCCAATATAGATAGATGTAATCCATCTCCCTACCAATAAAACTCCAACTCTTATCTAAAAATTAATTTATTAACAAAAAAAGAAATACATAACATTTTGTTTTCGGTGTGGGCCTAATTTGCAAGAATTGGGTCCTCACATAGCACAAGCTTCTAACTGGTCTCGGGACAGGGGGAGGAATTTTTTTCAATCAAATAATAAATGAAATTTTGCCGATTTTTTAAAAAATTGTCATACAATTGTCCACCCCCCGTCTCCCAGACCAGCTAAGAATCTCCACCAAATCAATTGGAATACCCGTCAGGATTGGACATGCGAAAGTAGTTTTAAAGTAACAGAATTATTTCCAAAAAGTCGTTTTGGGACCACTGTGTGCCAAGGAATACAATATTATAACACTGGTCAACAAAAAAAATCCTCCCTCATAGACGAATAGTTGGACTTGATGTATTTTGATGTGCTAAACACGAATCTGCTTTCAGTTTTTTTCCATCAGGTCTGGATTTTTTTTATGGGCGTGTCTAATATTTCGCCCATAGTAAGGCCATTACTTTAGTATATTTCCTCATAACTCAAGGACGGTGTGTGGGATTGATCAAAGTGATGCACCAAAAGACGCGGGCTAAAACTATCTTCAAATTCGGCGAACTTAATTTCGAATAGTTTCGAAATTATTGTGAAATATGTGTCTGAAAAAAATCATTTTCATGCAAAATCTTAGATTTTTTTGTTACTAAAATTTCTTTTAATAAATCAAAGCATCTAAAATGTTACAGTTTATCATCTTTGTCTTAAAGCTGCGAATAAAATAAGGCATGTATCTTTCAAATTGATGCACAAATCTAAATTTTATTCACAGTTAAGTAAAAATATCCATGTAACATAAAATTCGGTAGAAATACAGTGGTCGCCAAAATTTTTTTTCTTTAACAAAAATAGGTGGATTTTGACGAGTTAAACAAGAATCTGCATTCACTTTTTTTCTATCGGGTACTGATTTTTTTTTATGTGCATGACTAATATCATCACCTTATTCAGCGGTCACACTATAAAATTCGAGAATGGTTTGTCGAACATAGGCTATAACTCAAGAATCCTTTACACGATTTTGATAAATGATACATCAAAAGATGCATACGAAAATTGTCTTCAAGGTATGTCAACGATATTTTTCATTCGCTCAAGAATTTCAGAGTTATGAATCAAAATTTTCACCACTTTTGAAAAAAAAAAATTAAAAATTTTCGATACTAATTACCGAATAACTACGGAAATATTAACTGGACAAAAAATTATGTAAATTCAGCTCAAAGATAATTTAGGTCGCTATATATTAAAGTTCAATTTATCTTAATTGGACAAACTGTTCTCGAGTTATACAAGTGTGACTGACTAAAGGCGGGGTCATAGTAGTCATGCCCATAAAAAGTAAAAGCTGATTCTTATTTAGCACGTTGAATTCAATCTAATCCACCTATTTTTTTATTTAAGAGGAAACATTTTTTTAGTGTATTTCCATTTAGCTATGCAGTGTCTCACTAAAGTATTTGAATTTTCTAAATTAATAATTTAAACGGTATAATTACGTAATAAAAAAAATAATTCTAGATTTATTAACTGAATTGTGTTTGCCTATTTGTTAACTTTATAATGCAAAAAACTGCAATCAAAAATATTGAATTGTATTCAAGTTATTCCAGAAATAGTATGAAAATTCATCGAATTTACCTCACAAAAGTATTTGAATTTTTATCACCTTTGTATTTAAAAATGTCAAAAAAAGTAAAAATTGGAGAAATTCATGTATTTTTTTATTAATAATAGGTCATGGGTATCACAATTAAATGTTTACTAATTTATTTCCCCAATTTGGAGTAAAATTTTTGGGGATTTTTGGTCCAATTTTATATTTAATGGACTTAGAAGGTTGATTTATGAAGAACACGCCTATTTTTCTTCTATAAATGACAAATGCAATATTTTTTTTGTTATTATAGTAAAAGAAATTATAAGGTTTTAGTTCCTTATAAGTTTTTTTGTTAAAACGCCATATACGAAGGGTCCAAGTCGTTAATTATGAGACATTGCACCATTAAAAATAGAATACCTTAAATATCAAGACCACTTTGGTACCCTACGTATCAAAAATTTATTTCAAAATCAATTATAAATTTGGAGACTAAAATACCTGATTTTATGATATAGCTCCAAAATATACCCCGACATAATTGTACTTGGGTTTATTTTTCTAATTACTTAGCCATATTACTTTTGGATCAATAACTTGCACTCCAGAAATGTTGGAGCGAAAAATTGTCAACTTTATTTTCATCAAAATAAGTAATATTAACAGAATAGTAAACTTTTTCGGGTATTTTTACCTTTTTATAGTTCCCCTATACCTTGAAAGTCATATAGTTATGTAACTTAAAATATGCCTTTTGTCGCGTTTTAGACTATGGCTCCTATTTCTTTGTGTTTTTGTAGCTGGCATCCAAATCTCCCATTTAGTAAGAGCTAATACCTACAGAAACACAATCTGAAGGTTTTGTTAAAATATGTGGACCAATACTTCAGTAAAATAGGCTGAATGTTGAAGATTTTTAATTTTTAACAACATAATGAAAATATGTACACCGCTTGGAATGTCAATATTTGGAACTTTTGCAGTAAACGGCTATGTGATGAGAATCACATATCGCATAAAATTGGCGATTACGAATTCAAATCGCATAATAGGTGTGATATTGTTCACAATCACAAGAAAATAGGCGATTTCAAATCGCATGCTTACACCAAAGTGAAGTTGTCTATTTTGCTTAAACATGGCTTCAAAAAACAATAAATATGGCGTAAAAATAAAACTTAATATGTTTTCTTTTCATTTAGGTAAAAACTAGTAATATTTTCTACCATTTTTAAGTAAAATATGAAATTTAAAATTTAATCCATTATTCTCTTTCTTATTTGTTTTCTCATACATAATCGGTTTAATAGAAACAGCTGATCAAATTGAGAGAAATCGAACAAGTAAAACGAGTGAACTGCAGCACATGCTAAAATAAATTTGGCGATTTTCAAAACGCATATGAAATGACAATCGTGTGATTTCCATCACATAGGCGAAAAATTATTTTTCGAAGACATGACAAAGTCCATTTATATTTCCAAATAAAACAAATTAAATTTAAGAAATAATTTAGGAAAAATTACCCGATTATTCCAATTTTCTCTTTTGTAAGATACATGTAAAGAAACTTCTCTAAATTTCCCAAACATTTTACCCCCAAATTTATAAAAAGACTTAGTAAACGCTTAACACTAATACTTAATAACAATTAATATAAAAAACATATCTTTTTTTGCCTTTTTTTGTATTTTGAGTATCTTCAAATATAAAAAATTAAAATAAATGAAATTAAAAATTTTGTCGGATTTTCTTTTTCATATTGGCCTTTATCCCATCAGTCCTTGTTATAATGCTTCGCCTACTTTTCCTATAATCACTCCCCCTATTCTACCATGCTGTAGTAGCATAACTTTATTCAATTTATTGTTGTAATTTTCATTAGATTTTAGAATTTTCAATATCTTTTTTGATCAATGAAGTACAATCGTGTGCCATTTTAGTACTATCTACTATGATTACTAAACATAGCTTTTACACATATTCATACATGTGTTTACTACTCATTAATGAACGAAACGTATGGTAAGTATGTCATATTTTACTAATAATTTTTTTATTCTTTTATTTACAGGTACCTTGGCAAAAAAAAAACATGAGGATAAAACTATGAAGAAATAGGTAAGTTATTAAATCTCTATATATTATATTTTCATATAATGATATTTTTCTTTCTAGGTCCTTTGCAAAAATTTATGGGATTAAAATTAAGGCTTCAAGTATTGTGCCAATTTCTTGTATTTTATTAAAAACTAATGTAATTTTTCTCTCTTTTCCAGATCAAAATTCACTGGGATTGGGCAGGAGTGGTGGCTCCGTTTCTTATAGGCCTTTCCTACAATATTATAGAAATCCACCTGGACTTGTGGCTCCGAATCAATTAGCCCCACCACAACATTTTTATACCCTCCACCACCACTAGTGGTGAAAGAGGGTATACTAAGTTTGTCGTTCCGTGTGTAACACCTAGAAAGAATCGTTTAAGACCCCATAAAGTATATATATTCTTGGACCATATGAAATTCTGAGTCGATTAAGCAATGTCCGTCTGTCCGTCTGTCCGTCTGTCCGTCTGTTGAAAACATTCTCACGTCTAAACTGATTGAGCTATTCCAATGAAAATTACTCAGGTTATTTGTTGTTCCCAGACGCTGTTTGGGATTGCAAACCAGCCAAATCGGTTCAGTAGAAAAAAAGTTATATATCCAAATCTGAAAGAATCCCCAAACCACACTTGAACTGATAATATTTCAACAAGCAATTAACGGATTTAAATAAAACTTAGCCAAAATGTCTACCTATATTCACTTTAGATAACTGCCAAAAATTGGCTAAATCGGTTCAGTCGGAGAAAAGTTATAGGCAAAAATATGAACAGTTTCTATGATTCCAACGTCATAAGTGTTTCTTAAACATCATGTTATAATTTGTATATGGAGTGCATATGTGTATGTTCGCCTCAATATGAATGTTGATAAACACAAAGGCATACAACTATGTTGAGTTTGATGTTTGATCGTGGTCACCATCGAACACACCACGATATGGTACGTTCGCTACTTTTTAGCAACATATGTTGATAAGTTTATTAAACTAGTTAGTAGTTCGGTGTGTTTCAAGCTGTACACATCGGTAGAGAAGGATACGTAGTGGTTTTGTTAAAAGTTTGTCTGCTAACATAAAGATATAAATAATGTTGATGGAATAAATTGCATAAATATGAAATTGTTTTGAAAATGTTTTGATTTTTATTTAGCACATTGAAGAAAAAGTACAGATACATAATTATGTTACTTTATAATTTCTTATTCATTATAGTTTTTTGTGCGTTTATAATTAATAACTTGTAAATGTGGTGATATTTTTTTAATTTTCATTGTAAAAATAAAACTGTAATATACTTAGTTATGTTAGAATTTTGTTTATCTCTTTTTAATTTATTTAAATAACTATCTTTAAAAAGCATTGCTAATTTTTATAATTTTCTTAAAGATTAGTATTTATAAAAGTTTTCAAATATAATTTTTCAAAAATTTTGAGAGCGCCGTTGGGCAGAAATAATATAATTCAACAGTAAATTCTTAATTCATGACCAGTTAGGGTGATTTATATAAATGCAAATTACGAAGAGGGAAACTCTTATAGTTAGTTTATGTTTGCTTTAGTTTACTTATTTAGTTTTTCCAACATCATCAGAGAAACGGCTCTCTAATCGAATCGTTAAATATAAATTTGAGGTAAGCGAAGATTTACAGAAATAATTGATCAATTTTATTATATTGATTAAAGCAATAAGTTTTAAATTCGGTAATATTAAAATGTTTCTGAATAATTATGGCCTATTTGGTGTATAAATCTGTTTTTACCAATCGAGCTTAAATTTTAACGCAAAATAAAATTTCAGTTTTTCGTTCTTTAAATCGTCTTTGCACAGAAATACAAAAAAATTGGTGGAAAGTTGCATAAAAATAAAGAAAGTCATGTTTTTATTATTCGAGTGTGCTTAACCCATTTACGACTGCTGCTGCGTTTTCGCATCAGTAGCTTTAACATCGCCTAATTATTTAATTATGCAGTCGATGATGAATTTTTTCACAACTATTATAAGATAATATGTTGTCTAAAAGATAAGAGAAAAAATCAATTTTTATATAAATACTCTGTCCAGAATTGAGTGTTAATGCCAGGTGTATCAAATAAATGGTTGGTGTAGTGAAAAGGCGATATTTTCAGATCTGCTTTTCGAAAATATGTTTTTATGTTATGGGTGTATTCCAAAGGTAAATAGCTTTAAATTTAAGCTAAAAATGGTACGATTTCTGAAATTCTCGATGCATTATATTTCGGAATCAAAAATATGTAGGTGTCCAAATCTTTTTAATTTGTTACAACAGTCGCAAAAAAAAACTTCATGCTAAATTTCGTACTTATCTTAACGGAATCGGGTAGTGGTCGGAAATAGGTTAAATACACATTTTCTACATTTAAATGGTAATAATTGTAATTGTAACAAAACTAAAAATACAGATTCTTTACAAACACATACAAGGTATTAAAAAAAACTAACAAAATAATTTATACAAATCAAACTACAAAAAAATCTGTAAAAATCGGGTTTTTTGATAAGAACTCCAATTTTTGCGAAATATGCAAGAAATCACATAATTTCATTTCTCCTAGCCCTTAGATTTCTTATAGAATAAATTAGTTTTCACTAAAAAAGGCATTTTTTTGTGAAGATAGTATATAGTAAAAACAAATTTTCGTTCGTTTCGCTCTGCCACTACTATTTAACTTTCTTACAAAATGCAATTTTTTTACTAAATGAAAAATATACTTTTATTTAAAATGAAATATTCTATTTTTTTTACCAAAATAATCGACTTTTTGTAAGAAAAATAAGTTATCAAGATTTTCCTCCTTTTTTTACTTTTTACACATCATTTGCATAATAGTTTGTTAAAATATCTTATATACAATACAAAATCTTTATTAGAACAAGTTTATACTACTACACTATTATGGACGCCAAAAATTAATAAGTAAATTAGAAAAACATCACTTTCCGAAGAGCTTTTCCTACATAAAAACTGATGAAAACACTAGCTCAGTGGTGGAGGGTATATAAGATTCGGCATGGCCGAATATAGCATTCTAACTTGTTATTTTTATAAAAATCGCATGGAGACTCCGGCAGGAGGTTGTGTCTCCACTGGCCTCAAGACCCTCTCCATTATTTTAATAATTTAATACACCGGGACATTGGCAGGAGTGGTGGCTTCGGACAAATTACCCCCTAAAAATGTTTAATAATGTGGGACAGTGAGGAAGCGCGTTTTAGCCTCGTCCCAAGCGTTTTCCTAGGACCCCCTACGCAAACATTTTTTTAAGGACAGAGGCTGTAGTAGCCCAGCATGTAGAAACCATGCTTAACCCTCGCTTCAGTAGTCCTAGGAATAGAAATAGGGTAAATAGGATCGCAGAGACAAGAGTTAGATTGAATGCTTGTCGAATAATAAATTCACTAACTTCTCCCTAGGGAGGGCAGCGAAAAGTATTAAGCCACCGGTAGAGGCAAAAAGTCCTTTAAGGAAAGCTGATGGTACCTGGGCTCGTAGTGCAGAAGAGAAGGCCAATTTATTTGTACATCATCTAAGTACATACCATATTCCCCAAAAAATGATTTTGTTTTTGGAGAGACAAATGATATTACATTAAATGATGATGACATGATTGCCATTAACCCCGATGTCATAAATACAATTGTCAAGGAAAAAAAAAATATTAAAAAAATCACTTGGATCAACTGCCTATAATGTTCAATGCGATCTCAAAACTAGGAGTATTTCCAAAAATTTGAAAAATTATAATGATACCAAAGTCAGGAAAGGATTTAACCGTCTCACTATGTACTTTTTTTGGGGCGTGAGTGATCGAAAATAAGTAAAAACATAGAAATCAATGTTTGTATTATTTAAATAGCGATATTAATCTTAATGTAAAACATGATGAAATTTCTAAATACATATGTTATTGCTTTTATTGTATCTCTTTTACTTGAGAAGATATTTGGTTTGTAAATCGGCTAAATTTTGTCAGAATAAAAAAATAATTTTTGTTAGAAACATTTTTAGTATTTCGATATGCATTATTTTGAAACCGTTATACCCGATTTACATTAACACAAAATCTAGTTTAAATGAGATTTCAAGCAAAATCTACATAATTTTATTCGATTTTAATTAGATTTTCCATACAAATCAAAATCTAGTTTCAAATAAGATTTTACCAAAATCTAGTAAAATTTATATAGATTTTGAAAAATATCGTTTTTTAACACTGTTTTTCTTTAAATGTGTAAGTAAAATGTGCTAAATAAAAATGACTTTTGTATATCAACAAATATTTTTGAAATTAAAAAATAAACCAAATTTTATTTGAAAATGTGTATAAATTAACTTAAAATTAAATTAAAAAACGTATGTGGGGTATACAAGCTCATTTAATTTGAATAAAAATCAATTGTCAAACAAAATCTACAGAACTGTCGTTATTATGTAATGTAAACAGAATAGATTTTGTTTTTTCGAAATCTCGTTCAAATGAGATTTAAAATGTAAGTGTAAATTGGGTATTAGACACATTTAATTGTTTATTTTTAGTTCATACTCGGTCTTGACCGATTATAGTTTCTCTCTCGTTTTTATCTTTACTTAGACTTTTAACTATATTGCTAAAACCAACAAAAAAACTCCACTTACATGGGCTTATAGTGTAACTTATCCGATGCATACATTTTAAAATTCAAAATACTTTAAGGAATTTTGTCGTTATACGCCAGATTAGATATTGTTGTAATTTTACAAGACAAAATATGGAAATATGTAATGATTATTGTATTGTTGGCGATTGCTAATTTTGTGCAAAATAATGCGGACAAAAAAATAACCCGTTCAAAAGTTATTGATTTTTGATCCCTCATACCCCTAAAAAAGTACATCGTGTGTCTCCTTTCTTGTTTGTCGAAGCTGTTTGAAAAAGTATTGCAAATGAAAATTATGTCAATCTTAAATAATAGTAATACAATCCCAATTCATCAGTTTGGTTTCTGTAAAAAGCATGGAACAATTGAACAAGTTAATCGTCTAACTAGAAGATTGTGACAGGAGAATTTGAAGTAAAAGCGGGTGTCCCTCAGGGCAGTGTCTTGGGGCCTATTCTGTATTTAATCTACACATCTGACTTGTCAACATGCGATGAACTGACAATTTCTACGTTTGCTGATGACACAGAAATATTGAGATCACATGAAAATCCCCATGTAGCTTTTAATAAACTAGATGCTTATCTTAGGCATGTGGAGACTTGGTTAAAAAATTTACGCATAAATGGAACAAGTTAAAAAGCAAACATGTAACTTTCACACTGAGGAGAGGAAACTGCCCACCCGTTAAACTCAATAATATTGTTATTCCTCAGTCTGATTATGTTACATACCTTGGTATTTATTTGAATAGGCGACCTACATGGCGCATAGCGGCCCCAAATAATTTTTTTTTTTAAATAATTCTGTAACTTGTGAATCGATGGAGATATCTAAATAAGAAGGTAGACCTCCAATATTGGTCACCTCGGGTATGTATTTTTTTTTTTCTTTTAAACTTTCCAAAAATTCATTTATGACTTGAATGTAAAAAAAAAAAAAATGTGGATAGTTCTTGTAAATCTTTACAAAAAATATGCTAACAGGTATAGGTTCTCTCTTTTAGTTTAAGAGATATTTGGGTCCTAGCTAATTTCAACCTCATTTTTGGCCTCGCTTTTTTAAGTTTTTTAAACTGTAATATTATTTAGAATTTACACAATTCTAAATAATATTACAGAGTCATTCCATTTAATACCAACCAGCTGATTTTCTTACCTCTTCCGAATTTTATAATATTTGGTACAGACATTATGCTTATCAAAACTAAGACTAATTCAAAATTTCAGATAATTTCATCAAGTGGTTCGCGAAATATTTGAACGTGTAGAATAGCTAAAAATATGTACAAAGTTATATACACAAAATTACAAAAATCTTTTAAAGTATTTATGATATAAGATTTATTGAGATGCCATACTACAGGTATCAAAATTACCTTTAATATAACGTGTAACATGTAACAACATCAAAATGGTCCATATCTCGCGATTTTTAGTTCGCGGGTAAATATCTCGAAAAATGGTCCTTTTAAAAATTAAAAAAAAAAAAAAATTTTTAAAGTTTCAACTTCAGATTAACATAACTTTTTGTTGGATAGATACAGTCACCGAAATAATGATAGGTTTACCCATAAAAATAAAATTTTTCATTCAAAATTGGTATAGATATATTTTAAACTTCAGCGTTATGCAGTAGGAAATAATAAAACCTATTACAAAGCCTCTTTGAGTTTTTTCGCGTTAAATACAAAAATTGATATGATTCTTGCAGTAGAGTCATTCCATTTTAAACCAACATGAAAAATTACAATTTTGGACTTTACCTCTCTGAAAATGTTTTCTATAACCATGGTAAGTGGCATTCTGGGACCCCCAATATTTTACAAATAATGACAACAAACGTCATAAAAAATATGAAATATGAATTTCAAATATTTTTATATATTACGAGCGTATAAGCCTGCCTTCACCAGGAAATATTACAGTAATAAAAATAGGCACAAACTAATCAGAAGATCTTTAAAAATATATATGAACAATATTTTAACGCTTTTCCTTTCCCTAATCGAAGTTAAAGATTTGAAGTTGTTTGAATCTAATGGGATAATAGTGACTAAAGTATTAAATTAATAAACTTAAAAAAAAAAAAATAAAAAAAAAAAATTACGTAAATGTCCCCCCTGCTCCCTGATAGAAAAATTTGGCTATTTGTAGTAAGTAAGGCCATTTTTTTTACCATGTCTGGGAACTTCAGAAAGCTCTGGAAAGAGAAAAAATGCTTTGAAAAAGACACATAAATCCGAATATCTCCGCTCCCAGATGAAAATTTTAAAATCAGGCCCCTTTAATATTTGTAAGACAAAAAGTTATTTAAGTAAGCAAAATTTTAATTTTTTACGTAGTCTGGGAGCTACAAAAGAACCGAAATGAGAATTTGGAAATTACAAATATATAAACCAAAATATTTTCGTTCCCTGATCAAAATTTCAAAATCTGGCTCCGTTAGGATTTACAAGACATACTTATAATTAAGCCCATTTTTACTTTTTTTTACCAATCCTGGGAACTTTAGAATGCTCTGAAAAGAGAAATAATGCTTAGAAAACGATACAGAGCTTATACCCGCTCCTGATAGAAATCCTAAACTCCGGCTCCGTTAGGTTTCGAAGGATGCAAAGTTACATAAACAAACTAAATTTTAATTTTCTACGTCGTCTGGGAGCTTCATAAAGCTCTGGAAAGTAAAAAATTCTTAGCAAATTATATATAGATTAGGTTCTGATATTACCTACAAAAAATTTAAATTAAAGTAAAATTTTTGTAAAAAAAATTGGTTTTTTGAGAAACTATAAATATTTTATTTTTTAGGATATCTTAACGAAATTTTCGATGAATGTAGACTTTATTATATAAAATGAGAAAAACTTTAAGATTCTTGTAAAAGGAATCCCACAATTTCTAAAAAAAAAAACGCCGAAATTTCCAAAATGCCTATTTTTACATTTTCGGCTATAAAATCCACATTTTTCTGAAGTCCAATAGATTTTGATTGAAAACTTTTAACAACATATTATTGTTGTGTGCACCCTGTGAGCGATGAAAAATCGTTGGCAGCGCAACAGCTGTCAAATCTGACTGACTTATCTGTGCAAACAAAACGAAAAAAATATATATATAACAATAAAAAAAAAAAACAAAATTATAGCTGAAAACGGATTTTGGCGAACAATTTTGTAAAAGGGAAAATGTTGGCCTCTTTTGAATTCCAAGAACCCGAGAAGTTAGATGTAGCATGTGGCCTAATACCAGAAAAGCGGCACGAAATTAAAATTTCAAATTAAAATAAAAAATAAGAAAATTAACAAACAAAAAAAAAAAAAAAAATAAATAAATAACGAAAATTTATCCTTTTTATAAATAAAACTTTTTATTTAAACAAAACTATATTAAAATGAAATTGAAAAAAGATTCGGCTGTGCCGAATCTTTGATACCCTTCACCATATTACCATCTTACTATCTTATCGACATCAAATTACCATATTACCGACAAATAATAAAATTTTCGCCTTAACGTATGCTTTCATATTTTCACATATATAAATCTAAATTTTTTTCAAACTACGAAAATTTGAATATATAAAAAAAAACAATCATAGCAGGCTTTGCTTTTAAAAAATAAACAACAACAACAATTCCATATTTATATATTTTTTTATGTCTGTATATACAAACTGGCTGCATATACAAAGAACAACAACACTGTTATTCATTATATTACTTCTGTTGCTAACTAAACTACTTGTCTATACAAAAAACAAAAAACGTAACTAATAGTCATTACAATGCTTAATATACAGTTAGGGACAAAACTATTTGTACACCTCATATATTTCGTATACCTTCACGCACATTTTCAACAGATCCGCTGTTTTTATACTTGCTTACAATGTATTGTACTGTGGAATGTTGCAAATTTACTAAATTACTTATATTCCGGAGAGATTTTCCTTTTTTATGTTCATCAATAATTAAATTTTTAATATCCAAACTCAACTCTTTTCGCTTTCCCATTTTTGGTGTGCTTATTATTCAAAACGTTAAAACCAACTTCTTATTTTGTAAAATAAAACTCGATTAACGAAGAAAATATAACGGTATTTAAAAAAATCATCATACAAGAGTTCAACGTACAAATAATTGTACAAAGTACTGATGTACAAATACTTTTGTCCCAAAGATTTTTACTTAAATTGTACTTTTTTTTAACAATGTGTTATATATTAATTTATTTTTTATCAAATAATTCAATAAAAATGGACCTGAATTAAAACTACATATAATAATTTTTTATTCTTTATAAATTATTGAAGATATACGAAATGCATGGGTGTACAAATAGTTTTGTCCCTAACTGTACATGTTTGTGTGTGTATTTATATTCTTAACAGATTTGTTTTTGGGCCATAACTCTGTTGATTATAAACGAATTTGGTTTATTAAAAAAAAAACGAAATTTTATAAAAACATTTATGACTGATCTATATAAAAATAAAATCTGTAGCTTGAACAAGGGCTTCAAAAATAAAAAATTCGTTTTCCCCGATATCTCAGTTATTACTGAACCGATTTATTTAATTTTTTCAGAACAAAAATTCAGAAAATAATTTCCGAGCCTCCTTTGAAAATTCGAAGTCCCTGGTATATGCAGAGGCTTCAGAAACTGAAAAACCGGTTTCAAAAACCGGTTTTTAAAGCCTATCTCCGCCATTTATAAACCGATCCTGCTGATTCAAAAAACCGAAATTTTATAAAAATATTTGTGACCGATCTGTATAAAAATAAAAATCTAGGGCTTAAACCGGGGCTTTAAAAAATAAAAAATGCGTTTTGTCCGATATCTCAGTTATTGCTGAACCGATTTATTTCATTTTTTCAGAAAAAAATGTCCGAGACTTCTTTGTAAAAATGAAGTCCCTAGTATATACAGAGGCTTCAGAAACTGGAAAACCGGTTCTAAAAACCGGTTTTCTTAACATATCTCCGCATTGTATGAACCGATCTTGCTGAATTCCAATACCAAAATTCTCAAAAGCATTTCCGATCGTTTGATATATATATTATATATGTCAGTTATCGGTGGGCTTCATAAACGCCATTTCAACCGACACACGGACGGTCGGACGGACGGACATGGTCCTATCGTCATCATTTCTTACAAGGATCCCGAAAATGTAAACTTTTTTGCTCTCCGACGAAAATTGTGGGAATTACAAACGGAATGACAAACTTATATATACCCTTTACACCTGTGGTGAAGGGTATAAAAATGATAAGAAAAAACTAAGAATTAAAAAAGTTAAGTTTTAAAAAATTAAATACAAAGAAACAAGAATAAAAACTGAAAGTGAAAGAAAAAATTAAAATCTGTAAAGAGAACGAAACAAAACCTAAAAAGAAAAAAAAAAAAAAAAAAAAACCTGAAAGGAAAAGAAAAAGAATTTTAAATAAAACATAAAAAAACTAAAATTAAAATTTTAAAAGCAAAAAATAAAAATTGAACACAAATTAAAACCTAAAAGAAAAGAAAAAAATAAATAAAAAAAGCTACAAGAAAAATAATTGAACATAAACTAAAAATAAAACTAAAATCAAATAAAGAAAAGCAACTATAGCGCTTCCATCAACCAGAGACGACAGGTATTCTGCCAGTAGACCGACATTTTACATACGACAGAAACGGACACTATATTAAATTATATACATATATATTTCTTTTTTTAGTTTATTTTAAATATAGGGAAAACATTAGTTTTGTTTGAATAAAAAACCAGTACCTTACAAAATTATTTTTCGAGTAAGATGCGCGAACAGGGTTGAGCTCAAGCCTAGGAATCGTAAGGTAGGGTAATTTGTCCCAACTAGCTTTATGTTTTCTTTATCATAGAAAATTTAAGAAAAAAAAGGAACATATACATATATATTTTTACAATTGTTTATATACTTACTTGAACAGGATAAAATTAGGACATAGGACACTTGACGGACGGATGGCAGCTTACTTAGGAGATTCCCTAGAAAAAAGATAGAGAGGAGAAAAAATTTAATTATCAAAATATTGTAAATATATTAAAAAATTTTAATATTTTTTTGATTGTAGTTCAATTGTATATGAACTATTTGATTTTGTAAAACTACTCTTTTATGAATTAATTTTCTTTTTAAATTTTATAAATAAAAATTTTATTTTTATAATGTTTTGAAGAAAAAAATGTTTAGTGTTTTCATTATGAGTGGATAATTTCTTGGTAAGACAGGAGAGTTTGGGATGACTTAGAAGTCATCAGGTGGAATCCCAATGGATTAATTAAAGAGGGAGGACCAAAAGTTGGCGAAGCAGATGCCAACAAAAAGGAGTTTCTAATGAAGATTGTTTTCATATTAATTTTTTTGGAGTTGGTATTAATTTAATAGAGTTCACTTCGGGTCCCCAATCTTTTGTTATTTTTATTTCCTCTTTTTAGCTGGTATGATTTTTTTTGGTGTGGGGACATATGCCCAGCTCTGTCGGCAAGGACCACCCCATCTGACGAGCTCCAGCCCGGCACAAGCGGTAACATCGTCAGTTGGTTGAAAACCACCTTTTTTATTTATGTCCGTCCTAATAGTACAAAAATGGCGCCCCACGTTGGTCGCCATTTTATGTACCCACCGGTTTATTAAAACTTTTTAAATTATTTTATTTATAAGATAAATATAAAAAGAAATATAAAACCATATTATTTACATCGTTTTACATGGAAATTACACGCAAAGAAAAAACATGATTCCGAAATGCTCGCGGAAATCAGGTGATGTTCCTAAATAGTTTATATGGCTAACACAATCAAATTATTGTGTTTTTGACTAAACTGAATCAATTATTTTTTGTTCTGATCATTTTAACATATGGTACTTTGTAATAATATAATGTCGGTGTACTAAAAGAATAATATGTTTCATAGTAACATATTATTTCAATGAAATATTTGTATGTAATATTTTAATGCGAGGGGTGACAATAATATGCTCGTCTTTATTGTTATCTCTCTTTCGAAATAATTTACTCAGTCAGTAATGAAATAATGTGAAAGGTTCACAAAATTTTTATTAAAAAACTTTATTATTTTTTAATAACGAGATCCACGGAGTGCTGACGGAGCAAATCATCAATGGCCAAATTTAAAATTGGAAATATTTTTCGGTAAGTACAATAAATATCAATAATTCAGTGCGGTCAAATATAAAAATAAAAATAAAAAAATGTATTTGTACAAATTTTCTTTTAGGTGTGTGAATGTGAAGATGAATTTTCTTGAACGACATCGTCCAGTGAAGGCTGTGGTATTTGTTTTTTAATTATTTTCTATTCGCAAAATTTAAATTAAAAAAATAATAATAAATAAAAATACATTTTAACCGTATGCATAGTATTATGATTGGGGGTATTATAATATAGGGATCATGTTATATTTATGCAGTATGGTTGTGAGGACTGTTACATATAAATGTTATGATTGTGAGGTTCATATTATATTAATATTGGATAGGACAATATTATGTTCACAAAAGGGTATAATAACTGATATGATTGAGGGAATCATAAACCTAAACATTAATGATAGTTACCGATTATGATTTGACCAACCATGTTTTTTCTTTGCGTGTAATAAAAAAATCCTTATCATTAAGAATATAAATTACAAAATTTATACTAAAATCAAAAAAAGGTAAGTATATTTAATTAAAATGTAAATTAAACTATCAAAACAAATTATTTAAAAGGATTTTATTTAAACATTGTAATGTAGTTATTGCAAAAAAAAAAAAAAAAAAAATTTGTGTAGTTAAAAAGGGCTACTACTGATCTTTCTGGAAGATTTGTTGGCAGCCATTCTAATTCGCCATTGGTATGCAGGTACGTGTAATTTAATTTTCTATTCATTTTATTTAAATTTTACAAAAAAATAAAAATAAAAAATCAGATATAATATTTCTTTTTAATGCTTTTAAATTTTTATTTTTTCCAATAGAAATCATACGAAGAGCATTTACCCGGGGCGACACTACATACCCCAAAACTAACTACGCCTAGGGCCTAAAAAGAGCTCAATTTAGTTCCTAACACTGCGCAGCTTAGCCTTTCTGCTAACGGACTGGATTGAATTAACATGTGAATGCCCTAAATATAGTTCCTATCCTTTTTTTTTTTTTTTTTCAAATATATATTTTTAATAGAATATTTTTTTATATGTGTTTTTTTTTCACTTAGTTTTCGTCCCTCAAGCAGTCTATGACTGACGATACCTTATTCAGCTACCTGTGGGATAGCTGATATTGTAGATTGTTCCCACGATGAATGTGGCAGAGGTGGCGAATGCTTTAGGTTTCTCAGTTTTTTTTTTAACTTTAATTCAATTTGAGTTTTAATTTTTTTCTTTAGATAGGTTTTTCTTCTTTTAAGTTTTAGTTTTTATTTTACGTATCTTTTGGTTAAATTAGTGTTTAGGTTTTAGGCTTTCTTTTTATAAAATTTTAGTTTTTAAGTTTTTCCTTTTTTAAATTAGTTCATAGGTTTTAACTCTCTATTGTTTATTTCAAATAGTTTTTAAGTTTTATTTTTTTTTTAATAAAATTTTAGGTTTAACTTTTTATCTAAAATTCAATTACTTTTAAGTTTTAATTTTTTGTTTCTGATTTTATTCCAAATTGTTTTTAAGTTTTAACTTTTTAATTTAGTTTTTAAGTTTTAATTTTTAAGTTTTATTTTTTTTTTTACTTTTTTATTATGTTTTATGTTTGTATTTTTTTTAATATTTACAAAGTTCCTTTCTTTTTTAAAAAAATAAGGATCTTTATTTTTATTTACCACATCTGCTGACCAAACCAAAAAGAACGACTTTCTCTTAGGGACCCTATCATTTCACCTTCTAGACGCCACAAAATGTCTTCCTCCTCACCATGATAGAACTTTTCAGCAATTTGCTATAAGTATATTTTAATTTTTTTTCTTTTCCTTTTGTTTATTATTTATTTATTTCTTTCCAACTGTCAAATTCGATTGACTAGCATTTCCAATCACTTATTTCGCCACCACAGGGTGCACACGATATTATAGACTCCTAAACTGCATTCCGTTTGCCGATTTGTGCTTTGGGATTTTAGAAAATATAGACTAAAGTCAAAACATTCATCAAACTGAACAACTTATTAAAAATTGACAAAGTTTGGATAGGGCTTGAGTGGAAACCATTTCCCAGAGAGCCTCCGATTTTGTTTTACACGTATTTGCGTTAAGATTTCTTTTGAAATAATTACAAAAAATTTGCAGTCCGAAAAAAAGATATTTTAGAAGTGAAAGAATATTACCACCCATTTGGAAAATAATTCCAAAAATTGTTTTTAACTTCCAAATCATAAATGAATTTTTGGCAAATTAAAAAAAAAATACATACCCGGTAGAGTGGTCTACCCTCTACCCCGTGACCGGATAAAAGTCTGTACTTCTCCAGATCAATTCGAAAACACTACAGCATATCTGTTGTTATTCTCATGACATACAGACGTATATTTTTTTCGCTCCGCGATTTTATAAATTTTAATCGAGAATCGGTGAAAATTAAATATATTATAATACGCGATTGGACGCTAAACAAATAATTATATTACCAGTGTTAAATATAATACATTAAACATTAAAAGAAAACAAAATAAATTATATTTTAAATAAATAAACAAACAAAACAAAATTTGAGATAAAGAAAAAGTGTTATAATCATCAGTTATACATAATTTAAGAGTCTATGAGTTCTCATGATGAGAGAAGACTCAGCATAAACGGCAGAAATGCGTATATATTTCTCAACGGGGAGAGTGTAAAAAATAAAAATATTTGTGATCCACACTACAACAAAAATTATTTAACCGCCAAACCACTTGAGAGAGCTCGCTCTTGTTCCCCCGTAATTCAGTTACACGAAGAAAACACACAAACAATATCACCAACTAAAAATTGTTTAGAACAAAACATAAAAGAAAATATGAAAAAACAAAATATAACAACAACCATGGATTTAAAAACAACACATTCAATGCCGGTTAATACACAAGCTTGTAATCCACTACCAACAATAACTAGTGAGAGTTTGAAATTATTTAACCCTTCAAGCAGCGCAGATAAAAATGATGGTACACATAAAGGTGCTATCCCGAAGAATAAGATAAGTACTACAAAATCTGAAATTCCAACAGGTATGCTTAGATATGTAAGTATTAATAAAAGGAATTTAAGCCCCCAGAAAAGTTTGACTTCTGCTAAAAAACAAAAGGTAATTAATAAACCCTTGATGAGCAACCGTTTTGCTCTCTTGAGTGATGATATGGAAACTAATCATACAAAAGATGATAATTCTAATAAAAAATCGTCTAAACCCCCACCAATATATCTTCGTGAGCCTAGCTCCAATAATTTAGTTAAGTCATTTATTGAGCTTATTGGAAAAAACAATTTTCATATTGTTCCAATAAGAAAAGGTGGCGTTCAAGAGACAAAAATTGTAGTATACACTGAGGATTGTTATAGAAAAATCTCTCTTTATTTAAATGATTGTAAAAAAAACTTTTATACCTACCAACTTAAAAGTAGTAAAGGTTTGACAGTTGTCATTAAAGGAATAGAGTCCAGTGTTGAACCAGTTGAAATCAAGGAGGCCCTGGAAGAATTGGGCTATCAAATAAAAGTAGTGGTAAATATTTTTAATAAAGACAAAATTCCCCAACCAATGTTTAGAGTTGAATTGGAGCCGAACGAAGAAAAACTAAAGAAGAATGAAACGCATCCTATATATTCTTTGCGATACCTACTGAATCGCAGAGTTACTATAGAGGAACCCCTTAAGAGAAAGGGGCCTGTACAATGCGGCAACTGTCAAGAGTTCGGTCACACTAAAAATTATTGCACCCTACGAACGGTTTGTGTAGCATGCGGAGATCTGCACTCGTCTTCACAATGTGATATTGTGAAGAAAGGTCTCAAAAGAAAATGTGGCAACTGTGGTGGCGATCATTCAGCCAATTACCGCGGGTGCCCAGTGTATAAGGAATTATTGAAAAGATTAAGAGAGAATCAAAAGTTAAAAAGAAATGGAATTGTCGAACTAGCACCTGTTAATACCGTTACTAATCAGATGAATTCTGGAGTTGGCGATAGTAATGAGGGTATGGCTTCAGTTAAGCCAAATTTGACAATTAATCAAATGAGCATGGCCAATCCTGGAAATATTTCCTATGCCAACGTCTTAAGAAAGAATTACCAACAACCTAATGTCCCCCAAATCTCGGGAGGGTTAGAAACTTTAATGCAAACTCTAACGCAGACAGTTAGCTCTCTAAATCAAAATATGTCAAACTTTATGTCATCCATGCAAAACACAATACAAGAGCTTCTAAGAGCGCAGAACCAAATGATTCAAATCCTCTTGACGAGAAAATGAGTTATTTGAGAGTATGTTTCTGGAATGCAAATGGTTTAAACCAACATAAAACGGAAATTTCATACTTCATGAAGAAGCAAAATATTGATGTGATGTTAGTCTCCGAGACTCATCTCACCAACAGATACAATTTTTATATTTCAGGTTATTCATTTCATTCTACTAATCATCCGGATGGAAAAGCACATGGTGGTACTGGTATACTAATTAGAAATCGAATACGACATTATGCCCTAGATGAATTCTCAAAAGATTACTTGCAGGCAACATCTATTCACCTTGAATGTTTCTCAGGTGGTTTAACCCTAAGCTCGGTTTATTGCCCACCAAGATTTTCAATGACTAAAGAAAAATTTGAAGAATTCTTTAATACTCTAGGAGATCGTTTTCTGGCATGTGGCGATTATAATGCAAAACACACGTACTGGGGTTCAAGATTAATGAATCCTAGAGGTAGACAGCTTTATAAGGTACTAGTTGATCGCAAAAATGGCATTGATTTCGTGTCTCCCGGACATCCAACGTACTGGCCGGCTGATCCTAGAAAAATTCCTGACCTCATAGACTTTGCCATATCTAAAAATATAAACCGAAATTCAATAACTACTGAAATTTCTTATGATTTATCTTCTGATCATTCTCCTATAATAGTAACATACTATGGAAGGACTTACTTACGAAATTATACTACGAATACATTCTATAGAACAAATTGGTTGAAATATAAAAAATACATAAGTAGTCATATCCACACGAATCCAAATGTTCAGTGTGAGGAAGATATTAATGAATGCGTCAATGACTTTACGTCATTACTTACGTCAGCAATGGAACATTCTAATAGTCAAAATTTTATAAAAGACGATAAGATTACTTCCAATACTGAAATTGAAAAACTCCTCCGTGAAAAAAGAAAATTCAGAAGAGAATGGCAACAAACTAGATCACCAGCTGCAAAGCTGAGGCTGTCCATAGCCAGCAAAAAGTTAAAAAGAAGCCTTCAATTAGAAGAGGATCGCCAAAGTAGAAAATATATTGAAAGCTTAACGAATAATAAACATACCAATTACTCAATTTGGAAGGAAGCGAAGGATATTAAGCCACCGGTAGAGGCACAAAGTCCTTTAAGGAAGGCTGACGGTACCTGGGCCCGTAGTGCAGAAGATAAGGCCAATTTATTTGCATGCTACTTAAGCACAGTCTTTCAAACCAATCCCCAAACAAATGATTTTGTATTGGGAGAGACTCTTGACACTACACAAAATTATGATGACATAATTGTTGTTAGCCCAGAGGACATTGATACAATCATTAAAGAAAATATAAATGTTAGAAAATCACCTGGATATGATTCAATAACACCATCAATGATTAAAAAACTACCGAATGTGGCAATAATTGTGTTATCAATTATTTTCAACGCGATCTTAAAACTAGGAGTCTTTCCAAAAATTTGGAAGACTTCTCTGATTAAAATGATACCAAAGCCAGGAAAGGATTCTACAATAGCATCTTCTTATAGACCCATTAGTTTACTCTCTTGCTTGTCAAAGCTGTTCGAAAAAGTATTTCAAAAGAAAATTCTACCATTCTTGAACGATGAAAATATCGTCCCAGTTCACCAGTTTGGTTTTCGTGAAAAACACGGAACCATAGAACAAGTGAATCGTTTAACTGGAGAGATAAGGAAATGTTTCGAATTAAAGAAGTATTGTTCAGCTATTTTCTTAGATGTCGCACAAGCATTCGACAAAGTTTTGCACAAGGGCCTAATCTATAAAATTAAATGTTTACTACCACCATGTACCCACAAATTGCTGGAGTCCTATCTATCTGACCGTATATTTAGGGTAAAGTTAAATGACTTTGTGACAGAAGAATTTGAAATAAAAGCCGGTGTTCCACAGGGAAGTGTTCTTGGACCTACCCTATATTTAATCTACACCTCTGATTTACCTATATGTGATGAACTGACTATTTCAACATTTGCTGATGATACTGCAATACTCAGTTCTCATGAAAACCCACAAATAGCATCTAGCCAACTAGATATTTATCTCCGACGTGTGGAGACATGGTTGAAAAACTGGCGTATTCGTGTAAATGAAGTGAAAAGTAATCATGTTACATTCACCCTGAGAAGAGGAAATTGTCCTCCAGTTACACTTAATGATATAAATATACCCCAGTCAGACCATGTTACATACCTTGGTATTCACTTAGATAGGCGACTTACTTGGCGTCGTCATATAGAAGCCAAGAGACTTCATATGAAGTTAAAAGCTTCTAGTCTTCACTGGTTAATTAATAGTCATTCAAAACTAAGCCTTGACAATAAAGTCATCCTGTATAAAACCGTTTTAAAGCCAATTTGGACATACGGCATCCAACTATGGGGAACAGCTAGTAATACGAGCATTGATATTATACAGAGGGCCCAATCAAAAATTCTTAGAACCATGACGGGTGCGCCATGGTACATAAGAAATGAGAATATCCATAGGGATTTAGAGGTACCACTTGTAAGAGACGAGTTCAGGAAGCTCAGAGAAAAATACATTCTTAAACTAGAGACTCACCCCAACCCACTCGCAAGATCTCTTGCTGAAGTTCAGTCAGCTACAAGGCTTCGCAGAGCCGACTTTCCACCCCGTTAATAGTAGGACCATGGAATAACCAATGATCTCGATAGAGATCGAGTAGTGTTTAATTTAGTTTTTAAGATTTTAATACATATTGTGAGGTCTAAAATAAGACAGATTCAATATATAAATAAAACGTAAAAAAAAAAAAAAAAAAAAAAAACTACAGCTCTGATCATGCGAAATTTTATTTAGATATCTCCAACTGTTCACAAGTTACAGAATTATTTCCAAAAAAATCGTTTTTTGTTTAGAATTTTCGAAATTTACACTTAATGGTTTCTGGTGGTATCTGAGGGAATTTGGTTATATTTGACCACATCCTCGCTTGTCACTTATATGAATCATACAGTAGATGGAGGCAAGGATCCTTTCTATTAAACCACATAACTCCCATTCCTCAATTGTATTTGGGATATTTTTATTGTGTGTGTGTTGGCTATAAAGAAAGAATAAATTTTGTATAAAGCCTTGTACGTTTCCCTTTCACGTAAAAGTTAACACTAATTTGCCAAAAATTTCTTACCAAATTGAAACAAAAGTACAACAAATTCGTGGTGTAAATAGAATTGTCGCTAAAAAGGAATTAAGACACGAGCTCCCACCAAATTATAGGAACAAGATGCTTTTGTTACAGTCACAAAATTTACGTGAACTTCACAATATGCAATTAGTACCATCGCACCAACTGTGCATCGCAAGATGTTACACGGAAAATTAAAAGTAAACTGTTTTAGAAGCCAGATAGAGATGGTGATATTGTATTTGACATATTGCTAATGCAACGCGTTAGAAACTGGAGCCATATTATACAAAGAATTTCGATTCTGCAGGAAATATGTTTATTTTCGGAAGAACTGTTGCGACTTCCAATTAAATACAATGGAAATTTAATAGCAAAAAATCGAAATACATTATTCATGGATGCAACTGGAATCATCGTACAAAAATTTGATAATAGCTCCAAAAGAGTATTTCTTTACAGTATAGTAATGCGTATTGCAGAACATAATTAAAAAATGTATTGTCATTCCAATAGCAGACGCATTACTGGCAAGCCATTTTGAAGCAGACATTAAGAAATTCCGGATTGACATAAAAGTTTTTTGCCCAAAAAGAAAAATATAACAAGGGGTTAATTATTACAATTTTTATGGCGAATTTCTTAAATCGTAATTATTATTTTCAATTTTTATTTTTTTAGTTATTAATAATTATTTTATTTTCCTAAATAAATATGAATGAAAAAAAATAATAAAAATTTTTCATAATTATTATTTTTAAATTTATATTTTAATTTTTTTTAATAGTTATGGATGAAGAAAAAAATTAAAAGTCATTTATAATTATTATATTTTGTAATTATTAATTTTAATTTTTTAAGAAATAAATGAAATTTAATTACGTTTCATTTATTTAGTCAAAACAACATTGATTTAATTTTACAAACATAATTTTCGAAAGTTTTTCGTCAGAGATATTCCATCTCTGGCCTTCTAAACCTAAACGCAGTGCAGAAAATGCTCTTTCTACCGAAATCTGAGTGGCAGGAACTGCATGAACCCACATATGTTAATTTTTTCAAGAATAGGAATGTGTATTTATTTTCTTGTCAATAATTTTTTAAATTTAAATCCACATCTTCCTTTGGAGACTTATAATTCACAATTTACGATAATATTTTTCGACTAGATTCGTTGTCCAATTCATCCTCTGAACTGGAATCTACTTCTAGTTGAGACAAAGATTGCCCCAACAATGATGAAGTACTTTGGGTGCTTAATTTATCTATTTCAAGAAACGATTGAGTCGTTGTGGTGGGCCTAGTCATGCCAGAGTTGAATCGAAAAATTTGCGTTAAAAATTTTAAGGATATAATTTTTAAAGAAGTATTTTTTATATAACCCTTCAAAAATTTTTATCTTCTTTAATGTAATTAACTTAACAGCTAAATTCCTTAAATGCTGCTTCACTTTTTATTAATCCTCGGAATTTAATGTTCTTCGAAAATGTGGATCTAAAAAACGTTGCTGTATAAACATAATCCCCTTCAAGGCCACGCCACTGAACGTAGGGAGTACTTCTAGCCTCTTTTTGCAAATTTTATGCGTGCGGGGTAGGGTATTTTTCATATTGGGATGAGGCTACAAAACCTAACGCCTCATATCCTACTTAATTTCAGTTTTTTTAACAAGCCTAACTTTGATATGGTGGGGCTCTCCTAATTGCTTTTTTTTTCAGATTTAGTTTAAGTTTAGTTTTTTTTGTTGTTTTTTGTTTTCGTGTTTTATATCCCTGTAAAGGAAAGAAAAATAGTAATTTGATAACAATAATTTATTGGAAAGATACATGTATACCATATTCTCAATAGTTTGATTTATTTCCATTCCTGAAAATAAAGAAAAAATAAAAAAATATTATTGTGGTTTTGTAATACTTACCAGCATCCATTGTAATGTGCTCCATGCGTACGCTTTACAGCTGAGTGTAGATGTATGTGTGTTCGAGCTGTGTTTCGTAGGCATAGTATTCATAGTTGTGGCAGCATACTACAGTGCGTAAAAAAATACACAGGGTTGGATTTTCCATTCAGAATAAAAATTTTGAAAATTTAAATTTTAAATTATGAATTGGTATAAAGGAAATACAGCGAAATTAAGACGCAAGGAGAACTTAATAATTTTGGATGGGATTGACTACATTAAGGAACACTGAAATTATAAAAAATGAGCGCAAAGAAAAAAATATTACTTTTTCCATTTTTTGTCCACATTAAAATTGTTAAAACATATATTTAAATTTATTTTTTTAGCGGGATATTAGCAAAATGTTTTTACTTCACTTTTAAAAAAGTGAAGAATAAACAGTGCAAATTTTATATATATATTGAAGCATTAATTTTTATTTTTTTTAAACCAATATACATCTAACATACCAAATATAGTGCCTTTGTTAAAATCAGTAATACACATCAAATATACCATTTGATTTAAATATAGTTTAAAAATCAATAGTACAAATTCAACATGCAATTTGATTTAAATATTGTGAAATCCGTATTAAATACATAAAACCTTATAGTAAAAATTAAAATGTAAGTTTTTCCTAATAAAATAAAAACCTTTTTGCTCATGAACAAATAGCGAAATAAGCTATTAAATAGTTGAAATCTTTTTGATCAGAATTTTTGTATATGGATATCGAATTATTAAGTTTGTTCATGAGAAATTATAATAACAGACAAAATATGATAGTAATAGTTGTGGTTTTGTTCGTGTTTCTTTTCGCCACATAGCTGGCTATTATCTCAGGACTGGAGGAGAAATCAACGCCTCAAAGAGAAAGGAGAGATAGCCAGGTAATGTCTACTAATATTATTTCAAAATATAGCTAAATTTTGGAAAAGGAAAGATAAAAGATATATTTGGTAGTCTTTATGAAAAATTAACTAAACTAATAACATTTGAAAAAGAAAACTGATATCCTCTGAAATCTTGAAAAAAAGAAAGGAAAAACACCAGCACTTAATTCTTATTTCTCCTGGCTTTATTAAAAAAATCAAGCTAGAATGTTATATTCGCCTTGGCCGAATCTATATATATGTAGGCGGTAAAGTGGGCGAACGACGCCCAATTTTTGTCCTATCCTGCTTTAAACAGACCGACGGACGGACATAGCTAGATCGACTCAGAATCTAACCAGGACCCTGAAAATATATATATATATATATATACACACGGAATGACAAAATCAATATACCCCCATCTTTTTGATGGTGGATATAAAAAATAGAATAAGTAACAGCTATCCACATAAGTTAAACAAACCAAAAGAATTTTTATTAAGTTAAATTATTATAAAGAATTATTTTGTGTATCTTGTGAGTGTTGTACGTGTTTAATGGTCGAATTTATGTAAATTTTTTGTTTTTGTATTTGTAATAGTTCTTGTTCTTTTTCAGATTATTTGTTCTTTTTTATGAACCATGGTCAAATTAAGGGTTGAGAACACACCCCAAGAGAGTGCCGCAGAGCTGGCGGGATTCATGACCACAATAGAAAAAAAAAATAGGTTCGTAACAACGTGCAGAATTTAAAATATCATTTTCAAATAGTTGACTTTCACATTTGTCAATACAAGAGTGCAAAAATACCGATAGAGTTGATGCTTGCAGAATTCATTTTAATGGACACAAAATTTCCTCTTGTTATATCGATTATGTGTTTCCTCATTTCCTCATATCTTTTATTTAAAAGATCATCTGAAGGCCTTCGAAAAGTTGAGCAGTCAACGTTATAAATGCGTTTGAATCAAAAAATGAAAGCGGATGCGACTGCTTCGTTAGGAATTCAAAGCAAGCATTTTCTAAGTCTTTTACAAATATTTTAACACTTATTTTTTTATCAAACGTAGCTTTACATATTTGTTTTTTTAGGTAAGCTTCCTTCTTCCTCCAATTCTTTTGAATATAATTCATAATTTGCGGTAGCTATATGTCTTTTTAAATTTGTTAAATTATCACCATTAAATTTCAAATTACAAGTTTTACATATTGAAATATATACTTGATGGTAACAGCATAAAGTGGTTAATTTGTTTCAAATAAGTACACAAATGGAATTCCATTGAAATCTCAACAGTGTTACCAAAAAAATTTATAAACAAAAAAAATTAAACTTAAATTTCAGTGTTTTAAATACAACAGAATAAACAATTTCAGGATTTACAGAATCCCAATACTTTTCTTAAAATCTGCCTCAATATACATATTCTTTAAAAAGTATTTTTTTCTTTTACTTTTTTTTTCCACAATATAGTTTTTTTTATTATTTACCGAAATGTTTATTGCCACGAATTTTTTCCAATAGTTTAAAACATATTCGATTTTAAAAAGAATACCAAAATTTATTCGATTAAAAACGATAAAATCATGTCAATTTCGTTTTTCATCACAACCTAATTTTTGCGATTTTTATAGAACAAAATGGAAAATGAAATCGAGTTCGTTTTTACAATAAAACGAAATCGAAAATTATATGTGTATCACAACTTTTTTCGTTTTTGGCTCGAAATCGATTTTCATCACATACCTGAATATAATTTTTACATTTATATTTTTATTTCATAAAAAAATATAAAAAAATTTAAATTCTTTAATTTACGATTTTCAGCTATGAAGCAATTTATTTTGGCTCTTATTTTTAGATTTAATTGAACAAAGCCATGAAGCAATTAAAGCAACAAAATTATTTAATTTTCTTGAACACAAATGCTAATGAATAAAATAAAGTCATGTAAAATTTTGTACTTATAATGAAAAAGTTTTGGAAAAAAATTTTCTTTGTAGGTACATACATACATATTTTCAAATGAGCATAATATGCAAGTTTGAACTTTTATTAACTTCAGTGTAAAAATATATAGTTTCCTAAAAATAGCTCAACGACAATACAGGATGGATTTAGATTTGCAAAAGTTACTTTTTTGAATATTACACAAACAAAGCGCATTCCTTTAAGCCAGTAACAAAGGTTCGAAAGGCTTAATTCTTTAATTCAGTTTCTTAAATCAAATTAAATTTATTATCCTAGTCATTCTTTTAAAGCATTCAAATTAATTTAATTCATAGAAATAAATTCTTTGTACTTCATATGAATTGAATTAATTCTGCTATGAATTAATTCCTTAAAGAATTCATTCATCAATTATACAACTCAAGCTTAAAAAATATATTGAATCATTAAAATTTTCTTCAATTTAAATCTATTACAAATTAGCTTTAGAAAATATTTTTTAATTCATTTTGTAAAAGATTAAAATACAAAATATTACAAATTTAATGAAAGAAAAATATTTTCATTCAATTTGAAGAAGATTTGAATTAAAAAAAATTGAATGAATTCTTTATGAATTAATTCCATTCAAACAAAAGCCTTTGAATTAAGCTATTGAATTATATTTTGGAGAATGGTATTATGGAATGAAAAATTAGTATTTCTTAATTTAGAATTAAGATTTAAATGAATTAAGCTAACATTTAATTAATTCTATCGAAGCTCTGGCCAGTAATTATTGTTAGTCATTTAAATTAAAAATATAATATTTTGTTTTAAAGTGATTTAAATAGTATATTGGGAAATGCAAAACAAATTTATACAGCTCGATGGCTAAATGGAAGTTGTGTATGCGCTTAAAACCTTGACCTCCATGTTCGAGCCCAGAAAAATTCTCTGTATTATATATATATATATATATATATATATATATATATATATATATTAGGGGTATAACTTTATACCATTTTTTGCAAATATCAAAATGGTCCTAGCATAGTCGAATAGGCCATTGAATATTGGTTAAAAAAATGGTATTACCTTTTCGCGATTGTCAAAAAAGTTCAGCCACAAAACGCGGTAAAGTTTGGAAATCAATAATCCCAATGTAACAGCGAAGCAACATATGCACACAACATGATATTAAAGTAGTACATAACATTCATCCCATAGTATAATTATAAAGTATACTCGTAAGAACAGCTGTTTTACAATTTTCTCATTGGCAAACCTCGCGGTACTGTCAAATTGTTTTTTTTATTCACATGTACATTTTTTTTCGATTTTGTTTACTCTTGCTCTCCTTCATTCCCATATTTTTCCGTTCAAAGCATTTTGACATTGTGGGCAGTAGTTTTACACTAACAAAATACAAGCAATTGTTGTTTTTGTAGATGTGCGAGTACTTTATTATTATACTATGATCCACAATAAATTAGAAGTTTATGTCTTTAATAATTAAAAACAAAATTTTTCACTTCATTATTTTACTTTATAAAATAAAATATTTAAAATGTATGTACTTTTTTTGGGGGAGATTTTAAAAAATTGTTTTTTAAGTGAGGCGTGGTGCTGGGGCCAAAATTTGGCTACGTCCATATATATATATATATATATATATATATATATATATATATATATATATATATATATATATATATATATATATATATATATATATATATATATATAGTTTATATGGATGGTTATTTACTATTGATGATATTCTACAAGGTGTTGCGGGCGAGCGAAACCCAGGCTCAGTATTTTGATTTTAGATTGTTCATATTTTGCTTGTTTAAGTTCACGTCATTAGTTTGTTTTGTATGTGAAATTGTTTGTTGGGATGTTTTTTTTTTTTTTTTTTTTTTTGTACCATTATTTTTGTTTTATGTAAAAGATTTCTTTTGTTATAAATTAAATTTTTATTTTATTATTTATATTTTTGTGGTTTTTATATGTTTGGTTTTATAATTTGTTTTACTTTGTTTTTTTTTTGATTTTATTTATTTCTGGTTTTGGTGTTTTTTTTTTTTATCTGTTGTTTCTTGCGATCATCTTCTTCCTGTTGAGTCGATGTGTTTTCCGTATGCAAATAATATATATTGATAATTAATTAAATCATACGCCTCATTAATAAAAATTTATAAATACCTTGTTAGATTTCCGTTGTTTTTCTGTATTGTATGTATGTGGTCCATTGCGTCTGTAAATAAAAGAAAATATAATTAATTGTTAAAATACTAACTTGTTTTATGTATTTACGTATATATGTATGTATGTATGTATGTATGTATGTATGTATGTATGTATGTATGTATGTATGTGTATATAAATGTTGTAAAACGATGTATTTTTGTACTAAAAGTGTAGTGATATTTAAGCAGTGTTGTATTTGCATTCTTGAAAATAGGAAAATTGTAAAAAACTAAATGTGAAAATGTGTGAATGAAAATACAATATCTGCTGAAAATTCTGAGAGCCTGGTATAGGATTTAATGAGGAAATGAGTTAGGATTTAATGAGGAAATTATTATAGAAAAGGTCACGAATAGATGGAAATAATAAACACTAGGAGAAACATTTTTAACTAATATACGAAATATATGTAGTTGGCACAAAGAAGTTTAAATATTTAAAATAAATAAATAATCTGTTTATATATTGTTATGAAAATTGGCAACATTCAAATTGTTGGTAAATATAAATAAATAAAAACCGTTAAAATAAGAAGTAAGAAGATAACAAACAAGTAGACGAAGAAAAAATAATTTAGAGGCAAAGTTTACTTCTAATTAAAAGGAGCTGTCGGATAAAAAATAAAAAGTGTGTACAAAATTATTGAATAAAAAGACTTGAATTTAAATAAAATTAAAATCATTATTAAAAATAATCAATTTAAGAAATCTAACGTAAGTTTGTGCATTTAAAAAAATTTGTATTGGAGTGCAGTACACTGAAAAAATTATACAAAATATTTCTTTTAACAAATTGATGTTTAAAAATAAATTCGAAATTTATAAATTTAAATGTTTATTTTTATAATTTTTTTTGTTTGAATTTATATTTTCTGATTTTTTTCTCATTAACAATGTTAACATACTATAAAAAAATATAGATTGCTTTTTTATTTTAACTATTATACGAATTTATTGAGAATATTTAAACAAATTATTTAATTTAGATATTTTTCTAACATAGTTAGCATTACTTTTTATTTATTGATATTAATATGAAAATGTAAATATATACATATAATTGTGATAATGTTAACATAAATGTAAATTGGGCCACAAAAGTATATGTTTGTTTTAATTTTAACATTATCCACCTTTGTATTTAACAAAATGTTAAGAATCCAATGTTAAAAAGGAGTAATGTTATTATCTTGATAAAATAAACCATTTGGTAGTGCAGTGAAAAAAGTCTGCGGTAAGGCAGTATGTATTAGAAAGTACCTGAGTGTACATGCATGTAACTTAAATTATTAAAAGCATGACATAAATTTGTGTAACATGGTGTTAAATATACAACTGATGAATTTTTTTGTGGTTAAAGCTTCTAAACACTATGTTAAAAAAATTATCACTATTTCTCTCTCAAAAAAATTTTTACAGAAAATCCTCTCCGAACGGTAGGGAACGATATTGACTCTCTTAATTATTTAGCTCTCAATACAGAATTGTTATTAGGTAGGGTCTACACGAGAGATTTTCTATCATGACAAACGTCAAATTCTTATCATGATAAGAATAAATCACGTGTGGACCAAATTTATTTATATTATTGCAGCCCCACAATAACTCGAGCATTTAATTTAAAAAATGTTTCAAGTATTCATTGAGTTATTTTATACTCCATGAATTATTGATTAAAAATATTAATCAACGTTAATTCTTAAGCTTCAAATATCTAAGTTGAAAAGAAAATTACTAAGTAGGCTGAACAAAAAAGAAATATATATATATATATATATATATATATATATATATATATATATATATATATATATATATATATATATATATATATATATATATATATATATATGTATTATTAGCAGGGACGGAAATTTAAGATACGAATACAAAAGAAAATTTTCACCCAAACAAATAAAATTTGATTATAATAATATTTATAAGAAAATATTTAAAAATATATCGAAACATTTCGTAGTATCAAATAAATAATTCGCGAGAATATACAGTATGTCAAGAAAATGTTTTTACATTAAAAGAAAACATGAATTTGACTAAGTTTTGCTTTAAAAAACTATATAATTTTTTGCTAATGTAAGAATTTTTAATACGAATTTGTTAATTTATATATTTATTACTATATAACTCAAAGAAACTTAATATTTAATGATTTAAACTATTAGAAATGGAGCAAAAACTAAACAAACACAAAAATCTTAGTGTCAAGAAATTCTTTTTACATTTATAAAACTGCTTAGGAAAATAAAAAATTTTCGGAATTTTTAATTTAAAATGGTAACAGCTGGTATATATAATTGCTTGTGGAACCTTTTTCATCAAATAAAATTATTAATGAATGTCACAGTCAATTGGAATTTTGTATATTCCAACATTAGTGCGTGTTTTTATTTCATTATGGTCCTGTAATAACTTTTAGTCACTATCTTCTTCAAATAAGGAGAAAAAATGATGTGGGATGAACGTTTGGAGCTTATGCTGGTATATTTAAAACTTTTTGCAAATAAACTTTGCCGCATTATCACTATTTGCTTATATATGCTTGGAGTCATTATTTTACTCAAGACTTGAATTTTAGTTTTCATCCTTCATAAACTCATAGTTATTAACAGTTTATATTAAATGAACTTTAAAAGTCTAGAAATGTTACTGCACACCTGTTATATTTCATAATAAAACTATTTTGAATAAATCAATTTTTTATTTTACAATTTAACAATATCTTATAAATACGAAAGTATGAATATTTATTATTTAATTTTCTAAATGATTTTGAAGGTTACCGGCGTATTCTGACCATTTTAAATTGTAGTTATATATAGTATAGCCGTTCCTGTACAACATATAATTCGTTCCATAACTTTTTAAGCTTATCAACTTAAATCATTGGGAATGATTATAATCAGGGCAAGTTTTTATATGCACAAAAATAATTGAAATATGCGCTTGAAAAAGCATGAAAAAATGGTATAATATGCACAGAAATATGCAAAAATAGCATGAATATGTATATAAAAACCAAAGAATTTATGCATTCTTATATATTAATGTGTAGAATATATGCACAAATATGCATTTTTTTAACTTTCAATCTCTAATAGATTTCGATGTTTATAAAAATATAACTATTTTAATTTTAAGTATCATATTTGACGCTTTCGATTTTTTTTCTTTACAATATTTACAATGTACTCAAAATTCTCACAAAAAGATTTTTAGAATTCATTTGATTGAACTCCAAAAAAAATCACAAAAAGAGTGTGTTTTTGTTAAGAAAACTAACTTTTGTATCCATTATATGCAAATTTATGCAAAGATTTAAAAAATAAGCATTTTTTGTAAAATTCTTTTGAAATATGCAAATGCTTACTTTCCAAGCGAAAAGCTTGAAAAACTTGCCCTGATTATAATTATTGAATACTTTGTCTTCATAAGAGTGTTTCTATCCATGTAGTTTTCTATCTGTAATTGTAATCCGTCTGTGTTTTTTTCATTGTTTCTTGGAAGATAAAATTGATATACCCTTTCCACAGTAATTTATCATAAGCCCTTGTGGATATATTCAAGTTTTTCTTAATTTTTATAGGTTTAACTCTGCCAAATATTTGAAGAAGATGGATATTAAGAGATATCAACTACAATATTACGGGAATTTTGGAGCGATTTAATATTCTTTTAAGTATATATCTTAATAAGGAATGCATTTGTACAATATCTTTAACAATTTTCCTGAATTAGAGGTTATAAAAAACCCCAAATTTGTTTATGATCAGAGGTTTTTTCTCTTGACATACTTAATAAATAATTGAATATATTCGTAATATACAGTGTCTCACTAAAGTATTTGAATTTTTTTAATTAATAATTAAAACGGTTTAATTAGGTGATTTAAAATAATTAATTCTAGATTTATTAACTGAATTGCGTTTGTCTATTTGTTAACTTTATAATGCAAAAAACTGCAATCAAAAATATTTCATTGTATCCAAGTTATTCCAGAAAGAGTATGAAAATTCATCGAATTTACCTCACAAAAGTATTTGAATTTTTGTCACCTTTGTTTTTAAAAATGTCAAACAAAATACAAATTGGAGAAATTCATTATTTTTTAAATTAATAATAGGTCATAGGTATCACAATTAAATGTTTACTAATTTATTTCCCCAATTTGGAGTAAAATTTTGGGGGATTTTTGGTCCAATTTTATATTTAATGAACTTAGAAGATTGATTTAGGAAGAACACGCCTATTTTTCCTCTATAAATGACAAAAACAATAATTTTTTTGTCATTATAGTAAAAAATATTATAAGGTTTAAGTTCCTTGTGAGTTTTTTGTTAAAACCTCATATACGAATGGTCTAAGTCGATAATTATGAGGCATGGCACCATTAAAAATAGAATACCTTAAATATCAAGCCCATTTTGGTACCCTACGTATCAAAAATTTATTTCAAAATGTTGGGGAATATCTTCCCGATATATAGCCAATTATAAATTTGGAGACTAAAATACCTGACTTTATGATATAGCTCCAAAATATACCCCGATATAATTGTACTTGGGTTTATTTTTCTATTTACTTAGCCATATTATTTTTGGATCAATAACTTGCTGTCCAGAAATGTTGGAGCGAAAAATGTTCAACTTTATTTTCATCATCATAAGTAATATTAACAGAATAGTAAACTTTTTCGGGTATTTTTACCTTTTTATAGTTTCCCGTATACCTTGAAAGTCATATAGTTATGTAACTTAAAATATGCCTTTTGTCGCGTTTTATACTATGGCTCCAATTTCTTTGTATTTTTGTAGCCAGTATCCAAATCACCCATTTAATAACAGCTAATACCTACAGAAACACAATCTGAAAGTTTTGTTAAAATATGTGGACTAATATTTCAGTAAAATAGGCTCAATGTTGAAGATTTTTAATTTTTAACAACATAATGAAAATATGTACGCCGCTTGGAATGTCATTATTTAGTTATTTTGCAGTAAAAATTATTTTTCGAAGACATGACAAAGTCAATTTATATTTCCAAATAAAACAAATTAAATTTAAGACATAATTTAGGAAAAATTACCCGATTATTCCAATTTTCGCTTTTGAAAGATACATGTAAAGAAACTTCGCTTAATTTCTCTAAAGTTTTACCCCCAAATTTATAAAACGAATTACTAAATGTTTAACACTATTACTTAATAACAATTAATAATATAAAACATATCTTTTTCTTGCCTTTTTTGTATTTTGAGTATCTTCAAATATAAAAAATTAAAAAATTCAAATACTTTTGTGTGGTACCTGAAATGACTGCACGTGTTATTTTTCTCAATTTCTCGGAAACGTTTTAACATTTTGTGCTACTTATTGCAGCATTTGGTAGAAGACAACTCAGGCAAAAAATCCCATTCATATAGAAGATATTATTTTTTATTTACCTAATTTAATATTTTTATTTATTTTTTTATTTAAAAATTGAAATTCACTAACTTATGTGAGACACTGTATATCATGGATTTAAACACATATTCTTGTACTATGTGAATATAATTATCAATTTATTGGCAACAATACATTCCAAAATACAAAAATTGTTTCACATAGCGAAAAAAAACGCAAATGTTAAAACATTTTCTAGACAGGTAGATTAAAGGGTATGTGTAGTTTTTGTTGTTGTATTTTCGTAACTACATTCATAATGAATGTTTTTCTGGTAAAACCCATTAAAGAAATATACCTAAAACAAAATGTAACAAAAAAAATTTGCAATGTTATAAACATTTGCAAATATTGTAAAATAAAGTTGAAATAATAATATTTTCTTCAATGTAAAAACATTTTCTTGACATACTGTAACTACATTTAATATCAAACAGCATAGTATAATAATAATAAAGTACTCGCACATCTACAAAAACAAAAATTGCTTGTATTTTGTTAGTGTAAAACTACTGCCCACAATGTCAAAATGCTTTGAACGAAAAAATGGGAGAATGAAGGAGAGCAAAAGTAAAAAAACTCGAAAAAAATTGTAAATACGAATACAAAAACAATTTGACAGTACCGCGAGGTTTGCCAATGAAAAAATTGTAAAACAGCTGTTCTTACGAGTATACTTTATTATTATACTATGATCAAACAGTATAAAAAAAGTTCGACCGTATCAAAATCCCCATGCCTGATTCGAAGTAGCAATTGAAAACATTGCACAGTGTGCGATTAAAAAAATTAAATGAAAATAATTATGGAACTTCGGAACAGCTGCTCCGATTTAGTTTAGTTTAGAGCTTGGACCATATAGACCTACAGGTGGCGTGTCCACAGGGTCCCAAAGTTGGACACCTCGGGTATAAAATTTATTAAAAACGTTCCTGAATCCTTATATCTGAACCGATTTCAAAGATTTTTATATGGGAGGATTCTTCTAGTCGAGATCTACAAAAAACCTACGTATATATTATCTCTTTTAGTTTAAGAGATATTGAGCTTCAAAAATTAAAATTTTTAATTTTTAGCCAGTCTTTGTGAAGTTTTTTCGCTACAGCGAGTCCAATTTTAGCCCGATTTTCATTAGGTTTTTCTTATTTCAATAAAAACAAATAGAAAAATTGTGTAAAGAAAGAATTTTGAAAAACTATTTACGGAGTCAAAAGTTACAAGCATTTGATTTTTTCCCAAAAAAGTGGTAACAATATTTTCTTGTTATAGAAAAATTTTCTTAAGTAACATATATAGTATTTATATTTTTCTGAAAGATGACTAAACACAAAATACTTTAAGGTAAAAAATACATTTAAAAATCGAATTTTGCGAGAACCAGGGTTTCCCAAATTTGACCTATTTTATCAACTAATTTCGAATTTTCCCCTTTATTTCTCAAATCGCAAAGCTAGAATCAAAAAAGAGTTATACTTTTTACTTAGTCTAAAGTGTGTTAATTTCTTTCGCAATAGAAATTTTTGCTCCCCGTTATCGGTTGGAAAGATATAGCAAAAAGAAGTAAAAAAACTCATTTTTGGAAATTTTTTGAAGTTTTTTAGGAATTACGGGATTTTTGTAGACAAATCTAAAAAAGTGAATAGTGCTTTAAATTAAGCACCAAAAAATCTACTTATGTGTGAAACAAAAATATTCACTAACAAGAATTTTATTACATAATTATTAAAAATTAAAAATATGAAAAAAATCACAAACCCATGCCTCTCAGTGTTTTTTTGCAAAAAGTCTTCAACAAATTTTAGTATTTTAAAAATGTTTGTACATATTTAAAAAGAAGACAAATTTTCCTAAGATGTCCAATTTTGGGACCCTGTGGACTCGCCCCCTGTAGGTCTATATGGTCGAAGAGCAAAACTTAAACTCGCCTACACCTCTACTATCACCATATGAAATTTCATAGAAATCGGAGCAGCCGTTCCAAAGTTTCATAATTATTTCCATTTCATTTTTTAAATCGCACACTGTGCATTGTTTAATTTTTTCATTGTTGAGTTTTGCGTCGTGAGTGCTAAATGGAAAATTATTTAAATATGTATTACCTTAAAACATAATAAATTGTAAAAAATACTACATTAAATAACTAAACAAAAATATAATAAATGTAAAACTTTTGTGGTGCAAAATTTTCTTGTTTTTGTCGTGTTTTGTCTCATAAATTGAATAAAAAAACGTCGTGTAAAATTGTGTTTCTGATTTTTCGCAAAAAAATAAAAAAGAAGTAAAAATATTTTAAAACATAATCAAAAAACTAAAACAGGAATAAAATAAAAAGTTTGCTTCTAATAAAAGAAATAAAAAAAAAACAATTTAATTATTGTTGTTTTTGTTGTATTACCGCAAAAAAAAGTCGCTGGCGTAGAAACACATTCATACATACATACAAATTTGAGGTAAGTTTAGAACAAAAAAAAAAAAAATGTTAAAGATCTATGCCAACATATCAAATTGGCGGCGGTCTTTTAACTTATATTGTCATTGTTTATGCAAGCGCCTGAGATGGAAAATTAAGTTTTTTATTTGCACTTTAATATACATTGTAAATACATTAACAAAACTAACCCACTAAAATTTTTCAATAATCTTATATTATTTACAGAATCTAAAGTATTTTTAACGTTTTGGTTCGTACATAACCTTTTCCCCCCACAACAAAAGGTGCAAACAGATGCAACTGGTGCTAAGATGAGAAAACAATTTACCATAGCAGACTCTCAGGAATGATTTGCCATAGTAGCTTCTTCAATGGACGAAATTGATGTAAAACTTAAGCTTCTTAAACCGCAATCTAAAAATATTCAGCCACGACTACTGATTGTAGGAGAAATTGTAAAAATTGAACAAATTTACGTATATATTGATGATATAAAATGCTGACCATTTTAAATGCGATAGATATTTTATCGTTTTCAATTTAAAATACTCTGAAGAGTCGAAAATTTTTTATAATTTTGTTAAGTTTTTTGTTTGATTTACCGACTCAAAAAAATATGCAAAAGCTTCTACCGTCAAACACGACATTTTGAATATTTAATATGTAATTTCTTTCCTTTGTTTTTAAGCATGGTAAATATGTATTTTCAATTTGAAATGTATTTATTTTAAAGCTTAATTTATTAAAAATATTTATGTATAATATATATTGTATATTTAATGTATATATTTTAAATATGTATTATATCAAAAATCGTTTTGTTAAATTTTATTTGTTAAATGTTGTAAATGTTTAGCATTTGAAATGTATCAAACTTTATTATATAATATATGTTTGTTTATGCATAAACGTCTATAATTTTTAATTATAAATATATATATGTATGTATGCATATATAAATAAATGAATTAAAATCTATTTTTTCAATAAAAAAATATAAAAATATAAAAAATAAAAATTTCTTTTATTGGTTTAATTTAATATAAGTAAGAATTTATAAAAGCCTTAATTGATTTTAAAATTATTTTTTTTTGAGAAAAAGTACAAATTCAATAACAGTATTAATTAATTTCGAAATATATTTCCATTACTTCTTCTTTAATTTTTAATTTTTGTTTCTAATTTAATAAAAACTTTAATAAATCTCATAATTTGAATTATAGTAATTTTTCAAAAAAAAAAAAAAAAATTGTTTGCTTCCATAAAATTACTTGTTTGGATATATTTTAAAGTCCAAATGATATATTTTTAAATTCTAACAAATTAATTTTTTGAAATTTTTCTAGATTTTCAAATATTATATTATATATAAATAGTATATTATTTTAATAAAAAAATATAAATTTTTTTCAATAAACAATTTACGAAAATCGTGATAGGTCTCTTCCAGTAAAAATAATTATTGACTTTATGAATTTTATTATTGAATTTGAAATTTAATTTTTTCTATGTAGTGATGAACAGAACGTCTGTTGTGCCACACCAAGGTTTATAGTAGCAAAATTTGTTAAATTTCTAAAAATTGTGAATATGATTATTGGCAATTGTAAAAAGCGTAAAAAGATTTAATATTAATTAATTAATTAAAAGCTAAAAAGATGATAATAACACTTACCAGGGATAGAATCTTTATACTCGAAATGCCTGAAAAGAAAAAAATTAAGGAAAATTATAAAAAAGAGGAATAAATAAAATACATACTTATATAACGAAAAAAATAAAAACATATAATTATTAAAAAAAAAAATTATATAATTATTAAAAAAATATATACATAAAAAAAAACAAAATTATTAAAAAATTAAAACATATCTATATAAAAAAATATTATAAAAGAAATAACTATATATAAATTAAATACTAAAAAAACAAGCGTGAATGTTATATTTGGATCGGCCGAATCTATATACCCACCATCAACTTCTTCATATTTTTCGTTATATGGTAGATAGGCGTTAAAATGGGCGGACTACGCACATTTTTGGTTTCGGAATTTACAATGGTCCTTGAACTATTTGTGCAAAATTTCGTTGACGTTTCACCTTATATTGGAGGTGGACGGTAAAGTGGGCGGACTACGCCCATTTTTGGTTTCCAAGTTTATATCGACCCCCGAACTATCTGTGCAAAATTTCTTGTCGTACATGCTTTCGTTTAAGAGATATCAGCAGAAAAGTATGAAATTAAGCTACAACGGATACCCTGTGTTTTTAGCCCATAACTTTTTTTGTTTATTAACCGATTTTGCCCATCAATACCATACAAACCTTATATAAGATGAATATTTGAGTCAAATTTCGTCCCCCTACGTTGTCCCGTTCGAGACCTATCCTGCTTTCAACAGACAGGCGACGGGATAGATCGACTCAGAATCTAACCATGAAAATATATACTTTGTGGGGTCTTAAATGATTCCTTCGACATGATACACACGGAATGACAAAATCAATATACCCCCATCTTTTTGATGGTGGGTATAAAAATAACGTTAAAATAAACCTAAATTCTAGACTAATGAAAAAAATGTATACTTAATAAAATATTAAATAAGTTAGTTTTAAGTGTAGTGTGTCCTGTTAAAATTATTACACGAGTGTCAAGTGCAGTAGTTTATGTGTGTTTTCTGTGTATTTCCAGCAAACACGGTGTCAAACGTTTGAAATATGATGACTTTATCATTTGATATCAAACATATTTCTCAAACATGTGTCAAATGTGGTTAGAGGTTTGAATTTAAAGTTTGAATATAAATTGAGAATCATTTGAGAAAAAAACCTTTAAAAAATTATATTTTCTCAAATTGATATCAAATGTTATTATCAAACCTAAAGATAACTTTAAAAATATTTGAAAAATTGTACGCTCTTAACTTTAATCTTAAGATAAGTTTACAAAAATTTGAAATAATGTGTCTTCTCAATTTGATATCAAATTATTTATAAATCTTAAACAAAATTAAAAAAAAAAAAATTAAGAATAATCTAATCTAATAGCATTTCTCAATTTGAGAAAGCTATTATTTTCAAGTTATTTTCAAAGCGTTCTCAAACGTTTGACATTTGAGAAAGGGTTTGTTTTGAAATCATTCTCAATTTGATATCACACCTTTGTGTTTGCTGGGTTTGCATACAATCATATGTTTACACCTGACCCTCGATTGGCGGTATTAAATAAAAATATTTACATATAGAAAAATAAAAAAATAAAAGTATAGGAAAATAAATAAAAGAATACAAGCAAAATAATAAAGAAATATTCAGTAATATATTTTAGGGGGCTCCTTCAGATATAGAAAAATGTATATAAAAGAAAAAGAATGAGAAACTTAAAGAAATAATGTGGAAAAAAAATTATAAAAATATATATCGTCCATTCCATGAAAGAACGCCCAAAAATATACCAAGTGTCCTCCGATTTTTATAAAAATTTATACGTGTAAGGTCTATGGGTGTCTATAAATATTTCCGTTTTCAGATTCGCTAAATTCGGAAATTTCGCTTTTTCACTTTTGAAAAAATCTAAAAAATCTCAAAAGTATACAACTTTAAATACAAATATTTCTGGGAAGGATTTGCAGAAATTTGTGATTTAAACGGCGTTTGAATTGTAATTATGTTAGCTTAAACATGAATATTTTATAAATAAAAAATATTTTTTAAAAATGCATTTTACTGCAATTGCATTTTTTAAATGCATTTTTCTTTAAATATGCTATTCAAATTTGTTAATTTTTTACAATAAATGCAAAGTTTGGAATCTTTACATTAAAATAAAAATCTCCAATTTTTGGGACGCACACATGTACTGTGCATAATTTCCCCTTTTCTTCAACTAGTTTCAATTTTTTCATATAAAAATTATATTTTTCTGGTATTATGAGTATCTACGTATTTTGTTAAAAAAAATTTATTGTGTTATTTTTTAAAAAATCCTGAAAAATAGTAAAACTTTATGTATCAGACTATTTATTGTTTTAAGTTATAATAAATAAAGCATTTTAAATACACTTTTGAAAAATTAAAATTTAATAAATTCGCAACTAACAAAAATGCATCTAAAAACTGCATTTATATTTTTAAAATATTTTGGATCGAAGACGTGGTTTTTGAAATGCTGACTAAATTACACAAAAAATATACAATGGCCTTTTAAATACTTTTTAAATTACAGAAATCCATCAATAACTTCCAGAGATATGAATATTTAAAATTGCATACTTTTTATATTTTGTTAACTTTTATAAAAATTTTAAAGAAAATTTCAAAAGCAAGAAAAAATTTTAATTTTATATGAAAAATTTGAAACATGTTTTTATAAAAATTGGATTATGCATATAAGATTTTCGCGTCCCAAAAATTTGACAATTTTATTTTAATGTAAAGATTCCAAACTTTTTATTTATGTTAAAAAATTAAAAAATTTTAATAGCATATTTAAAGTAAAATGCATTTGAAAAATGCAATTGCATTAAAATGAATTTTTAAAAAATCTTTTTTATTTTTAAAATGTTCGTTGTAAAGCCGCTATATGCGAAATTTTAAGGCCGTTTAAATCATTAAAATTCACAAAGTCTTTCCAGAGATATTGCTATTCAAAGTTACATACTTTTGAAATTTTTTTGGTTTTTGAGAAAATGAAGAAACGAAATTAAACCGCGAGTTTTTGCAATTTAACAAAACTGAAAACTGAAATTGATAAAAGGCTTAATGGAGTTTATGTATACAAATTTTTATCGAAATTGATAGCCATCAAGTAAAAAAATGTACTTTTTCGGGCGTTCTTTCCTGGAATGGTCGATATGCATATCGTCACCGAAAATGCAAAACAACGTAACATCACTTTTCATAACTTTACAGGAGGCACAAAAAACTTTCTAAAATCTAAACGAATTGTCCTACAAACAAGATTTTTGGGTTATTACATCCTTAACTACTGCCTAATATATTGATGATGAATATTTTTATTAAATATTTTTTATGTTATGTGGTTTACGTTTTTCAAGATTTCAATTTTCGGAAGCCAAAACAACGTAATATCAATACAAATTTAAGAAAAATTATAATTAAAACGATTTTTAATAACTTTTACTCCAAAATTTTAATAGCCATTATATTTGTAATCATTTGCAACCTAAATTCGTAAAAAAAAAGAAAAAAAAAAAAAAAATATTTTTTTTAGCAAATGTGATGTTTCGTTATTTTGACTTAAGAAAATTATTGCTTTCGTTAATATAATCGTCATTTTTTGAGCTGCAAGTCTGAAAATTTGCGATCACACGTATTTTGGAATAATAAACTATATTTCATCTAACACACAAATTTGAAAATTTTGATGTTACGTTGTTTTGCATTTTCGGTGACGATATAGAGAAATATAAAAGGATAGTAAAAAGAACACAAAAAAAAATAAAGCTATAAAAAAACGTAAATAAAAAATGAGTTGGGAAAGAAAATTAAACTAGGGAAATAAGGGACTATATGTTTTAAATTATTATATTTATTATTATTGTTATTATTATTTTAAACTTGAGATTTAATTTGTAAATAAAATAATGTAATTTTGATTTTTAAATTTTTGCGTATATTTAGTTTGGCAAAGGGTAAAGGCAATGATGGAAAGGTAAGTGGTGATATAGGTCGGTGGTAATTTGGATCGTAGGTAAATCAAAAGCGGATGCTGCTACGACAAAGTTGATCAGCTGTCTCGGAAATTCTTCGTATAGTATAGTTGTTTGTAGTTTTTGTTCAATTTTTTGTGTGAGGGTACGAGGCTGGTGAGGAAAGGTTGAAACCTTCCCAGAGAAATACATGCCAGAGCTAGCGGGAAAATAAAAAAATAAAATGTTTATTTTTTATGAACACTAAAATTTATTTTACTCTTTTCCATTTTCTTATTTTTTCAAGTTAAAGCTTGTTTCTTGGATTTTTTTAATTTCCCTTTTTCTAGTAGTTTTACTAGAATTTTAAACGAAGAAATCTTGTTTTATTTTTAAAAATACGAATGAGTTTCTTTAATTGAAATATGTCTACAGAAGGTATTTTTAATGTGTTTTTTATGAAATATCAATCCCGAAAATTTTTTTTCGGTAATTTTAAAAAAATGGAAATTTTTTGCATTTTTGAAATTGGGATAACAATTATTTTGGGTCCTTGAAATAAAATGGCCATTATCTAATCGAATTTGTGTAGATTGGAGCTGGGCAATGATTAATGCTTTAGTAAAAATTATAAATGATATGGACTCAATCTCAGAATACCTTAAAAAATTTTATGAAATACTACAAAATAACGAAAAAATAAAACGAAATTTTGTAATTATACAAATTTGTTGTGGAAATTTTTGAAAACCTGTCTGAAGGACATAAAAGATTGCGCCATAAATGACAAACAAGTTAATTTATAAAAAAGATAATTAATATTTGTTATATAGAATATTTTTGGGATTGGTTTAAATATATAACAATTTTATTAATATCAAAATATGCTAATGCCAGAGTAAAACCATCGAAAATAAACGTTAAATTTGAAGAAAATGAGACACACAATATTCCTCATTTTAATAATCTTTACATAAATCAGGAAGAAACTGGAACCAAAAATATTTTTAATAATACAAAATATTATAATCTAATATTGAAAAAAGAATGTTCCCTATACCGTATTTTGGACAAATATAATGCGGATACAAGTTGATAAAAGTGGCAAAACTTTCTAACGCACCTGTGGAAACTTATTTCAATATAACTAAAAATGTCATTCTAAATGGCAGACGTCACCAAAAGCCTAGTGTGTACGTTGGAAAATCTAAAAAATATATAGAAGCAAGAATTAAGGATTTTGACAATATGCTAAACTTAGAAGAGAAAATATTTAATATTGCAACAAAAAGGATAAAAACCAATTTAATAGAAAACATTTGGAAACGAAATTCTAAAAAAGAAAAAGACAATTTTAACAATCTACAAATAAAAAGCGATAAAAAAATACAAGAATTATAGTCATTTTATACGTTTGTAGTTATATTTTTATAAGTCTAAGAAAAAATATTCCCGATTTTTATTCCCTTCACCCTAGGTGTAAGGGGTATATATAAGTTTGTCATTCCATTTGTAATTCCCACAATTTTCGTCGGAGAGCAAAAAAAAGTTTACATTTTCGGGATCCTTGTAAGAAATGATGACGATAGGACCATGTCCGTCCGTCCGTGTGTCGGTTGAAATGGCGTTTATTCTCCATACATATAACAGTACAAAAGAAATAATTCACATAAAAACTAATATCACATTTAATAATAAAATCTTCATGAGAAACTTCTGGTGAAATCCGATACCTTTAAAAAGAAAAGAAGATTAACAATAATTTTTATAGTTAAATTGTATTTAGATTACCTTTTTGCAATGAATACTTTTACAGGCAAAGTTTTGGACTTCTTTAAATATGCAATTACTTGTCTGTTTGATGGAGTTTTTCCTAAAATAAATTTAAATTGTGAGTAAAATCCGATATTACTAAATAAAAGTTTAAGAAGATTTACTTACTTTTTAAAAATTTCCTTTGTTAATAATTTCCAAATTTTGATACTATTAACAATAAAAATCACTTATGTAATTATTAGGAACATTTTTCTTTTTATATTTAATATTGCAACTAAACTGTACCAAAGCTAAATTATTACTGAAATGCATGATTTTATCAGCTTCTTTATTGTGTTGTTTTCTTTTATAAAAAACTGACAAACTTCCCAACACACGCCAAGAAGATTATTGCGCAATAGTAATGTATTTTGTTTTTGTTAAATTCGAATTATGATCTGATTACCTTCTGGAAGGTGACTTCAAGGTACACTATTGGAAAATGAAAGGACGATAGTAATGAATTTTGTTTTTGTAAAATATTTTGGAGAACTAGAAAATTGGTAATGTTCAACTAATAAATACAAAAGCTAAGATAAAATAAAAATTTATTTATAAAAGTTTTTGTTTTTTGTTGAAAATCATTTTAAGAGATGTCATGTTAGCGTTTTTAGTTAAGGATTTTTACCTTTTTTTATTGTTTTGGTTAAAAATTATATTTTAATGAATCAACTTTTAATTTGATGTTATCAACAAATAATATTTAATATTTATAACATTTTACTTTTATTTTGTTAACAAAAAAGAATAAAATTACTATGTTTTTATTTTTATACATAGAGTAGCGTTTTTTTTTTTTTTTTTTTTTTTTTTTAATTTAATGAAAGGACAATACTTTTTGTTATTTATAAACAAAAACCTGCAAATGTTTGCAAAATGTTGTTCGCGTACTTTTTTTTTTAATATTTTTCAATTTGAATGTAAATTGATTTTTACTCTCTCAAAAAAAGTTTCTGGATAAATCTTGCTGGAAAGTACGCAAACACACCTATAAAGAACATAATGATTTAAAGATTTGAATATTAGAAGCTTGCGGACTAAAAATTAAAAGTAAATGTTATAATTATAAACCATCTAATGAATGTTTAAAACAAATCGGATCAAATGCTTCTTACATAAAAATTTAACCGAATGGAGAGGACTGGGTTGATAAACCATTTTTATTACTTTTTTTTTTTTATTACGCCATATTATATGTTTATAATTGATAAATGCTATATAATATCAAAACCAAATTGAAGCTTAACAGCCGTATTCAAAAAAAATTTTAATTTATGTTTAATACACATACTAGCTAATACACAATTTGGCTCCTAATTAGAGTTTTTCACGGGAAATCCCGGGACGAGAATTCCCGGGAATCCCGCCAAATTTTCACTCCCGTAATCCCGGGAAATCAAGCGGGAATTCCCGGGATTTCTTGTGTATGCAAAATGTCTATATTTTACATCTCATATATGGATATTTTAGTGTATAATGTGTTTTTTACACTTGTTTTTATTTATTTAATTTGATTTGTTACAAATTTAAATATTTTTAAGGAAAATTTTAAATTTGTTTGATATTTTTCGTATAACAGTCTAAAAACAAAATATCGTTTTCTTTTTTGCTAAATAATTAAAAAAAAAAAAAAATGATTTTGCAATTTTTTTCATTTTGGTCAAAAATAATATTTTTTAAATGTACCAGTGGGAAGTAAATTCGATATTTAAAAAGTATATTTATTAAACGATTTGAAGATGCAATTTGCACGCATGTGAAAGTTGTAAGAGGAATCTTTTTAAAATGTCTGGAAACCTCAAACAACAACTTACATTTTTAATGCCCCAACGAAATCGTGAGACTAAAAGTATTCAAACTGTAAAATTCCCTGAGGTTTTCTTAACAACAAGGTTAAATCCGTATAAATATTGAGAGATTTTATCCATAGGGTAAATAAAAACCAAGGTGTTGATTCAACTTTCGTATGAGTTGTTATATAATAAAAAGTATCACAGAAAAAATTATTACGGTCTTTTTTCAATTAACATAGTTGTTTCATTTTGAATCGAAATTTAATAAATTTATTCAAGTAAAAATGAAATAAAAATGAAATTTAGCTATAATTTTATATTCTATATACATTTTTATTTCATCCAATCAACTACTTGATTGATTTAATTAATTTATTTATTGGGAATTTTTTTCTATTTTGTATTTTTTACAGTTTTTAGTAATTGATATAATCATTTTGGTGAGAGGTGCAAATTTAAACAAGTTTATAATTGAATGAATTATTTTCATATATATTGGTTAATTGGTGACTTTTTTCTGTGATTCATTCAATATTCAATATTTCAAAAAGAATTATAGCCTAATTCTATAACTTTTCGAATGTTCTGTTAATGTACAGAAACGAAAACGTTAACAGTTATTTTTGGTATTCTGTATCATTCATTACGTTTAACATTAATAAAATATGTTAATATTACACTGATTACGTTATGTCATCAACAATTTTTTATATAATTGCCAGTTAAAATTTTTGTAGTTTTCAGGGTTGATTCTAGAAAAACTATATTCCAAAAAAATTAATATTTTTAATATGGCAACAATAATATTTCAGTTGAATGACAATTGTTTTTTTTAGAACAAAAATAAAACAAATTTATTATAAAAATTCCACAAAAATCAGAAACAATAATAAATAAAAATGTTTTTAATCCTTCTTATTTAAAATAAATTCATATTATTATAATTAATCAGTGAAAGAAGATTACCAAAATCTCCAGAATAAAGCTTGAAATCTTGGAATCTCAAAACATTCGAGCTTGGTGACTAATTTTAATCATTTTTGCATGATTCCAACCGTTAATTGGGAACTACCATTACGTAGTCTTTATATTATAACACAGAGATTACACAATAGATGTTCCTAAATTGTGGATGAAGTGCATGGTTGTCGTATCCATAAAATATGATATGTCCACAACAACACCATGGAAAATCTGTTTTTGTGCATGACGAGGATTCTTCGCCACATTTATATTCGAGTATTGTTATCAGCCAATCTGGCGTTCTTTGGATGTACAATATGTCTATAAAATGGACCTTTTTAATAAGTTCCATGGTTCTCTTCTATATATGACGCAAATTGGCCCTTTGTATGTTGTTGGAGGTCGTTTGTTTTTACAAATCATCTACAACTTCCTTTCTTACTTACACAATTATATACATAAGTCCCATCAAATTATTATAAATTGACCTTGTAGACTAGATTTATAAGAGTAGGTAATCTTAAGAATTCCAGATAGAGCAACATCAGTAACTGTAGTTCCACAATAGAAGCATTTGGACAAAATGTGAAAAAAATTACATTAAAATTAAGTACGGAATGTTCTTTTACATCTTACTTGCGGAAATTCTGAATTTATCGGAAAGAGAGGAGAAGGGAATACCAAACTTTTACATTCTCTATACCTCTCCCATCTACGAAGTCAGAATTGCAACAAGAAAAATTGCTGTGTATGAACCCTTACTTACAATTTCATGTATATCGGTCCATAATTTCCCATATCTCCCAAATAAGACTCTATTTCATATTCCTTGATTTTACACATTCGTTCATAAAAACACCATTTTCCTCTAAAAATTTCATTAATATAGCAATAATTTAAAATAAAATAGGTTATCACCTTCATAATACCTATCGTTGAAATTAACATGTAAATTCGTCATAACATTGCTTATAGAATATACATTTCTGTTATAATAACGTTTTTCACGTTGATAACAGATTTTCGTTATGTTAAATAAAATAATTTGTTTATGGAATACAAATTTCCAAAAATTCATGTTATCAACGTTAGCAGAACGAACGTTTGAGTTATAGAATAAGGCTATTAGTTTATAATTTTATGATTAATTAGTTTATTTTAATATTTATTATCTTTTATTTAACTGAATATTAAAATTTTTAATTATTTATTTTCGGCGTACATTCCCGGGATCCCGGGATCCCGGGAAATTTAAAAATCAATCCCGTTTTCCCGGGAGCGGAAAAAGTCCGGGAAAAGAAAAACCCTACTCCTAATGTATTTATTAAGAAAAGCGCATTCAAAAAATTATTTACTGTCTATATTAACTAATAAAATGTTTTTTGTTTATGTACGCAACCCTTCTCAGTTATTTTATTTTATTTAATTATATGTATCCGAATAACGAATATTCTGTGATAAAATCAGCATAACCATTTCATATTTTGTTTTGTTTACATAATTTTTGTTGAAATTTTGATAAAATTTAACTACTTTAAACATTTTTTTTGCATAAATTTTAACCCGGAGTTGATATGATCGATTAATTACACTTAAATATAAGAAGTTTAAATATTAATGTACTATTTGGAATTATGTGGCAACAGAAAACAATGAAAATGTTGAACGTATGCGATTATGGCGAACATTAGGCTGACATGCCGGCAGCCGGAATGTTGGTATTTAATACAAAAGCACCCAAAATATACTTTCTCCTGTCTATGTTTATGATTTTAATACAAAATTGTTTAAAATATATATAAAAATAATTACAGAAAATATCCTGTCTCGGAATATAATAATAATGTACCCTCAACTACTACTAGTTATTTATACAGGTAGGTAACACTTGTTTTTCTATTTATTTCACTCTGTTTTGCTATTTCGTTGTTTTATTGTTTTTTTTTTTTTGTGGTGATTAAATTTTGTATAATTAAAAGATACTTAGTTTAAAAATTAAAAAAAAACATAAATTAATTAGAACTAGAGAAGCTTTTATTATCTAAAAAAATGTGTTTTTAAATAATTTTCTGTGTTTTATTCGTTAAAGCATTTGAGTGTGTGCATACAAAAATTTTGCAAGAAATTATCAAGTTTATATATACTTCTACAAATATTCGGCACATGAAATATCGTCTGTAAATGCAGTAAATTTAAAAAATGCTAGTTTTCAGTAAATAAACCATATTTATTTTATACACTCCAAAAAAAATTATATAAGAATGAAAGAAATGGTCAATGATCATTAACAAGATAGCAAAGAGTTTGTAATTTTTATACTCTACACAACCATAGGTGGTTGGAGTATTATGCGTTTTTGCTGATGTTTGTAACGCACAGAAAAAATTAGCGGACCCCCACCTTAAAGACTTAGAATCACTTTTTGAGTCTATTTAACGATGACCGTCCGTCTGGCTGGCTGTCTGTCCATGTAAATCTTGTGAACAAAGTACAGGTCGTAATTTTAAAGATATCTTGATGAAATTTGGCACAAATTATTATTTTGACACAAGGACGAAATTGGTTATGATCGGTCCATTATTTCACCTAGCCCTCATACAAATGTCCTCCCGGAATAGGTGTTTAACGATCATAAATGCCTTAAATATGGCAATATTTCAATTAAACTCGGTACAAAGGAGTTTTGTATAAGTGTCAATCTTTGTGCAAATTTTACCCAGATCGGTTCATAATTGATCATAGCTCCCATATAGATCCCTTCTTCCGAAAATCACTTTAACGTGCATAAATCCCATTCGAATGATAGTATCAAGTTCATATTCGACACAAATAAGTTTTATATAAGTAGAAACAATATTGCCAAAATTTATTAGAATCGCTCTATAATTTACCATGGCTTCCATATAAAACCACTTCCGGGATTCGCCCAAAAGGGCATAAAATCATATAGATGTTAGTATCGACGCATTGTTCTGTATTTGTATAATTTATTTCACATTTAGTAAAAGTGTTGATCTACAATTGGCCACAGGTCTAATTTTTAGCTCATACACAGTGGTGTGGGGTATCATATGCTCGGTCTTGACCGACTATAGTTTCTCTCTCGTCTACATATGTAGTTTGACTGCCAGACACTTAAAATATCAGCTGGACTTGTATAAACGTGTGAAGGTCAAGGCCGGCACAACAGAGTTGATGGCGACATTTTTTGTACTTTTGTCAAATATTAAAAGCCAATTTTGAAACAAAATCTCTAAAAAATAGCATTTTTCGAGTTTAACTTTGATTTATTATTTTTTTTTTACAAAAGTCCACCCGATGGAGCAATCATATATAAATGCAATTATGTTTTTATTCGCAAATTAGACAAAAATTGTAAAACTTATACGATTTATTTAATAATTTACTAAAACTTTTCACTTATTTTTTCCTCAAAGAGTAAAAAGTGTTTTTCGAGATAGAGGCTTTCTTGATTATGCTCTTAATATTTTGATGTTAGACAGTATGTAGTACACCCTTATAGTAGGAAAATACCTACTTCAATTTTTTGAATCGGTATATAATTTACAAAATTAAAATCCAAAAGTGTTTTTCTCTTCACATAACAAATTTTATGTAAATTTATTTTATCTGGTTAGAGTTTAGAGATATATTTCTACACATATTTCATTCTGCAGCACAACCAAACATGAAAATCGTATTTTATTTTCCGAAAGTAAACATTACTTTTGGAAACTATAAGTATCGAAATTTCAAAATATATGTATATTAGTTATTAAAATTTTATTTATTTCTTTACTCCAGCGATAGATTTTCTTTACCATAAAAAAAAAAATAATTGTAAAATATTTTTTTTTTTTTTTTTTGTCAAAAATCATTTGACTCATCAACAAAATTATTCGTTTATATAAAACAATATGTTATTCCACCAAATTTTGAATACCGGTGCACTTACAAAAATTGCAATCAACATTTTCGTGAAAAACTTTCATATAAAACATGTTTTTAATCATTTCCAAGTCAAAGAAGAAAAAGTGAGTCTTATGAAATGCAATGTGATGAGTTACGAAATTACTTAGAATGATAATCCATAAAATTACGATTATGAAAAAAATCCTTCAGATTTTGATGATTCTGCTACCAATTTTATGATCAAATTGCATTCTGTCAACAATTTTTCACGTAGCAATGTAATAAAATAACAAATTTATTCGTAGAATTAAGAGAGTACTAATCCTATCAACTGCGCATAACAAGATATTAGTGTTGTTATAAATGATTCAAAATCTTTATTTAAGAATGTTTCATCCGATTTGAAATTGAAAAGAGCTTAAGTGAAAAGGAACTTATTGGTACTGTAGAACAATTTTGCATCAATCAAACTACAAAGTCAAATTGATCAATTATGCCAATAGATTCCAATTTAAAAAGCTTTTCGAGCAAAATTAATATTTAGAAAATATTTTTCATGTATATGAAACAGAAAATAACGGTCAATTTGTAAATTTGGTTCAAGGTGAACTTTGGCAGAAAAAGAAAAGTTTAAACCAAAATAAAACTTTAATTCCATATTTTCTCTATGCTGATGATTTTGGCATAAATAATCCAATTGGTGCAAAATCAAATAAGCATTCAGTTTGTAATTTTTATTATAGTTTTTTTTTCACTATTTTACTATTTTATTTGGCAAATTAATTCCGAATGGAGAAATTTTTTGTGTTTTTTACTAAATTTTTTCGAACTCATAGATGATGTTCTCTGCTACAAGGTTTCCGAATCATTAGTAATACAAATCAAAACAAAAATTAAATAACTTAAAAAATACTATCAAGTAAAAAATTCTTAAAATTTTTTCTATTAAACAACAAATGTATTTTGCTAATTACTTACTGCAAAATCCGAATCACGAGGTCTTTATTTTCAAGAAGTCTTTATTGGATAATGAAATTAAGAACAAGATTATCAGTGCAATTAAAATTCCAGTTAAAAATTTTTCAGTATTTTTAGAAGCGGAAGTTTGGAGCTACAAAATTTACTAACGATAAATTTATTTCAAAATTTACCAACGATTTTAAACAATATAAAATTTATATTGTTATTGTAACTGTTTCTAAAGATGTACTTTTTTATACAAACAAAATTATTGCAAATTTCAATCCAAATTTAGCAGTATTTGAATACAGCTCTACACAAAGCTCGTCGTACACAATTGTAAATATTTTAGATATTATTGGTCCACCTGTTGAATTTTCACATACTTCACAAGGAAGCGCTTTCATTAAACTAAAATAATATTATAAAAATATTTATTCTCATTAAAAACCAAAATAGACTTATTTGCTTTGACTACTAGATTAATATACAGTAGCTCAATAATGTAGTCGGATAAACATTAGGATAATATTAATCTTAATATTTTTCATATTAAAATTAACATAATGATGCTTTTTTTTTATTATTTTCTATGTTTTTCTATTGCCTTCTAAAAACCAAAAAGATTTTAGTAAATTAGTTTGTTTCTTTATTTAAACATTAGTAAAAAAGTAAATAAGGCATCAAAAAAGAAGTCGGATGTATGGCAACGCTTGAGTTTATTTTTAAGCAAACTTGGGTAAACCCCGTTTTATTATGCAGTTTTTATTTATTGACATCTCTTAAAGCTGTATTAATCAAAAAAGTATAAGAAATTTCGTCGTTGTACCAAACATTTTTGTAAATATCAAAACTAAAGTCATACACAACTGAAGAAAACCGAAAAGTTATTATAAAAAACTTTGAGGGAGGAAAAACTGTTCGAGAAATTAGTGGTTTAATTGAAAAACCAAAATCAACTGTTCATGACATAATTAAAAGGTATAGAGATAGAAAATTCGTGGAAAATAAGCCAAAATCAGGAAGACCAAAACTATTTACCAGCATTGACGAACAATGGATTATCCAACAGGTTAAAAAAATCCTAAAGTTAGCGCTTAAAAATTAGCTAAGGAAATTTCTTAACGCATAAATAAAGATTGCAACCCCGAAACAGTAAGATTAGTGCTCCGGAAAAATGATTATTATGGTAGAGTTGCCCGTAAGAAACCTTATATTAATAAAGTTAATAGAACTAAACGCATAAATTTTGCAAAAATGTATAAAAATATGGATATTTCTTACTGGAATAAAGTATTATTATATACAGACGAAAGTAAATTTAATTTGTTCAGATCAGACGGACAGTCCTACGTTTGGCGAAAACCAAACGAAGAACTCAAAGAAAAAAGCTTTAAAGCTACCGTAAAGCATGGAGGTGGTTCTGTTTTAGTATGGGATTGCATGTCGTCCTCTGGAGCTGGAGAGTTATGTATAATAGATGGCATTATGGACCAAACTAAATATTTATCTATTTTAAAACAAAATTTGGTGCCAAGTGTAGAAAAGTTGGGTATAAAAGACACATTCCAATTCTACCTGGATAACGATCCTAACGTATGTGGCTACTATATAATTGCCCACACGTACTCGAGACACCACCACAGTCCCCAGACATTAACGTAATCGAACATTTATGGGCACATTTGGAAAATTAGCATAAAAAATATAAAATTTGCAACAAAAATGATCTCATAAAGGCACTAAAGGACGAATGGGCGAAAATTGATACCTCTATTTGCAGAAACCTGGTGGAATCAATGCCGAGAAGATTAGAAGCAGTTATAAAAAGCAAAGGACTCCTACAAAGTACTAAATATTAGTAATATTTACTTAAGATAAGATATTAGTAATATTTACTTAAGATAATTTTATTCTAAGTGTACGACTACTTTTTTGGTGCTAACTTTTAAGATATAAATGAATTTTTTTATTTTTTTATTTATACATGAATTCTAAATAAATATTTTCTTTCATGTTTAAAATAGCGTATATTAACGTAACCCATTCTTAATATACTAAATACTGAAGTCTATAAAATATTAGTTTTTGTCCGACTACATTATTGAGCCACTGTATGTATAATAACATAAAAATTATCTTTTGACAGAAGAAAAAGTTTCGGTAGAAGTCATCAGTTTTTTAAATTGAAGTCATATTAATAAAATCTTTTTGAACTTACCAATTGAAGACCTTGCTAAATTCGAATTTAATTTGAAGAAATGGAAGGAAAATCTAACCAATACGAAGGATGTTGTAGAGCAAACACATAGTTCTACAACTACTTCAATTATAAATATTTTAAACGTTTTAAACAATTCCATGAGAGGCAAAGAAATTTTAAAATTCTTTCAAAAACATGACGTTTTAAATGAAGAGCAAAGAAATATTCTCATAAAAGTTTTAACAAAATATTTTGAAACTGATGGAATCGAATGCAAAATTTTTGACTGTTTCGAAATCGAAAAGAAAATTTGTAAGATTTTCCCAACAGAAAAATTGGTAAGAACTCAATTTAAATTTGAAATGTAATTTAAAAATTTAATATTATACTATTGTATTTCCTGGAATATTACACAATTGGTAAAAGCTGAAAAATTTACAACAGCTTTCAAACAACAAGAGAAAATAAACTTGCTGAAAATATAGTTCTAGGTAAGGATTTGGGTCAGAACAAATTGGTATAGCTTTAGTAATGTGCGAAATTAAAAAAAAAATATTTTTTTAGAAGTAGTCGTAAAATGTGGACGTGAAATCGAATATAGATTTAAGTTAGCTTATAACCTCCATACCACTAGTACTATCTGTGTGTCAAATGTCGCTTAAGCCGTTTAGATATGATTGATATACAAACAAATTGACACATCATTTTATATAAAAAGAAACGATTATTTTCATTGAGAATTTATACTTACACAGAAAGAATTATTCTTTGAAATATTTTAAATAATTAATTATTTACTTTTTTGTACAATTTTAATTAAATTTTTAAGTAATATATCAACATGCATAATTAATACAATATTCCACATATTTTCCATTATAAAAATGTCTGTCAATTTGAAATTAAAAAATTAAAATCAAAAATAATTTTAGAAGAATACAGAACAAAATGTAATTTTAAAGCAAATAATAACAATTTCTGGTTATTTTGGTATAACCATGATTGCGAAGATCTCTCAAAGCTAATACTATCTACAAGAATTTTGCAACTTATTTGGTAAATAGGTACATACTTTTTATGTTTGGTGTTTTTGTCAATAGATATATTATAGCTGTTTGTAGCAAAAGATTTATTTGTTTCAAAGCTGTGATTAATTTGGCACACATGCATATATCATGAACACTGTTTCTGTAAAAGATGTAAGCTTATACCAATTGTTTTTTGTATATAACGTCGCCATTTTAAGTTCGATCGGAACATATGATATATCGTTGTTAATGGTTTGATAATAGCTTAATTTTCGTCTTTTTTGAATCTTTTGAATCCGACATCAAACTCTCGAATTACTTTTGGTATTTCGGATCCATCCCCCTAATGTCATATTATTTTTTTTAATGTGAATAAAGCCCTTTTAAAAGTATTTATCTTTAGCTTTTAAATTATTTCATTATATTTACAAGCAACGAATTTACAAAAGATTTAAAAACTGTTTGATTTTCCATAGTATTTATAAGTTAATAAAATTTTAATCACATGTAAAAATTATGCTATCAAATTTTGACGAGACTCCAGCTGGTTGAAATCTTCACGGCTTTTTATTTTTACAAATATATGGCCCAAATATCTCCCGTCAGTCACTTTATTAGCAGATTCACTTACGACTCATACAAAACGCTCTGTATTTTGAGAGTGACATGGAAATTCTATACAAATGTAATTTAAAGATTAATATATATTTGTGTGTAAGATTTAATATAAATTTAATTGGTATTTCTATTGTGTTTTCAGCAGAATACTGATATTTTACTAATTCGTCATCCGTATGTATCCTATTCATCCTATTTTTTTCATAACCTAAATACCGTAGACATGTTTTCAGGATGCAAATAATAACTAGTATGTTGTGTTGCTGGAAGAATAATTTCTTGAATATGTTGCGGCAGTTCTCTAATCCACACAACATAATTAAAAGTGTGACGACTTCCATTTATAGACCGTGGACGACTTTTTACTAGGAACCAGAAAGGGACATCAACTTTTACAATAAACATTATCAAATTTTTCAAGTTTTGTGAAGGTGTTTTTTTAGACACATAAAAACGAAGTAATCTCGAATTTGGGCAGCAAGTGTAGTTTCACAGGAACCACTACTAATACCGATACGATATAAATATAACTGGTCATCACGTATGTTTCAATCGCTTTTATTATCTGACATTGATCGCGGTTTGTTTGTAATTTTGATTTCTTTCGCTTCAAAATACATTTTGTTTGAACGTAATATAAAAATTTTAAGATTATTTGGAAAATTATGAAACGTTTCAAAGTGCTAAAATGCAGTGAGAATTATGGTAAAAACCTATTTTTATTATTTAAAAAATTTTAATAAATAAATTGATTTTTTAATTACTTGTATTCCTCTCTGTGTTGTGTTAAAATTTTATTATTAACTTATAAATACTATGGAAAATCAAACAGATTTAAATCTTTTGTAAATTCGTTGTTTGTATAAATAATTTTAAAAGGACTTTCTTCACATTAAAAAATAATATGACATTAGGGGGGAAGGATCCGAAATACCAAAACTAATTCGAGAATTTGATGTCGGATTCAACAATAACCAAAGACGATGAAGCTATTCTAAAACCATTAACAACGATATGGCATGTATTTTTGGAAATGTCATTTAGTATTCTTTCATTCTAGGGATGACTGGCAGAACTTTTTTTTTTTTGTATGGAGACCCACCCGCTCTAGTGTATACTCTAGAAGACGTTTTCTTTGAAAAGGTTAAGTATGTATTTATTGATTACAATGGTCTGTAGAAAACTACACTTTAAACATAAAAAGGTGGACTAAATGGAATTTGACATGTTGAACAAAAATCTGTTGGAGTTTAATTTATCTAAATTTTACGGTCTCGAATAGTACTAATTATACTTAAAAAGAAGCTAATATTTGACATACCCACAAAAAAATCAGGATCTGATAGAAAAGCTAAAAGCATATTTGTGTTCAGCACGTAGAATTTCATCTAGTCCACCCACTTTTGTTTAAAGGAGTTTCCTCCTTTTTGTTTTTGGCTACCAGTGTTATTGACTATTTTTAAAAAAACCAATCAGATATGTATATTGCTGTGTCATCCTTTAGGTTATAAATCCTTCATCAGAGAAATGTATATATCCTATGTTGACTCATCCTTCCGATATTGTTGGTTTTACCGGACTTTTATATGCAACAAGTTTTGATAAATTTAATTTTTACACCACACAACCTCAAAGATACTACATTCAATGTATTCTATATAAAATTGACTTGTCATTATATACTGTGACGACAAAAGTCATATTTTCGTTTTTGGGTCTCACAGTATAAATGAGAAGTGAATTATTTTTGTTTTGTACATTTATTTTTTATATGTTATTTTGTATTTTAATGTTACTTTATATTGTATTCTTTTTCTTATATGTAGTTTGCTCTATTAAATATGTATAAGATAATAATTACTTTTAATATATTTAAATTTAACGGCATAATAGAGAGAAGCGCCACCTATTTATAAGTAGTAGTAATAATTAGTTAATACTACTTTCCTGATACTACTATCTAACATCTGTTTAGTTACTACACAAAAAATCCGACTGTGCATTTGTGTGTGGCTCACAGCATAGAGTAGCATATAGAGACGAAATTCTCGATTGACATTTAAACAAAATTGTTGTTTTGTAAACAAAAATGTGTTTTTATTTTCTTTTGGCAACAACAAAATGTATTTGATTACATGTATTTTCTTGTTGCATTTGTTAGGTTTTTGACAACCGAATTAAGGCCGGGTTAGTTGGTTGTTTATGTGATGTTGATGTTCCGATTATTTACGGTAAGCATTTTGTGCAATTATCCAAAATTAATAACGTGACATATGTTTGTGACATTTGTTAGGAAAAACACAGAGTTACCATAAATTATTTACTAGAAAAAGCCTAAAAATGCAACTCTATTTAAAATTAAACGTGCCAAATATTTATCTACTTAATTGTTTGAGCATTTAATTATTTTTGTTCATTTATTTCTTTGTTTATTTAGTGGTTTTTCCTTTTTATTTCGTTAAGCATTTGTTTATGTGTAAGAAAAAAGTTAAGGCTGGGTTAGTTGGTTGTTTATGTGATGTTGATGTTCCGTTTATTTACGGGGAGAATTTTGTGCAATTATCCAAAATTAATAACGTGACATATGTTTGTGACATTTGTTAGCAAAAACACAGAGTTACCATAATTTATTTACTAGAAAAATCCTAAAAATGCAACTCTGTTTAAAATTAAACATGCCAAATATTTATCTACTTAATTGTTTGAGCATTTAATTAATTTTGTTCATTTATTTCTTTGTTTATTTAGTGGTTTTTCCTTTTTATTTCGTTAAGCATTTCTTTATTTGTAAGAAAAAAGTGATTGTTTGGCAACACTGCTAACAACTGTCACGGAACATCACAGAATCAGACATCACATCAACGTGAAGTTTTTATAATTGTTAGCATTACAATACATGCAATATAAACGATCAGCTGTTTACTTTGCGGGAGGAAACAGCTGATCGTTTATATTGCTTGTATTGTAATGCTAACAATTATTGAAACGTTGATGTGATATGATGTCTGATTCTGTTGTAAACAGAATTTTCTTGCGTTGTTCCCATAGTAAAATAATAAAGTACTCGCACATCTACAAAAACAAAAATTGCTTGTATTTTGTTAGTGTAAAACTACTGCCCACAATGTCAGAATGCTTTGAACGGAAAAATGAGAGAACGAAAGAGAGCAAGAGAAAAAAACTCAAAAAGTATTTTACATGTGAATACAAAAACAATTTGACAGTACCGCGAGGTTTGCCAATGAAAAAATTGTAAAACAGCTGGTCTTACGAGTATACTTTATTATTATACTATGCGTTGTTCCGTGACAGTTGTTAGCATTGTTGCCAAACAATCACTTTTTTCTTACAATTAAACAAATATTTAACGAAATAAGAAGGAAAAGCCACTAAATAAACAAAGAAATAAATTAACAAAAATAATTAAATACACAAGCAATTAAATAGATAAATGTTTGGCATGTTTAATTTCAATCAGAGTTGCATTTTAGGTTTTTTCTAGTAAATAATTTATGGTAACTCTGTGTTTTTTCTAGCAAACGCCAAAAACATATGTCACGTTATTAATTTTGGATAATTGCACAAAATTCTTTCCGTAAATAAACGGGACATCAACATCACATAAACAACCAACTAACCCGGCCTTTACTCTTTGGCTCACAGCTATAAAAAGACGTGTCGCAGTCAAAAACACAGATCAATCGGCTAGTAAGTGGCTTAGTGGTAAGAACTATTAATTGATGCGGAGGTTAGCTTCCCCAATAGTAATTCTTAATACTAAATAGGACAATCAACTGTTGGGTGATCAGTAACTCCAAACGGAGGTTAGCATCTTCCTGGCGTTATTTATTCCCAAAAGTTTGTGCTTACCAATCTAAGGGCAGCTGAAGTTGGAATAGTGCGACTAAAGTGAGGTCAGCTTCTAACAAGACCCAATATTCCCATTCAGTTGCTTGGGCCAAGGCTATAATAGTAGAGAGTGCGAGGAAATACGGTGAGCCTAAATGAGGTTAATCCTCTACCTGGTAACATACGATTTTCCTTAGCTGTCGCTAATAGGATAGCTTCATTCTTCCTTGAAGGCAATTGCACCAAGTTCTCGCGAGCCACAAAATATTGTTTTCTGCCTCATCTGCGGTGCTTCTCTCTAAAATTCACCTCTAATTGGAAACCAATAAAGAAACATTTTATAACGTTAAAAAAAAAACGTGTTTTATTAACTATTTGGAATGACCCTGGATACCACTGAGCTTATCCCAGCACCCAGCGGTAAACTTGTCGTTACAATACAAAAATTAATAATTACAAATATAACATAGGTACATACTTATATGTTGCATGTTTTCATTGAAAAATATTATGTAAATGATTCAAAATTGTAATTTTGCAATAAATATTCTGATATTTTTTTATTTTTGGAATATTTTTATTGAGAGGAATATTAATAATATTAATTTTGTTATCAAATTATTAATTTATTATTAGTTTGATATATAGTATTAATTTGATAAGAAAATTAATTGAAATTTATAAAAATTCAATTATTTTTCTTAATTAATATTATCATTTTGATGGTTGGAGTAAAATCAAACAAAATTTTAATTAATATAAGCAAATTCGTAATTGAAACTGGTTTTTATATTTTTCTGTGTATAACAAATATAAATTCTCCGAACCCGAATGCAGCTTCTTTTATTAAATGCCTTAGATCGGACTCAATAACAGCCGATGAATATGATATTTATTGGCAAAAATGTGCCAAATTGCGATTTCAACAAATAAAAGACGCCCAACAAAGAAGGGAAATATTCCGGTTATGCCCCAAATACGTAAAATCATCTGTTAGTCAGCTAGTAAGTATATCTTTAAAATTTGTTCATTTATGTATACGAGAGTATACCTGGGGTGCTTCGCTACCCCTTTAGTATTGAAATAAAAAATTTAATGTGAATAAAATGAATTATTGTATATACATAAATATTTTTTGAAATTACAACTTGCTTATTAAAAATCTAATAAAAAATGTCGGGAGACAAATTTAACGATTGCAACTAATTAAATTAGTCAATAAATACTTTTTAAATATTTTTTAACCAATTTTAAATGTTATAATAATTTTTCTAAAAAAAAATTAAACAAAAAATAACGAAAATTGGTAAAATAAAATAACCAATTTAAAAATCATGGTTAAATAAGAAGAGACGTCGATTACAACTCCATTTTTGGATTTTTCATATTGATAATTTTATCTAATTTGAAAATTTTTCTATATTTTTTCTATTCTATATTTTTAATCGATTTGTAATTTTTTAACAATCAGAAATCGCAAGTAAAATAATTAATTTTACATAAAAATGTGTTTTTCATAATACAAAAAAAAAATATATATATATCGTCCATTCCATGAAAGAACGCCCAAAAATATACCAAGTGTCCTCCGATTTTTATAAAATTTTATTCGTATAAGTTCTATGGGTATCTATAAATATTTCCGTTTTCAGATTCGCTAAATTCAGAAAATTCGCGATTTTATTTCGCTTTTTCACTCTTGAAAAAATCTAAAAAATCTCAAAAGTATACAACTTTAAATACAAATATTTCTGGGAAGGCTTTGCAGAAATTTGTGATTTAAACGGCGTTTGAATTGTAATTATGTTAGCTTAAACATGAATATTTTATAAATAAAAAATATTTTTTAAATATTCATTTTAATGCAATTGCTTTTTTTAAATGCATTTTTCTTTAAATATGCTATTAAAATTTTTTAATTTTTTAACATAAATGAAAAGTTTGAAATCTTTACATTAAAATAAAAATCTAAAATTTTTGGGACGCACACATGTACTATGCATAATTTCCCCTTTTCTTCTTCTAGTTTAAATTTTTTCATATAAAAATTATATTTTTCTGGTATTATGAGTATCTTTACGAATTTTGTTAAAAAAAATTTATTGTGTTATTTTTAAAAAAATCCTGAAAAATAGTAAAACTTTATGTATCAAACTATTAATTGTTTTAAGTTATAATAAACAAAGCATTTTTAAATACACTTTTGAAAAATTAAAATTTAATAAATTCGCAACTAACAAAAATGCATCTAAAAACTGCATTTATATTTTTAAAATATTATGGATCGAAGACATGGTTTTTGAAATGCTGACTAAATTGCACAAAAAATATACAGTGGCCTTTTAAATACTTTTTAAATTACAAAAATCCATCAATAACTTCAAGAGATATGAATATTTAAAATTGCATACTTTTTATATTTTGTTAACTTTTATACATATTTTAAAGAAAAATTCAAAAACAAGAAAAAAATTTAATTTTATATGAAAAATTTGTAACATGTTTTTATAAAAATTGGATTATGCATTTAAGATTTTCGCGTCCCAAAAATTTTACACTTTTATTTTAATGTAAAGATTCCAAACTTTTCATTTATGTTAAAATATTAAAAAATTTGAATAGCATATTTAAAGAAAAATGTATTTGAAAAATGCAATTGCATTAAAATGCATTTTTAAAAAATCTTTCTTATTTTTAAAACGTTCGTCGTAAAGCCGCCATATGCGAAATTTTAAGGCCGTTAAAATCATTAAAATTCACAAAGTCTTCCCAGAGATATTGCTATTCAAATTTTCATACTTTTGAAATTTTTTTGGTTTTTGAGAAAATTAAAATGCGAAATTAAATCACGAGTTTTTGCAATTTCACAAAACTGAAAACTGAAGTTGATAAGAGGCTTAATGGAGTTTATGTATACAAATTTTTGTCGAAATTGAAAGCCATCAATTAAAAAAATATACTTTTTTGGGCGTTCTTTCCTGGAATGGTCGATATAAACAAAGCAATTCAAAGTATTAAAAATGCCTATTCTATTTTGTTTTGATAACGCAAGTAATTAATTTTAAATAAAAATGTGTATTTGCTGAAAATAATAAAAAACAGCAAAAGAACAAAAACAAAACACCTTTAAAAGCATCTCAAATTCTTACATTACACTCGACTCGAAAAATAAAGCAATTCAAAGTATTACATTTCTTTTACTTTGAGTCTACATTAGACAAATTTTTATAAAGGCAAACGTCAAAATTTTATCAAGATAAAGATTTGTCTAATGTAGTAATAATAATTATATTTTGCACATCTATGAGAAAATATATATTTAACGATATATTTTTTTTATTAAAATCGCTTGTTTAGTGTGGGCGTAAAAGGGATTACAGGGAATGTGTTTGCCTATTAATTATATAGATAAAATTAACATTTAAAATTTTGAATCTTTATTATAGATCGGTATAGATTTCTCTAAAGATTTTTGGAAAGATGGTTTCAGTTTAGGGATACAATTCTTCAACTAGTAAAAAGCAAAGCCCCATCTGCTTTCGTATTAAAACAATTTACAGTGGGACCAAAAGTAAAATAAATGATAATAAGTCTGGATCTTTGAAACCACTGAACCGATTTAAATGAAACTTGGAACATCGATAGAGGAAGAGTTAGGCTTTTAGAATATTGTTGTCAGAAAAAACTCGATTTTCTGGCGTTTTAAAGTGTTTGCTATAAGATTACGATAATTAAAACACAAAAAGAAAATGTTACCAAAATAAGTTTTGGCCAAGAAAAGTGGTCGGCAAAACCATAGTGCACTGCTTTTGGTATTAAATAAAATCAATATGTATATCGTCCATTCCATGAAAGAACGCCCAAAAATATACCAAGTGTCCTCCGATTTTTATAAAATTTTATTCGTATAAGGTCTATGGGTGTCTATAAATATTTCCGTTTTCAGATTCGTTAAATTCAGAAAATTCGCGATTTTATTTCGCTTTTTCACTTTTGAAAAAATCTAAAAAATCTCAAAAGTATATAACTTTAAATACAAATATTTCTGGGAAATTTGATTTAAACGGCGTTTGAATGCATTTTAATGCAATTGCATTTTTTAAATGCATTTTTCTTTAAATATGCTATTCAAATTTTTTTAATTTTTTAACATAAATGAAAAGTTTGGAATCTTTACATTAAAATAAAAATCTCAAATTTTTGGGACGCACACATGTACTGTGCATAATTTCCCCTCTTCTTCAACTAGTTTAAATTTTTTCATATAAAAATTATATTTTTCTGGTATTATGATTAGCTTTACGTATTTTGTTAAAAAAAAATTATTGTGTTATTTATTAAAAAATCCTGAAAAATGGTAAAACTTTATGTATCAAACTATTTATTGTTTTAAGTTATAATAAACAAAGCTTTTTTAAATACACTTTTGAAAAATTAAAATTTAATAAATTCGTTAAAATTTAATAAATTCGTTTGTTAGTTGCGAATTTATTAAATTTTAATTTTTCATCAGTTTTTAGCATTTATATTTTTAAAATATTATGGATCGAAGAGGTGATTTTCGAAATGCTGAAAATTACACAAAAAATATACAATGGCCTTTTAAATGCTTTTTAAATTACAGAAATCCATCAATAACTTCAAGAGATATGAATATTTAAAATTGCATACTTTTTATATTATGTTAACTTTTATACAAATTTTACAGAACATTCCAAAAACAAGAAAATATTTTATTTTTATATGAAAAATTTTAAACATGTTTTTATAAAAATTGGATTATGCATATAAGATTTTCGCGTCCCAAAAATTTGACACTTTTATCATAATGCAAAGATTCCAAACTTTTCATTTATGTTAAAAAACTAAAAAATTTTTATAGCATATTTAAAGAAAAATGAATTTGAAAAATGCAATTACATTAAAATGCATTTTTAAAAAATCTTTCTTATTTTTAAAATGTTCGTCGTAAAGCCGCCATATGCGAAATTTTAATGCCGTCTAAATTATTAAAATTCACAAAGTCTTCCCAGAGATATTGCTATTCAAAGTTACATACTTTTGAAATTTTTTTGGTTTTTGAGAAAATTAAAAAGCGAAATTAAATTAAAGTTTTTGCAATTTCACAAACCTGAAAACTGAAATTGATGAAAGGCTTAATATATTTTCCGTTAATCACTCCCTTAATTTTATTGATCTAGAGACCGGACAACACACAAATACCATAGAGTGTTTATGGCGGTACTTAAAACGATCGATTCTGGAATATAACCGGAGAAAATATTTTTTCAATGGATATGTCCAAAAGTTTATATTTTTAAGATGGTGTAAAGCAAATAACTGCGATCCGTTTATTACATTTTTAAACTTTGCGGGTCAGTTATATAACCCTCTAAACCCACTACAAGCTGAGCAAGAGCGGATGAGGACATTGTCCGAATGCCCTCTTGACGAAGAAATTTTTAGTGATTGTGTTAGCAGTAACCATAGTAAAATAATAAAGTACTCGCACATCTACAAAAACAAAAATTGCTTGTATTTTGTTAGTGTAAAACTACTGCCCACAATGTCAGAATGCTTTGAACGGAAAAATGAGAAAACGAAAGAGAGCAAGAGAAAAAAACTCAAAAAATATTTTACATGTGAATACAAAAACAATTTGACAGTACCGCGAGGTTTGCCAATGAAAAAATTGTAAAACAGCTGGTCTTACGAGTATACTTTATTATTATACTATGGCAGTAACAATGACAACGTTGACGTTGAACCAGAAATTGATCCCCATCCCATTTACGATGGTAAATCTCTAATAGATCCACTTTTATAAATATGCGTATCTATAACTTTGTATTATTCCTAAAACGACTAACTTACCCTACAAAAAATCCTTCGAGTTCTCGGATTTGTAATCGATTACACAGGGGAACACTAATTCTGCGGCACGGGGTTTGTCAGTCTATTCGGATACATGGTATTCATAAGTACTCTAATCCACTTTTTTCCAATTGACACTAGTTCTCGCGATAAATCGCGATTTGTAAAATTAAGGATGTTGCACTATATATTGAAGCATATCTGAATTTGTTTAGATATATACTAAAAAATTCTTATTTAAATTATCTTCAAGTCTTTCTTACATTACTTAAAAAAAAAAATTGAAAAGTAATATAAGAAAGACTTGAGGATAATTTTTATAAGTATTTTTTGATATATTTTTAAACAAAATCATATATGCTTCAATATATAGTGCAAACTCCTTAATTTTACAAATCGCGATTTATTGCGAAAACTAAAGTCAATTAAAAAAAAAGGGGATTAAAGGCTTAGTACTTATGAATACCATGTATCCTAATTGACTGAGAAACCCCGTGCCGCAGAAATTTTGTTTCATTTTGTAATTCTGTGTTATGTGTATTTTATTTTGTGTTGCTTTCGAATAAGTTTACTCGTATAGAAAAATATTGAATTGAAATCATACAAAATTTTAAAATTTTTACTTTTCTATTTTAACTTACATGTTAGTGTATAAAATTAAAATTGCTATATATTTGAATGGAAGTTGATATACATAGATACATTACGATACTAAAGTATTTTATTAAAAAAGTACCTACTTTGTTCCAAACTAAGTCGATTTGTGTGTTATTTTAATGCGGCCATATCCTGTATGAAGTAAGCTAGAATATGTTTATATTTCGTAGTACTTACAACTTCTAAGATTTCATTATGCGTAGCTTACATAGTGTTCGAAAGTATTTTGGAATATACACACATTTTATATTACTTTAAATGAGCTTCCAAAGCTTAATATGATTTCTATAAAATATATAAGAATATACCGTTATATATGAGAGATTTTTTTGTAACAAACGGAAAATTAATGCATGAATTATTACGAACTGTATTATTTTCACTCAAAAATGGCTTTAAAATTTTGTGAATTTTAAAAATGTCTATTTTTGAACGCCTATATCTCAGCCATTTGAGTAAGGTATAGTTTCATGAGTTATATCACTTGAAAGCTTAAAATGTTTTCTATAAAATATATTATATATCAATGTACCATTATATCGACTAAATTTTGAAATATTGGCAATTATGTAAAAAAGTCCCTATTAAAAATCATATTTTTTGTTAATGTCTCGTAATGGGTTAAGGTATTAGAACGTTTTATATATCATTTTAAAGAGCTTTCTTTCGATACTAATATCATGCGTATTGGACTATTAATCGAGATATTTACTATAAAATGTTGAGTTTTTAATGGCCTATAATTCTTAAACTAATTATTTGCGAGCCTAAATATGTATATCACAAAGCTTTACTCTTAAAGTACTTAGTTGGTTTTTTTTTTATTTTAAGGTGAATTAGGGAGGTAAATGAGTACCTATAATTTATGAATTAAAAGATGGATGGATAGTTAGTAGATAATAACTGTTAACTGGATAATCAAAAAACGTTTATAAATTAAAAATTTTTTTCCAAAAAAACTTCCATTTACATATATTTTTGTTATTGTGAAATATGGTATTGCTTATACAGCAAACATTGTAAGAAAATTATTTTTGTATGTAAAAACATTGTTGTGTGCATCTTGTGGGGGTAAAAACAATGATTGGCAACGCAAATTTTTTGACAGTTGGGCGAAAGAGAAAAAAATAGTAAATAAGAGGAAGAGAATAAATTGTAATATTTACATTTAAGAAATTGCTTAAAAATTTTAATGATGGCGAGGAGGAAGACATTTTGTGACGAAAGAGAGGTGTAATGGCAGGTTCCCTAAGGAAAGCTCTTCTTTTCAGAACGATGTGGCATGGGTAAAGAAAAAAGAGATCCGGTTTTTAAAAAAATAAAAGAAACTTTTATCAGAAAAAAAAAAAAAAAAAAATATATGGAAAGAAAATACATATTTAAGTGATAAATTAAAACTAAATTATAAGGCTAAAATTGGAAAAAAAAATAAATAAATAAATAAATAAATTGTAATGTACTTTGTTAAAAATACTTGTTGATCAAATTTTATAAATCATAGTTTCATAGTTTTAAACTTTTATTTTGAAAATAATAAAAAATCAATTGTTTTAAAGCAATTTTACAATTCAGGTGTGGGGTCTCAATAATTTGAAAATTTAAAATGGATCTACGACCAAGTCGTCAAAAAATTATTGATAATTTAGTTGCAGCAGGAATATCATTTCCTCAATCTGCAACAATGAGTCAGTTAAGAAGCCTATATGATTCATTAAATGTGTCCCGTGGTAATAATGAGTCAATTCCTGCTGGTGTGGAGATTGCTTCTCCTGAAGCTCTTGATACTACATCTGGTTCAAATTTGGCTGTATTACCTACAACTTCCGCTCCAACTTCCGCTGTTTTGACTTCCGCAACTTTTGCTGCAACTTCCGTTTCAACTTGCATTTCAGCTCCTGACGCTGATATAACATCTCCGGCAACCATTGACACACAAAGGTGTACTTCTGTTTTTTCAAATTTTTCTGCAAATCTTCCTCCCGTTACTAGTGCTCCTTTTTTTCAACAATTGGAACTCGAAAACCAAATTAAGATTTTAAAAATGCGATATGAAATTATAAATCTTCAAAAACAGATAAATGAGGCGGTTAATGTACATAGAATAAATTATGATGAGCTAGATAAAATGGTGTCGAAATTTGATGGAGATAATGAACAAAATATAAGTAAATGGTTTCGAAAATTTGAAGAGTATACATATGATTACAGTGAGCAAGAAAAACTTTTGTGCTTAAAATGGTTATTGCAAGGAACAGCTAGAGAGTTTATGGAGAACTCGGATAATTGGACATACAATAATTTAAAGGCAAGTTTATTTAAAATTTTTAAACGAGTTATTAGTCGTGAGGATGTATATCGCAAATTACGTGCACGAACTTTAAAAGCAACAGAATCTTGCATAAGCTACATAATATCGATGCAAACAATTGCCTCTGCTGGAGAAATAGGAGTCAAGAACTAGTGGACATCATTATTGATGGAATGCAAGATACTTCCAATAACGTTTCCTTATTATATGGATCATCTTCCGTAGAAGAACTTATAGCTTGCGTTGACAGGTATGAGAAACGTCGTGAGAAAATTCCTATAAAAAAAATTTATTAATACCGAGAAAAAGGATTCAATACGATGCTACAATTGTTCTCAATTTGGACACATGAAAAGATCATGCCCAAAACCGTTACGCCCTCCCGGATCATGCTTTATTTGTCAACAAATGGGTCACTTTCACAAAAACTGTCCTAAGCGCCAAGCAGCATCTGTTTTCCCAGAAATTGTTGTTAATAGTAATGATGTAGTTAGTCCTATGTTAACGGTGAGTGTGGCATTTTTTAACCACTTACGAAACAAATATGCTAATTATTTCCATGTTTCATGTCTAATTGATTCGGGTAGTCCAATTAACCATAGATTAACAACTAGATATTTATGTGAGAGAAAAAAACCTAATTCAATTGTCAGAAACCTAATTCATACAAAAACAAAATACATGTAGTCACATATATTTTGTTTTTGTATTTTCAAAAAAATTAGTAAATTTTTTGAAAATTTAGTATAGGGTGGCTCTCACATAAACTTCTAGTTCTATTCTATGCAATTAACCTAATTTCAAAAGCATTAGTACCAAAATTCATTAATATATTTGAAGATTTACTTCCAAGTGGTTATGTTGGAATTGGAAATTGTAACATGAAAACGTATGGCACTATATCATGCAAAATTAAATTTAAAAATATTAATTAATGTATTGAATTATTTGTGATACCAGACGATGATACTTGAATTCCTATGATTCTAGGTCGAAACTTTATGCAAAAATTTAATGTAAAATTAGTCCATTTGAATGAAAATAATGTATGCATATTTGATTCTAAAGAGTTAATAAATAATATACAAGCAATTTCTTTGGTGCCTAATAAGGTATGGAAATAAAATCGCGTGATAATTTAGATTATGATATTAATATAGACTTAGATAAAGAACAAATATTGGAAATAAACAATATAATAGATAAATTCTATAAAAATCCCAAAGGTATTATCAAAAGACCTCATGACTACAAAATGAAAATCCGATTACATGATGATGTGCCAGTTTATAGTTCTCCTCGTCGTTTGTCGGTTCAATCGTGATGAAGTTCAAAAGATAACAGCGGATTTGTTGTCACGAAATATAATACGTCCTAGTAATTCAACTTATGCTTCTGCAATTGTTTTAACTAAGAAAAAAGTGGTGAAACACGAATGTGTATAGACTATAGGGCTTTAAATAAAAAAAAACTATTAGAGATAATTTCCCCCTTCCTTTGATAGAATATTGTATAGAATACATTGCTGGCAAAAGATGGTTTACGCTTTTAGACTTAAAAGATGGTTTCTTTCATATAGAAAAAATTATCCCGCCAATGTTAAAACGTGCTTATGAGACAGGATTAGAATTTAAATTAAAAAAAATGCAAATTTGGTTATCAATCAATAGAATATTTAGGATACTGCATTGATCCTTTAGGAATAAGACCAACAGAAAATCATTTAAATACGATAAAAAATATTCCTTTGCCAAAAAATCAAAAGGAACTTCAAACTTGCATTTGTCTTTTCTCATATTTTCGAAAATTTGTACCATCTTTTTCAACTATAGCTAGACCTTTGCTAGATTTACTTCGTAAGGATACAAAATATCATTTCGGAGAATGTGTTAAAGCTTTTAATGATCTCAGGCAGCGTTTAATGGAGCAACCAGTATTATCCATATATTCCCCAAAAAGGGAGACAGAATTGCATTGTGATGCAAGTACTAAAGGTTTTGGAGCAATATTGATGCAAAAACAGGACGACAGAAAATTTCACCCTATTGCATTTTTTCAAAAACTACTTCTTCAGCAGAATCTCATTACCATAGTTTTGAACTCGAAGCTCTTGCTATAATTTATGCACTACGGAGATTTAGAGTTTATTTAGAAGGGATTCCCTTTACGATAATAACAGACTGCAATTCTTTAACTATGACCTTAAACAAGAAACAAGTAAATCCGAGAATTGCTAGGTGGGCTTTAGAATTAGAAAATTTTAACTATTCTATCAAACATCGGGGAGGGACGTCAATGGGTAACGTAGATGCCTTAAGTAGATGTTGTAATACCGATAATTGTAATGTTATTGCAGTAATAGATTGCAATGAACTTGATACTCGTTTACAATTGACTCAGCAAAGAGATACGTTTGTAAAGGAATTAATCAATAAATTAATGGATATGAACTCATAGATGGTCTTTTATTTCGCAAAGATAAAACGGGTAGATTAATGTTGTATGTACCTAAGAAATGGAGGAACATGTAATTAGATTGATTCACGAAAAAATTGGACATCTAAGTGTAGAAAAAAGTTATGATCAAATAAAACTAAATTACTGGTTCCCAAATATGAAAGCTAAAATTGGTTCTTATATAAAAAATTGTATAAAATGTATTGTATATTCAGCACCAGCTCGTATAAATGAACAAAATTTGTATAGCATTCCAAAAAAGCTAATACCATTTCATACAATTCATATAGATCATTTTGGTCCACTTCCATCTTTAAAATCTAAACGTAAGCACATCCTCGTCGTCATAGATGCTTTTACAAAGTTTGTTCGACTATATCCTGTAAATTCAACTAGCACTAAGGAAGTTTGTTGTGCTTTAGAAAAGTATTTCAACTACTACAGTAGACCAAAACGTTTAATATCGCATAGAGGATCCTGTTTTACATCTCACGAATTTTCTAACTTTGTTCTAGAAAATAATATAGAACATATCAAAGTTGCAGTTGCTTCTCCTCAAGCTAATGGCCAAGTTGAGAGAGTAAATAGAATCATAAAAGGAATCTTAAGTAAAATAAGCGATCCCATAGATCATACTAATTGGTCATTAAAATTATCTCAAGTTGAATATGCAATAAATAACTCTGTTCATAGCTCCACAAAAGACACCCCTAGCCAACTTTTATTTGGCGCAAAACAACGCGGAACGATCATTGACGAATTGACGGAATATTTAGACGATAAGATGGACAATCAAATTAGGGATTTAGTGTCACAAAGGTCAAGGGCGTTAGAAGTAATTGAACTATCTCAAAAACACAATGAGGACTATTTTAATAAGCATCATGTACCTGCAAAACAATATTCGATTGGAGATTATGTTGTGGTCATGAATACTGATAATACTGTTGGAAAAAACAAAAAATTTATAGAAAAATATCGTGGGCCTTTCATTGTCGAGAAGGTATTATCAAATGATCGTTATATTATAAAAGATATTGATAATTGTCAGCTCTCTCAAATTCCATATAAAGGTATTGTTGAATCTAAGCGACTTAGAAAATGGGTTACACCAAATTAATTGTTTATATATTTCTAGTCACACCACTTTAAAATAAATATTATTTTTTTTAATTTTTGATTGAGGTCAATCAAATTGTCAGGTTGGCCGAACTGTAATGTACTTTGTTAAAAATACTTGTTGATCAAATTTTATAAATCATAGTTTCATAGTTTTAAACTTGTATTTTGAAAAAAATAAAAAATAAATAGTTTTACGAAAGCAATTTTACAAAATAAATAAATAAAACTTAGAAACTATTCAGAATAAAATTAAAAGCCAAAAGTAATTAAAATTTTTGTTAAAAGGCTAAACTTAATAAACATTATAAAAAAATTAACTTAAAAACTATGAGAAATAAAAAAAATCAAAGCCAAGTTAAAACTTAAGAGCTTGTTTTAAAAGAAAAAAAGGCTAAAACTAAAAAAAAATTGAAATTTTTAAAAAGTAAATCTAAAACTTAAAAACTAAAATTTTATTAAAAAGACAATTAAAAAAAAAAAAAAAAAAAAACTAAAAACTAGAACAAAAATGAAAATGCTTAAACTAAAAAATAAAAAAAATGCAATTAAAAAAAACTTACAAATATATTTAAAAAAACGTAGAAAACTATATCCAAATAAAACATCTTCCCCATAACTGCCATATCCACCGTGGGACCACAATTAATAACACCAGCTATTCACCAGGCAGCAGAATAAAGGTATCGCCAGACCCGGACTGTTGACGGATGACACTAAGGAAAAAACCACATATATATATAATAAAAAGTATTTTAATAAAAAAATTTAAATAAAAAATAAGTAGTTAGGGCATTTATACCTGATAGTTAACCCAGTCCCTTAATAGAAACGTTAAGGTGCGCGCGTAGGTATCTAAACTGAGCTCATTTTAGGCCTAGTCGTAGTTTTAGGGCATGTAGTATTGCCCAGGTAAGTGCTAGAATTCCTATAGGAAAATAAAAAAAAAAAAACAAGAAATTATTATATCGTAAGTAACTTAGTAACACAAATTATGTGTTTTATGAAAAGAATGAACATTTTGGCGCGTTTTGGGGAAAATCAACGAAAACTTTACATAAGTAATGTTGAGGAGCAATTTTTTGTTAAGATATGATTGTGTTTTTCTTTTTGCTGGTTCTTAAGTTCATTTAAATATATGTTTGAACTATGGAAGGAGGTATTATTAGTAATTAAATTTCAACTTCCTAAGATAATTGGAACATGCTATTAAACGGTAATTTGTTGATGATAGCTAAAGAAAAACTAATGAACCCGTATTTCATAATTTTCAGAAAATAAAGATTTTAAATAAGATAAAATAACGATTTACTAAAAATTTCTGAACTTAATAAAGTGCGTCAATTTGTGCGAAGACAAAAATGTTGCAAGTGTACCTTCCTTAAATTAAAGATTTATGTGCCTTAAGCTAATTCCCAAAATATTAGGAATCAATTATTTCACTTTTGTGAGCTGGACCAATTTTAAAGTACCTCCAAAAATATTATTTTCGATCAACACTATACACAATTTTTAATTTTTTATTAAAAAATTCAACATATAATAGGTAACGCTCAGATGACATTGACAATATGGTCCCCGTGCTTTTTCCTGTTCTGATTATTAAAAAAAATAAAAAAAATTTATAACAATCTTACTTACTGTGCCAGTTAATTTTGGTGTAACTTTCAGGCGGCATGTCAACAGTATACAATATTAACTATTTTATGTTTAAATTTGAATATTTCCATTTCCTCTAAGAATATTAATAATATTAACTTGTATGAAAAATTATTTACATAGGTAATTTTGTTGGAGGATTTTATATATGGTTTTACATAGGTAATTTAGTAAATCCTAAACTAGTCGAGATATCGACAAATGCTTTGGTGGACATATGTATAACTAGTAGGGGATCTAAATGCAGCAATAAAAATTTTCAAAATTTTTACATAGGTAATTCAGTCAGCCCAGGGACGATATGTGTTTTTTTTTTTTGGAGAAATTTAAATTAAAACCACGTACCCCTCAACACCAAGGCGAATTAAGATGGCTGCCAAGAGTCCTGCAGAAACGTGATAAGAATTTGTTTTCTCTTATTTTGCATCCATTTCCTCTTTGAAAATTATAATATAAAATATAAGATAATTGATTTAAATAGTTTTTTGTTAATTATTCTTACTTTTTGAATTTGTAATAAATTTACTATTTATTTTCTTGATAAACAAACAGTTTAATAATTTTGGTGCATTTCGATATGTGAATAATATTTCTTTTATTATTAATTTCCCAAAGTATATTCTTCTTGTAAATAAAATATTTGGTAAATAAAAATTGTAAGGTAAGTGATTGGAACGAGTAGTGTAGGATAGGGTAGTGTTAGGGGTAACAAAATCTCATTTAAGTTACCATGGATAGGGCATTTAATACCCTTGTGGGAGCGCCAACTTTTTCCCGGAATATCATCTGCCGGAAGGAAAAGAGAATCCTGCCCTAATACCAATGAAACACACAGGCCAAGAGTGTAAATTTTAGCTCACTTCGGGTCCCCATATAAACTATTAATTTTTATAATTTTTTATTTCCTTTTAGCTGGTATATTTTTTTTTTATACCGGCAATTGGCTACCAGCTGAGCAAGAACCCCACCCCATCCGGCGAGTTCTAGCCCGGCTTCCACCAGATACCAGCGCCGCTCAGTCTGGTAGCCCCAACCAAGTCAGATGTTTACATTTTAATAAGCCGGTCGGTACAACATTTTTATAAAATGATAATATGTCCCCGTGTCAATTTCTCTTTAGATTTATATTTTTATTTTGTAAATTAATAGGCCTTTTCTTAAATGTGCTAAAAATTTGTTGGCCAATATGCCTTGGCATTTTGACACAACTTTTAATTTTTTGAAGTATGTTTTCAAATGCTGAAACCATAGAAAACAACTAGAATTCCAACTTGCTCACAAAAAACCTAACTCAACTGTCAAAAAAACCTAACTCTTTATATGTGTTAGTAGAATTTTCTACAGAACAAATGTATACGTGTGAAGAGAGTCATTTTTTGTTGCTGAGCGAATGAAAAGAGTTGAAGTTCTAGTTGTTTTCTATGGCTGAAACATTCAATAAATTTCCATATATTTCATAACATTCACTCACATGAAGAACGTTATGAATGTTGTAGGAAAGGTTTTCAATACCATAAAAATATGCAAATTTGTTTACAAATAATTTAAACATTTTATTTGCGGTTTTGAGAGTTAGACTTGCGTCATATATTTTAGATCCGACAAATATTCTGTAACCTACAACAAAAAGTAGGAAACGTTTATAAAACTCATCATCTACAAAATGTTTTAACAAAACCATTCCCGTGTACAAAGCAATTTGCCTGTACTCTGTAGCCTTCCATATTGCGATTTCATCAACTGTTCTTGGTTTTCTAGAAATCTCCATTGGAACAAATGGAGCAAACGAAACAAGAACACTTGAAATTTAAGCCTTGGTTGAATGGTTAAGTTTTTGGATAGATTTGTTGTTTAATAAAAGATTTATAATTTTTTTTGTTACGCCCAGATCTAGAAAATGCATAGAATCTAATGGAAACTGTGTTATCATTCCTATTCCTATATTTTCCAAACACAGTCCTGTTTTCACATTCAAATCCCTGTGGAAATTTGTATTGGTTCTATCTAGAATCTGAAAAGACCGTTCTATGTCCAGTCCGAGACCTGTTGACATCTGTGACAACCATTTAAAGCGTTGTGACCTTTTGTGCCACAAAGAAAAGTTCTTGCCGGAGTGTCACAAATAAAGGCCCGGATTTTAACCGACTTTAACTCCCGTTTTCAATATTTTTGTTTCCTCAACAAAGTCATGGAGAAACAACATAGTAGGGTTTACCTTTGCCTATATATGTTCCAATGGGAAACACTTCAACCAGAGGATAATCTACAATTTTTGCCAAAATTGGCCACAAACCAATGGCAGAGCTTTTAATTAATGGCAACCCGTCAATGCAAATGTCCAATAATAGTTCATCCATACAGTGCTGCAGCACTTAATTTTTCTAATTGTTTTTCGATTCCAATTTGGATATAGTAACCATGCGCAACGGTTTTCATAACACATTTTTCTTTGCGTTTTATTAGTCCACCGACGCTCGTAGGTATATCCATATTTTCTTCTTCCAAAATTTTCAGAAGGCTGTTGCAGCATTCTACGGATGGATTATATTTAAGGTACCACTCCTCAAGCTTCTTCCGTAATGTTTTTGATGACCCCATTTCAACGTAATCAAAATCTGGTGGTGAATATAACGGTTCATCCGGTATCTGCTGGGAAGTTTTGCTTTTTAAAAGGTTAGAAAGTCTAGCTTTTTCTTTTCTTACTAACCTTTTAAATGATCTTTTAGAGCTCATTTTACTTACCAGAAAATTAAATTATTTTAATATTTAATTTTTATTTGTTTTATTTATTTTATTAATGCACGTCCAATTGCACTTTTGCGTACTTTTTTCTTATTGATAGTGAAATCTTCATTTAGTTATTCAGTTACTTTATTCCTGTTTTAAAGACACAGAGTAAGTACTCGAATTTCAAAGTAATCCTATTTAATAACAATTTTTTAAACCTCATGTTTAAGTAATATGTTTTTAAAACTTTTTTGAAATACAAATATACTCTTTTTTATAAATTTGAAATAATATATATTAATTTTTTTTTTTGGGAATAGTAATTCATATTTAAATGAACTTGTACCCGAGAAATATAACTCATGTATTCAATAACATTAATAAAAGACGCATAAGCAAATGAATCCCTGCTAATTTCACGTTATTTTGTATAAGTATTATGTTACACAAGGTAGATTACATACTGTCTCCACGTTGATATTATATGTAAGATAACGCCGGCAGAAGAGAGTAAACATTTTGTTTATATTATGTTAAATCTTAAAGAAGGGGTAAATGCATTCTAATAAATCTCATAATATTTCATTATTTTCATTCAGTCACAGAGTAAACATGTACTTTTTATTTAAGAAATTCGAAATTTTTTAGCACAATTTTAATGAAAATATGTTTCTGAATGTAGAATAACCATTAAAATAAAATAATTTTACAAAAAACATTGTTTTTAAGTACTCTTAAAAATACACATTCACACACACACACACACAAACTTTCGTATATGTGTATTTTTTTTAGAGTAAATCTTATAAGATAGTTGTGTAGAAAAATCTTATCACAACAGTCTCATAATATTTTTTATAATACTAATATTTTAGTCTACACGTGAGATAATTCTCTCAGAGAGCGGATTGGACACTCTCTGTTACATATTATGATATAAAAAAATCATCTGTAGCCCCAGTGTTAAGAAAGTAACGACAACTCTACAACAACTACAACACCAAAAAAAAACCCCATGTATTTTGTTTTTGCATTAACATTTCTTATGTCAACTTTACTTTTGTCATTTCTCATGTTTCTTTACAAAAAACAAAAATACATTCGACATTTCATGTAATAAAAAAAGAGGAGAAAGACGCAAAAGTACACAAAAGTAAATTAAAAATGCCAAAAAATGTAAACATAAACAACAATTTGACACTACAAATTCTAAAACACAAGCCGCCATATTGATTTCAAAAAGGAAAAAAATTCTCAGTTGTTTTAATGTCGTTACCTTCTTAATCTACCTTTTATGTTACATACATTCACATACATATGTATGTATGTACATATGCAAGTGAATACAATATTTTTAATATATTAAAATAAAAGTTTTGCGTAATAATTCCATATTTATTTAAATAATTACTAATTAAGAATACAAATCGAAAATACCGCTTTCCACAGGAATCTGGAAAACATTATAATACCAATGTTTATATGTTTTTTAGTTCAAAAAAGACTTCTTATTGTCCAAACTAAAATTCAATGTTAAAATGTTAAATAAAATTACATTATGGAAGTACTTTTAAACCAGATGTTTATTAATGATGTTAAAAATAACTATAAGATGAGCTGAAAATGTGATTTAGATGTCGTTTGTAAAGAATGACTATCATTATTTTTAGCTGGGAAGTTATATAATTAGCAACACGTATAAATATGAAATAACATACCTTTTAAATTTACGATTTCCGCTTGCAAATTGTTTAATTTATCAATTATATTACACTGGTCGACAAAAAAAATCCTCCACCAAAGACGAATAGTTGAACTTGATGCATTTTGATGTGCTAAACACGAATCTGCTTTCAGTTTTTTTCCAACAGATTTGGATTTTTTTTTTTTATGGGCGTGTCTTATATTTCGCCCATGGTAAGGCCATTACTCTAGTATATTTCTCAATAACGGTGTGTACGATTGACATATGTGATAAAAGATGCGGACTAAAAATATCTTCAAATCCCTCAAACTAAATTTTTTTATGTGCTCAATTGTTTCGGAGTTATTTTGAAATAAGTGTCCAAAAAATATATTTTTCATGCAAAATTTCAGATTTTTTTGTTATTAAATTTCTTTTAATAAATTAAATGAAATGTTTCAGTTTATCAATTTTATCTTAAAGCTGGTAATGTTGCGAATAAAATATGATGAACAAATCTTGATTTTATTCACAGTTAAGTAAAAATACCCATGTATGCATACAATTGTATAGAAATACAGTGGTGGGCAAACATTTTTTATTTTTTTTTTTTTATTTTTTCATAAAACGAAAATAGGTGGAATAGATGGTTTTCGACGAGTTAAACAAGAGTCTGCACTCACTTTTTTTCTATCACGTACTGATTTTATACCCTACACCACCATAGGTGGTTGGGGTATTATGCGTTTTTGCAGATGTTTGTAATGCACAGAAATAATTATCGGACCCCCACCTTAAATTTAACGATGTTCGTCTGTCTGTCTGTCCATGTAAACCTTCTGAACAAAGTCCAGGTCGCAATTTTAAAGATATCTTGATGTCTTTGGCACGTATAATTATTTTGACAAAAGGACGATGCCTATTGAAATTGGTTATGATCGTTCCATTATTTCACCTAGCCCCCATACAAATGTCCTCCTGGAATAGGTGTTTAACAATCATAAATGCCTTAAATCCTATACATATATATAAAAGAGACTGTTTGTTTGTTGATTTGTTTGTTTGTTATTCTTTCACTGCAAAACTACTGGACCGATTTTCATGAAAATAGGCACACAGATTACTCGCGTAGTGAACTATAGGTTATATGGGATCCAAATTGGACGCCACGCCCCTTTTTACGCCCACTTTTTGTAAAAATTATATTTGACTTAGTTTTTTACACTTTCCCTAGATTGATTCACGCAAAATTTGGCACACAAAAATACTTTCAAAATACTAAATAACCTATTTACTGGATGCCACGCCCACTTTTTTCAAAAATTATATTTTACTTAGTTTTTTATCCTTTCCCTGGATTGATTCGCGCAAAATTTGTCCCACAAAAATAGTTCCCAAGAAAAATACTAACTGAACTATTTACTGAATGCCATACTTTAGTTTACATATAAAAGACACTATTTGGTTATTATTTCTTCACGACAAAATTGATTGATGGATTAACATGAAATTTGGTGCTCAAGTGGTTCATTTTCGGGAACTTATAGGCTAAGTCAACTACAGCCTTTTGTTGCAGATAATGATGAAATTTTCAAATTTAGGTCTATGGGGCCTTAGAAAACTTACCCATTATATAAAATTTTGTTTCGGTCCCTAGATCGGGTTGAACTGGCCGTTACCATATGGTCACGCCAGGCACTACATAAATATTTTTTTTGTAAGAAGAAAATCAGAAAATTAAAAAAAAAAATGTTTTTATTGACAAATTTCTTAAGGAGATGCAATTCAATATGAGTTCTAGTATGTTATAATTTACATCATACCAAATATTCAGCATTAAGTATACCCCCTTTAGTTGGAGCATTCACCTTATTATAGCTGTTGGTACTAAAAAAATAACTCATCACGATCATAAAAACTTATTGTGTTAGGAATCCACCTTTGAATATTGGAGGACATCCACTAAATATAATTTACAAACTAGCAAATGACTTTTGGAGTCCTACACTATAATTATTTAAGACTTCATTTCTATTTTCCCTGATGCTGAAAAACAAATTTCAACACAAATGCCATTATATACGTAAAAATTCTGCTTTTCGATGTTCCTATTTTATACTCATTATGATAAACAATCACATTTTGGTTTTAAGGAATGTATAAAGGACTTAATGTCAAATACTACTGCTAGAAACGTTACCAGCATCAAATTCGTCACTAATATCACTATAATTTTTAGAACGTTCGATGAAAATCCTTCAGATATATTCATAATTGTCACTTTCAAGCTCTTCCATTGACGGATAATTTACCGGAAAAAACAATTCTTTTACCAAAGAATTTACATTTTTTGACACAATTTTCAAAGAAATGTACTACGAAAAAAATGTACTTCTTATTTATATAAAAATCATAAAAGATTTTTCTAAAAATTAACACAGTGTAAGAAAATGTATGAATTACTTTTTCATGTCGTTAATTTTTTACATTTTTAACAATAATAATTTTAAGGGCTCACAAAAGGATCAGTTGCTTCCAAACATATAATATTAATGACCCCTTTTATTAAGCTAATATTATTAACAAGACTCCATATGATGAAATGTAATTCAAATTTATTCTAAATTTTTATTACCTTCTACGCTATATAGCTTTATATTTAACCGTTGTTTGCGTTACCATATGGGTGCGCTAGGTCAATTTGGGTTAATTATTTTGTATTACGCTTCTTTTTACGCCCACTTTTTTAACAAATTTTTTGGCTTGATTTTTATTTTTATACCTATAGGTTTACCTGAAATTTGACACGCATACCGTTCAGAGGGAACTTAAACCTATAAAATTTATCTATTGAATGTCACGCACTTTTTACGCCTACTTTTTTACATATTATTCTACTTGAGTTTTTGACTAAATCATTTTATCGGTTCTATATTTGGGATACATATAATTCGAAAAGGTTATGACACTCAGATAGTATGGAAGTAATACATGTTACAACCATTTCATAAAATGCCAAGCATCCTTTTCCGCCGTATAGTTTTGGGATTTATTTGCCATATTTGAGACAACATCACGTTAAAACTACTGAAGAAGTGCACATTATATTTGACACAAATATATTACTCTTAGGCGTTTATTTCCTGTTTTTTTAAGCACCTTTTTTAAAGAAATATTTTATTTAAATTTTAACAAAATATCTACTTCAATTCACAAAAATTTATACAACTTTTCTTTTGGATATCATGCCCTTTTTATGTTAACGTTACTGATCCGATACATATGAAATTTATCACATTAATAATAGATTTCACAACTGGTTATATATGCTGTTCTTGATTATGTACAATATTCACTTTTAATGCATAATAGGACATTATGACTTACTTCTGAAATTTGACATGATTTACTTATATAGAGCGTTCGTGCTTTACAGTTAAATGAACTGAATAAATCTATAATATCTAATCAGCAGTCTAAAAAACATAAAAATTTGCACAACAGCAGCAGTCTGTTTGAATACCCATATTACACAGACCACTCAGGAACGGATATATGGATTCACCTTTGACATGAAAATTTTAATCGTTTGCTAATTTTCTGTTCTCATCCGGCATTACTATTTCTTAAAAAATTCCCCTCATTAAAAAAGTCGTAGCTTTTTAATTTTTCTGAAAGCTATATTATCGGAGACTACTCCTAAGGAGAAATTAAATCTAATTTCTTAATATGAGCCAATCTAGATTCTAAATTTTAACTATTCGATATAAAGATTATGCGTTTTCATAAACGCATTATCCCAGGCAAGCTTTATGCCAAAATTAAAAAAAAGTTTTTATTTTAAATATTTTTGGAATTATGTGATCTACTTTTATCAAAATCAAAAATTTGTTTGCACTGTTATTCCAAATAATAAGGATAGGATATCTCAACTTACAAAAAATATCGGATATCTAAACTAGCAGAGAATATATCATAGATACAAAATTTAACTACACCGAAAACCTACTTTTTGAAATGATTAAATTGTTTTAATGAACATTAGTTTGATACTTAGGGATGCTATTTGCTTAATATGTTTTTCTGTATAGAATATGTTCATCGGTAATGACCACAATTTTTTATGAAAATTCCATTGTGAATGTATGAAATTTTCGTTAGTGAGACATCCTTTTGGTTCTTTATTTGAAGTACTGGACCAAGAGTATGATGGAAATTACAACATTAAAAAAAAAAAGTTTCATTAGCGTTATCCATGCTTATAGAAAATTATTAAGAAACAAATTTATTCTCTACTATGATATAATTCTTAAACACGATCGTATTTGCTTAATTTTTAATTAAAGTAATAAGAATTTTGAAGAAGAAGACTATCATTGAAATAACTGCCTTGATATGTAATAATATAATCTAATGCAGCTAAGTAGTTTTGACAAAAAATATTTCCACGAAGTTTTGAGACTTTCAATATAATAATTCTGCTGATACTAATACCTCCCACATATTCGACCATATTTACAATCTTAACTATAAAACGTCATAGGTTATTATATAACTCGAAGGACCATAAGGTTATGCGGTTCAAAGTAATAATTTTATTTATTTAGGAATATTTATTAAGTGATTTAAACTATGTTTTCAACCCGAAATATGAAAATATATATAGGCTTAAAGAAGTATATTTTTCATCCAACTACGCAATCGTGAGTTCTTTGAATGTAAAACTTTCTAAATTTAGGATTAGTATTTAATTCCAAGGGACAACTACTAAAATTTACCAGTATATACAGTGAACGAAAAAACCTAAGCATACAGAGTAAAATTTTACATATTTTGCTACACATTTTGGTATTAATGTTTTCCTAGTAATTGAACCCTGTATGATTTAAAATGTTTCATTGTATTAATGTAACAGTAATTAACGTTTAACGTATTGAATTAAATAACAGTCCGCCAGGTTGACAGCATACAGAATATGTGGCTGGTTTTTTGTCAAATATCTGAAAACTTATCCGAAATAAAGGTTATCATATTTATGTGTCCAAACAATTGCGAAAGTTACCGAAAAAACAGTCTTAAAAAAATTTTAATAAGAATATTATGGACATAAAAAGAATTCGCACTAAAAAAGAAGTATCGCCACGCTAAATATGAACCATTTTTAAAATGATATTATCTTTGAGTCGTATTCATACATTTAAAAATTATATCCCAACATATAGTATGCGAAAAGGGATACTAAAATTTAAATCTTTGTACTCTCACAAAGCACCAAGACTGTCGTTCCCGAAAATCAAAAATTTTGGGCCAAAATAGGAAGAAGTTGTTTTTAGTGACAAAAAAAATGTTTAATTTGTATTACTAGATGGTTCTTTCGTGTATTGATACAAAATAAACGGCGGGATGAGAAAATCAGATACTTACCAAATTACTGGAAGGATTTATTATAGAATATCATGCAAATAGTTACAATAAAACATTACTAAATGGTTTTATAAGTACAGAAAATTATGATAAACGTCCCTTTTCTTATAAAAAGGACTATTGGAACTTGGTCCATACATTTCATCGAGAGATCGCCACATCAAAGATTAAAAGTCAACAAAAAAAAAAATTTGTTTGCGGTAAAAAATTGTTTTAATAGGGCATGAGCCAGTTTTTTCATAGAGCTGAATTATTCCGAGAGTATGCGAGGAATTATATGCCAAACAGTTTTTGCTGAAAGGAGCCGCTTTAACACTATAAAGGCACTAAAAAAAATGCATGGACAATAATAATGCTATGTTGACGTATATTTTGCATACAGACTTCTTTATCAATGCCGTTACGATTGGAATATGTTATAAAGAATGCAGTTAGCCATAAAGACTGTTAAACCGCTATAACATTGTATTTAATTTAAAAAAAAAGCATGCTAATATAATTTGTATGCTTAGGTTATTTCGTTCTACTTTTTTCAATTGCATCATATTTCTTAACAGTGATCTTAAGTTTTGTAATTTCAGTGTCAACATATGTATGTAACTGCAAATAGTTCAAAATAAAATGTGGAACATACTTTTTCGATATAAAATAAATAAAGTGGGTTTTCTTATATTTTTATTGTGTATGCTTAGGTTATTTCGCGCACCGTATTTAGACGCACTGAATAACTGATCGTAAAAGTAATTATAATAGGTAAAAGTTGTAATATTCACTTAAATAAGTTATATTTTAATGTATTTTTTTTAATATATCGGAAAACCCGGGCAACGCCGGGTACAAACAGCTAGTACTTCCATATTTCAATGACACTCGGTGCAAAGGAGTTTTGTGTAAGTGTCAATCTTTGTGCCAAATTTTGTCAAGATCTCTTCCGAAAATCACTTTAACGTGAATAAATACCATAAGAATAATATAATCAAGTTAATATTCGACACAAATAAGTTGTATATAAGTAGAAACAACATTGCCAAAATTTATGAGAATCGGTCCATAATTTTCCATAGCTCCCATATAAACCCACTTCCAGGAATCGCCCTAAAGGGCATACAATTGGCTACAGGTCTAATTTTTAGCTCATACGCAATGGTGTAGGGTATCATATGGTCGGTATTGACCGATAATAGTTTCTCTCTCGTTTTTTATGGACATGACTAATATCATCACTTTATTCAGCGGTCAGACTTTAAAACTTGAGAATGCTTTGTACAATTTTTACTATAACTCCAGAACCGTTTACACGATTCTGATAAGTGATACACCAAAAAAAGCTGAAAAAAATTGTCTTCTAGGCTTGTTAACAGTAATTTTTATTTATTAAAGAATTTCAGAGTTATGGATCAAAATTTTCACATTAAAATTTTTTTTTTTGTATTTTTATACCCTTCACCAACGGTGTAAAGGGTATATATAAGTTTGTCATTCCGTTTGTAATTCTCACAATTTTCGTCGGAGAGCAAAAAAGTTTACATTTTCGGGATCCTTGTAAGAAATGATGACGATAGGACCATGTCCGACCGTCCGTCCGTCCGTGTGTCGGTTGAAATGGCGTTTATGAAGTCCACCGATAACTGACATATATAATATATATGTCAAACGATCGGAAATGCTTTCGAGAATTTTGCTATTGGAATTCAGCAATATCGGTTCATACAATGCGGAGATATGTTAAAAAAACCGGTTTTTAGAACCGGTTTTCCAGTTTCTGAAGCCTCTGTATATACTAGGGACTTCGTTTTTACAAAGAAGTCTCGGACATTTTTTTCTAAATTTTTGTTCTGAAAAAATGAAATAAATCGGTTCAATAATAACTGAGATATTGGACAAAACGCATTTTTTATTTTTTGAAGCCCTGGTTTAAGCTATAGATTTTTATTTTTATACAGATCGGCCACAAATATTTTTATAAAATTTCGGTTTTTTGAATCAGCAGGATCGGTTTATAAATGGCGGAGATATGCTTTAAAAACCGGTTTTTGGAACCGGTTTTTCAGTTTCTGAAGCCTCTACATATACCAGGTACTTCGAATTTTTTAAGGGGGCTCGGAAATTATTTTCTGAATTTTTGTTCTGAAAAAATAAAATAAATCGGTTCAGTAATAACTGAGATATCGGGGAAAACGATTTTTTTATTTTTGAAGCCCTTGTTCAAGCTACAGATTTTTATTTTTATATAGATCAGTCATAAATGTTTTTACAAAATTTAGTTTTTTTTTAATAAACCAAATTCGTTCATAATCAACAGAGTTATGGCCCAAAAACAAATATGTTAAGAATATAAATACACACACAAACATGTATATTAAGCATTGTAATGACTTTTAGTGACGTTTTTTGTTTTTTGTATAGACAAGTAGTTAAGTTAGAAACAGCAGTAATATAATGAATAACAGTGTTGTTGTTCTTTGTATATGCAGTCTGTACAAAAATAAATAGATATGGAATTGTTGTTGTTTATTTTTAAAAACTAAAACATATCTGTTAAAAATATACATAAATACATACACAAACAAGTATATTAAGCATTGTAATGACTATTAGTGACGTTTTTGCCTATAAGACAAGTAGTTTAGTTAGCAACAGAAGTAATAATGGATAACAGTGTTGTTGTTGTTCTTTGTATATGTAGCCAGTTTGTATATACACACATAAAAAAATAAATAAATATGGAATTGTTGTTGTTTATTTTTTAAAAGCAAAGCCTGCTATGATTGTTTTTTTTATATATTCAAATTTTCGTAGTTTGAAAAAAATTTAGATTTATATATGTGAAAATATGAAAGCATACGTTAAGGCGAAAATTTTCTTATTTGTCGGTAATATGGTAATATGATGTCGATAAGATAGTAAGATGGTAATATGGTGAAGGGTATCAAAGATTCGGCACAGCCGAATCTTTTTTCAATTTCATTTTTACTACTAATTACCGAATAACTACGGAAATATTAACTGAACAAAAAATTATGTTAATTTGGCTCAAAGATAATTTAAATCGCTATCTACTGGAGTTTAATTTATCTTAATTGGACAAATCGTTTTCGAGTAATACAAGTGTGACTGCCTAAAGACGGGGTCATAGTTAACGTGACTAGAGGGTTTTTGTCAAAAATCGGGACCCGAACGACTAAAAAGCGGGATTCTGAACAAAATCGTATGGAAAAAAAGTTTTGTAAAAAAGAGGAATTTTATTTTTATATCTCAATTAAAAATCTAAATCTGCAGTTCTCTCGCAAGCACCTTATTCACGACCCAATTGAGACGTTAGAAATTGAGATCATCCCATAAAAATGTTGTCTCATCGAAATAAGTAAATATATCCCTACAATCTGAAACATTAAAAGTTATAATTTTAACGTGTTTCTCTAAATGTTTTCAAAATATTCCTAGTTAAATTTCAAGATTGAATTCAAATATGGTTTGAAAAAAACTTGGTACTTTTTGAATTTAATAGCAATAGATTTTCTTAAATAATTCTTAGACTCGTTAACAATAAAACCAAAGTTGGTTGCCGTTATCGCTAAAAAAACATTCAACTTGACTACCGTTACCCCTAAAATATAGTTACCGAAATAATTGAAAAACGGTTACCGCTAAAGTATATAACGCAAAAAAACCGTTACAGAAATAGCTCGTAATACCGATAACACTAAAATATCGTAAGCCTTATTTTGGGGTTTAAGAAATATTATTATTTTTAATAAAGTTGAAATAAAACTTGTAATAAAGTTATAGCTACCCCAGCTCGTCATTATAATATTGACTACAAATTATATTTTATAGTTCTGAACCGATACTTCGAAATTTATGAAAAAACAGTTAGCCATAAAATACCATTACCGAAATAGCTAAAAATACCGTTACCTATAAAAAACCGTTATCAAAATAATCCGATAGACTGTTACTTTTTCATCTTTTTGTATCGGCTGACAATATTATATTTTTATAACTTTAAATTTATACAAAAATAAAAAAATATCCAATCCGAAACAAAGGCACAACGTTTATATGTTTCCAGATAATTACCCAGCAAAAAAGGAACTGAAAAAGAGCTGAAAAGGTCATGAGTTTAACATTGCGTTGTCATTGGAAGAAAGTACTTAAGGGTGAAAAAGAGCTGCAAAAGTTCTTTTTTTAAACCATGGTTGTCATTGGTAGGATGTTCTTCTTTTATACTTCTTGTTCATTGCTTTCGAAGTACTTCTCTTAAAAATATGTATAAATTTTTTTAATAAAAATTCTGTTTTAACTATAATAAAATAGAATAAAAATGTTTTAAAATTTTATTTTTTTTAGAAATTATTAACCTTTTTTCCCGCAAAAAAATCATTTATTTTCACTTTTTTGGAAGTAATTACTAAGAACTTTCAAAAAAGTTCAAAATATGCACTTAGTTACACTTTTGAAGTAGTGAAAATGTTCTTTTTAGGAAGCCCTTGATCGCTATTTTGCTGGGTTATTAAAGGTACAATATGAAAATATCCATTGTTAACCTTGAGATCAAAGTTCATGTCAAAACATCTTTTTGAAATGGGACATTTTGGTAAATAAAATTGGTTAAAAAAATTATTTAAATAGCCCTAACACAAATGTTCTAAAAATCCCTCTGAAAGAACAAAATTTCTTCCTTCAAAAATGTAATTATATTTTATTCTAACATTCTTAAAATAATTAAAGTTTTAAACCTATTTCTGAAAAAAAAATTCTAAACTTTTTTGGTAAAAATATATCAGAATTGAGATTTTTCATTCACTGGTAAGGAACTGAAGATATGTTAAAATATGTAGGTCATAAACGATTTGTAAAGAATTATAAACTTTCCAGTGGAAAAAATTATTTTACACTTAAATATAGGTAAGAATTTTATAGAAAATGTAAATAAGGAAATCGAATAAGTAATTGTTAAGGTTAGAAAAGCGGGATTTCTTAATAAAAAGCGGGAAAAATATTTTAGGCGGGATCGAAGTTCAAAAAGCGGGATAATCCCGCCAAAAGCGGGATGTCTGGTCACGTTAGTCATAGTAGTCATAAAAAGAAATCAAAACATGATAGAAAAAAGTGAAAGCTGATTCTTGTTTAGCAAGTGAAATTCCTTTAATTCACCTATTTATTCACTATAAAAAATTTTTTTTTGCCCACTAGTGTATTTTCACTTTACTGTAGGTTAAAGTGCCTTACGAAACAAATTTTGCAAATGTACCCCTCCAGAAATGAAGATGAAGTATGTTCTTATATGATTCCCAAAATATTACATCTCAATCTTTAAATTTACGTGAGCTGGACCATTTTCAAAACACCTCTAAAATTACGTATTTTTTTCATATCATTATCAACATTTTAGTTATAAGAAAATTTACTTCAAATTATAAAAGAGGCATATTGTGAACATGAATATTCATTTAAATTATTATTATGTCTCTTTTCAGTCGCGAAATATTAAAATTTTACTTACATTTTTTATCATATTTTCTTCGATCAAACTTGTAATTTTATATATTTCGGACATTTTTCAAAATATATTAGGTTTTTATGTATCATAGGAATGGTCTATCCTGTTACTATTGAAGATAAGACGTATTTAACCCATTAAGAACTATATGGTAAATTTTATGCATTTAGTTCCTAAAAGCTTAAATTTGGAATTTTTGCAAATAAATCGCATGGAAGTACTTATTACGCTTAAATATTGATAAATTTATGAAAAACATAACAAGTTCATTTAAAACCGCGAAAATAATCGAATAATAATGATTTTTTGAAATTAAGCCTTTATTTTACACGAATCTACAGCTTTTTTGATCAATTATATATTTGGGGACTTTTATACCCTTAACTTATCATTTATTTGCCCTTCAAATTAACTTAACCAATTATGGACCGGAAATCCCAAAATATTATTTGTGCATCTAAAAGGTTAAGTGAAGGCCCGTATCAATAGTATTTAATGAGAGCTTTCCAATGATGCGCTAAATTTTTATAAAATACTATTTAAAATAAATTAATTACAAATTTTACTAAAATTTTAATTTCGCGAGAATGAAAACAAATTTTAAATCATTTTTTATTCAATATGTAGTAGACGAAGTTTTTCTATCATATATTGTAATTTTTTTGACAAAAAGTTAAAAACTATGTATACTGTCGATCGAAAACCATATTTTTGGAGGTATTTTAAAAATGGTCCAGCTCACGTAAATTAAATAATTGAACCGAAATATTTTGGGAATTAGCTTAAAACATATCAGACTTCAATTCTAGAGGGGAACATTTGCAACTTTTTTTGTCCCCATAAGAATCAAGGCACTGTACTGTAGGTATGCATGGGTATCCTAACTTAACTGTGAATGCAATCAAGATTTGTGCATCAATTTTTATGATACCTGGCTTTATTTACTCGTAGTTTTACCAGCTCTGAGATAAAGACGATAAATTTAAATATTTTTGATGATTTCACTTTTTAAAAGAAGTTTTAGTAAAAAAAAAGATCTTGAATTTATCATGAAAAGAAATATTCGGACACTTATTTCGAAATATCTCCTAAACTATTGAGTAGATAAAAACTTGATATTAGAACAACTTAAAGCTAATTTTATTCCGCATATTTATATAAATCGTGCATACCTTTCTCGAGTTACAGTGAAATATACTCGAGGATTCGGCATATTTAGACACGTTCATAAAAAAATCTCGACCTGATGGGAAAAAACTGAAAGCAGATTCGAGTTTAGCATGCGAAATTCCATCTAGTCCACATATTTTTATTTTTTTGAAGGAGCACGAAAAATTTTTTTTGTCGACCAGTGTTATTATCTTAAGGCGACATTTTCATTATTTTACTTTTTGATGCCATTTTTGAGTATTTAGTGTTTAGAATAACTTGTGAACCAGAGGTATTAATAAAATGTTATGGTGAATTGCCAAACATATGAATTTTCCTATAATACTACTGGTCTTACACGCAAAGAAAAAACATGATTTCGAAATGCTCGCGGAAATCAAGTGATGTTCCTAAGTAGTTTATATGGCTAACACAATCAAATTATTGTGTTTTAGACTAAGCTGAATCGATTATTTTTTGTTCTGCTCATTTTAACATATGATGCTTTGTAATAATATAAAGTCGGTGTACTAAAAGAATAATATGTTTCCTAGTAACATATTATTTCAATGAAATATTTGTATGTAATATTTTAATGCGAGGGGTGACAATAATATGCTCGTCTTTATTGTTGTCTCTCTTTCGAAATAATTTACTCATTCAGTAATGAAATCTTAAATGTGACGGACGCAAAGTGAAGAAAAACGTTTAAAAAAGTTCACAAAATTTTTATTTTAAAATCTTTATTATTATTTTTTAATAACGAGTGCTGACGGAGCAAATCATCAATGGCCAAATTTCAAATTGGAAATATTTTTCGGTAAGTACAATAAATATCAATAATTCAGTGCGGTCAAATATAAAAATAATAATAAAAAAAATGTATTTCTACAATTTTATTTTAGGTGTGTGAATGTGAAGATGAATTTTCTTGAACGAAATCGTCCAGTGAAGGCTGTCGTATTTGTTTTTTAATTATTTTCTATTCACAAAATTTAAATTAAAAAATAATAATAATAAATAAAAATACATTTTAACCGTATGCATAGTATTATGATTGGGGGTATTATAATATTTAATATAGGATCATGTTATATTTATGCAGTATGGTTGTGAGGACTATCACATATAAATGTTATGATTATGAGGTCCATATTATATTAATATTGGATAGGACAATATTATGTTCACAAAAGGGTATAATAACTGATATGATTGAGGGAATCATAAACCTAAACATTAATGATAGTTACCGATTATGGTTTGACCAACCATGTTTTTTCTTTGGGTGTATATGTTAACTGAGGTCCATATGAATTTTCGACTAAGTAAATTCCCAAATCAACTGTCGAAATAGATGTTTCATAAAAGGGACGGTTATTTATAATTTTTTTACCTACAAAATCTTCTTCGTTTTCAAAACTTATTACTACTGCTTCTTTTGTGCCAAGTTCACAATGGTTATCAGGAAATTTAATAGAAAATGTAAGACCACATTTAAAAATAAATATTATAGTGTCATCAAGAGGTTTTAAGCCTTCCGATTTGTGTTCCTTTGTAAAGTCCAAAATTGAATGCCTGTGATACAATTGCTGTGGTATATGTTTAGGCATTTTCGTTTTTTTATGATTTGAAGCATATTTTTTGAAACACCCAATTCTATCAAATGCATTGGCTCCAATGGAAATTGGTTCACTATATCGATTTCAATTTCCTCTAAATCCAATTTAATATCTAAATACATAGGGTGGTGAAAGTTTGGGTCAGGTCTTTTTTTTTAAATCTTCATTTAAACTTGGTAGTCCGCAAACCGTATTAAACGTTGTCAGATTATTAACCGATGTACCAACTTGGGAACATTTCGAACACCTTTTTATGCAACATAAAAAGGAAAGTGCTGGAGCATCACATATAAATGCTCTAAATTCTACATCTATTTTTTCACCGTCTAATAGAAATCCTTTGTTTTGCAAAGTTTTTGCTTACCGGTTGAAATCGTGGAGAAAATTATTAACTGAGGACGGGTTTCCTGTTCATGAAAAGTTCTACGAAGCCAGTAGGGAAGCGGTATGTTATTCACAAAAAGTGATGTAGAAATAGTGGAGAACTAGTTAACAAAAGAAGTTTTTACGACCACTAAATGGTTCTACTTCATTAGTGCCAGAACTAGTTGTGACATCATTAGTTCTAGTGATGTTATCAAAGAATCTGAAATCGTTCTGTTTTCACCAGTTCTATAACTAATGATTTTAGAACAAGTTAAGAAATTTTTCCTGGGAAGCTATTATATTAGCTTACTTAAAATATAAAAAAACATTCAGGCATAATTTTACTACTGATTTTTACCTATGGGACAAAGTACTTAGTGCGAATTCGGTTAAGCCGAATATAACAGTATGATTTGAAATAACAATCAGTTTTCTTTTGTTTAATTATAATTTATTGTTTCTTTTTGGTTTGTTCTTGATTTTGTTTCATTTGAATTTTAGCACATACAAATACATAAGTACATAAATAATTGATTAAATAATTTAAAATCTAATGTTCTTATCAAATAACAACACTTTGATATTCATACAATTTCATATTGGATGAGCCTGTATCTCAATGATTTAGTCGCTTAATCTAAAGATAATCTTAACTAAGTAATTCACAATTATTTCATTTCATTTAATTTGATTGATCATATCGATTAGAACAGTAATTGATTTAATTATTTTCACATTTTTCTTTTTTATTTCTTCTATGTATAACTGGATTGACAAAATTTCGATTTTTTCTTTCATTTTTTTTTTTCTTTTTGGTAAAAAAAAATTGACACATTTTGGAGAATTGAATTTTTAAACCTTCAATTGAAATGTTAAATATCAGTAAAGGTTTAAATTTTGGTTTTGTTTCGTCTTTTTTCCATTAATATTTTTAATTTTACATAATGAGTATGTATTTGTATGTAATTTGTTAATTATTGACACAAGTTTCAATTTATATATAAATTACGACCATACGACGACTACCTTAATGGTAGTAATTTTCTAATTTTATGTTTTACTTTTCTTTTACTAATTAATTATTTATAATGTATGATAATAATTGAATTAACAAACAAATAACGCAATTGATTGATCGTTTAACATTAATTTAATTTAATTTAATCTCATTTTATTTTAATTTAATTACTAATTTTTGTATTTGTATATGTATATGTAGATTTCTGTGTATGTAAGTATGTATGTGTATATTGTTTATTCTAGATATAGTTTTGTTTTTAATTATTTACAAAAGATTTTTTTGTGAATTATTTAAAAAATAATATTTAAAAAATTTATTCATTGTATCATCAGTCAAGAACATTTATTTTGTTAATTGAATTTGATTACTTAATTAATTGAAATTAATTTCATAATTGATTACGCTAAATTCTTAAGATTTAATTTATCGTTCAAATTAACTAAATTGTTTGAATCCGAGTATTTTTTTTTCTTTAAATGCATTTGTTTGTTAGTATTTTTTCGGAATTTTTCTTATTTAAAAAAATTTCGATGTCTTTTCCTAAAAAAAAAAATCTTATTTTTTATATGCAAGTCGAAAAGCAGATATGCTGGAGTCAATAAGTTTTGAGTTAAATGCAGTTTTTTATTTTTCGAGATATGTAGAGAATTTTGAAAAAATTAAGTAGTTCAAAATAAAACGAGGAATTAATTGGTCTGTATTATCTGGATTCTTAAAATGAGTCCTAATCTTTAAGCCTTATTCATCGATGATATGTTATCACAAAATGCCGAAGGAGGGCTCAAGTTTTTCTCACTAATGATGTGATGATATTCGTCGGGTACTTGTGCTGTCACAGAAGATTGATTTTTGGACGCATCATACTGCTGCTTATTGTTGGTAATTTTGGAAGGGTATAAATGGCCTGCCATAGTTGAACCAATGGCTAAAGTATCGGCATTACTTAAAGTCTCCATGGCACGGTAATCGAAAAATGTGGACATATTGTCATTTGGTATGCCCAAAAGGTGTAGAGGTTCAATGCTATGAGGCAAATGATGGCGATAGTTGTCGTGACCTTCTCCGACTACACTAGTTTTACCGTCACCACCTAATAGTTTACCTTTTCGTCTAGGTGTTATTGTTAGAAAATCGCCATAGCTTTTGTTGTGACAGGCCAGCGATGCGGCGGAACTAAGAGAATTTTTGGCATGGCCCATTAAACGTTCATGCTGAGTTGTAGTGGAATTGGCTTGTGCAGCAGCAGCTGCTTGATTGCCAGCTTGTTTTAAAATTTCAACATAGGAGCCCGACTGGACAATATGCGGGGAGGGGATGCCGTTAGGTGAGCACTGGAATTCACAGGCGAGACTGTTGCCGCTGTTGGAACTATTATCGGCAGTTTTTGGTCGTATTTTGCCGGATACACTGCCGGACAAATTTGTATGGTTGGTTGTATTTTTGGCACATTCGTCTGAAGCTTGTCGCTCATGATGTTTGGGTGACTGTGTTTTGCTACCTGATTGCTGCTGTTTACGTTGCTTGGGTGGCGGGTCAAAGAGCCTGTAGTCGAGCGGCACCGCGTCCATGCTGCTGTATTTTGTATATTTATTTATATTTTTATGATTTGTATGGAAATTAGAAGAATAGATGAAAGAATCAGTATTAATTTGTAAAAAAAATTATTATTTATATAATTTGTTGTTAAAAAAAGTTTAAAGTGGTTAGTTGGTAAATTAAATAATTCATGCATTTACAATTCACTAGCATCACAAACATCCACTAAATTAAAACAATAATTTACATTGGTCAAAAAAAAAAAAAAAAAAAAAAAAAGTGTCAAATTATATACCGTTGGAATTCTTAAGATAAACTATTAATGTTAAAAATAAAATAGGTCAGTTTTGTAGAATAAACAATTATCTATTTTAAATTCAGATTTATTTATTAGTAGATAGGTTAGTGAGTAGTACCTTTAATGACTATTTTATGTTTGAAAATTAAAGATTTGACAGTCATAGAAACCAAGCAACTAAATATTTGAAACAAATATTAATATGGACTTTTTTAAATATATATATTTATATAAAAATTAAAATGTTTTCGTTTCTTGGCTTATTTGTTTGGGCTTTATAAAAAGCTAAACTACTAGCTCGAATTTCTTAAAATTTTCTCAGAATCATCCTATAATACCTCAAAGTAAAATAGGCTACTTTATTTTTCGATAAAAGCAAAGGAAATGGTAGCTCTCATACAAAGTAAATATTTATTATAACATATTCCCAGAACTATTACAGATAATGTCCTGAGATTTTGTGAAAACTCTATTATAAGTCTACATAAATGAGATAAAAATAGGGTGGGTAGGTCAAGGGAGAGTGATAGCTCCCATACAAAGAAAATGCGTATTAGGTCCAGGGGGAGAAGTAACATCCATATAAATTAAGTATTAATTATTGCATCAGAAAGTGTTGCGAAATTTGGATTTTTGAGGCCATTTTTCCAATTTATTATACCCACCATCAAAAAGATGGGGTGTATATTGATTTTTTCATTCCGTGTGTAACATGTCGAAGAATTATTTAAGACCCCTGGTTAGATTCTGTGTCGATCTAGCTATGTCCGTCCGTCTGTCCGACTGTTGAAAGCAGGATAGGGCTCGAACGGGACAACGTAGAGGGACGAAATTTATCATATATAAGGTTTGTTTGGGATTGAAAATGTGCAAAATCGGTTAATAAACAAAAAAGTTGTGGGCTAAAAACTAGACACACAGGGTGTCCGTTTTTTACTTTTCTGCTGATATTTCTTCAGCAAAGGCATGTACGAGAACGAAATTTTGTATGTATAGTTCGGGGGTCGATATAAACTGGAAAACCAAAAATGGGCGCGGTCCGCCCACCTCCCATATAACGTAAAATTTGAAAAGGTTGATGGTGGGTATACAGATTCGGCCGAGCCGAATATAACATTCGCGCTTGTTTTTTTTTTTTAATTAGACAAGAACTGTAGAACTTATTCGATTTTAATTGGAATGCCCCAGAAGGCAATAAATAAAGCACAAAATTAAATGATTTGCTTAAAATATATGAAACATTTGTTGATTCAATGTTTGTGATTTTTAAACAATTTTAAAGATTGTCATTTCATTTTATTGTACAAAATATCATTAAAACTTTAGATGTTTCGTACATTTAGCTTTTATGAACTCTCATTGAGTTTATACAAGTTTTTATATGTATATATGTTTTCTATAAACTGGGAAAGGTTTCCTGATGATCTGGCATAAGCAACTAGTGAAATGCACATAGAAACCAGTTTATCCCCACAACAATAAATTTAATTTTAAACTATTCTAATTAAAAAAAATAATAATAATAATAAGAATTATATTTGAGAATTAAGCACGAAAATATCCAACTTTTAATATTTTCACTTAGGTTAAAATTACAAGAAATTTAAAAATTTTAGACTGAAATAGTTTGAAATCGTATACAGTGATATATTTACTAGACTTGGGAATAATATTTCATTTTGGTGAATCGTTCGCTATCGGTCAGTACGACTGAGTGAAATATTTTTTTATTTTCTTTCATCTTTCATTTACTGAAGTATGAATGAAATAGAAACGAATGAAAGATGTTTTTTTTTTCTTTCATCTTTCATTTTCTGAAGTATGTATGGAATATAGTGTTTATAAAAAACCGTATTTTTAATATTATTTTTTCTTCCAATTTTTCTAATTTAAGGATAAAATTAAATTATCGAAATTTTAAAGCATCTCAATTAAAAGGAAGCTTCAAAGCTAGGATAATGTAATTTATGATTTATATTCACCGCTTTTGAAGTTATTCTCTTAAAGAAATGTTTATATAATTTTTTTAATGTAGTTAATAAAAATATTTGTATAAAATTGGTAAAATAATTAAAATTTTTTCTGCTAAAAAGAGATTTGTTTTTAATTTTTAGAAGAATTATTAATCATTTAAAAGTATATTTTCTGCACCTATTTAATTCTACTTTTGAAGTTTTTATTTTTTCCTATTATCCTATATAAAATCTTATATTTCTCTTAAGCTGTACACTAAGGTAATGTACATTGGTAATTTACGGTAACAGCTTTTTAATACCTTTCGTTAACAAATTTAATACAAAACGTATGTAATTTAAAAATTTGATACCGAAATGGTTTCAACTTGTTGCCAATTAGGTATCGATTTTCAATAAAAGTTTATCACGCAGTGTTTAATTTAAACACATACGGTGTAGATTCACTATTGACACAGAATGGTATCGTTATCAACACGTAAATATGTGATTGATATTTCTCTGGGTGTACATTAGTAGGTGTAATGTTATTTTCATCTTTTGGAAAATTCCATTCGCATAAAATAACATTTTTGTAGATGGAATGTTTAATTATCTATCTGATTTTATTATACATACAGTTCCAAAAAGTAAATATATCACCTGACTACTTGTTAACTCAAACACCAAGCATTTTTAGTAGTTTGAAAATATTTTCTTATATTTTAAATTCAGATAAAAGTAACAAAAGGAGTAAATTTAGTGATATTTTTAGCAAATTTTTAAAATTGGTTAACCGACACAAAAAACCGGATAAAGCGTTTAACCGAAATTGAATATTTCAAATTAACCGATTCCCAAATAACCGAAATTTTAAGAAAAAAAAAAAAAAAAACACAGTTTTTCTGTTTTTATACCCTTCACCACAGGTGTAAATGGTATATACATATAAGTTTGTCATTCCGTTTGTAATTTCTACAATATTCGTTTAAGACTTCAAAAAGTATATTCTGGATCCTTATTGATAGGGGAGTCGATATAAAGATGTCCGTCTGTCTGTTGAAATCAGTTTTTAGAAAGCCCCAGTTAACGGATATATATGTTTTATATGTCAAACTGTTAGAAATATTCCTTAAAAAATCGCTAATAAAAATGAGCAAAATCGGTTGATAAATAACTGAGATATCGGCAAAAAAACGAAGATACCCCCAAAAAATCGTATTTGCTGTCGGCTTTTCTCGGCTCCTATAAAAGATAGCGAATTCGTTTTTGCACGAAAAAATAAATACGAAGGAACATTTTTATATTAAGTTATTGTTTGTATATGCAGTGTGGTTGTATATGCAGTCAGTTTGTAACATACACACATATATACATACATACATACAAAAATGTATAACTATTCAATTTTTGTTGTTTATATTTAAAAAGCAATGCTTACTATGACTGTTTCTTTTTCGTATTCAAATGTTCGTAGTTAAAAAAAAATTTAGGCGTTTAGGCGAAAAATTTATTATTTGTGGGTAAGATGGTAATATGGTATTAAGTAACATGGTGAAGGGTATCAAAGATTCGGCACGGCCGAATCTTTTTTCAATTTCATTTTTTCTTAAAATGGAATAGAAACCAAAGAAAGGTTCTTTCTTGTCTTTAATTTACTGAAGTAGGAATAAAATGGAAAGGAATGAAATATGTTTTGTTTTGTGAAACAATAATGTCTATTGAATGGTTAAGCATTTTTTTATTTAGTTATTTTGAAAATACCACATTTGTGTATTATTATTATTTACATCATTTTTTTTTTTTTTTGCCGGGTGAATTCACATATTTAAATCAGCTGAAAAAAATATGAAAAGAGAATAGTGAAATATGAAAGAAATGTGAAAAGTGAAACATAAACATGAACGATTGTGAACTATTTCATATCTTTCATTTAACTGAATCGTTCAATTGAAATATTTCTTTCATGAACGATACAACTCTAATATTTACACAATTTTCTGTAGATTTTCCACACGAGCTCCTTTTCACAGAAAAAATTATTACCGTATATTTTTTAAATAACACAATTGTTTCATTTTGCATCAAAATTTAATAAATACATTCCAGTAAAAATAACATTTAAGTAAGATTTTATTTCATATATAAATGTTTAATTCATTCAATCATCTACTGGATTGATTTAATCAATTTTTTAATTGGAAAATTTCTTCTATTTTTCAGTTTTTACAGTTTTTAGTAATAGATATAATTATTTTAGTGAGAGGTGCAAATTTAACAAAGATTTTAATTGAATGAATTATTTACTAAATATTTCTTGATTGACGACTTTATTCTTTGTAATCAGATTAGCTTCAAATTTTATTTATTTAGCTCAACTTTTTGTGTTTTTCAGGTGATGCCTACTTTATTTAAAATTATTCAGAGGATAGACCGACCATATAATACCCTACACCATTCTGTATGAGCTAAAAATTAGACCTGTTGCTAATTATAGACTAAAACTTTTACTCAATGTAAAATAAATTATATAAATACAGAAAAATGCATTGATACTAACATCTATATGATTTTATGGCGATTCCTCGAAGTGGGTTTATATGGGAGCTATGGTAAATTATGGACCGATTCTCATAAATTTTGACAATGTTGTTTCTACTTATATAACTTATCATTCGAATGGGATTTATGTACGTTAAAGTGATTTTCGGAAGAGAGGATTTATATGGGAGCTATGATCAATAGACCGGTCTTGATGAAATTTGGCACAAAGATTAACACTTATATAAAACATGTTTGTACCGAGTTTGAAATATTGCTATATTTAAGGCATTTATGATCGTTAAACCCCTATTCCGGGAGGACATTATGCTTCGTCCTTGTATCAAAATAATTATTCCTGCTAAATTTCATCAAGATATCTTTAAAATTGCGAACTGTACTTTGCTCACAAGGTTTACATGGACAGACATACAGCCAGCCTCCAAATGATTTGGTTGGATCCGCGCCTGTACTAATGGGATGATAGATCAGATCCGATATTCAGTCTTAAAATACTTAATTATCAGGAGTTCAAATATGTACAAAAAAGTAAAAAAAGTCCTTGAAAAAGCACAAAAAATGGGATAATGTACACAGAAATATGCATATAGTATTTAATGTGAATATTGGACCGGTTCAATTTGCAAAGTTTAAAAACATGAACTCCATAATGCTTTTAATTTCATCTATTATAATAAATATTATCCGATAGGACCAATGATTAATGAATGCGGTCTTGTGGAGCACTAAAAACAAATAAAATGAAATTGAAAAAAGATTCGGCTGTGCCGAATCTTTGATACCCTTCACCATATTACCATCTTACCATCTTATCGACATCATATTACCATATTACCGACAATTAATAAAATTTTCGCCTTAACGTATGCTTGCATATTTTCTAAATCCAAATTTTTTTCAAACTACGAAAATTTGAATATGAAAAAAAAAAAACAATCATAACAGGCTTTGCTTTTAAAAAAGAAACAACAACAATTCCATATATATTTATTTTTGTATGTACAAACTGACTGAATACACAAAGAACAACAACAACACTGTTATTCATTATATTACTGCTGTTGCTAACTAAACTACTTGTCTATGTCCGGGTTCACACACAGCAATTTTTCTTGCCGCAATTCTGGGTTTATAGAAGAGAGAAGAGAAGGGAAGAATAAACTTTTACATTCTCTTTGCTTCTCTCGCCTACGAAGTCAGAATTGCGGCAAGAAAAATTGCTGTGTGTGAACCCCGACTATACAAAAAACAAAAAACGTCACTAATAGTCATTACAATGCTTAATATACATGTTTGTGTATGTATTTATGTATATTCTTAACAGATATGTTTTAGTTTTTAAAAATAAACAACTACAATTCCATATCTATTTATTTTTGTACAGACTGCATATACAAAGAACAACAACAACAACAACAACAACACTGTTATTCATCATATTACTGCTGTTGATAACTAAACTACTTGTCTATACAAAAAACAAAAAACGTCACTAATAGTCATTACAATGCTTAATATACATGTTTGTTGGTGTATTTATATTCTTAACAGATTTGTTTTTGGGCCATAACTCTGTTGATTATGAACGAATTTGGTTTATTAAAAAAACCGAAATTTTATAAAAACATTTATGACTGATCTATATAAAAATAAAAATCTATAGCTTGAACAAGGGCTTCAAAAATAAAAAATTCGTTTTCCCCGATATCTCAGTTATTACTGAACCGATTTATTTAATTTTTTCAGAACAAAAATTCAGAAAATAATTTTCGAGCCCCCTTTAAAAATTCGAAGTCCCTGGTATATGCAGAGGCTTCAGAAACTAAAAAACCGGTTCTAAAAACCGGTTTTTAAAGCATATCTCCACCATTTATAAACCGATCTTCCTGATTCAAAAAACTGAAATTTTATAAAAATATTTGTGACCGATCTGTATAAAAATAAAAATCTATAGCTTAAACCAAGGCTTCAAAAAATAAAAAATGCGTTTTGTCCGATATCTCAGTTATTACTGAACCGATTTATTTAATTTTTTCAGAACAAAAATTCAGAAAAAAATGTCAGAGAATTCTTTGTAAAAACGAAGTCCGTAGTGTATACAGATGCTTCAGAAACTGGAAAACCGGTTCAAAAAACCGGTTTTTTGAACATATCTCCACATTGTATGAACCTATCTTGCTGAATTCCAATAGCAAAATTCTCGAAAGCATTTCCGATCGTTTGACATACATATTATATATGTCAGTTATCGGTGGGCTTCATAAACGCCATTTCAACCGACACACGGACGGACGGACGGACGGACATGGTCCAATCGTCATCGCTTCTTACAAGGATTCCGAAAATATAAACTTTTTTGCTCTCCGACGAAAATTGTGGAAATTACAAACGGAATGACAAACTTATATATACCCTTTACACCTGTGGTGAAGGGTATAAAAATAATGAATATGCATAGAAAAACAGACAAGCTCATGTGTTTTCTTATATACATAAACATAAATTTGATTTTTTCTACGTAAGAATTTTTTTCTTCATAGTTTTGTACGAAGCATAATATAACTACAGAAGGTATAATCATTAGAAATTATATTCTTAATTTTATTTACCCTGAAAAGTCAGTCACACATAAAACAAAATAAAATTTAAAAAAATCAAAACAAAACATCAAAAATAAAAAGTTTTTATCAAACTAAAAATAAAATTGTTTGTGGTTAAATTTTAATATAAATTTGAAAATTCTTTTAAAAAAAGCAAATATCCATGTAATTTTTTGTGTGAAATTTTTGAAAAGGAGAATTCTGCTGCTGATGGATTTATTTATCTTTGCAAAAACTTAAAATTTTAAGAACAGGCAATTGTTTTATATTTCTTTTATTTCTAATTTTTTTTTCTTTTGTTTTTCGGTTTTCTGACTTTACAAGAATTTCAAATTACAACTCTTCCTAATGATTCTACCTTCTGTTCTTATATCATGGTACATAGTATTAAAAAATCTTATAAAGTAAAAAAATCACTCAAAAATATAATTTTTGTTAACAAAACCAATTGTTTGTTCATTATATGTGTTGCGATCTTTTACTCTTTTATGTAAAAACATTTTTCAACTTGTTATACAATAATTTATGTACAATACGTTTTTATGTCTTACTTCATAATTTTTTATTCAACTTATAATTACTTAGTTAAACCATTTTTTTAAAATGCTAGTTTTTCCCGGTGAGCTTCTATAACCTTCCGATGCTACAATTAATATTTACTTTATATTGGGGTTACTACCTCCCCTGGACCTATCCGCCTTAATCGAAACTTGATATGAAAAAAATTTTGTACAAAATTTTGACATTCACTGAATTACTCCTTTAGATATGCAAAAATAAATTTTTGGTTTGTATGGGACACCCCTTCGCCGGGCCCTATCCGTCCTATTTTCATTTCATCAAAGCAAAATTATAAAAAAGCAGTTCCCACAAAACTAGAGAGCTCCCATTATAATAGTTCGTTAGATATGTCATTAAGAATATATTAGCTTTGTATGGAGAGTACAATTCTACCTGGTCCTACTAGTCCCATTTTCATCCTAAGTGTGGAGGTTCTTGATTTATAAATTTATTTATATATCTTAAACAAAATATCAAAACAAATGAGAAAAAAAATAATAATAAAAAAACATTAGCTTTTTACTGGCCTTTTTTTTTGGGCATTTAGCCTTTTCTGATCTTTTTTAGTACATTTTTTTCTCATCTACAGGCAACACTGGGTATATGTATAAGCAATAGGTTTACCAATAATTTCTTGTGTGAGCGAATAATTAACCTATTTGTTATTTTCTAATTTTTTTTGGAAAATTTTTGTTTTAGAAAATGTATTCACAATAATAATAAGTTTTCAAAATACCATTACCAATAACTATAAAAAACAAGATTAATAAGTGTTAATTAAATATGCATACTGATACAATGATCTTCTGGTTTCAACCAAACTTTTAAACTAATCTTCAATGTGGCTTCAGAGCGAAATCGAGAACTATATTTACAGATTTGAAGGGTTCGGTTTTAAAAGCAATTTTAAATCAATAATTTTCAAGAAGAGTTTTTAAAAAATGTCATTTGTAAACTCTGTTTTTTGTTCAAAGTTTTTTTTTACAGAGTTATAAAAAATTATTTGGAAACCGCAATTGTAGTCGGAGAAGTGATTTATAAGTAATACGGAACAAGTTCTTAAGAACGAATTATCAAAATCATTCGTTAACATCAATATCACAATATGAATCTACAGCGAAAATTAGCTGCGCCTCAACTAAATCCAAGAATGTTGTTAAGGAATCTAATTGTACTAGTTCCAGAACATTATTCTACAACACGATTTAAAAGAAATATATTTCTATGATTTGTACGAAAAATAATAATTAATTTTTCCTACAAATTTTTCTTACAAAATAATTAAATTAAAATTAAAATTTAATTATTTTTCATATAAATCGCAGAAAATATTGTAGTAAATTTGTTGGTCCAAAATTAAAAATTGCAAAACAACAATTACAAAAAAAGAGGGACTCAGACACACTTACATAAAATACATTTAAAGTAATAATTTAATTAACAAATTTTTTATAATGAGAACCAACTAACTAATAATGATAGCTTGCCTATTGGATAAGGAGCTCTTGTGATATCCAACACTATCACTACTACCACTGCCGCTACCAGATGACTTCAATATGATCAAAGCACTGGGACTACTCCGAGAATTATTTGTGGATTTTTGTTGATGTGGCTGTGGTTGAGTGGTGGTAGTGGCTGCAAGATTTTCATGCTTGGAAGACGATGCAAAACGATATGAGGGTGAAGGTGATGGTGGTCGAGGCGGTTGCTGATTATGTGCATTTATGGTCTCGGACATGGGACGTTGTATTAAATGTACAAATTGATGTGGGGGTTTGGGTTGGATGCGTAATTTTTGTTGGGAAACATTTTCGGGACAACGATTCAAATTTAGGTTTGTGGAACATGCTGTAGGAGGAGTAATTGTTTGGGAAGTGTTAGTTAGAATTTTTGTGGGTTTAATTATTTGAAAGAGTGATTTGGGTGATTTAAATGAAGGTCGCTTGGGATTTTTGAAAACGGTTTCATTGGCCGATTCTGGTGCTGGTCCATTAGAAGTGTGTGAGCTCTCGTTCGTGGAATCTTTCAGGCGGTTCGGTAAAATGTTTTCTAAATGTTAGGGGATAAATTTAGATATAACACTGGTTTAGGTAAGGTTAGTAGTAGCGGATGGATTAAAGAAATGACTGTTAAAGGGTTAATCAAATGCGATGCAATGCAAGTATTAGTGGGGTGATTAAATATCTATAATGTATATAGTTATATCGCAAAAGCGAATGTGTATTAGTGATTATTTGATGGACTTGAGGGATTTAAATGAAATATAGCGGGCTTGCTATGACAATATACTGAGGTTTTCTGTTTGTACAGTTTGAATAAATAAAATAGGTACTAACTTACTATGAAGTTGAGGCCTGCTAAATACAGACAGGCGTTCTTTATTACTGCCACCACTTCGCGGACTGTGGCCATGTACTTGAAAATATAAAAAGAAAATAACATTAAGTAATAGAAAAAAAGAATTATTTATATACAACATACTGTTGTAGCCAGAATTTTCCAATTGACTTGAAGCATCAGTTCGTGTACTACGATTATCATCTCGTATTCGTTCGCCACTTAAGTCACTATCACTATTTAAACTGTCATATTCTTCCGATTCAGATTTTATGGCCTTGGAGCGGCGCTTGTGCCTCTTCTCAGTATTGGTATGGCTGCATTCTCCACCACCCATTGAAATGTTGCCGCTACCTGACACAGATCTCTTCACTTTCATGCCCGAACTGGAGAGGGTGTTGTCATCTCCGCTGCGGGGATCGTACATTGGCTGCATGCCCTTACGGTTGAGGGGTATGTTGGCCGATTGGTTTTCGTGTTCTGGTAAATGGAATGTAGCGTAAGGATATATATCTTCAGAGTATTCAGGTATGCGCTCAAGTGCAACAACCGAATCTCCCGGTGATTGCTGACACGATTTGCGCATCGTACCATAATATTGCTCACGGTGTTGTAGGTCCTTTCCCTCGATGCCAGGAGGCCTCAATGTGTCCACATTGCGTGAAAAGATGTGACGAGGATCTGTGTATAAAATGCCCAATTAATTTGTATAATTGTAGATGAAAAACTTTATTAGTTACTCACAGTTTTTGAAACATATGCAAGCTCCGATCAGAGCCAATATTGTACCAAAAATTGATGTTATTATTACTGCTATCAGATGGGCATCTCGAAACAATGAATTGACTTCTGGTAAATCACTCTGATCGAGTTCTCCTGATAATCCACTAAAACGCAATGTTTCAAAGGTGTATTCTTTAACAGTAGACCCAGCATTATTATGTGCCGTCACACGCAAGTTATAAAGAGTACCAGCTTCCAAGTCCCCAATTGTGTAGCGAGTCTAAAGTAATTTGTAACGATAAAAGTTTAAATTGATTGGAAAGTGAATATTTAAATATTGTTGAAAAATAAATATCCTTTACAATAACGTTCATAATGTTTAAGGTAAAGATCTTGAACACAAAATTTTAATAAAGTGTAGGTATATTTATCTTTCAACACATTTATTCAATTTCAATTAAAAAAACCATTTCTATGGATTGCCAAAAGGTGTAATGAAGCCGCTTGGTATACGAATGTGAATGAAACTATTAATTTACATGATGTTCCACTACTCAGATTTAGTATAGAATTGGCTGTTGAAATTAGAAAAACTTACATGTGATTCAATACGACTGGATACAATGATCCAGTCACTTGCAATACCATAACGTTTGAATTCAATACTGAAATATTGTATGGGACAACCACCATCCTGCCAAGAGGACAACTCTATAAGAGCTGATGTTATATTTGCACGAATAAGACTATGTTTATTGGGTGCATTTGGTTTATTTCCTACAACAATGATGATGGACCATTAGATGTAATTAATAATTTGCAATTTTAAAACTCTCACCTTGTGTTTTAGCAATTTCTATAGGACTGGTAGCGCTTGTTCCAATTTTGTTGTACGTCACAATGGTAAACTGATAACTTGTCCCACATTGAAGATCTTCTAGAAGATGTGAATTTACTCGTCTGTCCAATTGTATCTCTTCCCAATCACCAAACTCTTTGCGGAAGGTCAAAGTAAATCCACGTAGAGGAGCACCACCAATGTCATCTACTCTCCACTGCAGTGAAACTGAATTTGCAGTTGTGCCTATAACCGATATAACGGGTGCCGATGGTGGTACTAAAAATAAAGTACATATTTAGCTTAAAGATCATTGTAAAATTCAATCGAAATGAAATATATTTTACCTTGAACAAATAACTGATAAACAATATGATCGGAACCAATAGCATTGCGTACCACACAAGAATAGTTGCCTTCATGTGATCTTTGTATACTCCTTAGTGTTAAGGTATTATCATTGCTTACTTCTAGGCGAAAATGTTTTTTAGAACGTGCATTTAAAACTTTCCATTCAGCATTAGGTTTCGGAGATCCCACGAACAGACATGGTAACTTCATATCAACTCTCCAACTTACACTTAATGTTTGGCTAAATGAAATTATGGCAGCCGGCACTGATGAACTGGGAATAAGTTTAATGACAGGCGTACTGGGACCTTGGCCCACTCTTGTCGAAGCCGTTACCCAAGCTTCGTATGTTTCGCGTGTCGACAAATCTTTGGCTTCAAAGTGCCTATTTTGAGCTGGTAAAACCTCTTTAAGTATCTTGAGCTCCTGACCTTTATCTAGAATACGTATATAAACATTATATTTGGTGACAATACCATTAGGTCTTCGTGGTGGCAGCCAACTAATAATAACTGAGGACTCAGAGTTTACTACAGATTTCACACGTTCAGGTGCATCTGGTACTGCTTCTTCCGTGGTACATGATACTGTTGAACTTACTACTCCTTCACCAGCTCTGGTAAAAGCAAGAACTTGAACACTATAATTAGTAAACGGTTGTAGACCATGGAGAACAGTACTTAAAGCAGAAGTTATTTTAGTTTCTCTAGTACCATACTCTGAATCAAAATTACCGGGTTCATATAGAACCTTATAACCCTGGATAACACCATGATGATTTTCTTTTGGCGGAGATTGCCATGAAATTTGTATATTCTGTGCAGTTAAGGCAATGCAAGTTACACCCTGGGGAGGTGCTGAAGGAGCATCTTCAAGTGTATGTCCTAAAGCAACTTCACTTGGTGGACCATCACCTTTAACATTGAAGGCCGATACAGTGACAGCATATTGTGTATACTTTTCCAAACCTGTCAAGCGGAAATCATTAAGACCTTCTCCACCTAAACTACTAACTTTTGTGAAATTTTGGAAATTATCCGAAGAACCATGCTTTTGATACGCAATTGTATAGCCTAAAAGTTCACCATTCCAGGTATCTCGTTCTGGTGGTCGCCATGTAATAAGGAGTTGCTGAGCTCCCAAAGGCTCAGCGGATACATCTTGTGGTCTACCACTAGGAGCCTCGGCATCTGTCTGTACAAGTAATATATCGCTGGGCGCACTAGTACCCAAATGATTTTCCGCATATAAACGAAAATGATATGCTTGAGCTGGACGCAAGGAACCTATTTGGGCTGTTGTTTTGTCTCCAGGCAGTAGTTTTTGATTATTTCCCTCATGCCAAACATCTGTGAAATAATTTATTTCTTTGTGTTATTGCATAATATCTTAAAGTTGTTCATACTTACCTCCAGCTTTTTTATATTGTAAGATATAGTTTGAAATGGGCTGAGAATCTCGATTGTTACCACCCAGAGAAACAGTGTCCTGGTCATTTGGAGACCATGCAAGAGTCACTGAGCGACTTCCCAAGTCAGTTGCATGTAAATTTACTGGGAAATTAGGAGGCTCTTGTACTTGTAAATGTATAACGGCTCGATCGTGACCATATGAGTTACTGGCAATACAAGTGTATTCTCCACGATCACTAAGTATAGTTTGCAATATGGTCAACTCCGACACTATACCACGACTTAGGGGTGAATCTTTTATGTGATAGCGAACATCGAATGAGGGATCAATGCGATTAGCTTTAGCCCGCCAAGATATATCCAAGGGTTGATCCCCATCAGCTTCACAGCGCAATGTTACACGATCGCCTCTTCTAACCGTTACTTGCTTCTTTGAAACCGTAACCGTTGGTCCCACTTAAACAAATATTAATATAAATTTATATAGTTGTCCACTTTTGAACTAAGTTTTCCAATGACATACCATGAACCGTAAGTTTGATAAGTTGACTGAGACCAGCACCTATACCGTTATTAGCCTGACACAAATAACTACCTTCATGTTCCCGGCCTACTTTAGGTATTATTAAAGATCCATTATTGTGGGTTTCAATCACTGATTTCGAGTTGCCATTAGGTATGCTATAACTTAATTCTCGATACTCTCCAGAATCTCCTGAAGATGTAAATAATTTAATAAAAGTGTGCAAATATATGTATATATCAGATATCAAATATCAGATTTATAATTAAATAAATTTTGCAAGTAAGTAAATTTAATAGTGTCTATAAACAAAAGAGCCTAATACCTACCAATTGATTGTTTCCATTGTACAGTTGGTACTGGAAAACCATCTGCTTGACAACGTATCACTACAGGATTGCCCAAAATGGCATCCTGATCGGCCGGTTTTATAATCCAACGTGGTGGCACTATTATATAATTTGTAATCAATATTAATTTAAGAAATTATTTATTTTTTAGTCTTCAATAAAATGGTGCTCAAAGTCAAGTCATGCATATTATTTGTATATATTTTTTTGGATAAATATTTGTTTATAACATTTTCTTTATTGAAATGATTTCAATGGATAGATAATTTCACTATTTTCGACTTACCAAATATTCAAATATAAAAAATTTTTACTTTCTTTAAAGAAATATTTAAGTGAAATTAAAACTGAAGAAAACAACTTAAGATATGAAAGTGAAGAATTACTGAAATACAAATTCAAGGACACACAAAATGAAATGATAAAATAAAAATAAAAAAATTACAGAAAAATAAACAAAAAAATAGACATAGAATACTGTGTTACAAAGTGCTCATCTATTTTTTTTTTTTTGCATTTGAATGCAGTGAGTCAATACGGGGTGCTCTGTGTTGTGGTGCTCGATCCGTGCTGCGTGCTTTTATATTTTTTATTTATTTTTTTCTTTGGTGGCATTATTTGTGCTCTCCTTTAAACGTGCGTTGTAACTTTCGTAATTGGAAGGTATTGCATGTATCTTAGGGCTTGTTTTTTATATGTCGATTATATATATATATTTATCGGTTAAACGTAATATGTTTTTCAATAATAGATGGTCTGGTATATAATATATAACTCAGTTTCATTCGTTAATTATTCCCAAGCTAGTACTGTCATTATACATAGCTGAACAGGAAAACAAATGACAAAATATAACGAATAACGTAACAGTTTATCTGATTAATAAGCAAAATATTAAATACAAACTTGTTTTTGGATTAACTTAACAACAAATTTAACGAAATTTAACTAATAAGTAAAAAGCTAGCTCTCAAAGATTAAAGGATTGTTGCTTCTATGTTGCTCTCAAATGTTCCTATTTATATTTTAAATTCCATTTTTTAAATAAGAATTTATTTATATTTTACGAATACATTCATATGTAGTAAATTTTCTAAATCTAATAAAATTGGGAAACTTTTTCTATATATTTTTCAGGGACTTTAACAGATATAACTTATATCACAAAATTCCGAGAATAACAGTTATTTTGTGATTTTTATTTTTTCGAACAAAAATAAAAGTTATTTTGTAATTTTTAAGAATTGAAAAATCACATTTCTATGTACATATTTTCGTAAATTTATTATATAATGAATTCGTAATTCATAAAATCATAATTTCATGAATTCATAATGAATTTATAAATTTATATATGAATATATCGACCATTCCAGGAAAGAACGGCCGAAAAAGTATATTTTTTTACTTGATGGCTTTCAATTTCGATAAAAATTTATATACATAAACTCCATTAAGCCTTTTATCAATTTCAGTTTTCAGTTTTGTGAAATTGCAAAAACACGCAAATTTATTTCGCTTTTTAATATTCACAAAAACCAAAAAATTTCAAAAGTATGTAACTTTGAATAGCAATATCTCTGGAAAGACTTTGTGAATTTTAATGATTTAAACGGCCTTAAAATTTCGGATATGGCGGCTTTATGACGAAAATTTTAAAAATAAAAAAGATTTTTTTAAAATGCATTTTAATGCAATTGCATTTTTCAAATGCATTTTTCTTTAAATATGCTATTAAAATTTTTTAATATTTTAACATAAATGAAAAGTTTGGAATCTTTACATTAAAATAAAAGTGTCAAATTTTTGGGACGCGAAAATCTTATATGCATAATCCAATTTTTATAAAAACATGTTTCAAATTTTTCATATAAAATTAAAATATTTTCTTGTTTTTGGAATTTTCTGTAAAATTTGTATAAAAGTTAACATAATATAAAAAGTATGCAATTTTAAATATTCATATCTCTTGAAGTTATTGATGGATTTCTGTAATTTAAAAAGTATTTAAAAGGCCATTGTATATTTTTTGTGTAATTTAGTCAGCATTTCAAAAACCACGTCTTCGATCCATAATATTTTAAAAATATAAATGCAGTTTTTAAATGCATTTTTGTTAGTTGCTAAAAATTTTAATTTTTCAAAAGTTTATTTAAAAATGCTTTGTTTATTATAACTTAAAACAATAAATAGTCTGATACGTAAAGTTTTACTATTTTTCAGTATTTTTTTAAAAATAACACAATAAATTTTTTTTAACAAAATACTCATAATACCAGAAAAATATAATTTTTATATGAAAAAGTTTAAACTAGTTGAAGAAAAGGAGAAATTATACACAGTACATGTGTCCGTCCCAAAAATTTGAGATTTTTATTTTAATGTAAAGATTCCATACTTTTCATTTATGTTAAAAAACTAAAAAATTTGAATAGCATATTTAAAGAAAAATGCATTTAAAAAATGCAATTGCATTAAAATGCATTTTTAAAAAAAATTTTTTATTTATAAAATATTCATGTTTAAGCTAACATAATAACAACATAAATGCCGTTTAAATCACAAATTTCTGCAAAGCCTTCCCAGAAATATTTGTATGTAAAGTTGTATACTTTTGAGATTTTTTAGATTTTTTCAAAAGTGAAAAAGCGAAATAAAATCGCGAATTTTCTGAATTTTGCGAATCTGAAAACGGAAATATTTATAGACACCCATAGACCTTATACGTATAAAATTTTATAAAAATCGGAGGACACTTGGTATATTTTTGGGCGTTCTTTCATGGAATGGACGATATACATAAATTCTAAAATTCTAAATGTATAAATTCATAAAATCATAAATTCAAAAATTAATAAATTCATGAATTTATAAATTAATAAATTCATGAATTTTTAAATTCATAAATTTATAAGTTCATATGAAATTACGTATGTATTTATGATTTTTTGATTTTTTAAATTGAATATATGAATTTGTGAGTTATTAAATTTATAATTTTTTGAATTTATGAATATATGAATTTGTAAATTTGTGAATATAAGAATTTATGATTTAATGAAGTTTTTAATATATGAATGAATATATAAATTTATGAATTTATACATTTTTAAATTTAAGAATATAGGAATTTATAAATATATTTATTTACGAATTTATGATTTAATGAATTTATGCTTTTATGAACATATGAATTTATAAATCTATAAATTTATGAATTAATGATTTTTTAAATTTATGAATTTATGAATTTTTAAATATATGAATATAGGAATTTATGATTTTATGAATTTTTAAATTTATGAATTTATAAATTATGAATTTTTGAATTAATCAATATATGAATTTTTGAATTTACCAATTTATGATTTCATAAATTTACGAAAATATGTTCAAAAAAATTTGATTTTTCAATTCATAGTAATTACTAAATAACTTTTACTTCTGCTCGAAAAAATAAAAATCAAAAATTTAAAAAGCATAGAACTTTGAACCATTGAAAGTGTTTCCGAAAACATGAAATTTCAGACCAATATTTCTTTCCGGTCCGGAAATATGACGGTTTAAAAAACGATAAAATGTTAAAAACTTTACAAATGAATACTTATTTAACTTCTAATAACTTCTAAAATATACATGGTAGATCTCTAGTTATTGCTTCATATTAATGACAAAGATATTAGCTTCATAACAATATATACAAAGTTTCCTACATCAAAAGTTCAAAGGTCAAAGTTGGACATAAAAAAATTCAAACTATTATATCTCAAAAATCGGTAATTTTAAAATTCTAAAAAAATATATATATTTTTTACATAGCTTTTCTCAATATGGATATAAAATTTTAAGTTAGAGCCTTATTTAGTTTTAAAAACAAAAATATTACCTTTAAAATGATATATAGTGATTTAATTTAGTTCGAAGGTTCAAAGGTCAAAATAACTCATACAAAAAATAAACCATTATATATCCGAAAGCGATATCTTTAAAATGCTAAACAAATTACATAATATTAATACAACTCTTCTTTATACTTGTGCAAAATTTCACGTTGGACACTCCTTTAGTTTAGAAGTTATGTAACAAAATATAAGCTGAAGTCAAATTTTGTATATAAAATTTTATTTTATTATACCTTTCACCACAGGTATAAAGGGTATATATAAGTTTGTCATTCCACTTGTAATTTCCACATTTTTCGTCGGAGAGAAAAAAATTTTACATTTTCTTGATGCTTATAAGAAATGATGTCGATATGACATAGGTTGAAATGGCGTTTATGAAGCCCACCGACAACTGCCATATATAATATATATATATCAAATGATCGGAAATTCTGCTATTGAAATTCAGCAAGATCGGTTAAGAAATGGAGGAGTTATGTCTAAAAAATCGGTTTTTTGTTATTTTTTTGGCTTAAAAATTCTTTCGATAACATAGATGCATAATGTATGTATCAAAAGATCAGAAATTTCTTCTAAAACTTTTCTATTGAATTAAAAAAAAATCGGTTCTAAGATGGCCGAGATATTAAAAAAAACCGGTTTTCGATTTTCTGAATCTTCTATATAAGCTATTGGCTTCGTTTGTACGACAAAAGATCAGAAATTTTTTTCTAAGTATACTATAGGAGAAATGAACACAATCGGTCCATTATTAACTGACATATTGACCAAAATATATTTTTTATTTTTTTTATGCGCATTTCCCTTATAGTTGTAGTTGTCATGGGTGCTGAAAAACAACAACAATGAACTATGGCATATAATATGGTTTTCAACTTTTTGAAGGAACTATGTAAGCTAGAGGCTTCATTCTTTCACTGAAAATTCTGAATTTTTTTTTAATTTTTGTGTTAAAAAAATGAACCAGTATTTATCGAGTTATAGGCCAAAACACGTTATTACGATTTTTGCAGGTACTATTTGAGCTATGGACTTCGTTCTTGCACAGATCGATCATAAATATTTTTCGAGTTTCGGTTTTTTAAAGCAGTCAAATCGGTCCATAAATTTTCCCGATACCCTCTTTAATTTAATATTGTCTTAGAATTATTATTATTAAACATTTAAACTATTTAATTTATTATTTATTGTATCTCTATTAGTTTGGGAGATATGAGGTTACTGATTTTATCCGTTTCTACTCTTTTTTACCCCCTAAACATTCGAATTTCTAAAAATCCCGTCTTAGTGGATCTATTCGGTAGAAGACCAATCCATAGTCCATATTTCATATTTCTAGCCTTAACCGTTTGGGCTGTGCGATGATGAAGCACCGAGTAAATCATTCACTCATAGAAAAAAATAATTTCAAAATAATTTTTGTAAATATTTTAAATTTTACATACAAAAAAATGTGTTTTTTATCGTATTTTTCTTCATAACTCCTAAACCAAAAGAGACTCCAACTTGAAACTTGGCACAAATATAGAAAGAACTTTTGAAGTATATAATTGTTTTACTTTTCGTTTTAAAGTCAATTTGTTTTTCTAATAAATGAAATAAAAATAAAAATTGTACAATGTATATTTTAGAAGTTATGAGCAATAAAGTGTGATTACTTTTGGAAAAAATTCAGCCGCTTTTTCATTTTTGAAACGTCATATTTTTGGATCGGGAAGAGTCTTTACTCAGAAAGTTTGTGATTTGAGCAACATTTGCAATACGTAATATTTGTAGCGAATTTCATTGAAATCGGAGATATCAAATCCGAAAATGTCCGTTTTTAAATGGATTCACTCTATAACTGCTTTTTTTGTTTAAAAATTTAAAAATAGCTCTTATTTACAGTCCCTGATATTTTTACTAGTACTGTAAATCTTAATCTGAGGTCAATTCTGTAATTGTGTTATTTTAAAGGTATTTATGAAAAATAATTTAAATTTAATCGAAGGATATCGGATTTTGGGTTCGAATTTTTGGTAAAACTTTGCATTTTCGATGAAATTTCGAATTTTTGGTGAAGTTTCGGTTTTTGGTGAAGTTTCGGTTTTTGGTGAAATTTCAAATTTAGAGTGAATTTTCGATTATTTTGGAGAAATTTTGAATTTTTTTGTGTTATTTCGGATTATAGTGAATTTTCAGATTTTTGTGTTTTGGTACAATTTTAAATTTTTGGTGAAATTTCGGAATTTTTGTGATATTTGGTGAAACATCAATTTTAAATCTAAATATTAAAAAATAATTTAAAAATATTAAATATAATTTCTTCTCGCTAAAAATTTTTCAATTTGCTGTTAACGAGGTCTAAACGAGGGAAGTATAAAGGCATCATTTAAGCCAGAAAAAAAAAAAAAACGTGAAATAACGATGTACATGATCTCGGCGTTAAAAAACCCTTGTCTACCCTCTTAGTCTAAATCTAAGCATTATATGAAAATATTCAATCGTTTTCAAAAAAAAAAAAAAAAAAAAAAAAATTAATTCTATAAATATACTGAGATATTTTATGCAATACAATCCATATTTGTCGTTTACAATCGAATACATAGTGAAGTGCTATAATAGTGAAGTGATCGTTAGAATTATTCAAGTGCCACATTTAGATGAAGTTTGTTTTATAGTCTTTATTATTCAAATTTACCCGATACGGAAAGCATGGCCACATATTCAACTGATCCAGCACGATTTGTTACGCGACATGTATAGTTGCCATTGTGACGAGAGGTGACATTGTGTATGGAGAGAATACTTGAGAAGGGAGCATATTCATTTATTGTCAGCGAAGGATCTGGCGATTTAAAAATACCATTACCAGCGGCAGCACCATGCGAATCATGTTGATTGTTAAGGCCATCCACACTGCCACTTTGTATGGGAACACCATCTTTGAGCCATGTAATATTAAAAGGCTGGTCACCTTGACTGCTCGAGCACATAAGTTGCGTTCGCATACCTTCGGTTATTTCGTCTTCAAAACTAAAGGGTGAAATACGTGGCGGAACTAAAGAGAGTTTAAGAAAGATATTTCATGTAGAATTTAATATTACAGATCTAAAATAAAAATACAATTGAATAAAGTTCAGATTGTTTTCAAAGAGCTGTAAGGGATAGATTAAAGAAATCCAAACTAAAAATATAAAAACCATAAATTCTTAACAATAAGTAAATAATAATGTTAGTGCTTAAGTTCTAAGGTGAGCATACACATACAAGAAAAATGGATACAAATGAAATACATATGCCACATGCAACATTTTAACATGCTATAAAATAAGTTTACAATGAGAGTATATAATAGAATATGTTTGATATAAAACAGTAGATATGTATGCAACACTAATGCAAATCAACCAATATATATATATTTAGACATGCATTCATTTCATATACCATTAACTCTTAGCTGTGCAGAGTGCGATACGGTTGCGGCATCATTTTGGACGCGACATGTGTAGGTGCCACTCTGAGCCCTCGTCACACTTGTTATGCTGAGGGCACTGGTGAAATCATCATTTTGGCGAATTGTCACTACGCCGCCGCCTCCTTCACCACCGCTACTACCATCATCATTCGTGTATGACATGGCACCATGGGCATGGGCATAGTTGATCGATGTCGTATGTGAGCCGGAGCCCGTTGCAGCAACGTCACCGGTACCACTAATCCCACCGCTAACACTGCCGCTGTCGCGTGCACTGTGCGTAGACTGCATCGCTGCAGTCCCCGCCGTCTGTAGGGGTTTTCCATCCTTAAGCCAAGTGAATGTGAGCGGTAGATCACCGGTGCCAATGACACATTGAATGCTTGTTCGATCGCCGACATTCAGATCGCGGGCGAATGAAAATGGTGTAATCTTGGGCGGAACTAAAATTTCATATATTGATATGTGTGATGTGTTTTTCTTTTCTTTTTTTTTTTAATTCTATTTTCAAGACTTAACTAATAAAAGTAATTCAAGATTACAGTAATATTTCTTTAATTTCCTTTTATTTCTTAATATAAATAAAGGGGAATATTCATTGAAAACATTGATTTTTATGATCAACAGAAAACAACGAACATTCATAAGGTTCTGTATTTATTAGGTAAATAAAATAAAACAGAGAAAATCTTTTATTTTTAATAAAATTTCATCTTACAACATTATTGAATTATAAGACCAATTGATAATTGAGTTTTGTTTAAATCAAAGAAGTCAAAGTTGAAATTGCATTTCAAACCCAAAAAAAAAAAAAAAAAAAATTGTTTTTTTTTGTGAAGATAAGTATCCACCGTTTTTAAATGTGGTGAGGAGCGTCGAATATTTCAGTGATTGTATGTGGCATGCGTTCGTCTAAACATGTACTTTTATATGGTTTTAAATAAATTGCAAATGTGTCATGAAATAATAAAAAAAATTACATATTAGTGTTATAACTGCAATATTACATATTTATTGAAAATCCTATCCTCAAATACAGAAATAATGATAATAATAGATAATACCCCAGAAAAATAAGTGTTCGAGCTCGGAATTTTATGGAGGGAAGTAAAAACATACAGTCACCGATAATCTTAAATATAGGTACTACATGAGGAGAGTTATTCGCGGTTAAAGGTCATTAAAAACATTTTTTCTTATATATCGCTTATTACGCATCTATAGCTAGTATATGGTGCACTTTTCTTTATAAAATCACAATATCGATCGGAAATAGCGGTGACTAAAAAACGTTAAATCGAACTTAAAATGTGTTATAACTTATAACTTATAAGTTATAACACTATACTGGTGACCATACATATAAACATATTTTTGCAAAAATATAAAAAATGTAAAAATGTAATGTGTATACAATGTAATTATGAAGTTACCGTATAATCTAATCGTATGAACTAATTTTGAATTTCTTAATGAGCGAAAACGTATCTTTTTTCTTTCTTAAATAAAGCAAACTTAGGTGTATCTATTATTTTGAGCAGGTGTGTACATGAGTCATAACATTTATGTTATATAATTAAATGTAATTTCCAAAGTATTTTTACTATAGTCATTGTTTTCTCTAGAACTCAAATCAGAAACTAATTTAGTTTTTGATCAGTGAGGGCATTTTCGCCTCTAATTTTTTCTGTTTGGTTTTTAAAGTCAACTAATTTAATACAGAGAGGGAATAAGAATATGATTTTATTATTTGTCGTCATTTGTAAAGATCTCCAATTAGAAAGAGAGAGAGAAAAGAAGTTGCAAATGTTTTGAATATATTAATTTAGACCATCGTACAAAATATATAATTATTTATTTTTTGTGCTGTAAGTTAACATACTTATCTCTTTATATTAGTTGAATATAATTCAATTAACAAATTTTAGAAAATATCAAACATAAGTATGAACATATTTAGAGATCATAAAATGATTGCATTGGTCAAATATCATTTAAGTTTCAAATGTTTTGCTCACTACTGTATGTATATCTGAACTAAAATATTTTCGCAATACAATTGTCGTTTATTTAAAACTTAATTTGTATTACATAGTGCACCAAACACCCTAAAAAAGTAGAATTCTTTTTTCACGATCTTTGCATATGTCTAGATATTTAAACAATATTTTAAAATTATACCCTAAATCTACATTCATTCACATATTTGTTTAAAACGCATGGTTAAAACCTTTACACGTATGAATGCAGATTCGTAAGTGTCTGTATGTGTGGGAGGGTGACTGTGTATGGGTTTATAAATTAACCACACAGATGATTTGTTGCATTTAGCCAACCGCAAAGTACATGTTAATGTTTGTCAGAGTGGACGACCGCATGGCACATAAACAACAATGCCCCATAATGAGGATTTACGCGAATTCGATTTAATATGAAAATCAAACATACAACTGTGGCGGGCGCCGCACCTAGCGCCGCGTTCAAATGCAGAGTGCAATTTATCAAAATTAAAAAGTGAAAAAAGTTATCAAACCAAATAAAAACTAAAAGGAAACTTTTAAAATGGTGTTACAAATCATAAACAAACCATCTGTTTCGAAAGGAAAAAAAAAAACGCCAAAACTATAAGAGTTGAAAAAATAAAATATTTAAATTCAAATAAAAATTTGTGCATTTTATTATTATTATTATTATTTTTTTATTAAAAAAACAGGTGCTGAGACAATAAAACATATTGGTGGTGGTAGAATAAAAAAAAGTAGACAATATTTATTTTGCTTATTTTTCATATATTTTTTGTTTTATTATTTATTTAGTATTATTATGGTGCAGCAAATGTCGTGCAAAAGTTGATTGATCATCATTCATATGAATGGCAAACAAGTCAAAGTATTAAAAAAAAGGAAACAAAACAAAGAAAAAAAGGTGAAACGTACAAAAAGGAAATGCCATCATGTACAGTGGTGCAATACAAAATTTTCATACAAACACATACATACATTAAACTTATGTATGTATGTATGTGTAAAAGGCTGCTTAATAGCTGTGCATGTAAGTGTGCGGATGTACATATATGCATGTATGTATGTGCGTGTATGAATTAATAAGAGAATAGCAATGCAATAAAAGCCAAATTATGTATGTATGTCGTATTTTATATTAATATTTAAAATATAAAAACAAAAAACAAAAAAAATTAAATTGAAAAGAATATTTAAATCAAAAATTCCCAAACAAAATAAAGTGACACAACTTTTAAAGATGAAGAAAGAAAATCAATAAAATGAAATTGGTTCAAAGTTCATTTCAGTTTTTTAATACTGATTTCTTTTTTTTTATATTTAAAAAATTTTAATAATAAAATTTATCACGTGCTTTTTTTTATCATTTATTTTATGGATATGTGTGGATTTAATATGAATAAGTTTATCAGTGTAATATGTGTGTGTGTATGTGTAGCTATGCATATTCAAATGCTTTCAATAAAATTTAGTTTAGAATTTATTCTGTTAAAAAAAATCACAATTTAAATATTGTTTTTATTTCTTTTGAATATTAAATATTTAATTAACAATGTTAATACCAGTTTATATGAAATATATACATGAATTTCTATACACATACACAGATTTGTATGTAAAGTTTATTTGGAAATATTTTATGTAAAGATAATTTTGATTTTGTTAATTTGTTGACAACAAAATTAGCGAAAACAAATAAAAATAATTTTATTTTTTTGCAAATTTATGAGAAAACATTGTTCTGTAAATGTGTGAATAACTGTAAAGGGATTTTATAGTGCATTATTTTATATTAATACAAAACAATATTTTAAAATGTATTACTTATAATGTAAATATCTTCAATATTTTGTATGTTGAAATCTTGAAATTTATTTCTGAAAAATTGGGTTGTAAATAGGGTGATCGACTCGGTTTTGCAACCGGTTTTAAAATCGGTTTTTTCAGTCAATGTGATGTCGGTTTTTTCAAAATGTTAATATTTTTACACAAAATTTAAATGTATTAGTGTTTTTTTTATGACCCAAAATTTTCTTAATTTTTTTAAAAATGTTGTATTAAAAAAGTTTCACCTGCAAAATCGTTTTAATAAAATTGAGACAGGCTTTTTCCATATTAAGACGGAAACCATAGCTAAGTTTATGTTAATTGAATGTTATTCTCATTTTTGATGATTATTTTCTTGGAATTTAAAATAATTATATTAAACCAGAACAAATGTAGTCTTCTGATAGAAATATTAACTTCAGCAAAAAACCGGTTAACCGTTTTTTTTCTGAATTTCAAAAAGTGCAAGCGGTTTTTTTTTTTAATACCAACTATTGGAACTATTCGAAAACCGATTTCTCCAAAAAGTCGAATAACCCATCACCCTAGATGTAAAGTATTTTAAAAGATTTTTTTAGGAATGAAAGATTGATATTTATTTTATACATTACAGTTGTGTTAGCATTACTTTTTGTCGGAATTGCTCCACTTTTCTTTAAACTCTATTTTATATTTAAATGTTCTTTAAATATTTTTTTACTATAACCCAATACATTTCAAATTAAGTGACTTTTGGACAGTTTAGTGAATTGGTCTCACTTTGCAAATAGCAGCACCATTTGTTTGATACCACTCAACTACTTTTTATACCCACCATCAAAAAGATGGGGGGTATATTGAGTTTGTCCTTCCGTGTGTAACATGTCGAAGGAATCCTCTAAGACCCCATAAAGTATATATTTTCTGGGTCCTGGTTAGATTCTGAGTCGATTTAGCTATGTCCGTCCGTCTGTTGAAAGCAGGATAGGGCTCAAACGGGACACAAATATTTGTCTTATATTTGTTTGGGATTGAAAATGGGCAAAATCGGTTAATAAACAAAAAAGTTATGGGCTAAAAACTAGAAACACAGGCGTGGTCCGCCTACTTTACCGCCCACCTCCCATATAAGGTCAAATTGTGTTCAAATAGTTCAAGGACCAATGGTAACTCGAAAAGTGGTCCGTCCACTGTACTGCCCAGTTTACCGCCCCCTCCCATATAACATAAAATTTTAAAAAGTTGATGGTGGGTATATAGATTCGGCCGGGCCGAATATAACATTCGCGCTTGTTTGTTATAATATTTTTTTAATTTTGTTACGCACATATCTTGAAGTAATTCGTTTTATTGCATAAACTAAAAAGTTAGATTGAATTAAAAATCTTAATTAAAAAAGGTAGTCAAAAATGTATTCAACTAACATAAATAGCAACAGAGGCACTCTTTGCTATTTATGTTAGTGGATTCTAGCATTGAATGATATATTATTGAAACTTAATAATGGCATACGCAGACGCGTATGCCATTCTCTCTTAGAGCGGAAAACAACATTGAAATCCGTTTGGTTGTGTTTGGGCTCTGAAGACGGCGTCCAGCAGCGGATTTCATATATATTTTGTTTTTGTTTATTTATATTTTTTGTGTTTGGCAACAACAAAACTACATATATAAAAAATATTTATTTTCCTCTCTTAAATTCCATACATAAAAAATATAAGGCAAATCTATCTATCTCTTTCTTTCTTATAAAAATTTAATGTAAACCTATGTGATTCATTTTGCAACAACGGCAACACTGACAGAGAGGGAGAGTGAGAAAATTAGAGCTTTTGAGAAACCGTTGTGAAATTAAAATAGATTTTAATTTCCAGCGGATTCCGCTGTGTTGTTTTAGTTGCCAAATCTTCATATACAAAAAATAATCCGCTAGGTTGTGTTTGGGCTCTTAGTTCAATTTTGTTCAAAAATGTTTCAACTCTTAATTGTCGTTGTAAAAATATAAGAAATTCTATAAACTTGTATATAAATTAGTCAAATATACAATTAGTTAGAACTACCTATTTTTCTCCATTTAATGGACAAATTTAATTTTAATTTAAAACATATAATTCTTTCTCCCAAATGCACACGTAAGAATTATAATTGGCTCTTTTTTGAATTAAACCATAACTTTTACCCAAAATGTCCAATATTTTATTTCTCCTTTTTTCCTATTTTTGTTTTAATTTAGTGAAAAGGACTCCGTATAATATTTTACATAAATATTAGATGGACTTTTGTCAGTTGGGCTGTGAAAGAATTGTGAAAATATGTTTGGAGCAAACTTTATTTTAGATGAAGAAGTTCAGCGATTCTTTACATAAAGAACAAGTTTACATGCTTAACATAATTTTAAGTCCAAATTATTTCTATATTACAAATTTCATTCAAGCCATCACCATCATATCCTCTACACCAGACTGAGAATTTATTGGTGTATCAACTAAGTACATTCATTCGAAGAACCAATAATATGTTTTTCCAAATCAAGTTTAAAATCCTCCAATTTATATCTTATTATTAGTGTCCGACCGAACATTCGGGTTCGGCTACGGTGTTCAGTAAAAAGTGATGTTCGGGGTTCGGAATTTTTTTTGGCCGAACTTTACCGAACACCGAAATTTTTATTGTATCTGAAATTAACATGTATTTGTATCACTAAAACCATAAAAACAGTACAACTGCAATTATAATAATCATAAGTATGAAAAAAAAAAAAAAACACAAAGAAAAGGATGAAAATGAATTTAATTAAGAAAATTACATTTATTTGACTACAACTTTAACTTCTTAATATGCAAATGTCTATACATTTTCCAATTCTATTTTTGGAACATTGTTTTAAGCAAATTTTTTTAGAAAACTAAAATCCTAAAAACTTGTTAAGAAAGGAAATATTTAAAATATTTTTTACACGAATTATTCGATTAATCGGCATAATTTGATCGTATAAATTTTTACTCGAAATTCTTGATTTTAATTTAATCGAACAATTATTTGATTTTAATTTGTCGATTAATCGAACAAACAATATTCGAGTGAATACCCTATTAAATATGCACGAAAAAACATGCAAAATTTGTATAAAATGTTTAGAAGAACTGATAAATTAATGTGTTGCTTATAGAAATGTGTATTTTTTTACTTTTAAATTTCTGATAGATTTCGATTTTTAAATTAATTATTTACCAAATTCACAAAGTATATTATTTGAGTTATTGTGTTATATGTTATATAAGATAACATATTTTAAAAAATTTTTTGAAAATTTAGATGGTAATTTAAAATAATATTGTGAAACCTATGTTTATGAATTATGTTAAAAAATATTTTGTTTAAAAATTTTTAGATTTTTTAAATAAATATAGTTTCTTATAAAATTTTTGTTTTATAAAATGTATCACTAAAAACAAAAATTTACATAAAAAATAAGATTTTTCATGAAAAATCCAATTTTGCACCAGTAAGAAAAATTTTCAATAAAATCCGATTTTCACTAAAAAATCGATTTCTCACTAAAAATTCTATTTTCCTCTAAAAACTCGATTTTTAACTAAAAAATTAGATTTTGCACTAAAAATTAAAAAAAAAAAAAAAAACTATTTACCAATGAAAACAATTCCAAAAGTATAAGTCCAACAAGATAATATTCTTTACCATTGCTTTGATCACAAGATGGTCTTCGAGTTTTTCGGAAATGACCTTTTATGTGACCAATGGCCAATTGCTGGCCTATTCTTATGAATCCTTGTTACTATGGTTTCTGTTTTTAAATTTATGTATGTCAAATATTATCCCAATTCTGTCATTAATGTGGATTTTGTGCATGTTGGAGTAATTTTCTGGTCTAATTCTGATTCATTCTTTTATAAAATGAATTTGTATCAAACTTTATTGAAATCGTGGCATAAATAATGTATTTATGTATATTTAAACACTGTTCCGGGAGAATATTTGCATGGATGCAAAGTGAAATAATAGACCGATCATAACCAACTTCAGTAAACTTTAGCATTATACAAAAATAGTCCCGTTTTCCAAATTAGACCAAATTATCTTTAAAATTAAAACTTGTTCTTTGTGCCCAAGTTTTACATACACAGACAACAAGCTAGCAGTACAACCAGGCAGTATATAAGGCGGGCGGATATCGTTAAACCGACTTGGAAATTGATTCCGAATCGATTGGTATACTTTAAGATGGATGTAGTAAATATAAAAGTCTTAGTTTTCAAAAAGTAAGATTTTATCGAACATTTTTCATTAAAAAAAATAAAATAAAATAAAATAATTTTTAAATTTTGACATTTTTCAAAATAACAATATGTATAACAAATCATTCGAAAATAACACACATATTCACAAAGTGTATTATTTTTTAAAAAGTATTATTTTTCTTCATATAAAACTTTAACAAATAACACAATAACGGGGTTATGAATTGGGTTATTAATTACACAATGTAACAAGAAAAAAATTGCCTCAATAATTCCAACGCTAAATGAAAACGTACTAGTTATGGCCTCTTGTAGTTCAAATTTTTCGGAGCCCATTTTTCAATATAATTAGAAATAAAAATTATTTGAATTATTTAATCAAATTTCATTATAGACTACCGGATGTCCCTCGCTTTTTACGACCATTTTGATTTGTGAATTGTCTTAGTTCTATCAAGAAGGTAACAAAATTGATTTTTACTCAAAATGGGGTGGCATCCAACTTAATTTTAGCACATAGTTTTCTCCAAAAAATACTTGATACTCAAATGTACACTATCGGACAAAATAAAGTACGGTTTTTTACTCTTGCTATTTAGTGCATAATTATTGTCTTCTAGGTTCATAATGGTCCACATCTTTGGTGTCCAGGTAATTGTCGTATTATATTCTTTAAATTAATATGCAAAAAAAGTTTTTGAAATATGTGTATTTCGAGTTTGGGGCAAAAGTGTGGTGTTGGTCATGCATTTTGTGCGACATAATAAAGTGACACTTTACATTATTTGCTAAAATTTCTTAAATTTTTTGATACAAAATGGATGGCATATTTTTAAGAAGTACAAAATTTTATTATTCTATTCATTAAATTAAAATTTTAAAAAATCTGAAGTTTTAAATGTTTGTATTAGAAGATCGTATAAAAAATGTTTTCTTTAATTTGGTACATATGAAACCCATTTGTTTAAACCTTGTCTGGACAGTTAGGCTTGTAATAATTAAAATTGCTTCCTGCTTTATCCCTCCACTTAGAAATATAAGACTTTTTTGGCGAGAATGGCGATATAGCTACGACTTTACTTCGCGGTATTAGGGTCTCTGGCCCTCAATTTCTTATTATTTTCATTCTAAATTGTAATTTTGTATAATGAAATGGTTTTTTTAACTTAAGATTATAAAATATTGCACTTTAAAGGCAATTACGTTAATCTTATTTAGTTTTCTCTATCTGGAATCAAGAAATCTTACTGGATTGAGGTCGAAGACTTACCTATAATATGGCCGAATTTATCCTTATTTTTCGAATGCAATAATAGTTTTAAACAATTTAATTAATAGAATAATAAAACTTAGTACTTCTTAATAATATGCTATCCATTTTGTATCCAAAAATTTAAAAAAATTTAGGAAATAATGTAAAGTGTCACTTTATTATGTCGCACAAAATGCATGACCAACACAACACTTTTGCCCCAAACTCGAAATACACATATTTCAAAAACTTCTTTTGCATATTAATTTAAAGAATATAATACGACAATTACCTGGACACCAAAGATGTGGACCATTATGAACCTAGAATACAATAATTATGCACTAAATAGCAAGAGTAAAAAACCGTACTTTATTTTGTCCGATAGTGTATGTGCTAAATTTCATTTGAACTTTAAAATAAAATAATTGTTTCCAAAAAAAGGTGTGGCATTTTTATTTTATTTTTTTTTTTACTAACATTAAAATTGTTTGAATAAAGTGATGTAAAAATGTGGGCGTAAAAATGGAGCGGCATTTAATAAAAATCTTACATAATATCTAAGAGAAGCCTGTGTTGAAATTATCTGATTTAAATGTTTTTTTCTTTACACACATAATGAAAAGAGTTCTTCAAAATATTAGAAGTTTAAGAGTTCATAAAATCTAAATTCAATCTGATTTTGCAAAATCCTACAGAGATTTTATAAATTTAATGGTATACTTTTATTTCACATTAGAATCATTGTGGAAATATTTAAGGCTCCAAAATTTGTCACATAGTGTTATTTTTAAAAAAAATTATTGTTAAATTTGATGCGTCTCAATTTCTTTCTCCCTTTGGCTTGGCATTGTCACTTTTTAGATACAGAATCACTGAGTAGGAATACATGTTCAAAATATAATTTTTATGTTCTTTACAGATATATAATATTTTTAAGAATTATTCTTTAAAAGAAGATATTGTACTCTAAAAGTAATTACAAAGTACTTCCTTTACGCTGATTGGTTTTTGTTTAAATTCTGGTGGGGGTATATCTATTCCAATGACCATATTATTGGTGAGATGACTCTTATTTTTACTACTTACGGAATTATATCGAATTCTTATTTGATAACATATTAACCGTATGGAAAGGCAGGCAGATTCTATCACATACTTTTTCCAAATTATAATTTTTTATTCATTTTTTCAGTAAATGTACCTACTACACATTGTATATGTATGTAACTATATACTAAATTTCATAAGTGCTTCTATATATATTGCGGATTTTTCTATTTCAACGAATCACTTCAGGTCAGCCCTGAACTATTAATCACTTAAAGTGTTACTTATTCTACGAAAACAGGATAATAAAAAATACTCTACTTTTTTATATTTTTCAGATAAACACCTATTGTTATAATGAAAAAAAAAGTTGAAACACATGAGTGAAAAACATTTTGGCTCAGAACGATTAGTTTTGATTAAAACAAGTTATTCTGATGCCATATTAGACTAGTCAATCCCTTGTAAAAAAATTTATTTTTATTGTACATACATTCATATATTTTTTAAAAACAAGTTCACTTAAAGTGTTCTTATCTTACTAGCCATAAGTGTAGCTATAAGTGTAGATATTGTTAGAATAAATATAAAATTGTGTAAAATAAAATTTGGCATCAAATAGTGAGTAGAATTCAAATTTAGAGCCACACATACATTTACCCAAATATATGTACATGTATGTATATTCGCACATACACATGTGTGCTTTATTTTATACATACATATACATATTTATGTTCTATATGCAGGGTTCAAGTTTTGTATGTTTTTGTGTTGTTGTAGTAATAAAAAAAATTGTATCTGTTTAGTTTGTATGAGAGTGTATTTGTCTATCTATATGTATGTGTATGTTTGTATGTTGAATAAAATTAATGTTTACAAAAAAATGCAATTTAATTTAGTTTCTTTTTTGTTATTATTGTTCTTGTTGATGTTTTTAATAGAAAAACGTGCTATTTTTTTGTTACTGCTGTTCATTTATTTTATTTTTTAAAGTAAAGTATTTTCTTTTTTTTTTTTTTCAAATAAAATTTAAATAAAACAATAATACATACACACATACATATAAATGAGTAAATAAATAAATAAAAAAATTAAATAAATTTATTGTTATTTCACTTTATGTGATGTGTCATCGTTTAACACGATACAATTCTATTATATTTTGTTATTTTATTTTATTTTATTTCCATTTTATTTTGTTTTTGTTTTATTTAATTTTATTTTTTTTTATTTCTATTTTGTTTAATTTCTGTTGTGTACTTTTGCTGTTATTATTTTGTTTTTTTTTTCGTATCAACTTTTTTTTTCTTATTGTACAAGTAAGTATTTTTGTCAATGTGTTCTATTTAAAATGTTTATTTTTAATCAAAATTTAAATTATTGTTTTTTTTAGAAAGAAAGTGTAAATATCAGTGTGTGTCCATATGTGTGTTTGTGCATGTCTGAATTTAATTATTGTGTATTTTTTTATCATAAAAATGTACAAATATTGCAAAATTCAGTACATTTTGACAAATACTAACATCTAAAATAAATAAATATTTAAATTGATTAAATAATTTGCACACAATCATTGTGCGTAGTCTAAAATTTGTAGTTTCGCCCTCTTTTTTGCAATTAAACTTACAATAATACAAAAATGCAACAATGTAAATATTCACAGAGAAAAATATAGTTGTTTATGGTCTCATCAGATGTAACAACATACATATGTGTTTAAAAATTATTTTATAATACATAATATGGTCACTGCAATTATTTATATGATTACATTTTAATTATAATGTGGTTGCTATTAGTCAAAATGAATTAATTCTTTCAAGACATAGAAACATATTTAAAAATTATTTTATAATTCATAATATGATCACTACAATAATTTATACGATTGCATTGTAACTATAATATGGTTGCTGTTAATCAAAGTTAAGTAAATCTTGCATGAAAATATAGATAATTAAGTACAACTAGATATCGTTGCCCAAGGACTGCCTACAAGATGGTGCTCTATCACTACTTATGTCAACTTGGGTCATCGATGGGTTATTGGAAGAACTTAATAATCCGGATTTCTGTAGATATGATAACGCTGACGATCATATCTATGAGACACAACCATGTCAGAGAGAAATCAACTAATCCTTAATTTAAATGGTGCAAGTAATGAGTACCTTCAATTATCCCAGTCTCAGTTAGCCTGAATGGTTCATCTTTTGAGTTCTTAAATGAAGTGAAATATTTTGAAATCACTTTGGATAAGACCAAAACCTGAAACAATCATATGTTTAATATTGTAAGCAATATACTTTATGCTAAGACTTGAAGTGCTGCGGAGAAGACTGATGTGTTTTCATTACAGGTGCAATGAAAACCTGTCCCCCTTTAGACCTAGACACCACACAGTGTCACAATTTTGGAGATTTAAGTCTGAAATTGTATATTCTGTTAGTAGATAAGACCATAAACATTCCCGCTCAAAATGGGCGGGTAGAATCACAGCCACTCCTATACTGAAAAAAATTACTTAATTTGTAGGAATTTCGGAAAATTTTTTGTAAATTTTGTTAAAATAAAGAATATTTCAATAGTAGGCGTGGCAAGGATCTTATCACATAAATCTTAGTGTAACAGTTGCATAACAAATTTTCAGCCATTACCTTAAATAAATAGCCATTACCACATATTTTTTATAATATTTTAAAAGATCGCAAAAAGTCGCAGCCAATATTTTTAAATATAATTTCATAGATGTCCTTTTACAATTAAATCGTAATTTTAAATTGGAACTCGCAGGAACTTTTTAGTTCCAGTCCATTAAAAACAGAGTTTTTCAAAAAATATATTTTTTAATATTATGATTTCCTTTAAATAAAAAAATATATCTTCAGTATTGATCTTTTAACTTCGCAAATTATAATAGAATAATTTAGATACATTTATTAGTATCTATTTTTCTGAGATACATGAAGTTAAATTCAACATACTTCTTTAGAAAAGTTGTAAATAAAATAAAAATATTTTTAAAAGTTGCAACTTTGAAAACCCATAATTCGCGCTATAGACACTTTCCAATACTTTAAGTATTTCTTTCCATAATATATGACATGTTTACTAATAAATTCGAAAAGAATAATTTATTTTCGTATTTTTGTCGTTCTAATTTGGATAAATGTGACACTGTGTACCATTTCGCCCAGAAATGCTATTATATCGCCTATGAAAAATGTCTTAGGACTAAGGCGGAATTCCTAGAAGAATTTCATACTACTCGATTAAAGTAAACTTAGGGTACCCCCTTAACCCCGTTATACTTAGTAGTCAGTTCAGATTCTGCTTGTTGCAAGATGATACATCTGAACATATAATATGTGACTACCTTGCTGTGCATTTTCACTGGGTCAAGCTTGTGGAGGACATATTTAGTTCTTCCAAAATGAGCGTATTTACTTGCTCATCAAACAAAATAATTGAATATACATACTTATTTATCTACCGTAAGTAAGCTTAGGTTCTCTAATAAACAACTAAGTTTACATTTTAGTGGAAATTTATCTTTTTTAATAACTTCCTGATATTAAATTGTTTTAAGTATAATACCAAATATTGAATTAAAGATTATTAAAATAAGTACGTTCTTTTTACAAATTTAATATATATATATATATATATATATATATATATATATATATATATATATATATATATATATATATATATATATATATATATATATATATATATATATATATATATATATATATATATATATATATATATATATATATAAATGTTTTTATTATCTAGGCTCTCGAATTCTTAAGGGTAAGTAAAATTGGGTAGCACCACCGTTCTCATTCAAAAAGGTTCAGTAAAGTGGCAATTAGCTTATCGGTCGTTTACAAAAGTGATAAATGTCATGAAATGTATATATGTTGTATATTAGAGTGAACCAGATAAATATGTATATGTAAAATCTAGATAGGAGGTTTTAGGGTCAATTGCCATCAATATAAACAAACTGCTGGGATCAGTTTGCATTTTCACACACACACACAATTGTGTGAGTTGGAAACACATTCTTGTTATAAAATTGTTGTATCATAAATTTTGCAATATTTGTACAATTTATGTGCACTTAATGAAAACAAATTATTATAATATAAAAAAATAAATCACAAAAAGTTAAAAAAAAAGAAAACAGAAATAAATGAAAAATTTACACGAACAAAATGCAAATAGTGAAAGTATACTTACCAAGGACTTTAACTTCTACAGAACGTTGTGAGGTGTAATTGTGTTTATTGCGAGCGATGCACGTGTAGGTACCCTGGTCGGCAGTACGCTGAACATTCTCAATCAGTAACGTGCCATTTTGAACACGCTGTCATATGTTTGTGGGAAGCTTTACACCATCTGATGATGAAGATGAAAAATAATGCATGAATGGTTCGTTGAGTTTTGTTTTAGTAAATTCCCATAATAGAGATGAGGAATAAAACAAAAAATATGGAAATAAAAATAAAATGAAACCAACCAACAACGAACAAATTAAATTGATTTATGAAATGTGAAAAATTTTTCAACATAGATATATAAAATTCATCTGCAGCTAGTTATATAGCACTAGTTATGCAACTACAGACAATAAAATAAAATATAAAAAAAAAAAATGTTGACCATACATTACCTTTTTCTATGATTATACTATCAATTGGATATCCTGCCACAGGACATTTAAGGAAAAATGTTTTCCCAGCTACTGCAGATAACTTTGGCATTGGTCTTACATACGGCATACCTATACATAGACATTGAAGAATAAGAGAATATATGACAGAGACAAAGAGTTTAAAAATTCAGTTTTTCCATTTTATTATGTATTTTATACATTTGGATTCTTATTTGTTATTTTACATACATACATATGTAGATTGTACATAAAATATACATATGGATATTTTGCAATCAATTTAAATCAAACTTACCATAAATATTCAGTCGAGCAGTATGTGATGCTTCACCAGCGCGAGAAATTGCTTTACATTCGTAATCTCCACCATCTTCCGACTTAACAGCCGATATATTAACATGACTAATGACGTCACCAAACATAGTTACGTATTGTCCAATCATAAGTCGGTCATTCTGAAAAAAAAAAAGGATTCCACATATAAATGTAATTTCAAAAGGAATTCACATGTACAAATTTTAACAATAAATGACAACGAACGTAAATACATACATATGTAAGTATATATGGGTGTAAGTCTTTATATGTATGTAAAATAATTCTAAGAATTACAAATATGAAATTGTTTTTACTTATTTTCATTTAACGCATGTTGATTCATTGTGCAACAATTACAATCAAAAGTGTACTGATGAGTTTGGTTCCGTCATGTGAAATATTTGCCTTTTGATGTCAATCGATCACATGTCATCCATTATTATTGACAATAAATATTTCTTTTTGTAGCCATATACATACATATACAGAATAATGTACATACATATTTGTATACATGGACATATGCAACATTTTATAGTTTATTCAGGAGTATTATGCAGACATTTTTAACAAATTAAATACATTGTATTTTGACAAAATATAAAATAATAAATATAAAGCCTACATTCTGTGACATCTTCGATTTATAAAGTAAAAAGTACTTATATTAGAACTTTTTAAATTGAAAGATTTTGATCACAATTTCTTTATATGAATTATATACACGCAAAGAAAAAATATAGTTCCAGTGACCATAAACTAAGAGCAACATACTATGATTGCAATATATGATTCCAGGTTACAATAAGTATATTTGTACATAATCATTACTATGATTCCAATTAATAATTTATTAGTAAAGTTAATAACCTTATTAATAACTTTTAGAAAGTTTTATAAACTTTAAGTATTGCTTTCAATTTGATCATGTTTTTATCATTTAATAATTTCATGTTATCATATATATAAACTAATTTCATCATATATATAATTTCATTTTATCATATATATAAAATAATTTCATCATATATATAATTCCATTTTATCATATATATGAACTAATTTCATCATATATATAATCCCATTTTATCATATATATGATCCCATATATTCATATTTATATTCACTTGTACCACGATATGTTGTACATTCATCATACTGAATAAAAACAAAACTTGTCAATTTATATTTGTTCATATATAAACTAAATGAGAATTATAGCTACTGGACTGATACACAAAAATGTGTATTCAAAAGGCATTAAAAGTTAATAGCTTAATGGTTGTAGAATTAACCAAATTTGTAAAATGAAATGAATGGTTATGTAATTAACTAAATTGTTGTAGAATTGACTAAATGATTGGATTTATTTATAAATATGATTTCATATAAACATATTTAAATATATATTATAATTCAGTGAACCATATTAAAATTTTGATTGTGGGTAATCATTGAATGATTAAACAGAATCATAAACGTTGCTATCATGAACACAGTATATTTAAATCAATGAAAAACGGCTATATAATCATTGAATAGTTGTGGTGATCATGCTGTAATCATGTTTTTTCTCTGCGTGTACTTACTTATGTATATGCATGTAAGTATAGTATATACATATGTACGTTTTAATATCACAGGGAAACACAGGACACACGGGATTTCTAAATAAATAATTTTTTCTGAATTGAGTTAGATTTCAAATGTGAATTAAACTTGTACAATATATTGTAATTTATTTTTCTGATTTAATAAAAAACCAATGTTATAATTAAAATTATTTCCTAGATATTTTTCACACAATTTTTAAATATTTTTTTAAGATTTCAGCAGACTAAAAAATAATGAAGGAGTAATTTGGAGAAAAATTTTAATTCGCAGTTCTTGGTATTTCATTTAAACCAAATCGGACAATTAGTTCTCAGTTTATACTCATTTGGTGCAACAAGTCACTTTTGCAATATAAATGGTAATAAATCTGAACTTGGGATATCGATTGAGGAGGAGTTACACTTTCAGAATATTTTTAGAACGTTCCAGCTTAGTAGAGTTTAGAAATATGCAAATAGTTGAAATCCGTTCATATTTGTAAATGTTACAAGCTCACACACAAGGTCGTCAACTTTGGCACTGTAACGTTTTGCAACGCTGGTCATAAAAGCAACTATATGGAGACCTTTGGAAATAAATCGAAAATCTAAAATGCGTTATATGATAAAATTTCTATTAACTTTAAAGAGGAAATTATTCTACACAATGTTTGTTCACAACATTTTTCGTCAACGCTAATGCGTGTTCGTGACTGAAGTCCAAAGTGAAAGGAAAATTTAGCACTTTTAAATTAATACTTTTTTTATTTTCATATGATACACATTAGAGTCAGAAAATATCATCTGACATTGTAATAGAAATAAAGATTTTTAACAATTTCTGATGGCAAATTTTGTTAAGAATAAGTGTATAAAATGTTGCATAAAAATGCGTTTGTCACGTGGTCAAATTGACAATTTATCAAACTAATATAATTACTATTATTTCTTTTTAAGTTCCAAAATTTTTGAAAGCAAAAAAGTACCATAAATATCCATAAAATTTACATACACCTTAAAGATCAGAATAGTGATTTATATATTCTATTTTAACATTTTGCGATTTATTTGCGAATTTTTATTTTAAACCACTTTGAAATGTTCGATGGATCATTGAATTTTATTTAATGCCACGTTTGGTATACCCTTGCCCCTATGTGCGCCATCCGTACTTTCGCTACATACTGCAGCCAAAATATTATGAAAGCAAACTTCTACTCTATCGATGTTCCAAGTTTTATGGAGATCGGTTAAGCAGTTTAAAATATCAAGATTTATTACTATTTATTTTAAAGAGATCCCACTGTATATAAGTTGTTGAATTAACTACAAGTTCTTATGTATCAACTTTTTAGATTTCACGCAGAATTACGGTATAAGTATTTTCTCTCAATTACATTTCCTATCGGATATTACTTGCATCAGCGTATTATTTCAGTTGTGTGTCGACTTTTGTGTAGTCAATATCGCTGAGTTATATAGAATAGTGATCAAGTTGGGCCATACTATTATGTTCATTTAAAATTTCAAAAATCTATATCAATTTAAAAACTAACGAGCGCGAATTATATTCGGCCCGGCCGAATCTATATACCCACCATCAACTTTTTCAAATTTTACGTTATATGGGAGGGGGCGATAAAGTGGGCGGACCACGCCCATTTTTTCCGAGTTTACATTTGTCCTTGAACTATTTGAACACAATTTCGTTGATTTTCACCTTATATGGGAGGTTTTTTTGTTTTTCGAGTTTATATTGATCCCCGAACTATACGTACAAAATTTCGTTGTCGTACATGCTTTTGTTGAAGAAATATCACCCTGTGCTTCTAGTTTTTAGCCCATAACTTTTTTGTTTGTCAACCGATTTTGACCATTTTCAATTCCAAACAAACCTTACATAAGACAAATACTTGTGCCAAATTTCGTCCCCTACGTTATCTCGTTCGAGCCCTATCCTGCTTTCAACAGACGGATGGACATAGCTAGATCGACTCAGAATCGAACCAGGACCCAGAAAATATATACTTTGTGGGGTCTTAGATGATTCCTTTGACATGTTACACACGGAATGACAAAATTAATATACCCCCCATCTTTTTGATGGTGGGTATAAAAATGCGTATCCTGGAAAATCAAATAATATGAATTATGACAATGCACAGTGTGCGATTTTCGCATTCTGAGTGATCAAAAGTCTATCAGCCGTATTCAAAGAAATTAATGTAGGTTTGATAACGAGTTACTAACTTTTTCTTATGGAAAATTACATACAACAAGTAAGTAACTCGTTATCAAGCATACATTATTTTTTTGTGAATACGGCTGTGTATTTTTAAGTTAAGAAAGCTATATTGATGAAATTTGGCAAAACTATTTTCGTAACACTAAGCTGATTTCGAAAAAAAATTGGCGTTATCGGATAACTGGCACGCCTACTTTTCATATAATTCAATCAAATTTTATTAAGAATATGTGTGCGTGTATGTGTGAATGTGTGTGTATATGTGTGTGTATGTATGTATTTTTAAATCTACGATTTGTTCACAAATTTGAATTCATAAAAATTATTCATCAGCATCATCAAGATATATTCTGACTTTTTAACAGTAATACAACTTCAAGTGTTAAATTTGATCTTGTAGTTTTTGGTGGTTTTCGTAAGCTGCAAATTAATGGATCTGATGATATTAATACTCTATGTAGCAAATCTGTTTTGGAGTCCTCTCTAGATGTTTTTCTTATGAAATGTTCGCGAAAGTTTTTACAATCCTTATTTCTTGCCTCCTGGGCTTCTTCGGATAGTTGTACCTATCGGCCAATACATTTTTCAATGATATCTTTCCCATGAAATAAAATTGTATGTAGTGTAGCGGGCATATAAAAGCATTTATAGTTTTGCAGATAAATATTTCTAGTCTCTATGGCATAATTTTCAAAGGCAACAGAATCAATTTCAAGACTATATCCGAGAGTTTCCAAAATAATGTGAAAAAGCTTTACCAATTCTACATCTAGACCAGTGGTACGCGTTCATATTGCTTTAATTACGAAGATGATTGGCTATTTACACGTACATCATACGAGGTTTGTAACAAAAAACGTCTGGGCAGCAAAAAATTCATTAGCTTTCAACAAAGCTATGCAACAGACATTCCATTAAACGAATCAATGCATGTAGAGGTGACAGTCCTACACGTAACATATTTTGGTCAACTGTTTTTTTCATAACTATGTTTACATCATTCATTGAAGTAGCAGTAGCACCACATAAATAGCAAGATTGGGGTGATGTATATTTTGAAATAGTATTACACACCTTACCATCTATCATGCATAGAATAAGGATTGCAGAAACAGAAAATTTTTTGTCTGCGATTGTTACAGATGTTGGCATAAGATTTGATATTTGGTTTTCAATATTTTTGACTTCATTTAAAATAAGATCTTTGTCCTCTTTAGCAAATATGAATTTAATTGGTCGACAATACCTTGTGGACGAGGGTGCTGAATTTTTCCAAATTATAATTTTTTTTGTCATTCTTCAGATCTTTAATAGACATTTCAATTGGGACCATTGATATAATAAACAAACTTTCATCACATATATTGTCTTGAGAAAATTTTTGTTTATAACGGTTATTGACTGTGCCATCAAAACCCCATTTTATCAACAAAGTCACTTGATTAAAATCAAAATTTGTAGAAAGAAATTTATCTTGAAATGATTGAAGATTGATTTCTGCAAATGACTCTATTACAGTTATTTTTTGATAACATAATTTTTTTGACATTTTAATAGACTCATAAGAAGGGTATGATTTTGAATTAATGTGAGATATGTGCTCTCTTAACAATTGATAGTCATGTGTAGATAAACTCATATCTATTATCATAGCTAAAAGCTTGATCGGCGGAGAGGCTCAATTATTTTTTTGAACTTATTCTACTTTTTGGTATAAGTTTAGCTCTTTTTGGTGAAGCAGTTATGAGTTCACTAACTATTGCAGCAGATGAACGTTTTCCTGCTAAACGGATTTACATTTCAGCTGCCATCAGTACCTGATACGGATTAGCCGTTTTCAGAAGATACCTAGCTTTTCTTCTTTTTGATACAAGTGAACAAACTTCGAAATTTTTACTAGGCCTTCCACAAGTACTAAGTGGACAAGGGACATTTTGTCCAATAACAAACATTGACAAATCAATCACTTTTTCAACCAATTTCTATTTGAGTGTAAAAACCGAGCTTTCAATTTATTCGCTAACATTCATTTTGAATTGATTTTATTAATTATTTTGTTTGAAAATGATTTTATTGAATCAATATCAATAATTTTGTTTGATGTTGTACTAATATTTCCAGAAATAAACTCAATAACAATCAAACTTTTCCTCTTCTTTTATGCAGGAAACCAAACATCAAAAATTTGTTGGTGAGAAATACGTTGACACATGATTAGTAATTGCTTTGCGAATTGAAAAGGTGCAAATTGGGGCAAAATTTTATTATTGATTTTGGAAGACTACCTATCAGCAATTACAAAGGTGCCATCTAGAGAACGGGACTTTGTGGGACTTTTTATTTTTTGTCCAATAAAAATTAATAAAGAGACAAAAAAATTATAAAAATGTTGAAGACCGAAAATCCCCAACGATTGTTTCTTTGATAAGTTTTTTCAAATTACTATTACTTTTTGTGATAGATAACACATCAGCCTTTAAAATAAAAAAAGATTCATAAAAATCCTGCTTAAAACAAAAAAGTTACAAACATTCAAAATTGAACTTCTCGCCAAAAAAAAAAATACTTCGCATAATATTTGACTTCAACTACAGTGCTGTTCAAGGTGCCGCTACTTAATAACGGTTAACATTTTTTAATACTTTTCATATTTTTCAGTTATCTGGAAGGTTCTAAATTAGAATAACCAACTTTTTTTTTCAAAACTAGCAAAAAAAAAATGTTGGGGTTTTGATCAGCTAAATTGTTAAAATCACACACTGTGCAGTGATGCAAATGAGCGATATTTGTATGAAAAATATTCCTTCCACCAGTTTAATTAGTTTATCTCATTTTATTATAGAAAAATTCGTATTTTTATGAAATTTTTATTACAACAATGTTGTAAAAATCGGATTTAGATTAAAGTTACTATGGTGTTGAAAAAATATTAAGTCTGATAAATTAAAAAAAAAAATACATAAATAAAATAAAATAAATTTTTGCATCAAAAATGCCAAGTTCCAATTGTGGTTGTTGTTATTGTTGCTCTGGTCAAATGTGAAATATTTTCAAAAACAGAAGTAGCCATAAATAGTATATACATATAAACACATTTATACATATGTATGTATATTAGAGTGTCTCGTTGAACAAATTTTTTGTAGGAAGAACACTCAAACGATGCATATTAATTTTAAGTTTTGTTTCCAAATGGGTATTAAGGAATAACTTTGAGCTTGTTATTAAGAACATATAAAAAATATTTATCTTTCGATCGCTGCACAGTGTCGCATTTCGGATATATTTTTGTAAATTTGATTAAAATAAACCTTATTTTAAAAGTATGCGTAACAAGATCTAATCACATCAATCTTAGCGTAACATTTGCGTAACAAAATTTCAGCCATTACCTGAAAATGTTTAAATAATCATTAAAAAATTGCTAGTATGAAGTACCGCACATTTTTTCTAACATTTTAAAAGATCGCAAAAGGTCGCAGCCAATATTCTCAAATATACAAAAGTAGTAAATAAAATCAAAACATTTTTAAAAGTTACCACTTTGAAAATCCATAATTCGCCCTATAGACACTTTCCAATACTTCAGGTAAATGCGAAAATAATTACTTCAATCAATAGGGATTTATTTTCATATTTTTGTCGTTCCAATTTGGATAAAAGTGACGAGGTGCGCTGGTAGTGAACTGAACATCAATTTTAAAAGTTTTTTAAATATTTTCAAATATTCAACAAATTAATGCGCATCGTTTGAGGTATCTTCCCAGGAATTTTTTCTATGGAACACTCTGATGTCCATAATATATACACACAAAAACATACATACATTACGTAAAAATATACATACACATCTGCTCAAAATAATAGATGCACCTAGTGGAATTACATTAAAGTGACCATAATTTTGGAAAATTCTTCAGAAATAAATCGATTTTATAAACAGTTTGGCTTCATCGTCTGCAAAACAAATTTCCGGAAAAAATTGCCAGAAAAGTTCCATCAATGCGTATACAAAATTTTAAGATACTATTAAAAACTTTTTAAAATAAATTTAATTTAGACCGAATGTACACGGGGAAAAAAATGGAGAGACATAATATTTTTTGGCGAAATGAAAAATAATTTGTTTGGAAATAACTTTCGAAGAAGTATTCGCCACTCTGTAGGGAAAAAATTCCACATTTAATTCACAAATATGACTGTTTCAGAGTGAGGTGAAAGTATAAAGTTTTGGGAATGACTTTAATTAAATTCAAATGGTCCTATTTATCATATTGATAAATACAATAAATGCATATTGTATTTATATATTGGGATATTGCATAAAACGAAGACGAACTCTTTTCGGACCTATTCCATCAACAATTTCAGCTGAAATAGACTTTAGAGGATTGATGGGGTCATTTTTTGCCTATAAAATAATCCTTCTATCTGATTTTGGAGTTATTTTATGAGGTCTATTACAAGTTTCAATCGTACAAAAGATATTTTCCTGAACTCCTACTTGCAATTTCAAGTAACGATTTTCCATTTTTCTTTTGTTTTGAACCATTTTTCTCTCCTATTTGATGCACTGATTGTTTCTTCCAATTTTCCGTATCAGAATACTATTCTTTATAATATTTCAACCTAAATGAAATTTTTCTTATTCTATTTTGTAAAAATAGTCAAAAAAGTACAATATAATTCGATTTAATATAAAAAATTAGAAATAAATTAACATTAGCTATTGTTATGAGTAGAAATTTTTGGTATTTAAATCGAAAACGTATATGTAAATTAATTTTTATGCACATACTTGACAAATTTTTATTAAAGTATCATTGCCAGATCAAATTGTTTAATAAAAGAAAAAAACTCGAAGTATTTCTGAAGAATTTTCCAAATTTATCGTCACTTTAATATAATACCACTATGTGTATCTATTATTTTGAGCAGATGTGTACATATATTTTTTATACATTTACATGTTTGTATATATATACTCATGCTTGCAGATATATATATAATGTACATGTGTACATTTAAATTTATTTTTATATAAACATTAGAGTGTTACAAAATCTTATGGACGAATAAATTTCCAATCTAAAAAATGTGTCCTTATGTTTAAAAAGCTTGTCGAATATAACATAAGTAATCAATATCAGAGTTAAATTCGATAAAATTAATGTTAAAAATTTCTTTACACTTTGTAACGTAAAGAAATCTTAATCTACATATAGTTGCCTAAAAAAACAAGATTCTAAAGAAGAACATCATCAAGTCAAGTTTATTATAAATTTTTTCTATACAACTGAATATTTGTTTTATTTTTTGGGTGTATGAAAACCAATCAGGCAATGCGTACAAAACATCTTTTTAATCTTTACTAACAAAAGGAACAATAGCATGAAATTTGTGTTCATTTTGATTAACTAAAATGATTGCTAATGGACCGAAATTTTTGCGAAAAAAATTACCTATAAAATAAGATTAAAATTTCATATTTTCATTACAATACATATGTATATATTATTATGGAGAAATACTATTTGTCTAATATTTTTATGTAGATTTTTTTCCGAATATGGAAAAAAATATGCAAAAAAAAATTTTAAATTGGTCTTTTGTTCCTATAAAATTTTTTTTAATTTTTTCTAGTGACAATTCTCTTGTCAATATATTAAAGATTGACCGAAATTATTGCAAATATTTCAATAATTTACTCATAAATATATAGAACCTTTTGAAAAAAAAAAAAAAAAAAAAAAAAAAAAATTGTGTTCCTTTGATGTATTAAAAAAAAATATGGTTTTCTTTGATATACTACAAAAAGTAATTTTTTTCCAATTTAAAAATCTACAATTTACTTAATTTTTGAAAATTGTTTTTATGTATAGAATTCATTTTAGGTAATTTTTCAAGTGAAAATTTAAGGTGTCATTTGTTTAGATTACGCATATTATTTCCAATTGGAGTCTAAAAGAACTGTTATAAAAGAGGGAACATAACTGCATATTGTTTTTATTAAAAATTAATAAAAATATTGATTTGAAAGACTATAGTATAAGTATTATAAATATAACATATTACTCATACGTAATGTTGTCAAAAAGAAATATTTATGTAAACAACTGTTAAAGAAAATGCAAAAAAGTTAAGGTAATTACAACAAAATTTTAATTTATTAATTTTTACAAAAAAACTGGTAGGTAGCATTCACTGTTATTTCACATTAAATAAATAATAGCAAATAAAATTACTGTTTTCACACATACACGTAGAAAAAAATTTAATTGTTGTATCCATAATCTAATAGCAACATATTAAGATTGGAGTATATGATCTCAGTAAAAATAGATATGATTCCATTTTATCACATTATGTCCGATTTATTTATACTTAAATCATATGGTTTAAGAACAAGGAAAAACATTTCTAATGTTAATAGTTTTTTATTTTTCGTATAAATAATGTTTTTTTTTAGTTAAAATATTTAAAAACATATAATTATTGTAGCCAACTATATTAAAATTTTTATTTAATATTAACATTATTTTTTTTAAGCATATTATTATCGTATAGTTATCCAATCTTATAATATTATTATTTCATTTTCTCATATTATTATTCCATTTTATTATACTTATATTAAAATATATACGTATTAATAAAAAATTATTTTTATATATCGTCCATTCCATGAAAGAACGCCCAAAAATATACCAAGTGTCCTCCGATTTTTATAAAATTTTATACGTATAAGGTCTATGGGTGTCTATAAATATTCCCGTTTTCAGATTCGCTAAATTCAGAAAATTCGCGATTTTATTTCGCTTTTTCACTTTTGAAAAAATCTAAAAAATCTCAAAAGTATACAACTTTAAATACAAATATTTCTGGGAAGGCTTTGCAGAAAGTTGTGATTTAAACGGCGTTTGAATTGTAATTATGTTAGCTTAAACATGAATATTTTATAAATAAAAAATATTTTTTAAAAATGAATTTTAATGCAATTGCATTTTTTAAATGCATTTTTCTTTAAATATGCTATTCAAATTTGTTAATTTTTTAACATAAATGAAAAGTTTGGAATCTTTACATTAAAATAAAATTCTCAAATTTTTGGGACACACACATGTACTGTGCATAATTTCCCCTTTTCTTCAACTAGTTTAAATTTTTTCATATAAAAATTATATTTTTCTGGTATTATGAGCATCTTTACGTATTTTGTTAAAAAAAATTTATTGTGTTATTTTTAAAAAATCCTTAAAAATAGTAAAACTTTATGTATCAGACTATTTATTGTTTTAAGTTATAATAAACAAAGCATTTTTAAATACACTTTCGAAAAATTAAAATTTAATAAATTCGCAACTAACAAAAATGCATCTAAAAACTGCATTTATATTTTTAAAATATTATAGATCGAAGAGGTGGTTTTTGAAATGCTGACTAAATTACACAAACAATATTCAATGGCCTTTTAAATACTTTTTAAATTACAGAAATCCATCAATAACTTCAAGAGATATGAGTATTTAAAATTGCATACTTTTTATATTTTGTTAACTTTTATAAAAATTTTAAAGAAAATTTCAAAAACAAGAAAAAATGTTAATTTTATATGAAAAATTTGAAACATGTTTTTATAAAAATTGGATTATGCATATAAGATTTTCGCGTCCCAAAAATTTGACACTTTTATTTTAATGTAAAGATTCCAAACTTTTCATTTATGTTAAAAAATTAAAAAATTTTAATAGCATATTTAAAGAAAAATGCATTTGAAAAATGCAATTGCATTAAAATGCATTTTTAAAAAATATTTTTTATTTTTAAAATGTTCGTCGTAAAGCCGCCATATGTTAAATTTTAAGGCCATTTAAATCATTAAAATTCACAAAGTCTTTCCAGAGATATTGCTATTCAAAGTTACATACTTTTGAAATTTTTGTGGTTTTTGAGAAAATTAAAAAGCGAAATTAAATCGCGAGTTTTTGCAATTTCACAAAACTGAAAACTGAAATTGGTAAAAGGCTTAATGGAGTTTATGTATACAAATTTTTATCGAAATTGAAAGCCATCAAGTAAAAAAATATACTTTTTCGGGCGTTCTTTCCTGGAATGGTCGATATATATTTTTTTTTATTTTTTTGCTTTGAAAATTATAGAGAATATGTACATTAATATAAAAAATTTTTACATATTATTTGTTCTTTTATTATTCATTTGTACCACCATATGTTGTTCAAATGCAAAATATTTTTTTATAAACTCTTTAATGGTATTTATCATACCGAATATAACCTTATCTGTTTATAAGGTATGTTTCAAAATTATAAGAACACTTTGTAATGTAAAGTTTTTCATTAAATTTCTTCACATTGTTTATAAATTATGTTGGGAACATATAAATGTTTGAATGCTCTATTCATCGATATGCAACATTTAGATGTTGCTCTTGTAATTCTTAATATTTTTAAAATAACAAGTAAGTCGGTGTTTCAGAAATATAAAAACATTTTCATTTTTTTAAGAATAAAACACAATTTTAATGAAATTATTTGCGAATTAGTCCACCTTTATTTTTTATAAGATTAAATATTCTAGAGGTCATACTCTCTACTAATGTATTGATTAAGTTTTGGTCAATATTTGACCATTCGTGACAAATTGACTTTTTTAATAAATTTAAATTTTCATATTGGCGATTTCCCGAGTAAACACGATTGGACAATATACCCCAAATATTCTCTCTCTAAAACTGTTATATTTTTTGAGCTAAACCAGGTTTTTGTAAATGGCAGCGTTATCCTGCTGAAAAATATAATTTTTCAAGGGATTTTGTGCTATGAAAGGTAATAAACTCATTTCCAGAGTTTTCACGTAATCTGTGCTGTTCATTTTACATGACACGAATTGAATTTCCAGACACCTATCGCTACAAAATGTAGCGATAGGGTTCCTTTCGAATATCTCTCCAATAGCCTCTGTTTCCATCTGGACCGTAAAGATTCCATTTCTTTTCATCTGGAAATATAACCTTAAATAAAACTGGTGGTTATTTTCACATTTACAAAAATTTAATAAAGTAATACCTGAGTCCAATTAGTTTGCATATTTTCTTTGGCGAACTGTAACCTTGCCGCCACATAACGGGGTAGTAACCGCGGCACTTGAGTCATTTTTGAATATTTTAAGTTTTTATTTTTTGTTATTGATTTCCATATGGTTGTTTTTGATACAGAAACACCTGTTGAGGCCTTTATACTTTTTAGACTCAAAGTTGAATTGCTCGCTAAACGATTAATATGGGCTATTTCTCGCTGAGAAAGGATTTTTTTCCGTCATCATCGGATCTCCTTGTTCGTCCATAATTCTCCGGATTGCTCAAAAAATTTCTTACCACAGTCACACTTCTTCCCAATTTCCGAGCAATTTCTCTAAATTTCAAATTTTGATCTTTAAAGGCCAAAATTTTACCTTGTTCTTGTTCTGATAAACTAAATCCACGTGGCATAGTAAAAGAACAATTTTTCCCTTTATTTTAAAACCAATATTAACTGAGGTTATTGCTTTACTAAATTGCATTATCATTTTTTCTTCACTTGTTTTTATAATAATGAAACATGCAGATAACGGAAAACTTCCAAAAATGAAACAACAAAATTGTCCTACACTATTTTTTTCATACATATAAAGAGTAAATGCAAAAATCTATTTCTCTTAATAAATATTTTTAGATCAATTCATTACTTGCAGAGAAATTTGAAAAAATAAGTGTTCTTATAATTTTGAGACATACCTTATTTATTCATATATAAACTAAATTCAAATTTTTATACACAGAAAAGTTGCTTCCCAATAATACGATAATTAGCTTAAAAAAAATATAAAAAAAATGCATTTTATATTAAGTTAAAACTTCAACCTTCTTACTTAATATAAGAATCACCCAGTATCTCAGTCGACATGGCTAAATAATCTCTAAAAGTTCGGCTAATAAAGGACTTGAATTCCAACTTAATGAAGTTCGTCTGAATATGTTTAAAAGAAAATATGGATCTTTTAAAGATTGAAAACTATTTTCATAAAATTAAATGGTACTCAATGGTATTCAATTCATAAATTTTCTTTCAAATATTTATTGAAGTTGTCAAAATGTGTTTTTTTTTTTTTTTTTTTTTGTGTTTTATATTCATTTATAAATAATTTATATTCAATAAAACTAAATATTCAAACTAATTATTTATTTAATAAAATTTTATTTAAAATTAATTAATCACTTAATTAAAAAAAAATATAATTTTTTCTGTGTATAAAACATAAAGAAAAATTTTATACATTTTTTTCCGTGGTATGGAATTTCCCACGAACTAACTAACTTGTTCACCACTTCAAAAGGAGAACTAAGTGCAACTTAATAAGAATTACTTCCAAAAAAAGTGAAAATAAATGTATTCTTAGCAGGAAAAAAGTGAATAATTTCTAAGAAAATAACAATATCACAAATTGAAAAGTATTTTTTATTTACTTCCTTCCAATGACAACACAAGGGTAAAATCTTTACTTTTTCATCTCTTTCTTCTGGGTAGTCAGTTTAGATATACCTGATTATAGCTTTCTTTTGTGACATCAGGAAGCTTATTTAGGATAAATAGATATGCATTTTATGACACTAAAGATCCAAGAGATAGAGCATGTGGAGGTTCTGGCATTTTAATAAAAACCCGTATCAAACAATACTTAATGTGTGATCTTCGTGAAGATTATCTTCAAGCTACAACAATCTGTATTGATGATTGTTATTATTGAAAAGCGAAAGGCAATGTTTTCTATTTGGTATCTCAATACGAAGTAAAAATATTTTATTATTTTAAAATTTTTAAAAACATAAATAACAAAGTTAAACTAGATTATATTATTTTGTAAATATTAAAGTATAATTTGAAACAGTACATACAACAGTTATATAAACTTAGTGATTTCATCGATATATTCTCTCTTCCAGGTTTTCAATTTCAAAATCATATAAATCACTAGGACCCCGTTTCCTGGCAGCTGGCGATTATAACGCTAAGCATACATTCTGGGATTCACGACTTATAACCCCTAAAGGTCGGTTTTGTTTTATACAATTTCTAAAATGAGTTCAAATGTTATTTCGAGCGGAGAACCAACCTAGCAAAATAAAATACCGGATGTCATCGATTTCGCTATTTCGAGGAATTTACCAAGGGAATTAATCCACGTTAAATATTCATTAGAATTAACTTCAGATCATTCAGCCAATTTTGTTAATATATTGAACCCCCGAGAAATTGTATATCCCACTGGTATCTCAGCGATATCAAACACAAGAATAAACTGGTTGAAATATAGAAAATATATAAGCACTCATTGCATGAAAAATATATCGCTGAGAACACCAGAAGATATCGATCTCTCAATAATTTTGAAAAAAGTTTAAAACTTTCTGCTGAATATGCTACCCTAACCCCCCCGACAAAACAGATATAATAGAATTTGTTCTGTGGATGTCGAACGGCTCTTGATTGAAAAAAGAAGAGTTCGAAGAGAGTGGCAACTCCACAGATCCCCTCAACTTAACCTTAATAAGCTGCTAGAGTACCGGAAAACTGAATCACTAAATAATTATCTAGAAAATCTAAATGCTACCCCGTATTAGAATTACTCACTATGGCGAGCTACGAAAAATCTGAAAATACCAGTTACAGGTAGACTTCTACGTAATATAAATGAAGGCTGGACAAGAAACTATACCGAAAAGGGGAATCTATTCCTTATTCATCTAAAGAACGTGCTGTACCCAATTTTAGAGCAGTTGAACCCCTTTGTTTTGAGAGCTCGACAAGGCTATTGTTGATTTATACTCCAAAAAAGCACCTGGTATTGAAATTCAGTAACAAGATGCTTTTGGAGCTACTCCGGCTAGCAATAAGAATAATACATTTTATTTTTAATGCTATATCACGCCTTGAATATTATCCACCAGATTTGATAGTCTCATTAGTCACAATGATACCTAAGCCTGAAAAAGATCACACTAAAGTAGAATCAGGCCCATTAGCCTATTGTCAAATATATCAAAGATATTTGAAAGGCTATCAATAAACAAGTTGAAACCGATTGTATTCAAACATATCAATTTGGTTTAAGAGAAAAACATAGCACTATAGAACAAACTCACAGACTTAGAAATATTTACCCAATTCACAACCCCGTTATTGTGTTATTTGTTATTTGTTTTATATGAAGAAAAATAATACCTTTTAAAAACTAATACACTTTGTGAATATGTGTGTTATTTTCGAATGATTTGTTATACATATTGTTATTTTGAAAAATGTCAAAATTTAAAAATTATTTTATTTTATTTTTTTTAATGAAAAATGTTGGATAAATTCTTACTTTTTAAATTCGAACTTTTATATTTACTACATCCATCTTAAAGTATACCAATCGATTCGGAATCAATTTCCAAGTCGATTTAACGATATGTAAAACTTGGGCACAAGGAACAAGTTTTAATTTTAAAGATAATTTTATCTAATTTGGAAAACGGGGCTATTTTGGTATAATGCTAAATTTTACTGAAGTTGGTTATGATCGGTCTATTATTATACTTTGCATCCATGCAAATATTCGCCCGGAACAGTGTTTAAATATACATAAATACATTATTTATGCCACGATTTCAATAAAATTTGGTACAAATTAATTTTATGAAAGAGTGAATCAGAATCAGAATCAGACCAGAAAATTACTCTAACATGCATAAAATCTACATTAATGACAGAATTGGGATAATATTTGACATATATAAATTTAAAAACAGAAACCATAGTAACAAGGATTCATAAGAATGGTCCGCAATAAATATTGTTCCACTCTCTTCATTGATGTCTCTCAAGCCTTTCATATGTATGGCATGAAGGATTATTATTTAAAATTAAACAATATTTACCCGCGTAATATAGCACCCCAAGGAAGTATACTGGGTATCTTTCTATATCTGATAATCACTTCTGATATGCCAACTAATAGTCGAACCAATATATCAATATCAACATTTGCAGATGACACAGCTATTTTAGGCGTACGAGAAAACCCCCAAGAAGCATCTTGCAAAATCTTATACTCTGTCTAGAAAAATGTTTAAAGTAGTGGATAATAAAAGTGAATGAACGGAAATATATACATATTAGAGATTCGTGGTAGAAATTCAAAATTAAGTCTAGATTGCAAACTGTTGATCTATAACTCAATTATAAAGCCTATATGCTGCTGTAGTATCCAACTATGAGGCACGGCCTCAGCTTCAAATATTGAAAAAATTCAAAGACTCCAAAATAAAATACTACTAATGGTAACAGCAGCTGTTTCAAGCTGTTTAATAACTGATTGATTTTAAAGCATTACTGAAGTCAACTATTTTTCAATTTTGGGAAAAACTTCATTTGACACATTACAATTAATATCTGAAAAATTATTGAACAATTAGAAAAATAAACAAAACTTGCATATTATTTGAATTGAACATTTTTAACTTTTTATTAAATCACATCAGACAAATCTTTCTTAAGATATTTCTACTGCATAATGTAGTGCAACCTGATAAATTTTATATTTATCTCGAAAACTAGAGTCAACCAGTGTTTTACTTTTCGTTTGATAGCCAAAAATTGTTGTGAAAAATATATCTGGAACACTGAAGTTGTTATTTAAAGCTGAAAATTTTAATTTAACCTGCTATAGATGTGTTTTCCTTATAAAATATTTGTTAATTTCATGCATAAGTATAATCCTAGTTTAATATTTTTCCGCACAAATTTGGAGAAGTCTAATAGTGTGTAAGTGAAGTTATGTATATTCATATATTTCATGTCTATGCTGATTGCAAAATGGAATAAACGAACACATACACATGCAGAATTTAGAGTGGTCAAATCTTTATGCAATTGCAACCCATTTTTTTTTTAGTTTTAGTTTAGCTAGGCAGGCTTTTTTTACTAGTTTCGTGCTTCAAATTAAAATTGATTGCAATTCTCTTTTTTTAGTTTTTTTGTTTTCTTTTTAAACTTGTTGTTGAATTTTTATTTGAAAAATTTTATAACGAAACAATTTGTTTTTCCTTTAGATGTTGTACATAAATACATACATGTATTTGTACATACATATGTATAAATATTTAGAAATATGTATGAATGCAACTGAATATATACATAAATAAATGAATGAATGATTGGGATGTGAAAAAAACAGTTAGATTGCAGTAGTATGTACTTACATTAGGCAAAGCAAAACCATCCAATTGCCAAACTATTTTTGGTGTCGGGTTACCGCTTGCACTGCATTTTAATGAAACAGACGGTCCTGGCTGCATTGTTTGCTCAATGAACTTGTAGATAAGTTGTGGTGCCACTTCTACATTTTAAGAAAAAGAAATACAAAAGTAAATATTCGTAACGGTACAACTTAGGCACTCCACTCCACTCACGTACATATGTACATACATATCAAATGTCAACAAATGTTTTAGTATCGAAATGAGAATATACTTGTGTTACTTACCTCCTAATCTTAATTCCGCCGTTGCTTGTACAGATTCCAAATCATTTTTAACCATACACTGGTACATGCCTTTGTCTTCTTTCGTAATTGAGGTAATACGCATATGTTCTTTCGACAGCAAACGTACCCTGGCACCCGCTCTCAATGGATGACCATCCTTAAGCCAAGAGATGCTTTGCTTGGGAAACCCCGAAATGCTACAAATCTAAAATTCAAATTAATGATTGTATATGTATGAGTATAGATGATACATAGTATTACTTAGATGTATGTTTATATGTATGTGTGTGTCATCATAATGAAACCAGAAAAAGGAACAAATTTCAAAGTTTTATTTTTCAGTTTTTTGTTTGTTTTACTTGTATATATGTACATATAACCCACACATATACACACATAGAAATTTACAATTACATAGATTTTTTTTCGGTAGGATAGAGAAAAATGTTTAAAACTCACAAATGCTATTTGTCTTTCTTTCTACTCGTTTTTATTTTTATTTCTAATTTTGTTGGTTTTTATTTGGTTTTATTTCTTCCTTATTTTTTATTGTAAGTGTGTATGTATATGAATGTGTGTATATGGGTGCTGCTGTAGTGTGTAGTTTTAGTAATTTTGTTTTCATTTCCGTTTTGTAAAGGAAGCAATGTATGTATATGTGTTATATATGTATGTACGTACCAAATCTGCAGTTTTTCCTAAATTGACTGTCTGCACAGTGGGCTGTATTGCTGCTGTCAGCGGTGAGGTAACAGACATTTGCACTTCAAGTGTCTCACTTCCCTCCGAATTTGTAGCTGTGCAATAGAATGCACCATTATCTGATTTGTCCACTGCGGTTATAATCAGCGTACCATCTTTAATTTTAGCCCTTCCTGTTGCCAACAAATGCTGTATGGATTCTTCGTTATTTGGTCGTTTAGTATGCCAACTGAAATTTAAATTGAAAAATAACAAAAAAATAAAACAAAACCAATATATACAAACATACATACATACATATTTATGTACGTTACACAGTATAATGTGAACGTTTGCTTGCAATAGCAACATTCATTTTAACATTAGTGATTTGCAAAACGAATTAAAAAAAAAATAAAATGAAATTTTCAAATTTACTGTATAATTTTGAAATCACATTTAAAAGGAGTCATTGAATCGTAAGGAATAAGTAAATATAAGGGTAAAATGACGATTAAAGCGAAATTGTGATTTAACTAAATAAAGAAAAAAATATTAATTCGTGAAAAAAATATGTACAGGCATATGTGAATGCTGAGGCAATTTTATTTAAAACTATCAACTGAATTAAACATAAACAAAAGTATTATTTTTTTAAAATAATTCTACACTAATAAACTAATAAATTGACATACTGTAAATTTATTTTATAAAAGTAATTTATATTAAAAACTTTATTTCTAATTCTTTTAAAATTTTCCTTCTGGTCTGAGGCTTAGAATGTTATTACATTTCTTTTGTTTCCAATCATTTAAACATGAGTATTTTTATATTTCTACATAAATAAAACATTTTCCTTCACACCCATTTGGAAATTGAAATAAACAAAGCTGCACACCAACGAGTATATCGGTTATTTCAATAGGGGATGCGCCATGATGCCATGAAATATTCTTAATAAATTACAAAACTAAAATTCTAGATAATGAAAAGTAAAGTGAAAGGTAAATACATCATTTTAGTAATTTGATAAAGAAAAAAAATCTGATCACATTTTAATAATCTTCCTATACTTTGTTCTATCTGACCGACATCTACGAATAGTTATAATTTTATTAGAATAAATTAAATTTAGTTCATAATATTGTTATTTTAAAGGGTTTCGAAATTAAATAAGCGATACATAGCTGGCTGGTTGATGTTATATACATATACTTTCTAGCAAATAATTTAATCAATTTATGTTTCCATCACTACAGTCTGAATAATGTAAGAATACATGATTTAAAATTTAACATTAGTTGATGAAACACCATGTGATACATAAGTACAAGTGTAGATTTTAAAAGAAAAGAATTTTTTTATTACGGCTCTTGGGTGTAAACTCGCATTTATATCACTTCAGAATTAAAATGAAATGTGAATCGAACTGAATGGAGAAAAATAATAAAAAATAAAAAAAATAAAAAATAAAAAAACGAAATAGAAAACATTTTCTATATCAAGTATTCTTGGGTAAATGTTATAAAAAGTCTTCTTCAATTATTTTTACCCCAGGTTTTTATTTTATTTTTTTTTTTCAATTTTTATTATTTTAAAAGCTGCGCGTCAATGCAAATTGATGTCGAACTATTTTCTTCTATAGTTTTTTTTTTTATCTTTGCGTTTTATTTTTTCTATGGTAGTATTTTCATCTTGGTATAAATATCAATTCCATTTTATTTCCTTTGCCATCTGGTTAGTGGTTGGTTGATGGTTGGTCGTTCGTTGGTTTTTCCTTGTTTCTGGTATTTGCTATTTTATTTATTTATTTATTCATTCATTCTATTTATTTGTATTTTTAGGTGAGAAGCAGGCGATAAAGAATTGATGGTTACATTTAAATACTCTGCAGAAATTGTGTGAAACATCAGCAACAAACAACAACGTCAGCAAAAGCAGCAGCTGCTTTAAATAAACACGTATCCTTAAAGTTTTGTATCCTTTTATTTTTTATTTTTCTTATTTTTTTCCACTTTAAATTGACGGAATAAAGTTAAAAACATATAAATTACATTGGGTGTAATACAAATGAGAGACTACAACAACCAAGTTTATTCAATTTATATTGTTTATAAACGTTAAATATTACGAGTTTTATTTTTTATACATTTCCAATACGATATTAAATAGATACAAGTGTATATTTGATACTTAACACTCTTGAGATGTGGGGACATTGATTACTTAATAAACAAAAATCAATTTAACTTAATTTTCGAAAAAATATGTTAACAATTATTCAAAGCATTACATTTGATCAAATAATTTCGGATAATTAGAAACGATTTCTATTTCAGTAATACCAGTATATCCAGGTACAAAAGGAAATCATAGAAATAAATAATCAGGTATGTGATGAAATTCGATCGATTTAAAAAAGTAAATCGAGTTTTCAAATCGATCAGGTTATGATGAATTTCGATCGATTTCATTTTTCAATTTTTGTTTCTGTTCTACATGTTTCTTGTCAAATAAAAATAAATTTATTTTGAAATTTTCTTTTTTATGAATTAAAAATAAGTAAAAAAAAATTGTATTTACTTTATTCTACCACAATTTATTTTATATTCATATCAAATATAAATAAAAAAATAATGGACAAAAAGTCTGAAAGTTTCTGGATGAGGCTGCCACAGAAGAGACAACTCTTGATTCCGAAGAATACACAGAATTATCATTGTGACACTTAAGTAACATATTTATGGTGATTCAAGTACGTGGTACTTCCGATAATTGATGCCGTGATAATTAAAATTTAAAAATGAACATAAAGTCTTTTACTGGTGAAGTTTTATTTTTTTTTAAGTTCTTTTAAACGGTGCTGATGGTTTTTAAATTTATGAAATTGGGCGAGCGCAATTATTTTCTTGAGTAGTGTTATGCAGATTTCTCTTTTATGGTAACTACATCCTGAAACTTTAAAATTTTAATTTGTTAAACCGTATGGGAATTTACAGTATAATAGGAGGAATCTAACATGTTTTCAAAAAACCGTGGACGAAACAACGAAAATATTATTATAGGTCCGACTTTTCAGGGATAATCTGTGATCGGTACGACCATCGCTTTATTACAAGTACCAACACTAAGTACAATACACTTGTATATGAGATATGACCAGCTATGAATATTAAAAATTTTAAATATTGAGATTTACAGAATCCCTAAGTTTTTCTTAAGCTTCCACACAAATCTAAATTGCGAAAAGGAGGAGACAGTGCATAATCTTCTATGCGAATGCCCAGCCTTAAACGCAATCAGACATAAATTTCTGGGAAGGCACCAATTAGACAACCTCTGTGAGATATCCAATACTAGACTCAGTGACATTATTAAATATCTCAATGCTACTGGCTGGATCTAATTAATTTAAGTTCTCATTTTTCTTTCATACATTTCTATCTCATTACAGACTCAATCCAACTCATTCACCTGGCGAGTAGTGTGGTCCTATCAAAACGGAATCTAAAGAGTCTAATTGATTGCCCGTAAGCTGTACGGGCTACCATGTAAACCAACCAACCAACATAGTATTATAGTGTAAAACCCCCTTAACGTAAATTATTTTGACATCAGTCTATCGACGTTTGAAAGGATATTATGAAGGATCAAAATTTTAAAAGAAATGTAAGTATAAAATTGTTTTTTTTTTGTTTTGGAGGTTATTTAAGTAACAAAGATATCTCGGAAACTTTCTCTACCTTTTAAAAGCGAATATCATATTTTGATAAAATACATGTGTCACTTATAATAAAACGTCGAATGCAAAACGTGACTAGTACTTTTTCCAGAAATTATAAATCCGCATCTTTTAATGGTACTGAACTTGCCCTCTTTAACAGCTCCAAATACCTGGGCATAAAACAAACTATCCGGGAAACTCAATTTACAGGCAAGGATATCGAAAGCTTTGATAGCGATCTTTGTCTGTAGAAAAGCCATAGGAAGTTAATGGGGTATAAAGTCCAATTAAATATAGATCGTTTGTGTGGCATACCCCTGAATACTTTCGAAACGTGCATAGAAGATGTATTTTATAACCTAGCACAACATTGATGGGAACATGAACCCACTTGCCAAATTACAAGGATGATAAGGCCAAATCTGGATTAAGCAATGTAATCTTTCATGATACGTCTATCAAAAACATATCTGAGAAATAAGTATTGAAGCAACTATCTCTGGAGTCTATAAATTTTTTATCTACGCCACTAGGCTGGAACTTAAAATTTAAAATTATTGGAGCTGTCGCAACCAAGTGGAGGTAGAATCGATTTTTTATTTCTTTTATGAATGCCCTACGCTGAGAAACTTCTCTCACGTAGTCGGGACAAAGATCTCTGCACAGCCTCATAAAGTTATCAGAAATCAACAGAGAAGGTATTAGATATTTCATGAGAAACCGTAACTGGTAGCCGGACTAAACTACCACAAGTAAATGTTCGATTATGTGTGAAATGGATAACCTTAAATTGAGGACCAAACACTTGACGACACTCGCTATCTGCTTTTATTAGCTTGTTATCTTTCTATTTTCTATCTATACTGTAAATTACTGTTGCTACTTTCTAACCTAAACCTTTTTTTTAGTCCCTTCTCCCCTTTCCCATATTTTCTATTTTATTTTCTCTTTCTAAGTAACACAAAGGAAACAACAGGACCCAGTGAGCAGAAAGCTTGGCAGCAACCTGTGATACTTACCTACCAAGCATAATTCCCGAAAGACCTTTTATTATAACTTTCAAACAACTAACCAACTGTTTTTGGTTATTATAAATACAAGTTAAGCCAAAAATTACCGACAGTATGTCTGACCTTTAACATTTATCGTAAGGTTTATGCATTAGGATTTGACATATTTTCTGCTTTATAAACAGTTTTTAGCAGAGACATAACAGTTATAAGATTTATGTAAAAACGTTATGTCATAACTGTTAAATAATATAAAAAAAAATTTACGTCTCTAAAAAACAGTTATTTTTAACAAATATAAATTTTCGTCTTCCTTAACAGTTATAGTTATTTTAAAAAAATTTCCGTTTTTTATAATTTATATTTTTGATTTTTATTTTTTACGTTGCCTAATAATAGTTATTTCTAAAAAATATTTTTTTCTATTGCTCAATAACGTTTATTTTTAAAAATTATTTTTTTACGTTGCTTGATAACAGTTATGATTGAAATATATTTTTTTACGTTACTTATAAATTAATTTTTTTTTTTTTTTTTAAATTTAACAGCTATTATTGTTTGCATTTTTATAAATAATTCCGTTATAATATAAACATTTACATATCGACGTATAAGAATAAGGGGATTTTTTGCAATATTTCCATATTCTTCAAACTTTTTCTAAAATTTTACAACTTTTTCGTTTATGGAATTGATGTTACGGCCTTATAGATTATTGACGTAATTTTTGAAGACATGAATATGAAATTTTTTTGTGTAGATGTTGTTTGGGTCAGTGCATTATAATACAGTAAAAACCCAACCCAAGAGGTTACGGCTTATTGTGTTTTAGGTGCAAACAAATTAAAGCCAATTCTTATTCAACAGATCAAAATCATTCTATTCCACATATGTAATTTTTACGATGTACAACGGACTTTTTGGCAATTGCTTAAAATATATCAGGATCCCTATTTAACTGCAAATCGACACTTAAACCGTAACCGGTCCTTTCTAACATTTAATAACACTTGAATGCACCAAAGTGCAATTTTTCTTAGCCATATTAAAAGATATATAAGTATACTTCATATAGAATTTATCAAAATAGAACACTATGCACACAAATTTTTATTTAATTAGTTCTTTTTACCGTTTGTTGAAATTTTGAAATACTAAATAGGCCGATTGGACTTTTGGTGACGAATATATCTATATTAATATTATAAAATCAAATTTGTATTTGTTTGTTACGCAATTACGCCAAAAACGCTGAATCGATTAAATATAGATGGATATAAATTAAAATTCAATTGATGAAAATAACGAAAAGAGAAGTAATTCAAACTGTTACAAGGTGAACGTGAGAGTAATGCAACAATAATCTCCTGCACCTCTGAAGAAAGGCCTTCTTCTTGTAAAATTTAAGTTAAAAACAAACTAAAAAAATATTTTAACGTTTATCAAGCAACGTAAAAAATATATATTAAAAAATAAAAATTATAAGCAACGGAAAAAATTTATTTTCAAAAATAAATATTATAAGACAACGTAAAAAAAAAATTCAAAAATAAAAATTATCAACAATAGAAAAAAATATATTTTAATAATAATTGTTATCAAGCAACGTAAAAAAATATTTTTAAAAAATAAACGTTATAGAACTATAGAAACAATTTTTTTCGACAATAACTGTTATCAAATAACATAAAAAGAATTTCTTATTTTGTACTCAACTTTTTTAATTTGAAATAAAATTTAATAGTTATTTTTGGTCTCTGGTTTTTAGTAATTCTTCTAATAATAAAAATGTATTCAGTTTTTTTTTTTTTTTCAAAAAGACTTCAAAGTTTTGAAAAATACGCAACTTTAAAAAAATATTTACTATAATTATATAAACCCAATATGGATGTCAAATGAAATGAATCACTGCAATATAATAAGTAAATGTTTTTATTTAAATGTTTCAGAACAAAATGTTAAGAAAAAATCATTTATATAAAGTGTGTAATTAAGCAATAAATATATGTAATTTTACAGGATTAAATTTTCAGAAAGATATTTTCTTCAATTTTTTTACCGGAACATTTAAATAAAGAATATTGTTATATTGCAGGGATTCGTAGCTTTCAATTTACACCCATATTGGGTTAATATAATCTGCGTTAAAATTCTATATATATATATTTTTTTTTTTTTTTTTGAAATATGTATCCTCCGAATTTTCCTATAGAAGTCCTAAAGTACACAGTTTCAAAACGTATGATCTCTAGTTTCGTGCGTATATGGATTTTTTTCATGTGTAACAATGACTGTCACACAGTGTTATAAAAATTATTAAATTTACTTTAAAATCCAATTGTTGTAACCATAACGACCCTAAATCTTAGTACTGAATTAAAAAATACTAGTATGTTTTTATTGATTTTAATAAAAATTAAACTAGTTTGTTTTGAATTCCTACAAAATGGGAAGGAAAAAAGCGTTGTCAAACGACAAAATTGGCAAAATCGAAGCCTATAAGGAACACGTTTAGTCATTATTTTAATTTTTTTGTTTTTAACACGTATTCCTGAATTATTATGAATTATAATATATCGTGTGAATAGTTTAATTTAAATTTAAAAAAGTTAGCTTTATTTATTATTCACTAGCGAAATATTAAATGCCAAAAGCAATTTTTGTATGTGTCCTATTCAAGTGAGCGGCAGTGTATTTTGTTCATTAAATTTTAATATTTTGTTTTTCGATCTTTTAAAAAATTAATCAATATTTTGTAAAGCTAATTTGTAATAGATTTGAATTAAAGAAAATTTTACTAATTCAATATATTTTTTTTAAGCTTGAATTGTAAAATTTATTATAAATTATATCACAGTAGCGAATAGATTTATCTCTCATTCATTTTATAATAAGCATGGATAACGTGACTGAAACTTTTTTAAATTCCACCCGACTCTTGGCCCAGTACTTCAAATAGAGAACTAAAATGATGTCTCACTGACAACAATTTTCTGTATTCACAATGGAATTTTCATAAAAAAATTGGAGTTCACTACTACTTTTTAAGCAAATAGCATCCCTAAGTATTAAATTACTGATCATTAAAAAAAAACTTAGTTATTTCAAAAAGTTGGTTTTCGGTGTAGTTAAATACTGTATCTCTATGATATATTCTCTATTAGTTTATATATCCCACATTCTCTGTAAGTTGAGATATCCTATCTTTATTATTTATTAATTTGAATAATGAAATGTGTTTGCGCCGCAGTTTGATTGCCGAACATCCTGTCTACACTTTGGAGTGAACATAAAAATTATCGTATTATGTACGGTGTAGAAAGGGTGTTCGGCGAACTCATTGCAACACTGCCGTCATACAGAACCTTTTGAAATGCGTAGTGCACTTAACGCACTTTTTATACCCTACACCACCATAGGTGGGGAGGGTATTATGCGTTTGTGCTGGTGTTTGTAACACCCAAAAATATTGGTCTAAGACCCACCTTAATTTATACCAATCGGCTTAGAATCATTTTCTGAGTCGATTTAACGATGTCCGTCCGTCCGTCCGTCTGACCGTCTGTCCGTCCATGTAAACCTTGTAATCAAACTACAGGTCGCAATTTTGAACCAAAATTAATGAAATTTGGTACACTGGCTTCTTATAGTCCAGGGACGAAGCCTATTGAAATTGGTTATGATTGGTCTATTATTTCACCTAGCCCCCATACAAATGTCCTCCCGGAAAAGGGTTTAACGATCATAAATCCCTTAACTATAGCAATATTTTAATAAAATTTGGCACATATAAGTTTCATACAAGTCTAAATAAGTGTGCCGAGTTTTAAAACATATTTACCCATAGCTCCCATATAAACCCCTTTTCGGAAAATCACTTTAACGGCCATAAATTCTATTAAAATGTTAGTATCAAGTTAATATTCGACCCAAATAAATTTTATATAAGCATAAATGATAGTGCCAAATTTTATAAAGATCGGTCCATAATTCACCATAGCTCCCATATAAGGCCCCCTTTGGGGAATCACCCAAAAGTGAATAAATTCATATAAATTTCAGCATCAACGTAATTTTCTGTATTTGTAAGTCATATTTTACACTTATAAGTATTGGTCCACATTTTGATCCATGTCTAATAAAAGACCTCTCTCAGAATTATACAGTACACAATTGTGTAGGGTATCATATAGTCTGGCCTGACCGACTATAACTTTTTCTCTCGTTTTTTTTTATTATTATTGGAGAATTAGAATAAGAAAGAAGTGTGCAGAAATAAAATAAAAGGAAGTTTTCCTATTAGAAAAAATAAAGAAGGTGTTTGCCAATAAAAGAACACCATCAAATAGTATCAAGTGCAACAAACAAAGAATAGTGGTACCAAGCAAGTGGCAAGCAGCCGGTCGAGAATCTGTGGTCCACCAATAGTTTGCTGGAAGACATCATAATATATTTTGCCAGCTAAAACAAAATGCAAACAAATTTTAGATTTTGATAAAAGCAGATCTCATAATTCCACAAAGATAAAAACTTTTTTTATTTTGTCTGCTTTATGTTTGCCAGGGAAAAGGCATTTTCGAAAACGCATAATTTTTATATTCAATAGTTAAAATTTAGAGCAACGGTTCTCAAATGGGGGTCCGCGACCCACAAGGGGTCCGTAAGGACTTTCGTGGGGGTCGCGAAGAGATCCTGAAAAATATTCTTGAACACAAAATTTTTTAATGTAAATATTATTAATATCCCCAAATTAAAGACAAAAATATATATATATATTTTTTTTTTTCAAAAATAAGTTCTTAGCATTAGCTGTAAGAAACTCAATGAAGAAACTCGTGGCTCGATTGAAAATATTATATTTGATATAGACAACAATGATAAAATAAAGAAAGTGATGCTGTCGAATGACACTATATAAAAAAAAAAAACTATAAATCCTTTACATGAAACCCTATAATTTTTTGTAAATTTATTATGGCAATAACTTTTCTATAAAGTCGTTTCAATGCCCTTTTCATAGAATCCATGTGAAATAAGATTGTTAAAATTTTCTCGACTCCTTTATGCTAAGGTCACAAAACTTACACAGAAAAGTATGCGGCCTCTAAAAATAAATTTTAGTTAAAAGACGGAAAAGCCATTTAATACGAATATTGATAAAATACCAGAATCATTTCAAAAAGAGTTAAAATGTAACTCGTCTCTTAAATTTTTATTCTGAATCAGGAGCTTTAAATTTATTTTAGTTGAAATATAGCAAAGTATATCCGCTTGTTGGTTTCGAAGTCCTAAAAGTATTAGAACAATTTTCATAAACATAAATTTTTATGTGGAACTATCTTTTTCACTGTTTGGTCCATCAAAACAAAGTATCGATCTTTTGTGATTACCGAGAATAATAATAGATATGCATTATATGAAAAAGTATCTTAATATTAAGAATCTAATGAAGCAAAAACAATGTCGCATTATTTTACCTTTACATAACATTTTATCTGATTTGTAAACTAGTCTGGGTTGTAGTGGGTCGCGCTTCCACTAAAATGCCAAAAGGGGGTCGCGAAGCTAGATCTTGTGAGAACCCCTGATTTAGAGCATAGAATAGAACTAGAAGTTTATGTGAGAGGCACCCTATACTAAATTTTCAAAAAATTTAATCATTTTTTTGAAAATACAAAAACAAAATATATGTGACTACATGTATTTTGTTTTTGTATGAATTAGGTTTTTGACAATTGAATTAGGTTTTTTTCTCTGATTTAGAGTCTAGACTGGCTCATATTAAGAAATCACACTTGATTTCTCCTTAGGAGTAGTTTCCTATAATATAGCTTTCAGAAATGTGAAAAAGCTACGACATTTTTTAATGAGGGTAATTTTTACAAAAATAGTAATCCGATTTTACAGAACAGAAAATTAGCAAACGATTAAAACTTTCATGTCAAAGGTCAGTCAGTATCTATATATCTGTTCCTGAGTAATATGGCATTCAAACAGACTGCTACTGTTGTGCAAATTTTTACATTTTCAAGACTGCTGATTAGAAATTATACATTTATTCAGTCTAACATTTGTAGTTAATACAATACATATGAAGCATGAAGGATTGCTGTTATAATGTCCTAGGATATTTTGGCACACAAAAAAGTGTCATAGTGTCACTTTCAAAAATGTCATTATGTCCAAGACCAAATGACATAAAGTCCATTGAATGCATTTAATCATCTTATTGAGAAAATTAAAAAAAAAAAAAAAAAAAACAAATGCAGACGTTCAAAAAGAATAATATTTTATAAAAAAATATTAATTTTAAACTAATTTTAATAAATATCTTGCTTGAAAATATTTAATATAGTTTGTATGAGAAGTGGCGTTAAAATGTGAATAAAAAGTGAATATTGTTCATGATCAACATCTACAACCAATTGTGAAATCTTCTCTCATAAGCATAGAATCAGTAACGTTAACAAAAAAAAAAAAAAAAGGGCTTTTATGTCATGAAAAGTTGTATAAATTTTTTTGAATTTAAGTAGATATTGTGTTAAAATTTAAGTAAAACATTTCTTTAAAAAAATGTGCTTAAATAAACAGGATATTGTCTTGATGTTGTCTCAAATATGGCAAATAAATCCCAAAACAATGCAGAGGAAAAGGGTGCTTCGCATTTTATGAAATGGTTGTAACAACATGTATTACTTCCGTACTATACGAGAGTCTTAAACTGTATAAGATAGTCCTTTCTGAACTTTTGTGTCCCAAATTTTGTGTGCACCAATAATGTGGCTTAGTAAAAAATTTAGATAAATCGAGTGGAATAATTTGCAAAAAAGTGGCCGCAAAAAGAGTGTGACATCCAATAGATAAGTCTTAAAAGTTTAAGATTCTTCTGAACGGTTTGTGTGTCAAATTTCAAGTGAATCTGTTCAGGGGATAGGTTTAAAAATAGGAAAAGTCAAGTCAAATAATTTGTTAGGAAAGTGGACGTAAAAAGAGGCGAGGTATAAAATAAATAAATCGTATAAGCTGTAGCTAATTCAGAACTATATTTGTACCAAATGTCATGTAAAGCGGTTTAGTAGTTGAGCCGTACATTTGGCAAAATTAAGTAAAGTAATTATTTAAAAATTAGGCATAAAAAGGGGTGTAGCGTCCAATAAATAGCTTCATTAATTTCTTAATTACAAGTGCACAAAATTTTACGTAAATGAATTCGAGGAACTGGTAACGAATGAATTTAAATTAATTCAAATATCATTTTCACAAAAAGCGGGCGTTAAAAGGAACGTGGCTTTCAATCAGGATCCGATTTAGCCTATAAGTTCCCCAAAATGAACAACTTCACATTAATCTGTCCAGCAATTTTGCCGTGAAGGAATAACAAAGAAATAGCCTCTTGTATATGTAAATTAAAATATAATTTTTACGAAAAGTGAGAATGAAAAGGAGCTTAACGTCCAGTGAATAGGTCATTTAGGTAATTTTTCTTGGGAACTATTTTTTGTGTGCCAAATTTTGCATGAACCAATTCAGGGAATGGTAAAATATTAAGAAAAATTAAGTCAAATATGATTTTTACAAAAAGTGGACATAAAACGGGACGTGTCTTTCAATTTGGATTCGCTATAACCTATAGTTCCTTACCGAAAACAAATAATCTGTGTATTATTTTTAGTAGAGAAGAATGTTACCAATAGGGCTTTTAATTTCATGTTTGAAAGTTAATTATTACAAAAAATTTAAAGAGTAATATTATAATAAGGAAAAGTACCACAGAACCATATATCTTTAATTTCAAGTACCATTGGAAGAACGAAAAGGTCTCATAAAGTACCCCTCTTTAATTCTTACCCACATATTACCATGTATCTTTAATTTAATTTTTCTAGGTTCAATATTGTAGAAAGTTCAAAAAAGTACTATTAGAAGAATGAAAAAGTACCACACTTAGGACTTTATATCTTTTATTTCATGTTTCTTAGTTCAATATTATAGAAAATTCAAAAAATACCATTAGAAAAACAAAAAAGTACTACAAAATCTCTTCTTGTAAATTCTCACTCACTTAAGACTACATGTACTAAGGTTTTTAGGTTTTATATGATAAGAAATGCATCATTTAATTTCCCGATTTTATCCACTTCTTGGTACTTTTTATTCCCCCTGAATGTAACAAAGATTGTATTCCAATGAATTTCTAAATTGTACTGGGGTCTAATGTTAAAATATACATATGCATGTGTCCGTAAAAAGAATAAAATATTTTGTGAAAAAAATACCAAAAACAGGTACGATTTTTCCCCTTAAACGTTCAAATTTCCAAAAAGTACCAAACTTGTATTCGCCAATTTTCTATAAGGTAATAATTTGATGCGCATTTTATTTCTACGCTTACTGGATTAAAAGATACCAAAATACAGTTTTTACCCGTTTTTTCTTAAAAGAGCCGAATTTGCATTTTAACTGCAATTTCAAAAAATTCCGTCGTGTAGGATCTATTTGATAGGAGACCAATCTACAGTCTTTTGTTTATCTTTATAGTTTCAACCGTTTGTGCTGTGCTATGATGAATCATTAACGAAGTCAGTTAGTCAATCACTCAGTAACGTTACTCTTTTATATAGAAGATAGGATATAGGATTATTTCGAACACATCCGGGATAATGAAAATTTCTAATTGTATATTAAATTTTAGAAAACTCTAATAAGTTCTGATGATGGGCCTGTTAGTAATTTTTATTTAAATATGTTTTTAATCTGCTACGCCGATATTCCATAATATTTCACAAACCAAAATCATTAATATTTAACTTATATTTTTGTTCTACTTTTAAGTTAAAATATTTTTCTTGATATGTATATAATTTTTTGCTATAAACAACAACTATTTCGCCTCTCAGATTATAACACATTTCAATGAATTTCAAACTATTAATATTAATTAAAAAGTTTGATGCAACATGAACCACCAGTGAGATTTCATATGTATTTTTTATCTTTTGACTGTTAAATATTATTAACTAAAAATAAAGTTCTGTAAAAGCAATTTTAAGCTAGAATTAAATTGAATTGAATTGATTTTTCAAAATTAATCTAAGAGACTTTTGACTTATTTATCATATTATGTTTATGCTCAAATAACAATGAATAACAGATAAAAGGTAGATTTTTACCTACAAATATTTTACACCTGAATGTATGTATGTATTTAAATACTAACCAGAGTAGATGAATTTTTAAGTTCTATTCTTTTCATTCGGAAATCCCCTTTACACATACTTAAACAATGTACGTAAGAGACACTTAAGACAACCTTATTACCAAAAAAAAACAACGCTAAAAAAACTTCAGGAATAAAAGTATTGTATTCGTATTCTTGGAAATAGGACAGTGTGTACGTATGTAGTAGCTATAAAATTTCAACATGACCAAGTACTTGGAATTCGTATTTTATTTTGTTTCTGTAGTATTTATTGTTTTAAGCTTCTTTTTTCATTTTATTAAGCATTGTTTGATGGTTCTCTGTTAAAATTTCTTTTTACTTATCTGAATTTTTGTACGCTCCATTCTTGTTTTTTGTTTTTTTTTTTTCTTTCTTTTGGCAGTTGGAAAAGAAGGATCTTTAATATATTTGAGTGCGTTTATTTGATTGTGTATATATGTAGGAATATTGGTGAAATAGTGGTTTGGGTAGATGTGTGCCAATGCATCTGTATTCACATTCATTGTCTAAAAGGTTGTGAAACCTGGAAGGTATAAAAATGTGGTAAATTGTTTTGTTTTCTTACGGTATGTTTATTTATGTGTGGGTTTAAAATGACATCGAAACGAAACTATACTCTGTAGATGTACATACAGTATATACATATGTACTTTAGATATACATATGTATGTATAGTATACATGAGTGTGTTTTTTATTAAAGCGTATATGTAGTTTTTAGATGCTCCCGCTATACGCTCCAATCCAAATGTCTATAAGTGTACTAGAATGCGAATATATAGATACACATATGTATGTATATCCAAATATACAATGTATGAGTATATGAAGGAATATATATGTACATATATATCTATGAATGGGAGCAATCTGATAATTTTTTTAACTTTTAGCATACGTTTTAAAGTCAGGTCCTTGATTTAATCCAATAATACAAATGCGATGTAACGATAAATTTAATTACAATATTTTTGTAATTTCTAAGCAATATAAGGATTTTTGTACGGGCGACGAAGAGTATACATGTATTCAGAATGTTATGTCAAAAATTAATCGAATATTATGCCTCTTTTTTTTATTTTTTTGAAACTATTTTAGCTCTAAAATATCACCATTGTCCGTATGAATGTATTGAATAAATCACATACACATGTAATAAAAAAGTAGGTCAAAAAAGAAAAATATTACAATTATTATCCAATTTTATTATATTACAATCGAAAACTATACTATGATAATTTTAAAATTTATCTTTCCAACACCGATTTAAATTTGTTAACAACACTGGTCGACAAAAAATCCTCCAGAACACGAATCTGCTTTAAGTTTTTTTCATCAGGTCTCGATTTTTTTATGGGCATGTCTAATATTTCGCCCATAGTATATTTTAAATGGTAATGCTGCGAATAAAATAAGATATGTATCTTTAAAATTGATGCAAAAATTGTGATTTTATTCACAGTTAAGTTAAAATACCCATGTATACATACAATTGAATAGAGTGGTGGGCAAAAAATAATAAAAAAATATTTTTTCTTGAAACAAAAATAGGTGGACTAGGTGGATATTGACGAGTTAAACAAGAATCTGCATTCACTTTTTTTCTATCACTTACTGATTTTTTTTAGGTGCATGACTAATATCATCACCTTATTCAGCGGTCACACTATAAAATTCGAGAATGGTTTGTCAAATTTAGGCTATAACTCAAGAACCGTTTACACGATTTTGATAAATAATACACCAAAAGATTTTTTATTCGCTCAAGAATTTCAGAGTTATGGATCAAAATTTTCACCATTTTTCCAAAAAAAAAAAAAAAAAAAAATATTAACTGAACAAAAAAATTATGTAAACTCAGCTCAAAGACAATTTAAATCACAATATATTGGAGTTAATTTATCTTAATTGGACAAACCGTTCTCGAGTTATACAAGTGTGACTGCCTAAAGGCGGGGTCATAGTAGTCACACCCATAAAAGAAAATCGATACGTGATAGAAAAAAAGTAAAAGCTGATTCTTATTTAGCACATTAAGTTCCATCTAATCCACCTATTTTTTATTTATTTAAGAAAAAAAAAAATTTATTTTTTTTGCCCACTAGTGTATTTCCACTTAACTGTAGGTATGCATGGGTATCCTAACTTAACTGTGAATTCAATCAAGATTTGTGCATCAATTTTTATGATACTTAGCTTTATTTTTGCCAGCTTTGAGATAAAGATGATAAAATTAAAAATTTTTGATGTTTTCACTTTTAAAAAGTGAAAACTTTTTTCGAAATATCTCCAAAACTATTGGGCGGATAAAAATTTGTTAGTAGAACGACTTAAAGCCAATTTTATTCCACATATTTAGGTGTATTATTTATTTCAATCGTGCATACCGTTCTCGAGTTATAGTGAAATATACTTAAGTAATCGGCTTATTTAGGGCGCAATATTAGACACGCCTATAAAAAAAATCTCGACCTAATGGGAGAAAACTGAAATCAGATTCGAATTTAGCATGCGGGATTCCATCTAGTGCATTTTTTTTTTTTTTTTTTTTTTTGAATGAGCACGAAATTTTATTTTTTTTGTTGGCCAGTGTTATTAGTTAAACAATTCTTCTACAACTATTTTTTAAATTAGCAAATAATGGAGTTTTAAACCCAAAGAGGAAAAAACGTATGTAGATCGGGTTATATTTTATTTTTATTAAGTATTCAAAAAATGGGAATACTACAATTCATGTAATTAATGATTAGGGTAGTAATACATTACATAACAATATTAAAATAAAATGTAATTTATTATACATTTTGTAAACTATTCGAGTGATTCCATGTCAAAAGGGACAGCAATCGGAATTGACATCTCCGATGATCACAAAATTTTGGACTCCGGTTAAAAAATATGGCGGTTTAAAAAACGAAAAAACCTAATGATTTTACAAACATGTACCTATTTAATTGCTGATAATAATATTAAATACACACAGAAAAAAGATTCATTCCAAAACGATTATGAGAACAAACATTTTATAATAACACTTGATATTTGATGGCAATAGTTAAAAAAATACTAAATATAACTGATTTTCTATGTTTATAATTAATTATAACTTAATTATGACGAAATAATGGTTCTTATAGTAGTCAAATTGGTTGAGACAAAATTAGATTGGCGAAAAATTCGGTTGAGATAATGAATCAGTTTTCTCAGTGTACAAGAATATTACCTTTATAACGATATTTATAAAATTTATTTACATCAAAAGTTCTAAGGCCAATGTTAGACATATAATAATCAAATCATTATATCTCAAAAAACGGTATTTAAAAAATTCTGAAAAAATATATAATGTTGACTTATCTTTCTTTCCCATGCACGTAAAATTTCAACTTGGAGTCTCATTTAGTTTTGAGAAGTTATGTACCAAAATAAAATCAAATTACTTATAACTTCTAAACTATACACAACAATATTTTAGTTTTAGTTTATTTTAGATGAATATATTGCCTTCAAAATGATGTATAGTGGATTTATTTAATTCGAAAGTTCAAAGGTCAAAATTAATGTTATAAAAATTAAATCTTTATGTCTCCAAAAACGATATTGTTAAAACTATAATAAATATATAAATTACACTAGTCAACAAAAAAAATTTTTTTGTGCCCCTACAAAAAAAAAAAAATATGTAGACTAGATGGGATTCCGCTTGCTAAACTCGAATCTGCTTTCAGTTTTTTCCATCAGCTCGAGGTTTTTTTATGGGCGTGTATAATTCACTATAACTTCTTTTTAAAAGTAAAACATCGAAAATGTTTCAGTTTATCACCTTTATCTCAAAGCTCGTAAAACTACGAGTAAATAAAGCACAAATCTTGAGTATTCACATTTAAGTTAAAATACTCATGCATACCTACAGGTAAGTGGAGATACACTAGTGGGCAAACAAAAAAGCAGATTCTTGTTTAGCTCGTCAAAATCCTTCTAATCCACCTACTTTTGTTTAAGAAAAAAAAAAAAAGATTTGTGTATAAATTTTTAAGATACATGCCTTATTTTATTCGCAGCATTACTAACTATAAAGATGAAAAACTGAAACATTTTTGATGTTTTCATTTATTAAAAGAAATTTTAGAAACAAAAAAAATCCAAAATTTTGCATGAAAAACTTTTTTTCGGACACTTATTTCAAAATAACTCCGAAACTATTGAGTGCATTCAAAAATTAAGTTTACGTTACTTGAAGATACACCGTTCTTGAGTTATGAGGAAATATAATAGAGTAATGACCTTGCTATGGGCAAAATATTAGACACGCATATTAAAAAATCCAGACCTGATGGAAAAAAAAAACTGATAGCAGATTCATGTTTAGCACATCAAAATGCATCCAAATATTCGTCTTTGGTGGAGGATTTTTTTGGCAACCAGTGTTATATAATGTTAACACAACTCTTGTCCATATCCGTGTAAAATTTCATAAAAATTCCTTGTTTGTCAATGACGGCACTTATTGTCTGATCATCTAATAAACATTTACATCCCTGCGGGAAATTTGTGGCAATTGCAGTTCTAATTGAGAACCAGTTGACATAAACACCCTCACTATTTAACAGCTGTGAGTCAATTTATAACATGCTTGTTAAGTGTGCAATTAGCAACTTACGCACAATAACAATCAGTGGCTGAGTGGTTATCGTTGAAGACTATAAAACATAACATACGTTAAATGAACATGGTTTCGATTCGGGGTGCCGCCATCGACATTAACGAAAAATTATAAAAAATAAAAAAAATAAACATAATTTAAAATAATAATAAAACAAAATTTTAATGTAAACAATTACCGAAATTTTATAAAATTTTTATTATATTAATCGACAATGAACCAGTTTTCTTGGAGTAGTCCTGTGACCTATCCTGCGACCTGTCCCAACCCCATGTAAAAGTGACAAGTTCCTCTCATATAAAGTTCCGGAACTGGGACCGGTCACTAGCCTAGAGAACCTCTCACGTTACTAGTTTTGAACCGGTTCTCTTTACTCTAGGGATGATATAAAAATGTTGTAAAGAAGAAGCCAATAGCACTCCGAACAATACGATACTTTTTATTTCCACTCGACATAATGTGAGCTGTATATCTTTCTCTGAGTGCATCATACTCATACACACTTCAAATCAGTAATAGGATTTAAAAGATTGGAGACATCTAACACATTTTTTTGCTTTATTTTTATTATTCTAAAAAACAAGTTTTATATTAGGTGTGTCCATGAAAAAAATACACTGGTCGAAAAAAAAATTTTTTTTCGTGCTCCTTAAAAAAAATTATGTGGACTAGATGTAATTCCGCATGCTAAACTCGAATCTGCTTTCAGTTTTTTCCCATCAGGTCGAGATTTTTTGTATGGGAGTGTCTAATATTGCGTCCTAAATAAGCCAATTTCTCGAGTATATTTCACTATTACTCGAAAACGGTATGCACGATTTATATAAATAATACACTAAAATATGTGAAATAAATTTGGCTTTAAGTCGTTCTACTAACAAATTTTTATCCGCTCAAAAGTTTTGGAGATATTTCGAATTAAGTGTCCGAAAAAAATTTGTTCATGCTTAATTCAAGAATTCTTCACCACTGTATTTCTACTCAATTGTATGTAACATAGGTATTTTTACTCAACTGTGAATAAAATCAAAATTTCTTTCATCAATTTTGAAGATAAACTGAATTATTTTTGATGTTTTCATTTATTAAAAGAAATTTTAGTAACAAAAAAATTTAAAAGTGTAGGAGATTTTAAGATATTTTTAGTCCGCATCTCCTAGTGTGTCACTGATGGAAAAAAAACTAAAAGCAGATTCGTGATAAACACATCAAAATACATCAACTCTAACTATTCGTCTATGGTGGAGGATTTTTTTGTCGACTAGTGATATTTATTCTTAATGTCATATCTAAAGAACTTTTATAATGAGAACAAAATAGTTTTTTTTTTAGCTGGAACTACTTTCTTATTATATTGCATTGATGAAATGAAAATAGAATGGATAGGGTAATTCTCATACAAAGCAAGTATTAATTTCAAAAACCTAGAAAGTTGTTTCAAAAATGTTCATATTATATTTGGAATAGGACTGTTAGGTCGAGAGGGAGTTGTAGCCACTATATAAAGTAAATATTAGTTATCGCATCAAAAAGGTGTAGCGAAGCGCACCGGGAAATACTAATTTCTTATAAATATGTGAAGTGTTTTGTATTAAATTTATTTTTAGTAATAATTTAATATTTAATGCCTCTATTATTTGTAATTAAATTCGGGAGCAATCATTTTGAAGTCTATTTCAAACGCAATTTATTGTATTGAATTAATAATTTTTGGGATATAAATATGCAAATAAAAAAAATTGTTAAGGATTTACATAGTTTGCTTTGTTTTTATTATGTTTTGATGTTTACTTTTCTTAAAAGAGATCAAAAGTATAGGAAACATTCAACGAAGTGTATCGATTTAAAAGCTAGTAGTATGTACACACAAAATATATAAATTTAGTACAATGTATTTTTACGATTTTATAGTTACATTTTGTCACGCCGTCGTATGAACGTAATCGTTTTGTACTTGTGTATAAACATTTCATAGTGAGTGCTCAAGTACGAGAGTGTTGAGTGGAGGACATTGTGTTTAACTCACATGATGCTGTTTTTTTTTGTTATATAGAATATATATATATATATTTGTTTAAGTCACCTCACCCCACTTTTAGCGTCAATATTGTTGTTTTTATGAACGTTCATTTGTTCGTTCATTCATTTCATACATTCACATAAAATTTCACAATATTTATGGTCTGTGCTTAAAACTGTTTGTGCTTATTTTTCAAGGAGCCATCGTTCTGCATAATTATTTTTAAGCTTCAACTTTAAACTATATGGCAGAACATTAAATGAGGGAAAATTATACCTTAGCACAAACATAGACACACACATACACACATGTGTGTTTGTACTAAGTTTATAAATGTGTATGTATTTGTCAGATTTTTAAGTTAGGAAATACTAGTAAAATAAGAAGTTCGTTTTATTCTTCCTTTTTTTTTAGCAATTTTAAATATGATCATACACATTTATAAGTACATGCAAGCGTTTATCCTTAGGCGATGTGACCCAAATTAAAGTCAAAATTCAAGTGTTGATAAAATGACTACAGATGTTGTAGTTCCGGTATTTTAAATAGATTTTTCCAAAAAGTGTATGTGTTTATACATACTTTTATTCCTATAAATAAATGCGGTATAAACAAATCCTAAAAAAAAAATAATGAGGTTGATAAAATGTATAGTTTATGGTAAACATATTTCATTAGTTTGTTTGTAAAAAAGCTAATTTAGCAAGTTAGAAAAATAGCTATTTGCTAATTTATTCGTTATTGGTGTCATATTAGTTTGGTATGAAATATATTGTCCTTGTGTTCATATAGTTGTCCAAATTGTAATAAGATAAAGGGAACCTTTATTGAAAATCAAGTGCAAAATAACATAATTTACACACAGAAAAAGAATTGGTTGGAAAACGGTTCCAGTAATTAAATATTTATAGAAATGACAAATATTTTATTGAAATTAAGACAAATGTCTTAGTTCAACAGATTTTCTATATTTACAGCACAAAAATTACAATTATGATGGAAATTTCATTGCTGTAATAGTTAATATAGTTCATTAAATAAGTATGTTCTTTTTAAAATTAATTTTGAAAAAATTAAAAGTGGCAATCGAATAAAACCAGGGTAAAAAGGTAATAATATAATATAAATAGTTGCAGATATAAAATTAACAAAAAAATTCGATTACAATAAAAATTAAACTAAATTCGGTCATCCTAATTACTTAAATTCGGGGCTCCTAACCAAATTAGAATTAGATTTTTTTTTGGACATTTAAAATTAAATTAATAAAAGAAAATGTGTAAATTGTTCGAAAATAAATAATATAAAAAAATAAAAAAATATCTACATATGTATGAAAATTGATTGCTGTAATAATCAATACATTTTTGCAAAATTAAAAAGACTTGTGAAACTGTCTTCAATTGTCGATAACGGCTAACGTCTTCTTGAAATTGAATATAGAATTTGGCAAACACTTAAGTTGTTATTATATTTATCATTCGGGATTCTCTCTTCTAAATCATTTTAAAGATTGGTAAGTAACTTTTGATTTGGTTTCTTTAAAACATACAATGAATTCTTAAATGGATAAATTTCATTATAGGTAAGGACGTTGTTAATTTGGGTTCCGATTTCCAAAAAGTTGTATGAAAGGTCAAAACCATTGCCAGTTGCGAAGCTGGTAAAAATCAAGACATTAATATGTACATATATGAAGAAAAAGATGCATCTATATCATATATTAATGTATTATATTGCTATTAAAATTATACATACATATACATACATATGTAAAATAAAATGTCAAAGAAATATAAATATTTGTTTTTATTCACAATAGAGCCTTACCTTATTCTCAAACCTTTTACTGAATTACATTTTCAATTTAGTTGCATGTACCATATTCATACAGTGATTACAATTAAATTATACAATAGTTCTTGGAACCTACCAAATTCGTTTGGCAATAAATTCGGTTGCCACAACGAATCTGTTTTCTCTGTGTATATATTAAATTTATTAAAATTTTTACTTTTATTTTAAGGGGTTGCAGTCAAATCTTAATTGATTAAAAAAAAAAAAAACGAGAGAAGAAGATATAGTCGGTCAAGCCCGACTATATGATACCCTACACCATTTCGATCCACATAATTTTGTTTTAAATATTAACATAATACTAACAATTGTATGGGATTTATGCAAGTTTTTTTGCTAATATAAAACTTATTTGTGATAAATTTCATTAAAATATTTCTATTTTTAAGGCATCTGTAAGTGTAAAACTCTATTCCGGAAGGACATTTGTATGGGGGCTAGGTGAAATAATGGGCCGATCATAACCAAATTCAATAGGCTTCGTCCTTGTGTTGAAAAAAGCATCAAATTTCATCAAATTATCTTCAAAATTGCGACCTGTACTTTGCGCAGAAGCTTTACATGGACAGCCAGCCGTTTACCCAGCCGGCCGACCAGACGGACGGACGGAGGGACTTCGTTAAATCGACTCAGAAAGTGATTCTGAGTCGAACGGTATACTTTAAGGATTTTTTCTCTGCGTTACAACTTCTGCACAAACACATTATACCCCAACCACCTATGGTGGTGTAGGGTATAAAAAAATAAAATTTTTTTGAATAACAAAAAAGTTAGTATTGTTGGTTGAGATATCTTGATTGAAATCGTTAAATTTGCTTCATTTGGAAAGGTGGGTAGACTATATATATACGGGTAAATATGTACATATATGTATATCACTGACCTTAGAATAAAAAGATCTACTAAATGTTAGGAAATTTGTCTGGATCGGACATATACATATAATTCTGAGAGCGTTTAAAAATGTTCTCCATGTACTTGAAAATAACAAAAGTTAACAAAAAACTCGGAAATTTTTAAAATTTGTATTGTAGCATTATTTGAGAGAATAAAATTAGTATTGTACATATTAAATATCAAATGATTTTCAAGGCGACAAAATGAGAGAGCGGCGCTTCCTTGTTATTTTTGAATCATGAAAAAACTTTAAAATAAAAATTTAAAGATTAAAAAATTTTCAGAAAAAAAAAAAAAAAAATTGAGAATTAAATATAAAAAAAGTCATTTGCGTGCAGCTTTTTATTACTAAGACCAAAAACTTTAGATACGTAATTGCAAAAAATATATCCTTAAGAGAAAATCATAAAAATACATGTCAGTTTGATGACATGTATTCTTACACCACCATAGGTGGCTGGGGTATTACGAGTATGCTTTTGTGCTGATGTTTGTAATGCACAGAAAAAATAATCACTTCCTGAGTCGATTTAACGATGTCCGTCCGTCCATCTAGCTGGCTGTCTGCCCATGTAAACCTTGTGAACAAAGTACAGGTCGCAATTTTAAAGATATGTTGATGAAATTTGGCACGAATAATTATTTTGAAGCCTATTGAAATTGGTTATGATCGGTCCATTATTTCACCTAGCCCCATACAAATGTCCTCCTGGAATAGGTGTTTAACGATCATAAATGCCTTAAATATAGCAATATTTTTTATCAAGATAGGTACATAATTGACCATAGCTCCCATATAAATCCCCTCTTCCGAAAATCACTTTAACGTGCATAAATCCCATACGAATATACTATCATTCGTTAATATTTGACACAAATAAGTTTTATATAAGTAGAAAGAACATTGCCAAAATTTATGAGAATCGGTTCCTAATTTACCATAGCTCCAATATAAACCCACTTCCGGGAATCGCCCTAAAGTGCATAAAATCATATAAATGTTAGTATCAATGCATTGTTCTGTATTTGTATAATTTATTTTACATTTAGTAAAATTGGCCACAGGTCTCATTTTTAGCTCACACACAATGGTGTAGGGTATCATATGGTCGGTCTTGACCGACTATACACACAGAAAAAAGATTGGTTGGAAATCGCTTACCTTAATATAAATTTAATAATTTTAACCAAATTTTTATTAAGCTTATTATAATTTTGTAAATATAAAAATATTTCTACTTTTATAAATATAAGATGGTACCAATGTTTAAATTAACGTTGCAATTATAATATAATTGGTTTATATTACCAATATATTTCTTTTAAAAATTAAAATAATAATTTGGGAGAGGTAATCACATTTAGAACTTTAATAAACGGTTTTATACCGAATATTTTAATTGAGACAATCAATATGATGCTAAGCCTTATATTTGCGATACTGGTACTCCATGTTTAGTTGCATTAAACAATTTTGTATTAGAGTCATTAATTGCAAAAGACCAATTCGGTTCACTTAATAGAAAATGTTGGTTTAATTTTTTTGACATTTATAAAAAAAAATACAGTGCACGAAAAAACCTAAGCATACAGAGTAAAATTTTACATATTTTGCTACCTATAAATATAATTAAAATATAAAATATGAAACTGCAATCTAAGTGCATTAAAGGGTTTATGGAAAATGTAATATTTTATATGGTTCATTTGGAAAAATATAAAAATTTTTAGAAACTCCGAACGAAATAACCTACACCCAGAGAAATATCAATCACATACGTGTTGAAAACGATACCATTCTGTGTCAATAGTGAATCTACACCGTATGTGTTTAAAATAAACACTGCGTGTTCAATTCTTATTAAAAATCGATACCTAAGTTGAAACCATTTCGGAATCAAATTGTTAAATTACATATGTTTTTTACTAAATTTGTTAACGAAAGGTATTAAAAAGCGGTTACCGTAAATTACCAATGCGAGCACAACCGTTGTTGATTTTGAATCGATTTTTTTCCCTTAGTGTAAGCATACAAAATAAAATTTTGAGATAATTATGATTCATTAGTCAGCATTTAATTAAAATAACACATTTTGGTATTAATGTTTCCCTAGTAATTGAACCCTGTATGATTTAAAATGTTTCATTGCATTAATGTAACAATAATTAACGAAATGTCCCGTTGAACGAATTGAATTAAATAAAAGTCCGCCAGGTTGACAGCATACAGTATATGTGGCTGGATTTTTTGTCAAATATCTGAAAACTTATCCGAAATAAAGGTTATCATATTTATGTGTCCAAACAATTGCGAAAGTTACCGTAAAAACAGTCTTGAAAAAAGAAATAAAAAAATTTTAATAAGAATATTATGGACATAAAAAGAATTCGCACTAAAAAAGAAGTATCGTCTCGCTAAATATGAACCATTTTTAAACTGATATTGTCTTTGAGTCGTATTCATACACTTACAAATTATATCCCAACATATAGTATGCGAAAAGGGATACTAAAATTTAAATCTTTGTACTCTCAAAGCACCAAGACTGTCGTTCGCCGAAAATCAAAAATTTTGGGCCAAGATTGGAGGAAGTTGTTTTTAGTGACAATAAAATGTTTAATTTGTAATACTAGATGGTTCTTTTATGTATTTACACAAAATGGTTCTTTTATGTATTGATACAAAATAAACAGCGGGATGAGAAAATCAGATACTTACCAAATTACTGGAAGGATTTATTATAGAATATCATGCAAATAGTTACAATAAAACATTACTAAAGGGTTTTATAAGTACAGAAAAGTATGATAAACGTCCCTTTTCTTATAAAAAGAACTATTGGAACTTGGTCCATACATTTCATCGAGAGATAGCCACATCAAATATTAAAAGTCAACAAAAAAAAAATTTGTTTGCGGAAAAAAATAGTTTTAATAGGGCATGAGCCAGTTTTTTCATAGAGCTGAATTTGTTCCGAGAGTGTGCGAGCAATTATATGCCAAACAGTTTTTGTTGAAAGGAGCTGCTTTAACACTATAAAAACCCTAAAAAAATGCATGGACAATAATAATGCTATGTTGACGTATATTTTGCCTACAGACTTCTTTATAAATGCCGTTACGATTGGAATATGTTATAAGGAATGCAATTAGTCATAAAGACTGTTAAACCGCTACAACATTGTATTTAATTTTAATGAAAGCATGCTAATATAATTTGTATGCTTAGGTTATTTCGTTCTACTCTTTTCAATTGCATCATATTTCTTAACAGTGATCTTAAGTTGTGTAATTTCAGTGTCAAAATATGAAACTGCAAATAGTTCAAAATAAAATGTGGAACATACTTTTTCGATATAAAATAAATTAAGTGGTTTTTCATATATTTGCTGAGGTATATGCTTAGGTTATTTCGTGCACTGTATACAAAAATAAATTATGTTTATACCCAACAAACCAAATGATATCGTAATGATATCATTACGATATCATTTCGGTGATATACATAGAAGCCCGAGAATGATATCATTTATAATTCTAAAATGATATAGGTTGCTTTCTAAAAGGTACACTCGAAAATGATATCATAATTTTTGAAAATAACGATATTAGTAATGATATCATTAAATTTAAGCAGCGCGATAGTTTAGCAATATATTGCAAAATATATACACAAATATATGCTAAGATTGGATCAATATATAATATTATAAATATGTTTTCAAAAATTAATAAAATAGCCATAATAAACCAATGTTCATACAGCTCCAAATCATTTTGCATGTAATACGAAACTTTTGCAATCCGAATACAAGTCCCCCTTTAAATCCGGGCTGATATTGGTTTCTTCATCTTATACGTGTTAATTTTTTGCAATTACACTAATTTTAGCTGTAAAAATTCAATTTGCATATAAAACATAACATAAAATATTTTTTTGATACAAAAATTTTCAATTTAATTTAATTTTCCTGAAAATGTTTGAAGTTTTTTTCTAAGGAAAATATAATTTCGATATTTTATCATATAATTTGAAAATTATGATATCATAAATGATACTGTATCGTTTCTTGGTTTGTTGGGATAAAACAAAAATTATTTAAAAAAAAAAAAAATATTAATGTTTCATAAAATAGAGGAATCCAATATCATATTAATATTATGAAGCAACACATACTTATGTACTACATATTTTCAATTTGTTTAAAAGGAGATAAATAGTTAAGACATACATATTTAAGTAATAGCGTCTAACAAATAAATATATTTTAAAATTTCTGATAGAGCACATATTTTCATTCTTTCAGTCCCAGTTAAACGAATCCTTTATAACAGGTGTGAAGACAATTATATAAGGAATTACAATGGAAAAGATTCAAGTCACACAAAACTCCAAAACGTTGGGTCTGGGAATAAAAGCAAAATTTTTAATTCATACAATTGATTGATGTTGATTCATAATGTTCCCAGAAACATAAATTTCTCGTTAAAATAAACTGTGTTGCTATTGTGTATATGTAATTTTGTAACAGTAAATGTAGGTAGTATTTAATTTAAAATAAAGATACATATGTATATATCTCAATCGAATAAATCCATTGTAAGAACCAAATTTATTAGAAGTATGTCAGTACTTCTATCATTATTTTTGATCGTCTCAAATGAATTGTTGTTCTAAATACAGTCATTTCAACCAATTATTTAGTATTAAGAACTGAAATATTTAGTAATCACAATAAATATTTGTGATAGTTGATGCAACCACTCATATTCGATTGGCGAAAAATTCAGTTAAAATTCATAACGAAACCGTATTCTCTGTGTAGTTTCTCACTCGTTTTATATTTATTTAGGATTTTTCTTTTATTTTTGCTGATTATTGCTCTTAATTAATATATTTAGTATATTTAAAAGCAAAAAACATAATTTTTAGTATTAACAAACAAAATGTGGTCCATGACGATTGTAAAATCGTTAGTTTAGTTAAATGTTTTATTTTAATTTTTGAGTCATTATTCTCTCTGAATACATAATTATTTTATATTTTATATTATAAAATAATTTCCTATTTTTCAAACCAAATATTAATAAGGCGTCAATAGAAGCAAAAGAAGTAATAACTAGTTTAGATGAATATCTTTTATTATAGCTTTATTATAAAAAAATTATTGACTTTTTACTCTGATTTGGAATGATTTTAAGTTTATTTAACAATTTATAAAAATAAAAAATTTTTAATTTAAGACCGACTTTCCTAACATACTTTATGAAAGATTTTTGTCGTTATAAAGCTAAAACTTTCTCAAAAGTGTTATGTAAACATCACTATATTGCAGCACAACCATTTCCAATTTGCGGGACTTTTCTGGATAATGCAAGATGCTCCAAATAAAAGGAAATAACTTATTCAAACCAATAAATTACACAGAGTTACAAAATGAAACAAAATGTCTGCGGCACAGGGTTTCTCAGTTAATTTGGATACACGGTATTCATATGTACTAAACCTATAACCACTTTTTTTAATTGACTCTAGTTATCGTGATAGATCGCGATTTGTAAAATAAAATAAAATTTCAGAGAAAAATTAAAATTTTATAAAAAAATTAAAAAAAAAAAAAAAAAAAATATTTCGGAAACTACTTGTCAACAGTTATGGAGATAGTAAGCAAATTTTCGGAAAAAAAATTCAAATTTAATACAAAATTTCGAAAAAAACATTTTTTTTTTTTAATTATGAAAATTCCTAAATGTCAAAAATGCAAATTTTTATTCTTTAATCATAAAGATAAATTAGTTGCAAATAAAACAAGACATATTTCATTAAAATACGTTTTGATTTTATTCAAAAATTAGTAAAAATACTCATTTACAAGTTACATAAAAAAATTAAAAAATTCACAAAAACATTTTTTTATTTTTGTAATTTTTCTATGTATCTTGTAAATGAGGATTTTCACTAATTTGTAAATAAAGTCAACATTTATGCATTGATTTGACTTGATTTATTTGCAACAAATTTATCTTTATGATTAAAGAATAAAAATTTGCATTTTTGACATTTAGAAATTTTCATAATTAAAAAAAAAAATGTTTTTTTCGAAATTTTGTATTAAATTTGAATTTTTTTCCGAAAATTTGCTTACTATCTCCATAACTGTTGACAAGTAGTTTCCGAAATATGCTTTATTATATTGTGCAACCTCCTTAATTTTACAAATCGCTATTTATAGCGAGAACTAGAGTCAATGCAAATAAAGTGGATTAGAGGCTTAGTTACTTAAGAATACCGTGTACCCGAATTGACTGAGAAACCCCGTGCCGCAGAATCTGTGTTTCCCTGTTTATGATAGAAACAATATAATATAACTATCTAGTGAAAAAAAGATATGAAATGCGATAAAAAATTACTAAAAGAAGAAATCCTTATATTACATGAACAAAAGACGTTATGTCAAAACATTTTAATAGAAAAAAGTGAAATTTTTGTGCTATGTTTTATTGCAAATAATCGTGGTATATTAATCTGAATCCTTCCAAGAGTTGTATGGAAGGATTCAGACTTGAATCGTTCGTCAATTATGATAGGAATTTGGCGCGGAGAATATAACATGGAAGTTTTAAAATAATCAAGTAATTCGTTTAATATAAATTCTACCTAAAATCCTTAAATATACCTAAATCAATAACTTTAGAAGCATTCTCGTTCATTTAACAATGATAAAATCATAATTTTTTAATAATAACGGCATAATATCCTATCAAGGACTTTTAGGGTATGTGTCTCCGCTATGCTGGGGATAATCAAGAAAATTCCAAAAAAATAATTATGTTCTTTCATGCCATTATTATATTTTATTATTAAGTTTCAAAAACATTAAATAATTTTGTAATTTAAATTTTTTTAACAGACCTTTTTATTGACCACATACAAATATGGGTTTCATCATTAGAACCTCTTCCGATATCCAAATCCCAATTTATGTAAATTCCAGTAGTATTTTTTTTTTATTCCTAAGATAGTTGTATTTAATAAATTAAATATAAATATGTACATTAGGGCTATAACTTTTTCACATTTTTTGCAAATATCAAAATGGGCCTGGCATAGTCAAATAGGCAATTGAAAATTATTAAAAAAAAAATGGTGTTACTTTTTCGCGGTTGTCAAAAAAGTTCACCCACAAAACGCGGTAAAGTTTGTAAATCAATAATTCCAATGCAACAGCTTTGTGCCATAGACAAAAATCAAAATAAAAACATTTTTCAAATTGAGTTGAAATATAAATTTTTGGAAAGGTAATAATATAGATCATATAATTTAAAAAGATTTTTTTGGAAAAAGTTATTTTTGTGGCTACTAGAGGGCGCTAAAGTCAGAGAATTTATAGCCAATATTATTGAACCAAAAAGCTGGTTTTAAACTGTTTTAGGAAAAAAAAATTGTCAAAAATTCATTTTTTGATGAAATGCTACAAAGTTCCGTTTTTTCAATACTTCAGAATGTTGGTATATTAAAACTATTATTATTTTTTAAATATAGTGTTTTGAATATATACATATATTTAGTCTATTTTTTGTTTGAATATATACATTTACATTAAAACCTAAAAATTCCTAAAATTGGATGAAAGATATAAAAGAATTATAAAAAATTATAAAATTTTTTTTACAGTTTATGTAAGTTTTTACAGTTATTTAACTGATTAAAAAATAGTTAAAGCCTATTTCTTGCCACAACTTTAAAAAAAGTTAAATTCCAAAAGTGTCTGATTTTCCATTTTTACTTCAATTTCAAAGAGTTCTCAATGTTGACGTAATTTATTTTTCTAAATTATAATAAAATAATTATAAAAATTATTTCGAAATTTAAGAAAAACTAAGGAATAGAAAAATATATTTTTTGGACCTAATATATTACGTTAAACGTCCTCCAGATGGCGCTAATTATAGAGCTTTTTTAAATTTTAATACAAAAATTACATGAGTTCGATAGAGTATTAAAAAAAATTATAAAAAATTATACAATTTTTTTTTTGCTTGATTCTAAAATTTAGTATTGCGTTTTAATATAAAAGAAGAATTACTTCCTATTTTTTGCCACAACTGAAAAAAATAACAATTCAAAAACTTTATAAAATTCGTTTTATTACACAAAAGTCAAAAAATTCTTTATGTTGAAATATTTCGGGTTGTTAAATCGACGTTGCTTTTAAATTTAATAAAATATTGAAAACTAAAAAAAAAATAAAAATGTTGGACCGGAAATCGGGCGAAATTAGGCAAATTAATGATTTACTGTACATAAAATGTGGGTGCAGAAATTAAAATAATATTTAACAATTATAGAGCTTGGGGGAGGTAGGTATGCCCTTGCTCCTATTAAATAAAATATTCTCTGACCTATAAAAAACCTATTTCCAATAGGTATCGTAAATTTTGATACTGTTTTGATCAGCATTTTATAAGAAAATACGTTTTCACATTTGAGAATATAGGCGTGTTCTTGTTCCGATTTAAATAAAAATTGACAAACTCATAAATAATCTATATTTAACTGCAATCACAATTTTCGTGCAATTCTGACCAGTATTTACGCAGTAAATCCGTTTTTTAGTTTCAGGATATATGGGAAGTGGGCGTGTCCTTGCTCCTATTAAAAAATAAATTAGAAAACATATAAGCAATATATTTTTAATGACTGGCTTGGTAAACTTCAGACCAGTATTTTAGAAAAAATTTAGTTTTTTAACTTCAGAATATATGGGAGGTAGACGTGTCCTTGCGCCAATTTGTTCAAAACTTCCTATTTATGCATTCCAAGCCTAAAGTAAAACGCGGCCAAGTTTTAATTTGCTACGACAACTCCTTCTATTTTTGTTCCATCGCACAGTGGTTCCAAAACGATTTTTTTTGGAAATAATTCAGTAACTAAAGAACCGTTAGAGATATCACAATAAAATTTCACATGGTCAGAGCTGAGGTGTTTCCAAAGGAGGAGGAGGAGGAGTACAGACCCCTAGCGGGTCAGGGGGAAGTGAGTGGCCCTCCAAAGTTGCCCATCTCGGGTATGTAATTTTTTTAAAAAATCGCCAAAAATTCATTTATGATATGACAGAAAAGAAATTTTATATACAGATAGTTCTTGTAAATCTCTACAAAAAATACTCCTACATGTGTAGGTTATCTCTTTTAGTTTAAGAGATATTCGGGTCGAAATAAATTTTTACCTAATTTTTAGCCTCGTCTTTTTTTAGTTTTTTTTTTAAATACTTACCGGATTCCCCACAAAATTCTTAAAAATATTGCTGCAAGAATCATATAATTATATGAATCCGTTAAAAAGTTATATTAATCTAAAATTGGAACTTTAAAAAAATTTTACATTTTTTGTTTTTTTTTTTCCCCAAAAAGGTGGCAATATTTATTCGTTGATAAAATTAGTTTTTTGTTCTGAGCTTTATCATTTTTTTAATGTTTTCAAAAGAAATCTTAATGCAAATGCGTGTAAAGTAAATCCGGTGGAGTTTGGGACAAAGGTCTGCCCACGAGCCCTATCCAAATTTTGTCAATTTTGGAATTTATTGTTTTCTGTTTTTGTTATGTTCTCAAATCGCAAAGCTGAGATCGACTTAAAATTATTTTAAGTTTTTAGCCCTGTATGTAGGGTATACACCCAAAAAGTATTTGCTGACGGAGGCCCCTTTTAACGACAGGGTGACCATTTAAATGAAAAATGTAAATTTTTGAAGGAATCTTTCCCCGAACTGGAATTTTGGGTATTTCGGAGTAAGGAAATGGGAATCTATTTATTTTCTTCTTTTAAGGACAAAATTTTTTTATATTGTAATAAAATTTCGCAATGATAGCTTAATTAATGTAGATTTTATTTAAGTTCAAATATTATTTTTTTTTTTCTACAAATAACACTAAATACAAAAATTGTTCGTTTTTTGATAAATTTAATGAAAAAATTTAGTTTTAGTACTTTATTGTTTATACATTACTATTTTTCAAGTAACAGCCTTTTTTGTATAACGATCATCTAGTTCCTTTCCATTTGGTAATCTAACATTTTTGAGACTATCTCACCCGAACAAGTTAATTTTTGTCTCGTCGTTCCATAAAATGTTCTTAAAATTATCAAATTCACTACGGCTTAGTTTTTTGAGCTGGCGATTCTACTTGGCAAACCTTTCTCTAAAAGTTTTCGTCGGACTGTTGAAGCACTAATTATGTTACCTATTTCTTCAGAAACGGCTTTTGAAGATAGAAATGGCTGCTTCTTCACTAGAAGAGCTATCTGTGATTCCGTGGTAGCGGTTATTTTGCAAGGTCTACCACGTGTTTCTTTTGATGGCTTCCACTTGATCGCGTTTCTTACGAAATGATGAGACCTTCCAAGCAATTCCGCAATAAAATCAAGTGTTTTTCCTTGGCCACGTAATTATTTCACTATTCGCCTTTCTTAAGGAGTGCTATGTACATTACGACCCATCATTTCGTAAAAATAATATTATTTTATAATATTTTTTCAACAATAATATTTCATTTACCTTACATTTAATTATTTCAGAAAATTTATCTAAATTATAAGGTAAATTAAAACAAAAAATATTATTATTTTGCACAAATTATATTTTAACTTTTCTTGAAATGTTTACGAAAGCGCATAAAGGAAAGAAAGAAACTTCTTAAAAATACCCATTATTTTTAGTATTGACAATATCAAAAAAAAAAAGGTACCAAAAATTCCTAAAATAATGTTTTTTTAATAGTGTTAAATCGAAGAGAAAATATTTAATATACAATAGCCTATTATATTGCACAGCACTGTATATAGGATTAAGGGAAATGTGTACATTTCGCTGAAGGGGGGCTAAGTTTCAGCTAGTTTTTAAACGATTGTGTAAAGTATTTATGGAAGGAAGTTTTTGGTGTCATTGGAAAGGTTGTTACTTGAAAAATAGTAATATTTAAATAATAAAGTATTAAAACTAAACTTTTCATTACATTTATCAAAAAACGAAAAAAAAAAAAAATTATTTTTGAACTTAAATAAAATCTACATTAATTAAGCTATCATTGCGAAATTTCAGTACAACATAAAAAATTTTGTCCTTAAAAGAAGAAATAAATAGATTCCCATTTTCTTACTTTAAAATACCCAAAATTCCAGTTTGTGGTAAGCTTCCTTCAAAAATTGACTTTTTTCATTTAAATGGTCACCCTGTCGTTAGAAGGGGCCTCCGTCAGAAAATACTTTTTGGGTGTATACCCTACATATAGGGCTAAAAATATAAAATAATTATTGAGATACCTTTAAAGTCGATTCCAGCTTTGCGATTTGAGAACATAACAAAAAAGAAAACAATAAATTCCAAAATTGACAAAATTTGGAGAGGGCTCGTGGGCAGACCTTTATCCCAAACTCCTCCGGATTTACTTTACACGCATTTAAGTTAAGATTTCTTTTGAAAACATTAAAAAAATGATAAAGCCCAGAACAAAAAACTAATTTTATCAATGAATAAATATTACCACCTTTTTGGAAAAAAAAACCCAAAAAATGTAAAATTTTTTTAAAGTTCCAAACTTAGATTAATATAACTTTTTAACGAATTTATATAATTATATGATTCTTGCAGCAATATTATTTAGAATTTTGTGGGGAATTTGGTATTTTAGAAAAATTCTAGGGGCAATATTAAGTCCACCAAGTTAAAAAAAAACTAAAAAAGACCAGGTTAAAAATGAGGTATAAATTTATTTCGACCCGAATATCTCTTAAACTAAAAGAGATAACCTACACATATAGGCGTATTTTTTGTAGAGATTTACAAGGACTATGGCAACTTTGTAGGGCCACCCATTTCCCCTCTGACCCGTCAGGGGCCTGTACTCCTCCAGCTCAACTTGAAAACACCTCAGCTCTGACCATGTGAAATTTTATTGAGATACCTTTAACAGTTCTTTAGTTACTGAATTATTTCCAAAGAAAAGCGTTTTGGAACAACTGTGCTACGTTAAATTTGAAGTTTATGTCTTTTAATAACACAGGTAAACAAAATCGCAAAAAAAATTTATATCTGGAATAAGTCTACAAAATTATTATTCCTTAGGCTTGATATAGTGTAGAAAGTCAAATGAAAATTTTCCATCACGTCACATTTTTAACCCATTGAGGACCAAAGAAAAATTGTTTCCTTGATTATTTTTAAGTTTTCCAGCTAATAGGTAGAGAAAATTAGTCACTTATGTTTTATAGGCAAGACATGGGGTTATAAAAATGTAGTACTAGTCAAGTCTCTAAGTTGTCACACATAGCTCCTAGAAGTCGTTAAAGTTCTAAAAATCAAGAATTTCTCAGCTAACCCCCATAAAACCATGGAAAAATGAGGGTTAAGGAGTGCGTGTATAGGGAAAATTTGTATTTGTTATAACTAATACAAGACCGCAGATTTCAAAAATTTTTAAAATCGCATTGACAGAAAATGCGTAGACACCAAAAGTTTGAAAAAATAAAAATCCAAGTTTAAATAACAAAGCTAACAAAATATTAGAAAAAAATTATATCTTGAATAATTTTGTTTAATTCTTACTTCTAAGGCTAAATATAGTGAAAAAAATAAAATAAAACATTTCCATCACATCACACTTTTAACCCATTGATGACCAAATGAAATATGTACCTACAAGAAATTTTTAGGTTATATAATTTTCTGGGTAATAGATAGAACAAATTATGGATCCGTATTTTATGGAGAAGGAACAATAAAACAAAAAATTAGAATATGCCATATCTCTAACATGCCCCCCATAGCACCTAAAAGCCTTTAAAGTTGCTAAAAGCACTGAAAAAATGGGAAAAATATGCAAAGAACAATGGGAGCTTTTGCACCAAAATGCTGTTACTCAGAGATTATATCAACGCACATGGAATCCTACTTTGGTGACTGACTATTGCTGCTTCTTAATATGAGTAAAGGTCAAAAATAGTACATTCTCAAATCCTAACTGAAGAAAAAAATATCCATATATTTTTCAACGAAGTTAAAAATAAAAAAAATATATATTTTAAAATTGTGACGTCATGGAAATTAGTCCAATTTATTCAAAATATATTTTTCTTATAATTTTTTTGTTAACTCTGTTATTTAAATTGGAATTTTAGTTTTTTTCATATTTTTGATGGCTACGCATTTTCTGTCAGTGCGATTTTAAAAATTTTACCATTTTTGAGATCTACGGTCTTTTGTTTATTATATCAAATATTTTCCCTCTACACCCACTCCTTACCCCTCATTTTTTAATGGATTTATGAGGTTATGAGGTTAGGGGGAAAATTTTAAAATTTTTGTAGGTGAGGCTTTTATTCCAAAACTGAAAAATCATGGGTGCCAAACATTTTGGTCCAAAAAAAGTTTAGATTTTTTAATCGAAACGGATATCAAAAAATTCGTAATTTTATGCTGGTTATGGAAAAAATATTTTAAAAATTTTTGCCATGGGATTTTGTTTCGCTAGAAGACTTTTTAAGGAATTTTGATGAACAATTTTTTGGAAAATTTTGGAAAATTATATACGAGAACAGATCGTGACTTTTCGAACTTCCCTCGTAGTTATATGAAATGCAACACTGATCTCATCAAGTACAACCTGTTAATAGACTACTGTCAATTTTTGAGCAAGTGACGTCATTTACTTTGCGTTTAACAGCTGTTCAAAACATACAACCTCGTGTACTTTTCTAAAAATGGAAAAAAGTGAATTTCGAGTGCTCATTAAACATTATTTTTTGCGAAAAAAAAACGTCAATAAAACCAAGGAAAAGCTCGATAAATACTATGGAGACTCTGCACCATCGATTTCAATGGTAAAAAGTGGTTTACTGACTTTCGTTGTGGTCGCACAAGTGCAAATGACGCTGAACGTTCTGGACGGACAATTGAGGTCAGTACACCCGAAAACGTCGAAAAAATCCACGATATGATGTTGGCCGACCGAACAGTAAAAGTGCTTGAGATTGTTGATGCCATAGGCATTTCATATGGCAGTGTGGTTTCGATTTTAAATGATCAGCTGGGTTTAAGAAAGTTGTCTGCAAGATGGGTGTCGCATTTGCTCTAAACGTGTGACAACTTCAAAGGATTGTTTTTTAGTTGTTTAACCGCAATCCGAATGAGTTTTTGCGGCGTTTTGTAACTGTGGATGAAACATGGATCCATTACTGTCTAAACAATGGTTTTCTCCGGGTGAACTTGCTCCGAAGAAGGCCAAGGTAAGTTTGTCGGCCAATAAGGTGATGGCAACAGTTTTTTGGGATGCCCGCGGGATAATCCGCATCGTTTACCTTCAAAAGGGAAAAACAATAAATGGCGAATATTATGTCAACTTATTAGACTGATCTAATGAGGATTTAAAAAGAAAACGACCCCATATGGCCAAGAAAAAAGTTCTTTTTCATCAAGATAATGCACGGGTGCACACGTGTGCAGTCTCAATGGCAAAACACTATGAATTGGGCTACGAATTGGTAACTCATCCGCCATATTCTCCGGATTTAGCCCCTAGTGATTACTTCCTATTTCCAAACCTAAAGAAATGGCTCGGTGGAAAGAGATTCAGCTCCAACGATGAAATTATTGACCAAACATATGCCTATTTTAAGGACCTCGAAAAATCCTATTTTTTGGAAGGAGTACAAAAACTGGAGAAACGTTGGACTAAGTGTATTGAGTTAAAAGGAGATTATGTTGAAAAATAAATTTTTGTTTTGCAAAAAGACTGTATTTCATTCAAAAAGTCACGGACTTATTGATCGTATTATCACAGTACTCACTAAAATGCAAAATTTTATTATTTTAGCCATGTATCATTTCGGACTAACTTATACACGCTGAACATGAATGTAACCAAACAATTTTAAATGAGTTGAATATATCTTTAGATATACTCTAATAAATATTCATTTTATATGCCAGGTATTGTACCCCCTGTAAACGTATCCTACCTATTTTCACCAAAGTTGTGTAGAAAGAAAACAAGAAAGTTAAGACGTATTTGTATGGGGGCTAATTATTCCCTTAAAGCTTTTCCCCCTATTTTCATCTCAGTTATTAATCTTGATTAATGAAATTATTCCCACACACTTTTAAAACTTTTTATGTAATAGTTCTTCACTTAAGTGATAAATAATGTTTACTCTATATGAGAGCTATCGCTTCCTCTGTACCTAGTCTCCTATTTTCATCACAGTTGTTAGTTAATGCAATAAAATAAAAATGTCTCTATTATCCATTAATGAAGTATGGTCTTTTAAAATATGTAAATAAAAAAACATTGTTTTATTAAATAAATTTTGAAAAAAGTGATTGAATTTTAAAATAAAAGTGTGAGAGATTTAATGTCCTAAAAAGCTTCATAGAGAAAGTAAAACGTATCTTCTACTTAGAAGAGAATATATGTTATATATCATATTGTCATTTACATTTTTCGATTTAAAAAATTAAGTTTTAGAAATATTCTAAAAATATTATTTTAATATTAATTATAAGCCACAATAAAAGACAATTAAAATTGTGTCTGAATTTAAGCAAAATATTATTTTTTTTTTATTATACTGGAATGAATATATGCATTGCAACGATGAGTACGAGTATTTTTGCCAGTTTCCAAACTCTGACATTTTAATTGCTTTTGCCTACTATCTGCCTGTTACATTTCCATATTCTCAGATAGAAATTATTTTATGTCTTTCATTTTTCTTTTTTCTGTACAGCACATTTTTCATTTACTCAGACACATTCAAACTTTGTCGTTTCATTAATAAATATTACAACGAACGCAAAGGATTAAAAGAAGAATAATAATAAAAAAAAAAAAAAAATTGGACTAAAAATTCTGTAAAAATATGCATATACGATGATGTTTTATTGTACAATGTACCTACATACATGTAGTATGTATGTATGTAAATATATAGTGCATATTTATATTATACATGAATGTGTGCTATTTACTCACCGATATACAGGCTTGGGATTTGCATATGCCACACATGGTACCACCACGGGATCACCCACTCGTGCAGTGACGCTTACGACTTTTTCATTCATTATCGGTGGCACCAACTCTCGCATTTCTTTAAAGAATTTAATTTTACACGTAGAAAAATATTTCAAAGAAAAAAGAAAAGAGAAGAGAAGAAAATCAAAAAATAATTAAGTTTTGGTTGACATGTGTTGTATGTATGTATTATGTATTTTCTTTAAAGTTTAGGCTGAAACAGCTTTAGAATAAAAAAAAAAAGTGAACATTATTACCGGTCAATTGAATTTTGCCAACATTGCTGCTTACAACCGAATCTTGAGTCAATTTGTGATGTGTACGACAGCGATAAATTTTGAGAGCATCCGTGCGTGTAATGTTGTACACCAGAAGTTCTCCGGTCGGTAGCATGTGATTTTTGCCATCTTTTTAGTTGTATTTTTTTTTTTTATAAATTTCGTTATTTGTTGTTGTAGTTTTGTAAATTGAAAAAGAAGAAATTGGAAAATTTATTAAATTAAGGTCACTCATGTGAACCCCATAAAGTCAGACGTTTGATTTTGCAATTTTATTTATTGGATTAAAACGACATTCCCCCAAAATCAGACACTCTTACACAACAATAACACAGATACAATGGAAGGAACAGATTAAAACTTACCTCCTTCCAATGATGGATAAATATTAAAGTTGGGCTCTTGCAACCATGATGTGACCGTTACATATTCCTTCACAAAGGATGGAATATTGCATTTGATTAAGACGTTACTGCCAATAAAGCCACCAGGATTTTGTACTTCCGGTTCATAACGCTGATTAACCACTAATGGAATAAGAATATAAAATACAACATAAAAATAATATATTACAAAATAAACAATTATTTATATCTTCTTTTAAATATTCTGTGCTCAAATAACTTGAAGGAATTAAATATATCAAAAACAAAATAAAGAGGTTCTTGTTCAATACGTACCAGCTTTAACTACCACATCTCGCGATATAATTGAACCAACAGTATTTGTTGCCACGCACCGATATACTGACCAATGAACATCTTGTCGAAATTCATCAGCTTCGAATGGAGGAAAATATAATGAACCATTTGCTAGGATATGACGAACCTTTAAGAAATAATAAATAAAAGTACATACAAATATTAAATGATAATATAATGCAGAAACATATGTATATCTTCCCATAACTTGGAAAATGATTAAAAGGATTTTGAAAAAAATACAAAAAAAAGCAATATTTTTCTTTCACTTAATAACATTGACAACATAAATTTTCCAAAAAATCAAATTTAAATTGATCCAACACTAACAACGTACTTGTAGTTTTTAGTGGTGAAAAATTTTTGAAGAGGTATAGAGAGAAAAAAGGACTAATTTCGAACTTTATTCTTCACTAGCTAAGGACATGCAAGGCGTGCATTGAATCTAAAAGGTTAAAAGGAAACGTAAAATAAAAGCTTTTGATATTTTCAAATATCAATATATCCCCTATTACTTCTTCTATTAATCGAACAATTAGCTTATCCCGGAGAGCTTTTCTACACCTTTTGATGCGATAACTAATATTTACTTTATACGAAAGCTACTACTCTCCTTCACCTATCCGTCCTATTCAAAATTTTATATGGAAATTATTTATAAAATTGTTTAAGACTTTCAGTTAATCACTCTTTAAATATGCGAAACTTGTTATTTTCTTTATATTGGCGGCTTCCACTTTCGCTGGCACTTTTCGTCCAATTTCAACAATAATATGAAAGTATTATCACAAAATTTAAGAGCTTTAACTATAACAGTTCTTTAGATATGCCACTAAGAATATTTGTTTTGCATGGGGTGGTACGATTTCCCCATGTCCGTCCCATCCCATTTGCACCTGAACTTATGGAAGTTGTTGAGGAAAGTATTCTTTAAAAATCTTTTTCTGTAATAGTACCTAAGATATACGATATTTAAAACTGGTCGGCTGGTTCTTTTTCAGTCCTGCAAACTATTTGAGATAATTAAATGGGATTTGGCACATGATTATTTTAGTACATGGATGAAGTCTACTGAAGTTGTTTATGGAGGATCCATTAATTCTACCATATAAATTTTTATCTAAAATATTTTTCATAAATCTTAATTTTATTAAAATTTTACATATATAAGAGTTCCAATCATCGTAGGAAGTTGAAATATGGCAAATATATTCTAATGAACGTACCTAAAATTATGAAAGGGGTCATAATTTTAGGTACGTTCATTGGCATTCTTTATGCAATGTTGGAGCACGATAGTGTGCATTTTTACTACAAATACAATCTATTCCTTCTAGCATTTTTAATAAAATTTATAATCTTAGTTCAAACTTCGAAGTCCTTTAAAAAAAAGATCTGAAAATGAAAAACTGACCACGCTTAAAATCAAGGTTTTGCTTGAAATCAAGAGAAAAAGTGAAAATTTGTAACAAGGTGTAACTTAAGGAATTTTATTTAATAAATTAACTTTTTATTTTAACTCTGTTAATAAAATGATCGTTAACTATTAAAATTACGTTTGATCAGAGTTCAAAGCTAATATAATATTGTAGGAATCATTTAAATAGCGACCGTGTTTCTAACCATGTCTCCAGACGTCGGAGGTCTGGTTGACTAGATGCTATGTGTGGATTTTCATGAGAACTGATTATTGCTGTATAATCAGCAAATGTAGATATAGTAAGCACATCGCATATAGGCAAGTCAGAAGTGTAAATTAAAAAAAAAAAAATTAAATAGAACACTTCCCTGTGAAACACATGCTTTTATCTCATATTCTTCTATCACAAAGTCATTATAGATAAGACAGTCAGATAGATCAGATATGTGTGGGTACATGGTGGTAGTAAACATTTAATTTTATATATTAAGTCTTTGTGCTATACTTTGTCGTAGGCTTGCGCGATATCTAAAAAAATAGCTAAACATTATTTCTTTAATACAAAGATTTCGTAATCTCTCCAGTTAGACGATTTACTTGTTCAATGGTTTCGTGTTTTTCACGATAACCTAACTGGTGAAGTAGGCTATATTTTTATCGTTTAACAATGGCACAATTTTCCTTTGGAATACTTTCTCAAATATTTTCGACAAACAAGAAAGTAAGCTAATAGGTCTATAGGAAGATGGTACAGTTAAATCTTTTCCTGTCATTGGTATTATTTTAATCTGAGAAATTTCAACATCGCACTAAATATTTTAGATTGCGCAATTATATCCACTTTGGGTAGGTGTTTAATTATTTATGGTGTTATTAAATCAGATGAGTTTTTTACATTTATATTTTCCTTGATGATTGTATTAATGTAATCTAGGTACCGCATTCCTTAAAGGATTTTGTGCCTCTACCGGTGGCTTAATATCTTTCGCTGCTCTCCATAGCGAAAAATTTGTGTGCTTAATATTTGTCACACGTTCAATGTAATTTCAGTGTTTGAATTTCTTAAGAATTTGACTCTTAAAATGTTCTAGAGCTGAAGTAATGACGTTAAGTTATTGATGGTTTTATTTGTATCTTCCTTAAACTCAAAAGAAGGGTCTGTGTGGACAGCGTTACCGTTGAGAATTTTTAAAAAGTGTCCAAAAAAATGGGATTTCAAAATAAAAAGTCGCCAAAAAAAATTTTTATTTTAAGAAAAACTACTAAATCCAATTCTGTTACTAAAAAAATAATTTATTTATAATTATTTTACAACAGTTTTTATTATTGCAAAAATAAAGCTTTATTCACAAAAATGGTTGACTCTTTTTATTAATCACACTTCTCTACATTTGTACGAGGTCTTCACTCGTATTCCAGTCTTTCAAATCCCCGTCGAATCAATTTAGAACTGAACGTATGGATCCACAAGTATTGTATTATGTCTGTTGAATAAACTATTTTTTATTTATGATAATTTATTAAAAAAATCACGTACCCCCGAGGGATTGCTTCGAGGAATGTAAAAATATAAATTAGGATATTATATTTGTTTTTTACTTTCTCAATCCAGTCCAAAAAGATTCGGTATATTATGATTTTAATTACTAACAGTTTCAATTCATTTATAAATACTCCGCGGCTTTTTATATCACCATACTGTGGAACAATCTCAAAATAATTAATTCATTTGTTTAAATTAATATATAATATATATTTCAAACAACTTAATTTCTCGTCAAAAAGTCGCCATTTAAAAAAGGGGCCAAAAAAGTGGTCAGGTGGTTGAAAAAGGGGCAATTGGCGACTAAAGTCGCCAAACGGTAATACTGTGTGTGGATATGACTATAATGTCTTTCTAATATTTCTACAAATTTGTAGTGTATGAAGTATTTATGGGAAATTTTACTATAGTAATTCTTCCATAATAACCCAGGAAAAATTGTATTAGTTCTACAACTAGTTCCACAACACATGAAAATATCCTGTACTTGTTCTACTTTGCCGTTACGACCAATGATACGACTCCATTAGTATCAGAATTGGTTGTGATAGCACTAGTTCTAAGGATGTTATTAAAGAATCTGAAGTGGTTCTGATTATACCAGTTCTAGAACTAATGATTTTAGAACATGTTCTAAAGTTTTTCCTGGGAAGTTACTATTATGAGAGAATTATCAGAATATAAATAATTTGAAATTTCTGTACTTTTTGAATTTCGATTAATATTTTTAGATACGACAAAATCATTAAAATCTGACATCTTTCTAGGATCAGCCTGCCAGTAACTTGGTTGTCTAAGGGACATGAAATCCAAGCTATTTTTGCTTTCAACTAGAGCTTTATATAGAAATAAATTGTGCTTAGAGTTAAATATCCAGAAAAAGATTCAAGGTAAATGGATATAGTCTCTCGAGAATTCATCTAGGGCTTAATGTCGTAATCGGTTTCTAACTAGTATACCAGTACCATCATGTCCGGATGATTTATAAAAAGGAATAAATAACCTGAAATATAAGATGAGTCTCTGAGACTGGCTTCACATCAATATTGTAGGTTTAATTCATTTGCATTACAGAAACATATTCTCAAATAACTAGTTTTCTCGTTAAATGGATTTGAATCGTTTGGTTCTGCGCTCTTAAAAGCTCTTGTATTATGTTTTTCATGGATGACATAAAGTTTTTCATATTCTGGTTAAGAGATGTAATATTCTATGTAAGTGCTTGCATAAAAGTTTCAAACCCTCCCATGTTTTGGGGGACATTAGGCTGCCTTGCCTTTGCTTCTCTTTTAATCTCTTCAATAATTCTTAATGATACCACGATAATTGGCCGAATTATTGCCTCTGCAGTTACGGAATTTCCTTTTAAGACCTTTCTCTTTAATGTTACATTGGGATGAAGCATGGAAGTTTCCGCATGCAACACATACTGTACGCAAAGTAAAATAATCTTTAGTAATTCCAAACTCTTAGCAATTGCCACATTGAACAGGTCTTTCTTGCAATAGGTATCGCATGGAGTATATAGGGTATGTTTCATTATTTTTCATTTTCCGTTCATCCGGCTCTAGCTTAATCCTAAACATGGCTGGGGAATTTTATCTCTTTTAAAAATGTTCACTACAACTCCTATCTGATAGCCCAATTCATCCAGGGCCTCCTTGATCTCATTTGTTTCCACTACTTTGAAGTTGATAAGTTTAGAATTTTTTCCTATTATCGTTAAGGTTAACTAAAAATTCAATCGTTTAATCTTCTCCGCTGATTTTAAAACTAATACACTGTTAACGTTCTTAAGTATGTAGATTTGCAAGTGCTATTGCACTAAGTAGTTAAAGAGTACAAACGCATGTTATGATACAGAGTCAACAAAATATTGAAAAGTTTTGTTATTCTGTATAGTTTTTTTCCATCTAGCAATTTAATTCAAGTTTTGTTTATGTTTAAGGCGTAGTCATCTTCATCTTCTTAGGTTCTGTCATTACTTTGTATTGTCGATTTAAATGAAGTATATAGCAATTTGAAGATTTCCTGAAATTTCAATGTCTGTCTATAAACACTTAAAAGTGATTTTGAATTAGAAGTAACTCTTGTTACATGAACACGCTTCTGTAACATGATTACTTTTCTAATAAAACAGTAAAATACTTGAAAACTAACACATTCTCATGCTTATACATGTATACTTGACAGAAAATGTGTGTGCGTGTGTGTACTCGTGTATGTAAGTAAATAAAGATGGAAAAAAAGTTGCAATTTCAATATAAAACCTGGGTACTTTTTATGTGACATGATCTGGATAATTGCAAATTAAACTTTTTCAACAAATATGAATCCTTTACACTTCCACTCATACATACTTATACACATGTACACGAATACTATGTAATTTTAAATTCACATACGTTTTAAGTGTTTTAACTACCTAAGTTCATGTGTATTTGTGTAAGTATTTATGTATGTAGGTGAATAAATAGGAGGGCAATCTAAAAATTCATTAAACAAAATTAAAGCAACAGTTTTTAAACAAGTTTGTGTTTAACAATTATATAAATCGAAATCATGAATTCAAGCCAGACAATGTTACAAATTCTTATTGTACAATTCAATATTCAAATTTTGAAAGCAAAAAAACAAACGCCATGTCAAGATTGATAACGAAGATTTATAGTACTTTGGCATTAGGAGTATTCATCAACAAAAGTTGCATATAAATTTTAAAGCAACTTGATGGAAATATCCTGCTTAAATATTTCTGCTTTTTATCCTACCGTCATATGTATATAAGAATACATGTTTACAATGTACATGTTTGTTTAAGTTAGTTGTGTATGCAAATATATGTTTGTATGTGCTTACATTTGCTAAAGTAACTTTTAACTTTAATGATTTTTTCGTTTTTATTTTTCTTTGCGATGATTCTGACAATGCTAACGATGATAATGGATACGAAGGCAACGATGATGAGAATGTGCGTAGAATATTTTTTCTTACCTTTGAGATAGATGTGATAGGATTGTTTTCCTTGTCTAACCATTCAACATTAGGCGGAGGATTACCGTGTGCTATGCAATCTGCAATATTACCAGCAGTGTTTGTGAATTCTATACGACTTGGAGGTTCATGTGAAAAGTTGGGTCCCTGGGTGTCAAAGTAATTCGAAGCATCTGTAAATGGAATAAAAATTTCATACAAAAAGTTAATAAAACGACATAGTGTCTAATCTACTCCTGCTCCAAACAACCAAAACAAATAAAGTAACATTAAATACATAAAAAAACAAATTTAAAAATATAAAAACATCAGACAAGGGTTGAGATTCTTAAAATATCTTAAGTTTAAATAGAAAAATTAACATTAAATGTGTTGATTATAGATGCAAACTTAAGATTGCATTTTCATCCCTCTCATCACGAATCCACCAACAACTCATTGTGGTTATAAAAGAAGATTCATATTTTTTCTCTTTTTCTGGGTTTATATTTATTTATGTACAACGTACATATACCTTCACTCATATGCAACAAAAATATTTTGTAAAGGACTTCAACAAGTTTTAATACTTAAACTCATACATACAAATACTCACACTCATCATGCAATTTATTCTTTTCAAATAATTTCAGCAAAAGAACCTTAATATTCAACACAAAAAAAAAAAAAAAAACGCAGGCACAACACTAAAATTTTCTTCTGTTCATAAAATGTTTTGAATGACGAAGAATCCAATGAGTTTTATACTACGACTTTAAGGTTTAAGCGCATTTAATTTTATAAAATATTATTTTAAAATTTATTTACATCTTTAGTGTATATCTTGTATATAAGTTATGAGCAATATTGAAACAGCCATTTCATAACCTATAAAATGATTTCTAAAAACCTAATTCCTTTAAATATTTTTACTGTAAATTGAATCAACTGCATTATATGACTTCTGGGGACTAACATAAGAGTAAATATTAAATTTCAACACAGCTAGTAAAAAAAACTGCTAAAGCTGGTTTGCACACCACACTACGGATATATGTACTTTATTTTTTGCAAATTAAATGCATGTATCTCAATTATGTTCTGACTTAAACGGTCAAATTGCTTTGAATCCTTATCAGAAGATGTAAAAGGAAATCTAGCCTGAAGACGTATTAAGTAAGAAAAAAAATCCTAATAGAAACGCAAGCAAGAATTTGAAGGTAAAAAACAAGCGCAAATGTTATATTCGGCTCGGCCGAATCTATATACCCACTATCAACTTTTTCAAATTTTTCGTTACATGGGAGAAGGGCGGTAAAGTGGGCGGGCCACGCCCTTTTTTTGTTTCCGAGTTTACATTGGTCCTTAAAATATTTGTACAAAATTTCGTTGATTTTTACCTTATATGGGAGGTGGGCGGTAAAGTGGGAGAACCACGCCCATTTTTGGTTTACAAGTTTATATCGACCTGCAAACTATCCGTACAAAATTTCGTTGTCGTACATGTTTTTGTTTAAGAGATATCAGCAGAAAAGTATGAAATGAAGCTACAACGGACACCCTGTTTTTCTAGCTCATAACTTTTTTGTTTATTAACCGATTTTGCCCATTTTCAATACCATATATAAGATAAATATATGAGCCAAATTTCGTCCCCATACGTTGTCCCTTTCGAGCTCTATCCTGCTTTCAACAGACATAGCTAGATCGACTCAGAATCGAACTAGGACCCAGAAAATATATACTTTATGGGGTCTTAAACGATTTCTTGTGTTATACATACGGAATGACAAAATCAATATACCCCCATCTTTTTGATGGTGGATATAATAACATGAAAGTACTTCAGACAAGTTTGCCGATCCCCACTTCTTCTCATTACAATAACAAAACAATGTAGTTGTTACAAAGAAATTGTAAGGTTTTATACAAAAAGAGGCTAATCCATCAAATTGTCCGAAACTCCGTGCAATTGAAAGATATTGGGCTCTAGTAAAAAAGTATTTAAAGGACATTAAAAGCTCACAATAAAATGAAACGGAGTTTAAAAAGAAGTGGACTTATTCGAGCAAAAAAGTGACCGAAACACAATTAAACCTTTAATTAGGATAATTTTGGAAAACCAACAGGAAATAATTTATTCCTTTATGTTTAGAACTTAAACATAACAGTCATTAATAAAAATATCACTTTAAAAAAATCTCCCACTGGTTTAGTTTGTATAAGCAGATTTGCGTGCACGGACTTTTTCGTGCAAAGTCCTTACTTTTTACTTTAGGCCTTAGAAAATTACTATTATTACGAGTATTACTTATTTTTTTTAAATCCATTTCTATAAATATAAGTGACTCGAATGTATGTAGAATCAGTTCGCGTTAATCATTTTGTGCAGGGGGCGCGGAAATTACAGTGGTTTTAAGTTTAACATATAAACATTTTTACAAACTAAGTCATGTACAACTTTGGTTAAAATTGGCCTCGGAAGTGCGATTCAAAAACAGGTCATGAAATTGTGAAAAACATATAAAATAATTTTTCACACTATAGCCAAAACATCAGAAAATATCCTCTTTTTGACAAATTATTTAGTGAGATAGGAACATCAACTTCCTAAAAATTGGTGTTGCGAAAATGCATCAATAGTCAATTAGAGGAAGTGTGACTTAGCTACATTACGAAAGGTGGCGATGTAAAAATTATGCAAAATAAATAGAATATAATATTGTTGATATAAGAATAAAGAATTTTTTTAATTAAAACTGTATTCTAGATTTTTTGAGCCATTGAGGAAAAAAAGCATCGACGCTACCGGTGAAGTGTATTTGGTGAAGGAATAATAGTAATAATAAGTTTTGGCAATTTAAAAGAGTAAGTTTATTTATCATTTGTGATGCCTTGCTTTTCAAACATGGGGAGAAAAAAATATTGAGAAAAAACGGAAAGAATAGTACTATATTGACTTTAGAGTGCTGATTGTGACCATTTTTCACGTTTAGAGAAATTGAGATAATCAAAATGTTTTCAGCATACTATTTCAGAATATATTGCAAATTACAGAATATTTTAAAAAAATTTTTCCGTCATATATCCGAGGACTTATTCCCGAAAAACGAAGTAAAGGTGAGGCAAAAATTCAAAATCAAGCGTAGAAGATAACATACTTGAGTAAATTTACTTTTCTTTATCTTTCCCAGCGCTTTACAGAAATATTAAAATCTATGAAATCGGACTTGATTTTTAAAAGTTACGATTTTTTGAAACTTTTACGTACTCGAGGTAGTTAACTTTGACACCCTGTAGCTTATCTCGTCTTATCACAAAGTGACTGCAGGATAAGTTTATTAAAATATTAGGTCCTCCTCTACAATTCTTCCATACATTTCTATTCGATCCGACCAGTAGTTTAGAAGATGTAGATTTATTACCAAAAAGTTAACATTTGACACCACTGTGCTCTGGTTTACATATATGTATAATGGTAGAACTTGACTAGCTAGTAGCTACAAAGAACTTTTTGTTGTATATAAAAACAGTACATTATTACAACACTTATTGAAATTTGGCACCTGAACAGTGTCCTTTTGGGACAAACAAAAAAAAAAAAAAAAAAAAAACACGAATATCTCTATAAAATATTAGAAATTGATTTTATTAACCCTTAAATGGCCCTGGTAATTTTAAAGATACAACTATTAAAAAATTCTTACGACCAGAATTTTCGTTAAATTTTTCTTAAATTGGTTTCATATAATTTAAAACATAACATCTCTTTGTTAAAAAAAAAAAAAAAAAAATATTTCTACATTCATATTTTAAAATGAATTCAAAAATTATTTTTTATTAAAACTATGATTTTTTTTTAAATATTGCCGTACTTTAAACTATGTTCTTTAAAGATATTGAAAAGTATTATACTGATCTTAATGGACAATTCTCTAAAAATTATAATATAGTATTTATGCTTATTATCAGTGGCATTTTCGTGTATGACAGTGTTTTTGCTAGAGCAAGTTCACTTATTTGGGGCTAATTAATATATTTTTATAGATTTTAAATTGTTTAATAACTTTTCTTAACTACAAAAATTTAGTTTATAATCACTTTTGTAAAAAAAATCTAAGTTTTATTAGAGTTAGTTTGTTATGACTTATGATAAGGTATGTGAACTAATTTGTAATGCCAAAATTATAGGTGATGATTAGGGTATCCAATCGATTAACCGTCGTTCGGTTATCCGGTTATTTTTTGTCGATTAACTGTCCGAATAAATTAAAACTGTCTAATTTCGAATAACGAATAAACCGAATAACTTGTGTCTAATAACCGGTTAACCGAAATGTAGTTTTCTTGAGTTATAAATTATAATTTTTTTTTTTTATTTTTATGACAAATTTATGTAAATTACATAAACTGTTACATTCCAGTAAAAATAAATAAAAATAATTTTTACTGATAATAGATATATAGAAAGATTTAAATGAATTGTTCCGCTATAAGACGTACACAAAAATATTAATTTAGACACTTTTAACAAAATATCATTCTTATACGGAAAATACGTTTACATGAAAAATGTATTAAATATAGCGGAATTAATATAATATTTTGTAGTATTAGCTTAAAAATTAAAATTTTTCATACAAATAGGAGAAAATAATTACGAAATGATCCCCTTGTAAAATAGTTCGATCTTATATTATGTTTCTAAGTCACTATTTCAATAGATTAAATTCTATAATTTGTGTAATTTATATGTTTTACATGTATAACTATGGTTATTCGGTTAATCGAATAATTTGTCAATAATCGGTTATTAACCGATCAACTTTTAACCTCAAATAATTATTTGTCGAATAAACCGATTAATATGAACACCCGAATAATTGGATACCCTAGTGATGATACTATTTATGATATTGATTTTTTTTTTTTGAAAGTAATACGCTTTTGCTAGGGGACCACGCAATAGAAGCCTACTTAGAAAACCGTATATAAAGTAAGAATTTTCAAATTCAGCTCCTTAGAAGGCCAAACAACATATTATTATCTTACGATGCGCACCAATCTCCCCAAAAAGAACGTCCACGTCTTGAAGAAGAAATAAGAAAAAATTGCCAAAAACCGATTATTCATATTGTGCTCCCGCATGATACAAGATTTGACAGAATTTTTTACAAAATAAATTCAGTTTTAAATTCAAAAAGTACCTAATTGTTTACATAAGGACTGCGCACGAAAAAATCCGTGCATGCAAATCTGCTTATAGAAACTAAACCAGTGGGCGAATTTTTTTAAAATGATATTTTTATTAATGACTATTATGTTCAAGTTCTAAACATAAAAGAATAAATTAGTTCCTGTTGGTTTTTAAGGAAATATCTGATCTTTTCCGGAATTATTCTAATTAAAGGTTTTATTGTATTTCGGTCTCTTTTTTGCTCGAATAAGTCTACTTATTATACCCTTCACCACAGGTGTAAAGGGTATATATAAGTTTGTCATTCCGTTTGTAATTTCCACAATTTTCGTCGGAGAGCAAAAAAGTTTATATTTTCGGAATCCTTGTAAGAAGCAATGACGATTGGACCATGTCCGTCCGTCCGTCCGTGTGTCGGTTGAAATGGCGTTTATGAAGCCCACCGACAACTGACATATATAATATGTATGTCAAACGATCGGAAATGCTTTCGAGAATTTTGCTATTGGAATTCAGCAAGATAGGTTCATACAATGCGGAGATATGTTAAAAAAAACCGGTTTTTCGAACCGGTTTTCCAGTTTCTGAAGCCTCTGTATACACTACGGACTTCGTTTTTACAAAGAATTCTCGGACATTTTTTTCTGAATTTTTGTTCTGAAAAAATGAAATAAATCGGTTCAGTAATAACTGAGATATCGGACAAAACGCATTTTTTATTTTTTGAAGCCTTGGTTTAAGCTATAGATTTTTATTTTTATACAGATCGGTCACAAATACTATTTTTATAAAATTTCAGTTTTTTGAATCAGGAAGATCGGTTTATAAATGGTGGAGATATGCTTTAAAAACCGGTTTTTAGAACCGGTTTTTTAGTTTCTGAAGCCTCTGCATATACCAGGGACTTCGAATTTTTAAAGGGGGCTCGAATTTTCTGAATTTTTGTTCTGAAAAAATTAAATAAATCGGTTCAGTAATAACTGAGATATCGGGGAAAACGAATTTTTTATTTTTGAAGCCCTTGTTCAAGCTATAGATTTTTATTTTTATATAGGTCAGTCATAAATGTTTTTATAAAATTTCGTTTTTTTTAATAAACCAAATTCGTTTATAATCAACAGAGTTATGGCCCAAAAACAAATCTGTTAAGAATATAAATACACCAACAAACATGTATATTAAACATTGTAATGACTATTAGTGACGTTTTTTGTATAGACAAGTAGTTTAGTTATCAACAACAGTAATATGATGAATAACAGTGTTGTTGTTGTTCTTTGTATATGCAGTCTGTACAAAAATAAATAGATATAGAATTGTAGTTGTTTATTTTTAAAAACTAAAACATATCTGTTAAGAATATACATAAATACATACACAAACATGTATATTAAGCATTGTAATGACTATTAGTGACGTTTTTTGTTTTTTGTATAGACAAGTAGTTTAGTTAGCAACAGCAGTCATATAATGAATAACAGTGTTGTTGTTGTTCTTTGTGTATTCAGTCAGTTTGTACATACAAAAATAAATATATATGGAATTGTTGTTGTTTCTTTTTTAAAAGCAAAGCCTGTTATGATTGTTTTCAAATTTTCGTAGTTTGAAAAAAATTTAGATTTAGAAAATATGCAAGCATACGTTAAGGCGAAAATTTTATTAATTGTCGGTAATATGGTAATATGATGTCGATAAGATGGTAAGATGGTAATATGGTGAAGGGTATCAAAGATTCGGCACAGCCGAATCTTTTTTCAATTTCATTTTTAAACTCCGTTTCATTTTATGCTGAGCTTTTAATGTCCTTATATTTTACTAGAGACCAATATATTTCAATTTCACGGAGTTTCGGACAATTTGATGGATTAGCCTCTTTCGGTACAAACTCTTACAATTTCTTTGTTACAACTCCATTGTTTTGTTGTTGTAATGAGAAGAAGCGGAAACATGCCAGAAAATAGCGGATATACTGAATTTTATTAGGAAAGGGAGAAGTCTTTTCCAAAGGCACTTATTCACATATATTTCTGTGTTAATACAACCATTTTTTAAGAATGAAGTGCTTCATTCCTGCGTATGCATATTACTTCCCAAATCAAAAAATTTCTTGGGAATTTTGATTTCTTTGATACACGAAATTTTTCTGCCATAATTCCTCTAGCATCTGCAACATAGAATTCCTGGCTAGGAAGTTGAAAAAAGTTACCCTGTACGAACATTTCAGTCTGATAAAGACTAGGGTGATCGACGCGGTTTTCCAACCGGTTTTAAAACCGGTTTTTTCTGTCCATGTGCTGTCGGTTTTTTCAAAATGTTCATTTTTCGAATGTCGAATAGACCGGTTTTTTTAAACACAAAAAACCGGTTTTAAAAATAGCATTTTATTTCAGAAAACATGTACTAAATAGTGATATTTCAATCGAAATTTAGGAATAATTTTTTAAATATTCATAAAGACTGATTTCTTATGTTTTAAAAATATAGTTTAAGTCTAAATTGGAATTTATTCTGTAATATTAAACAAATAAATAAGTAACAATTATCTTGCATGAATTTTTTAATCTATTGTAATATCTGTAATAATTTTACACCCAATTTAATATTTTATGATCCAATTTTTCCTTTATTTTGCATAGGTGTTGTGTTAAAAAAGTTTCACCTGCAGAATAATTCCAGTTGAGACAGGCTTCCATATTAAGCCATGGTTTCTGTTTATGCTAAGTAAAATTTAGTCTAATTTTTGATGATTTTTTTCTACAATTTTGAAACATAATTATCTTCTAGTCATCTAGATATATACTTTGCTTAGCATTTTTTCTCTTTCTAAAGATTTCTAAAGCTCCCAAACGACGTAGAAAATTAAAATTTGGCTTAATTATAAAACTTTTCGTCCAACAAATTCTAACGGAGCCATATTTTGAAATTTTTATCAGGAAGCGGATATAATAGGATTTATGTGTCTTTTTCTAAAAATGTTTTCTCTTTCTAGAGCTTTCTAAACCTCCCAGAAGACGTAGATAATTAAAATTCGGCTTACTTATAACCCTATTCGTCATACAAATCCTATCGGAGCCAGATTTTGAAATCTCTATCAGGGAGCGAAAACACGTGGATCTATATATATGGATTTATATATATCATTCCTAAGCGTTGTTTTCTCTCCAGAGCTTTCTGAAGCTCCCAGACGATATAAGAAACTAAAGACCGGCTTACTTATAAAACTATTCATTCTACAAATTATAATGGAGCCAGATGTTTCTATCAGGGACCGAAAAGTCTGCTTTTGGTATTAAGAACTTTTGAGTTGCTATACTTATTATTTGCTCTCCAAATCCTTTCAAAAACTGATTCTGCATTTCGGTCAGGGAGCGCATTACGACGATTTTTTTTATTTTGAAAGGTTTACGACTTTAAAACTTTAATCAATATTATCCCAATAAATTCTAACGGCTTCAAACAATTGACTTCGATTAGTGAGAGGAAGGTGTCCATATGTTGTTCATATTTTTTTTTTCTTTTAATTTTCAGATTTGTTTGTGCATATAATATTATTTTTTCCTGGCATTGTCAGGCTTATACGCTTGTATTTAATAAATTTTAACTTGAATATCATAAGAATTATTGATTTTTTTTAAAGAAGTGTAGCTTTTTGATATAAATATTAAATTCTGCAAAAAACCGGTTAACCGGTTTTTTCTGAATTTCAAAAATTGCAACCGGTTTTTTTAAAATACCAACTATTCGAACTATTCGAAAACCGGTTTCTCAAAAAAGTCGAATAATCGATCACCCTAATAAAGACTCAAAGCAATTTATTTTTTGTAACACTTTTCTTCCAGAGATGAGGTGATTTTCTCTCAAAATCCTGTCTATTTTGCCTGAGTCCTACAGCCTAAAGATACTATTTGTCTTTCATTACAAGTTACCATTCAGTGATCATGACTTCTTTATATAATATTGTGATCCAAGAAGATGTATTTTGCGGCACAACATCCTTCCCTGCAATTATTTTATATGACCAATTTAAGATTTCATGAAAAATATGAATTATGGGTTTAGGTGTTTTTTGCTAAACATTTTAAGAAAAACCAATTTTGCTATTACCATGAAACTTAGCGCATGTCAATTGAGGATAATAGCAAATACAAACCAGTTAATAGAATTATTAATTTTTCACCACATCAAAAGTTATAAGCCCACGGATTTTTTCGTGCGCAGTCCTTACTTATTGAATTTTTGTTAATCATACATTAAAATATATTTATTTATGATATTTTTGTTTCATTTTATACTACAATTTATTAAGCTACTTCCTTCTGTTTACCAATTTTTCTTAACAATTTCTATTAGAGATGACAACACAGTGTATCTTTAAAAATACAACCACTTTTTCTAAAATAACTTATAAAAAATTTATTTTTCGGAAAACTAAAAACGTAGTTATTATTTTTTAAACATTTTATATATATGTATATATATATATATTTTTTTTTTTATAAAAATCGCTGACTTTGGACATTTAAGGGTTAATAAATTATTAAGTATATTTATTCACAAATCATAAAAAATATGCGTATTTAATGGTTTATATAATCAAAACGGTATGAAAATCATAAATGACTGATTTGACATTTCAATCGACCACTATCGACATAAAGTATACAGCGTTTTAAGGCAAATAACGTTATACAGTGGGTATCATAAATAAGTAAACAAAGTAGGGTAATTTCATAAAATTTCGACCCAGCTCAGATTTTTATCATCTCCGATTTTAATGAAATTCAATACACATAACCCAGCGCCATATTGTTAACGGTTCATATTTTATGGACACCTCGGGTATTTTTGTCAAAAATTGTCAAAGTTCAATGTTTAATAACTTTTAAGTGCATTATCCGATTTTAACAAAGATGGAAAGGACTAATATTATTCTTTATTATAAAATCATAAAAGTTACACATTCTCCTGGCGCAAGGACCTCTAAAATTAAAAAATATCCTGAAAAAGGGTGTTTTTATTTTCATTGTTTTTTCACATAATGTTTATAATTATATTTTCGTTATAGTTCATAAATTTCAAAATGGGATCTCAATGGGATCAGAAATTATTGCAGTTTGTCCATAACAGTTAGTTCAACTTTACTAACAAATTAATGTCATTTTAAGTGTTCTGATAATTTTTTTTAAGCTTAGTATAAAAACAAATAGAAAAGGATAAAATCAAGCAGCGTTGGTCAAGATCAAACAAACCCTACATGCGTGTGTTTGGGTACTAATTTATTATTTTTTCCCACCACTGTATTTCCACTTAATTGTAGGTATAAATGGTTATTTTCACTTAACTGTGAATAAAATCAAGATTTGTAAGATAATAAACTGAAATATTTTAGTTTTCAAAAGAAATTTCAGTAAAAAAAGATCTTAAATTTTGCACGAACTGAGCGGATAAAAATTTGATACTCTTAAGTCCAATTTTTTCCACATATTTTGGTGTGTTTCTTCTATTCGTACACACCGTTCTCTATTTATAGTGAAATATACTCGAGCAATCAGCTTATTTAGAGCGAAATATTAGACATACCTATAAAAAATCTTGACCTGATGGGAAAAAACCGAAAGCAGATTCGTGTCATGACGAATTCCATCAAGTCCACATATATATTTTTGTTTTTTTTTAATGAAAACGATTTTTGTTTTTGCCAACCAGTGAAATCGGGGAACCTATTCCGGGAGAACATTTATATGGTTGTATGGGATGTAAAAATAAATAGCAGAGTTGATTGCATTATAGATCCAGGAGCAAAAAATGTTTTACACTCTAACAAGCGTAAACATAAACGAAACCAACAATTTAGCACCTTTCCCGATAGTGAAGAGAAATATAACAAATAATTCAGAGATGAAATCAACGATTTGTTTGATTTGAAGAATAGACATTTCGATACTGATTTATTGCTCACAAAATACTTTTTATCCTCATCTTCAAATAGAACTTCACATTATCAAGAACTTCTTCAAAGCCGTAAGCCGAAAAGGACAAGAATCAAAAGAATATATGGACCATTACAAAAATTTTTGATTTTAAGCCTTCAGAAAAAAAATATATCTTTCTGATGGCACATTAAAAAACATTTGTACAAATATAAAGTGACGCGGATGCATGAAGAATCAGTTCGCGTTAATCATTTTGTGGGCCCGGGGCGCGAAAGTTATAGCGGTTTTATGTTGAACAAATAAAATTTTTTCAAACTAGTAGTTTATGTTTAAAAACTACGTAGTAAAAATTACACGTAATATCAAAACTTACTGGGTTATTTAAATTATGTTATTCAGTTGGACCGATTTTCTTCAAAGCATGGAAATCAGAAGCTCCATCAGCATTACCATTTTTTAGTTTCGAATTGGTAATCAAACTTAATAGATCTTGATAAGAAGTGCGGAATTTTTGAGTAGGATATTTGGGAAATACCTAACTGAGGCCATATTTGTATATTTATCTGTATCTATTGTAGAGTTCCCATAAACCATTTTCGGTTACTGTATAAGCAGAAAAAAACTACATTTCAATCGTATACAATACATATTACCAACATCCGTCCGTACATATATTTTGACAGTGTGTATGTGTTTTACATATGCATTCAAAAGATATTACAAAAATAAACGTTAGCTGCTTCATGTTGAAGAAAAGCTCTTCATATTCTTATATTCTGTTCTGTGTGCAATGATGTTTTGTTGTGAAAAGTATGTGGCTTAAAAGGAGGACATTGACGCAACAACTTTAAGCAATTGGGCGTATATACGTTTTTACACAAATATACAACATTCTCACAAACCTAAAAAAAAATATTAAGTACAGTATGGGAAGTGTGGTGGTTGCTTGTAACATTGATATCAATGATTGTACAAACACAAAAACATTTATACAAACAAATACATATTTTCTAGCATAATTCTTGTAACATTCTTCATCATATGTTCCCAATGTTCGCGTATTTACAAGCATTTTTGTATTGGGGGAAAATTCTCCATATGAAACATATATGGAAGATGAGGACTGTGGATGGATTGTAGTTAAAACATGCCATACTGAAGTATGCCCTTCAGAAATTTCAAAAACCTTAACTTTCTGCAACATTTACGGCAAAGAGGCAAACAGGAAATTGCGAGGAACAAACTCGAGTGTAACCCACCATCGTCATCATCATCAGCATTATTATGAGTACAAAGATGAGTTATGAATGGTTTTGTACATACGATACATACGTATGTATTTATTTACATGTACAATGTGTGCATGTGTGTTTGTATTTTTTTTTTTTTTAATATTATATTTTTCCACTTTTGTTGTAGAAAATGGAATGGTTGTTTATTTGTATTGTTGTAAAATGTTTTTTATGTGTAAGTGTTGATGTATGTATGTTAATGATTTTTATTGCACATATGAATCTATATTCATATATATAGGTGAAATATAATAGATCTTTACTGTAGAGGCCTTCTTGATAGAGATTTTCTTTAAGAAACCCAAACTTCTTTCAAAAGTATACAGTTATGCTCGTTAGTTTCGTCATCAACTAAAGTGAATTTGAAATAGTTATGGAAGGCATTGTGTCTACAAAACAAGGACTTGTTAGGCCTTCTAATGAATATTTTTCCCGTAGGCAAAGGAATATTTATTTGTATATGTGCGGAATGTATCATACACGTACAATCTTTATATTAACATTTTATGGGAGTTGGAAGTACTTCACAATATTTCTGCTGCAACAGAAAAAGGAAAGACGACGAAATTAAAAATAAATATTTTTCTTGATTTTTTTTTTCAGTTTTCATTTGTTAAAATATAACTTTGGTAGACGCTTCATATATTCTCCTTCATAGTTATACATACATATTTATGTATGTATATTAGGGTAACCTCCAAAAGAGGTAGTCGAGATTCTCTTTTAGAATACATTTTGAGATATTTACTGTTTCTCAAAATATTTCTCTTAGAATTAATTGCACTGTGCTAGTCGCAAATTTTAACAAGCTGGGCGACCAACTAGTTAAGCTCTCATATTTGTGATATTTTCGTTTAAACTTCATTATGGAAGTAGCATAAATAATAGAAACTTATAAATAAAACAGACATACATATGTATTTATTTAAATTAAGCAAAAAAAGTCGATTGAATATATTCTTTATTTTAAAAGTACTTATTTCTATTTAAAAATTTTATTATTGGTAACATTACTTAGCTTACTTATAGACATGTAGTTATATCCTTTGTTAGTTTGGTAGCATATAAGAAATTAACCTTCCTATTCTTTTATATAGCTCGCCTGCTGTTCAGTAATATGTTGTATATTAGAGCGGCCTACAGTGAATTATTTAGAGTAAAAGATATTGGATATTTTTGTAAAATATATATCAATGGAAAGCCAGGGATTTGTGAAATTGAATATGTATATATTCTTGTTTTAAATGTGTTCATCATTGCAGTAATAATAACCTTGTGAAATTGATATTTGGTAAACAAAATTTTTATTGTTTTAGATATTGTACAAATAGGACTAAAAACATAATTCCCAAAAATTACGTCATTACCTATAGATCCAGTAAATTTATAAAATAAAATCAAACATTAACATAAATGGGTAAAATATTACAGCTTAAAATTTGGGTATAAAAAAATAATATTCTCAAAAATTGTATACAGTTTTGTATTTTAATTTTTTTTGAATATGTTATCCTTTAATCTTATCACTATCAACTCTATCAACTTGATATGTAAGACATAATTTTTCTAGTAAAATTTTACACTTTCAAAAGTATCTATTTTAGTAACTATACATATATATATATATATTTTTTTTAATTGGTATGAAAAAGTTACCATTTTTTATACCCACAATCAAAAAGATGGTGGGTATATTGATTTTATCATTCCGTGTGCAACATGTCGAAAAAATCATTTAAGACACTATAAAGTATATATTTTCTGGGTCCTGGTTAGATTCTGAGTCGATCTAGCTATGTCCATCCTCCTGTCTGTTTGATGAAAGCAGGATAGGGCTCGAACGAGACAACATAGGGGGACGAAATTTGACCAAAATGGTGGGTATATTGATTTTATCATTCCGTGTGTAACATGTCGAAAAAATCATTTAAGACACTATAAAGTATATATTTTCTGGGTCCTGGTTAGATTCTGAGTCGATCTAGCTATGTCCATCCTCCTGTCTGTTTGATGAAAGCAGGATAGGGCTCGAACGGGACAACATAGGGGGAACAAAATTTGACCAAAATTATTTATATAAGGTTTGTTTGGGATTAAAAATGGGCAAAATCGGTTAATAAACAAAAAAGTTATGGGATAAATACTAGAAACTAGGGTATTCACTCGATTATTGTTTGTTCGATTAATCGACAAATTAAAATCAAATAATTGTTCGATTAAATTAAAATCAAGAATTTTAAGTAAAAAATTATTCGAGCAAATTTCGCCGATTAATCGAATAGTTCGAGTAAAAAATATTTTAAAACTTTCCTTTTTTAACTAATTTTTAGGTTGTTTTAATTTTAGTTTTCTAAAAAATTTTGCTTAAAAACAATGTTTCAAAATTTTACCATAGTTTGGAATTTTATTAAAAAATTGTATTTAGTAAAAAGAACAGAATATATGCCTGAATTACAACACGTAGTATAAAAATTAAACAAAAATATAAACGTCATTTAAAAAATTAAAATGTAAAATTAAAATAATTTTAATGTAAATATAATAAGTAATAAGAAATAAATTGGAGAATTTTAAACTTGATTTGCAAAAACATTTTATTGGTTCTACGAATGAATGTACACAGTTGATATACCAATAAATTCTCAGTCTGGTGTAGAGGATTTGATGGTGCACAGTGGGGTCAAACGCAAATTTTTTGGTAATAAATCTGTATCTCTTAAACTATTGCTCGGATTAAATTGATATGTATGGAAGAGTTGCAGAGGAGGACTTAAGCTTTCAGAAAAATCACATTGTAGTCACCCAGTGATAACACAAGATAAGCTATGGGTGTCAAAATTGACTACATCGAGTATGTAAAAGTTTAAAAAAATCGTAACTTCTACAAATGAAGTCCTATTTTAAAGATTATACTTATGTAAAGTGCTTGGCAAGATAAAGAAAAAATAAACTCACTTACCTAAGTTATCTCTTACAGTTAAAAAGATATTTACACTTGAATTTTGATTTTTCTAATTTTTCCCTCGACTTTCTTTCGTTTTTCGGGAATAAGTCCTGAGGCATATGAGGTAAAATTTTTTTTAAAATATCTGGTAATTTGCCATATACTTAAAAATAATATGCTGAAAGAACTTTTGGATTATCTCAATGCATGTAGACGTGAACAATATTCAAAGTCAGCTCTCTGAAATTAGTATGAAAAATAGCTATTTTTTACAAAAATACCCCTAGAGTAAAGAGAACCGGTTCAAAACTAGTCACGTGACAGGTTCTCAGGGCTAGTGACCGGTCCCAGTTCCGGAACTTTATATGAGAAGAACTTGTCACTTTTACATGGGGTTGTCATTGGAGGTGGCTAATTAGCCCCTTGGGACAGGTCACAGGATAGGTACTAGGACTGGTCCAAGAGGACAGGTTCAGTAACGATTATTGTAATAAAAATTTTATAAAAATTCGGTAATTGTTTACATTTTAAACATTATTTTTATTATTATCTTTATTAAATTATGTTTATTTTAATTTTATAATTTTTCGTTAATGTCGATGGCGGCACCCCGGCTCGAACCCATGTTCATCTGACGTATGTTATGTTTTATAGTCTTCAACGCTTACCACTCAGCCACTGATTGTTATTAAGCGCGAGTTGCTATTTGCGCACTTAACGAGCATCTTAATAGTGAGTGTGTTTGTGTCAACTGGTTCTCAATTGGAACTTTGGTGACGTGTTAGGTGTCAATTGGTACTCAACTGGTACAGAGAAATCGGTCCATTACTGCAGTTACCACAAATTTCCCGCAGGGACAGTACAATTCTTTCACTTTTTTCTAAAAGTTCCGTTAAAGAAAAAAATTGTTTCTTAATATATTTCAAGAGATATGGCTTCATAAATGTTTAATAAAGAAATTTTGAACTGATTTATGTTTGTACCCTACATCAGGCATTGGTCGAAAATAGTGAATTTTGGAAAAAGGTTAAATTTTTATAAATTAGTAAAAAAAATGTCACGCCAGCTTTTTAAAATTTATTAACGATATTTTATCCAGAAATAGTTTTAGAACGATTTGACATTAAACTGCTTCCCGCCCGGTCAAAAACGAATGCGAGAGAGCAGATTTCATGAAAAAAGTAAATTTTTTAAACGACTTTTTTTAATTGCATAAAAAGGTATATACTTTCGCCATAATTTTTTATGTAGTATATAAAATATATATCGATCTTTCACTCCTGCAAAAATCATTAAAAAAAATCATTGTAAAGCAAAACTCCGCAAATTTTCCAAAAAGTAATAAAATATTTCATATACCTCAGGACTTATTCCCGAAAAACGAAAGAAAGTCGAGGGAAAAATTAAAAAAATCAAAATTCAAGTATAAATATCTTTTTAACTGTAAGTGAACTGATTTTTTCTTTATCTTGCCAACCACTTTACATAAATATAAAAATCTTTAAAATCGGACTTCATTTGTAGAAGTTACGATTTTTTTAAACTTTTACATATCGAGGTAGTCAAATTTGACACCCTGTAGCTTATCTTGTGTTATCACAGGGTGACTACAATATAATTTTTCTAAAAGCTTAAGACCTCCTCTGCAACTCCATATATTTCGATTTAATCCGAGCAATGGTTTAGGAGATACAGATTTATTACCAAAAAATTTGCGTTTGACCCCACTGTGTGGTGATGGCTTGAATGTAATTTGTAATATAGAAGGCATTTAGACTTAAAATTAAATTAAGCATGTGAACTTTTTCTTTATATTAAGAATCGCTGAACTTCTTTATCTAAAATAAAGGGTGGTCCAAGTAATATTTGTGTAAAATATTATACTGAGTTGTTTTTATTAAATTATAACAAAAATAGGAAGAAAGGAGAAATAAAATATTGGACATTTGGGATAAAAATTATGGTTTAATACAAAATAGAGCCAATTATAGAAAGAATTATATATTTTAAATTTTCAATAAATTTGTTCATTAAATGGTATTTTTGTATATTTGACTAATTTATTATTAACGTTTATAGAATTTATATAGAATTTCTTATATTTTTTATAACGATATTGTTATAAAATTGAGACTAAACATAATCAAGAGATCACTATAATATAAATAAGAGTAAATTATCTTAAAAACTTTATACATTTGTATAATATTAAATTTTATTATTATTCGAAGCATGATTTCCTAGTTTTTGTTTTATTTATAACAATTCAAGTCTCAAGATAAATTTGGACATAATTTTTTTAAATTATTTAAGAAGCTAGTATCTTTTATCCTGTAGTTTTGATACTAAAGATGTTGGGATGTGTTTTCGCAATAACTAACCATTTAAGGACATTTTATGCTCAAAATCAATCTGGGTTTAGTAGATCTCCGATACTTAAAAATATTGTACAAACATTTTGAATATAAATGAAAACCTCTGTGTAGCACATAGGTTATTATGTTTCCAAATTAAAAAGTGAGGTTATGAGGCAAAATCGCTAATTATTCCAAAGTTGATAAAAACTCATATTTAATTTTTATTTGTATCAAAAGTATTGATAATCACCTTTAATTGGGTATCATTAGCTTTTTTACAGTGTAAAAACTAGTCATTTTATAGAGTTACAAAATGACAAAAAGCACTTTGGACCTTTAATAAAAAATTTGTTTCGAATTGATAGACCAATTTAACTATCAATGAATAATATATTAAATATAGAGAAACAACGGCATTATCAAAGCAAAAGAGAAAAATAATCTTAAATATTAACGCAAATATTAAATATGGGCAATTATCAAAAATTTTTGATTTTAGCCCTTCAAAAAAATATAAATTTTTGTTGATGCCACATTAAAATCCTTTTGTGTACATATAAATGCATGTAGAATCAGTTCGCGTTAATCATTTCATGTGAGGGGCTTGAAAGTTATGGTTGTTTAAAGTTGAACATATAAAAATTTTTACAAACTTGAAGTTTATGTTCAATTCTGGTCAAAATTACACATAATATCAAAACCTACTGAGTTATTCAAATAAAATTTATGACATTTTCAATGTTTGATGGTATTAGTGCAGCATATTTTTGGGTTTCCTAGTAAAATTTTAAAAATTTTCTTTTCAATAAAAATCGCGATTTTTAAAAATTTTGATCGAATCTAAGTCATTTCTCCATATATTGATTGAAAATATATTTTGTTAGAGTTTATTACATAGAAATGCTTTTTAATATTGTGATCCTTTTTTAACACAAGTAAATATTTTTTGGTCCGTAAAATGTTTATCTTTCAAAATTTTTTGATGCGCTTCAGAATTTTCATTAAGCATAACAAACACCTTTCTAATTATGTCAATTATAGACAATTTCATGATGTCCACACGATGTGCCTTAACGAAATGTGTTTTGACAAAAGTGTTCCGTATTCAATTATCAACGACATTTCACTTAAATTTATGATCCCAATCAATTATATTTATCGCCACTCGTATATCTATTTATCCAATATTTGTTTAAATTGCAATTTTCTGTATAAAAATACAAAAACAAAAAGTGCAATTTTTGCATAATTTTCAAAAAGTCCATAAAATTTTTGTATTAAATTTATTTTTAATGCTCCTCCGATTTTGTTATGTAAAATGACAAAAAACTAAGTTCACGCAGTAATCCAAGCAATTCCATATGAAAATGTGAATGTGCCTCGCGAAAAACTGACTTTTTGAAAAATTTTCGGTCTTGTTTTCCAAACTTTAAGACTACTTATATACTACGTTGAATATTTCGGGCACATCAACGTGACCAGAGGATTTTTGTCAAAAAGCGGGACCCGAACGACTAAAAAGCGGGATTCCGAACAAAATTGTATGAAAAAAGCGGGATTTTGAATAGTTTTGTAAAAAAAGAGGGATTTTCTTTTTATATCTTAATTAAAAATCTTAATCAGCTGTTCTCTCGCAAGCACTTGGTTCACTACCCAATTGAGAACGACTCATGAAAATTTTGGAACATCGAAGTAATTAAATATATCCCTAAAAACTGAAACATTAAAATTATTATTTTAACGAGTTTCTCGAAATGTTTTCATAATATTCCTAGTTAAATTTCAAGATTGAATTCAAATACGAATTGATAAAAAAAAACTTTATACTTTTTGAATTTGGTAGCAATATTTTTCTTAAATAATTCTTAGATCCGTTAACAATAAAAGCAAGGTTGGTTGTCATTACCGCTAAAAAACCATTCAACTTGATTATCGTTACCCCTAAAATACCGTTACCGAAATAACTAAAAATACCGTTACCTCTAAAAAAAACTGTTATCAAAATAATCCTATATACTTGCTACCTTTTCACCTTTTTGAATCGGCTGCCAACAAATTAAACACAAATATTCAGTAAAAATAAAAAATTAAAATAAAATCATTAAAACAAGGTTTTCGTAAGCACTAACTTTAAGTTAATTTAATCAAAAACATTATTCCATATATTTCTATAACTTTTTTATTTTATATAAACATAAAAAAAGTATCCAATCCGAAACAAGGCATGTCTTTTATATGAAAATATCTATGTTAACATTGAGTTCAAAGTTCATGTTAAAACATCTTTATGAAATGGCACTTTTTAAAAATAGGTAAACTTTTTTGGTTAAAATATATCAGACTTGAGATTTTTCACTCACTGTTAGAGAACTGAAGATATGTTAAAGATAAAAAAAAAATTAAATATTTTAACAAGCTTAATAATGCGTATCTTTTGGGAGGTCTTCCTACATCGAAGTTATCAAAAAATATACACAAAGTACATTTAAGATTAATCAGTAGAGAAGATGATCAGCATAACAAAATATTTAAAACTTATAATTAAAAATTTGTAAAAATATATCAACTTTCCAGTAAAAAAATTATTTTTAGTTACACTCAAATATTGGTAAGAATGTTATAGATAACGTAAATAAGGAAATCGAATAAGTAATTGTTTGAGTTAGAAAAGCGGGATTATTTAATAAAAAGCGGGAAAAATATTTTAGGCGGGATTGAAGTTTAAAAAGCGGGATAATCCCGCCAAAAGCGGGATGTCTGGTCACGTTAGGGATATAGCGCAAAATACGTACAATTACAACAAGTATTAATCCTTATCCCAAATTTGCGCACAGACCGCGCCCAAAAAACTGAAAAATTTAAAAAACCAAAAAATTTTGCCATCAAAACTTTACTACCCTGTATTTAGTTGTTGAAAGTCTGCACAACAACAAAAATGGTGTAGAATTTATGTACAAAGTCCGATTAGTTTACTTATGATAGAGTAAGATCAAAAAGTATTTTTTTTAAGTAGTTTTTATCAGTTTTTCTATATTCTTGAACTTTGAACAGTAATCATGCTTAGAAAAAGAAACATATTGTGCTGAAATTTTGCACTGTAATAGTTTCAAGTCTTGTGAGTTCATATCTGAAACCAGTTTGTTAAAAATATCATTACCACAAAAGTTATTAAGGTCAGTTTCAGCCATTATTTTGGAAAGAGTATTTCTTGTTTTAAGCTATATTTTTGTTTTATTTTTAATAAGCATTGAAAAACCGAGTCAAATTTTAAGGTATAATTTATTCAAACAACTCAAGTAACTTAAAAGATCTACTCGATTATTCGAGTAATTTAAAAAGTGCATTTTCGAGTTATTTGATTATTCGAACAATGAAAAAGTCGAGTAAAATGAATACTTTACTTGAAACCAAGGTACGGAAAAATTCGGATTTCGAACAAAATTTTCGAAATTTTTTAAATATTATTCGTAAATTTAAAAATAAAATTCACTTTTTGGATTAAATTTTTTTCTTTACTTTTCTTGATTTGAGTTACGAAAATAATCTAAAAAACTTTTTTTAAATTTGTACTTGTGTGGAAGATCGTTATTTTACGATTACAAACGGTTCGGTCGCCACACACATAGTACAATGATGTGCGCAAAAAAGTGGTTGAAAAAAGCAAAAAAAAAAAAGCTTTGTTGTGTGCATGTACATTTATACATGTAGATATGTATAAAAAATACTTTTTAGCGGTATAAACTGTCGAAAAGAAAAAACATGACTATAAAAACTTCAATGATATTTTTATTTTAAATTTGTAAGTTTGTATGTATGCAAGTATATCAATTGATTTTTTGGCTGTCATGCAACAAATACATTTTTTCTCATTTTCTCATATCTCTAATTGAAAACATACATACATACATACATACATATATATGCACTCAAAAAAAAAAAAAAAAAAAAAAAAAAAAAACTGCAGATTTCTTAAACACACAAGCGCATGTACAAATGTTTTCAACATCCACACATCTTTCATTCAACATAAGTCAACACATTTCTATACCGTTAATCGATTTCAATTCGATTAATTCGTTTCGGGTTAATTCCTGAATAATATTTTTATTTTCGAAAACAAAGTTTTTGATCTTCGAATAATTTTAAAAATTAAAATTGCAAACAAAAAAATAAAATTCGTTCTAAAAATTAGGATTAAATTCGCTGATAAAAATTATGTTCCGAACGAATCAAAAAAATAAGCGTTCTCTCTGCTAGAAACACAGGGTGTCCGTTGTAGCTTCATTTCATACTTTTCTGCTGATATCTCTTAAACGAAAGCATGTACGGCCACGAAATTTTGTGCAGATCAAGGGTCAATATAAACTTGGAAACCTAAAATTGGCGTGGTCCGCTTGATGGTGGGTATATAGATTCTGCCAAGTCGAATATAACATTCTCGATTGTTTAATGTTACTCAAATTTAGTAGGCTTTAGAAAAGAACTGGATAATACGATTATCGTAATTAACAACTGTTAATTGTTTAAAATGGCTTTAGTAATTATTGACTATAAATAGATTTTAGAGAATAAAAATTACTTAGCTTGTGTGGATATTTTGGAGATTAGTTTTCCCTTTATCGGAATAAATTGAAATTAGTGGAGCAATTTACATATATGTATCAAATTTAATGAATTTAGGACATCAATTTTTTTCCATTTTTATATGTGAGACCTCCAAGTTTATATTTACCATTTCTTAAAATGTTTCTCTAAGCATAAATTGTAAATTGATGGTTTAAGGGGCAGTTGATTTTTTAATTTCTTTCATGTTCCTCCAAATTTGGTAGCATATCAGAGGTCTTTGAAAACTATAAAAAATTAGAAGGACCTTTCCGTGCTTTTATACAGCTCACTTTCTGTTTAGTAATCTGTTTTCCCACTGTAATAGGATCCATAGATATCTTCAGATCATACTTTATACTGCACATCCCGGCAAGGAGATGTGTGGATATATAGAAATTTAACTGTTATAAAATTGGCAATTTTGTACCGCTTAGTCCGGCTCATATAAATTTTACACAAATTTCAATCAAGGAAATGTTTAATCGCTTGTAATTTCATTGTTTCTTACAAGTTTTGTTACTGTTGCAGAGTATAATTAATATATTGTGTCATATTTATTTTTTTCACGCTTTTTTAGATAATATTTGAACTAAAATTATCTTTATTGAAAATCAATTCAAATAAAGTACACATTCGCCATTATTATCTGTAATTTCTTGTCCCTTTTGGGTATCTTCATAATTTCATCGTTGTAAAACTTCTGCGATTTATTGGCGAAAAACTTGGCTAAATGATTTGCAAAGGTTCTTCTTTTTTTTTTTTTGGATCATCAAATATGCGAGTTAGAGCATTGATATTTTGGAACAAAATAGTTTTTTGTTGCCCAATCTGGTCGCGCTTTCTTGATTACTACATTCAAACGGTCGTATTATGAACAATAGAATTAAGAATTAATAATTTTGCTAGGTTGTAGTAGATTATAATGGATAATTCTCAACGTAGTCTTGTTTTTTTTTTTATGTTTTAATGATAAATAGGCTCCATATATCGTATTTCTTCAGATTTTTCACTCATTTTTAAATCAATATAACTTTTTACACGAGCGACGAATTAAAGAACTGTTCTTACCAAAAATGTTACTTTTCAGTCACGTATTATTACTCGATATATGAGCATCAACAACATCCCAGCAAAAATTTCGTAATGGCATGCAGTTACTTTTCAATGACAACAACATATTGACTGCATTACATAGAACCTATTAAATAACTATTTATTTATTACCCGGTATTCAGTTACTTATTTACTCGTGTAATAAGATTTTTGAAAATATTCCTTTTTATTAATTTTTAAAGTGATTAAGGAAGGGAAAAATATATGAGAAGGCGAAATTTGTATTTGAATTAATACAAACAAAATCTATTTAATTATATATACATCACGTTTAATTTTTAACCCATTGAAGACCAAAGAAAATTTGCTTCCTTGAGAAGTTTTTAGGTTATAAAATTTTTAGGTAATAGGTAGAGGTATTAAGGAGTGAGATCGAAAAAATCTTAACACACATTTTGCCTCATAACTTTTTTCGGAATCAATATTCAAAATTTTTTTTGATCTAGTTATCATGGAAAAATAATTCAGTTATTATTTTTAATAACAACCATGTTAATTTGTCCATATTTTCATCAAAATAAGTGACGAAAAAGATTTACGTTCTACAAGTTATTAGAAAATTTCAAGAAATCCAAATAGGTCTTACAAATAATTGGCCACAGAATTAAATGTCGTCCGTAAAACCGTTTCTAATGTTATTAAACAGTATCAGGAGAATTTGACTATTGATGTGAAACCTAGTTCGGTAAGAAAAAAGGACCACATGATATTGGGAAGGCCAGAAAATTGAAGGCATATTGAAAGGAACTCCAAACACATCTGGTAGAAAATCAGCTCAGTTTTCTCAGTGCTTCGACTATTTGGTGCGAAAATTTAAAGCTAATGGGAAAGTTGATAACATATAAAGTTCAAAAAATTCCAAACTGGAATTCTGCAAAAAAAAAAAAAAAAAAAATTACAAGCCATAAATAGGACTCGGAATTTAAAACCAAATTTCATACAAAAATACTAAAGCTGTATAATTGACGAAGAAACGTAGGTGCTGGCAGAATCTTCGCAGCTTGTGTCTCAAAATTTTTTATTGCTAATGCTCGAAGCAATGTTGGAGATAAGTTTAAGACCCAAAAGCAGCAAAAATTTCTTACAAAATTCATTGTATGACAAGCTTTTTGCAGTTGCGGCAAAACAGGAAAGTCATTTGATACATTCGGATCTATAAATACCAAAATATGCATAAAGGAATATTTGCAAAAAAGACTTCTTCATTTCTTAAGAAAGCACAACGTGTCCACATATTTTTGGACCCATTTGGTATCATGTCACTACGGTAAGAAAGCTCTGGATTGGTCCCAAATCAATAACATAGTTTTAGTACCAAGAGAGGTCAATTTTCAAAATTGTCCATAGCTTAGACCAGTGGAGAGATATTGAGCTCTTGTGAAAAGTGAATTCAAGAGCACAAAAAAGGTGTCCCAAAATACCGAAGACTTTAACAGAAGATGTGCACACTGTTCCAAAAAAGTGACTGAAGCAACTATCAAATCTCCAAAGATAGGGTTTTCAAAAATGGTCCACAATTTTATAATTAGTGGTTAGAACCATAAAAATTATATATTTCTGTGATCTGTGCTAAATTATCAAATGAATAAAAAAATAATAAAAACTCTAAGATCAACCGTTTCCAAATTATTGAATATTATGTATGTTAAGAATTTTTCGATCTCACTCCTTAAGTCACACATGTTTTATACCCAAGACATTGGACTACAAAAGCTAAAATGAAAATACTTAGTTCCTTTTGTTATCACTAAAAATAATTTCATTAATGCTATAAAGTTATTAAGATATTAAACAGATTTGAAGTAATTGGTTATTGTAATGATGTCTAAGTAATGACTTTCTCAAATGCCTACATGGAATATTGTAGGGTAAATAGTTGCCTGTAATGACATCAGTTATTAAGCTTATGTGTAAGTAGCGAAGAGACATTATTTATTAGCTTCTTAACTCATTACATGGCAACCAAAATGTTTCGCTGGAATCTTTTGACAAAAAACCGCGGATACTTTTTATATGACAATATATATTTTTTGTTCATTACAAAAGGACCCACTGTACGTACATATCTCTTAAATAAATTGTCTTGCAATGTTCATCAAGAAAAGTATTCTTTTTATTAAACTACTATGATATTATAAACATTAATACATGACAACATATAAAGAACTCATTTAAAGACGTTCATCTAAATATGAATAAGGAAATGTAAAAATTAATTGCAATATATGTAATTTTGAGAACAAACTAAATAAATTCAGGGTTTTTCGAATTTATCGAAAAATACAAATTATTTTTAGTAAATTGTATTGATTTGCCTAAATATGTATAATCATCTTTTCGCAACTAGATCATATATCGTACAGTATATTAAAAATAGAGAATCGACTTGTAATATATTTTATAAAAATTTGTTTAAAAGGAGGATATCTATATTGAACTATAATCCAAATATTAAAAAAATAGCATGTATAACAATAAACTAATCTCCTCTTTTAAAATGTTACTACCAACATTATCACATTTCTTGCCAATTTTTTATTTTTTTATTAATCAATAAGAAAATAATGGTGATATTATTTTTCCACCGACTTATTTTTATTAAGCGGAGTATACTATTTTATTTCTGTTACAATGTCGTTGACGTTGATGAGAAAATTGCACAGCCCATCAAGACTGAGTAGATTACACTTGCTTGCAAAACGTTTGTGGATTGTAATATTGTAAAAAGAACGTTTTATGAAGATGTAAATTTAGTTTCATACACAAACACACGTGCATTAATATGACAATGTGCAGATGTTGCATGAATGTTCCCTCAGTAGGCTTTTGTGTCTCAAGTGTAGAGTAAATATATAAACATTCACATACGCATACAATCATCCTGTGCTTTCATTTCCTTTAGATTTATATATTTTCATCTCTTGATTGTAAATCGTTTACAAATTTTCCATTTAAGATTTGCATCATCATTAATTTTGCTTACAGATCATCGTGATAAGACGCAACCTTTTTTTTTTTTTTAATATTTCATTACGCTCGAAAAAAAATCAAGGCAAACAAATTGTATCCTTAACCAGGAAATGGGCACAGTATGTATGAGGGAGTTAGAAAGTTGTGATAATAATGACGATGATGAAGTGCTTTATAGCGCAGATGATGATTATCAGTGGCAACACATAAAGAAATGAAATCATGTTAAATTGTTTAATGCATAAGCAATTAAATCATCAAAATCGTAACGTATTTGTTAAAAAAAAAAAAAAAAAAATTAAAAACATAAAGAAAAGATGTATGTTTGAATAAAAACTCAAGCAGATGCAGTTGCTGTTACAATACAAGTGGTGCACTTCAAACATAAATTCGAATTTAGATTGTTGATAAAATTGTTATATTCTGGTGGATATGTACACTTATATTACAATATAGATACATATATGAAAAGCAAATATTATTTTATATATATAAAAAAAAAGAAATTCATAATACTTGAAACTGCAATTACTTACAAAGTAACAGTCACATAAAATATCTTTATAATTCATTTAAATATTTTATAATAAATAATTTTTAAAAGTAAAACACTCACCTGTTAGACCCAATATCAGCACAATGCCTATACACAGCAGACTACTTTGCATTGTGTGCATATAGAGTTTTATGGTTGACGAATAATGATTTACTGTTACGTTCCTTTTACGATGATGTCCTTGACTTTGTCTTGTATTTGAATTTTTATATTTATTGTATTGTCGATGTGTCTCATTGTTCTCCTTTTTAGTCCACATGCTTTGAATCAGTTCAATTTAAATGTGCACTAATCGTCTGAATTAGTCTGACTCGCATATTTTGTATAAGAATGTATTCTGAAAATTAAAAAAAAAGAAACTTAAAATTCATTATTAATTTGGTAAAACAAGCACATTGCAAGTGAGCGAGTCAGTGAGATGTGGAATCATTAAGGACTTCTTTTTATACTGTATAATATCCTATAATGTATATTTGGGATCGTATTTATTTTTAACATTGTAGATTACAATAGTATTATATATGGTAGTTAATATTTTTTCTGATACTTTTAACCCAAATTGATCTCTTATGATTTCTTTATAAATAAGATGTACTATATTAAATTGGATGAAATCAATAAAATAAATAAAATGTTTTAATCCTGTTTTTTATGAACTATATATCTGCGTTTTTAGTACATTTCTTTGAAAATTTTGTCAAGAAATGTAATTTTTTTTGGCAAAAAACTTATTTTTCCGGTAAATTATCCGTCAATGGAGTTTTAAAGAGCTTGAAAGTGACAATGATGAATATGTCTGAAGAATTTTCATCGAACGTCCTGAAAATTATAGTGATATTAGTGACGCAGTCGATGCTGGTAACGTTTCTAGCAATAGTATTTCACATTAAGTCCTTGATACATTCCTTTAAACCAAAATAATGAGTATAAAATAGGAACATCGAATTTTTTCGAATATAATGGCATTTGTGTTGAAATTTGTTTGTCAGCAGTAGGGAAAATATAAAGGAAGCCTTAAATAATTATAGTGTAGGACTCCAAAAGTCATTTGCTAGTCTGTAAATTATATCTAGTGGATGTCCTCCAATATTAAAAGGTGGATTTCTAACACAATAAGTTTTTATAATCGGGTTGAAAGTAATTTTTTAGTACCAACAGTTATTGTAGGCGTAATATCGGTAAATGCTCCAACTAAAGGGAGTGTACTTAATGCTGAATGTTTTATATTTAAATTATACCATACTAGAACTCATATTGAATTGCATGTCCATAAGAAATATGCCAATAAAAAACATTTTTTTTTTTTTTTTTTGGAAAAATTTACTGATTTTCTTCTTACAAAAAAAAAAAAAAAAAAAAAAATATCTATGTAGTGACTGGCGTGACTATATGGTAACGGCCCGTTCTGCCCGACCTAGGGAACGAAACAAAATTTTATATAATAGGTAAATTTTCTTGGGCACCATAGACCTAAATTTGAAAATTTCATCATTATCCAAAACAAAAAAAACATTCCCGGTCAATTTGGATTAAACAATTTAATTTTATAGACCGGAAGCAACTTTTGTCAAATTTAGATGAGTAGAAAATCCATGCCTAACAAAAACGAAAATTGATGTATGTATCACGAAATATTCCGTTATTTTAAACTACGAAACGATTTTTATTTTTTAAAGCAAAATAAAATGTTATGTTGTGATTTTTATTTTTTCGAGCAGAAATATTTTAGTAAATTTTTAAAATCATAAATTCGTAAATTCAAAAATGCATAAACTTATCTATATTTTTATCTATCTTCTATCTATATATATAAATTGCTAAGCATTTTTTCACTTTCCAGAACGGATTTTGAAATTTTTATATTATGTGTCTTTTTCTAATCACGTTTTCTCTTTCTACTGATCCTAGACATGGTAGAATTTAGGCGTACTTATAAAACTATTCGTCCTACAAATCTAAACGGAGAAGGATATTGAAATTTTTATCAGAGAGCGGAGATAATCGGATTTATGTGTCTTTTTCTAAGCATTCTTTCCAGAGCTTTATAAAGCTCCCAGACTCGGCAAAAACCAAAGTCAGCTTACTTATAAATCTGTTCATTTTAAAATTCTGACGGAGCTTTTTCTATCAGGGTGCGGAGAAATGCGATTTTTTTTTAATTATTATTTTTTATTTTTGAGGTCTGTTTTCGATTTAAGAAATTTTGATTTGCTTTACTCATTTTTTGCTCTCCAAATCATATCGAAATCAGATTTGACATTTCGGTCTGAAAGGGTATGTCGATTTCTTCGGTTAAAAAAGTTCAGTAATTTAATACTTTAATTACTATTATCCCATCACATTCTAATAGCTTCCAATATTTAACCTCGATTAGGGAAAGGAAATGCGTCAAAATGTTCATACTTATATTTGTTTAAAGATTTTATATCTTCTAGCATTGGCAGGCTTATACGCTCTTATATTCATAAATTTATAAATTCCTAAAATCATAAATTAATAAAATCATATATTCATAAAATTTAAAAATTCATATATTCATAAATTTAAGAATTTATAAATTCGAAAGAATAAAAATCACAAAATAACTGTTATTCTCGGACTTCTACGGTAAAAGCTATAACAGTTAAGATCCCTGCTATTTATACATACAAAATATATTCGCATTAATTATTCTTGTCAATGCGCGCAAAAGTTGTGGGAGTTTGTATTTGAAACTTTAAAAAAATCTTAAAAACAGAATCTTTAATTTTTATCGAAATGCACTGAAAGGAGACATTTTTAATTTTATTTTTTGCACAATTTCGTAAATAGCGAGAAAACAATTTTTTTAGTGATTTTTTTTAATCATCTGCCAGTGTATTATAAAAATTGTTTTATGTTTTATGGATAACAAATTCCACAACTTTCTTTAAATAAAATTTTAAATTATCGTTTTAATAAAAAAAGGATTTTTTTTAAAGGAAAAGAAAAAAGATGGAATATTTTAAATTTTCACACACAAAATATACTCACAGAATACTTTGTTATACAAAAAAAAAAAAAATAAAATAAAAAATTAAAATTTAAAACACTATTTAAATTTTTTCCCGGGCAGAGTAACGACGTTTAAAATAAACTTGATGGCAGCGATCAGCAAAAAGGAACGATTAACCGTAATGGCCGCTTTTTATACCCTACACCACCAAAGGTGGTTGGGGTATTATGTGTTTGTGCAGAAGTTGTAACGCAGAGAAAAAATTGTCGGACCCCTACCTTAAAGTATACCGTTCGACTCCGAATCACTTTCTGAGTCGATTTAACGATGTCCGTCCGTCCGTCCGTCCGTCTGGTCGGCTGGCTGGCTGGCTGGCTGGCTGTCCATGTAAAGCTTGTGCGCAAAGTACAGGTCGCAATTTTGAAGATAATTTGATGAAATTTGGTACATATGCTTTTTTCAACACAAGGACGAAGCCTATTGAATTTGGTTATGATCGGTTTATAATAAGTTTTATATCAACAAAAATCCGTGTGCCAAATTTCATGAAGATCGGTCCATAACTGACCATAGCTCCCATACAAACTCCTCTCCCGAAAATCACTAACGTGCATAAATCCCATACAAAGTTAGTATTATGTTAATATTTAACACAAGTAAATTGTGCAAATGTGTAAAAAAAAAAATTATGTGGATCGAAATGGTGTAGGGTATCATATAGTCGGGCTTGACCGACTATATCTTCTTCTCTCGTTATACCCTAGTTTTCATGGAAATTTTTAGAAAATATCAGTTTTTTCAAGCATAGTACACATACACATATAATAAAAATTACCAATACCAAAATCTTTATCGAAAATGCCCTTTTATCTTTTTCACATTTGCACTGTATTATCATAAAAACGGGGTGTCTTTATGATCAAATGTCATTTCAAAAATTTTATGCCAAAAACCGTTAAATTTAAATAAAACTGTTCTCACAGTGGTGAATAAAAGTAAATAAAAATAATGCAATAAAAACGATTAAAAAAATAATTTTTGAGACACAAGCGCCCCTACATTCCATGATAACTAGATCAAAAAAAAAAATTTTAATATTGATTCCGAAAAAAGTTATGAGGCAAAACGTGTGCTAAGATTTTTTCGATCGCACTCCTTACATGTATAAAACATTATCACCAATTCTAAACTAAATTGGTTACTGTATATATAAAGTTACTGATACGAAAACGCAACGGTGCACAGTGGGGTCGAACGCAAATTTTTTGGTAATAAATCTGTATTTCCTAAACTACTGGTCGGATAAAATTAAAATATATGGAAGAGTTGTAGGTGTTGTAGGTTAGGTCCTCCACAACCTCTCAGAAAAATTATCTTGTAGTCGCCCTGTGACAACACAAGATAAGCTATAGGATGTCAAAGTTTCAAAAAATCGTAACTTCTATAAATGAAGTACAATTTTAAAGATTTTTATATTTCTGAAAAGTGCTTGGCTTACTCACCTATGTTATATCTTACAGTTAAAAAGGTATTTACACATGAATTTTTGATTTTATGCCTCGACTCTTTCGTTTTTCGGGAATAAGTTCTGAAGTATATGAGGTAAAATATTCTGTAATTTGTTATATACCTAAAAATAATATGCTGAAAGAATTTTTGGATTATCTCAATGCGTCTAGACGTGAACGATATTCAAAGTCAGCTCTCTGAAATTAGTATGAAAAATGGAAATTTTTTAACAAAAATATATAGTTCAATTCTTTAACTTTTTTTCAAAGTTCAGTTAATAAAAAATTTGTTTCTTTATGTTTTTTAAAAGATAAGACGTCATAAATGGCTAATACCGAAATCTTGAACTGATTTAGGGTTGCACCCTACATCCTGCATTGGTCGAGAATGGTAAATTTTAGAAAAAAGTTCAATTTTTTTCGATTAATAAAAAAAAAAAAAAATGTCACGGGATCTTTTTATTGACGACATTTTATCAAAAAGTAGATTTAGAACGATTTGACACTAAACTGCTTCCACCCGGCCAAAAACGAATGCAGGAGTGGAGATTTTTTTTTGTAAAAAAAAAAAAAAAAATATTTGCATAATATTTTCGCCATTTTTTCTTATACAGTGTATATAATATATATCGATCTTTCACTTCTACAAAAACCATTTAAAAAGCTTTACAAATCAATTTTTGAAATTTTTTCAAAAATAAACAATATTTAATAAATATAAGCGATTATTACGAATATTATCTCGTTCAACAACCAAAACGCGCCAATACAGTTGTGTGTTACGTATACGCACATATGAAAATAATGTAAAACAGTGAATTTGGTGAGAGTTGACTTAATGCTTTTAAAACGATCTACATATACAATTATATATCAATGAATTGGTAAATAAGTCTATTTTTATGTTTTAGTTTTTGGAAAGTAGGCGGAGTTTGGCTTTACAAAAATTATTTCTTTGGTTTTTATATCTTTTTTATATTTTTTAATTTTGAAAAATTGCAAAAAATTTATTTGTAAAACTTTTTAAATAATTTTTGCAGGTGTAAAAGACTGATATGTATTTTATACATTACATAAGAAATAATGGCGAAAATATTAGGCTAATATGCTTTTTTATGCAATTAAAATAGTCGTTTAAAAATTTACTTTTTCATAAAATCTGCACTCCTGTATTCGTTTTTGGCCGGGCGGGAAACAGTTTAGCGTCAGATCGTTCTAAATCTAGTTTTTGATGGAATATCGTCAAGAAATTTAAAAAAGATCGCGTTATATTTTTTTATTATTAATCGATAAAAATTACTTTTTTCTAAAATTGGCCATTTTCGACCAATGCTGGATGTGGGGTGCAAGCCTAAATCAGTTCAAAATTTCTATATTAGCCATTTATGAATTCTTATCATAAATAAATAAACTCATCATTTATGTTTCGCTTTAAAAAGCGGCATGTTTTTGGTGAAAACAATTTGTTTTCTTTTCATTGATGTAAAATTTTTCAAATATTATTCCATTTTAAGTTCCTTTTTAGAGAAGTCGTTTTCGGGCGTGTCAAAAATAACTAAACAAGCAACTTTTGACTTAATTTCTTTATTTTTTTATAAAAGTAAGTGAAGTTTATGGTTGCAAAATGCTTTTAGCACAACAGCGATAGTTATTTGTTACATTATGAGGGAAATGAAAAATCACTTTTTCAATTATATTAAAAAATTTGATAAAATCAGAAAATTTTAATTTGACCATAATTTCGACCTAAAGGATGGCAAATAGCGCACAAGTAAGTAAAGGAGAACTAAGAGTAACTATCAAATAATACGAAAAAGGTGAAACATATAGAAATATATCAAAAATCTTTAATAAAACGGCCACTTTATTCTCAAGGTGGTAAAATGTTTCAAACACAATGAACGCGATGACCGCAATTACACTCGTAAACGCCTAACAATCACTACCGAAAAATAGATAACAATTGAGCTTTAAAATCATATGCTTTCTGCTCCAAAATTCCTATTAAAACTTATTCCGGAAGTCCGAAAACTATGGTCTGAATTTACAAATCACAGAAAAATGTGTGAAGATTAGGGTTTGGTGTCTGGGAATTTCCGGGCGGGAAATCCCGACGAAAAATTTCCGGGAAATTTAATATTCATGTAGTTTTATAATCCTATAGCAAAAAGTGTTACTGTTAGTATAGCCTCAGATTTTGGACTATATTTGGCAATAATAAAAATAAATAATCAATTTTTGAAGCTGTGTAAATAATTTTGAAATATGTATAAGAATTAAATATGTACAAATTTTTAAATGAAAAAACTTTTTGAAAATTTATTACAATTCTACTCTTCAAAACGTTTGAAACGTGTAAATATATTAAACTACGAAGATATTTTATTTTTCAAAAATATTCGTCTTGAAATAATTAACAATATCTTTCAAATGTTAAATGAAAACTAATTTCTATCAAATTTCCGAGCACTTTAAAAGTTTATAGATTTGTGTTTTAGAACGAATTAAAACGATAAGAAAAACTATTTATAATGAAATTTATATTAGGGTTTATATATTTTTTTTTTTAATTCTTAGCATGAAAAACTATTTAAGTTAAAAATCTGAAGTATACAGTTTTTAGTTTAATATTAGAAATACTAGTTTTTTATTCCATAACGCTATTCTAAAAAGCATAGTTCTACTGAATCATTTTATAAAGAAATCATTGAATTTTTGTTAAATCAAATCTTCTACACATTGAATGGAAATATTTATATTTTTTAAATCCTTTTTTCTTTCATGCAATCATTTAGTCTTTTTCATTTAGTTTTTTTCATTTAGTTTCTTTCCGTACTTTTTGGGTAAAATGAGAAAAGGCTGTTTCCCTCAAAAATATACAAAAGTACGGGAACACAAAAAAAAAAAAAAAAAAAATTTGTTTAGACATAAAGAAAACATCAAATTATTTTTTTACCATATACCTATCAACGTTCATAATTTTTTTAATTTAAACTTTCTTCTTAGTAACAAAAACAAAATATTATTTATTTATTTTCATACAAAATTTTTATTTGTTGTTTATTTGAAAATTTACTAATTCTATCCAAAGAAATAGTCTGGGCTGTTTCGTGCAAGAAGAAGAACATTATTCTCTCAAAATCTCTCTCATTTCCCAATTTTCGAGTACGGGAACGCTTTTCGGTAAAATAGGGATCCAGTGTGCTCTTAATTTAGAATACGGGAACAAAGCTAATATTTTACAAAATGAATTAAAAAGTATTTTCTAAAGCTAATTCGTAAAAGATTTAAATAGAAAAACATTTTAATGATTCAAAATATTTTTTAGCTCGAATTGTATAATTGGTATAATTGGTAGTGAATTCTTTAAGGAATTAATTATTGCGAAGTCAAATAATTTAAGTATATGAATTGAATTGTTATGAATGCTTCAAAGAAATGACAGGGATAATAAATTTAATTCGATTTTGAAAGGTGAGTTAAATCTTTGGAACCTTTGCTTACAATAGACACTTATTTTATTTGAATAAAATATTTAAAATTTTTTTAAATTTTAAATTGGAAGTCATACTTCAATATTGTTTTATTTTCTGTTAATTAATCATAAATGTGATTTGTAATGTTGTGTTATACACCATTTCCAGTTATATTTCAGAAGTTTCTAATTATAAAATTAAAATTCCATTTATATTTTAGAAATTTCCATTTATATTTTCGAAATTTCTAATTATATTTCAGAAATTTCTATTTGTGCTTCGGAAGTTTTTAATTACATTTCAGAAATTTATATTTGTAGTTCAGAATTTTCTATTTGTAGTTTAGAAAATTCTAAATTTGTAGTTCAGAAAATTCTAAATTTAATTTAGAAATTTCCATTTGCATTTCAACATTTTCTAAACGTATTTCCGAAATTTCCAATTGTATTTTAGAACATTAAACATATACTTTCTATATAAAAGTTCTTAAATACAATTAGAAATTTCTGAAATAGAAATTTCGAAAATATAAATGGAATTTTCTGAAATATAATTAGACATTTTTTCAAATACAACTGGAAATGGTGTAGTATTGAATAGGAAAAATAATATTCTTTATAAAAAATCATTGCTTTTTTTATATTTTAAGTTTCCCGGGAATTCGAATTTTTCATTCCCGTTTCCCGGGAAACAAAATATCACGGGAAACCCCAAAATCTGATCACGTTCTATGCAGATTATGTATAAAAATATGAAAAATTTAGAAAATAAATCTCTGGATTGAATAACCTATGATTGGCATGAAATATAATGTAGGCTATAAAAAATTTTAAACTTTAACCTTTAAGTATAGAAAATCAATACTTTAGTCCGGCGGAAAGTGCTTAATGGTTTGGAAATACATTTCTATTTATAAAATAGGAAAAAAGTGGTACACGAAGGTAAAATAAATTCCCAGATTAACCTTAATCTGTTAAAAAGTATAAAGTTCCAAAAAGTGTTTGTTTAATTTTTGTAGATTTTATCCTATAATAGGAAAATTCGCCTATAAATTAGGGTGAACTTGATTAAAAATGTATAGCCGAAGAAATAATTAACATTTTAGAGTCACTTACTCAAAGTCCTAATGTGTCACCAATAGAAATTGCATGAAATTTAATAGAAAAAATGGAATCTCCTTAATTGACCAATCTGATGGACTTAATTATTACTAAAACCTCTTAATGTCCAAAGAATATATGTAGTCACTATGCCAACCCGTTTGGCACTAATGTATCAAAATATAGGCGGTCGCCGGGGCAATTAAAAACCTTGTTTACTTATTTATGGAGCATTGATTTTTTTCACTTCATTAAAAGCAACCATATTCACTAAGTAGTAATGTGTTGAATTGAATCTTTTGGTGTTTATTTTGCTAACAATACATTATATATTTATATGTTACTTTTGATACCTTGATTTACAACTTGAAAAAAGAACCAATTGAGTAAGATACTTCTTTGTTTAAGAAAAATTTTTTAGGTTAGTGAGCTTATTTTTTCTTTATCTTGCCAAGCACTTTACAGATATATAAAAATATTTAAAATCAGACTTAATTGTATAAATTTGTAGAAGTTACGATTTTTTGAAACTTTTACACACTCGAGGTAGTCAGCTTATCTTGTGTTATTGCAGGTTGACTACAAGATGATTTTTCTGAAAACTTATGTCCTCCTCTACAACTCTTCCATACATTTTAATATAATCCGACCAGTAGTTTAGGAGATACAGATTTATTAACAAAAAATTTGCATTTGACCCCACTGTGCGGTGGTACAAAATGGGTTAACACAATCGAATTTTGCAAAGTAATATTGATTACTGAACTTTACATACAGTTTAATTAAAATCATCAATATTTGGTTTTAAAATGGGAATTTGTACTTGAAAAAAATTATATGTAAACCGAAACAAATTTATTATTTGCTAATTTTAAATTACAGTAACCCTAATTCCCTGAAGTAAAGTGAAGAAAATCTCTTAAAGTTAGAATTTTTATAAACATAACCATTTTTGGGTTTGCTCTACAAAATTTCCAAAGCTGTAATTGTTTTCCAACCATTTTTTTCTATGTGTATGTATATTGAATAAACTTTTTTAAGTGCTGATATTTCTGTGGAAGAGGTCTAAATCAAAATTATTTTTAAATTGGTGAATAGAAAATTAAATATATAATTTTGCACTTAAATTAAAAACTATGGAATTGGGATAATTTAGAAAAAACATATTCGGGTAAAATGGGAAATGTAAATGAAAAAATTTTACGAATTGTTTGATTGGTTTAATCACCAATGTCTCGAACATAAATGTATTAGAATATCCAGAAGAATAAAAATAAAAAAATGAATGAAAATTAGACATAACTCAATAAGCTCCGTTTAAAAATATTTTAAACGAATTTGTACCATTACATAAACTTGTATAAATAGAATTTAACATGGTGAGATGTAACTCATGAAATTGGCGAACCACTTAAAAGAAATATGGCCAAAAGTAACACCAAAAGGTAAATTAATATTATTATTTGAATATAAAAAGTTAGTCAATTATCTGTTTTAAATAACCGATCTGTTAATGGGTTTGTATTTTACTGAAGTAAGATAATAGTATGTCGCACAGTCAAACGCAATTTTTTTGGTAATAAATCTGTATCTCCTAAAATACTGCTAAGATCAGATTGAAATGTATGGAAGAGTTGTAGAGGAGGACCTAAGCCTTCAGAAAAATTATCTCGTAGTCACCCTGTGATAACTTGGCAAGATAGAAAAAATAAGCTTACTCACCTAAGTTATCTCTTACAGTTAAAAAAAATATTTGCTCTTGAATTTTAATTTTTGATTTTTTGCCTCTACTTTCTTTCGTTTTTTGGGAATAAGTCCTGAGATGTATGAGGTAAAAAATTTTGTCTTTTGTTATATATTTAAAAATAATATACTGGAAGAATTTTTTAATTATCTGAATTTGTCTAGACGTGAAAATTTTTCAAAGTTAGAACTCTGAAATTAGTATGTAAAATGGCTATTTTTTTACAAAAATATGATACAACTTGTTCACTTTTTTCTCAAAGTTCCGTTGGTGAAAATTTTTTTCTTTATATATTTTAAAAGATAAGACTTCACAAATGGTTAATAAATAAATTTTGGATTGATTTAAGTTTGCACTCTACATAATCCGAGAGATAATCCCGAAAAACGAAAGAAAGTAGAGGCAAAAAATCAAAAATATAAAATTTAAATGTAAATTTCTTTTTAACTGTAAGAGATAACTTAAGTGGGTAATCTTTTTTTTTTTTTTTCTTTACTTGACAAGCACTTTACAGAAATATAAAAATCTTTAAAATCGGACTTCATTTGAAGAAGTTACGACTTTTTTAAATTTTAACATACTCGAGGTAGTCAACTTTGGCGCCCTGTAGCTTATCTCGTGTTATCACAGGGTGACTACGAGGTGATTTTTCTGAAAGCTTAGGTCCTTTTCTACAACTCTTCCATACATTTCAATCTGATCTGAGCAGTATTTTAGGAGATACAGATTTATTACCAAAAAATTTTCGTTTGACCCCACTGTGTGTCGCACTTTACCACGTTCTCCTCTAGGTATATTTAGTTCGATAATCATGTATTTATAAAATTTTCATCAAATTGGAATTTGCTACATACATATTTTTAATTGCAGATATTCATACTTTTGATATTTAATTCATAAATTAACTTTAATTAAAAAACAACAATTCACATTTACTTATTACAAAATTTAATAAAATTTTGTTAAGAGGTAAAATTAAAGCCATATATACATATATAATATTTTACCCTAAGTTCTTAATATTATGAAGTTCATTAAATTGAAATTAATACGCATTAAAAGAATCAACATTTTAGAAGAAAATAAAAACTTTTGTTGGTTTTTTTTTTAATGTTTTTTTAAAAAAAAAGTGTCACCAAAACGAGAAGGTGTCATTGTATAGAAATGACTCAGCGGTTGAAAAACTTTTATCCTCCACAAATTTAATCACATCAAATTTTTATACTTTTTCCATTAAGTTCCTTCAAAAGATTGACACTCTTTTATGGAGCTCAAGCACACAACCAAGTACATCCATTTATACATTTTTATTTTTTACTTTTTATGTTATTTTTTTTTTTTTTTTTTTGTTCATCGATCATAATTTAGCAACCAATCTTTTTTGTTTGTGTTGCCGTCTTTTGATTTTTAAAACTTTTAACAAGAATTCATATGGTGAATATAAAAGAGGAAATAATGGTAGCAGGAAAAAGAAGCAACAAAGTTTCAAAATAAATCATAAATCAACTTTTAGAACAGTGGAAGAGAGTACAAAATGGAAAAAAAAAACAATGATGACTTAAAGGTACCATGATGGTTTATTGTCATTTTGCCTTTTATTACCGCCAAAAAAAAAAAAAAAAGGAGCACACATACTCATTCAAAATACTAATGCAAACTTTTAATGTGAGTGTTTATTCGGGCGAGGCTATGTCGATTTTACCCTTTTTGTCATTAGTAAAATGTATATATGTATGTGTGTGTGTATTAATGTGCGTACTGTATTCTTTATTATGATTATGATTTTATGTAAAAGCGAAACAATGTTTTCAAAATTTCTATTTTATTTTAGTACATGTATGGACTAACAACTAAAAAATACAACAAAGCTAAGAGAACAAATAAAGTAAATATTCCAAACACTTCTTTGTTTGTTTGTATATAAATACATATTTATATGTACATACGCACAATGTAGATCCATCTGTAAATATGTATATCTTTATATGAATCCATGTAATTTAAATATTCATACTCGCATGTTTTTGTACAATGCATTAATTTTAACAAAACTGTAAAATGGAATATTTAAATTAATGTATTTTCTCACAGAGTTCTTAAAGAATGCAAAGAATATTAATATTTTTGAGTATATCTTGCATAACATTTATAGGCCGAAATATTCACGAAAGACAATTTTATACATCATTTAAAAATTATAAACGAATATCTAAGTATAACTATGTACTTAACATATGATTCCATTTGAATTTCCCAAACTGTATCTAAATTTTCAAATATTTACAGTATTTTTAATGAAACTGAAATCGTTGTTAGTTTAATTTTTAAAACGACATAATACTTTTGAGGTCTGTACTTTTTAATAAATACAGGTAAATTTGTGTTTCAGTCTTTTGGTGTTATTTACTACACCACCACCACCACCTACACATAAACCTTTGTAAATGTAATTGTGTTTCTGTGTTAGTATAAAAGTATTTATGAATGTTTGTATATATAACATCCGATGTTCACATAATGTGTTACACAAACATATTAAAGGTGAACATTGGTAACATAAATATAAATTTATTTACGTAAAATCATACACGTTGTAAATGTGAATGTCAAGCTCTTGGATGTACAAGAAAATTTATATTTGTTATAATAAAAGAAATACCATCAACATCAACAACAACAACAAAAAAGAGTAGAATAAAATAATAAAAAATACACACAAAAAAAGGAGAAGCATTAAATCTACATTATTCCAAACGACAAATATTTGTATAGTTGCCAACAACATATGAAGATCATTATGATGTCACATTAATTAAGTTTAATTTTGTGGATTCAAATGACAACAAAATTTAACACAAAAATACTATTTGTTATTTATACCGTTACGAAATGCATTACAAAATACATAAATAAGGTGACTTTATTATAACATTAATTAATACTATTAATACACTCATTTCGAATAATGAGTGCATTAGAATCAAGTAGGAATTAACGTAGATAAAATTTCAAATTTCAATAGATGTCTTCTTCTTACTTGAAAAAGACGATATATTCATGAAGAAACAACAGAGCATACACCATAAAAATTCCTACTCAGTTTTTATCCAAAACATAAAATTTTCTCTAAAAAGGATTTCAAAATTTTAATATAAACGAAGAATATATCGACCTAATATAGATGTTAATATAAAGCAACGAATCTCTTGTATATAATTAATTTGTTTACTTAACGAGAGAAGAAAATATAGTCGGTCAAGCCCGACTATATAATACCCTACACCATTACCATACACATAATTTTGTTTTTACTTATATACAACTTACTTGTGTTAAATATTAACATAATACTAACATTTGTATGGGATTTATGCACGTTAGTGATTTTCGGGAGATGAGTTTATATGGGAGCTATGGTCAGTTATGGACCGATCTTCATGAAATTTGGCAGACGGATTTTTGCTGATATAAAACTTATATGTACTAAACTTCATTAAAGTATTCCTATTTTTAAGGCATCTATAAGTGTTAAAACTCTATTCCGGGAGGACATTTGTATGAGGGCTAGGTGAAATAATGGGCCGATCATAACCAAATTCAATTCGTCCTTGGGTTGAAAAAAGCATATGTACCAAATTTCATCCAATTATCTTCAAAATTGCGACCTGTACTTTGCGCACAAGCTTTACATAGACAGCCAGCCAGCCAGCCGTTTAGCCAGCCAGCCGTCCAGCCAGCCAGACGGACGGACGGACATCGTTAAATCGACTCAGAAAGTGATTATGAGTCGAACGGTATACTTTAAGGTGGGGGTCTGATGATTTTTTTCTCTGCGTTACAACTTCTGCACAAACACATAATACCCCAATATTATAATTAATATAGTACTTTATTTATTTTATTATATTTTTACTAAATTAGCATAGCTTTTCTTATTCTATATAACCTAAAAAATCTATTTGGAAGGGAATTATAAAATTTGTGACAACAAAGTTTTGTTCCTACCTTTTCTAATCTCTTCAAAAAATTAATTATTGTCTTCATATTGTCTGCTCAGCTCATAAGCATTACGTGAAAGCAATCTCCATAAATTTTCTATTATATTTGCTCGGGGGAGTACGTTGGAAATGCTTTTTCCACTAGCCCTTCGTAAGTTTTTGCCTTCCCAATTAATTCCGAATTTATAGCTATTTTTCCACAAAGTCCTATTAGTTTATATAAGATCGAATGGTATTAAAAAGTATAAACACACAAGGAAAAAGTGTTGAAGAATGGGAAAAAAGTTAGGGCCTAATTCATCACAACAATCAACTTGTTTGAAAATAAAATTTGTACGAAAATTACTCACTTTCTTAAATATTTTTTGAATAGTTTTAATACAAATTTTAAGTAATTTCACGCCTTTTTTTCTAAGTTTTTGAATTTTAAATAATTATTAAAATGAAACTTATGGTGATAAAGTTCTGCACTCTGAGTCTAAAAAGGTCTTGCGACCAAATTTAACTTTTATATGCAAAATAAATAATTAGTTTTTACTTGATATTATGTTAGTTTCAAATATATGGTGTAATAATTAAAGCTTTTAAACTGGGCCCTTCTGAGAATTGCTTTCAATTAAATTATGTAAAATTGTCTCAGAAGAAATTTATGTTCATAGCGAATTTTAAATTGACTTCATGGAATTGAAGTTCCTCGGCTTGAAAGTTTACGGTAATTTTCTACCTTCGAAGTACTTTTTTTTTTTACTCTGAACCTTTTTAAATAATTTGTGCTGTCTATTACAAGTAATGAAGAATATACGTATATATATAACAATTATGACCGTTTCCTATATTTTTAGCAGATTTAACGTGAAATTAAACAAGTTTACAGCTGATTATATTGTGTTATCCGACTAATTAAAGACTTTATACTATAGAAAAATTAAAGTTATAAGAAAGTTTTATAAGAACTAGCCGTTAGTTACTATAATTAATAAATATTAATCATACGCTCCCATTGCACTATGGATTCGAATGGCTCGAAAGTGGAGATTAATTGAAAATTAAGTTCTTTAATAATGCTTGGTAGTTTACTGTCAAAGTTGGCAAAATACTGGTGCTTTCATGGACTGTGAAAAAAAATTAGGTTCTTATTTCTGGATGTTGTATGTAAATATTTTTTTTATGTAGTGAATGACGTAGTGAAACCGTTCAGAATTGGATCTGGGATTTGAAAATGATTTTATATTGGCAAATTTCTTTTTTAAAGTTTCTACAAAAATATATTTACTAAATACTAATTTTTATACTTTAGTATAGCAAAATAGTAAACAACAAATAATTATATTGGAAAAAAAATATACTAAAATTAATTTGCGAACAAATTTATGAAATTTTCTTTAGAATGTACAATTTTATAAAGTTTAGGAATAAATTTGTATGTTTAATTTATACAGATTATGTTAAAAAAACATTCCAGAAATGTAAAAATGTGTAAATGAGTTTTTGTATTTTGTATCAATAAACTCCAACGCACAATTATAGAGCTATGATTTATTTTGAGAAAATAATCGAAACTCTTTCTGGTCACATAATTTGAATTGATTTGTTCAGTTCATTATTTAATTGATTTTAAGGAACTGAAGTAGGGAACTTACATCGTTTCAGTGGTCTTTCTATATTTATTTTCCTACATTAGAGTGTAGAATGAAGGTTTTAAAAATGAAAATCATTAAATTTACTTTCAAAATAGTCATTATTTTCGGAACTTTAAAAATTTGTAAAAGACAATTCAAAAGAATGCAACATTTTTTATAAGAAGTGGAAAATATTAAGGGTCCTTATGAAAACGCGCAACACCCTCGCAAACTGTGCAATGTGTACAAGTTTGCACCCTCGCAAATGAGCTGTCAAAAATTGTAGATTTACATGATGCCGTCATATAGAAACCAAGAGAGTATGAAATTAAAAGCTTCCAACCTTCATTGCACAGAGGGCCAGGAAGACAGATTTTTGGTCAAAACTCTTTATCGTGGCCGGATATTGCAAAAAATTCTTATTTCAAGGTTATTTTGCTTACTGATTCCAAAAATAAATGATTTACTTAATTTGAAACTGAAATCAGCATTTAAAAAAACAAAATGGCGGACTCAACATGCTTCTTTAAGTTATACAAGAAAACTTTGAAATCTGTATTCTATAAAATTATCGAAAATATTATAAATTCGAAATTGCGGAAACAATATGGCGTCCAAAATTTTTTTTGTTGCCGTATCTTTCTAAAATTAAGTTTTCTGTTTGTTTTTGAATTCAAGAGCAAATATAAAAAATCATATAAGAAAGTTATAGTCGGTCTATCCCGACAATATAACACCCTACACCATTGCGCTTGTGTATTAAAACTATTTCTGAAATTTTCGGAAATGGACATAATATGAAATTAATTTATAGGATTTTTACTGATTTTAAATTTATTTGTGTCAAATATTACCATGATACTGCAATTTATGTGCGATTTTGGGAGTTAAAGTGATTTTCGAAAGTGGGCTTTATATGGGAGCTATGTCTAATTGTGGACCGACCTTCCTGATATTTTTTATTTCGATTTAGTATTGCATAAAACTTATTTATAGACCTATCATGACCATTTTCCATACATTTTTACTTCTTTTAAATAGAGATTAAAAAATTTAATTGCATCCTTAATTATATCGAAAGTATACATTTTTCTGTAAATACACTGGATAAATATTTATTTGAAAAAAATCTAAATGTCTTCTTAAAATTTATGTTTTTATACCCTACACCACCAAAGGTGGTTGGGGTATTATGTGTTTGTGCAGAAGTTGTAACGCAGAGAAAAAATCTTCGGACCCCCACCTTAAAGTATACCGTTCGACTCAGAATCACTTTCTGAGTCGATTTAACGATGTCCGTCCGTCCGTCCGTCCGTCCGTCCGTCCGTCCGTCCGTCCGTCCGTCCGTCTGGTCGGCTGGCTGGCTGGCTGGCTGGCTGGCTGGCTGGCTGGCTGGCTGTCCATGTAAAGCTTGTGCGCAAAGTACAGGTCGCAGTTTTGAAGATAATTTGATGAAATTTGGTACATATGCTTTTTTCAGCACAAGGACGAAGCCTATTGAATTTGGTTATGATCGGCCCATTATTTCACCTAGCCCCCATACAAATGTCCTCCCGGAATAGAGTTTTAACACTTATAAATGCCTTAAAAATAGGAATATTTTAATAAAATTTAGTACATATAAGTTTTATATCAGCAAAAATCCGTCTGCCAAATTTCATGAAGATCGGTCCATAACTGACTATAGCTCCCATATAAACTCATCTCCCGAAAATCACTAACGTGCATAAATCCCATACAAATGTTAGTATTATGTTAATATTTAACACAAGTAAGTTGTATATAAGTAAAAACAAAATTATGTAGATGGTAATGGTGTAGGGTATCATATAGTCGGGCTTGACCGACTATATCTTCTTCTCTCGTTTTTTTTTTTTTTTTTTTGTTTTCTTTTTGAAATCTAGGAACACTATTATAAAAAGTTGTGATTTGGCCATTTCTCATTTGGAGCAAGTTTGAGTAAAAACTAACATTCTATTAGATATAAAAATAGAAAAAATTGCTTTTGGAAGAAGTTTAATATCAAAAAAATTTTAACTTTTTTGATTAAAACTTAAAAAAAATATATACTATATGTAAATAATTTAAACTCGCGTTATTCATGTTATAATTGCCGATTCAAACTTTTTTAAATTTGGTTCCATGCAGAAGGAAATGGTGTAAATGGATCACAAAAAAAAAAAAAAAAAAAATTGGGAAATCGTTATTCCTTATTTCGTTATTTTCTAATTCTTAGAAATTACTTATGGCCAAAAATCTATCTCTCTGACCCTCTGTGCATTGGTTAATGAATAGGCAATCGAAGTCATCCTGTATAAAACCGTGGGAAACGGCCAACCATACGAGTATTGTTCTTATACAAAGGACCCAATCAAAAATTATTAGAACCATGGTATATAAGAAACGAGAACATCCATAAGAAGTTCAGCAAATTTAAGACAAAATACATATCTAAATTGCAGAGTCATCCAAACCCACTTGCAAGACAACTAGCAGAATCCCGAACATATTCAATGCTTCGCAAAAATGATCTATCACCCCGATATTATGAGAGTCAATTTATGCCATCTTTGATTTCGTTAGAGATTAACTAGATTTAGCTTTAAGATTTATATACTTATTGTAAATCCTATTTTTAAAATAGTGGAACATTTTGTCCCATAACAATTTATATTGCAATTTTTAGCAAACATAATATTTTTTATATTAGAGGGAGAAAAAAATTTAAAGGATAGAAATTTTTCAAAGAAGCATCCTAAAATTTCATTTGCATTATGAATGCACTTTTAAATGAAAATATTTTTAAATTACTACATTTATAGTGGACATATTATTCTCATATATGCAATTTAAATCGTTAAAATACGCTAACAACTTTTAGAGATATTTATGTTTAAAGTTACACACTTTTGCGATTTTTTTGACTTCTCGGAAAATCAAAATGGTGAAAATAAAGATTACTAAAAAAAAAACTTTTTGTAATTTATTTGGAACATAAAAAGTTTTTAAAAATCCATTTTATAAAGAGTACATACGTAGTATGTACATAAAAAACAAACAAAATATTACGACAAAAAAATAAATAAAATTTACAATGAAAAAGATAATTAAATATGGAAATAATCGGTTATTATTTTCTGTTTTTTCTTTTGTTCGACCAGCTTATTTACCGCCAATTCCCTGATTTTTTTCAATACTTTAATGTTAGTTTGATCGACCATTTGAAATTCAGTCCATTGGACAGCTTTGTTAAAAATTTCGACAGCTTCTTTGGCTTTAATGTTGTTTTCAGGCGCTTCAATAAAATAGTCGTCATCATCGTCGGACTCTTCAATTAAATCATTTTCATCAAATGGCGTGACGTCCTCACAAGGATTATTGATCCAATCTCTAATGTTTACAGCAGTAAATACTTCCTGAGGGCACAATGTCTGTAGAAGATCTGCAGCAGTATTTTCTAAAGATCTAACCTCTGATTGCCACTTTTCTTTTAAAACACTCAAAGGAACATTAAATTCAGGATCGTCTTCATCATTTACCATATTCAAAATATTTTTCCAACAGTTAGATAAAGTTTCTTTATCCAACTCGGTTCCAGGATGCCTCTAGAATAGAAACTCCTTCTTTAAGTGTGATTTTTTTCATCGATTCAAGCAAATCCCCCTCTTTTGCAATAATTTTTGTCAGAAGACTGTTCCTATAATGAAGTTTGGTGATTCTAATTGCATTTTGATCCATTGGCTGGATCAGAGCCGCTACATTTGGAGGCATGAACATAGCTTCTATGGAACCATCCTCGGATTTAAGGTCGGATTCTGGTGGATGGGATGGGGCATTATCTATTAGGAGTAAAGCTTTTACTGGTAATCCTTTCTTCGTTAAAAAATCTGTCACCTTAATGAAAAATAAAATAGTAAGAATCCCAATTGAACTATTTTTACATGTTTACTTACCTCTGGCACAAAACAGTTGTGAAACCATTCTTTAAAAATGGAATAAGTCATCCAAGCAGACTTTGAATTTCTGTAGTTTACGGGACAGATAAAATTTTTAAAACTGCGGGGATTTTTTCGATTTTCCTATTACTAAAAGTTTTATTTTATGAGATCCTGACGCATTTGCACAGCATAAAAATGTTATCCTTTGCTTTTCCATTTTTGCACCTGGGGCGCTTTTCTCCAATGACGTTACATATGTCTTTTGTGGGAGAAGTTTCCAATATAGACCAGACTCATCGGCATTATACAACTGATCATCTTTGCTTTCAATTTAATTTTAAAAGGATTTACGAAATGAGATTGCGCAGAATGTTTTGTCACCGCTTATCTGAAGGAGCCGAATTCCGTATCTCTTTTTTAATTTTTGTAACCACCCATCGCTAGCATTGAAGTCATTTCCGTTTTCACTTATGTTTTTGTGAATTTGTTTGGCTTTCTCTTTCAACATCAACCCACTTACAGGGAGGTTTTTATTCCGCATGCAAATAAACCACTTATAGAGCGATTTTTCCATTTTTGGAAGCTCTGAAGATCGTAATGTTTTGCGTTTTCCGGGTCCATAAAACGTATTGTTCACACATTTTAAAATATTGTCGTTTTTATTTTTTATTGAACATATCGTTGATTTTGCAACTTTATACTTTTTACTTAGCACTGTAACACTCGATCCTTTTTTTAAATATTCCAAAATTTCGCATTTTTCATTTAAGGATAAAAACTTTCGACTGTTTTTAGACATTACTAATTTTAATGAAATTTGATACCCTTCACCATATTACCATCTTACCATCTTATCGACATCATATTACCATATTACCGACAATTAATAAAATTTTCGCCTTAACGTATGCTTGCATATTTTCTAAATCTAAATTTTTTTCAAACTACGAAAATTTGAAAACAATCATAACAGGCTTTGCTTTTAAAAAAGAAACAACAACAATTCCATATATATTTATTTTTGTATGTACAAACTGACTGAATACACAAAGAACAACAACAACACTGTTATTCATTATATGACTGCTGTTGCTAACTAAACTACTTGTCTATACAAAAAACAAAAAACGTCACTAATAGTCATTACAATGCTTAATATACATGTTTGTGTATGTATTTATGTATATTCTTAACAGATATGTTTTAGTTTTTAAAAATAAACAACTACAATTCCATATCTATTTATTTTTGTACAGACTGCATATACAAAGAACAACAACAACACTGTTATTCATCATATTACTGTTGTTGATAACTAAACTACTTGTCTATACAAAAAACGTCACTAATAGTCATTACAATGTTTAATATACATGTTTGTTGGTGTATTTATATTCTTAACAGATTTGTTTTTGGGCCATAACTCTGTTGATTATGAACGAATTTGGTTTATTAAAAAAACCGAAATTTTATAAAAATATTTATGACTGATCTATATAAAAATAAAAATCTATAGCTTGAACAAGGGCTTCAAAAATAAAAAATTCGTTTTCCCCGATATCTCAGTTATTACTGAACCGATTTATTTAATTTTTTCAGAACAAAAATTCAGAAAATTCGAGCCCCCTTTAAAAATTCGAAGTCCCTGGTATATGCAGAGGCTTCAGAAACTAAAAAACCGGTTCTAAAAACCGGTTTTTAAAGCATATCTCCACCATTTATAAACCGATCTTCCTGATTCAAAAAGCTGAAATTTTATAAAAATATTTGTGACCGATCTGTATAAAAATAAAAATCTATAGCTTAAACCAAGGCTTCAAAAAATAAAAAATGCGTTTTGTCCGATATCTCAGTTATTACTGAACCGATTTATTTCATTTTTTTTCAGAACAAAAATTCAGAAAAAAATGTCCGAGACTTCTTTGTAAAAACGAAGTCTCTAGTATATACAGAGGCTTCAGAAACTGGAAAACCGGCTCAAAAAACCGGTTTTTTTAACATATCTCCGCATTGTATGAACCTATCTTGCTGAATTCCAATAGCAAAATTCTCGAAAGCATTTCGTTTGACGTACATATTATATATGTCAGTTGTCGGTGGGCTTCATAAACGCCATTTCAACCGACACACGGACGGACGGACATGGTCCAATCGTCATCGCTTCTTACAAGGATTCCGAAAATATAAACTTTTTTGCTCTCCGACGAAAATTGTGGAAATTACAAACGGAATGACAAACTTATATATACCCTTTACACCTGTGGTGAAGGGTATAAAAATAAATTCACGAACCTACCGCAACAAGTTACATAAAGCGACTAGCATTAAATACCTTTAAAATAATGGCATACTATGGTATTTATTAATTCGGAGATTCCCAACATTAAAAATAAATGCTTCTACAAATTAAAAAATCCCAAAAAATTAAAAAAAAAGTGTTCACTATTTAGAGCCATTAAACTTTGTTCACTATTTAGAGCGCCCATATAAAAAACTGAGTGTTCGCATTAGTGGATAGTTTATTATATTGGATGTTCACATTACCGCGAGTTCACTGTATTTGGTACAATTATTATTCTTGTCAAAACTAAGACTTATTTAAAATTTCAGATAATTTTATCAAATGGTTCGCGAAATATCGCGCTTGGAAAGTGCAAAATAACTCAAAATGCGTACAAAGTTACATACACAAAATTAAAAATATCTTTCGAAGTATCAAATAAATATTTTGGAAGATATTTGTATTTTTAAAAACACAATTTTCCTCATTTTTGAGATATTACAAATCGCGAAATATTGCGGTTATCAAACTTAAACTCGGCATTTGCGTTACCAGCGTCAATATTAATATTCTTATCGAATTTCATTAAATTCGAATGATTTTTGGAAAAAATTTGCGATTTTTCAATTTTATTGCAAACAAAACAATACAAATTGAAATAAATATTTGCCATTTATTTTGACATTTATTGTAGTAACTCCTAAAATATTGCGAGTCCCAGAATGCCACTTACCACGCTTATAGAAAACATTTCAACCATTAACATATATTTTTTTTTTAAATTTTTAAAAAGACCAACACGGCGTCTGAATTGTAATTATATCAAATTAAACATTAATATTTTACAAATAAAAAATTACTTTTTAAAAATGCATTTTAATGCAATTGCATTTTTTAAACGCATTTTTCTTTAAATATGCTATTAAATTTTTTACGTATTTGGAAAGCATGGAATCTTTACATTAAAATAAAATTCTCAAATTTTTGGGACACACACATGTACTGTGCATAATTTCCCCTTTTCTTCAACTAATTTAAATTTTTTCATATAAAAATTATATTTTTCTGGTATTATGAGTAGCTTTACGTATTTTGTTAAAAAATGTATTGTGTTATTTTTCAAAAAATCGTTAAAAATAGTAAAACTTTATGTATCAGACTATTTATTATTTTAAGTTATAATAAACAAAGCATTTTTAAATATACTTTCGAAAAATTAAAATTTAATAAATTCGCAACTAACAAAAATGCATCTAAAAACTGCATTTATATTTTTAAAATATTATGGGTCAAAGAGTTGATTTTCGAAATGCTGACTAAATTGCACAAAAAATATACAATGGCCTTTTAAATAGTTTTTAAATTACAGAAATCCATCAATAACTACAAGAGATATATTTTATTAACTTTTATACAAATTTTAAAGAAAATTCAAAAAACAAGAAAAAAATTTATTTTTATATGAAAAATTGGGAACATGTTTTTATAAAAATTGAATTATGCATATAAGATTTTCGCGTCCCAAAAATTTGACACTTTTATTTTAATGTAAAGATTCCAAACTTTTCATTTATGTTAAAAAATTAAAAAATTTGAATAGCATATTTAAAGAAAAATGGCATTTGAAAAATGCAATTGCATTGCATTTAAAATGTTCGTCGTAAAGCCGACATATGCGAAATTTTAAAGCCGTTTAAATCATTAAAATTCACAAAGACTTCCCAGAGATATTGCTATTAAAAGTTACATACTTTTAATTTTTTTTTTTTTTTTTTTGGTTTTTGAGAAAAATAAAAAGCGAAATAAAATCGCGAGTTTTTGCAATTTCACGAAATTGATAAAAGGCTTAATGGAGTTTATATATACAAATTTTTATCGAAATTGAAAGCCATCAAGTAAAAAAATACACTTTTTCGGGCGTTCTTTCATGGAATGGTCGATATATATATATATATTTTTTTTTTACGCAAATCTTAAGGATATAAATCTCAATACGTTGACGTCCGATTTTATTGATTTAAAGAGTGGTTTTATACTCTGAGCTACACTGAGTTCGTTAAAACTGCAGGTTGCAGTTTGCATATTTTTAAATGTATTTTCTTGAGAATTTCTTCGTCAAAAAGTTTTAGGGAAAGTTTGGTGTTCAAATTAAAAAATGTTTCTAATTACTCACATATATTTTCGTTTCAGCACACTTTTCTTCCATTTTTAATAAATAAACAAAGAAAATAATAATATACAAAAATTATAATAAATTTTATTTTATTTTTTTTTTTAATAAATGAGTTTTTGTAAAGAACAATTTGTTGGGGTTCTTAATAACAAATTATTAAACTACTTAATAAATAAAACAGCGTATTTTCTGTTATTTTAAAAATTTTATAACAGTTATGTTTTATTGACGGTATAAAGTCTGGGTATGACAATTGTTTTTTTTTTTTTATTTATTGTTTCATGATATTCGAAATATTATGTTTAAAAAATAAACATTGTTTTAATATTAAAACATACTGAAGTATAGAAAAACAAACCTTCGACACATTGTTTGTTCATTAATATTTACATCAAATCTTTCGATTTTGTCGTGTTTTCGTACCCACAAAATTTCATTACGCTTAATGTCTTTATTATTCCACTTAATAAATCAAAATTTTTGTGTTATATACAATAACTGATTAAATAATACATATTTTTGGGACACAATGGAGAAATGAGAACTCTTCATTTGAGGACACTTTATTTGTGTCTGAAAATTATAATATCTGGCCTTTTCTGCATGTCTCTTCTTTCATTATATAAGTATGTACTATCAAAGACGTTAAACCTTTGACCTACTTTTACGCATAGGGAATAATTATGCTTTACTAATTTTAATTATTAACTATGATGGCTGTTAGTAATTAAATTAATGTATATAGTAGGTATTAAAAATTTGCTAAATTTCTTCTTTACTAATTAAAATTTGAAATGCCTTCTTGCTATTATTATCAAGTATTTTGGGTTTTAATAATTATAAATAGGCATAATAATCATGTTGATAAAAATAACTCGATCATCATAAAAAATAAATTATTAGAACATTTTTAATGATGTGCTAATTTCTCATCTAATTTGCATACATACTACTTATATATGTTGTTATTATATTGTACTTTTAAATTTATATCGAAATAATTCATTAATATTAAATGGTAGCACCGAAAAACATAAAATGACATACAGGGTTCTCAAATATTTTTTGATATTATGTTTAAGTTTCTTCAACTAACCAAAAAATTTCAGTATCGTGAGCAAAAATTCTGCTTCTATAACTTAAGTAAAATTATATTATTACAAGCGTATAAGACTGCCAATGCCTGGAATTAAAATATTATAATAATAAAAATATGCACAAATAAAGTGCATATTTTCTGGCTCCATTAGGTTTTGTTTGATAAACAGATTTATAAGTAAACCGATTTTTAGTTTTTACCTCGTCTGGGAACTTCAGAAAGCTCTGGGGAGAGATAATGCTTAGATCCCTGATAAACATTTTAAAATCTGGCTCCGTTAGTACGTTTTCTTGGACGAAAAGTTTTATAAGTATGCCGAGGATTAATTAAAAAAAATAAAATTTGGATATTACAATAAATTTCTATATCCGGTTATAGAAAAAAAAACTGAATTATCATAATCTGTAAAATTTATTGCTCTATATTGTTTACTTTTTTTGATACACTCTCTCAAAGTCCAATAATTTTTCATAAATAATATTATAGATAGCGTTACCGTTGAGAATTTTTAAAAAGTGTCCAGAAAAAGGGAATTTCAAAATAAAAAGTCGTCAAAAAAGGAAATTTTTTGAAAAAATTCAGCATATGATGATATAAATAGCTGTTCATAAACTTTATTATTTTTAGTTACTAACAGTTTCAGTTCATTTAAAAATACTCCGCGGTTAATATCACTGTACTATGAAAAAATCTCAAAATGATTAATTTATTTGTTGAAATTAATATATAATGGGTCGATATATTTCAAACAACTTAGTTTCTCGTCATAAAATGTCACCATTTAGTCACCATTTAAAAAAGGGGCAGTGGTTGAAAAAGGGGCAATTTGCGACTAAAGTTTCCAAACGGTTACACTAATTATAGTAGCAAAAAGTGAAAATTGCAAAATTTCAAGTGGGATTTTTGATAGTTTTTATAAAACGATAATTGTTTTTTTAAACAGGTGGATTATATTCAGATAGTGGACTATATTCTAAAATAAAATTTATTTGAATATATGTTGTATAATTATTTTTAATAATTTTGCGAAAATTACCCTAAAAATGGGGTATTTTCGAGATATATGTAGAGTTTTAAAGAGTTATTGGGTACAATTGGGTAAAACTTTTTATATAGTGATAAAATATAAGATCTTAGCTTGTGTAATAAAGAAAGACATTTTTCCAATATTTGCCTAAACGAAAAATATTTAACTTGATATTAAAATAAACCAGTTGAAATTATGCCAAAATTGCAATATATTACACTACCAGAGGAATCACAGGAAGTTAAAAATTAAGATTTTAAATAACTGTAGCTATTAAAACTGTAATAAAAACATTTTTACTAAATTTCTCGTAAGTTTGGTTCTTTTAGTTGCCTAAAATAATTCTTAAATGAAATAAATCGCAATTTCTTGATTTTCTGCATTATTTTTTCGTTCACTATAAAAATTGCATTCATTTTTAATATTTTCAATAACATTATTTGTGCTATAAAATGCATTTGTCTGTTTTTTCTTAAAATTATCTTATATAATAATAAGTATACTTCAATCTACTGTTTGATTTATTAATTTATAACTTTTAGTTAAAAAGTTACAACAAAAAGTCTAAATAAAGCCCATTTTCCCTGAAAAATAGAAGTAGCCATAACAATTTAAAAAAAAAAATTGTTTTCCAATATATTTTTTTATTTTAAATTTTATGCTTAGCAAATTATATATATAGATTACAGAATCGTTCGATTAGTCATAAATTCAGTTATAACAATGAAATTATTTCTTCTACTAAATTTTTAGCAGCTTCGCATATTATGATTGAAAAGTTTACGATTACTACAATTACATGAGTATATAACTTTAAAACTAAAAAAATGTATCCTTATGTTAAATCAAATTTTAAATAATATTTGAAAATTTGTCATCATTTCCCACATTTGGCAGCCCTGTTTAAATAGTTAACAATCTTTTGTTATGTAACAATATTGCACGAAGAACAATACTGACAAAGCATTACCGTTTATACTTTGAGAGTTAATTAAAAACAATATACTCTTGACTTTAATTTTGTTTAATTGACACTTGAATAAAAAAGTTTTATTTCTGTTTTTTTGTTTTACTTCTTGCTCTTCCCATCCCTTTCCTTTTTCGTATAAGTTTGAATGAATATGTTTAATTGTGTTGTTACTGTTTTTTGTTTTGGTTTCTCAACTTACATTTGTAATCCATTCAATATTATTCTAATCCCTTTTGTCTGGCGGTTATTTTCTCGTTTTAGCTCTTTTTATGTTGATGCTCTTCTTGTAGTTAGATTTTGTTGTAGTTGTTTATAAAACTGTATCTGTGTGAGTTTGTTAATGTGTGCGTTTTTCGGTAAATACGTTGAGTACTATTATTATTCCTATTATTAAAATATCCTTGAAAAACGTAGCAGAACAGAGAAAGCAAAAAGTGGAGTGTTTTATATATAAACAAAAAACGTAAACAACAGCTACAACACAATATTAGCATTAACCACACCAACAACTACAACAGCAACTATAATATTAAATAACGAAGTGCGATATTGTATATAAACAGAGTAAAATTTAATTACACGAAATGTATGTCATTACCACTAAGCACGTGCTCGCTATTACTTCTACATACACTTGCACACACGCTTACAAAAACCGTTTCGTATACGTACTATTTAGTTGTACCGTTGTATATGTATGAATGTATGTATGTACATAAATAAGTACACACTTAAATACACGTATTTATTGTACGTAGTAGAATTGTTTAGTTACGACCTCGTTACCGGAAGTTGGATAAACTTTGTTTTTTCTGTAAAGATTTTTCTTATTTGTTTTTATTTTATATTTATTTATTGTTTTTTTTTTTTTTTCTTTCTTTGTTTTGCTCACTTTTATTTTTTTTTTATTGCCTGTTTATTTTGCAAGTGTGTGTAGAAGTGATACGATGATTAAATATTAAATAAATATGTACTGATTTCACTATGGGGTCTATTTACTATGACTGTCGTTGTTGTTGTTTTTTTTAAATTTTAGTTGTTATCGTTTTAATGCTGGCAAAAAGAAAGATAGCATGAGATACTATTGGGGATTAAGTTTAGTTTATTTGATTGTAAACAAATAATTATTACGTATTTAAGCACTTAATTCACTTGTGATAATATCAATTGACACAATTAACAGCTTAAATAAATATTTTCGTTTAGCATCTTTCATCAACAATTTTAAAACTTTTTAATTTTATGGAGAAAAGCTTTTTTTACTTTATTCTCTCTTTTTCTTGATTATTGTTTTCTCTCGTTTTTACAGTTTTATGTGCTCACAAGTACTATAATAAAAATTATACTCGTGTTTTATGGAGTATTCTTCTCTGAGAACACTTAAAATATGTACATAGGTCGATAAATACAATAACAAATATGGAATAAATATTAACATTTTTAAACATTACTTTGTCGGCATTCACGAAATTTAAACACATACACTGAATATTTTTTTGTTTTATTGCGATACTGTTGTAGTTTAAAACAGTGTTGCTAAGAGTGTTACATACAAATGTTAATATTTATTAGACTTAAAACATCTTTTAACAAATTAAAGGATAATGATTTAATAAAAACTTTTTTATTTGTAACTATTTTAATAGACTTATAAAGAATATCTCAACAAATAAGTACGCTCTGCTACATAATGACACTTTTTATTCCTTGAAGTCATCATATGACAAGTTTCATTAATTTCGAAACACCTCCTAAATTTCGCGATATTGAGAAACACCTTTTTAGTGTAGTTTCTGGACTAAAAATCTCGTAGGTTAGTTTGAAATTTTTAAATTGACATAGAAAGCAAAAAACATAGTTCTTTTAACTAGAATAAAATATTTTATATGCACTTCAAACAAATAAATATTTATTTAATAATTGTTAATACGTTTGAATTTGATCTTTAATAAAATTTTGGTTTGTTAAGATATCTTAACGAAATTTTCAGCGATTGTTGACTTTATCATCTGAAATAGAAATGTGTAAAAAAAGGGATTTTTTAAAAAGATGTCTTACAATTACTAAAACTCAAAATTTTTATGTTAAATATGTCAAATTCGGGATGGTCTGTACATAGTCCTGGCGTTTGGACTAGTTTTAATTTTGAAGTCGACTCTGTAGAGAAACCTTTTAGAAAAGTGTAAATTTATTGTATATTCTAAAATAAAATTATCTTTTAGATACAAAAAGAGTGTAAACATCATTTTGTAACATAGTTTATTTTTGAATTCAGAAGAGATATCGGCTTCTGGTATTTTTATATTCGATAAATTATTTTCTTCTTTAACCAACTATATAAAATTTTACAAGATCGTATAAAAATATTGGGCTATATAATGAAAAAAAAAAAAAAAAAAAAACTGGACCAAGATTTGAAAGAAGTGAAATAGTTTAAATTTTAAATGCAGACAACTTGAAAACTATAAGAAATAAATAGCACATTCAAAAGTCTTGTCAAGGGCTTAAGAAAATGTTAAAATATTTGAAATCGTAAAAGAAACAAAAATTAAAAAAAACGGTTAAAAATATTCCATGTCATAGGTACCCGATAGCTCCGCTCCTGAGGGATATGTGCAGCCTTCTTTTAAACTTAAAGTTGTACACTACCCACAAATTTCGAACTTGCCCTACTGATGGTCTACTGATGTCCATTTGTGAGCTGGACCGGTGTTAAGAAAGGATTTTTTTAGTTTTTTGAACATTTTTGTTTTGTTTGACAAAGTAACGCAAAAAAAAAAAAAAAAAAAAATAATAATAAAAAAATATATTATTTCAATGGTAAATAATTGAGAAATGGTAAAAATTTTAATATAATGAAAATATTCATTGATTGGATATCGTTAAAAAATTTGTAAATTGCAGTAACACAACCATCATACCTTTAAGTACATTTATATATTTTATTTATTTTATATAAGTTATTTTAATGCAAACTTTTGCAATAAATGAAGTGAAGCTTTTTCTCTTTCAAATTATATAATTTTTATATTTTTATAGTTCAGTTGTATTGTTATTAAAGTATGTTCTGCATAAAATAATCTGTGAGACACTGTATTTTTTTATATATATCCCGTTAATATCTTTTGTATTCGAAATATTTTTTTAAAATTTTCGTTAATATTTGATTTAAAATGGTTCATACACACAGACAAAAATATTGGTTAGAAAACGTTTGTGTCTATCATATTTCATAATATGTAACGACTTTTTATTACAATTGTTTAATAGTTACAAATTTTACTGATTTTCTATCCCCATGCTTTCAAATTCTTCACGTTAGTAGAATGTAGTACTCCACTACTTTAAAATTGATCATGTTAACCATATTAAACGGTTCTGGAAGCTATATTGACTATGTCTATTGGGACATTTAAATTAAAATATAAATATTATTTATCAGTATTATTAATATCGTCTTTGTAATTATTAAGCTGTAAATTTTAACGTGTTTTTATACATAAAATAATTATCAGTTACAATACCCAATTACTAATTCTGAAATTTTATCAATGCGTTTACTGTATAAGATTAAAGTAGATTTATTTGCAAATAAAGCAGATTCAGTGCTCCCGACCGACTATTAATTATAAAATTCAAAAGAAGTTTATTTATCATTTGACATTCTAAATTAATTAAAATAATTTATATTTTTATACAAAAAATATTTCAAATATGAAAAATGTGGAAAAAGTGGAATGTAAGATTTATGCATTAATGTTTATATACATACTTTCTGCTCATCATCCATTTTTTCAAATTAGTCAATTAGTCAAACGCAGTTGTTTATACGCAAAAGAAGCAGACAGATATTTGTAATAGGACAAATAATGGTAGGATATCAGAAGAAAAAATATTCATTGGTTAATATTTTCTCTATAAAAAATATATCTTGGAAGCCTTAAAACCTTGGAAAATCAGGATTATCAATACTGACCTCATATACTAAGCTGTCACTGAGTTGCGGAATTTAAAAACCCAAATAGACCAACAGTGATATAAAATGTGGAGTTGTTGTCAATTAGAGTGTAATGCACCTACATATATTTAAGATTTATTAAAATAAAGTGGCAAAAATATAAATAAAACATAAAACCGACCAAATTCGGTTGGATAAAACTTCAGTTGTGACAACGAAACAGTTTTCTCTGAATATTAAAAAATAATTTCATTATGTTTATATAAAATTTTAAATCAGATTGATGGTCTGATAAATAGTGAAATTGTAAGAATACAAATATTTCTTTTTTATTCATACAATTTTCATCATTAAAAATAAGAAACAATATTGTGAAAAAGACGTTGAATATATTCTACACACAGGAAAAAGATTTATTGAAAAACTTTTCTAATTATTAATAAGAGGCAAAATCTCATTATAATTATTAAAAAAAAAAATTAAGTGGAAAAGATTTTCTTTGTTTAGAATTCTAAATATATAATTGGAATATAATTGATGTTCTTGCAACTGAAAAATGTGTTAATTCAGTAGGTTTGTGTGATTACTAAATGTTACTTTACTAATTCGAAAATTACAAACAAAATAAATTCAGCATTATATGCTCTAATACTGAATATTGGTTGTAGTAAGCGACAAATTCAGTGCTATTAACCATATTCCAACATAATTGACATTTATAAAAAATAAATAGTTAAAAAATTTGTTGGAAAAAGTAACATTATAAAAATAGCAGAAAGAAATCAAAATTGTTTAAAATATTAAAAGTATATAAGTCTTCCATTCTTGTTGTATTTATTTCTAAAGACCATTTCTACCATTTCAATCTGTTTCAGGTTTATTTATAACAAAGTCTCTGCATCTTTTCCACATGCAAGTCTACATATTGTTTTATAAAAGCAAAACATAGTCATTACAATTACATTTTATGAAAACAATTGTTGTTTTATGAAGCAAAAAAAATTATATTTTGCCCCCGGCTCAAGATTTTTCAAAAAGGAAAAGACAAAATTTCATTGCTCTTACTTTATGATAACGTCATATTAGCAAGTTTTAAACCATTCGATCTTGTACTGTTTAATTTATTGTTTTAATGCAAGTTTTTGAATTTTTATTATATATGTGTATTTTTTTAACTAAATAAAATGAAGAAAAATCGTTCAAGAATATAAAATTACCAAAAAATTCAATCGTCTAAATTAATATTTTCAGTTCCCGTCATCGAATTGCTATTTTTGATTTGGTTGTGTGTACAATTAATTCAGTAATTGAATAGCACTTGTAATCTAATTTATGATAGTACTCGTAACCGTCAAAATTCGATTGACAAAAAATTCGGTTGCCACAACGAATGTGTTTTCTCTGTGTATTTCTTATTATTTGGGGAAAATAAAATTATACCCTTTTAAAAAAAAAGCAGTGCAACTCACGAACGGTCCTAAGGAGTGAGATCGAAAAATTCTTAACATACATAATATTCAATAACTTGGAAACGGTTGATCTTAGAGTTTTCATTATTTTTTTAATCATTTGATAATTTAGCACAGATCACAGAAATATATAATTTTTTGGTTCTAATCACTAATTATAAAATTGTGGACCATTTTTGAAAACCCTTTCTTTGGAGATTTGATAGTTGCTTCAGTCACTTTTTTGGAATGGTGTGCATATCTTCTGTTAAAATCTTCGGTATTTTGGGACACCTTTTTTGTGCTCTTGAATTTACTTTTCACAAGAGCTCAATATCTCTCCACTGGTCTAAGCTATGGACAATTTTGAAAATTGACGTCTCTTGGTACTAAAACTATGTTATTGATTTGGTACCACTCCAGAGCTTTCTTACCGTAGTGACATGATACCAAATGGGTCCAAAAATATGTGGACACGTTGTGCTTTCTTAAGAAAAGAAGAAGAAGTCTTTTTTGCAAATATTCATTTATGATCCGAATATATCAAATGACTTTCCTGTTTTGCCGCAACTGCAAAAAGCTTGTCATACCATGAATTTTGTAAGAAATTTCTGGTGCTTTTGGGTCTTAAACTTATCTCCAACATAACTTCGAGCATTAGCAATAGACATTTTTGAGACACAAGCTGCGAAGATTCTGCCAGCACCTACGTTTCTTTGTCAATTATACAGCTTGAGTATTTTTGTATGAAATTTGGTTTTAAATTCCGAGTCCTATTTTTGGCTTGTATTTTTTTTTTTTGCAGAATTCCAGTTTGGAATTTTTTGAACTTTATATGTTATCAACTTACCCATTAGGCTTAAATTTTCGCACCCAATTGTCGATGCACTGAGAAAACTGAGCTAATTTTCTACCAGATGTGTTTGGAGTTCCTTTCAATATGCCTTCAATTTTCTGGCTTCCCAATATCATGTGGTCCTTTTTTCTTACCGAACTAGGTTTCACATCAATAGCCAAATTCTCCTGATACTGTTTAATAACATTAGAAATGGTTTTACGGACGACATTTAATTCTGTGGCCAATTATTTGTAAGACCTATTTGGATTTTTTGAAATTTTTTTAATAACTTGTAGGACGTAAATCTTTTTTGTCACTTATTTTGATGAAAATATGGACAAATTAACATGGTTGTTATTAAAAATAATAACTGAAGTATTTTTCCATGATAACTAGATCAAACAAAAATTTAAATATTGATTCCGAAAAAAGTTATGAGGCAAAATGTGTGTTAAGAATTTTTCGATCTCACTCCTTATACACATATTATTTTGGAGTAAGTATTTCGTTAACTATAATATATACCGACCTAATACTTTTAATAAATATCATTAAATATATTTAAAAATATTATTTTTCCATGTTTTTATTTCTAGAAATTCTTTTATGCTTGGTTTTGTTCTGTGATGCTTTAAATTGACATATGCGCGATTACACTTCCATAACATGCTATCGATAAAAATATTTTTTTATAAAGAAACTTGCAAGATATTTTATAAATGATTGGTAAGATATCAGCATTTAATTGTGAATAAGGACGACATTTATGCATCAATTTTAACGAAATATAGTAAGCTTTATTCCTAACATATTCACCTATATGAAAAAATTATCGTTTTGGTCATTTTTAATTTTTTAAGATTTTTTTTTTTTTTTTTAAATGATTACTATTTTTTATTGTATTTCATTAAAGGTTTTCATCCAAACAGATAAATTTACTCAATTAGTTAATTTATACGTTTTACTCACGTGTTTCATGAATGCCCCTTGAAATTATTATGTATCGTTTTATTTTTCGTGAGAAAATTTGCCAAATCAAATGTGTTTCCAAACTTTTTTGTTTCTTGGATTTTATTTGTTCTTCATTTGAAATGAAAAAATTAAAAAACTATTTTATTTGTTTATTTCAAATTTGATTTTATTAAAATAAAAGTTTACGAAGTAGTTTACGCATTGAAATTGAGGAGTAAATATTTATAAATTGTGTAAATATTTTTTCAAAAAAAGTTTGACAAATTGTTTACGAGTTTATATATTTATAAAGTTTATGAGCTATACGAAGCATTTATTTGATTGTATGAAAACCCCTATAATAATTATTTTTAATTGTTCCCATGTAGGTACAATTCGAACGTAATTCAAATACGAATTTTTGGATATTTTACTAAACTAAATCAAATAAATCGTTTTTAAGATTTGTTGCAATATGTAGTGTACCTCATTAATTTTATTTATAGCGGTTTATCTAGACAAATAGTGTCAATTAAGGAAACAAGTATTTAAATGCTTAAAACTCTACGATCATGTTTATCTAAATTGATTGAGAAATCTTGAGTCGCAGAATAAGTTATGCTATGTGTATTTGGGGGGCGTATACTTTTGATTACTAATTAATAATACTCATACGTATAAATAGCTAAATTCTACATATAGCACAAACAAGTAAGAATGTTGTATGTATTCGTAAATATATCCCCATCTTAAACTTTTTTGTGCTACAAAATTCGTTCAGTTTTCAACAGCAGACGGATGGACATAGCTAGATCTACTCAAAATATTAACAGAACCCAGAATATATGCTATGTACTTTATGCCGTCTTAGACAAATATTTCGACATATTACACGTGGAATTAAAATTTCAAACTTAAAAGACGGACTTTCTATCTTTATTTAACGAGCTCTTTTTTGTGTTTTTGATTTCTATTTCTTCTTCTATTTCCTAAACTCAGGTTTAAGTGTTTCTTACTTAGATGTTTTTCTACTATGAGGCAATGAATTTCAAATGGACTGAGTTCTAGGCAGTTTAGTGGATTAGACACTTTTAGCTCATATCAGCACCTTTTGCTTTTTTATTTATTTATTTATTTATTTATTTATTTATTTATTTATTTATTTATTTATTTATTTATTTATTTATTTATTTATTTATTTATTTATTTATTTATTTATTTATTTATTTATTTATTTATTTATTTATTTATTTATTTATTTATTTATTTATTTATTTATTTATTTATTTATTTATTTATTTATTTATTTATTTATTTATTTATTTATTTATTTATTTATTTATTTATTTATTTATTTATTTATTTATTTATTTATTTATTTATTTATTTATTTATTTATTTATTTATTTATTTATTTATTTATTTATTTATTTATTTATTTATTTATTTATTTATTTATTTATTTATTTATTTATTTATTTATTTATTTATTTATTTATTTATTTATTTATTTATTTATTTATTTATTTATTTATTTATTTATTTATTTATTTATTTATTTATTTATTTATTTATTTATTTATTTATTTATTTATTTACTTATTTATTTATTTATTTATTTATTTATTTATTTATTTATTTTTTAATTAATCTCAATAATTCTCGTCTTCACTTTTACCCCTATATTTTTACAAGCGTTTCTTCCTGATAAAAGATACAGAGAAATTTAATAAATGAATGGCTTTAGTTCTACAGATGGAGAGATTTTTTCTTCAAATTCATGTTTATTTGTCTTCCATCCTATAGTTTGGAATCCACTACCAGGTTTCTTTTCAGTGACCACAAACATTTATTTTATCTTATGGCCCAAAAATCGTAATTTTGTTTTTAACTCATATTTCATTATTAAAAAATAATACAAAAACAAATAAGTAATAAAATCAAATTTAATTTTAAGCTCGTAATTCAATGCTTTTCATATGGCTTTTTAGAAAAAAATTCTTTTTCGATAAATAAATATATAAATTTTATTATAAAAAGAATAACAGAAAAGTAAATAACTTTTTAATACAAAAAACCTTAATAAAAAATGTGTAACATTTTAATTCATTATAAGTATGTACCCATAATAACTCCACTGATTTAATCAAAAAAGGAAATTAATCTTATTGGATTCGAGTATCCGTCGGCAAATGAAAACTGAAATTTGTAAAGCATTATGTTTAAATTAAGAACAATTACTTTTCAATATTATATTTAACCCTAAAAAAAATCACTTTTTTAGCAACACTGAATTAAACACACTCATATAATATTAAAAACCTCTCATACGCTTGAGATGGTTGTGTTAGTTTGTCGGCAAATAACGATACATACGAACTAACGTACAATGGCGGCTATTTTAATTGTGGATGGCAAAGGACGTTTCTTATTGTGAGATTGAGGATGATGGCATTGTTTTGTAATCATTAATTATGCGTAACATGTGACAAAATTACGTTGCTATATACACTTACACTCACAAAGATTTACAAACAAACGCACACGTATTGCATGTCAACGACCAACTGACCGAGTTATGTCACAAACATAAACAATTCATGAATAAAAATGACGATGCTCATTTGCCAGATGACACTTTACGACAGCAAACATAATGACACTTTAGCTTATTGTAAAATAAATGAAATGATTCTTTTTTTATTTCCAAATATTTTTTTATTTAATTTTTTGTTTCAAAATCTTGTTTTTCTTTTATTGCAAATGAATGAAAATCATTAATTTTATCCATAAATATTGTGATGATTTTTAATGAGATTAAGATTCGTATAGAAGATTATAGATTTGACATTTATACAGTAGATATTTTTTAAATCCACTTGATATTTTTATTTATTATATTTTTTTTATTTGTTTAAATATGTGATTATCATTAATAATTATTGACAAATCTGCATTACATCGATTATCCATAAATGGAGCACTCTTTTATATTATTTTATAGACACAAACACTTAATCATAGATACGTGTGAACACAATCAAAATCACTTGTGAACATGTCAAGAGGAATAGAAGAGAATGGGAAATATTTCACTTAGTTTGCTTTTAGACAAAAATAAACATTCCAAATGAACAATAAAAAAAATATCTCTCTCACACACACCGTACACACTATTCGTTCACTTTACTTCAATTTGAATTCAAATTTAAATGACTGACATGCCAACCGTCTTTCAATCAATCAGCCATGTTAAAAATTTTCGTTTATTTTTTTTTTTTACTTTTTTTATTTTAGAATTTCCTCTTGTTTGTTATTTTTGTTTTTGCTAAACTCTATTATACATACGTATAGTATGAAAGGGTGTGAAAAGGGTAGAAGAGATGGTAGGATAAAAAAATAACCTTATTGTTGTTTCTTTAAATATTTTTTTTTTCTTTCTTGTGAGAAAAATGTAGAGTTTTGTGAAGCGAATTTAGAACCGTCCGTGATGATGAAGCTGCGATGACTGACAGCACAAAAAGGATTCTTCTTGCAAATGGCTAAGGAATAACATTAAAGCTCTTTTATTTACTACCACTTGGCCAAAAGTAAACTTTGTGAGCATATATTGTGGTGAATTCTCTCTAAAATACATACATATGTATGTTGAATTCATGTTCAGTTTGTTGTTGTTCTCATTGCTTCCTGCCTTTTCTCAATGAATATTTGTCTTTCGTGTGTTTGTTTATTTGTGATAAAATGTAGCAGATATATACATCCCCGTCATCATTGTCATCATCATAATTTTCTATAGAAAATATACGTTGATTTTTTTCTTCTTTGTATTACGTTTTATATAAAGTGTTAATGTCGTCAACAGCTGTGATAAGATCACGTTAAATAAGATAAACAATAAGCCATTGAATTTTAAATTGACTCTAGGTAACTATTTTCTTTGCCTCTTTATTCTCATATTTCGTTTCGCTCGCTACATTTGTTAACAATCGCTTTATGTACATTTACTTATCAAATTATGAAAATTTATATTTTTCATATGGAAATTATTATAAAGTTTATCAATAGGTATAATTTAGACAAATTTATGTGTTTAATGCCCGTTAACAAAAAGTACGATTTAGTTAAATTTAACAACAAGTTACCTAGTTTCCAGTTGACATTAAACTAAGAGTTAAATTTATTTTATTAACAGTACTGAAAAATTTGTTAACTTTCTTTTAGTATTATTGTGAATTTGTTTTGTATCAAAAAGTCAAAATATATAAAATAATCTCATTTGAGTTTTAAAAAAAAAAAAAAAAAAAAAAAAAAACTCATATATATTTGTATAAGAAATGTCTACATGGAATTTATAATCTTCAAGTTAATAATCTTCCAGTTAATTTTAACAAAATATATTCAAAGTTACGACTTGTATTTCACTCATAAAGTTTACGAGAATAGACGGACAGTTGGCAGACATCCTTAAACCACTCAATAAATCTTATATCATAAATCATATTTTTAAAGATATTTATAATATTGTGTATACAAATTTGTAAATACTTTTAGCTATTTTACACTTTCAAATCGCTATATTTCGAACCACTTGATAAAATTATCTGAAATTTTTAACCACTTTTAGTTTTGACGAGCATAATGATTGTAACAAATGTCATTAAATTCCGAGAGGTAGGATCCAAATTTCCCAGCAAAAATTGCTGCATACCCAGAAGCAGGTTTGTAAGGGAGAGATAAAAGAACTCTCCCTTACCAACCTGCTTCAAGAAGGCATGATTTTTGTTCGTGATGTTGGTAGGGCTCTTTGCTGCGCTACGTAATAGGTTCATACATGCCTTTATTATGCGCATTTTAAGGCATCATAGATGTGATGCCTTAAAATGCGCATGCCTCTTTTATGTGCATCTTTTAGAGATCCCAGAAGCTGTGAATTAAAATAATGCATTTATAAAAAATATTATTTTTATTAAATATTATTTTTTATTGGATTTACTTTATAAAAATTTAAAAAGAAAAATCGACAATTTTTTAAATCAGATAATCCACTGGCCTTTTTATTAGGGTCATCCTTAATTATTTAATCTGCAAAAAAATTATAATAATAAAAAGTTGTATTACTTAATAGAAAAAAATTAACACAAAAACATAAGATTATGTTATACGTACCGTATATTAAAAAAATAAATAACCCATTGTTTTTTCTCTAATCGTATTTTTTTTCTAACCGTATAAAAACAAAAACACAAAATTTCTTCAAAACAAGTCAAACTGAAAATTAAAAAAAAAAAAGTAATAGAACACAAAATACGTTACAAAACATGTCATTTCTTGTATATTATAAAGAAAACTAAAAACAAAATACATATTTAGAGCTTTATTAATTTAATAAATAATATTATTTTGTTAATATAATAGTTATTTAAAATAAATAAAATTTTACTTACAATTTTAATATAATTTTTGTACATTATTTTTTCCGACATTCACGAACAAACTTACCTCTTAACACTTTGAACGTTCGATCACAACTAATCAACTCAATTGAAAATATTGTATTATCCAACTTAGCAGAACTTTTTGTATTAAAATACAAATAAAAATGGGGAGAAGAAAGTCATTCGCTTACAATCCCGCATCCACGTAAGCGAGAGAGGATGCAGGTTGTAATTCGGTAAAAAAAATATGAGCCCAATGTAAATTTCTCGCTTCCTTTTATAGCTTACTCAAATGCGCATCAATGATGTGCTATCGGCAGGCATGAATAATTTTGCACTGCTTACCAGTACCTAAAGAATTTTTGCTGGGTTCTAAGGTATCAAATTTATCTTTATTATGACAAGTAACATGACTATTTTCTCAATATTAAAGTGGTCTAAAACATCTACTTTTTAAACATCTACTCGTTAGGAATAGAGTGATTGTTTGGAATCTGGGTATAATTGAGTTCATCGGAACTTATTTGTGCCAAATTTATCAAGAGATATTCAGTATATTATTATTTTTTTGGTTTTGCATAACTGATAAAAAAAAATGACATTACATGCAGTTTGTTAAAATGATTTCCAAAATTTACCGCGTTCTGTGGGTGAACTTTTTGACAACCGCGAAAAAATAATACCATTTTTTAAATATTTTTCAATGGCCTATTCGACTATGTTAGGGCTATTTTGATATTTGAAAACTTAAACCTGAAAATGTTATAGCCCTAATGTACATGGTATTTACGCACATTACAAGTATTTTCAGAAAAGCACTTTACATATGTAATGCTGGGACAAAAAATGTCACTATAAATACGAACTATTTATTTCAATTTGTATTGTTTCGTTTATAATAAAAAACAAAAATTACCAATTAATTCCAAAAATCATCCAAATTTTATGAAATTTAGCAAGAATGTCAACATTAACACTGATAGCGCAAATACCGAGTTTAATATCGAAAGCAATTGAAACAAATGCTTATATGGAACACCATAATTGGCGAACCTGAACCCAATTGAAATGCATCAAAAAAAAATAGTCATAACTGAAAATCCAGTTCTATAAAATCTAGAGGATCTTTTGGTTGATCATAATGAGGAACTTAAACTTACCATTAGAGGTAAGAATTGTCACAATTAATAAATTAACTTTACCGAAAATCTAAACTGAATTTTGAAATTAGATTGAATTGCGATTATTTTTTAAAACTTACGATCCATATTAATTGAAAAACATAAAAAAATATATTGGTTACCATTCATTAATTTTTAGAAACGAAACTCCGTATGTGACCACCAGATATTACTGGTGTGTTGTATTCAATCGTGGACATAGTTGCCTCCAGAACTAATTTTATGAAGGCCACTAAAAACGGTTGTTTTGCTTTAAAAACATTAATGCTGTGCGTGTACTAGGGTATCCAATCGATTAACCATCATTCGGTTATCCGGTTATTTTTTGTCGATTAACTGTCCGAATAATTTAGAACCGTCTATTTTCGAATAACGAATAAACCGAATAATTTGTGTCGAATAACCGGTTAACTGAAATGTAGTTTTCTTGAGTTATAAATTATAATTTTTTTTTATTTTTATGATAAATTTATGTAAACTATAAACATAATTTTTAGTGAGGTAATTTTTCTTCTGCTTTAGAAGTAGTATAACAGTATTCAATATATATAGAAAGATTTAAATTAATTGTTCTGCTATAAGACGTTGATATTCGGATGTTATTTTTACAAAAAAGAAAATAACTGAAACAAATGAAAACAATGTTATGCATAATTTTCTTTCTTAAAATAATAATAATTAAAACTAATTTCCTCGAACCGTTAAAAAATGTTGATGTTCATTGCAATTTTGCACAAAATCGTGAACATGACATGACATAAGACAGGTATCAAAAAATTCAATTCATTGAAAATTATACGAATTTGTACTATTTCTGGATCACAAGTTCAGTATCTTACTGACTTCTTTGGATGCTTTTTTTGTTGGGATAAAATGTTTTATAAAAAGCTACAAGAAGAGGTAATATTATTATATCTTCATAAATAATTGTATCAATAGAAATTCTTAAAACATTACTTTGAGTAAAGTAAATTCAAAGTTACACAAGTCATAATACTTTTAATTATTATCTCCTAAATGTATCCAAAAAATATTAATTTAGACTTGTTTAACAAAATATCATTCTTACACGGAAAATACACTTACATGAAAAATGTATTAAATAAAGTGAAATTAGGAGAATATTTTATAGTATTAGTTAAAAAATGAAAATTTTTCATACAAATAGCAGAAAATAATTTCGAAATGACCCCATTTTAAAAGAATTTGATCTTATAATATGTTTCTAAATAACTATTTAAATAGATTAAATGCTATAATTTGTGTAATTTATATGTTTTGCATGTATTAATAAGGTTATTCGGTTAATCAAATAATTTGTCAATAATCGGTTATTAACCGATCAACTTTTGACCTCGAATAATTATTTGTCGAATAAACCGATTAATATAAACACCCGAATAATTGGATACCTTAGCGTGTACTAAATACGATAGGCCGACACATGATATATCTTAAGATGGAAAAATTCCTGGGCATTAATTCCACTAACACAAAATCAATATTGAATAAATACTTGAATGTCCATAGCAGTTTTTCTTGTTTAACCTCATAAAATTAAAGAAACGTTCGAAAGCGACTCGCGTTACATTTTGCAAGGAAACAATTAACAAATTCGGTCTATGTCATCGAATTCTGGTTCATGAGTTTGAGCTTGAAATGGTTGCGTATTTCCTTGAAGATCCGAACACTTTGAGTATCAAGTACTGTTAGTTGTGAGAAGTAAAATAAATTAACTGCCAAACCCGGATCATTTTCTACTACGATAACACTGGACGACAAAAAATCCTCCCCCTAAGACGAATAATTGGACTTGATGGATTTTGATGTGCTAAACACGAATCTGCTTTCAGTTTTTTTCAATCAGGTCTGGTTTTTTATGGGTGTGTCCAATATTTCATCCATAGTACAGTTGTTGACCTTTTTAGCATAACGCATACACATTTATAGAAAACAGCTAAAAATAAAAAAATAAACCTCGGCAATAAAAGAAAGCATTGAATGATTATAAAAAATATAATTAATCTCAATACTTCACAGGATAATTTCTGTAGTAAGACTTTTTTTTATTTAGTTCGCTAAATAAAAAAAATAATGAAATGACTGATGAATGGGAAAATATTCTTTCCGATACATTGAAATCTTTAATAAAATCCATAAATATAGTCCATTTTTTAATGAAAGAAATACGATTTAATTGCAAATATTAGTATCGTAAATATTAGTATCGTAATACATGTATTTTGTTTCCAAATAAATTTGTTGAGAATTTTACGGATATAACGAACTACGTTTATAACGAACTAAATTTGTCGGTCCCTTTGAGTTCGTTATAACCGTGTTCGACTGTATTTTGAAATTAGTGTCCGAAAAAATTGTTCATGCTAAATTTAAAATTTTTTGTAACTAAAATTTCTTTTGATAAATGAAAACATATTTATCTTAAAGCTGGCGTTACCAGCTTTAAAATAAGGTATGTATCACCAAAATTGATGTACAAATCTTGATTTTCTGTTTTCCTACAATTAAGTAGAAATAGTGGTGGGCAAAAAAAAAAAAAAAAATGTTTTCTTTCTTCTTTAAGCAGAAATAGGTGGACTAGATGGAAATTCATTTCCACCTTTTGTCTATCACGAACTGATTTTGTTTATAGACATGACTAATATCAACACCTTAGACTATAATTCAAGAACGATACATGATGCACCAAAATATGCAGATGAAAATTGTCTTCAAGACAGTTCAACTTCTTTTATTCGCTCAATAATTTCAGAAGTATAGATAAAAATTTTCCCGATTTTTCAAACATTTTTTTTTTTTAATTTCACTACTAATTACCAAATAACTACGGAATTGTTAAGTCAACAAAAAATTATGTGAATATAGCTCATAATTTTAATCACTATCTACTGGGATTTAATTTATCTAAATTGGATGAACCGTTCTCGAGTTATACAAGTTTAGTAGTCATGTCCATAAAAGAAAATCGATATGTGATAGAAAAAAAGTGAAAGCAGATTCTTGTTTAGCACGTTTAATTGTATCTATTCCATCGATTTTTTATTTAAAGCGAAAAAAAAAAAAAAAATATTTTTTTTTTTTTTGCTCACCAGTGTATCTCTATTTAATTGTAGGTATTCATGGGTATTTTCACTTAACTTTAAATGAAATAAAGATTTGTCCATCAATTTTGAAGATACGTGGCTTTTTTTTCTTGTAATCTCATCAGCTTTGAGATAAAGATGATAAACTGAAACATTTTTGATGTTGTAAATTTTCAAAAGAAATTTTATTTAAAAGAAAATCTAAAATTTTGCATGGATTTTTTTTTTTTTTTATTACCACAAACATTGAGTTGATAGGTAATCTACCATACAACCCTAATACTTAATATCTTCATTGCATTACCCTTTTTCATAATAAATTGCTGGATCAACTTGTTTTGAAACCTGAAAAATTGGTTATTGTGTTTCTGAGGTGCCTCAGTCAAAGTGAAAAAAACTGTCTTAATATTTGATTAAAGCGTATCGGAAAAGATATAAATTGTCGTGAATACAACTCTAGAAAACAATTCTGCTATCTTAAATAAATATTATCGTTTTATAAAATTTTTTTTCTTTTAACATTAAATGCACCCCTGTTACTATTATTATATTATATTTCAAGACAACCAAATTTTGTTTAATTCTTTTTTACTTATTTAACTTATCACTAATAATACAGTGTCGGCTAAAACTAACTGAACAAAAATAAATTCTTATTAATTTGGGTATAACACAATTTTTTGTTAATATTAAAAGATAGAACATCAGTTAACATAATATCAAACAAATATTTTCCGTATTTCTTACATAAAATTCATGAGATTATTAAATAAACTCAAAACTAAAAATTTTGCAATACAAAATTAATTGAACAAACGTTGGGCTAAATATTTTTGAAAATCTCTTTACTTTTGACAACTTCAGAGATTTTTTAAGGCTTATATTGGGAATTAAACATATAGACTTTTATATTAATAGTTTTAAATAGTATTAAGATAATAAAATCATGACGATTAACCAATTTTTAATTAAGTTTTAGGTCTTTATCATGGGAAATTTGCCCCCCTAAAATTAATTTTCGAACTAAGAAAAATTAAAAATTTACAATAGGAAAAGGAAAAAATAAAAATTCTTTTAGAAAAAATTTCTTTAGTCAAAATAAAAGAAGGCAGAATGAATTTTTCTTCAATATAGTCTAAGAACGGCTAAACTATTATTAGGAAAAAATATTCATCTTATGAAATTACACTAACAAATGTTTTAATAATCACCTCTTTTATACAAAATATAATATTTTCCTAGATGTAATAAACTTTACATATGATGAAAATTTTTGTTCACTATACAGATTTAATTTATAAATAAAATAATAAAAAACCTAAAAATTTTAATTTTTCAAGAAAAATCTTTGAAAATTGTTGCTTGAAAATATGCATATTTTTGTGTTAAGAAAAAAGTTGTAGCTATATCAATTAATTTAACATTTTTCCAAGAAAATTTCTAACATTTTCCTAAAGGACGATGACAAATACAATTCGTGTAATTTTCCTCAAATATTTCATTAATCCATTTGAAAGTTTTATTGAAGACCCATTTTAATTTTAAACCGCTTGTATTAGTACAAAAAAAAAAAAAAAAATATATATATATATATATTTGTTTGCTTTCCTGAAGGTGTTGTACTTTTTGTCTGCACACCTGTGTGAACAATTTTCATATTCAGAAATTAATTTTGAAATACATTCTGCTGCATTGAAAAATCACTCGGGAAATGACATAAATAAGTTGTAGAAATTCGAATGCCTCTCAAAATTTTGAGTTATGCTAAAATTTCTTTTATTAAGGTTTTTTGAAAGTATGTAGAAGAATCAAGTTTGTTGTCATTTATATTTGTTTGTGTTTTGGAATTTTTCGAGATCCAATTCAATTCATAATAATTTTTTCTACAAAATTCTATAAAAATATGCAATCAATTTAAAAGCATTTTTGTTGTGAATAAAGCAAGGTATATTTATTTTTTTTAATTAGACAAAAAATGAAGAACTTTTTCGATTTTATATGAAATGCCCCAGAAGGTATGCTGCAAATAAAGCACAAAATTAAATAATTTTTTTAAAATTTATGAAAAATTTGTTGATAAAAATCTTGAGTTTTTAAACGATTTTAAAGATTGACATCTCATTTTATTGTAAATAAAATATCATTTAGACTTTAGATAGAAATATGTATGTTCAGTCTTAAAGGAATAAATTCCATCAATGTTGAAGCTTTGAAATAGTAAAGGATGTTAATATAGTTTAAAATCTATGTTCTTCCTAATCAATTAAAAAGTCTAAAATTTACTTAAAATTTACTGAGCTACGAGATCTTTAGTTCAGCAACTAATCTCAACATTTTTTTCTTAAAATATCTTAAAATTTTGGGAGTATTTCAAAAATTGTTTGGTGATTTACTCAAAAAGATAATTTTTCGACCAAAATTAGAGAATATAATTTTGTAGCAGAGATCAAATGAAAAGAATTTTAAAATTTTATAAAATTTTAAAATTTCAGACTCTAATAGTATGAAACTTTATAAAGTGATTTATTTACATAATTTTCACTAGATTTTCTGTACGGGCTCCTCTTCACAGAAAAAATGATTACTTATATTTTGCAATTAACACAGTTGTTTCGTTTTGCATTAAAGTTTAATAAAAATATTCCAGTAAAAATTTAATCTAAGTAAGATTTTATTTTATATTTAAATGTTTCATCTACTTGATTGATTTAATACATTTTTTAATTGGACACATTTTTCTATTTTAAACCTTTTTTTATAGTTTTTAGTAATTGATATAATCATTTTGGTGAGAGGTGCAAATTTAAAATAGTTGTTAATTGAATGAATTATTTACTAACATATTTGATGATTGATTTTATGTTTTGATTTTTTTTGTGTAGCTTAACATTTTGAGTTTTTCTGATGATGCATTCTTTATTTAAAATATTTTATTTTAAATATCACAAAAGTAAAAACACAGCCTTCATAATTAAAATTCATTCAATATTAGCTGAAAATTTTGTATTTAATGATTTGCAATTGCGCATTTTTATTGTAATAAAAAAAAAGAAAATGAACTACTTTTTCTAAAAAAAAAAAAAATTAATGGTTAAATTTTCATAGTCCAAAAACTAATTTTTTGTAAATGATGAATATTTTTTGAACTTTTTTATGAATTAATAATTATTATATTTTTATTCAGGCTCAAGTTCATTATTGTAATAATTTTTTCTAGAATACAGAAAAAGATTTATTAGACACTAGCAGGATGGAATGCATTTTCTGATCCGCTACGATCTTCGTCAGATCGTATACTATGCTTACCGACGCACAGTGGGGTCAAACGAAAATTTTTTGGTAATAAATCTGTATCTCCTAAACTACTGCTCGGATTAAATGGAAATGTATGGAAGAGTTGCAAAGGAGGGCCTAAGCTTTCAGAAAAATCATCTTGCGGTCACCCTGTGATAATACAAGAAAATCTACAGGGTGTCAAAATTGACTACCTCGAGTATGTAAAAGTTTAAAAAAATCGTAACTTATACAAATGAAGTCCGATTTTAAAGATTTTTCTATTTCTGTAAAGTGTTTGGCAAGCTAAAGAAAATCTCTTACAGTTAAAAATATATTTACACTTGAATTTTGATTTTTTGATTTTATGGCTCGACTTTCTTTGGTTTTTCGAGAATAAGTCCTGAAGTATATGAGATAAAAATTTTTTAAAAATATCTCGTAATTTGCTATATATTTTAAAATAATATGCTGAAAGAATTTTTGGATTATCATATATCCCAGGACTTATTCCCGAAAAACGAAAACAAACAAAATCAAAAATTCAAAATTCAAGTCTAAATATCTTTTTAACTGTAAGAGACAACTTAGGTGAATAAGCTTATTTTTTCTTTATCTTGCCAAGCACTTTACAGAAATATAAAAATCTTTAAAATCGGACTTCATTTTTATAAGTCACGATTTTTTTAAACTTTTACATACTCGAGGTAGTCAATTTTGACACCCTGTAGATTTTCTTGTATTATCACAGGGTGACTGCAAGATAGTTTTTCTCAAAGCTTAGGTCCTCTTCTGCAACTCTTCCATACATTTCAATTTAATCTAACCAGTAGTTTAGGAGATACAGATTTATTACCAAAAAATTTGCGTTTCACCCCACTGTGCGACGGTTAGCTAGAGCAGTAAAACAACATTGTAATAATTTAGAATACAATAAATATAAGAAAATGCTTTTGTAAAGTTATTTCAACTTAATACTTAAGAATTTAGAATATGTAAAGTGATGATGTTACGTATTCTAATTCTTCAAAAGTGTGAGTTAAATGAAAGATCTTTACGATTAGCACTAAAAGGCACATGGATGCTGACTAAGATCGTAGCGGATCAGAGAATGCATTCCATCTTGCTAGTGTCTAATAAATCTTTTTCTGTATTCTAGAAAAAAAAAAAAAAAATATTACAATAATGAACTTGAGCCTGAATAAAAATACAATAATTATTAGTCCAAAAACTATATATAAAAACATAATTTTTCAAGTGACGATAAAAAAATTTGTTCAGTTAGTATGTCGTTTACACCAAACAAAAACTAGCAGTTTTTGGCCTTATTCGGTTTTTGATTGAAAAACTTCATACATTTTTTTCAGTTTTTCCATAAAAATCAAAAACCATTTCTATCTAGTTTTTATTAAAACCCAAATAAAAACTACTAAAATAAATATTTATGATACAACCTGTTGATGTAAAAAACAAAAAATTTTCAAAATTTCTTGATTATTTATTTTATTTGTTTTAAACTATTCACATATCTGTGAACAGTTTTGGAACTAACTGTATATTTTGATACAAAGTTCTGTTCATATAAATTTAAAAATAGTTATCTAACTTCCATATTATCTTTTAATTTTTAACTAAAAGTTAAAAAATGTTGTTAACAATAAGAAAAAGTAAGTTTACTTCCTGTTTACTTTTTTTGTGTGATATGTTTAAATTGATACTTATAAAAATAAACTCGAAGATTTTTTCGTTTAAATTAAACTTGAAATAGGAGCTAACAGAAACTTTATGATGATTTTATTTTAACTTTTTGAAAAAAATCAAGTTAGCGTATAACTTAGGACTATTGTTTTATTTTTATATGCAAGAACTTAACTTGCCTAGTAACACTATTTATTTATTTATTAGCAGAATCTTTGTTTAAATCTTTTTTTTTTCGAGGTCCATTTGCCAGTAATTTAAGTGTTTTACATTTATTTTAATAGGTATTATGTTATTAATTATACAATCTTCTTAACTTTAAGCATTTATGAGCTTTCTGAATTCTGTGGAATTCAGCACGATATAAGCCCTGAAAATTTAGTTAAAAAAATAAAAAAAAACATCATTTCAAGATTTTGATCGGCTTGAGCCAACTCTAAATTTTCTGCAATCATTTCAAATTAAAAACAAGCGAAAATGTTCTATTCGGCTTAGCCGAATCTATATACCCACTATCAACTTTTCCAAATTTTACATTATATGGGAGGTGGGCGATAAAGTGAGCAACCACTCCCATTTTGATTTCCAAGTTCACTTTGATCCTTGAACTATTTGAACAAAATTTCGTTGTCGTTCATGCTTTTGTGTAAAGCAGTTGTTAAAACATTAACAACGATATATTACATTCTGCAATCGGACTTAAAATGGCGACGCTATACACAAAACCCCATTACCTATTCTTTCATTCTAGGGAGTGACTGGCACAACTTTTTTTTCGATCAGCCCTAATGTATATCAATGAAAATATCATGCTAGATAAATATTTAATATTTGAATATAATAAATGAACAGAATAAATGGACTGCTCACCTTGGAATGTTTATGTTAGGAGTCGTCGAAAATTAAACTTAATATGAAATGCTATTATCGAAACTCTCTATGATTAGTTTTGAATTATGAAGAAGATCATGTTTATATGAAAAAAAATATGTATTTTTTAAAATAGCAAATTATCTAACATATTTGTATATAGAAAAATTCTTAAAAATATTATTCCAGATACATACATACATATATTGTTTAATTCACGGAAGAAAAAACTAAGACCCTTATTTAGCAAATCCTTTCGTCTCAATTTGAAAATTTTTTCTTACAAATAAAATAATAATTTTTATGAAAAAATCTTCAGAAAGATGAAAAGTTTTACAAAATCGAGCAAGATTTATTTTAAGAAATATTTATGTATATGGAATTTGTTGGAATTTTTGTAAGAAAAGCAAAGCGGTTTTAAAAACAAATTTTTTAACAAATAATTCCTAACAAATTGTCGCTGCACAGTGGTTTCTAAAACACTTTTTTTTTAATAATTCTGTAAATAAATTTTAGGGGCAATATTATGTCCGGTAAGTTAAAAAAACTGGAAAAATGAGGCTAAAAATGAGAGAAAAATTTATTTCGACCTGAATATCTCTTAAACTAAAAGAGATTACTTACATATGTAAGCATATTTTTTGTTGAGATTTACAAGGACTATCTTTATGTAAATTTTCTTAAAAAAAAAAAAATTACATACTCGAGGTGTCCAATTTTGGGAGACAACCACTAACCCTTCAGCTTTGACCTTGTAAAATTTATTGAGATATCTTCAACGGTTCAAAAGTTACAGAATTATTTCCAAAAAAAAAGCCTTTTTTGCACTGAGGGCCATAAGCCATAAGTATATTTTGGCCATAAGTAATTTTTGAGAATTAGAATGCAACAAATATGACAAATTATTATAAAAAAACCATGTTTCCTCAAATTTTTTTTGTGATCCATCTACACCATTTCCTTTTGCATTGAACCAAAGTTAAAAAGTTGTTAGAAATGAATTTTATTGAAGGGCAATTTTTTTTATTTTTATGACAAAACTTTAATTTTTTTTCGCATCAATTAACATCTAAATCGACAATTATAGCAAAAATAACTAGAATTTAAATTATTTGCATATATTTTTAATTTTTTTTTTTTTTTTTTTTTTTTTTGATATTAACATTCTTCCAAAGAAATCCTCACAAATCCTCAGTGCGTTAAAAGCAATTTTTTCTCTTTATATCTAACATTTGAAAAAAGTTGCTCAAAGTTGCTCCAAATGATAAATGGCCATATCACACCTTTTTATAACATTCTTTCTAGATTTCAAATAAATATTTACACAAAAATTTATGCTTTCGATATAATTATAGATGCAATTAATTTTCTATCTTTATTTAAAGGAAGTAAAAAAATATGGAAATTTGTCATGATTGGTCTATTATATCACCTCGCTCCCATACAAATACCCCACGAAAAGGGTTTTAACACTTAAAAATGCCTTATTTATATCACTATTTCAATAAAATTCAGTACAAATAAGTTTTATGCAATACTAAATCGGAGTACAAAATATCAGGAAGATCAGTCCACAATTAGGCATAGCTCCCATATATAGCCCACTTTCGAAAATCACGTTAACTCCCAAAATCGCACATAAATCACTAGTATCATAGTATAAATTTGTGTCAAATTTGTGGGGATAGAACGACTATAATTTTCTTACTTGATTTTTTATATTTGCTCTTGAATTCAGTAACCTCAAAAACAAACAGAAAACTTAATTTTAGAAAGAAATGGCAACAAAATAATTTTGGACACCATATTGTTTTCGCCATTTCGAATTTTTAATATTTTCGATAATTTTATAGAATACAGATTTCAAAGTTTTCTTGTATTTGGTTTTTGACAGATTTATCAACTATAAAAAAAATTAAATTTTTAAAGAATCATACACAAAATTTAAGATGGATCAGAAAATTTGTTAAATATATTGGCAGCCATTTTGGTTCCGCCATTTTGAATTTTTTAGTTCATTTTAGGAATCAACAAACTTTGAGATATGAATTTTTTGCCATATCCGGCAATGATTTTGTCCAAAAATCTTTCTCCCTGGCCCTCTGTGAACTGTACGCTGCGCTTACGAAGAGTCTTATATGCAATTGCATGTTTTTTCCTGGACGTTGAATGAAGCCATCTATTAAATATTTAACCGTTTCAGAACAAATAAATCATTTTGGCATCGATTTGTTAGTGCATATTTTTGCATATTTTACTTTTAACGGCATATTACTGCATTTGCCGATTTTTAGTGCATATTTATAGCATATTTTGTTATTTTTAGGTCATATTTAACCCTTTTAGAGCATATTTTGATATTTCAAGGATAATTTTTTTATACCTCATGAAATGTTTTTCGAATAAGATTTTATAAAAAAATGAAAAAAATAATACTAAAATTAAAAAAAAAAAAAAAATAAATAAAAAAAAATTAAAATTAACTTTAATGGATACCATTTTATCATTGAGAAGCTTGTCTTGTAGAAACAAGACTGAATATTATGATTGCAAGATTTTCTTCAAGAAAGCATATTGAGCCCTAACCGCGAAAATGTCGTTAGTGCAGAAAACAAAACTTTATACATTATTGTTTACACATTGTTATATGTATGAAAAATGTCACGATAAAATTAATTTCGCTATAAATCTGACACTTGATACGATGAAATTTTGACAAATGATCTAAATGATTCTAAATTATAGATTTCAAATTTTCAAAACACGGATTTCGAAAATGTTGTCGGTTACGATATTTTGGCGGTCAGTGATCGATATGATAATTTTGATAATTTCTGAACTGATAATAGTGTCTTGAATTAGATGGGTAAGAAAATATAAAATCAATAACGTTTTTATGAGATACATTAAAAACTGTGGATTTAAATTTCGACGCGGTTGATAAATTTGGTACATATGCTTTTTTCAACACAAGGACGAAGGCTATTGAATTTGGTTATGATCAGCTCATTATTTCACCTAGCCCCCATACAAATGTCCTCCCTGAATACAGTTTTAACCCTTATAGATGCCTTAAAAATATGAGCAAAAATCTGTCTGCCAAATTTCATGAAGATCGGTCCATAACTGACCATAGCTCCCATATAAACTCCTCTCCCAAAAATCACTAACATTCATAAATCCCATAAAAATGTTAGTATTATGTTAATATTTAACACAAGTAAGTTGTATACATACGTAAAACAAAATTATATGGATCGAAATGGTGTAGGGTATCATATAGTCGGGCTTGACCGACTATATCTTCTTCTCTCGTTTAATCTTGGATATTATCAAAAAATATATATTCAATTTAATTACTTTAAACGAATTGCTTTCAAAATGAAATTATAATTTTGTTTTTACTTTTTGTACTCATTTTGTTATATTTTTTATATAACACTAATAAAAATCTGTATATCTGTCTCTATATATATATAAAAGAGTAACGTTACTGACTGACTGACTGACTGATTCATCATCCCACAGCCAAAACGGCTGAAGCTAGAGAGACGAAATTTGGAACGTAGGTAGGTCTCCCTCCATATAGATCCACTAAGACGGGATTTTTGGAATTTCGAATGTTTAGGGGGTAAAAGGGGTAAAAACGGGTAAAATCGGTAACTTTATAACTCGCAAACTAATAATGATACAAAAAAAGTTGAATAAATATCGTTATTCATTTAAAAAATAATTGGACAGGTGTCTGGTACTTTTTTGAAAATCGGCCGTTTTAGGAAGAAAACGGGTAAAAACTGTATTTTGGTACTTTTTGGCATCATATGTATCTTTGAAACCAATCAACATACAGATAAAATTTATGTCGCATTCATAACTTATCAAAAAATGAGAAATACAAATTTGGTACTTTTTAGAAATTCAAACGTTTAAATGGTAAAAATCGTACCTATTTTTGGTACTTTTTTCATAAAACATATTTTTATATTTATTGACATAACCATATGCCTATTTTAATATGGGACTTTTTGAATTTTCTATCATTATGAATTTAGAAACATGAAATTAAAGGTATGTATGTGGTCCTAAATGAATGAGAATCCATAAGAGGGGACTTTGTGGTACTTTTTTGTTCTTCTAATGGTACTTTTTGAATTTTCTATAATTATGAATTTAGAAACACGAAATTAAAGATATTTGGTCCTAAATGAATGAGAATCCATATGAAGGGACTTTGTGGTATCTTTTTTCGTTTTTCTAATAGTACTTCTTGAATGTTCTGCAATTTTTATTCTTAGAAACATAAAATTGTAAGTGAATCAGAATCCTTAAAATGGTTTTTGTGGTCCTTTTTATTTATTCTAATATAATTTTTCGTAATTCTGATATTTATTTTTCGTTATTCTAAGATTAGAAACCTGAAATTAAATAGACATTGTTATTTATAGATGACATAACACCATTATTGAAAATGTTCCCAAGGTAGTTAAGAATCTTAGTTTAATTTTATTATATAGCATGGTTTTTATAAAAAATTTCCGCTAACGAAGTTGCGGGTTGTAACGACGGGATTTTCCCTCTCAGCTGGGGTAGCTCAGCTCAGTCCAGGGTGGGTACAGAAGATTTTTTTAAAGAATACACACGATTATTTTCATATTACGTTATAAGATTTATTAAAAAAAATTAACTTTTACAAAATTTAATCCGAATGCGCACAAAGGAGAACAAAACTAAACAAAAGGCAGATCAACCGATTGTTCTAATTTATTAGGTATTCATGTCAACCAAACATGTTACCTACCTAACAGCCAAAATCAAACTGTCCTTCTTCTTAATGTTGATCGCCCTTTTATACAATTTCATGACGATCACATAGACATACACACACATAGATACATGTTAATTCTACACAACTGACATATGGTACCTTTATTTACAACTCTGTTGGTAGACTTGTAATGGTTGGGCACCATGGTGAGTTATTTCACATATAGAGGGTGACACACACATTTTGAATTAACGGACAAAATTTACATTGAAAACATTTAATTCAATTTTATATGATAAAAGAAAACATAAAATAAACAAAATAACAATATTTAGAAAATAACAATATTTAAAAGAAATAATTATTTAAGTAATTATCTTGTATGGGCCAAAACGATAATATGACTTTGGTCAACCACGTGTTCTACCTCTTCTAATTGTTGTTGGATAATTCTGTAGGTTTCATCCGATTCGTTTGATATGTCCTCTACTATTGGTGTATACGGTATTCTTTCTTCAATTCTAGTGTCCTCAGTCAAATTTTCTCCAATCAGACTGCTATCAGAAGATAATTCGGGTATCGGCAAATTATTATATATTTCTTCTCCATCAGTAATTGAGCTTCGACTTGATAGAGAGACTTGTCCATATGGTATGTCTTGACATATTATTTGGGTTATTGTTGTTGATTGGTGTAATATGTGATACAGAACAGTTTGGTTGTTGATTTATCTCTTCGATATTGGCGTTGATTGTAGGATTATCTGATGTTATAACTGCATTGTTTGGTCTCACTATATATCGCAACAAACGATGTGTAGTCGGTAATGGAGTGTGCACGTACGGTAGAAAAATGGTTCTTCTTTCTCTAGCTAATTCCTCTCGCAATCGTCTACGAAAGTTTTCACGACTTTGTTGAAAGCGTCTTTCATCTGCCATTTTTTTCTTTTTATTAATCGTTTATAGTAGGTTTATCTATAAGAAAAAGGAGGATATTAACATAACAATACATTTTTTTTTTGTATAATAGATGTTAAATATAATATATTAAATTATTATAAATTTCTAGTGGTATGGTTTAATATCACTAATATGCGAAGTTTTAATGTTTCCCGTTTCATGGCTCTTAAGTTTTACAATAACATTTGAAGGCATCTCTACTACTGAATATGGTCCATCGTATTTTGGAGCTAATTTGGCGGCAAATTGATCAATCGCCTTCGATAGTTGATGTTGACGGAGTAATACTAGTTGACCAATTTCGGGTTTCCAATGTCGTTTTCGTAAATTAAAATGCCGTCTTTGATCTTGCGAGGACTTAATCAAATTATTTCGGACAATTTTGAATATTTCCTGTAATTGGATGGTTTTTTGATTTGGATCATTTGGTAATGTTCCAGTTCCAATGGTTACTTCGTCGTATAAAGCATGTGGTAACCGAGGTTCTCGACCTTGTATTATGAAAGCTGGTGAATAACCCGTTGATTCTGAAAAACTTGTGTTTATTGCCAATGATATTTCAGAAATTAGTTCATCCCAAATATTATGTTTGTTCTTCGATAATTGTGCTATCATAGTTTTGATGGTTCTATTTACTCGTTCCGTCGGATTTTGTTGTGGTGTATAGAGTGCCGTATACTGTAACTTTACACCAATGTCTTCCATATATTTTTGGAATATTTTACTGATAAATTGGGATCCATTATCCGTAATAGCTACCTTTGGTACTCCGAACCTTGCTAATATACGTTCTCTGAATGCTTTAATTAAATTTTCAGCCGTTGCCTTGCGTAATAGTATAATCTCCTTCCATTTTGAAAAACGATCTATTATTACAAGTAGCATAGTATTTCCATGTTTGGTCCGTGGTAATGGTCTGACAAAATCTAGACATATCGTAGCCCATGGCTCCTCGGGTATTCGTATAAGCATTTCTCCAGTTGGTTTTTGTTGATTTATTTTATATTTTTGACAGGACTGACAACTCCTTACGTAACGACTAATGTCTCTAAACAGTCCTGGCCAGTAGTAGCGATTACAAACGCGATTAATAGTTTTCCGGATTCCGAGGTGGTTAGCTGTTGGGTCATCATGATTTTCCTTTAAGACTCGTTCTCTTTGATTTGTTCCGACGCAGAGTTTCCATGGATAGCAATCTTCATCAATGTGGTTTCTGGGAAAGTGTCTATATAGAGCGTTGTTTATAATTAGCAAATCAGAATACTTCTCAGGATTGTCTTGTACTTCTTTTATTTTTCGTTTCAACCACAGGCATTCTGACGGCAGTTCACTTGTTACCATTCTATGAAAAGTTTCTAAAGGTTGTCGAGATAGAGCGTCGGCGACCACGTTTTGAGATCCTCTTCTATATTGAATCGTAAACTGGTAATGTTGGAGTTCAAGAGCCCAGCGGGCTAAACGGCCTGTTGGTGATTCAATAGAATTTAACCACTTCAATGATAAGTGATCCGTGATAACTACGAAATTATATCCTTCTAAATACATTTTCATTTTTCGTATACCCCACACAATAGCAAGGCATTCCTTCTCTGTAGTTGTATAATTTTTTTCAGCTTGGTTTAAATGGCGACTGGCATAAGCTATTACTCGTTCCGAACCTTCTATTTGTTGAGTGAGTACTGCTCCAAGACCAAAATCGCTCGCATCAGTTTGCAGAACAAATGTTTTTGTAAAATCTGGGCATGCCAGTACTGGAGATTCGGTGAGTTTACATTTCAATTCTTCGAAGGCGATTTGCTGTTCCGTACCCCATTTAAAATGTTTTTCCTTCTTTAATAATGACGTTAGTGGTTGAGATAATTTTGCGAAGTCTGGGACGAAACGTCTATACCAGGAGGTGATTCCCAGGAATCTTCGAACATCCTTAACATTTTTAGGTGGGTACATTTTGGTGATGGCTGCTATTTTATCAGGATCAGTTTTATTCCATTTTCACACACGACGTGACCAAGGTATTTTATTTCACGTTGAAAGAATGCACATTTTTCGGGATTAATTTTTAATTTTTCTCGTCGTAGCCGTTGAAATACTTCTTTTAAATGTTGGATATGTTGTTTAAACGTTTTGCTTGTGATGATTATATCATCTAGGTACGCGAATGCATGAGGCTCTATTTCTGCTCCGATGACTTGATCGAGGGTTCGCTGGAATGTTGCGGGTGCTGAATGAAGACCAAATGGCATAACTCTCCATTGATAAAGTCCACGGCCTGGAACGGTGAATGCAGTGTACTTTTTACTCTCATTTGCCATTGGTATTTGCCAATAACCATTCTCCAAATCAAGGCAACTAATAAATTTTGCTTCTCTTAAACGATCAAGAATATTGTTTATACGCGGTAGAGGATAGGCGTCAGGTATTAAGCGATAATTTAGTTGATGAAAATCTATGCACAGTCTCCAGGAGCCATTTTTCTTCTTCGCTAGAATTATGGGGAAACTATAAGGACTGGATGAAGGTTCGATAAATACTTTGGTAAGTAGTTTATTTATTTCAGCATCTATTACTGCCTGCATCGCCGGGTTACGGTTGGCATATCTGATTTTGATTGGACGGTCATCCTTCATAATAATCCGATGTTCAATTAAGTTTGCCCGCTAATATCTCTAAATTTCTGTAATTCTTCTTCGATAAAGTTATTAAGTATTTCTTGATTTTCATCGTCGTTGTCACTATAAGTAGTCCGGTCTGTCATTGAAATGGGTACACTTACCAGATCAGTGGCATCTTGTAGGTCATCTTGTTGGATGGAACACAAACTATTCTGATTGGTGGTTACCTCATTTACTTCTGATGACGATAGGTTTTCTTCTATACTAAAGCTGTCTCGTACGACCATGCAAGTAAGATCGTTTGAGGGCTGGATCTCATCTAGGCATAAAGACAGGTCACCGAATAAAAAAGTAGTTTTGAAGATTTTTAATAAATTTAATCCGATAATCATTTCTTCTATGGCGTTAGGCATAATCAGAAACATTATATTTCGTATTTCCTGACCAATTTTTACTGAGCTTTCGATAGCCTTCAGTATTTTGTTAGTTGATCCATCAGCTAGTACCACTTCCAGGTTTGTGGCGACTATGGGATATGATGTAAAAATGGTTTCGGCTATATTTTCACTTATATAAACATTTTTGTTTATATATGAATTTTAATTTAAACTCAACAAAATTAAGCATATTAAAAAGGGAAAGTATTTTTATTAAAACAACATTCATTTATTTAGTATATCCACCATTTTTTCTTTTTGTAAACTAAATATCGTAAAAACAAGTAAATTACCTCTTTAATTTTAAAATACATATTTTCAGTGAATTAAAATAATAAAAATAAATTTCTAAAAATTATAAAAACAAAATGCTTCTTTTAAAATTATTTGACAGCATTAAAGTTGACTAAGTATTAATTGAAAAATGAGAAAACTAACATATGCAGTTCGATTTTATAAAACTAAAATGACGCACACTGGTTCAAGAGCGGCATTAATTCATTTTTTTCATGTCTTCTGATATACCTGATTTTTTCACAGTTTGTAATAAACAATCTAGTTATCATGTACCGAAAATATTAGGCTTATAGCTTTATTACTTTTTTGTTCAGAGACATTCAAAGTTGACCTAAGTGAATGCGTTTGAAATGACCGTATTATATATGCTACCTTCTATCGCTTCAAGCTTTTAAAATACTCTTGTAATGACACTATAATGATTTTTTTTTATACAATTGGATGTTATAAATGATATATATGCAAATAAAAAAAAAATTTGAAAATGAAAAAAAAAAATTTTTTATACTACTATAAATTGTCCAAAAATATTTATTTTCTCCAACTTCTATGGCTTGTATCTATTGATCTCCAACGACCTCTAGCCCGAGACTCACATCAAATTAGAGCTTGAAGTCTCAGCTAACGATTTCTTAAAAATTCAGCTGCCCATTTTTGCCCCTAAGCAATTCCGGTATAAAAAAACTAAAAAAAATTAGGACAAATTTCCTTCACAAGCATGTTATTGCGTATGCAATAACAGATTTTATTATTTTTTTGCTTGCTTGCTACCCAGCAAAAACTTTACAACAAATAGAATTTATAGAATTATGTATTTACAGACAAAAAAAAAAAAAAAAGTCGCAGCCACGATTCGAACCAACAACTATCCGATTGCTAGTCAATTGTTGTACTCACTATACCACTGCTTAGTTCTTTTATTGTGCGTCAAATAATTGTTTTCACACAGTAATACTATATTCTTTTCTGTTTTTCTAAAAATAAACATGCAATAAAAAAAATGGGCAAATTGAGAAAAAGTGACGGTTTATTTGTTTTTTTTTGCAATTACTTCTTCCCATTATTTTTGATGCAGTTTTTGTTGTTGTTGAAAGTTCAATATTTTTTATCAGCTGTAATTATTAGTTGCATTGTTTTTGTGATTATAGCTTATTAGTTTATTGTTTTGAATTTTTTATCAGCTGTGATTATTAGTTGTGTTTTAATGATTATAGCTAATTAGTTTATTGTTTATGAAGTGAAAAATAGAAAACAAATTATTTAAATATGGACAATCTTCAGTTATCTTATTATGAAATTTTTGATCTTTTATTAGATTGTGATAAGAACATTGATGTAGTTTGCGATATTATTTCAACAAATAATACGAATTTATCAATTATTGACGTCGATCAATTTAAAAAATTTTTAAATAAACAATTTTTACCAAAATTTAAAATTAAGTGGGCTAGTGCAAAACGTATGAAAGATAGATTTGTTGAACAAAACGAAGTTTGGTTGGAAAATATGTATTGTTTTGGTGAAGATCTTCCAATGTGTTCTCATGTCAAACGTGGCCGCCCTTCTAAAGCTTTTGAATTTTGCAAATCTCGTGCTAAAAGGAGTAAAGTACAGCAGTTATGTGATATTAATTCGCCAGAACTTATTTCATCAGCTGCAAAAAGAATTAATAACGATGGAAAATTTTTAAAAATGTTTAGTCCAGAAAAAGCACTAAGCCTCATTTTTGATGCTTGTTTATCAAAAAATTAGTATCAAATATTAAGATGGAGTGCTATAGAAATTGGATGTGATATTTTCCCCTCATATCATCAAGTTCTTGGTGCTAAAAAGGAATGTTATCCTAAAAATTTGGAAGTACAGGAGAACTATAGTAAAGTAAGTATGCAAGATTTACTCGATCATACTGTATCCAGAATATTGAAGGCGAAAACGAAAGCTGAGGCAGAGGTACTTCCAAATCAACTACAACTAATTTCTAAATGGGGTTGTGATGGATCTGCAGGGCATAGTGAATACCATCAAAAATTCAATGATCCAAATTTAAATGACAAAAATATTTTTTTGACAAGTATTGTTCCTCTCAATTTAAAATGTATTGATGGCACAAATGTTTACTGGCGAAATACAAGGCCATCATCAACAACTTTTTGTAGGCCAATAAAATTTCAATTTGTAAAAGAAACGGCAAATGTTATTTCTGAAGAAGTTGAAAGGGTGCAAAATGAAATTAAAGATTTGAAAAAAACTGTTGTTAATATTTATGACAAAAGTTTTGAAATTTTGCATACTCCTGTTTTAACCATGATTGATGGAAAGGTTGCGAATACAATCACACAAACATCAGGAATGGCTGTATGTTTTATATGTCAAGCTAAGCCTAGCGAAATGAACAATTTGGAAGTATTAAGGACAAAACCAGTTTCGGAGGAAGGGCTTCAATTTGGAATTTCCCCTTTACATGCGAGGATAAAATTTATGGAGTGCTGCATATAGCATACAACAAAAGTTTTTCAAAGTGGAGAGTAACTAAAGATACAAAACATGAAAGAGATGAAGAAAAAGCGAAAATACAAAGAAATTTGAAAGTGGTTCTAGGCATAAATGTGGACATGGTTAAACAAGGAATGGACACAACGAACGATGGCAATACTTCTAGACGTTTTTTTGCAAATCCTTCCATAACGGCAGATGTTCTTGGTGTTGATGAAAATTTAATTCATCGCTTTAGTACAATTTTAACGGTTATAAATAGTAATTCCGAAATAGATACAGAAAAATTTAATGTTTATTGTTTGGACACTGCGGAACGATATATACAACTGTACAGTTGGTACTATATGCCTATTACTGTACACAAAGTTCTAATTCATGGGAGTAAAATTGTGTCAGCAGCAATATTGCCACTTGGCATGTTGTCGGAGGAAGCTCAGGAAGCTCGTAATAAAGATTACAGAAGTTATCGCCTAAGCCACTCCAGAAAAACTGATCGCATATCAACAAATGAAGATGTCATTCATATGTTACTAGCGTCTTCAGATCCATATATAAATTCATACCGTAAACATTTCAAGAAGGATATATTGGAATTTTCTGATGAAGTAAAAAATTTGTTATGTTAATAAAGGTACACAAATAACTTTGTTTTTAAATTTTTTTTTAATATTTTCTTTTATTTATTTACAGATATTTTCATTGAATATGGGCGTGACTGTTACTGAATTTTATTTATATTTTAATCAAATAAAAAACACGCAAATTTAAACCTGTGTAGCTTTTTTAAGCGATCTAGCTTTGTTAACAAAGAAAATATTGCATTTTATGTGGTCATTTTGTATGAAAAGTAGGCGTATTTATTAACAGATTTTGCTAATTTTTTCACCATTGGTTAATATTATCATAAAATTGCAATGAGCAAAAAATTGTGACTCTACAATGATTTTTAATTTTTGTGTTATATGGGAAGTAGGCGTGGTTGTGCTCGGATTTTTTTCATATTTGCAGTATTTTTTTATCACAACCAAATACTTATCTGTACCAAAATTCAAGGCTCTACGATGTTTCCTTATATTTAATGCCACCAATCGTATGAAGCTGAACCACTGTGAGACGTACCAGCGAAAGGTACAAAAATATTTTCGATTTTAGAGTTTTTGCCAACGTGCATAATTAAATGACAGAAATTTTTTGTTATTCTAACATGTCAATATAATTAAATATTAGTTAAAAGAAACCTAAACTGAACACTAAACACTGGCATCGAATACATTTTACATGTTTGCGTCATTTAACGCTTCTATAAATGTACCTTTATAAAATAAATTTAATTTTTAATTTTTACTCTTATATGTATGAAGGTACATATGTATATTCAAATTAACGTGTGTATGTGTACAAAGAAAATTATAATTTCAAAGAGTCTCAGATAACATCATAAAACAGAGAAGAAATATCAAAGCATAAAAACAACATCAACAACACAAAAACAAAATAAAAATAAAAGGAAAAATTTTAAATTTATACACAGAAATTTCATAAAATTTTGTCGATACTCGTAATATGAACTGTCAATGCCATAAAACATCCAAAAATCCTATTCACTCACATCATTAACACAATATCGCAACCACACACACACGGGAACGTTACATATTTAGTTGTAAAGAGATCCATTGTATATTTATGTACATACATATATATATGTATACAGATTCAAAATAAACACTCCTTCAAACTTACTTATGTATGTATTCATGTATAGTATATGTAACCACCGTACATACACATACATACACAAAGTTATTAACCATAAAAACTTTATTTTAAAAATATTATTTAGTTGTTTGTTTTCATCTTATTTTTTGTTGTTTTTTATTCTTATCCTTGTTGTTGCTTTTTATTATTTTTTAACATCACATGTGTGTGCTCGCTCACATGGAGAACGGAAAACATCATCATACAATAACGTTTCATGCTGTGATGGGTTCACTGGGAAATAATTTGACTTCAAACCTTTATGACATTAAAACGAACATACAAAACAGCTGACTGACTGACTGTCTGTCTGTCTGTCTGTCTGTCTGTCTGTCTGTCTGTCTGGCGGAGCATATTAATGGATGACTGACTCTTTCACTCACTGGTCGACTGACTGACTTTTCTCATAATAGTAAATGTAAAATTTACTACCGAAACAGCAACGACAACGGCGACAATGAATGTGTAGAGATAAGCAAACAGACCAAATATTTATGCATCAACTGGCTGACAATTATTATTTCTTACAAAACATAAATATTTCTGCATGGGAAAGAAAAATTTGTCAAAATTTTAAAAAGAAACTTTCATTATCGAAGTTAACAAATATCTTCGAAAGACTTGATTTAATCTTCCGTTATCCGTTTTATATTTAAATTGATGTGCATGCCACTAAGGCAAGCATGTAAGTGCTGACCTAATAAGGATTTTAGTAGATTTACGAATTTTATAGATTTATTTATTCCTTGATTCGAAAACATATCGGATTCGTCAGAAAACGTGGATTTTTGTTACGATATTGTGATGTTGTTAGTTACTTTCTCTTCAATAGCTGGCAGTTGGACGTTCATCTTCTTGTCCTTGTCGGCAATCTCAGTGTTTCTTTTGGCAGGATTGCTACTTCAGCCTGCCGAATGAGTTAAAAGTAGCTAAACTTAACTTTTAATAAGACTAGTTATAGTGTCTTCGTCTATGACCATCACAAATACCCTCCGGATCCTCTTCCATGCGGAAGACCCTCGATTTTCCTATATTTTGCTTATATCACGTTTGCTTATTTCACGTAAAAAGCAGCTTTTGGAAGTGCAGGAGTGACTGGTTTTTATAAGTTTTAGTTATCACCATCCCAGAGATCAAACATATATTACTTGATTGCTATTTTTCTCATTTTATTCTTAGACTTTTTTAAAGTGTTTTGAGTCTGATTGTTCCTTTCGAACATCATGGATTTTTCCTAATATGTGCCACCAATAGGCTCTTCGTTTGGTTAATTTAAACAAATTTAGTAAAATTAAATAAAATATTATTAAATTTAACTAACCAATTTTATTTAATTGCACTAAATTTGGATTAAATTGAATTAAAAAAAACATTTAATTTTAACATTAGAATTTTATTCAATTTTACAAACAAATTTCAATTCTAAAATGCTGTTTAAACCCCTGTAGGAAAATTTACTATAAATTAATATCATCAAAAGTAAAACAAATTAGAAATTTTAAACACTTTAATAATAATTATTGTGTAAAAAAAATTTACTTTATATTCTTTTTGTAAATGGAATAAGTAACGTCGTCAATTCTTATGAAAGAGTAAAAATAAATATCTTTTAATTGATATAAAAAGATAAACTGAAGATTATTTTAATTAAATTTAGTTCAAACTTACGTAGCGAAAGTTTAAATTATAAGTAATTTTATGATGAAGGGTTTTCAATAAGAGTCATTCCATTTAAAACCAACCAGCTGATTTTCTCACCTCTTCCGAATTTGATAATATTTGGTACAATTATTATTATTGTCAAAACTAAGACTAATTCAAAATTTCAGATAATTTCATCGAGTGGTTCGCGAAATATCGCGGTTTGAAAGTGCAAAATAGCCCAAAATATGTACAAAGTTGCATACACAAAATTACAAATATCTTTCGAAGTATTTATTATATAAGATTTATTGAGATGTCATATTAAAGGTATCAAAATTACATGACTTTTTTCTCAACATAAAAAAGGTCCATATCTCGCGATTTTTCGTTCGCCGGTAAATATCTCGAAAAGTAGTCTTTTTAAAAATTTTAAAAAAATATATATTAATGATGAAAATGTTTTCTATAACCGTGGAAAGTGGCATTCTGGAACTTGCTATATATTGGGAGTTATTACAACAAATGTCATTATAAATACGAAATATTTATTGCAATTTGTATCGCGAACCACTTGATGAAATTATCTGAAATTTTGAATTAGTCTTAGTTTTGACAAGAATAATGATTGTACCAATTATCATCAAATTCGGAGAGGAAAAGTAAAAAATTGGAATTTTTCGTGTTGGTTTTAATGGAATGACTCATAAGGTAAAATAAAACAAATAAGCTACCGTCTGAAATATAAAAAAAAGATATTTAAGAAATAAGAAATTCTGTTTTTTTTATAAAAAAAATCTGTTAATTTAAATATTTTTTTTTTTTTTTTTTTTCGTTAAAATTCGACAAAAATTGTTCGTCAATATTACCAACGAGATTTGCTTCGGTGTAGACTTTCGTGTACAGAGTTAGATTTGGAGTCCCCCACCTGTACCTATATAAAGATCCCCCAAGTCACAATCAAGAGGATATCTCTAGCATCCTCTGCAGAAATAAAAATTGTTAAATATCTTCACTCTTTAGAATTCGCTCTCACATTAAAAAGTTATATTGAATTAAAGTAGGTAGCATTTGTCACTATTTTTGTTTAAAATTCAGTATTTTCAATACGGTTCACGATATCAATAAACTTTCTTTAGTAATAAAAACCTTGATATGTTGTCTTATATTTAAGCCCTTTACATCTTCACTATTTTAAGTTAATTTTTATTATGAAATTGTGAAGTGGCCAAAAACATCGAAATTACCCCATCCCATGGGGCGAATGTACTCCAGGAGGAGGATTGCGCACAAGTAAAAATTTTTACAAAATTTAAAAGAATTTATTAAAACATATGTTGTCATTTCTTGTTCATTTGTATCATGTTTATAACATAGAAAAAAAATCTTTGATTAATTCCAAAAAATATGGAAGTTATCACTGAAAATACCCACAGTGAAATATTTATAAAAGTATTAAAAAAACAGTTACTCGCGTCTACCTCCGAATTAATGTATGTTGAAAATATAAAAATTTGATAGATGAAAGATCTATGTCAAATGCTCTCTACTTAATTTTGTATTATGCAGACTCATAGTTGCCAGATAAATTTGGAGAAAAAATCGTCAAAATCGTTAAATCAACTATTTGAAATCGTCAAAAAAATCGTCAATATGAAAAATTACGTTTTTTATATGTTAATGAAAATTTTGTATACTTTTTCTGATGATAAATTTAATTTTAAATTGAAAAGAAATTAATAAAAATGAAAATCAATTTCATATTATGAAAATCAAGTACATAGTACCTATTAAGTCTGATGATATGCATACATACTTATTTAAATATATGTACATATTTTTGGAATTGTTCTTTTTATTGAAGTTTTAGAATCTTGTTACATATTTTGAATTATTATTATATTTTATTATTTTGTGGCCATTATTTCATTAAATAATCAATTTTTCAAAAAATTCTTTCCAATAAAGTACTTGAATTCGCGCAATTCAAAGTTTGTCACTATTGTTTATGCTCGTTACACCAAGTTCGCGTTAAATGAAAACTCGTACTTCAAAAATGGTCAATAATAGAATCGCGTTATAAAGAAATTTTGTAAATAAATTATTGCGTAAATTGACGGTTACCTATATGTAATTTTATATGACTTTCAAACAAAAATAAGTTAAATATCTTGTAAAAATAGTTCTGAATTTTCTTTTAGGAAAAAATCGTCAAATTATGGGTAAAAATCGTCAAATCGTCAACAGGTAAAGACGGCCCATATAATGACGATAAATTGTCAAATCTGGCAACAGTGTGCAGACTATTATTCAATATTATTTGTGAAATTGCATGCTCATCACCGGCTTCTGGTGGTATTACAATATCTATGTTACTCTGTTCATGAATGAGCATGTACAAGTATTCTTCAGTAGCACATCAAAAATTTCATCGCATATCAGCCGCAGTGCTACTCGTTTTATGCAAAAAACATATTTTCACATGGGACCCTCTCTCTTTCTGTCTCTTTGCAAAGACAATCAAACGTTATGCAAAATAGCAAAATCATCTAGTAAACGAACGAGCGAATAAATAAATGAATGTTGAACTCCTATATACTAGAGAAGACACATATTTAAACTCACACTACATAAGCACATCCCAAAAATAATACAAATACGAAATGTGGTAAAAAATAACTGAAATGCACGAACTAAAGATACCTTGTTTCATTACAAACATCAAATTGGAAAATTTTATGTTTTAAAAAATTATGAAATGTTAGTACAGAAAATTTTAATAAAAAAATTAAATCGAGGGTCTCAACACGTGGAAATTTCTTTCAATTCGATTTTCAGTATACTACTTATGTATGTTTACATTATTTTTTTTTTTAGTATTTTTTACCTTGTTTTAAATTTAAAAATTAAAAAAAAAAAAAATAACTAAAATAATGGTATTTAGATGTCTACATATGTAATATTATTTGTCTACACATTGAACTCTAGTTAATATTTAATCAATTCTGTTATTTTTCAGAAAGTTTCTCATAATTGTTGCATATTCATATTCAAAATTTATAATTTATTTAATTTATTATCACTGTTATGTAGGGTATAAATATATAAAAAAAACCGTCATTCACAAAGAAACATGATTCCTTGGAAAAACAAACAACCAAATTATTACCGCCATCATCAGCAGAAACAACAACGACTGTAACAACAAAAACAGACGCAGTCAGTTAAATGTAGTGTCGCAGAAAAAATATTAAAGTAAATCACACTTTTAACGAACTTCCCAGCAAAAACGTTGCTTACCTAGTAAGTTAGAAAATAATATTGGAGACAAATAATCAATAGTTACTTTTTTGACCAAGTAACTAAATAATTAATTTTATTCGCGTTGCACGTTGGGGTAATATGTGTCAAAAGTGGCGATTAATTGAATTATAAAATTTTAATTTTTGTACTTAAGTTGTGTACCGAATAAAAGTAGACAAAATTATGTATCAATATCAATTACAATCTTTAAGCTAGATTGTGTTGTTTTCTTACAAGGAGCTGTCAAAATTATACATTTTTAAAAATAGTAAAAAATTGTATTTTAAATAAAAAGCCTTTTAAGGTAAAAATTTAAAATGGAACCATCAACTTCAAATATTTAAGTGTATAAATTATAATTTGTCCTAATATTTTAGTTTTTTTTTGAAAATTGTCCTAAAATACAAAAATTTTCAACTCTCATGGAATGCAACTTAAAATGTTACAGGATATTTGTTCTGAAAAGAGTAGAGGACAGTCACATTTTAAAGATCCCATATACGCTTCAAAAGCGGAACTATGGGGGTTCAAAATAGGGTACTAGTGTACTAGAAAATGTTTAATCACTAGCGAATTTTTGTTCCTCGCTCGATTTCCAAGATTTTTTATATCATCTTAAAGTCCTTGATAAATTTTTTAGAAAATATGCTTGCAGGTACTACATATCTTACATATTTTTCGAGTTATATACATTTGAAATTTCAAAAAAGTCAATCTTACAAGATCTTGGTCAAGATTTTTCCTTATATAGCAAAACATTTTTAACCGATTTTTTTATATTTTATGCAATTGGTTAAAAAACAAAATTATCTTTCAAACAAAGAAAATTTTTATTGGGTCAAAAGATAAACGATTTTGAATTGGAAAATTTGAAAAAATTTACAAACAGACGGACAGATAGACGGACTTTAGAGTTCTCTAAAAAAAATCTTAAAATTCGAAAAATATTTTTTTTTACTTCTCGAATAATACAAAAATCAAATATAAGTGTTAAAATTTTAATATCACCTTTCGCTGAATTAAATGCCATTTTTGGCCCATTTAACCCAAATGTATAGACGGACATTGCCATTCAATTAAAAAATATTTTAAAATTCTAAAAGTACATTTTTTATTAACTAATAAATAGAAAAAATAGAACTTGATGAACTTGAATATCATCTTTACTTGAATTAAGCGTCATTTTCGTCCCATTTGACCCAAATGTATAGACGGACGGAAATTACCATTCCGCAAAAAAAATTTTAATTTTAATTTTAACAAGCGCGAATATTCGGCTCGGCCGAATCTATACACCCACCATCAACTTTTTCAAATTTTACGTTATATGGGAGGGGTCGGTAAAGTGGGCATTAAAGTGGGCGGACCACGCCCATTTTTTGTTTCCGAGTTTACATTGGTCCTTGAACTATTTGAACACAATTTCGTTGATTTTCACCTTATATAGGAGGTGGGCGGTAAAGTGGGCGGACCACGCTCATTTTTGGTTTCCGAGTTTACGTCCACCCCCGAACTATAAGTACAAAATTTCGTTGTCGTACATGCTTTTGTTGAAGAAATATCAGCAGAAAAGTATACAACGGACACCCTGTGTTTCTAGTTTTTAGCCCATAACTTTTTTGTTTATTAACCGATTTTGCCCATTTTCAATCCCAAACAAACCTTATCCTGCTTTCAACGGACGGACGGACAGACAGACGGACGGACATAGCTAGATGGACTTAGAATCAAACCAGGACCCAGAAAATATATACTTTGTGGGGTCTTAGATGATTCCTTCGACATGTTACACACGGAATGACAAAATCAATATACCCCCATCTTTTGATGGTGAGTATAAAAATACATTTTTTATTTACTAATAAATAGGAAAATTAAACGTGATCATTAAGGTGTTGATATCACCTTTCCCTGAATTATGCATAATTTTGGACCCATTTAATTCTAGTGTATAAAAAAAATCTAGTTCTACTAAAAAAAAATCTTAAAATTCTAAAACTAAATTTCTTTTACTTAATAATCATTAGAAACACTAAACGAAATCATTAGAATATTGATATCTCCTTTCCCTGAATTATTCACCATTTTCGACTCCTTTTGTCCCAATGTGCGTTGTCCAGATGTATATGTTAAATAAAAAAAAAAAAAATTGACAAAACATCGATGTTTTAACTAACTACCATTTCTATGATTTTTACTAATTGGTATTTATAGTATAGAGTAATAAAAAAATAATTACAGTAATTACTGAAATAAGTATTTGTCATTACAGAAAACCAATAAGTTTTTGTAGGGTTTTTGATTGCGTGATTTTTTTTTCTCTCAGATTTTAAATTTATTCCATTCGTTCTAAAATTTAATTCAGTTTAATTCAGGATTCTTTAATATGAAAATCGTTGAATCATGAGTAAGTTTAATAATCCTTAATCCAGAATTCATTACAACAAAGTTGAGCTGTAGTAGGCTACTAGCTAGTAGTAGAAAAACAGGCAAAACAAGTAGTACTGTTTATGGTTTGTGCCGGATATTACATTAGTCACATCATTCTATGTGCAAGTACATGTATGTGTGAGTGTTTAGTACATACATATACTATGTACATATGGATATATTTTTTAACGACTAAATGTCGATAGGATCGTACGTAGAAACGAACCACAATGAATACAATACAAAGACATAATATAACTATGTACTCGTACTTTCAACATCCTACTGCCACTAACTATTACATATAGTGCCACCGCTACCTCCTACCGACAGGCAACATAGTTAACATCACCTCTTTGTATCGTTTATACAAACAACAAACACAGGAAACACATCCTATACTTGTGTATGTATGTTTGTATATATTTGTATGTATTGTAGTTTTGTTTAAATATATATTCGAGAGTGTAGATGATGACTATGAGCGGGTGAATGAATGGCTTGTGGGCCATGTTGAAAAATACTAGTTGAAATACTTATAGTCAGTCGGTTGGCAAACTCCCAAAAGTTTTATTATTATTATTTTTTTTTTTTTTTTGTTGCTTTTTTTGTTTTTGTCCTGTTTGTTTTCCATCTTCCACTCGTGTTCGTCCTTCACTCTTTCATTGTCTCATTTTCAATTTGGAATCATTCTCATGATTTAAAAAACATTTTCCACCTGCTGTGATGCAATATACGTGTTGGTGAATGAGTCTCCCTACAACATGTGAGGCATTGAGATGATTTTAAAGGGGTTGTCACAGTTTTTTTTTTTTTCTTTTTCTGTTGTGATAGGTCATTATATGAAAACATTACATACACTGTATATGAAGAGCATATATTTTTGTTTTAGCTATGAGCCAACATAAAAATGTATCGTTTAATGTATTGAATGAAAAATCCAACAAATTTCTTTAGTGTCCCTCAATTCACTTGAATGATAAAAACTATCATAAGATATATATTTTATTAAATTTCTGTTGTTAGGTCTTTTTTAACTTAATATTAAAATTTGTACGAGTTCATTATGTTCCATGGCAACCAGTAACAAGAAGAGACAATATTAAAATCATTGCAATGTTAGGGCCTTCTTCAATCAAGATAACAATATACACAGTATGCTCCATGGCAACCACACATGGTGACATTATTAAAATCATGGTAATGTTAAATTATGGGGAGGTTACAACAGCAGACATTCAATGAAATTGTGATGAATTACGGAAACTTATTAAATACTGTACATTTAAATTATGCAATACTTTCAAATTGATGAAATGCTTCTAGTCTCTGGACAATAAAGCATTGCATCGATTTGTTACAACATCGATGACAACATTTGTATGTTTGTATTTTTTTTTTTTTTATAAACTGCAAGCAAACAAACAACGAGTTTAGTAAAATTGTAAAAAGTAATGGGCACCTAAACAGACTATAGTATGTATGTATACGTATGTATAAATTATGACATTTGATATTTAAAAGGTATGAAAACATTACTGGTCGAATTACAATGTAAATGCATTGTTTTACGTTTTACTATATTCGTTTCAATATATAATAACGGTAAAGGTATGAGTATGGAAAAGTAATAGCGATTGAAGAACACAAGCCTAGTGAGTCATTCCATTTAAAACCGACATGAAAAATTTGTACCTTACCTCTACAAATTTAATGGTATTTGGTACAATTATACTTGTCATAACTAAGACTGGCGCAATAATAATTTCATCAAGTGGTTTGAAAGTGTAAAATAGTTAAAAATATTTAAGTTGTTGCTTTTTTAAAAAAAGTCCATGAAAAAATGTCTACTTTTATTGCTTGTAACATCACAACAAGTCATAGTATGCTAAAAAATTATATGTCAAAAATTTCTGCATTTTATTCTGAATAAAAAAGCTTATATAGTATTTTATAGGAAAATGTTAAACTAAAGAGTTATAGCGCAATAAAGATATTAGTTACTTTTAAGCCTTGTTTTAGGACAAAGGTCAAAGTTGACTGGCCGGTTTACGACCGATCGACGTAATTTTTGCACACATATTATTTTTATAGCCCCATCTACCAGAAACTGCCGGTGGAGCAAGCAAAATCAAAACTTTTGTAAAATCCATACATTTTATGGGTAATCTACTGCACATATATATTTTTCATGAATATATGTAAAAATTATTATTTAAAATAAAAAACAATTTTTACTAAGAGTGGTTGTAAGTCACTCTATGAATGCTTTTTCAGCACTGTTGAATGCTAAATCAGCACTAATTTTATTAATAATTGTAAAAACCTTAAGAACTAATATTAAATTTCTTAAAACTAACTAGACTAAATAATTTTAAGTAATTTTCTTATTATACACATAAACCCTTCAATAATTCTTATCACACACAAGTGTGAAAGATAAGGGTTGATTGTACACATGTGTAAAAGACCAACGCACATGCGTATATCCACAACAAATGTAAACAATCATAAAATTTATAAAAAAATATTACAAATGGTAATTAAAATTTAACATAATACTTAAAAGAAAGATATAAAAAAAAGTAATAAAATATGTTCAAATAAGTTTGAACAATATAAAAATACCATTTTTGGAGATACGCGACCGCGAAGTTTATTACGCGAATTATCGACCATTAAAATTCAACATAAATATTTTGGAAGATATTCGTTTTTTTAAAAGTACAATTTATATTATTTTTGAGAAAATCACGAAAATCACGCTAAAACTTTGCATTTGCGTTACCAGCGTTACCATATTTTTGCCAAATTTTATTACATTTGGATGATTTTTGGAAGCAAATTTTTCTTCCCACGATGAGACATAAGTAGTACATGCATCAAGAAAACTTATTTATATATAAAATGATTTACATCCATAATTTACAATCCCTGATACAGAAATGAAAACGGTTTTTTAACTTTTTTTCAAAATTTTCCAATATTTAATTTGTTAATATTCATCGTTTCAGGCGTCTACTTTCATATATATACTATAATGTATAATGTACATGTAGTACTAATATTTTAAATATTTAAATTGTATGCGCATTCATACGTGCATATATTTGTATCAAAATTATTGAAACGTCAATCAAAGACAAAAAAGAACATCATTTAGATATTTCTTAAACATTTCATTATGTTTAAATACATATTGAACTAGAAACGGAAATTAAAATAAATACAAACAAAAAACAAACAAAAAAAACTTTAGCAACATTTTATGGTTGTTAGACAAAATAACAGACTCAAAATTACATTTAAAACGAATCGTCGCACAGTGATTAGCAGGGCAACAAAAATATGGTAAAAAAAAAATGTTCCGATTTGTAAAAGTAAAATAGAATTTTTACTTATATACAAAATTCTATTGGATGCAAAAAGTTTCTCCCACATATGCAAAATTGTGCACTTAAGTATAATATATGTAAAAATATATAATTGAAATTGCTTAAATATGCTCTCAAGTAAAGATTTTCTAATAGTTTGATTCATTTTTGGCTATCCTGGTGATTTATTTATAGATGTAGATAAAAGCATGATTATCCTGTGAAAACAAAAATATATTTTTCAGTAATTATGATTTAAATTTAATTGAAAGGAGCTTTTTATTTAAACATTTATCAAAGAACTAAATTTTTTTTTGTACACTCCTTACACAAGTGTCCTAAAACGCAATAATGGTCTGGGAAACTCGTAATAATTAAAAATATTTTAACCGATTTTCTCTTTTTATATCACGATTAGTTGAAAAACAAAGTATTTAATAGCAAAATTTTTTTAAAAAAGATAAAAGCTCAACTGTTTCCCATATAAACGTACCCTACAAATTGTGTTTATAAAAAACCGACTTTTCAGAAAACCGGTTTTTCGGTTAACTATCTATTTAAAAACCGGTTAACCGACATTTTAATAAATGCTCTAATTTGAAACTTAATAAAAATATTTTTGGTTTAAAAGTGTTTTTTCAGCTTATACGTTTAACCATGCACCAAATAATAAACACTGTTCTTTGTAAATAGCGACTGATTTACATCGAAAGTTATGATACGTTTTTTAGCCTTTAGACTAGTTGGTTTTAACTAATTTATAAAAACAATTTTTTTTTTATCTTTTATTACAGCTTATTATAATGATTTAAAATTTTTCTATGAAGTTTTTTTAATATTAATTTTTTTAATTTAAAAATAAAATTCAATTTTCGAAATTTTAAAGCATCTTAACAAAAAGGAAGCTTAAGACATAGGATAATGTACTTTATATTATGATTTATATTCACCGCTTTTGAAGTTTTTCTCTTAAAGAAATGTTTATAAAATTTTTATAAAAAAATATTTAATAAAAATATCTGTATAAAATTGGAAAAACAATTAATCTTTTCCTGTTAAAAAGAGATCTATTTTTAATTTTCAGAATTATTAATTGGGGTATTCACATGGTCGTCATAAAGTCATATATCATAAAATAATAACACGAAAGAATATGACTGATGTGAGCAACCCTCATAAGTTAGTATGCTATTTCAAATTTGAGTCAGCTGATAAATGAAAAATACAATTATAAAAAATTACAAATATTTTTAATGAAAATTCAAAAAACAAGTCAAAAATCTGAAATAATAACCGGTTTGTGCGAAAAATACATATTGGATATTGTTATGGCTGATTCAAGTAAATAAGATAAAATTAAAATTACCTGAATCTTCTAAAAAATCCATTTTTATAAAAATTATAAAATATTTTTTGGCACAAATGAAATTGTTTGAAAACATAAACATAAACAGCTGTTGTCGATGACTAAGCCGGCAATATTTTCTGACGGCGGTTATTTTAAATACGTTCTGTGGCTGCTAGTCAGCTAAAGTATACAAACAAAGTTTTCTTCCTTTTATTTTTTAAATGTCTCAATTTTTTTTATTTAACTTTATAAAAGTTAATAACTTTTATAAATAAATTAATAAAATGTAATTAATCTTGAAGTTATAGAACTATGCACAAATTTATAGCATGTTTACGTATATATTGCGAATATTCAATGGCGGTAACTTCTAAATATTACCTCCGGCTCGACAAAGAGTTTTTCCCTTTCGACTTAGATTTACACCGTTTAGTTATGACAAAACAATAAACACATCATAAAAGGTCTTATTATTTTAGGACTTTTTTCTTTGAAGCACAACAACAATTTTTTAAAACTATCATAAAACTTTAGTATTTTATGACAATAAGACTTGATAGCACACCGTGTGAATACCCCAAATAATTTAAAAGTGTATTTTCTGCACTTATTTAGTTCTACTTTTGAAGTCTTTCTTTTTTGCTATTATCCTATATAAAATCTTTTTTTTCTCCTAAGCTACATATTAGTAGGAATGTAATGTTATTTTCTTCATGGAGAATTATTGGAATGCTTAATCATCTATTTGATTTTATTATAAATACAGTATTAAAATATATTGAATTTCAAACATGTAAGTATATCACCTGACTTTTAGTTCTTTCAAAAATTTTTTTTTATATTTTAAATTCGGAAAAAACTAACAAAAAAAGGAAATCTAGTGATATTTTTAGCAAATTTTTAAAACCGGCTAACCGACATAAAAACCCGGATAAAACGGTTAACCGAAATTGAATATTTCAAATTAACCGGTTCGCAAAAAACCGAAATTTGAAGAGAAAACCGGGTTTTCGGTTAACCGGTTTATAAACACTACCTACAAACTTCAGGTCCGAATTAACGATATCCGATTTCACTAATATTTCGCACAGTATGTTTTTGCAACCCAAAGAACGATTCTAGGGAGAGTTACGGTCAAAATTCAAAAGTTGGTAAATTTTGGTGAGTATAGTGTACATACATACCTATTCATATGCACACAAACAAAAAAAAAATTAAAAAAGCCATGCGTTACAATAAAAAAAATATATTAATTTTAAAGTATTAAATTTCCCTTTAACTTTGGACTTCAGTCACGACCACGCAAACGCGTTGACGAAAAATGTTGTGAACAAACAAGGTGTAGAAAAATGTCCTCTTTAAAGTTATAAAGAAATTTTATCATCAAACGCATTTTTGAATTCTGATTTATTGCCAAAGATCTCCATATGCTCTTATGTGCATCGTTGAACCCGCATTTGAAGACTTCTAAATGCATGCATTCTCTTTTTGTAAATGAGTCATTCCATTTAAAACCAACCAACACGAAAAATTCGAATTTTTGACTTTACCTCTCCAAATTTGATAATATTTGGTACAATAAATATCCTTGTCAAGACTAATTCAAAGTTTCAGATAATTGCATCAAGTGGTTCGCGAAATATCGCGATTTGAAAGTGTAAAATAGCAAAAAAAAATCTACAAAGTTGTGTACACATAAATACAAATATCTTTTAATGTATCCAAAAATCATCCGAATTTAATGAAATTCGGCAAAAATATTAATACTGACGCTGGTAACTCAAATATCGAGTTTAAGTTTGATTACCGCTTTTTGAAATACGCGACCGCGAAAAACATGTTCCAGGAATCATTTTAAAGGTAATTTTATTACCTTTAAGTATTCACCTCAATAAATGTTTTATCGCAAATATTTTCGAAGATATTCATATTTTTAAAAACACAATTTTTCTCATTTTTGAGATATTATAAATCGCGAAATATCGCGGTAATCAAGCTCGGTATTTGCGTTACCAGCATCAATATTAATATTCTTTCCGAATTTTATTAAATTCGAATGATTTTTGGAAAAAATTTACTATTTTTCCATTTTGTTATAAACAAAACAATACAAATTGCAATAAATAATTCGTATTTATTATGACATTTGTTGTAATAACTCCTAAAATATTGCGAGTCCCAGAATGCCACTTTCCACGGTTATAGAAAACATTTTCATCATTAATATATATTTTTTTTAAATTTTTAAAAATACCAATTTTCGAGATATTTATCCGCGAACGAAAAATTGCGAGATATGGACCATTTTGATGTTGAGAAAAAAGTCATGTTATACGTCATATTAACGTTAATTTTAAACCTTTAATCTTAATAAATCTTATATAATAAATACATTAAAAGATATTTGTAATTATGTGTACACAACTTTGTAGATTTTTTTTAGCTATTTTACATTTTCAAATCGCGATATTTCGCGAACCACTTGATGCAATTATCTGAAACTTTGAATTAGTCTTGACAAGGATATTTATTGTACCAAATATTATCAAATTCGGAAAGGTGAGAAAATCAGTTGGTTGGTTTTAAATGTAATGACTCAAATATTCAATTTGATATTTTCCATATTGCAGTCTGAGACTTTCATTTTGAATTGCCTTTTTCTTAAATAATTTCAAATACCTTGCAGATATAATTACACAGGTCAACAAAATCGCAAGAAAGTTTTATATTTCGAATAATTCTGCAAAATTATTATTCCTTAGGCTTGATAAAGTGTGGATCAAATAAATTTTGCTTCCTTGAGGAGTTTTTAAGTTATGAAATTCAGGTGATAGGTAGAGGAAATTAGTCACACATATTTTATAGGCAAGACATGGGGATACAAAAATGTAGTACCAGTGAAGTCTCTAACTTGTCACACATAGCCCTTAGAAGTCTTTAAAGTGGTAAAAAACGAGAATTTCTCAATTAACCCTCATAAATCCATAGAAAAATGAGGGATAAGGAGTGGGTGTATAGGGTAAATTTGTATTTGATATAACTAATACAAGACCGCAGATTTCAAAAATGGTAAAATTTTTTAAATCGCATTGACAGAAAATTTTACCCCTCTTGCCCCTCATTTTACAATGGTTTTTCGAGGATTAATTGAAAAATTCTTGATTTTTACAACTTTAACGACTTCTAGAGGCTATGTGTGACAAGTTAGAGACTTGACTATTACTACATTTTTGTAGCCCCATGTCTTGGCAATAAAACATGGTTAACTAATCTGCTCTACCTATTGCTTGAATAACCTAAAAACTCGTCATGGAACCATATTTTCTTTGGTCCTCAATGGGTTAAAAATATGACGTGATGGAAAAAAACGAAAATTTTCCTGGTGATATACCTACAATATTTTCAACATGATTTTCTAGATACTTTTTTAGTGTTGACCTGTAATTTTTAATTTTTTATTCTATTTGAAAAATTTTCAGTTCTTTTATGTTTGACATCTAAACAGTATCATTTAGTGATACCCGAAAGTAATTATATATTATCACATATCTCCCGAACTATTACAGATAAAATCCTGAGATTTTGTGGAAATAATTTTATTATCATTCTACATAATTGAGATGAAAATGGGACGTGTCGATTAAGGAAAGTGACAGCCCATATATAAAGAAAATACTAATTGTCAAATAACTTAAATACTGTTAAAGCAAAAGTCTTATTATTTTTCCGGAATATCTTTCTCATCAACTACCAAACTTAAAATGTAAATATAATGTATAGGACCAGGGAAAATGATATCTCACATATAACGAAAATATTAAATATCGTATATCTTAGAAACTATTACAGCAACAGTTTTAACATTTTGTTAGAATAACTTTCTCAAAGATCTTCCTAAGTTCAGATGCAAATGAGATGGGTAGGACCTGGGGAAATGGTACCCCCATACAAAGCAAATATTCTTCATGGCATATCTAAAGAACTATTATGGTCAAATCCCTAAAATTTTGTGGGAACTGCTTTCTTATCATATTGTTTACATGAAATAAAAATAGCATTTTTAGGGCCGGTGGAAGTGGTACCCCCATACAAAGTAAATACTAATTATCCGCATATCTTGAGAACTATTACAGCTAAAGTGAGAATATCTTGTTGGTACAACTTTCTTATAAACTTGTATATTTGAGATGAAAACGGGACGGATAGAATCTGAGGGAATGGTACCCCCCATACAAAGGAAATATTATTAGTAGTATATCAAAATAACTATTACAGTGAGAGCTCTAAAATTGCATGAGAACTATCTTCATAACATATTGCATTTATAAAATAAAAACAGGACAGATAGGGCCGGGAAAAGAGTATCCACTATACTAAGCAAATATTAGTTTTCGTACATCTAAAGTATTCATTTAATGAAAGTTTCAAAAACTGTTATAGAAAAAAATTTGTATTTAAAATTTTAAAGGGATAGGTCAAGTGGGAGTAGTAGCCCCCACATAAAGAAAATATTAGTTGTGGCATGTACTTTATAGACAGCTTAACCGCTGAACCGATGTTCTAAAAATTTTCACAACATAATCCTGAAGGCTTCAATAGTAAAATAATCTATTTTACTTTCTCATTAATCTCCATAATTTAAGACAAACATGGGACGGATAGAACAAGGGAGAATGGTACCTCTTATTCAAAGCAATTATTCTTAATGAATATCTAAAGAACTATTATGAGGAAAGACCTCAAATTTTGTAGGAACTACTTTCTTATCATATTGAATTGATAAAATAAAATAGGACGGATAGGGAGTGTAGACCCCATACTTTTCGCATATCTAAAGTCGTAATTTATTTAAAATTGTAATGCTTATAGATAATAGGTAGAAGGGGAGTAGTAGACCCATATAAAGTTAATATAATATGGCATCAAAAGGGGTAGCAAAGCGCACCGGTTAAATCTATTATATATGTGGGGTTTCACTATAGTTTATTAGCTCAATAACACTTTTTTAATATCCATCGTTTATTAATCAAAATAAAACGCACTTGTTTAAAATTAAATAATATTTATTCATTAAATTAAATAGAAACTTCAACTAAAATTAACTCAAATATTTAATAGACGATCGCAAACATTTTGTCTTTTCTCTTCGACCATAGTAAAATAATAAAGTACTCGCACATCTACAAAAACAAAAATTGCTTGTATTTTGTTAGTGTAAAACTACTGCCCACAATGTCAGAATGCTTTGAACGGAAAAATGAGAGAACGAAAGAGAGCAAGAGAAAAAAACTCAAAAAATATTTTACATGCGAATACAAAAACAATTTGACAGTACCGCGAGGTTTGCCAATGAAAAAATTGTAAAACAGCTGGTCTTACGAGTATACTTTATTATTATACTATGTCTTCGACGTTCTAAACACAACTCCTCTTTTAAAACTAAACTGTCTGTATTTTCATTCTTCTTTTCTTTGTCATATTCCATAATGTCATATTCGTCTGTCTACTGTCATCCTAAAGCAACAGAGTTGCATTTCCCATATTTAACCCTTACCTCTACATATATACATTCAGAATACTTTACCGAGATTATTTCTGATAAACATAAACATATTGTGCTTAAATTGATAAATTTTCAGCAATTTTACAAAAAAACTTGCTGTAATAGAATTAGTAATTTTAAATGAATTTTTTAGAGTCTATAATTAAGATGTACGTCATATTAAAGACAATTTTAATACTTTTAATATGAATTTAAATTTTTTTTATCATAAATATGTTTAACATTTTTTTAATTTTATGTCGACAACTTTGTGTTTTTTTTTTAAGTATTTTGCATATGTTTTTATATAAAAAATTATAATAAATTGTTATGTTTGCATATACAAATGAATCACTGTGCATTATTTTAAATCTGACATACACTCACTACTTAAAAATTCTTAAATTTACCAAAAGAAAAAAAGAGGCCAACAACAACGAAATATCAACGACATTCGATGTATGGCTTATAAACGTCAACAACAGCAATTGAAATCTTCAGCGTCACTTGATGCCATCGTACGTTCTCGCACAATAATAAAACTTACTAACAACTACAAACATGAGAACATGTACAAAAATATATATAAGAATCTCTGTGTATAAGAAAGTTTATGTATAGTATATACCTGTAGTAAAAGTGCAAATATAATCCAATACATTGGATGTTTGTGGTACAAACCTGCATATATGTATGTTGTTATGGTTAAGTGTTTACTGACGGCGATCCTCGTGTATAAATTCTCACACTAAACTAAATAAAAATAGATATGTACGTAGTGCTCCCAAACTTAAAAGTATACATAAGTAGTATTTGTATCCATACAATGTACAAAGAGGTAAAGTAAAATTAATGTTTATAATTCACTCATACAGTTCATTCAAAATTGCGAATACTTTACATACATACAGTAGCGAGCATTAAAAATGCAACGCTATGTGATATGATCTTTGTACGCATATATTTTGCTTATAGCAAGTCCTAATGTAACAGAACTAATGTGATTTTATTATTTGTGGTAATAGATACCTGTTGCATATAATTTTATTGAATATTTTTGTGTGTAACGAAAATTATTGAACGTTTAGTAAAAGCAGCTGAAAATGTAAGCGAGCAAAAAAAATGCAACTCTAAACAAATAAACATGATTTTTAAAATTTTGATAAAAATTTTGATTGGAAATGGTTGGAAACTATAGTGTTGTTAAAAAACATGATTTTCTATCGTTGCATATTGTCTAAGATACATGAAATCTACAAATAATATAAATATTAGCAATAAATTCCAATTTTATTAAATTTTGATATTTTTCTGAACTGTTTTGGAAATTTTTCAATAGAGATTGATATTTTTGGAATTATTATTTATTTTGTTAGTTGTTTTAAAACCAATAAACATTTTCTATAAATAAGCGATCAACTATTTATGATAGTTTAGCTTAACTTCATAATTTATAATTGAGTATGAGTTTTCGACCGAAATAACGCAACCACTTTCGATCATTATTGAGATGGAATCAACAGCTTAAAATATTTTTTTCGCAATGATATGACATTATCGAATGCCTGGTATCGCTATAATGTTCAAATATCCCTTGATTTTGGTCCTGGAGCAAATTCTAACACAAGGAAAAACAGTTAAGAAATATACCTATATTGAACTCTTCATATGCTGAAAAATTAAAAGTACATCCTTTGTGATGATTGGACTATTGTACTTGTTTACTATTGGAAATTAATACTTAAGTAAGTATGTCTACCTAAACCGTCTAAAATTGAAATATATGGGTTTAGAGTCAAATTAATTCAAGTTATCGTAATAGGCTCTTATTTCCATTATACAGTACTCGTAAAAATAATAAAGGACCTGCCTCTAAAAGTAAAGGTGGTAGTTTAATATAAGTAAATAATATGTGTTTTGTTAGAAGGATATCCAGTTACCATATTTACATTATTAAATCAACAATTGCTGGCAATTTGAATGGCCAAATGTGGTCATTCAGATAATATAAAATATCTACTGTTAAATGACTTGTATCAGTTGTTACAGGCATGATCGTTTCAATATTGTTTCTTTAAGATAATTTTTAAGAATCTTTATATTAGAACTACATATTAATATTATTTCACTGCAATTATCAGAATGTTATTCAAAAATATTCGAAAATTCTTAAAAAGTATGGAGAAAAGAGTGTTTTGTTAATATTATTAATATCCTTTGTAGTTAAAATTACCTTCAATTTATATGTATTGGTAGTAATTAGTGGTAATACTACCAAATCATAGTTTTCAGCATTTCTCGATAATTATTTTTATCAAAATTTAAAAAAATCCGGTGATTTTTTAGGAGTTGCATTTTTTTTGCTCCCTTAAATTTACAACTTTTTAAAAAGAAAATTTATTAACTGTTCGTATGCGTAACAATTTGGAACAAAATGACATACAATAGTTGGCTAAGACTGCAAAGAATAAAATCACAACAGAATTGGCTAATTTAATGACGTTCTAGCCCTAATCAATACGATCAAAAATCATATAGCCTAGCGTTGCATTTTTTATGCTCGCTACTGTATATACATCATGTAAGTTTAAGATGCATAAATGCAGTAAAAACAAGTAAAAGCTGTGCCGAATCTTATATACCCATCACCACCGTTGAGATGGAATTTGATTTGGTTTTATCTATATACATATATAAAAGAGTATTGGCTGAGTGATTAACTGACTGATTTACTTGGTGATTCATCATCGCACAGCCCAAACGGTTAAGGCTAGAAATATGAAATATGCACTGTGGATTGGTCTCCTACCGAATAGATTTTTGGAAATTCGAATGTTTAGGGGGTAAAAAAGGGTAAAAACGGTAACCTCATATCTCCTAAACTAATAATAAATTAAATAGTTTGAATGTTCAATAAATTCTAAGACATATTAAATTAAATAAAAATAATAATTCTAAGACAATATTAAATTAACCCTGCAATACTAATGTACGTAAATTTTACGTATACAATTATTTTTTAAAATCTTATTACTCAGGCATCCGAAGATATAATGCAACCAAATTTTAGTGGAAGTTTCATTAAGTTTTCTTACATATATAAGTTCAAAAATATAACATTTTTAGTCGTTAGAGTTATTAATACTGAGGCAATTAAAAAAGTAGTCAAAATAACGTTAGTATTCTATTGTTAAAAAAGGGTATCTTGAAAATTTATGAACCGATTTGACTTATTAAAAAAACCGAAATTCGAAAAAAATATTTCCATAGCTTAAACAGTACCTGCAAAAATCGTAATAATGGGTTTTAGCCTATAACTCGGTAAATACTGGACCGACTTAGTTCACTTTTTTAAAACAAAAAATAAAAAAATTCAGAATTTTCAGTGAAATAACGAAGCCTCTAGCTTTAAAAAGTTGAAAAAACGATATTATATGCCATAGTTCTTTGTTGCTGTTTTTCAGCACCCATGAAAACAACAACTATAAGGGAAACGCGCTTTAAAAAAATAAAAAAATATTTGCCAATAACTCGGTTGTTTATTATCCTATTTGGTTGATTCAAAAAAGCGAAATTTCAGAAAAATAATTGTTACCGATCTATTTAAGAACTAAGTCTCTTGTTTATATAATATTGAATATCGGTAAAAAATATATTTTTGTCAATATCTCGGTTAATAATGGAGCGATTGAATTAATTTCTTCTACACTAAAATTTAGAGAAAAATTTCTGATCTTTTATCGTAAAAACGAAGCCAATAGCTTATATAGGGGATTCAGAAAATCGAAAACCGGTTTTTAAAATATCTCGGCCATCTTTAGACCGATTTTTTTCAAATTCAGTAGAAAAGTTTTAGAAGAAATTTCTGATCTTTTGATATATATATCATGTATCTATGTTAACGACAGACTTTAGAAACGCCATTTACAGCATTTTTAAGCCAAAAAAAACAACAAATTTACACCTGTGGTGAAGGGTATAAAAATATTCAAGAAGCGAAATCTTGTAATTATGAAGATATGTCATAACTATAAATAATAATTTCATTAGTTGCAATTTAAATTTAATTTAAACAATTTCTATATTTTAAAATAAAACGGATTTTGTATGAACAATATTATACACACATTCATATAAAAATAGATGATTTTATTTAAGTGAGTATGAGTATATTGTTCATATTAAATTTAGCCTGCAGTCTAAACGGTGTCTGTTAACATGTCGCCATGTTTTACTGTCTAAATACGGTGTTATTTTTATTACCGTCTTTGTTGTTGTAGTTATAGTTGCTATTACTGTTACTGACATAGCTACTTTTATTGCCAAAAATAAATGAACTTTTTAGTTAAACAGGGATCTTGTTGAAATACCACATTTTTTTCAGTGGTAAATTGAAAATATATTCACTAAAATTCTTTCATGCATAAACGTTTTAAAATATTTACAATATATACATAAATAAATATATATTTATGTATGTATGTGTTTGTACATTAGACTGCTTAAATAAAAAATGTCTACCATAACTCTCCCTATGATTTTTGTTTGTAAAAACATTGTGTGGAATATTAGGCTGCACCAAAATTTACCACCTTACGAATTTTTACTGTAACTTCCCCTAGAATTGTTCTTTGGGTTACAAAAACATACTGTGTGAAATATTAGTGAAATCGGATATCGTTAACCCGTGCCGCTTTGGACCTGAAGTTTGAAGGGTGCGTTTGTATAAAAAAAATGGTCTTTTTGCAGTTTTTAGAAAAAATTTGCAATTAAATATTTTATTTTGCACCTCGATGTTAAAAAATTATAATCTACACATAATTATCTATCAAATAACATAAAAAAGAGAAAATCGATTAAAAAGTGTTAAAGTTATTATAAATTCCCCAGACCTTTAATGTGTTTTAGAACACTTGTGTAAGGAGTGTACCATGAAATTTTTAATTTTTTGATAAACGTTTAAATAAAAAGCTATTTTCTATTCAATTTGAACCATAATTACTGAAAAATCCAAACATGAACGTTTCGAAACTCCATTTTCAAACTTTAAAAAGGTTTGTGAAACAAATTTCAAAAAAGTTCGAAAAAAACATTGCAAATTTATAAACAACACTAAGAAAATAAAATTAAAAAATAATTACCTTGTATGACTAAGCCGTACCTGCGATTTGAATTCTGCGGATTTCGACAAAAAGGCATTTTTTACAGTTTTTAAGATACAGTCAACTTTTTTTGAACTGATATTTAAACCAAACAAAATTGTTATGTAACAAGGTAAAACATATGCCAAGAAATATATTCTAAAGTTTCTAAAGAAATTGGACAAGGATAACCTTTAAAATACGGAGGTCAAAGGTCAAATTAAAAATGCTTTCATAAGTGTCCAAAAAATTTTAATGGCCTGGAGAAATTCTAATAACTTTAAAATTTTCTGATTTCAACTTTTTTCTCTAGTTTGATAGATAATTATTAAGGCGAAAAAAGTGTTTTTACTTAAAGTTTTTAAATTCACGCGTTTGAATTGTTGTTTGCAATTTAAATTTGTTTTTATTATAATAAAAAATTTAAACACATTAGAATATGTTTTCTTAATCTCACATTTTGTTCTTTTAGCTTCAACATTTTTAAAAATGTTTATTTAAATTTTATTTTTGTTATGTATCTTGGAATTTTAAATATTATTTAATAATAATTCGTACAGCCGTTTTTTAGACGTAAAGACGAAGCTTGTAGAAAATTCTTTCTATCGGTCTATTATTTTACCTTGCCCCCATACAAATGTTTCCCAGAAAATTGCTTTTTATGAAAATCGGAAGAATATAATGTTTTCTATCGACATTACTCGTACATTAAAATTTCAAGAGATTATGTGCATATTTGGCCATAGTTTCTCTATGAGACTCCCTCTCTATAAATACTTTAACGTGTATAACTACCATAAAAATATTAGTATACGAATACAATTTTGCACGATTATTTTGTATGTAAGTATCATGCTATTAAATTTCATACTATTCAATTTCGTAAAAATCGGTCACTAATTGACCATATCTCCCTTAGAGCACCAATTCCAAAATGTCACTTTAAGTCGCATAAATGGCATAAAAATAATTTATATTGTAGTTTTATTTGTAATAATTAAAATTTATATAATTATAATTGACATCACCAAATTTGAAGAGAAGAGAATCGGTTCATAATTGAACATAGTTCCCATATTAGAGTCCCTCGCGAAAAACACATTAATGCACATAAATTTAACAAAAAGATAGATTTCGAACTAAATTTTGCACAAATAAATTTGTATAAGTGTATGTATGTATTATAGTAATAAGACTAAAAATATAAAATGTTGGTACTTGAAACTGTATATTGACATCTATAATATATATTATCTTGGAAATTATTTAATGGATGAAATATTTGATGGACTTTTTTTTTTTTTGCTACTTTTTTTGTGGATGATTCTAACAAAAAGTTATACGTTATAATGCCATAATTCCCCTATTACGTTTGATACCCATATCACTATATAATGTTAATTATAAAGTATTAAAATTAAGCATTAATGGCATACATCCTTCAAAACTTTAAAGTCCTTTAAAACGGAAATACGAACACAAAATGAAAAACTGAAAACGCTGTTAATGGAATTTATCATGTGTGAGAAAATAGTTTCGTTTTTATTTTGATATTATAAATAAATTAATAAAAAATTATAAACAAATAATAAATAAATTAAATAAAAATTTCTTGTTCTTTATTTACAACAAATGTAGTATCTTTTGATCAATGAATAAAAAATTACATTTTTGCTATTTTCGAATTTTTTTGATGATTTCTTAGAAAAAAAATTTTTTTTTTTTTATTTTGTACGAAATTTAAGTTTTTTTCCCCCCAAAAATGGCATAATTTCTCCATACTCCTATCAAAAACTAATATGAGTGTAACTTAAGGCCAATTTTAATAAGAATTTTTTGCTATTTCATTGAACCAAATCATGCAATTCGTTTCCGAGATATGCTTTAATATATGGTGCAACATGGTTAATTTTTTTTTTTCACCCGAATTGACTGAGAAATCACAAGCGCAGAAAATATTTTAGGTCTATATTAAGGTCGGATTCCGACGTTTTTTATACAACAAAAATTGTATCTCTAATTTCATTTTTGTTTAAACATTTATTAAATTTGTATTTTTCAGTTGTAGATTCCACGTCTAAGTTCACCTGTTATTTGCTACTGATGTTTCCATTTTTATTAAATTTGTTGCTTGACAAAATTCATTCCATCTAGTAATAAAATTCAATTTCTTCTTCATAATTATGTTTTACTTTCTTTGATTTTTTCAACAGCACTATAATATTGTGTCCTATCTGTGTAAAATACACTAAAGAAAATTAAATTAGTTCACCTTTACATACTACTTAATAAATATTATTTATGTTCGGTATGTTATCTGTGGAATCGAAGTAATTTCTTTGAGGTTGTAAATCCAAAGTATGACTGTTACTTTAGACTTTAAAAATAACCATATTTTTACTATGATTTTATAAGCGTAAAAGATAATGTTTATAAAACTTGTAAATGTTTAGTTATGAAATTTATTAAAATAAATTTGAAACAGACACAAATTTCTTTCAAAAATTTTCACAACAACATTTTCTTAAGTGTATGATTTGTTATTTTGCTATGTGTACGTGTGTTTATCTGTTGGCTGATAAAAAATATCATTATGACAAAAATAAATATATAAAAACCCCTAAACAGGTACTTTACGATTTTTTATTCGTTTTGAACTTTTTTTATATTGCATAAGTATTGTATGAGTTTAAGTACAAAATACAAAAATGGACGAGGATTTGTAATTTTTTATTTTATATTTTCTACTAAAACCACACAGACATAATCAAACTAACACCCACACACATACATCCGTTTAGGGATTGTAAAGTAAGTATTTGAAATGCTAGCTAAACGCCCTCAAACACTACAGACTTACAGAAAGGCACACACAAACTGAAACACATTGAATAAAGAGGAGACAACTCGATGGAACAAACGCCTGAGGCTGTTTTAGCTTCCGTACGACGTTATTACATTTTCCGTGATAGCTTGTTAGAAACTCATAACGCGATAATTGCCATTTAATGTTGTCATCCGCAACAAATAGTGGATGACAAACGAACAAATGGTTAAAAAAAAAACAAAAAAAAATAACATAAAATAAAAAGACAAGAAGAAAATGAAGCCAAACATACACACACTCTTAAATACTTACATATCTAAAGGTAAAAGTGTAATAAAAACTTTCTCCTAACTCATTTCATTTTAGAATAGAATAAAACGAAATAAAATAAAAATACAATACAAAATTGTAGAATTTATTTTCCCACACCAAATGGACATTTTATTATTTATATATCTATATCTATATTCTTTGGGAAAAGATCAAAATAAAAATAAAATAAAAAATTTTAAAATAAAATTAACAATATTTCCAAAAGGACATAACCTCCATCCTACCATCTACACACAACTGAGAAAAATGTTAAATGACCGTATAATTGTGTGTAATTTACGATAAATTTTGGTTCCATTTAAGTTGGCATCTTTTCTTTTTTTGGGCAACAATATGAAATGTGAACAGTAGACATATTTTTCTTAATGATTATTTTTTGTTACATAGAAAAAAATATATCCCTATCAATATTGACAGATTTTTTTTTATAAAATACGAATAAAAGCAAAGCCACAAAATGTTAAAGAATGTTATAAAAATATATTTGTTTTAAAATTTAACGACTTTTAGAAAGTTATAGATAACAATATTTATAAATAATTTTAAGGATATAATTCAAATTAACAGATTTCAGATTCGGATTTTCTTATTATGCTTTCATAGAAATCAGTCTTTAACTGAATACAGTTTTAATATAAGATTTTTTTTTTTTTTGGAAAATCATATATACACAATGATTTGGGGTATTATACAGTTGGACTTTACCAACTACAAATAAAAATAAAAAATTAGAAAAATATTGACGGTCAAGCCGACTTATATGCCAATTGTTAACCGGTATTTGTATTAAGAGTATTGTATGTGTATATGTTATATAATGTTATTTATGCGATTTAGTGTGATTCCCTATAGTGGGTCTTATATGGGACCGATTACGATTTTTGGATTTGGTACTGAGGTTTTTACTTACATATGTATGTAAAACTTATTTGTGTTAAATATTATCTTTGGAAGATAACACTACTAATGAAAACTCAACGTTGGATTTTGCAGTGGCAATATCAACAATAATTTAAGTTTAGGTTAAGATTTTAATACTTATTGTAAATTTCTGAAAAAGAAAGATTCAATAAAAAGCTAATATATATATATATATATATATATATATATATATATATATATATATATATATGTTTTTTTTACAAAATATATATATATATATATATATATATATATATATATATATATATATATATATATATATATATATATATATATATATAAAATTTCATACTTGGACCATAAAAGATATGACTGTCTTTAAATTATTTTTAAAATTGCGACCTGTAGTTTAATTACATATTTTACATAGTCGGAAGAAATTGTCCATTTTTTTTATACCCTACACCACCATAGGTGGGGAGGGTCTGTCCGTCTGCCCATCCATGTAAACCTTGTAATCAAAGTATAGGTAGCATTTTTGGACAAAAATTTATGAAATTTAGCACACAGGTTTCTTAGATAACCTTATTGAAATTGGTTATGATCGGTTCATTATTTCATCTAGCCCCCATACAAATGTCCTCCCGGAAAAGAGTTTAACGATAAAAAAAAAAAAAAAACCCTTAAATATAGTAATATTTTTATGAAATTTGGTACATATAAGTTTCATATAAGTCTCAATAAGTGTGCTGATTTTTATAAAGATCGGTCCATAATTGACCATAGCTCTCATATAAACCCCTTTTCAGAAAATCACTTTAACGGGCATAAATCCCATTAAAATGTTAATATCAAGTTAATATTTGACACAAATAAGTTTTATATAAACATAAATTTCCAAATTTTACAAAGATCGGTCTATAATTGACCATAGATCCCATATAACGCCTTCTTACGGGAATCACCCAAAAGTTAACAAATTCGTATAAATGTAAAGTCGAGGTAATATTCTGCATTCGTATGTTTTATTTTATAGTTAATATGAGTATCGGTCCACATTGGTCTAATAAAGAAAAGAAAAACACTTTTTTGTAAAAAAAACAAGATAACTATCCATGCAAATTTTCAGAAAGAGGCAAACTTTTTCGTAAGAAGTTAAAATTTTTTTTTAAATGTTTATTACTTATTATTAACAAAGAAATATTGGCAAAATTATAAAAGAGCGTTTTGTTTCTTAAGAAAATTTTTTTTGTTTTTATGTAAAATATACACACAGAAAAAAGATTAGTTGGGAAAAGATTACCATTACAAACATTTAATTTTTATTATTAATATGTTTATACTTCAACAGATTTTCTATAATTATATATTAAAAAACACAGTAGCAAGAGTAATAGAATTCCCGCTATTGTTAAAATGGTAAATCCGACCAATATGTATTTGAATAAAATAAATTCTACAAATTCGGTTGTGGTGAAGAAAATAAAAATCCGTTTCTGTGAAATTTATTAGTGGGTGCTATTAAAAATTTGCTGGTATATCAATTATTTCATTTGTAAAAAGTTTTTTGTCCCAATCGTTTTTTTGTCCCAATCGAACAAATTAGGTGCATTGATCAAACAGTTAATAAATTTATTTTGACATTTTAAATTATTGATATACAATTTTACACAAATGTAAATAACTAAAAAAAAAAAAAATACAAATTCGAAATAAATATTCACGCAAAATAGAAGACAATTCAGAATTAACTTATATTGAAAAGGTAAGAATAAATTTGTTTAACAATATTGATTAAATGTGTTTCTTATTATGATTAGTTGTGCTTGCAATGCGTTTAAAGGGAACCTGTATCTAAAGTATGGTCGAATTATCTTATGTAAATCGTTAAGAAGATTTTACTCAGGAAAACTGTACAAAAGTGCACAATGCATATTTATAAATCAATAAAACCTAAGCAAATGATCCCACCTTCTCTAGAGTTATTTCTGGCGACTAACGTTTGCATCAATCAAATTCTGTTTTCATCGATCAAATAAATATGCATTGAAATTGAATTTATTAAATTGTAGCCTGTAATTGAAGGCAAAATAAAATTTAATGAATTCAGGAATATTTGCAATATTTGTTAGAAATAAAATTCGGTAATTTCAATTGTTAGTTGGTTAGGGTAACCAAATTTGTAGAACTAATTGGTTAGCGTAGCTAATTAGTTTCCAAAAATTTGGTTTACGTAACTAATATATTTTTTTTGTTTATCTGTAATTCGCCGATAGTAAATGAAATATTCGATTATTGCAATGGATTTGTATTACAGTAGTTGCAACCGCCTGAATTCGATTGGCAACAAATTCGGTTGTAATAACCAGGGCAAGTTTTTCAAGCTTTTCGCTTGGAATGTAAGCATTTGCATATTTCAAAAGAATTTTACAAAAAATGCTTATATTTTAAATCTTTGCATAAATTTGCATATAATGGATACAAAAGTTAGTTTTCTTAACAAAAACACAATTTTTTGGTGATTTTTTGGAGTTCAATCAAATGATTTCTAAAAATTTTTTTGTGAGTATTTTGAGTACATTGTAAATATTTTAAAGAAAAAAATTCGGAAGCGTCAAATATGATAGTTAAAATTAAAATAGTTATATTTTTATAAACATCGAAATCTATTAAAGATTGAAAGTTAAAAAATACATATTTGTGCATATTTTCTACACATTAATATATAAGAATGCATAAATTCATTGGTTTTTATATACATATTCATGCTATTTTTGCATATTTCTGTGCATATTATACCATTTTTCGTGCTTTTCAAGCGCATATTTCAATTTTTTTTGTGCATATATATGTACTTGTCCTGGTAATAACGAATCTCTTTTCTCTGTGCATGTAGGCAAAATTTAGAAATAGCGCTAGCATTTATTTTCTTAAAACTAAATTGCTTTAGTAGACTTTTTATTTAAAATAGAAAAGTCTATAATATATTTTCTAAAAAATAAAATAAAAAAAAAAAAATTATAATAATATTTGCACATGTATGTTTAATATCTCTGGTCGACAAAAAAAAAAAAAAAAAAACAACACCATATACGAATAGTTGGACTTGATGTATTTTGATGTGCTAAACACGAATCTGCTTTCAGTTTTTTTCCATCAGGTCTGGATTTTTTTTTAAGTATTCTATATTTCCTTATAACTCAAGAACAGTGTGTACGATTGACATGAGTGATACACCATAAGATACGTACTAAAAATATATTCATTTTTTTATGTGCTCAATAGTTTCGAAGTTATTTTGAAATAAGTGTAAAAAAAAACAAAAATAAGAGACTTTTCATGCAAAATATTAGATTTTTTTGTTACTAAAATTTATTTTAATAAATGAAAACATCAAAAATGTTTCAGTTTATCATCTTTATCTTAAAGCTGGTAATGCTGGGAATCAAATAAGGCATGTATCTTTAAAATTGATGCATAAATCTTGATTTTATTCACAGTTAAGTAAAAATACCCATATTACATACGATTAGGGTTGCCAGACGGGCTTGAATGAGCTTGATTGTCAAGATATTTTAGGTCTTGTCAAGTTTCAAGCTAAAATACAATTTGTCAAGCTAAAAATATTCTATACTACTTTAAATTATTCCACAATTTAAATTTCTTAAAAAATATAATAAATTTAGTCAAATATAAAAAGTATGGTTTTCTCCGTTACAGATTGTATGCATTTTTGCCCATCACTGACAATAAATTCAAGAAATGATTTTAAAACTTAATTTTATTGTGAAATTTGTGAGTACTCAACATTAAATATATTTGTGAGAAAAAATTAAAATTAAAAGCGGCAAGTTCCAAAAAAATTTCTAAATCCGTTTGAAATTTTGTAGAACCGGCAGTATTAAAGAATGAATTGTTTTTCATAATATAATACATGGAATTAGTTATAACAGTTTAGATTGTCAAGTTAAATTATGTTGACATTTATACTGCGATAGTAAAATTGCTAACAAAATTACTTGTGTTCATACTAAAGTAGCAGCAATTACAAGAAACGTATTGGCTCCATATTCACAAGAAAAAGTTTCTAGTGCCTTAAAAGGAAGTTTATTTTTGGAAATCTGGAGTGACGCATAAAATATTGGAAATACAAAAACGTATTCATATGCAGTGCAATATTTTAGTATTAAAAATGGTATTCGTAGACAAATTCCGGATTTCTATGAAGGTCCGAATGAAAATTCAACAAATATTTTCAAAAATAGTAAAAGAACTATAGAAAATAAAAATTACTTTATACAGCGCCAATAATGCAACTGTAAATTATGGTGTTCATAATTCCGTGTTTCAACAATAAAAAAAATGAAAACAATAAAATAATAAAAAATAATTGCAACTGCAATGTGATAAACAATTGTGTAAAAAGTGCGTTGAATGCTTTATCAGTCGACGTGCACAGAAAAAAGTTTGTACATAAATATAAAAATTTTGTTTCATAGATTTTAGTTCACCATACTTAAGAATAATCTCTTAAATACTTACAGCCGTATGCAAAAAAAATTATTAACTTTGCTTTCAAGTACACTTTTGTTACCCAATACTTAAAGGCTAACAAACTTTTGTTAATAAAACGTATGCAAAAACATTGTTTTAAAACTCAAAGTTTTTTAACGTTAATAACGGCAACACTTGTATTATTTCCCCTCTTTATAGTTAAAGTTGTACACTACCGAATATTAATACATTCGGTTATTCAAATTTTAGAAAAAGCTTTTTATTGTTTAAATATTAAATTAATTATTTTTCAAATATTGTTTCCATTTTTATTATAACTTAGCAGAAATCAAAAAATAAAAGAAATAATAGAAGTTAAAAAACAAAAATATGACAAATTTAATTGAACGGATAAAATAAGTATTCGAACAACGAGTTTATTTTATTTGTTTTGATTGAACGTACATCACTAAAACATTTTTTACATTTTTATTATTTTTTATGTGATGTTATGTGAATTTTTTGGATTTTTTCTCTAAATACTTGTCTGGGATAGACAAATCGGACCTATAATGAGTAAATATATCGGTCTTAAGAAGAAGAAAGGTATAGAAGACTAGAATAGGGGGGAACAAGCGAGAATTTTTTGCAAAACACAAAGAGAAATAGGAATTTTATCATAATGTCACTTGTAGTAAGTTTAATGTAAGTTCATACCTACTTTAAAATATTTAGATTACGTTTTTATATTTAAGTTAATAAACGTTTTTGCATACAGTTTTAAGGAATTTAGCTTAACAATACTTTGTAAAGCTGAAAAAAGTTTTTTTGCATACGGCCGTTAAACTTTTTTCTATATGAATCAAGTCAACAAGACTTAAATAAATTGTTTAAATTTTATTTAATATTTCCATTTGTAATGAATTGTTTGAAATTTTCTTTGGAAAATTTTTAGTTTTTAATTATTTTTAGCTACATATGTATTGGGATGATTCAACCGAACAGAAGCGCTGTTTAATAAAATTATGCTGCAGAATTGTATAAAATTTGTGCAAATTTCTAAACTTTGTTTTCTAGCAAATTTTTCTTGGTAAATTACCATTTATTGCTAATATTTTCTATATAAACTATTTTTATTTAACATATGCATTAGAATCTTATAAAAATAAATCAAAATTTTTTGCAAAATTCCTAAAATTTTCAAAAAGAACAATTTAATAATATCTATGAAAAAAAATTTATTTTTTCTGAAAAAAGTTTGGGAAAAAAAGTTATGTTCGATTCATAATATTTATGTACAAAATGTTTAAATATATGTACTTTTTTTTCTGTGTGGAAAATATCGTAATAAAAGCATTTATATTACTCTGAATTTTATATATTTTTTGTTTAAATAAATTATTCAGTTCCAAATAATTTTTTTTTTTTTTTTTAATTAAAAATTGTTTGCATATACATAATTGATGCGTCTACAATTTTCTTCATGTTTTAGTCTTTTTAACATTTGTGGTTATGTCAAGTTGATTTGTTTAAAATCAAGCTGAATTTTTCCAAATGTCAAGTTAAACTACCAAAAAATTCTGGCAACCCTACATACGATACAGGAACACAGTGGTGGGCAAAATAATTGCTACTAATTACCAAATAACTACGGAAATATTAACTGGACAAAAAATTATGTAAATTCAGCTTAAAGACGATTTAAATCGCTATATATTGGAGTTTAATTTATCGTAATAGAACAAACCGTTCTCGAGTTATACAAGTTTGACTGTCTATAGGCGGGGTCATAGTAGTCATGCCCATAAAGAAAATCGAAAAGAAAAAAAAGCTGATTCTTATTAAGCACGTCAAATTCCATCTAATCCATCTATTTTTTTTATTTAAGACGAAAAATTTTTTTTTGCTCACTGTAAGTACGCATGGGTACCCTTACTTAACTGTGAATGCAATCAAGATTTGTGTAGCAATTTTCTTTAATCGTAGTTTTGCCAGCTTTGAGATAAAGATGATAAAATGAAACATTTTTGATGTTTTCACTTTTAAAAAGAAGTTTTAGTTAAAAAAAGAAATCTTGAATTTAGCAAGAAAAAATGTTTTTCGGACTCTTATTTCGAAATATCTGCAAAACTATTGAGCGGAAACAAATTTCTTAGTAGATTGACTTAAATAAGTTTTATTCCACATATTTTGGTGTATCAATCATAGCTGTTCATTGTGAATATTTTCAATCAAAATATTTGTCAAAAATAAATTATTTTAATATTTTATTTATATTTTTAGAAATAAATTTCTTTAAATTTATTTTATACTCTTTGTAATATGATTTTCAATTACTTGAAATTAATTTGAATAAAAATTATTTAAATATTATTCCATTTGTTAACAAGTTAGATAAAATAATATTTCCACAAAAGTATTCGAATATAAATTTATAAAATATAAATCAAATTCTTAAGTCTTTAACTAATTTTAAAATATATTTTATTTCTTTAGTTTGAATACAATTGTTCTTTATTTTATTATTTTTCATTTTAAAAATAAAATAATATCTGTTTTAAAACATTCAATTTTTTTTATTCATAGAAAACTTTTGAATATTTTTATTCAACATGAATTTGTTTGAATAGTTTTAAATTTACTTTGAAAAAGAAAAATAAGGAAAATATTTTTTTTTTTATACTTGAATATTTGAAAAAATTTTATAATTTTTTGTTATTCAAGCCTTTTGAGGCTGAATATTTTTATTTTTTGGAGTTTTTGTTGAATAAAATAATAAAAATATTTATTTTAAATGTTTCTATTTGAATATAAAGTTTTTGAATAAAAATCAGAAAAATTTGTTGAACTTTTTTTATTTAAATAAAATACATATGAATATTAGTAAACTTTAAAATAGTCAAATAAAAAACTTTTGATTATCTTCTTATAAAAATATATTTGTTTTTCTTTTGGTTAAATAAAATATTTTAATTTTTAATTTATTTTGTTCAATCAGATACAAATTTATAATAAATTCAATTGTTTTAGTATAAATAGAAATCCTTAATATTTTTATTCAAAAGATAACAGATTGATTAACAAATATTTTTTAATTAGAAATAAGAAATAGAAATGAAATAAAAAGTATTTTTATTTTTTATTTCATTTATAAGTTACATCTATGGTATCAATTTTATAAATCGTGCATACCGTTCTTGAGTTATATTGAAATATATTCGAGTAATCGGCTTATTTAGGGCGCAATATTAGACACGCCCATAAAAAAAAATCTCGAATTGATGGCAAAAAACTGAAAGCAGATTCGAGTTTAGCATGCGGAATTCCATCTAGTCCACATATTATTATTTTATTTATTTATTATTATATATTTTTTTTATTTTTTTATTTTTTTTATTTTTTTTTTTTTTGAAGGAGCACGAAAAAGCAGTTTTTTGTCGACCGGTATATTCAGTTTGGCAATAAGTACGTATGAGCAGTGTTGCCAGGACTTGAGAAAAAAAGAAGCTAAATTAGACTTTAAAAAAGGTCAGAAAAGGCTAAATGAGTTCTCATTAGTTTTTGGTATTTCTTGAAGATATATTATTGAATTTATAAATTTAACATAAATAGTTCCTATGGATAATAAAGTTTTTAAAAAATAATTATAATTTTCTTCTAGAATGAAGCGCCGCAGGCGAAAATTTTCGCTAAATATAAAAAATTTATATTTTTTGTGCGAATTAATACACAAAAATGATTAAATTTGTGATTTTTTTTAAATAAAATTTGAAAACTTTTAGCCTTTTTAAAGCTATGTTAAGAATCAAAAAAGGCTAGAAAAAAGCTAGAAGCTAAAAGCAAAATAAAAAGGCTACATTTAGCCTTAAAAAGGCTAAACTGGCAACACTGCGTATGATTAATTTTAAATATCAATCAATTATAACAAGTATACGTCCCCAGATAACCAGCTCTGCCAAAATTTCAATGAAAATTTTTGAATGTTTGTGCTACTAATAAAAGTCACTGATATACAAAATAATTTTACTGAGATATTAATTTTGGCAGATTTATAACATTTTTAATAAAAAGCAGTATCCTGCTTTTAATAGACATTCAGACGGATGCACGTAACTACACCATTTTTAACAGATTTAAATTATTAGATCTTCCATTTTAAATTTGAAAACGAAATCAATTGAAAATTATAATTTTCATTTGAATTTTGGAAATGAGCAATTAGAATTAACACTTTTCATTAAAATTTCAGAAAAGAACACAGAAAAAATTATTGCATTATGTTTTCGATTTATTTTACATCAAAATTTAATTAATAAATTCAAGCAAAAAATAAGTTAAATTAAATAAAATAAATTTTTAATTCATTAAATTGGAGGAATTTTTCTATCCTTCATTTTTTACATTGAAACAATTTCAAATAATTTTTAATTAAATGAATTATTTTGGTGATGGGTGACATCTTTCATATAAGTCTTAATAAGTATGCCGATTTTTATAAAGATCGGTTCATAATTGACCATAGCTCCCATATAAACCCCTTTTCAGAAAATCACTTTAACGGGTATAAATCTCATTAAAATGTTAGTATCAAGTTAATATTTGATACAAATAAGTGTTATATAAACATAAATGATAGTTCAAAATTTTACAAAGATCGGTTCACAATATACTATAGCTCCCATATAAGGCCATCTTTCAGGAATCACACAAATATGAATATATTCATATAAATGTTAATATCGAGGTAATATTCTGTATTCGTATGTTTTATTTTACTTTTAATAAGAGTATCGTTCCACATTTGGCTCCAATTCTAATAATAGTCCCCTCCCCGAAGTATACCTTGATAGTTCAGTGTTTTTTTTTAGCCGCAGAAGCTGCAAGTTTTATTTTTCTTTTTCTAAAATTTACACTATTGTTATAAATTTACCTAGATATAGGAGATTTTCGACATTTTTACGATGCTTGGTTGTTATATTGGGAGTAGAACACAGTCGATAAGACATTTGTCACTAAATTACATCCTTACGTAGATCTGTGATCGTTAATACTTTATAATATGGCTTTATTCTTCAGCATGCCTTTTCTATTTGATATAAGAAATAGAGCTTCCTCATCATCATTGTGTAATGTGACAAAAAAAAGTATACTTATGTGTTGTTAAAATTATTTCTGGAAGTTATATTGTATTTATTTTCCCCCAAAAAAATATATTGCACACTATAGGAACAATTATTAAATAAACTTCATTACTTTATTTACTAAATTACTTTATCGCTAAAAGTTCAAAAAGTCACACTAAGTGCTTCGTTAGTCGTTTCGACTAACAAGGTTGCTTAAAATACTAACTTCCAGACCGCTCACAGCAACATACGTCTGGACACTTCAAGATCATATTTACGGCAGGTATTATACTAAAATTCTCAAAAAAATATGCAACGAATAAAGAAATATCACTCAAAATAGCATTGTTGTTAGTCGAAACGACTAAAGAAGTCCTTCCAGGGTTAATGTTACGATCTTTTGACTTTTGTCAATATTGATGTCATTTTTTGAAGATATGAACATTAACTTTTCTGTATAGATGTCGTTTGGGTCAGTACAGTGCTTACGGCCTTTTGCATTTAAGTTAACGATATATATGTATAAATAAGAATATGTATATCTATAAGTTAATTCATTACAATAAATTTTAAATGTTGAAAAAAAGTACAGAATTACAAAATCAGCATGAGCTTTCACTGTAGAATTGCTTTTAAAATTCAATTTGTCAATACTTATTATTTAATTAAAAAAAGTTTCGCTGGAAACTCTAATAATCCGTGAAGTAGAACCAAAATATTGTGGAAAAAATCAGTAATTTCAAAGCTACCATTCCGATTTGCATAAAATAGATCATAGCTGTAACTTATAAATGAAATAAAAAATAAAAATAGTTTTTAATTCATTTTTATTTCTTATTTCTAATTAAAAAATATTTGTTAATCAATCTATTATCTTTTGAATAAAAATATTAAGGATTTCTATTTATACTAAAACAATTGAATTTATTATAAATTTGTATCTGATTGAACAAAATAAATTAAAAATTAAAATATTTTATTTAACCAAAAGAAAAACAAATATATTTTTATAAGAAGATAATCAAAAGTTTTTTATTTGACTATTTTAAAGTTTACTAATATTCATATGTATTTTATTTAAATAAAAAAAGTTCAACAAATTTTTCTGATTTTTATTCAAAAACTTTATATTCAAATAGAAACATTTAAAATAAATATTTTTATTATTTTATTCAACAAAAACTCCAAAAAATAAAAATATTCAGCCTCAAAAGGCTTGAATAACAAAAAATTATAAAATTTTTTCAAATATTCAAGTATAAAAAAAATATTTTCCTTATTTTTCTTTTTCAAAGTAAATTTAAAACTATTCAAACAAATTCATGTTGAATAAAAATACTCAAAAGTTTTCTATGAATAAAAAAAATTGAATGTTTTAAAACAGATATTATTTTATTTTTAAAATGGAAAATAAAATAAAGAACAATTGTATTCAAACTAAAGAAATAAAATATATTTTAAAATTAGTTAAAGACTTAAGAATTTGATTTATATTTTATAAATTTATATTCGAATAGTTTTGTGGAAACATTATTTTATCTAACTTGTTAACAAATGGAATAATATTTAAATAATTTTTATTCAAATTAATTTCAAGTAATTGAAAATCATATTACAAAGAGTATAAAATAATTTTAAAGAAATTTATTTCTAAAAATATAAATAAAATATTAAAATAATTTATTTTTAACAAATATTTTGATTGAAAATATTCACAATGAACAGCTATGAAATAGATAGAATCATAGTAGACGGGTATTTAAGTTTAATTTTATTTTATTTCATTAAAACTATCGAAAAGTGTATTACTATTATTATTATTATTATTATTATTATTTTTTTTCGAAATTTAATTTCAATATATTTTGAAATATTTAGATTATTTCGAAAGTTATCAAAACGATCAACATATAATATTGTATCGCTTTCATACAAAAAATAAATTGTTTCTTTTTTTTTCCAGAAAAATTACTTTAATAGCTCAGAAAACCAACTTGTTCACTCATTTTAATTGTTAAAGCAATCATTTTCAACACCAACCAAGCAACCACTTTTCTCGAAAACTTTGTTGAGCTGAAACTTATGACGAAAAAGAGAAATTGCTGAAGCCATGACCATGAAATTATTTGAAAAATGCAATATAATTTTGTGCTCATTTTTATTATTTTTATGATATTGTAGTTTTTAAATATGTCTGTACAAACATATTTATATACATATGTATGTGAATATAATAAGTCTGTATAAATATTTTGTTTTGAACTGAATCTATAAGTTTATATATATATATATTTTTTTTTTAAGTTTTACTAGCACATCCCTTTTTTATAATTTATACTCGACTAAATGATTATTATTTTTGTTGTTGTTTTTGTAAGTAGAAAATATACGTAATTAAAAAAGTCAAAACCAAACCACGATTTATTTAATAAAGAACAAAAGTTGTCTCGTGCATATTGTTCTCTTGACGCTGTTGTTGTACTCATTGGATGGGTACTTTGCAATAACCATCCATACTGCACCCAGAGGTCATGAAGTCATGCAATTAATTCCAGTTGTTGGTCTTTGCATGGCTTTCATTCTTTTATATTTTTTGTTGCCAGTAAACGTTAATATAACGTGGCCAAGGAAGAAAAATAGTTAAACATTTGAGTCTTATTAAAAAAAATTGCATCAGCTCATTAATACATATAGTTTGATTTAATGTTTTACAAGGACTCTCTACTGCATATAAATAATTGAAAATAAAATAAATTAATTTGGATTTCAATAGGGTCTCAACAACGTTGATCGACACCCATAGGCCTCAAGTATATTGAAAGCCATTCGTCATTTTCATATTCACAAAACCTTGCAGTTCATTTAGTTCAGAGAGCTTAAAAATCAAAAGATCAATCGGTTTTATAATAAAACTACAAACACATTCGCAACAAAGAGCGTAACACCAACAAACTCAATTATTGCAGATTTCCTCCTTTTTTCCCCATCAATACTCTTCACTACAATAAGATATATAAGTTAATCACATTGGTCACATTAAGCATTTTTTTATTCCTGCAGAAAACAATTAATTGTGGATAAAAAGTAACACAATTGCAAAAAACTCAATTTTATAATAAAACCGGCTTAAGAAGTAGGAGGGAGTAACAAAGTATGTACAATAAACAATACTACACAAACTATACACAGTAACTGTGAAAAATAGAAGCAGAACAAAATAAAACTTAACAAAACAAGAAAAAAAAAATGGGAAACAAGACAACGAACCGGAAGCGTTTTGGGAAATACTTGTCGGTGAAAAAAACAAAAAGTTCATTACAATTGTATTTTATTTTAGTAGACATACAGTATTTAAAATAATATCCGCAAAAAAATAAAAGATAATACTAAAACGAAAACAAAGGAAAAAAAAAAAACAATTCAAGAAACAGGAGTAGACGACGAATCATAAAAAAGCTTAAATAAAATGAAGGTACATTAACAATACAAAAACATTTCCCAAGGATGAAGACAATTTTAAAATTTAAAAGAAAAGAGAAAATAAGAGTAAATAATACCACAAGAACTATTATTGCTGGTAGCTGTCGTTTTTTCCTTATTGTTAAATGTCCTTCAGTGAAACGCATGAGGGTACTTGCATTGAAGAAAGTAATTTCTTAATTATACTCATTAATCAATTTCTTATGTTGGCATTATTATTGCCATTCTACTGCAGATTGTGATGTCAACAATTAAAAATTTTTATAGGAGTATTCTTAAATCTAAATTTATGTATAATATTTATCTAAATAAAAATATAAATATAATTAACAAAGAACATATAAACACATAATAATAACAATTATTATTATTATTTTTTTTTACATATGGGAATGTATTCTGTCAATGGAACAAAATTTCAATAACAACACTATACGTGTTATTTTCAATCCAATTTTCCTAGACCTTGTTTCTGCATTTAAAACTCAGGAAAAGCACCGCCAATTTTTTCCTACAGAGCATAAGAAACATACAAAAGCATAATTGTCTAATATTTCCTTTTTTGAAAATAACAAAATTTCAATAAGCAGCTTTTTACTTTATTTTTTCGAAATTTAATAACGTCAAAACTATACTTCACTCATTTCATATTCATGAGATTTTTCAATGAATTATTTTACATTTTTCAAACATTATGACCGATTTCTGTAATCTAAGGTTCGACCCTTTTATATTCCTTACTTCAGTTTTTTAAAACTTTAATATATTATGTTTGATAGTTTGTAATTCTACCAAAACTAAGAAAATTTTCGATAGAATAATTTTTCAAAATATTTTAAACAATCTTAATGCAGCAAATCTTAACATATATAATATTTGTTAATAACTTGAAAACGGTTGATCCTAGAGTTTTCAATAATTTTTTATATAATTGATAATTTATCACAGAATACAGAGAAATATAACCTTTGTAGTTCTTACTACTACTTATGAACTTGTGGACCGTTAGAGATTTGATAGTTGCTTCAGTCACTTTTTTGGAACCATGTGCACATATTCTTTTAAGATCTTCGGTATTTCGGGACACCTTTTTTGTCCTCTTCAATTCACATTTCACAAGAGCTCAATATCTCTCCACTGGTCTAAGCTATGTACAATTTGGAAAATTGACCTCCCTTGGTACAAAAACTTACCGTAGTGACATGATACCAAATCGAGTCAAAAATGTGTGAACACGTTGTGATCTCTTATGAAAAGAAGTATATTTTGGTATTTATAGATCCGAATGTATCAAATGACTTTCCTGTTTTGCCGCAACTGAAAGAAGCTTGTTATACCAGGAATTTCGTAAGAAATTTTTTCTGCTTTTGAGTCCTAAACTTATCTTTAACATTGCCTCGGGCATTAACAATATAAAAATTTTGACTCAGAAGCTGCGAAATCTGCCAGCACATACGTTTCTTCGTCAATTATACAACTTGAGTATTTTTGTATGAAATTTGGTTTTAATTTCCGTTTCCTATTCTTGGCTTCTAAATTTTTGGTAGCATTCCTGTTTGGAACTTTTTGGACTTTATATGTTATCAACGCTGCATTAGCATTAAATTTTGGCACCAAATAGTCAAAGCACTGTGCTAACTGACCTGCTTTTCTACCAGATGTGATTGGAGTTCCTTTCATATTCTTTCAATTTTCTGGCCTTCCCAATATCATGTGGACCCTTTTGCTTTCCGAATCCTGTTTTTATCAATGGTCAAATTCTCCTGCTATTGTTTAATAACATTAGAAACATTTTGACGGCAGAAATTTATTGAATTTTGGATTTTTGTAGCACGTGCATCTTTTTCCTAGCACATTTTGATGAAAATCACAACAAATCAACATGGTTGTTATTAAAAACGAGCTGTAAACCCGCTACTTCGTCAGCGGAAATTTTTTATAAAAACTATACTATATAATAAATTTAAACTAAGATTTTTAACTCCCTTGGGAACATTTTTAATAATGGTGTTATGTCATCCATAAATAACAATATCTCTTTAATTTCAGGTTTATAATCCTAGAATAATAAAAAATAAATATCAGAATTGCGAAAAAGTATATTAGAATAAAGAAAAAGGAATACAAAATCCATTTAAAGATTTCTGATTCACTTAGGACCTTACATTTTCAATTTTATGTTTCTAAGGATGAAAAGAGAAAGAAAGAAGAACGAAAAAAGATACCACAAAGTCCCTTCTTATGGATTCTCATTCATTTAGGACCACATATCTTTAATTTCATGTTTCTAGATTCAGAATTATAGAAAATTAAAAAAGTACCGTAGGAAGAACAAAAAAGCTACTTACAAAGTCCCTTCTTATGGATTCCCATTCATTTGGGACCACATATCCTTATTTCATGTTTCTAGGTTAAACATTACCGAAAATTAAAGAAGTACCATTGGAAGAACAAAAAAGTACCACAAAGACCCCTCTTGTGAATTCTTTCTGACATAGGACCATGCAAAAAAAGTACCATTAGAAGAACAAAAAAGTACCACAAAGTCCCCTCTAATGAATTCTCATTCATTTAGGACCAAATATCTTTAATTTTATGTTTCTGTGTTAAATATTATAAAAAATTCAAAAAGTACCATTAGAAGAACGAAAAAGTACCACCAAGTTCTCTCTTATGGATTCTCATTCACTTAGCACTTCATGTCCATAATTTCATATTTCTAGGTTAAATATAATAGAAAATTCAAAAAGTACCATTAAAATAGCAAAAAAGTACCACAACGTCCCCTCTTATGGATTCTTTCACACATCGGACCATGCGTATTTATTTTCATGTTTCTAGGTTAAATATTACAGAAAATTAAAAAAGTACCAATAGAAGAAGAAAAAAGTACCACAAAGTCCATCCTCTTGAATTTTTACCCACAGGACCACGTATCTTTAAGTACCACAAATCCACTCTTGTGAATTCCTATCTACATTTTCTTAATTTCATGTTTCTATGTTTAATGTAATTGAAAATTCATTATTAAGTTTGAATAAAATGTAATTTCCCGCCTTTACCCCTTTTTTGGTACTTTTTTTCACACATCGAAATATCAAAAATTGTATTCCAATAAATTTCTAAATGTGGTATCCCATATTAAAATACTCATATGAATATTTCAATAAATATAAAAAAATGTTTTATGAAAAAAGTACCAAAAATATGTACGATTTTTACCCCTTAAACGTTTGAATTTATAAAAAGTACCAAATTTATATTTCTCATTTTTTGATAAGTTATGAATACGATATAAATTTTATCTGTATGTTGATTGGTTTCAAAGATACATATGGTGCCAAAAAAGTACCAAAATACAGTTTTTACCCGTTTCTCCCTAAAACGGCCTATTTTCAAAAAAGTACCAGACACCTGCCCAATTATTTTTTAAATGAATAACGATAATTATTCAACTTTTTTTGTATCTTTATTAGTTTGGGAGATATAAAGTTACCGATTTTACCCGTTTTTACCCTTTTTTACCCCCTAAACATTCGAATTTCCAAAAATCCAGTCTTAGTGGATCTATATGGTGGGAGACCTACCTACGTTCCAAATTTCGTCTCTCTAGCTTCAGTCGTTTGGGCTGTGGGATAATGAATCAGTCAGTCAGTCAGTCACGTTATTCTTTTATATATATAGATAATAACTGATGTATTTTTCCATGATACTAGATAAAAAAAAAATTTAATATTGATCCCAAAAAAAGTTATGAGGCAAAACGTGTGTTAAGATTTTTTCGATTACACTCCTTAACAAATTAAAAAATGTTAAAAAAAATTACCTCATATACCTCAGGAGTTATTCCTGAAAAATGAAAGAAAGTCGAGGCAAAAAATCAAAAATTCAAAATTTAAGTGTAAATATCTTTTTAACTGTAAGAGATAACTTAGATGAGTAAGCTTATTTTTTCTTTATCTTGCCAAACACTTTACAGAAATATAAAAATCTTTAAAATCGGACTTCATTTGTATAAGTTTTTTAAACTTTTACGTACTCGAAGTAGTCAACTTTGACACCATGTAGCTTATCTTGTGTTATCACAGGATGACTACGAGATGATTTGAAAGCTTAGATCCTTCTCTACAACTCTTTCATACATTTCAATTTAATCCGACCATTTGTTTAGGAGATACAGATTTATTACCAAAAAATTTGAGTTTCACCGCACTATGCATTGGGGTAAAATGTGTCAAAGTTGGCGATTAAATCAATTTTGAAATTTTAATTTATGTAATAAAGTTGGGTATCGAATAAAAATAGATAAAGTTATGTATTACTATAAATAATAGTCTTCAAGCTAGGTTGTGTTGTTTTCTTATAAGGAGCTGACAAATTTAAAAATTTTTTTACATTTTTGAAAAACAGACAAAATTTTACTTTCATTAAATTTCAGTGTTTTTATTTTACATAAAAGGTATTTGAAAGTAAAAGTTTAAAATGAAACCATCAATTTCAGATATTTAAGTTCACTTTTCTTCAAGTATTTGTAAATTATATTTTGTGCTAATATTTTTGTTATTATTTTTTTTATTATTATTTTTTTTTTTTCTGAAATTTGCCCTAAAATACACTAATTTTCAATTTTCATGGAATGCAACTTAAAATGTTACAGGATGTTTGTTCTGAAAAATAGTATATAAGGAGTGCGTTCAAAAAAATTTTAACATGTACAATAGGAAGCATAAATCTGCGTGCGAACTATTAAACAAAAATTTTTGTCGCAATTTCTCTATTATATCTTTAAAGATTTTGATTTTTTACAGCTCTATATAATAGCTTAAATCCTTGACAATATTATAGTAAAATATTAAATTTAGAAATGTGAATAGATATGCGGTTTTCCAAGAATATTTAAATTAAGGTTCTATAAATATATAGCAAAAGTCTGCGTACGCTATTAAAAAAATTATGTTTTCGCGGATTTTTTAATTTTATATGATTGGATTTTTTGGGTTTTAAATTTCTATTGATTAGTTAATTATTATTAAAAATTTTGCAATATAATTCAAGATGTTTTTCATAATAAATCAAAGAAGAAATTAATTTATCCTTACCCTACTTTTTGAAGGGTAGTAAATGAAAGTTCCGGAAATAATTATATAAAACCATTCATCTGTTTAAAGAGTACTCATTTCTCATTATCAAAATAATAGAGTCCCTTTTACTTAGATCACGTTTTGAAAGCATTTAGGACAAAAATTAATGAAAAAATAAAAATTCAGGTCATGTTATACGACAAAAATCGGAATAAACAGCTATAAAATTTACTAAATTATGAAGATCTATTTATATTGAAGTCTATTTTTGTTGAGATTGTAAAAAAAGATATCATTAAATATTAGGCTTTATGCTATAATGCAATTTAAAACGCAACAAATTTAGTAATCTAAAATTAAAAAACCCGCGAAAAAAAAATTAGATTTTTCAACAATATATTCACTTTTCTAAAGTTGATGTTTTACTTAAATATTGTTAAAGATTTAAGATATCATATAGAGCTGTAAAAATTCCAAAATCTTAAAGAATGTGGATTATCAAAAAGTTTTAACCTGGCTGAAACTGACTTAAATCCTTAATAAGTTTTGTAGTAATGATATTTTAAACAAATTGGTTACTCATTTGAACTCACAAGACTTGAAACTAATAGAATGCAAAATTTTAGCACAATAGGTTTCTTTTTAAATTCTTGAATGCTGTTCAAAACATAGAAAAACGGCTAAAAATAACTTAAGTTTTTCCCATTCTTCTACATTTCTTGTTCGCGCGTTTATACATCTGCATCATCTTTGTTGTTGTGCACAAGGTTGTCAGATTTTTTTGAGCCTCTGTCGCCAAATTGTTAATCAGAAATCGCCAAAAATCGCCAAAATTAAATTTTATATATTTTTTTTTAAGAAAAACTAAAAACAACTAAAATATTTAGTGCTTCAAATCTTATATAATTTTAAAATGTAAATTCAGCATCAACAAAGTCAATAATAATTTCATTAGCTAATAATAATTGAATAAAAAAATATTAATTTCAATACACTTTTCTGACATATATAGCTCAATTTAGGTCAACAATTTTAAAAATTTATTATATTTTTTACAGAATAATTCTAGAAATATATAATGAAAATTTGTCCTATTAAACTTATGAATTGTTTTGAAGAATTAATTTACTCATTAATTTACGTTTTCTTTTCATTATTGCCTATAAAATCTTAATATTCATATATGAAAGATGATGGAAAACAAATTGTCAAACATTTATTGAAGATATTTATAATTTAAGGATCTTCAAACATTTATTGAAGATATTTATAATTTAAGGATCTTTATTTTGTTAGTCGGGGTTCATAAACAGAAATGTTTCTTACTGCAATTCTGAGCTCGTAGACGAGAGAGGTAACGTAAATGTAAATGTTTAGTATTCCCTCCTCTACTCTCTCCTACGAAATCAGAATTGCAGCAGGAAAACTTGCTGTGTGTGATTCCCGACTTAGATCAGGGGTTTTCATAAACTCTTTCTTCGTGCCATTAAATTTGATAATTTAAAGGTATTTCTGAAAATACGTAATTAAATTTCTAGTTTGAATAAAAATGAATATTCATTTGAAAAAAGGTGATACTTTTTCAATTTCATATCAAATGTTATTCCTAAATAATTCTCAATCCAAATATAAATTAATACTTAAAGATAAAAATTAATAGCTTATTCTCAATTTGACACCAAATGCTTTTGGTAAATTAGGCTATATTTAAGAAAATAATAAAAACATTTGATTTTAATTAATTATAAGATAAAACCTTTGTACTTAAAAATGTATTTTAAAATTGCTAATAAATGTCATTTGCCAAGGACGAAATATCATTAATTGTTTTTTACAATTTGCAAAAATTACTAGAACGATAATAAAAATCATGCACAAGTACACAGAAAAAAGTCACCAATTAACAAATATATATGAAAATAATTCATTCAATTATAAACTTGTTTAAATTTGCACCTCTCACCAAAATGATTATATCAATTACTAAAAACTGTAAAAAATACAAAACAGAAAAAAATTCCCAATTAATAAATTAATTAAATCAATCAAGTAGATGATTGAATGAATTAAAAATGTTAAAATCATACAAAAAATTATTTTTATTTTATTTTTTCTTGAATATATTTATTAAATTTTGCTGCAAAATTAAACAACCGAGTTAATTGAAAAAAAGACGGTAATAATTTTTTCTGTGTAATAGTTTTAGAATTTTTACAATATATTTTTGGCAATTTTATAAGTATGGAGAAATTAATATACATATGTGTGTTATCTGTTTAAAAAAATACTTTTAATTTTATGTTCAAGCAAAAGGTCTTAGCGACCACCTAACAATTTTAATACAGACCCCTATTTGAGAACCGACGTTTTGGATAGAAAAATACTAAAAATAGACGTTGGCTAGTAAAACGTACTAGTTTTTCTATGCGAATACCTATTTAATAAAATTTTAAAAATTAGCCAAATATATCGCCACCTTGTTATAAATCGCCAAAAAATTCGCCATGTCGCAAAACGGAAAATTTAGTCGCCAAGAGCAATTAAAAATCGCCACGTTTGGCGAAAAACCGCCACATCTGACAGCCCTGGTTGTGCATACTTTCAACAGTTAAATACAGGTTAGTCGAGTTTTAATGACAAAATTTTTTAGTTTTTTAAAATTTTCAGTTTTTGGGCGGCATTTGTGCGCCCCTCAACCGAATACAAATTTTGGGATAGGGATTGATACTTATTGTTATTGTGTGTATTTTGCACTATATCCCGTTGATGTGCCCGAAATAGTCAACGTAGTAGATAGTCTCAAAGTTTGGAAAACAAGTGCGAAAAATTTTCAAAAAGTCAGTTTTTCGCGGGGCACATTCATATTTTCAACTTATTTTTTTGTTATTTTACATAACAAAATTGGAGGAGCATTAAAAATAAATTTTATACAAGAATTTTATGGACTTTTTGAAAATTATGCAAAAATTTCACTTTTTGTTTTCTATTTTTATATAGAAAATTGCAATTTAAACAAATATTGGATATATAAATATAAGAGTGGCGATAAATATAATTGATCGGGATCATAAATTTAAGTCAAATGTCATTGATAATTGAAAACGGAACACTTTTGTCAAAACACATTTCGTTAAGGCACATCGTGTGGACAGCATGAAATTAACTATAATTGGCATAATTAGTAGATGTTTGTTACGCTTAATAAAAATTCGGAGGCGCATCAAAAAATTTCGAAAGATAAACATTTTATGGACCAAGAATATTTACTTGTGTTAAAAAAGAATAACAATATTAAAAATAACAAAATAAACTCTAACGAAATATATTTTCATTCAATATATGGAGAAATAACTTAGATTCTATCCAAATTTTTCGCAAAATTTAAAAAAATCGCGATTTTTATTGAAAGAAAATTTTTTAAATTTTACTAGGAAACCCTAAAATATGCTGCACTAATACCATCGAACATTGAAAATATCATAAATTTTATTTGAATAACTCAGTAGGTTTTGATTTTACGTGTAGTTTTGACCAGAAGTATACATAAACTTCTAGTTTGTAAAAATTTTTATATGTCCAAATTAAACGAGAGAAGAAGATATAGTCGGTCAAGCCCGACTATATGATACCCTACACCATTACCATCCACATAAGTTTTACAACTTACTTGAGTTAAATATTAACATAATACTAACATTTGTATGGGATATATGCACGTTAGTAATTTTAGGGAGATGAGTTTATATGGGAGCTATGGTCAGTTATTGACCGATCTTCATGAAATTTGGCAGACGGATTGTTGCTAATATAAAACTTATATGTACAAAATTTCATTGAAATATTCCTATTTTTAAGGCATCTATAAGTGTTAAAACTCTATTCCGGGAGGACATTTGTATGGGGGCTAGGTGAAATAATGGGCCGATCATAACCAAATTCAATAGGCTTTGTCCTTGTGCTGAAAAAAGCATATGTACCAAATTTCATCAAATTATCTTCAAAATTGCGACCTGTACTTTGCGCACAAGCTTTACATGGACAGCCAGCCGACCAGACGGACGGACGGACATCGTTAAATCGACTCAGAAAATGATTCTGAGTCAAACGGTATACTTTAGGGTGGGGGTCCGAAGATTTTTTCTCCGCGTTACAACTTTGCACAAACACATAATACCCCAACCACCTTTGGTGGTGTATGGTATAAAAAGTCATAACTTTCGCGCCCCTCACATGAAATGATTAACGCGAACTGATTCTACATGCATTCGAGTCACTTTATATGTATACAAAAGGATTATAATGTGCCATCAAAATAATTTTTTATTAAGTGGCTAAAATCAAAAATTTTTTAAAATGGCCCATATATAGAAAACTTGCGTCAATAATGTCTTTCATATGTTCGTACGCAGACTTCTGCTTCCTGGTGTATAAAATTCTATAATTTGGAAGCTGTTAATTTTACAGTTTTGGCTTTTTTATATTTAATTGACAGTATATTGCAGTTCACAATAAAAATATAACTTTTATAGTTCTAACTACTACTTATGAACTCGTGGACATTTTTTCGTAACTCTTCTATTAGAGGTTTGATAGTTGTTTCAGCCACTTTATTGGAACAGTTTGTCTATCTCCTTTTAAAATCTTCGATATTTTTAGACACCTTTTTTGTGCTCTCCAATTCTTTTTTCACAAGAGCCTAATAACTGGTCTTAGCTCCGGACAATTTGGAGGATTTACCTCTCTTAGTACAAAAACTATGTTATTGTTTTGGTCCCACTCCAGAGCTTTCTTACCGTAGTGACATGATGCCAAATCGGTCCAAAAATGTGTGAACACAGAAGCTGCAAAAATTCTGTCAGCACATACACGTTTCTTCATTCATTATACAACTTGAGAATTTTTGTATGAAATTTGATTTTAATTTCCGTGCCCTATTCTTGGCGTCTAAATTTTTTGCAGCATTCCTGTCTGGAATTTTTTGGACTTTATATGGTTTCAACACCGCATTAGTTTTAACTTTTCGCACTAAATAGCCAAAGCACTGAGCTAACCGTGCTGGTTTCTACCAGATGTGTTTGAAGTTCTATTCAAAATGCTTTAAATTTTCAGGCCTTCACAATATCTTGTGGACCTTTTTTTCTTCTCGAACCAGGTTTCCTATCAATGGTCAAATTCTCCTGATACTGTTTAATAACATTGGAAACAGTTGGCCAATTTTTTGTAGGACAAATTTGGATTTTTTTGAAATTTGTTAATAATTTGTAGTACGTACATCTTTTTCGTCACTCATTTCGATCAAACTCACAACAAATCAACATGGTTATCATTAAATATAATAATTGACATATTCTTCAAATTAGATTAAAAAAAATTTTAATTATCACAGAGTTACAAAATGAGAAACAATTTCTGCGGTACGGGGTTTCTCAGTCAATTCGGATACACGGCATTAATATGTTATAAGCCTCTAATCCAGCTTTTTTCAGATTTTGTTAAAAAAATATCAAAAAATTCTATTTAAGATAATTTTAATTAGAATTTTTTGATATTTCGTTCGTGGAGGTTTTTTTTTTGAGAAAAAATTAAATTTTATACAAAATTTCAAGAAAAACATTTAAAAAAAAAACGTAAAAATTCGAAAGTAACAAAAATTCTCTAATTCTCTAATCATAAAAACAAATTTGTTGCAAATAAAACAAGATATAAAACAAATCAGACAAGTCGTTTTCGAGATATGTTTCAATATATGGTGCAACCTCCTTAATTTTACAAATCGCAATTTATCGCAAAAATTAGAGTCAATTCAAAAAAAGTGGATTAGAGGCTTATTACTTATTAATGCCGTGTATCCTAATCGACTAAGAAACCCCGTGTCGCAGAATCAGTGTTTCTCTGTGTAGGTGATCATATATACACTTTTAATTATTGTTTGAAAACTTATTTTAATTTTGTTACCTTAGATTTTATTGAATATCAAATTTGATTGTAAAAATATTCATTCTGATTTTGAATTTTCATTAATAAATATTACTATAATTTTTGTTAAACAAAAATAATCTAAAATATAATTAAACATCTACAATTGGCGATCCTGCTATTAAGAACCATTGATCAACAATTTATAATACGCAAAATATTATTTTACAATTGTACCGGATTTGTAATAACAAATTTGAAAACATTTAGAAATTTAATCCAGTTACATCAAAAAAAAAAAAATTCTTCGATTAATCAAAACAACAAGATTTCTCAGCAACTGCCAATATTATTTAGCAATTAATATTATTTTATTATAAATCAAAATCAAATGGCAAGAACGAGAATTTTTAATCACAAATCAAGATCCAAATACAACAGTTGAGAATTTTGATCAAAATTCAATAGAATTCAATTAGATTGCCCTCAAAATATTTGATGTTAAAGGAAATAGATAGCAATTAAGTATATTTTAATTATAATTTTAACTTATTTTCAAATACATCCACACTTAAACTCACATCCCAGCAAACACGGCAATACGAAAAATGTTTCGCCAAACGTATTGCCTAGATGAAAAATATTATTGCGGCAATAATCGAATTCGTATTGCGGAAGAAACTTCCTTCGGGTGAAAAAGTGTCTCGACGGCAATACTCCTAAGCAATACGATAGCAATTCATCCAGATGATAATCTGGCAATATCGCCAGATAACCATATGGAAGACAAATGGAAGATATTGCTAAGATGATATTAGGAAGATAAAAAGAAGATTTTGCAAAGAACCTACCCAAAAAAAAACAAAATTATACATTTTAAATTATAATTTCTAATGTATTTGCATAAACAATAAAGAATTTAATCTATTTACACGGTATAAATGAAACATTTTTTTGATTCTTTGTGTAACGGTGCCTTGTAAGGAACTGATTAACACAATTTAGATTTTTCTTCATATACCCTTTAATAAAAAGAAAATATTTGAAAATTTTGTAAATGAAGAAAAACGATAACTTAATTTACCTTGAGGTTTTCTTTAATAATTATTTTAACAAAATTTTTTAAAATAAACAAATTAAAAATGACAATAAATAAAAGTTTTCTTTATTATTTTTTATTTTGTATTGCGGAAATTACTCGGAAGCAACAAAAAGATGAAAATACAAAATATAACTTGATAATTTTCTCTTAGATGATAAATTGGGGATATTGCCACATTATCATCCAAGAAGATATCTTCCATTTGTTTGCAGGGATCAATATACTCTTATTATTATTATTAATTTTGTTGTTATTTGTAAACTTTTCTTTCGGAAATAATGTTAGCACGCTCACCAACTTCATCCCGTCGAAATACTAATACACAAGCTAACTCAGAAAATTATAATTCTGATAGTTTGGATACTAATACTATGACTGAATGCGACAATCGTTCTTTTTCTTCTAACATGGAAATTTGTTCTACTTCTATTAAACTTCCCCAATTTTGGACAAATTGTCCAGAAGAGTGGTTTGTTCACGCAGAAATGCAGTTGCAACTAGAAGGGTAACACAAGATATAACAAAATGTGAATATGTTATTACCGCTTCACCCCAAGATGTAATCATGACGGTTCTTGACATTATACAAAATCCTCCTCCAGGTAATCGTTACGATCATTTAAAGAAAGTTCTTGTTGACCGACACTCTATGAGTGAGAACAGGAGATTAGACAAAATATTATCTGATTCTGAGATGGGAGATCGAAAGCCATCCGAATTTTATCGTTCGTTAGCATTATTAGCAGAATCAAATTTTAGTTCTGATGTTTTGAAGAAGCTATGGTTAAGAAAATTACCAAAGAGTTGAACGTAGCTTTAACAGGTTCGAATTTGTCAGATATAAATGAATTGACACGTTTAGCGGACAATATATGGGAAGTTTTACATAGAAATGTGATATTATCTTTTAACGAATCTACTTCACCCTCAATACATTCCAATCCTAAAAGTCTAGGAAATATAGTTGAAAATCTAGTACAAGCTACTACCAACATTTGCAACAGTTTTAATAACCTTTCTCTAGAAGTCGCATCAATAAAAAATAAGTTAGATGAAACCCTATATCGAACATTTAACAGACGTTTTAGTAGAAGTAGATCTCGATCTAGATCTAGTTATAATAAGAACTGGGTATGCAGATTCCATTACAGATATGGAAGCGAAGCAGGGAAATGTGAACAGCCTTGTTCATACTTTGACCAGAAACAAAATTCAACAAACTAAATTATACCGTTATTGAGGCGACAGATAACGGGAATGTAGATTTATCTACACGTCACCTTTTCGTTTTTGATAAAACTAACAAGATAAAGTTTTTGATTGATAGCGGACCAGATATATCTGTACTTCCTTCCTCAAAATTCAAGAAACATAAAACGGTTTCAGATATAATACTAACAGCGGCAAACGGTTCAACCATTTCGACATTTGGTAAGAAAATGTTAAATGTAGATTTAGGTTCACGTCGTGAGTTTCCATTCGTTTTTCTTGTCGCTAATATTGAAAAACCAATAATTGGCGCAGATTTTCTTCACAGATATGGACTTTTAATAGATATTAAAAACAAATCATTAACTTTGTCCCATTACTGTAAAATTTTCGCTGTTGATAATCAATACACAAATTTACTGAAACAGTAGCATTCATTAATATCTGAATCCGGCTATACAAAACCGATTAAACACTCAACGGTACACAGATTGACAACGAATGGCCCTTTACCATTTACAAAGCCTAGACGTTTAGACCTTATTAAATATAAAGTAGCTAAAACCGAATTTGACTTTCTTGTTAAGTCTGCTATTTGCAGACCTTCGAGTTCTTGTGCAGCTTCCGCTCTACATTTAGTACCAAAAAAGGACCCAAATGATTGGCGTCCTTGCGGTGATTTCAGACGACTCAATTTTATAACTGTACCTGAGATACCCTTTGCCATACATCCATGACTTTAATATAAACATGGCAAACAAGAAAATTTTTTCAAAACTTGATTTAGTTCGAGCTTACCATCAGATACCAATGGCAGAAGAGGATATTTTTTAAAACTTCAATCACAACACCATTCGGTCTATTTGAGTTTATCCGTATGCCTTTCGGATTAAGAAATTCAGCTCAAACTTTCCAAAGGTTTATTAATGAAGTTTTTAACGGACTTGACTTTGTGTTTGTGTACATCGATGACGTGCTAATAGCTACTGAAAACGAAAATGAACATTTAGATCATTTGAAACTAGTTTTCAATCGTTTAGAAGAATATGGACTAAATATCAAACCTGGAAAATGCACTTTTGGAGTGTCAAATATAGATTTCTTGGTCACAATATTTCGGAAAATGGAATTCAGCCATCAGAAGAAAAAGTGTCTGCAATACGTAATTTTGAACAACCAAATACAGTTAAACAAATACAGAAGTTTATAGGAATGGTAAATTATTACCATAGATACATTCCCAAAATTAGCAGAATTATGTAGTTCAATTCATGCAATGATTACCAAATCACTGAAAAATAAACGAAAATCATTGGAATGGAACAATGAGAGTTGTAAAAGTTTTGAATCAATTAAAAATCAGTTCGCTTCAAATATTTTATTAAACCATTTTGACAACAAAGCTAATTTGACATTAACTGTGGACGCTTCAAACATTGCAGTTGGAGGAGTTTTGCAACAAATAAGGAATGGCATTGCAGAACCTCTAGCCTTTTTCTCTAGAAAATTATCGCCATCTGAGTCAAAATATAGCACATTCAGTCGTGAACTATTAGCAATTTATTTAAATATAAAGCATTTTAAACATATGCTAGAAGGAAGAGAATTTACAGTTTATACTGATCACAAGCCATTAGTGTTTGCTTTAAATTCTAAAACGGAAAGAAGTCCACGACAAACGAGACATTTAGAATACATTTCGCAATTTACAAATGATATTAGGCATATAAGAGGCGACTCAAATGTGGCAGCAGATGCACTTTCAAGGACTTGTGAAGTAGATTCATTTCAACGTTCTGATATTAACGTGAAACTTTTTTTTATAATGAGCAACAGAAAGATACTGAGCTTAGGGAAATATTAGAAGATAGAAATAAACATCTTAATTTAAAACTTATAAAGATTCCACTATTTGATATTAGTTTATGGTGCGAAACTTCACAAGATTTATCTAGACCTTTTCTACCGAAAACTTTGCGAAAAATAGTTTTTGAGAAATTACATTATATTTCTCATCAAGGTGTAAGAGCTACTCGTCGTTTAATTTCCCACAGATATTTTTGGCCAAAAATTAATAAAGAACTTAATACTTGGTCCAGACAATGTATTAGTTGCCAAAAATCTAAAATTAATAGACATACAAAATCACCTTTGACGAAAATTGAAATACCTAAAGGCAGATTTGAACATGTTCAGCTAGACATAGTAGGACCACTACCCCCATCTCGAAATCGTCGATATATTTTGACGTTTATTGATCGTTTTACACGTTGGCCTGAAGTTTATCCCATTAGAGATATTTCAGCACTCACAATAGCTCAGATTTTCTTTACAAATTATATAAGTCGTTTAGGAATACCACTTAGAATTATTAGTGATCAAGGAACACAATTTACCTCGAGAATATTTTCAGAATTAACAAAATTTTTAGGAAGTCATAAAATTGTCACAACACTTTATCACCCGCAATCCAATGGGATTGTGGAAAGATTTCATCAACAGTTAAAGGCAGCTATCATGACTAATGAATGTTCTGAAAATTGGTACGATATTCTTCCGGTGGCTTTACTAGGTCTCAGACCAGTTTTCAAAGAAGATTTAAAATCAACACCCGCTGAAATGGTGTATGGTCAGAACATTAGATTACCTGGAGAAATAGTTGTTTCAAACACGGATGAAAGCTCTTTTAATTTTTTAAATAAATTAAAAAAAATTTTAAAACTGTTCGTTCAAATTTATCACATCACAAAAATCCTAATGCGGGTATATACGTCCCAAAAGACCTTTTTACTTGTAAATGTGTTTTTGTACGCGTAGAACAAAGAAAATCTTTACAACAACCATACGAAGGTCCATACAAGGTGGTTGAAAGAGGTGAAAAGGTTTTCAGGTTGGATATAGATGGTAAAATTAAAACGATTGGAATAGACAAATTAAAACCGGCATATAGAAAACACAAATACTGAAGATACACTTCAAAATAATAAAAAAATCTGTTTCATTTAATTTGTTAAACATTAATCTTTCCGAAGGTGGAGTATTGTAGGTGATCATATATACACTTTTAATTATTGTTTGAAAAATTATTTAAATTTTATTACCTTATATTTTATTGAATATCAAATTTGATTGTAAAAATATTCATTCTGATTTTGAATTTTCATTAATAAATATTACTATAATTTTTGTTAAACAAAAATAATGTAAAATATAATTAAATATCTACACTCTGTGTATTGCTTCCGAAAAAAGTTATGAGGCAAAACGCATATTAAGATTTTTTCGAACGCACTTGTTATTGTGCTCTTTAATATTATCAAAAAAAAAATCATGCGCATATATAGCCCGATTTGAGAAATTATTATTAAAAAAAAAAAAAAAAAAAAAAACTCCAGTAGATATCATACAAAAAGCAGCTTAAGACATTTTCTTTGCTTTATCGAACATTAAACAGTGTCGCAAAATCGAAATTTCACATAGTCGTAGCAGACGATAGTAATATACGCTTCAGGAACGGAATAGGGTCCAAAATAGGGTACTAATATCATAGAAAATGTTTAACCACTAAGGAATTTTTGTTCCTTACCCGATTTCCATGATTTTTGTATCACCTTATAGTCCTTTATAAATCCCTTAGAAAACATGCCTGCGTCTACATTTCTCTTATATATTCTTCGAGATATATTCATTTAAAATTTCAACAATCTCAACTTTTCAAGATGTTGGTCAAGTATTTTCCATGTACATCCAAACATTTTCAACCGATTTTATCATATTTTTTGCAGTTTATTAAAGAACAAAATTGTCTATCTAATAAGTCTATATCTTTATTTAATCTAAAAATAAACGATTTTGAATTGTCAAGTTTGTAAAAATTAATAAACAGACGAACGGAAGGACAGACGTTAGAATTCTTAAAAAAAAGCCTTAAAATTCCAGAAGTATATTAAGGGTTTTCATTCAACCGGATAAATCTACACAACTCGTAAATTTATACGTATTAATTACATGTTTCATGAACGCCCCTTGTAAATAATTGGTATTCTCTTATTAATTTTTCGGAAGTTTTAGCAAATAAAATAAGTTTCCAACCTTTTTTATTTTTATGCTTTGTTTTTTTTTTTTATCCATTTGAAATTTAAAATTAATAAAATTTTCTTTTTTCAAATCTGACTTTTCAAATATAAAAGTTTACGAATTCGTTTACACATTGAAATTGAAGCGTAAACATTTATAAGTTGTGTAAATAATTTTTCAAACAAAGTTTGACAAATTTTTTACAAGCTTGTATATTTATCATATATATGAGCTTTACGAGGCATTTATGTGATTGAATGAAAACCCCTATTATTTCTTACCTTTTGATCAACATCAAAACTAAATCTAAATATTGAAGTATTGGTATGCCATTTAAGACCCATTTAACCCAAATGTATAGACGGACAGACGGACATTGTCATTCTGCAAAAAAAAAAAAAAATTAAGAATTTTAGAAATGCATTTTTTTACTAACTAATAAATAGAACGTAATCATAATAATTCGGATATCACCTTTTCCTGAATTAAACGCCATTTTCGACCCAATTAAACAAAATGTATACACGGACGGACATTGTCATTTAGCAAAAGAAATGCATTTTTTTTTTCATACTAATAAATAGGAAAATTAAACGTGATCATTAAAGTGTTGATATCACTTTTCCTTGAATTATTCATAGTTTTCGACCCTAATGTATAGGCGGACATTACCATTCTAAAAAAAATCTAAAACTGAATTTTTTCACCTAATAATCAATAAAATATATTAAAAAAAAATTGATATCACCTTTCCCTGAATTAATCGCCATTTTCTACCCCTATTACTCCATTGTTCTACGAAACGAATTTTTTTATAACAATATATAAATTTGCCTAATTCCATTAAAACAATACAGTGGTTTATCGGTTTAATGAATGATATATTGACAGGCCAATTCGTAAAATCGAAAAATTCGTTAAATCGCGAATATATTTTACTAACAAAATATACTTTTAAAGATTTATTTTAAAGTATACATTTTAACTTTTTAACGTTAGAACACAATTTAGTTATCTTATAACAACAAAAGTGAAAAATAAAAAATTAGCAAAATTTAAATTCTTAAAAACCAAATTTCGAATAATATGGTTGTGAAATACTAGAGAGTAGGTCTTGATTGCAACCTTTTATAATGTTGTACAAAATACAAACGAAAGCATGTTTAAAAAGTAAAAAAATAAACCGGGAAACCACTGTAATAAATTAAATTAATAGTAAAAGGAAAAAACATTGAAACGATTTTTTTCAGGACAACCTTTACTTATGTATGTATATTCGATATGCCAGTGCAAATTTTCATTTCAATCAATCTACAAACATAATGTCAAATGAAACTAAATATTTTACTATTAACAATTGTATGTTTATTCTTTCATTCCCATATACTTTTATCTTAATATTAGGAGCATCCAATTTGTTTAAAAGCAATAATCTCAAAATAAAGATGTGATAATGTTATATTCGGCTTGGCGGAATCAATGTATATGGGCCGTTATCAAAATTTTTTAACTTGGCTGAAACTGGCTTAAATCTTTAATAAGTATTGTGGTGATGATATTTTAAACAAATTAGTTACAGATATGAACTCACAAGACTTGAAACTAATAGAGTGCAAAATGTTAGCACAATAGGTTTCTTTTTATAACCATGATTTTTGTCGATAGTTGAAAACGGGACACTTTAGTCATAACACCTTTGGCTAAGGCACATCATGTGGACAGCATGAAATGAACTATAATTGGCATAATTAGTAGGTGTTTGTTACACTTAATAAAAATGCGGAGGCGCATCAAAAAATTTCGAAAGATAAACATTTTATGGACAAAGAAGTATTTACTTGTGTTAAAAAAGGCTCGCAATATGAAACAGAATTTCTTTGCAATAAACTCCAACAAAATATATATTAATTCAATATATGGGGAAACAACTTAGATTCGATCCCCAATTTTCGCAAAATTTTTAAAAATTGCGATTTGTATTGCAAAGATTTTTTTTTTTTAATTTTACTAGGAATCCTTAAAATATGCTTCACCAATACCATTAAACATTGAAAATATCATACATTTTATGTGATTAACTCAGTAGCTCTTGATATTATGTGTAATTTTGACCAGAATTATACATAAACTACTATGCAAAAATTTTTTTGTTGAACTTAAAACCGCCACAACTTTCGCGCCCCTTACATGAAATGATTAACGCGAACTGATTCTACACGCGTTTGAGTCACTTTATATGTATACAAAAGGATTTTAATGTGCCATGTTTTTTGATAATGGCCCATAGGGTAAGTGCACCTAATGTCGGCATGTACCAGTAGTCGGCATTTTTAAATTTAAACTGAAATAATTAACAACAGCGAATACTAATTATTGATGTAAGATCAATTTTGCCGTGAAAATATATTTATATTATTAGTGCAAATGTTCTAAATATACTAATAGTAGCAGTTTATTGCAATTTACTCCGTTCTTAAACAACACATTTTTGATATCAGTTTTTAGAAAAAAAATTTAAAGAAAGGCTACTTTCCAAGATGATATTAATTATAATAATAGAAGAAGAAGATAGGCAACAATTGAAACTTTATGTTAAATGTGTAAAATTTTGCGTAAAGAATCCCATTTCATGGTTTGGTGGCTGCCGACCTTAGGAAAAAATTTTATAGTATTCTATAGTCAGCATGTCAGTGTTAATTGGGAGATAATAATGTAATTATTACTTCGGACATAAATGTTTCTTCCAAATACATTTAGAACCTATTATTAGAAATATTTCGTCGGAATTATGTAATGATTTATCTGTTATTATAAGGGGTCATGATGTTTGTAAAAAATGTGTTAAAAGTGAATTGAAACTTTAGATTTATACATAAAAATGTTCTATAAAATGTTTCTACATAAAATTTTACTATAGGTCGCTGTAATGTAAAATTGTATCTGTTGGACCATTTTTCCAAAAAAAGATAAACTATAAAATCTATCAAGTATTTCATTCAAAATATTTTTATTTTTTAAAATTATGTTATATTTCAAAGCATAGTTTAGGGCATTTACATACAAAATGTGTCAATAAATTTCATGCCGACTATTGGATCATCACATGCCGAACACTGGAAAAATATGCCGACTATAAATACAATCGATGTATTTTATAAAATGCAATAAAATGGTCAATTAAACATTTATTTCTTTGCAAAAATCTAACAAAATCTGAAAGAGTACCCTTTAATAAAGTGGTGCAATTGCTCATTATCCAAATATTATGATCACGTTCGGAAATATTAATCTTGAAAGTCAGAAAAAAAAATTAAACTGCCGATCACCGGTACACTTACCCCATACCCACACATAAAAAATTAAATTTCGTATTCCATTACTAAATTTATAAAATGAATTATATATTTAATATTCAAATTCGTAATTGTTTTATTAAAAAAATTTTAATTTTTTTTCTTATATCAAAAAAATTTTATTACTGATTTTATAGAATATTTAATTAGATTTTTTTAAAGTAATATTACAAAATTATTTCTTTTTACAATTACAAAAATGTTAATATTATGTTTAACATTTAAAATGTATGTGTTGAATATCTAAATAGAAAAGAAATGTTCGTGTAAAATAAGACTAACTAGTAACATTATTGATAAGTAGGTACAAAAACTAAAAAAAAAAAAATGTTGCAAATTTGTTTGAAACTTCTTCGTAATTCCTTTTATGATATACATAATTGATCTAATAAGAAACCCGATCGTTATTAAAATTAAAAATAGTTCAAATAGAATTTTACTTACCATTTGCAGTTTAGGAATATTTTTTAGTAGCATGCATTGCATCTTCATGTATATTTTAAGACCCCGAATAATAGCCTATTAAGGCAGATACAAATTCTGGATACAACTGTAATGGAACAAGTAATAAGATTAATTATTATGATTATGTGTATATATTTGCTAACAATAGCGTTAGTATAATGTTAACTACGTTCAAAGTGTCCTTAAAGATAGAAATCATCCAAGTGAAGAGTTTTAAGAACCCCGTCTACTTTCTCTACCTTCGGCGTTGATATACAAAAGATTTTAGTTTTAAGAGGTAGCATATCACAATGTCATAACGTCCATGGACTCTATGACACTTTCTGATATGAAAATGAATACATTATTTAATGAAATATCTGGACAGAATCAGCCATCTTCAGGATAAAAATGGTTCTAATTTTGTTCTGGGTAAGCTTCTGGTCTAAATTAAAAAGGATTCCGGAACAGACAGCCTTCGGCCAGATGTGGGGGTTTTTAAATCTGGTATATTTTAAATAACGGATTCGCTAAATTAAAGTTTATATAAATAAAATGATTAATTCTATAAAAATAACTTTATGTAATTTTTTTCTTGTAATGTCATAATGTCCATGGACATTATGACACTTTTTGGTGTGTCATAATGTCCATTATGACATGCCCCCGTTTCAGGATACCAAGAGTTCTTAATCAAGCGAGGTGGATGACAAAAGCAATATATGAATGTGAGATGGACTGAAACGTTTGTTCAGATCCATATAAATATGTATGTTCGTTTCTAGCACGAGGTCGTAGCCATATTTTTAATTTTTTACACCAGAAACAAAAAACATTATGAAAATGCAAAAGGCCTTAACAACAATTTTAAAATTGTTTGCTTCAAAATTAAGCAATTAAGTAAAATTTGTTAATCGTTCACTTAAAGCATAAATAGATAAAGCATAAAACAATGAAATGATTTTTCAGTGATTACGGCCTTTTACATTTTAGGTGACGTTATACTACTTAGATAATCACCGAGGATTAATTTGAATATGCTACATCTTCTGAGAATTACCCATATATCGAACATAGCATTAGCAAAAAAGCAGCTGTGGTACCTATGCAAAACAAGACACGTCCTTGTGAACGCACATACATATAAAGAGAGCCGCTGAACCAACCATATGAACGGGCATTGTTGAATCGACACATATGATATTGTTTTTCGCTCATCTAGAAGATACATATATAACAAAATCTGGACGAAAATTTACATAACTTACCTCTAAAAGCTTTCAAATGTTGGAATATTTTTTGTTTCATAATTTATATAGCAGAAAAGTATGAACTGAAGTTACAACGGACATCCAGTGTTTCTAGTATTTATCCCATAACGTTTGTGTTTCTAGTATTTGGACATAAATATTGATAACAGTAACTTTTACGTACCAACCTAATGAAAATATGTATGTATGTGTACAAACACCAACAAATTCAATACTTATTCTATTCACATAGACTGTACATGTCCATCTATAAATTTGTCAAACGAATTCCATATTGACATTTTGTATGGTGCAATACAAACATCATGACGATTTGTACACTTTTTCTACAATCTCCCTTTCACACTCATACTGGAAAAGTATAAAATACAACTCAAATAAAATAAATCTAGATTAATGACCAAATAAATATCGATTATTTTGATCAATGTTAGTACACAGATACAAACACAGGACATTTATAATATGTAAAATACTTTAAAATTATATGAACATACATATGTATTTAATTTTATTCTTTAAAATGTCATTGAATTTTAAGTACAATCCCTATAAGCAAAATAATACGAAAATAATTCGAATTCGTATTGATTAGAAGAAAAAATTTATTACCGAAATATTCATATTCGTATTGCGGAAGTTTCCCCCATCGGTAGAGATTGTGCGTCACTGGCATTACATCTAAGCAATAAGAAATCGATACGCCTGGATGAAAAATAAGCAATATTGCTAGATAATCATCTAGGTGATAAAAAGACGATATCGCCAGATAATTTTCTGAAAGATGTGATAATAATATAACAAAATTATTGCTAAAGAAATCAATAAATAATATAATAAACAATGTGTCAATATCTTGTAAATTATACATACATATCGTAACATCATAAAGCATGTTAAATCTAAGAGACACACAAGTTTTTCCAATATTTTTTAATTTCTAAATAATTTTTCGACAACTGAAAAAATATGACTGAAAAATAAAAGTATGTATTGCGTTATCATCTTCCAGATGATTTCAATATGATATCATAAATTTGTTACGGAGGGGATAATCACCTTACTGAAAAAAGGGCGACATTTTGATGATAAAAATTACTTTATAAATGACAAAATTTCTGGAGAAACTCATAACAAAGAGACTAGAGATGGAAATTGAAGGAAATGGTGGATTCTCAGGAATGCAATTTGGATTCGTAAGAGGAAGGTCGACGATTGATGCTATCCGGGAGGTAGTGAGTACTGCAGCTAGTTCCATGGGACGCATGAGATTTTGTTCCATTGTCACCCTGGACATTAGGAACGCATTTAACTCTGCGGACTGGAGTGTTATTTGCCAGACAATGAGGGAAAGAGGATTCTCAGGATATTTGATCAACATGGTTGATAACTATCTACAGGACAGGGTCCTAGAATATGAAACCGAAAATGGTATTGATCACTACGAAGTGTCAGCCGGTGTACCACAAGGTTCCATATTAGGTCCACTACTATGGAATCTAATGTACGATGGACTGCTGAATTTGAATCTACCGGATGGATCAAAACTAGTTGGATACGCAGACGATGTAGCATTATTAGTGGACCAACCGACCACACCTTTGATCGAGATAGTCACGAATGATTGCTTAGGGAGAATTAATACTTGGCTAAGATCTAAAAACTTGAAACTAGCTGCCAGTAAGACTGAAGCGATTTTGGTGACCAAACGAAGATCGTTTGTGTGTCCAAAACTTAAGGTTGATGGATACGAGATTAATACGAGACACGATATCAACTGATGCGGCATCAGTCCTTGCTGGAGTACCTCCGATTGAACTGATACTCCAGGAAACATGGGGAACTGAATTTCTACTTGACTCAGGTCTTTAGTGGGCATGGTAACTTCGGTAGTTACTTAAGGAGGTTCCAACGAAGACAATCGGCTATATGCGAGATGTGCAATGAATACGATGACGACGTTGAGCACACAATCACAAAATGCAGCTTTTGGAACAGTAGGAGAAATACATTACCTGATGACCTTCGTAACATGACGATCGAACAACTGATGGAATTAATGTTGACAAGAGTGGAGAAATGGTATATATATTCCAATTTCATTCAGGAGATACTAAGGGAGAAGACCGACATACAGCGACATGTGCAAGTGCCGAACCCCTAATCTCATACAAATGTATGTTGGACGGGGGAGTAGGAAATGGGAACAACCACACTAATCGGTAAATGAATCCCACCCCGAAGTAATGCGAGAGCGGTTCCGGGGCGGTGGTTCCTGTGTAGGACCACTAGATGATAGTGCGCTATCACTACGTCCAAAAAAGAAAAAAAAAAAAAAAAGATAGATAGATAGATAGATAGATAGATAGATAGATAGATAGATAGATAGATAGATAGATAGATAGATAGATAGATAGATAGATAGATAGATAGATAGATAGATAGATAGATAGATAGATAGATAGATAGATAGATAGATAGATAGATAGATAGATAGATAGATAGATAGATAGATAGATAGATAGATAGATAGATAGATAGATAGATAGATAGATAGATAGATAGATAGATAGATAGATAGATAGATAGATAGATAGATAGATAGATAGATAGATAGATAGATAGATAGATAGATAGATAGATAGATAGATAGATAGATAGATAGATAGATAGATAGATAGATAGATAGATAGATAGATAGATAGATAGATAGATAGATAGATAGATAGATAGATAGATAGATAGATAGATAGATAGATAGATAGATAGATAGATAGATAGATAGATAGATAGATAGATAGATAGATAGATAGATAGATAGATAGATAGATAGATAGATAGATAGATAGATAGATAGATAGATAGATAGATAGATAGATAGATAGATAGATAGATAGATAGATAGATAGATAGATAGATAGATAGATAGATAGATAGATAGATAGATAGATAGATAGATAGATAGATAGATAGATAGATAGATAGATAGATAGATAGATAGATAGATAGATAGATAGATAGATAGATAGATAGATAGATAGATAGATAGATAGATAGATAGATAGATAGATAGATAGATAGATAGATAGATAGATAGATAGATAGATAGATAGATAGATAGATAGATAGATAGATAGATAGATAGATAGATAGATAGATAGATAGATAGATAGATAGATAGATAGATAGATAGATAGATAGATAGATAGATAGATAGATAGATAGATAGATAGATAGATAGATAGATAGATAGATAGATAGATAGATAGATAGATAGATAGATAGATAGATAGATAGATAGATAGATAGATAGATAGATAGATAGATAGATAGATAGATAGATAGATAGATAGATAGATAGATAGATAGATAGATAGATAGATAGATAGATAGATAGATAGATAGATAGATAGATAGATAGATAGATAGATAGATAGATAGATAGATAGATAGATAGATAGATAGATAGATAGATAGATAGATAGATAGATAGATAGATAGATAGATAGATAGATAGATAGATAGATAGATAGATAGATAGATAGATAGATAGATAGATAGATAGATAGATAGATAGATAGATAGATAGATAGATAGATAGATAGATAGATAGATAGATAGATAGATAGATAGATAGATAGATAGATAGATAGATAGATAGATAGATAGATAGATAGATAGATAGATAGATAGATAGATAGATAGATAGATAGATAGATAGATAGATAGATAGATAGATAGATAGATAGATAGATAGATAGATAGATAGATAGATAGATAGATAGATAGATAGATAGATAGATAGATAGATAGATAGATAGATAGATAGATAGATAGATAGATAGATAGATAGATAGATAGATAGATAGATAGATAGATAGATAGATAGATAGATAGATAGATAGATAGATAGATAGATAGATAGATAGATAGATAGATAGATAGATAGATAGATAGATAGATAGATAGATAGATAGATAGATAGATAGATAGATAGATAGATAGATAGATAGATAGATAGATAGATAGATAGATAGATAGATAGATAGATAGATAGATAGATAGATAGATAGATAGATAGATAGATAGATAGATAGATAGATAGATAGATAGATAGATAGATAGATAGATAGATAGATAGATAGATAGATAGATAGATAGATAGATAGATAGATAGATAGATAGATAGATAGATAGATAGATAGATAGATAGATAGATAGATAGATAGATAGATAGATAGATAGATAGATAGATAGATAGATAGATAGATAGATAGATAGATAGATAGATAGATAGATAGATAGATAGATAGATAGATAGATAGATAGATAGATAGATAGATAGATAGATAGATAGATAGATAGATAGATAGATAGATAGATAGATAGATAGATAGATAGATAGATAGATAGATAGATAGATAGATAGATAGATAGATAGATAGATAGATAGATAGATAGATAGATAGATAGATAGATAGATAGATAGATAGATAGATAGATAGATAGATAGATAGATAGATAGATAGATAGATAGATAGATAGATAGATAGATAGATAGATAGATAGATAGATAGATAGATAGATAGATAGATAGATAGATAGATAGATAGATAGATAGATAGATAGATAGATAGATAGATAGATAGATAGATAGATAGATAGATAGATAGATAGATAGATAGATAGATAGATAGATAGATAGATAGATAGATAGATAGATAGATAGATAGATAGATAGATAGATAGATAGATAGATAGATAGATAGATAGATAGATAGATAGATAGATAGATAGATAGATAGATAGATAGATAGATAGATAGATAGATAGATAGATAGATAGATAGATAGATAGATAGATAGATAGATAGATAGATAGATAGATAGATAGATAGATAGATAGATAGATAGATAGATAGATAGATAGATAGATAGATAGATAGATAGATAGATAGATAGATAGATAGATAGATAGATAGATAGATAGATAGATAGATAGATAGATAGATAGATAGATAGATAGATAGATAGATAGATAGATAGATAGATAGATAGATAGATAGATAGATAGATAGATAGATAGATAGATAGATAGATAGATAGATAGATAGATAGATAGATAGATAGATAGATAGATAGATAGATAGATAGATAGATAGATAGATAGATAGATAGATAGATAGATAGATAGATAGATAGATAGATAGATAGATAGATAGATAGATAGATAGATAGATAGATAGATAGATAGATAGATAGATAGATAGATAGATAGATAGATAGATAGATAGATAGATAGATAGATAGATAGATAGATAGATAGATAGATAGATAGATAGATAGATAGATAGATAGATAGATAGATAGATAGATAGATAGATAGATAGATAGATAGATAGATAGATAGATAGATAGATAGATAGATAGATAGATAGATAGATAGATAGATAGATAGATAGATAGATAGATAGATAGATAGATAGATAGATAGATAGATAGATAGATAGATAGATAGATAGATAGATAGATAGATAGATAGATAGATAGATAGATAGATAGATAGATAGATAGATAGATAGATAGATAGATAGATAGATAGATAGATAGATAGATAGATAGATAGATAGATAGATAGATAGATAGATAGATAGATAGATAGATAGATAGATAGATAGATAGATAGATAGATAGATAGATAGATAGATAGATAGATAGATAGATAGATAGATAGATAGATAGATAGATAGATAGATAGATAGATAGATAGATAGATAGATAGATAGATAGATAGATAGATAGATAGATAGATAGATAGATAGATAGATAGATAGATAGATAGATAGATAGATAGATAGATAGATAGATAGATAGATAGATAGATAGATAGATAGATAGATAGATAGATAGATAGATAGATAGATAGATAGATAGATAGATAGATAGATAGATAGATAGATAGATAGATAGATAGATAGATAGATAGATAGATAGATAGATAGATAGATAGATAGATAGATAGATAGATAGATAGATAGATAGATAGATAGATAGATAGATAGATAGATAGATAGATAGATAGATAGATAGATAGATAGATAGATAGATAGATAGATAGATAGATAGATAGATAGATAGATAGATAGATAGATAGATAGATAGATAGATAGATAGATAGATAGATAGATAGATAGATAGATAGATAGATAGATAGATAGATAGATAGATAGATAGATAGATAGATAGATAGATAGATAGATAGATAGATAGATAGATAGATAGATAGATAGATAGATAGATAGATAGATAGATAGATAGATAGATAGATAGATAGATAGATAGATAGATAGATAGATAGATAGATAGATAGATAGATAGATAGATAGATAGATAGATAGATAGATAGATAGATAGATAGATAGATAGATAGATAGATAGATAGATAGATAGATAGATAGATAGATAGATAGATAGATAGATAGATAGATAGATAGATAGATAGATAGATAGATAGATAGATAGATAGATAGATAGATAGATAGATAGATAGATAGATAGATAGATAGATAGATAGATAGATAGATAGATAGATAGATAGATAGATAGATAGATAGATAGATAGATAGATAGATAGATAGATAGATAGATAGATAGATAGATAGATAGATAGATAGATAGATAGATAGATAGATAGATAGATAGATAGATAGATAGATAGATAGATAGATAGATAGATAGATAGATAGATAGATAGATAGATAGATAGATAGATAGATAGATAGATAGATAGATAGATAGATAGATAGATAGATAGATAGATAGATAGATAGATAGATAGATAGATAGATAGATAGATAGATAGATAGATAGATAGATAGATAGATAGATAGATAGATAGATAGATAGATAGATAGATAGATAGATAGATAGATAGATAGATAGATAGATAGATAGATAGATAGATAGATAGATAGATAGATAGATAGATAGATAGATAGATAGATAGATAGATAGATAGATAGATAGATAGATAGATAGATAGATAGATAGATAGATAGATAGATAGATAGATAGATAGATAGATAGATAGATAGATAGATAGATAGATAGATAGATAGATAGATAGATAGATAGATAGATAGATAGATAGATAGATAGATAGATAGATAGATAGATAGATAGATAGATAGATAGATAGATAGATAGATAGATAGATAGATAGATAGATAGATAGATAGATAGATAGATAGATAGATAGATAGATAGATAGATAGATAGATAGATAGATAGATAGATAGATAGATAGATAGATAGATAGATAGATAGATAGATAGATAGATAGATAGATAGATAGATAGATAGATAGATAGATAGATAGATAGATAGATAGATAGATAGATAGATAGATAGATAGATAGATAGATAGATAGATAGATAGATAGATAGATAGATAGATAGATAGATAGATAGATAGATAGATAGATAGATAGATAGATAGATAGATAGATAGATAGATAGATAGATAGATAGATAGATAGATAGATAGATAGATAGATAGATAGATAGATAGATAGATAGATAGATAGATAGATAGATAGATAGATAGATAGATAGATAGATAGATAGATAGATAGATAGATAGATAGATAGATAGATAGATAGATAGATAGATAGATAGATAGATAGATAGATAGATAGATAGATAGATAGATAGATAGATAGATAGATAGATAGATAGATAGATAGATAGATAGATAGATAGATAGATAGATAGATAGATAGATAGATAGATAGATAGATAGATAGATAGATAGATAGATAGATAGATAGATAGATAGATAGATAGATAGATAGATAGATAGATAGATAGATAGATAGATAGATAGATAGATAGATAGATAGATAGATAGATAGATAGATAGATAGATAGATAGATAGATAGATAGATAGATAGATAGATAGATAGATAGATAGATAGATAGATAGATAGATAGATAGATAGATAGATAGATAGATAGATAGATAGATAGATAGATAGATAGATAGATAGATAGATAGATAGATAGATAGATAGATAGATAGATAGATAGATAGATAGATAGATAGATAGATAGATAGATAGATAGATAGATAGATAGATAGATAGATAGATAGATAGATAGATAGATAGATAGATAGATAGATAGATAGATAGATAGATAGATAGATAGATAGATAGATAGATAGATAGATAGATAGATAGATAGATAGATAGATAGATAGATAGATAGATAGATAGATAGATAGATAGATAGATAGATAGATAGATAGATAGATAGATAGATAGATAGATAGATAGATAGATAGATAGATAGATAGATAGATAGATAGATAGATAGATAGATAGATAGATAGATAGATAGATAGATAGATAGATAGATAGATAGATAGATAGATAGATAGATAGATAGATAGATAGATAGATAGATAGATAGATAGATAGATAGATAGATAGATAGATAGATAGATAGATAGATAGATAGATAGATAGATAGATAGATAGATAGATAGATAGATAGATAGATAGATAGATAGATAGATAGATAGATAGATAGATAGATAGATAGATAGATAGATAGATAGATAGATAGATAGATAGATAGATAGATAGATAGATAGATAGATAGATAGATAGATAGATAGATAGATAGATAGATAGATAGATAGATAGATAGATAGATAGATAGATAGATAGATAGATAGATAGATAGATAGATAGATAGATAGATAGATAGATAGATAGATAGATAGATAGATAGATAGATAGATAGATAGATAGATAGATAGATAGATAGATAGATAGATAGATAGATAGATAGATAGATAGATAGATAGATAGATAGATAGATAGATAGATAGATAGATAGATAGATAGATAGATAGATAGATAGATAGATAGATAGATAGATAGATAGATAGATAGATAGATAGATAGATAGATAGATAGATAGATAGATAGATAGATAGATAGATAGATAGATAGATAGATAGATAGATAGATAGATAGATAGATAGATAGATAGATAGATAGATAGATAGATAGATAGATAGATAGATAGATAGATAGATAGATAGATAGATAGATAGATAGATAGATAGATAGATAGATAGATAGATAGATAGATAGATAGATAGATAGATAGATAGATAGATAGATAGATAGATAGATAGATAGATAGATAGATAGATAGATAGATAGATAGATAGATAGATAGATAGATAGATAGATAGATAGATAGATAGATAGATAGATAGATAGATAGATAGATAGATAGATAGATAGATAGATAGATAGATAGATAGATAGATAGATAGATAGATAGATAGATAGATAGATAGATAGATAGATAGATAGATAGATAGATAGATAGATAGATAGATAGATAGATAGATAGATAGATAGATAGATAGATAGATAGATAGATAGATAGATAGATAGATAGATAGATAGATAGATAGATAGATAGATAGATAGATAGATAGATAGATAGATAGATAGATAGATAGATAGATAGATAGATAGATAGATAGATAGATAGATAGATAGATAGATAGATAGATAGATAGATAGATAGATAGATAGATAGATAGATAGATAGATAGATAGATAGATAGATAGATAGATAGATAGATAGATAGATAGATAGATAGATAGATAGATAGATAGATAGATAGATAGATAGATAGATAGATAGATAGATAGATAGATAGATAGATAGATAGATAGATAGATAGATAGATAGATAGATAGATAGATAGATAGATAGATAGATAGATAGATAGATAGATAGATAGATAGATAGATAGATAGATAGATAGATAGATAGATAGATAGATAGATAGATAGATAGATAGATAGATAGATAGATAGATAGATAGATAGATAGATAGATAGATAGATAGATAGATAGATAGATAGATAGATAGATAGATAGATAGATAGATAGATAGATAGATAGATAGATAGATAGATAGATAGATAGATAGATAGATAGATAGATAGATAGATAGATAGATAGATAGATAGATAGATAGATAGATAGATAGATAGATAGATAGATAGATAGATAGATAGATAGATAGATAGATAGATAGATAGATAGATAGATAGATAGATAGATAGATAGATAGATAGATAGATAGATAGATAGATAGATAGATAGATAGATAGATAGATAGATAGATAGATAGATAGATAGATAGATAGATAGATAGATAGATAGATAGATAGATAGATAGATAGATAGATAGATAGATAGATAGATAGATAGATAGATAGATAGATAGATAGATAGATAGATAGATAGATAGATAGATAGATAGATAGATAGATAGATAGATAGATAGATAGATAGATAGATAGATAGATAGATAGATAGATAGATAGATAGATAGATAGATAGATAGATAGATAGATAGATAGATAGATAGATAGATAGATAGATAGATAGATAGATAGATAGATAGATAGATAGATAGATAGATAGATAGATAGATAGATAGATAGATAGATAGATAGATAGATAGATAGATAGATAGATAGATAGATAGATAGATAGATAGATAGATAGATAGATAGATAGATAGATAGATAGATAGATAGATAGATAGATAGATAGATAGATAGATAGATAGATAGATAGATAGATAGATAGATAGATAGATAGATAGATAGATAGATAGATAGATAGATAGATAGATAGATAGATAGATAGATAGATAGATAGATAGATAGATAGATAGATAGATAGATAGATAGATAGATAGATAGATAGATAGATAGATAGATAGATAGATAGATAGATAGATAGATAGATAGATAGATAGATAGATAGATAGATAGATAGATAGATAGATAGATAGATAGATAGATAGATAGATAGATAGATAGATAGATAGATAGATAGATAGATAGATAGATAGATAGATAGATAGATAGATAGATAGATAGATAGATAGATAGATAGATAGATAGATAGATAGATAGATAGATAGATAGATAGATAGATAGATAGATAGATAGATAGATAGATAGATAGATAGATAGATAGATAGATAGATAGATAGATAGATAGATAGATAGATAGATAGATAGATAGATAGATAGATAGATAGATAGATAGATAGATAGATAGATAGATAGATAGATAGATAGATAGATAGATAGATAGATAGATAGATAGATAGATAGATAGATAGATAGATAGATAGATAGATAGATAGATAGATAGATAGATAGATAGATAGATAGATAGATAGATAGATAGATAGATAGATAGATAGATAGATAGATAGATAGATAGATAGATAGATAGATAGATAGATAGATAGATAGATAGATAGATAGATAGATAGATAGATAGATAGATAGATAGATAGATAGATAGATAGATAGATAGATAGATAGATAGATAGATAGATAGATAGATAGATAGATAGATAGATAGATAGATAGATAGATAGATAGATAGATAGATAGATAGATAGATAGATAGATAGATAGATAGATAGATAGATAGATAGATAGATAGATAGATAGATAGATAGATAGATAGATAGATAGATAGATAGATAGATAGATAGATAGATAGATAGATAGATAGATAGATAGATAGATAGATAGATAGATAGATAGATAGATAGATAGATAGATAGATAGATAGATAGATAGATAGATAGATAGATAGATAGATAGATAGATAGATAGATAGATAGATAGATAGATAGATAGATAGATAGATAGATAGATAGATAGATAGATAGATAGATAGATAGATAGATAGATAGATAGATAGATAGATAGATAGATAGATAGATAGATAGATAGATAGATAGATAGATAGATAGATAGATAGATAGATAGATAGATAGATAGATAGATAGATAGATAGATAGATAGATAGATAGATAGATAGATAGATAGATAGATAGATAGATAGATAGATAGATAGATAGATAGATAGATAGATAGATAGATAGATAGATAGATAGATAGATAGATAGATAGATAGATAGATAGATAGATAGATAGATAGATAGATAGATAGATAGATAGATAGATAGATAGATAGATAGATAGATAGATAGATAGATAGATAGATAGATAGATAGATAGATAGATAGATAGATAGATAGATAGATAGATAGATAGATAGATAGATAGATAGATAGATAGATAGATAGATAGATAGATAGATAGATAGATAGATAGATAGATAGATAGATAGATAGATAGATAGATAGATAGATAGATAGATAGATAGATAGATAGATAGATAGATAGATAGATAGATAGATAGATAGATAGATAGATAGATAGATAGATAGATAGATAGATAGATAGATAGATAGATAGATAGATAGATAGATAGATAGATAGATAGATAGATAGATAGATAGATAGATAGATAGATAGATAGATAGATAGATAGATAGATAGATAGATAGATAGATAGATAGATAGATAGATAGATAGATAGATAGATAGATAGATAGATAGATAGATAGATAGATAGATAGATAGATAGATAGATAGATAGATAGATAGATAGATAGATAGATAGATAGATAGATAGATAGATAGATAGATAGATAGATAGATAGATAGATAGATAGATAGATAGATAGATAGATAGATAGATAGATAGATAGATAGATAGATAGATAGATAGATAGATAGATAGATAGATAGATAGATAGATAGATAGATAGATAGATAGATAGATAGATAGATAGATAGATAGATAGATAGATAGATAGATAGATAGATAGATAGATAGATAGATAGATAGATAGATAGATAGATAGATAGATAGATAGATAGATAGATAGATAGATAGATAGATAGATAGATAGATAGATAGATAGATAGATAGATAGATAGATAGATAGATAGATAGATAGATAGATAGATAGATAGATAGATAGATAGATAGATAGATAGATAGATAGATAGATAGATAGATAGATAGATAGATAGATAGATAGATAGATAGATAGATAGATAGATAGATAGATAGATAGATAGATAGATAGATAGATAGATAGATAGATAGATAGATAGATAGATAGATAGATAGATAGATAGATAGATAGATAGATAGATAGATAGATAGATAGATAGATAGATAGATAGATAGATAGATAGATAGATAGATAGATAGATAGATAGATAGATAGATAGATAGATAGATAGATAGATAGATAGATAGATAGATAGATAGATAGATAGATAGATAGATAGATAGATAGATAGATAGATAGATAGATAGATAGATAGATAGATAGATAGATAGATAGATAGATAGATAGATAGATAGATAGATAGATAGATAGATAGATAGATAGATAGATAGATAGATAGATAGATAGATAGATAGATAGATAGATAGATAGATAGATAGATAGATAGATAGATAGATAGATAGATAGATAGATAGATAGATAGATAGATAGATAGATAGATAGATAGATAGATAGATAGATAGATAGATAGATAGATAGATAGATAGATAGATAGATAGATAGATAGATAGATAGATAGATAGATAGATAGATAGATAGATAGATAGATAGATAGATAGATAGATAGATAGATAGATAGATAGATAGATAGATAGATAGATAGATAGATAGATAGATAGATAGATAGATAGATAGATAGATAGATAGATAGATAGATAGATAGATAGATAGATAGATAGATAGATAGATAGATAGATAGATAGATAGATAGATAGATAGATAGATAGATAGATAGATAGATAGATAGATAGATAGATAGATAGATAGATAGATAGATAGATAGATAGATAGATAGATAGATAGATAGATAGATAGATAGATAGATAGATAGATAGATAGATAGATAGATAGATAGATAGATAGATAGATAGATAGATAGATAGATAGATAGATAGATAGATAGATAGATAGATAGATAGATAGATAGATAGATAGATAGATAGATAGATAGATAGATAGATAGATAGATAGATAGATAGATAGATAGATAGATAGATAGATAGATAGATAGATAGATAGATAGATAGATAGATAGATAGATAGATAGATAGATAGATAGATAGATAGATAGATAGATAGATAGATAGATAGATAGATAGATAGATAGATAGATAGATAGATAGATAGATAGATAGATAGATAGATAGATAGATAGATAGATAGATAGATAGATAGATAGATAGATAGATAGATAGATAGATAGATAGATAGATAGATAGATAGATAGATAGATAGATAGATAGATAGATAGATAGATAGATAGATAGATAGATAGATAGATAGATAGATAGATAGATAGATAGATAGATAGATAGATAGATAGATAGATAGATAGATAGATAGATAGATAGATAGATAGATAGATAGATAGATAGATAGATAGATAGATAGATAGATAGATAGATAGATAGATAGATAGATAGATAGATAGATAGATAGATAGATAGATAGATAGATATAACAGACTGCTGCCTGCAGTAGAAAGTGCGAATGGACTATCAGAAAGACAATACGGATTTAGAAAAGCAATATCAACGATAGATGCAATTAACACAGTATTAAATATGGCAGGAACAGCCATAGAAGGAAAAGGAGCGCACAAAAAAATATTGCGCGGTCATTACCCTGGACATCAAAAACGCGTTCAATAGTGCAGGATGGAACCATATCATGCTATCCCTTAGTAATATAGGGGTCCCTGCCTACATTTTGAAGATACTCGGTGACTACTTCACGAACAGAACTCTGTGGTATAATACAGATGTTGGATTGGCTTCAGAAAACAGGTTTGGAGCTTGCGGATCACAAGACAGAGGCAGTACTAATTAGCAGTCGAAGGAAAAAGGAGTCTATTAAGTACCTAGGAGTAATGATTGACGAAAGACTTAATTTCAAGGCACATATGGAATATGGATGTGAGAGAGCGGCAGCGGTAAACAACACCCTCAGTCGTATTATGCCGAATGTGGGAGGGCCTAGGCAAAGTCGTAGATTGCTTATCTCTAGAGTGACTACATCCATATTGATGTACGGAGCGCCAATCTGGGCGAAGTCAATTAGGAGCATATCCCGGAAAAATGTTCTATCACTTTTTCGTCAATGCTGTCTCAGAGTTTGCAGCGGTTACAGAACAGTTTCACTGGATGCAATATGAGTAATAGCTGGAACAATCCCTATGGACCTGGCTGCAGATGAGGCATGTAGAGTACATGCTGCCACGGAGGGAAATAGCGCTGAGGATAGACGAGAAATAAAGTCTATTGAAAGAAATAGGACTATGGAGAAATGGCAAAGAAGATGGGAGAATACACAAAAAGGGCGATGGACCTTTAGATTGATTCCAGTATTAAGAACATGGATGGAACGCAAACACGGGGAGGTTAACTACTATCTCACTCAATTTTTCTCAGGACACGGGGGATATAGAGGCTACCTGTTTAAATACGGACATGATGATTCGCCAAACTGTCCACTATGTATGGCAGTGGAAGATGCTGAGCACGTAGAGTTCAAATGTCCTAGATTTGATGACAGTAGACATACACTGGAGAATGAAATTGGAAGAGTTATTACACCGGAAAATATGGTGAACGTAATGGCAGTTTCAGAAGAAAGATGGCAGTTAGTTTCGAACTACATAACTCAAGTACATATGGAACTAAGCATAGAAGAGAAGCAACGAAAGTCAGGAAGAGGAGTTCTAGAAGATGTAGCTGTAGCATAGATGCTAACCAGCCCCGCGATGTAATACTTAACGGCAGTGCCGCGGGGAGAGTGGTTGAAGAATGGGAAGGCGGTTTAGTGAGTAGGCGACAACCAACACCTGGTCGACGAACAACATCTAGTCGAATCTCACATAATGAATAACTATTCATATCTTCCGAAGATTCCGCACCCCATTACAAAAAAAAAAAAAAAGATAGATAGATAGATAGATAGATAGAGTATTTCAGGAATTTACGATCCCGCGGACCCTAGTACTCAGGTATGGAGAGCGTGCTACAAAAAGGCACATGTGCTTTATGAAGTCCTGTGAAGGGGCGAGTGGATGCCGCCCCAAAATAGGCATCCAACCACAGGGGTATCCTCTAGAGAGGTATAGTTAGAAGAGTGACGACTTCGTGGTTTCCCCAGTCATGGACCTAGGCGCGACGGTATCCATAGTGGACGGCTTCCTGAACAGCAAGGCTATTATTGGGGTCAGGAGTTGGTGGATTTGTGAACGACCTGCAGATATGTAGGTTAGCTGCGACAAATAAGCAGCCCCCGATAATAAGCAACCACAGGGGATGCCTCTATTTGAGAGAGCAGTTGGAAGAGTGATGCCTTCGTGGATTCCCCAATCAGGAAAATCCAGGAGCGACTGACCCATAGTGGGCGGCTACCTGATCTGTGTCTGACCTTAAGTGAGGCGGCAGAATCTATGTTAACTCGTCTTTATGGCATTAGGATCGAGACCAGTAAGATCCTAATTATGGTATACTGGAAAGAATGGACATGAATAGATGGACATCTGGCCTGACGACTACAGTATTCCAGAACTTGAGTATGTCGGAGTGAAATCCTATAGAAATGGCTTCTGGGTTAATATTGCAGTTGCCTCCGTCCCGTTAAAACCTGGGAAGTCTCAAAACACGCTCCAAGTTTCGTCGCCATTAAGTTGGTGGTGTAGGTTCAGTTGACATTGTCCTGATTATTACGGGTCTGGCTCTGAACTCTACGTCTCATAAGGACGTTGTGTCAACCCTTGCATTGCCTCCCTGCTCTGCATAGATAACCATGGGACCAAATAACGTAACTACACATCGAACTTGGATAACGATTTTGAGTTGGGACTAAGTGAAGAAATGATTACCAACGATAATAACATAACGGAGTTAAGAGAGGAGAACCCTTTTAGATCGAGTAGGAGAATACAAAGATCGCCAATTAGGAGTGTAACACCATTACCTATTATAAACAGAATGGGTGATGACGCTGAACATTTAGAGCGTCTCAAAATTGAGGAAGAAAAGGCATTTGTTAGCCTTGGAAATAAATTAAGTGCAATGAATGTGATGCGAGAAATATTCATAAGACTGTAAAGGACAATATTATGCAAGGAAGAGAGACGGTGGGAAGCTCATTGGGCACAGAGGCGAAACTTTAACCATTAAGACCGGTGGTTCTAGTTATGCAAATGTATTGAAAGAGATGAAAACAACTATAAAACCTGAGGAAATTGGCATAGGCATAAAAAAGATTCGAAAGACTAAGGAGGGTAATGTCCTAATGGAGATGACAAAAGGAGAGGGTCAAGCGATAAAACTGGAGAACGCTATAAAGGGATCTTTCGGCGACAACATCCAAGTCCAAAGGAACGCTGAAAAATTTCTGTTGGACATTAGAGATATGGAGGAAACCACAGATGAGAAGGAAATTATTAGTAGCATTCTGGATGCCTCCAACGGGGAGGATGCGAACAATATAAAAGTTTGTAATATACGCGATTACTACGGTGGCACGAAGCAGGCACTGGTCGAAGTACCTGTAAAGGTGGCTATGACTATATTGAAGGGAAATAGGATAAAAGTGGGACTGGTGATATGCCGAGTCAGGAGAAAAATCGTCACTAAAAGGTGTTTTAGGTGCATGGAATCGGGACACATCGCACGGTCTTGTCGTGGAAAAGATCGTAGTCGGACTTGTCGAAGATGCGGTATTGATGGACATAAGTCCAATGAATGCAAAAGTGAACCAAGGTGTATAATCTGTCTGGAGGCGGGCCGACAGAGTATTAACCACTATATTGGGTCTAGTAGCTCATGCAGATAGAGGAATGGCAATTAGGATACTCCAGATAAACTTAGGGAGAGGCCGACAAGCCCAGGAACTTATGATTAATAGCGCTATGGATAAAGAGGTTGATATTGTGCTGATAAGTGAACAATATGCCCGGATCGGGGGCAGTGCCTGGTACCAGGATGTTCTGGGAAAGACATCAGTATATGTACGGAACCCATTGATGACTATAGACAAGGTTGAGGAAGACAATGAGAACTTCATTGTAGTACATACCAACGTCATCAGAATATACAGTTGCTACCTCTCACCTTGCATGAGGATAACGGATTTTCTGGTTAGAATTGACAGACTCGAACAACATGTGAAGGGCAGTAACACTCCAGTGCTTATAGGAGGAGACTTTAATGGAAAGTCACAGGAATGGCTTTCGGGAATAACAGACAGAAGAGGAATTGCAGTGAGTGAGATGATTGCATCCCTGGGACTGATTGTTCTGAATAGAGGAAGTTGTCCAACCTTTAGGAGAGGAGACTCTAGTTCGATTATAGATATTACTTTTGCTTCACCGGCTATAGCAATAAATACAATAAAATGGGAAGTCTTAGAGGACGAGACACTGAGTGACCACCATTATATTCAGATGGAGATAGACCTATCTCACACCGTAATCGCTGCGAATCCGACCCGTTCTAAATGGAACACCCGTAGGATAAATAAGGGAAAATGTTTAGAGAAACTAACGGATATAAAGTCAAGAACGCATACATCCGATGACATGGACGTGGACACCTCATCGACATACTCACAGACATATGTAATGCAGGAATGAAGAGAGCTACAACATTTGGAAAGAATCGAAGACAGGCCTATTGGTGGAATCAAGAAATAGCTCAACTCAGAAGGGAATGCCATGGAGCTAAACGTGTAGCTACAAGGGGTAAAGGTGACCAAGTGGCAATGGATATATACAGAAGAGCTCGAAGGAATCTCAGAATAGCTATTAAGGATTCAAAAAGAAAGGCGTGGGAGTCACTATGCGAGGAAGTAGACAAGGACCCATGGGGTCTCCCATATAGGATAGTAATGAAGAAAATTGGAAACCGAATGAGAATACCAGGTATTTCGAATCCAAATTGGGCATACACGATAGTTAGTACACTTTTTCAGCCTGGCGGCGGCCGAGGCAACCTTCATTCGATGCAATGTGCAAGAGAATGTGATCTTTTTACTCGGGAGGAGGTTATTGAAGTATGCCATACTTTGAAGAGGGGCAGGGCACCAGGACCAGATGGGATCCCAAATGAAATAATAAGTCTGGTTTGTGAAAACTGGCCGGACTTATTTAAAGAGACATTTGACATATGTCTGAGAACGGGTATCTTTCCTAGGATATGGAAAAGGCAATATCTCGTTTTGCTACGCAAAGGCGAAAAAACCACTCGAGAATCCTTCCTCATATAGGCCTATATGCCTATTGGACACTTGTGGAAAATTTCTGGAGAAACTCATAACAAAGAGACTAGAGATGGAAATTGAAGGAAATGGTGGATTCTCATGAATGCAATTTGGATTCGTAAGAGGAAGGTCGTCGATTAATGCTATCCGGGAGGTAGTGAGTACTGCAGCTAGTTCCATGGGACGCATGAGATTTTGTTCCATTGTCACCCTGGACATTAGGAACGCCTTTAACTCTGCGGACTGGAGTGTTATTTGCCAGACAATGAGGGAAAGAGGATTCTCAGGATATTTGATCAACATGGTTGATAACTATCTACAGGACAGGGTCCTAGAATATGAAACCGAAAATGGTATTGATCACTACGAAGTGTCAGCCGGTGTACCACAAGGTTCCATATTAGGTCCATTACTATGGAATCTAATGTACGATGGACTGCTGAATTTGAATCTACCGGATGGATCAAAACTAGTTGGATACGCAGACGACGTAGCATTATTAGTGGACCAACCGACCACACCTTTGATCGAGATAGTCACGAATGATTGCTTAGGGAGAATTAATACTTGGCTAAGATCGAAAAACTTGGAACTAGCTGCCAGTAAGACTGAAGCGATTTTGGTGACCAAACGAAGATCGTTTGTGTGTCCAAAACTTAAGGTTGATGAATACGAGATTAATATAGGCGGGAATTTGAAATACCTAGGAGTAATACTAGACAGTAAGTTGTCTTTTGCCACACATAAGGATGGTTTCTGAGAAGGCATTGACAACAGCTTCGAAACTAGCGAGAATAATGCCGAATACTAAGGGTCCTGGGCAAGCAACCAGACGACTAATTTCCACAGTTGCTTATTCTCAGGTACTATACACTGCCCCGGTTATAAGTGAGACTGTTTCAGGTAGTAGAAAGCTTAGGTACCTTCTGGAAAGAGTTCATAGGTCATGCGCACTGAGGATAATATCGGCATATCGCACGATATCAACTGATGCGGCATCAGTCCTTGCTGGAGTACCTCCGACTGAACTAATACTCCAGGAAAGAAAGGAAATATATAATGCACGTGCATCTGGTAACAGCGAAAGGACTCTCATAAAACGGAATGCGAGAGAGAAGTTGTTGCAAACATGGCAGAGGCAATGGGATGAAACGGAACGAGGAAGATGGACCCATGAACTCATTCCCAATATAGAACTTTGGCAGAAAAGGAAACATGGGGAACTGAATTTCTACTTGACTCAGGTCTTTAGTGGGCATGGTAACTTCAGTAGTTACTTAAGGAGGTTCCAACGAAGACAATCGGCTATATGCGAGATGTGCAATTAATACGATGACGACGTTGAGCACACAATCACAAAATGCAGCTTTTGGAACAGTAAGAGAAATACATTACCTGATGACCTTCGTAACATGACGATCGAACAACTGATGGAATTAATGTTGACAAGAGTGGAGAAATGGTATATATATTCCAATTTCATTCAGGAGATACTAAGGGAGAAGACCGACATACAGCGACATGTGCAAGTGCCGAACCCCTAATCTCATACAAATGTATGTTGGACGGGGGAGTAGGAAATGGGAACAACCGCACTAATCGGTAAATGAATCCCAACCCGAAGAAATGCGAGAGCGGTTCCGGGGTGGTGGTTCCTGTGTAGGACCACTAGATGATAGTGCGCTATTACTACGTCCAAAAAAAAAAAAAAAAAGATATATATATATATATATATATATATATATATATAGATGTTTCCCGTGCAAAATTTGAAAATTCAAGCTCTAATAGTTTCCCAGATATACGAATTTTTGTATTTAATTTTTATGGAAGGGACCATACCCCTTGGATGTCAAAATTCTTTGTGCAAAATTTGAGCATTCCAACTCCAATAGTTTCCCAGATATACGAATTTTTGCACTTAATTCATATGGGAGGTACCATGCCCCTTACTTGTAGTCCGCCCATATTTTTCTTAAATATTAATATTGATACCAAAGTGGCTCCGACAAAATTTTAGAACTCTAACTGTTATATTTTCTCAGATATGATAATTTAATATTTTCTTTATATGGGAGGTGCCACGACCATTATTGCTAGTGTACTAATTTTTTTCCAAAATATTCATATTGAAGCTAATGCTAGTCGTACAAAATTTGAGCTCTCTAACTTTTATAGTTTCCCAAATATAAAAATTTTGGTATTAAGCCCACCATTTCTTTTCCGCCCATTTTTGCACAAAATGTTCACATTGACACTTAAGTTTATTGTATAAAATTTGGGAAATGTAACTGTTATAGTTTCCTAAATTTATTGTATAAAATTTGGGAAATGTAACTGTTATAGTTTCCTAAATTTACGGCATTTGGTATTGGCAAGCAATATTAGGCGTGGGATGTGCCACACCCCCTATTGCTTGTTCGCCTATTTTTTCCAGAATGTTCATATAGGTGTCAAAGTTGTTAGTGCAAAATTTGAGGACTCTAGTATTACCAATTTCCGAGATATACTACTTTTAATAGTTATTTAGTAAGTAAGAATTTCAAAATAAAAAGTAGCCCATTTTTCCTTATATAGGAACACAATATAGGAACACATATAGGAACACAAAAATTCAAGAAAATCGGTTTGGCCGTTTAGGCGGCTATAGACTTCAAACAAACATACATACATATATACATACATAAAACAAACACACAAACGCACAATAGCTTAAACAAAGGCTTCAAAAAATCAAAAATGCGTTTTGCTCGATATCTCAATTATTATGAACCGTTTTATTTAATTTTTTTAGCAAAAAATTCGGAAAAAAATGTCCGAGCTTTCTTTGCAAAAACGAAGTCCCTAGTATATGCAGAGGCAACCCGGCTTTTTAATCATATCTCCGCAATGTATTAACCGATCTTAATGAATTTCAATAGCAAACTTCTCGAAAGGATTTCCGATCGTTTGATATATATATTATAAATGTCAGTTATCGGTGGGCTTCATAAACGCCATTTCAACACACGGTCGGACGGACGTCATTTCTTACAAGGATCCCGAAAATATAAACTTTTTTGCTCTCCGACAAAAATTGTGGAAATTACAAACGGAATGACAAACTTATATATACCCTTTACACCTGTGGTGAAGGGTCTAAAAATAATATGATATTATTTATTATTTTTTTTTTTTTTAATTTAAAACTGTAACCCAATTTTTAAAATCGGACCACTTTTTTGAAGAAATTACAAGTTGTTAAGCATAACAATAAGACCACACGTTCTGTAATAGGCTAGGACTCGCCGGATGGGGCGGGGTTCTTGGTCAAAGTCTGCCTTTGTTTTAAATTGCCAATACAAATATTAGAACGTGTTTATAATTATATTTTAAATAATTGCAACTATATCGGACGTACAAAAACCGGGTTATTTTTTAAGGTAGCAGAAACTAATTGTTAAATCAAAATCCTCAATTATTTTACATAACAAGAGATCTTTAGGTTTTCCAGATCTAAATGCCCTCACCATCCAAAGTTCATCGTTTCAATCCATTAATATATTTTTCGAAGAACCCCTTATACTACCTGTGCTTTAGTTTTCTTAACTTCCTTTAAACAATTAAATCATTTTAAGTTTTCATTTTTATTCAAACAAAAAAAAGGTAATAATATAATAAAATAAGTTATTTTATATTATTCAAAATAAATTTCAATCATTAAATATTATTATAAATTTTATACTAAATATATTTGCAAACTTACTCATTTGTACGAAGGCCTCCGCAAAATGTTTGTTGGGTTACAGTGGTAACATATGATTGACTAACAATATTATAAGTATTAAAAAAAATAAAGAGCATTGATAAACGAAGAGATTTTATGACGCAGTTTAATTCTGTGATATTTCGTTAATCAATACTTTACATTAATAAATGAAAAATTTAGTTGTTACAACAACAAGGTATAAAAAAATATTATTAACATAACAGAGTTGGATATTATTAATTACAAGAATGTTTGACTTTAACACTAAATGAAATCGTTTACATTACACGTAAAAATTATAACATATTAAATGTACATGTAGATAATTTATGTATTTATTATTTAACTTTAAGCGCAAATAGAAATTAGGTATATTTAGGATTTAAATAATATTCAAACTGATAGGAAAAAAAATTAAAGTATCGATATAAATTTGTTTTATATAAATTTTTTATATAATAATAGCAAAAGATAATTCTCGAAATTATATAAAAATTTTAAAATAATGTAATTTGTTATTTGAAATTTGTTATTTCACGCATATCATACATTTCCAAAGCTCGATGATAAAAAAAATGTAATAAGATTAATGGAAAATTTCCAAACCACATGTCCAGAAGGGTGTATTGCCCACGTGGATCCAAAATTATTGGGCCTTCAGAATTAATCTCCAGATTTCCAAAATAAAATAATTTTTATATGTATGGGAATTTATTATTTCGTCAAATGTTTTTTTTTTCGAAAACACTTTATTTATTTAAAAAAATAGTTCAAAATTATTATAACTATATTAATCTGATTATTTTTATAATTATCTTATTAAAAATCGAATTAACACGGGGAACAATTCTTTTAATAGTTTTGACGTCTCAGTTCTGAATGACCGAAAAATCTAGATTATGTTTTTAAAACCTATCGATAATGCCTTACTCTTTTTATTTTACTCGAAAAAAAATCTAGTAATAGGAATGAAATGTATAAACTCATTGAGATAAGTAGCAGTATAAAATTGAGAAACAAAGAAAATTAATAATTGAAAGAAGAAAGATATATAGGAACGAGGGGGAAGTAATGAACTATTACAATTAAATTTAGAGTAAACTGGTTTTGTAGAGTTGGAAAAATAGGCAATTTAAAAGAGTAAATTCATAAACTGTAATAAAAGTTCATACGTCAAAAAAACTACCGTCACATTTTTGTGAAGATTCTAATGAAAATTTACTCATATTTGATACATGGGGTTACAAAGGAAAAATTTACTGAAATCCATTATGATCGTTCCATTATTTCACCTATAATCCATAAAACTTTTTCCCCGAAATAGTAGTTAAACACATATGGGCCATTATCAAAAATTTTTAACCCGGCTGAAACTGACTTAAATCCGTAATAAGTTTTGTAGTAATGATATTTTAAACAAATTGGTTACAGATCTGAAATCACAAGACTTGAAGCTAATAGAGTGCAAAATTTTAGCACAATAGGTTTCTTTTTATAACCATGATTGTTGTTCAAAGTTCAAGAATATAGAAAAACTGATAAAAACTACTTAAGTTTTTACCATTATTCTACAATTTCTGTTCGCGCGTTTATACTTTTTGATCTTACTCTATCATAAGTAAACTAACCGAACTTTGTACATAAATTCTGCACCATCTTTGTTGTTGTGCAGACTTTCAACAACTAAATACAGAGTAGTCAAGTTTTGATGACAAAATTTTTTAGTTTTTTAAATTTTTCAGTTTTTTGGGCGCAGTCTGTGCGCCCCTCAACCGAATACAAAATTTGGGATAGGGATTGATACTTGTTGTAATTGTGCGTATTTTGTGCTATATCCCATAGATGTGCCGGAAATAGTCAACGTAGTATATAATCTCAAAGTTTGGAAAACAAGTGCGAAAATTTTTCAAAAAGTCACTTTTTTGCGAGGCACGTTCACAGTTTCATATTAAACGGCATGGATTACCGCGTGAACTCAGTTTTTTGTCATTTTACATAACAAAATCAGGGGAGCATTAAACATAAATTTAATACAAGAATTAAGAAAACAAATATTGGATATATAGATATAAGAACGGCGATAAATATAATTGATTGGGATCATAAATTTAAGTCAAATGTCGTTGATAGTTGAAAACGGGACACTTTTGTCAAAACACATTTCGCTGAGGCACATCGTGTGGACCGCATGAAATTAACTGTAATTGACATAATTAGTAGGTGTTTGTTATGCTTAATAAAAATTCGGAGGCGCATCAAAAAATTTTGAGAAATAAACATTTTATGGACCAAAAAATATTTACTTATGTTAAAAAAAGATCACAATATTAAAAAGCATTTCTATGTAACAAACTCTAACAAAATATATTTTCAATCAATATATGGAGAAATAACTTAGATTCGATCCAAATTTTTCACAAAATTTTTAAAAATCGCGATTTTTATTGCAAAGAAAATTTTTAAAATTTTACTAGGAAACCCTAAAATATGCTGAACTAATACCAATAAACATTGAAAATATCGTAAATTTTATTTGAATAACTCAGTAGGTTTTGATATTATGTGTAATTTTGACCAGAATTGTACATAAACTCCTAATTTGTAAAAATGTTTATATGTTCAACTTTAAGCCGCCATAACTTTCGCGCCCCTCACATGAAATGATTAACGCGAACTGATTCTACATGCATTCGAGTCACTTTATATGTATACAAAAAGATTTTAATGTGCTATCAAAAAAAAATATATATATTTTTTTGAAGTCCTAAAATAAAAAATTTTTGATAATTGCCCTCATAAAAATTTGAAATATGTTGAATTTATGTATATAAATTTCAGCACACATAAGTTTATGCAAGTATAGATCGTTGTACAATATTTTATAAAGATCGGTCCATAATTGACCATATCCTTCATACATATGTATGTATATGTATGTAGGTTACACTATTTAACAATTACTTAAATGTGCATAAATCCAGCATTATTATTATCAATATAGAATAATATACTTATGAACTTTATAATAAGTATAAACCATCATTTATAATTTTACAATAATAGCTCCGTAACATAAATATCAATATCGCGATAAAATTTAACACAACTAAGTTTTGCAAAAGTAAAGATCGCTCTACCAAATTTCATAATGATCGGTCCATAACTGATCATATTGACCATAAGGACCTCTCCCAATAATAAATTTAGTGCCCAAATACACGCACGTGGGGTATTATTTGTTTGATCTTGACAAACGCTGCTTGATTTTATCCTTTTCTATTTGTTTTTATACTAAACTTAAAATAAAATTATCAGAACACTTAAAATAATATTTATTTTTTAGTAAAATTGTACTAACTGCCATAGACGAACTGCAATAACTTCTGATCTCATTGAGATCCCATTTTGGAATTTAAGAACTATAACGATAATATTATTACAAATATCATATAAAAAAATAAGGAAAATAAAAATACTCTCTTTCAGGATATCCAAGGATAAAGGATATTTTTTTAAATTTAGAGGTCCTTGCACCAGAAGGATGTATAACTTTTATGCCTCTATGATAAGAGGAATATTAGTATTTTCCATTGACACCATTTTTGTTAAAATCGGATAATGCATTTGAAAGTTATTAAACATTAAATTTTGTTCGTTTTTGACAAAAATTTTCGAAGTGTCCCATTATAGAGGTTCATAAAATATGAACCGTAAGCGATATGGAACTGATTCAAACGCCATAATATGCACGAAGGCCAAATTTTATAATAATCGAAGATGCAAAATTTTTAAAACTATAACTTTAGGTCGAAATTTTTTGGAATTACCCAAATGATAATCAAATGTATTTTTTAGATTATCTTTATCGTTATTTTATTCATTCCAAGGTACGGAAAAATTCGGATCTCGAACAAAATTTTAAGTTTTTATTCGCTCTTTTAAATATTATTCGTAAATTTAAAAATAAAATTCACTTTTTGGATTAATTTTTTTTTTTTTTTTAATTTTCTTAATTTGAGTTACGAAAATAATCTAAAAAACTTTTTTTAAATTTGTATTTGTAGGGAAGATCGTTATTTTACGATTACAAACTATTAGGTCGCCACACACATGGTACAATGATGTGCGCAAAAAAAGTAGTTAAAAAAAGTAAAAAAGGTTCGATGTGTGTATATACATTTATACATACATGTAGATATGTATAAAAAAATTTTTTAGCGGTATGAACTGTCGGAAAAAAACATGACTATAAAAACTCCAATTACATTTTTATTTAAAATTTGTAAGTTTGTATGTATGCAAGTATATCAACTGATTTTTTGGCTGTCATGCAAATAATTACACAAGGCAACAAAATCGAAAAAATTTTAAAGGCTTGAAAAACCAATTTAAAATGTTGATGTATTGTTGTTCCAGTAATACAAATATGGTCCAAATTTTAAATTCTATGGAGATGATTTTTTTTTTTTTTTTTAATTTTTATGTAAAATTATAAATTTTTTTAGACGTTTTTCAACATAATTAATGATAACTCAAAAAGTATTAGTCCGATATTATTGAAATAAACATGGAAAAATTTATATTTACATACATACATACATACATACATATTTATTTATTTATTTATTTATTTATTTATTTATTTATTTATTTATTTATTTATTTATTTATTTATTTATTTATTTATTTATTTATTTATTTATTTATTTATTTATTTATTTATTTATTTATTTATTTATTTATTTATTTATTTATTTATTTATTTATTTATTTATTTATTTATTTATTTATTTATTTATTTATTTATTTATTTATTTATTTATTTATTTATTTATTTATTTATTTAATTCAATAGCCAATGAAATTACAATTTCTTATAGGCTAGCATTAGGGTGGCCCTCATTACAAAATGTGTCCAGATTTTGGTTCTCACCCCCTGGAAATGTTCGGTCGAAAAACTAAGTTATGCCAAGTTTTAAACTGATTGAAAAAAATTTAGAGGTGGCTCAATGCGATCAAAATCTTAAAAATTACTTTATAAAAAATTTTTCCTTTCATGGATTATACAAATTTTTATGGATTTATTTTAAATGCAATTTTCTGGGTTTATATCTTGTCGAGTTCCTCACAATATGAGCTTTCTGAAATTCCTAAGATCAAGAAGATAAATAATAACATAATAGTTATTAAAATAAAATTACCGTAAAATACGTGGATTTTGGGCAAATAGACCCCGAAAAGTAAAATTTCAACCAGTATTTAGGAGAGAAACGAAACTTGGTATGTAGTTTCCTATTGACGTTTTATATATCCTGCAAATATTTTATTATCCAAAATTGTTGTAATAGCAAAAAATACGTAGGTGAGTTATAATCAAAACAAGAATTTTGATCGTGAATATCTTAGGCAGATCACAAGTGATTACCGAAAAATTTTGATATGACGTATAAGTAACGTGACCAGGCATCCCCCTTTTGGCGGGATTATCCCGCTTTTTTAACTTCGATCCCGCGTAAAATATTTTTCCCGCTTTTGATTAAAAAATCCCACTTTTTTAACTCTTTCTCTTTCTTTGATTTCTATAACATTCTTACCAATATTTAAGTGTAACTAAAAATAATTTTTTCCACTAGAAAGTTGATATTTTTTTTACAAATCGTTTTTGATAATTGAAAGTTTTAAATATTTTGTTACGCCGATCATCTTCTCTACTGACTAATCTTAAATGTACTTTGTGTGTATTTTTTGATAACTTCGATGTAGGAAGACCTCCAAAAAGATACGTATTATTAAGCTTGTTAAAATATTTACACATTTTTTATCATATGTTCAGTTCTCTACCAGTGAATTAAAAATATCAAGTATATTTTGAACAAAAAAGTTTACATTTTTTTTTTCAGAAATAGGTTTAAAATTTTAATGTTGTTTAAAATTTTAAGGATGTTAGAAAAAAATATAAATACATTTTTGGTGGAAGAAGTATTGTTCTTTCGGAGATTAAATTTACTTAAAAGTTAGTGCTTACGAAAACCTCGTGTTAATGATTTTATTTAAATTTTTTGTTTTAACTAAATATTACTTGTTGGCAGCCGATTCCAAAAAGCATATAGGATTATTTTGATAACAGTTTTTTAGAGGTAGTGGTGTTTTTAGTTATGTCGGTAACGGTATTTTGTGGGTAACTGTTGCTTAAGAAAGTATCGGTTCAGAACCATAAAATATAATCTGTAGTTAAGTATTATAATGACGAGCTGGGTAGCCATAACTTTATTACAATAAATAAAAACATAACGGTATTTTAGCGTTATCGGTATTTCGAGCTATATTTCGGTAAAGGTTTTTTAGCGTTATATATTTAAGCGGTAATCGTATCTTCAATTATTTCGGTAACTTTATTTTAGGGGTAACGATAATCAAGTTGAATGTTTTTTAGCGGTAATTACAACATGTTTTGGTTTTATTATAAACGAGTCTAAGAATTGTTTAACAAAAAATACTGCTACCAAATTCAAAAAGTATAAAGTTTTTTCTTCAATCCGTATTTGAATTCAATCTTGAAATTTAACTAGGAATTTTATGAAAATATTTCGAGAAACACGTTAAAATTATAATTTTTAATATTTCAGTTATTAGGGATATATTTAATTATTTCGATGTTCTAAAATTTTCATGAGTCGTTCTCAATTTGTAACGTCTTAATTGGGTAGTGAACCAAGTGCTTGCGAGAATACAGCTGATTAAGATTTTTAAGATATAAAAAGAAAATCCCTCTTTTTTTACAAAACATTTTAAAATCCCGCTTTTTCATACCATTTTGTTCAGAATCCCGCTTTTTAGTCGTTCGGGTCCCGCTTTTTGACAAAAAACCGTTTCTCTTCCTATAGTTCTGGGTGAAATCTTATTTTACTGGGGTGTAATTGGTCGAAAATGACGCGTTTTACGTAAATTGATTTTAATAACTATGATATTATTAGTTGTTCAATTTTCCTCATCAAGGATCAAAGTTGACATAATTGATTCGAAAATATTTGATTTTTAAAGGAATAAAATTTCTAGTTGAACGAAATGGGACTGTAAATTTTATCTTACGAAGCAGGAACTCATTAACTGAACCATTTACTAAATTAATTACGAATGAAATATTCATATATTTTCTCCTACTTTCAAGAGAAGGGAGATCAATTAGCTGTAATCGACTTTTATATGATGGTAAATTGATATTAGGATTCCATGGAAGATTACGAAGACAAAATAAGAGAAACTGTTTTTGGACTGATTCTATTTTCTTTACGTGAACTTCGTATTGAGGATCCCAGACCACGGAAGCATACTCCAGGATTGGTCTTACAAGAGATGTAAACAAATGCTTGGAAACGTAAGGATCATTAAATTCTTTTCCCCAGCTCTAGAGGAAACCTTGGAACTCCTTTTGCCTTATTAACAATTTGTAAAACATGGGAATTAAAGGACAGTTTACAATCAAGAAATACACCTAGATCAAGGAATTCGTCGACTGATTTAAGTTCATATTCATTTATTTTGTATCTACAGAGTACTGGACTTTTTCTGTAGAACATCATGTGTTTGCATTTTCTTAAATTTAGATCCATTTAATTTTTAATGCACCAGTCATAAAGGTTGTCTAGATCTGATTGGAGTAAGGAACATTGATAGGAATCAGTAAAGCTATGAAACAGCTTTACATCATCAGCATACATTAATATTCTTTAATTCTTAATACAGGCTGGTAAATCATTAATAAATATTAGGAATAATAATGCGCCGAGATGACTATCTTGCGGAACACCGGATAAAACGGAAATGTTTTTGGATTTACATTCTCGAAATAATACACATTGGTATCTATTTTTAAGATATGTAGATATTCATTTAAGGAAAACAGGAGAAAATCCAAGTTTATTAAATTTGAACATTAGGAGATCTTGGTTTACTTTATCGAAAGCTTTACTGAAATCTTTATATATTGTGTCTGTCTGTAAGCCGGAATCAAATGCTGTTATTACTGAGCTTGTGAACTCCAAAAGGTTTGTAGTAATGGAACATCCGTTTCTGAATCCATGCTGAAATGGGGAAAAATAACAAACGACTTGATGCGAAAGGATTTCAGTAACTATCTTTTCGAAACGTTTTGGAATAACAATCAATTTAGCAATACCTCTATAGTTGGAGATGTTGGATCTACTTCCGAATTTAAACAAAAGTATAATATAGGATTCTCTCCAAACTTGTGATGTATTGATTTTTAAATTAAATTGGGGGTGTTACATAAGACTTTATAAAAAAAATTTGCTTTTAAAAATACCTTAGGTCTTAGTTGGAATCGTTACGCACGTGCTCTGGTAGCTAGCTAGTTTCGGGAGAAGTGGGCTGGGATCTGGATTCCCTAATTGACCTTACAACACAACAAAAAAAAATATCACGTGCGATTTAATAAAAAAAATTGCCCTGTAATAGTGAAAACAAATAAACGTATACCTTTTTAACAAATTTGTAATTACCTACTTCTAAGAACCCAGTTGTTGTGGTTCTTGGCCTCTATACCCTCCCTACCTTTGGTTTCTAATTGACCTATAATTGTTAATGAAACCCCTAACACACTTTACCTTTTCAACAAAACCTCTAAATTTTACAATTTATAATGAAATTATAGCATGTTTATTTTTATATATAAATAGAATTCAAGAACTTTTTATTATATTAAACTTTTCAATAATTCAAAAACCTAAACCTAACATAGTATAATGTATGAATATTAACTGATAAAAATATTTGAGTGTAAAACAAAAATAAAAAAAAATTGGTTAAATATATATATAATTAGCAATAAGAAGTATTCTCAAAGATATTTTTTTAATTTGTTTTGTTTTACGTTTTTCTTAAACTTTAATTTCATGGTTTCATTTTCTTATATTACAAAAAAAAATTCTTTGAGAATGAAACAGAGTAAATAAATTTAGGAGAATAATATAGATATATGTAAAATTATGGATTGATCAGTATAACATATTATTTATAAAGGAATAAAAGATAAAAAAAAAAAAAAACAAAGAAAATAAACTTACAATAATTGGTCTGTGATTCCATCGCTGCATGAAGGCCTCCAGAAAGTTGATGAATGTTGTTGGTGTTGTTTTATTAAATTCTGCATTTCTCTTTATGTTATGCTCTCAATTTACAAACAAAAATTAATGTTTTTCAACAACACTAATAAAGACAATATTAATGGGAATTATGAATAATAGACAAATAATTTTAGTAAAAAATAGGGTTTCTGATTCAGCAAATAAAAATATAATATAGGGAATTGTTTTAATATCTCAATATTTATAATTTAAATAGTCGGGTTAGGGTATAATTAGCGTGGTACTTTATATCGTAAGAATTATTTTATGTTTCTATTTTTTAGTTTATATTAAGTAAATATTATATAATATAAATAGGGTTAGTTTGGAATAACTATATGAATGTTATATATATAAAAAAAAATTGTATGATTATTGTTGGATATTTAAGTGCAGGTTTAGGTCATATAATTTTAATTTTAGTGTGGGATATATAAAAATGTTCATAAATATATTTGATCTCATTTGTTTGTTAGTAATAATTTAATTTTAGTTTTAGATTAATCATTTGTTAAATACACTTAGGATTTGATTATAGGCCAATTTTATACACATATGTAAAAGTTTTTTTAATACACTTTGTGATAAGCTTTTTTTTTTTTTGGTTAGATTCTTTACTATCTAATGCATACGATGCATATAAAAATATGGTGGTAGCAATATTTATTATTTTAATTCTTTTCCCTTTTTGAGTGTAGCCTTTCCGGATTGATATTATACGTATTGTCACAGCTGGGTGAAGTATTTACCGGTGATGATGATCGACACTAGTTAAAAAAAATGTATAAATTCTCCGTATACGGGCTGTAGAATTTGTCACTAAAACAGTGGGAAATCCGGAGTAGTTGGAAACACTCATGGTCTCGAAAGCAACCACTCTTCGGTTCAGATTTCCGGGAACCTAAAGTTTTATTATAGAATATTAAAGAAATATTCCAAACCGTCAAAATTTTCATATTCTTACCTTAACTGGTGGTGTTTTTAATTTACTAATCAAATTTACTATCAAATAATTAGTTGTGTTCTTTAAATAAAGGTGCTTTTGTTTTAGGTATTTAAATTTTTTATAATTTACTTTAAAAAAATAATAGTAGAAATTGCTATAGATATTTCTGGAATTTGTTCTTAAGTTTCCACTTTGAAAGTTCAATTTGAAAAGAACGTGGACTCTCATTATCACAAAATTGTTAACTCGACTTTCTTATGTTAATTTGGATACATATGCAATGTAATAAATACATATGCATTTAAAAGCTTTTTTCCATTTTTATTCTGTTCTGTAATTATTACTTTCGAGAAAGAGGAGTAAGAACATATCTCTTTTTCTCATTCATCATGTATATCACTATACATGATGCATACATGGTAAACCTCACTCAGAAGAAGAACGAATGATAAAAACATAAAAAATAGAATTTGACTAACATTTTGGTCTCAGGGTTGTACTAAATGTGATGCTAAAGGGAATTTATGAGGGATTTTTTTTTTTTTTTTTTCTTGGGAAATTCAATGAAATCGTACAGGTTGTTAGTAATTTAAATTGTATATGAAATAAAACTATAATAAGTGATATTCATTACACAATTTATATTTTACTTATAATAATAAATAATATAAAGCGACATGAAAAAAGTTATATACTTTGTGTCATTATTTATTTATTTTTTTATTTTTATGCAAATTCTGATGTTACAAACTGCAGGAAAATAACCATTTACTATTGATATATTGAATAAGTAGGTTATTGAAAAAAAAAAGAGAATTTAAACACTTTATGAGAACGCAACTTGGAATACCATCAGGTCCACATTTATCAAAATATTATAGATTCTGTATGGATGACATTATCATGGACTTATTATAGCGGCAAACATATCACAGATATATGCATCATTTGAGGATACTTTATCTCCAAATGCATACATACATACATACATACATACATCCATACATACAGACAGACAGACAGACAGACATACATGTATATTTGTATATACAATGTACATACATACATACATAAATGCTTAATAAGTTCTAATTTTCCCATATCTCTAATTGAAAACATGTATTTACATACATATTTACATGCATACATACATATGCAAATAGAAAACACACACACTCAATTAACTACTGTTGTTTTATTTTAAACAATTCAGCAATAACAAAACAAAAAAAAAAAAAAAAAAAATGCAGCTTTATTAAACACACAAGCGCTTGTACAAATGTTTTAAACATCCACACATCTTTCATTCAACATAAATCAACACACTTTTATACCGTTACACGACTTCAATTCGATTAATTCGTTTCGGGTTAATTCCTGAATAATATTTTTATTTTCGAAAATAAAATTTTTGGTCTTCGAACAAATTTAAAAATTAAATTTGCAAACAAAAAAATAAAATTCGTTCTAAAAATTAGGATTAAATTCTCTGATAAAAATTATGTTCCCAACGAATTAAAAAAAATGAGCATTCTATCTACTCTGATTCATTCACATTGATTATTTTAAAAGTGAAAAATCCTCTAATTCTCTTTAAAATTTTCAGTATTACAAAATATTAAAAACAATGTAAATGAAAGATTTAGTCGTGATTTTGAAAAAATATTGTAAAAGAAAACGCAAAATAAACAGTAGAAGAAGAAAATTTTAATCGGAATTTTTAGATTTGCATATATATATTTTTTTTTTAATAAAATCAGACAAATCCCTTTCCATATATGCTTATTTAATAATTTGAGATATATATAATATTAGATATACTACTTAATTCTCAATAAAGTTGAATGTGGTTCGTTTTAATAAAAATTTTTAAATTTTTGTAAGAAATAATAAAAAAATCTTTTTCTTACTATACTCGTAATTAATGAAACAATTTTTTTTTTTAATCTCAAAAGCATCCAAGTTAATATGGTCAACTCAGATGGAATGATAAGTGTAAAAAGACTGACACAAGTCTATCAGGTATTGTCTGTCTAATATACCCCTCTTTTCACGAGGTCACACAGAGAACGGTTTAAATAAAACTATGCGGAATAAAATTATTATAAAAAATATAATAGCTTTTAAAATTGTGGAGTACAATTTGTCAGAAATCTTTGTAATTAGAATTTTTCTAAAATTTTCAAAGAATTTAAATCTTGAAAAACGTAAACCACATAACTTAAAATATATTTAGTAAAAATAAAAATTTTCATCATCAATGTATTAGGCAATACTTAAGGATGTAACAACCCAAAAATCTTGTTTATAGCACAATTTGTTTAGATTTTAGAAAGTTTTTTGTTTTTTGTACCTCCTGTAAAGATATGAAAGGTGATATGAAGTATTAGTTGTCCCTCAAAGTTGTTATACATATTTTTAATAACTCTAGTATACAAATTTTAAAGTTTTATTAATTTAGAATAGAAAATGGTCTCATGTTGGAATGTTTTTTTTTTTTTTCTAATCGGATATGATAACATCAAGCTTTGCTGCGGATGGACATAAAATTTAATATATAGAAAATGATGAAACTCTTAAAAAAATGGAATGATATAATGTTGCTTTAAGATAGTTCTTTTCTTTACTCCATCAAGTTTTGTTAATTTATGATTTTATGAAAAATCTACATGCAGATGTCGTTCATCTTTCTACTAATAAACTTTTGGAGATTTACTTTACTGACTTGAAAACAAAAATAACAACTAGCTTTCACTCGTACCAGTAACTACAAAAACATTGTATACTTACTTCAAAGAATATAAAATATTTTGCATGCTATGACGATGACATGGACTGGAGTGGCTCCCACATTTTTTAATTCCATGTAGTAAGTGCCAGGGTTGGGAAAATTGTAGTCTTTTAAATGATTAGTGAGTTCAAAAAAACAAATATTAAATTTTTTATCTCTATATTATTATGAAAAAACTAATTTCATATATAGGTACATAAGCAATGTAATTAATGGATTTGCCATCTCTGGAAAAAACATTTCTTCTACTTCAATCCCACAGAATTTCTACAGTTGCATGTTAATAAATATGAACGAGTGTTTGTAATTAATATCATATGCAACAACAGATGTGTTTGGTTGTAAATACAGTTAATTACGGCAAAAACATATTTAGACATTTTAACAGATCAGAAATATCCTGCACAGTTTCATTATGAAATTTAAGAACATTTTTAGTTACACTAATATTCATTTAATATTTTGTTATTTCTCAATATAATTAAACTATCTTTGGTTCGTTTTAGACAAGCTCAACTGCAATTGATTTCATAAGAATTTAATACCAAAAAGAAAATACATACAAAGTACAAAAAACAAGACAAAAAAAAAAAAAGGAATAAAAAACAACAACATGAAAACATTCCAACTATGCATATGAGCTCATAACCAAAATACATACAACTACTCACGCACACATTCGCACTACTCACTGGGGATGTTAAAATAAACGAATTTATGTGGCATCCAAAAAGAAATATCACTGCATATATCCTATCGTAGGTACATACATAGAAACTCTATATAGATACATTTGTATGTATGTATGTATGTATGTATGTATGTATGTATGTATGTATATACCATTTAGGTATGTACTAAACAAAGCTAGACGCATGTGTCGGATGTTGCATTAGACACATCAGTCAAAAATGAAAAACAAGAGTTTATTCACATACACACTAACATATATAAAGCATAGGGACTCCCACTTCAAATTTATCAAAGAAATTGAATTTAATAAAACGATATAGCTTTAACTGTTGAAAAGCGTAAAACCAAGCCTAATGGTTATGGCACACTATGTACTCTATGTTATTTATAAGCCCATTAAAAATGTAGGTGATTTTAAAATAAAGAGTATATCGTACCCTTAAATTCAACCGGACCTACCTAACATGCAAAATTCGATAAACGATGGAAAAGAACGAATTAAAAAATGCGTGAATAAAATAATAGTTTGATCAATGTTTTTATACTCATAGGACCGCATAGGAGTACAAACGGTTTTTTGGCATTGAAAATAGGCAAAATCAGTTAATAAAAAAATATATATTGGAAAAACTTTATTTCCTTCGCAATTCCTGTTCATACTTTTCCTCCACATAGTGTCCCATTAAAAAACTGAAATAAGAAAAATCTGAAACTTATGAAGGGCTTTTCGAATTTGAATAAAATTTCACATAGCAATAGTGGAGATGTAGGCGAGTTTAAGTTTCGTGCTAGGATTATATAGACCTACCGGGATGGGTCCATAGGGTCATAAAAATTAACATCTTGCATATGAACATTTCCAAAAACAATCCAAATTCGTTATATCTGAATCGATTTCAAAGAATTTTACAGGAGAGCATTCCACTGGTCGATATGTACAAAAATATTTTTTATGTTATTAACAACAAATAATAAAATTGTGAAAAGAAAAAATTGTAAAAACTATATTTCTGCGAAAACCAGGTTGTCCTGAATTCGACCTATTTTTTCACGATTCTCCAATTTTTGACTTAATTTCTAAAATTCCAAAGGAAGAATAATAAAAGTTATATTTTTTACATAGGTTAATGTGTTTTTAATTTTTGATAATATAAAATTTTGCTCCCCGATATCGGTTGATAAGGTATAGAGAAAGTAGAAAAACAATTTCTGAAATTTTTTTAGGAATTGCGGGCATGTTTTTTTCTGGACGTTGAATGAAGTCATCGATAAAATATTATCCGTTTCAGAACAAATAAAACATTTTGGCATTGATTTGTAAATGCATTTTTTACCCCAAATTTTTGTATTTAACGATTTTTAGAGCATATGACATCTTGAGGAAATTATTTTTACACCTCAAAGGATATCTTTTCAATTTGATTTTATAAGAAAAAAATAATAATAAAATCAAAAATATTTACACAAATAACTTAATTTAAAAATTACTTTTAAAATATTTTTTTACCAATATCCCAGCAAAAACTTGGTAATGATATGCAGTTACAGATGTAGTTACTTTTCAATCATAACAACATACTTTCTGCATTACATGAAAGTAGATTAGTAACTACTTAATTTTAACTTGATATGTAATCAATTACATAAGAACAGATTTTGATTTTTGGAAATGTCTTCATTTATATTATAAAAATTATATATTTTAAAAGTGGTTAAAATATGAAAATACATTAATTATTTTTTAAAGTCACGAAGACTAAAACAAATAATTTATCGTAAACACACCAGTCTCCGGTGAAGTCGAAACCACGACGTAAGCAGACAGAATAGCTTATTGTTAACAAATCCATTAGGCCACTTTATACCTACATGAATTCATTCATGAACTCTATAATTTGAGTTTATGTACATCAAACATAAAATACGGTATAACTCTTAAACCAATAAAGGGGTATAAAAATGTACTAGAGGAAATTTGTAGGAAATTTTATTATCTATAAATGTTGTATTAACATCAAAATACGTACTACGCTCAACATGCTGGTTGTATGCAAAAAATGTTATTGTTCATTTAATTTTACTGTCTTGTGTACTAAATAAATTTTGTGTCTGAAGAAATGTTTGTCAAATTTTTCAAAATTAAAATTCTTGACATAAGAAAATAAACTCAAGAAAATAAAATTGTTAATGTTTACAAAAATCAATTCCTTATTTCAAAAGGCTTTTGGTAAATTATTAGTGTTTAAAAGTGGTAAGTATCTGAATATTACTAAAAAAATATCCACTAATTTGTATTGTTTCTCTTAGGCACACATTTATAAAACCTAGAAACTCAACAGGCAACAAATTTGAATAGATTGCAATTTAGGAAATACAATTACATAAAGTTAAGAAAAATTTATTGGCTATTTTAAAACAATTTGTTAAGCGTATTAAACTCTTAACAATTTTCAGACGGGGCAGGTCATTAAGGTCCGGAATTTTATTCAATTTCTGCACGGGTCATAAGAATGAGCTTCAAGAATTAACTCCAAGTCTGAAATAGTATGTATGTCTAATTCTGATTTCAGCATATTTTCAAATAAATAAATTTCAAAAAAAAATAAAAATTATCGGCTTTTTATTTTCAATACTTCAGTACTTACTTGTAACCGATAATGTAACTAGTTACTATTCATTTTACTAATAATGACTTCTGTAATACTTTGAAACTAATGAGTGATTGAATAGCTACAAAGTAATTAGTTCTTGTAACGACATCTAAGTAATGACTTTCTGAAATGCCTACCTGTAATAATATAGAGTAAGTAGTTGCCTCTAATGACATCACCGTGTTAAAATAATGAGTTATTCATCTAATGTGAAAGTAGTGTAGAGCCATTATATTAGCTTCTTATCTCATTACATGGCAAGCAAAGTTTTTGCTGGGATTGTTTAAAATGTATTTCAAATTTGTTTTGAATACGGGTGGTTAGTATTTAAAATTAATTTTTATTAGATTTAAAATATAGCAATTTTTGAAATTTATTGTAATAGAGAGACGTATTTTAAACTTGCTCAAATATTATCAGTTAATTCTGTATTTTATTTTTTTTTTTTATGAAAGCATATGATAATTTATGAATAATAGTGACTAGAATTAAATGGGTAAACAAATGGAATATCAATAAGGTTTTTATGTGATATAATAAAAAACATTAAAACTAATTCCTAATTATATTGTCTCACTTCTGGCATCGCTTCAAAAAAATAATTAAAAAAAAAAAAGAACAATAATTTCGCGTATTTTTTTTTTTATTATTTTTTTTTTGTTTGCAGAACTTCATAATATTAATTTTTATAATTTTTTTTACAATTTATTCTTTAAATATTATAGGGTAAGATAATCGGCAGTTTAACTGTTTTTCTTACTTTAAAGTTGTAGCTGACAAATGTGAATCGAAATTTTTTGCAAATAAATCTGTAACTTCTGATCGGCTGACTGTATTTTCATGAAATTTGGTACATGCATGAGAAAGTGAAAAAACTTAAAGATTTTTATAAAAGGAATCCCACAATTCCCAATAAAACGCAGAAAATCCGAAAAATGTTTTTTTTTTCACAATTGCGTCTATAAAATCCATATTTTTCCGACGTCACGTAAATTTTGATTGAAAACTTTTAACAACATATTATAAATTCTTAAACTGCATTCCGTTTGCCGATTCATGCTTTGGGATTTGAGAAAATATAGACTAAAGTCAGAACTTTCATATAAAATGGATCAAATTCGGGAGGGTGTATACCTTGACCACTTGAGTTATTACTTACTTTTTATATTAAAGTCTTCTCTGTGAAGATACCTTTCAGAAAAGTATAAAATTAGTATATCGTCCCTGCGCTGACTAAATTACCTATGTAAAAATTTTGAAATTTTCTTTATTGCTGCATTTAGAACCCATACTGGTCACACATAAAACAACCATTACTGTTTAGTAGCATGTTCCAATCATCTTAGGAAGTTGAAACTTGCCCAATATATTACTTATAATACCTTCTTCCATAGTTCAAACTTAAATTTAAATAAACTTAAGAACTTACAAGAAGATAAGCAAAAACGTATATTAAAAAAATTGCGCCACAAAATTACCTATGTAACGTTTTCGTTGATTTTCTCCAAAATGCGCCAAAAATTTCGTTCTTTTTCATAATGCGCATAATTTGTGTTATTAAGCCTATTCATAAACGATAATATTTAGTAAAAATTTTGCGAAGTAACGAAAATACTGCGAAATTAAACAGTTTTTTAGCTTTCCTGAAAAGTTTTTGAAAATTACATAGGTAATTCAGTCAGCGCAGGGTCGATATGTTGTTAAAGAAAATTTTATTTTAGAGAAAAAAATAGTGTAGATACTTTTTCGGCCAAAAAAACACAAAAAGTCGTCACTTTTGCAATTTTCAAATTCAAAATCGTTTATTTTTGGATTCGGTAAAGATATCGACTTAAAATGTTTTTATTCAATAAATAATTTTGTTCTTTAATTAGCTAAAGAAAAAACAAATGAAATCGGTCGGTAATACTAGGATATATATGAAAAAACTGGACCAAGAACATACAAAATCGAGGTACTTAAAAATTCAAACGCAAATAACGCAAAAACTATAAGAGATAAATAAGACATACAAGCATGTTTTTTTTGTAGGTCTTAACAGTACCTGCAATAATTTATATTTGAAATCGGATGAGAAACAAAAATTTGGCAAGTGATTAAAAAAATTTTATGTCAGAGGTACCCAACTTTGAGCCCCTTTCAAACTTAACATTGTTGGCTTCCCTGCTACGCCTATACCAAATTTCATGCAAATCCAATTAGCCGATCAGAAGTTACATATTTATTTCCAAAAAATTTCGATTCTTCCCCACTGTGTAATGTAGGAATACCATTCTAACTAGGCGAATCAATGAGCTAGACAGAAAAGTATTTATTACTTTTAAAATTTAATATTTCGTATCCAATGTTGGGTATATATTTACTTCATAATTTTGCTAAAAAATCTGTGACTTGAATTTAATTTCGAAAATTTGAAGAAAAAAGAAAAAAAAATACTTTTGTTTAGTCAAACAAATTATGGAAGAAAAATATACACTGTCGCACAAAATTGCTATTCATTTCATAATTATTGTCTTCTAGGTGCATTATGGACTACTTTTTTGCTGTCCAGGTATTTGTCGTTTAATATTCTTTAAATTAATAAACAAAAGAAGTTTTTGAAATGTGTGTATTTCGAGTTTGGGGCAAAAGTGTTGTGTTGGTCATGAATTTTGTGTATCAAAATAAAGTAACAGTTTACTTAATTTCTTAAATTTGATTTCCAATTTTCAATTTTTTTGATACGAAACGGAAGATATATGCTTAAAATGTGCTCAGTTTTAATATTATATTAATTAAACTATATTCGTTTGAAAAATAAGGATGAATCCGGCCATATTATCGGAAAGTCTTCGACCGCAATCCAGAAAGATTTCTCGACTCCACCTAAGGAAAATGAAGTAGAATTAATATATTTGTCTTAAAAGTGCAACATTTTACAATCTGGGGGCTAAAAAAAACTATTTTATTATACAAAATTATAATTTAGAATGAAAATTAGAAAAAATTGAGTGGTCAGAAACCCTAATACACTTAATGTCAATAATTTAACACTATAAAAATCAAATGCATATTTTTGTAAAAACATTCACTCTTTAAAAATTCTCCTCATTTAGTGTTGTATTATTATTTAGAGTATTACTAAAACTTTGTCTGATAGAGTTGCAGTTCTAATAATCTTAAAGTCGGAAATATTTTAGTTTTAGTATCCCAAAAGCGCTGTGAAGATAGTATAAGTATGTATATTAAGATTATAAGTATTTTTGGACCTTAAAGTACTTTATAGCCAATATTGTCTTGATAATAAAAACCATTTTTTTAAGCAATTTGAAAATAAAACTTCACTTATTGATAGGGATTTCTAATATGTTTTTAAAATTTGTTAAAATATTTGTATATCCTTTATATACTGTTAAAATAAACTAGAGAATATTGACAAAGTATTTTATATTAAAGGATAATCAAATTGACATATTTCGTCTAATTGCAAAATTCACCCTTAAGAATAAAGAAACATATGTTCATATTAAATATTTATAAAAATGTGAAACTGAAAAAAAGACGGACGGACAGACATCATTAAAGTTTTAAGTGACATAAATTTGTGTCCATTAATTTTAGTGTAACTATTCTTGGGATATTCACTTTTAGGCCGCATATCATAAACATAAAACGTTAAATACTTTATGTTTAAATTTAAATATTTTCATTTTCTCTATGAAAATTAACAATATTAACTAATATGAAAAATTATTTATGTAAGTTATACATTAGATGCCTCCCATGAGTATTAGAGTATCCCGTAGACAAAAGTTTTGTAGGATGACCCCTCAAACGATGCGTAAAAATTAGCTTAATATGGTAAAAATATAAAAAAAAAAAAATGAGTTCCCTACCAGCGATTAAAAGTCACAGGTCTAGTACATTTCGTCCAAAAAGTAGTATTGGGTTTTGTCTTGAAATGGATATCAAAAAACTCGTAATTTTTTTCCAATTATAAAAAAAATATTTAAAAAAATGTTCGCAATAATTTTGGTCCATAAACCGTCATTTTAGTACATTATGCAAAAAAAAAAAAAATATATAATAATTTAGTTCCCTTTAAGGCTAAAATATTAAAAATTTGCATTGTAGTAAGTATTGTTGATAATATATAATTTTCCAATTTTTTCCAAAAAATTTTTCATCAAAATGCCTTAAAGTCTTCTAGCGAAACAAAATGCCATGGGAAAAATTGTTTAATTTTTTCCATAACGAGCATAAAATTACTATTTTTTTTGGTACCCATTTCGATTGAAAAATCTAAACTTTTTTTTGACCAAAATGTATGGGGCCCATGACTTTTCAATCGCTGGTACCAATTTTAAAAAATTTTTAAATCTTTTTTTGTGTTAAGTAAATTTTTACGCATCGTTTGAGGGGTCTTCCTACATCGAAATCTCGAAAAAGGCTTTCCTCAGGACACTCTAATGAGTATATGGCCCACAATCGAAAATCGATATACAATAGAACATAAGTTAGTAAACACCATATATTTTGCACACCTAAGATTCTAAAAAGCAAAAATCGCAATTTCAAAATTTAGAAGACTTGATCCAAAATTGAGCCAGTTTCCATATAAGAACTTCTCCCAAATATAATTGTATATTGCTTATACTTGTAAACAATATGAAAATTCTATGTATGAGGTGGAAATAAAAACAAAATCTGTGTTAGTTTTTTGTTTATTACGTCAAGTCCTGAAACAGAAATAACAAAAATAGTTAGTTATAGTCAACATTAAATATCACACTATGATCACATAAGTCTGTCGAAGGTTGTAGTTTTAAATTATTTTAAAGAGATATGGTCAAGTTATTTTGTTTAGTTTTAAATTGTATTTTGGAACGCCCTTATTGTGCTACCTTGTTATATTCTCCTTTGTAGTTCAATTACAACTCGATATGTAGTTTTTCATTTAGTATCACATTGTACCACAGCACTAGTTTCTCCCACAACATAGTAGCGAGTGTATTTTGTCTTTTCTTTATATCTATTGATGATGACAGCGATATTCAGCCATATTGCATTTCTTTATGGCTTCGTGTGTTTTCATGTTGGTTTCATATTCGTCCCGAGACAACTACAAATGCAAAAATTTTAATAAAAGCACTTGCATCTGTATGTAGGAAAATGAAACAAAAGACTAACATCTATTGCTTTTAAAACAATAAAGTTTAAGTATAATTAAGTACTTCATTTTAAGTTTATTAAAAGTTATTTACTATTTTCAGTTATTGTTAACCCATATGTACAATATATTTTTTTCCAGTACGTATAACTACTTAAATCTACTACCGCCACAATGGGAATTAAAAACCTTAAATGGAAATAAATTTGCAAAGATATAACTGAGTTTAAGATTTGGATTTTGTACTATATAGGCATAAACGCTTGCTTGTTCATTGCGCGATCAATGGGCCAAGAAAAAATGTCGAAAACAATTTTTTTTTATTTCAATCGAATTTAAATTTTTTTGCTTTTATATATATATATTAGGGTGGGTAAATTTTTTTGTAGATAGGCGTATAACAAAAATTTAATCTACAATAAATTCTAAGAAAACTTGTCTAAGAAACTATGGGTCTAAAATCAAATCTTAGCGCCCGCCGAGAGACATGGAAATTGGTTAAAATCGTTCAATTTAACAACAACTAAAAACTACTCAAGATACAGTTCCGACTTAGGTTTCAAATAATAGGTAATGAGAGCACCTTCAAAATGGCATTCCATAATTTCTTTATAAATAAAGGTTAAAGGTCATTGGTTAAACCGTAAGTCTTGGAAAGCTATATCTCGAACGCTGTTTTGAACATTTTGCCAAAATCTGTATGTTCTGGATACAGATTTCCTATACTACTTAAGTTTTTAGAATAGAGAGTTCCTTGGATGCTGAGATATTTGAAAACATAGTGGCAGGTAAATAAAACTGTGTATTTTCCTTGGAAAAAATATTTGTTTTTTCTTTAAGACTTTTTTGCACCTTTATAAATGTTTTTTGCTGATTTCGATTTTGCTATACGTCTGTCACGTTTTTTCTCACTGGAACAAATTGACCCACCCTAATATTATGTTTGGATTTAGTGATAGCATGCTGTTTTCCATAAAATCTATGAAATGTTTTTTAAATACCTTAAAATAAAATCTTCATGTCTCTCGGCGGAATCTAGGTTTTCATTTTAGACCCAGAATTTCTTTGGGTAATTTCCTTAGAATTTTATGTAGATTTCGATTTTGCTATACGCCTGTCACGTTTTTCTCACTCGAACAAATTGACCCATCCTATTATATATATATACAGTGTTGGATAAAATAATAGTGACAACCCTTACTTTCGCAAACAGATGAAAGCAGTTTCTTTATATTAAGTCTTTTTTTGAGGGTCCCGCTATTTAACTGTTCCTAAATAACGGAATTTCATTATTTGTTTACTTTTTCTCTTTTGCGCTTTTATTTTATATTTATTTGCAAAAAAAAAAAATATATATATATATATATATATATATATAATTTCAAGTGGAAAAAATCAAGCACCCGAAAACGTTTTATTTTTATTTTTCAATCAAAATAAATATCTTTAATGTTCAAAATGTTTTTTCATTTGTTGAAAAAAATATGTGAGGGAATTTTTATTTTTAAAATAAATATCCATATTTAACGGTAAATATCAGTTCGAAAAAAATTCAAATGATCGTTTTTTTTTTTTTTATTCATACTTTTGTTTTCAAAATATTTTTATTTTTATTCAAATGAAATTGTTGTTGTTTAGTATTTTTTCCATCCGATGAAAAAAGTTCAAAATAATTTTCAACTTTTGAAATAAATATCACAAAAGATATTTATATTTTTATTTCCATCATGATGGAAAAAAATTAAAATAATGATGAAAATAAAAAAATCATGATGGATTTTTATAATTTTTTTGAACATTAAAGATTGTTTTTCGATTGAAATAAATATAAAAAGATTGTTTTTTTTAGTATTAAAATCCGGTCTCTGCATATATGCCAAATTTCATCAAATTTTCTTCAAAATTGTACTTTGAGCACAAGCTTTACATGGACAGCCAGCCAGCCGACCAGACGGACGGACATCGTTAAATCGACTCAGAAAGTGATTCGGAGTCGAACGGTATAGTTTAAGGTGGGTGTTCGAAGATTTTTTCTCTGCGTTACAATTTCTGCACAAACACATAATATCCCAACCACCTATGGTGGTGTAAGGTATAAAAATGAAACGTGATCATTAAAAAATTGATATCACCTTTCCCTGAATTAATCGTTATTTTCGACCCCTTTTACCCCAATGTGCATCGGGTCGAGACTTCATGTGAGCGTGTCTAATATTTCGCCCTAATTAAGCCGATTACTCGATTATATGTAATTTACAATATGTCTTCAAAATTGATGCAAAAATCTTGATTTTATTCACAGATAAATTAAAATATCCAGGTTACCTGCAATTACACTAGCACCCAGGTTACCAAGATACGCCAGTGGAAAAAAAAAAATTTCCTTCTTAAAAAATAAGTGGATATGGAATTTAACGTTCTAAACAAGAATCTACTTTAGCATTTTTTATAACGTTTTGATTTGTTTATGAGCACAACTAAGCCTATAAAATTAAGAAGTTTGTAAAATTAATCGTAATAAAATCTTCATAAAATATTATTGATTGATCTTAAAAAATTTGGTTTATGTTTGTATAGCTTAGTCGGAAAACTACGTAGAATCTTATGTTGAAAGTTCATCAAGTAACATCAACATCTAGTGGAAAAAGTCCAATTTTTTTTAGAATTTAATAGAAAAATTTACATGTGATGATAAGACTTTCAGCATTTAAGACTTGTTTCGTTTTTTATTGCGCAATTAGTCTGCATGTCAAGGAATTTTTCAAGAATTTTTAATGAATGATGTTTAATAACACACTAAAAAAAGTATCTGGAAAATCATGTCGCAAATATTGTAGGTATAGTTATCCCAATCACCGAAAATATTTCGGTTTATTTTTCATCACATCACAATTTTAACCTATTGAGGGCCAAAGAAAATATGGTTCCATGATAAGTTTTTAGGTTATAAAATGTTCCAAGTATTAGGTAGAGTAGACTAGTTACTCATGTTTTATAGCCAAGACATGTGGCTACAAAAATTTAGTAATAGTCAAGTCTCTAACTTGTCACACATAGCCCCTAGAAGTCTTTAAAGTATTAAAAATAAATTAATTTTCTATTAACCCTCATAAGACCATTGAAAAATGAAGTATAGGGAGTAGGTGTAGAGGGAAAATTTGTATTTGGTATAAAAAACAAAAGACCGTAGATCTCAAAAATGTTAAAATAAAAAAATATGAAAAAAATAAAAATACCAATTTAAAAACAGAGTTAACAAAAAATTATAAGAAAAATTGACAATTAAAAAATAATAAAATAAAATTATAAACATGTTTACACAAAAGAATATAAAATCCAATATTTGGAAAATTCCAGACGTAAGTTATTTTAATTTTCGCACATATTTCGTAATAGTATGGTGATTTATGTATTTTTGTGTATTTACTAGATGATTCAAAGCATATAAAATACGTGGTATGTATTAGAGCCCTGCAAACTGTGTCTTATAAGGCATTGCAAGCCACTTGTTATTTTTCAAGTGCTGTTATCAGTGTATGTGCGGAGCAATAAATACTGTTCTGTAGGCACTTAAAACCATACAAATACTGCGTGTGCAGTTCAACTTTATAAACAAATCTTGCGTGTGTTATGATAGCGTCCAAACAAGACATGAGAGTGCGACGATAAAATAATACAAGACGTTTGACCACTTGTTTGCTTTAATAGGAAAAAAAGAAATAATTTGTCTGTTTTCTTTGCATGTTTTTGTATGAACAACATACATATGTATGTGTGTGTGTGCGATCATAACTGTGTAAATGATATTTTCGTAAGCAAAACAGTCGTTTAAAAGAATAATTTTTAATTTTGCTGTGATTTATGATCAAAATAATTAAAAAATATTAATAAAATTGCTAATTGAATTTATATATATGTACATTTGTTGTACGATTGTGTGATAAAACAAAAATGTCACCGGTAAAATTAAATCCGAAATTTGGCTTTGGATTTTAATTACTTTAAAATTGAATACATTTTCTTTTGATTTTTATTACTTTACGCATTAGCTTGAAATGATGTATTGAATGTTTTGTGATGTAAATTAAAACATTAAAAATTAATTGATTTTTTTATGAACGAACAATTAATTAGGAAACTTTATTGTTAAAAATATATAGAAATACTAGTTTAAAAATCGAAGGAACTGAGTTTCAAGTTTTTTACTTTTAATTTCTTTTTTAATTTTTAATTAATACCCTTATTTTATAAATCACTACACCTCACTTTTTATCACTTTTACGAATTTCGTATTTTATAAATCACCAGAATGTTGAAGTTTATTCCTGATCAGTGTTGCCAGGACTTGAGAAAAAAAGAAGCTAAATTAGACTTTAAAAAAGGTCAGAAAAGGCTAAATGTACCAAAAAATAAAGCCAGAAAAAAGCTAATATATTGTTTTATTAAAAAACGCATTTATTTTGTTGTTCTTATTAGTTTTAGGTATTTCTTAAAGATATTTTAGAGAATTTATAAATATAACCTAAATAGTATCTATGGGTAATAAAGTTTGTTCAAAAATAATCATAATATTTTTGTGGAACGAGGCGCCGCAGGTAGGGTTTGGGGTTTCCCGGGAAATGGGAATAAAAAATTCAATTTCCCGGGAATTCCCGGGAATCCCGGGAAATTCAAATTTTAAAAAAGAAGCAATGATTTCTTATAAAGAATGAAATTTTTTGTATTCAATATTATAAAACAACATTATAAATTAAATGTATGATTATTTAATAAATATCAAAAAATGTATTATGGAAAGTATTATTAAACGTCATATTTTTAATTTTCTTTATTATAATATTAAAAAAAAAAGTTAAAAATAAAAACTTAACAGAATTGACTACAAATAAAACTATAAATAAAAAAATGTGCAGAAATTGGCTTTAAGAAATGCAATTACATTTCAAAGAATTAAACATACTAGTATTGAAAGTGTTTACAGCGTAATACATTTTAAAATATTTTTGGTATTAATACAAAATATTATAGTGTAAAACCAATTAAAAATATAAACAATTTTAAATATTTCATACAAATAAAATAAGTGCCTATTGTAAGCAAGGTTCCAAAGGTTTAATTCTTTAATTCACTTTTCAAAATCGAATTAAACTTTTTTTCCCAGTCATTTCATTAAAGCTTTCATAAGAATTCAAACTCATGGACTTAAATTCTTTGACTTCACAAGAATTAATTGCTTAAAGAATTCACTACCAGTTACACAATTCAAGCTTAAAAAAAATATTGAGTCATTAAATTTGTTTTCTATTCAAATCTGTTACGAATTAGCTTTAGAAAATATTTTTTGATTAATTTGGTAAAATATTAGCTTTGTTACCGTACTCTAAATTGGGACCACACGGGATGCCTATTTTACCAAAAAGTGTTCTCGTACTCGAAAATTGGGAAGTAAGAGGGATTTTAAGAAAATAATATTCTACTTCTTGCACAAAACAGTTCTGACTATTTCTTTGGATAAACTTGGTAAATAGTCAAATAAACAAAAAATAAAACGAGAAAAGTACAGTCGGTCAAGACCAACCATATGATACCCCACACTATTCCGATCAACATAATTTTGTTTTTGCTTATATAAACCTTATTCGTGTTATGTATTAACATAATACTAACATTTCTGTCGGATTATGCACGTTAAAGTAATTTGCAGAAGAGGAGTTTATATGGGAGGTATGGTCCGATATTCACAAAATTTGGCAGATTTTTGTTTATATGAGACTTATTTATGCAAAATTTCATTAAAATATTCCTATTTTTAAGGCGTTTTTGAGTGTTAAAACTCTATTCCTATATTTTGTTACTAAGAAGAAAGTTTCAATTAAAAAAAAATTAAGAACGTTGATATATGCTAAAAAAAATAATATTCACATATGAATTTCCAAATAGTTTGATATTTTATTTCTGACTAAAAATTGGTTTTTGTGTTCCCGTATTTTTGAACATTTTTGAGAGAAACCTCAGCATTTTCTCATTTTACTCAAAAAGTACAGGAACAAACCTATTAAAAAACATAATATAATGAATTCAATGAAAGAAAATATATATAAAATATTTAAAAAAATATATAAATATAAAGATTTGAATTAACAAAAATTCAGTAATTCCTTTATATTGATTCAATAGAAGTATGATTTTGTGAATGGTGTTATGGAATGAAAAATTAGTATTTAAATGAAGTTTGAAAATGGTACATCATCATTAAATGTTTAACAAATTATAGAAATATGTAGTAAAGAAAACTCGTGTATTCGAACTGGACAAAATAAAAAGTTTTTTTCCTAGTGAGAAGTAGTCAAATAGGAATTTTCATCAGCGCACCGATGAAATGTTTTTCAGTAATATAAAAAGTCACTTGTATCTAATTTTATTTATATTTTGTATTAACATCTAAAAATGCCTTTAGTAAGTAGTTTGTTTACATTAATGTAAAATTGTCACTGACGCGATACAAACAGTAAAACTTTCTGTTATAGGATTATAAAACTATATGAATATTAAATTTCCCGTTTTCCCGGGAAAATTTGAAAAAATCACGAAAATTCCCGGGACTTTCCGCCCGGGAATTCTCGGACCCCAAACCCTAGCCGCAGGCGAAAATTTTTCACTAAATATAAATAATTTCGATTTTTTCTGCGAATTAATATACAAAAATGCTTAAATTTATGATTCTATAAAAATAAATTTAGTAAGCTTTTAGCCTTTTTAATGCTATATTAAAAATCAAAAAAGGCTAGAAAAAAAGCTAGAAGCTAAAACGAAAATTTTGAGGCTAAAAGCTAAATAAAAAGGTTAGATTTAGCCTTAAAAAGGCTAAACTGGCAACACTGCTCCTGATACAAACACCCGACTTTACGTTATTTCAAATAAAAATGTATTGAAAAAGAATTTCATAAATCACTGCGTCAGAAAATGTATCACTTTAAATTTCATATTCAACATTTACAATTTTTAGGTGTTGGCGTACAAAATCACATGAATTAAAGTTCTAACACAGTAAAATACATATAAAACGAGAGAAGAAGATATAGTCGGTCAAGCCCGACTATATGATACCCTACACCATTTCGATCCACATAATTTTGTTTTTACGTATATACAACTTACTCGTGTTAAATATTAACATAATACTAACATTTGTATAGGATTTATGCACGTTAGTGATTTTCGGGAGAGGTGTATATATGGGAGCTATGGTCAGTTATGGACCGATCTTCATGAAATTTGGCAGACAGATTTTTGCTGATATAAAACTTATTTGTACTAAATTTTATTAAAATATTCCTAATTTTAAGGCATCTATAAGTGTTAAAACTCTATTCCGGGAGGACATTTGTATGGGGGCTAGGTGAAATAATGGGCCGATCATAACCAAATTCAATAGGCTTCGTCCTTGTGTTGAAAAAAGCACATGTACCAAATTTCATCAAATTATCTTCAAAATTGCGACCTGTACTTTGCGCACAAGCTTTACATGGACAGCCAGCCAGCCAGCCAGCCATCCAGCCAGCCGACCAGACGGACGGACGGACATCGTTAAATCGACTCAGAAAGTGATTCTGAGTCGAACGGTATACTTTAAGGTGGGTGTCCGAAGATTTTTTCTCTGCGTTACAATTTCTGCACAAACACATAATACCCCAACCACCTTTGGTGGTGTAGGGTATAAAAATATTTTTTAATTGTTAAATTAACTTAAAATGAAATCACACACTTTTAATTCATAACTTTTTAAAAATATAATAACATTTTTATTTTATCTATTTATTTTTTTATTTGTTTGGGTTTTTCTTTTCCTATTTCTTTTTCGAATTTGTTCAGGGTTCGAATTTGTTCAGGGTCGTAGTGATCTATAAAATTACATTTTTTGAGTCAAGCGTTGGTGATTGAAAGTGAAGTGTATGGGAAGCGTTCAACGCAGGTGATTTATGAAATTAGAATTAACCCTTTTACATTTATTCAAAAAATAAAAACCAACAGTAAAATGTAGACATACATATACATATGTATATGTGCGTATGTAAGAACATTTATAAACAACTCCTATGCATACATTGTGCAGGTTTTTTGCCACACACAGCAGCTACGTATTACAAAAAAAACAAACAAAAATTTAAAGTTGTCATTAACACGATGTTAGTGTTAATGTTAAATATTTAATGTTACGTGAAGACGACTAGTTAAGACCACTTAGATGATTTAAATCATTTCTCAACGTCTTGTATGCTTTGCTTTTTTTTTTTTTTTTTGCCACACCACTTGTTTTAAACAAGTTGTTTACGACAAATGCTTTGAAATTATGGATTTGCAGTCGCTCATACACACTACGCACTTGCTTTGCTTCGGTTAGCGAGCAGTATTTATTGTTGTTTTTGTACATGTTGGCTATGAACAACACACTTGAAAAGCAAGTGAATTTGCTTCAAATCATCTTACGCAGGGGACTAGTATGTATGTAGTAACATATCGAATAAATTTTAGGATCTATTGTATATTGCTATAAAATCCCCTAGGACCATATCGTGTTATGAGTTGATTAAACAATGTCCCTTCTGTAATTGGACTTCTTGGAGATAAATTAATGTAAAGCGGAAATGGGCTTTAGCGCTAGGTAGTTTTGGGGTCCTTAACAAAGAATACATTTTTATCAAATTTGCAATCGTAGTGACTTATTGTACGGTTATGTCGATATCAAAACAAAGTTTATGGACAATTATTAGACACCAAGATAATAAAAAAAATTAAAATTTTTTGTATTAAATATTTACGAATTTGAATATTTGATTTTACTAATTTAGTGATAGGTCCGATTTCAGTAAAAAATATAATTGGTTTTATGAATTTAGTAATAGAATACGAAGTTTAATTTTTTCTGTATATGGATCTTTTTTTCTTAAATTAGGATTTAAGAATATACTATTTTAAATTTTTACTCATAGTAAGAAGCAGCAATAGTCTGTCATCAAAATAGGATTCCATATGCGTTGATATAATCTCTCAGTAACAGCGTTTTGGTGTAAAAGCTCCCATTGATCTTCGCTTGTTTTTCCTATTTTTTCAGGGATTTTAGCAATTTAAAAGACTTTTAGGTGTTAGAGACATGGCATATTCCACACTTTTGTTACATTATTCCTTCTCTATAAAATACGGATCCATAATTTGCTCTATCTATTACTCAGAAAATTTTATAACCGGTCATCAGTGGGTTAAAAGTGTAATGTGATGGAAATGTTTCATGTTACTTTTTTCACTACATTTAGTCTTAGGAATTCCATATATAATTTTTTTTTTTTTTTTTCAAGTTTTTTGTTATTTTTTGTTTTCTATGCCAACTTTTGAACTGATTAGTTTTAAAAATTGTTCAAGTTTCAAGTTTTTCGATTTGTCTATTGAAAATATTACAGTTACAGTATATTAAAGACTAATAATTGTATTATATATTCCACAGATGCTTTAATATGTTTTTGCTAAACAACCAAGAACGATCGCGATTTTTTAGAAAGAAAATACGAATGAAAATCAAATAATCAAACTTTTAATTCTAACCAAACCTGCAGTCACAGTTTATCGAAACATAACAAATCAAAGAGCAGTATTTATAACTATTACGAAACAGTAGTTTTGTATTTAAAAATTATTGCAAATATTGTTCTTTCAGGATTTAATAATTCGGTAAACTAACATTTTCGTAAATCTTTGTAATACATATCTACAATGAATTTTACAGAAATATATAAAGCAAATATATTAAGTCATCCTTAAATAAAATTAATTTCAAATAAATATGACTAGAAGGCGAAAAGGATAAAAAAATAAAGTGAATTAAAAAATATATTGTATTAAAAACAATATGGCAACACAAAAATCAAAATAACAAAATATCATAATTAATGTATTTAATATTTATTTATGTATTTCAGTTGATATACATATGTACTCTTAACAGAGCTTCGATAGAGTTAACTAAATCTTAGTTTAATTCCCTTAAATCTTAATTCTGAATTAATAGTATTTCAAAGGCTTTTGATTGAATAGAATTAATTCTTTATTGAATTAATTCATAAAGAATTAATAAAATTTTTGTTAATTCAAATCTTTTCCAAATTTACTTTACTTCAATTTGTAATATTTTGTGTTTTATTCTTTTACAAAATGAATTAAAAAATATTTTCTAAAGCTAATTTGTAAAAGATTTGAATTGAAGAAAAATTGAATGATTCAATATACTTTTTAAGCTTGAATTGTAAATTGATGAATGAATTCTTTAAAGAATTACTCCTTTACAGAATTAATTCATTCAATTTATATAAAATACAATGAATTTAATTCGATGAATTAAAATAATATGAATGCTTTAAAAGAATGAATAGGATAATAAATTTAATTCAATTTTAAAAAGTGAATTAAAGAATTAAGCCTTTCGAACCTTTGACTCTTAATATCTAAAAGGGGGTAAAATTTTCTGTTTTTAATTTTTTACAGTTTTTAGTTATTTTAGTGAGAGGTGAAAATTTTAAAGTTTTTAATTTCAAGAATTATTTACTAATATATTTGGTAATTGGTGACTTTTTTCTGTGTGTGTGTGTGTGTACCAAATTCCAGTCTAGAATATCTCCTTCTATTTTGCCAATTTTTTTTATGGAAACGAGTCACTGTTCCCTGTGTAGATTTTTACCAAATCCAATCAATAGCCTTTCCATTAAAAAGATGTGTATGTAAAATTATTTCAAGACATGTGGCATTTTATCTTATGATTAGCTTGCAACATTTTCTTAATAATATTAACTTAAAAAAAAAGAGCTCTTCAAGTGTTAGTAAGTATATATCTTGGAGATATTTATCTCCAATGGTATAAATAATTATACTGTGTAAACTTAAAGGTGTAACGTACTAAAGTTACTAGGTTCTTAAAAAATCCAATCACATTCCAAAGTAACATGTAGAGGATTTTCTTTTTAAAACTGAAACAAATTGTTTCTATTTTATTTTGGTAATAAAAGAAATCGTTTTCGAATCAACTTAGGTAAGCGCTTACAAAAACTTATTTGTTCAATGCTGGCAGAGGGAATCCAACATACATTTGTACATACATAGTACAAGTATATACACGATACATGCTTCCCTATTTAGTTTTTACAGTTTCATGGTAAAACTACTAAACCGTTAAAGTATTTGCACGCAGAAAGTGCTTTCTCTTAAAGAAACGGAGTACCTCAAAAATAGTAACATATAAATATATATGTATGTATATTTCTAAATTTTGAAAGACATTCATATGACAAATATATTCATATATTGAAAAAAAAATTGTATACAGTTTATTGGATACTATGGCTTATTCTACGATCTTTATTGTAATGGTATTGATTACCATATGGTATAACCAATGTACGTGAACCGATTCACATGAATATTGACACAAATATCATTGCAAATGTACAATAATTTATTTTCTGTTTGACCATTTGTTTTATGAAAACAAACCAGTATTGTATTGAGACCACAAATTCCGGAAATGAAAACAAACCCAAGTAACCCCCCACAGAACCACAGTAGAAAAACATATAAATATCAATTTCCCTCGAATTTGTATTTTTATTTTAGCAGCATCTTCAATTAGTTTCATTTAATTTATATTCAAATGAAAATACAATCCGTTTTTGTTTTTTTATTGAATTTTATTTGAGAAACGTGCCTAGTTGTAAAAAAAAAAGTATTGATTCGTATTAGAAATAGAGACAAACAAAAAGAAATGTAAAAAAGATGTAATTTTCACCATCATCAACATCGTCGTCATCATCATCAAGAGAAAAGAAATGCAATCATAGTATGTAAATATTTTCACAAGTCATACTAACAAGTGCTACTCCTACTACTTGTACAACTGGCTGGTACTCAAAAGTTTTACTGTGACAAGTTAAAATATAAATTCATTGCCTAAACAGCAAATGCTATTAACTTAATTTTTTAAAATTTATCAGACGACAAAAAGGTGTTCAAAGATCTAGTTTTAAAAATTATTTTAATGGAACATTTATCAAACTTTTAATATATCTTAAAAATAGTTGGTTTTATTAGAATTAGTTTCTTATTTTGAATAGTAAACAAAGTTCACCGAATTTTTTTCATTTTTAATATTAGCTAAGGCTTCTTGAATTTTAGCTGTTGAGTTTCTGTTTTAGAATTTGAATTTATCAGCGCATTCGAATGAGTTTATTAATGATTGCTATAGCACGAGTATGAGTATTTTGTCATTTAAAATCAATATTCTCACAATATGCAGTTTAGTCTTTGCAAGTTTAATGTTACACAGCAATTATTCCATTAGTAATGGACTTCAATTTTGATTTTAAATTTGTGAAATTCAAGTTTAACAAATGTTGATCAATTATATACTCTCGTTGATTATAATTTTAATTAATTGGGTTTTATTTAATTCATTTGAAAATGGTACAAAATTTTTATTTTTTGAAAAATTAGTGAAAAATAAGTAAAAATAAAATATTTTACTTCGCTACAAAATGAAACAGAATAAACATTTTCAAAATAAATCTGTAATAAATTATTGTATTTACATACAGAGGTTTGGCTAGTTGCAGTGTTACCGTTGGGCGAATTAAGTTCCCAATTGTTCCTTTTTCAACCACCTAACGACTTTTTTTGGCCCAATTTTAAAAATGGAACTAAGTGGTGACTTTCGAAGTCTATGAATTAAATGAGGAAGATCTGTGTTGTTTGATTAAATAGAAATATATTCCAACGCAGAAATTAATTATTTTTAGATTATTTCACAATGTTATTAAAAATAACCTGCGAATTTATAAATTAATTAAAAATGTTAGAAATTAAAGCTAATGATACTTTATGAACAACTATTTAAAACATCAAATATCCAATCTTTTTGGTTCGGATGGGGATAAATAAATAAACAAACACTAATTTTTATGTCTTAATATTATACACTGTCCCAACGTCGCACAGTACACAGTTGGGTCAAACGCAAATTTTTTGGTAATAAATCTGTATCTCCTAAATATTGCATGGATTGAATTGAAATGTATAGAAGAGTTACAGAAGAGGGCTTAAGCTTTTAGAAAAATCTTTTTGTAGTCACCCTGTGATAACACAAGATAAGCTACAGGGTGTCAAAGTTGACTAAAAGTTTAAAAGTTTATATAACGATATATGCTGGATGTATGGTGCAAACTTAAATCAATCCAAAATTTCTTTATTAACCATTTATGAAGCCTTATCTTTAGAAATATATAAGAAAAAATGTTTTTCATTAACGGAACTTTGAGAAAAAAGTAAAAAACTTGTCTGATTTTGTTCAAAAGAATATCAAAAAATTCTAATTAAAATTGTCTTCAAGTTGTTCTTACATTATTTTTGATTAAGAGTTATAGAGATAGTAAGAAAAATTAAATTTTATAAAAAATTTCAAGATTTTTTTTTTTTTTAATCATAAAAATTCGAAATTCTTTTGAACAAAATCATACAAGTCGTTTTCGAGATATACTTAAATATATAACGATATATGCTTAAATATATATTACTAATTAGTAGCTTAAAACGCTGACCTAGCAAAAACTTTTGTTGCCAGGTAATGAGTTAAGAAGTTAATATAATGGCTTTACACTACTTATACATTAGCTGAATAATCCATTATTTTAACACGGTGATGAGATTAGAGGCAACTGCTTAACTCATAACATTACTTAGCTGTCATTGCAAGAACTAATTGCTTTTAATTTGTTCAATAACTCATTGATTTTAAAAGTATTACTAACTACAGTAATAAGCGAAAACAATAGGGATTAGTTGAGTTTTTTCTTAATTAATTTTATTAAAAATATAAAAAAGAAATCATATAATAAATAATGATTAAAATAAATGATTATGCTTTAATTAAAATACATACATAGCATAACCTTTCAACAATGCTTTTCCGTGGCGTGGAATTAAAATCCAGACCATGGATGTGCTTTGTTTGTCAGAACCGACTGCGCCTCATGTAAACACAACTATGGTGCAACTCTTGCTTGGAGTAGTTTCATCTTAAGATCTGCTTCGAACTTGACCTTCGTGCAGAATCCGTTTTAAATGTTGCTTAAATAATGAATGAAATTTTCTTACCTTTATGCAAAACAAGTCTAGAAAACGTATAAATCTGGGAAATTGTTGGTTGTTGAACTGTGGACTTTTCTCCTCTAGATTAACCAATTTGAGCCTAATATAAAAAGGGCAATAAAAAATTAGAGAATATTTTGAATTGTTTATAATTGGTAAAATATTTTCATGTATTTAATTTTATTTGGTTTATTTTTAATGTCAAAATTTTTATTTTAATATTTTGTCTAATATTTAGATTATAAATATTAATTTTTTATTGTATTTTTTTATTTTTTATTTGTAAATGTGTAAATTAACAAATACTTTTTATTCAGTATACAAATCATTCATACGAAATATAGTAAAAATAGAAAAATATGGTTAATATATACACATCTGCTCAAAATAATACATATACCTAGTGGTATTATATTAAAGTGACAATAACTGTGGAAAATTCTTCAGAAATAAATCGAATTTTTTTCTTTTAGTAAACAATTTGATCTATCAATGATACTTTAATGAAAAATGTGGCAAGTATGAGCATACAAATTAATTTACACATACGTTTTCAATTACAAATTAATGTTTCTATCTGATTTTGGGGTTATTTTATGAGGTCTATTACAAGTTTCAATCATACAAAAGTATTTTGTGGATAACGTAGATATTTCCCTGAACTTCTACTTGCAATTTCAATTAACGATTTTACATTTTTCTTTTGTTTTGAACCATTTTTCCCTCCTTTTTTTATCTGTGTCAGAATACTATTTCTTTATAATGTTTTCTTTTGTTTTGAACCATTTTTCCCTCCTTTTTTTATCTGTGTCAGAATACTATTTCTTTATAAAGTTTTCAACCTAAATGTAACTATTTTTATTCTATTATGTAATACTAACCAAAAAAGTACAATAGTATTTGATTTAATATAAAAAAATTAGAAATAAATTAAATGTATTTATTATGAGCAGCAATTTTTGGTATTTAAATCGAAAACGTATATGTTAATTAATTTTTATGCACATAATTGTCATATTTTTCTTTAAAGTACTAAAAGAGAAAAATTCGATTTATTTCTGAAGAATATTCCAAAGTTATCGTCACTTTAACCCTTCGTCTTACAAACTGGTCTGGCCAGACTAATTGCAGATTTAAATGTAAATTTCATATATTTATAATTTAGCTAGAGACCTGAAGTTCCAGGTACCCTCCTACAATTTTGTTTTCTAACGATCTGTGAAAAAACCAGAACGATAAAACTAACACAATGATAGTTATAAGGTTAAATTGGTGTACATGTCAAATTCGTACCTAATATGGTCTGGCTGGACCAGTTATATTTTGTACCGAAAATTATATAGTTTGACGATGCTATTCGTTCATTTTATATTGTATATTATTTTATTAAATCCTTTTAAATTAAAATCTCATCAGTTTACACACATTATTTTATGATTTTCCACGTTTTCGTTCATATTTTGTCTTATGAGAGTAATACTTATAAAACATCAAATGTTTGAAAAGAAATATTGTATGCGTTTTTAGACCCAAAATTGAGAGAAAAGCATAAAGTAAAGTTACATCTTGCAAAGATTTGTGATAGTGATGGTAGAATATAGTTATACAAATGTAATAAAATAAAAAAATCATAAAAAATTTCATTTAAATATATAGAAATGCCCTACTGGTCTGGCCGGACCATATTTGTTACGAATGTGACAATTGAAACATCTATATGACGAAGGGTTAATGTAATCCCACTAGGTGTATCTATTATTTTGAGAAGATGTGTATATATTTGTATAAGATTATTGAAATAAGATGACAATTTAGCTCCTTTAAAAACTGTGTAGCATTTAAATTTCCAAAGTATGAAAACATATTTCAGCAGATGTATCTAATAATCATTGCAACTTTTTCTGAAATCTTGGTTATGCAGTTTTAGGAGTTTCACAAAGAAATTAGTTTTGGACTAGTTCATATATGCTTTTATATGTATATGCAAAATATATTCATATTAGGACACCACATAGGATACCATATAAGTATGTCTAAAATTCGCATATATAATTCCATATATGGTAATTTATGGTTTTACATATGAATCCATATATTAAAAAACATTTGCATATACAATAAGGAAAAATTTTATATTTTAAAAACTATTTTAGATTAAAATTAATTAATACGCAAATTTTGTCTCATCACATATTTATTCCTTATTTAAATTGATTCGTAAACTGAATAAAAAATCAACAAAAAGTAGGTTTTCAAAAAATTTGGCCATAAGTAAGTAATTACATACAGGGTTATATAAAAGTAGTTATTAATGTACTTCTATATAATGTAAACGGTATGTTGTTGTTATTGAATAGTAACTACATCTGTAACTACATGCCATTACCAAGTTTTTGCTAAGATATAAAAAGCTGTTTTTTTTTTTTAATTTTAAACCTGGAAAGATTTTATACATTTAGATTTCAAAAACTTAACAATAAAGAAACATATAATATTTAAAAAATTATTTTGATAAAAAATTAATTTTGTTTCGTTACATATATTAATTGGTAAACTAAATAAAGAACCAATATAAAGTACTTTTTCATAACTCTGATCATAAATAAGTAACAACATACTGAGTTGTAAATAAGTGGTCACTAAACTACTTCCATGTAATGTATAGAATAACATATTGTCATTGCAAAATAATTACATCCGTAACTACATATCATTACCACGTTTATTCTGGGTTATTTGAAGATTATTGCATTTGGGATTTTAGAAAATATAGACTAAAGTCAAAAGTTTCATATACTTAAAATGAGAATAAAAATAAAAGGAATCTAAATATTATCAAAAATGTTTAACCTGGCTGAAACTTTATACCTTAGTAAGTTTTGTGGCAATACTATTTTAAACAAACGGGTTGCAGACCCGAAATCAGAAGACTTGAAACTAAATAAGAGAATGCAAAATTTTAGCACTATAGTTTTCATTATATAATCATGATTGTTGTTAAAAAACATAGAAAAGGGGCTAAAAATTTACTTTTTCCCATTCTCCTACACTTTTTGTTCGTACGTTTATACTTTGTGATCTCATCCGATCTAATATAAACAAACTAATCAGACTGTGTGGAAAATCCAGCATCATGTTTGTTATTGTGCCGACTTTCAACAGTTAAATGCATGGTAGTCGACTTTTTAGGATTTTTTTTTTTATTATTCGCAGCTAATTTACTTATCGACCGTTCTTCTATCCACCTGTCAACCCTTATGACATATGATAAGGCATACGCAAAAAGAAACCATAAATTTATGTTTGTGTTTTGTTGTCACACCGTGGTTTCAAAACGCTTTTTTTAAAAATAATTCAGTAACTAAAGAACCGTTAGAGGTATCTCAATAAAATTTCACACGGTCAGAGCTGACGTGTTATCGAGTTGATTTGGAGGAGTACAGACCCCTAGGGGGCCAATGGGGAAGTGCCCATCTCGGGTATGCAATTTAAAAAAAAAAAAATCGCCAAAAATTCATTTATGATATGACAGAAAAGAAATTTTATATATAGATAGTCCTTGTAAATTTCTACAAAAAATACGCTTACGTGAGTAGGTTATCTCTTTTAGTTTAAGAGATATTCGGGTCGAAATAAATTTTTACCTCATTTTTATCCTCGCCTTTTTTTAGTTTTTTAAACTTGGTGGGCTTAATTTTGACCCTAGAATTTTTCTAAAATATTTTCCGGATTCGCTACAAAATTGTAAATAACACTACTGCAAGTATCATATAATTATATGAATCCGTTAAAAAGTTATATTAATCTAAATGTGGAACCTTAAAAAAATTTTAAAATTTTGGTGTTTTTTTCCAAAAAGGTGGCAAGATTTATTCAGTGATGAAATTAGTTTTTTGTTCTGAGGTTTATAATTTTTTTAATGTTTTCAAAAGAAATCTTAATGTAAATGCGTATAAAGTAAATTCGGAGGAGTTAAGGACAAAGATCTGCCCACGAGCCCTATCCAAATTTAGTCAATTTTGGTATTTAGCTTTTTCTTTTTTTGTTATGTTCTCAAATCGCAAAGCTGAAATCGACTTAAAATTATTTGAGTTTTTTAGCTCTATATGTAAGGTATACACCCAAAAAGTATTTTCTGACGGAGGCCTCTTATAACGACAGGGTGACCATTTCAATGAGAAAAGTCAATTTTTTAAGGAAGCTTTCCCCGAACTAGAACTTTGGGTATTTTGGAGTAAGAAAATCGAAATCTATTTGCTTTTTTCTTTTAAGGACAATTTTTTTTTATATTATACTAAAATTTCATAATGATAGCTTAATTAATGTAGATTTTATTTAAGTTCAAATATTAATTTTTTTTTTCGAAAAATAACACTAAATACAAAAATTGTTCCTTCCATCAATTTAATGAAAAAGTTTAGTTCAAATACTTTATTATTTACATATTATTATTTTTCAAGTAATATCCTTTCCAATGATACTAAATACTTGCATAAAGCCTTTACACAATCGTTTAAATACTTACTGAAACTTGACCCCCATCAGCGAAATGTGCACATTTTCCTTAATTTTCATAGTAAATGTGTGCTGCAAAGAGTGCTCCAAAAAAACGAAGTTTCGAAATACATCTGTAGTTACTTGAATATGAGTTTTTGTCCTTATAGAATAACGTAAACCTGATCTCAGCTATGGTCAAAAAATATTGATATTTTTAACGGTCGTTACAAAACTCAAATTTCAGTTTTTTGATATTTTGTCACACAAATTTCAATATGTTTGGGAGATCTTATAAGGATTTATGGACAACAGATTACGGAATAAAACAGTAAAAAATTAGGTCAATACCTTTTATAGTTTGCCTGTACCTGCATTTTGAATACAGCGGATTTCGAGAAAAACCCATTTTTATGTAATATTTTGGCAAATCAGCCATTTTATTACATTTTTGTGTATTTTAAATGGAACTTTTTTAAAATTTTACAATCCACATAATTCTAAATATAAATCAAGAGTTTCATACAATTTGGACGACATTAACCCATAAACTTTAAAGGTCAAAGGTCAAATTTTGTAATATTTGCAATTTTTGATGGAAACAAGTCGAAATTTTATCTATTTTTCGGTAAATTATCATAAAACTTAAGAAATTTATTTATTAGCAACCGATATTTACAATGATAGTGAAAAAAATTAAATTAGCTCTTAAATGGCCTTTTGGTCAAAATGACCCCGATGTTTTAAAAACATGCCAATTTGAATATATTTCAATAAAACACGTTTGCAATCCCATTAATTCAGCAAATTGATAAAAAATTAGGCATAAACCCTTTTTGAATATGGTGTCTCATTAATTCAGCAAATTGATAAAAAAAAATTGGGTATTAACCCTTTTTGAAAGGTTTAGCAAATTGATAAAAAAAAAATTGGGTATTAAACCTTTCAATTTTCAATTTGCTGAACCTTTCAAAAAGGATTAATACCCAATTTTTTTTATCAATTTGAAATGAAATTATTTAAAAAAACACGTTGAAACATATATACATAGAGCACAGCCATTTCTATGTGTTTTTTTTTTAAGTAACTTTGCTTAACATTTGAACCGTTCAAAATGTTTATTTAAAAAATAGTTATTACTGAGGTATTTTCCAAATATTTTGGAGGAGTACAAGTTTCTAGCTGGTATGTGGGCAGAAGGAGAACCTCCGAAAGTGTAAACTCTTTTAATTATTTCTTATATAATATCCGAGGTGACCCATTTCGGAGGTCCTCCCACCTGCCCCAAGACCACCTAGAAACTGGTGCTTCTCCAAAATAGTTGGAAACTACCTCAGTAAAAACTATGTGAAATTTCATTGAAATATATTTAACGGTTCAAAAGTTGCACAAAATTATTTAAAAAACGAGAGAAAAAGATATAGTCGGTCAGGCCCGACTATATGATACCCTACACCATACAGTATATTTCGGGGAGGGGTCTTTTATTAGACATGGACCCAAATGTGGACCGATACTTATAAGTGTAAAATAAGACATACAAATACAGAATATTACGTTGATGCTGACATTTATATGAATTTATTCACTTTTAGGTGATTCCCGAAAGGGGGCTTTATATGGGAGCTATGGTAAATTATGGACCGATCTTTATAAAATTTGGTACTATCATTTATGTTTATATAAAACTTATTTGTATCGAATATTAACTTGATACTAACATTTTAGTAGAATTTATGGCCGTTAAATTGATTTTTTGGAAAGGGGTTTATATGGGAGCTATGAGTAATTATGGACCGATCTTTTTAAAACTCGGCACACTTATTTAAACTTATATGAAACTTATATGTGCCAAATAATATTAAAATATTGCTATATTTAAGGGATTTATGATCGTTAAACCCTTTTCCGGGAGGACATTTGTATGGGGGCTAGGTGAAATAATGGACCGATCATAACCAATTTCAATAGGCTTCGTCCCTGGACCAAAAAAATGCTGTGTACCAAATTTCATAAGTTTTGGTGCAAAATTGCGACCTGTAGTTTGATTACAAGGTTTACATGGACGGACAGACGGTCAGACGGACAGACGGACGGACGGACATCGTTAAATCGACTCAGAAAGTGATTCTAAGCCGATTGGTATAAATTAAGGTGGGTCTTAGACCAATATTTTTGGGTGTTACAAACATCAGCACAAACGCATAATACCCTCCCCACCTATGGTGGTGTAGGGTATAAACACGTTGAAACTGCTATGCACTTATGTATATAGAATGGTGCAGCACACACATTTACTATGGAAATTAAGGAAAATCTGCACATTTCGCTGAAGGGGGTCAAGTTTCAGTAAGTATTTAAACGATTGTGTAAAGGATTTATGCAAGTATTTGGTATCATTGGAAAGGATATTACTTGAAAAATAATAATATGTAAATAATAAAGTATTTGAACTAAACTTTTTCATTAAATTGATCAAAAAAGGAAAAAATTTTGTATTTAGTGTTATTTTTCGAAAAAAAAATTTAATATTTGAACTTAAATAAAATCTACACTAATTAAGTTATCATTATAAAATTTTAATATAATATAAAAAAATTTGTCCTTAAAAGAAAAAAGCAAATAGATTTCGATTTTCTTACTCCAAAATACCCAAAGTTTTAGTTCGGGGAAAGCTTCCTTAAAAAATTGACTTTTCTCATTGAAATGGTCACCCTGTCGTTATAAGAGGCCTCCGTCAGAAAATACTTTTTGGGTGTATACCTTACATATAGAGCTAAAAAATTAAAATAATTTTAAGTCGATCCCAGCTTTGCGATTTGAGAACATAACAAAAAAAGAAAAAGCTAAATACCAAAATTGACTAAATTTGGATAGGGCTCGTGGGCAGACCTTTGTCCCTAACTCCTCCGAATTTACTTTATACGCATTTACATTAAGATTTCTTTTGAAAACATTAAAAAAATGATAAAGCTCAAAACAAAAAACTAATTTTATCACTGAATAAATATTGCCACCTTTTTGGAAAAAAAAAAAACACAAAAAATGTAAATTTTTTTTAAGGTTCCAAATTTAGATTAATATAACTTTTTAATGGATTCATATAATTATATGATACTTGCAGTAGTATTATTTACAATTTTGTAGGGAATCTGGAAAATATTTTAGAAAAATTCTAGGGGCAAAAGTAAGCCCACCAAGTTTAAAAAACTAAAAAATGGCGAGGGTAAAAATGAGGTAAAAATTTATTTCGACCCGAATATCTCTTAAACTAAAAGAGATAACCTACTCACGTAAGCGTATTTTTTGTAGAAATTTACAAGGACTATCTATATGTAAAATTTCTTTTCAGTCATATCATAAATGAATTTTTGGCGATTTTTTAAAAAAATTACATACCCGAGATGGGCAAATTTTGAGAGCCACATACTTCCCCCCTGGCCCCCTAGGGGTCTGTACTCCTCTAAGTCAACTCGAAAATACGTCAGCTCTGACCGTGTGTAATTTTATTGAGATACCTCTAACGGTTCTTTAGTTACTGAATTATTTCAAAAAAAAAAGCGTTTTGGAACCACTGTGTGTCATCGGAGTCCTAGTTGCGTTTCTGATATGACTAAACATTGTTTATATTTGAGAGTTTAAGAATATAATATATATTTTTATAACTGTTTAATTAAATGAAAATAAATTTTAAATTTAATAGCTTTTTTGTTTGGCTTTAAATCATCATGCAATTGTACCATAAAACAATCAACTTTTTAGAAGTACATCGTCAGGACCTCTTTTATATGCTGTATAAAAATGATTCTTTGAAAACGAAGTCGTCGAGAGGAACAAAATGTCATACTTGCGATACGAGAGTATAAAATGTAAAAGAAATAAAACAAAAACAATAAAAACAAGTTAAAATGAACATACTCGCTCGGTATTATAACCCGTTTAGTTAAAATTCATTCATTCATGCATGTTGTTTGTAATTTTTCAACTTTTTTTTCTACATTTTGTATGAATTTACACGTACAAACTCATACATATTATGTTGAAACTTTAAATAAACAAACTTATTGCTTGCTAAAATGCAAAAAGCGCTACATTAAATTAATGATATTTTAATAAATTATAAGAAACTTTTGTATGAATAAGTTAATTTTTTAATTAGTTCAATAATTTAAGCAAAGAGTAGTTCTATTCTATGCTTAATATGCTTTTACTATATGGTTTGAATGTAACACATGAAATAATGAATTAATATATCCATTATAAAACATACAACAATGGCCTTATTCGCATAAAAAATCAATGTTTGTGGTGACCATAATCTAAGAGCAAAATCTTAAGATTTAAGAAATTGTTATGGTCTTATATAATAATAAATATGAATATTATAAATGATCCAACTTTTTATAACATAACGAAATATTCATCTCAAACCCCATAAAATATATGTATTCTGGGTCCTCGTGAATGTCTACAACGATCTTGCTATGTCATATTAATTGATATAAATTCGGAAACAAAAAAATTTTACTTTACCTCCCACCAACCATAAATTAGGGTTGCATAAAAAGTTTGAAGGTAGTGTTCATATTATGATCCGATTTTTTCATATTTCATATCTAAAAAATCATCATGTTATGATCCAGTTTTGCCGCAATCTTATCAGATTTCTTCATGTTATTATTTGATTTGACCATAACGTGATTTGGCTTTGTTATATTATCTTAAATCATGCTTAAAATATACCTTATAATCAAAAATTATTTACTCATTATTTAATTTTCTAAGTCTTTTTATAATTTATTTTCATTATTTATTTATTCGTTTTATTACATGTTTTATGTTTATTAATAACATTTGTTAGTTATTGAAATAATATTTTTACATAGTCATAATTGTCATAATTTATTTTGTCATAATTTATTTTTGTTAAAAATATTATATCTTTAAGGCTTCAGTCAGCTATAATAAATTATTTAATTAGGGTAACCATAATACAGTACAAATTAAACATAAGTATTTTTATCATAAGCACAATATTATTGGAATTAATTATGAAGTATTTAATTCTGAATAGTTCTGCAAACAAAATATTGTAATATATTTTTTCCTCTGTGTGTATTTTTTTTTTTTTTTTATAACCCACAAATTTTTTAAAATGCTATTTAAGACCTTGTATGTAGATATTTATTTCTGGTGACGATATTGTGCTATTTGCCAGTACGAACATACAGTATGACAAAACATTTGTTGTTGTGTGTACGATTGGATATAATGTTGAGTGAGTAGGTGGAAGGAGGGAGAGAGTATGAGTAGTAGTTATGTGATGCTTGCTCATTGCTCTGTGAATGCAAAGAAACAATTGTCACAAAGGAATTGCAATGAGGGTAAACAATGGCTTTGGGGGCACCTAACTGTAAAAAAAGTAATTGTTTTTAGCATTTTAAATGTTCATTTATATTTGTGTTTGTATATTTGAATGTTTAGTTATATGTGTATACGTACTGCGTCTGTTCGCAAGTCAAAGTTTATAAACGTTTCAGTTTTTTTTTTTTTGCACAGTTCGCTATAAAATTTTTCCAATTTTCAATAAAATAAAAAAAATTTATTTGCCTTTAATTTTCGCCACGCCTTTTTTAATTAAAAGCTAAGTAATCACAATAATGTAGGCAGAATTTGGTAAGAGACAGTAAATTATAATTTAAATCAATATTCCAATTAATTTATAAATAGGGAAATTCAAAATTTCGACCCAGCTTGGATTTTTACCATCTCTGATTAGGATCAAATTCAGCACACATAAACTACTCCTCTATGCGTTTCAAACCTGTCCCATATTGCTCATATTCTATCCCGCTTAAATTGTAACACGTCAAAAATTAACAAAGTTCTATGATTAATAACTTTTAAGTGCATTATCCGATTTTAGCAAATATTCCTCTTCATTATAAAATCATAAATATTAAAATCCTCATTATATGGTTCATTTTGAACTACGTTGTTTTTATCCTCTTCTGTTTGTTTATATACTAAACTTAAAATAAAAGTATCAGAACACTTAAAAAGATATTATTTTGTAATATAAATAAAAATATCCTTTTATAGAATATACAAGGATAAAGGATATTTTTTATTTTAGAAGTCCTTGCGCCAGGAAGACTTTTAACTTTCATGATTTTATGATAAAGAGGAATATTAATCCTTTCCATTGATACCATTTTTGATGAAATCGGATAATGAATTTGAAATTTATTGAACATTAAACTTTGTTCAGGTTCATAAAATATGAACCATAAACGATATGAAACATAGAATGCACGACTACTAGTTAAATGTACGAAGAAGTACAATTTTTAATAGTGTTATTATAGGTAGAATTTTTTTGGAATTACCTAAAATATTATTAAAAAAATACCATGTGTTCTTCATAATCTAAATAAAAAATCTGAAATGTCTTCAAAATTTTGAGACATTAAAAACATCTGTGTAAATTTAAATTTTATTTGAACTTCTTTCATAATTATCCATTTACTTAGTTTATTCCGGCTCGAGTTCACATTAATGTAATAATTATTGAAGAATACAGTGAAAAAGATATATTAGGCATTGGTAGAAAGGAATTACATTAATATGAACTTGAGCTTGAATAATCATAAAAAATTAAACAAAAATAAAAAATCCTTAGGTTAGTTCATGGATCAAAAGGCTATACATATGTTGTACATGGAGTAGTTGTAAATCGCTTTTTGCAACCGAAAACAGTCCAAGAATCCACTTCCACCAAAAATCTCATATTTTTTATATAAAACCTATTTGGAAGTAGGTACATATATGGGCAATTATCAAAAATTTTTAACCTGGCTGAAACTGAACTAAATCCTTAATAACCTTTGTGGTAATGATATTTTTAACAAACTGGGTACAGATCTGAACTAACAAGACTTAAAACTAATACAGTGCAAAATTTTAGCACAATAGGTTCCCTTTTCTAACCATGATTGTTGTTGAAAGTTCAAGAATGTAGAAAAACTGATAAAAACTACTTAAGTTTTTACCATTCTTCTACAATTTTTGTACGCGCGTTGACACTTTTTGATTTTACTCTATCATAAGTAAACTAATTGGACTTTGTACATAAATTCTGCACCATCTTTGTTGCTGTGCAGACTTTCAACACCTAAATACAGGGTAGTAAACTTATGATGACGAAATTTTTTTGTTTTTTAAATTTTTCAGTTTTTTGGGCACGATCTGTGCGCCCCTCAACCGAATACAAAATTTGGGATAAGGATTGATACTTGTTGTAATTGTACGTATTTTTCGCTATATCCCCTTGATGTGCCTGAAATAGTCAACGTAGTAGATAGTCTCAAAGTTTGGAAAACAAGACCGAAAATTTTTCAAAAAGTCACTTTTTCGGGAGGCACATTCACATTTTCATATGGAATTGCTTGGATTACTGCGTGAACTTAGTTTTTTGTTATTTGACATACAAAAAAATCTTATGGACTTTTTGAAAATTATGCAAAAATTGCACTTTTTGTTTTTGTATTTTTATACAGAAAATTGCTATTTAAACAAATATTGGATATATAGATATACGAGTGGCGATAAATATAATTGATTGGGATCCTAAATTTAAGTGAAATGTCGTTGATAATTGAAAACGGAACACTTTTGTCAAAATACATTTCGCTAAGGCACATCGTGTGGACAGCGTGAAATTGACTATAATTGACATAATTAGAAAGATGTTTGTTATGCTTAATGGAAATTTGGAGGCGCACCAAAAAATTTTGAGAGATAAACATTTTATGTATCAAAAAATATTTACTTGTGTTAAAAAAGATCGCAATATTCTATATAACAAACTCTAACAAAATATATTTTCCATCAATATATGGAGAAATAACTTAGATTCGATCCAAATTTTTAAAAAAATTTTTAAAAATCGTGATTTTTATTGCAAAAAAAAATTATTAATATTATTAAGAAATCTAGTATTACATTTTTGCTATTGTAAATTAAAAAACTAAATAAATCGTATTGCATATCTTCTTCATAATGAGACAATTCAAATACATATTTAAATATCCATTAATAATGCTTTTGAATATTTTTTCACGGCATTAAAAATATTACTACATCATGTTAACAAATGTATTTTTTAAGTTTTCAAACATAACTACAAATTGTCTTCAACTTGAAAAATTAAAGTTTAAATAACTTGTAACTTGGAAACTTCTAACTCCGTCTAACAACCCTACCATCAGAGCTTAGTTTGCAGTCTCACTCCGGTGCACAGTGACTCGTTTCATAAGCAAAAATAAGAAGCCAAATCTTTATATCCACCATATACAACTTTTTGTGCCCATCCTAATTTAAAATTAACCTTATATGGGAGGCGGGTGGATCACGCCTATTTTCATTTCCAGTTTTTATCGATTCTTGAACTATTGGTACAAAATTTCGTTGACATATGTAATACTTCTTTTGAGATAGAACGGCGGAAAAGTATGAACAAAAGATTTGAAAAGAGACAAAAATTATTATTATTAAATTTTTATTAATTACTTGGTAATGACTTATTAAAAATAAAAAAAAAAAATTATATAAAATCCTATAACTTTGAGCTAACAAAAAGAAAAAAAGTACTAAAATATGGGAAATTCTTCAAACTCGTTTACTTTTGGTGTTCAAATAAATGTCCGAAAAATTTTTAAATGGCACATCAACGATATTTAGTACCAATATTTCTTGACTCTAGTGGAACACAGAACTGTTCGCGTGAATGACTTTTACCGAACGGCATCAACTTTATGGCGGTTTATGATAAAAATTTATTAAAAAATTGCTAAAATTCTATTTGTAGTCCTAAATCAAAAATTATTGCATTTGTGTATTCTACAATGCTGTATCTAAAATACAAATTAAAAATATTGCGATAAGTTAGGTATGCGTGGATATATTAGCGACTTAATAATTATTAAACCTTCTTATAAAATTTGCAAAATTCAGTTTTTTGTGATATAGTGTTGTTCATATTCATCCATTTATTGCAAAATTCATAATTTTTTTTTTTAAATAAGTCATAAGACAATGTCATTTATATACATTTTTTAATTGCACTTAGTCAAATCTCTAAAGTTACATTAAATGAAAAATCGTACTTTTTTTCGAACACCATATTGATTTTGATATAGGGTATTAAAGCAGCTACAGATTGACATATATCATCGCAAATTTTAATTAGCGCCTTGAGTGTGCCTCGACGATTAATGTTAAACTAAAAACATCGCGTTCTTAGCCCATGAAAACCGTTGTTGAATATTCTTTTGTGAAATTATATTTTCTGCGTAAGTTAAACTTAACACAAAAACATTTTTCAGATTAAAATTGACTTACAACGCCAAAATCCGCTACAACAAAATATGCAAAATTTCTGTTTTTTTTTTTTTTTTAAATAACTATATACTTTTAAGAAATTAATATTTTAAAATGCCACGAAGATTTTAAAATATAATTTGGAAACCTTCTTTGATAACGCTATACTATAATAATGTTGCGAGTGTGCCTCTCGAAAAACGCACCTCTTGGAGCCACTCACACTTTTTTCTCCAAGTTTGGGTACCTCCTACAGCATTTCTGTTGAGGGCACATTAACGAGATATATGTCAAATAATGCATAATTTCAAGAGATATTTGCCTCTATTTTGAATTTTGCGATACCCGAAACGGCGTAAAATCTCTAGTGAAAAAACTGCAAAATTTTAAATTTTTTTAAAATTTGATTTCACGACTTTTGCACAACACAATTTGACACTGGATAATTGCACGCTAATTAAATCCATGCTGGTCTTTTTCTACAAGTGTTTATAGTCTACATTAGAAGAATTGAACACTTATGCTAAAATCCTCAATTACAGCAATCAAAAGAAAGAGAAAAGAACTTGTTAGTTTCAAACACCTTTTTTAGATTTTTTTACTTTGAGTGCTTTCCGGCACCACATGGAACCGTTTCAGATCTTGAATTTTTGTTCTGGTACACCATCAAGTGTTGTTAACATAATTACATCAAAAGTTACTTAAAAAGATCAGAAGTTAAAAATATATTTGAGGTTTAAGGTCGGTTCCATAAAGGTAAACCTAAAAGGAGAATTGCCCATATATATTTTGTTAATTTTATTTCTGTGGCGAAAAGAAAAAACTACATAATTAATGTTTATTACTTTTATTACAGGAGATCAATTTTAAGGTTTAAAATTGAAATTAAAGATTATTGGTAAACTCTTTTAAGTTACCTTCCGTGTAAATATATCCACAGTTCGTGTGACAATATTTGATATATTTTTGGAACCGATGTGTATAGTGGTTATCGAATAATATAGCAATAAAGTAATGGTGTTTGTTTTTCCCTTTATAAAATGTATATTTTGTTTAAGTAATAACTCAAGTTATAATTTTTTTCCAAAACGGAATATTATGTTGAATATGTTGAGTTATGTACTTATCCCACTTCCAAAATATTATAAAAATAAAATTTATGTCTTAAAAAACTGCATATTTCAAATAAGTATGTTAAATTCAATCATGAATTTTAATAAAGGAAATATGGGAAAAAAAAGCATATGCTACCCAGCAAAAACTTTGGTTGCCATGTAATGAGTTAAGAAGCTAATATAATGGCTCTTCACTACTTACACATTAGCTGAATAACTCATTATTTTAACACGGGGATGCCATTAGATGCAACTACTTACCCTATACATTACTTAGATGTCATTACAATAACTAATTACTTCAAAGCTGTTAAATAGCGCATTGATTTTAAAGCATTACTGAAGTCATGATTAGAAATAACAATAGGAACTAGTTACATTTTAGGTTGTAAAAAAGTAATGAATTGTCAGGATATAAAATATTTTTTGTTGTTGTAAAAAGATTTTATAAATTTTAATTTGAACAAGCGTGAATGTTACATTCGGCTCGGCTCAAATTTTACGTTATATGGGAGGTGGGGGGTAAAGTGGGCGGACTACGCCCATTTTTTGTTTCCGAGTTTACATTGGGAGGTGGGCAGTAAAGTGGGCGGTCCACGCCCATTTTTGGTTTCCAAGTTTATATCGACCCTCAAACTATTTATACAAAATTTCGATGTCGTAGATGCTTTTGTTTAAGAGATATCAGCAGAAAAGTATGAAATGGACACCCCGTGTTTTTATTTTTTAGCCTATAACTTTTTTGTTTATTAACCGATTTTGCCCATTTTATATAAGATAAATATTTGTGCCAAATTTCGTCCACCTATGTTGTCCCGTTCGTGCCCTATCCTGCTTTCAACAGACGGACAGACGGACGGACATCTAACCAATCTAACCAGGACCCAGAAAATATATTCTTTGTGGGGTCTTAAATGATTCTTTCGACATGCTACACACGGAATGACAAAATCAATATACCCCCATCTTTTTGATGGTGGGTATAAAAACTTAACAACAACCAAAAATGTAATTAAAATAAATGTAATAAAAATAAACTATTACAGATTACAAATTAATTCATACGCAAATTTTGCCTTTCATTTATGTATCCATTATAAAAATTAATATTTTCAAAAATCTGATTATAAATAATTATTTACACTCGGGTTATAAATAATTACTTACTAAATAACATCTATGCAATGCAGACAGTATGTTGTTGTCATTACAAAGTAACTAAATCCGTAACTACATGTCATTACAAAGTTTTTGCTGGGTAATTTATACATTTTTTACATTTCAAAAAAAAAAAAAAAAAAAAATCAAGCGAATTATGTTGTTATTCAGATTACTATCTCCTAAAGTAATAGACAGATTTATGTAAAAAATTTACATTATATGTATTGAAATACAATAACTAAAAACGATGTAACTCAAGTTACGTAGTTTTTCCTTTTGGACACAGTTTTATTCTAGTGTTATATTCATTTGTTACCAATCTCGCCAGAATATTGTACTAAAACAATGGTTCTCAAGTGGGGGTCCGCGACATACAAGGGGTCCGTTAGGACATTAATGGGGGGTCGCTAAGAGATTTTGAAAAATATTTCTGAACAAAAAAATTTTAACCATAGAATAAATTTTGAAATTTGCTCAATTGGAGCAACTTTTCAATGCTGCGTACACAAAAGTTTTGTTATGCAAAGAAATAAAAAGAAAATTAGTTTAACGACTTTATAATTAAAAACGGACAAATCCATATTGAAAGGATTTGTCTTATAAAATACAAGAGGATTTAAAATGTAACTAACGTCTAACATTTAATTCTGTATTAGCAGATTTCAAAGCATTTTAGTTGAAATATAGCAAAGTTTATCTACTTATTGGCTCAGAAGCCCAAAAATTATTACAACAGTTTTTAACAATATACATTTTTATGTTAAAGTATCTTTTTTGCTCTTTTGTCGATCAAAAAAAGTATCGATCTTTTGGGCACAGAGTATGATATTAGATATGTATTTTTATACCCTTCATCACAGGTGTAAGGGGTATATATAAGTTTGTCATTCCGTTTACAATTTCTACAATTTTCGTCAAAGAGCAAAAAATCGGTTGAAATGGCGTTTATGAAGCCCACCGATAACTGTCATATACAATATATATATCAAACGATCGGAACTCCTTTTGAGAATTGCTATTTTATCTTTACATAACATTTTATCTGATTTTTAAATTAGTCAAGGTTGTAGTGGGTCGCACTTCAATCGCAAAATCAAAAGTGGGTCGCGAAGGAAGATCTTGTGAGAACCCCTGTACTAAAATGATATATGCATTTTTGTGTGCTTAGTATTCAGTTTGGTGCTACAAGCGTATGAGCAATATCAATCAATTATAACAAATATGCGTCCCAATATCTAACTCTACTAAAATATCACAAATTTATAACTTTTGATTTATTAAGCCAGCGAAATTTGGCAATAATAGGTAAAAACTATTTATTATATGTAAGTTTAATTTTGGCAGATTTATAACAGTTTCGAAAAAAGTTATAGTTATCATACAAATTAAATCGCAACTGAGATTTGCATTAGCATATTTAAAGCAGGATGTACTGGAAAACGAAATCTGATGAAATAAGTACTTGATAGTGTAAAATTACCATGAGTATATGGTATAAAATAGATATGTGAATACCAGTTTTGCCAGTTTAGCCTTTTTAAGGCTAAATCTAGCCTTTTTATTTTGCTTTTAGCCTCAAAATTTTAATTTTAGCTTCTATCCTCTTTGGTTATCAAAATAGCCTTCTCTAAACACAATACTTCCTTTTGACAAGCCAAATTTTTAGTAAAATCCAAAAATTTTCTTAAATTTTTTTTTTTTTTTTTTTTTAATATTCTTCAGTAAAGGCAAAATTTCGTTAAAAGTAACGTAAAATTTGTTTAATTACAGAAGGATTAGTAACTCGTTGTAATTATGTAAAACATTGCATAATTTTATTAAATTTAACATTCCTGTTGATTTTACTAATATTTCGTCAAATCAGCAAACTACCTTATAAATATATCCATATGTAACTAAATTCAAAAAAAGAAATTTCTTGATTGATTTAAGAAAACTTTAAGGTAATTAACCAAAATGTTTGTTGTTAATTATATCTTTCTCTCACATATTATTTATTATATTCTTATGATTTTGTGACTCACTGTACTTAAATACATACATATGTAAGTATATATGAACATAGTCTAACTACGAGGGTGTTGTGTTTGAAGTAGTAAAAAGTACAACCGTAAAATAATGTTGAAACTGGTTGTATAAATAAAAAAAAAAAAAAAAAAAACAAATAGAAAATAATTAAACTCCGCTGATTTTATTTTATATATATATTTCTTTTCTTATTTTCGCATGAAATTGTCATAAAAATATGTTTGACTTAATAATGCAAGTATTATTAAATAAGTCGTTCATTTCTTTAAATGGTCTTTAAAAATATTTTTGTTTCTCTGAAAATTAGAAAACAATTCTCATATAATATATTTAGGGCCTAATTCAGCACAACAATAAAATATTTTGTAAATAAAATATTTAAAAATAATGAGTAATTTCCATAGAATCAGAATCAGTCCTTAACATTCGACCACACATTTTGTATGAAAAATTGGTTTTATTAAATAACAAATTTGAAATTTTACTATGAATAAGGCCGTAAATGTATTTGCTTACATTTACTTTTAAGAAGTTAAAATACTTAAAATACTAATATAAAATTTCAAACAATAATAGCGATTTGAAAGTGTAAGATAGCTAAAAGAAATCTACAAAGTTGTGTACACAAAATTACAAATATATTTCAAAGTATTTATGGTACAAAGTTCATTGAGATGTCATATTGAAGGTATCAACATTACTTTTCACCAATTTTGAACCGCTGTTGCGTTTTCGCATCAGTATTTTTTTCATCGCCTTATTAAATAGTTAAGAAGTTAATGGTGACTTTTTTATTATTATTAAATTAACATGCTGTCTTAAAGATAAGAGAGAAAAATCAAGTTTTTTTTTATAAATAGTGTGTCGAAAAATGGGTTTAAAAGCCGCTCGGATCGACTAAATTTTAGTATTGAGAAAATGCATCAATGGTTATTTCGGCGATATTTATAAATCTTCTTTCCAAAAAAGTGTTTTTATGCCATTGGTTTATTTTAGAGGTAAATAACGATTTCAGCTAATATATTTTCAAAATATTGTTCAGAAAAATTTTCCGGGTCCAAAAACGGAACCAAAATTATCAAAGCATTCAAATCTTCCGAATTTGTAATCACAAAGAAAAACTGTGCAAAATTTCGAAAAGTTATCTCAACGGAAACGGGTAGTGGTCCAAAACAGGTTATTATGACGTACAACATGATTTTTGTCTCTTATTCCTTTATTAATTGGCATTCTGAGATTTTAACAAAAAATTTCATAATAAATACGAAATAATTATATACATTAGAGTGTCCCGTATACAAAAATTTTGTAGGAAGGCCCCTCAAACGATGCGTAAAGATTAGCTTAATATGGGAAAAATATTAAAACATTTTTTTAAATTGATCTTCAGTTACCTACCAGGGATTGAAAGTGACGGGTGTAGTACATTTGGTTAAACAAATAGTATTGAGTTTTGTCTTGAAATGGGTATCAAAAAATCCGTAATTTTTAGTCAATTATAAAAAATATTTAAAAAAAATTTCGAAAAATTTTGGTCCATAAACCGTCATTTTAGTACATCATGCAAAAAAAAAAAAAAATCTATATTTTTCTTTAAAAATGTATAAGAATTTTTTTTAATTTTGTTCGCTTTATGGCTTGAATATTAAAAATTTGCATTGTACTAAGTACTGCTGATAATATATAATTTTCCAAATTTTTCCAAAAAATTGTTCATCAAAAGACTTAAAAAGTCTTCTAGCGAAACAAAATCACATGGAAAACATTTTTTTAGATATTTTTTCCATAACTAGCATAAGATTACGAATTTTTTGATACCCATTTCGATTATAAAATCTTAATCTTTACGCATCGTTTGAGGGGTCTTCCTACATAGAAATCTCGAAAAAGGCTTTCTTCGGGACACTCTAATGTACATATGTATTTTCTTTAATTTGTATAGCTTCGTTTATAACAAAACAGAAAAATTGCCAAAAGCTTCCACAAATCATCCAAATTTAATGAAATTTTACAGAAATATTAGCATTAATACTAGTAATGTAAATGTAGACTTTTGATATGATTTCTGCGTTGGTTTGCGATTTACAATACATTTAAAAATAAGATAAATTGCCTTTTTAAAAACGCGAATATCTTCCAAAATCGATAATTTGCGAATTAAATTTCGCGGTCGCGTATCTTTTTAAGCATTTTTTTTTTTTTTTTTTTTTTGATTTTGAAAAAGTTTATATTTGGAGCTAAATAAAATTTAAATTTTGCCACAATATGTATAAACTTGTTCTAAAATCAGGGAATTAAAAAACTCACAATATTTTGCACCGAAATATCCGAAATATTCAAGGAGTTGGTTAAAGTATAATTTTTTGCTGCATAAACATTTGGTATAATTTATATTTAAGGTATTTTTGAATTTTTATATTTTATGTTATATTATGTTATATGATTTATCTTGCTCGTATAATTACTATGTAATCGCAGCCTTCAAGGCTTTTTGATTATTAATGAATAAATAAATAAATAAATAAATAAATAAATAAATAAATAAATAAATAAATAAATAAATAAATAAATAAATAAATAAATAAATAAATAAATAAATAAATAAATAAATAAATAAATAAATAAATAAATAAATAAATAAATAAATAAATAAATAAATAAATAAATAAATAAATAAATAAATAAATAAATAAATAAATAAATAAATAAATAAATAAATAAATAAATAAATAAATAAATAAATAAATAAATAAATAAATAAATAAATAAATAAATAAATAAATAAATAAATAAATAAATAAATAAATAAATAAATAAATAAATAAATAAATAAATAAATAAATAAATAAATAAATAAATAAATAAATAAATAAATAAATAAATAAATAAATAAATAAATAAATAAATAAATAAATAAATAAATAAATAAATAAATAAATAAATAAATAAATAAATAAATAAATAAATAAATAAATAAATAAATAAATAAATATCAGGTAAAACTATTTACAGAATTATTAAAAAAAAATCAATTTGGGACCTTTGTGTATAATAGCGTATAATAATATGTAGAGTAAAAAAATATATAAATACTACTTCAACATAAGTACTACAAAAGCAGTGAAAAAATATCGTAAAAGATGAACAATTTACTGACTAATTAAATATAAATTAATAGTTATATGTTAGTATTTTTGTAACACTCTCTTTAATTAAATAAATAAATATTACCAATTATACTTTTGTTATTGCAAAAATATAAAAATATTTGAAATTATTTAGCAAGATAAGTAAATTTAAAGTTAATTTATTTTCTAAATTACATTATACATTTAACATATTGATGTATTGGGTTTATTATAATACCTACCCAGCAGACAATTTATCTATCTTATATATAGTAGCACGTGATGTTTTAAATATCCATCACGTATGAAAAATATAATTAAAATGTTCATTTTATCCTTCACAATAACTTTTTTAAATTACGAAATATTTATTATGTTCCAATCATCGTAGGAAGTTAAAATTGGGATAAGTTTTTACAAATGGGATTCCCTTTTATAATTTAAGATCGCAAAAAGTAATTTTGGACCACCCAAACATAAAAAATATATATTTTTATCACATTTTGGACAATTAAAAACGTACTAAAACTAGCCCGAAAATGTCTATGCAAATATTAGTAAAATATATGATCCATTTGTTTTATTCAGTAGTTTTTTTTTTTTTTTTAATTTAACTCTAGTAGAGTTGAAAGAGGACCATGCGTCATACGTCACATCTGCCATCGCCATTTATATTAAAAGCGAGAGGATACTTTTTGTGACACAAATTGTATTTATATTCTTTTATCACTGTTCTTTCATTAATCGAGCTGATATTTTCAATTTACGTATCACCGAAGACAAATGTGATTGCATTTTTCCCGTAAAATATTTTGCTATAAGTAAAAAACTTTCTTAGCTTAGATTTATAGATAATGATAGTAATGGAAAATAGTTGAAAACAGGTGTTAAATTCATTTAAAGTGTGAACAAATTATCATTGGTGCATAAGAATAGGTACAGGACAAGGGGTAGCCCCCTATACAAAACAAATATCTGTGGTTTTTATGAATAACAGTGTATGTCTAAAAATCAATAAACCTAAACGGTTTATTTGTAGTTATAATTTTATCATATACTCGTGTGAAGATAAATCATATACATATTTCAAATAAAAATCTCATAAGAGTTGTTGCTAACAACTCGTCTACTAAAACAATTTTGTCAATGTATGTTCTTACAGCTTGGCATCAAAATCGTCAAAAATTGTAAAACGCGTTTATTCATGAAAACCTTACATATTAATTTTCACATAATAAAGACGTATACAACGAAAGTCTTAAAATGATACCAAAAGGATTTAAATTAGAGACCAATATTTAAAATTTTTAACACAAAAGAAAGCTTAACAAATATCGTTTATCCCCCCTCTATCCCGATTTCAGTAATATTTCCTGTCTTTTATATAAAATAAATTATACTTATAAACATCCATATACACTATATGTATGTGTATATGTATTGCAATTTTCTTATACATATTTTCCAATATTGGCTGACCCATATCCACACGTGTTGTTATACATAAATCCTTATCTGTTTAATTTTTTTTTAATGTTTATTATATAAAATATGTATGGATGTACATTAAAACACATATTTAATTTGTTTATATGAATTAATTAAGCTAAAGAATTTCAAGAGTTATGTAAATGTTTTGTTAGAATACTTTTGAAATCATTAGTAAATAACACAGGGAAACACTGATTCTTCGACACTGGATTTCTCAGTCAATTCAAATGCACATATTTATCAAGTACTTTTTTAGAATTAATATTGCACCATATATTAAAAAATATTTTACAAATTCCTTTAGTAAATTTTTTTTTTTTATTATAAATATGGATTTTAAAGAGGAGGAAATTTTTTTCTAAAAATAGGGGAAAAAAGAATTTATAAAAAGAGGTATCTTTCTTAAATTTTATCTGGCATCATTAGAAAAAGGACAAAAACTTTCAAGGCAGTAATATTATTTTTTATTAATATATCTTTATTAATATTGTCACGAAAATTTTAACAAAAACTACAAAATTTCAGTAAAAAATGCATTGAAATTTACATAAATTCGGCAAATTAAGATTTCTATTTTTAAATGAGTGGGTATGATAATATTGCATTTTTTGCTTATTCATTTAAAACTTTTATCGTTTTTTGAAATAAATTTATACGTATTAAAAATTCCCTCTACTTTGACTAAAATTAAAATTCTTAAAAATCTTAATGTAAATGCTTGTAAAGTAAATCCGGAGCAGTTTGGGACAAAGGTCTGCCCACGAGCCCTATCCAAATTTAGTAAATTTTTTCCTTTTTTTGTTATGTTCTCAAATCGCAAAGCTTAAAATTACTTTAATTTTTTATCTCTATATGTAAGGTATACAAGTATTTTCCAAATATTTTGGAGGAGTACAAGTTTCTAGCTGGTATGTGGGCAGGAGAAGAACCTCCGAAAGTGGTAAACTCTTTTAATTATTTCTTATATAATATCCGAGGTGACCCACTTCGGAGGTCCTCCCACCTGACCCAAGACTACCTAGAAACTTGTGCTCCTTCAAAATAGTTGGAAACTACCTCAGTAATAACTATGTGAAATTTCATTGAAATATACAGTGCACGAAAAAACCTAAGCATATAGAGTAAAAGTTTACATTTTTTGCTACCTATAAATGTAATAAAAATATGAATTATCTTTTTAAACACTCCAATCTAAGTGCATTAAGGGGTTTATGGAAAATGTTATATTTTATATGGTTTATTTGGAATAATATAAACATCTTTAAAAACTTCGAACGAAATAACCTAAGCATACAAAATAAAATTTTGTGATAATCATGATGCATTAGTCGGCATTTAATTAAAAGAATACATTTTGGCATTAATGTTTCCCTAGTAATTGAACCCTGTATGATTTAAAATGTTTCATTGTATTAATGTAACAGTATTTAACGAAATGTCCCGTTGAACCTATTGAAATAAATAACAGTCCGCCAGGTTCACAGCATTCAAAGAATGTGGCTGGATTTTTTGTCAAATATCTGAAAACTGAGCCGAAATAAAGTTTATCATATTTATGTGTCCAAACAATTACGAAGGCTACTGAAAGAAAAGTATTGAAAAAAGAAATCTGAAATTTTTAATAAGGATATTATGGAAATAAAAATAATTCCTACTAAAAAAGAAGTATCGCCTCGCCAGATATTATATTATTATTTTTGGATATAAAATAAATAAAGTGGTTTTTCTTATATTTTTATTGTATATGCTTAGGTTTTTTCGCGCACTGTATTTAACGGTTCAAAAGTTGCACAAAATTATTTAAAAAACACGTTGAAACTGCTATGCACTTATGTATATAGAATGCTGCACACATTTACTATGGAAATTAAAGAAAATGTGCACATTTCGCTGAAGGGGGGTCAAGTTTCAGTAAGTATTTAAACGATTGTGTAAAGGGTATCATTGGAAAGGGTATTACTTGAAAAATAATAATATATAAATAATAAAGTATTCGAACTAAATTTTTTCATTAAATTGATCTAAAAACTAAAAATATTTGTATTTAGTGTTATTTTTCCAAAAAAAAAAAAAAAAAATTATATTTGAACTTAAATAAAATCTACATTACTTAAGCTATCATTATAAAATTTTAGTATAATATAAAAAAAATTTCCTTAAAAGAAAAAAACAAAAAAAAACTCCAAAATACCCAAAATTCCAGTTCGGGAAAAGCTTCCTCCAAAAATTGACTTTTTTCATTGAAATGGTCACCCTGTCGTTATATGGGGCCTCCGTCAGTAAAAACTTTTTGGGTGTTTACCCTGCATAAAGAGCTAAAAAATTAAAATAATTTTTTAGCTCTTTATGCACATCCCCCTGACCCGCTAGGGGTCTGTACTTCTCCAAATCAACTCGAAAACAAATTTTATTGAGAGGTATCTCATCTGTTCTTTATTTACTGAATTATTTCAAAAAAAAAAAAAAAAAGCGTTTTAGAACCACTGTGTTTCCGACCTATTTCATTACTTTTTTCTTTAGCTAATTAAAGAACAAAATTATCTATAGAATAAAAAATTGAAATTGAAGTCGATATCTTTACCGAGTCCAAAAATAAGCGGTTTTCAATTTAAAAATTGCACTTTTGTGTTTTTTTTTTTTTTTTGCCGAAAAAGTATCTACACTCTTTTTTCTCTAAAACAGAAATTTTCTTTAACAACATACTATAATAATTTTATACTTTTCTGAAAGGTATCTTTACAGAGATTACTTTAAAATAGAAAACAGTCCCATTAACCCAAGCGGCCAAGGTACAAACCCTCCCGAATTTGACCAATTTTGTATGAAAGTTTTGACTTTAGTCTATATTTTCTCAAATCTCAAAGCACGAATCGGTAAACGGAATACAATTTAAGAATCTATAGTATGTTGTTAAAAGTTTTCAATTAAAATGGATTTTATAGCCGAAAATGTGAAAGAACCCATTTTTGGGATTTTCGGCGTTTTTTTGGGAATTGTGGGATTCCTTTTAAAAAAATCTTAAAGTTTTTTTCACTTTCTAGTTTTATACGATAAAGTCTATATCTACCGAAAATTTAGATATCTTTAATAACAAAGATTTTATTACAGATAAAATATTTATAGTTTCTCAAAAAACACTTTTTTACAAAAATCTTAATTTAATTTCAATAATCAGAAAAAGTATAATCTCGATTTTTTCATCTAAATTACATTGATTAGCTGACATAATTCTACGTTATATAGAAAAAGATTGAAATCAATTTCTTTTACAGAACCGAAACTGTGCCACTTTAAATTTTATTAAGTCACGTGAAATTCCATTTTTTATGTATTTTTGCACAAACACACATTCGAACAGTACAATGTATTTGGAATTTTTCGTGACTTAATAAACATTAAAGTGGCATAGTTTCACCACTTTGAATATTTGAAGTTGTACGAGAAACAAAAATTTGGCAAGCGATTAAAAAGTTTTTATGTCAGAGATACCCAACTTTAAGCCCCTTTAGCTCCGCCCTTGAGGGGTCTGTACGGTCCCCCTTCCAAACTTAACATTCGGTTACACTCCTCTGCTATGCTTATATCAAATTTCATGCAAATCCAACCAGCCGATCAGAAGTTCCAGATTTATTTCCAAAAAATTTCAATTATGCCCTACTGTGGATTGTAATGTATTTGAATATTAAATTTTAAATCAAATCTTGTATTCTTGAGTTTATCAAAAATCTAATACAACTTAAACATTTTGAGTTAATATGTTTCTGTTTTTTTTTTTTTTTTTATTTTTCTTTTTAACCTCTTTTTTGTGGAATTAGAAGAAGACTGAATGAGGAAAATGTATGCAGTGTAACAGGATTTTAATTTTTTCATTTCGTGTTCGTTTTTCCATTTTAAATGACTTTAAAATTTTGAGAGATTCATGAGTGTAATTTTTAATTTTACTACTTTGTAACTGCTATTATAAACACTGATATTATAAACTATGGAAATCAAATTAAAGAGAAAAATTTTTGCATTATAACGTATGTATTTTTGTTAAAATAATCTAAATAAAACTTGCAAAAAAGGTACTTTAAATATTTCATCCTTTAAAATTCTTGCAAAAACTCGATTTTAACGGCAGGAGTATTGCAAATAAGCTTTTTATTTACATTCAATACATTTTAACGAACAATTTATTTTTTTTTTATTAAAAGAAAACAAATAAATTTTCTTTTATTTAATAGTTTAAAAATATGTAAGGTGTAAGTATCCGTTGAAAATTAGAAAGTGGAAAAAGAAAGTGTTACGTACATATATGTAATACTGGGTCATTCTCAGTACTTTTTGGTCCTCTCTATTTTCAATACAAAAAGGACTAAATGGCAAAATATTTTTAATTAAATATGCTATTTGAGCTGTAAACACGATCATTTGTTTAAACAAGTTGTTATAGAACCATGCTTGTTTATTATTAGCAGTTCGATAAATATTGTGGCCATGAATAAGTATTCAGTACACGCATTCAGGTCAGATTTATGTTTGTATATCCTTATTCTTCTGCCACCTATCAGCATGAAAACACAGATCATGAGGAAGGTGTGATCCTAGATCAAGAAGAGGGAGGCACTTCCGGTAACCGGATGTAGTCACTTGGTTGCATGAACAAGATAACATGTTCAAAATTTCAGATCTCTAAGTTGGCTGGATCGACGTGGGCATTAATGGGTTAAGTATGCGTTTGTGCTGATGTTTGTGACGCACATCGGACTCCCACCATAAAGTATACTGTTCGACTCAGAATCAGTTTCTGAGACGATTTAACGATGTCCGTCCGTCTGGCTAGCTGTCTGTCCATGTAAACTTTGTGAACAAAGTTCAGATCGGAATTTTAAAAATATCTGGATGAAATTTGGCAGAAATAGTTATTTTGGCACAAGGACAAAGCCTATCGAAATTGGTTATAATCGGTTCATTCTTTCATCTAGCTCCCATGCAAATGTCCTCTTGGAATAGGGGTTTAACGGTATAAATGCCTTAAATATGGCAATATTTTAATGAAAATCGATACAAAGAAGTTTTGATTTGATTAATCCTAGTGCCAAATTTCGTGAAGTTCGGTTAACAATTGATCATAGCTCTTATATAATCCCCTCTTCCGGAAATTACATTAACGTGTTTAAATCCCATAAGAATGTTAGCATCAGTTAATATTCGACACAAATAAGTTTTATATAAGTAGAAACAATATTACCAAATTTTATGAGAATCGGTCCATAATTTACAATAGCTCCCAAATAAACCCACTTCCGGGAATGGCACCAAAGTGCATAAAATCATATAAGTGTTGGTATTGGTGTACTCCTATATTTTATTTTACACTTAGTAAAAGTATCGGTCCACAATTGGCTACATATGTAGTGTAAGTCCCCTCCCCGAGTGTTGATGCAATGATGTAGGGTATCATATGATCGGGCTTATTTTCTAGTTTTCATATGGCAATTTTGATTTTTAAAAACCAAAATATCGCTTTTTTCCTTGTAGCTCGATGATTGGGTAGAAGCTTGCGTGCAATTCAAAATTTTTTGAATAGTATTCCAAATCCTAGGATTCTCAACAGACCAAGTCAAAAAAACTTACTTTCAGACCACGAAGTTTTTTATATTAAACGTTTAGCGAGCAACAGCTCCTCCATTTCAGTAATTCGGATGGAATCTAGAGTTTCCGTGTCTAGAACAACGGTTTGGCGTGTTCTAAACAGTTAAAAAGAAAATTATATGGGAACAAATTGGCCAGGTTTGTAAAATATAAAGAAAAATTTTCACTACAAAAATACATTTTTTTTAGATTCCGTCCGTAACCTAATAAAAGATCGTGTACTTAATTTCATTGACTTATCTTTGAAATTGCAACATGTAGTTTGATTACAAGGTTTACATAGACAGACAGATGGACGAAAATCTTTAACTCGACTCAAGAAGTGATTCTAAGTCGAATTTGTAACAGATTTTGTTTTGTCATAGAAAAAAAATTTGAAATTAATTCATTTGTTGTTCTTAAACTACAAATTTTATCGGTTTTTATACTTATATATTAAATAAGTAATATTATCTCACAGCCTTCAGAAATTTAAATTTGAAAATTGAAATTTTTCTTAATATAAATTATTTCTTATTCTTCAATAATCAGTTTAGGAATAATATATTGATCTTAATAATGAGTAATGCTAAATAGGCAGTGATCTTGTTTATTTATTTATCAATCTTATGTATTGTAATATTGAAAATAAAATACTTAATAATTTAACTAATATGGTAACACTTATATTAAATCAAAAATAATAAAAGCAAACAAATTACTTATAAATTTTATTCTTTAATTTTAATAATTATGTTAAGATTTTTCATTAATGATTATTTAACTAAATACTCTTAGTAAGAGAGAAAACGATAAAATATGTATTATGCTCTTATCATAAATTATGTTAAATTATTAGCACATATTATTTTAATATCTAAATAAGTAGTTAGCAACATTGTACGATATCGATAACTGATGTAATTATCAAGTAATTACTTTAATTACATGTCTAACAAAACCTAAGTTATGAACTTAAAGCTCGTCTTCCGCTCTGTCTTTTCTACTTAAATTCTGAAAGCACAAAGTTCATTTTCGCAATATTAATTTAAAAAAATGCGTATTGCTTATTAACATTAAATAATTTGTTTAATAATTTTATTTGAATCTAAAACAAAACATATTGATATTTAAAACAATATTTAATTTATTTTTCAATTAAACTCAATTTTGTTTTATTTCATGAAATAAATATTTTATTAATACGGTAATTAATCCGTAGGATTTTAGTGTACGAATTAAAGATTTATCAAACGTGTAAAGAAACTGCATAGATTCAGTATAAAATGTGGCCAAGATAATTTACAAAGTGATGATTTGTAAATGCAGTAAATTATCATATACAAAAGAAACATAAATTTATTTTGCAAAATCCAATGATCCATCATGCTTTTCATCATTAAATATGAAACTTGCCATGTAATGTAAAGCCCGAAATCTACTAATTTGTTTACGTCAATTAAAACATCATTCAATTATTGCTATAAATCCAACTTATTTAACTTTTATTCACCGATTACATAAGTATAAGATTTGTATATCCTAAAATTTATGTCAATCTTATACATAAAACATAATATTTAAAATATTTAAAATCAATTAAGTAATTAATCAAATGACAACTCATCAACATTTACTTTAATTTGCTAAATTGTTGTTCACGGCTGTACCCATTTAAATGACAACTCATCAACTTTTACTTTAATTTGCTAAATTGTTGTTTACGGCTGTACCCATTTAAATGAGAAAAATCATCATCAAAGCGATAGCAAGAATAATATTTCTTAAAAAAAAATAACAACAATGCCTGACGCCACCAATATATTAATTTAGAAAAGAATTGATAAGTATAGATAAACCAAAGAAAAGAAAAAAAGAATAAGATTTAATGAGTGTAATATTTATATATGTAAGTTACATTATAATATCTTTGATTTTTGTAATGAGCTTTAAGTTCTCTTAACTATTTATTTTAATATTAATATTGTAAAGATCAGTGCTTTTACAACTGTAAAGAATATACATCAATACATACTTTTAAAATTTTCTACCTGTTGCATTAATGATTGTATGTAAATGATAATTAACAGATCAAACAAAACAATGTTAAATGTATGAATTGATCATTATTCTTATAATATTAGCTCTAATATAATAATTATAGTTTAGCATGTTGGAGAAATGAATGTATATTATATCTTAATATTATTTTTACATTTTACTCATACAATTCTCTCTGAGTTAAAGTTCCATGGATGATTTGAGCTCAAACCACCATTTACTGCGAAATATATCAGGAAAGAGTACTGAAGGAGGGTAAACTTAATACAAACTTTTGCAACATCAATATACATCTAAACCGTGAGTTATAACAGGTTTAATAACCATAACCTTTGCATCCACAAATTTACTATGTGACTTAGCCATCGGATACGAAAAAGTTAAAGTTCGCCCTTATATTCCTTTGCCAATGAAATGTAAAAACTGTCTCCAGTACGGACATGTCGCCAAAATCTGTAAAAATGAGAAAAAAAATATGAAAACACTTTTCATACAAACCCAGAAACCAATGAAAAATGTAATCCTGTATTAACTGCAGAATTTACAATATTGAAAACATTAACCATCCTACTAATGACAAAAGTTGCCCCATATTTTTTAAAGAAAAAGAAATTCAAGCCATAGTCACACTGGAAAAAGTCGGTAAAAAAAGGCAACTGCTTTATACAGACAACGTCATTCCCAACAAAATACATTGTACTCTACGGTAATAAAAACTACAAACAACGTCGCTCCAACATCTTCTTCTATGCCCCCACCAACAGAAATCAATAAACCTCGTTTCATAAAAGACGACACGTGCAAATGATCTCTTAATATTGTTACATCTATATGCTCTTACACGTGAAGAGAGAATAATTATTTATTAATTTTATATATTTTTAATACTTTTTTAAGCAAATTGATTTTTTATATTCAATTATAGTTTATATTACAGACCATAAATTGTTTAAGAGCAACATATATTATTAAATTATAAGTTTAAAAATTGTTTCCGTACACAAGAAACAGCTCGGAAACAAGGGCATATAGAATGTGAAATTTAAGAGCGCCGATCCCTGCTTTATAAGCTATATTTAAATTTTATATATCTTACTTATATTCTCAAACATTTAACTTTATCACTTATTCTCTATAATATACTATACTCTTCCACTTTAAAATTCATATTTTTCCATTACACAGTTAAAATACAAATCTCAGACTATTTTTATAACAAAAACCTATTAAAAAATATCTTTGATATTACAATCCCACATTCCGATGTTAAAATATTTAATGCTTCTCTTAATATTAATAATACAAATTCCCGTTATAATTTGTATTATCTTTATTTAAGAGAGTTTTTCATCAACAACTTATTACAAGATTTTAATTTACATGTTACATTAAGATCATCACTTAATCTCATATGCTCTTTCGATTTGACTCTCTTAAAACAAATAATAAGAGTTATTTACAACAAAAACTTAAAACAAAGGTATTTTTTTCATTCCGTAATGTTAAATTTATCATTTAAATATTAAAATAATTGTATCATCATATTTTATTATATATACTTCTTTTTAAGAGTTGTTGAATGTTGTTTCTCTGTAAATATGTATATACAAAAGTTCGCACAAGTTTATTTAATATTAAATACTACAACTCTTAACTTTTATTTTGTTTATAAGATAAGCTATATTGTAAATACTTTATTATTTACTTAATCGAAATACAAATATTGTATTGTAAAAATATTGTTCCTTTTATTTTTTATGTCCATGATGGCTCATAATATAATCCAATGGAATATAAATGGCTATTTGAATAATTTTCACGAACTCCAAATCTTAATCAAAACCTATAATCCAAAAATCATATCAATTCAAGAAACACACCTTCATTTCTTAATTAACATTCCAATACCTCTTAACTTCAATAAGTATGCTATCAACACATCAACTACTAGGTACGGCGGAGTTGCAATTCTTGTTCACAAAACTCTTCAACAAAAACAAGTTAATGTCAATAATGACTTCGATACAATTTGTATTGAAATAGTTTCAAAATTTAAATTAAATATTTTAAGTTCTTATATTTCACCAGATTCCAATTTTACTATCACAAACTTAGAGAACGTTTTTAATTATAATACATCATCAATAATAACAGGAGACTTCAATAGTCATCATAAAAACTGGGGATCGCATTATAATAGCCATAAAGGAATAATTTTATAGACAATACAGATTTTGTTTTACTGAATAACAAATTTCCAACTCATCTCAATACACATGGTTCTTTCTCCCATATTGATTTAAGTTTCTGTTCTTCTAACCTGGTTCCCCAAACTACGTGGAAAACAGAGAGCAATCTACTAGTTTACCTCAACTATTAACCCCAAAACCCCAATTGATAAAATCTGGACAAATATTAGGAATTTTACTGGCTACAAATCTTCCCAAAACATTCACTGTATTTTATAAAAAAACAACCCGAGTGTAATGGTTACGGACATATTTGAAATAGGCAATGAATTTGGACAGTTTTGGTAAGAAAATTCTTCTGATTCAAAATATTCTACAACTTTTCTGACAAACAAACGGAATGCGTTACTTAGTTCCCATCTACCTGACCCATGTCCTGAGGCACTTAATATTGAATGTGATATAAGTTTCATCGAACTTAGTTCAACTTTAAATCAACTGAAAGGTAAAACTCCCGGAATTGACCGCATCTCATATAAAATGTTAAAAATGTTAACACACATTTTTAACAATTTATATTAATAATATATTTGCAAACTATATTCCTCAACAATTTAAAAACAGTATTGTAATACCGATTTTAAAACCAGGAACAAACAAAACAATTGTTAATTCTTATCACCCCATTTCTTTAAACCCCTGCTTATGAAAAGTTTTAGATAAAATAATAGCAAATAGGTTATGGTGGTTTGTTACTACGAACAAATTACTTCATGACCGTCAATTTGGTTTTAGAAAGGGGACTCGACAATTGACAGTCTACTATATGTAAACTACCAAATTGCAAAGTGTCTCTCGTTACGGAAACATGCTACAGTAGTATCACTAGATTTCGAACTAGCTTTTGACAATGTTGGTGGTATTCACTCAATAGTTCAACAATTAAAGGATTGGAAGCTAGGGTCTAGAATAATAAAATATGTTATCAATTTCATGACTAACAGAAAGATAACAGTATGAATTCAAAACTGTTATTCCACATCTAATGGTATACAACAAGGGTATCCACTGTCGGTAATTCTTTTCATGATTGCCTACAACAGACTATGTCAAATAATATCTCGCCATAGAGAAATAGATTTTTGTGCAAACGCCTTCAACCTAATAATCCGTTCTGGGAGGGAAAAACCTATAATGTTAGACCTTGAACCACTTTTTAACAGCATAAGTTCCTGGTGTGATTCCTCTGGAGCCATTCTGTCCGAATCAAAATGTAAATTTATTCACATATGCAGACTTAAAAACTGCAATTGCGACATTCAATCAACCAAAGTAAAAATATCAAAAGTTGATACTCTACGGATCCTAGGTATTATTATTAATAAAAGATATAATTGGAGTGACCATATAAACTACCTTTGTGCTTCTCTTACTCAGAGACTTAATATTATTAAGTGCCTTTCTAGTCCAAAACTAAACTTTAGTATCAATACGCTTATTTCAGTAATTAAATCCCTGATTCTATCTAAAATAAACTATGGTTTACCAATATATGGAAATGCTCCCAAAACGCAAGTTAAAAAACTTGACACATTAATTAATGCAGCCATTAGAACATCGTTTGGTGCTTTGCGCTCTACCCCTGTCAACAATATGCTATTTGAAGCAGAGATCACTCCAATTTATGCACAAAAAGAAATTTTAATAACGAAACTATTTAAAAACTTATTTTTTGGTACTAACACACCTATTAAGCAAATAGTAAGGAAAGTAAAGGTATCTAAGAAAGTTCCTAAGGTAGCATCAAAAATTTTTAGAGCAGTAGAAAACTGCAAAAAAACTCAATATACCACTAAACCTACCAGAACTGAATCACAAATTGAAATCATACCCTCCATGGTACTTTGATAGTGGATCCATAAATATCTTACTTCATGATCTTGAAAAATCTAACTCAAATCCAGCAGAGTTCAGAAAAATGTTTGCTATGACCAAAGATTCGTTTAAAGATTATGAATATCTCTATACAGATGGTTCCAAAACTGACAGCTATATAACATTCAGTATCACTTCATATAATCGTATAATTAAGACTTCAATTTTACCATGCTATAGCTCTATATATTCTGCTGAACTCATAGCTATTTATGAAGCTTTACTGTACATTAGAGTGCTCCAAAAAAACGAAGTTTCGAATTTGGCCCATCACCACCCCCCCCCCCCCCCTCCTTAAAATTGTTTTATGGGTTATAAAAATACGTCGTGCAACAAATTAGGGCAATAGGACTACGTTATCCCTGTGCCGCAACGGCTCTGAAGTTTGAAGATACATTTACAAGGGGAAAATAAGCATTTTTTAGTATTCACAAAAATTTTGTCATTAAATAGTTAGTTTTGCATTTTATTGTAAAGGAATCATAATGTACACAGAATTAGAATTAGTGTTACAAAAAGATATAAAACACAAAAATTGGTTGAAAAATGTAAAAGTTATTGAAAATTCCCCAGGCCATTAACGTGTTTTAGAGCACTTGAATTCGAAATGTGACAAAAAAATAAATATATTTTTAAAAATATTCGAATAAAACAATTGTTTTACTTAAAATACATCTATAGTTACTTGAATATGAGTTTTTGTCCTTATAGAATAACGTAAACCTGTTCTCAGCTATGTTCAAAAAATGTTGATATTTTTAACGGTCGTTTCAAAACTCAAATTTAAGTTTTTTTGATACTTTGTTAAACAAATTACAATATTTTTGGGAGATCTCATAGGGGTTTATGGACAACAGATTACGGAATAAAACAGTAAAAAAATTAGGTCAATACCTCTTATAGTTTGCCTGTACCTGCATTTTGAATACGTCGGATTTCGAGAAAAACCATTTTTATGTAATATTTTGGCAAATCAGCCATTTCATTACATTGTTGTGTATTTGAAATGGAACTTTTTTAAAATTTTATAATCCACATAATTTTAAATATAAATCAAGAGTTTCATACAATTTGGACGACATTAACCCATAAACTTTAAAGGTCAAAGGTCAAATTTTGTAATATTTGCAATTTTTGATGGAAACTAGTCGAAATTTTATATATTTTTCGGTAGATTATCATAAAACTTATGAAATTTATTTATTAACAACAGATATTTACAATAATAGTGAAAAAATGAAATTAACTCTTAAACGGCCTCGGGGTCAAAATGACCCCAATGATTTAAAAACATGCCAATTTGAATATATTTCAATAGAACCCGTTTGCAATCCCATTAATTCAGCAAATTGATAAAAAAAAATAGGAGTTAACATTTTTTGAATATGGTGTCTCATTAATTCAGCAAATTGATAAAAAAAAATTGGGTATTAACCCTTTTTGACCCTATTATTAACCCTATTTAATGACAAAATTTTTGTGAAAACTAAAAAAAATGCATATTTTCCCCTTGTAAATGCATCTTCAAACTTCAGACCCGTTGCGGCATCAGTTAACGTAGTCCTATTGCCCTAATTTTTTGCACGACGTATTTTTATAACCCATAGAACAATTTTAGAGGGGGGACGGATAACATTTTTTATACCCTTCACCACAGGTGTAAAGGGTATATATAAGTTTGTCATTCCGTTTGTAATTTCCACAATTTTCGTCGGAGAGCAAAAAAGTTTATATTTTCGGAATCCTTGTAAGAAGCGATGACGATTGGACCATGTCCGTCCGTCCGCCCGTGTGTCGGTTGAAATGGCGTTTGTGAAGCCCACCGATAACTGACATATATAATATGTATGTCAAACGATCGGAAATGCTTTCGAGAATTTTGCTATTGGAATTCAGCAAGATAGGTTCATACAATGCGGAGATATGTTTAAAAAACCGGTTTTTTGAACCCGTTTTCCAGTTTCTGAAGCCACTGTATACACTACGGACTTCGTTTTTACAAAGAATTCTCGGACATTTTTTTCTGAATTTTTGTTCTGAAAAAATGAAATAAATCGGTTAAGTAATAACTGAGATATCGGACAAAACGCATTTTTTATTTTTTGAAGCCTTGGTTTAAGCTATAGATTTTTATTTTTATACAGATCGGTCACAAATATTTTTATAAAATTTCGGTTTTTTGAATCAGGAAGATCGGTTTGTAAATGGTGGAGATATGCTTTAAAAACCGGTTTTTAGAACCGGTTTTTTAGTTTCTGAATCCTCTGCATATACCAGGGACTTCGAATTTTTAAAGGGGGCTCGAAAATTATTTTCTGAATTTTTGTTCTGAAAAAATTAAATAAATCGGTTCAGTAATAATTGAGATATCGGGGAAAACGATTTTTTTATTTTTGAAGCCATTGTTCAAGCTATACATTTTTATTTTTATATAGATCAGTCATAAATATTTTTATAAAGTATTTCATACTTTAAATAAATATTTTTATAAAGTATTTAGAGTTATGGCCCAAAAACAAATCTGTTAAGAATATAAATACACCAACAAACATGTATATTAAGCATTGTAATGACTATTAGTGACGTTTTTTCTTTTTGTATAGACAAGTAGTTTAGTTATCAACAGCATTAATATGACGAATAACAGTGTTGTTGTTGTTGTTCTTTGTATATGCAGTCTGTACAAAAATAAATAGATATGGAATTGTAGTTGTTTATTTTTAAAAACTAAAACATAGCTGTTAAGAATATACATAAATACATACACAAACATGTATATTAAGCATTGTAATGACTATTAGTGACGTTTTTTGTTTTTTGTATAGACAAGTAGTTTAGTTATCAACAGCATTAATATGACGAATAACAGTGTTGTTGTTGTTGTTCTTTGTATATGCAGTCTGTACAAAAATAAATAGATATGGAATTGTAGTTGTTTATTTTTAAAAACTAAAACATATCTGTTAAGAATATACATAAATACATACACAAACATGTATATTAAGCATTGTAATGACTATTAGTGACGTTTTTTGTTTTTTGTATAGACAAGTAGTTTAGTTAGCAACAGCAGTAATATAATGAATAACAGTGTTGTTGTTGTTCTTTGTGTATTCAGTCAGTTTGTACATACAAAAATAAATATATATGGAATTGTTGTTGTTTCTTTTTTAAAAGCAAAGCATGTTATGATTGTTTTTTTTTCATATTCAAATTTTCGTAGTTTGAAAAAAATTTAGATTTAGAAAATATGCAAGCATACGTTAAGGCGAAAATTTTATTAATTGTCGGTAATATGGTAATATGATGTCGATAAGATGGTAAGATGGTAATATGGTGAAGGGTATCAAAGATTCGGCACAGCCGAATCTTTTTTCAATTTCATTTTCCTTCATACAAGCTTGGAGCACTCTACTGTACATTAAAGACAGAAGTGGAAAATTTGCTGTTTGGTCTGATTCCCTTTCTTCGTTGCCAAACAGCTTCTTTATTTAGTCCAAAATTATAATCGTAGAGACATTGACAAGTTTATAAACACCTTTTTTAGTCAGCAAAATAAAGACCACTTAGTCTTACATCTTCACGTTATAAGGGAATAAATATTAATTGCACAACAATCAACTCTACAGAAGTTGATCAAGAGAAACTAAATAGATTTGATCGGATTAAATTTCTAAGAATTCGACTAGGACATACCAGATTTACATATGGCTCTAAAATATACCCCGACATAACTGTACTTGGTTTTATTTTTCTAATTACTTAGCCATATTATTTTTGGATTAATAACTTGCTCCAGAAATGCTGAGCGGAAAATTTTCAATTTTATTTTCATCAATTCAAGTAATATTAACAGAAAAGTACACTTTTTCGGTTATTATTGGATTTTTATAGTACCCCAATAGCTTGAAAGACGTATATCTGACAAAATAATTAACCAATATACACCACTTACAATGTCGAATTTTAGAACTTTTACAGAAAAAAAATATTTTCCGAACACATGACAAAGTAAATTTACATCTCCTATTAAAAAAAATGAATTTAAGAAATCATTTAGGAAAAATGGCCCGATTATACAAAATTTACATTTTACAAGATATATGTAAAGAATTTTTCAACTAATTTCCTCAAAATGTTAACTCTAAATTTATAAAAAGAATTAGTAAGTGCTTAACAGTGATACTTAATAACATTTATTATAAAAAATATATCGTTTTTAGCAATCTTTGTTTTTTAAATATCTTCAAATAAATAAAAATAAAAAATTCAAATACTTTTGTGAGGTACCTGAAATGACTGCACGTGTTATTTTTCTCAATTTTCCGGAAACAATACAACATTTGTGTTACTTTTTGCAGCATTTGGTAGAAGACATATCAGGCAAAAAAATCCCATTCATAAAAAAATATTTTCTTTATTTACCTAATGTTATAAATTAAAATAACTATTTTTTTAAATTAAAAATAAAAATTCACATGTGAGACACTGTATGTATTTTTCAAAAGAAATTTCAGTTATTTATTTAAATAGTCGTGTCACTCAAAATATACTTATTAACTTGTTATGAATAATAAAAAAAAAAAACTTAGCTAAACGAATTTTTAAATTTAACATTATTTAGTTGTTGGTGGTACCTAACTCTTTCATTTATAACTAATTCGGTTAACACAAAAATTGTTTAAGTGTTGTTCTAAAAAAATAGACTTTATTGTTTGGCTAATGAAATTTATTTGACAGAAAATTCAATCCAAAACTATATATAATGCACTAATACATATTAGTTCATATTATATGAAATGGATTTACTTGCACATACTATATATCGTCACCGAAAATGCAAAACAACGTAACATCACTTTTCATAACTTTACAGGAGGGACAAAAGACTTTCTAAAATCTAAACAAATTGTGCTACAAACAATATTTTTGGGTTGTTACATCCTTAAGTATTGCCTAATATATTTATGATGAAAATTTTTATTTTTACTAAATATTTTTTAAGTTATGTGGTTTACGTTTTTCAAGATTTCAATTTTCTTAAAGCCAAAAAAACGTAACATCAATAAAAATTTTAGAAAAATTGTAATTAAAAATATTTCTGATAACTTTTACTCCAAAATTTTAAAAGCTTTTATATTTTTTATAATTTACAATCTAAATTCGTAAAAAAAAGAAAAAAAAAATTATTTTTTTAACGTTATTTTGACTTAAGAAAATCATTGCCTTATTTTTTGAGCTACACTCATATTTTGCAAAAATAAACTATATTTCATCAAAAACACAAATTTTAAAATTTTGATGTTACGTTATTTTGCATTATCGCTGACGATATGTAAATTAAATTAGTTTAAGTTTTTATTTAATTTATAACTAAATTAATTTTTTTTTTCTGTGCAGATGTGTACAGAACACGTGTGTGTAAGTTGTGTCCAACATGCAATTGTTTTATTCTAAATATCCATCAGGCATTTAATCTAAAAAATAAAAAGCAAAATAAAATATTCAAACTCTTTAGAATTTAAATGAGAATTAAAAATGTCTATTCAATCCAAAGTTTTTGAAAGTATCCTGAAGTTCACAAGAGTGTCAAAAGATTCCTGTTAAACATGAAGATGATACATATAAAGAATGTGGTTGTAAATCTAGTCGTATGTGTGTTTATCAGCATGAACAAATAATCCTACACGGGTATTGTATTTACTTAAAACATACTATTATATATTCGTATATAGTATATGAATGTACCCAGTAAACATTTTCTTTTGAAATTTTTTTTATCTACTATTCATCCAAAACATAAATATATGTTTATAATTCCAAATTTAGCACATTAAAATATTAGTATAGGATTCTATAAATTTATAATGTAATATGTGTTATGTATTTAATAAGACATTTAAAGAAACATATTAACCAAAATGATACTCAACGAACTTACACATGAGGAAAAATTCCATATAATTTCAACAGTAATTCAGAAAGAATTCTGCAAAATAATTTCTTTTAACCATTTTCATCAATATTTAGCAAATATTTCCTTCGAAATCATGTAAGAATTTGGAACAAAATGTTCATTGAATACTTACATACATATAAACACATACATTTAACATTTACATACATATACAAAATAATCCTTTTCCTCATGTCTCATTTGTTTGTGCTCATGTAGACGAAAATATTTGAATGAAAAACAGACAATAGATTCATTTCCTTTGGGTTTCATAGCAAACTCTCTACATCACATTAGTCAAATACTAAAAGACAATTTCCCCAAAGAATACGAACAACATCATGAACATACAACAAAACAACAAAACATCAGAAGTAAAAAATCAACTTTGTTTTTATTGCTATTCGTGAGGTGGATTTAAGCAAATAAATTTTAAATATATAAAATTATCTAAATAATCATATAAATATGTGTAGATAATTGTATCTCTGTAGATGGAAATAAATATACATGAAAGAAGATAAAATAAAGAATTATTTTGATAGAAGAAATGTTTAGATTGTACACTGGATTTCGCAACTATAAACTCAACCCCCCACAGTGGGGTCAAAAGCAAATTTTTGGGTAATAAATCTGTATCTCCAAAACTACTGCTCGGATTAAATTGAAATGTATGGAAGAGTTGTAGAGAAGGACCTAAGCCTTCAGAAAAATCATCTCGTAGTCACGCTGTAATAACACAAGCTAAGCTACAGGGTGTCACATTTGACTACCTCGAGTATGTAAAAGTTTCAAAAAACCGTAACTTCTACAAATGAAGTCCGATTTGAAAGATTTTTATATTTCTGTAAAGTGCTTGGCTATATAAAGTTTACTCATCTAAGTTATTTCTTACAGTTGAAAATATATTTACACTTGAATTTTTTCTTTATATATTTCAAAAGATAAGACTTCATAAATGGTTAATATAGAAATTTTGAACTGATTTAGGCTTGCACCCTACAAACAGCGTTGGTTCAAAATTATCAATTTTAGAAAAAAGTTTTATTTTTATCGATTTTCTCAAGAAATATATTGAGATCAGTTTGACACTAAATTGTTTCCCGCCCGGCTAAAAACGAATGCAAGAGTGCAGATTTTATGAAAAAAGTGAATTTTTTGAACGACTTTTTAAATTGCATAAAAAAGCATATTAACGTAACATTACATAACAGCATAACATCATTTGTTATGTAATGTATAAAATGTATATTGATCCTTTACTCCTGCAAAAATCATTTAAAAAGCTTTACAAATAAATGTTTGGCAATTTTTCAAAAATAAAAAATATTTAATAAATACGAGGGCGGATCAATATTTCCGTGACTTTTCGAACTTCCCTCGTAGTTATATGAAATGCAACACTGTTCCCATCAAGTACCACCTGTTAATAGACTACTGTCAAATTTTGAGTAAGTGTCGTCATTTACTTTGCGTTTAACAGCTGTTCAAAACATACAACCTCGAGTATTTTTCTAAAAATGGAAAAAAAAGTGAATTTCGAGTGCTCATTAAACATTATTTTTTGCGAAAAAAAAACCGTCAATCAAACCAAGGAAAAGCTCGATAAATACTATGGGGACTCTGCACCATCGATTTCAATGGTAAAAAGGTGGTTTACTGACTTTCGTTGAGGTCGCACAAGTACAAATGACGCTGAACATTCTGGACGGACAATTGAGGTCAGTACACCCGAAAATGTCGAAAAATCCACGATATGGTGTTGGCCGACCGAACAGTAAAAGTGCGAGAGATTGTTGATGCCATAGGCATTTCATATGGCAGTGTGTTTTCGATTTTAAATGATCAGCTGGATTTAAGAAAGTGTCTGCAAGATGGGTGCCGCGTTTACTCTCAATTGACCATAAACGTAAACGTGTGACAACTTCAAAGGATTGTTTGGAGTTGTTTAACCGCAATCCGAATGAGTTTTTGCGGCGTTTTGTAACTGTGCAGTCTCAATGGCAAAACTCTATGAATTGGGCTACGAATTGGTACCTCATCCGCCATATTCTCCGGATTTAGCCTCTAGTGGCTACTTCCTATTTCCAAACCTAAAGAAATGGCTCGGTGGAAAGAGATTCAGCTCCAACGATGAAATTATTGACCAAACAAATGCCTATTTTTAGGACCTCGAAAAATCCTATTTTTTTGGAAGGGATACAAAAACTGGAGAAACGTTGGACTAAGCGTATTGAGTTAAAAGGAGATTATGTTGAAAAATAAATTTTTGTTTTGCAAAAATCACTGTGTTTCATTCAAAAAGTCACGGACTTATTGATCTGCCCTCGTATAAGCGATTATTACGAATATTATCTCGTTCAACAACTAAAACGCGCCAATACAGTTGTGTGTTACGTATACGCACCTATGGAAACATTGTAAAACAGTGAATTTGGTGAGAGTTGATAATATAATTCTTTTAAAACGATCTATATACACATATTATATATCAATGAATTGGTAAATAAGTCTATTTTCATACTCTTGTAATATTTTATAAGTTTTTGTAAAGTAGACGGAGTTTTGCTTTACAAAACATTATTTTTTTGGTTTTTATATTTATATTTAATTTTTAAAAAACCGTAACTTCTACAAATTGTCAAAAATCGGTTTGTAAAGATTTTTTAATGGTTTTTGCAGAAATAAAAGACTGATGTTTTTTTTATACACTACATAAGAAATAATAGTGAAAATATTATGATAACATGCATTTCTGTGTTATTAAAAAATATCATTTAAAAAATTGACTTTTTTCATAAAATCTCCACAACTGCATTCGTTTTTGCCCGGATGGGAAGCAGTTTAGTGTCAAATCGTTCTAAATCTATTTCTTGATAAAATATCTTCAATAAATTGAAACTCCCGTGACATATTTTCATAATCGATAAAAATTAAACATTTTTCTAAAATTCACCATTTTCGACCAATGCGGATGTACGGTGCAAACTTAAATCAATTCAAAATTTCTTTATTAACCATTTATGAAGCCTTATCTTTTGAAATATATAAAGAAAAAAACTTTGAGAAAAAAGTGAAGGAATTGTACCATATTTTTGTAAAAAAAAATAGTAATTTTTTATATTAGCTTCAGAGTGCTCACTTTGAATATTTTTCACGTCTAGACGAATTGAGATAATCCAAAAAATCAGCATATTACTTTGAAATATTTAAAAAATACAAAATATTCCTAAAAAATGTTTACCTCATATACCTCAGGAGTTATTCCTGAAAAACGAAAAAAATTCACAAAAAATCAAAATGCAAGTGTAACTCAGGCGGGTAAGCTTATTTTTTCTTTATCTTTCCAAACACTTTACAGAAATATAAAAATCGGACTTAGAAGTTACGATTTTTTTAAACTTTTATATACCTGAAATAGTCAACTTTGACACCCTGTAGCTTATCTCGTATTATCACAGGGTGACTACGAAATATTTTTGTAAAGCCTAAGTCTTCCTCTATAACTCCTCCATACATTTCAATTAAATCGACCAGTAGGTTACGAAAGACAGATTTATTACCAAAAAATTTTATGGCGGTTTATGATAAAATTGCCAAAATTCTATTTTCAGCAATATTTAATAAATAACCACACGTGTGTAACCCACATCAATGTGTGCCGTTGTAAAGGGCGTGGCTCATTAGATATTTTTTGTGTGTTTAACCAACATATATGACTATATTATCAATTACTTTCTTCTTGATCTCGGCTTTGACATTTTTGAATTTAAGAAAACAAATTAAAAAACATTTTCAAAATACACAAAGTTTGGATAGGGCTTGAAGGGAACCCGATCTCCAGATAGCCTCCGATTTTGTTTTACACCCATTTGCGTTAAGATTTCTTTTGAAAACATTACAAAAATTTAGCAGTCGGGAACAAAAAAAAAAAAAATATTTTAGAAGTGAAAGAATACTACCACCTTTTTGGAAAATAATCCAAAAAATTTAAATTTTCCTTAAAGTTTCATCTTCAGGTTAATAAATATTTTTATTGGAAAGATAGGGCAATTCTCATTTTACCTTTGCTTTTATGAAACCGACCTTAAACCTAAAATATTTTCTTTTTAATTTCTAATCATTTTAAATAACTTTTGATGCAATTATGCCAACAACATTTGATGGTGTAACAGAACAAAAATTCAAGACCTGAAAGGGTTCCATGTAGTGCCGGCATGCATTCAAAGTCAAAAAATCTAAAAAAAAAGTGTTTGAAACTACTTGTATATGCAACTTTGTACATATTTTGAGTTATTTTGCACTTTCAAACCACGATATTCGCGAACCAAATATCATTAAATTCGGAGAGGAAAAGTCAAAAATTGGAATTTTTCGTGTTGGTTTTAAATGGAATGACTCATATGGCGTACAGTGTCCCATTTCAAAAATAAAATGGAAATAAATCTGGAATTTCCAAACGGCTGGTCCGATTTCAATGAAACATATAACTTTTGATTCCGTAAAGATTATGTTAAAAGATGTTTTCTATACAATTTTTGTATTTGTTGTTAATAAAATAAAAGATATCTCAAAAAAATCGAGTGAAATTTGGACCCGCAATAGCGAAAACACTTTACCAAGATAGGTCTAAAATTAAAAATTTAATCTTTGAAGCCAAATATCTCTTAAACTAAAAGATATAATGAATCTAGATCGTTTTAATTGTTTTGAACACCCGAGGTGTCCAACTTTAGGACCCTCTGGACCCGCCCCCGTTATGCTTATAATGTCCAAACTCAAAACTTAAACTCGCCTACACCTCTACTAACACTGTCTGTAGAGGTGTCATTGAAAAAAAGATGAATTTGCAACAAATGGATGAATATGAACAAGACTACATCAAAAAAAAAAAATTAACTTTGCAAATTTTTATAAGAAGGTTTAATAATTATTAAATCGCTAATATATTCACGCATACTTAACTTATCGCGATATTTTTAATTTGTATTTAAGATACACTATTGTAGAGTACATAAGTACAACAATTTCTGATTTAGGACTTTAAATAGAATTTTTTTTACACATTTTTATCTTAAACCTCCATAACATTGACGTCATTTGGTAAAAGTCATTCACGCGAACAGATCTGTGTTCCACTAGAACCAAGGAATATTGAAATATCGGTGATGTGCCATTAAAAAATTTTCGACATTTTTTTGAACACCAAAAGTAAACGACTTTGAAGAATTTCCCATATATTGATAAGACTCTTGCAATATTATTATTTAGAATTTTGTAAATCTAGTGATTACTGTAAAAAAATTTTAGAGTCCAAAATTAAGCAATAAATTAGCGCTTCTACCTTAATATCTCTTAAGGATATTTTTGTAGATATTTACAAGGACTACCCCGCATGCCAATGGTTTTTACATTCAAGTCATAAATGAATTATTAGCGAATTTTTAATTTAAAAATTACATACCCGAGGTGATTAACTTTGGAGGACTACCCCCTACCGCTAGCAGCCTGTACTCCTCCAATCTGACCTAGCGAAATTTTATTTGGATATAACCAATGCACAGAGGGCCAGAGAGATAGATTTTTGGCCATAAGTCGTTTTTAAGAATTTGAAAATAACGAATATTGCAAATTATTAGGAATATTTAAAAGCATGTTTTTCGAAATTTCTTTTTGTTATCCATCTACACCATTTCCTTCTGTATCGATCCAAACTTAAAAAAGTTGTTAGAAATTAATTTTATTGAAGGGCAATTTTTTGGGTTTTTGCTACATATTTTTATGACAAAGGCTGAATTTTTTTTTCGCATCAATTAACATCTAAATCGGCAATTATAACAAAAATAACCCGAGTTTAAATTATTTACATATAGTATATTTTTTTTAAATTTTAATAAAATAAGTTAAAATTTTTTGATATTGACCTTCTTCCTAAGAAATCCACACAAATCCTCAGTCCGATAAAAGCATTTTTTTATATTTTTATATCTAATAGAATGTTAGTTTTTGAAAAAAGTTGCCCAAACTTGCTCCAAATGATAAATGACCATATCGCACCAATTTATAATAGTGTTCCTAGATATCAAAATAACATTAATTTTAATAAAACATTTAGATATTTTTTCAAATAAATAATTATCCAGTGTATTTACACAAACATTGATACTTCCGATATAATTATAGATGCAGTTTATTTTCTATCCCTATTTAAAGGAAGAAAAACGGTATGGAAATTGGTCGTGATTCGTCAATTATTTCAACTCGCTCCCATACAAATACCCCACGAATAGGGTTTTAACGCTTAGAAATTTGTTATTTATATCACTGTTTCAATAAAATTCAGTACAAATAAGTTTAATACATTATTAAATCAGAGTACAAAATACCAGGAAAATCGGTCCACAATTAGGCATAGCTCCCATATAAAGCCCACTTTCGAAAATCTCTTTAACTCCCACAATCCAACATAAATTACAGTGTAATGGCAATATTTGACACAATTAACTTTAAAATCAGTAAAAATCATATAAACTAATTACATATTAGGTCCATTTTCGAAAATTTCGGAAATCATTTTAATGTACAAACGCAATGGTGTAGGGTGTTATATTGTCAGAATAGACCGACTATAACTTTCATACATGATTTTTTAATGTTTGTTCTTGAATTCAGTAACATAAAAAACAAGCAGAAAACTTAATTTTAGAAAGATACGCCAACAAAAAATTTTGGACGCCATATTGATTCCGCCATTTTGAATTTTTTTAATATTTTCGATAATTTTATGGAATACAGATTTCAAAGTTTTCTTGTATTTGGTTTTTGACACATTTATCGATTATAAAAAAATTATATTTTTGAAGAAATTAACATAACTAAAAGAAACATGTTGTGTCCGCCATTTTGTTTTTTCAAATTTTGATTTCAGTTTCAAATTAAGTAACTCTAAAACTGCCTATACACAAAATTTTAGCTGGATCAGAAAATTTTTTTAAAATTTTGGCAGCCATTTTGGTTCCGCCATTTTGAATTTTTTATTTTTTAGTTAATTTTTGGAATCAGCAAGTCCAATAATCTTGAAATATGAATTTTTTGCATTTTCCGACAACGATAAAGGGTTTTGGCCAAAAATCGATCTCTCTGGCCCTCTGTGCAATGGTTGACAAGTGAATTATTAACAAAAAAAAAAAAAAATCGATTTGGGACTACTGTGCGATTATATTACTATAAAATAAAGTTTTCAATGACAAAAATATACACAGAACAATTTTAAAAGTTGCATTAAATTGAAACGCGTATTTATTCTTTAGTGCCACTTGATTCCAATATAAGTTATAATAACAGCTACAGATTGGTATACATTTTGGACGATTTCAAGTAGCGTCTTGGGTGTGCCTCGACGATTTATGACATATTAAAATCACCGCGATCTCAGGACATGAATACATTGCAATTTTTTTTTGCCCATTTTTCGCTTAACTAAAACAATATAGGCGTACGAAAAAAAGTAATGCGTAGTGCGAAAAAAAATACTAATTTAAAATACGCAAAATTTTAGATCGATTTTGAAAATATTATAAAATTGTTTAAAATTAATATTTTATCACACCACTGTGATTTTAAAATGTAATTTGGAAATTTTTCCGATCCCGTTAATAACGGGCCGTTATACTTTAGCTTCATTGAAATTACGCTGTGATTGTTCCTCGTGAAAAGGTCACCTCTTAGTGCCATTCACGTTGTTGTCTCAGCAAGTTTGAGCAACTCTTGTAGAGTTTCTATTGAGGGCACAAAACTGTGTAAGCAATTTTGCTCCAAGATGTCGAAAGATGAACAATTTCTAAAAATGTTATAAAATATGTACGAAGATTATAATTACCCTATATGGATCTCAAATGAAAGCCACGAATCCCTACAAAATAATATTTTTTATTTAAATGTTCCAGTACAAACATTATAATATCTTTCTAAAATTTTTTTTTTTTTAACATTTTGTTCTGAAATATTTAAATAAAAACTTTTGTTATATTACAGGGATTCATAGCATTCATTTGACATTCATATTGGGTTTTTATAATTTTGGTAAATATGTATTTTATATATTTGTTTAACGTTATTTTTTCGAAAACTTGAAGCCATTTTGAGAAAAAATTGGACGTCCTGAAGAAAAACTAAGTACGCAGTTTAATTATGTTTGAGATCTAGTTTGATACATGTAACGATTTTTTCATTTGTGAAAATCTTTTTGGGACTTTTTGGGCACTGGGCTAATCAGGCTTCTGTTCTACCAGATGTGTTTGGAGCTCTTTTCGATATGCTTCCAATTTTCTTGGCCTTCCAAATATCATGTGCTCCTTTTTTTTCTTCCCGAACCAGGTTTTCTATTAATGCTCAAATTGTCCTGACAGATTTTGGATTTTTTTTTTTTATAATTTTAGCACTTTATCAAACTCATAACAAATCAACATGGTTGTCATTTTAAATAATAACTGACATATTTTTCAAAGATAACTAGATAAAAAAAATAAATATTGCTTCCGAAAAAAGTTAAGAGGCAAAACGTGTGTTACGATTTTTTCGATCTCACTCCTTAAATCTTTACTTTCCTTTTGCTTTAACTATACTGCACAGTGGTCCCAAAACGGAATTTTTTGGAAATAATTCTGTAACTTTAGAACTGCTGGATGTATTTGAATGAAATTTCACGTGGGTAATCCTGATGGACCTCCAAAGTTGGTCACCTCGGGTATGCAAATTTTTTAAAATCGCCAAAATTTCATTTATGATTTGACTAAAAAACAATTTTGCACATATATAGTCCTTATAATTCTCTATAAAAAATACGCTTACATGTGTGGGTTATCTCCTTTACTTTTAGAGATATTTGGACCAAAGTAAAATTTTGACCCATTTGTGTACATGTTTTTTTTTAGCTTTTTTAACTTGGCGGGAGCAATTTGTGTCCTAAAATTCTAAAATATTCTCTGGATTCTGTACAAAATTCTAAACAACTTTTGAAATATACATATATAAGTGCACAGCAGTTTCAATGTATTATTTTAAATAATAAAACGTAACTTTTGAACGGATAAATATATTTCAATGAAATTTAACACAGTTATTACTGAGGTATTTTCCAAATACTTTGAAGGATTACAAATTTCTAGCTGGTCTGTGGGCAGGAGGAGAACCTCCGAACGTGGTCAACTCTTTTAATTATTTCTTATATAATATCCGAGGTGACCCATTTCGGCGGTCTTCCCCCCTGCCCCAAAACCACCTAGAAACTTGTGCTCCTCCGTAACAGTTGGAAACTACCTCAGTAATAACTATGTGAAATTTCGTTGAAATATATTGAACGATTCAAAAGTTAAACAAAGTTATTTAAAAAACACGTTGAAACTGCTGTGCACTTATGTATATAGAATGCTTCAGCACTAGAGTATTCATTTTACTCGACTTTTTAATTGTTCGAATAATCAAATAACTCGAAAATGCAGTTTTTAAGTTACTCGAATAGTCGAATAATGATTTTAAGTTACTCGAGTTATTCGATTAATTTATACCATGAAATTTTACTCGATTTTTCAATAAAATAAAACAAAAATATAGCTTAAAATAAGAAATAGTCTCTCCAAAATAATAGAATAATTAAATTTTGCTTAAATATTTGTAAATATTTGTTTATTTTGCTTTGATAATGCCGTTACTTCTCTAAATTTAATATATTCAGTGATAGTTAAATTGATAAAAATTTAAATTAATCAGAGTTTTTATCCATTTTGGAATATTTGCGATTTTGTCTCATAATCTCTCTTTTTAATTTGGACACATACTAACCTATGTACAAAAAATGTTTTCAATTATATACAAAGTATTTGTACAATATTTTTAAGTATCGGAGATCTACTAAAGATTTATTTCGAGTATAAGGTTTTATAATGCTTTATAATTCATTGTTTAATTATGTTTAATATTTGGAAGACCTTAAGAATAATAATAATTCTTTCTCTCAAATGTACGCGTACGAATTATAATTGGTTCTATTATGAATTAAACCACAATTTCTACCAAAATGTAAAATATTTTATTTATATATTTATATGTATATATTACTTGGATTTTTCTCCGTTAGACTGTGAAAGAATTGCGAAAATATATTTATTAGTTTCTGAGTTATTGCATTTTAAAAATGAAAAAAACACTTTGGACTATCCTTTTTTCAGATATTCCTAAATAAAAAACGAGTTTACATGCTAAACTTATTTTTAAGTCGAAATTCTTACTATAATACAAATTTCATTTAAACTATCACATCCTCTATACGTATTGCAATTTAGGCATATATTCGGTTTTTTTACTAAATACATTTTTTTTAATAAAATTCCAATTTATGGTACCAGTTTTATATTCAAAACATTCTATACAAAAATTTTGAAATATTGTTTTTAAGCTAAATTTTTTAGAAAACTAAAATTTAAACATCCTAAAAATTAGTTAAGAAAGGAAATATTTAAAATATTTTTTTGCTCGAATTATTCGATTAATCGGAATAATTTGCTCGAATAAATTGTTACTCGAAATTCTTGATTTTAATTTAATCGAACAATTATTTGATTTTCACTTACTTCAAAAATTTACTTTTTTTCAGTAAAATGGTCACCCTGTCGTTATAAGAGGCGTGGCTTATTCAAAATTTTTTGTGTGTTTAGCCAACATATGGAGGTAAATTTCTACGATATTTTTATTTTAATGTTAGTTTTGACATTTTTGTGCTCCAGAAAAAAATAAAAACACAAAAATTAAAATTAACGAAATTGTGATAGGGCTAGCGGGGAGACTATTACCCCAACTGCCCTCGGATTTGTTTTACATGCATTAATATTAAGCATTTTTTTAGAAACATGAACAAAAATTTATGGTCCTGAGGAAAATAATGGATTTTAAAGTGAAAAAATTTTACCACCTTTTTGAAAAAAATCACAAAAAATCACAATATTTTTCAAATTTTCTAATTCAAAATAATATAACTTTTTATCTAAACCACATAGGTATATAATCCTTGCATGAAAATTGTTTAGAATTTTGTACAGAATCCAGAGAATATTTTAGAATTTTAGGACATAAATTGCGCCCACCAAGTTAAAAAAAACTAAAAACAACATGTCCAAAAATGGGTCAAAATTTTACTTTTTCCAAATATCTCTAAAAGTAAAAGAGATAACCCACACATGTAAGCGTATTTTTTAGAGAATTATAAGGACTATCTGTGTGCAAAATTTTTCTTCAATCAAATCATAAATGAAATTTTGGCAATTTTTAAAAAATGTTCATACCCAAGGTGACCAACTTTGGAGGTCCACCCCTCGTCCTCCAGACCCGCTACGATCTTGTCTTCCTCCAAATCAATTCCCACACAGCTCAGAATTGCCCATGTGAAATTTCATTCAAATACATCCAGCAGTTCTAAAGTTACAGAATTATTTCCAAAAAATTCCGTTTTGGGACCACTGTGTACTGGAAACAACAGTTCAAAAGTTCCATATTTTTATTATCAATAAGTCTTAATATACATACATATATCTACACATATAGGTACATATTTACATTTACATATTTACAGAGTTGAATTCTTTAATTTGTATGTATGAGTTTAAACTGCAATACATACTAGTTTAAGTAAACTTTTTATACAAAATTATAAAGTTTGGTGAAAGTAATAAAAATAAATACAATGTACAATACAAAGTCACTCAAGAGTGGTAACCTCCCAAGTGGTTTTAAAACACTTTTAATATTGGCATAAACCATAAGACTATTAAAAAGAATTAAACTAATGCATAGAAGTATGAAAATTGACAAAAAAGAAACTTTATTTTTATTTCATCATTTTAAAAATGTGTTTTTACGATACGGGTACAAAGTTTATTTTTCTTTAAATTATTCAATCATTATTTGTATGGCTTTATGCTCGTATTATAGTTTAAGATTTTAAAGATTTGTGTTAATAGTATCTATATGCAATGTTTTTAGTATTTTTAACTGTATTTAAAGCAATACAATTTATATTTTTTTATCAGTTATTGAGTTGTCTTTTTTAAAAAATCTGGGTATTTAATGAAAACCTTTAGGTATTAATATATATAAAAGCTAACCTTACTTTTTGTATATAAATATAGGAGTTTTCCTTAAATTTTCGATTTAATATATTTTACCCATAAAGTTTATTTCTCATTTATTCCATTCTAAAATTGAAAAAAGTCCATATGAGATTAATAATATTGGCCGTGTTAATTTGGCCATAAATTGCCAAAACCAATGAATGAAACGAAAAAGATGAAAATGTTTGTTTATTAAAAAATATCGAAGCATTACGTACAAAAAAATAAAAAAATATTATTTTGAAATAACCCAAATTGATTGGTTATACTAGACATTGAATTCGTATGTGTTCGAATTTGAATACAAACAAAACCTATCATGTATGTATGCACATTAAGATGGCCCCGTTTCTATGAAGATATCGATGTTCCCAGCTCAAATGAAAATATACTTCATTTTGTGAAAATATACTTTATTTTGTGTTGGTTTAAGCAAATGGCTGAAACCAACACAAATATGAGGTATCATACTTCATGCAAAAACAAAATATTGATGTGATGCTAGTCTCAGAGACGCATCTTACCAATAGATATAAATTTTTTATATTTCAGGTTGTTCATTTCATTGTACAAATAATCCGGACGGTAAGGCACATGGTGGTACTGGTATACTTATTAAAAACCGATTACGACATTATGCCCTAGATGAATTCTCGAGAGACTATATGCAAGCAACATCCATTTGCCTTGAATCTTTTTCTGGGTATTTAACTCTTAGTTCAATTTATTGTCCACCACGAATTTCAATGACCAAAGAAAATTTTGAAGAATTCTTTAATACACTAGGAGATCGTTTCCTGGCATGTGGCGACTACAACGCGAAACACACTTACTGGGGTTCCAGATTGATAAACCCCAAAGGTAGACAGCTATATAAAGCTCTAGTTGATCGCAAAAATGGCTTGGATTTTGTGTCCCCTGGACACCCAACTTACTGGCCGGCTGATCCTAGAAAGATCCCAGAAATTTCAAATGATTTATCTTCTGATCATTCTCCCATAATATTAACTTATTATGGAAGAACTACTATATCAAAATTTCCCCTGAATACTTCATATACTACAAATTGGTTGAAATATAAGAAATACATAAGTAGTCATATCCACAAAGACCCTTCTTTTGAGTGTGAGGAAGATATAAATAAATACGTCAATTACTTTACGTCATTAATTACTTCTGTTCTAGAACATTCTAAGAGTCAAAAACTTCTTGAAAAAAGAAAATACAGAAGACAATGGCAACAATCTAGATCACCCGATGCAAAGCTGAGGCTGTCAATAGCAAGTAAAAAACTGAAAAAAGCCCTTCAAGTAGAAGAGGATCGCCAAGATAAAAATTATATTGAAAGTTTGACAAATAACAAGCACACAAATTTTTCGCTATGGAGAGCAACGAAAAATATTAAGCCGCCGGTAGAGTCCCAAAATCCTTTAAGGAATGCTGACGGTACCTGGTCCCGTAGTGCAAAGGAAAAACCAAATTTATTTGCATGTTATTTAAGCTCCGTCTTTCAAGAAAATCCCCAAACAAATGATTTTGTATTGGGAGAGACACCTCTCACTACATTTAACAATGATGACATAATTGTTGTTAGCCCAGAGGACATTAATACAATCATCAAGAATATAAATGTAAAAAAATCACCTGGACATGATTTAATAACACCATTAATGATCAAATACCTACCCAATGTGGCTATAATTGTGCTATGTACAATATTTAATGCGATCTTAAAATTAGGAGTTTTTCCAAAAATTTGGAAAACTTCTCAGATCAAAATAATACCAAAGCCAGGAAAAGATTTAACTGTACCATCTTCCTATAGACCTATTAGCTTACTTCCTTGATTGTCGAAAGTATTTGAGAAAGTATTTCAAAATAAAATTATCCCATTCTTAAACGATAGAAACATCGTCCCAGTTCACCAATTTGGTTTTCGTGAAAAACACGGAACCATTGAACAAGTAAATCGTCTAACTGGAAAAATTAGGAAATCTTTTGAATCAAAGAAATATTGTTCTGCTATTTTCTTGGATGTCGCGCAAGCTTTTGACAAAGTATGGCACAAAGGTTTAATATATAAAATCAAATGTTTACTACCACCATGTACCCACAAATTTCTAGAATCTTATCTATCTGGCTGTCTATTTAGAGTAAAGTTTAATGACTTTGTAACAGAAGAATAGGATATAAAAGCAGGTGTTCCACAGGAAAGTGTTCTTGGACCTACACTCTATTTAATTTACACTTCTGACTTGCCTACGTGCGATGTACTGACTATATCTACATTTGCTGATGATACCGCAATAATCAGTTCTCATGAAAACCCACACATAGCATCTAGTCAATTAGATATTTACCTCCGACGTGTGGAGACATGGTTAGCAAACTGGCGAATAAGGGTAAATGAATTAAAAAGTAACCATTTTACGTTCAGCTTAAGAAGAGGTAATTGTCCCCCAGTCAAGCTTAATGGTATAAATATACCACAGTCAGATCATGTCACTTACCTTGGTATTCATTTGGATAGGCGACTTACTTGGCGTCGACATATAGAAACCAAGAGACTTCATATGAAGTTGAAAGCTTCTAGCCTTCACTGGTTAATAAACAGTCAATCACGACTAAGCCTTGACAATAAAGTCATCCTGTATAAAACCATATTAAAACCAATTTGGACTTATGGCATCCAATTATGGGGAACTGCCAGTAATACCAGCCTTGATATTATACAGAGGGCACAATCGAAAATTCTTAGAACTATGACGGGTGCACCATGGTACATAAGAAATGAGAATATCCATAGGGACTTAGAGATACCACTAGTAAAAGAAGAATTTAAAAAATTCAGTGAAAAATATATCCAGAAACTTCAAACTCATCCAAATCCACTCGCTAGACTCCTTTCTGAAGTGCAAACATATTCAAGGCTTCGTAGAGCCGACCTACCGCCCCGCTAATGAGAGGCCTGTTTACAACATAGCTCTCCTTAGAGAGTAGATATCTTTAAGTTTAGTTTTAAGATTTAAATACTTACTGTGAGGCCTAATAAAGGCAGATTCAGTAAATAAATAAAAAGTAAATATAAAAAAAAAATAAGATAAGGAGTGCTTTCGAAAAACTTTTAACATATATAGTATTCAATAACTTGGAAATGGTTGATCTTAGAGTTTTCATTCTTTTTTTATTTAATTTATAATTTTTTACAGATCACAGAAAAATATAACTTTTATAGTTATAGCCACTAATGTGAACCATTTTTAGTAACCCTTCCGTTAAAGATTTAATAGTTGCTTCAGTCACTTTTTTGGAACAGTGTGCACATCTTCTTTTAAAATCTTCGGTATTTTAGAACACCTCTTTTGTGCTCTTCAATTCACTTTTCACAAGAGCTCAATATCTCTCCACTTGTTTAAGCTATGGACAATTTGGAAAATTGACCTCTCTTGGTACAAAAACTATGTTATTGTTTTGGTACCACTCCAGAGCTTTCTTACCGTAGTGACATGATACCAAATTGGGCCAAAAATGTGTGGACACTTTGTGTTATCTTATGAAAAGAAAAAGTCTTTTTTGGAATTATTCCTTGATGTATATTTTGGTATTTATAGAGTCGAATGTAAAAATGACTTCCCTGATTTGCCGCAACAGCAAAAAGCTTGTTATAGGTAGAATTTTTTAGCAAATTTTTTCTGCTCTTGGGTCCTAAACTTATCTTTAAAATTACCTCGAGCATTCACAATATTAAGGTTTTGCCACAGAAGCTGCGAAAATTCTGCTAGCACATACGTTTCTTCGTCAATTATACAATATGATTTTAATTTTCTGGTCTTCCCAATATCATGTGGACCTTTTTTTCTTTCCGAACCAGGTTTTCTATTAATGGTCAAATTCTCTTGTTACTGTTTAATAACATTAGAAACAGTTTGACGGCAGAAATTTAATTCTGTGGCCAATTATTTGTAGGACCTATTTGGATTTTTTTTTGAATTTTTTTTTTTAATTTTTTGTCACTCATTTTGATCAAAATCACGACAAATCAACATGGTTGTTATTAAAAATAATAACTGAAGTATTTTTCAATGATAACTATCAATGATCAATCAATCAATCAATGATAACGATCAAAAAAAAAATGTTTTATATTGCTTCCGAAAAAGTTATGAGGCAAAACGTATTTAAAGATTTTTTGATCGCACTCCTTACTATTTCTCAGTACTTTTGTGAGCTGAAAAGTCCTTTTATCGGATGAAAAAACTGTTTGCATTTCATCAAATTCGAAGAAGATCGAATTAAAAAAGTACTCAAAAACTGTTTCTAGAGGATTGAAATGTATTATTTTGATATTATTTCTTGAAATATTTACATACTTATAAAAAATTCTAATATATACCTTTTTTGTGAAAATTTTTAAAATTACTCCAGCTCACGAAAGGATAATGGCAGAATGAAATGTTTGAGAAACAGTATCTTAGAATAAAATAAGAATTAAACTGGGAACATTAATGTCTTATATATTGGGCCACCCTAATATACATATATTCATACATACTTTTCCAAATGTATGTGAAACCATATGGAATGATTTTTCGCTTCTTTTAATTTTACTTCTTTTGTACTATTCCATTTTGTTGGGTTCGCATTAATGTATAAATGCAAAAATACAATAGTTATATACGAGGATAATAGGATAAGTGCGATTTCAAATTTGAGCCCAAATTAAATTTCTTCATATAAAGCAAAATTAGCAATAGACATAAGACATAACTTCCAGGTAATTTTAATTTTTTTGTTTTGTTAATTAAAGTTGATTCTAAGATATTTTCTTGTTCATAAATATATTTCAAAAAATCTATACCCCATTTATTTACTTTCGACTTATCGAACAATCCGTATATTTGTTGGCTAACAACTGCAATAGAAAGGGCTACAAGTGGCATAACTATAACACAATATATTTGAATGTATGTGCTTATTTGTGTATGTATTTAACAGTTATGTACAATTTTGCAAAGTTCTCCCAAATGTTGCTTTAAAGTACACATAGAAAACCAATTATATTCTATTATCAAATAGAATCAATCGGCTTGATTAAAAGTCTAAATGAAAACAGTTCATGTGATGAAGAAATATACGCCTTTATTTTACGCCCACTTTTCAAAAATATAATTTATGCAACAATTTTTTTCAGAAAGCAAGCATTATGGCAAAAACCTTGAAACTTTACGGGATCTACATTCTTATGAAACTGCATTGTTGAAATGAAAGTAGATTGGGTTGGGTTCATGAGGAGTAATAGACTCTGTACTATGTATTTTATATTTACACTAGTCAGTAAACAATTTTTTTCTTACTTATTCAAAAAAAATATGAGGACTACATGGAATTCGATATGCAAAACACGCTTTCATTTTTTTCCCATACGGTCGAGATTTTTCAGAGGCGTGTCAAATATTTCGCCCGTAATAAGCCAATTACTCAAGAATATTTCATAATAACTCAAAAATTGTGATCATGATTTATATAAATGATACACCACATTATGGAGTAAAATTGGCTTATAATATATATATGAAAATTAATTTTGAAAAATGAAAACATCAAAAATGTTTCAGTTTATTATCCCAAAGCTGCTAATGCTTCGAGTAAAATAAGCCATGTATCTTCAAAACTGATACACAAATCTTGAAATTATTGACAGTTAAGTGAAAATATCCATGTATACCTACAATTAAGTAGAGAGTTTGTCGACTATAGTTAAACATCAGCAGAATGGAATACGTGTTTTCTATTCCACAAAACACTACATCAGCATTCTTGATATTATGTCCATGTGGATTTCATAAAAATCTTGACAATATACCTTTGATAAATAATTAGATTTACTTAAACAATTACTATCAGAAGTTATGACATGGAAAGTGTTATACTTCCTAAGATACTTTCGATTGCAAAATCGAAAATTTCTGGAAATAAATCTGTAACTTCTGACCGGCTGGTTTAATTTGCATGAAATTTGGTATAGGCGTAGCACAGAAGTGTAAAATGTTAAGTTAAGAAGGGGTACCCAACGGACCAGGGGCGGAGCAAAGGGGGCTCAAAGTAGGGTACCTCTGACTTAAACAATTTTTAATAGCTTGGCAAATTTTTGTTTCTTCTGCGATTTTAAATATTTTTATATATTATTGTAGGCCCTGATAAGACATACAAAAAATGTTTGCATTTCCTATTTATTTCTTATAGATTCGAGTTTTTTGTCTTTGAATTTTTATGTCCAGCTTTTTCATATATATTCTAGTATTTCCGACCGATATTATTAGCTTTTATTTCAACTAGTTAAAGAACAAAATTATCTATTGAATAAAAAAAATTTGAACTCGATATCTTTGCCGAGTCCAAAAATATACGATTTTGAATTTAAAAATTGCAAAAATGACGACTTTCTGTGTTTTTTTGTTTTTGGCCGAAAAAGTATCTACACTCTTTTTTCTCTAAAATAAAATTTTCTTTAACAACATACATATAATAATTTTATACTTTTCTGGAAGGTATCTATACAGAGATGACTTTAAAATAAAAAAAAAAAAAAAAAAAAAAAAAAAAAAACAGCGCAATAACTCAAGTGATCAAGGTACAGATCCTGCCGAATTTTAACCATTTTATATGAAATTTTTGAATTTAGTCTATATTTTCTCAAATCCCAAAGCACAAATCGTCAAACGTAATGCAGTTTAGAAATCTATAATATGTTGTTAAAAGTTTTTAATAAAAATCTATGGGACTTCGGAAAAATGTGGATTTTATAGCCCAAAATGTGAAAAAACCCATTTTTGGGATTTTCGGCGTTTTTTTTGGAAATTATGGGTTTCCTTTTACAAAAATCTTAAAGGTTTTTACACTTTCTCATTTTCTACGATAAAGTCTACATTCACCGAATAAGGACTGCGCGCGCAAAAAATCCGTGCATGCTCTTGGGCTTATAACTTTTGATGTGGTGAAAAATTAATAATTCTGTTAACTGTTCTGTATTTGCCATTATGCTCACTTGCCATGTGCTAAGTTTCATGGTTTTTCTTAAAATGGAAGTTTAACAAAAAACACATAAACACATAATTCAAATTTTTCATGAAATCTTGTATTGGTCATATAAAATAATTGCAAGGAAGGCTATTGTGCTGAAGAATACAGTTTCTTAGGTCATAATATTATACAAAGAAGTCATGGTCACTGAATGGTAACCTAGTAGTGGAAGACAAATAATATCAGAAAGGATTTTGAGAGAAATTCACCTCATCTCAGAAAGAGAAGTGTCATAAAAAGTTAATTACTTTGAATCTTTATCAGAAAATTTTAAAGGAAGTCTAGCATGAAGACGTATAAAGTAAGAAAAAAATCCTAATTGAAACGCAAGCAAGAATCTGGAGGTAAAAAATAACATGAAAGTTCCTCAGAAGAATTTTTTCAGAAATTTTATTTCTGTATAGTAGACGATGAAACGTTCGTACAGGGTGACTTTTTTCAACTTCCTAACTAGGAACTCTATGTCGCAGATGCTTATTGCAGAAAAATTTCGTGTATCAAAGAAATCAAAATTTTGCAACAAAGTTTTTGAATTGGGAAGTCATATGCATACGCTGGAATGAAGCACTTCATTCTTAAAATATGGTTGAATTAACACAGAAATTTACGAGAATGAGTGCCTTTGGAAAAGACTTCTCCCTTTCCTAATAAAATTCAGCATATTCCCTGCTTTCTGGCTTATTCCCGCTTCTTCTCATTACAACAACAAAACAATGGAGTTGTAACAAAGAAATTGTAAGAGTTTGTACCGATAGAGGCTAATCCATCAAATTGACCGAAACTCCGTGCAATTGAAAGATATTGGACTCTAGTAAAAAATAATTTAAAGGACATTAAAAGCTCAGCATAAAATGAAACGGAGTCTAAAAATAAGTGGACTTATTCGAGCAAAAAAGTGACCGAAACACAATAAAACCTTTAATTTGAATAATTCTGGAAAATATCAGATATTTCCTTAAAAACCAACAGGAACGAATTTATTCTTTTATGTTTAGAACTTGAACATAACAGTCATTAATAAAAATATCACTTTAAAAAAAGTCGCCCACTGGTTTAGTTTCTATACGCAGAATTGCATGCACGGATTTTTTCGTGCGCAGTCCTTATTTCGTTAAGATATCTTTACTAACAAAGGTTCATAAAAAAAAAAAAAAACAATTTTTTTCAAAAATTTTACTTTAATTAATCTCAAAAAGCTAAAATATGCAAAAAATTGAATTTTCCGTGACTTATAAAACTTTAAAGTGGCGTAGTTTCGGTTTTATAAAAGATATTGAGTTCAATCTTTTTCTATGTGATGAAGAATTATGTCAGCAAAGCAATGTAAGGAGTGCATTCGAAAAAATTTTAATATATATAATATTCAATAACTTGGAAACGGTTGATCTTAGAATTTTCATTCTTTTTTTATCTAATAGATAATTTATTACAGATCACAGAAAAAAATAACTTTTATAGTTCTAACCACTATTTATGAACTTGTGAACCATTTTTGCTAACCCTTCCGTTATAGATTTGATATCTTCTTCAGTCACTTTTTTCACCTTTTTTGTGCTCTTCAATTCATTGTTCATAAGAGCTCAATATCTCTTCACTTGTCTAAGCTATTGACAATTTGGAAAATTGACCTCTCTTGGTACAAAAACTATGTTATTGTTTTGGTACCACTCCAGAGCTTTCTTACCGTAGTGACCAAATAGGGCCAAAAATGTGTGGGCACATTGTGCTCTCTTATGAAAGGAAGAAGTCTTTTTTGCAAATATTCTTTGATGTATATTTTGGCATTTAGAGAGCCGAATGTAAGAAATGACTTTCCTGTTTTGTCGCAACTGCAAAAAGCTTGGCATTTTTTTTGACATTTTTTCTGCTTTTGGGTCCTAAACTTATCTTTGACATTGCCTCGAGAATTTACAATATAAAAGTTTTGCAACAGAAGGTACGAAAATTCTGCCAGCACAAACGTTTCTTCGTCAATTATACAATATGAACATTTTTGTATGGAATTTGATTTTTATTTCCGTGTCCTATTCTTTGCTTCTAAATTTTTTGTAGCATTCCTGTTTGGATCTTTTTGGACTTTATATGTTATCAACTCTGTATTAGCTTTAAATTTTCGCACCAAATGGTCAAAGTACTGAGCTAACCGGACTGATTTTCTACCAGATGAGTTTGGAGTTCCTATCAATAAGCTTTCACTTTTCCGTGCTTCCTAATATCATGTGGACTTTTTTTTCTTTCCAAGCCAGGTTTCCTATCAATGGTCAAATTCTCCTGATACTGTTAAATAACATTAAAAACTGTTTAACGGCACAAATTTAAAACTAGATAAAAAAAAAATGTTTTATATTACTTCCGAAAAAAGTTACGAGGCAAAACGTGTGTTAAGATTTTTTTGATCGCACTCCTTAGGTTAGATGAAAAAAATTGAGTTTATGCTTTTTACGATTTTTGCATAAAATTTTCGTAAAAAATTATTTTTTTGAGAAACTATAAATTTAAACGCGATTAAAAATTGCTTATGTCGGAGATACCCTACTTTGAGCCCCCTTAGCTCCGGCCTAAGGAGTCTGTTAGGTTTCCCTTCCAAACAGCCGATTATAAGTTATAGATTTATTTCCAAAAATTTTTGATTCTGCCCACTGTGGATTGACGAAAAGTAACGGTGGTCTTGCGCTTTATAGTCGGACATTGTTCTAACGGTACCTTTTCTGGTTTCTTAATTAGCTGATAACGTAATTCATCACTAATGATTCAATTCAAATTTTATTACTTCTTATTTTTAGAGTCTTATTGCTTAATAAAGCCTTACAGTAGGCAGAGACACTATGTTATTTTATTTAAACATTTATCTGCAAATAGTTGCCTTGTCTTTATGTCGAGGATTTACAACGGTTGATCAATTAATATAACATTCTGCAATATCAATAACTCGCAAAACCTCTGTTTCATCTTATATCTGCTGTCAGCTGTTTTAATTTTCTTCTCACTGAGACATTTATTGGTAGCGATATGTCTGATTGGCAATTACTTTTATATTGCGATGTCCACGAAGTCATGGGTCCCCATTACTGGAATACATATTTTAAATAATCAAATTTTAATCAAATACTACAAAGCTACAAAATTGCTAAAAAGAACATTGAGATTTGAACCCAAACAAAAACTTTCGTATATGGGTTTAGTTTGGTGTTGAACCGACTGAGCTATTGCAGAACTAAATGATATTGTTTTTTATTAGTATCTAGTTATTGCTCTACTCGAAGAAATTAGAAAAGTAATGACAACTCATTACCAGGTAATGAGTCTAGTAAGTAGTAGTCATTACCAAAAGCCAACAATTTTTTTCTGGGTAACCGATTAAGCGTTGAGGGGGTGCTATTAAGTGATACATTTGCGAGCCCTTTTTATATGAGTGACTCTACAGAAACAGCAAAACCAATTTAGCTGCCACCTCTAATTAATTTTCTTTAAATACTAAATCATAATTGTTTTTTTTACGTGTATTTTTATTTAAATACTGTTTTTGTTTAATACCTTCGGGAAATATTCTGATACAGTCCAGAACACAAATGTTTAATTTTTTTACCAATCCTTTGTTTGATACTTTTAGGAAAGGAAACGTTTTTATAAGTGTAAGTACAACAAACTTTAAGAAGCCCGAAAAATCAAATTTCAAAATGTTTGTACATTTTTATCTATGAACACATACAAATACACACGTAATACATAGATGAAAATTAAAAAAAAAATATAGGCAAAAAAAATTGCGAACAATAGACACTTTTGGTTAACTGAAATACAGTCTCCTTTTGCTCTACAAACATACAGTTATATTCTGTATATAACACAGTACATAACATACATATATGTATGTATAAATCCTTGGTTTCAAATACATGCATGTTTTAGTATGATTGTGTGTAAATGTAAATTAAAAAAAGAAAGAAAAATAAAAACGAAAAACTCATTCTGTTTCTGTTTATTTTTTTACATGTACATGGCACAATATGGATATATGTATGTACCTATACATGTATTATGTGTAATTGTATATGTGTACATATGTGTGTGATTACCCTTCAGTTTTAGAAGCAGGAATTGATAATTTTCTAGTAGCTACAATAACTAAATACTATACTAGTACTTAGTTTTATAGGGAACTTTGGTTTTGATCGATTCTTTGTTTTAATAGACGAAAGAACGAAAACGATAGGGATGGAAAATTAAAATATTTTTGAGTATGAAAATACATTTAAAATATTACTTTTTCAACCTCAGAGTACAAAAATTAAAATTATTTATTTTTTTAGTGTAAAAATCAAAGAATATAATTTGTATATATTTGAAACGAAAGATTAAATACGTTATAGTTATTAAACATTATAGTTATTAAAAGAAACTTAAGGAGAACAAAGTCCAATATTAATAGCCTGTTTCTCTATGTCGAACGAATGCTTTCTTTCGCCTTTTTGGGTTTCTCTAACTCACTTCTATGCGAAGAATGAATCGAACGACAAGTCGAAAGAAAACGTAAGTGTTTTTACATAAAATTGGGTTTCTGTATTTCGAACGATAAGAACAAAAATGTCAAAATCAGTCACTTGCTATTTTGCTTTCGACTGGTTGAATTTTTTAAAGAAAAATATGAAAAATACTCACAGAGACATAGCAAATGTTCATTAATGATGTTTATTATTCTTTTTGATGTATTTGGTACCTATAAATGTCGATTTTTTTCTAAAAACAATTTCTAAAAAATATCAAAAAAAAATTGTTTTTTTATTTTTTTTAATTATTTTAATTTTGTTTGTTTATTTACTTGGTTGTATATACGTTTGAACAATTAAGTAGTATTTTTAATAATTTTACGAAAAAAAGTTACTCTGAAAGAAAAATGAAACAAAAACAATAGGAAAAGACGTAACTCCATGCGAACGAAAGCGTAGGAAATACAGAAACCCAAAATTATTCGAATTCGTTCGACTTGCTTTCGTTCGCTTTGATTTTCGTTCGACATAGAGAAACAGGCTATAATTCCTTAAAAGGAAGCACTTCAGCTTTAGCTTTGCTAAAATATAATTCATTATATGATGTCTTTCAAATTTAGAACATTTTCACTTCAATTTGATTTACGGAGCATAAAACTTGTAGTTTTTAGCAGTGATTAGTAATGAAATTAAACCTACCGCTGAAATGTTTGTTTGCCACACAAACTTATTTGAATTGTCCTAATTACGTGTCTAATTTTCTGGGAATTTGGCATTTTGACAAAGATAGTGTTCATTATGTTATAATGATTATGATTTCATTATTACTTCTGAATACTTAAATATGTAGAGATCAAGTGGTAGAAGAAACTCGATTTATTTTCAAAAATTATATACAAATCTTTAAAATGTTATTTATATTATCATTTAAAAATTATATTTTTAGTTTGAATTGTGGAATATCCAGCTAATCGTTTGACAATATCAAATGGCTCGAGGGAGTACTTCAGTACTTTTGAATGCCAAATAGTATCAAAAAAAGTACTATAGTAACAACTTTTCTATCCCTGTTTCCCATAAAAATGTATGTTAATGAAAATTGTTTTAAATAAAGTTTTGTGTATTTTACATTAAGAAGTCGCACCATTCGAGCAAACTTTAACCATTTGGAAAGGGCATTGAAATGGCTTTATAAAAAAAGTTCTTGGCATAATAAATTTACAAAAAATAAAAGTAGAGTTTCATGTGAAAATTTAATAGTTTCAAATTGAAGTGAACAATTTATCTTTTTAGTTAAATGTTTTCCCTCCTACATGGGAGTTTTCTTTATATTATTTGACGGTATCACTTTCTTTGTTTGATTTCTGTTGCCTTAATCAAACATAATATTTTTAATACAGTTTTTCCATTAGTTTTTATTTTTTTTTTTTTTTTGCAGCTAATGCTAATTGATTCTTAAAAGAACAAATTATTTAAAGAAGAAAAATAAAACAAATCTTTACTTTTGTCTTTAATTTACAAATACTTTGTGTAAAGATATCTATTTTTAAATTTCATACTTTGACAGGAAGTTTTATTTAAACTTCTAAATAATATTTGAATTAAAAATTATATGTTCAGAAATATTTTCACGGTATCTTCATTACCATTCCATTTAAACCCCGATTTTTTGCAATTTTTCAAAAATAAAAAATATTTAATAAATATAAGCGATTATTACGAATATTATCTCGTTCAACAACCAAAACGCAACAAGATGATTGTGTGTTACGTATACGCACATATGGAAATATAAGGTGTGTTTGCGTACTTTCCAGCAAGATTTATCCAGCAACTTTTTTTGAGAGAGCAAAAACCAATTTATTCTCAATTTAAAAAAATATTCAAAAAAGTACGCGAACAATATTTTGCAAAAATTTGCAGGTTTTTGTTTGTAAACAACAAAAAATTATGTACCCTCATTAGATTAAAAAATCGCTAATCTATGTATAAAAATAAAAACATAGTAATTTTGTTCTTTTTTGTTAAGAAAATAAAAGTAAAATATTATTAATATTAAATATTATTTGTTAATAACATTAAATTAAAAGTTGATTCATTAAAATATAATTTTTAGCCAAAACAATAAAAAAGCTGAATATCCTTAACTAAAAACGCTAACATGGCATCACTTAAAATGATTTTCAACAGAAAATAAAAACTTTTATAAATTCATTTTTATCCAATTTTTTAACATAAATCTAAACAAATGTGAGTTGTAAGTATTTGCGTAATATTTTATTGCATTTATTTTTCTAACTTTTAGTAGAATTTGAGTTTTTATATATTGATTTTCTTTGTTTGCATTTGTAAACAAATGATCATATGTTTTTTTAAACATATGTTTTGCTGATGGAAGTTGATGGAAGAAAAACATCCAGCAACTTTCATCAAATTCTCTATCAATGAACTGTCAAATTTTGTCTCTCTCTTGCTCTCACTTGCAAGTTTTTTAGAGTAAACGAACGCGATTTAGCAACTTCCAGCAACATTTTGTGATAATTATCACAAATTATCAGGTACGCGAACACAATGAATTTGGTAAGAGTTGAGCTAAGTTGTCAGTTTTGAGACCATGATATAATGCTTTTAGAACGATCTATGTATACATATTATATATCAATGAATTGGTAAATAAGTATATTTTTATATCCTTGTAATATTTTATTAGTTTTTGGAAAGTAGGTGGAGTTTTGCTTTACAAAACATTATTTTTTTAGTCTTTATATCTTTTTTATATTTTTTAATTTTGAAAAATTGGCAAAAATTTATTTGTAAAGATTTTTAAATAATTTTTGCAGGAGTGTAAGATCGATTTATAATTTATACACCACATAAGAAATAATGGCAAAAATATTATGCTAATATACTTTTTTATGCAATTAAAAAAAGTCGTTTAAAATATTGACTTTTTTTATGAAATCTGCTCTCCTGCATTCGTTTTTGGCCGGGTGGGAAGCAGTTTAGTGCCAAATCATTCTAAATTTATTTCTTGATAAAATGTCGTCAATAAATTTAAAAAAGCTTGCGTGACATTTTTTTTATTAATCGATAAATATTTAACCTTTTTCCAAAATTCACCATTTTCGACCAATTCTAGGTGTAGGGTGCAAACATAAATCAATTCAAAATTCCTTAATAAACATTTGCGAAGCCTTATCTTTTGAAATATATAAAGAACAAATTTTTTTCTTTAACGGAACTTTGAGAAAAAAGTGAAAGAATTGTACTATAATTTTGTAAAAAATAGCCATTTTTCATCGTAATTTCAGAGTGCTGACTTTGAATATTTTTCACATCTAGACGAATTGAGATAATCCAAAAATTCTTTCAGCATATTATTTTAAAATTTATAGCAAATTACAAAATATTTTTAAAAAAATTTTACCTCATATACCTCAGGACTTATTCGTGAAAAACGAAAGTGTAAATATCTTTTTAACTGTAAGAGATAACTTAGGTGAGTAAACTTATCTTGCCAAACACTTTACAGAAATATAAAAATCTTTAAAATCGGACTTCATTTGTAGAAGTTAAAATTTTTTTAAACTTTTACATACTCGAGGTGGTCAAATTTGACACCCTGTAGCTGATCTTGTGTTATCACAGGGTGACCACAGGATGTTTTCTCTGAAAGCTTAAGTCCTCCTCTGCAACTCTTCCATACATTTTAATTTAATCCGAGCAGTGGTTTTCAAGATACAGATTTATTACCAAAAAATTTGCGTTTGACCCCACTGTGCCACGTAAGTCCTTAAGTACCCTTTTTGTGTTGCGAATCCCCATTTGAGAACCGTTGCTATAGGAATTAATTTACATCGTTTTTTAATAAAAAACAAATGTTTATTCATCTAGATATCCAAAGTATTTTATTATGATATACGACATTTATCATATTTATAGCAGTTTATGGATTCCATCCTAAAACCTACGGCACTCTGAATAAAACAAATATACAGTTCAGAATATCTGAACTATATTTTGCCCCTTTTTCGTTCAATGCTCTTTTCAAACGGATCTATTGTGTTCGGCACAGGTCGCTAGTGATTGTTTCACAATATTTTAGCAGTGCATATTATTGATCACATTAATGGCTTTGATGGCAGTTGGCGGTTGTAGTTACACCGAATTGTTACTGCCCGTAACAATGCGGTGCAACTACAACTTCATTTTGTTGTGTTAGAAACATGTCATTGACATAGATGCTTTAGTTTTAGAGATATCGGCGGGAAAATATGTACTATAGTTACGACATACATCGATTATTTTCTGGTTTTTAGCCCATAACTTTTTCTATGAACCGAATTTGCCAATTTTCTGTGGACTTACATATGCAATTTTGGTCGGTGGGTATATTTGCTAAACGTAAATTTTTTTAAATATTAATTACACAGGTCAACACTAAAAAAGTATCTGGAAAATCATGTTGCAGATATTGTAAGTATAGTCATCCCAATCACCAGGAGCATTTCACGTCACATTTTTAACCTATTGAGGACCAAAGAACATATGATTCCATGATGAGTTTTCATGTTATAAAATTTCCCAAGTAATATGTAGAGCAGATTACTCATGTTTTATAGCCAAGACAAGTCTCTAAGTTGTCATTAGGGTGATCGATTATTCGACTTTTTTGAGAAACCGGTTTTCGAATAGTTCGAATAGTTGGTATTTTAAAAAAACCGGTTGCACTTTTTGAAATTCAGAAAAAACCGGTTAACCGGTTTTTTGCAGAAGTTAATATTTATATCAAAATACTACATTTCTTTAAAAAATCAATTCTTATAATTAAGTTAAAATTTATTAAATACAAGCGTAAAAGCCTAACAATGTCAGGAAAAATAATATAATAATGAAAATATGCACAAACAAATCCGAAAATTAAAAGAAAAAAATATGAACAAAATTTAGACACCTTCCTCTTCCTAATCGAAGTCAATTATTTGAAGCCGTTCAAATTTATTGGAATTATATTGATTAAAGTTTTAAATTCGTAAACCTTTCAAAATAAAAAAAATCGTCGTAAATGCGCTCCCTGGCCGAAATACAGAATCAGTTTTTTATAGGATTTGTAGAGCAAACAATAAGTATAGGAACTCAAAAGTTCTCAATACCAAAACAGACTTTTTGGTCCCTCATAGAAACATCTGGCACTGTTAGCATTTGTCGAACGAATAGTTTTATAAGTAAGCCGATTTTTAGCTTCTTACGTCGTCTGGGAGCTTCAGAAAGCTCTGGAAAGGAAACATTGCTTAGGAAAGATATATTTAAATCCATATATATAGATCCACGTATTTTCGCTCCCTGATAGAGATTTCAAAATCTGGCTCCGTTAGGATTTGTAGGACGAATAGGGTTATAATTAAGCTGAATTTTAATTTTCTATGTCTTCTGGGAGCTTTAGAAAGCTCTGGAAAGAGAAAAAATTCTTAGAAAAAGACACATAAAAATTTCAAAATATGGCTCCATTAGGAATTGTTGGACAAAAAGTTTTATAATTAAGCCAAATTTTAATTTTCTACGTTGTTTGGTAGCTTCAGAAAGCTCTGGAAAGAGAAAAAAATGCTAAGCAAATTATATATCTAGATGACTAAAAGATAATTATGTTTCAAAATTGTAGAAAAAATCATCTAAATTTTAGTTAGCATAAACAGAAACCATGGCTTAATATGGAGATAGTATATTAATTAAGTCTCAATTGAAACGATTCTGCAGATGAAACTTTTTTAACACAACACCTTTAAAAAATAAAGGAAATATTGGATCAAAAAAATTGAATTGGGTCATACAGGATAATTATTAATTATTTATTTACTTAATATTACAGAATAAATTCCAATTTAGACTTAAACTATATTTTAAAAACATAAGAAATCAGTCTTTATGAATATTTAAAAAATTATTCCTAAATTTTCAAATATCACTATCACTATTTAGTACAAGTTTTCTGAAATAAAATGCTATTTTTAAAACCGGTTTTTTGTGTTTAAAAAAACCGGTCTATTCGACATTCGAAAAATGAACATTTTGAAAAAACCGACAGCACTTTGACTGAAAAAACCGGTTTTAAAACCGGTTGGAAAACCGCGTCGATCACCCTAGTTGTCATACATAGCCCGTAGAAGTCTTTAAAGTTATAAAAATAATGAAATTTTCTATTAACCCTCATAAAACCATTGAAAAATGAAAGGTAAGGAGTGGGTGTAGAGGGAAAATTTGTATTTGATATAATAAACAAAAGACCGTAGATCACAAAAATTTTTTAAATCGCACTGACAAAAAATGCGTAGGCATAAAAAATATGAAAAAAATAAAAATAAAAATTTAAATTATAAGAAAAATATATTGCGAATAAATTGGTCTAATTTTAACTCCTTATACTAAATACAGTGCAGAAAGTTAAATAAAACATTTCCATCACGTCACAATTTTAAAATATATAATTTTTTTATGTTTTTAACTTCATTGAAAACTATAAGTATATTTTTTTTCTTAAATTAGGATTTAAGAATGTACTTTTTTAATTTTTACTCATATTAAGAAGCAGCAGTAGTCTGTCACCAAAGTATGATTCCATATGCGTTGATATAATCTCTCAGTAACTGCGTTTTGGTGTAAAAGCTCCCATTGATCTTCGCTCATTTTTCCTATCTTCTCAATGCAAATTTAAAGACTTTTAGGTACTATGGAGGGCATGTTAGAGACATGGCATATTCTACACGTTTGTTGCATTATTCATTCTCTATAAAATACGGATTCTTAATTTGCTCTATTACCCAGAAAATTGTATAACATAAAAATTTCTTAAAGGTATATATTTCATTTGGTCATCAATGGGTTAAAAGTGTAATGTGATAGGAGTAAGGATTAAACAAATTATTCAAGATATACAGGTATGTGATGGAAAACAATTTCGAAAACGAATCGATTTTAAATCGAAATAATGTGTAATGTACTTATATTTTCGTTTTTGTTATTGATAAAAATTATATTTAAATCACTTTCTATAAGATTGTATAACATAATTTTTTATATTTCTCTAAAATTAATTGTTATTTTTCACATGAGCTGTATATTCTTAACGAAAAATAGATCATTGTTGAAAAATTATTTTTGAAATCGATCGAAATTCATTACAACTTTTCAAACCGATTCGATTTGAAAACGATCGGTTTTCATCACATACCTGATATTTTTTTTTTTTTTTTGTTTCTAATTTTTTGTTAGCTTTATTATTCAAATTTGGTTTTTTATTTTTTTTTTAACTTTTGGTGTCTACACATTTTCTGTCAATGCGATTTTAAAAATTTTACCATTTTTGAAATCTGCGGTCTTATATTAGTTATATCAAATACAAATTTCTCCATTCACCCACTCCTAATCCCTAATTTGTCCATGGTTTTATGAAGATTAATCGAGAAATTCTTGATTTTTACAACTTTAACGACTTTTAGGGGCTATGTATGACAAGTTAGAAACGTGACTAGTATTACATTTTTGTAGGTCCATGTCTTGCCTATAAAACATGTGTGACTAATTTCCTTTACCTATTACCTAGAAAATTGTATAATCTAAAAACTCCTCAAGGAAGCAAATTTTCTTTGGTCCTCAATGGGTTAAAAATGTTACGTGATGGACAATTTTCATTTGACTTTCTACACTATATTGAGCACAAGGAATAATAATTTTTCAGAATTATCCAAGATATACAATTTTTTGGCGATTTTGTTGACCTGTGTAATATAAGTAAATTTTTTTTAAAACAACATTATCTTTGTTCGCTTTTATACATTTGTCTTAGTTAATGGGTATCAATAAGGTCTTAAAGTCGCAAATGCAATTTGAGTAATATGTATGCTGCAGGGTCTATCAAGAGGCCAACAAATATAAACTTGGTAAACATACATACATCTAACTTTATATACCTTATATGTATGTATAATGTGACATAAAAATGTAAATACATACGTATGTATGAACGTGTGCGTACAATGTTCCCTTTTTCATACAAATATTTTTTTCAAGAACATTAACAGTTTTTTTTTTAAAGTTTGATTATTAATTTCTTTTAGTTTAGCAATAGGGAAATTTTCCCAAATCAAGCATATAAAGGGTTGACTGTTATAGGCACATATATATACATTGTATGTACAGTCGAACACGGTTATAACGAACTCGAAGGGACCGATAAATTTAGTTCGTTATAAACGTAGTTCGTTACATCCGTACAATTCCAAAGAAATATTTTTTAACAAAATATAGGTTTGTATTGGATTACGACACTAATATTTGTAATAAGGAAATACGTTTTTCCTTCCTTTTAAAATAGGATGTATTTATGTTTTAAATATCAATGATTTTAATATATCAGAAAGAATATTTTTTTATATTTATCAGTCATTGGTTAATAGATAATTTCTTTTATACTCATTCAACGTTTTCTTTTATTACCGAGGTTTTGACATTGTCATGTTTTGAGATCTTTACTCTTTGAGGAATAACAATTTTCTAATATTTTAATTTTTAATCCTCTTGTAACTTCAGTTTCATTTCTAGATATTTTCGTTAACGTGTATGCGTAATGTTAAACAACTTTAAAAATAAAATTCCTCTTTCATTTGTCGGATAATTTAAATTAAAATAAATAAAAGTTATTTCTTGTAGTTTTTACATTTTTAAAATATTTTGAAATGTGCAATTTTATTTATCGAAAATTTTTATTTTTAGGAGTTCGTTATAAACGTAGTGTTTTGTATGAAATATTCTTCTTGGGACCATAAAAATGTGTTCGTTATAAAAAAAGTTCGCTATATACGTGTTCGTTATAAACGTAGTTATTTATATGTAAATTTTGTGTAAAATCAATGGGACCGAAGAAAAGTGTTCTCTATAGCCATAGTTCGTTATAACCGTGTTCGACTGTATGTATTTATGTATGTATGATATCTTTATGTGCATATCAGTATACATTTATATTGAAAAAATACCGAAATAAAAATTTAAATTTTTGGAGAAAACATAAAATATTCCATATACATACATACATACACTTATACAAAAATACAATAAAATGTATTTATGTACATTAGACTGCTCCAGAAGACTCGACTTTTGAATGTTGACGTTAACTCCCTCTAAGAATGTTTTTTTCTTCACACTTTTATTATGAGCTCATTTTATGCAATTTAATGTAATTGTTATCTTAATATAATAACATCTCAAACAAGATAAAAAAAATTCCAATCGGATAGGAAATATTAAAGTTTTTAGAAATTCTATCGAACATTAATGTGTTTTCGATGTGCAAATAAATGTTTTAATTTTAGAGAAATTAAATATTAATTTTAATAAAATTACTTAAAAAAAATTGTGTTATAGTTCAGTTGAGTGACAAAATTGTACAAATATTATTAAATTCGAAGAGAAGAGTAATTCAAAATTTCTTGTTGGTTTTTAATGGAAAAACTCTGAAATAATTATGAATGTGACATTTTTTTTAACAAAAATCCTTGTTTAAAGAAACAGTTTTTAAAAACTATTTCTTTAATAGAATGGATATTAGTCAAGTAAAACTAAACTTCCACAGAATTAGTTCTGGGTGTGACAATTTCGAACAAAAATCACTGGTCCTAACGGCAAACTACAATGAGTTCAGTCCATTTCCATTTCAGAACTAATACATTTTCGCTAGAAAAAAAAAAAAAATATGAACTTTGTTTTCAAGTAGACATTAGTTACGCAACACTTTAAGGCTAACAAACCTTTATTAAGGAACATATCCAAAAACACTGTTTTAACATACAAACTTTTTTAATGTTGACTTTTTTAAACTTGTAATTTTTCCCATCTTTATAGGTAAAGTTTTAATACATTGTTTCTATTATTAACAAGCGATTATTCTTTGCAAATCACAAAGAAAAAAAGGTAGTTTATGAATCTTCTAGTTTAAAATAATTAAATTATATTTTTTATATTTTAGTTAATAAATGATTTTGCATACAATTTTAAGGAACTCAGCTTAACAATACTTTGTAAAGCTGTGTTATGTTTTTTTTTTTTTGCATACGGCCCTAACCCTCGTAGGTTGAAAGTCAAAATTTTTAATAGTTGAGATTTTTAGCTAAAATATAACGAAACCGTATTAATTTCTAGGTGTATATCAATGTAATTTTACGAAAATATAACTAAAATAAAATAGATCTGCTGCCAGAAACATAAATCTAACCCTTAACTGAATTTGGAGTCAACAGTTTTTAAAACAACACCTTTTCTTGAATATGTGCAAAGTAAATTTTATTAAAAGTATTTCTAGACGAGAACAAAAATTTTCAAAATTAATAATCGAAAGACAAGTTGAAGGAAAACGTAAGTATTTCATGCAAAATTGGGTTTTTGTATTTCGAACGATATGAACAAAAATGTCAAATCCCAGGATATTGCAAATGTTCCTCAATTATGTTTGGTATTCCTTTGGAAAGATTTTCTTTAGAATTACAATTTATAAATCGAAAAAATTTAAGTTGTTTAATTGTATTTACGTTCCAACATGTAGTGAACATTACCCTGGTCAAAAATTTACTCACCATAATTTCTGAAAACTGAATAAATTCTGTTTTTGATATTTGGAACTTAATAATATAATCTATGAAATATTTAATTCTACTAGCAAATTGTTCTACTTAAAATATATTAAATTATAAGCTAAAAATTAAATGTTCCTAATTGCTTTAGAACATTATTTTAATATACATAATTCTAAATATGAAAATTAATAAATAGATAGTTAGAGAAATAAATATCATAACATTTGTATATAAAATACAATTTTTAAGACAAAATATAGCAAGTGTAAACACTTTCTCTGTAGAATACAGTACTTAATACACATAAAAGGGTTGAACAAATTTTAAAGGCTTGAAAAAGCATTTTACTTTTTTGATATATTATGGTTCCAGTAGTCCAAATATGGTCCAAATTTTAAACTCTACGGAGAGTTTTTTTATTTTATGTAAAATTATAATTTTTTTTAGACGTATTTCCACATAATTAATATGCTAAAAACTGGAAACACAGGGTGTCCATTTCATACTTTATTTCTAAAACAAAAGCATGTACGACAACGAAATTTTGTATAAATAGTATGAGAGTCGATATAAACTTGGATACCAAAAATGGGCGTGGTCCGCCCACTTTATCGCGCACCTACCATATAAGGTGAAATGTTAACGAAATTTTGTACAAGTAGTTCAAGGATGAATGTAAACTCGGAAACAAAAAAATCCACCTTACCGCCCACCTCCTATATAAAAAGTTGATGGTGGGTATATAGATTCGGCCAAGCCGAATATAACATTCTCGCTTGTTTTTTAAATTTTTTTTTACTAACTTTATATATTTTGCCTAACAATTTTTTTCATAACTTTGAAACTATTGATCGCATCAAAAACAATTGTATACATCATTTAAAGATATTACTAGCCAAGATATTTGTAAATTTAGTTTAACAAAATCGGACAAGTTGTTTTTGAGTTATGGCAACATAAGTGGAAAAATTTCTCAAAAAACTGAAATTTTGTGAAAATGAACGAATTCACTTAATTGCGAATAAATTCGAAAAGAATCAATAGATTTTTATGACCGATATCTTATTTTGTTGCTATTACATGTGGCTTTGTGATAAAGCAATAAATCTGAAAAGTTTTTGCCTTTTTTATTTTTTGTTTCATTTTTTATTATAACTCCGAAACTACTGAGCCGATTGAAACGCAATATATAAATTAAAGGTTATGTAAATATAAATTTTTCTGAGGAGAAGAATAATTTATACCACATCTTTATTAGTGATCATTCAACCTTAAAAAAAGAAAAAGCCTAAACTACCAGTAATTATGGTTAAATATATTCTATAAAACCTATGCTATAAAAAATCTAATTTAAAACTAATGATAAAACATACTAAAATCTGTGATTAAAATTTAAAACAACTACTTACAATCTAAAATTAAAAATGTTTCCTAAAATAATTTATTGTTTAAAATAGAGAAGATTTGTTTTAATATAAAATTCTAAAATCAAAGTTGTAGTGGTTAAAATATCAAAATATTTATTCCATGTAAAATTTAAACTTAAACTTTCAAAGAAAAAATTACACTTATAATCAATAAGTAATCTTAAATACTTTTTACAAACGTACAAATTATAGTTTCTAAAATATTAACTTTTACTTATAATGGTAAAATCTTATAAAACTAATTCAAATCACAGCTTCAATATTGCACAAATTCTTTTTCTCTATTTAACCACAATTAACAATCAATAATATAGTTTAATAATTTTACTTTACATAATTTTAAGTATGGTATGTGTACAAAAATGAATTATTTACGTTGTAATATTTAGTAAAGTAATTTATAAAATCCAAAATATAGGTATATGCAAGTATGTTCCACTTTGTGAGTTTACAGCAATTTTATAACACCTCATTAACAACCACTTCAATACACATGAAGATAACAGCAATAAAACGATCAAGAGCTTCCAAAAATTTTCACCACTTCAAAAGTAGAACAAAGTGCATATTTTAAACTTTTTTGGAAGTTCTTAATAATTACTTCCAAAAAAGTGAAAATAAATGAAATTTTAGCTGGAAAAAAAGTTAATAATTTCTAAGAAAATTAAAATTTTAGAAATTTTAATGCATTTTTAATATCTTTTAATAAGGCTAAAACTGAATTTTTGTAAAAAAATTTCATAAACATAGTTTTAAAGGAAGTACTTCAAAATAAATGAATAAGAAGCATAAAGAAAGAACATCCTACCAATGACAACCATGGGTTAAAAAAAGAACTTCTGCAGCTCTTTTGCACCAGTAAGTACTTCCTTCCAATGACAACACAATGTTAAATTCATGACTTTTTCAGTTTTTTTTCAGTTCCTTTTTTGCTGGGGATGTTCGAAGAAGGCTCTACGTCATCAAACTTAAAATTACAATAGATATGTGATGTAAGTTGGTGAGTGATCAAACATTTTTTTTTCTTTTATTAATTGCATATATATTTTATTCTTTCTTGCATAGAAGCAGCAACCAAAACGAAAAAAATTTAATGTGTTAAATTTTGTTTTTTCTTTTTATCATTATAATTGTTTTATATATATCTTATTTTTTTTTCTCAATTCGAGATTTAACATTTTTTTAATAATTAGAGTAAGTGAGGGAAGTATTCCTTACGATCATGTTACTATTTTTACAAATTTTATTGATTAAATATAATCGTTATTTTTATATATGTATATATATTACCATTAGTGGGTGAATTAGTAATTTTTTTTTTTTATAAAACTTTTATAATTATTAACATTTTCTTGCAATGATTTGCGTTACTGATTTAGAAATGTAAATAAATATTTGAATTAAAATGGAGCTATGAATAATCTTTAATTTCTTACGGATGTGATAGGATTTAGGAATATTCAGTTTTTGGGTTTTAGCAAACTTTGCCTGCGCTAAAACATAGGACAGGGAGGGTAAAGAGGCAATGACCCCAACAACATCCAGTGTGTCCTGTATTGTATCTTCAGTTTTGTTAGCTTATAGACAATTATTTTGATTTAAAACCAGTCCTTCCAAAACCGAGGCAAGGGAGTCTATAAATTATTATGATTTGGTACAATTAGGTATGTGAGTTTAGAATATGTCAATGACAAGATCCCACCCCAAAAGACTGAAAGCTAGTAGTACAAAGTCTCCCAAAAGTCGATTTTCATATTCCTTAGATATCATAGATTTACTTTAGAAAATGACCACATACTCACAACAACATAAGTCTTCTGACCGATACACCATCATTTAAATTCGTATGGAAGTTGTATTTGTACATTACATAATTTGGTGCCCAACGTGGGGCCCGATAGGATTCTATATTTTATTGGTCCCTTTTTAGCTTATTTTCTTTAATTTACATTTTAATGTTTTTTTTTTTTATATTTACTTTTTATTTATTTACTGAATCTGCCTTTATTAGGCCTCACAGTAAGTATTTAAATCTTAAAACTAAACTTAAAAATATCTACTCTCTAGGGAGAGCTATGTTGTAAACAGGCCTCTCATTAGCGGGGCGGTAGGTCGGCTCTACGAAGCCTTGAATATGTCTGCAGTTCAGCAAGGAGTCTAGCGAGTGGATTTGGATGAGTTTGAAGTTTCTGGATATATTTTTCACTGCATTTTTTAAATTCTTCTTTTACTAGTGGTATCTCTAAGTCCCTATGGATATTCTCATTTCTTATGTACCATGGTGCACCCGTCATAGTTCTAAGAATTTTCGATTGAGCCCTCTGTATAATATCAATGCTGGTATTACTGGCAGTACCCCATAATTGGATGCCATAAGTCCAAATTGGTTTTAATATGGTTTTATACAGGATGACTTTATTGTCAAGGTTTAGTCTTGATTGACTGTTTATTAACCAGTTGTTACGCGTCGAGTACATTAAAATAACAAAATCTGATATGAAATTTACTTTCTAATATTAACTGAATACGGTCTTTAGAAAACATAGTTAAGCGGCAAAAAGATTTTATTGGCTAGCTCTTAAATAGGTAAAACAACTCTTAACCAGGTTTCGTATCGCATAACATATAACATACTCCTTGCCTTCAAATACCTACGAGTATGTTTAAATCATAGACAAGTAGAAAATAATGTTAACAATAAAAACAGTTTGTTCGATGGCAAGATGTTATGCCAATTGGGATACACTATTCCCACCCAATTGACAATATTTGTCAAACACCTTGACAGAATTTGTACCCGGATTTTTATTGTTCTGTCCCTATAATATCTACATGACTGTTTACTTATCTATTATGAACATTTTTCTTTAGGTATCCTTCCCTTCTTATTTTAGAAATTAAAATTGCATATTTTTAAATTTCGTTTACAATAACAATTCAATGATATTATTTATTGAAAGAAAATGTAATCAAAACAAAAGAAATAATAGTTAATGAAATAACATATAGAGCATTATTCAATAACATATGATAAAGAAAATAACATAAAAAAATACGAGTTTGTATGTATATGAATGGAGTAATGATATGGAAACGGACTGACAGATTTATCGGACAATAATAAGAGTATAATTAGTATTTAAGAGTGTTTTCATTTTTAATTGTTTTAAATCATAAATGAATTACGAAAAATAATAAAATAATAAGTAAATATTACTCACAACCAAGAGAAAATTGATGTTCCACTCCTCGATGTCACGATTGTAGGGCCCAGCAATCAGCGTTCGATGAGAATGGTGATGTTGTTGTGTTTTTTTCTTTTTTTTTTTTTTTTTACAGAAAAAAAGAAATAATTATTTTTTTTTCTCTAATAAATGTTTTAGATATAACAAAAAAAAAAAGCTATAGATATTTATATACACTCATAAAAATAAGTAAGTAAGTAATGTAAGTAATTTAAATATATAATAAGTATGTAATAGTAAAAGTGTTAGATTTTATAAAATTATATAATTATGTAAATTAATAAAGTAGGTAATATAAATATTTTATAAGGTGGTAATAATTAAAGAGTTAAATTACATTTATAATTTAATATGTTTTAAATTTTAACTTCATGAAAGATATTTATGTTATTTATATTGTATTATTTGATATGGTATATTATTAGTATATTATTTAGTTTTTTCAAAAATTCATTAAATAATTTTACAAATGTGCAACATTTTAATTTATAAGAATTTAAAGCAAAGTTTTATAGTAATAAGTTTAGAAAATAATTTCATTTCGGTTAGTAAATTAGAGTTGATTTTAGTGTATAATTTAAAGAATAGTTGTTTAATTATATTTTGTCGGAAAATTTACTCGATATCATGTCATATTAAGACTTTATAGGTTAGTTTAAAGCTTTTTAAATAAATTTTGATATTTTTTTGACGTAATTTTAGTAAGTTTTGTTGTTACTTTAAGTGTTTAAGTGTTTCAGAAAAGATTGTAGATATAATTGTATATATACGAAGTTTTAGGGAAAATTCGTTCAATTTAACACTTCAAGATTTTAGTTGGCAACAAATGAATTAACTTCTGTATGAGCTTTTTAGTAATCACGTGAAATTTTGGCAATTTGTTGGATGCCCACGTTCTGCTCTTTTTTTTCTCCTATTTTCTTGGACAATTTGAAAGATGTTTTTAGAGCTCCCACTTTGGCGGCTTTTGCAATTGACTTTTGATGATTTTTGTGTATGATGTTGTGGAAAATACCACGGATAAATTCCACTAGAGAAATAAGTACATATATAAGTACTGATGATCACATGGTTTTTTTCATATTATATAATCTTACCTCAAATTTGTTTAAATTTTAGTTAGCAAAAAAAAAATCTTTTAAAGGTAAATTTTTTCCCTTAACTTTCTGAGAAAAGTCCAGAATATTCCATTTAGATCTTGTTGGATATATTTTACTTTTATTATTAATTTAATGAAATTAAACAAGTTTTTCTTTTTAGCAATTATGTAATAATTTTAATTATTATATCACAATTTTATTCGCTTTTGATTATTTTCGCACTTCTTTATGCTTTCACTTTTACTTGTATAATGAAGTTCAATAAAGATCAATATTTAATGTAATGAAGTGCGTATATTAATTAAAGAAATTGCGTGTTATATAAGGGCATAAAATAGATCACTTAACTAAATGTTACATACGCACATTACAAGTTTACATATGTTAATATATACGTATATTACAAACATGTTCACATAAATTTAATCGAGAGAGAGAGTAAAGGTAAAACAAATTTTCTAGCATGCTATAATATGAGATGTAACCCTCGCTGATATTTGTTGTTATTAATGTTGATAATTAGTTTTAAGATGGAATATGTTAACGTTTAAATAAAATAATATTTTATTCCTTGATAAAATAATAAAAGAAAATAAAAATCGTAACACAGTGAAGGCTAGAAGCTTTCAACTTCATATGAAGTCTCTTGGTTTCTATATGTCGACGCCAAGTAAGTCGTCTATCCAAATGAATACCAAGGTAAGTGACATGATCTGACTGGGGTATATTTATACCATTAAGCGTGACTGTTGGACAATTACCTCTTCTTAAGCTGAACGTAACATGGTTACTTTTTAATTCATTTACTCTTATTCGCCAGTTTGCTAACCATGCGTCCACACTATGGTATCCAATTATTCGGGTTTTAATATTAATCGGTTTATTCGACAAATAATTATTCGAGGTTAAAAGTTGATCGGTTAATAACCGATTAATGGCAAATTATTCGATTAACCGAATAGTCTCAGTAATATATATTAGACATATAAGTAAGACTAATTATAATATTTAATCGATTGAAATAGTTATTTAGAATCTTAATATAGAACATAGAGTTTATCTTATAAGTTCTTTCGGCTATTTGTATGAAAAAATTGCACTTTTCGACCTAATACTACAAAAAATTCTCCTCATTCAACTTTATTTAATAAATCAGTCTTTTTTATATAACTCTTTTTATTTTCTGTGTGAGAATCATTTTCTGTCATAAAAGTAAACATTAATATTAATATTTTTACGTACATTTGATGATGAATATTAAAATGTTTATGAATTATATAACTCTGAATTTACTTATTTTCGGAATTTCTTTTGTTACAAGATCAAGTATTTGTAAAATTTTAATCTTTTCATGTCGCATTTTATCAAATGAACTGTCTCAATAAAAAAGAATATCCAAAGAAGTAAATAAGATCCTAAACTTGTGATCCAGAAGTTATACCAAGTTGGATCATTTCGATGAATTTAATAGATTTGTTCTCTTTTTTGATACATATTCAGTGAGAAAGAAGACATGTTCACGACTTCATGAAAAATTTCAATGAATGTCCAAATAAGTCTTTATTGGCGAAGGAATTTAATTTTAATTTTCATATTAACCAACATATTTTTTAATAAAAAAATTATCCATAACACTATTTTTCATTTCCATAACAGATCTTTTTATTATTTAAAATACTTGTTGCTAGTATTTAAAAAAATAACAACCAAATCTCAACGTTTTATAGCAGAACAATTCATTTGAATTTTTTTATAGTATCTTTTGATGCTAATTGCACTACTTCTAAAACAAATGGCAATGTACACTCATTGATACTTTGAAAGTAATGAAAAAGTACTTCCCTAAAAATGTATCTTATTTATTTTTGCTGGAATATAACAGACATTAAAAAGAAGATGTGGTTAACATAAATTTATCTTAAAAATAAAAAATGTCTAGATTTATAACTCCAAAAAAAAAAAAATAAATTTCGGTTAATCGGTTATTCGACACAAATTATTCGGTTTATTCGTTATTCGAAAATAGACAATTTTAAATTATTCGAACAGTCAATCGACCAAAATTAATCGGATAACCGAATGACGGTTAATCGATTGGATACCCTAGTCCACACGCCGGAGGTAAATATCTAATTGAATAGATGTTATGTGTGGATTTTCATGAGAACTGATTATTGCCTGTGGAACACCTGCTTTTATATCATATTCTTCTGTTACAAAGTCATTAAACTTTACACTAAATAGACGGTCAGATAGATAAGATTCTAGCAATTTGTGGGTACATGGTGGTAGTAAACATTTGATTTTATATATTAAACCTTTGTGCCATACTTTGTCGAAAGCTTGCGCGACATCCAAGAAAATAGCAGAACAATATTTCTTTGATTCAAAAGATTTCCTAATCTCTCCAGTTAGACGATTTACTTGTTCAATGGTTCCGTGTTTTTCACGAAAACCAAATTGGTGAACTGGGACGATGTTTCTATCGTTTAAGAATGGGATAATTTTCTTTTGAAATACTTTCTCAAATACTTTCGACAAGCAAGGAAGTAAGCTAATAGGTCTATAGGAAGATGGTACAGTTAAATCTTTTCCTGGCTTTGGTATCATTTTAATCTGAGAAGTTTTCAAAATATTTGGAAAAACTCCTAATTTTAAGATCGCATTAAATATTGTAGATAGCACAATTATAGCCACATTGGGTAGGTATTTGATCATTAATGGTGTTATTAAATCATGTCCAGGTGATTTTTTTACATTTATATTCTTGATGATTGTATTAATGTCCTCTGGGCTAACAACAATTATGTCATCATTGTTAAATGTAGTGAGAGGTGTCTCTCCCAATACAAAATCATTTGTTTGTGGATTTTCTTGAAAGACGGAGCTTAAATAACATGCAAATAAATTTGGTTTTTCCTTTGCACTACGGGACCAGGTACCGTCAGCATTCCTTAAAGGATTTTGGGCCTCTACCGGCGGCTTAATATTTTTCGTTGCTCTCCATAGCGAAAAATTTGTGTGCTTGTTATTTGTCAAACTTTCAATATAATTTTTATTTTGGCGATCCTCTTCTACTTGAAGGGCTTTTTCAGTTTTTTACTTGCTATTGACAGCCTCAGCTTTGCAGCGGGTGATCTAGATTGTTGCCATTGTCTTCTGTATTTTCTTTTTTCAAGAAGAAGTTTTTCGATATCGGTATTAGAAATATGAGTTTTGCATTTTTTAAGAATTTGACTCTTAGAATGTTGTAGAGCAGAAGTAATTAATGACGTAAAGTCATTGACGGATTTATTTATATCTTCCTCACACTCAAAAGAAAGGTCTGTGTGGATATGACTACTTATGTATTTCTTATATTTCAACCAATTTGTAGTATATGAAGTATTCATGGGAAATTTTGAAATAGTAGCTCTTCCATAATAAGTTACACAGAAAAAAATTACGACAAGTCAATTGTGTTATTAATTACCAAATTCGTCAATACAATAATTTTATTAATTAAAATGGCACCAACAACCATTTTTGTAAATTTAAATAAAATTTTTGTTGGTTAAAATTGTTACCACTTAACAATATTTTTCAACAACCGAATTGTAATATTAAATAAAAATATTTTTAAATATCAATTATTTATAGCTTAACAATGAGATTGTCATACTAAACATTTATGTTGTTATTATTTGTTCATATATTTGAAAAATATAATAATCATGAAATGAAGAATTTGGACCATTTAACTAATGTAATGTTCATTTTATTTGGATTTTTTTATATTATGTTATAAATTATATAAAATAAATTGTGTAGGAACGACCTTCAACAAACTTCTATATCAAGATGAACTTCAGGTGTGTTATTGCAACTAATGATTTTGCTTCTAAATTATCTCCTCCAGTAACGGTAGCTACAAATGGTTATTGAGCCATGACTTCTCCGCGCAACTATTCTATAATTAGCTATGTATTAGTGATTTTAATTAAAAATTTAGCTTTTAAAGAAATTGTATAGTTACCTGCCCCATTTTATTCAGAGATGATTCAAATCCTAGTAAAATTGGATTAGTTAGGATTGGTCCATGAGTACAAACTTAAATAGATGATCTGTTAAAATATATAACAATAAATGTTATGCTAAAGTTTTTGCGATAAACACAATATATTAACTACTTACCAGTTCTGAAATTTAGATTTAATTTAAAGGATATTTATAATAATATAATCTTTCAAATCATTAGCTGAATCTTTGTTTTTTTTTTTTTCATATGAATAATTTTAAATGATTTATAAGAATTTTTTATTTTTATTATTTTTGACATATTTTTTCAATATGAAATATCAATTAAAATGTTAACAACTAAAATAGTCGAAAATCAACTACGACAAATTGTAGATATGATAATTTACAACAATTTTTAATAAATAAACTGTTAACACTTTTAGTAGTTTTTCAACAAAAACTTTTTAATTACTTAATAACTTTTGTATTTTTTTTCTGTGTAATATTATGGGAGAATGATCAGAAGATAAATCATTTGAAATTTCTGTACTTATTGAGTTTCGAATAATATTTTTAGAAATGGCAAAATCAATGAGATCTGGAATCTTTCTAGGATCAGCCGGCCAGTAAGTTGGGTGTCCAGGGGACACAAAATCCAAGCCATTTTTGCGATCAAGTAGAGCTTTATATAGCTGTCTACCTTTGGGGTTTATCAATCTGGAACCCCAGTAAGTGTGTTTCGCATTGTAGTCGCTACATGCCAGGAAACGATCTCCTAGTGTATTAAAGAATTCTTCAAAATTTTCTTTGGTCATTGAAAATTGTGGTGGACAATAAATTGAACTAAGAGTTAAATACCCTGAAAAAGGTTCAAGGCAAATGGATGTTGCTTGCATATAGTCTCTCGAGAATTCATCTAGGGCATAATGTCGTAATCGGTTTTTAATAAGTATACCAGTACCACCATGTGCCTTACCGTCCGGATGATTTGTACAATGAAATGAATAACCTGAAATATAGAAGTTATATCTATTGGTAAGATGCGTCTCTGAGACTAGCATCACATCAATATTTTGTTTTTGCATGAAGTATGATACCTCAGATTTGTGTTGGTTTAAGCCATTTGCATTCCAGAAACATATTCTCAAATAACTCATTTTCTCGTTAAGAGGATTGGAATCATTTGGTTTTGCGCTCTTAAAAGCTCTTGTACATTTTAATGTAAAAAAAAAAAGTTTAGATTAATGGAGGTTATGGATAAAATAAGTTTTTAAATTTTTCAGGATTTTCGTCTATTTGATTAACATATGTAAATTCGAATGCGGCGACCTAAAATTCCCTTTAAACTACTTTTTATTATAATTAATGTTATTCTATTAATTTTTTGTTTTACTAATTAGGCTACTAAAAGTTTTTAATTTTGCTATTTTTCAACTTAGGTATCAGTATCCTAATAAGTGTCCGCACTTTATATAAATATTGCATTTTTGGTTTGCATTTTTATATCCCTTTATTAGTTAATAGGAACAAATAGTGTATACTGGTTTGTTGAAATAGCAAAACTTAATGCATTTTTAGTAAACTTAATAACATTTGCATTTTTTCTGTTGTATATTTATGCTAATATTACTTACGAAACTTTTTTTTATATTCCTAAACCATTCACATCAATAACGTAAGAAATTATAAAAGTTTAATTGTTGCGCTTGAAAATACTTCTTTTCGTAGGCTATTTTTTACTTTAAATTCTTATGCGTTTTGCGGTCCAATACCAAAATTTGTTTATATTTTTGGATATATTGTTATAAAACTTAAAGTAATTTGTCTTTTATAGTTCAATTATATATTCGATATGTCACTGGAAAGTACCCCTCCAGCACCAGCTTTAGCACAAGCTCCTACTCCTCGGGATAATATTCCTAGTGGTTAAAAAAATGCTAATAACTCTGCTATGACTTGTTTAATTTGTAAAGACTTGATGTTAGATACTCAAGATTGTTTAATTCTTACGAATTGTAGTCACATTTTTCATAGAACCTGCATAGAAAACTCTAGATCGACTCAGAATCTAACCAGGACCAAGAAAATATATACTTTGTGGGGTTTTAAATGATTTTTTCAACATTTTACATACGGAATGACAAAATCAATATACCCCCCATCTTTTTGATTCACATGATATGTAGCTTCACTACACATAAAAAATTAATACACTTTACAGTTTTTAGTTTAACAAAATCGGACAAGTTGTTTTTGAGTTATGACAACATAAGTGTAGAAATGTCTAAAAAAACTAAAATTTTGTGAAAATGAGCGAATTCACTTAATTGCGAATAAATTCGAAAAGAATCAATAGATTTTTATGATCGATATCTCATTTTGTTGCTATTATATGTGGCTTTGCGATCTGAACATTTTTTGCCGTTTTCGCTTTTTAGTGATTTTTTTAAAACAAAAAAAAAACTTGCTATTTTCACGTAAAAAATATATTTTTTGCTTCATTTTTTATTATAACTCCGAAACTACTGAGCCGATTAAACGCAATATATAAAGGCATTAAAAGTTATGTAAATATAAATTTTTCTAAGCTTATTTCAATAATAACGGAGTAACACTTTTTGAGTTATCATTATTTATGTGGAAAAACGTCAAAAAAAAAAATTTATAATTTTACATAAAATTTCAAAAAAAAAAAAAAAAAAAAAAAAAAAAAATCTCCATTGAATTTAAAATTTGGACCATATTTGGACAACTGAAACCATAATACATCAAATCTATATAGTAGTTATTCAAGCCTTTTTTTGCTGTTGACCTGTGTTATTTACGTACTTTAAAATGATATAAATACAAATTTTATGCTATTATTATTTAAATATTATGCAAATTTACTTTCAAAATGCGTGGTTTACATAAGGTAAACAATACAAATTTATGTAAAAATTAAAATTATATATAGAAAAATGCTTTTCGATAGCTAAATTTTGAGAAATTTCTAAAAAATTAATTATGCCAACAATTAAAAGATTAGAAATTACATTATTTACCTGGTGTTAAATATATGAAGGAATGTTAAGTTTAATTTTAAACATATTTTAAAGCTGAAGAGTTAAGCATACAATTTAATATAAAATACAAACTTTGATATATTCTAGAGGTCAAAACTTTATTTTGATTAAAATAAAAAAATCGATTCTTTACTTAATGTAAAGAATTAAAAAGATTTGAATCTTTCACAAATAACAAAAGAAATACTTGAGGTAAATAAACATTTGTAATACAATTAGGGTTTGGGGTTTCCCGGGAAACGGGAATAAAAAATTCGAAATTAAATTTAATTCTTAAAAAAAAAGCAATGATTTCTTATAAAGAATGTAATTTTTTTCTATTCAAGTTAGTTAAGGTGGTTTTACGATATAATACTTTGTATTAATACCAGAATTTTTAATTTTCTATAATACATATCAAAAAGTGTATTAAGGAAAGTAAAGGTCATGTTTTAATTTTTCCTTATTAAAATATTATTTAAAAAATTAAAAACGAAAAATTGAACAGAATTGACTATAAATAAAAAAAATAAAAAAATGTGGCGAAATTTGCTTTAAGAGATGCAATTACATTTCAAAAATTTAAAGACTTCAATTTAAAGACATAAAGGTTTTACAGCATAATACATTTGAAAAAATTTTTGTTATTAATACACAAAAAAAATAATTTTTTTCAATTAACTCAGTTGTCATTATATTCATGAGAGATTGACGTGTTACATTAAATCGCTTCGTGTTGTTTGTGATTTTAGTGTTAAAAAAAATAAAGGAAATATTAATATATGCGAATGGACGCACTAAATAATAAACACATTGTGTTTTGTTTATTAAATATTATAAACAGAAAATATATTATTTAAATCAGTGGCAATCTAAATCATAAGTTTCTTATTTTCTTTTGTTTTAATCATTTCTTTTTGTAAACAGAGCATATGAGTTCTCATGAAGAGAACAGGCTCAGTTTAAATAGCAGAAATGCTTATATATTTCTCAGTGGGGAGAGTACACAAAAAAATATAAGTGATCCCAATTACAATAAAAAAATTTTAACCGCCAAACCAATTGAGAGAGCTCACTCTTGTTCCCCCACATTACAAATAAATAATATTCAACCAACAACACAGAACATTACTTGTTCTGTAACATAAAAGAAAATATGAAAAATAATAATGCACAACCACATACACCTGCACTTAAAAATGCAGACATAAATAAAGCTTTTACCAATCCACTGGAAAAAAAATCTAGTGAGAGCAATAATGAAATTAATCATTTGAGAACCGTAAGTAATAATGGAACGTCAAAGGGTGCTATCCCAAAAATTGGAAACATTAAAAATTCAACAAAATCGCCAGTATTACCAGGTATGCTTAGATATATAAGTATAAACAAACGAAATTTAAAGGAAAAAATACTCATAAAAAACAAAAGATATTAGATAATCCCTTGAAAAATAATCGCTATGCTCTCTTAGTCAATGACGAGGAGCATTTGCAGAATGGTAATCCTGAACGGAGACCATTAAAACCACCACCAATTTTCCTTTGCGAATCTAGTTCGAACATTTTGGTAAAAAAATTGATTGAAAATATTGGGAAAAACAATTTTCATATAGTACCTTTGAGAAAAGGTGGTGTGCAGGAAACTAAAATTGTAATTTACACTGAGGATAACTACAGAAAAATCTCTCAGTACCTGAATACTAACAAAAAAAATGTATACTTATCAGCTTAAAAGTAATAAAGGCTTGATAGTCGTTATTAAAGGAATTGAGTGCAGTGTAGATCCAGACGAAATCAAGGAGGCCCTTAGAGTTGGGCTGTAAAACACGAGTCGTTGTCAATATCTTTAATAGAGATAAGGTTCCTCAACTGATGTTCAGAGTTGAGTTGGAGCCCGAAGACAGAAAATTGAAAAGAAATGAAATTCAGCCCATTTACTCATTACGATATCTATTAAATCGTAGGATAACAATTGACGAGCCTATAAGACGTATAAAACCCAGTTCAATGTGGTAACTGTCAAGAATTCGGACACACCAAGAACTACTGTACTTTACGTACTGTTTGCGTTGCAAAAATCCGACAAGATAGCCAAACTACAATAAAATCTGGATCTTCATCTTATGCCAGTGTTTTAAAATCTAGCAGTCAACAATTCCCCAAAATTCGGGAGGGTTAGAAAACTTTAAGCAAGTAATTGCTCAAAATATTACCTCTCTTAATCAAAAAATGACTAATTTCATAAAGCTCTTGAGAGCGCAGAACCAAATGATACAAATACTCTTAACAAAGAAATGAGTTATTTGAAAATTTGTTACTGGAATGCAAACGGCTTGAACCAACATAGATCCGAATTGACAAATTGTATCCAAAATAAATGTATCGATATAATGATGATCTCGGAGACTCATCTTACAAATAGATATAATTTTTCTATTCCAGGCTATGGATTTCATTATACAAACCACCCAGATGGAAAGGCTCATGGTGGTACTGGTATATTAGTAAGAAATAGAATTATCCCATAGAAAACTTTTCAGAGAACTACTTGCAGGCAACCTCAATTCATATTGAATGTGGAATTGGAAAACTAACTTTAAGCTCAGTATACTGTCCCCCAAGATTTTCAGTATCAAATGAAAAGTTTGAACAATTCTTTGGTACGTTGGGAGATCGTTTCTTAGCTTGTGGTGACTATAACGCCAAACATACATATTGGAGCTCGCGACTAATGAATCCCAAAGGCAGACAGCTGTACAATACTCAAGTTGATCGTAAAAACGGCTTGGATTTTATATCACCAGGACAACCTACATATTGGCCAACTGATCCTAGAAAAATTACAGATCTTATAGATTTTGTGATATGTAAAAACGTACACCGAAACTCCATAACAGCGGAAATTTCGAACGACCTATCTTACCAAATGTGGCTATAATATTTTTGACTGCATTATTTAATGCGATCTTGTCACAAGGTGTTTTTCCAAAAGCATGGAAAACTTCGCAGATCATTATGATACCAAAGCCAGGAAAAGATTTGACAGTACCAAAGTCGTACAGACCAATTAGTCTACTACCATGTTTATCTAAACTATTTGAGAGAGTATTCCACATAAAAATAATACCATTATTAAATGAGCAAAATGTCATCTCAGTTTATCAGTTCGATTTCCGTGAACAACATGGAACTATCGAGCAGGTAAACCGTTTAACTGGAGAGATAATAAAATCTTTTGAACATAAAAAGTATTGCTCTGCAATCTTCTTGGATGTCGCCCAAGCTTTTGACAAAGTTTGACATAAGGGCCTTATATATAAAATTAAATGTCTGTTGCCACCAAGTACTCATAAATTAGTAGAGTCCTATCTAACAAACAGGGTGTTTAGTGTAAAACAGTGTGAATATATTACGGAAAATTATGCAATTAGTGCTGGAGTTCCACAGGGCAGAGTCCTTGGACCATTGCTGTATATAATTTACACCTCGGATTTACCTATAAGTACCAGCTTGACTATATAAACATTTGCCGATGATACTGCTATTTTAAGAGAATTAGATAAATACCTTAAAAATGTGGAGACGTGGCACAGTGGGGTCAAACGCAAATTTTTTGGTAATAAATCTGTATCTCCTAAACTACTGTTTGGATTAAATTGAAATGTATGAAAGAGTTGCAGAGGAGGACCTAAGCTTTGAGACAAATTATCTTGTAGTCACTCTGTGATAACACAAGAAAATCTACAGGGTGTCAAAATTGACTACCTCGAGTATGTAAAAGTATTAAAAAATCATAACTTATACAAATGAAGTCCGATGTAAAGTGCTTGGCAAGATAAAGAAAAAAGATGCTTACTCACCAAAAAATTTACTTTTTCATGAAAACTGCTCTCCCGCATTCGTTTTTGGCCGGGCGAAAAGCAGTTTAGTGTTAAATCTCTCTAAATCTATTTTTATGTGAAATATCGTCAATAAATTAAAAAAATCGCGTGACATTTATTTTTTTATTAATCGATAAAAAATTTAACTTTTTCCAAAATTCACCATTTTCGACCAATGCCTGATGTAGGGTGCAGGCCTAAATCAGGTCAAAATTTCTATATTAGCGATTTGTGAAACCTTGTCTTTTGAAATATATAAAGAAAGTGAAAGAATTGTACTACATTTTTGTAAAAAATAGCCATTTTTCATATCAATTTCAGAGTTCTGACTTTGAATATTTTTCACGTCTAGGCGCATTAAGATAATCCAAAAATTCTTTCAGTATGTTATTTTGAAATATATAGCAAATGACAGGATATTTCTAAAAAATTTTTACTTCATACACCTCAGGATTTATTCCCGAAAAACGAAAGAAAGTCGAGCCAAAAAATCAAAAATTTAAAATTCAAGTGTAAATATCTTTTTAACTGTACAAGATAACTTGGGTGAGTAAGCATCTTTTATCTTTATCTTGCCAAGCACTTTACAGAAATATAAAAATCTATAAAATCGGACTTCATTTGTATAAGTTAAGATTTTTTAAAACTTTTACATACTCGAGGTAGTCAATTTTGACACCCTGTAGATTTTCTTGTGTTATCACAGGTTGACTACAAGATAATTTTTCTCAAAGCTTAGGTCCTCCTCTGCAACTCTTTCATACATTTAAATTTAATCCAAACAGTAGTTTAGGAGATACAGATTTATTACCAAAAAATTTGCGTTTGACCCCACTGTGCGTGGTTGAAAAATTGGAGAATACGAGTAAATGAACTCAAAAGTAAACACGTTACGTTTGCATTAAGGAGAGGCAACTGTCCACCAGTTTCGCTTAACAACATAAATATCCCACAATCTGATCATGTAAATTACCTTGGTATTCATTTAGACAGACGTCTTACATGGCGTCGTCACATTGAAGCCAAGAGGCTTCGTATGAAAATTAAAGCTTCCAATCTCCATTGGCTGATCAGCAACAGTTCTAAATTAAGCCTTGACTGTAAAGTCATCCTGTATAAGACTACCTTCAAACCAATTTGGACGTATGGTATCCAATTATGGGGAACGGCAAGTAACACTAGTTATTGATCTTATACAGAGGGCACAATCGAAAATCCTTAGGACTATGACAGCCGCGCCATGGTACATAAGGAACGAGAACATCCACACAGACTTAGAAGTAACTTTAGTAAAAGAAGAATTTGAAAAAAATTAGAGGGAGATATGCCTGTAAATTACAACAGCATCCTAACCCGCTATCAAGATTGTTATCCAGAATTCAATCTGAAACTAAGAACCATTTGCCAACCATGGCTCTCAGCTGAGAGCAAATAGTTTTTATTTTTAGATATAAGATTTTAATACTTATTGTTAGGCCTAAGAAGTAAAGGCAGATACAGTAATTTAATAAATAACAGTAAAAAAAAAAATAAAATTAACTCAGTTGTTTAATTTTGCATCAAAATTATATACAGTGGCTCAATAATGTAGTCGGACAAACATTAGATAATATTAATCCTAATATTTTTCATATTAAAATTAACATAATGATGCTTTTTTTATTATTTTCTATGTTTTTCTACTGCTTTCTAAAAACCAAAAAGATTTTAGTAAAATAGTTTGTTTCTTTATTTAGATATTAGTAAAAAATATTCTCAGTATAAAATAAGGCATCAAAAAAGAAGTCGGACATATGGCAACGCTTGAGTTTATTTTTAAACATACTTGGGGAAACCCAGTTTTATTATGCAGTTTTTATTTATTGACATCTCTTAAAGCTGTATTAATCAAAAAAGTGTAAGAAATTTCGTCGTTGTACCAACAATTTTTGTAAATGTCAAAGTCATACACAACTGAAGAAATCCGAAAAGTTATTATAAAAAACTTTGAGGAAGGAAAAACTGTTCGAGAAATTAGTGGTTTAATTGGAAAACCAAAATCAACTGTTCATGACATAATTAAAAGGTATAGAGATAGAAAATCTGTGGAAAATAAGCCTAAATCAGGAAGACCAAAACTATTTACCAGCTCTGACGAACGATGGATTATCCAACAGGTTAAAAAAAATCCTAAAGTTAGCGCTCCAAAATTAGCTAAGGAAATTTCTCAACGCATAAATAAAGATTGCAACCCAGAAACAGTAAGATTAGTGCTCCGGAAAAATTATTATAATGGGAGAGTTTCCCGTAAGAAACCTTGTATTAATAAAGTTAATAGAACTAAACGCATAAATTTTGCAAAAATGTATAAAAATGTGGATATTTCTTTCTGGAATAAATTATTATATACAGACGAAAGTAAATTTAATTTGTTCAGATCAGACGGACAGTCCTACGTTTGGCGAAAACCAAACGAAGAAGTCAAAGAAAAAAACTTGAAAGCTATCGTAAAGCATGGAGGTGGTTCTGTTTTAGTTTGGGGTTGCATGTTGTCCTCTGGAGTTGGAGAGTTAAGTATAATAGATGGTATTATGGACCAAACTAAATATTTATCTATTTTAAAACAAAATTTGGTGCCAAGTGTAGAAAAGTTGGTTATAAAAGACACATAAAGCACATGTTGTTCGTATGTGGCTACTATATAATTGCCCGCACGTACTCGAGACACCACCACAGTCCCCAGACATTAACGTAATCGAACATTTATGGGCACATTTGGAAAATTAGCTTAAAAAATTTACAATTTCCAACAAAAATGATCTTATAAAGGCACTAAAGGACTACTTTTTTTGTGCTAACTTTTAAGATATAAATGAATTTTTTAATTTTTTTATTTATAATTGAATTCTAAATAAATATTTTCTTTCATTTTTAAAATAGCGTATATTGTGTCTTACTATTATAAAATAAAAGAGTTTTTAAACCCTTTCTTAATATACTAAATATTGAAGTCTATAAAATATTAGTTTTTGTCCGACTACATTATTGAGCCACTGTATATATATATATAAAATAAAAATAAATTTTGGTATGACTTTATTTCCTATACACATTTTTAATTCATTCAATCGTCTACTTGATTGATTTAATTAATTTATTAATGGGAAATATTTTTCTGTTTTACATTTTTTTAAGTTTTTAGTAATTGATATAATCATTTTGGTGAGTGGTGCAAATTTAATATATTTATTAATTGGTGGCTTTTTTGTATACAAAGTATTATAGTGTAAACAATTTTAAACATTTCATACAAATTAAATAAGTGCCTATTGTAAGCAAAGGTTCCAAAGGTTTAATTTTCCCACTCATTTCTTTAAAGCTTTTATAACGATTTAATTCATAGACTTAAATTCTTTGACTTCACAAGAATTAATTGCTTAAAGAATTCACTACCAATTATACAATTTAATCTTAAAAAATATTTTGAATCATTCAAATTTTCTTCTATTCAAATCTATTACGAATTAGCTTTAGAAAATATATTTTGATTCACTTTGTAAAATATTAGCTTTGTTCCCAACCTATTAAAAAATCAATGAAAATTTAATGAAAGAAAAAAATATATATAAAATATTTAAAAAATATAAATATTTCAATTCAATTTGCAGAAGATTTGAGTTAACAAAAATTCAATGATTTCTTTATAAATTGATTCAGTAGAAGTATGCCTTTGTGAATGTTGTTATGGAATGAAAAATTAGTATTTAAATTAAAAGATTATAGAAATATGTAGTTAAAATCTCGTGTATATGAAATGTGAATGGAAAAAATAAAACGTTTTTTTCCAAGTGAAAAGTAGTCAAAAGTAGTCATCAGAACACCGATGAGATGTGCTGCCAAACGCAAGATTTGTAGTAATAAATCTGTATCTCCTAAACTAAACTCGAATAGAACTGAAATGTCTGGAAGAGTTATAAGCTTTCAGAGTACTCATCTTGTCACCCTGTGACAGCTATAGTTTGATTATCTTGAGTATGTAAATTTTCAAAAAATCATAACTTCTACAAATTATGTCCGATTTTAAAGATTTTATATTTATGTAAAGAGCTTGACAAGATAAATAAATATATACTTACTCATCTACTCACCTAACTTATCTCTTATTCCCAATTTACACTTGAAATTTCGTTTGAACGAGATTTTGGAGAAACAAAATTTACCCTGTTTACATTATATATTTTGGACAGTATTGTAGATTTTCTTTGACAACTGCTTCGTATAAAAATTAAAAACATCCTTTTAACAATTTTAAATGAGCTTTATGCTTCACAAAATAATTTTAAATTTAGTTTTAAGATGTTTACGAAAATTTCCAAACTAAAATTTATTTATTTCTTTTAAAAATATTTGTTTAAACACAAATGCCATTTTTATTTACAACACTGTTGTATTTTACTAACACACTTAAAGAAAAGCAGTGTTGACGGCGATATTTTTCAAAATCTAGTTAAATTTAAGTAGATTTTGGTAAAATCTTGTTGGAAACCAGATTTTGATTTGTATAGAAAATCTAGTTGAAATCTAATAATGTTTTGTAAATTTGGCTTGAAATCTCATTTAAACTAGATTTTGTGTAAATGTAAATGGAGTATTGCAGTTAAAAATGTACTTACGCTTGAATTTTTGGCTCGACTTTACCTCGTTTTTTAGAAATAAGTCCTGAGGTAATTTGAAAATATAGAAGTAATATGCTGAAAAAATTTTCGATTATATCTATTTGTCTAGACATGAACAATTTTCAAATTAAGCATTCTGAAATTAGTATGGAAAATTACTATTTTTACAAAAATACAGCACTGTTCTTTAACTATTTTCTTAAAGTTTTTTTTATACAAAAAGTAAAATTATTTACATATTTCAAAAGACAAGGAAGGCTTCATAAATGCTGAATAGAGAAATTTTAATTTGATTTAGGTTCGCGCCCTACATCCAGCATTGGTCAATGGTGAATCTTAGAATTTTTTTTTTTTTTTTTTTGTTATCGAATTATTAAAAAAATGTCACACTATTTTTTAATTAATTGACGGTATTTGGTCAAGAAATATATTGGAATCAATTTGACACTAAATTGCTTCCCGCCGGCCAAAAACGAATGCAGAAGAGCAAATTTTATGAAAAAGTAAATTTTTTTTTACTTCTTTATTACATAGAAAAGCACATTAATATATTATTATTATTCAAGCATAAATAAGTGATAAGTTAGATGAATAACTTTAATTTTTCTTTATCTTGTCAAGCACTTTACATAAATGTAAAGATCTTTAAAAACCTTTTTGGAATTTTCGCGTTTAAAAAGAAATAAAAAAAAATCTTCAATACTAAATATCTAAAATAAATTATTATCTATTCATTGTCCAATATTGCACTATTCTTCATCAACTACTTACATTTTTCTTTTATCTTCTTTATTAAGTGTATGTAGTTCGAAGTGACGAAATATTGGCATTATAAATTAGACTTTTAGCATCGAGTTCGAAAAAATATAGGAATTTTTTACAGATAATATCAAACTTACAAGTTTGTTATGTTAATTTCCTAAAAAAATTTAATTTTTTTATTATCGATAAATTTGTACAAGAAAGCTTTGAAATTATCGATAATATTAAAAATTCGAAATGGCGGAAACAATATGGCGTCCAAAATTTTTTTTCTGTTTGTTTTTGAGGTTACTGAATTCAAGAGTGAACATAAAAAATCAAGTAAGAAACTTATAGTCAGTCTATGCCGACTATATAACACCCTACACCATTGCGTTTGTGCATTAAAATAATTTCCGAAATTTTCTGAAATCAAAGGTTCGAAAGAATTAATTCTTTAATTCACTTTTTAAAATTGAATTAAATTGTATAGAATTATTAACTCTTTCAAAAAAATTCATTGTAGTTAATTCTGAAGCTTAATTCCTAAAGCTTTTGATAAAATGGAATTAATTCATTAGTGAATTAATTCTTTGGGAATGCACTTCTTTTAATATCAGATATCAAGTACTTTTATCAGTTCTGTATTGAACGTGCACTAAATTGCATCTGTTATATGCACTTAGACTATTCTGAATCATGGTATTTATCCCTAGATCTCATAGAGTACGTATTACGAATATTTTTTGTCTTTAAAACTGTGAAGTCCAGCTTCTTTCAGCGTTTATTTGGACACAATCATCTTGTATTTTATGTGGAGTTTAGCTGGATAGTAACATGTTGATTTTGTATTGATTTTAGCTAAATACCACCGATTTTCGACTCTTTTGATACTTATTTTGAAAATATATACAAAAATAGAGTTAAAGAAAAATGTTGTCATTCAATTTGTAGTAGAATGGAATGAAAGAAAAAAATGTATCATTCAATTGAATTTAATTTTATAAGGAATTAATTCTACATATTTTTCATTCAATTTGTAGTAGAATGGAATTAAAGAAAAATTTAATCATTCAAATTGAATTTTCATTCTTTAAGGAATTAATTCTCTAGGGAATTAATTCCATACAAAGTTAAGCCTTAAGAATTAAGCCTAAGAATTATTTTCTGAGGAATGATTTTAAAGAATGCTAAATAAAATTTTTATAAGCTGAATTAAATTTATAAGTGAATTAATTCTAAATAGAATTCATTCTTTCGAAGCTCTGTCTGAAATGGACCTAATATGAAATTAGTTTATATGATTTTTACTGATTTTGAATTTATTTGTGTCAAATATTACCATAATTCTGTAATTTATGTGCGATTTTGGGAGTCGGTATAGACTTACAAGTGGTGAATTTAAAAAAATGGAGGATGCACTTTACGAGTGGTTTTTAGCACAAAGAAAGTTCCATATCACAGTCGGTGGAGAACAATTAAAATGCAAAGCTGTGGAGCTGCAGAAAAATTCTACAATGGTCAGTTTTGTGCCAGTGATGGTTGGCTAACAAAATTTAAAAAGCGTTATGGAATACGATTGTTGAGAAATTATCTTCTTCTAAAGAACTTGTTGCGCCATTCGTTAATAAGTTAGCGTCTACCATTATGGAGCATGAATTAATCAAACGAGGCAATTTTTAATGCGGATGAATCCGGTCTCTAATGGAAAATGTTGCCAAACAAAACATATGTTCACAGTGGAGAAAAATCTGATTCAGGTAGAAAATTGTCAAAGGAGAGATTAAAATTTTTAATGTGTGCTAATGCTGCAGGAACTAAGAAAATTAAACTTTTTGTAATAGGAAAAGCTCAAAAACCGAGATCTTTTCGGTTTGTTTCTGTTGAGTACGGAAGCTCTAAATCTGCTTGGATGAATGCAGCTCTGTTCAAAAAATGTTTTTTTTGATAAATTTATTCCAGAAGTAAGTTTTAGTAAATTGTTTTGTTCTACGAAAGGGCCTGACAATATATAATTCGTACTAGCGAACGTCCACTGTAATAGCAAAATTATGTTGAATATTAAAAACACAAATTTAGTTTTTGAATTTTTTTTCTCCTTAATATACATATTTTATTACATTTCTTTATTCTATACTTAATAAGTAAATCAAAAAGTATCGCTTGATAAAATCGGATGAAAATTATAATACCTATGAATTTTTTGAAAATGTTGTAAATCAATTGTTTTACTTTATTACATAACGAGCAGTATACCCGCTACTTCGTTAGCGTATATTTTTTTTAATAAAAACTACTATTTTATTAATTCAAATTGTGTTTTATTAAGTTATAATTTCATGACTATAAATTTTTGAATAATATTTATAATAGCTTAAACACAGTGTACTTTGCTACTAAAAAAATTCAAAAAAACAAAAAAAAAATGAAATTGAAAAAAGATTCGGCTGTGCCGAATCTTTGATACCCTTCACCATATTACCATCTTACCATCTTATCGACATCATATTACCATATTACCGACAATTAATAAAATTTTCGCCTTAACGTATGCTTGCATATTTTCTAAATCAAAATTTTTTTCAAACTACGAAAATTTGAATATGAAAAAAAAAACAATCATAACAGGCTTTGCTTTTAAAAAAGAAACAACAACAATTCCATATATATTTATTTTTGTATGTACAAACTGACTGAATACACAAAGAACAACAACAACACTGTTATTCATTATATTACTGCTGTTGCTAACTAAACTACTTGTCTATACAAAAAACAAAAAACGTCACTAATAGTCATTACAATACTTAATATACATGTTTGTGTATGTATTTATGTATATTCTTAACAGATTTGTTTTAGTTTTTAAAAATAAACAACTACAATTCCATATATATTTATTTTTGTACAGACTGCATATACAAAGAACAACAACAACAACACTGTTATTCATCATATTACTGCTGTTGATAACTAAACTACTTGTCTATACAAAAAACAAAAAACGTCACTAATAGTCATTACAATACTTAATATACATGTTTGTTGGTGTATTTATAGTCTTAACAGATTTGTTTTTGGGCCATAACTCTGTTGATTATGAACGAATTTGGTTTATTAAAAAAACCGAAATTTTATAAAAATATTTATGACTGATCTATATAAAAATAAAAATCTATAGCTTGAACAAGGGCTTCAAAAATAAAAAATTCGTTTTCCCCGATATCTCAGTTATTACTGAACCGATTTATTTAATTTTTTCAGAACAAAAATTCAGAAAATAATTTTCGAGCCCCCTTTAAAAATTCGAAGTCCCTGGTATATGCAGAGGCTTCAGAAACTAAAAAACCGGTTCTAAAAACCGGTTTTTAAAGCATATCTCCACCATTTATAAACCGATCTTCCTGATTCAAAAAACTGAAATTTTATAAAAATATTTGTGACCGATCTGTATAAAAATAAAAATCTATAGCTTAAACCAGGGCTTCAAAAAATAAAAAATGCGTTTTGTCCGATATCTCAGTAATTACTGAACCGATTTATTTCATTTTTTCAGAACAAAAATTCAGAAAAAAATGTCCGAGAATTCTTTGTAAAAACGAAGTCCGTAGTGTATACAGAGGCTTCAGAAACTGGAAAACCGGTTCAAAAAACCGGTTTTTTGAACATATCTCCGCATTGTATGAACCTATCTTGCTGAATTCCAATAGCAAAATTCTCGAAAGCATTTCCGATCGTTTGACATACATATTATATGTGTCAGTTATCGGTGGGCTTCATAAACGCCATTTCAACCGACACACGGACGGACGGACGGACATGGTCCAATCGTCATCGCTTCTTACAAGGATTCCGAAAATATAAACTTTTTTGCTCTCCGACGAAAATTGTGGAAATTACAAACGGAATGACAAACTTATATATACCCTCTACACCTGTGGTGAAGGGTATAAAAAAAAAAAACAGACAAACAAACACAGATTCATTTTTATATATTGCATTTAACCCGATCATGCAGTACTCCTACATACCCCAGATTAAAACGGTAACCTTTTAATTTAGAAAAAACAAAATGAAGTACCAAAAGTGAAAAAACCCATAAATTTAAACTATGTTTTCACCCGTGAACTGTTATAATATTGTTGTTTTGTAAGCATTAAGAACAATAAACTTTTTTTTTTTTTTATTATTAGTTACCAATTTCTTACATCTTTAGCGTTCGAAGGTTCGAAAACGACAAATTATTGCTGTTATTATATTTTAAAGGAAAGGAATGTGCTAATAGCGCTTGTGGATTCTCAACACAGAACCATATATCTTTAATTTCATGATTTCAGCTTAAATATTATAGAAAATTCAAAAAATACAATTAGAAAAATAAAAAACTACCAAAAATTCTCCCTCTTAAATTTTTACTAACATATGGTCCTATTTATAGTTTCATATTTCTAGGTTCAATATTTTAGAAAATTCAAAAAGCATCATTTTTTTCTCCTAAATATACATATTTTATTACATTTTATTACATTACACTTTAAATAGGTTTTTATTTAAACATTTATCAAAAAACGAGCTGAATGCCCCTGCGTTACATCGGATCCAAGAGGTTAATAAAAACATTTAGAAAACGTAAAAATCCTGTAATGCTTTTCAAAAAAATTCATTAAAGATTGAATTCTAAAAAATTGCAATATATTCGCTATTTTCATCACTTTAATTTATATCCTATTTTACAATATTGTTTTAACATAAAATATTTAATTTCTATTTAATTTTGAAGGAGTAAATTTGATATCGCAGGATTGCTGTTGTAACTAAAATATAACCTATATGAGCATCTACATATACTAAATATACATATGTAAGAATGAATCTGTATTTCTTTGTTGTACATATAAATAAAAATCAAACATGATATCTCAAAAAAACAATTGAAAATTCTTAAAAAAATATATAATGTTGACATACATAAATCTTTACCCTAATTAGTCATAAAAATTTCAAGCTGGATATTAATTTAGTTTGGAAGTTTTGAAGCATTTTAAAATTTCAATATCCTAGTTCTCGAAGTAAGCCATTCTAAATAGTAATATAGCTACGGATTAAAGCTCAATAAAATTTTTTATTAATGATGGTATATTCATATATCCGTCATATTAGCTTTATCTAATTATGTATAGACTTCATAAATCTTATAACAATATCTTTAGACAAAACAATCAGAAGAATTCTAAAAAAATGTAAACCCAAAGTGTTTATACATACATATGTACGTACAATACATATAACAGATGAGTAAGTACTCAATGATAAATTCAAATTTTATATGGAAAGCTTAAGTATAAATAATAGGCATCTAGTTCCATTATGGAAGATTTTGTAATCCACTTTAAACACTTTCAAATACTCGTTCTTACACATTTAAAGTAAATATACATATACATGTAGTACATATGTATATCGTGTGAGCGAAGAATATTCACACAGTAGCTTATACATGTGTATGTTTGTATGTCGCACGATAAAATAAAAAATAGGAGAAAAATGGTAAAAACTAATTTTAAATTTTACAATTTCTCTTATACGGTTTTGGCGTTTGTAAATGAAAATGTAAATATATACTAAATATATAGCTATTTTCTAAAATTTCTTCCACATTTTACAATATTTGCACACAAAAATACTATTTATTTACATAAGTATGTATATACATACAAATGTATGAATGTGTGTATATTTTTGCATTTGAATCCTTAGATGCTCAAATGTTTTGTGAGATGCCAACCATAACATTTTATTAGTGAACAATAACATGAAAAACAACTAACAAAGAACAAAAGGTGCCTAGCAACATCTAAATTACCATTCTCACTCAACTCTACTCAGCACAGTTCAATACAATAAAACACACTGCGCACAGTGGTACAGGATAGAAAATTTCTTATAAAATTATATTTAAATATTTTCTAAAAGGCTTTTTATACGCGGCAATAATTCAAAAAATAAATTTCATTGTTCCCATTCATTTTTTATTAAAATTTAATCACGCTCAAGCTTTAAAATATTTACATACCAAGAATACAAATAAAAGTATTTAAAAAAAAACATACAATATTTTTTTTATAAACAAGATTGCGATTGTCGAAAAACTGGTGTCAATTTATTTTGAAACAAATTCTGCTCAGGTTTGTACCAATGCATATAGATATGGATTATTCACCTTTATGAAATGTTCTTCCAGTTCTTCACCTGAAAGCATTTAATTTCCGGGCATATTTAATTTTCCTTTATATTTTAGGCAATCTGCAAAACTATGTTTCAGGATTCGATTGCTAGATAGCACACGACAGTAATATATTCTCCAGAGATAAGCGAACCATTTCAAAACTAGTCATGTGACAGGTTTTCGGAGTTAGTGATAGGTTCTGTTCCGCAACATTATATGGGAGGAAACTGTCACTTGTTATCATTGTAAATGGCTAATTAACACCTTTTAACCATCTTGGGGCAAGTCCAAGAGACACCTTCTGTTTCGATAAATATAACAAACTTGATAGTAACTGGCACTTTTGTGAGAGATCAGGTGTCAATTCGTACTCAACTATTACTAAGGGGCCGGTCCATTACTGCAATTGCCACCAATTTCCCGCAGTCTCGCTATTATGACAAAACCTGCTCCAACAATAGAATCAAAATGCTGGAATCTTTTTATGAATTTTTTGAAAAAATAATATCATGAGTAGGAGGCGGGTTTTTATGCATTTATTTTTGAAAATATACGCCTAAAAATTTTAAATAAAAATTTTCAAAATATGCATTTATTTTTCTAATTTTTATTAAATAACAAGGAGAAACAAAATGTATTCATAAAAAAACCAAAATTTGTCCACAAATGCATCATATTTTGTATTTTAAAAAGTTAAAGACATGTTAAAAAATAAAAAACAAAGAGCTAATTCTTTATATTTTTTTTTTAAATCAGCTCTTTCTTAACATTTTTTAATTTACATTCGTGACATTAGGTATAATACAGCCATATTTAGATAGACTTTTAATTTTATAAACAAACATTTTTTACGGCAAACGTAAACGATTTTCTATTTTGGCAAATACATTTTTAAACATAAAAAATGAACCTCCCGCGTCTAAAATGCTATAGGAGCGTATTTGAATACCACCAAACAGTCGCTCCGTAAAATAGGATGGGTCGAATTACACAATTGCATAGCCAGTATGCATTTCAGTATAGCGCATTGACTGCCTTCGTGGTTCTGTTGGTAGTATTCAGATTCCAATTCAACTTACTATCTATTATAAGTCCCAAGTTTTTGGTTTCATTAGATAGTGACAGTGATACTCCATTGATCTTCGGAGTATTAAATTTCGGAATTTTGTATCTCCTAGTAAAGAGCATCAGTTCTGTTTTGGTTGGATTTACTCCCAGTTCACAGCCTTGGTACCATTTCAATAGTAGATTAAGAGCAGATTCCAATATATCAGAATATTGGGATCCTTGCCAGTAGCCACTACCACTACCATATGCAATAGTCTTGCAGCAGGTCTTTTCCATGGCTTTAAGTAGAGTGTTAATGTTCCAGAGCAAAGGATATAGCACCTTGTCGTGTACCTCTAGTTGCAAATTTCTGGATGTTGGAGGCACCTAGATTGGATTCAATGCGCCTAAAATTGAGCTATTTACCAACGAAGGAGTTGTAGCAACTCATGAACCAAACTAATCGCCTTTTGTTTGCTTTAAGGTTGTTCTGACTATAATACAAGCTCTGGTCTTGCCTGGTCCAGTTGCATACAGAATACTATAGCCGTCCTTGTTTAATCCTCGAACTCAGTCTTTATACAACCATGGTTCTTGGATACAGATTAGGTCCTCCGTACCTGAGGTTAAACGGAGGAGAAGGACAGCCGAAGCCGCTTTTGAATGGTAAAGGTTAATTTGAGTAATGTGGGTTTCAGTCCTTTGGAGAGAGTTTCTCTTGCTCCGTGGGCTCGTCAACAGGCTTTTCACCAAATCGGCGAATAATCTAGGAAGGGCGTTTGGAAGGGTTTTTATGTCTAGTGAAGACATTTTGAGAGGCCGAGGGAGGTGCTGCGGAGAGCGTCGAATCATTCTTCAAATGATCTCCTTGCACAATATTTGGCACATTCGACTGTGTCTGAGCCATTTTAACAGTACCAGAAGCAGGGGGTTTGATGGTAGTATTTCCCATCCGGACCTCAGAAGCCTTTGAGGTACTTGGTTTCGAAGAACCAATCAGTACCAAGCTTGGTGTACGACCACCTGATGGCTTAGTCGTTTTGAGCATTAGTAGTTAGTCGAGTAGTGGAGCCTGGCGCAACCACCTTAGTAATCGAGATCTCAGTAACAGACAACATACTACGTCCTGAGGCCGAAGCCGCAGTAGTTGGTTCTCCGGATATTTTCAAGCCCTTTACCGGATACGCAGGGCATTTTTCTTTATCGGACATTTGACATCGAAAAACGGAGTTTGCATTTTTAGATTACTGCCAGGCTTGTAGGGACTGCCGCTCCTCTGAAGACAGACGAAGACCACCAACCGCTCACTATGAGGACAGACGTTGGTGGATTTAAATAGATTTCGGACCGATGGCCTGCAGAAGGCAAAGACTAGCTCCTAAGAGCCAACGAAATTCTCCGAAGAGGGGGTGTCTAATTGGCCACTCCAACTAGGAGAAACAGACGCCATAGTTCTTAGTTAGTGCACATCACAATCCGGTGCACGTAAGCCCTCGTATAGGATTATAACAAAGTTGAAATATTATTAATTTTCGTGAATTGTTCGTTATCGACTGAATGAAATATTTCTTTTATTTTTCATTTGTGTGGAATATGTGTGGAATGGAAACGAATGGAATATGTTGTTTTTATGAAGCAATAATGTCTATTAAATGATTAAACCATATTTTCTTAATATTGGTTATTGATATTTTATTCAGAAGTTTTGAACATATTAAGCTATGTATACACGGTTGTCAGATCTAACAATGAATGCAGAAAAATGTTCAGAAAATGTCTAACAACCGTGTAAACTTACAATTTAAAGCATTGTCAGTAAATTGTAACCCAATAATATTGTTAGACATCTGGCAATCGTGTAAACACATTACGTTGCCTTTGCCAGATAATTCTCTGACAATTTTAATTGTCAGCTGTGCGAATTTTATGCATCTGACAATGGCGCCATTGTCAGATAAATCATTTATACTTTATACATTTATATGGAGTCACTAATTTAAGCAGATTATCAAATTGCTCGGAGTCCATTCGTAAAAAATTACGATACAACTCCGGCTCTTCACTTCGTAATTGGATGAGCAATTTAGCGTGAAATCCCTCCTGCTGGCGGTGAAGCAACCAATCCTTCACCCACACTTTGCCTTTTTGTTTTTTGGTCTTCGTCCTCGCTACTTTCGAGAACATATGCAGCTAAAATAGTTACAATATATTTTTTTTTTTTTTTTTTTTGTTCCATTGTTTTTAATTTAAGGAGAACACACAAATTTTTAATTAAATTAAATTAATTTAACACACAATTTTCGTCTGACAGTTCTGGCAAAGTCTGACCACGGATCTGGCAACTTTTGCCATACAACAACCTGCCAACAGTGTAAACTGACAAATTTTGATGGCAGATAAATTTATTGTCTGGCAATGAAATTGTAAGGTTTTCTTACAATCGTCTAAAATGGCAATTTACCTGTTGCTAACAATTTTTCATTGTCAGTACATTGCCATCACATTGCCAGATCTGCCAACATTGTTAGATCTGACAACCGTGTTAATAAGCTGCACGGAGTTAATAAGTACTAAGCCTCTATTCTACTTTTTTGGAATTGACTCATAGATAGTCCTTATAATTCTCTACAAAAAATACGCTTACATGTGTGGGATATATTTTTTACTTTAAGAGATATTTGGACCGAAGTAAAATGTTGACCGATTTTTTTACATGTTTTTTAGTTTTTATTATTATTTCTTTTTGTTTAACTTGGCGTGTGCAATTTGAGTTCTAAAATTTTTCTAAAATATTATCTGGATTCTTTACAAAATTTAAATAATTTTCGTGCAAGAATAACATACCTATGTGGTTTAGATAAAAAGTTGTATTATTTTGAAATTGAAAATTTTAAAAAAAATTGTATTTTTTGTGATTTCTTTCAATAAGGTGGTAAAATTTATTCACTTTAATATCCATTATTTTCCTCTGGACCATAAAGTTTTTTCATGTTCCTAAAAGAATGCTTAACATAGATGCATGTGAAACAAATCCGTTGGGGAAACAGTCTCCCCGCTAGCAATATCAGAATTTCGTTAATTTTAATTTTTTAGTTTTTTGTGGAGCTCAAAAATGTAAAAGCTAAAATTAAAAAAAAAAATACCTTGATTACATACCTACATATGTTTGCTAAACACAAAAAAAATGAACGAACACCAAAAAATTTTAATTTTTTTTTAAATGGAATGGACGATATATTTAAATATATATTTTAAAGTTGTAATTTTAAAATGTGATAATTATAAAATATAGTTTTAATAATAATATGATTTTTTAATAAGAAAATTTAAAAGTAGGTAGTTTAAAATAAAAAAGGAATAATTTTCATCGAAGGCACATATTTTTTTTCATGCTTCAACGTCGGTTGTGGTTGATCCATCAGTGCTATGCTGGCAAAATGTTGTTGTTTTTGTTTCTGTTGTGAACGTTGTTGTTGTTGTTGATGTTCTTGTTATTGAGGTTCCTGTTGTTGTGTATGATGTTGTTGGCTATTTTGTGGTTGGGAATGTTGTTGTGGATGTTGTTGCAATGAATGCTGTTGTGGCTGTGGATATAGTTGGTGTTGGAATGAATGCTGAGGAACCAGATATTGTAATTGATTGTTGAAATTATGGTAATAAGGGGGTATTACCAAAAAATCAGTTTTTCTATTTTTATATAGAATATTGCAATTTAAAGAAATATTGGATATATAGATATAAGAACGGCGATAAATATAACTGATCGGGACCATAAATTTAAGTAAAATGTCGTTGGTACTTGAAAACGGAACGCTTTTGTCAAAACACATTTCGCTAAGGCACATCGTGTGGACAGCATGAAATTAACTATAATTGGCACAATTAGTAGGTGTTTGTTATGCTTAATAAAAATGCGGAGGAGCATCAAAAAATTTTGAGAGATAAACATTTTATGGACCAAAAAATATTTACTTGTGTTAAAAAAAGGATCTCAATATAAAATAGCATTTCTTTGTAATAATAAATATATTTTCATTTATGTATGTAGAAATAACATAGATTCGATCCCCATTTTCCGCAAAATTTTTAAAAATCGCGATTTTTGTTACAAAGAAAATTTTTTTAATTTTACTAGGATATCCAACAATATGCTGCACTAATACCATCAAACATTGAAAATATTATGAATTTTCTTTGAATAACTCAGTAGGTTTTGATATCACTTGTGATTTTGAACAGAATTATATATAAACTCCTAGTTTGTAAAAATGTGTACATATTCAACTTAAAACCGCCATAACTTTCGCGTCCCTCACAGAAAATTATTAACCTGAACTGATTCTACATGCATTTGAGTCACTTTATAAGTATACAAAAGGAAAAAAAAAAAATTAAGGGCTAAAATCAAAAATTTTTTATAATGGCCCATATGTTTTAAAGTTGTAATTTTAAAATATTATAGTTTTAATAATAATATGATTTTTAAATAAGAAAATTTAAAAATAGGTAGTTTAAAATAAAAAAGGATTAATTTTCATCGAAGGCACATATTTTTGCAATATCATTGTTGTTTTTTTCATGCTTACTGCGGCGGTGGTGGTTGATCCATCAGTGCTATGCTGGCAAATTGTTCTAGTAGAGCAGGAGGATTTGGATGATGCTGTTGTTTTTGATGAGGTTCTTGTTGTTGTGTATGATGTTGTTGGCTATTTTGTGGTTGGGGATGTTGTTGTGGATGTTGCTGTTCGGGATGTTGTTGCAATTAATGCTATTGTGGCTGTGGATATAGTTGATGCTGGAATGTATGTTGAGGAACCGGATATTGTAATTGATTGTTAAAATTATGGTAATAAAGGAGGTAATAGAGTTGATATTGTTGCTGTTGTTGTTGAAAGCGTTGTATAGCTTTTTGCTATATAAACTCCTTTTATTTTTATACCCACCACCAAAAAGATGGGAGGTATACTGATTTTGCCATTCCGTGTGTAACATTTCGAAGGAATTATTTAAGACCCCACAAAGTATATATTTTCTAGGCCCTGGTTAGATTTTGAGTCGATCTAGCTTTGTCCGTTCGTCTGTCCGTCTGTTGAAAGCAGGATAGGGTTCGAGCAACGTAGGGAGACGAAATTTGGCACAAATATTTACCTTATATAAGGTTTGTTTGGTATTGAAAAAGAGCAAAATCGGTTAATAAACAAATCTAAAAACTAGAAACACAGGGTGTCCGTTTAATACTTTTCATGGTAATATCTCTTAAACAAAAGCACGTACGACAACGAAATTTTATATAAATTTTTTGAGGGTCGACGAAACCAAAAACGGGTGCGGTCCGCCCACTTTACCGCCCACCTCCAATACAAGGTGGAACTTCAACAAAACTGTGTTCAAATAGTTCAATGACCAATGTAAACTCGGAAACAAAAATGGGCGTGGTCCACCCACTTTACCGCCCACCTCCCATATAACGTAAAATTTGAAAAAGTTGATGGCGGATATATAGATTCGGTCAAGCCTAATATAACATTCGCCCTTGTTCTTTTTTGTTGTTGCTTTCACGTTATTTTCAGCTCTTATGGAAAGAGTAACAGGAATCACAAAATCCCTCTGAAAAGAAAAAGAAATATTAGTTACAATTATTCGTATAAAATTAAGTCGTATACCTACCATTTTTAATTTTTTTTAGTAATTCAAAAAGTGATTTTAATTTTCTGAAAAGAAAAAAAAATAGTTTTAATATACGCTAAAAATAACATGCATTCTATATGAGGAGTCGCAGAACAAAACGTACTTTCTTGCATTTTTTCAGAAATTACTTTCTTGTTTTTTTTTATTCAATGGGTTGAAATTTACAAAGAAAAAACTTTGATAGGATGTTTTTTTTCACTTTTAAATAAAATCGCATTTTTTCATGATTTCTTTTTTTGATTTTAAGAGGTATATTTTTCTTAAGAACAAACATTTTGGTTACTTATTTTGGTTCACAATTTTTTCGAAGAGTATTTTTAGATCATTTAATAAATTCGTAAATAATATTCACTTTAAAATACAAAGAAATTTTTCCAAAAATTTTTTAACTAAACGTCCTTTTTTACATTTATAAGTCCTTTTCCCTTTCCCACATTTTTTGTGGTGAATTGATGTCATTCGATGCATTTTATGGAAAGGAGAACGCTCCTTACCATTTCCAGATTCAAGCTGCTTTGTAAGGGAATGAAAATATAAATTCTGAATTTCCCAACAATTCAAATAATGAAAAAAGTACGTTTTAATCTACGACTCCTCATATATTTTTACTTACCTTTCTTTATCTTCCACCGTATTAGCAGGACCACCACCGAGTGCTGAAAAACTTCTTTTAATACATTTTATTCAATACATAAATTTTAAGCGGTACATATCCCGTTATATTTTTTTTATTACCTATGATAAATATTGGCACCACTGATAATTCAGTGTTGTAAAAGTATCTATGGCTAATTATGGACTGAATGTAATACAATTCACTGTGATTTTTCTTTACTTAAATATTAACTTGATCCTAACATTTGTATGGAGTTTATGCACGTTAAAATGATTTTCGGAAGAGGGTTTATATGGGAGCTATTAGAGTTTACAAACCGGTTTTCGAATAATTCGAGAAACCGTTTTTTTTAAGCCGTATTTTCTTTAAAGCCGCTTTATAGTTTGTTCGACAATATCGAGTGTTTTAGACTACGTTTTATATTTAAATTTCATGCGGTTATGCTTTGATAACCGACTTATACGCTTTGATAACCGACTTACCTTGGGCTCACCTAAAGACTCTATCGTGGAGACGAGCGCCACGAGAAATTGGAGGATCTCTCCCTTGGTTTGATGAGGAATACGAAATCACCATAATTTCAGTTCACGCTCAGAAACAAGGGTCGCATTGAAGTATAAGAATAATGGCGGTGATAGTAGCGGTTCAAATAAACCGATCACATCTCCGGAACGATCGCACTATGGTTTCAATGACCACTTTTCTTGGCAAAAATTACCAAAATGGAAAAAAACAGATTTTCTTGTTTGAAATATGATTTGGGTGAATATCAAATCAATTTAATGTATTTATTTTGTATTTAAAAAATTTAATTAATTTTTACACTTTTTATGTGTCAGAAGTAAAGTCATTACAAAGGAAATTTTAACATATTTCACTTATAACTCAACCCAAAGTCGTGCATTTTCTTTAGCAGCATTAGTTTTGTTTCACAACTATATTTTAGCAATATCTGCTATTTTATTTTTTTTTTAATCTTGGCATTTTTATTCTTTGGTTAGACCTTTGTAAATGATAAGAATTTCCAAAGCCTACTTATACGGAAAAAATGGATTTTCTCGAAAATCGCAAAACGAGACAGTTTGAGAAATATAGCCCAGATATATGTTTATTTATTTCTGTTGAGTTTTTCTCTACAAATTTTCACCAAAAACTTAGAGGTCTAATTAAATGTAAATTTTTTACGAATCCAATTTCATTTTGGGTTTTGTAAAACAAACTGTATTTTTTTAAGATGACAACAAGTTCTAACTAATTTATTTAATTATAAAAGTACTTATTCTAAGTACTATTTTCCATATTAAACTTATTTAAATAATTATTGAATTATAAATTAATGAAAACCGTTGAAAAAAGTCACATTTTTCTGACTCAGATGGGAGCATCAGCACAGATCTATGGAGGTCGATTGAATATAGGCTCATAGACGAGATCGCCTTAATGAAGAGAAGACCTATTGAAGTGTCCTTCAAAGGCGCGGACTGGTCAAAGGGAGTCAAAAGTGTCAATTGTGGCAATGAGAAATCGTTTGAATATCTCAAGGACACAATTGCCAAGTGCGCCTTTGTCCAGAGGCAAAACTTGATGTGATACTTGTGTCTGAGTTGCCCCTGAGGCCGATAGTGACAGTGTGGATTGCACCACCCATAAAACCGGTGGAAACTATACTGACAGCATTGGTCAATCAAAACGTGGGTCTGGATACAAGTCAATGGAAGTTGTTAACTTCTCTGAGTCACATACAGAACATCAACGACACGGTACTAACACTTCTCACAGAGCTTTTTAGTGTATGTCTCATTAGGAGATATATTCCAAGGAGGTGGAGAGAGGTTAAGGTCTTTTTCATATCTAAAGCACGCAAGGCGAGCCACTCGAAACCTAAAGATTTCAGACCGGTCAGTCTATCGTCTTTTCTATTGAAGACATTAGAGAGACTGTTCGATCTTTATCTGAGGACGACAATTGACAATCATATCATCAGCGGGGTTCAGCATACTTATCTGAAGGGTAAATCTGTTGAGAGAGCGCTGCGTGATGTGGTAAATTATATTGAATGTGGCTTACAGTATAGGGAGTATACCTTGGCAGCGTTCCTTGATATAGAAGGAACTTTTAATAATATTAAGATTGAGGCTATTATAGAATAACTATGTATTGAAAACTTCCTAATCGAATGGATTATCTTGATGCTTAATAGCAGAATAATCAATACGAACTTGGGAGATGCGTGCATAAGAAAACTAGTGACTAGAGGAAGGAGGAGTACTACTTACTTAAATTGGCAAACGAAGCTAAATATCTTGATGTGTTTCTTGATAGTAAGCAATCTTGGAAAAGAAATATACAGGAAAAGCTTAAAAGAGGTCTCAAAGCCTACTACACATGCAGAAACTAGGAAGAATTGGGGCCACAAACCGATGGTAGTAAACTGGATTTACACATCGGTGTAAGACCAATTCTGACGTATGGATGTTGAGTCAGGTGGGAGGCAATAAGAATAGGAAGTCGTAGGAATCTTTTGTCTAAAGCCCAGAGATATGCTTCGATTGGCATCACAGGCGCCATAAGAAGTACACCTCAGGCACTTGTAAGTCAGTCTGCATCTCTTACCCATTGAGGAGTTTATGATGGGAATGGCTGCAAGGAGTCTGCTTAGACTTAGTGAGCTAGGACTAATAGGATCAATTAGAATAGGACATTCCAAACTTCTAAACGAAATCAACCTCAGTGGACATGCTCTAGCTCCCTCTGAGTCCACGGATTTCATGTGCACTGAGATTGATTTCGGGGAAACTCCTGATAAATTTAATCTGCCAATGCTGCGATACGCGGCCGCGCGTCAAAGTTGAATTTTTTCAACTTTTTTTAGATAGACCGCGCGAGCGCGTGAGAAAACATGATCAGCTGATTGCCGCTTACATTGGCCTTCCACTATAATGTATATCTAAAAAACTCCAAAAAATTAGTTTTTGCCGAAATTCGCCAAATTTAAGTCGTAGGTACGGCTTAGTTATACAAGGTATTAAACTAATTATTTTTTAATTTTATTTACTGAACTGTTGTCTATACACTTGCAGTGTTTTATTTACATTTTTTAAAATTTGTTTAACAAGAAATTTAAAAAGTCCTAAACGTGAAGAATAATTACAACAAAATTATTTGTCTTTTTCTAAGCATCTTCGGAAGTTACAGTTATTTTACTTAAGCCGCAAAATGTAAAACATCGGAAAATAGTATTATTGTTTTATTATTTTGGATCAATTTGGTTTTTAAGTAATATAATATACTTCGTGTTTGTTGAGTCGTGTACTCAACCTACAGTGAAATTTATTAAACATGGTATTTTACTTATACAACTAATTTATTTATAATGTAAAGTTACTAGAAACGTGAAAATTGTACATAAAATCAACTGTTTTTCTATAAAAAAGATATTGAAATTATTTTTTTTTTTCTCGAAATGTTAAATCACCACTTCATTTTAGTATGGAAATATCTTTCAAACCCTTGAGTATTATTGAGTAATTCGATTCGAAATAAAACGTTTTCGAAAATCAATGTATTTAAAATAAAATCGAAACATACAATTGGCAACTCGGTTTGATGTTTTGCAGTAGATGATACAATTGAAACACATTTTTTAAAGAATTACAAGCTGATCTTTCCTGCAAATGCTCCATATATTTATGTCAGATGAATATAGTAAAATCTAAGCAAAAAATATATTAGAAGTTTTCAAATTTGATTTGATGACTCTGAAATGCATTCAAGTACTCAAAATTAAAATTTGAAGCATTAGCTATCAATTTCAAACATGCTTAAAGAGAAGAAATATTTTAGCGGTAAAAATCGGGGATTTTATATTAAGTTTAGGTGGTTTTTAGCGGTTTTTCAAATACAATCTGGTGGGACATGGCCTCAAAGTTTACGGGCTAATATTCTATTAAAACAGGCGACACGAAGTCAGTTGTGAGAACGAGCAGCATGAAACCACTCGTGAGAACGTGCAACTGAAATCGCTCGTGAGAACAGCTAACCGAAATCAACTGTGAAAAGGAGCAGCACAAAGACACTCGTGAGAACAAGTAACCGTAGTCACTTGTGAAAACAGTCAATAGTGAAATTTATTTGGCACCCAACCGAGGTCAAGTGTCTTGAAAAAAAAAAACGACTTAATTTTACTTTCCCAAAATATAGTCCGCTCTTCAATTATGTATAATAATTTCCAAGACTTATATGGCGTATATACCATGATATAAAGATGGTAATTCCACTTCTCTCTCACAAAAATATTTTTGAAGTTTATGGGTATTTTTTAACATTTCTTTTTTGTAAATAAATTTTATAAGTTATTATATTAATATGTGAAGTTTTCTTAGTAATATTTTCAAATAATTAACATTTTTTGTGCAGCTGAGTCTTTTAGTCTGTGGCTTAGTATCGAATTCAATATCCCCAAGCCCAAATTCCGAATATAGAGAAATGTCTCCCAATGCTTTCTTATACCATTTTTGTATTTTAAAGCAAGAACTTAAAACAATAAAATTCAATTTTAACTGGTTTATTTTTCCTCGACCTATGAAGATTTTTGGAATGTAGAAGTTGATTTTATTAAAATAGCAAACTGCAATAAATGATATAAAGTTTAATTTATTGATATAACTATGCCTATTTGTACCGAAAACTAAAAAAATCTTATTTTCGTGTTTTGCATAAAATTATTGACATTTACCAGTATTCCTGGTATCTTTAGCGTAATCGCTGTGGTCGATTCTGGCTTGCTTAATTTGATTGTGTCTGTGTTGCAAATTATTTTTTTCGTTTATAAAAAAATTTTTATTTAAAATGTAAAATCTTCTTTTTTATTTCCTTTGTCCATTTTTTGAGTAAATGAAAAAATGTTTTGAAATGAAAATATACAAATGGAATACGAAAAAAAGTGGTAGCACGATTCGTCATAATTCCCATAAACGTCAGAAAGTTAAATATGGCTACAAAATAAGAAAGTGAAACTACCTTCTTTTTTATATCATGGTATTTAGAGTAGCGACATTCAATGCAATTACACATACACATCTTCCGCCAAAAAACATTTAATGTGTAAAATTTTCAATATGACAAAATTTGTGAATTATTTTGAAAATAAATCTGATCTTATCCCACTGTGCGAAACACTGTTATGTTTCGTTAAACTCATCTCATAAGTCGAAACTTGAGTAAGTAAACGAATAGAATTGTTGTTGGTAACCTTCATATACATATGAATATACATATGTATACGAGTATATACGTACATGTGTGTACAATAATAAATATTCAACGTTAAATTGTATAAAACGAAATATATATATAATATAATAAACGTATATACTTATGTACATAAATATACATGTATGTGTGTATGTATATATTTTTGAGCCTGTTCTTTTAAAAAGGGTTTCCTTTGTATGTATTGTAATAAAAATAAAAGAATGATATCAATTTATACATACATAAGCCACATACAAGCATAGAAATGCGTACTATCCATGTTTAAGTTATTCCCAAGAGTATAATTTTAAAATTTTTTGAAAATTTTAAACAAAAATCCCACAAATATTATTTAAAATTAAAAACACACAAATAGTTTATTTCTTCTTATATCCAGTATATTTATTGTGTTCATAAGCTCAAGCATGGGAAACGTTTAAATAGAAATGCAACCAAAAATATTTATACTGTTTCTAGTGCAGATTTTCAAATTACATATGAAAATTTTAAATCAGAAACAAAAAGTTATTAATAATCGTTAAGAAATACAGTTATTAATATTATTTAATTGGTTATATACATTATTAGGACAAATTTGAAATAAAAAAAGTTTAGTTTTTAAAACATTTAGTGTTAACGTATAGCTAGAGCGTATACTTGTTAAATGTTTTATTGTACTAATACACTACTCGTACGCATAAGTGGTTACAACTAATGAAATTTAATAGCATGACAGTTTCTTCTTCATTAGCAGAATGTAATACGGTTACTTTTTAATTCATATTCGTATTCGCAAGTTTTCTAAAAACTGAAAAAACAAGCAACATTTTTAAATAATTTAAAAATGTATGTTATACGAGAAAAAATTTTGAGAAAGATTTAAACATGAAATGAGATTCTTAACGTGCAAATTTATGATTTTGGTAAGTAAAACTATATAGTGTCTGTGAAATTGAGAACAGTTCAAAATTTTAGTTTTATTGCACAAATTTAGTCATCATTTAGATCCCTAATCTGTCTCCGGGCGCTTTTTCATAATTATTATCAGATGCTTGGAGCAAAATTAAATAAAATTTTAATTGATATAAGCAATTTCGTGATTGAAATCGATTTTTATTTATTTTTTTCTGTGTATTTAGTTGACTAAATGCAATGTCTGAATTTTTATGGGAACTGAGTTTTGTTGCGTCATTTGAAATTTAATTAAAGTCAGTTCTTCGGATATATACAATTCAAAAGTGTAAATTAAATACAGCAGGACACACTGAACAGGTATAATCGTCGCGGAAACAAATACAACAATCTAACTTTTTGTATAGACGTAACGTCAAAAACAGCTGATTACTTAAAAAAAAAAACAAATTGTATTTCAAAGTTATAAGTTCTAAAACCGCGTTTTCTTAAAAAATATATGAAGAAAAGTTTATTAAAAAATTAAAAGAGAAAACTATGTGGTGTATACATTAGTTAAAGAAAAACATGTTATATGTGAGATTAACTTACCTATTCATAGAAAAAGTCTTAAAAAAAGTCACAGTTTTATTATGATTAAAAGTTACGACTATACTTGTGACTCGGTCATAACTTCATATTCACAAAACATGCTTAACAATTCAAAATGTTGACTTTTCTTGACAATTAAAAATAAAAATAAAAAATAATTTTTCTTTAATTTGAAATTTTTAGAGATGAATGATAATTTGCAAAGAATACTGCAAAATTCGATGAAAATCTGCAGGAAATGTTAGTAAGAGTATGTGTATATATGCTCTATCGCTTTTTGGCTCTCAAATATATCAAATATGTATGTATGCACTGTTTCTTCTACTACTCATTTTTTTATATTTTCATATTTTTCATTTTTAATTAAAATGTCTTTTTATGATAGTCATAATTCTCATGACTGTTTACATATCAGGTCTTAATTTGAAAACGGAATAATAATACATTTTTGTTTGGGACTGCAAATTCTATCTTACGAAGCAGGAACTCGGAATTAATTGAACCATTTACTAAATTAATTACAAATGAAATATTCATATATATATTTTCTCCTACTTTCAAGAGAAGGGAGATCAATTAGCTGTAATCGACTTTTATATGATGGTAAATTATTATTAGGATTCCATGGAAGAGTACGAAGACAAAATAAGAGAAACTGTTTTTGGACTGATTCTATTTTCTTTACGTGAACTTCGTATTGAGGATCCCAGACCACGGAAGCATACTCCAGGATTGATCTTACAAGAGATGTAAATAAATGCTTGGAAACGTAAGGATCATTAAATTCTTTTCCCCAGAGCTTGAGGACACCTAGAACTCCTTTTGCCTTATTAACAATTTGTAAAACATGGGAATTAAAGGACAGTTTACAATCAAGCAATACACCTAGGAATTCGTCGACTGATTCAAGTTCATATTCATTTATTTTGTATCTACAGAGTACTGGACTTTTTCTGTAGAACATCATGTGTTTGCATTTTCTTAAATTCTGATCCATTAGATTTATAATGCACCAATCATAAAGGTTGTCTAGATCTGATTGGAGTAAGGAACATTGATAGGAATCAGTAGAGCTATGGAACAGCTTTACATCATCAGCATACATTAATATTCTGGTATTCTTTATGTAGGCTGGTAAATCATTTATAAATATTAGGAATTATAATGGGCCGAGATGACTACCTTGCGTAACACCGGATAAAACGGAAATGTTTTTGGATTTACATTATCGAAATGACACACATTGGTATCTATTTTTAAGATATGTAGATATTCATTTAAGGAAAACAGGAGAAAATCCAAGTTTATTAAATTTTAACAATAGGAGATCGTGGTTTACTTTATCGAATGCTTTACTGAAATCTGTATATATTGTGTCTGTCTGTAAGCCGGAATCAAATGCTGTTATTACTGAGGTTGTGAACTCCAAACGGTTTGTAGTAGTGGAATATCCTTTTCTGAATCCATGCTGAAATTGGGAAAGATAACAAACGACTTGATGCGAAAGGATTTCAGTAACTATCTTTTCGAATAACACTCAATTTAGCAATACCTTTACAGTTGGAGATGCTGGATCTGCTTTCGGATTTAAACAAAAGTATAATATAGGATTCTCTCCAAACTGCAGGAAAATAACCATTTACTATTGATATGTTGAATAAGTAGGTTATTGGAGATAAAAGAGAATAAAAACTTTAATTTTGGATTATTTTTTTTAAGGTTTCTTTTCGCCATAAAGAGGTAATTATTGTAACATCGGATGTTTTCGGAATATTTCATATAATCAATAGATAAACCAGACTTTTTGAATTTTCTGTATTGTTTATTTTTCAAAATTTTCAAGCTATTGAGTTGCTTTATATTCCAGGGCGGTCCATGTGCAGTTTTTCTTCTCGTCATTGGAATGGATTTCTTAAAACATTTAAATAAGCCATCATAAAATTTATTGAGAATGCTATCAATATTTCGAGGGCATATTTTATTATGAGGAATGTATTCAAACCAATTTGCAGAACAAAGTAGGTGCTTTAGCTTGGAATAGTCAGCTTTGCTAAAATTAAAAACCATCTCATGATTTACACTGGATTGTATTGATAGTTTCGTTTCGACGTCTATGCTTATTTCTAGAGTGGGGGGGATTAATGCGAAGAATATTAAATCTAAATCTGCAATAGCATCTATTAACTCAATAGATGTTTCCGATCTTACTGATGGACTTAGAAAGCATGAATCAGGAGTTTTGCACCATTTTATATTTGGAATGTTAAAATCAACAAGAACAATAATAGAGTCACCAGGTTTGGATTGATTTGCTAAAAATTTTATCGCATTTGCAAGTTGTTCGTAAATTTGAAAGTCTGACGCAGGAGGAATATAGGAACAAGTTACACAAATTTTTCTAAATTTGACATTAACACATACAGCGATAAATTCAATATTTTGATCATTATTAACGATTATTTCTTCCGAATATAAAAGAGTTGAGACAGAAATCAAGACTCCCCCACCTTCTTTATCCATCTCAGAATTATGAATTACCTTATCAGATTTATTTCGGAGCCATGTTTCAGTGAGTACAATAATATTATGCTCCATACCGAAGCTCTCTAAATAAAAGGATTTTAACTTTGTGTTCATACCTCTAACATTTTGGCATTCAATGGAGATAGCTAAGGAGTTATAATCATTTTTTGGACAAATATTAATATTTAAAGGATTATAAAATTCAATTACTTTTTTGGATTTGGAACAGAAGCCCTTGGAAGAACTACATTATTATCGCGATAAATTGTCGAACAATTGTATTTTTCGGCCAAAATTGTGGATTAACGAGACGATAAAAAATACTCTCTGGTACAATTATCTTAAATGACGCTCTGTTGCGTGCATTTATCTTATAAATTTGGACATCGTTGCAATCTTCAATGCCAAGGTTTGTTTTAATATAGAATTCAACATCATTTACTGTTGTATCTACTGAAAAACGACTGGCAAATACAGTTTTCTTTGGAGCTGTAATCTTTAAGGGCTTTGGAGTAACTCTAGTAAACGGATTTATAAGAGGGTTATTAATAACATCTAGATTTGTTGGAATGTTTGAAGATGAGGGAGTTAGTGAAATTAGTTCTGGATGCTTACTAGTAGCAAGTTTTGGGATCATGGGCAATGACACTCTTCTGGTTACTTCAAATAGAGACCATCTAACGAAATCGTTTAGGTGCTTGCAGCAAACGACGTCTCATGGCTTCAGTTCTTGTGGTACACTCTAAAAAATGCATGTAATATTACCACTATATAGTATGTAAGTTTTCTTTTAAAATTACATGAAATGTCTAAATTTAGGCACAATTTGTTTATTAAAATCAATTACTTAATTTTGTCTACAAAAATACATACAAAGTGTAGTATTTTGAATGTTGCTACACATATAAAAAACATTTCATATTTATTATTACACATTTTAATAAGTAAAATGGATAGTGTCAAAAAAATTTGTTTAAAAAAACAAAATATTGAAAATATTTTAATTTAATAAATTTGCGCTGGAAAAATTTTTAAAATCGATAAAATAAATATCATTGTGGAAAAGTAGTATAATGTGAAAGCTTCAAAACCGAAGTGTGTGCGTATCTGCAGAAAAAGAAATATAACAATTATGTTATAAGAAGTGCTCGAATAAAAAATCAACAATTCCAAATGCAAATGCTTATGAAGAAAATATGGACATGATGGACATATATAAAGCTGTTTATCACAAATGTTTAAATGTATCAAATGTTTTTCTTTAATATTAATAAAGTGTGGTTTAATTTAAAAGAATTTCTTTTTATTTACATATTTAGGTGTTTTCATTATATTATACATACATTCAGACATACATACGTACATTTATTAATGTTTATTTTTACATAAATTTTCAATCACTTTTAGACAAAAATAGTTTAAATTCTAATGTTTCTCAACAGTTTTAAACACAAAAAAGAGTAAATATAAACATTTTGTTTATACTTTTTTTAACACAAAATGCGTATATATTTGAAATTAAACACAAAAAGTATTTTTACTCTAATTATATTAGGAGTCAAGTTACCTACTATAAATGGAGTAAATTTACATGAAAATTTATTAGAGTGTAGCCAATTTTCATGCTTTTTGATGATTCAAAAGGGAAGCTAGTCAAGATTATCAGAACTTTTGGAATATATTTTTTTACGTTCCCAGCAATAGAAGTAGTAAATGCATGAGTTCACGTGATGTTGCACAATATAAATTACATCGAACAGGTATTAAAAAAAAAATAAATGCTGTCAATAATATGTAAACGAATTTGTATCATGCACTCAATTGAAAAACGAGTCGTTTTATTAAAAAACATAAACAAATTAACTTTTGTGAAATTTGTGAAAATATTTTAGCAAACGAAAAACAGGCCATAACATGATATGTGAACAGTGATGTTTAAACTTATTGTGTTTTCCAAAAAACAAGTCGAAAACGAATATGTGTGAACATAATATTAATAATTTAGTCCTTCAGTGGAGTCTTTTTGTTTATTCAATCTCATACAATTTCTGTTGCTAAAATATCTGGACTTTGAGAAGCTCATTCTAAAATGTTAAATTTTTCATCAGCTGTATATTTTGAGACAAATTTATAGTAATTTGTAGAGGAATTTCTGTTGTTCCCATAAAATAAACAATAACTTTTTGGAACTATTATACCTTTTAACAGACGAAGGTAAATCTTGGAATTTATTTTTCCTTTTTGTACCACTGTTTTTCTTATTTTATAATAAAAATGGATTTCCAAACCATTAAGCCCTTTCAATATTTTTGGGCTAAACATACATTATATTTCATGCGAATCATGGATTATTCAGTGTAGAGAATTTGTTTCCTAAAATTTTCATAATTTAAGGCACAATAAATTCATAAATTTTTCTGTGAGTTCTAAGACCTTTGTTTGTGTCTACGCTGGCCACACTTATTTTTCTGTTAATTAGTTAAATACAACTCTTTTTTATTGTGAATTATAACAAAATCAAATTAAAAAGAATACCAAACAAAAAAAAAAAAAAAAAAAAAAAAAACATATATTTGCATAAACTATATCGAGGGCTTATATTCAAAACGGGCTTCATGCAAAGCACCATTGTTCAGGAACGGATTTTGCAATCCGTTCTTCTACGAGTTATTAATATTACGTCTACTAAACCTCACACTGAAAAATAAATCTTTTAACTCCATTATTCGCGAAGTTATGGTAGATTGCCCGTTTTGTCTTAATTGTTTTTAATGTATGTTATAAAATGTTCAAATAGCCCGTTTTGTTTATTGGAAATTAAGGAAGTAAAACATAATATTTTTGGAAAAAATTGACAACATATTAAACTTATGATATCATACCAATCAGGAGATAAAAAAAGCGAAATTTTGTGGTTGGCTGGACCATTTTTAATCGTTAGAAATTTCAAATAACAGGAATGTTTACTAAAAGGACGAAAATGTGTTCAAAATTAAAATTATAAATTAAATTTTCCAAAAAAAATTGCATGGGAAAAAAATTTTGCAAACAAATTAAAATTGTATTAAATTGCATATCAACAACTTAAAAATGATTAAAACCGTTAAAGACGATTTTTAAGAAACTCATTTTGGTATCTAAGATATTTTGCTTATAATCACCAATTTTATTAAATTTTGTTCATTCCTGTCTTCAAATCTATGGTATAGTGCTCCCACTTAGCTTCATAAAATGTTGATAGGTGTACCCGCGTATGATCTATAAGCATCTAAAAAAAGGTTAAAAATCTAACTTCAATGGCTTTTTTCTTCAGACTGCATTGAGATAACAAAATTTTTGTGAGATATATTAAGACTCTAATTTAAAAAAAGTTTAAATCGCAAAGAAAATTCTCATTATTTATCAATTTTTATTTTTACATTTCTTTGAAAATCAAACAAAAACTTGTAGATAGACCGTTTTTCCTTAAAAAAATATACTGTTTGTAGATAGCCCAAAAACAAAAAGTGAAAAACATACCGTTAGAATTAACTTTTGAGTCCAAAATTAACACCATATATAACAAATAGAAAACTGAAGAGTCTGACGCAAAAAAAATTTTTGTAAATCTGCATGAGGCCCAATTTTAATATATTGTGTTGTTGTTTTTGATTGCTTGTTATTTACCTTTTCTCTTTTGTAAGCTCGTTGCGTGAAGTTAACAACCCCACATATTTGTAAACAATACTCGTGTAAGTAACATCCACAATAAAAGTTTGGTATTTTGGGCATAATTGAGTGCAGGGAAGTCTTAATTTGATTTATTTTTAATAAAAGTAATATTATTTGTTATTTTTATTAAATTTCTAAATATTTTGAATATTTTAAAACCCGAATTAGTAAATATATTTTATAAAGCCTGTTTTTGATAACTTTTATAAACTGAATTATTATTTAAAGCATTTTTAATTTGTTTTTTGATATTCGAAAACAAATTGTTTACCCTTTTTAACCTCATATTTTAAATTTATTAAATTTTTTGTTTGTTTAAAACCCATTTTTCTTTAAAAACACCTCACTAAAATGACATCAATGAAACCCTTATTAAAAAATTACAATAGATTTTGAAAGCTTTATTCAAGCTATCCCACAAAGTGAGCATAATATTCACTCCCTGAGCACCCATCGTCAGGAATTAACTCGTTTGTGGGAAATATTTCGTGATTGCTATGAAGAATTGTTAGAAACTCTTGAGGATACTAAACTTTCAGCAAAAGATGTCAAGGCCAAATATATGTCGGGCTATACAACCTATTTCCAATGTATTTCGTTTATTGAAAGTTTGGTAGATAAAATTAAAGACAAGAGCGCGGCTTTATCGTATATCCCTCCTATACATCATCCTTTGCAATGGACGATTAATGATTGTTTAGCGAATTTGTTTTTATTAGGTATAGAAACTCAAATTTGCGAATTTGTTTTTATTAGGTATAGAAACTCAAAATTGGGACATAATTTTCGTATTTATTTGTTCAACCTGCTTACCTGAAGTCACTCTCAGACTTTGGGAACAGTCCCAAGGACATAGCTCCAATTTACCTAAATGGATGAGTTTTTTACTGCAAAGTATCGAACACTGGAGTCAGTTTCCGACATTGTTGGCAACCAAGCGCATAAAATCCCGAATAACCATAACTCAAAAAAGACAATCGAACATAAAAACTATATAAGTTTTGGTACTACAATTACCCCTAATATGCCCCCTAGAAAATGTTTCTTCTGTAGAGATAATCACCCTCTACATTTATGTTCAGTTTTTCTTAGAATGTCTTTTAGTGAGCGCATGGCGACAGTTAAGAAGCATAAATGTTGTACTAATTGTTTAGCTACTTCATATTTGTTTGGTACATTTGTAAACAAAAACATTACTCGTAGCTTCATCGTTCAGAATCTTCTGTTCAAAATAGGCAAGTTGAAGAAACAAACACCGTAAATTCTCATCGTCCTACAACTGTACCCCCAAATACCTGTACGAATAGAGTTGATATTGATGAGAGACCTTCAACATCTACAGCTACACGTTCCCTTCAAAATTTCGTTACTCGGCTATAGTCCACTCCTTATTCTACCGTTTTGTTGGGAACTACTACAGTGGATGTTTTGTTTAATGATATAAGCCTCATTTATTTCTAGAAAATTACAAAAGAAATTGTCTCTACCAAATTTCTCAGCCCCCGCAGCTACATTTATAGGCCTTAATGGCGCAGTGGCAGGAAATTCGACAAAAGTTTGCGTGATTTCACTTGGGTCATCTATAGATCCAAATTTCAAATTGAAAACAGTAGCTTATGTTGTCGAAAAGCTTACAGGTCGATTACCAACTTACTCGTTGTCGAATTTTGTTGATTTTAATTTACCCGAAATCCAGACAGATTTCAAATGTTCTTATATCCAAAAAAAACTTATTATTAGGTGGCGATATATATTCGCAAATTATTCTCACTGATGTTCAGAAACACCCTAAAGGACAATTGATAGCTCAAAAAACTGTCTTTGGTTAGATATATACCGGAAAGGTCCCTAACCCACACCCTATAAACTCTGTAGTTTCCTTCTTCAATCATGTTGATTTGAATGATCAAATTTCTCGATTTTGGGAAATAGATAAGTTTGGCGATGACTTATTTAGGCAGACTACTTATAGAAATAATGATGGACAATATGTCGTTTCATTACCATTTAATTCTGAATTTCCCCAAGACTTACAACTTGGTCAGTATCGAAAATCTGCACTTTCTTATTCTTGAGGAATGAATCGAGATTGTTAAAAACCCCCGACATTAATAGCCCAATTCTGTAAGAAGACTTTGGACGATTTTATAAAAAAATATTTTTTAGTAATACTTTTTAAATTCTCTAAGTCATTTGGCTTCAAAAATGGTTGTTGTCTTTGGTTGTGACAAACAATTACGTAAAATATTTGATTCAGGAAACAAGTTTCAGAACATAGAGTACATAGAGGCGCTACTGAGAATAAGCCAAATTACTCTCTTCACATATATGGGTACTTTGTGAACTCAACATACTTTAGAGAGTTCACCACGAACTGTTGACATTTAGTTTGTAAAATAAATAAACAAAAATTAAAAAGTATAAAAAAATACAAACTTTTTTGTTCATAAAAAACTTTTTTTTGTTTTTTTTTTTTTTTTTTAAATGAAAAATTCAATTTGTCGATTTTTAAAGATGACATAACTTTTGAGCGCACAAAGCTCACCTGGATGGGATGTTCGATTTCCATGTATTAGCTTAAAATTAGTGAAAAATGGTAAATCACTTATGCCAATCTAACATAATATGATCAATATTTTCATTTATTTGGAAATTAGTGTCCTATAATAGTTTTCTTGCAAAATTTAAGTTTTTTCTTTTTAATATTTTCGTTTATTACCTTTAGCATAAAGCTGGTAGAATAAAACAAACCTGTATCATCATAACTTTGAGTCTACATTAGAGAAATTTGTATCAAGACAAACGTCAAATTTTTGTTTGAGTTGCAGATAATTTTTTATCTCTGTCAGTTATAGGGGAAAACTTATATCATAATAAACCATGCAAAAAGTACCAACAACAATCAAGATGGCGTCTTTTATCAAGCATTATCAAGACAAAGTTGTCAGAGCTCGAACGCTGACAATTTTCTTTTAACGTTGCAATAACACTGACAAATTCAGTCTACATTAGACAAATCTTTATCATGATAAAATTTTGACGTTTGTCTTGATAAAAATTTGTCTAATGTAGACTCAAAGTAATTGATTCACGAATCTTGATTTTTAATACTTACGGTACCGTGAAATATGTAACTCCCAAATGAAATGAATCCCAATGAAATAATTCTCAATGAAATTAGTCCCAACTCCCAAATCAAAAAACTTAAATAACTTCTTAAGAGATAAATGAAATAATTCCCAACACTTGGGAGTTTTATCATAATAAAAAGCTAGTATCAAATTCAACGAAATAACTCCCAAATGAAATAAGTCCCAAAGTTAAGATGCTGTACTTAGCGAAGCGTTGGCTGGCATTTAAATCCACAGAGGAGAAAAACCATCTGCTAAGAAAACCTTTGAAACCGGCCGAACGTCGGCTATGTGGAAGTTTTTCATTAGCGAATACAGTGGTACTCAAAACTCACAGACAAGAAATCCTCTTGACCGAGCTCAATAAAAATAACAAAAAGTCCCAAACGAAATGAAATTACTCCCAATTTTAAAAGGACATGAAATAATTCCCTTCTGTAGGAAATTTACATAACTTAGAGTAAGATGTGCATCCAACTATGCAGTAACGTGTCATTTTTATTCTTTAAGTTAAGGTTAAAATAAAACAAATAATTGGTGTATTTGTTTAATAGATGTTTCAATTAAAAAACACGTAATGTATTTATTGCATTTTTTAAATATAAAATCAGTAAATGAACATTTAAAATGCATAAATTAAAAATAATTTTAAAATTTTTAATATTTTTTTTTTTAACGAATTTTATTTTTTTTGACATTATGTTATGTGGATGTGGTGTATTAAATTAAAAAATATATTAACCATAGTTTTTTCACAGTAGCATTTTCAATACTTTTTCAGTATAAAAAATTTTTAGTATTTTTTTAAATTTTAACATTTTTCTTAATAATAATGTTAAAAGAGAACTAATATTTATTTTATTAACTATTATTTGCTAAAATAATTGAACGTTTTTGTTTATATACTCTAAAAATGCAAACAGTAAATTAAAAAAGATATATGTTACTTTTTTTACTGCCCTTAGAACAACTATGTTAACTTTAAGTATTGAGGTGAAATGTTTTTTTAAACCAATACTATTACAAATTTATTTACCAATACACTCTTATACTTAGGTTTTCTGACAGCTAACTTAGGTTTTTTCTCTCTTAGTAGCGCGTCTAGTTAGTCTATGTTTCAGAAGTTTTAAATTTAAAAATAGACGACAAATATTTTACTACCGTCTTGAAGAAAAAAAATCGGAAAATGTTTTCTTTTGTTGGTTTTTTGCCAACAAATAATGATCTTCGCATCCAAAGAAAGAAATTGCGGGATGATACAAATCCGCTTAATTTAAGAGACGCCGAGTAAGTATACTATATAATTACATAATCCTAAGCCAATACTACCTAATAAATTTAGATTTCAGAGAAATTTTCTTTTAAACAAGGAAGTTTTCCGGGACGTGTTAAATGAAGTAAATCCACACATGTCGAAAACATACCGTCTAGCAGCTGTTCATCCTACACTTAAAATTGCAATTTTTGTGCAATTTTTAGCCACTGGAAACTATTAGAGACCAGTTCGCAACGATTTTCTTGGATGTGTTTCTCAAACAACGTTTTGCAGAATTTTGGATGAGTGCTTAAAAGTTAATAATAATACTATTGCCCCAAACTTATAAAGTTACAAATGAGCCAAGAAGACGAACAAAACACAAAGTGTACGATTAACCAAAAATTCCATTTTCCAGGAGTACTAGGCTTTGTTGATGGTACCCATGTACGTATCAAATGTCCAAATGAAAATCCTGAGTTTTATTATAACAGGAAGGGGTATCACAGCATAAATGCCATGATCGTAAGTATAACATTTTAAAATACTACTTATGATTTTAACTGATTTATTTATTTATTATTTTTCTTTTTTTTTCAATTTTAGATTTGTGATGATGAGCTTATTAACCGTTTTGTGGATGCTCGGCATCGTGGTAGTAATCACGATTCCTTCATTTGGAGAGGAAGTCAAGCAGATCAATACTTTAATACTTTGTATGGCGGAGGAAAAAGAAATTTTTGGTTGTTAGGTATGTATATATGTATATGTGATTTCCTATTATACTTGTACATTACACCATTATAAATAGTTGGGATATTATGTGTTTGTTGTGATTTTGTAAGACGCAGAAAACAATTTTTGAATCCCACCTTAAAGAATACCGTCTTGTTGACTGACTTCCTGTCTTTCCATATAAACCGCTATTTTAAAAATATGTTGATGACATTTGACAGGAATAATTACATTATTTTAAAGACGAAGCCTAATATCGGTCCATCACTTCACCTAGAAAAGTAATTTTTTAAAAAATAAAGCACAAAATTTGTCCCAAATTGTGTAATGATCGGTTTAGGGTATCATATGGTTTGTATTAGTTTTTATACCCTACACCATAGGTAGTTGGGATATTATGTGTTTCTGCAAATATTGTAACCCAGAGAAAAAAACCTTAAAGTATCGTTCGACTCAGAATCACTTTCTGAGTTGTTTTAACCATGTCCGTCCGTTCGTCTGGTCGGCTGACTGGCTGCAAAGCTTGTGCGCCTGTACGGTCGCAGTTTTCAAGATAATTTGATGAAATTTGTTATATATGATATTTTTTGCACAAGGATGAAGTCTATTGAATTTGGTCACGATCGGCCTATTATTTCACCTGGTCCTCATACAAATGTCCTCCCGTGAGTTTTAACACTCATAAATACCTTAAAAATATAAATATTTTAATGAAAGTCGACATAAATAAGTTCTATGTATATATAAATCATTATGCCAAATTTCGGCCCATAATTGACCATAGCTCTCATATAAAACCTAATTGCAGGAATAACCCAAAAGTGCATAAATAGATGTGAATGTTAGTATCGATGTAATATTCTGTATTAATATATTTTATTTTACACTTAATACAAATATCGGCAAATTGTGCTTAAAATTTGGTACACATAGACAATGGTGTGAAGTATCATATGGTCAGTCTTGACCGATTATATCTTCTTTTCTCGTTAACTTTACTTTCTAACTAGTCTTATCGTTGTATATTTATTTTAAGGTAACTCTGGTTATCCACTTCTACCATATTTAATGGCACCGTTAAGAAACTGCCTCACTGAACTGGAAGAAATGTATAATAAATGCCACAGGCAAGAAATTGCGTAGAACGTTGTATACTTGGAGAAAGAGGTCTTCATTATGAACCTGAAAAGGTATCTAAAATGATTAACATCTGCTGTGGTCTACATAACGCATGCTTTAATCATAATAATGTATTAGATGTTCCTGATACAACATTTATTGAAGACATCGTTGCTACATCATACAGAATAGCTTGGCGGGAAATGATATTCGAAGACGTATAATAATAATTTTAATATTAAGTTATAATTTTTTGTTAACAAATAAATTCTTTTGTAAACCAAGTTATTGTATTTTTATTATGAGCTTTTTTGATCAACATATCACCATTTATGTTTATTTTATTGTAATTTGATGATTGTCCCTGATTTTTGTAGATTTCAAAAACTTTTGGTTTTTTTTTATACCTAACACCATTTTTGGTGGGGTTGGGGTTTTATGCGTTTGTGCTGATGTTTGTAACGCATAGAACAAGTTATCCAACACCCACCTTAAGGTATACCAATCGTCTCAGATTTATAGATGATCGCCCGTCTGGCTGGCTGGCTGTCCATGTAAACCTTGTGCAATTTTGAAGATATATCAATGAAATTGGACACGTGGGACTTTTACGATTCAGTGACGAAGCCTACTAAAATAAGTTCTGATGGGTCACTTAGCCTCACACAAATGTCCCACCAGAATAAAGTTTCAACGCTTAAAAATACTTAAAAAATAAGAATATTTCAATGAAATCTGGTGCAAAGTTCTGTACAAGTATGAATCTTAGTATTAAATTTTATGAAGATTGGTCCACGGATAACCATAGCTCCCATATAAACCCCTCTTCCGGAAATCACTCTAACGTGCATAAATCCCATACAGATGTTAGTATCAAGTTAATATTCAACACAAAAAATTTGTATGTATGTAGAAACAACATTGTCAAATTTAATGAGAATCGGTCCATAATTTACCATATCTTCCATATAAAAACTCTTCCGGGAATCATCTTAAATGTATAAAATCATTTTACATTTAGCAAAAGTGTTGGTTTGCAATTGGTCACAGGTCTAATATAAGTCCCCTTCCTGAATTTTTTTTTGTTCATTCACAATTGATACCCTTATAGTTGGTCTTGACCGATATATTTTTCTGTTTCCTTATAGTGATTTTTTCCTAAATTGGTTATTTATAAGTAATCTTGCAAAATTTTGTTGATATCCTTGTAATTTGTGAATTTCTGTGATTTAATGGTATTTTTTTTTTTTTTTTTTTTTGATATAACGACAATTGTTGTTGATTTCACTAAATTTTCGTTTTTTTAAGACTTTTTTCGTGATTTGGCATTTTTGGATTTATAAGGATCTGGGAGCAAAGGCAATTAAAATACTTAGGAAATTTTGTATATAAGTACATATATTAAACAATTAGAACAAAAAATAAACAAAATCTTGAAGCAATTTAATCGGATGTTAAATAATTAAAAAAATTTTCCGCAACTTTCACTAATTTTTCCGTACAGTCAGCCTGTTGCTTTAGTGCTTCAGCGATTTTGGTTTGAGTATCATTTAAGCCTAATAAAAGCTTTATTACATAAGTAAATCACTCGTAGAGTCAGCAGTTCTTTTCTTAGCTTTAGGTTGTTCTAAATCTTGATTAGAACTGGTAGGTTGAATTTAAGCTACACCCCACAGCATTTCCAGGCGGAACAGCTGCTGCTCTAATATTTATATTAGAAGCTCTATCCAACGGTGATAGAGCTTCATATTGGTAAGGTCCACCACTAGTAGCTTTTAAAGATTAATGGTTTTCTAATAGCTTTTTTTTTGGTTCTTGATTTTAATTCAGTCCATACCTAAATATAAAAATACATTCCATTTTTTTCTAATACTTATATATTAACATGTGTACACATTTGTACCTTTTTCCATTCAGCTACTTCTCTTTGAGGTAGACCTAAACCATTCAATTTCAAAGCAATATCAGCCCATATCATTTCTACTTTCGCTTTACTTCCTCCAAAAACAGGTTTATTAAGGGCAATTTCAGAATGTTATTTTACTTCTTTGCATAGCAACTCAAATTGTTCGGAAGTTGTAATTTTTAATCTTTAAAATAGTGAAATTTAAAAAATATCCTACATAAGGCAATAATTTTTGTAACTTACATCCTTTTGTGTGATGAATCCTCCATTTTTATTTTATTATTTATATTTTTTTAATTTAATATGAAAATAATTATCTCTTTTTATAATATTATTATCATTAGATTACCCATAAAATGTATGAATTTTACAAAAGTTTTGATTTTGCTTGCTCCACCGGCAATTTCTGATAGATGGGACTAAAAAAAATAATATGTGTGCAAAAATTGGGTTGTTCGGTCGTAAACCGGCCAGTCGACTTTGACCTTTGTCCAAAAACAAGGCTTAAAAGTAACTAATATCTTTATTGCGATATAACTCTTTTATTTAACATTTTCCAATAAAATACTAAAAAAGCTTTTTTATTCAGAATAAAATGCAGAAATTTTTGACATATAATTTTTTAGCCTACTGTGACTTGTTGTGATGTTATAAGTAATCAAAGTAAAAATTTTTACATGAACTTTTTTAAAAAAAGCACTGGTTTTAATATAGGCCTAGCCTGCTAGAAACGGTTTTTATTATCTTGTAGAAATATTAATATTATTAATATTTTAAGAAATATTATTTTGTAAAAATATTAACATGTCAACTTTTATAATTTTTGGTTAATCGGCAACACCTAAATTTTGAGTAACTATTTAATTCGATAACAATTTAAAATAGTCTCTGTAGTGATTCAAAATTTAATGCTACACCCTACATTTAGTACCAATATTTGTATAATAAGTAAAAAGTTGATACCCCAAATTCAGATTTTGGTCCATATACCCTAATATATTAAGCAAATGTGGTAAAATGTATCGATTTATAAAAACTAAAAATCCTGCTCAACAAAATAATAAAAACCGTTTCTAGCAGACTAGGCCTATATTAAAACCAGGACTTTTTCATGTAAAAAATTTTACTTTGATTACTTATAACATTACAACAAGTCATAGTAGGCTAAAAAATTATATGTCAAAAATTTCTGCATTTTATTCTGAATAAAAAAGTTTTTATAGTATTTTATTGGAAAATATTAAATAAAAGAGTTCTAGTGCAATAAAGAGCCTTGTTTTAGGACAAAGGTCAAAGTCGACTGGCCGGTTTACGACCGATCGACCCAATTTTTGAACACATATTATTTTTTTAGCCCCATCTATCAGAAACTGCCGGTGGAGCAAGTAAAATCTAAAATTTTTTATTCATGGGTAATCTAATTACCATGTATTAAAAATATAAGTTTAAAGTTAAATTAATATGAAATAAATTTTGATTTTTTCTTTAAATTTTATGTTGAGTATAATGTTTTGACAATAACGTAAAGTATGGACACAAACCTCGTAATATAGACGATAAAAAAATATTAACTTAAAGAATAATAAATTCGACTACTCCTCATCATCTTACAGAATTGGGCTATAAAACCCAATACGATCAAGTTGTTGAAGAGTATTTTGCCTTAGGTCACATGGTTAAAATAAGTCCAGAGTATCTTATACCCCGAACAAAAATGATTATATGCCACACCACGCTATTTTTAAGCCCGTGAGCCTAACTACAAAACTCCGTGTTGTCTTTAACGCCTCAAGCCCTTCTTCCAAGGGAGTTAGTCTTAACAATATTTTACATACAGGTCCTATTTTAGAAATAGATTTAACCATTTTAGTTCTGCTTTGTCGATTAGGTAGATATGTTTTTAATGCCGATATCGAGAAAATGTGTAGGCAGATATTGATTAAACTCAATCAAGCCTCATTTCAGCGGATAATGTTTTGTAAAAACCCTAATGAAGAAGTTCAAGATTTTGAGTTGAACACGCTTACTTTTGGTTTTAACTGTGCCCCTTATTTAGCAATCAGAACTTTATATAAACTTGCCGATGATTGTGAATCTTCCCAGGCAGAAACTGCCAACCGTACGAAACATCAAGCGCTGGCAAAGTATTTTTTACAAATAAAACAAAGCGGTTTGCCAACATTTGAATTTACATCTAGTAAAATGATTTGCCAATGCTTTTTTTACTTTTTTATTTATATGTATATTTAGTTTAGTTTTACATGTATATTGAAAGTATTAATGCAAAATAATATTAAAAATATAATATAATATAATTATATTAATAAATAATATAATTAAATTCCAGCATAAAGTTAGTTAATAATTTTATTAAAAAATAATTTTAAAAATTTTTTCTGGGTATATTATCGGAGACAGTATCTCTAATTTTGTAGCCACAAATGTTTACAAAAGAAAACTTTACTTTTTATAAATTTTCCAAGTAAATATTTTGGTTTTTCAATAACAGGATTTTTTAATGTCAGAATTTTTTTTATAAAACAAAGTGAATCTAAACAGGAGTCTTCTATTTAAACCAAAATAAGTCGTTGACTAGAATCAGCGAAAGATCGTTAATTGGCAAGGCATTTCATTTCGTATTATTTGAATGTGAAGAAAATTTCGTATTTTCGTAGTTTTGGGAAACTGCTGTTATTGGTAGTGTGTTAGCTATTTAGTTTTAAGAAGTTTTTACCAAGGATTCAAAAAACAATTGGCCAATGGTAAAATGATGTTATCATTTGGGTGTTGGCATAAAGTTTTAATAGAAGAACGTCTCACGTTTTGCCAACGTTTAAACCAACTTGAAAAATCGTTTGCCAACATTGGCCCGTTTGTATTTTTCTGCCTGGGTTGTTACCCCAATGCTTCTAGAATTTTACGTACTCAAATGTATGTTGACGACGTTCTTTGCTAGTTCGCGCAGTATAGAAGAAGCCATTCGCAATCGGGATGCATTGACACATGTTTTGAATTCTGCCGGTTTTTCATTATGTAAATGGACCGACCTCTAATAATGAGAGCCTACTCGCAAATATACCACCCGGTCATCTCTTAGATTCCGATTTCCTAAAATTATCAGATGCCATTGGCCAACTTTTGTAGCAAGATTTTAAATCGTTTTTTGGACTAATCCCGTGCAATGCGAGTTTTGTGCTCTGTTTTTCGTTTTTATCACTCTATGCAGCCAAAACATAAGCATTATTATGATAATCCGTCGCATCAGATAAGTCAGAGGGAAGTAAACTTGTTGAAAAATCGTCTTATTATTTTGTGTAAAAGCACCCATTTTCCCGAAGAGTCCCCTACTCATTTTAAACCCCTTTATCGACTCGAATGGTATCCAATTTTGATTTCTGACGAACGTTTTCCTTTTTTCCTATTTATTACCCTATAAAGGACATTTTATTCGTCTGTATTTAGAATAAGTACATTAGTATTCAATTCATGGCGAAATTTTGTTAATGTTGCGATTAGTTAGACATGAATTTGTGGTCCCTAAGTTAAATAATCTAGTTCGTACAGTTATTCATAATTGCAAAGAAACAAAGGCAGCCTTACCCCCTGAAAAAACAACACTTTCTCGCCCTTTCACGCATATAGGTCTTGGTTGCATTCGCACGTTTCTTCCCATATTTACTCCGATAACGGAACCGCTTACGTAGGTGCAGCTAATATTTTAAATAAAGATCGCAAACAGTTTCTAAATGATTTGAAGCACAAACTTATAGCTAAAAATGCATGAAAATTAGTTGAGTGGCATTTTATACCCCCAGGTGCACCACACATGGGCGGCTTATGGGAGGCCGGAGTGAAAAGTTTAACCCGTCGGACATAAACCCTTTGACCCTTGGTAATTTTTATTAGGTGGTGCAATTCTTTCACCCCCTGAACCTGACTTATCGAAAGAGTCTTTGAATTATGCTAATCGATGGCATAAGCTTAAAGTTTTGCACCATGCCTTTGCTTGTCGTTGGAAAAACGAATATTTAGTTGAACTCCACAAACGTAACAAGTGGAAATACCCCCAAAAGGGACTTTGAAGCAAATGACTTTGAAGTTCTTCGACAAGATAACTTACCCCCAAACGAGTGGAAGTTCGGCCGAATAGATCGGGTTTATCTCGGTGCAGATTCGAAAGTACGAGTGGCTCGTACTGCTTCCTAGTCCCAATCAGAACTAATTAGATTTTCTTTCTTTTTTCTGATCTTTGTCTTTTGTTTAAATAGATGTCTGAAGCAGCCGTCGTCTAGCTGTTGAGCGCGCTAAAAACCAAAGGTTATATCTGAAAGCACACGCTGTCGCCTTTGCAAACAGGTCCACCCCCTTAGGAAATGTCCGACCTTCAGAAAGATGAATCCCTACAGGCGGATGAGTGCGGTCAAAAAATACAAATATTGTATTAATTGCTTGGCCAACTCACAGTGTTAGAAAAATTGCCGTAGTAAAGAAAGCTGTCTGGAATGCCTGGAGGAGCACCATACAATGCTCCATTTCCACAAAAACCCCAATAACGGCAACGCAAACAATAACAACAGAAACAAGAATAACAAACGTAATATTAACAAACGTAACAATAACAACAACGATAACAAAACCAACAAGAACAAACACAAGCAAAACAACAAGAAGGAAGCAAGGAGCGCAACCCACAGCCTAGCTCCTAATGCCAAATTGGCAATAGTTGCACGTGTCAACATGGTGGCTCCAACATAAACCCATCATCATCAAACTCACCCACCATTGTGATAAATGTTTTGGGAAAAAATTTATATAATCATTATTTTACTTTTATTTTATTAATATGAATTTTTTCTTTTTTGATCTCTGGCCATCTAGCTCCCGTTTCTCTTTGTTGCAACCTTGCAATGGGGCCACCCCATTTTTTGTTAATTAGTTATAAGTTATAAATAAATACAACTCTTTTTTTCTTATTGTGAATTATAACATATGTATTGTCAAACAATAAATGAAAAAAAAAAAAAAATACTTGCGATCAACCCCAAAACTCGAAAGTACGTTTTTTACAAAAGGGCCTCAATAAAAATTAATATATTTGAAACTAATACCCCCCGTTTTTTTATTTCTAAAAACTCAAATTAAAATATTTAATATTACCCACTCACCCCCCAACAGTTTGTGGACGTTTGGAACAAGTTTTGATAAGAATATTGTAGAAGAATGAATAGTGTTTGTACCATTTAAGAAACTTAAGTGAGCATTTTACTAAAGATTTTTGATATATTTACATATTGTTCACTATTTTTGTAGTATGATATAACTTATATTTCTGCTATATAATTACTTTAGTTCTCTTAGTTCAGGGGTTCTCACAAGACCTCGCTTCGCGACCCCCTTTTGACATTGCAATGGAAGCACGACCCACTACAACTCTGACTAATTTAAAAATTAGAAAAAATGTAAAGATAAAGTAATTTAAAAAAAATTAATATTAAGAGACTTTTTCGTATAATAAACCTAATATTATTCTCTGCGTCCCCAAATATCGAATCTCTGTTTTGAGGGACAAAAGAGTGAAAAAAGATTTTCTTACATAAAAATATATGTTGAAAAAAAATTTAAGGAATAAAAGTGTTGTGTACTGAAAACGATTTTATAAAAAGTTCTTGGCATAATATATTTTTATTTATATTTTTATAAAATAAAAGTAGAAATTCATGTGAAAAAAACTATAGTTTCATCAAATTTAATTAATTGTTTTCCCTGCCATATCGAAAAGTTTTCTTTATACTGTGTCATTGGACAGTAGTGTCTTATAGACAAACATTTTGTAGGAAGACCCCTCAAACGATGCGTAAAAATTAGCTTAATATGGGAAAAATATTAAAAGAAAATTAAAATTGATCCTCAGTTCCCTACAAGCGGATTGAAAGTCACGGGTCTAGAACATTTCGTCCAAAAACTAGTATTGAGTTGTGCCTTGAAAAGAGTATCAACAAATTCGTAATTTTTAGCCAATTATAAAAAAAAAAATTAAATTTTACCAAAAATTTTGATCCATAAACCGTAAATTTAGTACATCATACTAAAAAAAAATCGTTGTGTTTCTTAAAAAATGGATAAGAATTTTATAATTTTGTTCCCTTTATGGCTAAAATATTAAAAATTTGCATTGTAGTAATAGGTACTGTTGATAATATATGATTTTCTTAATTTTTCCAAACAATTTTTCATCAAAATGCCTTAAAAAGTCTTCTAGAGAAACAAATTTTTTTAAATATTTTTTCCATAACCAGCATAAAATTACGAATTTTTTGATACCCATTTCGATTAAAAAATCTAAACTTCTTTTTTTACCAAAATGTATGGAACCCATGATCCAAGCAAATTTTTACGCATCGTTTGAGGAGTCTTCCTATATCGAAATCTCGAAAAAGGCTTTCCTCGGGACACTCTATTGGACAGCATTACTTTCTTCGTTTGACCATTGTTGTCTTTATCAAGCATAATATTTTCAATCAAAGGTTCCTTCATTAGCAGTTTCTAAAAAGAACTAATTTTAGAAAAAAAAAAAACTTTACGCTTGTCTTTAATTTGGATATATTTTGTGAAAAGATGTATTTCCATTTTTAAATAGTTTCATGTTTTTATTTGAATTTTCATTTGAACTAAATAATATTTATATTAAAAAATTGTGTGTTTAAGAATTTTTTTCAGGAACTCTTCGCGACGCCCCACGAATGTCATTACGGACACCATTTGAGAACCGTTGTCCTAGTTCAATTAACAACTTCTGATTTTATTAAATGAATTTGTTAACTTATGTATTATTTTGAAAAATTAAAGGCCTATAAATCGTAAATTGAGAAGAAACTGAAAACAAACACCAGAAATTAAAAAAATTAAAATTTTAAGATTTCATTGAAAAAATAAAAAACACAATTTTGAGAAGCGGTACCTTAGAATGAAGTAAATTTTCATTTGAGATGGGAACATCGATACCATATTTTATATCCATACAAACGGGGCCAACCTAGTATACATTCATAGGAACTTATCTTAGTTTGTGATGAAAACATTAGATAAAGATTAAAAACATCATTTGAAAATAATAAATTTTCCAATATTTTTTTCTTACAATTTACATTTATTATCAATATTTTATTTTCAATTTCATAAATGCTTGACATTAAAATTTATTTTACAAAAAAAAAAAAAAAAAAACTTTTTTGTTTTTTGTTTTCCTTTTAAACCTTTTTACGATATATTTTTTTGTTATAAAATAATTTTTGAACTTCAATGAAAATATTTTTTTTTTTTTGTAAAAAACAAAATAAAAAATGTTTCCGGTCCTTGACTGAAAGTAATTTTTATACCGCCATAATCTTATACTGTATCAAGATTATTTAATAATCAATAGTTTTGGTGATCTTGATTTATGAACCAAAAGGTGTATCTTATTATACCCACCATCAAAAAGATGGGGGGTATATTGATTTTGTCATTCCGAGTGTAACATGTCGAAGGAATCATTTAAGACCCCACAAAGTATATATTTTCTGGGTCCTGGTAGAGCTCGAACGAGGCAACGTAGGGAGAAGAAATTTGGCACAAATATTTTTCTTATATAAGGTTTGTTTGGTATTGAAAATGGGCAAAATCGGTTAATAAACAAAAAAGTTATGGGCTAAAAACTAGAAACACAGGGTGTCCGTGAAATACTTTTCTGCTGATATTTCTTCAATAAAAGCACGTACGCCAACGAAATTTTGTACGTATACTTGGTGGATCGACATAAACTTGGAAACCAAAAAATGGGCGTGGTCCGCCCACTTTACTGCCTACTTTGATGGTGGGTATATAGATTCGGCCAGGCCGAATATATTCGCGATTGTTTTGAATTTTAGAATTTTTCCAATTATATTTTAATTGTATAAATTATTCAAGTGACAAATAAAAAATTGTTTTGAATTTTAGAATTTTTCCAATTATATTTTAATTGTATAAATTATTCAAGTGACAAATAAAAAAAGTCTTCCTCCGTTAATGTATATAAAGGAAAATTTGTTGTCATCTAAATAATATGGGACCTGTTATTAAGGAAGCATTTTTTTTTTTTTTTTTTTTTTGAAATTAGAATATTATAAGACCACTGTAAAAAATTCTTACCAAATTTTATTAACAATACAACATTTCCCAAGTTGTAAACTTTGCAAAGCTGTTTTTGTAAATGTCTTGCCTCCGCTTGGTTTTTATTCGTTAGGCTATTTCTGCCGGATTTAAATGGCATGATGCACGTTAATTTGATGTTGTGTACTGATGGCACTAAGAACAAATACAAATAATTATGATATTTACATATTAAGGCGACTCATTTCTGACAAATGCGATAAAATAATAACAGAAAATATTCCAAACAGTTAAAACAGAAAGAAATTAATTGATAGCACATTTGCAGTTGTGCCGATTGAATATTTCAAGCAATTAATAATAATAATAATAATAGCAATTGAATATTTGGAAAAGGTTAGTAATGTAGATGTATAACTTAAAGTGATATAATTGAGTGAATGTTAAAAAAGCGCCGCAGGTGAAAAATAATTTTTAAAAAAATTGCGGCGATTAAAATTACTTTATTAATTTACTTGTAATTTTTTTCATATATTTCCATTTGTCTTTATACTTTTGAATAAAAAGTGCCGTAAGTGTTACATCTATTTATTTAAATATTTAAATTCAGACATTTTAAATTTGAATGGTGCTACATTTATAACGGACTATGAGCACGGTCCGGAAGGCAATAAAAATATTTTTTTCGGGGTGTAAAATATTTGGACGCAGGTCAAGCAGTACGTCGCCAAATTACTACAAATTATAAAGAATTAGCAAAATTTATAAGGGAAAATAGGAAGACATAACTGGAATACCACAAAATTTTGTAACACCCTATAATACCCACCTATATTCATTCGTACTTCATTTGAAATACATAATTAAAAATGAGATTTGAAAACTAATGGTTGGAAAAGGTAAAACGATAAAAAAATTTAATGCCCTAATTTCATAAATCACCTGCGTTGAACGCTTCCCATACACTTGACTTTCAATCACCAACGCTTGACTCAAAAAATGTAATTTTATAAATCACTACGACTTTGCGTTGAAATTTTACGATATCACTGATATATGATAAATAAAAATAATTCCAGGATTTCCAACATCAATACGTATATGAAATTATAAAAGTTAATTTTCTTATTATACCTAAATTTTTGAACTTGGTAATCCTGATCAAATTTGAAAAAGAAATAGGAAAAGAAAAACCAAAACAAATAAAAAATAAATTGACAAAATTGAAATGTTATTATATTTTTAAAAAATTATGAATTAAAAGTGTTTGTGATTTTATTTTAATTTAATTTAACAATTAAAGAATAATTTTTTATATATATTTTACTGTGTTAGAACTTCAATTCATGTGATTTTGTACGCCAACACCTAAAAATTGTAAGTGTTGAATATGAAGTTTAAAGTGATACATTTTCTGGAGCAGTGATTTATAAAATTCTGATTCTATACATTTTAATTTGAAATAACGTAACGTCGGGTGTTTCTATCACGAGTAAACAGTTCAACATTCTGGTGATTTATAGAATACGAAATTCGTAAAAGTGATAAAAAGTGAGGTGTAGTGATTTATAAAATAAGGGCATAAGTTAATTTTTGGATTTATGTTTTTTTTTTTTAGTTTTATTACAGAGAACAACTACGAGAACAACTTCGTCCTTAGAAGCATATAATGGAGTTCTAGGAAAAATTATTATTGTCATCAGCAAGTAACCGACACTATTCAAGTTTTTTTTTTTTTTTTTTGGAAAACATGTTTGTAACAAGTTTTAACTACTAAATATATATTTTTGAACTGAAAACATTTGGGTCTTATTTCATTTTCTTGGGATTTATTTCATTGGGTCTTATTTCTAAATTTTTTGGGTGTTATTTCATTATGAAATAAAAACCAAATTAAAAAAAATAAATAATAAAATTGGGTGTTTTTTTTTTCATTATATTTTTATTGGGAATTATTTCATTTTATTAGGCTTTATTTCACTGGGTGTTAATTCATTCTTATAAATGGACGTTATTTCAATGGGCCTTATTTCGTGTCGCCATTTTAATAATTTTTTATGGCCCATAATACGTTGCTTTGATTTTTGAATTTCCAACAGTTTATTTAAATGCCGTATACCAAATAGATACGTTGAAAGTAGTTTTTTAACTTTGACCGGAAGACTGACGTGTTCACTCTCATCGATCAGATGTTGGCAAAGGTTACGCGAGTGGGACATTAATAAACAATTTATCCGGTAGAAAACACTTTTCAAACGTTTTATTTGGTCAAGGAAATGGTTGTTTGGCTTTATATCCGGACATATATTCTAAGACATCCTCTTGAAGAGTACCAATTTCATCAAGATTCGTATCATTTAGGTCTGCGAGAGTTTCACTGTCATCGGTAGGTGGTGATATTGTGCCGTCGACTTCAAGAATGTCTTCCAAAACCTCTTCACTATTTTCTGGTACATTTTCTGGCTCATCCACATTGCATTTTGTAAAATCGAGCCACTCTGTAGAAATTGCTTCCACGTTTCCGGTAAGTATCATTAAGATGTTCTGTGTTTCTAGTTAAAGGAAGAGATGTACAAAAATTTATATATTTTGATGATATGTAAACTTATCCATTATATGCTTCCGTAATCTATATTAAAAATCTTGGAACGAGGGATGGCCATTTAATCCACCCTTGCTACGCATGGCACCGAATAAATGCTCTAGAACATTTTGATTCATATGACGAGTTAATATGTACTCTACATTAAATTTGTTGATGTATTCGTGTAGCAAAAGTAGGGCTTTGTTGTTGTTAATATTATAAGGGCTGGACATAAAGTTGCTCATCCGAACCAACTTATCCTTCTTGTTTTCGAGGCAATTTCTATAAGGTTCCTTAAGACTTAACCGTTTAATTAAAATTAATAAGTTAGATAATGTTTTATTTTAGTAAGTTAATTTGTAAGTTAGTAGATTATTTTCTTAATTTGTTTGTTAGTATGTCAGTTAGTTTGTCAATTTGTTAGATATTTTGTAAGTTAGTTACTTAATTATTTAGTAAGTTAGTCAGTTACTTAACTTTTTTTATATGTTTTTAAATTGTTATTTTGTTAGTTAGTTACTTTGTTATAACTTACCTTGCCCGGTTTTCCCGGTTTATTTATTGAGGATGTCAAACCTGTAATTTACGAGCTAAATGAATTCAGCTGTCTCTAAAGGCTTATACCCAATGAGTAGCAACATCTGATGGCATTTGCTGTGGTGTTGGAGAAAGGTGTTCTTCATTTAATTTAAAAGTAATTGATGTGTCACTTTTCTTGTTGTTGTTTATTAAGAGATCATCAATTGTACGTGATGTTATAATGAAATTATTATTAAAAATGATGCCTATGTCCAGGAATTGGTTCCTTAATAATTTAAGCAAGTGAGGATCATCGGCGAACGTAAAAGCCATATTTCTCATATAAACTAATTATTTTATTTGTAAGCTTCACTCCTTAAAATTAATTACTTAATTACCCAGTTTTATTAAGAAGACGAGGTTTTTAAATCTGAATATCATTCCCGTTTAGGTTTAACCATTTAGTCCGCATATCAAAAAATACGAGGTGTTAGAAGTGTTGAGTGGTAACTGTGGTGAGTGATGTACAATACTTACCTGGTGTTACGCCCAAATCTTTACACAACTTACGATTTGTGGACCCCATGTCACATACCACCACAATGAATCCAGATTTTCCCATCTCTGATATTATATTATTTAATATCTCTTTCGACATTTTGGAATCGAAGTGGAAGAAAATTGGTTGCTTCCAAGACATTTTTAGACCCTCTAGCTGTTGCAACCTGTAGGAAGTTGGCCGGTTTTCGAACTACATCTCAAATGTCTCTGCCACCTTCATCTCATCAAAGGATATCACGCATAGTTTATCCTCCGCGCTCATGTCCGTAACTTTACGCATAATGATAAGGTGAGCAGTCCTTCATCTATGTGAACATTTTGACACCACCGCTGCCACTGTCAGTACTTTACAGCGGTGGTTTACCTTTTTTATAAATGTTTTTGCCCTCGGTCCGGCAGCATATAGACAAATGGCGTTCGAGATGTCGCTCCACTCCCAATAAATCCTTCCAGATGACTCCATTTTATTATTTGATCTTTTGTAACTATTTTTTCCATTGAAGTCACGGCCAAATACGCTTTGTAAAGCTGGTGTTTAAGTTCCTTATTTTCTTCCTCCAATTGTTTTAATTTGTCCGAAATATTTTTGCTATATGCAATAATTATATAAAATATTCGCGCTTACCCAGTTTCCCTGCTATTTACAGAGTTTCCATTGCTCTCAAATGGGAAAAAGAGTCCCAGTCATGACAGCAGATGTTGATTCATCAGTGTTAATAAACTCTACGCCTGAATCGTTGAAAAATAAGGAATTGATTAGTATTTATTTTTGTGATACATATTGTGTTTCCACGGATAGATTTTGTGGTAATAAATTATCAATATTTTGCCAATTTAGGGCGTCAATAAAATGTGACATCCTAACCAGTAACAAAAAGTAGTAAGTAAAAAAAGTTCGTCACCATATAGTCATAATTATTAGCCAAAATTTGAAAATTTTGATTTTCAGATATCATACCTTTTTGGAATGTTTTTGCAACAGTAAAAATAATGGCATATTTTTTTAAAAAACTTTCCAACTCCTTTTCCTGCATATCTGCGGCTAAAAACGCAAATTTTGAGCGCCATTTTGCACAGAGACAAATCGGGTTGATTTATACCAACTTTCATTTTATACATCGATTTAACATAAAAATTTAGTAAGAATGAGCATTATTCGACACATTTAAAGTAAATGTTGTAATTAGGGTGTCTGAAAAATTTACTTTTTCCAAAAAAGTTTTATAAACACAGTGAAAATTTCAAAACTAAAAAGACTTTTGTTGAGCTTGAGGTCAGTTTTTCCATATAATATTTTATTTTTCGATATTTCGATATCCTTCGGATGTCATTTTCAATAAAACTACAAATTAGAAAATTAATAAACAAAAAATATTAATAAGCCACTGTACATAATTTAATTCATATAAAATTAAACATAATACGGGTTTTCATTCAACCGGATAAATCTACACAACTTGTAAATTTATACGTATTACTCATATGTTGCATGAACGCCCCTTGTAAATAATTGTTATTCTCTTATTAATTTTTCGAAAATTTTGTCAAATAATATAGCTTTTGGCTTAACTTATACTTATAACAACCAAAAACAGTTAAAGTGAACGATAACATCCTAACTTTAGTTATTGGAAAGTTATAATAACGAGCCTTAGATAATTTAGTCATAAGAACGGACAATATCATTAGGATAGATTGGTACCAAAAGCGTACTTCATCTGGTAGAATTAACGGTACACTTTGGAAATGCTGCATATTATCAAAGAATATTCATATATAGAAGGCGCATCATGTAGAAACAAAATTTCTTATGGCGGATTCTAACCATAAAACCCGCTCTCACGTAATTCTCGCTCTCAACATTTTGCAATGATGAGGGGGATAAGTAACAAGGGAAAACAAAATCCACCACAAAAACAGAGAGAGAGAGAGAAAGAGTTTAAATATATATGTTTGTACATGTGTGTATTCCTTTTAAAGAAATTCAAATAAAAACACACACACATATATAAGTTTGTACATGTTATAAAGATTTTTATTTAAAATTTAAAGAAACAAATAATATTTGTTTCTTTTATTTTGAAATAAAAAGTGCCAACAGAAATTTTAGTTGTTTATTTACTAATGGAAAAGATATAAACGTTAATACTACTGTAGGGCATAGCATACATGTTTAGTTTTTTTACAAGTAGAAAACTTTGATCTGCACCGACGTACCTATACCTTTCTTAGTGACGTGACAAATTTGTGCATGATTTCGAAGTTGTCAATTTATATTTCTTTGATAAACTAATAATTGTTATTTTTTACTTTTATATACTTTATTTTTGTATATTTCATAAAATGTGCAGATAATTTGCTATTGGTGTTTTTTAATTATTATTATTTAAAAAAATTGCAATTAAAAATATATTTTTATAGAGAATTTTTAATTTTAGAAATTCTTATTTAAAAAATTATTTAAATTTTTTCATTTTTAAAAGTAAATATTTTTTCCATTTTTTGGATTTTTTAGGAAAAAAAAAAAGTAAATAATATATAAAAAATTTTCCATTTTTTCGGAAAATAATTGTTTTGTGATTTTTTCCAAGTTTTTGTGTTATATTTTATTTGAAACAAGAAATTGTTACTAAAATATATATTTTTTATAGAAATAAATAATATTAATATTTTTAATTTTATATTATATATATTTTATTTAGTAAAAAAGTTGTTTTAAATAAAAAAAAAGTATTTCATTTCTTTTATTTTTGGGCAGAAATAATATTTATTTTGAAAAATAAAGAAGTTTGTTTTTTGATTTCCTTTTTCTAAGCAAAAAGTTATTATTTTTTATACAAAAGGAAAAAAATATTCATATACCAATGTTTCAATTTATACACTTAAATTTTTTATAAACAAAAATACTGATTTTTTTTTTTTTTTTTTTTTTAATATATAAAAGTTATTTCTTGGCAGGAAATAAGTTATTTTTTATTTATTAATTTATTTATTTATTTTTGTTATAACAATTTTTTATATAGTAGGTATATAAAAATTAAATATTTTTTACAAAAGATCTTTTTTCAATAGAATTCCACCTTTTTTACAGAAAAATCTAATTTTTGTGGTGACATATTCGATAGGAATAAAAAAATAAACATATTTTTTTATATTTTTTTCAAGTGGATATAATTTTATATTTTTGTTTTTATTTATTTAATTAATATACTTAACTTTAACATATGTTACTTTGAATACATAAGTAACAAAACTACACAAATCAAATTTTAAAATATAAATTTGATATTCTGAAAGTATATTTACATAAGCTCATATGACGTTAAAAAAGGCATAACTAATTCGGTGCTGATTAAAGTATTTCTACTTTTAAAACAACAAAACACACATGCTATGCCCTACACTAACATAGGCGATCGTATTTTATCTCCTTTAGTAAATAAACAACCAATTTCTTGTTTCTACTTTTTATAGGCACTACACCCAATGGTGTTAGGTGTGACGATTTTATGTCATTTTGACGATTTTTTTCAATGAATTTAGTAATTTGACGATTGACGATTTTTTGTAGTAAGTTGCTAATAATATTTTTTTTATTTATTTATTTACATTAGTCTACGGAAAAATATTCCTTACAGACCTTAAAATATTAACAATGTTTATACTAAAAATACAATTAACAATTATTTAAATACAATATTATATTACGTTTTATTTGGTTAACATTGGTTGAAAAATCGACTAAGTTGTAATAATTATTAAAATCAATACATAGTTTTCTAAAGGGATCAGCATTAGCATAAGAATTATGGAAAATTTGAAGGTAAAGTGGTATAAAGTTTCTAGTAACTCCGAGGAATTGAGCAGGAAATCAGAACAGACAGATCCATTAATTAAATTTATTAAGAAGGCTACGTTCAGCATCTTCCTTCTACTTTCCAAAGTAGGTAATTTTATAATTGATAACCTTGTTGTGTAAGGAGGAAGATTGATATTTGGATTCCAAGTTGAGTTTCCCAAACAAAATAAAAGGAATTGTTTTTGAACAGACTCGATATTATTTTTAAGATAAGTTGCTAGAACACCACGAGATTTATTTATTATCATTGTTATATGTTTTTTAAAATTTAGTTGAGTATCGAGAAGAATACCAAGATCAAGAAACTCAGATACTAATTCCAGTTGATATCCTCCCATTAAGAAATTTGCATCAAAATTCCAATTTCTAAAGAAGCGCATATGTTTACATTTTTTTAGGTTAAGATCCATTAGGTTTATATTGCACCATAGAAAAAAGTTGTCTAAGTCATGTTGTAAATAATATATATCACCAGTACTATTATAGCTTAAGAAGATTTTTACGTCGTCTGCATACATTAAAATTTTACAGTATTCAATTACACATGGCAAATCATTTATAAATAAGGAAAATAAGATAGGACCTAAGTGACTACCTTGAGGAACTCCAGATTTCACATGTATGTTTTTAGAGATAACATTTTTGAAAACAACACGCTGCTTACGACATGTTAAATAAGATTTTATCCAGTTCAAGCTATTAGTTGAAAAGCCCATACCATGCAGTTTGATTAACAAAAGGTTGTGATTGACTCTATCAAATGCCTTGCTAAAGTCAGTGTATATGACATCAGTTAGTTTTTTGTCGTTAAATCCACGATTAACTATAGTGGTAAACTGCATAAGATTAGTTACTGTCGAACAGCCTTTCCTGAACCCATGTTGATAAGGAGATAATAATAAAGAAATTTGACGTGTAATACTCTCAGTTATGCATTTTTCAAAGAATTTTGGAATTACACTGAACTTTGCAATTCCTCTATAGTTGGCTATATTTGATTTGTTGCCAGATTTAAAAAGCGGAATAATATAAGATTCTTTCCAATACTGGGGAAAATAATAGTATTGTATAGAGATGTTAAAAATTATGGTTAACGGAACAGCAAGAGCGTCTGCGCAATTAATCAATTGACAACTGGGTATACCATCAGGACCACTCCGAAAAGACAATTTCATGTTTTTTATAGCTGTTAAGATCTGTGACATATGAATAGGATTCATAACTATTGGTTGGTATTCCAAAATTGGATAAGGATATAAAGTGTTGTTATATTGTAAATCGGAATATGTGGTGGAGAAGAAGTCAGCAAACAACATGCATATTGCAAAATCATTACTAGATGAATGTGTTAAATAGTAGTAGGGAAAATATAAGTTTTTCTTTTCGAGTTCACAAAATTATAAAATGATTTTGGATCATAATTTAAGTTTTGTTTTATGGTATTTATGTAATTTTTATAAAGAACAGCGTTGAGTGAGTTATATTTAGCACGGATAACAGCAAATTTAGCATAATCAGACATTAGACCAAATTTTTTATACTTTTTGAAACGTTTATTTTTCAAATTCTTTAGCCTTTGCAATTCCTTTGAGCTCCATGGAGGACCAGTTTTAAGAGGTATTTTCATTTTAGGAACACATTCACATATTCACATCAACATATTCAAATATTTTTTCGTAGAATTTATGGACAATATGATCAATGGCAGTTGGGGTGCGGTTTGATAAGGTTAACAGCTCCATCCAATTTGTATTGATAAAAGATCTTTTAAAACAGAAGACTTTTTCGTTTTTTATTTTAGACGATGATGTACAATTAAGATTAGATTAATTTCCAGAGTAGGGTGATATCTGTCTTCAGGTGTAGAAATCGGATTAGTACGTATTAATGAACAATCAGCAGGTTCGTTTACAAATACCAAATCAAGTAATTTACCACAACAATTATAAATTCCATTTATTTGAAAAAGGCATAAATCAGAAAAGTTGTTAAAAAATTCTTCCATCCAATCACTTGATTTAATAGGGGTATAGAAAAATGAGTCCGGTATAAACTTCCAAGATACTGTGGGCATATTAAAATCCCCGAAAATAAGAATAAAATCATCTTAATCTTAAATGATGTAATACTTCTAGGCTGAGAATAAGAAAATTTGTAAGTTATAATATCATCATTAGTATTTAGCTTATTTTTCACGTAGTAATTTATGTCATCAATTGTTGTTTCAAACGCAAAACGAGAAACAAAAATGTGCCTTTTTGGAGGTAATACACGAAGTTCAAGGTAAGTGTTAGCATTTTCATTTATATTTGTTGTTGGTTGCTCAACAGCATCAAAACATAACGGAGTTTCAAGATTTTTCACATGTGTAATTTTAGATATTTCAGGCTGTATGATAGGAGTAGTAGTAGGTTTATCGAATTCAGTTTGATTTAACTTGTTTATGTTTCTAGCAGACTTACGTCGCTTAGGGGATGATGGAGGTGGTGAAGATTGGATAACAGATTGTTGAAATTCGAATTTATCCAGTGAAGTATATTGTTCGAAAAGTTTACCATATTCCGACAAACGGTTGACAACATTAGTCATATCATTGTAAATTTCCAAAAAAGTAGATTTTCTTAATTTAAAAAAGTTGTAAAAATCAATACCAATTTTTCTATAGTTAATACAGTTAACTATAGAGTTGAGTTGCCTCTGCAGCAAGAGAAGGAATACCACTGCATTTAAAATGAATTAATCCATGACATAACCAGCATACAAGCATCCTCTCATCCGGATTAGAAATTGAACAATTTTTATTTAAACACTCCATTATAAATTTTTATAGTAACAAGTGTTAATTGAGGTATAGGTGTACGATTGAATTAAAGAGATTAAGGGCCGTTATTATAACCTACCTATAAGGTATCAGATAGTTAAACGTAAGATAAACTAAAGTGAACGATAAAGTGAGCTTTATCTACTTTTGGTTATTACAACTTGGTTTTAAGGTAAATTTTATAATTTTGATAGTACGGAAATATCAAAGCAAAAACCGACTACTTTTGGCTACTTTACGTAGTGGCAACATGTACTATTTGAACGTAACTGCCACTAACGGAAATATAAACAAATAAAAAACAAAGACATTTTTAAAATAAATAAGTTTAAGCTAACTTAAAGACAACGCCAGAGCTAATATAAATATAGACAGACAAATTACTAAAAACTACTGCGGAATAAATATGATTTTATTTATTTCTTTTATAAAGCAGAAAATATGGCAGCTCTGAATACATAAACCGTCCGATAAAAGTTAATGGTCAGATGTTCTTACATTTAGCTTATTGGTCACTTTTGGCTTAACTTATACTTATAACAACCAAAAACAGTTAAAGTGAACGATAAAATCCTAACTTTAGTTATTGGAAAGTTATAATAACGGGCCTAAATGTGTTAAAAGAGAAAATATACACAAAATTTATTTATGTTATTATTCATATGCACTAAGAACGATGTGTGTTTCTCTTTTCCTTTTGTTTTTATTTTCTTTTTTGAACTTTGTTTTCAGAGTTAAGGTTTTGTTATTGTTTTGTTATTTCTTATTTATAATTTAAGATAATGTTCACAAGTTTTTGTTTTTGTTCTGCTGTTAATGATTTTAGTGAGTTTTAATTTGAAAAATGTTAATTTAATTTGTTTGCAAAATATGTATTATTATTTTTTTGAAGGTTACACTTCTGAGTATAGATTTAAATGCAGTTTATTGCAATGTAATTTAAAACAAAAAACACTATCAAAACAAAATAAACGAAAAAAACGGAGCTCAAATTAAAAGACGTCTACACGAGTTGATTTTTTTCTTGGATTATTTTGACGATTTCTTTAAATGAAATACTTTTTTTTATATGTTTGTGTCAACGATTATACAAATTTCAGAAAAATTGTGTAAGAATCTATGTTTTTGTACATTTAATATAGGGAAGTATTTAATTTTGGGAATTCATTCATAATTAACATACATAATTCGGATTTATTTTTAAGTCATAAGTACGAAATATCTTACTTTCTTTATAAAAAAGTTTTCTTAATTGGATTGATAAAGATTGATAAAGGATAATATGATATAACAGAAATCAAATAAAAAGACTGTAAATTTAAGCAAATATATTTTGTATACATATCAATATCTTTGTTTGGAAAAAAATCTATAAAATTATCAAACAAAACAAACGAATCTAAAAAAAAATCTTTAGGAATTTATTAAAATAATTCATTGAAGTTTTAATAATATTTTAATACTAATTCAAAGAAAAGTTCATAACTAAAAAATATGTTAACGTTTGAATTTGTTGTATTTAATTATACGAGAGTACACCTGAGGTGCTTCGCTACCCCTATAGTATTGAAATAAAAAAGTTTATACAAATGTGAGTTTTTTGGTATATGTCTGAGTAGTAAATTTTACCGCTTATAACTTCTTAAATACTGAACGGATTTGTTAGATTTATATTCTGCACATCTATGAGAAAATATCTTTTTAATGGTATATTTTCTATAAAATTCGCATGTTTAGTGTGAGCGTAAAAGGGATTACAGGAAATGTGTTTGCCTATTAATTATAAAGATACTGCGTAAATTTTTTTCAAAACTCGAATAATTATTTCAGGGAATATTAATAATAATTACATTATAAACTACTATGCTTTTTTTTGCTTCTGTGGACTTTTGACTTAATTAAAAAAAATTTTGGAGAGCTAAAAACAGTTTTAAGATTTAAAAATTTCCATGGAAATAATAATTATTCAATTGCATATATTTCCAAATATAATGGTAGTACAAAATACCTATTTGTCTTAACAATGCGACTTTAGCACGTTAATTGAATCGTTAAACAATCTGTACTTAAGAAATTCTGTCAAAAGTTAGCTGATATAATTCAAATGAGAAGTTTTATTGTATAAACTATTTTAAATATTATCTTTTCTAACAAAATTTTAACTTTATTTATGAAAAATACTTCTTCTTTATAAGTTTTTTATAGTGACGTTTTTTTGACGATTTTTTTAAATTTTTGTGACGATTTTGACGATATTTTTTCTTATTTTTGACGATTTTTAGAGAAAAAAGCCTAACACCACTGACTACAACAGCAATTGCCACACTCATACATTCACAATTATGTTTGTGTATGTTTTGTTTTTCTGTCCCATTATGAAATTATACACCAAAAAAATAACATAATTTTTATAGTAATTTAATTTTGAAAGTTTCTTCTTCAATTCAAGACTTGTAAGTGGATATACACGTTACTAGTTTAGAATTTGAATAGTAATAACCAGAGATCGCAACGATTACCATAGTAATCATAAAAATTACGATTTAATGTTTAGTTTTGCTATTCTTTGATTAAAAAAAAGTAATGATAAATTATTAATTTAGTATTTTAATTTCTTATTCAAATTTGTATTTTATAATAAAAAATTAATTGTAGTAAATTATTATTTCTTAATAAAAAAAAGATAGTTGTTTAATTGAGACAAAAAATCATTTTAATTTCTCCTACTTAACATTAAATATTTTTCATGAGTGTATCTCAAGCAACAAGCAGTAACACAACATTCTTGCTTGAATTCTCGTGCGAGACTGACTTTCTTGTGTGTTTTTTACTTAGAAAACAACTAGAACTCCAACTTGCTCACAAAAAACCTAACTTAATTGTCAAAAAAACCTAACTCTTTGAATGTGTTAGTAAATCTTCTACAGAACAAATTTATACATGTGAAGAGAGTAATTTTTTGTTGCTGAGCGAATGAAAAGAGTTGGACTTCTAGTTGTTTTCTATGGTTTTTGTATTCGGTTAGTTGTGGTTGCAGATTTTAATCATGTTTTCTACATTTTTCTGAATTTTAAAGACAATATTTATCTTTAGAAACAATTTTTTTTTGCATGCAAAATATAAAAAAACAGGGAAATACAGATTTTAAGCATTTTTTTTTATTTGTTTTCAAATGTTTAAATAATTTGATTATATATACATATCGTTGGCTTAATATAGAAAAGGCGTATCTTAATTTTTTTCTAAATCCCTTTTTATGTATTCTGGTATACCGCTATCTAATACACGTCTTTTAAATATTTGAATGCGCTATGACTGCAAAATAAGGGACATTTACAAAAAAGTCCTAACTTGTTTCAAATATATTTTGAAAGAAAAAGCCCTACTCACTTGAAGTTTGATTTATTAGTTTCATGTTTTTAAAGAAATTTTCAAGAATTTATAATGAAAATAATTTTGAAACATTCACATATCAAACTGATTGTTCTTGTGTTGGAAAGTCCTTATTATACCCTTCACCACAGGTGTAAAGGGTATATATAAGTTTGTCATTCCGTTTGTAATTCCCACAATTTTCGTCGGAGAGCAAAAAAGTTTACATTTTTGGGATCTTTGTAAGAAATGATGACGATAGGACCATGTCCGTCCGTCCGTCCGTGTGTCGGTTGAAATGGCGTTTATGAAGCCCACCGATAACTGACATATATAATATATATATCAAACGATCGGAAATGCTTTCGAGAATTTTGCTATTGGAATTCAGCAAGGTCGGTTCATACAATGCGGAGATATGTTAAGAAAACCGGTTTTTAGAACCGGTTTTCCAGTTTCTGAAGCCTGTGTATATACTAGGGACTTCGTTTTTACAAAGAAGTCTCGGACATTTTTTTTCTGAATTTTTGTTCTGAAAAAATGAAATAAATCGGTTCAATAATAACTGAGATATCGGACAAAACGCATTTTTTATTTTTTAAAGCCCTGGTTTAAGCTATAGATTTTTATTTTTATACAGATCGGTCACAAATATTTTTATAAAGTTTCGGTTTTTTGAATCAGCAGGATCGGTTTATAAATGGCGGAGATATGCTTTAAAAACCGGTTTTTGAAACCGGTTTTTCAGTTTCTGAAGCCTCTGCATATACCAGGGACTTCGAATTTTCAAAGGAGGCTCGGAAATTATTTTCTGAATTTTTGTTCTGAAAAAATTAAATAAATCGGTTCAGTAATAACTGAGATATCGGGGAAAACGAATTTTTTATTTTTGAAGCCCTTGTTCAAGCTACAGATTTTTATTTTTATATAGATCAGTCATAAATGTTTTTTATAAAATTTCGTTTTTTTTAATAAACCAAATTCGTTTATAATCAACAGATTTATGGCCCAAAAACAAATCTGTTAAGAATATAAATACACACACAAACATGTATATTAAGCATTGTAATGACTATTAGTGACGTTTTTTGTTTTTTTGTATAGACAAGTAGTTTAGTTAGAAACAGTAGTAATATAATGAATGAATAACAGTGTTGTTGTTGTTCTTTGTATATGCAGTCTGTACAAAAATAAATAGATATGGAATTGTTGTTGTTTATTTTTAAAAACTAAAACATATATGTTAAAAATATACATAAATACATACACAAACATGTATATTAAGCATTGTAATGACTATTAGTGACGTTTTTTGTTTTTTTGTATAGACAAGTAGTTTAGTTAGCAACAGAAGTAATATAATGAATAACAGTGTTGTTGTTGTATACACACATAAAAAAATATATAAATATGGAATTGTTGTTGTTGTTTATTTTTTTAAAAGCAAAGACTGCTATGATTGTTTTTTTATATATTCAAATTTTCGTAGTTTGAAAAAAATTTAGATTTATATATGTGAAAATATGAAAGCATACGTTAAGGCGAAAATTTTATTATTTGTCGGTAATATGGTAATATGATGTCGATAAGATAGTAAGATGGTAATATGGTAATATGGTGAAGGGTATCAAAGATTCGGCACAGCCAAATCTTTTTTCATTTTATTTTTAATTGGTTTTGTTTTATAGAGGAAAATGTGCAAAAGAAAATTGTGAATCAAATAATGTTAGAAATAGAAAAAATGTTCCTAACAAAGTCGAATGGAATCAATAAGTGAGTATTTCTAAAAGTGGTCTTTGTAACAAATCTTCTAGGAAACTAGGGAAGCCATGTTCATGACCCATCAAGGAGTAGAGCCCTATCTAAGATAATTTCCTAAGGAGTGGAAAAATCCAGAAATAAAAGTCAGAACTAGTTTCGCTCTTTGCTTTGATTTAAAACTGCCTTACCCAGCAAAAACTTTACTTACCCGGTAAGCCAATATATTACATTGCTAAATTGCTAATTCGGGTGAACAACTCATTACATTTATATGGCGATGTCCACGAATTCATGGGTCCTCATTATTAAAGTACTTATTTTAAACAATCAGATAAGTAGTCTAACAAATGCTACAAAACTACAAACACTTCAAAACTACAAAATTGCTAAAAAAAAATAAAAACAAAAAAGTTGGCTCAACTGAGATTTGAACCTAGGCAAAAACATTCGTCCATATTTCAAAGACTACTGTCTTACCCACTACGCCATGTATATGTTAAAATTTGTGTGCGTTATTAATAGTTTCAACAAACCAATAGAAATTAAAATAATTTACTAAGAAAATGTTTAGTTTTAGTTCGGGGTTGAACCGACAACCTTCTGAGCGCTACGCCGTCGCTCTAGCGAACTGAGCCATTGCAGAACTAAATAAAATTGTTATTTACTGGTAACTAGTTATTCCACTACTCGAAGAAATGAGAAAAATAATTACAACTCATTACCAGGTAATGAGTCTAGTAAGTAGTAGTCATTACCAAAAGCCAACAAATTTTTGCTGGGTATGTTTGTATCAGTTTTTTCCGTCTCCTGTAAAATTACGAAAAGTTGAGATACTTCTTTTATAATTTAAGTCATTGTTATGTATTCTGTATTTCTATTTATTTTCAATAAATATATTTAAGATGTGAGACAATTTTCATACTTAGGAAAAACCTAAGGGATAAAAAAACAATAAAACAATAAACATAAAACTATTTTTAAAACTTACTATATGGCCACTAAGTCAATAGGATAATGCCGGGACTAAGACAATCATATTTAAATTTAACATACTCGTATTTATTAATTCAAGAACCTTAAAATGAAAGTTATTATCAAATGTATAACCTTTCTTTGCACCTTAAATATTGTTTTTATAAAACGTAAATGTTTAATATTGCATAAAAACACTAAATATTTGCACAGGAACTTAAAATAACAAATATATATGCAATAAGTTGTTTTGATTTTAATAAAAAATACATATTTAACCAAATAATAAAATCAAATTTTTTTCAAATATAATTTAGCGCCTTTTATCGCGTTTTTAAATAATGACCTGCGCGTTTCGGATCAAAAAAGTTGACAACACTGATTTCAAGAGTATAACAAAAGACATAGTATAATAATAAAGTATACTCGTAAGACCAGCTGTTTTACAATTTTTTCATTGGCAAACCTCGCGGTACTGTCAAATTGTATTTGTATTCACATGTAAAATATTTTTTGAGTTTTTTTCTCTTGCTCTCTTTCGTTCTCTCATTTTTCCGTTCAAAGCATTCTGACATTGTGGGCAGTAGTTTTACACTAACAAAATACAATCAATTTTTGTTTTTGTAGATGTGCGAGTACTTTATTATTTTACTATGAACAAAAGAGATAAAAAAACACGCAAGCTTCTTTTCCTTTTGTCTTCCCTCCCGCACCATGAAATACTTTTAAAAAATATTTCAGTTTTCATTGACATGCGATTTCTATATATTGTATATTCTTTGATATTACCTAAGCAGAAGAGAATAAACCAAGGTAGATTAAGAAGGTAACGACAACTCTACAACAACTACAACACCAAAAAAACACATGTATTTTGTTTTTGCATTAAGATCTCTTATGTCAACTTTGATTTTGTCATTTCACATTTTTCTTCACAAAAAACAAAAACAATTCATGTAGTAAAAAGAGAGGGGAAAGACGCAATAACACAAAAGCAAGCAAAAAAAATTTAAACATAAACAAAAATGTGACACTTCAAATTACAAAATACTGGCATCCCATAATTCCCAAAACACCGCCAAACATCCCAAAAATGGGTTTTTTCACATTTTCGGCTATAAAATCCACATTTTTCCGAAGTCCCGTAGATTTTGATTGAAAACTTTTAACAACATATTGCAAATTCTTGAACTGCATTCCGTTTGCCGATTCGTGCTTCGGAATTTGAGAAAATATAGTCTAAAGTCAAAACTTTCATATAAAATGGGTCGAATTCGGGAAGGTGTGTACCTTGAGCATTTGATTTATTTGGCTTGTTTTTTATCTTAAAGTCTTCTCTGTAAAGATAACTTTCAGAAAATAATAAAATTATTATATGTTGTTAAAGAAAATTTTATTGTAGAGAAAAAAGAGTATAGATACTTTTTCGGTCAAAAAAACACAAAAATTATTATTATATATTTTTATATTTTTGCAATTTTCAAATTCAAAATCGTTTATTTTTGGACTCGGTAAAAATATCGACTTCAATTTTTATACCCTCCACCACCACTAGTGGTGAAAGAGGATATACTAAGTTTGTCGTTCCGTATGTAACACCTAGAAAGAATCGTTTAAGACCCCATAAAGTATATATATTCTTGGACCATATGAAATTCTGAGTCGATTAAGCAATGTCCGTCTGTCCGTCTGTTGAAAACATTCTCACGTCCAAACTAATTGAGCTATTCCAATGAAAATCATTCAGGTTATTTGTTGTTCCTCTAAGAAGTTTGGGATTGCAAACCAGCCAAATCGGTTCAGTAGAAAAAAAGTTATATAACCAAATCTGAAAGAACCCCTAAACCAAACTTGAACTGATAATATTTCCACAAGCAATAAACGGATTTAAATAAAATTTAGCCAAAATGTGTATCTATGTTCACTTTAGATTACTGCCAAAAATTGGCTAAATCGGTTCAGTAGGAGAAAATTTATAGACAAAAATATGAACAGTTTCTATGATTTCAACACCATAAGTATTTTTTAAACATCATGTTATAATTTGTATATGGAGTGCATATGTGTATGTTCGCCCCAAATATGAATGTTGATAAACACAAAGGCATACAACTATGTTGAGTTTGATGTTTGATCGTGGTCACCATCGAACACACCACGACATGGTATGTTCGAAGGGTATGAAAATGTATATATATACATCAGAGACCGAAAATAACTCGTCCACTTTGGTTTTTGAAATATTTTAACACCCTTTACTATTTATAATTTGTTTTTTGTGTTAAATCACTGAGAGAGTGATTTAAAAGAGAAATTCTTAGGTTAATGGTTGAGAGAAACAGAAAAGAAGAAGTAATCAAAAATCATGATTAGTTATTTACTATTTCATTTTGTTTGTAAAGGTTAAGCTGTAACCTTTATTACCTTACTTTGAAAAATAAATCACAACAATTCGTTTGAATCATAACAATTAATATTAAAGTAAAAAATACATGTTTGTTTATTTGTTTGTTTGCTTATTTATTTATTTATTTATTTATTTATTTATTTATTTATTTATTTATTTATTTATTTATTTATTTATTTATTTATTTATTTATTTATTTATTTGTTTTTTTTTTCCATTCTGTCATCTTAAGTTATTTTTATTAAGAATGCATATTTATATTTTAATGTTTAAATGTTTTATTTACAAAAAAACTAAGTATTTTTCTACATATAGTAAAGAGCAAATTAACAATAGTTCACTTTAATATTAATTAGGTATAAGGATACATACATATATCAATTTATATTAATATTCAATATTTATACAAATAGATACAATTTTTTAATTTATTATAACTTTTGATTATCAATATTTAAACATTTTAGTAAGAACTTAATTTAATAAAGAGTAACTTTTCTAAAATTTTATTACTCTTTATTAAATTTAATATTAAAAATTCTTTCTAAATTTTGTTGAAAATTAACTGCTGAAATGCATAATCGAAATACAATAGAAAGAATTGCAACAGTAAAACACATCAACTACAATCGAAATTGTTTGTGTATCACTGCAATCATTAAAAACAACAAGAAGTAGTAAAAGTCATACCAAAGCATATAAACAAAAAATCATTTTATAACTGTTATTCTGAGTGATTTATTTTTAAAAACAAAAATAAATCACAATTCAATCACTTTACTTATATGGCCGAGTTATTTTCAGTCTCTGGTATGTATACAAACAAACTTCATATACAGAAAACAAAAACAACAACCGTTAATTATTATATTTCTGCTGTTGCTACTTGTCTATAAAAAAAAAACAAGCAACAACAACAAAATAGTTTTTTTTTTTTTCAGTTTTTGGCCTATAACTTGGTTGTTTATGAACGAATTTGTTTGATTCTGTAGCTTTCTAAAAACCGGTTCTTTTAAAAATCGGTTCCGCCATTTATGAACCGATCTTGCTGAATTTCAATAGAAAAATTCTCGAGAGGATTTCCGATCGTCTGATATACATATAGTATATAGAAGTTATCGGTGGGCTTCATAAACGCCATTTCAACCGAAACACGGACGGACATGGTCCAATCGTCATCAGTTCTTACAAGGATCCCGAAAATATCAAATTTTTTGCTCTCCGACGAAAATTGTGGAAATTACAAACGGAATGACAAACTTATATATACCTGTGGTGAAGAATATAAAAAAATTTATTATAAAAAATGTAATTCTATAATTCCAAAATTTCTTTTTTGTAATTTAATATGCGATTTCTAAATATTTCATTATTATTTATTTTACTTTTGTATTGAATTTTCTATGTAATTAAAAAAATAAAATTTTTGTAGTTCATTTTTTTCTAAAAGCGCGAGTTTTTCTACAGAAAAACAATTTGGAACCAATAGCTAACAAATGGATGATTGCTGAGAGTTTTAAAAATATATTAAGATATATATATATAAGAGATTTTCGCTAATTTCTCCTTCAGATTTTATATTTTCATCTGCGAGAATCTTTTTATGAAAGATTATGGGATTTTTTTTTACAACCGCAATAGGCAGTAACATTAGTTTCAAACCGGATTTTATGATGTGGGAATCATTAAAATGATCGGCACAAATGCGGGTGTTATGAGTATAATGCATTTGGCAAATTGCGCTACACTTTGCCCTCCTTTTTTCATCTTTGGGCACATTAAAAAAAAATGGATCATTTCGCGGTTTTACCTTCTTTTTGCATATCCAGCAACTTTGTATTTTCCTCTTTAATCTAGAAATTTTTAACACAATGTAAGATATTGAAATATAAATATTAAAACATTAAATGTTCACAAAATTTGCTTTGAATTAAATGTATTTATTATACAAACTATTTATGTAAAACAAAAACATAAATAAGCAAGATATTGAAATATTTTTCCGCACAATATTAATTAAAATATAAAATGTTTACAAAATTTTCCTTGATGTAAATACATTTTGTTTATGAAAAAAAAAAAAAAAAAAACAAGAGCGAATGTTATATTCGGCTCGGCCAAATCTATAAACCCACCATCAACTTTTTAAAATTTTACGTTATATGGGAGGTGGGTGGTAAAGTGGGCGGACCACGTCCATTTTTTGTTTCCGAGTTTACATTGGTCCTTGAACTATTTGAACACAATTTCGTTGAAGTTTCACCTCATATGGGAGGTAGGCGATAAAATGGGCGCACCACGCCCATTTTTTGGTTTCAGAGCTTATATCGACCCCAGATATCAGCAGAAAAGTATGAAACGGACACCCTGTGTTTCTAGTTTTTAGCCCAAAACTTTTTTATTTATTAACCGATTTTACCCATTTTCAATACCAAACAAACCTTATACAAGATAAATATTTGTGCCAAATTTTGTCTCCTTACGTTGCCCCGTTCGATCCCTATCCTGCTTTCAACTGACAGACAGATGGACAGACGGACGGACATAGCTAGATCGACTTAGAATCTAACCAGTATGTGGGGTCTTAGGTGATTCCTTCGACATGTTATACACGGAATGACAAAATCCATATACCCCCCATCTTTTTGATGGTGGGTATAGAAAAAAATTTAAACACAAATGTATCTAAATTTCATAAATATGTATTAAGTTCTACAATTACAACTAACATTTGCATACAAGAATAGCACTTTTTGGTATGGATATTTTTCTCATAATCTTCTTTAGGAAATGTAAAATAATATCCGAGAGTTTTTATAATGTGGAGTGGTAATGTGGATTGATAACAAGAAAATAGAAAATTAATTCAGTTTATATTTTGTTCAAATGCTGGCTGTGCTGTAGACAATTCAAACTCTTTTAAAACTGAACTTGAGGAATACGCAAGAAAAAATCAGGATTAATCTGAAAATTATAAACAAAATGGATTTCCATTCTCTAAAGGTGACCAGGGAGAAAAAAAATTAAAACAGGATTTCTTTCCTGCCTCTTCCACAAATCAAACTTAAAAATATTGCAAAAGTTTTCAAAATTACACGTTTATTAATATATGATGATTAATAAACAACTTTCTTATTGAAAGCATGATATTTCTGTTTTCCCTGTAAGCATCTCTAAAACTTTCACCAACAAACTCATACCACTGCTACATATCACAGGTACATTTCGTTTTGTCTGTACTACGTCTTATTTTCGAAAACGTAAACAATTATTTTCCTTATATTCTTGGTAATAAATTACGCATTTGCTTAAAAATTTTTAGGAATATTTGTTCTTTTTGTTAGCGTTGCAACGTCTTTTATATTGTTTACAAAAAAAAAAAAAAATAAATAATAATAAACTTCAATAAAGCCGTTTCTTGTCAAACAATTTTAAATGGAACTACCTTGTATTCTTTTCTTTTCTTTATTGACCCTTTGGTGAGCGTAGAGGTGGCGATTTTATTTTCGTTAAAGTTTTCATTTATTAAATGTTTTTACTGAATTTTAGCAAAAATTAAGAGATTCATATGAGAGTTTATAACTGAGTTTTTAGAATACAGTTCTTAGTGAAAGTTTTTTTAGTGAAAAAATTTATTTTACTGAAAATACAGAATTTTGGTAAAATTTTTAATTTTTAATAAAAAATTAAATTTTAAGAAAAATTTCAGAATTTTTTAAAAAATTTGATTCTTATTAAAAATTTCTCCTTTTTAGAAAATTTTGCAAAAAAAAATTAATTTTTCAAAAATTAGAACTTTTGTGAGAGTTGGTATTTTTAGATGAAATAAAATATTTGAATAATTTGTTTAAATATTAACGAATTTTTAAACATAAATTTCCATAGTTATGTTATTTTAAAGTTTAAGGCAAATTTTTAATGAACGGGTCTAATATAAGAAACATTTAACATTAAATTAATTTTAAAAATATTTCCAACAACATACCATACATATACTCATATTGGTTAATTGTTGGAAAAATCTGCACACATTTATATAATATTTACACTTTTTTCATATATTTTTTTTTTTAAACAATTGTTTTGTTTTTAAATAAAAATCTAATTAAAATTTAATTTTTTTTTTCAAATAATGACGTTCCATCATTTCTATCGATATTTGTCGTTAAAAATTACTTACGAAAATAATTGCTAACTTTAGTAGAGAATAGCAAAATCAAAAACAACCGCAAAATTTCGTTAATTAACGATATCGCTAGTAAATGAAAAAAGTTACGGAATTGCGGTACTAGTCTTGCTAATTAGGATTTTACAATTAATAAAAAAATCAATTAGTCACACTATCGCCACTTTTTGGTCCTTTAGTGGCAATACACCTCTTCCTAGGACATCCCCATGTTAAAGTGACTAATTAGGTGATTAGTAAAGTGACCAGTTAAAAAGATTGTCAGGTGACTGACTTAATTTCACCAGTAAGAGGATCGACTTCCAAAGGGTATATAAAGTGGAAGCAACAGCCACCTCACGCTCACAAAGGGTCAATAAATCAACATGATCATTAAAACAACAAATAGTGCAATGTATGTAAGAATGCTGTGTGGCTGAGTGGTTAGCGCGTATGACTATAAAACATAACGATATGAGTTCGAGCCGGGGGTACGTCATAAACAAAAATGTAAAAATATTAAATTGATTAATATAAAACAATATGAAAAGATTTTAATAAATAATAAAATATAAATAAAAATAAAAAAGAAAAAACTAAAAAAAAATAATAGAAATAAAAAAATATACGCAAAAAAATTTTTTAATTTTTTTACATTTTGAAAATAACTAATTTAAAGATTGACTTTTTCGTACTAGTCACTATATCGCCACCTTTTGGTCCTTTGGTGGCATTACACTCCTTCCTAGGACACCCCCATGTTAAAGTGACTAGTCAGGTGATTAGTAAAGTGACCAGTTAAAAAGATTGTCAGGTGACGGACTCAATTTCGCCAGTAAAAGGACTAGTATGAATTTACTTTTTTGTACTAGTCACTATATCGCCACCTTTTGGTCCTTTGGTGGCGATACACTCCTTCCTAGGACATCCCCATGTTAAAGTGACTAGTCAGGTGATAGGTAAAGTGACTAGTGGTGACCCAATTTCGTCAGTCAAATAACCGGTTTCGGACAGTCACCTTTGACTGCAGGGGTATATATGCTCCTAATAACTTTTAAAATGAGCCTATTATATTTCCTAATACAAATATTGCATTATGCTTTTCTATTTGTTGGTCCTAAAATGTTTAAATTTATTTATAGACTCTTCAAATGTAAATGTTTATTTTAGTTGATAGAGCACCTTTATGCAGGACTTAAAATTATTAAAAATAACTTATATGTAATTGAAATAACCCACACGCTAAATACTTTACATGTACATTGTACATATGTGTACATTTACATATATGAAAATATACATATGTATGTGTGCGGGATAACTATTTATAGTAGACCAACAATTTTCACAATTTCATTCAATTTAAATGGTTTGGGTTACTTGTGGTAGTTCGAAATAGAAATTCAATTCAACAATACAGTGCCACCAATAAATATTTTGAATTTATTTTAGTTTTATTTTGAAACTCCAGTCTCTCTATTAGCGATATCATCAAGACTTTAAAACACAACACACATTTTTCTGTACGTATAAACTCAAATAAAAAACGAAAAAGAAAGATATAGTCGGTTAAGCCCGACCATATGCCTACACTATTTTAGGCTTAAAAATTCGGAAAGGGGTCTGTGTTTAATTGTGGACCAATACTTGTATTAAGTATTAAATAAAACATACGAAAACAGAATATTATGTCGATACTAATATTTATATGAATTTATTCACTTTTCGGTGATTTCCGAAAATGGGCCTTATATAGAGGCCGCGGTAAATTATGGACTGATTTGTAAAATTTGGCACTATGATTTACGTTTATATAAAACTATTTGTGTAGAATATTAACTTGATACTAACATTTAAAGCGATTGTCTAAAGAGGGGTTTATATGGGAGCTATAGTCAACTCTGGGCCGATTTTCATGAAATTCGGATTTAGACTTACAGTGGTGGCCACGAATTTAAGACACGACATTTCACTTATATATTTCTGATAATTTTTACATCTTATCGAACAAATTTTAGATCCATGTTATTTTTTAAAGATTCTAGTAATGTTATGAAAAAAAATCAACAATAGTTTGTTACCTATATTTAGTTTCCAATTTTTATTTACATATTATACAGATTAATACAAGTTTAAGCCTGGTCATGAATTTAGGACATAGGCAAAATAAAAGTTAATTCACAAAAGTAAAGCTCAGCTTCATAAAACAATATTAGTATTTGGTGGGAAATCCTTTATTTTGAATCACAGCAGCGCATCTCCTGGGTAAACTTTCAACTAAGGCCATACAGCGCTCCTTTGGAATGGCATACCAAGCCTTTTGAATTTCTTCCCATAAATCAGTCAAATTTTTTGGCTTTACTGCTCGTACATGCTCCTCAACATCATTCCACAAGTTCTCAATTGGATTGAGATCCGGGGATTGAGCTGGCCATTTCAGAACTGTGATATTATTTTCCTCTAAGCAACTCTTCACTAGGCGTGAAGTGTGCTTAGGGTCATTATCATGCATAAATTTCCACATTAGAGGCATGTTGTCTTCAGCGAATGGTATCATGATGCTTGTCAGTATGTTTTTGTAAATATGCTGGTCCATTTTATTGATAATCTTCTGAATGGGACCTACACCATGCCAGGAAAATGCTGCCCACACCATGACATTTCCACCACCATGCTTAACCGTTTTAAGGGTGTACTTTGGGTGATGCTCCAGGTTTGGAGGACGCCATACGTACTGTTTTCCATCAGAACCAAAGCGACAAAACTTCGACTCGTCGCTCCAAAGTATATTTTTCCAAAATGTCATCGGCTTATTGAGATTTTCTCTTGAAAACGCTAGTCGGGATTTAATATTTTTTTTTGACACAAGTGGTTTACGTTGTGCAATACACCCACGTAAGTTCTTCTCATTCAGACGTCTTCTTATTGTCCTGGACGATATATTAATACCAAAATCCGATGAAATCTCATTTTTAATTTTACTTGAGCTCTTGAAAGGATCTTTAGCAGCTGATTTATAAATTAAGCTATCCTCCCTGGGTGTAGTTTTTCGGGCTCTAGGGTGCTGTTTGACATTTTTGGTAGTGCCATGTTGCTTGATGTGTTCCAGTGCATTGTAAATCTTGGATCTGGAACATTTTAGTAGCTTGGAAATTTCCATTACTGTTTTTCCATCAGTATTCATTTGTTGGATCAATTTTCGCTCGGCATCCGAACTCCAAGTACCTCTGGCCATTTCTAACTAAATATTTTGATGTATTCTAACATTAAATGGAATAAAACATTCATTACTTACCTTTTAGCTTCAAAAAACACCAAAAAATCACTTAAAAACCAAATATTTCTTATATGTTTTAAATTCGTGACCAGCTTCAAAAGCACGTTTTTACGAAAATATAATAAAAACAGCAACAAAATGTATACACAAACAAAACCAAATAACGGTAATTGATCTTAACATTACAGGGTACACTGAAAAATTAACAAAATCTAATTTTATATTGCAGGGTTGTAATAATTATCACAACTTAGTTCGTTACATGTCGTGTCTTAAATTCGTGGCCACCACTGTATATGTGTCAAATTTTATTAAAATATTGCTATATTTAAGGGATTTATGATCGTAAAACCCCTTTTCTGGGAGGACATTTGTATGGAGGCTAGGTGAAATAATGGACCGATTATAACCAATTTCAATAGGCTTATCCTTGGACTGTGTGGAAATTTTAATCATTTATGTTTAAAATTGCGACCAGTAGTTTGATTACAAGGTTTATATGGATGGTCCAGCGGACGGACATCGTTAAGCCGACACAGAAAGTGATTCTAAGCCGAATGGTATAAATTAAAGTGGGTCTTAGACCAATATTTTTGGGTGTTACAAACATCAGCACAAACGCATAACACCCTCCCCACCTATGGTGCTGTAGGGTATAAAAAACAAGTCCGAAAATATAGCCGGTCAAGTCCGACTATATGATACCCTACACCATTGTATATGTTCATCAAAAATTTGTCGAGGGGGCTTTATGGGTTATGTGTCTACTACTATGTTCATTTATATGTCATTTACGATAATTCCAGGAAGTAGGCCTTATATGAAGGCTATGGTCAGTCATGGCCCGATCAACATAAAATTTTGAACCGAAGTTTCTACTTATATAGATCTTATTTGTGTTCAATGTTGTAGAACTTATTTGTACCAAATTTCATTAAATTATCTTTAAAATTGCAACCTTTACTATGCACAAGTTTTCAGAAGGACATCATTAAATCGGCCCAGAAAGTTATCCTGTTTAACGGTATACTTTAAAATGGTGGTCCAAAGATTTTTTCTGTCATTCAAATTTCTTCAGAAACGCATAATATCCAACCACCTTTGGTGGTGTAGGGTATAATAAATACATATGTGCTTATATTTTTTTAAGCCACAATGGATAGATGTACGAGTATATGATGTTGCAATGCCACAGGCTTTAATATAAATTCTACTACAAAAAATCGATATTTGGCTACTGTATAGTTGTTAGTATTAGCAGCGCACAAGTGTATGAGTAAATATTTTTTCGTATTTGTGTGTGATCACATGTGGACTATGTGTTTTTAAGCAAACCATCTCCGCAAATATTTGAGGAATATTAAAGTTGTCAATCATTTAGACGTCACTTCTTAGTAAATTGTAAATGAAAATGGGGAGAATTTGGTACATTTAGAATTAAGGATGACAAACAGATTTTACAAATTTTGTGAAAAATACCAGGATTTAAATTTAAAAACTGCAATGCGATACATATTTATGTGATCTTTAAGTTATTTTTGGACAATTATGAACTGACCACAGCCCTGCACTTTGAAGTAATTTCGGGAAAGTATGAGGCTTATGATCAATTATAGTCGAATATTTATAAATTTTATATGCTGGTTTAAGGTCACCAAAGATTTTATTTGTGTTGAATTCTAACACAATTAAGAGATTTATAAGAGTCAAACTCTATTGCAGAAAGATATTTGACATTTAGAAACTAGGTGAAATAATGGACAGGTTTTGTACAATAGGCTTCGTCTCTGGATTTTACAAGTTCTATATACCAAATTGTATTAAGTTATCTTCCAAATCTACCTGTAGTTTACATAGACGGACATGAACTAATGATAATATTCAACAATGCTAAAAATCATACATATCCTAACATATAAGAAAATATGTACCCAGCGAAAACTTAGTAATGGCACCTTTCAATGACAACTACATACCGTTTGCATTACTTGGTATGTAATTACTTATTTATGATCAGATATTTGAAAATTCTGTTTACAAATTCATTAATTTAAAATGGATATAAAAAGGCAAAATTTGTATGAATGTACATATGTATGTATTGTATGTATATTATGTTGATGATTACAGAAGAAATTTTCAAAAATGTTTATCTCCAATATTAATATTATATATCAAACTATAGCTAAGAAAAATGATTACACCAATATTTCGACATCATGTTGCAGTTTATCCAAAATTTTACAAATTTTGTGTCATATTAGGACAAAATTTATTTATGTATGCACCTATGTATGCACATAAAATTAATAAGAAAACGAGAAAAAGGGTGATAGTCGGTCAAGCCCGACCATATGATATCTTATACCATTGTATATGTGTGTCAAAATTCGGGAAGGGGCTAATTGTGGTCTGATACTTGTATAAAAGTGTAAAAAAAAACATACTAATTCAGAATATTATATCGATACTAACATTCACATGTTTTTTTGGATGATTCCCGAAATTGGGTGTTATATGGGAGCTATAGTAAATTATGGGCCGATCTTCATTAAATTTTGCACTCTCATTTATACTTATAAAAAAATGAGATTATGAGATTTATGCACGCTACAGTGATTTCCGGAAAAGGGTTCATATGGGAGCTATGGTCAACTAAGGACCGATCTTCACGAAATTTGGCATTCAGATTTATACTTATATAAAACTTATTTGTGTTAAGTATTTATATTTTGGGGTACTTATGAGTGTTAAAACTCTATTCCGGGAGGACATTTGTATTGGGGCCAGGTGAAATAATAGGCCGATAGTGACCAAATTCAGACTTCTTCCTAGTGCAAAAAATAAATGTACCAAATTTCATCAAATTATACTTTAAGGTGGGGTCCGAAGGTTTTTTCTCTGCGCTACATAAATTGTACAAACACATAACACCCCAACCACCTATGGTGGTGTAGGGTATAATTAACATACCCAAAATGACAAAAGCAAAAGTAATATGAATTGAAAACAATTTGTCAAAAATAAATAAATAAATAAATAAATAAATAAATAAATAAATAAATAAATAAATAAATAAATAAATAAATAAATAAATAAATAAATAAATAAATAAATAAATAAATAAATAAATAAATAAATAAATAAATAAATAAATAAATAAATAAATAAATAAATAAATAAATAAATAAATAAATAAATAAATAAATAAATAAATAAATAAATAAATAAATAAATAAATAAATAAATAAATAAATAAATAAATAAATAAATAAATAAATAAATAAATAAATAAATAAATAAATAAATAAATAAATAAATAAATAAATAAATAAAGAAAGAAATAAAGAAATATATAAATAAAGAAATAAATAAATAAGTAAATAAATAAATAAATAAATAAATAAATAAATAAATAAATAAATAAATAAATAAATAAATAAATAAATAAATAAATAAATAAATAAATAAATAAATAAATAAATAAATAAATAAATAAAGAAAGAAAGAAAGAAATAAAGAAATATATAAATAAAGAAATAAATAAATAAATAAATAAATAAATAAGTAAATAAATAAATAAAGAAAGAAATAAAGAAAGAAATAAAGAAATATATAAATAAAGAAATAAAGAAATAAAGAAATAAATAAATAAATAAATAAGTAAATAAATAAATAAATAAATAAATAAATAAATAAATAAATAAATAAATAAATAAATAAATAAATAAATAAATAAATAAATAAATAAATAAATAAATAAATAAATAAATAAATAAATAAATAAATAAATAAATAAATAAATAAATAAATAAATAAATAAATAAATAAATAAATAAATAAATAAATAAATAAATAAATAAATAAATAAATAAATAAATAAATAAATAAATAAATAAATAAATAAATAAATAAATAAATAAAGAAAGAAATATATAAATAAATAAAGAAATAAAGAAATAAAGAAATAAAGAAATAAAGAAATAAAGAAATAAATAAATAAATAAATAAATAAATAAATAAATAAATAAATAAATAAATAAATAAATAAATAAATAAATAAATAAATAAATAAATAAATAAATAAATAAATAAATAAATAAATAAATAAATATTAAAAAGTATGTATAAAAAATAAAAATTTCCCGTATATAATAATTTATGCTTCTAAAAATTTCAGAAAGTTTGTCATCTGGTGAGCAATCAGTATCTTCTCCAAAGGTTTGCCATTTATGGAAAAAGGACATTTAACCAATAGGACCAATAGAAATAGTAAGAAAAACGTTACAAAAGGAGCAACAATTTTGCATTCCATTATATCTCTCGATCTGATCAGTTTCAAATGCTATATATATGGAAAATGAAAGAATACTGTTTAGATATTATAAAAAGCATTTCGTACAAAAAATTCCCCCATCCCATTTTGAGAAATCTGAGTTCTTTCATCCTGTCCACAGATTCTGCAACATCTTGGAACACAGTCAGTGCCAAGAGATCAGACCCATAGAAAATGGAAGAATAGCATCTATAGACTATAAAAAGTCAACCGTGCAAAATTTTTGCAGACACGTTTCAGAGAAATCTCTATTTCTCCATTGTGCCCATAGAAAATATATATTCATCCATAACTAGGAACACAGTCAGTGCCAAGAGAATATGAATGAGAGAAATATGAAATTCTGACTTTCATATTTACTTCTTTATTAGAATGGAAAAATATAAGAGACAGATATGGAAATCTCCATCAAAAAGTGGCTCTATCTGGAAGTGCGGCTGATATTTCAGAGACTTCATGGTCTTTGAAAGCTCATTTGAATTTTTTAAATGACTATATTTAATAAATAATGTAAGGATTCTGATTTATTTTAGTTGTGCATTTTTTTTTTCTTTCTATTTATATTATTTTTTTAATTGCAGAACGTCTTCAAGTGTTTCTCCAGCAGAATTTTCCGATGTAAAAGAAATATCTATGCCATTAAATACAGAGGAAAGTTCGCATTCCATGGACGAAGACTTTCTGTTCTCTTCCATTGAAGACGCCATCAACAAGTAGAAAAGAGATCGAGATCGGGAGGATCCGTTAACAAAATGTACTTTATTTAAATAATTGCAATTATTTTATTCTCCCATAAATAATCCCTTAATGTATCCCTTAAGGCAAATGAAGACCGCGAAGAATTATTAGAGCTCAAACGCCTGGCATTTTCTAATGGTTTGACTTCTTTTCTCCATATTCCTTTCAAAATAACATTATTTACCTCATGATCAACGTATTCATCATTCATTTTAACATAGTTATGAAGCACAACAACAGCTTTTACTATTCAGGAGTCATGTTCATTGTACTTCGCAAGATTCGCCAACATGCAGTTAAAATGCCAAAAGAATTTTCTATAACCCTTCGGGCCCTTGACAAATGTTTGCTAAAGTTTTCACGCTTTTCGTCAAGAAGGATTCCAGGGTATTCTCTTATTAGATTTGGTCCAAAGGGAAAGGTCGAATCTTCGACGAAATAGTAATTAAACATGACATTACAGTTCGGTTTTTTCCCAGCTCTGAGTAGGATAAAACTCCTCCGTCACTTTGGCTGTCAATATGCACCAACATCAACAGAAGTATAAATGTATAATTAGCATCTCAGGTGGCGAGTAAAACAATGCTATACAAACCTTAAATATAAAATTATAATATTGAAAATATTAAAGGCATATATGAAATATTTTTTCCATTTATTTAAAGTACAAAATGTTTACTTACTTTTGCAGTTATAAAAGCTTGATCCTGAATGGGGAGGACACATAATCGCAATGTGTTTGACATCTATCGATCTAATACAATTCGGAAGATTCCACATAGATTCAAAATCATCTGCTATCTTTTCCCATTCAAATTTATTTGGCGTAGATAAATATACATATATTACATAGTTCATCCCATATAAGTTCACATGTTTCTAAAACTATACGGGCCACAGATCTTACAGATGTTTAAATGACATTAAACAGGTATCTAAACATAGATTACAGTTGTAGAGACTAAAATTTAATATAATTAAAAAGATTAATTTTAATGCACTCACAGGAGTGTTAGGAAGAGTCGAAATTCTCAGCAAATGGGTTTTCTTATTGAACACTTTTCCAATTTGCCAAGTGGCATGTTTACAAGAGCGTCAAAGACTTCTAAGGACATTCTAGTGGTTATTTGGAACTGCTCGTTGTCTCCATTGAAGGTGTCTCTTTAAAGGTAAAGTTCACGCACCCAAAATCTTCTTTTCTTTCTCATTTCCTTTATTAAATTGAATAATTGACATATTATTCCAAAAAACATCACATATTCTTCGACATCACTGTACATTTTTATTTGTTTTTATAACTTTTGCTTAGATTTGCACAAAACACAAATTTATTTCTATTTGTTTATTTTTTAATTGCCGCTTGTCTTAAAAAGCGAATTACAAGCGCAAAAGAAATCAGCTGATTGACGCTCATCACCGCGTGTCGCGTACATTGGCCTTCCACTATAACACTAATTCGAAGTTTTACAAAGTTGTATACACAAAATAACAAATATCTTTCAAAATATTTATAAGATTTATTGAGATGTCATATTAAAGGTATCAAAATTACCTTTAATATGACGTATAACATGAATTTTTTCTCAACATCAAAATGGTTCATATCTCGCGAAATATTTTTTCAATTTGGATTGTTTTGTTTACAATAAAACAGAAAAATCGACAATTTCTTCCAAAAATCATAAAATTTGGCAAGAATATTAACATTGACGCTGATAAAGCAAATATCGAGTTTTTGCTTGATTTCCGTGATGGTTCGCGATTTATAGTATCTCAAAAATAAGATAAATTTTCTTTTAAAAAATATCTTCCAAAAATACTTACGTTACTACGTTCATTGAGGTGAATAGCTAAGAAAAAAAAATACCTTTAAAGTTATATCTGAAACATGTTTTTATGTTGAATTTTATTGGTCAATAATTCCCATTAAATTTCGTGGTCGCGTATCTCCAAATATGGTGTTTTTAAATTCGTGAAAAATATATTTGTAGAGAATGGAGCCATTCTGAATGTTCTCTGTAAGTATCGTGCTGGGACTCTCAATAGTTTGTGCTCACTTTAAGTATGAAACTAGGCTTAAATCAAGACACAATTTCTAAAAGCAAAGTTGAGATTTGAATGGGCTTTAATAGAGCTAAAATTAAATATTTTATACAATTCTTGATTCAAGTAGGTTACACTGGATAAAATAAAATCCGTACTTACAGTCCTTCGATCCGGATTGATTTAAGATCAAATTTATTTTTTTAGTATTAAATATATATTTTTTTATATATAATGACTTAATACTTTTTTGAAATATGAACATATTTTTTATGACTACTGATCCTGCCGAATTAGACCCATTTTTGTATCGAAATTTTGACACAAATGTTTTAAATCCCATTACATGGATCTACAACAGAATGCAGTTCCGGAAACTTTGGTGTATTCTAAAGAGTTTGCCAATGGATTTTTCCAGGCCTGCAACAAATGTGGGCTTTATGGACAAAATCCAAAAAAAAAAACGAGAGAAAAAGATATAGTCGGTCAAGCCTGACCATATGATACCCTACACCATTATGTACATTATAATTCGGGGAGGGGTTTTTTATTAGACATGAAGTCAAATGTGGACCGATACTCATAAGTGTAAAATAGGACATACAAATACAGAATACAGAGCTATGGTAAATTATGGACCGATCTTTGTAAAATTTGGCACTATCATTTATGTTTATATAAAACTTATTTGTGTCGAATATTAACTTTATACTAACATTTTAATAGGATTTATGGCCGTTAAAGTGATTTTCTGAAAAGGGATTTATATGGGAGCTATGGGTAATTATGGACCGATCTTTGTAAAAATCGGCACAATTATTTAGACTTATATAAAACTTACATGTGCCAAATTTTATTAAAATATTGCTATATTTAAGGGATTTATGATCGTTAAACCCTTTTCCGGAAGGACATTTGTATGGGGGCTAGGTGAAATAATGGACCGATCATAACCAATTTCAATAGGCTTCGTCCCTGGACTAAAAGAAACCTGTGTACCAAATTTCATAAATTTTGATTCAAAATTGCGTCCTGTAGTTTGATTACAAGTTTTACATGGACGGACAGACAGATGGACGGACAGAAGACAGATGGACGGACAGAAGACAGATGGACGGACAGAAGGCGAACTACATACATACATATATTAACTTTCTGGTAATATATTTGAGCGTCAATTGTTAATTGCTTCAGCAATACAAAATGTTTGCAGGGATGTAATATTTGTTATTCGATGCAATATTTTCGTTTATTCGAAACTATTTCAAAGTCTTAACATCTAAGGCAAATTGTATTTAGTTTAAGGAATTATGGAAAGAAAATTCTTGATATCTCTTCGTACTCAGTTGGTAAATGATAAGATTAAAATTATTTTACGAGGTTAATATTATTTTATTTTAAGATTATGTATTAGAATTACTGGTTGTTGCAATTCTTCTTTTCTAAAACAGTTTACTTTATCACTAAACCCTTCAGTTGCTTTATTAACTTTTGCAGAGTGTTTTACCAAATAGTCCAAGATTTTAAAATCCTGAAAAGTATTTCCAGGAACAAAATTGAATTACAAAAAAAAAAAAAACTATTATAACCTTTTTCAACATAGTAATGGGTCCCAAAAACGGTTGAAAATCAAACTGCATTGTGCATATGAATTTATAAAAAAACATGGAATATGTATAGCATGTAAAAGTATTCATTTAGAACTATATATTGACATTACTTATGATTTTACATTTTGCCAAGATTTTGTACATTTTTCTATATTTTATTTTTTTCAACAATTATGCTGAATAAATTCATTTAAGTTGATCTTTGTTTAAAAAATAGGAAATATGTATGTATGTCCATACGGAATGTATTTACACTCATAAAAAACAATTTGGCTTATTTGGCTTTATTACTATTAATTTTTTAGTTTAACTTTTCATAGAATAATAGAATATTATTAACAGCTTTCTGTGAGCTTTCTTGCCACATGTAGTAGAAAATGCATTTATTCTCATTTGGATTTGAAAATAAACTTAAAATCAGAAATGCAATTAAATTCTTCTGTGTTTTATTGTCAGTTAGAAAATCTGCATACACATTTTTCATACGAATAGGGGTAAGAATTAGGCTATTCTAACTATTAGATTTTTCTTTTGTTCGAATAAAACGGATAATTCTTATAAATAATTTTAACTTATTCAAATATTACGATCGGATATTAAAAATTATTCGAAGAGTTTTATTATTTTATATAGAGAAAAAATAAAGATATAGCCCAGGAGTTTTTTATTAGTTCTAAAATAGTTCCAGAACACATGAAAAAAGCCTGTACTTGTTCTACTTTGGCATTACGACCAATGATTGTTGTTTGAAATTGTCAACTCCAGAATTAGTTCTGTAGAAGCATTACCTAGCCAGTACCCATTCTATGGAACGATTCTAGAACTAGTTCTTTAATCAATGATTTTTGTTCGAAATTGTCACATTCAGAACTCATGCCATAAAATCGTTAGGGAAAACAGAATCTGTTTTTTATTGTAGTGAGCCATTCTGGAGGCCACTTTTTAAATCAATATAATTTTGTTAAATTCTTTCGTTTTTTTAAATTTTGAAATGTTTTAAATTTTTTATTGAAGATTTTTAAACAGTTCAAAGAAGTCATTTGGAACCAGTAATTTGTTCAACGAAGTAACATAGAAAACATACAGAATTAGAGAATCTTAAGCACTAGTTCATAAGACATTCATTAAAACCAGTTTAGAATCATAACAAGGTTCTACTCAAAGAGTTCCAGAATTGTAAAGTTATGAAGTCACTTCTTCTAAGGTTGTTATTAAATAATCTGAAGTGGTTCTGCTTACGCCTAACCATAAAAAAATGTAAAATTCTATTTTTGTTAAAGTCAACTTTTTTTTAAAATAGAAGTTTTGTTTTTCCGTACCATAAGAAATATTTAAGAATCTATTTGAAAAGCTTTTTAAAACTCATACATTGAAATATTTAAAAATATTTTTCAATGAATTGAAAATTTTAAAAACAAATTATACATGAACTTTCAATACAATAAAAACCAAAAAGTTTATTTTAAAATTTAAAATTAAATTTTAAAATTTTGTTTAAAAAAAGCTTTACGGCAAGAAACATGAAATAATAGTCGACTTTTGGGTTTAAAATCAATTTTTCTGATTTTATAGTTAGGCTGAATGATTTTAGAATGTGTTTTAAATTTTTTTTTTGGGAATAAAATTTGTAACTGTATAATAAATTGTATTAACTTTTTGTGCACTCAAAATAATATTTTAAATAATGTTGGTGCGCTGTGTGATTTTTTATACCCTGATGTTTGTAACACCCAAAAATATTGGTCTAAGACCCACCTTAATTTATACCAATCGGCTTAGAATCACTTTCTGGGTCGATTTAACGATGTCCGTCCGTCCGTCTGACCGTCTGTCCGTCCATGTAAACCTTGTAATCAAACTATACGTTAATGAAATTTGGCACATATAAGTTTCATATAAGTTTAAATAAGTGTGCCGATTTTTAAAAAGATCGGTCCATAATTACCCATAGCTCCCATATAAACCCCATTTCAGAAAATCATTTTAGCGGGAATAAATCCCATTAAAATGTTAGTATCAAGTTAATATTCGACACAAATAAGTTTTATATGAACATAAATGATAGTACCAAATTTTACAAAGATCGGTCCATAATTTACCATAGGTCCCATATAAGGCCCTCTTTCGGGAATCGGCCAAAAGTGAATAAATTCATATAAATGTCAGCATCGACGTAATATTCTGTATTCGTATGTTTTATTTTACACTTATGAGTATCGCTCCACATTTGGCTCCAAGTCTAATAAAAGACCCCTTCTCGAATTATAATATACACAATGGTGTAGGGTATCATATGGTCGGGATTGACCGACTATATTTTTTTCTCTCGTTTAAATTTGTTTTTATTATCTCATCTTGTATCATTTATCATTTTTAATTACAAATTCGGATCAACTAATGAACCTGAGCAGTCTAATGTAATTTGAGCTGCTGAGTATGAATATGTTGCATAGAATACTCCAATCGTTTTACCACTTCTAAGATCGTCCGCGTCTTCAAAAAAAAAAAAAAAATATATATGCATTTATTTTCTTTTCTTTTTTTTTTAATTTTTATTAAATAAAAAGGAAGAACAAAATTTATTCTATAAGAAAAAACAAAAATCGGTCCATGGGAAGGCAAGAAATGCATTAAATTTTCTTTTTCATTGTACTTTTCTAAATTTCAGCTTTTTTTTATTTTTTCAAGTTGAATGCAACCTCTGTTAAGTAGACTTTTATTTTTAATTTTTTTTTATAAGTTGTCAAACGTAAAATATTTTTATACATAGAAATTTGAATACTTGTACTGAAAAATCGAAGCCCTCTAACTTAGTAATATTTTCAGAAGGAATTCCATAAATGGAACAGACAAATGGGAGATTCGATCTAATATTTCTTGATGCTAATACTCTTTTTATTTTATCATAAACTTTTTTCGAAATCGTCAAAATATTGTTCATAATAAATATTTTATGACATCAAGCCAAAATACTCGTCTCATAATAATTTTGCAACATTTGTAGCGGCTTTCAAATATATCTATTTTCGATTTGAAATCAATCACTTTCTAAGTAGGTTGCATGAAAAATTTTTTAATAAAAAAATCATCAAAAACCGCCCACAGTTATAACATTTAGAAATTTTTAAAAATATCCAAAATACCATGGCATGGTCTTATAGAGTATGGAAAGGTATAAAGGAACAAGATCTTTATTTTTACGTTTACGTTTAAGTTTAAGTTTACGCACCAAACGCCGTGAAAATTTTTTATATATTACGTTTATACGCACGATTATTGTAAATAAAAATAACTTGCGAATAATTAAGTCACCGTTTATACGAAAACTGCATAAATAAATATATTTTTTTTTTCGATTATCATGAAGTTTGGTACATGTATAGAACGTCATCGACAAAAATATGTTTTCATTGTTCGCCGCGCTCTGTTTCGACAACAACATATATATATATATATAAACGAAAAAAATTTTACATTTTCAAATGTAAATATTTAAGTATCTATAAAGAGTATTTCCAAAACGTTATACTTTTATAAAACTAGAGACTCCAAAGAATACAAATATGCTTATTATTTTTGTTTAAAATTATCAGTCGCTGAATAAATATAAAAAATGTCAAAATTCAGAAAAAAAATTTTGTACACTTTTTTCAAACCATTTTTTAAGAACTTTTGTAAATTTCATAAAACATATAATGAATGTTCAGAATTTTCTTACATTTTACACGTTTTTTGACATTATGTCAACCTTGGGTGTAAAATTTCTTAACTGGTTTTGATCCTTATTAATTTTTTATGACACCCATATTCCGATTTACTTTTCGATTCCAAATCTAGCCGGAATGTTAATCAACACATTATTTAGTATTTTAATTGATAGATTATGACATTGTCTTTTCTTTGATGTGTCATTTACCGAAATTATCATTGTTAAACTAGGATTTTTTTTGACTTGAAGTTGGTTGATGCAGTGTTCAAAAAAATGTGCTCACAAATAATTTTGTGTTATTTTCCAATTTTTAAGATTACGAATTAACAGTTTGGATTTAATAAAAAAGTATTACATATTTAAAATCTTCGGACTTCGCAGATTCAGAAAAGTATCCGATCTACATCATATTGCTTACAGCGACTGAAACATTTACTTTTTAAAATGTAAACAATTTTTCGTTTACAAATTTTTTTAAGAAATTTGTCCAACATTTTTTTTCTGATGTTTTGCTCTTTGGCAGATATTTCGTTGACTGATATCTCGAAACTCAAAATGTAAATGTATATATATTCTCAAAACTTTACAGAATCAGAAACCTTTTAGCTTTTTCCAATACTATATACTGTGGCTTAAATATATTCAATTGAAAATGTAAAAAAATTTTCGTTTACATGCTTTATATATATATACTATAAAAATGAAGTACAAGTTTTTTTTGTTTATACGTCAATCACATCTAAACGGCTAAATCGATTTCCACGAAATTTGACACACAGATAGTACCAGTGCCAAAAGTGGTTATAGGCTATGTTAAATCTTGATTGGATATTAGGCCCAACTTTTTGAAAATCTCAAACGGCTGAACCGATATTCTCGAAATTTGAAACAAATAGTACCAGTGCCGGTGGTGGTTCTAGGTTATGTTCAGGGTTGGGGGTTAATGATTACATTGTCAATTAAATTACTTTACAAGTAATTATAATTGAACATTTTCATTGATATTTTTTAAAAAGTTTTCAATTACAATTAACCTGTAAATTTCAATTACAAATTACTGGTTAATTGTAATTGTGCATGTAATATATTACATAAAGTAATGATTACCCCCAACCCTGGTTATGTTAGATCTTGGTTGGATGTCATGCCTACATTTTACGCCTACTTTTTTAAAACTCTCAAACGGCTGAACTGATTTTTTTTTTTTAATTTTCACAGCATCATCCTGTGTGTCTTCAAATTCAATTCAGGGAAAGTGGTGCTTCCCATACAAAGTAAATATTCATTATGGTATATCTAAAGATCAAACTTCGTGTGAACATAAAGCTTTTCATATCGGATTGATACCATGGAAATAGCACGGATAGGTCTAGGGTGAGAGATAGCCGCTTTACAAAGAAAATATTAATTTTCTCATATCTAAAGGAGTATTAAAGTGAAAGCCTTTTAAAAGTTCTAGCAGTAATTTTCATATCAAATTTAGAATAGGGCGGATAAATCCAGGGGATGTAGTAAATATTTGCTATCGCCTAAAAAGGGGTATCGAAGCGCACCGGAAATAGATAGTATTAAATAAAGCGATTGTGATCCAAATATAATACTTATTCTCACCATTTAAATATTTAAAACTTTATATAAAAATTTTTCAACTTAAAGTTAGGTTTTTAATATCAGGACTTTATTGGCTATAAGATATTTTGAGATCCAAAAAAAGTTATAACGACGTATCTTTTTAAAACTAAATTTTCTCAATTCTCTTTTTGTTTCCTAAACAACTCAAAGAAACTGTTCATAAGAAATATTTTTATTGATATCTCAAAAACTAAAATCAAAAATGAAAAAAGGATTTCAAACTCAAATTTAGCACCCTAAATAACCTTAGAAACTACTTCCAAAACCTAGTATTCACAGTAAATTGTTCGATTATAAAAACGAACATCCATTGAATGGATACCCTGATACGTACGTACGTATATATGCTAATATTTTGGCATTTAAACATACTATGTTCAGAAACACACATATTCATACCTAGGTATAGACTCGAAAAAATTCATATGTATTCATCTAAATATACATACACATAGATATGTATATGTAAATGAATATTTGAATGCATATTTTTTCCAAACTACAGAAGCATAAAGTTATTCAAACTAACTAAAATTAAAACAAATGAGTGGTTGGTCTCCTTTGGAAGTTTCATTAAAACGAAATAATAAAAAAATTAAACTGCAAAATAGAAAATAACAAACAAATAATAGAATGTGTATACGAATATGGGTTTTATTTAAAACCTATTGTTTAATACTTTAGTTCTTAGTTATCAAACATTTGGACATAAAATTCTATATCGTTATGAAAAACTCAGAAACTTTTACTAAATTCCTCAATTTTATATATTGTGAACAAAATTTTAAAAAATTATGTTTGGATCCAATATAAAAAACAATATTTATTGGTTAGGATTTAAAAATCTTGGTATGTTATTTTCCAGTTGCTAAGTTGCTAAGAAATAAGATATATGAGTCATTCCATTTAACACCAACACGAAAAATACCCTTTTTTGACTTTTCCTCATCGAATTTAATGATATTTGGTACAATCATTATTCTTATCAAAACTAAGACTAATTCAAAATTTCAGATAATTTCATCAAGCGGTTTGAAAGCGCAAAATAGCTCAAAACATGTACAAAGTTGCATACAAAAAATTACAAATATCTTTCGAAATATTTATTATATAAGATTTATTGAGATGTCATATTAAAGGTATCAAAATTAACTTTAATATGATATATAACATGACTTTTTTCTCAACATCAAAATGGTCCATAACTCGCGATTTTTCGTTCGCGGGTAAAGTATTATTTTTTCGAATAAAAAACGTCTCACATAGTCACAGAAATCAGGTACTGGCTTCATTTTATTCTCACGTTGATTATTTTGTCTTTTTGTTGCAAATGCTTCAGATACTTCCATATCACGATTAATTCGTGACTGCTCCGAAACTAAGCGATTTTTTAAATTAGAAATATTTATCTTGCTACTTATCTTCTTAAGATTCCCAAACCGTTACAAAATAGTTATAAGCTGGTGGTAGTCTCATTAAAACCTAAGATATTATCATATTTTCGGTTAATGGTTCACCCAAACTTCGTAATCTCCCAGCAAGTTCTTCTATTTTGGCAATATGCATTTCTATTGAATCTTTTGTATTATTTTTGAATTCATAAAATTGCTATTGTAGCAAATGAATTCTTACTTCGGTTTGCATTTTGTGAATTGTGTGCAACTTTTGCACACAATTCACTTATATATTTTTCAAACCCTTCTTTGCAACACATCAAAAATTTTAAAATTACATTATCGACGGATGTTATAATAACCCTTTGAGCCTTAACGGCACTGTCGGCACAACCTTTACCATCTTGCATAACTGGTCTTTTACAAGATCCATCAACAATTTTGTAAAGGTCCATAGATTTTAAAATTATATGCATCTGGAACTCCCATGAACTCCAATGGACAGCTCTACGTAGTTTTTCAATTTTAAATTCTTACATGCTTATAATACCCTAAACTTTTAATTATAACAAATCGTTACACAAAATTAAAAAATATAATAAAAATTGGTTTTTTGTCTCTGTAAGCATCTTGAATTTTTAAGAAATCTTCCAGGCGCCCAATCTTTCAAAACGTCCTGAACTTTCCCCACACCTTTCCTTCCAGGATTTTGAGATGTATACCCAAACCTTCTAAGCGTCTTAAATTTTCTCCAGGAGTTTTGTTTACCCAATAGTTCTACGCGTCTTGACTTTCATCCAAACCTTTTTTTCCAGGCGTCTTGCTAAAAACTCTTTCTATTTAAGTGATAATAATCCTTTTTCGTTTTCAGTTAGAGTATCCTGGGCTCATAACCAGTTGAATATTGATGTTTTTTATATACAAAGGTTTTATTGAAAGTGAACATTTTTGGAAAACTCTTAAACTCTATAATTTTTCATATAAACTATAAAATTCTAATTTTTTGGTATAAAATTGTAAATAATTTGTGTAAAATTATTATATTCGAATTCTAAACATTTACTTATTAATTTCGTTTGCCTAAAATTTATCTTTCTTTCAATATAATTAATATAATAATTTCTTGAACTAAATTTATACAAATGATTATAATTTAAATATGATACTTAGTGTTTTTAGACTATACACTAGTGACGCAAATACAAAGTTTTAGCATGATTTTCTCTATGGTTCGCGAGTAACAACGCTTCTAAAATAAAAAAAAAATTGCATTTGTAATTTAGTTTAATTCGCGAATTGTCGACCATTCAAATTCAAAATATAACGAGAAACGTATAATTGGTCAAGACCGACCATACACTACACCATTCCGATCCACATAATTTTGTTTTTACTTATATAAACCTTATTTGTGTTAAATATTAACATAATACTAACATATCTGTCAGATTTATGCATGTTAAAGTGGTTTTCGGGAGAGGGGATTATATGGGAGCTATGGTCAATGGACTATGGGCCGATCTTCATGCAATTTTGCAAACGGATTTGTGCTTATTAGAGTATCCACAAAACTTTTTTAAAAAATCGGTTTTCGGTTTTAGACTCAGGAAAAAACCGGTTAACCAGTTTTCAGTCATTTAATTTTTTAGTTATAAAATATCATATTTTTATGCCATTTTAACACAAAACCCTAAATTTATACGTGAATATAAGTCTTAATCAGAAAAAAAATAAACTATGGCGTCCATTTCAAAAATAAAGGTTTTTGTTCAACATTATAACTTCTGAGAAATTATTGTCACATATGTGGAAACCTGCCAGAATATTACTTAGTTTCACTTATTTTTATAAATTTTAAAGAAATCAAATTACCTTTTCAAATAGAAACATTTTCTTCTGTCAATGAAAATTATAAAATAATTTTAGTTTTTAGACTCTTTGAAATCAATAAAAATATTTTTTGTAAAATAAAAAATTTAAATTACCTGCGACATATCAGGAAGAAATATTCGACCTTATATTCCAATAACATGTCGCCAATCGGTTATTTCAAAAATTCATAATATATCGCACACTGGAAAGAAAAGCACTTGTCGTCTCGTTAAAGAACGTTTTGTATGGAAAATTTTGGATCGTGATATTGCAAAACTTATTCAAAATTGCATACCTTATCAGCAATCTAAAGTAAGTAGACATGTTTCTCCACCTTTATCAAAATATTCTCTACCATCTCAACGATTCGAGCACATAAATATCAACATAATTGGCCCACTTCCTCCATCAAATGGGTTCTACTATTGCTTGACTATAATTGACCGCCTGAAGTTATACCATTGCCTGATATCACAGCAGAGACTGTTGCATTTGCTTTAATTGATGGATGGATAAAGCACTTTGGAGTTCCTCTAAAGATAACGTCTGATCAAGGCAGACAGTTTGAATCTACGCTTTTTAAAGAATTGTCATCTGCCTTGGGAATAACTCATCTTCAAACTACTGCGTACCACCAACAATCCAACGGAATTATTGAGCGTTTCCATCGAACCCTGAAAGCATCAATTATGTGTAGTAAAAACACTAACTGGTCCCGTCAACTACCAATTATTTTACTAGGATTAAGATCAGTTCATAAACCTGATATAAATGCAACACCAAGTGAACTAGTTCTAGGAACTCAACTAAGGTTACCGGGAAAATTTTTAGTACCAATCGGAATTCGTAAAGGATTTCGTGCAAATGATGCAAAACCTTCAACCAGTCGAGACAGCTCACCACACTTTGACACTTAGTCAAATCTCTAAAGTTGCATAACTAAAAATCTGTCCGATTTTCCCTACGACGCTATTTTAGCGACAAAAATACCTACATGTAGGGATTTTTCCCTACTTCTGACCACACTGGTCACATTACACAATGCTGATGAGCAAGGAAACCAAAATATGCAATTGCATGTCTTTTCCTGGACGTTGAATGAAGTCATCGATTAAATATTTATCCGTTTCCGATTTTTAAGTGCATATTTTTGGATATTTTACTCTTAACGGCATATATTTGCTTTTGGCGATTTTTAGTGCATATTTATAGCATATCTTGTTATTTTTAGGTCATATTTAACCCTTTTAGAGCATATTTTGACATTTTAAGAATAAAATGATTTTCAAATTTGATTTTATAAAAAAATGAAAAATATGTTAAAAGCAGGGTTACAATGGTACCCCTTACCATTGTCTTATCCATCCCATTTTTGTAAATTGTATTAAATATAACACTATGGGACAGTATTTTGGGGGCCGAATCATTCCATCTGCAATGGATAGCTCTTGATATGTGTAATAACCCCTCCAAAAGATCTTTTGCTGGTAGGCAAAATTTTTCTTTTATGACTTTCTAAACTTTTCTATTTTTGCACCAAATCGAACAAAATAATATATATAGTTCGAAACTAAAATATTTTTGCAAAAATATGTAGAGTATTTAACGGGGAATATTTCATTTGAATATTTCGATTAAAACTTGGGCTTAATGGGTTAAAATGTTCTACAAACATTTTCTTTATCAAATTTTATAAAATATATAGACTTCATAAAAAGTTAAATCTTAGTTCTTTGTTTGTATTGGAGTTCCTACTTTATGCCTATATTGGAAAGTAAATAGCCTTCAGAATCGGTTTAGCTGTATATAGAGTATATGCCACAACTAATATTTTCCTTATGCGGGGGCTACTAATCCATTTGCTTTGTAGGGAGGGGGTGGGGGGTACCATTTCCCCTGGTCCTATCCATCCAATTTGATACTGTAATTTCAAGACAATCGGTACAGTGGTTAAGTTGTCTATAAAGCCCAAACTAATAAATAAACACAGTTTATATATAAGATACAATAAAAATATATTTTTTTCTAAGAAAAACTGTGCAAAAATATGAGAAAGCAGTTTACTCACTGAGCATAATGTTTTCAATTTTGCTGTTATCATTTGTCCAAGCTGCCACATGTATCTGCTCGTTGCTCCTTTAACTCTATATTCTAATATAAAATACAATAAGGAGATATTAGCTATGGAAAAATTACAAAAATACTCATTGATATAATCTTACCTTTTAATATTTGAATTCTGCTCCTCCTTTGAAATTAGTTTTTTTTTTTTACTTTTCAATAAAAATTTGAAAATTATTTTATGAATGATAATTTTTTTTTAATATTTTCACAATTAATTTATCAGATGAGAACACCGAATACTCTTTTTTATAGTTTGGTTATACAGTAATAGAATTGATTAAATTTTCATTATGAATAATAGGCTAATATATTTAAAAATATTTTTTATGTATACAAATATAGTAATATAAAAAAATGTATTAATTGTAAAGATCATATCGTCCCTGCGATGAATAAATTACTTATGTACAGATTTCGAATTTTTATACCCACCATCAAAAAGATGGGGGGGTATATTGATTTTTGTGTAACATGTCGAAGGAATCGTTTAAGACCCCATAAAGTATATATTTTCTGTCTGTTGAAAGCGGGATAGGGCTCAAACGGGACAACGTATGGGGACGAAATTTGACACAAATATTTACCTTATATAAAGTTTGTTTGGTATTGAAAATTGGCAAAATCGTTTAATAAACAAAAAAAGTTATGGACTAAAAACTTTTCTGCTGATATCTCTTAAACAAAAGCTGTACGACAACGAAATTTTGTACGGATAGTTCGGGGGTCGATATAAACTTGGAAACCAAAAATGGGCATGGTCCGCCCACTTTACCGCCTACTTTCCATATAAGGTGAAACGTCAAAGAAATTTTGAAAAAATAGTTCAAAGACCAATGTAAACTCGGAAACAAAACATGGGCGTGGTCCGCCCACTTTACTGCCCATCTCCCATATAACGAAAAATTTGAAAAAGTTGATGGTGGGTATATAGATTTGAAGAAGTTGATGGTGGGTATATTGATTCGGCCGAGCCGAATACAACATTCGCGCTTGTTTTTTTTTTTATTGCTGCATTTAGATACCCTACTAGTCATAAAAATTTCATTCTTTTTCATAATATACATTAATTATGTTACTAAGCCTATTCGTAAATGCAAAAATTTTGCGAAGTAGAGAAAAAAACAGCGAAATTAAATAGTTTTTTAGCTTTTCTGAAAAGTTACAGACGATATCTGTAATACTAACAAATATTATTATGAGTTTAAATTTATTGCTTAATATGATTATTTCAGAATTGTAAATAATTATATTCCTCTATAATTACGAATTTAATTTTGTTGGAATAAAAAATCCTTTTAACTTAATAATATTACTTAAATAATAGCAATAAAAATTCCATACATCTAATTCAATTTTAATATCGTTTTCCAACCAATATTTTTTCTGTGTGTATGTCTTCCAATAAATTGTAGGGAACTTACGACAATTACTGAAAATGGTTTAATACATAGTACATACGTTTCTAGTAATCAGTGTATCGTTAATTCATACGTTATAATTGCAAAAAGTGAGTTTCTTGGCATACCATTATTTATAGTAGAGGATTAGTTTACAATATGGCGGTCTTAAGAATCATATATACAGATAAATGTGTTACCAATTAACTACCGAATAGAATGGACAAAATATCCTTTAATGCTTATTTTTGTAATAAAACTTTTATAAATTTAAACTTTTTATTGTGAAAAAGGCCTTAAAACTTTATGTTGTTAAATATATACACCTACGAGTTTAAATAGTGCATATGAATATGCACCAGTATCAAATGCGATACATGAACATGAAATAAATACAAACGAGTACATGGTCGCCAACAATGATAATTATAAAAAAAAATGCTTTCATTTCTTTCCTTATTTTTGTTTTCGAATATGGTTGTATAGCTTCCGGCACAAGGGACTTCGTTAAAATATACAATTTTTACTCATACATGTACATGCAGACATACATATTCTCACATACAAGAGAAAGTATATCTATGACCAAAAATTTGCATTCGGAGTCTTTTGTGCCAAATTGGATTTATGAACATTTATACTTCAACAACACTCGTTCCTGTTCGTAGAACTTTAAAATTGCTAGTATTGATGTTATTTTTTTTTTTAAATATGTATATCTACATAAATATAAGCATGTTGAAGTTGGGTTCAACCACAATAGATTCCCTTACCAATTTTTTTTAGACTTTTTTTGTATTTATTTTTCTCTATAACAGAGAAGGATCATATCAACAATTTAGTTTTTAAATTATACTTTAAATTTGAGTTTTTCCTACTGAGAGTGTTTATGCCAAACGGTAGCAAAGTATGGAGAAAAGTAAATTTTTAAATAAGTACATGTATGAGGTGAATAAAATTTCACTAGCTCATAGGGCTTCATAAATTTTTGACAAATATATAGAAAATATTGACAATCATAATTTTTATAATCAAAAGGAATAATAATAAAATATTTATAATTATTTGTGTGTTTTTATGTTTATTTTATAATAAAAACAAATTGAATTAAAAAAAATATAGAGTGATTCCATATCAAAACGGATATCAATCGTACTTGACGTCTCCGATGTCTATGGAATTCACTAAAGATATTGGCAATTGGAAGTGTTTCTCAAATCATAAAAATTTAGACTCATGTCCCTTTATGTTAAAAAAATATGACGGTTTAAAAAACGAAAAAAAAATAAAAATTTTACAAAGGTGTACTTATATAATTGCTTATAACTTCTAAACTATACATGGTAGATATATAGTTTTAGTGTCATATTAAGGTCAAAAATATTACCTTTATAACGATATTTATAAAATTTGTTTGCATCAAAAGTTCAAAGGTCATGTAAGATTTTAAGTTGGAGTCTCATTTAGTTTAGAATAAAATGTAATTACTTATAACTTCTAAACTATACACAATAAAATTTTAGTTTTAGTATCAGTTTAAAGATGAAGATATTGGATAGACTTTTTATTTTATTTTTGTATAGACTAAAAGTTAAAAAAAAAATACTGGAAGAATTTTTGAATTAAATTGACTTAAAGTTAGTGCTAACAAAAACCTTGTGCTAATGATTTTATTTTAACTTTTTGTTTTAACTGAATGTTATTGTTTAACTTATTTTATTTTTAAAGGGCCTAAGAATTATTTAAGAAAAACTCTTGTTTTTGTTTAGAATCCCGCTTTTTAGTCGTTCGGGTCCCGCTTTTTGACAAAAACTATCTGGTCACGTTAGTCATGAATAGGGTTTGGTGTTTCCCGTGATATTTTGTTTCCGGAAACGGGAATAAAAAATTCGATTTCCCGGGAATTCCGGGAAATCCCGGGAAATTTTAATTATAAGGAAAAAGCAATGAATTCTTATGAAGAATAAAATTTTTTCTATTCAATACTATAAAACAACATTATTTATTTATTTATTTATTTATTTAATTCAATAGCCAATGAAATTACAATTTCTTACAGGCTAGCATACATATTATTCTTAAAGCTATTAACAATAAAATATCTCATAATCATACAATATTATTATTTAATAAGTTTAAAATACTCCTCTTAATACGGATTGGATTTACTGAAAAATCAATATATGGATAAAAAATGTTGAATTGATTACACATACGTCGCATTGGATCAAAGTTGGCATAATTAGTTCGAAAATATTTGATTTTTAAAGGAATAAAATTTCTAGTTGAACGAATCGGGACTGCAAATTCTATTTTACGAAGCAGGAACTCGGAATTAATTGAACCATTTACTAAATTAATTACAAATGAAATATTCATATATTTTCTCCTACTTTCAAGAGAAGGGAGATCAATTAGCTGTAATCGGCTTTTATATGAAAGAAACCAAGAACTCCTTTTGCCTTATTAACAATTTGTAAAACATGGGAATTAAAGGACAGTTTACAATCAAGCAATACACCTAGATCAAGGAATTCGTTGACTGATTCAAGTTCATATTCATTTACTGGACTTCTTCTGTAGAACATCATGCATTTTCTTAAATTCAGATCCATTAGATTTATAATGCACCAATCATAAAGGTTGTCTAGATCTGATTGGAGTAAGGAACGTTGATAGGAATCAGTAAAGCTATGGAACAGCTTTACATCATCAGCGTACATTAATATTCTGGAATTCTTAATGCATGATGGTAAATCATTTATGAATATTAGGAATAATAATGGGCCGAGATGACTACCTTGCGGAACACCGGATAAAACGGAAATGTTTTTGGATTTACATTCTCGAAATAATACACATTGGTATCTATTTTTAAGATATGTAGATATCCATTTAAGGAAAACAGGAGAAAATCCTAGTTTATTCAATTTGAACAATAAGAGATCGTGGTTTACTTTATCGAAAGCTTTACTGAAATCCATATATATTGTGTCTGTCTGTAAGCCGGAATCAAATGCTGTTATTACTGAGGTTGTGAACTCCAAAAGGTTTGTAGTAGTGGAACATCCTTTTTTGAAACCATGCTGAAATGGGGAAATATAACAAACGACTTGATGCGAAAGGATTTCAGTAACTATCTTTTCGAAAAGTTTTGGAATAACACTCAGTTTAGCAATACCTCTATAGTTGGAGATGTTGGATCTGCTTCCGGATTTAAACAAAGGTATAATATAGGATTCCCTCCAAACTGCAGGAAAATAACCATTTACTATTGATATGTTGAATAAGTAGGTTATTGGAGATAAAAGAGAATTTAAACACTTTATGAGAACGCAACTTGGAACACCATCAGGTCCACAATTAACAGAATATATAAGATTCTGTATGGCTGTCATTATCATGGACTTATCTAAAGTTGGACAATTTATTAGGGATGCATCAGGAATTGGATATGGATAATTGGAATGTTGATGTAATTTTTTATCGGAGTAGGCAGATGAAAAGAAAAAGGGCAAACATATCACAAATATCTGCATCATTTGAGGATACTTTGTCTCCAAATTTCATCATGGACGGATAACCAGAGACTCGGCGCTTTGAATTTACAAACTGGTAAAAAGATTTTGGATTATTTTTAAAGTTTCTTTTCACCTTAAAGAGGTAATTATTGTAACATCGGATGTTTTCGGAATTGTAAACTGATCTTGATATTGAATATTTCATATAAGCTATAGATAAACCTGACTTTTTGAATTTTCTGTATTGTTTGTTTTTCAAAATTTTCAAGCTATTGAGTTGCTTTGTATTCCAGAGTGGTCCATGTGTAGTTTTTTTTCTCGTCATTGGAATGGATTTCTTAAAACATTTAAATAAGCCATCATAAAATTTATTGAGAATGCTATCAATATTTCGAGGGCATATTTTATTATGAGGAATGTATTCAAACCAATTTTCAGAACAATGTAGGTGATTTAGTTTGGAATAGTCAGCTTTGGTAAAATCAAAAACCATCTCTTAATTTACACTGGATCGTACTGATAGTTTCGTTCCGACGTCTATGCTTATTTCTAGAGTGGGGTGATAAACATCTTCAGGTTTTAATAATGGATTAATGCGAAAAATATTAAATTCCTCTGGTTGATCAACAAATACAAGATCAAGTAATTTCCCAAATTTGTTTACTACGTTGTTTATTTGGAAGAGTCCTAAATCTGCAATAGCATCTATTAACTCAATAGATGTTTCCGATCTTACTGATGGGCTTAAAAAGCATGAATCAGGAGTTTTGCATCATTTTATATTTGGAATGTTAAAATCACCAAGAACAATAATAGAGTCACCAGGTTTGGATTGATTTGCTACAAATTTTATCGCATTTGCATGCTGTTCGTAAATTTGAATGTTTGAAGCAGGAGGAATATAGGAGCAAGTTACAAAAATTTTTCTAAATTTGATGTTAACACATACAGCGATAAATTCGATATTTTGATCATTATTAAGGATTATTTCTTCCGAAGGTAAAAGAGTTGAGACCGAAATCAAGACTCCCCCACCTTCTTTATCCACTCTATCACGTCTATAAAATTGAAATTTACTGCACATTATCTCAGAATTATGAATTACCTTATCAGATTTATTTCGGAGCCATGTTTCAGTGAGTACAATAATATTATGCTCCATACCGAAGCTCTCTAAATAAAAGGATTTTAACTTTGTGTTCATACCTCTAACATTTTGGTATGCAATGGAGATAGCTAACGAGTTATAATAATTTTTTGGACAAATATTAATATTTAACGGATTGTAAAATTCAATCAGTTTTTTGGATTTGGAACAGAAGCCTTTGGAAGAACTACATTATTATCATCACGATAAATAAATTGTCGAACAATTGTATTTTTCGGCCAAAATTGTGGATTTACGAGACGATCAAAAATACTCTCTGGTACAATTATCTTAAATGACGCTCTATTGCGTGCATTTATCTTCTAAATTTGGACATCGTTGCAATCTTGAATGCCAAGGTTCGTTTTAATATAGAATTCAACATCATTTACTGTTGTATCTACTGAAAAATGACTGGCAAATACAGTATTCCTTGGAGCTATAATCTTTAAGGGCTTTGGAGTAACTGTAGTAAACGGATTTATAAGAGGGTTATTAACAACATCTAGATTTGTTGGAATGTTTGAGGATGAGGGAGTTAGTAAAATTAGTTCTTGAGGCTTATTAGTTGCAAGATTTGGGATCATGGGCACGTTTGCCGAATTAGATACCGTTATAAATCAAATTTACCATTAGTTCGGAGGGTTTTACACTATAATACTATGTATTAATACCAGTTTCATTTTCTGTAATACATATCAAAAATTTTATTAAGGAAAGTATTATTAAATGTCATATTTTTCATTTCCTTTATTAAAATATTAAAAAAAAAAAAATTAAAAACGAAAAATTTAACAGAATTGACCGCAAATAGAATTAAAAATAAAATAATGTGCCGAAATTAGCTTTAAGATATTTTAAATAATTTTTATATTAATACAAAGTGCAGTAGAGCATCGATTATCCGTGATTCGATTAACCGGCAACGTCGATTATCCGGGAAATAAAATTTGTATTTGTTTTCTGCTTTTCCATCCATTTAATTTTTTCGGGATTCCAAGCATAATTTTCCGGGATTCCAAGCATAATTTTTTCGATTGCTTTTGAACAATCGAACACAATGTGAATAAAACGAAAAAGGGGAATTCTCTCGTTTAAATAAATAAGATAATCAAGATAAAATTCAAGTTTACATTCATGAAAAGCTAGTTAACAAAAAAATTTTAAATTGAAAAAGAAGAAACAAACAACACTAAATGATTTTTTTTTAGAAATCCTTATATATTGTTTACTGTTTTTTTTTTCCCCAAAATAATTATTTTTTCCTTATATTATTTAAACATTTATATTAAATCTTTGAATAATTGAATTATATAAATAAAAAATGTTCAAAAATACTACTCTAAATTTTTATTCAATTAACCGGGAAAATTGATTATCCAGAATGCTTCCGGTCCCGACCATTATGGATAATCGAGGTCCTACTGTATTATTATGTAAAATCCCTTTAACATTAAAAAATAATATTTAAGTATGATTTCTATTTAAAAATTTAATCAATTTTAAACATTTCAAATAAAATAAGTGCCTATTGTAAGTAAAGGTTCCAAAGGTTTATTTCTTTAATTAAATTTTCAAAATCGAAATAAATTTATTTTCCCAGTCATTTCTTCAAAGTATTCATAACAATTTATTTCATAGACTTAAATTGTTTGACTTTACAAGAATTAATTGCTTAAAGAATTCACTACCAATTATACAATTCAGGCTGAAAAAATATTTTGAATCATTAAAATTTTCTTCTATTCAAATCTATTTATTGATTCATTTTGTAAAATATTAGCTTTGTTCCTGTACTCTAAATTGGGAGCATGCAGGATCCCTATTTTACCGAAAAGTGTACCCGTACTCGAAAATTAGAAAATGAGAATGATTTTGAGAGAATAATGTTCAACTTCTTGCACGAAACAGCCCAGACTATTTCTTTGAATAGACTTAGTAAAAACTTTGAATGAATATATATATGTTTGTTTTTGTTACTAAGAAGAAAGTTTCAACTAAAAAAAATAAGAACGTTGATATATACTAAAAAATAAACTAACATTAATATATGAATTTCCAAATAGTTTTCTTTATGGCTAAACAAATTGTTTTTTGTACATTTTTGAGAGAAACATCAGGCTTTTCTAATTTTACTTATTTTTTGACTAATTTTTATTTTGAAAAAGTAGCGGTATTTATTTCTGATATTAAAAGAAAAGTTCTTATCAATATTTCATATAAAAAATGTTTACATATTTAATTTTTGTACATATTCCAAAATTTAAAAGATTAAAGAAATATGTAGTTAAAAACTCGTGTATTCGTAATGTGAATTGACAAAATAAAACTTTTTTTTTTTCTAGTGAAAAGTAGTAAAATAGTTCTTCATCAGCGCACCGATGAAATGTCTTTCAATAATATAAAATATAACTTGTATCGAATTTTATATATATGTATTTTGTATTAATATCTAAAAATGCATTTAGTAAGTAGTATGTTTACATTAATGTAAAATTTTTACTGAGGTGGTACTAAGAGTAACACTTTTTGCTATAGGATTATAAAACTACATGAATATAAAATTTCCCGTTTTCTCGGGAAAATTGGAAAAAATTCCCGGGAATTCCTGATGAAAAATTTCCGAGAATTCCCGGACCCCAAACCCTAGTCATGAAGCAATATTACCAAAATTACTCCTAAACCAAAAGAGTCTCCAACTTGAATTTTGGTTTTATTATAAAACAGAGTTAAATTATTAATATATATAATTTTTTGAAGAATTTTACTACAACATTTTTTGAGATATTCTACTTTGATCTTTATATCATCCATTTTGACCTTTGAACTTTCGAAATAAATATATTTTATACACTTCGTTTTAAAGTCAATATCTTTTTCTATTAAATGAAATACAAATTATAATTTTACAATTATAGTTTAGAAGTTATGAGGAATAAAATATATACACATTTGGAAAAAAAATCGATAGTTTTTTAATTTTTAAAAAGTCATATTTCTCGACCGGAATGTCTGTAATTTAAGCAACACTTGCAATTGGTAATAAGCAGAGAAACCACAATATGCTCTAAAAAATGGGTTTTATGCGCATAAATATGCAGTAAAAAACGAAAAATATGCTCTAAAAACGAGAATATGTCCACTTAAAAAACAAAGATTTTGTAACAAAATTATGCTTTTCATTAAAACATTAATATTTCAACGTTATAAAATCAGGCAAAATAGAAATTTATCAACCACGTCGAAATTTTATTCGACATTTTTTACTGTATCTCATAAAAACGTTATTGATCTTCTATTTTCTTATCCATCTAAATCTATAAACTATTATTAGTTCAGAAATTATCATAGCGATCACTAACCGTCAAAATATCGTAACTGAAAATAAGTATTTTCGAAATTTTTGTTTTGATGAAGATCTATGATTTAGAATCATTTAGATCATTTGTCAAAATTTCATCGACGTATCAAGTGTCATTTTAGATTTATAGCGAAAGAAATTTTATCGTAAGTGACATTTTTCATACATATAACAATGTGTAAACAATAACAAAAATGCTTCTCCTGTGAAGTTCGGTTTTCTAAACTTACATTTTCGCGGTTAGGGCTCGATATGCATTCATACAAAAAATTTGTTTTTACAACATAAACTTCAATCTTTTTGCTACAAGACAAGCTTCTGAACGATAAAATGGTATCTATTAAAGTTAATTTTAAAATTATTACTTTTTTTGTTTTTTATAGAATCAAATTTGAAAAACATTTCATGAGGTATACAAAAATTATCCTTCAAATGTCAAAATATGCTCTAAAAGGGTTAAATATGACCTAAAAATATATGCTATAAATATGCACTAAAAATCGCTGTGTAAAAATATTCTGTTAAGAGTAAAATATGCACTAACAAATCGATGCCAAAATGTTTTATTTGTTCTGAAACGTCCAGGAAAAAACATGCAATTACATATTTGTGGTTTCTCTGAAATCGGAGATATGAAATCCGAAAATGTCTGTTTTTGTCTTTTTGTCCGTTTTAATATGTGTGTATTTTTGTTTTAAAAATTGTCAAAATTTTTAAAAGTAGTTATTGCAAAATCACATTTCACACATCAAAGATGGAAAAAATTTTAAATTCTGAGAATTTAAAGAAATAGACTCCCGTTTGTTTAATGTTTGTATGGTATATTAATAAAGTTAAAAGCAAAAACTTAAATATATTTTAAATAATATTGTTTCGAAAATATGTTCGCATTTGCCTGACCAATGCACAGTGTTCCTAAATCGATTTTTAAATAATTCTGTCGGAGATATCTAAAAAAATTTGGATGATTTGGATGAGCACAAGCTCCTAGCTGATCACGGGGGTAGACCTCCAACGTTGGTAACTTTGAGTATGTAATTTTTTTTTTTAAATTCCCCAAAGATTCATTTATGCAGCGTTGCCATAACAGCATTTAAAGTGCAATTCTAGCACTTATTTTTCGGGTACTGCACCTTTTTGCGAAAAAAAATGTGCTAGATGCTGTTTAGCACCTTTTTATACTTTTTTATAAATAAAATGAATTTTTTAGCACTAAAAGTGCATTTCTAGCATTTATTTTTAGTTTTTGCACTTTAATTTTAATTTTGGATAAATAAAGCACAAAATAGCTAAAAATATCTTGGTATAGTTTACCGATCAAATCTTTTTTTTTACAACTCCAAAACTAATAGCCATACTAATAACCATACCTCACACTTTTCAAAATGACGTAACTACTATAAAAATATTTTCTGACCTCCATTTTAATGGAAACATATTTACTAGTTATTATTCATAGCTGACATTTTACCAAATTTAGAACGATGCTGATTTCTTTTACAAAACATTTGCAATATAAAACAACTGTGAACAATTATTTGTAAAAGTAGTGGTTGCACAATTTTTGTCAAATATTTAACAAATGTGAACATAGTTTTAGGAAAATACCTACGAAAAAATAAAAGAAGTAAACCCATTCTCACAAAAATGTACCCGAAATGCAATAAAAGCTCTTACATAGGGAATAACATATTTTATAAATTTACGAGTTGTGTAGATTTATCCGGTTTCTTATTTAACAAAATTATTTAAAATTATTTTATACATTTTTCATTAAGACATACTTATGTATGAAATTTACTGTGTTCCAAAATATAATGTGATTAAGTATGAAAATGGGAAGTTATTCTGAATTGATTTGTTCCTTTGTAATTAAGAATATGACCAATATATTGTGCGTAAACCATACAAATTGAAACAAATATATTAAATTAGTGAATATATGCATAAATAACAAACATTTTTATTCTAATTCTTTATTTAATATTTAGCACTTTTTTCTAAATAATTGCACTTTTTAACAATCATTTAGCACTTATTTTTACTAAATTGCACTTTTTTAATAGCCATTTAGCACTTTTTCTCAGAGAAGTTCTGGCAACACTGCATTTATGTAATGAATGTAAAAATTTTGCATATGGGTAGTCCTGTCTCTACAAAAAGCATGTTTACATGTGTAGGTTATTTCATTTAGTTTAAGGGATATTTGTGTCGAATCAATTTTACTCAAATTTTTGGCCTCGTTTTTTTAAACTCCGGGGAATTATTTTGGGTTCCAAATTAAAAAACCCTAGATTTCTTACAAAATTCTCAACCATATTTTGGCAAGAATCGTATAAATATATCTATCCGATAAAAAAGTTGTATTAATCTAAAGTTGAAACTTAAAGAAATTCACATTTTTGGGGTGATTTTCCAAAAAGGTGATAATTTCTTTCACATCTAAAATATTTTTATTTTTTGTTCCGGACTACAGAAATTTTGTAATGGTTTCAAAAGAAATCTTAACGTAAATGCATGTAAAGCACATGCTTTACATTTTTTTTGTTGTTTATATACTCCTAAATGTCAGTCTATTTTAGCTTATTTACGATAAATTATTAACCAATACAATTTTTTTTTTTAGTAAAATAATAATTTCATTATTTAGGTTGAGAAAAATTGGCAAACATTTTTATGTTAATTTATCATACATATATTGTTTTTGTTAATGTTGTGAAATTTATATTTATAGAAATATCAACTACAATAGAAATAATATGTAAATAACTAAATACTACACAGAGAAAACAGATTCATTGCTGCAACCGAATTCTTCGCCAATCGAATTTTGTCGGTTACGAGTACTATCACACAATTCGGTTGCCATTATCGTATAAATATGGTACACACAACTGTTTTCAAAAAGAATTCAATGCGATGAACTAATAAAATTATAAACTATTGTGAATGAAAACAAAATTTGGTTTTGAAATTTGCTTTATTGAAAAAATAAATTGACAAAACAATACAGAAATTATATTGAAGTATGTGGCATGTTAAATAAAGGGCAGCACTTATTTACAAAATATTTATGAAGCAACAGATAATTTACCCCCATTAGTATTACATTTCCATATGGTTAAAACAGTATTCTGTGCAATGATATGTAGCCCTCCTTAATGACTAAATGACGTGAATACTATAAGAAAAGGTGACACAAAATTCTATTGGCGGCAAATATGAAAAAACTTTCTACATAAAGAAAGCTAATGGAATTTTGTTTCGCATCTCCAACAAATCTGCAAAATACAATTGGCGATAAATAAATACAAATGTTCTTCATTTATAAATTATGATTTTTTTGCAATATGTTAAATTTAAACTCGAATACCTGTATTTTATATCTTTAAAACCAGGGAACGATACAAAATTTAACTTCTAGTTGCTTGGTAGCCAGCACGGAAGAGCAAAACCAATTTGTCCTCAGTTTTTCAAACTAAATACAATATAATATTAGTTGTATTATTTTTATGAAAAGTTTCTATTTTATGGAATACTTACATCTTCAGTAAAGGTATATCTATCACACCAGTGAAACTTTCTAAATAAATATGTATGTAAATCATATTTATTTAAACTTATAAATCGAATTTTTGGTGTTATTGTTGAGTTTTTGTAATCTTGTTCAAAACAAAATTGTTTATTTTTGAAAATTTATTATGTGAGTATGTCAAAAAATAATTAACTAATTATCGACTGTGAGCCCCGAATTTTATTTTAAATTCAAACAGAATTTTTTAATTATTACACAAAACAAACGATTAGAACAATAAATTTTTAGTATTAAATCGTTAAAATTATATTTAAATTCGGTCGACTCTTTCAATTTATAAATAAATAAAGAAAATAATTTTCGTAATAAATTTTACTATTGTGGGAACCATTATTTCATCACAATTAAGTGCAAAGTATTAGAAACATGAAAAATCTATTGTGTTTAGCAGTTATTAACTACTGCTATTAAATATCAAGTGCTAAATTCAAATGTTTGCTTTCGTAATCGTTTTCCAATCAATCTTTTTTCTGTGTGTATTTATTACCTTTTATGTGCATGTATTAATGTATGTAAATTAATTAAATATTAAGGTAAAATAACAATGTTAAGTGCCAGTAAACACAAAAGGTTTCTGCAAATTAAATGTAGATAGATGTACACATGTGCCTATAAACGAGGACAATGTAAAAAGTTTTTAAATTCACACTCATCGAAACATTTATAAGACCAAAAATGTGTTTGATATTTCTATGGAACTACAAGTGCAATCCAAGAAATATTTGGTACACATTTGAAGACAACTATGAGAGTTTTTTCATATGTGAAAAAATTAGTTCAGTTACTCCTATGTTAAAATAACAGGATTTTTAGTTGAGCTTCGAACGAAATAATTTGAAGGTACTAATTTAAACATTTAAAAAAAATTTTAAATGTTTAACAAATTTTTAAATATTTTGTTCGTATTATTAATGAAGGCTGAATAGTTACATCAGAGGCAAATATATATTTTCGATATAGTTAACTCTTTCGTTTATGAAGTTTATGTTACGGCCTTTTAGCTTTCGTGATTACTGATATCATTTTTGATGATATGAACATGAAATTTTTTGGGTAGATGTAGTTTGGGTCAGCGCATTATAATACAGTGAAAAACTAACATCTAATTTTTCAATGGTTACGGCTTTTTGCATTTTAGGTGACGATATATTTTATTAATTAAACCAAATTGAATGGCGGTCCGTAGCAACATTTAAGAGGATCAGCGAATACATTTACCCTTTTTTAAGATCTCAACCACAAAGACTCAGAATGTCGTTCTGAAAATTTTTTTCGTAAAAAGTCCGCTATGAGACAAATTTTGGATCATCAAATATTAACCCAATGATTCTAATGCGTTTGAATTTTCAAATTAAATTTAGCATATATATCCAGTATTTTTTGAAAAAAAAAAAAAACTATAGGCTAAAATAAAAATTGGATGCCACTCCCAGTTTTATTCCAGTTTTAGTAAAAATCAATTTTGCTACTTTGTTGATGATAAAGACAATTCACATAAAATTTTACATACACGAGGAATTGAAATATTGTATGTTATATAATTTTATCTGTGTGGGTGCCACACCTATTTTTCGCTCACTTTTATTATATTGTAATATTTTTACCACTGTCATAAAAATGTCAATAAAATTTTTAATTTACTTACTAAGAAGCAAAACAATTGTTACTTTGAAAAAAGTAGGCGTGGCATCCAGTCTGTACTTCCTTCGAGGATATACATACTGGTACGCTTTTATTTTGCATTGAAATTATTGAGACAATTTTTTTCTTGTTGCACTTTGTTCTTTAAGTTTTTGCCCATTTTTTTCTTAAACAATTCTAACCTGTTGGTTTCAAGAACTTTTAGATTGATCTCGTATGAAATGTATTCTATTCTTTCGATTTTATATTGTAGGCATATGTAAGTGTAAGCATGTGCATTTGTAGAAGTAAATACTTAAACAAATATTCATTTTTATGTGCCCTCCAGTTTTAAAAGTGGCAATAAGCGAATTTTCAGTAGCTAGAAGTTTCTATGGAAAGTTGGAAAGAATAAAAATATTTTGGAAATAAAGTGGCACAGAATACAACTACAACTAGTGGATTCGGACAGCGCCCAATATTTTTATTGCTTGCTAATTAATTATACCCTACATTACCATAGGTGGTTGTGTAGGTAGCAATTTGGCACATATGATTTTTTTTTTGCACAAGGACGAAGGCTATTGAATTTGGTCATGATCGGCCCATTATTTCACCTGGCCCCCATACAAATGTCGTCCCGGAATAGAGTTTTAACACTCATTAATACCATAAAAATATAAATATAATGAAATTTGGCACAAATAAGTTGTATATAATTATAAATCTGAATGCCAAATTTCGTGAAGATCGGTCTATAATTGACCAAAATTGCCATATGAACCCTTCTTCCGAAAATCACTTTAACGTCCCATAAAAATGCTAGTATCAACTTAATATTTAACATAAATAAATTTTTTATAAGTGTAAATGACAGTGCAAAATTTAACGAAGATAATTAACTATAGCTCCCATATAAGACCCAATTTCGGGAATCACCCAAAAGGGCATATGTATATATATGTGAAATTTATTATCAATATAATATTCTGTATTAGTATGTTTTTTTTACACTTTTATACAATTATCGGTTCACAATTGGCCCCTTACCGAATTTTGGTACACATAGACGATGGTGTAGGGTATCATATGGTTGGGATTGACCGAGTATCTCTTTTTTTCTCGTTTCTTTTGTGCTTGTTATCTCTTATTGTTCGCAACTACAAAGATTAATATTACAAATAATCAAAGCATCGGTCAATCTTCTTAAAAAAATTTGTAATATGTAGTTAAATTATACATTATATAAATATGGGCCATTATCAAAAATTTTTAATTTTGCTGAAACTGACCTAAATCTTTAATAAGTTTTATCATAATGATAATTTAAACAAATTGGTTACAGATCTGAACTCACAAGACTTGAAATTAATAGATTGCAAAATTTTGATGACAAAATTTTTTAGTTTTTAAGAATTTTCAGTTTTTTTGGGCGGAGTCTGTGTGCCCCTCATCCCGTTGATGTACCAGAAACAGTCAAGGCAGTAGATAGTCTCAAAGTTTGGAAAACTAGTGCGAAAATTTTTCGCGAGGCACATTCACAGTTTTATATGCAATGCATGGATTACTGCGTAAACTTAGTTTTTTGTTATTTCACATAACAAAATCGGAGGAGCATTAAAAATAAATTTAACACAAGAATTTTATGAACATTTTGAAAATAATGCAAAAGTTGCACTTTTTGTTTTTGTATTTTTATATAGAAAATTGCAATTTCAACAAATATTAGATATATAGATATAAGAATGGCGATAAATATAATTGATCGGGATCATAAATTTAAGTCAAATGTCGTTGATAATTGAAAACGGGACACTTTTGTCAAAACACATTTCGCTAAGGCACATCGTGTAGACAGTATGAAATTAACTATAATTGACATAATTAGTAGGTGTTTGTTTTGCTTAATAAAAATGCGGAGGCGCATCAAAAAATGTCGAAAGATAAACATTTTATGTACAAAAAATATTTACTTGTGTTAAAAATGGATCACTATATGAAATAGCATTTCTTTGCAATAAACTGTAACAAAATATACATATTTTCATTCATTGTAAGGAGAAACAACTTTCGATCGATTCCCATTTTTCGCAAAATTTTTAAAAATCGCGAGCTTTGTTATAAAGAATTTTTTTTTTAATTTTACTAGGAAACCCTAAAATATGCTGCACTAATACCATCAAACATTGAAAATATCATAAATTTTATTTGAATAACTCAGTAGGTTTTGATATTACGTGTAATTTTGACCAGAATTATACATAAACTTCTAGTTTGTAAAAATGTTTATATGTTCAACTTAAAACCGCCATAACTTTCGCGCCCTTCACATGAAATGATTAACGAGAACTGATTCTACATGCATTCGAGTCACTTTAAAAGTATACAAAAGGATTTTAATATGACATCGGAAAAACAGATTTTTTTTTTAAGTGCATATATATATTATATATTATGCGTTTGTGCTGATATTTGTAACGCACAAAAAAAAAATCGTTGTTCGTTTGCTTATGACGCAATCACTCCTCAACCGCTAAACCGATTTTAACGAAATTTTAAATATAAATTAAATTGATGAATATAGCGAAAATATTGCAGTTTATTTGCATTTCAAACTTTAATTATTATTTTTTTTTTTTATAATAAAAGGGCAAAGGTGTTTTTTAACGTTTTCTATTTTTTTATTAACCTTTTAGATCAGCCAAAGGACGTAAGAAAGAAGTACTCGTCTGAAAAAAAAATTTATATAAACATAACACAGTGTTACGAAATGAAACAAAATTTCTGCGGCACGGGGTTTCTCAGTCAATTCGAATACACGGTATTGATAAGTACTAAGTAGAGTTGTGTCGTTTATGAAAGAAATATTTCAATTGAAAGATTCAGTTAAATGAAAGATATTAAATACTTCACAATCTTTCATGTTTATGTTTCACTTTTCACATTTCTTTCATATTTCATTCTTTTCTTCTGTCATATTTTTTTCGGCTGATTTAAATATGTGAATTCATCCGGCAAAAAAAAAAAAAATATGTAAATAATACACAAATGTGGTATGTTCAAAATAACTAAATAAAAAAAAAATGGTTAACCATTCATTAGACATAGTTGTTTTACAAAAAAAGAAAGAAAAAAAAAAAAATAAAGAAAAAAAAAACATATTTCATTCCTTTCCAGTTCATTCCTACTTCAGTAAATGAAAGACAAGTAAGAACCTTTCTTTGGTTTCTATTTCATACATACTTCAGAAAAAAAAAAGATGAAAGAAAAAAACATCTTTCATTCGTTTCTATTTCATTCATATTTCAGTAAATGAAAGATGAAAGAAAAGAAAGAAATATTTCAGTCAGTCGTACTGACCGATAACGAACGATTCACCAAAATGAAATATTATTCCCAAGTCTAGTTCTAAGACTTTTTTTGAATTGACTCTAGTTCTTGCGATAAATCGCTATTTGTAAAATTAAGGAGGTTCCGCTATAGATAACGTGACCAGACATCCCACTTTTGGCGGGATTATCCTGTTTTTGGCGGGATTATCCCGCTTTTTAAACTTCGATCCCGCCTAAAATATTTTTCCCGCTTTTTATTAAGAAATCCCGCTTTTCTAACTCTAACAACTACTTATTCGATTTCCTTATTTACAGTTTCTATAAAATTCTTACTAATATTTAAGTGTAACCAAAAATAATTTTTTACACTAGAGAGTTGATAAATTTTTACAAATCGTTTTTGATAATTAAAAGTTTTTAATATTTTATTACGCTGATCATTTTTTCTACTGACTAATCTTAAATGTACTTTGTGTGTATTTTTTGATGCCTTTGATGTAGGAAGACCTCCCAAAAGATATGCATTATTAAGCTTATTAAAATATTTACAAATTTTTTAACATATCTTCAGTTCTTTACCAGTGAATGAAAAATCTCAAGTCTGAGATATTTTGACCAAAAAAGTTTAGAATTTTTTTTCCAGAAATAGGTTTAAAACTTTAATTATTTTAAGAATGTTAGAATAAAATATAAATACATTTTTTTAGGAAGAAATTTGGTTCTTTCAGAGAGATTTTTAGATTTGAAAAACTCATTTCGTGAGAACATTTGTGTGAGGGCTATTTAAATAATTTGTTTAACCAATTTTATTTACCAAAATGTCCAATTTCAAAAAGTTGTTTTGACATGAACTTTGATCTCAAGGTTAACATGGATATTTTCATATTATATTATGTTCCTTTGTTTCGGATTGGATACTCCTTTTCATTTTTGTATAAACTAAAAGTTATAAAAAAATAATATTGTCAGCCGTATATAGGATTATTTTGATAACGGTTTTTTAGAGGTAACGGTATTTTTAGTTATTTCGATAACGGTATTTAGCCTTATGGGTAACTGTTTTTTCATAAATTTCGAAGTATCGGCAAAGAACCATAAAATATAATTTGTACTCAAATGTTATAATGACGAGCTGGGGTAGCCATAACTTTATTACAAGTTTTATTTCAACTTTATTAAAAATAATAATATTTATCGGTATTTCGAGCTGTTTCGGTAACGGTTTTTTAGCGTTATATATTTTAGCAGTAACCGTATTTGGAATTATTTCGGTAACTGAATTTTAGGGGTAACGGTAGTCAAGTTGAATGTTTTATTTAGCGGTAACGGCAACCAACTTTAGTTTTATTGTTAACGGGTCTAAGAATTATTTAAGAAAATCTATTGCTATCAATTCAAAAAGTTTTTTTTATCAATCTGTATTTGAATCCAATCTTGAAATTTAACTAGGAATATTTTAAAAACATTTAGAGAAACACGTTAAAATTATAATTTTTAATGTTTCAGTTTGTAGGGATATATTTACTTATTTCGATGTTCCAACATTTTTATGGGTCGTTCTCAATTTGTAACGTCTCAATTAGGTCGTGAACAAGGTGCTTGCGAGAGAACAGCTGATCTAGATTTTTAATTGAGATATAAAAATAAAATCCCTCTTTTTTTACAAAACTTTTCAAAATCCCGCTTTTTCCATTTTATTTTGTTTAGAATCCCGCTTTTTAGTCGTTCGGGTCCCGCTTTTTGACAAAAACCATCTGGTCACGTTAGCTATAGAGTAACTTCGAGTAATATGGTATACTTATTTTTATTTTCATTGTAAAACTGAGAAACTTTAAAGCTTAATAGCTTAGTAAGTTATCTCTAATTCGTTACAGATTTGCGTAATAATTATTGATATTTTTATATCTTGCAGGTGATTCGAAAACATGTTTTTAGCTCATAAAAAAATGTAAGTTATATTGATTTTTTAAACACCATTAATGTTATTTTATAAGTCATAAACAATTTTCTTTCTTATTTCCATTATTTTCCAAACAATTTTTGATTGGATACTGTATATTAGATCGAGCATTGTAATGATGGAAAATTATGGACTCAGTTCTAGTAGAATATTCTGACTGTTTTCATTCGTTAGTTAAAAATCTTCTGATAAATACGAATCATTACCTTGACGTAATGGATATTCAGCTTTGGTGTCGATTTTCCAGATTTTTCATATAGTATATGTATAAAATCGATCCAATTTTCATCGCGCGTAACAGTTCGATGTAGAAAAGATAACGTTTTGCGGAGTTAACGCTGCATTTCAAAAATGCAAAATCGCCGTTTAACGTCTCCACGCTTTAGTTCGTGAGACTCCTAATTTCCTTGCTTTTGGATGAAAATGTTAGAATTACTGCTTAATTTTTGGGAATGCACTTTATATATTTCTTGATCGAAGAAACTTTTTACTGTCAGCAAGGCTGTCAGATGTGGCGATTTTTAATTGCTCTTGGCGACTAAATTTTCCGTTTTGCGACATGGCGAATTTTTTGGCGATTTTTAACAAGGTGGCGATTTATTTGGCTAATTTTTAAAATTGTATTAAATAGGTATTCGCATAGTAAAACTATTTCGTTTTCTTACTAGCCAACGTCTATTTTTAGTATTTTTCTATCCAAAACGGCGGTTCTCAAATGGGGGTCCGCGATTCTCAACAAGGGATCCGTACAAAGATTGTTAGGTGGTCGTTAAGACCTTTTGCTTGAACATAAAATTAAAAGTATTTCTTTAAACAGATAAGACACATACATATGTATATTAATTTCTCCATATTTATAAATAAAGTTGCAAAAAATATAGAGTAAAAATTCTAAAACTTTTGTTTGTGCATGATTTTTGTTATCATTCCGGTAATTTTTGGAAATTGTAAAAAACATTTAATGATATTTTGACCTTGGCATAAGACATTTATTAGCAATTTTAAAATTCATTTTTAAATACAAATTTTAAATACTTAAATTTATAATTAAATGATATCAAATGTTTTTACTATTATTGCCTGATTTAACAAAAGCATTTGGTATCAAATGGAGAATATGCCATTAATAACATTTGTTATTATGAAATTGAGAAAGTATCTCTTTTTTTTAAATGAATATTCATTTTTATTCAAACTTGAAATTCAACATACGTATTTTCAGAAATACCTTTAAATTATCAAATTAAAAGGCACGGAGCAAGAGTTTGTAAAAACCCCTGATCTAAGTCGGGGATCATACACAGAAAATTTTCCTGCTGCAATTCTGTGTTCGTAGGAGAGAGAAGAGAATGGAATACTAAACATTTACATTCACTTTACCTCTCTCATCTACGAACTCAGAATTGCAGCAAAAAATTGCTGTTTATGAACCCCAACTAACAAAATAAAGATCCTTAATTTATAAATATCTTCAATAAATGTTTTCCATCATCTTTCAAATATGAATATTAAGATTTTATAAGCCATAATGAAAAGAAAACGTTCATGAATAAATTAATTCTTCGAAACAATTTATAAGTTTTGTTCACGTTTGAATAGAGGTTGCCGGCCACAGGAAACTCTTAACTCGTATATGATCGACATTCAAAAAGATGAATTAAAATCGTATTGGGATAAGGTTAATAATGCCTTTGAGGATTTTGCTACTTGCAATACTGGGGAAGTTTCTGAAGAAAAATGTCAGAAAGCAAAATCTCTTTTTAGAAAATGTCGACTAGGTTATATTTCCTGTGCTGCTCAGATGGGTGAGTTATCGGACTCATTTTCTAATAAAAATGGACCATCATCCTCTTAGTGTGGTAGAAGTACAGGTGGTACCAATAGTGGCCAAAGGCACAATTTAAATTTTCCACCCTGTATCACCAAAGTTTTTAGAGGTGACTACCAATCATGGCCGTCCTTTCGGGACATGTTTCAGGCCGTATATATTGATGGAGCTGATTTGTCAGGCGTTGAACGTCTTTGTTATTTACGCCAATTCACTGAGGGTGATGCATTGTTGATCGTCAAAGAATTTCCTCTCACAAATGAAGGTTTTCAAAATGCTTGGGATAACCTGAGAGATAGATTTGAGAATAAGCGAATTTTGGTCCACGGTCAATTGAAAGTTTTATTTAATTTGGTAGCAGTAGAATCTGAGTGCGGCGAATCTATTAAGCGATTGCAAAGGGACATTAATAATTGTATATCGGCACTTAAAGTGCATAGAATTGAAATTTCTAATTGGGATCCTATTTTTGTTTATGCTTGTTTAACCAAGCTTCCATTATTAACTTTGTCGCTTTGGGAACAATATGTTCAAAATAAAATGGAAATTCCTTCTTGGAAGGAATTAGATAGTTTTTTGACTAGTCGTTTTCAGTCATTAGAAACCATTGCCAATATTCGTGGGTCCCAAAAAGCAAATAGTGAAGACGAGTTTAGGACTCAAAATATTACCCAAACTTATAATTTTTCTAATGGACAAAATATGAGAAATTACCAAATGCAAGTTTATGGAAAAACTTGTGTAATTTGTTCAGGCAATCATTTGGTGAAAGATTGTCAACTGTTTTTGGAAAAAGACCAGCCAGAAAGATTTTTATTAGTAAAATCTAAAAACATTTGTATAAATTGTTTGAATGTTGGTCACAGGGTTAGTGAGTGTCAAATCAGTTTTAGTGGCTCAAAGTGTCAACAAAGACATCACTTATTACTTCATAGAGAAGTTCCATTAACACCGTCTGGAAATATAATTCAGATTGCAGAAAATAACGATAATTCTGTTTTAGATGTTGGTTCGTCAACTAGTGCTTCGGCTCAAAATAGATCTGTGCAAAGCTGTTTTGCTACAACTTCGAATCAGATTTTATTAGGCACAGCTATGGTAAATATTATTTCTCGACGCCTTGTGTTTTCGGCAAGAGCAATAATTGATCCAGGCTCACAGACAAGTTTTATATTGGAGAAACTTCAACAGAAATTGAATTTGCCAACACGACCAACCAATATGTGCATTTTGGCACTTAATGATGCGGTTCCTGGTCAAGCTTTGAAAAAATGTGAGCTTACTTTGGGCTCTTCCTTTGATGAAGATTTTAAATTGGATATGTCAGCTCTTGTTCTTCCGAAATTGACAGGTCATTTACCAGATGAAACATTCGATGCATCTAATTTACGAGGTTTGTTGAATTTCAAACTAGCTGATCCAAATTTTTCGAAAAGTGGACCTATAGATATCTTAATCGGAGCAGATTTTTATCCAAAAATAATGGTAAATGGTTCCCCACAAAAGGTAATAGGCGACATAATAGCTCAAGAGAGCTACTTCGGATATATTTTGTTCGGTCCTATATCTGAAAAGAATAAATTGCCAGCTCACACATTTTTTTCGAAAATTCGTTCGAGTTCAGAGAATAAAAATACTCCGAAAATAGTAAAACCATGGATACCAAAAGGTTCACTTACAAAAATCAGCAAAGCCAAAAGCAGAATCTTTCGATGAAAAATCTAAATGGAAAAGAAAATTTTTAATTTTTATAAAATATTTGAATAATTTAAAATTTGTCCATCAGAATATTGAAATTGTTGTTATACGTGACAACGATTGGCTTTTGGGGCTTGTTTTAAAAATTAATTGGAACAACAATCGTATTGGAATGGTTGAATTGGAAACGGAACATGGACTTATAATAGCATCAGTGGATAAGCTTGTGGTTCTTCCCACTAACTAATATTTTCGTTGTAGTATCATGATCTCTCGTTTACGTACAAGATGGTTTGGGATTTAAAATGGATTCGTAAGCTACTAAATCAATGACCATATCTGGTGTACAATGGCAAAGTCAAACGACGTTGTGATATGGATCACATAATGTTATGTCAACCTCGTTCGTTGACAGAAATATAAATTATCGTTAGTAAAGGACCTAGTACGTCCATTTTCCAAATGAGCCAAGTTCGCTTCAATTTTCTATCAGAAGACCTAGTTCGTCTAATGGTCTGGTACGTTAGAGACCTCGTTCGTCTTAAACATTAACTCAAATATAATAGAAGGAGACGTTGGTGAATAAACAGATCATGATACATCGACTAAATTGGTGAAATTTTGTTACCAATTTTGTAACTTTAGAGAATAATTGAAGCAGAATTTTAGTTAATATATTTGCTAAACATATTTTTTATGAAAAATGTTATTTAAATTTTTGTTTTTTTTTTTCTATTGTTTTATTTCTTATTTTGCAGGTATTACCCATATTTTTTGTTGCAGTACTGCAAGGGGGCCGGGATGTTCAAGTTTGAATACAGGTTGCCGGCACTACCATCTTTTGCTCGATCTGGTGGCTGTATTATCATTATATGTGATACCTGCATTGACAACCAGAGGGCGCTATTTTTGAAATATATTTGACTTATGTCAAGTTTCAAACGTCAACTTTGAAGTTTAATTTTTGTTGGCGGCAAAGCAGATAAATCGTTGAGAGTTCGTTGATTATCGTTCGTGATATAAAATCGAGTTTTTTATTGAATTATTGAAAATAGTTTTTGTAAATAAATTAAATAATCTGTTAAATTATAAATAAAATAAAATACTGTATTTTTTGTGAATATTGTATTTTTTGTGAATCGAAGAGAAAAAATAAAGGAAAGTTTTTGTTTTAATTGAAATTTTTCACCCTATATAAACTTGTGTTCTCTTTTTTTGTGTTATTTTTTGGTAGCCCCAGGTTGACTCGCAACCTGCTACAGTACACATTTTTTTGGGTCCACATTTCTGGACACCAGTGCCAATAATAAATTTCAATAATGTTTTAAAATTGTTGACCTAAAATTGAGCTATGTATGTCAAAAAAGTGTATTGAAATTATTATTATTATTTTTTTCAATTATTAGATACTGAAATTGTCATTGACTTTGTTGATGCTGAATTTACATTTTAAAATTATATAAAATTTGAAGCACTAAACATTTCAGTTGTTTTTAGTTTTTCTTAAAAAAATATATATAAAATTTAATTTTGGCGATTTCTGATTAACAATTTGGCGAAATTTTTGAGCCTCAAAAAATTCTGACAACCCTGACTGTCAGGACGCTTCTAATTTGCGGTCCACACGAGCCTTTTTCATGCTCGCACATTGAACAAAATGTTGTGCGCACATGCATTTGGATAGAGTGGACCCAAGTTGTTCATGTTTTGTTCTTGTTCACACACCGTTGTTCGCACAATTGTTCGAGCAACCATGTCTGCCATCAAACGTCATTTTGTACGCGGAAGAAGAGGCGCTGCATGTAAAAGTATCGAAGCGACACAGACGGCAAACAAAAAATTATGATTTGTTCGACAAATGTTCTGCCCACTGAAAACAAAATGAACAAAATTGTGTGTGTTGCTCTGCCGACGTTTTGTTCTTGTACGAACAAGAAAAAGGCTAGTCTGGATGTAGCGTAATCATCACTTTTGAATCATCTAAACTATCTTCGACAACCTTAAAAAAAAAAACACTTCATACTCAAAATTACTTTTCAGCAGAATGACACATACAGATTAAGTAACCGCAATGTCAATTCTGCTTGGAAATCATGAATTTATGTTATCTCTAAGCTGTAAATGGTAAGTAGTGTTGAATTTAAATTTTTTAAATTTTAATAACGATTGGGTTTCTTTTGTAGGTCATTCAAGAACCGTTGAAGAAGATGTTTTTTTAATGTTTTTAATTAAAGTATGTAAATATATTTAAACACACTATTATCTCAGCATAATTTTAGTTAATTCTATAAAACACCAAAAATACAGTTCATCTATCTATATTCTCTTCGTGTTATATGTATAAGAACTAGAACTATTATCTGTAAAAAATGCAATATTTTAGTAATAAAAAACATGTAAATTTGTGCAATATTAGTAAAAATAATTTTTATTAATAATTTTATTGAATCAATAATAAATATTGTTTGAAATTCTACTAAAAATTAAATATTATTTTTATTGTTTCATTTAAAAAATTTATTGATTTTTTTAAAAAATTTCAAATATTAAAATTTATAAAAAGTAAAAATATTTTTATAAGAAAAATTTTTTTTTTTGTTTTTTCAATAAAACATTTACGAATTTTAATGTTTGAGTTTACTAATTCAATGATAGGTCCGATTTCAGTAAAAAAATGTGATTGATTTTATAAATTTAGTAATAGAAAATGAAATTTATTTTTTTCTGTATAAATATACAATATCGTTGTATATATGAGCTGTGTTTTGTTGCTAACGTTCATAGGCAATTTCATACAAAATTAAAATTTATACACGTTAGGAGTTAACGTGTAAAATTATACATGTTAACCATAGTACCTCAGTTTGCAAAATGGTCTTAGACGACAATGTCTTTGACGATTTATGGAAGACATCTCCCCTATTTTCTTAGTTTTCTTAACGACAGCTCAAAGAAAATCATCGTTAACGACAAGATAAGCGTCAAAGTCTTCCATTTTGTCATAAACATAGGTGACAATATACAAAATTAAAGACAAGAAGAGCGACAACATCTTACATGTTGTTTTCTATTATTGTTATTTTACTAACGACAAGATTGTCGACATTGTCTCTCTTTTAATCGTGCACGATTTTCGATTTGCTCTAGCTGTCCTACAAATGTCGTCAAGGACTTAACATGGTCGTGCACCCATCCTCGAGGATGTCTTAAAGACAGGGCCAACTGGGATAATAATAAAGTACTCGCACATCCACAAAAACAAAAATTGCTTGTATTTTGTTAGTGTAAAACTACTGCCCACAATGTCTAAGTGCTTTGAACGGAAAAATAAGAGAATGAAGGAGAGCAAGAGTAAAAAACTCGAAAAAAATTTTACATATGAATACAAAAACAATTTGACAGTACCGCGAGGTTTGCCAATGAAAAAATTGTAAAACAGCTGTTCTTACGAGTATACTTTATAATTATACTATGATGTTAACTTTAACTTCGATAAAAGTGCTGCCAAAGTATGAACAAAAAAACAATCATGAATATTTGAATGTCAATAAATGAAAAAAATATAAAAACAAAATTAAATAGAAATAAAATGAATTTATATTGTTATTTTTAGAAATTAAAATTTTAAGATTTTTTAGTTAATTAGTTGTTTCAATATTAAGTTCTACCAAGTCGGGCAAATATCGTTTTCTTGTTAACTATCAATGTTAGCACTCAACGGCAGCAACAAAACACAGCTATTATGGCCCAACCAGTCAACTTTGCGACGCAACGTAGAATGAAGAAAACTAGCGTGAAACATTTTGTACACCTAGTCAACAAAAGTAAACGTATCATATGTTTTTGAACATTCATTGTGTAAACAACCCTATTTTTCTGTTATTTTGTGAACAAAATAAACTACAGGGTTGTTAAAAACTCACGCAGCTACGTAAAAATCTATTTTCTATAGATTTCTGCGATACGCTACCTAGAATTTTTGTGTAAATAGCTACATACACACATCTGCATAAAGCAGATTGAAACAGCTGATTGCGATACGATGATTTTTAGTTGAGTGGTTGGTGCTTTATTCTCTAACAAAATACTCACCATTTACTTTACAATTAGGGTCTGATTCAGTACAACAAGCAAATTGTTTAAACATAAAATTTTTATGAAAACTACTCAAAAATAGTTTAAAAGCTGAGTTTCAAAAATTAAAATTTTTAATCATAAAGAAAAATTTATTGCAAATAAAAAAGGAGATATTTTATTAAAATAAATGTATAGGTTTTGATTTTATTCACAAATTAGTGAAAATACTCATTAACATGTAAAACAGAAAAATCACACTAATTTTTGTAATTTTCTATGTAACTTGTTAATAAGTATTATCACTAATTTGTGAATAAAATCAAAACTTATGAATTGATTATTATGAAATATGTCTTATTTTATTTGCAACAAATTTATCATTATGATTAAGGAAAAAAATTTTCAATTTTTGACATTTTTAAATTTTTATGATTTTTTTTTTTTTTTTTTTTTTCAATCTTAGATGAAATTTAATTTTTTTTTCAGAAAATTGGCTTAATATCTCCATAACTGTTGGTTGTATTAAATTTTAATTAAAATAGTTTAATATTTTCTTGAAGAAAATCAGACAAGTCGTTTTCAAGATATGCTTCAATATATATTGCAACCCACTTAATTTTACAAATCGCGATTTATCCCGAAAACTAGTCAATTTTCAATAATGGCCCAGCTCTCGAACGGTCATCAGTATACCTATAATATTTTGGGAAACATAAAACAAAGGTAAGGCACATACATGGTGGTAATGGTATATAATTAGATGAATTTTCCAAAGATTATTTGCAGGTAACATCCATTAATTTTTAATGTTTTTCTGGTAATTTTTCCCTAAGTTCAATTTATTGCCCCCGCGATTTGCGATGACCAAAGAAAAATTTTAAGAATTGTTTAGTACACTAGAAGATCGTTTTCTGGTATGTGGTGACTATAATGCTAAGCATACTTATTGGGGTTCCAGGGGTAAACAGAAGCACTTTTTTTTCTGATTATTTTGATTTAATGAAAATTATTTATGGAAATTCAAAAATTATGAAAATTGTTTAAGATAAAATTTTTAATATGTTCTTGTCCAAGTTCAAAAAATGATGTCGCACTGTGTTATTGATGATCCAAGTTTTGACAAGATCGAGGCCAAGTGGAATTAACGACAAAGTATAAAGCCTGCATGGTATATTTAGAAACACACACGCACGTTAACTAAATAATTTTCATATATGCAAGTATGTAAATGCAAAAATGTATATGTAGCGTGTGTATATTTTATTACTTGATTTTGTTCTGTGGGTGGTTCAGTTTTTGTGCAAATGTATGTAAAATATACTTATGTTTATGGAAAATAATATAAAAGTAACTTTCTTCAATTTGAACAACAACAGCAGCAGTAGCAACAACGAAATTGAGGAAAACAATAACATCAGCATTGACTGAACCCCCCACACACTTAATATCGAGCAACATTTTGAAATGCACACATACTTGAGCTCAAACAAAAGGATATTTTTTAAATGAAAAATCATAAAATCAAAGGAAATGAAATGAAAAACTTGTCTTTGTTTATCGAAAGACAGATCCACCCGACATACATTATACATACGTACATACATATGTAAACATATATACAGCCACCCACATTACTGCAAAGTTTATGATAAAATTGTTATTAAAGGAGGTAAAAGGAAGCAGGCAACATCAGCAATAACAACATCAATAGCATAAACCTCAACCCTACCCATAAGTGTGCCAATATAACAGTAAATGTTAAAGGAAACAACAGCAACAGCTACGATCATATCACATACACTTGGACAACTATATATCGGATGCAACACCAGTTTCTTTAAAATAGTTACTACTGTGAATTTATTGCAAAAAATATAGAAAATATAATAAAAAAAAAATTAAAGAAGAAAAATGTATATCTGGAACATAAACGAGTGACAATAGAAAATGACAAACGACAAATAACATGGAACTTTTGATGCAATAGCAAAAAGGAGCCACAAAAGGAAACCAGAACAAAAGGATGCATTACACAATGCCGGTAGCTGGTAGCAAGCAGCATAACCAAACGACATAAAATGAGGGTTTGTGCGGTAACAGCGGCAGTGGGAGCGTGCAATAATGGCTGTGAGTACTTCTGCTAAATTAATTGCACTTCAATGCTACAAACTGACTGACTGACAGGCACACGAATAGGCGGACAGACATTCAAGCAGATTTATATGAAATGCTGGAAAATGTCCTTAGTATAAAGTAATGAATAAAAGAAATAAATATGTATGTAAGTACGATAAAATACTTCAATAAAGGCCAAATATTTAAATTTACATTTAAAAACAAAATTCAAAAGAAATGTAATGACAAAATATTTTTATTTCTACCACTTCAAATAATTTGTTTGTAAGGAATATACATTTGTTAATATTTTTATAGGTATTTTGTTAAATAGAAATTTGTCATATTAAGTGCTCTGTCTTATCTTCTGTCTAATAGTGATAAAGAATTTGGAAAAATTACAAATATATGCCTATAAATGTTGCTTATACTTATTATAAAAAGGAAAGTAAACATTATGATTATGTTAATTTTCTTCATTGTGCTCCATACCACCATAGGTCGAGAGGGTATTATGAGTTTGTACTGTTAGTATCGCAATAAGTCATAGACTGACCTTTAAGTACTTAAATAATAATCGATTCAAAATCACTTTCTAAGTCGATAAAACAATGACACCTGACTGGGCGTCCTGTAAACGTTGTGAACAAAATACATGTTGCAATTTCAAAGATATTTTGCTGAAATTTCACAAGCACGAAACCTATTGAAATTAGTTACGATCGGTGATTATATACAAATGTCCACTTGGAATAGGGATAAATTATTATGTGTCTTAAATACAAAAATAATTTAATGAAATTTGGCTAAACAAAATGTGTAAATATAAAATCATGCGTCAATTTTCATAAAGACGGGTCCAGAATTGACCATACCCAGCAAAAATTTTTTAGGTACTGGTAAGCAGTGCAATCAATGATGCCTGCACATCATTGATGCGCATTTGAGTAAGCTATAAAAGGAAGCGAGAAATTTACATTGAGCTCATATTTTTTTTTTTTACCGAATTACAACCTGCATCCTCTCTCGCTTACGTGGATGCGGGATTGTAAGCGAATGACTTTCTTCTCCCCATTTTTATTTGTAATTTAATACAAAAAGTTCTGCTAAGTTGGATGATGCAATATTTTCAATTGAGTTGATTAGTTGTGATCGAACGTTCAAAGTGTTAAGAGGTAAGTTTGTTCGTGAAAGTCGGACAAAATAATGTACAAAAATTATATTAAAATTGTAAGTAAAATTTTATTTATTTTAAATAATATTATTTATTAAATTAATAAAGCTCTAAATATGTATTTTGTTTTTAGTTTTCTTTATAATATACAAGAAACGTATTTTGTAACGTATTTTGTGTTTTATTATTTTTTTTTTTTTTAATTTTCAGTTTGACTTGTTTTGAAGAAATTTTGTGTTTTTGTTTTTATACGATTAGAAAAAAAATACGATTAGAGGAAAAACAATGGGTTATTTATTTTTTTAATATACGGTACGTATAACATAATCTTATGTTTTTGTGTTAATTTTTTTCTATTAAGTAATATAACTTTTTATTATTATAATTTTTTTGCAGATTAAATAATTAAGGATTGAGGAAAAAGGCCAGTTGATGATCTGATTTAAAAAATTGTCGATTTTTCTTTTTAAATTTGTATAAAACAAATCCGATAAAAAATAATATTAAATAAAAATAATATTTTTTATAAATGCGCTATTTTAATTCAAGGCATGATTTCACAGCTTCTGGGATCTCTAAAAGATGCACATAAAAGAGGCATGAAATCATCACATCTATGATGCCTTAAAATGCGCATAATAAAGGCATGTATGAACCTAATACGTAGCGCAGCAAAGAGCCCTACCAAGTGGGACATCACGAACAAAAATCATGCCTTCTTGAAGCAGGTTGGTAAGGGAGAGTTCTTTTATCTTTCCCTTACAAACCTGCTTCTGGGTATGCAGCAATTTTTGCTGGGTATAGCTACCTATATGGTAGCTATCTTCCGAAAATCATTTTAAGGTATAAATACCATACAAATACTAGTATCAAGTTCATATATGACACCAATAAGTTTTATTTAAGTATAAACAAGAGTGCCAAAATTTATGAGCTTTGGTCCATAAATGATCATAGCACCAATACACAGTAGGGCAGAATCGAAAATTTTTGGAAATAAATCTGTAACTTCTGATCGGCTGGTTGGATGGGCATGGGATGTAGGCGTAGAAGAGGAGTGTTCATTGTTAAGTTTGGAAGGGAGATCCAACAGACCCTTCAGGGGAAAAGCTAAGGGGGATCAAAGTAGGGTACCTCTGACATAAAAAATCGCTTGCCAAATTTTTGTTTTACATCCTATTTCCAATATTTTTATCAAGGACCGGAAACATTTTTTATTTTGTTTTTTACAAAAAAATATTTTCATTGAAGTTAAAAATATTTTATAACACTAAAACAAAAAATATAAAAAAAGGTTAAAAAAATGTTTTTCTTCAAGTACAAAATAATAAAGTTCTCAAATAAAAATTTTCCGAAGAAAGCAACTCAAAAAAAACTTTTTTTTTGTACAATAATTTTTCATTTCAAAGTCAAACATTTATGAAATTGAAAATAAAATATTGATAACAAATGTAAATTTTCAAGACAAATAATGAAAAAATTAAATGATGTTTTTCATATTTATCAAATGTTTTCATCACAAACTAAGATAAATTCATATGAATGTTTGTATGGTGTATTTTATCTGATAACGATGTTCTCATCTCAAATGAAAATTTATTTCATTCTCAGGTACCGCGTCTCAAAAGGTTGCTTCATATTTCTGCCAAAAGAACAATATGAAAATTAGGTATAGCAAGAATGGACTTTGGGGCTCGCATTTAATGGCGTAATTTTTTACAAAAAAATTAAAAATTTAATTTTTTTACACAAATATTTAAAAAATTGGGACCAAAATAATACAATATAGGATTATATTGTATTATACCGAAACTAGTTTTTCTGTTTTTATACCTTACACCACCATTATTTGTTTGTGCAGAAATTGTAACGCAGAGAAAGAATCTTCGGACCCACACCTTAAAGTACACAGTTCGACTCAGAATCACTATCCGTCCGTCTGGTCGGCTTACTTGCTGGCTGGCTGTTCATATAAAGCTTATGCGAAATTTGAATATAATTTGATGAAATTTGGTACATATGCCGAAGCAAAATTTTGGACTTATTTTGATCTGGTCCTAAATTTTTCTTACGTCATTAAATGCGCGTTCCAAAGTCCTTTCTTACGATACCAAATTTTTATATTGTTTCTTTGGCAAAAATAATAAAAATAGCTCACGAAAGGATCATTTCAGGACCAAAATTTTGAGAAACGGTACCTTAGAATGAATTAAATTTTCATTTGAGATGGGAACCTCGATACTTTTCATTTCGCCACCCTAATGTATACCATTTAAAACGTTGCTTTTTTTCGATAATCCGCAGCGACTTTGGTCATTTATTATATTCAAAGTCCAATATGATTACTAAGCGACTATCAAATTTCCAGTTGTTTAAAATGAATTCATTTCTAAATTGATATTTTTAAAATATACAAAGAAAAAGTTTTTTCGTACATAAAAAAACTTTTTCTTTTAAAACATTTTTTTAAAGTACAAAATTATTTTGTGCTTCACTTAAAATGTTTATTTTAATTATTTTATTATTTTGTTTTTGAACAGTTAAGAAAAATATTCTATTTTGAATGAAAGTGTTTTTTATTTTTTCAATGAAAACTTAAAATTTTATGTTTTTTGTTCGTAATTTCTGGTCTCTGATTTTTATACATTATAGTTTTTGAGTTATTTGCGTTTGAATTTTTAAGTACCTCAATTTTGCATGTTCTTGGTCAAGATTTTTTCATATATAGTACTGTGCAGAACAAAACAAACAAAACTAGGGTAAACCTAAGAACAGTTTTATTTTTTAGATTTAATGATTTACAAAAACACAAACATTTAAAAAACTTTAACTTTGTCTATTACCAAAAACTGAAGTAAGACATACACCCCTATCGTGAATAACAAGTGGAATTTTTGTTCCCATGAAATTTTTATTCCCCTAGAAGGGAAAAATGCTATCGTGAATCTCAAGTGAAGAAATTTTCCCGCTATCAGTTCTCAGTGAATGAAAAAAGGAAGAAAATTAAAATAAAAATCAAAATAAAGTTTTTTTTAAAAAATATACACGTATTTACTAATATTTTAAAGTGGAAAAAACAAAGCAAGATATTTAGAATTGGAGTGATAGTTTTATTGCAACTTTACTTTATTGTACTATTTAACTTTTATTTAGCAAAATAATTTGGCTAATTTTTGGAAACCCAACAAAAAATTAGTAACAAATTAAAGTGTACATTATTTGGAATTGGAACAATAATTTTATTTTATGTTGAGCAATATATCAGTTTGTGTCTTATTAACTGATAGTGCCCTTAAAATAACTTCAATATTCGAATTATAAGAGGATCTACTTACATTTTCTGTTCTGTTCCCCAGCAAAAATAAAGTGAACAAATTAAAGGGAAAAGTGAAAAAACTCGGGGGAAAAAAATCATTCACGATTAGGGGAATTTTATTTTTAGCATGAAATTATTCATGGGGAATTTGTTCACGATTGGAAATTTAGGGAAAGGGAAAACATTTCGAGGGAAAAATTATTCATGATAAGGGTGATAGACTCCTGCGTAAGATGATTTGAAAAGCAAATACACTTGAATTTCAAGTGTGTGTTTCATAGCCAACATGTGCAAAAACAACAATAAATACTGTTCGTGCTGTTCGCTGCCCGAAGCAAAGCAAGTGTTTACTGTGTATGAGCGACTGCAAATCCGTGTGTTCAAATCATTTATCGTAAACAAGTGGCGCAAGTGGTGTGGCAAAAAAAAGCAAATCATACAAGACGTTGAGAAATGATTTAAAGATTTCAAGTGGTCTTAATGACTTTTGTTTTTTGTAATACGTAGTTGCTGTGTGTGGCAAAAAAATGTGTGCATAGGTGTTGTTTATAAATGTTCTTGCATACAGACATATATATGTATGTATGTCTACATTTTATTGTTGGTTTTTCATTTTCACAGTAATGATCGCACACACACACACATACACACATAAATGTTCTTGCATACAGACATATATATGTATGTATGTCTACATTTTATTGTTGGTTTTTCTTTTTCATAGTAATGATCGCACACACACACACACACATACATACCCGCCTGTCCTGAGTTTCGTCATTAGCGAATATTCGCTAAAAGCGAAGAATTTTCGAAACAAATATGTTCGAGAAAATATCGAGAATTATCAGTGTTGCCAGCTCCTTCAAGAACAAAAGCACCGTAAGCGGTTAAAAAACGGGTAAAATAGGGTAAAAATTGCAATAAAAAAGAGTAAAAAAGCACCTACTATAATTTTAAAATATAAAATAATAAAATAACCGACTGAATTTTAAAATATAAAATAAAAAATACAAATATAGTTTATTTTAAATTTAAAATTTATTTATTAACATAAAATAATTAATTCATTTTAATTAAACAATTCATTTAAACATAAATAACAAATAATTTTGTTGAGGGAGTTTACAATATGTTTGTATGTACATTAATTTTCAAATAAATCAATATCAATATCCTCTTCTATGCCATCATTGGGCCACAAAACAGTTTTAATAAAATATTTTGACTTCTTGTAAGTATCATTAGAATTAATATTATTATAAACATTATTATTATATATTATAAACATTTACTGAATTTAAGGACAATCCGTTTCTTATTTTTGTTTTAAACAAACTCATCAAACTAAAAGTCCTTTCTACCTCTGTTCTCTGTTCTGTGTAATTTAAAGTTTACAGCTTTACTATCCGAAAATATGTCGGTACAAATGATCAATACAAGAAAAAATGTGTGTACTGATGTATACAAACTTAAGAAGGCTTGGGCTTTTTGATTTTCCTTTGGTTCCCTCGGTTCAAACGATAGCTCCGGCTGCAGCAAAAAGTTATTGGTTGGATTTATCGCCTTTTTATGTTTTTTTGTTTCACTATGTCGTAATAAATCTCTGTGCCGTGCATTTATTTCACAATGACAGCAAATACACAATGCCTTCGAAGGGTCTTTTGCAGGCTTTAACCATTTCTTAAATGCTGGAGTAGTCTCCCAAACTTTTCTATACTTTTGACGATCCATCTAAATAAATCAAAAAATTGTTATGAATATGTAAACATTTTTAAATATTTGTTATTACTTACTTATATTTGTAATTAAAAACTTCCAATTGTTTGCTTTTTTAAAAATTAAACATTTCTCAGTGCTATAATTCTTTACAATTCTTAAATGTGTTCTTTTTTAATTGACTGAAAACGTTGTGAAAAAATATTAAAAAAAAAAAAAAACAATACATATAAAAAAAAACTACATAGTTGGATAAAAAGTATTAAAAGCAAAGAAAAAACAATACATATAAAAAAAAACTACATAGTTGGATAAAAAGTATTAAAAGCAAAGAAATAAGTGGTTAAGAAATTCGATGTCAAAAAGAAATTAAAATAATATCATAGTTTTATAAAAGGCATCAAAAAAGTCGTTAACAAATTCAGTGTCAAAAAGAAACTGAAAAATTTTATAGTTGTATAAAAAAGCACTAAATGCACTGTGAGAAATTTTAAAATGCACTATAAATACCCGTTTTATTTTATCGGATATTTGTTGAAAATGTACGGGTACTAAGTGCAAAAATACACCAAAATATACCCGAAAAGCACCAAAATGGCAACACTGAGAATTATATTAATTACGAATGTTCGTAACTTCGAACTTTCCTCGATAATTTCTCGATAGTAAACATTCGCATAATTTTAGAAAATCTAAAAATATTGATATCGCTATATTCAACTCTTCTAAATAAAATAAAACCAAATGTTTCGAGAAATTGTATAGTCTCTTAAATTTCTCGAATAATTCTTATGTAAATATAAAAGCAACTTTTTTTTTTGTATTGTATTGTCATTCTTGAGTCAAAGTTCATAGTAGTCGGTTGTAAAATATTGCGCTTTAACATTTAAGTTAAGTTATATTTTCAGAAGTATTTAATAAAGAAGGAAATGATAAAAATTTAAGAAAAATGGTAAGTAATGTTTCTATTTGTCTAAATATGTACATAGATTTGGAATATAGCATACATATTTATTTATCTATCTAATATATTTTCTTTCAGGTTTATTCAGAAAATGTTTGCGTTAAAAGAAGAGGATTTGAACAATAGAAAAATTACAAATATTGGCAGAAAAGGCATTGATGACTCTACTCTTGGCGTAATTTAAATTTTTTATATGGCTTTATTAATTTTATTGTTTATTATGAGAATTATTATTTTTGTAATATATATTATTATGTAAACAATCTTTTTAATATTTGATATATTGTGATGTTTGAAATAAGACATAAGTAACTTTAGAAATAAAATCAACTTTAAATTTTAGGTTGGGAACATAATGGAAATGAAACAAAATAAAAAACCATCGTTTTCGAACTATTGCTAATGACCCGCTTGACCTGATATAAGAAATTAGTGAATGTTCGCAAAAACGAGGAATTTTCGAAACAAATGTATTCGAAAAATTATCGAAAATTAAATAAAAAGTGAATGTTCGTAGCATCGTAACTTACTAGATAATTTCTCGATAGTTAAGGTTCGAGAAATTTTCGAGAATTCTTAATATATCGGATTATCGCAATATTAAATTTTTTCGAAAAAATTTCGAAAGTAAATGATTCGAGAAATTATCTTTTCTTCTCAATTTCTCGATATTTTGTTACTTAAAAAAAAAATACGCATATTTTTGTTTGTACAGTCATTCTTTAGACATAGTTCATACTGATCGGTTTTAAATTAGACTAAAGTTTAGGATGTAAATTTAACTTTAAAAACCCTTTCTGAAAAATAGTAAAAATGGTAAGTAACATTGCTACATGTCTATAGACATTCGCTAAATAACATATTTATCTAAATGATAATTTTTTTCTTGCAGATTAATTCAGTAAACTTTGACCAAAAAAATGAGGATTTGGGCAACAGAAAAACTAATATTATTGAGATTTCCTCTGGGACCATCGACATGTATCACTATGTTCTAATTGTATTAGAAAGTTGACATTAAAATGTATTTTTGAATATTTGTTTTATTAAGTTCAAAATAAAAAATAGCTTTAAAAATTAAAAGAGCTTTTAATTTTAAATGGGAAACAAAATGAAAATGAAACAGAATAGAACTATTGCCAACGATTCGTTAGTAATATCGATATCGAAACGAATATTTTTCCGTTTCGCTAATGATATCACTTATTATCCGATATAGATATCATAAACGAACCTTCGATATTGATCGATTTGCTGCCACAAACTGAACGACATGTGAACTCTACGAGTTCATTCTCGAAACGCCTTCGATAGTCGTTCTCGAAGGTTTTGTTAGAGAAATGTTCGTGATTTATTCGAAGGTGATATCTTTATCGAATTTTGTGGTCAAGCGGGGATAATAATCACAAGTGATTAGTAAATCAGTATCGAATAATTTTCATCAGTTTTTAATATCGAAAACGAATCTTTAACGAATATTTTTACGTTTCGCTATTGATATCGCTAAAGGTTCACTGTTAATACGAAAGGCGAACCTTCGAGATCGAAAGAATTGCTGCCACAAAGTGAGCGACGGGTGAGCTTAAGCAGCTCGTTTTCGGGTCGCCAACGAAAGTCGTTCTCGAATGTTTTGTCAGAGAAATGTTCGCGAAATATTCGAGTGGGATATCATTAACGAAGTTTGTGGACAGCTGGGTACATACATACATACATACATACATACATACATACATACATACATACATACATACATACATACATATGTTGTTCATAGAAGAACATGCAAAGAAAACAGAAAAAAATCTTTCTTTTTTTTTCTTATTGAAGCAAACAAGTGGTCAAAAGGCTTGTATTTTTTTAGCGTCGTACTTTCATGTCTTGTTTGGTCGCTATAATAGCACACTCATGATTTTTTCATAAAGTTGAAGCACACACGCAGTATTTGTATGGTTTTAAGTGCCTGCAGAACAGTATTTATTTCTCCACACACACACTGATAACAGCACTTGAAAAATATCAAGTGGCTTGTAATGCCTTATAAGACACAGTTTGCAAGGCTCTAGTAAGACACTTCAGTCTTCATATAGGAGTGCGCACAACAATAGCAACACATTCATATTTTGTTCTTCCAAAATAAATTTTATTACATTAATTAAGCAGTACTCTTTAATTTTTATTATAAAACAAGGTTACTTTCCACTTTTCTTATTCCAAATAAAACAAACATTTATTTCATCGGCCTATATATAAGTAAAAGAAAACAAGCGCGAATATATTCGGCCCGGCCGAATCTATATACCCACCATCAACTTTTTCAAATTTTACGTTATATGGAAGGGGGCGGTAAAGTGGGCGGACCACGCCCATTTTTTGTTTCCGAGTTTATGTCGACCCCCGATCTATACGTACAAAATTTCCTTGTCGTACGTGCTTTTTTCAATACCAAACAAACCTTATATAAGACAAATATTTGTCGTCTCCCTGCGTTGCCCCGTTCGAGCTCTATCCTGCTTTCAACAGACAGACAGACGGACATAGCTAGAACGACGCAGAATCTAACCAGGACCCAGAAAATATATACTTTGTGGGGTCTTAGATGATTCCTTCGACATGTTACACACGGAATGACAAAATCAATATATATGATGGTGGGTATAAAAATATGTGTAAATAATGCAGTATTCAGATATTTTTACTATAAAACTGTCATTTACTTAAATAATAGAAATAATTTTTAATATTTTCAAAATTTTTACAATTGGAAATTTTGTTGCTTTTGATACTTTCATATAGAGAACATACAATATTTTTCTCGTTTTTGCAAAAAGGAATAAAATCACACCTTCTAAAGAACAAATGTTTGTTAGTAACCAAATGTGTTAACAATGTTATGACATTAGTTTTGTTCTAAATTTAATACTTTCAAAATAATTCAACATTTAGAATAACCTTAGTTTTGTTGTTTATGTTCTGCACAGTACTAGTATTTTCGACCGATTTTATTAGTTATTTCTTAACTAGTTAAAGACCAGAATTATCTATGGCTTCTAATATTTTAAAGTGGCGTAGTTTCGGTTCTATAAAAGATATTGATTTCAATATTTTCTATGAAATGTCTGCTAAGCAATTTAGATGAAAAAATCGAGTTTATACTTTTTCTAATTTTTTCAATTAAAATAAAATTTCTATAAATTTTTTTTTTTTTTTTTTTGAGAAACATGTTTTTTGTATATCTTATCATAGTCTTATATGTTGGGTCCCTTTTACAAACTTAACATTGTACACTTCTCTTCTACGTCTAAACCAAATTTCATGCCCATCCAACCAGCCGATCAGAAGTTACAGATTTATTTCCAAAAATTTTCGATTCTGCCCCACTGTGTATTGTAGGTGTAGTCGTCCCCATCTCCATGAACATTTCCGTTTTTCTCCATCACGTCATATGTGCTTCCCTGAGGAGTTTTTGGGTAAAAATTTTATAACCAAAACATGGGGCTACAAAAATTTAGTACTAGTCAAGTCTCTAACTTGTCACACATAGCTCCTAGAAGTCTTTAAAGCTGTAAAAATTTGGAATTTCTTAATTAAACCTCATAAAAACGTTGAATTATGAGGAGTAAGTGTACTTTTGTAGGAGCACTTTCTATATTTTATTTTCTATCACAAATATTTCTTCCACATGCTCATTTGGTGATTGAAAATGAACCATGGGCTTCTGAAAAGGTACCATGGGCCTTTGTTCCCGAATTATCAAATGTATTAAGAAATCTAGTATGTACTAGAGATGTTGCCTTAATTCATGGAATATTCGAGTAAATAAAGATTTTTTGTAGAATCCTCAGTTTTTCTTATCGGTTAAGAAGAGAAGAGGTGTAATCAACATGAAAATAAGTAGACATTTAATAAATCGTAGAATCACGAAGCTCTAACTTTCCACCAAATGCTGTACAAGAAGTAAAACTTTGATACTAGACAGTATTTTTCGAAAGTTGCATATAAAAAGATATAAAAACAAAGGCAAACAATCAAGTTTTGAAAAACACGTAAACAGAAAAACTTAACATACAAATGTGTTCGAAAAAAAGTAATGACTTAACGTAATGAGTATTGATGGTCATCAAAGAAGATTTAAAACTGAAACACCGCTCTCAAAAGTCATCATCATTTATATTCATTGAACTGCTGTAGACATTAAAAGCTCTTTTGTTATCTGAAACTCACCACTAGATATTTGTAGTAAAGGAAACAATTATACACATGCCTATGTGCTTCTATATAATACAAGAGATGAAAGTAAAGTTAGAGATGTAAACAAATAAGTACATGCACACAAATACACACAAATTATTAAAATTTGATTTTGCGCAGAACAGAAATTCGTTTGAGATAAAGTTCGGATTATTGCATGCCATGAGAGGATAATTATTATGGAGAGTAAGAATGCGCTTTTCTTGTTTACATTTTATCAGCTGATAAGTGTGCATTATTAATAATGATTATACTTATAATATTTACAATAATATCTGTATATCTTATTACACATTTGCACACATGTTTAAAATCATATATATGTATGTACGTATGTATATTATATAATATTAATGTGCAAATGTATTTTTCTACAAACATAATAACCACAACATCATGTAAATATTAACCGACCCTAACAACTAATATTAATTTGTACTTCTCTGCTCTAAACTTTAGAAAAAGTCTGCTCAAAAGTGACGAAAACGTTTCTTCTTATTAAATTGACAACCAATATGCTGATAAAGCAGTTACCTTTAAAACTTAACAACAAAAAAAAAATAATATTTTTATTATATACAATACGATGAAGTACATAAGTACACTTTTAAGAATACCTTTATTTCGTAGTTTTTAACTAGAGTGTTGTTCAGTCTTGAGCTGTGTTTAAGACCTAACTTTTCACAAAAAACTCCACTTACAGTTCCATTCTCTTTCCTAGAACCACCAGTGTATACCTCAATACCCTCCATGTTACGATTATAGGTCTTCTAGTCTTTTCTCGGTGGTATAATCTCTATATCCCATTTATGTATAGATATTTATACAGATATATGTAAGTAGATATTTGCATTAAACAGGTTGAAACAACTGTGTAACGTGGAAATAGTGCATTCAACATTACTATTTTGACGTACATAATTTCATTGAACGTCACTACTGTAAATACTATATATACACAGATGTAATAACTGATTACTTGTCCAGTTAATATAATTCTCATTCAGTTTATATAAGAATAAGTATAACTAAACAAGGTTTAGTTACAATCGGGGCAATTCAAACAAGACAACGCGCCGTATAAGCATAGTTGCCAGATTTGACGATTTATCGTCATTTTGACGATTTTTGGGTCTAAAAATGGACTGTTGACAATTTTTACCCCTAATTTGACGATTTTTTCTAATGCTCCAATTCTCTATGTCGATTTTTGTCGTTTTCCAACAGTGTTGCCAGAAGATGTAATTGGTAAAGTGCTAAAGCGTCCAAAAAATTATGCTAAATTGTTCTACAGCAGCAAATGACAATGCTAAATTGTTTTGTAAAGAAAAATTAATATTTTTGTGGCCCATGTTTCTTGTAAAATTTAGTTCAAATGACAACTTATAAAAATGTTTTCTTCAGAGTTAATGGTAATATTGGAAAATAAAGTCAAAATAGGGCTTATATTTTAAAACTGAATATTAATAACATCAAATTTACTAAGAAATTCCTTAAAAAAATCCAAAAGTATTTAATTAAAAATTGCTGTAAGAAAGTGCTAAAAAGCATTTAACATATTTTTATAAATTGCCAGTGCATTTTAACCTCTTCAAATGCTAAATCTAGCACTGAAGGTGCTAAAATGGCAACACTGTTTTCCAACAAAAATACTATTGAGTTTTTAATTTCATATTCTCTATATCCCATGCGACTGTTTTGGTTTTTGTCTGTGATAATGACAATTTATTACGTTATCTGGCTCAAACTTTGTTATTCTGTAAGTCGATATTAGTCAATTGAACTGCCAAAAAAGTCACTTACTATTTTCTTACCGTTTGGTGGAGGAAAAGACAAAAAAAGTGAATTTTTTAATGACTGTGTAAAAATGTAATAAATTTGTCTCAAATAAAAGCTAATATTTTCAAAATCTATTTAAAAATGTTTTCCAAGAACACCGCGTGGAAGTCTATTTTAAAAACGGTGTATTTAAGATTTTCTGAAGTAATTTGTGTAGCTATATGTATATGAATTAAAGCGATTTGAGGATGTGTTACTAGATACTTTTTGACCCATTCTAATAAAACTTGCTACTGTGGTCCCTACTTACATAAATACATACATATATAAAATTTTCCAATATTATCTCATAGTACATGGGAATTATGCACACTAAAGTAATATTATACTGAATAACTATTTTCCAGGAGGAAAGCTGTGGTCAGTTTTGGACCTATATAACCATTTTGCGTCAAAAAATATAATCATACCAACATTAATATGAAGGATATGCTCTTAGAAGTTTTTGTGACAGAAGTGGGCCTTAATAGGAGCTGCATTAACATGTACAAATACTTTGCCTATCTGACAAATACAAAAGCAATATCCAGTTCTATAAATAAGCTTCTGATTAAAAACAAAAATCTTGCAAAGCTGGTTCTAACTGAAAATAAAAATAAACATTTGTCCATGTTATGCCTGTCAGTGACGGCACGATTTTAGAACTTGAATCCAAATCAGGGAAAATCTTCATATACAAGTGGCATTATAATGATCGAAAAGTTAACTCATAGGTTCCAACGAAGAATATAAATTGGCCTCAATAAAGAATACTCTGTTCCAACAACTTCTGACATAATTTGCAAAATTTTGGATAATTTTGCATTTTGAAATGTGAGAAGGAATTATTCGTACTGACCCTCATTACACATTAATTAAGAATATAAAAATCAAAGTAATCCAAATTCTATAACTTTTTAAATAAAAATTGTTTTTAATTTATTTTGTTTTTCTTTTTGTCATTTATTGTTTTTTGTACTCAGCATTTACATATTAAAAAAAAGTAAAATTATAGAAAATAATTATACTCAATTTTTTTCATTTTATATTGTTTATATTATTGGCAATACCTTATTTGAAAGCAACGTATATCATAGACCTAAACCACGTAACGCTAACGAAAAAATTATTTCGATTTAGAGAATAGTAATTGTGACTGATTTCCGTCTACAGACGGAACGTAAAATCGAGATAGAGAATACGGGCATAAAAGAAAATTCAGAACTATTTTTAAAATTTTTTATATATTATGCTTTAAAAGTAAATTAGTTGGTACAAAAATATTAACAATTTAAATACAAATCTTCTTAAATTTGCTAATGTAAATGGTTCATTTATTAGGAAGAATTTATGGGAACCAATATAATATTATGTTATTACGAAATGGCGAATAAAGCCTACAAATGGTCTAAATACTTAAATAGTCGAACTAAGAATCTAAAGACATTTTTGATGAATTCAAAATTAAATTTTATATATATTTTAGATAGGTTCACAAAGCAGCCTATGTGTTTTTTTTATAACAAGGTAAGATAAATAACTTATTTTGGTTCGAAAGTTCATTTACGCAATTTCTTTATAACGCGATTCTATTATTGACCATTTTTGGAAATACCAGTTTTTATTTAACGCGAACTTGGTATAACGCGTATAAACAATAGTGACAAACTTTGAGTATTGGAAAGAATTTATTGAAAAAATAGATTATTTAATGAAATAATGGCTAAAAAATAAAAAATGTAAACTATAAGCGAAGTGTTGCATAATTGCTTAAATATTTTTTGTAAGATTAAAAAAGCTGCGTTCATAATAATAGAAGTGGTGACAAACCAAACTTTCTTAAGTAAACATTTATACTAAGGTAATTTCAAAACCTCGGCAAATTTTAACGGTATTTACAACGGAATGTAAAAAATTAAAAACAAAAGAAATAATCGCAAAACAATTACGTTTACGATTTAATTCACAATTGTTTAATTTTTCGTTCAATATGCATTGATCATAAAAATAGGAGTGATGGTGAATTCTTAAAAATGAAAGTGTTTAGGTTAAAAATTGTTTAATTAAATTAAAAAGTAATTATGAGGAAGTGAGCTAAGTATATTTTAAATAGATTTTTTTATTAAAACAGTTATTTGTTTAATAGCGGGGCGAGGAAAACGCTCTCCTGAGGAAAAGAGAAATTAATAAAATAAAAACGTAGAAATCATGGAAATTTTTTTAGAGAAATCAAGTAGATGTTATCATGTGTCGATAAAATGATGGCAAATACATTATCGTAAGAAAAGAAAGTGGAAATGTTAAGCCGAAGCGAAAAATATCGAGTGCGGGTGACCTTTATGTAGTCCTTTTTAGTAAAATAGATTATTTTCTGTCAGCAAGTAACATCTAAAAGAAGCTAAATTTGTTAGTTAATGCTCTTACTATTCGTAGACGCTTGATTAAAAATAATTTATTTGCTCGAAGTCCTCGAAAAACACCACTGCTATCCAAAAAACACGCAGCCTACAGCTTGAAGTTCTCACAAGAGCACATTTACTGGTCAAAAGAGAAATGAAGGAACATTCTGTGGTCAGACAAAAGCAAAATTGGTGGAATTAGACTCCGACAGTATGTCCAATGCCTTTCCAACATAGTATTTTAATCACAATATATTAAAACACTGTTAATCATGTTGGTGCTAAAGTGATAATATAGTGAGTTTTATAATACAATTAGGTTGATCCAATACACCATGTAAAAGGATTAAGGATCAACGGTTACGTGTGGAAACAATGAATAATTTAATGCTGAGTACAATATCCCTTTCAATTGGGACTTAACACAGGATAACGATCCTAAATACATCTATTTAATGCCAAAGGATTGGTTTCGTACCAATGGAGGTTGAAGTTATGTCGTAGCTTTATTAGTTCCCTGACCTCAATTGCTCATAAAATCTATAGAGAGACGTTAAAAAATGTATTACGGAAAAAATACTGTCAAATGCTGACGAATTGTGGACCTTAGTGTGAGATAATTGGTGAAAAATTCCAGTAAGGCTTGGTCGGGATCTCATTGAATCTACGACTATTAGATATGCTGAAATCACCAAAATTAAAGCTTTTTCCATAAATTACTAAAAGTATTAAAGCTATTTTGGAAACATTTATAAAGACGTTTCGCAAATTTCCCGCCTAATTTTTAAAAAAGTTATACTACTCCTATTTTTATGAACAACCAGTTTTGAAATATTTTTGTTAAAACATTGTTTTTTTATTAAATATAGTTTTAATTACATTGCGAATTATTCTAATACTACAATAATAAATTATTCATTATTGTTATTCACAAAACTTTAATAAAATATATGTTTTGTTTTTAAAAATTAAAACTTAGTTTCTTATATAAGGGCACTCCTATTTTTATGAACGTAACTGCACATATACATATAATCAGACTTAAAAGGTAATGTGTACTTGATTTTCATAATATGCCACCAATACACAGTGGGGCAGAATCGAAATTTTTTGGAAATAAATCTGTAACTTCTGAGCGGCTGGCTGGATTTGCATGAAATTTGGTATAGGCATAGGAGAAGAGTGTACAATGTTAAGTTTGGAAGGGCGACCGAACCGACCCCTCAGAGGTGGAGCTAAAGGAGCTCAAAGTTAGGTACCTCTGATATTGAAATTTTTTAATCGCTTGCCAAATTTTTGTTTCTCGTCCAATTTCAAATATTTTTATATATTATTATAGGCACTCATAAGACCTACAAAAAACATGTTCACATGTCCTATTTATCTCTTATGGTTTCTGAGTTATTTGCATTTGAATTTTTATGTACCTAACTTTTGCATGTTCTTGGTCCAGTTTTTTTCATATATATTTCAGACCGATTTCATTTGTTTTTTCTTTAGCTAATTAGAGAACAAAATTATCTATTGAGTAAAAAAAAAATTTGAAGTCGTTATGTTTACGGAGTCCAAAAATAAGCGATTTCGAATTTGAAAATTGCAAAAATTACGACTTTTTGTGTTTTTTTTTTTGGCCGTAAAAGTATCTTTACTCTTTTTTCTCTAACATTAAATTTTCTTTAACAACATATAATAATTTTATATTTTTCTGAAAGGTATCTTCACAGAGAAGACTTTAAGATAAAAAGTAACACCAATACCTCACACCCTTCCGAATTCGACCCATTTTATATGAAAGTTTTGACTTTAGTCTATATTTTCTCAAATCCCAAAGCACGAATCGGCAAACGGAATGCAGTTTAAGAATCTGTAATATGTTGTTAAAAGTTTTCAATTAAAATCTACGGGACTTCGGAAAAATGTGGATTTTATAACCGAAAATGTGAAAAAACCCATTTTTGGGATTTTCGGCGTTTTTTGGGAATTATAAGTCACGAAAAATTCCGTTCTTTGTATATTTTTGCACAAACACACATTCGAAAATTGGCTACGGGAACAAATTATTTATGTTGTTACGGCTTTTTCACATCCACAATAGTACAATGTTTTTGGAATTTTCCGTGACTTATAAAACTTTAAAGTGGCGTAATTTCGGTTCTGTAATGAGCATGTTTTTTGTAGGTCTTTTGAGTACATATAATAATATATAAAAATATTTGAAATTGGAAGAGAAACAAAACTTTGGCAAGCGATTAAAAAATTTCAATATCAGAGGTTCGGTCCCCCTTCCAAACTTAACATTGTACACTCCTCTCCTATGACTATACCAAATTTCATGCAAATCCAGCCAGCCGATCAGAAGTTACAGATTTATTTCCAAAAAATTTCGATTCTGCCCCACTGTGCAATATAAAATTAATGTAATTTTTATTAATTTCTTTTCAATTAAAAATTTAATTTTTCATCAGAAAAAGCATAAAAACTGTTCATTAACATAGAGTAGTTTTTCATATTGACGATTTCAAATAGTTGATTTGACGATTTTTTTTTCTCCAAATTTGACGATATTTCACCAAATTTATCTGGCAACTATGCGTATAAGTCTCGGAAATTCTCATACATAATTGAAGAGCCGACTATATTTTGTGAAAGTAAGTTTAAGTCGTATTTTTAACGCTCGACTACGGTTGGGTCCCGAAATAAATTTAACAGTTGACTTCGGTTGCTCGTTCCCCCAACTGACTTCGATCAGCTTTTTCCACAAATTACTTCGTGTCGCCTTTTTTAGTAGAATATTAACCCGTAGAAGTGCATGATAACAGTAGTTTGAGAAGTACCTAGACATTAGATTTAAGAAACCATTGTACATAGATTAATAACTAGATCAGAGATGCGCAATTTTCAAATTTCCTGACTCGCGAGTTTAGACTACAAATGCTGCTTACGCAACGCTGCTTCACACGTATACTATAAACTACTTCGTTCGACTGCTGCTCTCTCATTAATGTCAATGCAAATCAAGCAGAGTTCTTTGCTGCTTCACACACACAAGCGCAAATGTATAGTAGTGTGTGTGCGCATCAATGAACTAGATATTTATGTGAGAGAAAAAACCTAATTGAATTGTCAAAAAGCTAATTAATACAATAACAAAATACATGTAGTCACATATATTTTGGTTTTGTGTTTTCAAAAAAATGAGTAACTTTTTTGAAAATTTAGTATAGGGTGGCTCTCACATAAACTAGTTCTATTCTATGTCATTGTACATATAGTAGAAAAACCTACGTTCTTCGATCGTCATTCATGTTTTAGAGGAAATAAATGGTGCTTAAAAAATATAGTGCAACTTAAGTTTCCAACTTATTGCATGTAGTCCTTAAAAGTATTAAGTTCAAAAAACATGGAAACATTTTTTGTAAGGAATAGGTCTAGATGAGAAGTTTATATTTGAAATAACTAACTAACGTTGACAAAAAATGCGTAGACATCAAAAGTTTGAAAATATATAAATCAAAATTTAAGAGGTCAATATAAAAAAATTACATTACGAATAATTCCGCTTATTTCTTTTCCCTTATATAAAATATATATAATGCAGGAAGTTATAAAAATATTTCCACCACGTCATACTTTTAACCCTTTATATCGTCAACATTCATACATTGTTTTGATCAAATTTCAAAACATACGTAATAAAACATTTAAATAATTTACCCTACAATGTTTTACGTATAAAATTTTTCCAATCATTATTACACTCTTGTGTAGAAACCTAACGATATGAAATTACAGAAGTTCGTTATTCAAATGGTTATCTAATTAAACAAATCAACATTTCTGTTTCGCTTTAAAAAATACACATGTTTTTAAATTTTTAAAAATTTAAATGTTTTTTATGAAATAAACATGTTTGTTCTTATACTGCACATGGTTTCGCCCGCCATTTCTATTTGTGTTTTCATTGCACTGGTGGACAAAAAACATTTTTCGTGGACTAAGTAGAATTTCGCATGCTAAACTCGAATCTGCTTTCATATTAGACACGCCCATAAAAAATGCAGACCTGATGAAAAAAAACTGAAAGCAGATTAATATTTAGCACATCAAAATGCATCAAGTCCAACTATTTGCCTTTGGGAGAGGATTTTTTGTCGACCAGTGTTATCGTAGTTTTATAGCACTTTAAACGCCACAAAATCAAGTTTTTTCTCACTTTTTTCGTCATAATAAAACAGATCAAAGTTGAGTTTCTTAAGCAAATTTAAAACATGTATAAAAAAAGGTGCTTTATTTCAACGGTTTCCATTAATTTATAAAATCTTTAATAAAACGCCCACTTTATTTTCAATGTGGTTTAATGCTTCAAACACAATGAACGCGTTGACCGCAATAACCCTATAACTGATAAAGAAGATAAAAAACAGACAAAAATTTTATTATAAAAGTTTCTAGTCTGGACTCTTAGTTACAGAACAAAAGTTATATGAAAAGTTGGCTACTAACACAGAATTTTATCGGTGGCGGATCATATTTGTTGTTAAATGTTTGTCCAACTACGGTATTACTACAGATGTTATCTTTTATAATTATAGAAAAAAATTTATCTAACGGAACAGCCAGATATTTTTACCTTAGATCTATCTATTTGTTGCATCAATTATACAAAATAATTTTTTAATTTGGGCAAGTATTTTTCTTCTTCATTTATGCAATAGTCGACCTATATATTTAACCTTAATCCGATTATACATACATATATATGTATTCAAATACATCAAAAGTGCACATGAATGGGTTATAGATACATATGTATTGTCGCATTGAGAGTTTTTAGGGAGTACCTATAAGGACACACGTGAAAGGGAATGGAGTGTGGTCACTCAAAAACAGTATACTCTATTGATGCCATATTAATATATAAAAAATCATTTGATTTACACACATGCATTTTAGTATTTGTGTTAGTGTATGTACAAAAATTTCATTTCATTAATTCCTCCGGCACCTGCATCACTAAACATAAGCCTTCGTTGTAAAAATTACAAACGTACGTACGTATGTATATAAATTTACATATTTATCTATGCACATTAGACTGCACTAAAATTTACCAACTTTCGAATTTTTATCTCCCCGTAGAATAAAAAAAGAATTAGATCAAAATCGTGTATGACTAGCCGTACCTTCCATTTGCAGATTTCGTCAAAAAGGTATTTTCTGAAGTTTTTTAGATATAAATTAAACTTTGAACTGATGTTCAAACTAAACAAAATTATTATGTTTAGAACAACCTTTAAAACACGGTGGTCAAAGGTCAAAATTAGAAAAAACAAAATTTAAAAAAAAAAAAACATAACTAAAATAATTTATTTGTCAGTAATTATGAGTCATATTTAATTGAAAATAGCTTTTAATTTTAATTTAAAATTACTCTATATATTAAACGCCTTCAAGCCTTTTTGAGACTAAAGCTGGCCTCTTTATTTTGCTTTTATCCTCAAAATGTTCGTTTTAGCTTGTTTCTTTTTCCTAGGCATTTTCAGTCTTGAAATTGCCTTAAAAATGCTAAAAACCGTATTCAGAAAAAGTTTTTAATTTATGTTTGATATACTTGCTAGCTAATACACAATTTAACTCTTAATGTATTTATTAAGAAAATCCTATTCAAAAATCCATTTACTGTCTCTACCCTGCCAACATTTTCTATCCAAATATGAACTAACCCAGCAAAAATTGCTGCATACCCAGAAGCAGGTTTGTAAGGGAGAGATAAAAGAACTCTCCCTTACCAACCTGCTTCAAGAAGGCATGATTTTTGTTCGTGATGTCCCACTTGGTAGGGCTCTTTGCTGCGCTACGTATTAGGTTCATACATGCCTTTATTATGCGCATTTTAAGGCATCATAGATGTGATGATTTCATGCCTCTTTTATGTGCATTTTTTGAGATCCCAGAAGCTGTGAAATCATGCCTTGAATTAAAATAACGCATTTATAAAAAATATTATTTTTATTTAATATTATTTTTTATTGGTTTGTTTTTATACAAATTTAAAAAGAAAAATCGACAATTTTTTAAATCAGATCATCAACTGGCCTTTTTCCTCAATCCTTAATTATTTAATCTGCAAAAAAATTATAATAATAAAAAGTTATATTACTTAATAGAAAAAAATTAACACAAAAACATAAGATTATGTTATACGTACCGTATATTAAAAAAATAAATAACCCATTGTTTTTCCTCTAATCGTATTTTTTTTCTAATCGTATAAAAACAAAAACACAAAATTTCTTCAAAACAAGTCAAACTGAAAATTAAAAAAAAATAATAAAACACAAAATACGTTACAAAACATGTCATTTCTTGTATATTATAAAGAAAACTAAAAACAAAATACATATTTAGAGCTTTATTAATTTAATAAATAATATTATTTAAAATAAATAAAATTTTACTTACAATTTTAATATAATTTTCGTACATTATTTTGTCTGACTTTCACGAACAAACTTACCTCTTAACACTTTGAACGTTCGATCACAACTAATCAACTCAATTGAAAATATTGCATCATCCAATTTAGCAGAACTTTTTGTATTAAATTACAAATAAAAATGGGGAGAAGAAAGTCATTCGCTTACAATCCCGCATCCACGTAAGCGAGAGAGGATGCAGGTTGTAATTCGGTAAAAAAAAAAAATATGAGCTCAATGTAAATTTCTCGCTTCCTTTTATAGCTTACTCAAATGCGCATCAATGATGTGCTATCGGCAGGCATATACGCTTACCAGTACCTAAAAAATTTTTGCTGGGTATATACCCACCATCAACTTCTTCATATTTTTCGTTATATAGAAGATGGGCGGTAAAGTGGGCGGACCACGCCCATTTTTTGTTTTCAAGTTTATATCGACCCCCGAACTATCTGTACAAAATATCGTTGTCGTACATGCTTTTATTGAAGAAATATCAGCATAAAAGTATGAAACGGACACCCTGCACAGTGCTTTGATCCCATACAACGATGGAACAAAAATAGAAGGAGATGTCGTAGCAAATTGAAATTTGGTACACATATTACTTTAGGCTTAGAATGAATAAATGCGAAGTTTTGAATAAATTGGCGCACGGACACGCCTACCTCCCATATAGCCTGAAGTTAAAAAACTAATTTTTTTCTAAAATACTAGTCTGAACTTTACCAAAATTTGTGCCAGCCATTAAAAATAGATTGTTTACACGTCTTCTGATTTATTTTTTAATCGGAGCAAGGACACGCCCACCACCCATATATCCTGAAACTATAAAACGGATTTACTGCGTGAATACTGGTCAGAATTCCACCAAAATTTGTGATTACAGTTAAATATAGATTATTTATGATTCTTGATTCTTGAAACTTGGCACATATATTACCTTAGATACATAGTAAATATATGCAAAGTTTTGAAAATATCGGAGCAAGAACACTCCTACCTCCCATATATTCTGAAATGTGAAAAACTCATTTTCTTCCAAAATATTGGTCAAAACAGTATCAAAGTTTACGATAGCTATTGGAAATGAGTTTTTTTTTTATGGGTCAGACAATATTCAATTTAATAGGAGCAAGGGCATACACACCTCCCCCAAGCCCTATAAATGTTATTTTAATTTCTGCACTCACATTTTATGTTCGGTAAATCATTGATTTGTATAATTTCACCCGATTTCCGGTCCAAAATTTTTTTTTTTTTTTTAGTTTTGAATATTTTGTTAAATTTTAAAGCAATATCGATTCAACAACACGAAATATTTCAACATAAAGAATTTTTTGACTTTTGTGTAATAAATGGAAATTTATAAATTTTTTGATTTATTATTTTTTTTTTAGTTGTGGCAAAAAATAGGAAGTAATTCTTCTCTTATATATTAAAAAACAATATTAAATTTTAGAATCAAGCAAAAAAAAATTGTATAATTTTTTTTAATACTCCATCGAACTCATGTAATTTTTGTATTAAAATTTAAAAATGTTCTATAATTAGCGCCATCTGGAGGATTTTTAACGTAATATATAAGGCCAAAAAATATATTTTTCTATTCCTTAGTTGTTTTATAAATTTCGAAATAATTTTCATAATTATTTTATTTTAATTTAGCAAACTAAATTACGTAAACATTGAGAAAGAACTCTTTGAAATTGAAGTAAAAACGAAAAATCAGACACTTTTTCAATTTAACTTTTTTTAAAGTTGTGGCAAAAAATAGGCTCTAACTATTTTTTAATCTGTTAAATAACTTCAAAAACTTACATAAACCTTAAAAAAAAATTTATAATTTTTTATAATTTTTTTATATCCTTCATTTGAGCAATAATATATATATATATTCGGATCACTATATTTAAAAAATAATAATAGTTTTAATTTACCAATATTCTGAGGTATTGAAAAAACGAAACTTTCACGCATTTTATCGAAAAATGAATTTTTGAAAATTTTTTTCCTAAAACAGTTTAGAACCAGCTTTTTGGTTCATTAATATTGGCTTTAAATTATCTGACTTTAGCGCCCTCTAGTAGCCACAAAAATAGCTTTTTCCAAAAAAAATCTTTTTAAATTATATGATCTATATTATTATCTTTCCAAAAACGTATATTTCAACTCAATTTGAAAAATGTTTTTATTTTGATTTTTGTCTATGGAACAAAGCACTGTGCCCTGTGTTTCTAGTTTTTAGCCCATAACTTTTTTGTTTATTAACCCATTTTCAATCCCAAACAAACCTTATATAAGACGAATAATTGTGCCAAATTTTGTCCCCCTACGTTGTCCCGTTCAAGCCCTATCCTGCTTTCAACAGACGGACGGACATAGCTAGATCGACTCAGAATCGAACCAGGACCCAGAAAATATATACTTTGTGGGGTCTTAAATGATTCCTTCGACACACGGAATGACAAAATCAATATACCCCCATCTTTTTGATGGTGGGTATAAAAAATGCCATATACTGCAATCAATAAATTTTTTGCAAAATTTAGGAAAAAAAATCGTAGTAGGGTATTATTTGATGAATTTTAGCAAAACCATAATTCAAAAAATAAAATATCCATGTATATATTGCAATGCTTCTATTACAATAAATATTTTTGCTAAATTAACAAAAAAAAAAAAAAAACGTAGTAGGCTATGATAATTACAACAAAAAAATAAAATAAATCTTGAAAAATATTAAAAAGAAGAATTGGCAAACATTGTGAAAAAAAGTATTAGTTTTATGTAAAATAGTTGTGTACCTTAAAACTAATATTTCGATAAAAAGTGCTACTAATTTGTTGAAAATATTACAATGTTGGCTTGTGGTCTATAATGGCTGATATTGTTAACATTCTAAATGTAGATGTTTTTTAATTGGATCATATGTAGGTACAGGAAAACTGTCCTCAGTAAATAATTTTCTCCACGATTTCACCCATATAGCAAAGACTTTGCAAAAGGAAGGATTTCTATTAGACGATGAAAAAATTGATGTATTATTTAGAACATTTATATGTGATACTCCAGCACGTTCCTTTTTATGTGACATCAAAGGGCACAACTCCCTAAACGGATGTTCGAAATGTTCCCAAATTGGTACATCGCTTAATAATGTGATAACGTTTATTACGGTTTTGCGGGCCTCCACGTTCAAATGAAGATTTTAAAAAAGATCTGACCCAGACTTTATCCACCCTATGTATTTAGATATTAAATTGGATTTTGAGGAAATTGGAATCGTTATAGTGAACCAATTTCCATTGGGCCCAATGCATTTGATAGACTTAGGTGTTTACTAAAAGATGCTTCAAATCATAATAAAACGAAAGGCTTATTTTCAATTATCAAACAATTTCATAACTGAAGCATCTACTTTGCTACTATCACTTGTTCCTTATATATCAAAGGAATTTTGCAGAAAATCCTGAAGCTTTGAAGTGGAGTTAAAGAATTTTGTTTCGTATTAGGGAATAATTTTTTTTTTTTTTTTTTGAAAAATACACCTCACTTAGTATTTTTCAACATTTTCTGTATTTGCACATTGCCTATCGTATCTTATTTCAGGTAAAATCCAGTAATACCTCAGCTATATCAAGTACTAAAGCGCTTATTGAAAACTTTGTTATAGAGTTTCCCGATATATATGTATGGCCGCACAAGTGTAACCTATTATGTTCACAATATGTTACATTTAACGGATTGTGTTGAATATTACGGCTCTCTTAACAATTATTGGGCATATAAATTTGAAAATGCTCTTAAAAAAATGAAAAAAAAAAAATATATAAAAATGCTTAAACATATACATGCAATTGTATCACTGCCATTCAATTTTGGACCTTACAATGGAATACAAATCTATTTTTAAACGTGGTATTACATTTTCTATTAAATTTCCTGACAACGTTTGTGAACTTGAAACAAAAGGAGCAGTAAGAAATGATGACGATAGGACCATGTCCGTCCGTCCGTGTGTCGGTTGAAATGGCGTTTTTGAAGCCCACCGATAACTGGCATATATAATATATATATATATATCTCACGATCGGAAATCCTTTGCTAGTGAAATTCAGCAAGATCGGTTCATACATTGCGGAGATATGCTTAAAAACCGGTTTTAAGAACCGGCTTTCCAGTTACCGAAGCCTCTGTATATACTACGGACTTCGTTTTTGTAAAGAAGGCTCGGACATTTATTTCTGATTTTTTTGTTTAAAAATCGAAATAAATTGGTTCATAATAACTGAGATATTGGGCAAAACGCATTTTTGATTTTTTGAAGTCCTTGTTTAAGCTATAAATTTTTATTTTTATATAGGTCGGTCATAAAATGTTGATTTTTTTAATAAACCAAATTCGTTCATAATCAACAAAGTTATGGGCAAAAAACTAAAACAAATCAGTTAAGAATATAAATACACACATAAGCATGTTTATTAAGCATTGTCCCTGCCAGCAATTGGGTGATAGTTTTATCCACTATCAGAAAAATTACTCCTTTTAGTGCTTTCAAGATGTTATTTTCTGGATAGTAATTAAATTTACAAAAACAAATTACATTGATTTCGATTTTTGATCTATTTATTATGCCTTTTTCGTACTAACTAAAAGTCGAAAAAGTCACTTAAAAGTTAGTTTTTGGGTAAAAATAATTTTATCAAAAACTGTCTCCCATTAGTACTCTCAAGATGTTATTTTCCTGATAATAAACAAATTTACAAAAACAAATAACATTAATTTCTATTTTTGATCTATTTATAATGCATTCTGTTACTAACTAAAATGTGGAAAAAGTCACTTAAAAGGTAGTTTTTGGATATATATAAAGTTAGCAAAAACTGTTTCCCGTTTGTGTTCTTTAAACGTTATTTTTCTCATTGTAAACAATTTTACAAAAACAAATAACAGTAATTTCAATTTTTCGAAAAATATGGAAAAACAGTGGTATTTAGTTGATGTCTTACTTTGAAAGCCATATAATCGAAGTTTAAATTAAAAATGGAAATAAATTTAGAAAGTAATAAAGTGATGCAAAAATTCAAGTAAAACTAAAATTATGTTACATTTTCCCTACTAAATGATACCATTTCGATGCCCAAAAAATACACTAAATAGTGTCATCCAAAAAGTATTAGAACTGCGGTACATTTCTTCCCGAACGATGACACTCTTTGATAGGAAAATTACACATATTTTTTTACTATTTAGTGAAAATTTGGATAGACAAAAAAATGTCCCAATTTTCCACTAAAATTGACTCTAATTCGACACCCAAATAAAGCACTTAATAGTATCATAAAAAAAGTATAAGAACTGCTGCACACGTCTTCCCGAACGGTGACACTTCTTGGATAGGAAAATTATACATATTTTTTCTACTTTTTAGTGATAATTTGGATAGAACATTTGTTAGAATTTCGACAAATTCATCACTAATGAAATTGAAAAAAGATTCGGCTGTGCCGAATCTTTGATACCCTTCACCATATTACCATCTTACCATCTTATCGACATCATATTACCATATTACCGACAATTAATAAAATTTTCGCCTTAACGTATGCTTGCATATTTTCTAAATCTAAATTTTTTTCAAACTACGAAAATTTGAATATGAAAAAAAAACAATCATAACAGGCTTTGCTTTTAAAAAGAAACAACAACAATTCCATATATATTTATTTTTATTGTATGTACAAACTGACTGAATACACAAAGAACAACAACAACACTGTTATTCATTATATTACTGCTGTTGCTAACTAAACTACTTGTCTATACAAAAAACGTCACTAATAGTCATTACAATGCTTAATGTACATGTTTGTGTATGTATTTATGTATATTCTTAACAGATATGTTTTAGTTTTTAAAAATAAACAACTACAATTCCATATCTATTTATTTTTGTACAGACTGCATATACAAAGAACAACAACAACAACACTGTTATTCAACATATTACTGCTGTTGATAACTAAACTACTTGTCTATACAAAAAACAAAAAACGTCACTAATAGTCATTACAATGCTTAATATACATGTTTGTTGGTGTATTTATATTTTTAACAGATTTGTTTTTGGGCCATAACTCCGTTGATTATGAACGAATTTGGTTTATTAAAAAAACTGAAATTTTTTAAAAATATTTATGACTGATCTATATAAAAATAAAAATCTATAGCTTGAACAAGGGCTTCAAAAATAAAAAATTCGTTTTCCCCGATATCTCAGTTATTACTGAACCGATTTATTTAATTTTTTCAGAACAAAAATTCAGAAAATAATTTTCGAGCCCCCTTTAAAAATTCGAAGTCCCTGGTATATGCAGAGGCTTCAGAAACTAAAAAACCGGTTCTAAAAACCGGTTTTTAAAGCATATCTCCACCATTTATAAACCGATCTTCCTGATTCAAAAAACCGAAATTTTATAAAAATATTTGTGACCGATCTGTATAAAAATAAAAATCTATAGCTTAAACCAAGGCTTCAAAAAATAAAAAATGCGTTTTGTCCGATATCTCAGTTATTACTGAACCGATTTATTTCATTTTTTCAGAACAAAAATTCAGAAAAAAATGTCCGAGAATTCTTTGTAAAAACGAAGTCCGTAGTGTATACAGAGGCTTCAGAAACTGGAAAACCGGTTCAAAAAACCGGTTTTTTGAACATATCTCCGCATTGTATGAACCTATCTTGCTGAATTCCAATAGCAAAATTCTCGAAAGCATTTCCGATCGTTTGACATACATATTATATATGTCAGTTATCGGTGGGCTTCATAGACGCCATTTCAACCGACACACGGACGGACGGACGGACGGACATGGTCCAATCGTCATCGCTTCTTACAAGGATTCCGAAAATATAAACTTTTTTGCTCTCCGACGAAAATTGTGGAAATTACAAACGGAATGACAAACTTATATATACCCTTTACACCTGTGGTGAAGGGTATAAAAATGACTCTAATTCGACACCTAAATAAAGCTCTTAATAGTATAATAAAAAAATTATAAGAACTGCTGCACACTTCTTCCCGAACGGTGACACTTCTTGGATAAGAAAATGATATCATATTCTGCTATATCTAACAACTTGAGGTTACTCTTTAGTTCAATTTTGGATAGAAAATGTTGGCAGGGGTAATGACTATTAGTGAGGTTTTTTTGATTTTTGTATAGGCAAGTAGTTTAGTTAGCAACAGCAGTAATATAATGAATAACAGTGTTGTTGTTGTTCTGTATATGCAGTCAGTTTGTATATACACACATACAAAAATAAATAAATATGGAATTGCAATTCCATGTTGTTGTTGTTTATTTTTTAAAAGCAAAGCTTGCTATGATTGTTTTTTTTTTTTTTTTTTTTTTTGTATTAAAATTTTCGTAGTTTGAAAAAAATGTAGATTTATAAATGTGAAATAATGAAACATACGTTAAGACGAAAATGTAATTATTTGTCGGTAATATGGTGAAGAGTATAAAAATTCGGCACAGCCGTATCTTTTTTTAATTTCATTATTAATACCTCTTCTTCACAAAGTATTCTAAATACTCTATAATGGCATCAAAAAGTAAAAAAATGAAAATGTCGGCAGAAGATAATAATATAATTGATAAATTAAACAATTTGTAAGTGGAAATCGTAAATTTAGAAGGTATGTAATTTGATATTTATACGTTTTGCAAATTATATAGCTTACCTAACATATGTGTTTATTTTTTACAGATATTTTTCTTCGGCAAACTTAACATTTCATAATCAAATAAACGGAAGCATAAAGAACGTATCAGATAGCCTTTACGATTTAAAAGATAATACTTGAAAATCTGAATATGACATTTAATATACATATCTACTCTTAATTTACAGCTACTATGGTCAACCAAAACAACGTTTTAAGTTACGTATTAGCGGAGATAAATAGTACTATCAAAAATTATATAAGTCAACAATTTCGCAAACCCAAATATCTGGATTTGTTCCCATTTCAAAACGAAAATGATGTAATTAAATTTGAAACTGAAATAACGAAGGATACGTATAAAGACGCAGTAAGTTTTGTTGTCTAATATCATTTTCAATATTATTTTGTTTATATTACTTAAAGGTTATGACGTTTACATCGCATTTAAATCCCGGAGGAATTAAAAAAATTTTCGAGAGTTTTTTCAGATGGACTTTATAGAAAAAACTTCTTAATTATTCAAAAATATTTGATTCCCTTTATGGTAACAAGAAACTCCAATAACATAATTCGAAGTAAACTAATTGTTGATTAAATTTTCATATGCTGTTTCTAATTCATCATACACAAAAGATGAGTTTTTAATTAATTGTCGTCTAGCCGTAAAAGCTATGAAAAACAAACACCTCAAACTTGTGTGTTCACAAAAAAGGCCCTTAAACAATTTAAGATCATATTTTTTTTCTTTTTTTTGTACTTAAGTTATAAAGTTTTGCTTATTTAGAACAGCATTTTTTATTTTTTTTTTTTTTTTTTAATTAAACTGAATTGTGAATTTATTTATCAAAATAAAAACTAAAGTACGAAAAATTACAGTACAACTAACAAATATTTATTTAGCAAACTGGCTTGAAATCGTTTCTATGAATGAATTCTAAGGAAGCATTTCGGAATCGCATCACTATTTCATATTTTATTTTATTTTGTTTACATTATTTTTGCTGAAATTTTGATAAAATTTAGCTAATTTGATAATTTTTTCTGTTAAAATGCATAAATTTTAACCTGGAGTTGATATGATAGATTAATTAAACCTTAATTTAATATATATTAAAGTATGCGATTGTGGCGAACATTGGGTTGACATGCCGGCAACCGGAATGTTAATATTTTATTTCAAAAGCATCAAGAATATACTTTTTCCTGTTTATGATTTTAATACAAAATAGTTTAAAAGATGTACATTAGGGCCATAACTATTTCACATTTTTTGCAAATTTAAAAATGGCCCTAGCATAATCAAATAGGCCATTGCAAATTATTTAAAAAATGGTTGTCAAATAAGTTGACCCACAAAAAAAATCAATAATCCTAACATTGGGTCTATACATGAGTTTTTTCTACCATAATATGTAACAGAGAGTGCCAAATTTACCGGCAGAAGAGAGTAACCATTTTGTTTATATTATGTTAAATCTTAAACAAGGGGTAAACGAATTCTAATAAATCTCATAATATTACATTATTTTCATTCAGTCACAGATTGCAGTACTTTTTATTTAATATTATGTTCACATACACTCAAGCACCCGAAAACGTTTTATTTTTATTTTTCAATCAAAATAAATATCTTTTATGTTCAAAATATTTTTTCATTTGTTGAAAAAAATATGTGAGGGATTTTTATTTTTAAAATAAATATCCATCAATGATGAAAAAAATAAATATCTTTAACGATAAATATCTTTAACGATAAATATCAGTTCGAAAAAAATTTAAAATGATTGTTTTTTTTATTCATACTTTTGTTTTGTTTTCAAAATATTTTTTTATTCAAATGAAATTGTTGTTGTTTAGAATTTTTTCCATCCGATGAAAAAAGTTCAAAATAATTTTCAACTTTTGAAATAAATATCACAAAAGATATTTATATTTTTATTTTCATCATGATGAAAAAAAATTAAAATATTGATGAAAATAATAAAAATCATGATGGATTTTTATTATTTTTTGAACATTAAAGATTGTTTTTCGATTGAAATAAAAATAAAATGATTGTTTTTTTAGTATTAAAATCCGGTCTCTGCATACACTAGTTTTCGACTTGTTTTTTTTTTTTAAAACATGTTTTTTAAAAATCACAGTTCACATACTATATGATAGAGTAAGGTCAAAAAGTATAAACGCGCGAACTAAACTTGTAGAAGAATGGTGAAAACTTAAGTAGTTTTTATCACTTTATTAGCTTAAAGTCTTGTGAGTTCAGATCTGTAACCAGTTTGTTTAAAATATCACCACAAAAGTTATTAAATTTTTGATAATTGCCCATATACATACTTAATTAAAAAAAATCTTATGGAAGCGTAAAATAACTTAAAAATTTGGAAATGATTAATCAAAAAAGGAATTACTTGAAAACATATTCATATGAAATATAACCCAAAAAAAAAATTTTTTTTTTTGTATTTTGTGGGCTTTTTTCGTTAGCGGCAGTTCTGTTTTATTTTTAAATTTGTCTGTAAAAAATATCAATAACTATCAACTATCAATCAATAACTTTTCCGACCTTTTAAAAGTACAATTTACCCTCTTTTTTTCTCACCTCCTGGCAACACTTATCATATATTTTTTACTAATTTAAAAATTATGAACACTGTTGATCGAAAACCATAATTTTGGAGGTATTTTAAAAATTGTATTTTAAAAATCAAACGTATACATATTTTGGGGATTAGTGTAAAACATATCTATCTTTAGTTTTAGGGACGAATATTTACATTTTTTTTTTTTTTTTTTTTTTTTTTTGTTTTCATACAAATCAAGGCACTTTAATGTATATCATATATATTAACATACATACCTACATATATTACTGATATTTCAGTAATTAAAAAAATTTGGCATTTATTCTGGCTCCTGTTTTGAGCCGAATACTAACACATACTCTTGTGCAACAAAAAAAATCGATTGATAACAAAAAATAAAAATTATCCAAAAAAACAAAATGTTGGTATACGGGAATAAAGAGTGTTAAAAAAAAACAATTAGGGATGACCCAGGGTAATATGAATACATCCAGACTACTACACACACAAAAATAACAGAGGCAATATTACCAAAGCTTGTATAGGTGATTTCTTTTTATATAGAAATAAAATTATTTTGTTTTATTATCTAAGTCAATTGGAGATTTATAAAAGTCGTATTACTTAAAAAATATGTTAATATTGCTAATTAATTAGAAATCTTGCTCGAATTTATTTGTATTCATTTTGATTTTCTTTTATTGTCAATTGAAAAAATAATGTCAAGAGAAATTTACATACATAAATAAATTATTTTTTGAATTTTTATTTGAAAGAAATAAAAAATTATTTAAATTTTTAATTTAGAAATTAAAATTCTGAAGGCTTTTGCAAAATGAATATAAAGGATAAAATACATATCGTCACCGAAAATGCAAAACAACGTAACATCAAAATTTTCAAATTTATTTTTTTGATGAAATATAGTTTATTTTTCCAAAATACGTGTGATCACAAATTTTCAGACTTGTAGCTCAAAAAATAACGATTATATTAACGAAGGCAATAATTTTCTTAAGTCAAAACAACGTAACATCACATTTGTTAAAAAAAATAAAAACAATTTTTTTTCTTTTCTTTTACGAATTTAGATTGCAAATTATTAAAAATATAATAGATAATCAAATTTTGGAGTAAAAGTTATCAAAAATTCTTTTAATTACAATTTTTGTAAAATTTTTATTGATGTTACGTTTTTTGGCTTCACAAAATTGAAATCTTGAAAAACGTAAACCACATAACTTAAAAAATATTTAATAAAAATTAAATTATTCATCATCAATATATTAGGCAATATTTAAGAATGTAATAACCCAAAAATTTTGTTTGTAGGACAATTTGTTTAGATTTTATAAAGTTTTTAGTGCCTCCCGTAAAGTTGTGAAAAGTGATGTTACGTTGTTTTGCATTTTCGGTGACGATATGTAGGTATGTAAAGTATCAACATTTTTTCAAGCAAATACCACAAAAGTTAATGTTTTAATTTTTATTTAGACATTCAATCATCTTGAAAATAAGATCTATAATTTATATACATATATTGCCAACATTTCTAAAAAGAATACAATTTGGATTTCAAAAAGCCGTCCGTCGTATTTCTTCTCAATTAGCCAAAAAGTTAACATACTATAGTGTTTAGGCAATGTTTGAGAAAGTGAATATAATGTGGATTCATCACAAGTGGCCGTATTTCACCAAAAATAAAATAAGAATAAGAAGAAAAATGTGCGAGAAAAAGATGCGTAGTTAGTTATCTCTTTAAAAATATATTAATTAAGTATTACACATACATACGTACGTAAATTATAAAAATTGTATATAAATAAATTATTATGAATAATTAAGAAACTACTTTATTTTACCTATACCTACTTACATGCACGGTTAGGTTTCATAAAAAAGCTAAATTTAATTAACTAAAATATATATTTTAATACACATTTTTTTTAGATAACTTACCAAAATACAAATATGAATTTACTTCGCTTTTTGTGGTTATTTTTCAATATTTCTAAGCAATTTTAACTAAGTTTGTTGGTAACCCAGCAAAAACTTAGCTTCTATTTTTAAAATCAACAGCTTCCTGTATGCATTACATTGTAGCCTTATTCGCCAATCGCAGCATTACCTAATACTACTTCAATAACTGGTATTTAGTAAATATGAAAGTAATTTGATTTTTAAGTGGATGAGTTGTCTAGAGCGCCTAACTAAAAAAACGTGTTTTTAAAATCAAAGAGAGTTCAGCTCCCACTTAAGGTAAACGCATTTTTTTATAAATTGTGTTTATTTATTTCCCTATATGAAAACCACTTTTTAGCATACAAAAATATAAGTCGATTGTGGTTATAGCACCAAAAATGGAAGCAGTTTTTCATACCGATTTCGCTTAAAAATCAAAAAAAATCACGTTATTTAGTAGGCGAAGTTTTTGCTGGGTAATATTTTCGAACATAGAAATTACTTACAATTATAGTTATATTACCTAAGAAACTTTATAATTGCCATTCTACCCTTTTGCTTAGTAAATTTTATACCAAGTTTTTAGGAAATATTACCTATGAATTTTTTTGTGTGTAGATACTCATATAAATTTCACAATATGTACATATGTGTTCCGTTGAGAAAGAAAAAAAAAACACGATGCATATGGATAAACTACATATAGGAAGAATATTTTAAAATACATTGAAATTCATCGTAAATTTTCTTAAAGCGATTGAAGATTACGGACCTTTGTATGTATAGTAAATCATTTAGTAAAATATTTGAAGTTTTGTAATTTTGAGCTTGTCCTGAAAATAATGTTATTATTATTATTAAATTAGTTTTTTATTATTATAAATCTATATACCAAGTTTCATATCGATCGGTACATAATTGCTCTTTTCCGAAAATCACGTGCATCAACGTGCATAAATCACATAAAAACGTTAGTATCAAGTTAATATTCAACACAATTAAGTTTTATATATATATGTAAGTAGAAACAACAGTACCAAATTTTATAAAAATCGGTCATATTTTTCCATAGCCAGTGTTGCCAGTTTAGCCTTTTTAAGGCTAAATCTTGCCTTTTTATTTTGCTTTTAACCTCAAAATTTTCGTTTTAGCTGCTAGCTTCTTTTATAGTCTTTTTCAATTCTTAAAATTGCCATAAAAAAGCTAGAATTTCAGCATCTTAACAAGGAATAAAATTAAAATTTTTGTGTATTACTTCGGACAAAAATCGAGATTATTTATATTTAACCAAAATGTTTGCCTGCGGAGCTTCATTTTCCAAATCAGATATAACTTTATGGACTTACTGAATCAATTAATATAATTATTTTTTGTTAAACTTCATTAATCATAGAAACTATTTATGAATATAACTTGAAAAAACTCTTATAAAAGCGACAAGTTACCCAAGAAATATTTAGAAATAATTCATCAAAAAGGAATTATATTTCAAAAATGTCCAAAAACTACTTCAAAATATATTATGTAGTTTTTTATATGAATGCAAATTTGTATGGGAATTTTGTTGGCAATTTTCATTGGATCATTTTCTTGGCAGTTATTCTATGTTTTATTTTTAAATTTATTACAATATTTCTGGCTTTAGTTTTTAGGATATTTAGCCTTTTAAATTCAAAACCTCTTTTTTCTTTTATTCCTGAACTCATGACAATACTGACCATATCTCTCATATAAGTAAATCTGGAATCGCCCTAAAGCGCATTAAATAAAATGGATGTTAGTATCAACGCATTATTCTGTATTCGTATATTTTATTTTACACTTAAAGTACGGTCGGACTAAGGAAACATTTGACAGAAACTGGAAAATATTTATTTGTTATAATGTGACCATACAATATATATTTTTGTTGGCAAACAACAAATCAGCTGATTTTGAGCAAAGCAGCAGTCGAAATTAAGAGTTCATTTATTATTATTTTCATTTATATGATGAAATCAAGATATCGGAGACCCTACCAAATTAAAAAAAAAAAAAAAAAAACAAAAAAAAAAAAACAGATACACAAATTTTTAAAAATTACGCTGTCACAAATTTTGTTTCATCAATTATTTCCTAAATAGTTTCAATGCGAAATTATAGTATACCACTCCAAAGGGTTAATTCGAGTTTTGATTTTTGATAAATTGTACAAAAGTACCAATTTCAAAAAGGTACCAACACCAAATATAGAATAATATTGATAAAAATATCAATTATTAAAAAATACTAACTTTAAAAAGCATACTTGTTTTAAAGTACGGAATAAAGTATTGAAAAAGTAGAAATTTGCATTTTCAATACTCCACTTCATATTTTTATTTTTAAGCGTTTCACTTTTTTATACCCTTCACCAAAGGTGTAAAGGGTATATATAAGTTAGTCATTCCGTTTGTAATTCCCACAATTTTCGTCGGAGAGCAAAAAAGTTGACATTTTCGGGATCCTTGTAAGAAGTGATGACGATAGGACCATGTCCGTCCGTCCGTGTGTCGGTTGAAATGGCGTTTATGAAGCCCACCGATAACTGACATATATAATATATATATCAAACGATCGGAAATGCTTTCGAGAATTTTGCTATTGGAATTCAGCAAGATCGGTTCATACAATGCGGAGACATGTTAAAAAAACCGGTTTTTGGAACCGGTTTTCCAGTTTCTGAAGCCTCTGTATATACTAGGGACTTCGTTTTTACAAAGAAGTCTCGGACATTTTTTTCTGAATTTTTGTTCTGAAAAAATTAAATAAATCGGTTCAATAATAACTGAGATATCGGACAAAACGCATTTTTTATTTTTTGAAGTCCTGGTTTAAGCTATAGATTTTTATTTTTATACAGATCGGTCACAAATATTTTTATAAAATTTCGGTTTTTTGAATCAGCAGGATCGGTTTATAAATGGCGGAGATATGCTTTAAAAACCGGTTTTTGGAACCGGTTTTTCAGTTTCTGAAGCCTTTGTATATACCAGGGACTTCGAATTTTTAAAGGGGTCTCGGATATTATTTTCTGAATTTTTGTTCTGAAAAAATGAAATAAATCGGTTCAGTAATAACTGAGATATCGGGGAAAACTAATTTTTTATTTTTGAAGCCCTTGTTCAAGCTACAGATTTTTATTTTTATATAGATCAGTCATAAATGTTTTTATAAAATTTCGTTTTTTTTTAATAAACCAAATTCGTTCATAATCAACAGAGTTATGGCCCAAAAACAAATCTGTTAAGAATATAAATACACACACAAACATGTATATTA